>CM077669.1:154681812-157239312 GCA_039707655.1 Elymus sibiricus
GAATAAGGTGTGCAGTGCGTTCATAGAGATGAGTGTATGCATGTATATACGAGCGCTTGCGGCAAAATAAAAAAAATACGTCAGTACGTCAACTCAACTACTCAACAGGATGAGGAAAGGAAGGGGAACACTTTGGGCGCGTTTGGTTGCCTACATTAGGCCCAAGCAGGCCCTTGCGGGACGAAAACGGGCTGATTGGTTGCCTGCATACACTATTGGGCCTGCATCGCACGAAGTTTAAATCACCTCCGGGCCTGTCTCCTGAGCTACCCTCGAATCGGCAGTTTCTCGCTACCCAGGCCCGCGCGAGGCACGTGGGTGGCGGGGGTTGCACGTTAGGAGTCACCCTCGAGAAGCCGCGTTGCTTCCTGAAGCGTCGGCAGTTATTACCCTCACCTCCCTCGCCGCTCTCTCTCCCTCTCCCCTTTCTCCACTCACCTACGGCGGCGGCATGCAGCAGATCGGACCTCCGGCCACCTTCATCGGCAGCGGCAGCGCTGCACTTCGGCAATGGCGGTAGGCAATATTTCCCCCTCCGCACCTACAACTTTGCATTCGATTCGAGTTTAGGTTCGATCCGCGTTAGGGAATGGGGAATCGGGGTATCATAACATCGTCATGACTAGATCCGGATTGAGTACAATAGGGATGGGGATTAGGGTTCATATTACACTGCACGCACGGATCTTATCCTCGGGTACCCCGGAGGCGATTGGAGCGGCGGGTGGCCTTGCCTTGGCCTTGGTCTTGGTATTCTCTGTCTCTTCTTCCTCGCCGGAGTCCAGTCGATGATCAGGCTTCGGTGTCCTATCACCACATCTTCTTCCACCTCCATAGCCACCGGTTCTTGATCCTCCTTCAGCGGCGCCAGCACTTTGTTTGTTCTGAAGTACACTGACGCATGATGGTCATGAGGACGTCGGTACTGGCTGTACTTGGTCCACTTTGCCCTCTGTCGAGCGTCGCCGGAGTCGGCCTGATTCATGGCCCAACGAAGTGTGTCCACTGACATAGCGCCCTTCGCTGGGTCAGGAATCAGTGTCTTCAACTCCTCCGGCTTGGCCTTTTTCACCACAGCGTCAGACTCTTTGTGCAGCTCTTCCATGCTGCTGAAGTTTGAGCACACTTCCATGGTGTTCTCAAACTTGGTGCGGTCACCGAGCGAGCACCCTAGGAAGAATGCCCTCCATCCAATGCCCCAAGGGAAGGGGTTGGGGATGGGGTTGGGGTTGGAGTTCATGTCGATGGGTTGGAGGAAGAGTGAGAGACCCGATTTGAGGCTGGGTTAATAAAGGGGTTCTGGGCGTTAGGTTTTAATGCCGATGTTGCAACGTTCATATTGCAGATCCTGACTGTTTGAACCTCTTCATAATGCAGATCGACACGGACAGCAAGGGGAAGGAGGTGGTGCCACCAAAGGAGCAAGAGAAGGGCAAGGAGGTGGTGCCGCCCTTAGAGGTGACGCCCGTCCAGGTGATGCCCGTCCAAAGCCCTGCCACGGACGATGTCCAATCAGAGGAGCCCCCCGGCGGCAAGCGCCGGAACTACGACCACTACCATGACGTGTCAGGGCCAACCAACTTCTGCAAGGTGATCATGGCCCCGCAGCTGGAGGCCATACCTATGTCGCTGGACTTCACGAAGCACTTCCCGTCCGTGCCAACGGAGTTCAAGCTAAAGACGAACACAAGCTGCTCCTGGAGGGTGACTGTCCGCCTGTTGAACGACAGGGTCACCCTCGATCAGGGTTGGGCCGCCTTCGCCGCCATGCATCAGATCAAGATAGGCTTCATGGTGACCTTCAAGCTCCTGACTCCCGACATGCTGAAGGTCATTGTGTTCAATGACCATGGCATTGAAGTGGTGACCAGGTGCGGGAAGCAACACGATGCCTTCGCCATCAACCCCTAGGACTGCCCCGACATGCGCCAGCTGCTCTTTAGTTTAATCTCGAACTGATTTTCATTTAAACTGGTGTGTTTAAATTCCGGCACAATATTATGTTCAGTTATGTGTGTTCTTCCTGAGGCCGCTATGTGCTGATATGTGTTGGTAACCTCACCACCGCGCCGAAGAGGTTACCAGACAACATGCGGTGCATGGCACCAAACAGCAGGTTGTTTGTTTGCGCGTACATAAGCGGGCAACCAAACAACATGCCTTGAGTGACACCTCATGCAGCCTAGAGTATATGCAGGCAACCAAACAATGTGCAGAAGTTGGTTTAAAGGCTGGATTTGCTCACACGGCCTCAGGTGATGCAGGGTTGAGTTAGTCAACCTCGGTTACTACGGGTGCCAAACACGCCCTTTGCTATGTGTTACTCCATATCTAAGATTATTAAAGCGGCTAAGCAGGGGCTCCTGCCATGCATTTGTAGTTATGCGTGATGGCTGTTGCATGGCCGGCATGCGGCAGCAGTAAACAGTCTATGTGAACATTGTTGTTGAATGAACAGAGTTTAAGGACAATGGCTGAAGGTGGACAGTATAAATAGTAATCTATGCGAATAATATTTCCGTAAATACTGCAAACACATTTTTAAAATGATACCAAGTGTAATTACCTATGCAAACAATATTTTTTATGAAGAGTATTTTTGGAAATAAAAAACAAACAATATTTCTAAAAAGACTGAGATTTTTAAACATTAAAGATCAGAGACCGTTTTATTAGCTTTGTGCAAATTTTCACGGTAAGCTGACATCCGAGGAGCTCGGTAAAAAAAATAGACAAAGCTTAAATTAGCTCTTTTTCTTTGTTCTTTTCCTTTTTTCTCCCGAGTGATTTATTTTAGAGAAACATGTGTTTATTGAGACGACCACCGCTTTGAATAATTCTTCAGGAGCTATTTACTTTTCTTCTAGCTTCTGCATCGCACCCAGTGTATTTTTTTCAGAAAAAAATTAGGCTTCGAGAATGAAACACGTGTGTTCAGATAGTGGACATTGCACACAATAATATTATTTCTTTCACCCCTTCTCATAAATCTACAATAATGGGAAGGAAGTGCAAAGTGAAATTGCATACATAAAAGAATTATACAAACAAGAGCTCCTCCCGTGCAATCCCAGTGTTGGGCGGTGGCTCTTCTCGACGTGACACGGGTCGTCGGTCCTTTTTGCTTCAGTTTGGTTTGGCAATTGGTGACTTTAATTTTCTGTTGGTCTACTCGTCTTTTCCCCACCATTGTCTCCCTCATATGCGGTTGCCGCCCTCAATGGTGCCTTTGTGAAGACTTCTTTACACTCCCGTCCCGCGTAACCATCCACCACCGTATGAGACTACAAAAAATCTGCTTCTTGGGTGTCTCCCAAATCCAAGTGGGGTCACCGCTCCACCATCATGTGTGGCAAATGCCGGCTAGCCTCACATCCCCAAATCCATCCTCCTGACCTTGCCGTTGGTTTGTGTCTTACCTGAGGTCTAACCGCCAGTCCCCAATCTCCATTTCTAGTGTCGACCCTCATCTTCCCTCCACACGTCATGTCTCCGTCGTCGTGGGGCCATGCACCTGTGTTATCGTCCTCTAGCTTCCCTAAATGACCGACACATCAAGCCCGCCCAATCCATCGGCGATTCGAGCTTGTGCCTACCACATCGACCTTGCTCTTGCTATGGCCATCGGCACCTTACCCTCTCCAGCCTCCATCTTGCGTTGTCACCAAGGGGAACTGTCGCTGGTCATCACTAAGCCGACGCGAGCATTTTCTCTACCTCTGCTTTAACTGCATGGCAACTGTCTCCTGCTATTCTTTTGGCTATGCGTTTTGTTGCCCCGTGCGTTGGCGTCACATGCATGCTTGCCGCTTGCATGTGATGTTGTTTGGTCATTCATTGGGTGCTCCAGCTGTGTCGTCAAAGTATTCTCTTTTTTTAATTACTTTGTTCTCCCATCTTGTTTCTAAAGGACTACTGATAACCGTTATTGTAATGTGAAGCAAGCGATGCCAATCATAATAGATTGTTGAGTATAGTCAAATCTGACTATGTTTTAGTTTGTTTTTTCAGTCTGCTCTTTCTACATAAAAGAATGTATTATCTAATGAATTGGTTGGAGAACGACATATAGTCTATTTACTTAACATATTGATCCCTTCAAAAAAATCATCATTTTTGTATTTTCTCCCCTTTGATTCTCTACAAAATGATATCTTAACATTTTTGGTTGATGTGGATTAACTAACTAGAAACTAAATGATCACCGTTGATTAGCACCTTGGGTTTGTTTCTTTCGCTCCATGTGTTGATTACATGGTTAAAATTACACTCTGGTCCAAAGAAAAAACAAAACCTTATTAGTACTATACGATACAAAGATTATGATGCTTTTCATTAATGTCGTGTTGTTTAGCCAAGATAGGAATGGAGCTATCGACTTACTCTTAAAAAGGATGTCATTTTGAGGATGCCAACTTATGTTCTCTGGATGCCAGAATCTATACAAATATAAGTAGATTTACTTTTGACAATGCTAATAACTGGCGTCATTATATTTAATTGGTTCATTTATTTCGTTCATTAACGAATGCTATCTACTCTTCTGCACTACTACTCACTATCATGACTTCCAAAACGATACAAGTGTATATAGTTGCTTTCCTTCCAAAGTCACAATATTAAACCATTATCACTCTTAGAAGATGACATAGGATAGGAAAAAGTATGGACATAATGTCAGTTTCATGCTTTGTCTTTTTAGCAGGTCAAAATTACTTCATTTTTGGGTGGAGATGAAAGTAGAGTTAAGTCTTTGTTTCAATTCACAATTTATCAAAGGTAAGGTGTGTCCCAAGGAAGAGCGAGTAGGCATCAAGCTACAGTTTTTGAACGAACGAAAAATTTGAACCGATATTCATCAATTTTGATTGCAGAGTATACATATAGCATTGGAGTTACTTGAACCAACCGAAAGAAGGACACATTCTTAAAGCGGACATCGCACGGCAAAAATCTATGATGAATTAAGTCATCTACGGCAGTGCATAAATTTAGGTGTGGCCTCAAAGGACATGGTAGCGAGCACCAACGAAATAAATTTGGTTCACGCACTCGGCCCCAAGCTCCTCCTCCTCCCCCCCGCCCAGACCTTCTCCTTTTGACCGGCATGGGGGGGATGGCGATGGTGCGTCCAATCCGAGCGGGGGCTCCAATCCTCACTTCACGCACTTGGAATGGGATGGCATGGGATCCGAATCCCGTGAGCTATTCAAGGAGAATGCCCCGTTGGACAAGTCTCAGAAGGGCGTGACTGGAGCTAAGGAGCTGGCGGCGGGGGCCGCGAATGCCTCTATCCCGACGGGCATGCCGACCTCGGGTGTCTGTTCCAACCTTTCGATCCGCCCAGACTCTCCTTTGCTCTCTGGCATTGAGGACCTCCCCGTCTCCCCTCCTCGTGGCTCTGGTGGCCCCGCCCCCAAGCGGAAGTCGTCCGTTCGGAAGTTCTCGACCCGGAGCCGGGCGTCGACGGGCACCAAGCAGTCCACGGCGGGGCTCTGTTGTCGTCTGGAGGCCGACTTGGGTGATGCTTCTGCTCCGTCTTCCCCTCCTCTGGTGGCTCGCGCCACGCCTATCCGGTCCCTGTCCTCCACTGCTCGCAAGAGTGGCCGGGTCCGCGACAGCGGGGAGCGGGTTGCTGACAAGGCGGCGCGTCGGGCGGCGGCTCATGACCTTCCTGCCTCAGGTACCTCCCCCCTCCTACCCCGCTCGTTAATGTTGCTTCTCCTATATCCCCGGTTAGATTGGTGCTTCCCTCCTACTCGGATGAACATTTGACAAAGGTGCTCTCGGATGTGGGTATAGCCTTTGATTGTGGTGCTGGGTCCCCTTCTGCCATTCTTGCTCTGGTTAGGGCCAATGAGGTGGCCCAAGCCGCCATTGCCAAAGCTAAGGAGCTTGCGGCGCCCCCGCCCATTCCTTCGGTAGTGGCCGAAGGAGGTTCTGTGGAGGCTGGTACGGTCCATGCGCCTCCGGTTTCAGTTAGAAAGGGTGCGACCAAACGTTCTAAATCCTGCATGGCCCCCTGCAGGTCGAGTCTCCGCATCAAAAATCTATCATTTAGATGAGAGCCTTGTTTTGGAATGTTAGGGGTTTTGGCGCTCGGGAGCGTCGAGATCAGCTTAGAGACGTGGTTAGAGGAGACAATATTGACTTAATAGGCTTAGTTGAGACTTTCAGAAGCTCTTTCTCTCCCAATGAACTCTCGGCAGTTGCAGGAGCTGACAGATTTGATTGGAATTTCCTTCCCTCCTCCGGTCATTCTGGTGGCATCCTCATTGGCTCTAAACGGGATGTTTTTGATTTCGTGGCTTTTGACCACGATATTTTTTGGGCTAGCATTGTTGTGCACCATCGCCACTTGAATGCTCTTTGGGAGGCCATGGTAGTCTATGGTCCGGCTGATCACTCTCTCTCTCCTCTCTTCCTTGACGAGATCACTTCTAAAATTGAGTCGTGCTCTATTCCCCTTCTAATTGGTGGGGATTTCAACTTGCTCCGCTCGCCGGCAGATAAGAATACTCCCAACTTCTCCTGGCCCCTTGCTGACGCCTTTAACGATTTCATTAGTAACTGTGCCCTACGTGAGATCCCTCGGGTGGGCTCTCGATTCACCTGGACGAACCATCAAATATCCCCCATCTGTTCGGTCCTCGATCGTGTCTTCGTCTGCCCTAATTGGGACATTCTGTTCCCTCTTGCTCTGCTCAAAGCCAAGCCCATTGTGGGCTCTGATCATGCTCCTCTTATCCTTGACGCTGGGCTCCAAAACCCTTCTAATCCTCCCGGTTTCCAATTTGATGCGTCTTGGTTGCTGATAGATGGCTTTTGCGATTTGCTTTCTTCCAAGATCTCGGCCTTGCTTTCCGCGGAGCGCCGTTCTTTCGGGCTGATGGATGACTGACATCATTGTTCCTACTCTCTCCGCAAGTTTCTTCGTGGCTGGGCCCGCAACCACGCGGCAGAGGAGCAGAGGGATAAAGCCACCCTTACGAACCAAATTAGCTCCTTGGATGCGGCCGCTGATGGGTCGGGTCTCTCGGACCAGGAGTGGGCGTTGCGCTTCTCTCTTGAGGAGACTCTGGTGTAGTTGCACCGTCAGTCTGAGATTTATTGGCGCTAAAGAGGCACTGTGAACTGGCTGCTAAAGGGGGATTCCCCCATTGCTTATTTCTTTTCCATTGCTAATGGGAGGCGTAGACGCTGCACGATCGATAGTCTTCTTATCAATGGGGTCAGGACCACGGATCAGACCCTCATCATGGCTCACATGGTGGACTTCTTCTCCTCCCTCCTCTCGGCCAAACCAGACCCTGGTTTTATGATCGCCCCCTCCTTCTGGAATGACTGCGATAAGGTCTCTGCTGAGGAAAATGAAGCCTTAATGCTTCCCCTTTGTGAGGAGGAGATCCTGTTCTCTATCAATAAGGCCAACGTTAATTCGGCATCTGGGCCGGATGGCTTCTCCATTCCCTTCTTTAGGAAATTCTGGCCCCAACTACGTGCCCTTGTCTGTGCAGTGATCCAAGGATTCTGTTTGGTTACGGTTGACATCTCTAGGCTTAATTATGCTGTCATCACCCTCATTCCGAAAGTAAAGGGTGCGGACCTGATCCCGCAATTCAGGCCTATTGCCCTTATTAACAATTTTGCAAAGTTCCCAGCCAAAGGCTATGCTTCTCATCTCACCCCGGTTGCTCATCACACTCTCTCCCCCTACCAGTATGCCTTTGTTAAAGGGCGATTCATCCTGGACGGGGTTCTATGTCTTCATGAAATTATCCATGACATTCGTAAGAAAGGCAGCAAGGCTGTCATTCTTAAGTTGGATTTTGAGAAAGTCTATGACTCAGTTAGCTAGAAATTTTCACGACAGGTCCTCTTGGGAAAAGGTTTTGATGGAGCCTTCGTCCATAGGGTCATGTAGTTGGTGTCGGGTGGACACACTGCGGTGTCGGTGAATGGTAGGGTGAGCAAGTTCTTCCGTAACTCCAGAGGCCTCAGGCAGGGTGACCCAGCCTCTCCTATCCTGTTCAATTTTGTTGCGGATGCGCTCTCCAGTATCCTGTCTAGAGCCGCAGTGGCTGGGCACATCTCCTCGATCAGCTCTCACCTCATTCCGGAGGGTATCACTCACCTCCAGTACGCGGATGACACAATTATTATGGTTGAGTTAAATGATGCCTGCTTATCCCACCTTAAGTTTCTGTTGCTCTGTTTTGAGGCCTTGTCTAGGCTTAAGATTAATTTTGCAAAAAGTGAAGTGATCGTCACCGGGGTGACAGATGCAGAGGCGCTGCGCGTCTCTCAATTACTAAATTGTTCTCTTGGCTCCTCCCCCCTTAAATATCTTGGGCTACCTATCTCTTCTGACAAGCTTCTGGCTAAGGACTTCGCACCTACGGTTGCCAAAGTAGGCAATCGTGTCATGCCTTGGAGGGGTAGATACAATACCCAGGCTGGCAAGGTTGCCCTTATCAATGCATGTATGTCCTCCCTCCCCATGTTTCTGATGGGGTTCTATCTTCTCACTAATGGCACTCATGCTGGGTTTGACAAGCACAGGGGTGCATTCTACTGGAATGCGGCTGATAATAAACACAAGTACAGACTGGTGAAATGGGATCACATTTGCTGGCCCAAGAACCTTGGGGGGCTGGGTATTATTAACACCTTGGTTATGAACAAATGCTTGATCATTAAGTGGTGGTGGAAGATCATGACCAACTCGGATAACCCACTCTGGTTTAATATTCTCAAAGCAAAATACTTCCCTACTTCCAGCCCTATGTTTGCCTCGGCTGTGGGCTCATCTCAGTTCTGGAAAGATCTTCTTAAACTCCGACTGGTGTTCAAATCCCTCGTCAAATTTGTGGTTCATAACGGTAGGTCCACGCGTTTCTGGCTTGACTGGTGGTGCGGTCCGGCCCGTTGGCAGTTTCCTTCCCGGCTCTTTTTTCTTATTGCCCGAACCCCGAGATCTATATCTCTGAGCTCTGTGATAATAATTGGGACCTGGAGTTTCGCCGATCTCTGTCTCCTGAAGAGTTGGTTGATTGGCAGCGTCTTGTTGCCCTCTTCCCTGTGCTCTCGGAGGTGGATGATTCGGTGACTTGGCCCCATTTTGCTTCTGGGCGCTTCTCTGTGAAATCGCTCTACGCCAAGATTATTTCTGGTTCGAATACTACCAAGTTCAAGGTGATTTGGCGGGCCCGCATCCCTCCTAAGATTAAGGTCTTTTTGTGGCAAGCTTTCCGAGGGCGGCTCCCGTCGGCTGACCAGATTCGTAAACGCAATGGTCCGGGCTCTGATAGTTGCGCCTTATGTGGTCAAAGGGAGGACACGGATCATATCTTCTTCAACTGTGTCCTGGCCAAACTTTTTTGGTGTTGTATTAGATCTTGGCTTCATGTCTCATGGAGGCCTGCCTCCTTCTCAGACCTTCGTCTTTTGGCCTCTAACCTGGTTGGGGCCGAGAGAAGAATGTTCTGGGTGCGATTCGCAGCTATGTGCTGGTCCCTTTGGACCACTAGGAACAAGTTTACCATCAAGCATATTTTTCCTGCTAAACCCTCTGATTACTTATTTAAGACATGCATATTCCTGCAGCAGTGGAGATTATTGACTAAGGAGGCGGACCGGGATGCTTTCGATGCTATGTCTACCAAGATCCGTGCTACCGCCACTTCCCTCCTGTAGTTACAATCTGGCGGCTAGGAGATGGTGGCCCTCTTATCGTCTCTTCTTAGTCTCCGGCCTGCGCGCCGTGTACTGGCCTAGGAGCCATGTACGTTTGCCTTTCAATACTTGCGTTTCGGGCGTTGATACTCTTCGGTTTGTTATGTTCTACGATGTGGTTTCATTGTTAACTCTGCCTGGTGGCTTTATTTATAAAGTCAGGCTCTGGCCTTTTATCTAAAAAAACGAAATAAATTTGGTCAATAACGGGCTCGCCCAGGTTTCTGTCGACGCACCTTCTGCCTGCTAGTTGTTGTTTACTATGGCTAACATCCAGCCAAGCGCACGACCAATCGGCCAGCCGGACGAAACACGTACACATGTGCACGCATGCTACGAGGGAAGGGTCATGACAAGGATATTTGCTTGGCGGAGAGAAATTCACGAGGGTTTCAGATCAGGAACATGTGGATGAATTGCATCAACTAATGAGCATACACTGGAAATTATACAGTGTTCAAGGCATTATGCATTATTTGGAAAACGATTTTGGAGATTTCTCTCTATTGGCCATCACTTACTTTTGAAGATGGAAATCACTCCGAGAGAAAGGAATTAAACTCTTCATTGACAAATGAGATATTTTCTCACCAATACAATGTGTTATTGCGTTGGAAGTTTTCATCACCTGTTTTGGGGAAATTGGGAGACACTCCATGGAAAAGGAAATAATCACTTGACTTAATGATTGTTGAGTTTTAATATTTATTTATCACTAATTTCTAGAGAGTTGGATTATGCTCTCTACTTCTACATCATATATTGTTGATACAATGGCAATTGTATTGGCATTCAAATAATTCCAAAGGAATAACCATTGCTTCCAAGTTTGATATACTTTGGGGTTGAAAATTATGTCATCAAACTCCCTTGTGGAGGAAAATTATTATTGCTATTGGACACTATGTGCAACTTCAATGAGATGGAATTTGATTTATTGCTAGTCTTGAAATCTATTGATTATGAAATAGTATTTGGGAAAGGAAGAGCCGAAAGATTGCTCAATAAAAGGAAACATCATATTATGGAATTTCACACATTGGTCTCTTCTCTCTCTTCTTTGTTGATGATCCATTGAAAGTTGGTAACCCAAATTATTTATTTGGGAAGATCACTTCATATGGAGGAACACCGACAATGGGAACACATGCTTGGAATCTCAATATTCATATCATCTATGACTTGGTCACATATCATAGAACATGATTAAGTGGTTTACTAATTCCAGAATTCAAAACTTTAGTGGGAGGAATTTTGTTTTCTGAAGTGCATTTATAATGGGTATTTGACTTGCAAGCCTTTTTCTTAAGGTGGAAGGAGATAAAAAAATCTCTGCATCAACTTTTCTCTTGTGATATACTTATGGTATTTTATTTGCAAACTTTCACTATAGGTTAGATTGTTTGTTTCATTTCACTCATCGATGGTTACACCTTATATGCCTGTGTTTACATTTCATTATACAAGTCGAAAGGTTTCATTGTGTTGGTCGAATGTGGTACATAAGTCGGAAATAAATTTATTAAAGAATGTCACGGTTTTAACAACTGATTGGTGAGAGGAAGTACACTTCAGGAATATATCATTTGTATGTAAAGAGCATGAAACTATTCACCACTTTAATACACCACACACTCCAAAATTAAATGGAGGAATTAAATAATTTTACTATCATGTTATTTTTGGAAGAAGCATTGCATATATATTGTCGTTTGTTTATATCATTCATCATCTAGCACAGTCACTCCTTATAGTTTGTAGATTGGAAGTAAATCTTTTTTTATTTTGGCAGGAAATTCTCAATTACTACAAAGCACACATCAATAATTTTATAATGGTTATTCTAGTGGAAAGGTAGGAACACAATAATAATTTTTACAATCAAGGGTGGAATTATTGGCAATCATACTCGAACATAAACATGGTCCCGAAGGAAACAACAAGTTAAACCCCAAACACTAACATGCTTAGGGTCAATGGGAGGAATTAGCTTGGAATATCATATCTGTATAATTGTTATGCGTTGTTGGGGGAGTCACTATGAATTTTGGAGGAATAATTGAAGACTCTTAATAAGGCTCAAATTTTCCATCATTGGGAGAAATGCGAAAAGGGCTAAACTCAATGAGAAAATATATAATTTGGGAACGTACCATGATACCAAACAACCACAAGCCCATTGTTTGTAAGTGATTCATTTCAGATCATGTTTGACTTCCCATCGAAACAGTAAACTTACAACACAAACGTTGTGTGAAACAACCAGATGAAGCTACTTGTCAAAGAAAATATTAAATGGTCATCTGTGTGCGATGGATTTGACAACACTCGCGTAAGCACAAAATTGAAGATTCACTGTGAACGAAACTACGAATCGATCGACTTAATGGAATCACGACGTCAATATGCATTTTTTCATGTAAAGATTATTTTGAATCGAAGCACCGATGTATAGATTAGAAATGAGTTAGGTGAAGGAGATGAAGGAAGTTAGGTGAAGGAGATGAAGGAAGATGAGTAGGACACAATATTTTTGGAAATATGCCCTAGACGCAATGATATTGTATTGTTTATTTTCGCATTTATAATTAAGACTTTATATTCTATGCTATAACTGCTATGATCCTGGAATATGCGATTCAGTGGAAATGCATGTGTGGAATAATAAACAGTAAAACCTGATTCGTAGTCTCGCCTCTAGGACTAGCTCAAGTGTTGTGTGTTGATTATGTTTTCCGGATCTTGAGATATCGTTAAGTGTAACGATAGTCCGAATACAACATTGAGAGTATGGTGTTGGAAGACTGATCATATTGACTTGATCTAACTTGTTTGTTATACTTTGAGATACTATCGTCACAAGTCAATCAATATAACATGGAGAGTTAACGTCTACTTTAGTTCCTTAGACCACGAGAATATCATAGTCACTTCTTACCGTATGATAGACTTTGGGGGTTGCTCAAAGGTCATCTATAACACGGTGATCATAATGACAACTTAAAAGTCATCGAAAACCATGACAAGCGGCTAGATAGCTCAAGGGTGGGATTTGCTCCTCCGATGATGGAGAGATATACTTAGGGCCCTCTCAGTGTGACGGCATCCATCATCATCCAGCCAGACAAAGGTGACTAGGTCACAGGGATGCCGTAACATGTCAACGAGAAATAAGAACAAAATCGGTAACGAGGAGACCGGTATTGTGAGCATGAGAATGACTCAAGAGGATGCCGATATATCTCACCTCGGTTTTTGTAAACTATCATGAAGTAAAGGGAATAAAACATGATAACCAAAGGTTCACTCGAATATCATTCATTTATTTCATAGGGATTAATATGGATAGCCATGATTTCGCTATTAGTCATTGTACAAAAGGGAGTTTCGTTCATGTCTATGTTTTACCGGACCTACAGGGTGAAAGTGCAATTGTCACCCGGTTACAATTTTGGTGATTGATCACAATACGATTTACGAGGACTAATGTCATTTTCCTAGTTTATCTCAGGACACCGGCTTCTCTATTTTGTCTACGGACGTCGGTAGCCCCATTGATACCGAAAGGGAAAAGGACAGTGTTCATCAGTGACTCAAAAAGTTTTTCAGTTTTCATTTTAAGTCCTAGGAACATCCGTACTATTAAGAGGGGTTGATATGACTTCAGAGTTGGGGAACTCAAAACTTTTCCATAGACTTTTCTCCCTATCCGTGTTAGGTTTCGTTGGAAGAAGATGTCTCCTGATTTTCACTGTTGCTTGTAGTCCGGGTGCCTGGGGTCCCTACGCCTGGGTTCTCGGAGTCACCCATGAGTGTACAAGGAGGCTCGACCGGGTCTGGGTGCCTGGGGGTCTGGGTGCCCGGGGTCACCCGTAAGTTTTCATGTTGGTTCGACCTAGCCCAGGTACCCGAGGTCACCGGAATGTTGGCAAGGTGCATCGTCCATGCTCGGGCGCCCGGGGTCACCGGAATGTTGGCAAATTGGGTCATCCAAGACCGGGTGTCTGGGGACTTGGTACTCGAGGTCTGGGTGCCCGGTCCTCTCCGTGGGTGTGTTTTCTTCTCGGTTTTATCCAGGTTCCTAGGGTGGCTACTGAGTAATGACCATATTTACCTTGGGGATATAAATACCCCCTTATTCTTTCGCCTAACCCTAACCCTTGCCCAAGATTTGCTCCACCATTCCTAATGTCCAAAAGCTTGAGATCTCCTTCCCCAACCACAATACTTTGGGGAAGGAGGAGGTTTACCCGGTCTACACTTCCACCAAACCCTTTTGTGTTCCTCGACTTTTACATCATCATCAACTTGTTGCTCGTGGGTGTTTGAGCACCCTAGACATAGGAGGTCACCGTGGTGCCACAGTCCATTGTGGTGAAGCTCCGTGGGTGTGTTGGGAGCCTCCAGTTAAGTTGTGGAGGGAGCCCCAACCTTTTTTGTAAAGGTTTGGTTCCCGCCTTCAAGTGCACCACTAGTGGAATCACTAAATCTTGCATTGTGCGAGGGCTTGAGGAGAATATGGTGGCCCTAGTGGCTTCTTGTGAAGCATTGTGGCTCCACGCCGCTCCAATGGAGACGTACCTCCCCCAAAAGAAGGAAACTTCAGTAACACATCCTCGTCTCCACCGACTTCACTTGCGGCTACATTTTACCTTTACTTTGTGCAAGCTTATATTGTGTTTCTATCTTGTTCTTGAAATTGTTGTTGTTGTGTTCATCATATAGATTGTCCACCTAGTTGCGTATCTAGACAACATATTTTCTTGTTAAGCCTAATTTGTTAAAAGAAGTTAAAAATTGTTAGTCGCCTATTCACCCCCCCTCTAGTCGACCATATCGACCCTTTCTAAGGTTCACAAGCTTAAGGAAATCACGATCTGTTGAGTGTTAGTGTAGTGAGAGTTATGACAAAATATTCAAGAAATAGTTGTGCGAATAGAAATAGTTTCGAGAGAAATTGAAAGCGTTTCGGGGTTACCGTAAATGTTTCGGGGAATACTGGGTAATACCAAAAAATGATATACATGCAAAAATTGTTTCCGGAGACATAATATAAATAATAAAGGGCTTTAATAATTATTAGGAGGCTCCTAGGATTTATTTATATACTATGGGTAATCTGAATTGCTAAAGGCTTTTATAGGGGAGATTTAATGGGCCTATGGGGCCCATGACACTACTGCAGAATGGTCCAAAGACGGCACATCAATTAGAGACCCTTTGACCAAACTGTGTGTGATGCCCAAATCGCAGACGGTATAGTTATAGCTCCGTCGCTAATGACGTGAACTGTGTGCGATGGCGGATCCATCAAATACGATCCAAAAAATAGTTGCGTGTGCGATGGCGGATCCATCAAATATGATCCAAAAAATAGTTGCGTGTGAGATCTGTGGCAAACAGTTGGCCCAGATAAACTATTTGCGATTGGAAAATATAACACAAACGGTTATAAAAATACAAGTGTGTACGATGTACGACATACAGTTCACCCTAATAAACTGTTTGAGCTGATCCAGCAGAACACAAACGACTGTCTAGATGATTACGTGTGCGATAGATGGCGTACGTGTCACTTGAATGAACTGTTTGTGATGAGATAAAATAACATAAACGGTTACATAAATCAAGATGTGTGTGAAGGTTGGAAAAAGCGGTAGCCGTAAGCGAGGCCGTTGGCCTTCGCCTAGTGCCTAGGCAGTGCTTAAGCGACCTAGGCATGGCCTAGGCGGTAATATAATTTTTGCAATCCAGGTGTATCTGTGGTTAGTATATGTGTGTCGATACTAATTCAGGACATATAAATAAGTTAACTACCAAATATTCCATTGGAATATGCCCCGTTTGTCATATCAGTGCAATATGGCATGATTTCTCGTTTCGCTGGACAATTTCTTGCTTGCCCTGCCTAGACTTAGATTTATGCCCTAGGCGAGGCATTTGGCCATCGCCTATCGCCTAAGCGTGCCTAAGCGCCTCCTAGACACTGCCTTTTCCAACAGAGGTGTGATAGACAGCATACATGTCACTCGGATGAACTGTGTGCGATAAGCAAAAATAACACAAACGGTTGCTCAGATCAAGATGTGTGTGATGTACAACATACAGAAAAAAAATCATCAAATCCACTACTTCCTGTGACGCTTGCCGCCACGGCTCTGCTTGTGGCTCGATACCTCGTCGTCTTCGGGGTAGGAGGCACTTCCTCATGTCAACGATCCACCTGAACATCTCGTAGCATGTGTATGCTTCCTTGGCCGCGGTCTAGAGGTGATATTCATTCAGTTTCTTCACCGAGGCCCTGTGCCAGACAAGCTTGTTCTTGTCTCACTCAGCCTTCATGTCTCTGTAGTAGGGGTCGATGATGGCCTCGGCCAGGTCAACATGGGAGTCCTTGTCCTTCTTGCTGCCCCATATCTTTTAGTGGCCGTGGATGTCGACAAGCTTCTGGCAGGCCAAGCCCGAAGTCTTGAGCACCTTTGGATCGTTGGTGGTGTCCACCGTAGCGAACCTGTAGTCGGGGTTGTTGACAAACCTGGTGAAACGCTCGCAAGGCCCTATGGCCAGGCAGTACTGGTAGAGGAGGACGTGATGGCGCACGCACAGCTGTGCGACGGCAACCTTCTGATCATGCCCGGGACGACCGCCGGTGTAAGCGAGGTCGAAGCTGAACACTTTGTACTTGTCATCCACAGCAAGCAACCGCTTCATAGTGTTGATGGAGTCCTCATCAACGATCGGGTCGTTGGTGTACACCATCGTGAGGTTGATACGTCTCTAACGTATCTATAATTTTTGCTTGTTCCATGCTGTTATATTATCAATCTTGGATGTTTTACAATCATTTATAGCAACTTTATATCATTTTTTGGGACTAACCTATTAACATAGTGCCAAGTGCCAGTTGTTGTTTTTTGCTTGTTTTTTACTTCGCAGAATTTCAGTACCAAACGAAGCCCAAACATCGCGAAACTTTTTGGAGATTTTTCTTTGGGCCAGAAGACACCCGGGGGACCAAAGAAGCATCTGGAAGGAGAGCCGAGGAGGCCACGATACCCCAGGGCGCGCCAGAGGCCCCTGGCGCGGCCTGGTGGGTTGTGCCCTCCTCGGGACGCCTCTCCACCGCCTCTCAGCTCTATAAATACCCCAATATTCCAAAAACCCAAGGAGAGTCGACGAAAAACACATCCAGCCACTGCAAGTTCCAGAACCTCGAGATCCAATCTAACACCATCATGGAGGGGTTCATCATCCTCATTGGTGCCTCTCCGATGATGCGTGAGTAGTCCACCATAGACCTATGGGTCCGTAGGCAGTAGCTAGATGGCTTCCTCTCTCTCTCTTGATTCTCAATACAATGGTCTCTTGGAGATCTATTTGATGTAATGACTTTTGCGGTGTGTTTGTTGGGATCCGATGAATTTTGAGTTCATGATCAGTTTCTATCCATGAATATTATTTGAGTCTTCTTTGATCTCTTATATGCATGATTACTTATAGCCTCGTATTTCTTCTTCGAATCTTTGGTTTAGTTAGGCCAACTAGATCGATTTTTCTTGCCATGGGAAGAGGTGCTTTGTGATGGGTTCGATCTTGCGGTGTCCTCTCCCAGTGACAGAAGGGGCAGCGAGGCACGCATGTACCGTTGCTATTAAGGATAACAAGATGGGGTCTATTCCTACATGAATAGCTCTTGTCTACATCATGTCATCGTTCTTATTGCATTAATCCGTTTCTTCATGGAACTTAATACACCAGATGCATGCTGGATAGCGGTTGATGTGTGGAGTAATAGTAGTAGATGCAAGCAAGAGTTGGTCTACTAATCTTGGACGTGATGCCTATATAATGATCATTGCCTTGGACATCGTCATGATTATTTGATTTTCTATCAATTGCCCAATAGTAATTTGTTCACCCACCGTGTGCTATACTCATGAGAGAAGCCACTAGTGAAACCTATGCCCCCCGGGTCTACTTTTCCAACATATTGCTTTCCGATCTATCTTTTTGCCGCTTTTGTTTTCAGATCTATTAAATCCAAAAACCCAAAAATACCTTGCTGAACTTTTTATTTGCCTCTTTTATTTTGTGTTCTTGAGCGATCTATCAATCCAATCTATAATTACCTAACCTATCCTTTTACCGTGGAGTGATTGACAACCTCTCTTTCGCGTTGGGTTGCAAGTATTTGTTCTTTATGTGCAGGTACCGTTTACATAGTGTTGTGTGGTTCTCCTACTGGTTCGATAACCTTGGTCTCATCACTGAGGGAAATACCTACCGTAGCTGTGCTGCATCATCCCTTCCTCTTTGGGGAAATACCCACGCATCTCAGCCGCATCAGAGGTTCGTCTTCCTCATGTGGGTCTCCACATGATGCACGCTGAACTCCATTGGAGCGCCGATGGACATCCTCTCTGTATGGTTCGTCGAGGGTGTGCTTATTGCGTCGTGGGGCACGATCGAAAGTGTGAAGAGACTGTGGTTAATGTCCGCGGGTATAAATGGGGCCCGGGCGTCCTGGAAAACCGGCATGTCTGGATGGCAGTTTTTGCAGCGCGTGATTCAGTCCTGGAGCACATAACTGCATGGGGCGACGCATGTGGCGCAACCGCATGCATATGGAGCCCTGAACGTGATCATGGGCCGGCCCCAACCGCTGGCAGAGCATGCGTAGAGTGGCGCGAGAGCAGAGCATGCGGACAGACACAAGAGCAGAGCGCCAGGAGGAACGCGAGGTCGAACCAGACCACTTTGTACTTGTCCTCGTCAAGTAACAACTCCATAACGCTGGAGTTTTCCACCCAGATCGGATGTTTGGTGTACACCACCGAGAGCCCCACGAACCTTCTATGCGTGTCCACTATGACATGCATGGTGAACTGGCGCTCATCTTCGACAGCCGCTGGGAGCGCCATTGGAGCCGCGCCGGATACCCTCGATCATGGTTCTGCTTCTTAAGGTCCGGATATTAATCGTCAATTGCATATTAAGGTCCAAATATTAATCGTCATTGTCCCAAGGATCTGGTTCTAATATTAAAAAAACATATTAATCGTCCATTGCATACTAAGGAAAAGATAGTACTACCAAAATATGAGTCTCGCTCATAAGATGCCATTTGCATGATTGTATCACAAATGACATAAATAGTACAAAGGTTCAAATTCCAGCATTACAAGGCTCAAATTCAATGATTACAAGGTTCAAACCGATAATAGAAATGAAATTCAGCTTATGCAGAAAATTTGTCATGCAGCTCTAGATGCCCGCGCTGATCTAGTGAACATGAACATATATGATAGGTTCATACTGATATTACAACTAGTTTGGCAACTTCAATATTTCTGCAAAGGGATCCGCCACTGACATGTCATTTATGGGCTTGACATAAGGACTTCCGAATAGTCTATCAACTGAAGTTACGAAACGAAATTGAGCTTCTGCAGAGCCTTTTCCATTCTTTCGTAGTCGCCGGAGCTGATCAGCAAACCATTCTTTTTTGCGCAATAAATGTAGGGAAAATCTCAGTATCTTTAGCACACTTCCTCTCACAACAAAGAACCTGACGAATATAATCTCCGGTAAGGTCCGTCGATAGGAGTTCAAAGTAATTTCTGAGAGATGGAGATCAAGGCATTCGATGGGATTGTTATATTGTATCACATTATCCATTACCGGGCCTAACCGTATCTGCAAAAGAAGAGAATGTATTAGTGCTTGGACACACAAGGGACCTCTTATGATTTGCAGGGTTTCAAAAATTGAACTCCCTTGTGGTTAATATTTAACATGAAAGAGCATCACCTCGATATGTAGCTTCTCCAGGCACGGAAAGCATCTCAGCAATCTGACAACTTGGTCCAGGTCGGGGCCGATAGATTCTACTGCCAAGACCTTCACTATGAGAAGATACGGGGTCGAGCTTGTTGATATAATTTTCTGGATGACAGACGAACATACATCTTGAATAGAGAAAAAAATGTTAATTCAAGAATGAGAAGAGGGCGACTGTTGTACCTGGACGGTTATGGATCCAAAAACAAGTTTAGATAAGTTGACGGGCGAGTAGTCAAACACTGTCAATTTCGGCGCATTAATGACCCTGATTCTTGTCGGACCTTGTTGATCAACCACAAGTAATCTCTCAAGTAAAGGCACATCCTCAATGACCATTTGGTGATTCACCTTGTGCGATCTCCTGTTGCGACACCAACAATACACACAAATTGTCCGGAGACTCATGGAGGTGATGTGGAGGCTACTCAA
The DNA here is from genome assembly GCA_039707655.1 of Elymus sibiricus. NCBI lineage: Eukaryota > Viridiplantae > Streptophyta > Magnoliopsida > Poales > Poaceae > Elymus > Elymus sibiricus. Next base: position 154,701,820 of record CM077669.1, read on the forward strand.
CCCATTGATCGCCTGAAGATTAAGGTACTCGAGCGCAGTATAGCCGCGGAGCAGGCGCTCCATGTCGTCATTGGGGATGCAGACGACGGCGAGCTCGAGGTAGAAAGAGAGCGGTATTGGCGTTAATTTGGGGGAAATGCCAGTTCATGAACCTGGCGATGCGCAGTGTTGGTGCGAGGTGCATCACAGAGGGTGGCAGCGGGCGCATATATCCATCATTAAAAGTGAGCTCCTCGAGATGATTTAGGGCGGTTGATAAGAACCACTCGTCAAGCTTGACTCGGTCGTTGCCATTGGAACAGAACTTACCCATAGTAAGGCCTTTGATTGGGCCATAGTGCGTGCCGAGGATCTGGGACAATGCATCCAAGCGTTTGCGATAGCCAGTGCAGAGCATGTGCTCGTTGATGATGCCGAGAGGGGCGCAGCGCCATAGGGGGCGCCACCGCCGAGAGAGGACTATTGTGCGCATGCCATCTTTCATAGGGAGGAGGAAGACGATGACTCTCAACATATCATTAGGGAGGCTGCTGATGAAGTCTAGGCCTATCAGAGGCACTTGTGTTTCTGGCTCAGCTCGCCTCTGCTTGTTGACAACCTCGTCCTCCACCTCCAGAGTATTGGTGGCGGCGGCTCTTTCTGTCAAGAGTAGAGCAGTGGGAGGATAGTGATTATATAGCTAGATCAGGGCAGAAGAATAGTGCATTGTTAATTACAAGTTACTAGGTAGGAACAGTTTTAACAGATTCAGAAAATGAAATCCCAATTGGTTGCTGAAATACTACACATTTACTATGATATTGCTACGCAAGTCAACATGCAGATACTATAAAGAACAGTTACTTCCAACAAAGTATGGACGGATGATGTCGTCGGGGAAGTTAGCATTTATCGTATGGTCAAACTCTTTTAGGTGCAGCGTAATTTTAGTGCTAACTTTTAGTACATAAAACTTAGAAATTTCTACTCAAAGGCCTTCTTCAAAATAGGAGTGACAATCTTCATCAAGTTTTACAGAAACAACGATTATAAATCCATGGTTTGTGCTCAATATGACATCCCTGAAGTCTTTAGTTATGTAAAGGCCAAGATTTAGCGCTACAGTTGTCATTGCAAAGCAAGTGATGTACTGCAGGAATTGGTAAGATTGTTAAAGAGCAGGGTAACATGCTAGTATGGGAGTAGTAGTTAAAAGAACAGCACAACAATTGATATGAAAAGATAAAAAAATTACAAGTAAATAGATAATGTAACCATGATGTCATGCAAATATATATGAGAGTAAATGAAAGAACAATAGAGCATTAATTTTCCTAATATAGAAGAAGAAGAATAAGAATAAGAATAAATCACATTTGACGTATATGCTGCACCTTTTATCCAAATGTAGCAATATATAGTATAGGTTCAGAAAAAATATTGGCCATGTCAACCTAGGTAGTGTGAGATTGAACATACCATGCGCTTCGTGAAGTCATATGGTACGGTGAGATGGAACTCCTCGGCTTCTTGGTTGAGGCCGCATAGCCCTGATATGTCCTTGCACTGTACACTCTATGAATGAAAACCCTCGAATCAGCTAGAAGAAACATAAATCCATGGCGATTTCGGACCGGTGATTAAAAGGGGTTGGCGTACTGGGATAAGAGATGAGCGGAAATATTTCAGTAGATTATTTACCTAGTTCTTCATGGGGGGGGGGGAACAGTATCAAAGATTCCCCAATTAGCGAGCTAGGTCGACGGCGAGCAGTGTCGATAAAGTCAGTGCCGATAGGCCGCGGGAAGCGGTAGTGGCGAAATGCGGTGGCGTTTGGTGGCAGCCGGCGGCGGCGACATGCGTTGAGCTAAGTGGTTGCCGCAGGGACAAGCGGTGACATGCATGGAGAGTTCTGGAGGAGTGTTAGTGTAGGTGCTACCGGGGACGGGGAGGGGGAGGGGGGCGGGCGAGGGTTTTGTGACGTGTGGGTGTTGAGTTTTTTTTTGAAGTGGTCCTGAGGGTTTTTTGTCCTTGAATAATGTGCTTCGGAGGAAACGGTTTAGTAGACCCAACCGTGTGTGATAAATCGTATATAAATTTTACTCTCAAGTAAACTAGCACTCCGGTGTGATGGAGATACGGACAACCGTTCGATTTGTGTACATCCAGCGGTTCAGATGTGCGATCCGTGGGGATGCGTTCTGGCCAATTAGAACACAAATGACGCAGCACAATGAAAGTCATCGCACACAGTTTTAATCTGGGAAAAATATATAATACACAAGCATAGATATAATACACACAAACTAGATAGATTCAATCCAACGTCTCATCTTCATGCTTGTTCTTTAAGATTCTCCAGGAACTCGGCGTACGCGGCGTGTGCTATCCTACAAGAATACTTCTGCTTGAAGGAGTCAATGGCTCGTCCTCTTGCATGCGCCAGAACACTAGAATACACGTTGTTAATCTTATGGTTGCAGAACGGGCATCCATAGCCCCCATTCTTCCAGACACGCCTATTATGCTTTCCAGCCATAAGCTCTCTGATCGTTTGCCTCTTGAACCTCTCCTGGACGTTTTCATCCTCGCTGTCGACATCGTCAGATAGCACCTATACATAGTAAAAAATGTGACGTCCGTATATTTTATAATGTGAACTCAGCAAGGCAGAGTTTATGAAACATAATATATCACGTGATAACATGAACACTAACTCGAAGCTAATTGGTTTGCTGCCAAAAGTTGGCATGCCAAATTTTAGCAACTACCAAATGTTGGCTAGAGATTGGTTGAATACCAATTCTCGTTATCAATCTCAGAAAAGATTGCCAAATGTTGACAACTTTTGATTTTGCAAAATGTTGGCTTGCCAAACATTGGCAATGCTAAATGTTGGTAGCAAACCAACCAGCCTATTATGTATTTACCAAAAATGGGTATAGATGACTAAACGGTTCTCCGTCCAAGTCGTTGTCGTTGCTAGAGTGGTCGTCGGAGTCGCTGTGGACCAGCGGCTTCGGCTAGGGAAGCACGACAGCGGCGAGACCGTCAAGGCCGCGCTGCAGTCCGCGCGACACGTCATCTCCGACGACGGCAATCTCTGTGCCCACCTTCACGCTATGCTCGGGTGCTTTGCCGGCCCCGACGTGGTTACTCCCTCCCATGGTGCACTTAGGGGAGGCTGCTGATGACAATTGAGAAGGGCGACGAGGATGCAGGGGGAGAGAGCATTGTGTGTAGCGAGAATGTTAAAACAAGTGGCTCGGGCGCCGTTAATAAAGAGCAGTTAGGAGGGAGGCGGGCGGCGGTTTAAAGGGATGGCTCGCCTCCCGGTGAGGCGCCTGCGCGCCGGACTGCTGGCATGCGCACCGTCAATTCACATGCCTGACGACACATCTCCCTACGAAACTGCGCAGTGAACACGCCTCCCATCAATTCACACACCTACTCGCATGCATCCCGGTCATCCTGTGCGACGACCTGCTAGCATGCGTCCCGTCAAATCATATATGCTTGCACGGATCGCGGGGCGTGTACTGTTTTTCTGCGAAGCTACGACACGTACTCCCTCCGTTTTTATTTAGTCTGCATATTAGAGTTGACTGAAGTCAAACTTGATAAAGTTTGACAAACTTTATAGAAAGAATTAGAAATAATTACCATAACAAATATATATGATGTGAAAGTACATTCAAAAAGGAATCTAATGGTATTAATTTTTTATTGTATATGTTAATACTTTTGTCTATAAATTTGGTCAAACTCTACACAGCTTGACTTTGACCAAAGCTAATACCCGGACTAAATAAAAACGGTTTGGATTAATAAACCGTTTGCGATGTTAACGTGACAGTTCTGTGTTGCATCTATTGATAAGCCTCCGTTTGCAAGAAGCTTAGATGAAAACTTCTCTCAAATTGGACGATTTATTTAGCACGACCTATAAGTTCCCTATCATGAAATCATGTCAATGTTTCATGAATTCTAGCTTAGCTGGGCGTTTACTGGAATTTGAAAACCAAGACTCAATGCTTGCGCCCCAGAGATGTTCGAAATTTATTGTCTTTCCTTCCATGGGAACTAAACATGCACCCAAGACACAAAAAATGAACTTCTAATCCATTTTGGCGCACAACCACATATGCATATAGTTCAATTTGAAATTTACAAGTTAAATACCTAACGAATCAATTTAATGTATACAAATGTCTTAATGTTCTCTGAAAAAATCAAAATTTACAACACCACTCCTATTGTCACATGTGCACTACAGAAAAAGTTCGACATGCATGCCTTGAAGTGGCGGTGGTGTCGTGTGACGAGTGGGGTGTGGGGGTCCGGCACACAATACACGTCGTATGCCACCACGTGGGGTTGTTCGGTTAGTTAGGCATCAAGCTAGCAATGGGGATTACTCAGGGGAGTATTGGAGTCCCATCCCCGTCCCCATCACCGCCCTCCCATTCCCGTCACCGTCTCTGTAACCGTGTGCGGGGATAAAAAGTTTCCCATCGCCGTTGCCACTTCTTTATCCCCGTGGGGAAACCCACACATGCATGTAAGAACAACCTTCGATAGTATTTCAGGAAAAAAATAGTATTTCAATGCAATAAACAATATGTTGTGGCTAGGTTTGGGATTTCTTAGGGATTTTTGGGCCAAATGGGTGGGATCTGTGGAAATTTGGGTGACCGAGGGCGCAAATTACGTGGGGTCTACTAATTTTAGATCCCACATGTAAGTACTTCATGTGTAAGGTGGGTAATGATATATATCCCATCGCCATCCCCGTCCTGCACGTTAGGTAAGGTATTTGACCCACCAGCTTCCCCATGGGCATTCAAGCTGGCACTTCCCCGTGCCCTAATAGAGTAATTACCCATGGGGGTGCGGGTAACGGTTTTAACCATTGCCAACTTGAGTGAGGCACGTGCCACATCAAAAGTCGTGCATTGGGTATATATTTAAAGCATCTCGATCATGACCTTTTTCATGCATATATTTGTGTCTCATGCATGCGATGGTGGTACTCGTACACTCTCTCATGCGGTTACCACCGACACACCAATTCGTTGCCCCCGCGCGGTCTATCACCTTGGATGGCACGGCGAGAGGGGTTTGATCAAAGGTGGATTCATCTTAGTTCGTGTTTCGACGAAGATCATGGTGAGATTCTGGACAAAAGTTTGAGCGCATGTTTGCACGCACGTGCTCAGTGAACACGTTGTGAACCTCCGTGGGTTTTTTCCCGGTTTCGAAGGTGCCACATCAAAGGTGTGCATTGAGTATTCAAAACATCACACAACACCTCCGTACATATGTTAGGGCAGCATGGAGGCGATGGTTGTCCTCGGACACCGCCCCCTCGCACAATTATCAGTGTCACTCCCATCCGTGGCCTCGCGTACTTTTTGACCGCAACGAGAGAGGTTAATTACTATGGATTCTTTTTGGTCGATGTTTGCGGTAGGTCATGGGTGTGAGATTACATGGTATAATTTGAGTGCGTGTAGTGTACGCATGAATGCCTCTCCCATCGACTCGAATGGGGGGGGGGATATATATGCTACGCGTCGTGAACCTCGCTATCCGTGCGGACTTTAAGATTCCCGAGGAAGGTGTGCCACACCAAAGTTTGTGTGTTGGGTATGTAAACATCACACAACACTTTCGTACATATGTTTGATCCACGCTTAGACGGTGATTGTCTTTGGATACTCCTTCGTGTGGTTGTCGGTGGAAAGCCCATTCCTAGGCCCGCGTGGATGTCCATCACATTGACTGACAACGAGAGAGATGTTACCATGGTGGATAGTATTGCTCCTCCATGTCGAATGCACGCACAACTCTGGTCCACCCTGTAGTGTCGGCCTACGTGACTCCCTCTTTCCCATAGATCCCCATCCCCATCCTCACCCCCACTCCAGAGTGTCGCAGCCTCAGACCGGCTATGCTTCCCGGGGAGCTGGTGGAGCGAATGGCCAAAAAGAGGTATATCGAGGCCTGTCCGCTGGACGATGGCGAGGTGGCTGCCGAGCCCCCCCGGGGAAGCTCACTACAATGACTGTCCCGGGGCTTTAAATAAGCGGGTTCGCGCATGTCTGTACGTCCCGGCAGCTGGCTATGACATCGAGCTCGTCGAGAGCGATGGCTTGACACGGGCTATGCCACAGGTTAAGTGGCACACACCCACCCCTTCGGGTTCAACCCCCGTGGATCTCCTCCATGCCCCCGCCGCTGATCTACTCTGCTTCGCTGTCAGGAATTTGCCTTCATCGCCATCAAGACCCTTTTGTCATTTCTGAAGGTCGTGTTCTATATATATGGAGGTCGCTCGGCATCGTCAGCTGCCAAGTTAGACCTCATTGACAATGACAACGACGCCAAGGGAGTCCTATCCATATCTTCTAAGGGGAAATAGCCCATCCACGACAACAGGGACGTCACCCTGCGGGCGTGCTCTTCCAAAGGGAAGGAGCTAAGCTGCCACAACAGGGAGCGCATGGTGCGCACCCCAGTCCAGGCTCTTCCAGGGGGTATGAATTGTAATGTTCAAAAGTGCAATTTGATATGCCGGAGTCTGAATTGTTCAGTTCAATTTCACTGCCTATGTTTGGTTGTCTGTAGTGAGCATATACCTTGTTTAGCGTGATATGTGGTTGTTTGTAGTGAACATATGTCCAGTTTCATTGCTAGATTTGGTTGTTCAATCATACAATTGGTTCCTGTTAAAGCTGGTGTAGTTAACACACCCATGTTTATTTCAGTTTTCTCACAATGTGATGTTGAATCATACAATTTGATGTTTAAGCACATGGTGCGTTCTATCTTTTATGCAATTTCAACAATACTGATATGAATGATGGTTTGGTTGTTGTTAATTCTGTTGTAGTGAGCATATGCCTCCTTTAAAGATTTTTGGTTGTTTTTGGTTTGCATTTGTCCAGTTTCTGTTAATATATTTGGCTGTTTGTAGTATGCCTCCGATCTACTCTGCTTTACTGTCAGGAATTCGCTATGCTGGGGTATGAAATTAATGTTCAAAAGTGTAATTTTATATGTTGGAGTATGAATTGTTCAGTTCAATTTCACTGCCTATGTTTGGTTGTCTATAGTGAGCATACACGTATATTTGGTTGTTTGTAGTATGCCTCTGATCTACTCTGCTTTACTGTCAGGAATTTTCCTTCATGGCCAACGCGACCCTTTTGTCATTTATGATAGACGCGTTCTATGACTGTGTTTTAGCATCGCCGGCTTCCAAGTCAGGCCTCATTGACGACGACAACTTGTCGTCGACGAGTGCGCCCTATGCGTATATTCCAAGGGGAAATAGCCCATCCACGACATCAGGGAGGGCACCCTGTAGCCTTGCTCTTCCGAAGGGAAGGAGCCAAACTGCAACAACAGGGAGCACACGGTGCGCACCCACAGTCCGGGCTCTTCCAAGGGAATGAGCCCATACGTGACAATTGAGGAAACCCATAATTTATTTTGCCATGCCTCCTCAAAGGGGTAAAACTTCATATGATCGTGCTTGTAGCTTTTGCCATGCTAGGTTTTAACCATGACGTGTTAAAAAAAATTAGTCATGCAAAATGTAATGTTTAAAAGTGCAATTTGATATGCTGGAGTATGAATTGTTCAGTTCAATTTCACAAATGCATATGTTTGGTTGTCTGTAGTGAGCATATACCTTTTTTAGCTGTTTTTGTTTTTTTGTAGTGAACATATGTCCAACTTCAATTGCTAGATTTGGTTGTTCAATCATACAATTGGTTCCTGTTAGAGCTGGTGTAGTTATCACGCCCCTGTTTATTTTGGTTTTCTCAAAATGTGATGTTCAGTCATAGAATTTGATGTTTAAGCACATGGTACGTTCTATGCAATTTCAACAATACCGATATGAATGACTATTTGGTTGCTGTTAAGTCTGTTGTAGTGAGCATATGCCTCCTTTAAAGTTTTTTTTGTGGTTAGCATTAGTCTAGTTTCAATTGCTATATTTGGTTGTTTGTAGTATGCCTTGTTTATTTAGTTATTCACAATCTGCAGTACAATTTGATTAATGCGAGTTAAATGGCCATATTTGTTTTCTGTTAAGCCCGATGTAGGTAATACACCCCCTATTTTTTTCACTCTGTCATGGTCAATTATACAATTTGATGTTTAGTTACAAGCTTTGTTATATGCAAATTCAATAATACCATTATGAATGACTATATTTGGTTGTTGTTAAGCTTGTTGTAGTGAGCATATGGCTATTTTAATGGTTTTCGGTTCACATGGCTATATTTGTTTCCCATATTATACTCCCTCCACCCCATAATATAAGACGTTAATATATCCAATATGTTAGTACATTGGATGTAATTAGATATTATATAGTGGGACGGAGAGAACATCGTCTGAGGTAACTAATAAAGATTGTTAGTACAATGGGTCAAAATGTGCTAATTAAGCTATTTATTTACAGTTTGTCCAAGAAAACAATGATATGTAGTATATTTACTCAGAACCCTGTACCCTTTTACTGCACATAATGAGTTGTTAGATGACAATATCTGTATCTTTTTCCTTTGAAGTGGTTCCCAACACAGTCTACCCAAGATCACCTCTCAAACTACATGATTGTTGGACATGCAAATGTACATGTATTTCTACCAGACAAGAATGACTATCTGGAAGTCCTTATGAAGATATTGAAGGATGGGCGGTCGGCCATCACAAGGGATTGGGCTAGAGTCGTGTATGCATTCGACATGGAGGAAGGCACACTACGGACATTCCGCTTCACCTTTTACAGCAGCCAGAATATCTTTTGCCTCTTTATTTACCGTCTTTAATACAAGTATTCAACCATCGTTCATCATTCTTTGGTGCTTATGTAATTCTTTCGTTGACGTAATTCTTGAACGTATGTACCTGTGAATGGAATAATTCATTGGTTGTTGAACCTATCTATGTATATGTAAAAAGCTATTCCCTACTTTTAAATTCAAATTATGTACAATTTTAATTTGTAGCGATTAAAATAATAATAAAATGCTCTGCGGGTCATTATGCAGCACACGGTTTGTAAGTCTCAACGTTTGTGAAATACCTCATGATCTAACACGTTTCACAGATAGAAAACGTGTGCGTCCATGCACACAGTTGCCATTTCCAAACCGTGTGTGATTTCAGACAATATCACAAACGGTGCAACCGAATTCAGCGTTGGTGATAGAATCTCTCTCGCACACAGTTTAAAATGATAAATTGTTTGTGATGTAGTATGCATCGCAAACGTTGGACCACAAAATAGCGCGTGCGATAGTTATCATGTCAGACGCGAGTACGACATTCAAACGTTTCTTAAACTTATCCGATACTTGTACGACGGTTAAATTATCGTCTTAGTTAAATATCGCAAATGGTTTGGACAATATAAGTGTGCGTGATATACTCCTTATCCTACACGATTTATAATTGTGAATTGTTTGTGATGTGTCTCGCGTCATAAATCGTGCACCACAGAATAGCACGTGCGATGCTAATGTGATCCCACAGGCATGTCAAGCATGGATCATTTGGGAAATATTACATAACTCAAATGATTGACCAATGACTCTCATTTGTGATAGAAACAGACATCTCATACGCTTATTTTTGCCAAACGTTTGCGTTCGGGTACGACCATCGCCGATGATTTTTTCGTGTCGTGTGGGATGGACCCCCCTATCACCCACACATGCGAGACGACGGTTTAAAACTGCGTCGCGAAAAGGTATTGAAAACCGTTTGTATAGCACATCACTGCACCAGTGTAAGGCGCCCCCTTAGGTTGTTGGACAAGCTTGGGGGGTCGAATCCTAGTGGGAGAGGGACTCCCTCTCCCCTTTGGGGCGCACCAAGGGAGGATTCCTCCCCATGTTGGCTCCCCCTCCCCCCTCCACATGTATATACACGAGGGGGCGCCCCCTAGAGACACAAGTTTTCTCCCATTGTCTCGGGTGCCCCCTCACTAGTTCTAATCTTGTTCTAGTTCTTTAGTTACTCATAATAAAGAAGCCCTGTGCGGTTCTCTTCTTCTTCCTCTAATTATTTTACAATGATTACCTCTGGACGGTGAAGCTCCTGGATCGTGAAGTTGGTACGCTTGCAATCTGTAGAGGGGTCGAGCTTTCGATCTTTTATTCGTGGGATCATCGTGGACGGTTCGAGGGACTTCAAGAACGATCTACACCAACTCTTCTCTCACCGCATTTTCAAGTTGGTAATGATTCGACCTAACCTTGTATGCATCTTCGTAGTGATCCAGGACCTTGATCGTAGAGCGACTTTTTCCTACTATGTTTCCCAACAAATACCTAAAAACCCATTCACCATGCGTGCAGCAGCTCGCACCATGAGAGCCACCCATGTGCGCTTGCTTCGATGACTCGGGCTTGGGCGATTAAAAACATTCGATTTGAGCGTCCATCTCAGTAGGCCCAACGATGATTCAAGCTTCGTTCCCCCGAATTCTATTCGACGCTGAAGGTGCCAAATTCTTCATTGTCCGTATGTAGTGCCTACATGTGCATTCCTATGGGGCAGCCCACCGAGTAGATTTTGAGCATAAGGTGTGTCCTAGTTTTGGAAGCTTTGAGGGCCGGTTATGGGAAACTTCTAGCATCTTCCACTTTTTTCTTTTTTCTTTTGTGCCTTTTTCTATTTTTTGTCCTTTTTCCTTTTTTGGTTTTCACTTGGTTTTCCCCCTTTTCGTTTTATTTTCTTTTTTCTTTTTTTAATTAGTATTTTTTTTAGATTCTCAAGCATTTTTTAAGTCGTGAACTTTTCTCAAATTCGTGATTTTTAAAGTTCATGACCTGTTTCTAAATCTGTGAACATTTTTTAACTTGACAAAGTTTTTTTATGCCGCGAACTTTTTTGGAATTCGTGAAATTTTTCGAATTTGCAAACAATTTCGTGTTTGTGAACTTATGAATTTTGAAAAAGTTTTTTTAAAAAGTTGAACTTTTCTTAGTTCATGTGATCTTGTTTGAAAAGTCAACCGATCAACTGGGCAACGGTTGATCGGTCTAGTGGACCTGTTCCGTGCGACTGAGCAACGTTTTACTCGGCCAGGCCCACGTATGCTTAGGGCTATGCGTCGTTGCACCAGTTGGCATATGGCGCGTAATAGAGGATTTCCTATTTGACGCGCTCTGCGTCAAGTTCTCACTACCTTGCATAGAGGCGAGCGACCTAGCGATCAAGATGGGCTGGACCAATTACAAGATAGCGCACGAGCTACGGAGTCCGGTTTTGGGAACATTCTAGAAGGTCCTTGAAGCAGATTTTCACTGGTTTTTTCCGTTTGTTTTTTCTTTTTTTCTTTCTTTGTTTTTCTGTTTCTTTATTTCAATTTTCAATTCCCTTTTCTTCTCTTTTTGTTCTTAAGAATTTCAATTTCTTTTCTACAATTCTCTTTTTGTTCTTAAGAATTTCAATTTCTTTTCTACAATTCAAAAAATGTTGAAAAGTTCAGAAAATATTCTTGTTATTAATGTTTGTTCACAAATTCAAAAAATGTTTTTTTATTTTCTAAAAAATGTTCCCATATTATAAAACATGTTCGCTTGTAAACAACATGTATAAGTTAAAAAATGTTCACGTTTTCAAATTATGTTTGGGAGTTTCAAAAAATCTTCCCATTTCAAAATTTGTTAAATAATTTTATAAAAATGTTCATGTTTTCAAATTTTGTTAAGAGTTTTAATAATTTTTTCCATTTGAAGCATATTCCAAAAAATGTTCATGTTTGAATTTTTGTTCGGGAGTTTCAAAATATGTACGCAAGTTTTAAAAATTGTTCATATTTTAATTTTTGTTTGGGAGTTTTGAAAAATGTTACAGGACAACTGTTTTTAGCAAAATATGCTAATATACACAAATTTGTACAATTTTTTTAAAAAATGTTCATGTTTCAAATTTAGTAAGAAATTTATAAAAATTTCAAAAATTCGGAAAGATTTTAGAATCTCAAAAATTAGTCGCTTCTTTTCAAATAATGTTCGATAATTTCAAAAATTGTTCAACATTTGAGAAAATTATTTGTATTTTCGGAATTTCTTCACAAATTCAAAAATTATTCTCGCTTCCAAAAATTGTCAGGAAATTCAATTTTTTTTCATATTTTTTCAGAAAAATTGCAAATGCAAAAAATGTTTGTTATTTTTTTTTTAAATCGTATTTATAAAAAATATTCATTATTCCGAATTTTGTTCCTTTGGTAAAAACAATGTTCAGGAATTTCAGAAAATGGTCTCATTTTCAAAAATATTCATAAATTCGACAAAAGTTTTAGAAATTTATTCGCTAATTCGAAAAAATGTTTGAGGAAATTCAAACAATGTTCACTATAAATAACAAATGTTTTCATATTTGAAAATATTTCTTCTTATAAATTCAACATTAATATTTTCATTTTTCCTTTTTTTCAAAAAAATGTAGAGAAATTTCAATTTTGTTCACATTGTTTCAAAATATTCTCGATGTTTTTGAGTGAATTGTAAAAAAACTATACAGTACAGTAAATAATTAGGCTGCATTAAATATCCCGCTCGAGTGATGATACGGGGCACACCCGATGAGGTTGACCTTTTCACACTTGGAGGGGAGAAAGGGGAGAAATCAAGAGAAAACTCAAAAACACTCAATAATGATCTCCAATCACATATCCACTTGATACATAAAAACATACGAGATACAAGATCCAAAGTCAACCGAAGGATACACGTAACAAAGAGTCTTCCCACTCCGGAGGAGGGGCCTTGAAATTCCTTAGGATCTTCCCTAAAGAGGGGCCTTGGCATTGATACGTCCATTTTGCATCATGATTTCCTATTGATATTTATGTGATTCTTGTCCATTATTCCTTATTATCATACAATTCTTATGCCCTTTCTCTCTGAATATGCAAGGTACATCGAAAAGAGGGAAATCACTGGAAACTGGAATTCTAGACCGAGAAACTGAGAAAAAAGCAGAAAAATCACGAGACTCCAAATGACCTGAAACTTCACGGAGATTTTTTTGGAGTATTTAAGAATTATTGGGCCAAAAATATACCCGAGGGGGGCCACCTGCTGGCCACGAGCCAACAGGGCGCGGCCACCCCCTGGTCACGCCCTGATGCCTCGTGGGGGCCCATCAGGTCTCCCGACCCCCCTCTTCTCCTATAAGGTGTGGTTTACCCTAGAAAAAATCATAAGCAACCTTTCGGGACGAAGCACCGCCGTCTCGAGGCGGAAACCTGGGAGAGGCCCTTTTGCACTCCGGCAGTCAGATTCTGTCGGGGAAATTTCTCTCCGGGAGGGGGAGATCGAAGCCATCGTCATCACCAACGCTTCCTCCTTCATGGGAGGACCAATCTTCATCAACATCTTCATCAGCATCATCTCATATAAAACCCTAGTTTATCTCTTGTATTCAATCTTTGTCTCAAAACCTCAGATTAGTACCTGGGGGCTGCTAGTAGTGTTGATTACATCTTGTAGTTGATGCTTGTTGGTCCATCGTGATCGGAACTATATATATAATTTTTGGCCTTGTGAAGGAGAAAGCATCACTCAAGCTTGGGGGAGGCTTAAATCTATGATGCACACTTGCCCCAACCATGAGCTCTCATCAGAAATGATTATACAAAACTTTTATGCTCGGCTTTCTAATGATGATTGATCGCTATTGGACTCTTCTTCCGCTGGCTCATATTTAAACAAAAGCTATTGAATTCAAATGGGAGCTTCTCGAGAGAATTAAATGCAACTCTGAAGATTGGGAATTCGACAAAGGTAAAGAGTCAGGTATAAAACTTCAATTTGATTGTGTTAAAACTTACATGGAAACCGATACTTTTCGTGAGTTTAGCAATAAATATGGTCGTGCCTGTGAGATAGTACCTTCTTTCTGTGAATCATTTGCTACTCATGTTGATCTCCCTAAGGAGAAGTGGTTTAAACATTATCCTCCTATTGAAAAACCATTAGAGGAACCTACACTACTGTAGGATGCTGCTAACGCGACACATCAATCAGAGACCTTTCGACGAAACTGTGTGCAATGCATGAATCGCAAACGGTATAGTTCAAGATCTGTCGCTAATGGAACGAACTGTGTGCGAAGGCGGATCCATCAAATACGATTCAGAAAGTTGTTGTGTGTGCGATCTACGACAGACAGTTTGTTCTTATGAACCGTTTGTGATTAGCGAAGATAACAGAAATGGTTACACAGATCCAGATGTGTGCGATAGTGGGCACACAGTTGATCACTACAAACTGTGTGCGATAATATAGCAGAACACAAACGATTCAGTATAACAAGATGTGTGCGATATAGGGCACACAGTTCACTACATAAACTACGTGCGATGATATAGCAGAACACAAACGATTCATCATAACAAGATGTGTGCGATAGAGGGCAAACATGTCAGTAATCACAATCGTGTGCGAACACAAAAAATAACACAAACGATTGGTGTTAATAACCTATGTGTGTTGTGGACAAACGGTTGCTGGTATACAATTTGTCAGCGATTGATGAAATCATCACCAACGGGTTTCGTAGTTTTGTCTGTGTGTACTGTGATTTGCTCTGTCTGCACAACATCTATGCTGCCTACACAAACGGTTGCACAGATCAAGATGTGTGCGACAGACGGCATACCGTGCGCTCGGATGAAATGTGTGAGCCAAAATAACACAAACAATTGGGCGTAATAAGATGTGTGTGATGCCTAGCAAACATGTCAGTAATCTAAATTGTGTGGAAAGACAGAAAATAACACAGACGATTCATGGTAATAAGCTCCTAATTCAGAAAGTGATAGCACAAATTTTCGTCCTCACTCCTACATAATCGACTAAAGAACATGTAAGAGCACATTTATCCATGTGTGGTTTTGGTAATTGATGACAATCCCTATGGACTAATGGTTGCCTTGAGTTATATTCGAAGGATTTGTTCGTAGGTACTTCTTGAAGTCCATCTGTTGGTTTCAAGGAGTGTATATGGTGACCAAGGTGGTATTCAAGGTTATATCCAAAGATTGGTCATGTGAGAGTTGAGCTTGTCGCAAGCATGCACTAGTAGAAAACATGCCTTTAGTCCCGGTTGGGAAGTGCCTTTAGTCCCGGTTTTCCAACCGGGACAAACCAATCGGGACTAAAGGCCCCCCCTTTAGTCCCGGTTGCATTACGAACCGGGACTAAAGGCCCTCCATGTGGCGCTGTCTCGGGCGGGGGAGGGAGGACCTTTAGTCCCGGTTGGGCTCCACCTTTAGTCCCGGTTGGTAACACCAACCGGGACTAAAGGAATTTTTAGAATTTTTTTTTTTGATTTTTTTTTTAATTTTTTTGATTTGTTTTTAAGTTTTATTCCGATTTTCAAATCTTTGAATTATTTGACAATTTAATCTCTAATCACCCGTCCTCACTACTCCAGCGTGGAGCACTCATTCCAAATCGCACTCATTCCAAATCGTCTATTTTCCCGGCCGGTCACCCATCCTCTCACTGCTTCAGCCCCAGCACGCTTAACTTCCTGGTTCTATCGCCCCTAGTTTCCAAGTCTGCACTTGTTGTTTTCCTGACAATAGTAAGCTATCAATCCTATTAACCCTTAGGTCTTGATGTCACATGATTTAATTTTTTGAATTCCAAATAATTATTAAAATAAACAAAATAAGTAATAATAATATTGAATTTTAATGAAAATAAAATAAGTAATAATATTATTTTATTCATTTTTTTCCATTTATTCATTTAATATGGCATAATTAATATCTTTAAATATGTAAATCGAAATTTAACAAATAATATATCCATTATTATCAGAAAAATGTGAGGAATCCAAATATGACATCATTTATTTATTTTTAAATAAAATTAATTTTTATTTTTTTTTTGATTTTGTAGGAAAAAATCTTCTTTTTGAAATAACTTTTTTTACTTTTGGAATTTTGAGAATCTGAGAAAACTTCACCGGGTAAACCCGGGTGAAATCGAGTCCCAATTTTTCTCTAGTTTTTTTTGATATATTAAACTTTTTTTTTCGACGTCGTATGCAAAAGTTATGGCCGTTTTACATTTTTTTCCTTTTTTTTTTGCAAAAAACGGTCAAAATTCATATTTCAAAATTTCTATGCCAACTAGACACTAAAACCTAACTACATCTCAAAGGATTTTATTTTTTGAAGATTTTATCATTTTTGTTTATTTTCTACAAAACTAAAAAAGGCGGTCCACGGGGGGGGGGGGGGGGGTAGAGTTTGAAAATTTCAGAACCCCTTTAGTCCGGGTTGGTGTCCATCCAATCATACCGTCGACTACATCTGCTAGCACCGTCCCAGCCAGAGTCACAACTAAGGTTAACCAAGCCAGAGTTAACCCTTTCTAACTTCATTTGCTATTTTTCATGCAGTTAATAATTTTTTTGAGCTAAATGGCCCTGAAATTGAAAAGCACTACAAATGAACTCTGAAAAGGTTGAAACTTGGCATGGTGTGAGCATTTATGTTTACCTTGTGTTCGCATATATGTCTTGAAGAATAAGATTGTGTGAGCATTTATGTTACCTTCAAGACATCATCTTTATGAAGAGAGAAGATAAGATACAAGGTTGATCAAGACTAAGTCAAAGAGTGAATCAAGTTGATCAACATACAAAGCTTACAAGATGTACCATGGTATGGTAAGCATTATCCATTACGCTTTGTGTACTAACCCATGGTCTACGTGAGAGTTTGTTGTGGGGTTAGGTATATTTCCATGGGCTTGCGTCAAGAGGAAGATCTCATACAACCCATGGAGGATGACATCAAGTGGTGATCGTCATCAAGGTTGCGGTGTGCAAGCTCAAGTGAAGCATCATAGAGAGATCATGCTTGAAGCTTGCCGTCCATTGTGGTGACAATGGACTTGTGAAGATGTGCCGAAGAGTGGCTCACCCATAGTGGAGTATGGGGGAGCAATCTACTAGTCTTCATCGAGCCGGCGCAATCAAGAAAGGTGGTCCATCTTTAGAAGGACAAGATCGTCATCATCTATCTCAAGTGGACTATGCGCAAGGCAAAGGTTTGACCTTGATAGGGTTTTCTATTTTACTGGTCTCATGGTGGTAGTTGGGAGACCGGGTTATAGGATCGATAGCCGTACTATCAAGGGGGGGGGCTCTCAAGTGAGTAGCTTGATCGTATCGTTCGTTGAGAGCTCAAACCATTGCATTCTTGGCATCATCATCTTTCTTGGTTCTTGGTTGGCTTTTCTCTATGTGGGTTCTTGAGCTTATGGTCAGCTTCATGACAAGCTCAAGTTCATCGAAAGCGGAGTCCATATGCATCTTCTATGATGTTTTCGATGTTGGATTTTTTGCCGGTTCTTCATTCATAGAGGTTTCACATCTCTATATCATTGGCATTTTCATACCCCCTCTTCTTAAGATAACCAACAAGCTTGTCAGTTCTTGAGCTGTTGGATAGCTCTTGTCGTCCTGAATCCAACAAGCTTGAGTTTGCTCAATTCGGAGCTCATATGCGAAGGTTATGGCAGTTCTGGTTTTACTGTTTCCATCTGGTTGCTTGGGTTCTTTGTTTCTCTCCCACGGTAGTACCGCTCTGGCCAGCACGGTAGTACCGCTTATAGCCGGTACTACCGCCTTGGCCAGCGGTAGTACCGCTGGGGGGAAGTGGGGTGACTCAGGGAACTCGCGCGAGGCACCAGACAGCTCCAGACACTTGTCTGGTGTCCCGCGCCAGCCCTCCAGCCGCAGCGGTAGTAGTGGCGGTAGTACCAAGCGGTACTACCGCCGCCCCTTCTGCTGCTCAGTTCTGCTGGTGGGCGGTAGTACCGCTCCCAGGGGCGGTACTACCGCTTGTGTGCGGGCTGTGTGGGTAACGGTTAGATTTCCCCCCACCTATTTAAGGGGGTCTTCTTCCCCAAAGGTTCTTATCTCTTGAGCTCGAGTTTGCCCCCCATTGTTGACCTTCTTCGAGCTTGCTAACTCTCAATCCCTCCAATGATCCTTGCTAGTTCTTGAGGGAAAAGAGAGAGGAGATCTAGATCCACATTTCCACCAATCACTTTCTCCTCTAAGTGAGGGGAACCCCTTTGTCACGCCCAAGATGCGATCCTATCCTTATTTTGGCACGAGGGCCTCGACAGGGATAGAAGCGCATCTCGTCGTTTCGCAAGAATGGATATCATTACAAGTACATGTAAAGAAGAGATGAGTATATGGAATTGGCTTACACTCGCAACAAGCTACATCAATATCACATCAATACATCAACATATCCAAACATCATACAGAAGAGCAGGGTTCGACTACGGACGAAAACAAACGATAAAATGACATCCATCCTTGCTATCCCAGGCTGCCGCCTGGAACCCATCCTAGATCGATGAAGAAGAAGAAGAACTCCAAATCAAACAAGCATCGCTCTCACGTCAATTCATCGCATTACCTGTACCTGCAACTGTTGTTGTAGTAATCTGTGAGCCATGGGGACTCAGCAATCTCATTTCCAAGGGTATCAAGACTATTAAAGCTTAATGGGTGAGGTATGGTTAAGTGGTGAGGCTGCAGCAAGCACTAAGCATGTATTTGAGTGGCTAACTTACGAGTACAAGAATAAAGGGGGATGATTGTCGAATAAACAGACGTGATCTAGTAATGATCTCTAAGAGATCCTGAACACCTACTTACGTCAAACATAACCCCACCGTGTTCTCTCTCGGATCAGAAAATCACGAGAAGAGACAGTCATGGTTATGCACACGGTTGGTGTTTTTTTTATTTTAGTTTACTTCAAGTTTGCTATGACGGGGTGTTAAACAAAGTTTCCAAGTTGCCACATAACCGCGGGCACGGCTTTCCGAAAGATTTAACCCTGCAGGGGTGCTCCAACTCATCCATCACAAACTAACCACACGCAGCGGGAATAACCTCGACCACGAATCTCGTGATCTTCCTAGGCAATTCCATTGGAAAACCGCAACCTCGAGATAGCCCGAAGTATTTTCGGAATTCCTCGCACAAGACGTTCGAGAAAGGTAAAACAAGTCCAGCAAGGCCGCCCGAAGTGCCGACAATCCCGATAGGAGCCGCGTATCTCGTTCTCAGGGCACAACCGGATGAGCGCAGCATACAGTGGCCTGATAGACATCTCCCGGGTTGGCCCCGCACACGACTCTATTTTGGACCAGCACCAGCAACACTGCCCCCGCTGTATTATGTTGGATAACGAACCTCGGGTAGCGCTAACTCCCTATGCGTCAAATTAATTATCAGTATTTTTATGTTGGGCAAATGTAGTACCAAAGTTGGGCCTTGCCAGACAAGTTTTATCCTAAAATGAAAATCAAGGGGGTCCCCATAACAACCCCGAGCATGTTAGGAGCGCTCAATTATGGAACATAACACTGGTACACAAGTAACTAGGGCGGCAAGAGTGGAACAAAACACCGAGCAAAAGGCCAATCCTTCCACCCTTTACCAGGTATATATGTGCATTAAATTAAATAGCAATAATATTGTGATATAACAAAATGTCCATGTTGGCACATGGAAAACAATTTACACCTGCAACTAGCAATGCTATAAGAAGGGCTGAGCAAGCAGTAACATAGCCAAACAATATTTGCTGGGAGGTGGAGGGGTTAGAGGTTTTTCATGGCAATTTGGGAGGCTTGTCAAACAAGTGGTAGGTAGCGAGACAACGATAGAAGCGAGAATCTAGCATGGCAATGATAGTAATGGTATCCAGGGAAATGATCATCTTGCCTGAGATCCCGCTTGGAAGAAGAACGAGTCTGTGAAGTAGACGAACCAACGTAGTCGAACGAATCCTCACACTCCGAACGCTTTCGGAACTCTATCGAGAAGAAACAATCTGGAACAACAATCAACACACGAGAACACCACAACAAATGCATGACATGATGCACTTCAAATATGATGCATGTTATGCATGACATGGCAAGCACAACAATCAACTTCTACACATTAAGTGAAGCTCAATATGCAACGAGTTGCATATTGACGAAACTCCACATTCGAATATTTAGTTCACTCTCGTTTAGGTACACGACAATATTAAATGTTGTTAAACATGGCAAGAGGTGAAGCATAAGTAAACTAGACATCTAGGCATATTAAATGAGGCCGGAAACAACATATAGCATCTCCGAAACGACCCCATATGTTAATTTCGAAATTGGTCCAGATCTAAAATAATCATGTCTTATATTTGTTAAACATGAAAATAAAGTATACCATGCAATTCTGCATGTCGTTCTAGTCGATTTACATATATGGAACATCTCAAACGGAGCTACGGTCTAAAAGATATGACAATCACAAGATTATATGCCATGAATGCAAAATGCATGAAAATGACAACCACAAACATACCAAATCATGGATGCAGCAAGATATAATGAAACTACATGAAATTCTAAGCAGGTTTCATATATGGCATGCCCAAAACGGAGCTACGGTTCAACCACAACAACCAACACAAGTTTTAGTGCAAATCTGTCCAAAACAGCAACATGGCATATTGCACGCATGAAAACAACAAGCTACAAGATTCTAAAATGCACAAACTAAGCATGGGGCAGTAGCATATAACACACACTTCATTTCAACTTGACATTTCATACTCAAAAGAGTCATGGATCACATGGTAGGAAGCTCACAACATGGCAACAAAATATAGCAGATTAGGACTTAGTGAAAATAACAGGTTTTAGCATAGCAGATTTTCTTGGAGGCATATTAACAGCAGCAAAACTATATGCTACAGGGCATATTATGGCATGAAAATTAACAGCATGGTAGTAGACATGATGCACTACAAATCATTCCATGGTGGCATGGTCTAATTATGCATAGAATCATGGCTAGCATCAACACAACATGACATTATGAAGAAAACAGATTCTCTGACTTAGTGAAAATTAGAGTAGACATGTGCAGCAGTTTTTAACAGATTGACATATTGGGCAATGAATATAACTATGATGCAAATCCTATACATGGCAACAAATGGCATAACCTGATAGGCAACAACATGCTTAACAAAACACTCCTTGGTGGCAATCACAAAAGACTCCTAGATCAATAGCAAATCACATGGCAACATGGCAACAAAATAACAGTTTCAGACTTAGAATTATTTAGACCCCTCAAAACAACACATTTTTATGGCATGTTGGCAACAAGAAAATAACACCTAAACATGCATTTCTATAGCAACCAAAAATACCAGGGCCTAACACACATGTCCAAGGGCATATCTCATGTTCAAAATTATTTCATAGCATCCATAGATTAATTCACACAAAATAAACAAAAGGCATCATAGCAAAAATGACATGCACACAAATGGCTCAAATGACAAAACTAATTGCACAGATAAATTGTATGGATTTTCTACCCCGAAAACATATATAATATGTGGGTTTTTGCATTAAAAAAATGACGCCACGATTACGCATGATTATGGCATAAAACGTTTTAGCAAGTTATGTATGCAACTTAAATGCAAACACCACATCAAACATTTTTAGCATGCATGAAAAAGCGATATAATTAATCTACACATTTTTTATATGGTTTTATTAATTTGGATGCAAAGTTAAATAATTATGCGCAATGAAAATTATGACATTTGTGCAATTAACAGAAAAATGGCATGCTAAACATTTTTAGCATGGTTGAAAGTTGCATATTATTAATCTACGCAAAATTCTGGACATATATCATATATAAAGTTTTTGCATGCGATGCACGATTAATTATATATTGAGATATTAATATCGTGCCTTTTTTTTAGAAATTGTGAAATGACATGCTTAAATGGAAAAATTCGTACTGCAGGGAAAAAACATGCAATGGGCCAAACCGAGGGGTGGCCTCACCAGCTGGGCTCGGCCCAGGTCGGTGGAGCGGTCTGACCGGGCCGGCTGGGAGCTGGCCCACATGGCGGCTGAGCGGTCAACGCGAGCGGGCGTCGCCCTCGTCGTGCTCCTCGATCCCGCCTGGACCGAGGCAGGTGACGGGCAACGGCGAGGAGGTCCGGTGCGACGCGAGGCGGGGCTCCTTGGCGAGCACAGATCCGGCCAGAGCCGACGTGGAGGGGCCGGATCCGGCAAGAAGGAGGCCGGGGGCGCGCGATCCGGCTACGCGAGGTCCTTGGGCGGCGGCAGTTGGCTCGACTGAGTGCGGTGGCGGCGAAGTGAGCTGCTGGCGGCGGGGCAAAAGCAAGGCGGCGGCGAGGCTCTGGCGCGGCGGGCGGCTTCGACCGGCGGCGGCCCACGCGCGGGGCAAGCACAGCTCGCCGGCGGCGACGACAGCGACCTGGCCAGGAGGCGGCGTGAGGGAGCTAGCGGGCGCCAGCGGGGCGCCGCGGGCTTCTCAGCCCGGATCGGGCCCGGGCGGGCCAGATCAGGGTCCTGCGGGCTGCGGCGGTTGGTGGGTGGCGCGGGTGACGTGGCGGCTCGGGAGTGGCCAGGAGCGGCGGCGCGGGCGATCTGGCGGCGACAAGTGGTGGCGGCGGGGCTGGCCGGCGTGGAAAATGAGGCAGAGGTGGGAGAAGGCTATTTTTGGACGTGGGGGTGTCCATATATAGCAGTTTTGGCTAGGGTTTGGGTCTAGGGGTGGTTTCTCGACCGTGCGATTGCCATCGGACGGTCGGATCGGGGTGGAGGGTTAGGTGGGCTGGCTGGGCTTAGTGGGCTGTGTAGAGTGGGTTGAGTGGGGATGAGAGGGAGGGTTTGCGGCCCGTGACAGAGGGTTTTAAACACCGCAAAACGTCCGATAATAAACCGATGACGGTGCCGCTACGGTCGACCGATCGGGTATCAAACGACCTCCGATTGCGACGAAATTTGGCAGGCGGTCTACCTACAATAAACCAAAACCGCACGCCAACTTTCGACCGAATCCGAGAACATTTTTCGTGCGCTTTTTAAAACATTTTTTTAAACGAATGCCGCGGGCGCGTGCGAGTGTGGTTGGACTCGAAACGGTCGTCGACGAGAACGGAAAGAACCGACGACTACGAAAGGATGATTTTTTTCGAAAACGAGTGACGATGCTATGCAGATGATGCGGATGACGCGATGATGAATGCAACAAACAAACGAATCACACGACGACAACAGAATAAAAGGGGAATCTTCTGGAGCGTCGGTCTCGGGCTGTTACACCCTTGGATCTAGATCTTGGAGTTCTTCGTGTTCTTCTTCGTTCTTCCTCTCATTTTCCTCCCTAGCATTAGTTGCTTTGGTGGGATTTGGGAGAGAAGGACTTGGGCACTCTGTGTGCCCTTGCCATTGCATTTGGTGCATAGGTTTGAGTTCTCCACGGTGATACGTGGAAGTGAGAAGTTGAGAAGCTTATTACTCTTGGGTGTTTGAGCACCCTAGAGCTTGTTCCTCTTGGGTGCTTTGGCGCCCTAGACAGTTGGTGGTGCCTCGGAGCTCAATCATTGTGGTGCAAAGCTCCGGGCAAGCGTCGGGGTCTCCAATTAAGTTGTGGAGATTGCCCCGAGCATTTGAGGTCACCGCGGAGCCATAATCCATTGCGGTGCAGCTCCGTGGTGTTGTTGGGAGCCTCCAATTAAGTTGTGGAGTTTGCCCCAACCTTGTTTGTACGGGTTCGGTGACTGCCCTCAAGGGTCCCTTAGTGGAATCACGGCATCTTGCATTGTGCGAGGGCATGAGGAGATTACAGTGACCTTAGTGGCATCTTGGGGAGCATTGTGCCTCCACATCGCTCCGAACGGAGATTAGCATCCGCAAGGGTGTGAACTTCGGGATACATCGTCGTCTCCGCGTGCCTCGGTTATCTCTTACCCGAGCCCTTTACTTATGCACTTTACTTTGTGATAGCCATATTGTTTCATGCTTTATATCTTGCTATCACTTAGTTGTTTATCTTGCTTAGCATAAGTTGTTGGTGCACATAGGTGAGCCTAGTTGTTTTAGGTTTTGTGGTTGACATATTGAACGTTAGTTTTATTCCGCATTTGTTCAAGCCTAAACCGTAATTATTTTAAAGCGCCTATTCACCCCCCCTCTAGGCGACATCCACGTCCTTTCAGAACATAATAGCGACATTACATATCAGCAAGGTTCAAAAAATAGCAAAATGGAAACAACTACTCGTCGTCGTATTTGCGGGGCCGGCCTGTTGGTTCGCCAATGTAGAAATAGCTTCTGCACTCATGCAACATCCTTTCTATGGAAGTAGGATCCGCTTTCGGGTCCGCGATGACCATATTCTTGAACGCTTCATAGGCCCGAACTTTCCTCTGCTCATACCCCATCACGGTAGCTCCGGTCTCATGGAAAATCCCGTCCACCGCCAAATGCCTGCGTACGGCCCTCCTATGACGGAGATATTCAAAGAGGTCGTAAACAACATAGTCAAGAGTTGCGCACTGTGCTAGAGCGGTAGGAGACTGCAGTAAGGAGGCTACTGCCCTTATCGAGGCCAAATCCACGCGAGCCGACAAGGCAATGGCGAACTGGTCGGCGGATGATGCCCTTTCGAAGGCCACAGCCGCGCGTTCCGCGTACAGAACCGCGCTTGCCCGTAACCGATCTGGTGTAACCTTCATCTCTTTCGCTATTGCCGCCAAGGCCTCCGGACCCTCAGCAGCGCGTACCACCGCCAAGGCCTCCGGACCCTCAGCAGCGCGTACCTGCCTCAACCGCGCGCTCCTCCGCAGCAGGGTCCTCCGCGCGGATGACATGTCTAATGTTGAGGATTTTGTGGAGGCGAGGACAGTGGGGAGAAGAAGGACAGATTTGGGGGTGCGAGAGGGGAAAGAGACGGTGGAGAGCGAAGAGTGGTGATATTTATTTATGACGCTACACACGATTGCAGACAGTTGCTATATGTGTTCTGTGCGATTATGTGTGCACGGAAAAGAACTCAAAGACCGTGAAAATGCTTCCCGCGCAAGCACACGCACCAGCCACAGCGGTAAATTATAAAATGATAAAATCCCCAACCCCCTTGGCAGCAGCTAGCTATAAATAACCACAGCGATGGCCGGCGGCGGTGAGTCAATGATCCCCTGGCTAGTTGCCACACACACCATCAAACCCCCAATGGCCGACGATAGGATGGAGTTGGGCGACGGTGAAATTGAGGCTGCGTGCGCGATGGTCGGCTTGAGGATCGACGGCCATGCCGCTACCTCTCCCGACGACAGCCAGAGGAGGCAGGAATCATGACATGAGCAAGCCAAGAAGTTAGCCAGGGTCGTCTTGAAAGCAGCTAGCGATCGCCAGCGGGCGATATTGCGGGCTCGGTGCAGAGTGCGCCGGATGGTACGGGCGGCGGAGCAAGAACCACGATGCCGCAAGGAAAACTGCGTCAGTGGCCGCCGCACGAGGCGCAGGCTTATGTCCGAGATGGAGGAGGATGCAGCTCCGGACGCCAGGGAGGACTTGCGGCCGTTGCTGCAGAATTGGCGATGGTCAGGGTCTCGTCAGCCGCCGTCAGCGAGGCTGACCCTTCCTCGGTCGATCAAGGTGTAGGTCATGGACTTGGTGACCTCCTGTCCTCCTGAGCCAAGGAACAACACGATATCTATGGACGATGGCAGCTGTGCGTGCTGGGTCGACGTTAGGGACAGTAGCACTTTTGTGCACGCGCAGTTCATATGTATTATATTGATGTAAAATTAATAGCGAGCTAATGTTTTGTAAATTACTCCGCCAACTATGCATTGTAGCAATTTGAGTAGGTAAATGCTCGATTGAATTGCTAATGACTGATTTGTGCTTGCACTGTGGACACTACGGTTGTGTTCATCGGCGGCAGCCGGCTGCGACAGGCGTCGTCGAGCTCGAAGATTTGGTCGGGCCGAGGTCAAGAACGAGCAAGTATACAACAATGCGAATGAGGAAGAAGGGGGAGAGGGTCGGGGACTCGGGGTAAGGGTCCGCGTAGGAAACGGTTCATAAACATGAACCGTGTGTGATTACTGCCATTAAAGTTTTTGTTGGGACCTTAATTTAGTGCATGTACGAACTAAAATCCCAACTACAGTATACGGGTGTGACGGGAGAAATTTGGATTGCTGTTCGATCGCGGTGCATCCTACGGTGCGCATGCGCGATCCGTGTGGCTGGTGTTCTGGCCAATCAGAACACACCGCAGAAAGGGGTGAACGCACACGGCATTCGCAAAGTAACTGTTTGCCCAAACAAATCACAAAGTTTCAAGGGAAACCCATATTTCCTTGGTCGTTTCTCCATTATTATTTTTCTACTATCAACATACCCACTAGAATGCAACGTGTCCAAAATTCACATTCTTTCATGCTCGTTTACCATACTTAGTCTTTTTTGTGTACTTTTCTAGGCATTTACTGCTTATAATTCAAGTTCGAACGTCTTATTCATGAAAAGGTGTTCAAAACATGTTATCTTGCATGGTGCCCAGGCATGACCTCAATACGATTCGGTAAAAAATTGAGGAGGTATATATGGATAATGTCGTGATAGACACTCTTCATATACCGGACCATCACCTATGGAGTTTCATGGCTCGAAGAGTGAAAATCGCCATGTTTTCAAGGGGAACCCATATTTCCTTGGTCCTTTCAACTCGATTTATTTTCTACGATCAACATACCCACTAGAATGCACCATGTCCAAATTTCACAATTTTCATGCTCATTTATCGTATTTGGTCCCCTTTGTGTACTTTCTAGGTCATTTGTGCTTATAATTTAGGTTAGAACGTTCTGTACATGAAAATGCGTTCTAAAAGGACTCGACAATTCGTAATTGTGTCGTTTAATAAGTTTTCATGTATTTTATAGGAAACTAATACAATTTTAGAGGATATGTGTGGGAAGAGGCAACTAGAGATGTGTCGTTTATTTGTTTTGTAACTATAGAAAAAATGGAAAACATGCCTGAAGAACATGTTATCTCGTGTGGTGCCCGGGCATGACATCAATATGATCCGGTAAAAATTTGAGGAGGTACGGATAATGTCGTGATAGACACTCTTCATAAACCGGACCATCACCTATGGATAGTTTCATGGTTCGGGGAGCAAAAATCGCCATGTTTTCTAGGGGAACCCATATTTTTCCTTGGTCCTTTCAACTAGATTTATATTATATGATCAACATACCCACTAGAATGCACCATGTCCAGATTTCACAATTTTCAGGCTCGTTTATCGTATTTGGTACCTTTTGTGTACTTTCTAGGTCCTTTGTGCTTATAATTCAGTTTAGAACGTTGTGTACATGAAAAGGTGTCGGGGTATACGAACTGGGGTGTTCCTTCCCCCTGACTTGTGCACGGACAGGGAGCCTCCGGCCTTTGTAGCAAGACCCGTCGGGAAGGCTGCCGCGCCACCCAGCAAACACTCAAGGACTTGCGCCCGGCAGCAACGACCTGCGGGAAGCCAAGTAAACTCCGGCAACATCTACACAACGGCCCAGGAGGGGCCCAACGCGCGCCAAACCGCGGCCCCAAGGCTTGCCGGGGACCAAGGCATGCGCGTCTTGGAGAGACCCGGCAGGCCATTCCTCGACAGGCACGAGCCAGCTGGCCACTGCTCCACCGCATCGCTACGCAAGTCACTTATCGATGCGGTGTCGAGCTCTCCAGCGCCTAAGTGGCTCTCGCTAAGCACGTGGCGACACTCCTCCGAAGCAGATTATGTCCGTTTGACACCCGTCCAGCGGCGTGTCAAGATCTTAAGCAACGTCTGACCAAGCGGTGGCAAGAGCTTGCCGAGGAGGCACCCCCAAGCGCCACCTAGCCAAGTAATCATGGTATTTTGTCCTAAATGCCAGAGTTAGGTATGATAGCTCTGCTAAGCTATCTAATCAACAGACAATGATTGTTTTGCCATTGTGGATGCCCCTTGCACTATAAAAGGAGGCCCGAGGCAACCTAGCTAAGGATTCGGCCCCTCGGACATTTGTACTAGCATAGAAGCTCCACCCCCGGCCGCATTCCTTGCCGGGTGTTGAGCCTTGCGCGTTCATCGCATTCCCATAATCAATCCACCAAAGCAGGAATACGGTTTTACGCTTCTCAGCGGCCTGAACCTGGGTAAAAATGCCAGCGACCTGATCGTCGTGCCATGTCATGATCTCCGCTCTTTGTGCAAATCGACCCCCCCTGCCGAACCACAAGGGACCCTTGGTCCCATAGGTGATCGTGAGCATCCATGCACCGACATCTTTGGCGCGCCAGGTAGGGTGTGCGTGCATCATTTGCGCGAATCCGAGCTCGTGATCTGCGGGCACAACGGGTGCTACAGCGGCTGCGGGCGCAGCGGACGACGCGGCCAGTCTGGGCGGCTCCACCGTCTCGTCCTCCCCGCAGCCGAAGTTAGAGCAGCAAGCGATGGAAGAAAAGGAAAAGGTACTTGGCGACACCCTTCTCCCTCCTCCTTCCCTGTCGGCGGTCAGCTCTGCGCAACAGCGGTACCACCGGTGTCGACAAGCTCGCATAAAGTTCAGTTTCGTGTTTGTCTCGTCGAGGGACAAACCCCGAACCAAAACACTAGAGCGCATCTGCTGGTCGATGCTCTGGGCATGGCAGACCATGGCTGGGTTCCGTGCACCTGACACAGGCCGTCGCGGGACCGTCGGGTGCGGAGGAAAGAGGGAAGGGACCGACCATACCCGCTCCCTTTCTCCGATTCCCGAACTAAGTATGAGCAATACATAAGCCCGGCAGAACCCTGCCGTGAGCGACATTAGTGGCTAACGGGTCTTCAAGTACCCTTGCTTCGCTATTTTCTCTGTCCCTTTTTCTTCTAGGGCAACGGTGAGAAAACATGCCCACACATGCTCCCTAAGAAGCCCGAGAGAGGGAAAGCGACCAGACAAAAGGAAAAACCATGACAAAAGCTAAGTTGACACAAATGACCAACTTCTGCTAGAGCTTGCATCCGTATACCCCTTTGTTAAACGAAAGGTTTCGTGTGATAAATCCTACGTATGATGGAACCTTACTGTATTCGCTCGCGCCCGTGCTTTGTTTCGAGCCTGCTCAACAAAACGCGTGGCAGCATCGATACTGCTAAAGGTAACCCTGCTGGCAGCGTGTCTTTGCCAGTAGAAAGCTAAGGACCTGTTCCTCAAAGCAATTTGCGGCAGCACGTCGTTGGTGGGTAGCCAGATAACGCACAAGGGTGACTATCACACGGATACCTGAAGGGAAGCGAAGAGCACAACATACGATTACATTAAAGCATCAGTTCATCAAATGTGAAAATAGAGAAAGTTCACACTCTAATATGAGATACCTACTGTGTCTTAAGTACAGAACAACACGACGACAAAGGAGGCTTGAAATTAGCTCTGGTGGCTTCCCTGGGTCCTCGGGACCTTGAGGATCCTGTCCGCAAGGGGGCCAGCCTTCTCCTTGGCAGCCGAGGTGTCAGCGCCTGACGGCAGCTTCTTGAAGCCATCGGAAAGATCGAGCTTTGGGTGGAAGAAGGCGAGGTTGCTCAAGAACAAGAAGAGGGCGTCTCACGCTAGCTTCCAAGATTCATTGGCGAAGAGGCGGCCCTGTCCTTCTCGTACATCTTCAACCCCTCGATCAGGCCATCGAAGAAAAGTGTCAGCTTGACGCTTGGCGCTTCATGCTTGCCGACGAAGAAAGCCCAACTCTTCATGTTCATCTTGCCAATCTGGACAGTAAGGCGCTTGGCGATGTCGACCATCCTCTTGATCCAGAGGTCACGCTGCTCGACCAAGTTCTCCAAAATTTCTTCAGTGTCCTTTCGGAGAGCTTGCTCACGGGTCATGTCTGCCACCAGCAACTTCTCATGAGCCCCGGCCGATTCAAGGTCACGCTCCATGGAAGCAAGCCTGGATTTCATGTCAGAGATGGTGTCATTGGCCGCGTCAAGGCCCTGGTTTTTAGAGGCAAGCTGTGATTGCGCCTCCTCCAGGGTTGCCGCTGCCTTTTGCGCTTCCTCCTGAAGGGCCTTGATCTCCTTGGTGATCCCGGCAAGGTCCTCTGTCAGCTTGGCCAGTTGAGTTTCAAATTTGGCCTTGGCGGCAGATGCAGCAGCCAGATCATCAGACACCTTCTTCAACTGAGCGGCAGACTCCCGAGAAAGCCCATCCAAGGCGACCTTGTGGCTATCCTCCAGCTCCTTGGTACGCTGCCGAACGAGGGCCTCTAAATCCTGGTCCTTGGCGCGGAGGGTGGCCTCGAGGGCCTCTTCTCGGGAGGAAATGCCCTTCCTTGGTGTCTAGAAGTGCCTCGCGCTCCGCCAGGCGGGCCTTCCAGGCGGCGACATCCTCGTTGACCATGGACAGAGTCTCGTGTTGCCGCTTGAGGGAGTGGACCTGTTGATTGTACCAGTCCTGCAGCTCACTCCCCTTACTCCTCAACTGCTGATCCACGACTTCAGCCGAGTCACGCTGCTCCTTGACCACCTGCCACTTATGGCTGTACCTACTCTGCACATCCTTGAGCCCTGTCGCCATGGATTCCAAGAAAGCAAGGTCCTTGACGCTGTCAGCAGTATCGTCAGCTCTGTCGATCCTCTGGGACAATGGCGCCAAGATCCTGTTGATCTCCTCATAGAGATCTACGCCCATGGAGAAAGGCGAGCTGAGGACTGCGTGGCCAAGTGAAGCAGTGACCAATGCCAGGTGGCTCTGAGGGGATTGCGAGGCCGTTGCCAGTGGATAGCTGAACGAGGGAGGCTTCAGGGACTGGAGGGGAGTCTTCTCTTCAACCACTGGGCCTGGGGCGAACATGCTGTCGGAGGCTAGCTCCGTTGCCACTGGGGGCTTCCAAACATCCTCGGCAACCAGCCCCTGCTCTTCCACGGCAGCAATCTTCATCGCTTCTGTGGCAACATCCTTCCCAATATCCGCCACTTCTTCAACAGCTAAGGCTCTTCGGATAGTGGAGCTGCAGATAATTACCAGAAACAAAGATACGAAGATTAGAAATCAACGAAGCGCGTCCAAAAAAACGCAGGGATGATAAGAACGCGAGCAAGTGGGATACCCGATGGAGGTTGCTGCGGAAGGACATCTCCTTTCCCGGCAGCTTCGGTTGCCGGCGTGCTGTCAGTCACCCCCCTTTCGGGGGTGGCTCTTGCGCGGGCAAACTCTTCGGCGGAGGCCCTTGCCGGTGAATCATCCCTAAGGATGGCGGTCGGCGGTGAAACTGGGAAGGAGAGTTCCTCCCGGCGAAGCTCTCCCTGATGCCCTTCCCCCGTCTCCCTGTCGGGGGAAGGAAGACGTCCTCCCTTGCCCTCGCCGGTAGGCGAGGCCTACGTCTGAGTTTCGCGGAGAGGGTTGGATTCGGGGCAGAGCATGGGGGTCTCTTCCGCGTCTCTCGCCGGGCTTGTGTTTGCTGCGGGATCCGCCCCTACCGCAGATTTTGCCCGCTTGACCCTGTGCGCAAGCGTCTCTTCGTCCTCGTCCCTGCCAAGGTCACCCAAGCAAGATCAATCAGCAAAATTAAGAATAAAAACTTCAGCAGAAGTTGAGGCTGACAGAAACTCACTCCGAAGCAAGAAGCATCGAACCCAGCTCATATGATACGGGCGGCAGAGTCAACCTGCCCCTCTTTAGAGTTGGAGGGGCGGGACGGGGTGGACAAGCTGAAACTTCCGATGGAGGCGAGCCTGGCGAGGAAGTCGAGTTTGACGAAGAGCTGGGGTCCACCCCTGAGACCTTCCGTTGCTTGGCAGGAGAGGCCTTGGCTTGTAAGAGGCGAGAAGACTAGCGACGTGCGACCGCACGCCCGCTCCCCTTGGAGGTCGTCTTCTTCACCTTCGGGGGACCCCGCGGAGGCGCGGGGACCGTCGGCTCCTGGCTGACGCGTGAGCGAGTGCGCCGCCCTTGTTCCAGAGCTTGAGGGCCCACTTCGAGCCCCTCTTCCTCCTCCACCGGCTCCTTCGCCTCCTCCACCTCGGTCCCTTCTTGGGCTGCTGCCGCCGCGGCTTGGGGATCACCAGCCCTGGCAGACTCCAGCCCGACAGCTTCCTCCAGAGCAAGGTCTCCGCTCTCCTCTCCCGAAGGGCCATCGCCCTTGGACTCCCCCTCCTCTTCCCCGGAGTCTGCTCTCCTGAAGGCCCTGGCGGCTTTGTCCTCCGCAATCTGGGCTGCCCCGGTTGGCGCGGTCAAGTTATCCTCCGGTTTGGAAGCTCTCTCGTCCAGGGTGGAGACCCACTCCATCTCACTCTCCAAGGGGGCCAGTTCCCAATCGGGCTTGACCCCGGAGGCATCGCAGTCAGGCATCCACTACAGGACCTGACCACGGGCCGAACTACGGTGCAAGGAGACGACTCGCGTCGGCGGGTGAAACATCCCAAAATGGCCGAACAACTGGTTGCACAACCAGCCATGGCCATAAGCAGTCAAGTTGTTGGGAGGGCTTGGGTACAGCCGCATCCAATCGGCGGGACCGTTGAATTCCCACGCAGGCCTGTCCCTCTTCTACAACGGCGCAATGCGGCGCCGGAGGAAGTCTGCTCCTACGTGCTCGATAGTCAGCCCGGCAGCCTTGAGGCAGATGATCCTGTTCAACACCATGCAGAGCTTGCCGTCAGTGGGACCCAACTTCCCCCAGTCGCTGCCCCGCGTGACACATTCAGTCCGCGCCCGGCAGAACGTGGGGGCTTTGTCGTCCTTGATCCAGCACCAGTCGCCCCTTCATTCCTCCCACTTCCCACGTTGCTGCCCAGAAAGGTAATCTCAATCATTCTTCTTGCCCCGGGGAATCCAGCTTATATTCCCCAAGCGGTGGAATTTGTCTTCAATCCGGGGGAGGAAGAAGTGCCTGAACAAGTGGGGGCGACCCCGACGAAGTTCTCGCACAGATGGGCGAAGATCGCCATGCATGCCATTGCATTGGGCGTGAAGTCCAGAAGATGAAATCCGTATGCTGCCATCATGGTGCAGAAGAAATCAGAGAAATGGGGGCGAGGCCGCAGTAAAAATACGCGCAGAAGAAAGGGTATGAATCTGATGGCTCCCTCTCTCAAAGATTGCCGGGCAGGACTTCGGGTGCCCCATGTCCCTTCGTCGCCCTCCCCCACATATAGGCATACCTTTCGATCAAGGTGTTGCCGTCCAGGCTCGACGGGGAGATAACCACGTCCTCCCGCTTCCGCCTCTCCAGCTCTTCTGCCTTCTTCTTCCTCTCCTCGACCGCCGGATCCGCTTAGGCGACCGACTGCTTCCCCTTGTTAGCGGCCGTCTTCCGCCCCATCTTCAAAGCTTTTGAAGATGATGAGTGGTTTGACATTGCTTGGGAGGTTGGGAGCGGCGGCGAAAACGGTCCCTTGGCTTGGGAAGGAAGATGGAGGGCGAAGGAAAGGGTGCGAATGAGCAGTGCTCCAGTGTGTCGCTTCCCTTTTATTCAGGGGGGCCCGCGCGAGGGCTGGCTCTTCGTGATCTTTTCGGGAACTGCCGTTTTATTACTGGCAATTCTTTTCTTTCTCTTCAACGGCTACTATACCACGATCCCCTCAATTTGCAGTAACTGCGCGAAGCAGACGTGGGTGGAGATCAGCCTTCCTTCGGCGCGTGTCCGTGCACTGTTTGGGGCCTAACCCAACGTACCTAGCGACACGTATGGCTCATGCCCGGGGGCTTCTGTTGGGGTATACGAACAGGGGTGTTCCTTCCCCCTGACTTGTGCATGGACAGGGAGCCCCCAGCCTTTGTAGCAAGACCCGTCGGGAAGGCTGCCGCGCGACCCAACAAACACTCAAGGACTTGAGCCCGGCAGCAAGGACCTGCAGGAAGCCAAGTAAACTCCGGCAACATCTACACAACGGCCCAGGAGGGCCCCAACGCGCGCCAAACCGTGGCCCCAAGGCTTGCCGGGGACCAAGGCATGCGCGTCTTGGAGAGACCCGGTAGGCCATTCCCCGGCAGGCACGAGCCAGCTGGCCACCGCTCCACCGCATCGCTGCGCAAGTCACTTATCGATGCGGTGTCGAGCTCTCCAGCGCCTAAGTGGCTCTCGCTAAGCATGTGGCGACACTCCTCTAAAGCAGATTACGTCCGATTGACACCCGTCCAGCGGCGTGTCAAAATCTTAAGCAACGTCTGACCAAGCGGTGGCAAGAGCTTGCCGGGGAGGCGCCCCCAAGTGCCACCTAGCCAAGTAATCATGGTATTTTGTTCTAAATGCCAGAGTTTGGTATGATAGCTCTGCTAAGCTATCTAATCAATAGACAAAGACTGTTTTGCTATTGTGGATGCCCCTTGAACTATAAAAGGAGGCCCGAGGCAACCTAGCTAAGGATTCGACCCCTCGGACATTTGTACTAGCATAGAAGCTCCACCCCCGGCCGCATTCCTTGCCGGGTGTTGAGCCTTGTGCGTTCATCGCGTTCCCACAATCAATCCACCAAAGCAGGAGTAGGGTTTTATGCTTCTCAGCGGCCCGAACCTGGGTAAAAATGCCAGCGACCTGATCGTCGTGCCGTGTCATGATCTCCGCTCTTTGTGCAAATCGACCCCCCTTCCGAACCACAAGGGACCCTTGGTCCCATAGGTGATCGTGAGCATCCGTGCACCGACAAAAGGCGTTCAAAAAGAGCTCGAAAATTCGAAATTGTGTCGTTGAATAAGTTTTCATGTATTTTATAGGAAATTAATACAATTTTAAAGCATATGTGTGGGAAGAGGCAACCAGAGATGTGTCATTTATTTATTTTTGTAACTCTAGAAAAATGGAAAACCTGCTTGAAGAACATGTTATCTCGTGTGGTGCCCGGGCATGACCTCAATATGATTCGGTAAAAAATTTAGGAGGTATGGATAATGTTGTGATAGACACTCTTCATAAACCGGACCATCACCTATGGAGTTTCATGGTTCGGGGAGCAAAAATCGCCATGTTTTCAAGGGGAACCCATATTTTTCCTTGGTCCTTTCAACTAGATTTATTTTCTACGATCAACATGCCCACTAGAATAATACACCATGTCCAAATTTCACATTTTTCAGGATCGTTTATCGTATTTGGTCCCTTTTGTGTACTTTCTAGGTCCTTTGTGCTTATAATTCAGGTTAGATTGTTTTGTACATGAAAATGCATTCAAAAAGGACTAGAAAATTTGTAATTGTGTCGTTGAATAAGTTTTCATGTATTTTATAGGAAACTAATACAATTTGAAAGGATATATATTTGTGGGAAGAGGCAACCAGAGATGTGTCGTTTATTTATTTTGTAACTCTAGAAAAATGGAAAACATGCTTGAAGAACATGTTATCTCGTGTGGTGCCCAGGCATGACCTTAATACGATTCGGTAAAAACTTGAGGAGGTATATATGTATAATGTCGTGATAGACACTCTTCATAGACCAGACCATCACCTATGGAGTTTCATGGCCCCGAGAGCGAAAATCGCCATGTTTTGAAGGGGAACCCATATTTCCTTGGTCCTTTCAACTTGATTTATTTTCTACGATCAACATACCCACTAGAATGCACCATGTCCAGATTTCACAATTTTCAGGCTCGTTTATCGTATTTGGTCCCTTTTGTGTACTTTGTAGGTCCTTTGTGCTTATAATTCAGGTTAGAACGTTGTGTACATGAAAAGGCGTTCAAAAAGGGCTCGAAAATTCGTAATTGTGTCGTTGAATAAGTTTCATGTATTTTATAGGAAGCTAATACAATTTTAAAGGATATGTATGGGAAGAGGCAACCAGAGATGTGTCATTTATTTATTTTGTAAGTTTGGAAAAATGGAAAACATGCTTGAAGAACATGTTATCTCGTGTGGTGCCCGGGCATGACCTCAATATGATTCGGTAAAAAATTAAGGAGGTATGGATAATGTCTTGATAGACACTCTTCTTAAACCGGACCATCACGTATGGAGTTTCATGGTTTGGGGAGCGAAAATCGCCATGTTTTCAAGGGGAACCCATATTTCCTTGGTCCTTTCAACTTGATTTATTTTCTACGATCAACATACCCACTAGAATGCACCATGTTCAAATTTCACAATTTTCAGGCTCGTTTATTGTATTTAGTCCCTTTTGTGTATTTTCCAGGCCTTTTGTTTTTATAATACATATTTAATGACAAACGTTTTCTTGCAACAAACCGTTTGCAAAGCGTCCGATGGCACGAGAGAGAGAGAAGACTTGAATTTTTTCCGACGCGGGATCACCAATTTTCTCTTTTATCGCACATGGGTATTTGATGCGCTTCGTCTGTGTTGCGTGTTCCCCCCGTAAGGTTCGAGTTTCACCGCCAAATTTTCAATAGGCGCGCGATTTCAGTAGTTATTCCTCCCACCTCATACCCACCCATAACATTTCCCTCCTATCCCCCCACTCTAACTGCAGCCCAAACCACCGCCGCCGCCGCAACCAAATCTACGTTCTGCACCAGTCTCGCTCGTCGATCTAGTGAGGTAACCTCCGATCTCCATCACCGCCCCGACCCGATAGCCCAGATGGAGCATGCGAACCACCCTCACGCCTCCACATCCCCACCCCCTATCGCCGAGCATCCCCGCGTAAGCCTAACCACATATCACGCGGAGGTCAAGGAGCTGGTCATGGCGTTCAATGACATGGTGAACGCTATGCGTGCCGACCCGGAGGAACACCTCGTCGCCGACGGCGCCAACTTGGTGCATGCTCTGGCCTTGATGAAATCCCCAAGCAACGACCCCCCGGGACTTACCAAGTATGAATTATCTAGTTCATTTTTACGAATACCGGTATATCAATGTTTAACCGTGTCAATTTCAGTATCAATGGTACACGTTTAAATTGCCATGTTAGGTTGTCTGTACTCTGTAGTCAACACGTCCATTGTTCATTTCAGTTATGCGCAGTGTGTTGTTCAAGTATGAACTGTCCAGTTCAATTTTACCAATACCAGTTACAAACTTACAATGCCTATGCTAGGTTCCTGTTAAGCCTGCTGTAGTGAACATTTATATCCATTATTTACGCTATCCATTCGGTACTGTGCTACTCTTCGCAAAGAAGATATCATTGGAGATGATGTCCTTCAATTACCATTAGATATTTTTGGTGCATGTTAACCCTGTTGTAGTTTACATGCCTTTCCTTGTACTTACACAGTTTCATAATGCACGACGATGTTGTTTACCGTCGAGGTTAGTCACATCCCAATATCTTATAGTATTTTACATCATTTGTTCAGTTGCAGTTTAGCTTCTAACATTTACTTGTTGCTTGTAGGTACATATGTTAGCGGTACTGATCCATGCTGCGACCAGCAGGAACACCTAGCCACCGACTTTGTGCAGTCTCTAGTCGAGTTGAAGTACCCCAGCAACTACCCCTCAGGATTTACCAAGTATGAACTGGATCGTGATGTTTAACTGTGTCAATTTCTGTTTCGCTGGTACAAGTTTTAATGACTATACAGTTTGAACTCTGAAGTTAACACATCCAGTTTAATTTCACCAATATCTGTCCCTTTGTTACCGTGCTACTCTTCGCAATGAAAATACCACCGGAGATATTGTCGTTTAGTTAACATTTGCTATTTTTGGTGGATGTTAACCCTGTTGTATTTAGCACGCCTTTCTATGTTCTTTTGTAGGGCTACGATGCGTGATGCTGTTGTTTACCATCGAGGTTAGTCACCTCCCATTTTGTTATAATATTTTACATCATTTGTGCAATTGCAGCTTATGTTCTAACATTTATTTGTTGCTTGTAGGTACATATATCAGCGGTACTGATTCACGCTTCGACCCCCTTTGCATATGGGGCAATGAGATAAACATGAACAAGCATCAAGTGAGGAAACTAAGAAAAATTGTTAGGCAAAAGAGACATCTGATTGGAATTAAACTCTTTATTTATACTTTATCCAAGACATTAGTGAACTTTAGGATGGTAAGTAATCTGTTGCCTTCTTTTCCAGCCCAGAACTAGTTACTCTATTAGACATGAATACCTGAAAGTTGTCTCATTTTAGTGGTTTCCGAAGGAATTTTCTCAAGATTACCTAGCAAACTACCTGACCGATGTGGAGGCAATGAAGGTTATAGTATATAATTCATGCTACCATGATAACGGTCTAGAAGTCTTCCTGAAGGCGGTGAAGGATGGACAGGCGATCATGACAAGGGGTTGGACAAAAGTTGTGCGCACCTTTGGCATGGAGGGGGGCACATTATGGGTATTCCGCTTCTTCAACACCATCGACAGCCAAAAGCATTTACAATTCTCTCTTCACCTTTACCACTTCTAGTACTATATATTGTGGTTCATCATATTTAATCTTCTACCGAACTATGTAACCATGGAACATGTACCGAGCTTTTGATTTATGCGTTGGCTGTTGAACCATTGTAATTAGGGTATGTATTGATGGATGTGAAATCCACATTTCATAACTAAAAATTTGAAATTTCCAATTCTAATAATAAATAAACGAAAATAAGCTATTAGGTAATAAATTACAGCGCACACAGCTAGAACGATTAAACCGTGTGCGATGGTGTCATATGTCACACACGATTGTTTGAATAATAGTGTGTGTGATTATCAGCTTTACAACACACGGTCACATATTTTGCGCGTGTGAGATGCGCGCTCTATCACACACGCATTTGCACGCCGTAACTGTGTGAGCTTGCCGTTAATAGCACAAACGGTTATGAACCTGCGTGCGTGTGTAATGTAGGACGATCAAGAGACGGTTGCCATACGTTTCGAATGTGCGATTCGAATAAGTATCGCACACGAATATATCTATGCCATCGTCTCGGATGTGTGCTTGACCACAAACGTAGCATCAAAGTGTGGCGTTTGGGATAGGCTACGACTTCGCATACGTTTATGTTAGGCGAATCGTCAGTAGACGCTCGCACCATCGTAGACGATGTTTCAGTGTCGTGTGGGATGACCCCACCCCTATCGCCCACACATGCAAGGCGACGGTTCGGAACTACGTCGCGGAAAGGGGTTAAAAACCGTTTGTATAGCACGTAACGGTACCAATGCTATCAAAATTAAAGAGGAAGTGTTTATTCATCATGTTGATCCAGTCGTACCCACTGCTTATATAGAGAAACCCCCTTTCCCTGTTAGGATTAGGGAACATGCTAAAGCTACAACTGTGGTTAATAAACGTTATGTTAGAACAACAAAGCCCTCTGAGCACATAAATGTGGAACCTAATAGTGTTGTAGTTAAAGATCTCTTGGTTGATAATATTGATGGGCATGTTATTTATTTCTGTGGTGAAGCCGCTAGAATTGCAAAGAAAGTTCTCAATGAGCAGGATAAGCTAGATAAAAACAAACCGGTTGTTGGCATGCCTGTTGTTTCTGTTAAGATTGGAGATCATTGTTATCATGGTTTATGTGACATGGGTGCTAGTATTAGCGCTATACCTTTTACTTTATATAAAGAAATTATGAATGACATAACACCCTCTAAGATTGAAGATATTGATGTCACTATTAACTTACAAACCGTGATACTATTTCACCACTTGGGACTGTTAGAGATGTTCAAGTCTTGTGTGGAAAAGTCAAGTACCCCACTGATTTCTTAGTACTTGGTTCTGAACAAGATAACTTTTGTCCCATCATATTTGGTATACCTTTCTTGAATAAAGTTAATTCTGAAATTAATTGTGCCACAGAGAAAGTTAAAGTAAGCTTTGGTAATGGATCTCATGAATTTAATTCCTCTAAATTTAGTAGACAACCACATGCGAAAGAGTTACCTAGTAAGGATGAAATTATTGGTCTTGCTTCTATTGGTGTGCCTCCTACTGATCCTTTAGAATAACATTTGCTAGACCATGAGAATGATATGCATATGAATGAAATAAATGAAATAGATGACATATTTCTTATACAAACACCTATTCTCAAGCACAACTTACCAGTTGATATTTTAGGGGATCCTCCTCCACAAAAAGGAGATCCCGTGTTTGATCTAAAGACATTGCCTGATACTTTGAAATATGCTTACCTTGATGCAAACAAGATATATCCTATTATTATTAGTGCTAACCTTCCAGACCATGAAGAAAGGAGATTACTTAAAACTCTGAAGAAGCACATGGCTGCTATTGGATATACTCTCGATGGTCTCAAAGGCATAATCCCCACTATACGTCAGCACAAGATTAATATGGAACCAGATGCTAAACTTGTTGTTGATCATCAATGTCGCTTAAACCCAAAAATGAAGGAAGTGGTAAGAAATGAAATACTAAAGCTTTTGGAGGCATGTATAATTTATCCTATTGCTGATAGTAGATGGGTAAGTCATGTTCATTGTGTCCCTAAGAAGGGAGGTATCACTGTCGTTCCTAATGATAAAAATGAACTTATCCCACAAAGAATCATAACCGGCTATAGGATAGTAATTGATTTCAGGAAATTAAACAAAGCTACTAGAAAAAATCATTACCCCTTACTGATCAGATGTTAGAAAGATTATCTAAGCACACACACTTTTGTTTTCTTGATGGATTTTCTGGGTTTTCTCAAATACCTGTGTCAAAAGAGGACCAAGTGAAAACTACTCTCACATGTCCTTTTGGAACTTATGCTTATAGATGTATGCCTTGGTTTATGCAATGCACCTGCTACCTTTGAAAGATGTATGACTGCTATATTCCCTGACTTTTGTGAAAAGATTGTTGAGGTTTTCATGGATGATTTTGTTGTATATGGAACTTCTTTTGATGATTGCTGGAGCAACCTTGATCGAGTTTTGCAGAGATGGGAAGAAACTAATCTTGTTTTGAATTGGGAGAAGTTCCACTTTATGGTGAATGAAGGTATAGTACTCGGGCATAAAATTTCCGAATGAGGCATTGAGGTAGACAAAGCTAAAGTTGATGCAATAGAGAAAATGTCATGTCCTAAAGATATTAAAGGTATAGGAATTTTTCTTGGTCATGCTGGTTTCTTTAGGCGTTTCATTAAAGAATTCTCGGAGATTTCTAGGCCACTAACTAATATTCTTCAAAAAGATATTCATTTTGTTTTTGATGATGATTGTGTAGAGGCCTTTGAAATACTTAAGAAAGCTTTGATTACTGCACCTATTGTTCAACCACCTGACTGGAACCTACCATTTGAAATTATGTGTGATGCTAGTGACTATGCTGTTGGTGTGGTTCTAGGTGTTGGATATATGCCCTAGAGGCAATCATATGATGATTTCGTTTCCTATGTATTCATGAGTATTTTGTATTGTCCTTGAACATCATTAGTGATATGTATCAATAAGTATGTGACATATTTCCGAGACTATATATTGTATGATGATTGTTCTAATAGTCCTAGTTGTTAAGGTTATGCGGATACATATCCTTTACTAGTATACGATTCAGTTGATGACTATGTTTCACAAGTCATGTGCATAGAGATACTAAACTGATAGTATGGACTCTGGGATTGAGATCACCGAGTCAGACATACCCACTTTGAGACACAGCGAGATAATGTCATCTGTTAGTCTCAAGTACAATGTATATGCCATATCCGAGACCTGAGGTCCTCGCATGTTCTCGGGATGAGGATCGACTTACTTAGGGTCTATCAAATGCTACTCCATAACTGGGTAGTTATAAAGGTAGCCGATGACCCACAAGTATAGGGGATCAATCATAGTCCTTTCGATAAGTAAGAGTGTCAAACCCAACGAGGAGCAGAAGGAAATGATAAGCAGTTTTCAGCAAGGTATTCTCTGCAAGTGCTGTGAGTAACAATAGTTGATAGTTTTGTAGCAAGGTAATTTGTAACAAGTGACAAGTAATAATAGTAACAAGTGTGCAGCAAGATATCCCAATCCTTTTTATAGCAAAGGATAGGCCTGAAAGTACTCTTATATGAAGCAAGTGCTCCCGAGGACACATGGGAGTTTCCATCTAGTCATGTTCATCATGTTGAGTTGATTCGCGTTCGCTACTTTGATAATTTGATATGTGGGTGGACCAGTGCTAAGGTGTTGTTATTACTTGAACAAGCAACCCACTTATGATTACCCCCTCTCGCAAGCATCCGCAACTACGAAAGAAGAATTAAGATAAATCTAACCATAGCA
Source organism: Elymus sibiricus (assembly GCA_039707655.1). Lineage (NCBI taxonomy): Eukaryota > Viridiplantae > Streptophyta > Magnoliopsida > Poales > Poaceae > Elymus > Elymus sibiricus. Next base: position 154,743,903 of record CM077669.1, read on the forward strand.
TGAAACGTGTGGATCCAAATCAGCCCCTCATGAAGCAACACATAAACTGGGGTTTAAGTTTCTGTCACTCTTGCAACCCATCATCTACTTGTTACTACATAATGACTTCCCTTAGGCCCATAACATGGTGAAGTGTCCTATAGTCGACGGTTCACAAGACACCACTAAGAGAAGTAACAACATACATTTCATCAAAATATCGAATGAATACCAACTTTACATGGTTACTTATAACAAGACTTCTCCCATGTCCTCAGGAGCAATAGTAACTACTCACACCTCATCAACATGTTCAAGATCAAAGGTATGATAATAATAATTAAGGATCTGAACATAATATCTTTCATGAAGTAATCCAACAAGCATCAACTACAAGATGTAATCAACACAACTAGTAACCCACAGGTACCAATCTAACGTTTTGAGACAAAGACTGAATACAAGAGATGAACTAGGGTTAGAGATGAGATGGTGTTGGTGATGAGGTTGATGAATATTGGTCCTCCCACGAAGGAGGGAGCATTGTTGATGATGATGGCTTCGATCTCCCCCTTTCGAAGAGGAATTCCCCCGGCAGAATCTGACCACCAGAGGGAAAAAGTGCCTCTGCCCAGGTTTCCGCCTCGAGGCGGCGGCGTTCCGTCACGAGAGTTAGCTTATGATTTTTCTAGGGTAAAACACCTCTTATAGGAGAAGATGGGCATCAGAGGGCCAACAGGGGCTCCACGAGCCATCAGGGCGCGCCCCTAGGCAGAGGCGCGCCCTGTTGGTGCCCCCCTCTGGTATATTTTTTCTCCAGAAATTCCCAAATATTCCATAAAAATTCTCCGTTAAATTTCAGGTAATTTGGAGTCTGGTGATTTTTCTGCCTTTTTCTCGGTTTTCCGGTCCAGAATTCCAGTTTCAGATATTCCCCTCTATGTGATGTACCTTGCATATTCAGAGGAGAAAACATAAGAATCATATAATAATCAAGAAATAATGGACAAGAATAACATAATTGTCAATAATAAATCATGATGCAAAATGGATGTAGCAACTCCCCCAAGCCTAGACCTCGCTTGTCCTCAAGCGAAAGCCGAATTCTAAAATAATGACCACATGATTTGAGAGAGAGGTGTGGATAACAACAGAATTCAGACATGAGAGCATCATGGTTATTATCATAGCAGCAAGCTTTTCATCATATGACTTCTCATAAACAAGTAAAGATCCATGCACAATTGTTGAAGTATGAAGAATAAACTCTATTGACAACCAACAAACGATGAATTCAGTCATGGAGATAATTATTATTCAACATATTCAAGAGAAGAGTCTATATAAAAGCTTTCTTGCAAGTCCACACACTCAACTATCATATAGTCATCTATGATTGTTGACACTCATTGCATATTTTTGGAGCTAATGTCTCCGTCAGACACATAGGAAGATAGGGGCTTTAATTTCCTCCCAACTCTTTTACCTCAAGGGTAATGTCAACAATAATGAGTCATGATTTCTTACATTCAACTGGATATATAAATCTGGATCTTTCCTCAACACATGATGCTTGCCAACTGATGAGGATGCCTACTATGGGTAGGGTCACAGGCCTGACATCTAGGGCCCACCTGTGGTCCCACAATGTCATTAAAGCCCCTGTGCAAAGATTCATTCGGATGAATCTGGCTATTCACTCGGACGATTCTAGTCACTCGGACTCTACAGCACCACTCGGTCAGATAGGAGCTCAGGCGACCCGAAGACAAAGCGTCCGAGGAATTCAAGCAGTCATTCGTAATGAAGTTAATTTCCCGTTACCAGTAATGCCTAGTTAATCAGCCGTTCCTGTAACGCAGACTTCATTGGCATTTATTACCTTAATCATGACGCTCGGCCGGTGGTGGCGCACTCTATATAAGCCACCCCCGGGCGCCAGAGCAAGGGTTCCGACCCTGTGTAATATTCTACCACCCATAAGCAAACACCAAAGCCTCCGGGCTCGAGACGTAGGGCTGTTATCACTTCCGAGTGAGGCCTGAACTCGTACGTATCCGAGTGCACACTTGCACCGTAGCTAGAATTTGCCCCTTCTTTCGTACCCCCGAGTACTATTGTCAGGTTCATTCCCACGACAGTTGGCGCCCACCGTGGGGCTGCGCATCTAGCGAATTCGGGCACAGGTGGAATTTCCACTTTCACGATCATCATGAACACACTCGGTGGCGAGATCCGCTTCGGGCCCCTCAGCTTCACCGTCGACGATTCGGCATGGCTGCAGGAGGCACTGCTGGATGCTGAGGCACTGCCCACCCGAGGTGCGGTGCACTTCAGCGCGACGACGTTCGTAGTTCTCCTCCGACAACCGTCTACCCCTTATCAACCAACTTCCCCAACCCATCTTGCGGCTTGTCGCCGGTGCTCCGGGCGCTCACGGCTGCAGTGTTGGATCAAGCACGCTGTGGCAGCCTAAGCCGCAGGACAACAGGTGGTCGTGCTTGAAGCCGACGAGTCCGTCCACTGCCTCTTCCCGTCTTCGGATGACGAATCTTCTGGAACAGCCAAGCACGAGAGCAGCGGCGACGTAGCGGAAGTATTGATGGCCGGCCCAGCCCGAGGTGCTGCTCCACCTGGGCATTCCGCTGGAGATACCCGCGATCGGGACAACGACCGCAACAATGCCAGCTCCGACGGCTATGTTCCCCGACCCCTCACCCGGGAGCAGCGGGAGGAAATCAGGCGCAGAAACGATCAGGTCCTTCTGACGCCCATTGTAGGGATTACCCCGGATGAGATAGCCCTGGAGGCTGCTCGCCAAGCCCACACTGGCTGAGCGTGAGCGACTACAACGTTCACTCGGCGAACGCGCGGCAAGAGACCTTCCCAGCTACAGCCGTAGCCATCGTCAGCTATTCACAAAGGATCATCCGTACACCATTCCGGTGATGCGCACGCCCTTGCTGAATCTGGCCGCGGCCACTCGGATTGAAGATTCAATCTAGCCGTCTAACTCGGTGGCCGACGAGGGCATTCGGCAAATCCAGGCTTTGCTGAAGACCGCCCTACAACAAAATTCAGAGGTATCACAGTCTCACCAATGCATTCGCAATGAGTCCACTCGGGCAGACACCGTCTAGTCGGCTCACAGTCCCCTCACGCCGAGGAAAGACCCGCGAACTCCTCCTCTTCCGAGAGGTCCGCACGGAGGACGCGGGCGCGACGACCGCGATTTCAATCGGACTCCCCCTCCGAGGGGCGGCCTGCGTGGCCAACGTCCGTATGACGGGGGCTACCCACTCGGGAGGAACCGTGAGCGGAGCCCTGTTCGGCACAGAGGCTACGACGCCCGGTCTGACATCACTCAGCGAGTGGTCGATCGGAACCGACATGACAGAGACCGAGCGAGCAGCTGGGGAGTTACTGGTCTCGGGTGTTTCAGCAGATACATCCGAGAGGCGGAGATACCCCCCAATTATCGGCTGGCGACCAGAATTGGGAAGTTCAATGGCGAATCCAAGCCAGAGACTTGGCTCGAAGACTATCGAGTCGCTGTCCAGATCGGTGGCGGTGATGATTTCATTGCAATGAAGCACCTTCCGCTCATGTTGAAAGGGTCTGCGCGTGCGTGGCTGAATCAGTTGCCCGCCAATTGCATTTACTGTTGGGAAGATATGGCACGAGTGTTCGTCAAAAACATTCGAGGGCACGTACAAGCGCCCGGGTGGATTGACAGAACTACAGCACTGCGTCCAGAAGAGCAACGAAACTTTCCGAGAGTACATTCAGCGCTGGACCACGTTGCACAACACCGTGGAAAATGTGACCGAACATCAGGCCGTGTGCGCCTTCAAGGCAGGCACTCGGTATCGGGAGTTGATCTTGAAGTTCGGCCGGTCTGGGGATCTGTCCCTCAGCCGGGCCATGGAGATCGCAAACAAATACGCCAATGGCGAGGAAGAAGACCGCCTCCGTAGCGGCAAAGGGAGATCCGACAACGCCCCTCAATCGGGAGGCAATGCCGGGAAAAATCAGAAGCGCAAGGCTGACGCCTCCGGCAAGGCAGAGGTGTCAGCCGTCCAAGGGCAAGGACAAGGCAAGCCGAAGCCGAAGAAAAAGAAGAAAGAGTGGATTCCTAAGAAGAAGTCCGACTCTAAGTCTGACATTCTCGATCAACCGTGCCAGATTCATACCAAGACGGATGAAGAAGGCAACGTAGTGCTCCCAAAGCACACCACTCGGGAATGTCGCCTGCTCAAGCAGGAGATGGGAGCGGAGCCCTCGAGTGAAAAAGTCGATGCTGAAGATGATGATGGTACTTCCGAGTACCCTCAGGTTGATAAAGTCCTTGTGATTTTCGCTGACATTGAAAGCAAGAGGCAGTTGAAAGTTGTCAATCGAGAGGTCAACTTGGCAGTTCCGACTGCCCCAAGTACCTCAACTGGACGAAGACACCTGTCACTTTTGACCAGTCCGACCATCCGCCTCACATAGCCACCCCTGGGAGGCAGGCGTTGGTCGTCGACCCGGCAGTGGGTGGCGTCCGACTGCGCAAGGTCCTGATGGATGGAGGCAGCGGACTCAATATCATTTATGCTGATACGCTCAAGGCAATGGGCACCCCGATGTCTCAATTGAGCAAGAGCAACATGCATTTCCACGGGATTGTCCCTGGGAAGAAGGCAGAGTCACTCGGCCAGATCGCTCTGGATGTCGTATTCGGAGGCGAAAAGAATTTCCGAAAGGAAAGGTTAACCTTCGAGGTGGTTGACTTCCGCAGCGCTTATCATGCCATTCTGGGTAGGCCCGCCAACACACGTTTCATGGCCAGACCATGTTACGTGTATCTCAAACTCAAGATGCCACGGCCTAAGGGCGTGATCACAGTGACTGGCGACCGGAAGATCGCTGAAGAGTGCCTCCAACAGGGCTCAAAGATCGCCAACGAGCAGGTGCTTGCAGTCGAGCTTGAAGGGTACAAGAAGGAAGTGGATACGGCAGATCTGCTCAGATCAAAGCGGCCGGCTTAAGAATCGGCCTTCCAGTCGGGTGGCGAGACCAAGCATGTCCATGTTCATCCGAGTGACCCAAGTGCTACTGTCAGCGTTCTGGGAACGGGGGTACCCAGACCTGCCAGCCTGCGGCCCAGGGCATGGCCCACTTCGACAGCCAAGCACGGCCCAGCGCGGCCTCACTCAAGACAAGGCCCTCGCGAGAGCCCCGCACTCGTGAGGGAGACGACGCCAAGACCCTCAGAGGGAAGAGGTCTCCCCAGGCCCCCTCCTGAGCGGTGGAGATCTCTATGCAATGCTCGGCCTCGGGAGGTCGAGGGTGACGCAAGCCGGGCCAGGCGGGCGCCAGAGCACGCAGAGGAGACAGTTTCCTCTTTGGTGGAAAGGAGGCAAGGGCGTACGTGGGTTCCCAAGGCGTCCCGCCAAAGGCTTCCATTCTGGTGAAACGAGACCAAGACCAGCGGGCTCGACAGGACGGATGTCACCAGCGAGCCCACCACCGCGTCACCACCAGCTACTTTGCAGGCAAAGACCACCTTTCGTCAGGATAAGATGTACCTCCTGTCCCCTTTCGAATTTGGCCGTAGTGGGATCCCTTCCCGCCATTGCGATAAGGGAAGAGGACCCGGGCCGCTATAAATAGAGGCTAGACTGCTCCGTGGTGAGAGGAGATGGAACACCATCCGAGCGCCCTCGCGAGGCAACTCACCACTGTACTAGTTCATCCACAAACCTCCTCGTGAGGCAATCCACCAAAAGCAGGAGTAGGGTTTTACGCTTCGCAGCGGCCCGAACCTGGGTAAATCCTCGTGTGCTAATCTCCTTCTCTACGACTGTGCGAGTTCATCGGGCTAGGCTGTCGAACTGTGAGCTTGAGGGCGAAGCTGGTGGAGATCTTCGCACATGCCCCTGAGTTTGAACCTATTTGGGTTTTGCGGAGCCTGAAATCCGACATTTGGCGCGCCAGGTAGGGGGCGTGTCGGAGTCTTCAACAAGCTTCGCTCCTTCTTCGCTCCGTCGTGTCGATGGCCGACGCCCGACAAGCTTCCTTCGGCCCCGGCGGATCCGCCTTCAGCAACCTCGCCGCTACCGCCAAGGACGCATGCCCCGGCAGCTCGGTGCTGGGCGGTCATTACCAGACCACCAGCATCGTCTCCGCCACCGTCGCTGCTCGTGCTGGCCAGGCGCGCGGCGGGCGAGCGGCGCCCACGGGACCGACATCGCCCTGTACCCACGTGGGAGACCTCAACGCGCATGATGCGCTGCTGATGGCGAGTGAGATGCTTCGTCACCGCCCGACGCACGGGCGCTTCGACGCCAGGGCCGACCACATCGCCGAGTTGGTCACCGTCGCGAGGAGGGCCTGGGTTCCACACCGCTCTTCTCGACAACCGACGCTGGGCGCCGTGAGCTCACTCGCCATGCCTCTCACCTCGTCCGCAGACGGCATGCTCGCCCCATGCCCGGGCGAGACCAGGCAGGGCCCGCCGCACGCCGTGCTCCTTCTCCTCTGGATCCCGGTGACCGGCTTCGGGGCGCTGTCCGGCCCCGCCAGTGGTGCCTTTGAAGGAGGTGACGGGGCGCTCCGCACGCGCCTCAACGCACGCACTCATGCCCCAGTGGTTCATCAACAGCCTGGATCGTCTCGACGAGAGAGCGCCAACCGGCGCAGGGACCAGGTGGCCCAGGCTTCTGGGCAGGCAGATAACCTGGGAGGCAACCCACGTCAAGACACGCGCGACCAACCGAGGTAAGCAACTTCGGGCGGAGGCTCGCCGCAAGAGGGTCTGTGGGCCACGCGCCCAGGGCTGCGTCGCCTTGCCGCCCAGGGAGGCTGCCCATGGGGCACGCAGAGACGGTTCAGGAGGAAGCCAAGGCCTTTACACAGAGGCCTATGTCCCGAGCTGTGTCGTACCTGCGGATGGCGCGGTGGATCACGTGCCCCCCGCGGGTGCCAGCCTCCTCCCGGAGTAGGGAGATGTCTCGGACATCCTCTCCAAGCCGGGCCTGGGGGCTTCCACTGAGGGGGGACCAGGCTAGGTTGGAGCTAGCGGGAGGGGGCGTCCCGGGATGCACGGGGGCGCGGCACAGCCGCCGCCCTCGCAAGCAAGCAACACGCAGCCGAGCCCTCCGGGCCACAGGAGCAACCGCCTGGCGGGATCGGCAGGATACGAGCAACGCGGGCCACCCGCGGCAACGGGGGTGCCGGTGCGGCCCTCAGGAGGCAAGGCCTCACGAGGTTCTCAAGTCGCGGTCTGGCCGGTGCCCCGACGCCTCACGAGGCGGCTTCACCAACACAACACCCCTATGGCTGCACTGGGTGCATTGTGCTCATGTTTGGGCCGCAGGAGCGCAATCCCGCGGCTACGCAGGGAACAATGCACCCAGGTTTGGGCTGTTGGGGCGTGCAACCGTGTAGAAATTCGCGGGTTGGCTCTTGAGTGAGTTGGGAGCACCTGGGCCATGCGCCTGGGGGCTTGCCCAGCTATCTCTGTCCGTGACACTCTCACGTAATAATGAGTGGGTTGTATACGCCGGAGCCCCCCGAGGACGCGGCGGGGTTCCATCCCACGCCCAAGTGGAAGACCCATGCTCTACGCTGGCGGACAACACTGTCCTCCAATGACTATGCCCACGCAACGTGGAAGCCCTATGCTCCGCGCTGGGGGAAGACGAAGATGAAGACTAGCCTAGGTGCCGGACGCGGCTGTTGCTTGTTCCTTTTTGTATTCGAATTGCCACTTTTTGAAATGAAGCTCAAAAGTTTCGTAACTCTATTTGGAAAAGGGGTGGGAATTTTCTCTCTTTGCAATTTTTTTCTAGTCTTGAAGCCTCGTTTTCTGAATCGACACCTGTCGGCCTCCCCCTCACGCGCCGCGCGGGTGGGGGCGTCGTGAGCATAGTGTGCACACCTTGCCAAGGCCATGACACCCTGGTCCACGCGTGGCACCTCTCGGGGCAAGAACCGGAAAAAAAGGAGGGGTATGGGAGCCGCTCGAGCATCAAGGGGGACTCCTGAGCAACGCGCCTTAGGAGCCTCACTGGTCACGTAGCCCCTCGCCCCTTGGTCTCGTCCTGGTGATCTGGATGCCCCAACGGCAGTCAAGGAATGCGTGGGATTGGGCTCCGCTGACGTAGAGCGCCGCTTGAGCGTCAAGGGGGGGGGGGGTTCCTGAGCAACGCACCTCAGGAGCCTCACCGATCGCGTAGCTCCTCGCCCCTTGGTCTCGTCCTGGTGATCCGGACGCCCCAACGGTGGCCGAGGCCTCGCCCTTTTGGTCTCGTCCTGGTGATCCGGACGCCCCAACAGCGGTCGAGGCATGCTCGAGATTGGGCCCCGCCGACGTAGAGTGCCGAAAGGGCTCCCAAACCAGTCCGCTCACAAGGAAGAAGCCCTCCCTGGTGGGATCCTTGAGTTCCCTGGACACCCCAGCTGCACCTCGCGATGCACGAGCTCGCCATGACCCGCCAAGCTAAGTATGCCAAACAGAGCAGAAACTTTCTGATCAGATGATAGCCTGAATACAGGGTATGAGACAGGAGTGCTAACGTGAGAATGCAGGCGCTACGGTTTACTACATGCTCCCGCCAGGCTTCTTGTGGCTCCAGGTACAGGGAAGGGCAGCGCAAGGGAAGGAATCTGGCCTCTCTAGACGACGTCGCTAAGACCCCGGCCTTAAGGGCGGCGTGCTCCTCCTCAGAAGGGCTCGCCTCGCGAGGCCCTAACAGGCCGCCATCACCGGGCATAGTGCGACACCCCCACGGACTCTCCAAGGGCGCCGAACCGCACCGACGATGACGCAAAGCTCTGCGCAAGAGACGAAGTCGCGTCACACAAAACAAGCAACCGACGATTTAAAAGGAGGAGGAAGGCGAAGGTAAAACACAAAAGTCTAACGCCCTCAGGGGCCGAGTGTTTCTTGACATAACAAGAACCAGAGAAAGAAAACAGGGGAAGCCTAGGCGAAGGAGCCGCTGTCACCATCCAGACCATCACCCGCCACGGCGCCGGAGTTGTCGCCCTCGTCGGAGGAAGGCGTTTGGACGAACTGTTCCACCAGGGACTCCACGTGCGGGCGCACCTCGTCCCTGAGGGGCCTCTGGAGCTCCTCAGGCACCGGCTCCATGATGCAGGGGAGATCAGGCTCCGGGACGTGGCGCAGGTTGGAGAAGACACACGTCAGCGCGATTTCCAGGAGGTCACGCGCGCTGGACACGTTGTCCTCGTCCACCCGGGAGACGCCGGTCTCCAGCGCCTCCACCACCTTGCCGAAGAAGTTGAGGTAGCCTCCATCACCGTGCGCGCACGGCAGCGTGGGGGCTTCCCCGACGAACCGGCTCACCGCACCAACCGCACGGTGTGCGATATCCAGGTATTGCTTGGCGAGCTGCGCCTCCAGCATCTTCGCGTGCGCCGCCTCGTCCTGGGCGGCCTGCACGGCGTCAGCAACGCCCTTGATCTGGGTCTGGAGGGACGCCAGCTCCGTCTGGGCCTCCGCCTCGCCCCTGAGCGCGGCCTGGAGGGTGGACTCTGCGTCCGCCAGCTGGACCCTCAGCACGTCCGCCTCCTCCTGGAGCTCGTTGAGCATGCGCCTCTTGGGCGCGGGCGCCCTGGGAGGAGGGAACAATCAGGACCAGCGTGTCGGGCGCGATTGCAAGAGAAGGGGGCGAGTGACGGAACACTTACTCATCGATGATGGCCCAGCGCCGGCGAGCTTGAGCCGGCCTCGAGGGCCCCCCACCGCTGCCTCTAGGGTCCGATGATGACCCACAAATATAGGGGATCTATCGTAGTCCTTTCAATAAGTAAGAGTGTCGAACCCAACGAGGAGCAGAAGTAAATGACAAGCGGTTCTCAGTAAGGTATTCTCTGCAAGCACTGAAATTGTCGGTAACAAATAGTTTTGTGATAAGATAATTCGTAATGGGTAGCATGTAACAAGTGTAGCAAAGGTGCAGCAATGTGGCCCAATCCTTTTTATAGCAAAGGACAAGCCTGGACAAAGTCTTATATAAAGCAAAGCGCACCCGAGGACACATGGGAATTTCTGTCAAGCTAGTTTTCATAATGCTCATATGATTCGCGTTCGTTACTTTGATAATTTGATATGTGGGTGGACCGGTGCTTGGGTGCTGCCCTTACTTGGACAAACCTCCCACTTATGATTAACCCCTCTCGCAAGCATCCGCAACTACGAAATAAGAATTAGGATAAATCTAACCATAGCATGAAACATGTGGATCCAAATCAGCCCCTTACGAAGCAACGCATAAACTAGGGTTTAAGCTTCTGTCACTCTAGCAACCCATCATCTACTTATTACTTCCCAATGCCTTCCTCTAGGCCCAAACAATGGTGAAGTGTCATGTAGTCGACGTTCACATAACACCACTAGAGGAGAGACAACATACATCTCATCATAATATCGAACGAATACCAAATTCACATGATTACTTATAACAAGACTTATCCCATGTCCTCAGGAACAAACGTAACTACTCACAAAGCATAATCATGTTCATAATCAGAGGAGTATTAATTATCATTAAGGATCTAAACATATGATCTTCCACCAAGTAAACCAACTAGCATCAACTACAAGGAGTAATCAACACTACTAGCAACCCACAGGTACCAATCTGAGGTTTTGAGACAAAGATCGGATACAAGAGATGAACTAGGGTTTGGAGAGGAGATGGTGCTGATGAAGATGTTGATAGAGATTGACCCCCTCTCAATGAGAGGATCGTTGGTGATGACGATGGCTTCGATTTCCCCCTCCGGGAGGGAAGTTTCCCCGGGAGAACAGCTCCACCGGAGCCCTAGATTGGTTCTGCCCAGGTTCCGCCTCGAGACGGCAGCGCTTCATCCCGAAAGCTCTGTTATGATTTTTTCCAGCTCAAAACTCTCCATATAGCATAAGATGGGCACCGGAGGGCTGCCAGGTGGGCCACAAGCCACAGGGGCGCGCCCAGGGGGGTAGGGTGCGCCCCCTGGTTGTGATTGCCTGGTGGGTCCCCTCTGGTATTTCTTCCACCCAGTATTTTTTATATATTCCAAAATAATTCTCCGTAGATTTTCAGGACTTTTGGAGTTGTGCAGAATAGGTATCTCAGATTTGCTCCTTTTCCAGTCCAGAATTCCAGCTGCCGGCATTCTCCCTCTTCATGTAAACCTTGTAAAATAAGAGAGAAAAGGCATAGGTATTGCACCATAATGTGTATTAACAGCCCATAATGCAATAAATATCGATATAAAAGCATGATGCAAAATGGACGTATCAACTCCCCCAAGCTTAGACCTTGCTTGTCCTCAAGCGAAAGCCGAAATCGATAAATATGCCCACATGTTTAGAGATAGAGGTGTTGATAAAATAAAATACGGACATGCAGGCATCATGATCATCTTTAGAACAACAACATATATTGACATATAATTTCTTATGCTGGAGTAACAATTCGTTCACAAGGTAAAGTATGAATCAAGAACTTTATGGAGAACCAACAAACTATGATCTTAGTCATTGAAGCAATTCCAATTTATCACAACATCGGAAAGAGTCAATATAAGAGCTTGTAAAGCAAATCCACATACTCAATCATCTTCTAGTCTTTCATAATTGCTAACACTCACACGGTACCTATGAGGTCAAAGCTTCAATCAGACACAGAGGAAGATAGGGGCTTATAGTTTTGCCTCCCAACTATTTACCTCAAGGGTAATGTCAACAGAAACAACTCATGCTCACCCGCATCCGAGTGGATATATGTGTCTATATCGTTCCTCAACACATGACGCTTGCCGAGAGATAAAGGCGATATAAAGGAAGCAGTGAAGATCACTACGACTCTTGCATAAGGGTAAGTACTAGAAAATAAAAGTAACAGATATGCCCTTCGCAGAGGGAAGCAGAGGTTGTCATGCGATTTTATAGTTGGACACACAATCCCTTAATGCAAAAGAATGTCACTTTATATTGCCCCTTGTGATAAAGAACTTTATTATGCAGTCTGTCGCTTTTATTTCTTCCATTTCACAAGTTCGTATAAAGTTTGTTTTCCTCACACTAATAGATCACACATATTTAGAGAGCAAATTTTATTGCTTGCACCGATGACATCTTACTTGAAGGATCTTACTCAATCCATAGGTAGGTATGGTGGACTCTCATGGCAAAACTGGGTTGAGGGTGTTTGGATGCACAAGTAGTATCTCTACTTGGTGCGGAAGTTTTGGCTGATATGGGGTGGAAGCAAGCAACACATGTTGAGGGATCTATAACAATATAACTTCTATTCGGAAATAAGCAAACATAAACCATTATGTTGTCTTCCTTGTCCAACATCAACTTTTTAGCATATAATATTTTAATGAGTGCTCACAATCATAAAAGATGTCCAAGATAATATATTTATATGTGAACCTCTCTTCCTTTATTACTTCCTTTTAATTGCAACAATGACCAATAGCTATGTTTCTCAACTCACAACAGATTTCAATCGACATACTTCTTATATGTGAAGTCATCACCCCCCATAAGATCATCATATATACTCGTTGCTTTTATTCTATACTTCTTTCTATTTCTTTTCCTCAAGATCAAAGCAAGCAAAGCCCTCAACTCAAAACTACTCTTTATTATATAACTCTCGGACTTGATTACATAGGGGGAACATAAAACAAAACTCATAACTAGATCACACTAAAAACTTTATTCTACTAGATCAAGATATAACCAAAAAGGATCGAACTAAGAAAAACGATAAAAATAAAAATAAAAGGTGTGATGGTGATACGATACCGGGGCACCTCCCCCAAGCTTGGCACAAGCCAAGGGGAGTGCCCATACCCATGTGTTTAGTTGTCTTGCTTCGGAGGTGGTGATGTTATATTCTTGGCGATGATACCCTTCAGAATGCGATTCTCCTCCTCAAGCTTATTATTTTGCTGTCTGAGATCCATTACTTCCTTGCGAAGTTTTCCAGTGACGGTTAGAGCTCCCATAACCCATGGATGTCTCATTGCTGCGGGGGAAGAAGCAACACTCTTTTTCATATTTTCATAAGTAAGAAATTTAGCATTGGGAGGGATAACCGAGTTCGGAATTGCTGAGCTCTGAAGTTATTCCAACATGGCCCCAAGTTGTAGATGAGGGTAACTTCTTGGTCTTCCTCCATGGCATCTATCCTTTTCAAGTCACTCCATCTCTTCCTCCGTGGCCTGCCCGAAGCGGTTGGCTCCACTGAATGCTCCGGGCCCTGGTGTCAGGTGAGAGATACGGCTCTCCCCGACCGACTCTTGCGAAGACATCTTGCTCTAAATCTGCTGCAGAAACAGCTCAAAAAGAAAACAGGAGGTATTGTCGTGACACGAGAGTCAAAACCTTTGGGAGATTATATAATGATTTTTTACCGACCTGAAGGAGTATACCACAAGAAAACGGAGTCCGGATGGTACACGAGGTGGCCACAAGCCACTAGGGCGCGCCCAGGGGGGTAGGGCGCCCCCCCTGGCTTGTCGCCTCCTCGTGCACTTTTCGGACTATTTTAAATTTTCCTATTTTTTTAAATATTCCAAAACGGAGAAAAATTGCTATTGGAAAAGTTTTGGAGTCGGTTTGCTTACCGTATCACATACCTATTCCTTTTCGGAGTCTGAAATGTTCTGGTAGGTCTCCCTGATGTACTCCTCCGGAGTTATGGTATTAATAATATTGGTTTCAACATTTATGGGAGTACCTCAGATATAATGTTTGATTCTTTGCCTGTTTACCACCTTCGGGTTTGTGCCTTCGGCTTTGTTGATCTTGATGGCACCAGAACGGTATACTTCCTCGATAATGTAAGGCCCTTCCCATTTAGAGAGAAGTTTTCCTGCAAAAAATCTTAAATGAGAATTGTATAGCAAGACATGATCACCTACATTGAATTCACGCTTTTGTATCCTTCTATCATGCCATCTCTTAACCTTTTCTTTAAACAACTTGGCATTCTCATAGGCCTGGGTTCTCCATTCATCAAGTGAGCTAATGTCAAATAACCTCTTCTCACCAGCAAGTTTGAAATCATAGTTGAGCTCTTTGATTGCCCAATAAGCTTTATGTTCTAGTTCAAGAGGTAAGTGACATGCTTTACCATAAACCATTTTATACGGAGACATACCCATAGGGTTTTTGTAAGCAGTTCTATAAGCCCACAATGCATCATCAAGTTTCTTAGACCAATTCTTCCTGGATCTATTAACAGTCTTCTGCAAGATCAATTTAATTTCTCTATTGCTCAATTCTACATGACCACTGGACTGAGGATGATAAGGAGATGCAATTCTATGATTAACATCATACTTAGCAAGCAATTTACGGAAAGCATCATGAATAAAGTGTGAACCACCATCAATCATTAAATATCTAGGGACTCCAAATCTAGGGAAAATAGCTTCTTTAAGCATTTTAATAGAAGTGTTATGATCAGCGCTACTAGTTGGAATAGCTTCTACCCACTTAGTAACATAATCAACAGCAACTAGAATATGAGTATACCGATTGGACTTTGGAAAAGGTCCCATATAATCAAAACCCCAAACATCAAATGGTTCAATCACAAGAGAATAATTCATAGGCATTTCCTGACGTCTACTAATATTACCAATTCTTTGACATTCATCACAAGACAAGACAAACTTACGAACATCCTTGAAGAGAGTAGGCCAATAAAAACCAGATTGTAGTACCTTGTGTGCAGTTCTATCTCCGGCGTGGTGTCCCCCATAGGACTCGGAGTGACACTTGCGTAGGATCTGTTCCTGTTCATACTCAGGTACACAACATCTAATAATACCATCTACTCCTTCTTTATAAAGGTGTGGATCATCCCAAAAGCAATGTCTCAAATCATAGAAGAACTTTTTCTTTTGTTGGTATGTGAAACTAGGCGGTATAAATTTAGCAACAATGTAATTAGCATAATCAGCATACCATGGAGCATTACGCGAAGCATTTATGACAGCTAATTGTTCATCAGGAAATCTATCATCAATAGGTAGTGGGTCATCAAGAACATTCTCCAATCTAGACAAGTTATCTGCTACGGGGTTATCAGCACCCTTTCTATCAATAATATGCAAATCAAATTCTTGTAGCAGAAGAACCCATCTAATAAGTCTAGGTTTAGCATCCTTCTTTTCCATAAGGTACTTAATAGCAGCATGATCAGTGTGAACAGTTACTTTGGAATCAACAATATAAGGTCTAAACTTATCACAAGAAAACACGACTCCTAAAAATTCCTTTTCAGTAGTAGCATAGTTTCTTTGAGCACTGTCTAGAGTTTTACTAGCATAATGGATAACATTTAATTTCTTATCAACTCTTTGTCCTAGAACAGCACCAACAGCATAATCACTAGCATCACACATAATTTCAAAGGGTAGGTTCCAATCAGGTGGTTGGATGATAGGTGCGGAAATCAAGGCATTCTTAAGAATTTCAAATGCTTCTACACAATCATCATCAAAAACGAATGGAACATATTTTTGCAAAAGATTAGTGAGAGGCCTAGAAATCTTAGAGAAATCTTTAATAAACCTTCTATAGAAACCAGCATGACCAAGGAAACTTCTTATACCTCTGATATTCGTAGGACACGGCATTTTTTCAATAGCATCAACTTTAGATTTATCAACTTCAATACCTCTTTCGGAGATTTTGTGCCCCAAGACAATGCCTTCATTAACCATAAAGTGGCACTTCTCCCAATTCAAGACAAGATTAGTTTCTTCACATCTCTGCAAAACTCGATCAAGGTTGCTCAAGCAATCATCAAAAGAAGTTCCGTAAACAGAAAAGTCATCCATGAAAGCCTCAACAATCTTTTCACAAAAGTCATTGAATATAGCCATCATACATCTTTGAAAGGTAGCAGGTGCATTGCATAAACCAAAAGGCATACGTCTATAAGCAAAGGTACCGAAAGGACAAGTAAAAGTGGTCTTTTCTTGATCCTCTTTTGACATAGGTATTTGAGAGAAACCAGAATAACCATCTAGAAAGCAAAAATGTGTATGTTTGGATAGTCTTTCTAGCATTTGATCAATAAAAGGTATAGGGTATTGATCTTTCCTAGTGGCTTTATTTAATTTCCTAAAATCAATTACGATTCTGTATCCTGTAACAATTCTTTGCGGGATCAATTCATTTTTATCATTAGGAACAATGGTAATACCTCCTTTCTTAGGAACACAATGAACGGGGCTAACCCATCTACTATCAGCAATAGGATAAATTATACCTGCATCCATAAGCTTTAGTATTTCATTTCTTACCACTTCCTTCATTTTAGGATTTAACCGTCGTTGATGATCAACAACCGGTTTAGCATCAGGCTACATATTAATTTTATGCTGGCATAGAGTGGGACTAATGCCCTTAAGATCATCAAGAGTATATCCAATAGTAGCATAGTGCTTCCTCAGA
This sequence comes from Elymus sibiricus, assembly GCA_039707655.1. Lineage (NCBI taxonomy): Eukaryota > Viridiplantae > Streptophyta > Magnoliopsida > Poales > Poaceae > Elymus > Elymus sibiricus. Next base: position 154,760,365 of record CM077669.1, read on the forward strand.
GTTTTCAATAATCTCTTTTCTTCATGCTCTGTAAGGTTAGCACTAATAATAACAGGATATATCTCCTTTTCATCAAGATAAGCATATTTCAGAGTATCAGGTAATTGTTTAAGCTCAAACACGGGATCACCCTTGGGTGGAGGAGGATCCCCGAGTATTTCAACAGGCGAGTTGTGTTTCAAAATAGGCTGCTGATCAAAGAAAATCCTATCTATTTCATTCCTTTCATTCAAATACATATCATTCTCATGGTCTAGCAAATATTGTTCTAAAGGATCAGTAGGAGGCACATCAATAGAAGCAAGACCAATAATTTCATCCTTACTAGGCAATTTCTTATCATGGGGTTGTCTACGAAATTTAGAGAAATTGAACTCATGAGACACATCCCCAAAACTTACAGTAACAGTTTCTTTCTCACAATCAATCATAGCATTAACGGTATTCAAGAAGGGTCTACCAAATATAATGGGACAAAAATCATCTTGTGGGGAACAAAGAACAAGAAAATCAGTAGGATACTTTATTTTCCCACACAAGACTTCAACATGTCTAACAATCCCAATTGGTGCAATAGTATCTCTATTAGCCAGCTTAATGGTAACATCAATTTCCTCTAATTCAGCTGGTGCAATATCATTCATAATTTCTTGATATAAGGTGAAGGGAATTGCACTCACACTAGCACCCACATCACATAAGCCATGATAACAATGATCTCCTATTTTAACAGAACAAAAGGCATGCCAACAACAGGTCTATGTTTATCTTTAGCATTAGATCTAGCAATTCTAGCAGCTTCATCACAGAAATGAATAACATGCCCTTCAATATTATCAACCAAGAGATCTTTAACCATAGCAATACTAGGTTCAACTTTAATTTGTTCAGGGGGCGTAGGTGTTCTAGTACAACTCTTACGAACCACGATTGAAGCTTTAGCATGTTCCTTTATCCTAACAGGGAAAGGTGGTTTCTCAATATAAGCAGTAGGAACAACAGGATCAACATTATAAGTAATGGTTTTTTCTTCAACTTTAATAGGTTCAACTACTTTCACTTCAATGGGAGGATGATATTTAAACCACTTCTCTTTAGGGAGATCAACATGAGCAGCAAAAGATTCACAGAAAGAAGCTACTATCTCAGAGTCAAGTCCATATTTAGTGCTAAATTCATGAAAAGCATCAGTGTCTATAAAGGATTTAACACAATCAAACTTAAGGTTTATACCTGACTCATTACCTTCGTCGAGTTCCCAATCTTCGGAGTTGCGTTTAATTCTTTCCAATAAAGCCCATTTGAATTCAATATCTTTCTTCATAAAGGAACCAGCACAAGAAGTATCAAGCATGTATTGATTTTTACGAGAAAGCCGAGCATAAAAATTCCGAATAATAATTTCTCTTGGAAGCTCATGATTGGGGCATGAATATAACATTGACTTAAGCCTCCCCCAAGCTTGAGCGATTCTTTCTCCTTCATGAGGCCAAAAATTGTAAATATAATTCCGATCACGATGAACCAGATGCATAGGATAAAACTTCTGATGAAATTCCAATTTCAATCGGTTGTAGTTCCATGATCCAATATCATCGCATAGCCTATACCATGTCAATGCCTTCTCCTTCAAAGATAAAGGAACGACCTTCTTCTTGACATCATCCTCGGGCAAACCTGCAAGCTTAAATAATCCACAAACCTCATCCACATAGATTAGATGCAAATTAGGATGTAGTGTTCCATCTCCTGCATAAGGATTAGCTAGCAGTTTCTCTATCATACCCGAAGGAATTTCATAATGAATATTTTCAGTAGGTGCAGCAGGTTGAGGAGCAACTCTTTGTGCTTCCGGTCGAGGTGAAGATACCCCGAACAAGCCCCTCAAAGGATTATTTTCCATAGTAACAAGTGACAGTAAATTTCAGCACACTATATAAATTTTTCCTTACCAAGTTCCACTCACCAAAGGCGCTTCACTCCCCGGCAACGGTGCCAGAAAAGAGTCTTGATGACCCACAAGTATAGGGGATCTATCATAGTCCTTTCGATAAGTAAGAGTGTCGAACCCAACGAGGAGCAGAAGGAAATGACAAGCGGTTCTCAGTAAGGTATTCTCTGCAAGCACTGAAATTGTCGGTAACATATAGTTTTGTGATAAGATAATTCGTAACGGGTAGCAAGTAACAAGTGTAGCAAAGGTGCAGCAATGTGGCCCAATCCTTTTTATAGCAAAGGACAAGCCTGGACAAACTCTTATATAAAGCAAAGCGATCCCGAGGACACATGGGAATTTCTGTCAAGCTAGTTTTCATCATGCTCATATGATTCGCGTTCGTTACTTTGATAATTTGATATGTGGGTGGACCGGTGCTTGGGTGCTGCCCTTACTTGGACAAACTTCCCACTTATGATTAACCCCTCTCGCAAGCATCCACAACTACGAAAGAAGAATTAAGATAAATCTAACCATAGCATGAAACATGTGGATCCAAATCAGCCCCTTACGAAGCAACGCATAAACTAGGGTTTAAGCTTCTGTCACTCTAGCAACCTATCATCTACTTATTACTTCCCAATGCCTTCCTCTAGGCCCAAACAATGGTGAAGTGTCATGTAGTCGACGTTCACCTAACACCACTAGAGGAGAGACAACATACATCTCATCATAATATCGAACGAATACAAAATTCACATGATTACTTATAACAAGACTTATCCCATGTCCTCAGGAACAAACGTAACTACTCACAAAGCGTAATCATGTTCATAATCAGAGGAGTATTAATTATCATTAAGGATCTGAACATATGATCTTCCACCAAGTAAACCAACTAGCATCAACTACAAGGAGTAATCAACACTACTAGCAGCACACAGGTACCAATCTGAGGTTTTGAGACAAAGATCGGATACAAGAGATTAACTAGGGTTTGGAGAGGAGATGGTGCTGATGAAGATGTTGATGGAGATTGACCCCATCTCGATGAGAGGATCGTTGGTGATGACGATGGCTTCGATTTCCCCCTCCGGGAGGGAAATTTCCCCGGCAGAACAGCTCCGCCGGAGCCCTAGATTGGTTCTGCCCAGGTTCCGCCTCTAGACGGCGGCGCTTTGTCCCGAAAGCTCTGTTATGATTTTTTCCAGGTCAAAACCCTCCATATAGCAGAAGATGGGCACCGGAGGGCTGCCAGTTGGGCCACAAGCCACAGGGGCGCGCCTAGGGGGGTAGGGCGCGCCCCCCTGGCTTGTGACTTCCTGGTGGGTCCCCTCTGGTATTTCTTCCGCCCAGTATTTTTTATATATTCCAAAATAATTCTCTGTATATTTTCAGGACTTTTGGAGTTGTGCAGAATAGGTATCTCAGATTTGCTCCTTTTCCAGTCCAGAATTCCAGCTGCCGGCATTCTCCCTCTTCATGTAAACCTTGTAAAATAAGAGAGAAAAGGCATAAGTATTGCACCATAATGTGTATTAACAGCCCATAATGCAATAAATATCGATATAAAAACATGATGCAAAATGGAGGTATCAGCCGACGGTGGAGCCGGGGACCCCGTGCGCTTCCCCGCACCCGCTGCACCCCCCCCGGACGCCATGGAAGAACAAAGGGAGAGAGGAGGATGAGGAAGATATCTTGGAAGGATGGGAAGCGAGAGGGCGCGTCAGGATGGCAAGACCCCCCCGGCGGGGCAGGTTTATAGGCGCAACCACTGCCCATGGGGCGTCGTGGGGAGTGGAGGCGCCGTGCACTCCTCGGGCGCCGCGTGCCAGACTCGGTCGGCGTGCTACCCTGCCTCACGTCGCTTCATCTGTCCCCGTCGGGTCACATCCACGTGTCCCGAGGGGGGAGGACACAAGGAGACAACCGCATTCAAGGAAGGGCAATGATGGCCGGCGCGGCGTGCAGGCTTCATGTCAGCTTGACTCGGGGCGGTTCCCGACGTCTCCGGGGAGCTAAAACGCCCGCGTCTCATTGTGCGCCACGCGCCAGGTTGGGCCCACAGGCAATTGGGGCCCGCGGCACTCGGGACGGCTTCTTCGGCTTCGCCCCGAAGCAAACCCAAGCGCGCCTTGGGCCCGGGGGCTGCTGTCGGCGTTCTAGGAATGGGGGTACCCAGACCTGCCAGCCTGCGGCCCAGGGCGTGGCCCACTTCGACAGCCAAGCACGGCCCAACGCGGCCTCACTCAAGACAAGGCCCTCGCGAGAGCCCCGCACTCGCGAGGGAGACGACGCCAAGACCCTCAGAGGGAAGAGGTCTCCCCAGGCCCCCTCCTGAGCGGCGGAGATCTCTATGCAATGCTCGGCCTCGGGAGGTCGAGGGTGACGCAAGCCGGGCCAGGCGGGCGCCAGCGCGTGCAGAGGAGAGAGTTTCCTCTTTGGTGCAAAGGACGCAAGGGCGTACGCGGGTTCCCAAGGCATCCCGCCAAAGGTTTCCATTCCGGTGCAACGAGACCAAGACCAGCAGGCTCGGCAGGACGGATGTCACCAGTGAGCCCACCACCGCGTCACCACCAGCTACTTTGCAGGTGAAGACCACCTTTCGTCAGGATAAGATGTACCTCCTGTCCCCTTTCGAATTTGGCCGTTGTGGGATCCCTTCCTGCCATTGAAATAAGGGAAGAGGACCCGGGCCGCTATAAATAGAGGCTAGACTGCTCCGTGGCGAGAGGAGATTGAACACCATCCTAGCGCCCTCGTGAGGCAACTCACCATTGTACTAGTTCATCCACAAACATCCTCGTGAGGCAATCCACCAAAAGCAGGAGTAGGGTTTTACGCTTCGTAGCGGCCCGAACCTGGGTAAATCCTCGTGTGCTAATCTCCTTCTCTACGACTGTGCGAGTTCATCGGGCTAGGCTGTCGAATTGTGAGCTTGAGGGCGAAGCTGGTGGAGATGTTCGCACACGCCCCTGAGTTCGAACCTCTTTGGGTTTTGCGGAGCCCGAAATCCGACAGCTGCTCCGACGAACATCTCCACATCACTCGGAGAGAAACAGGAAACCGAGCTCATCCAGTTCCTCCGTGAGAACTGGGACATCTTCGCATGGAAGCCGTCTGACATGCCTGGTGTGCCAGGGAACTGGCTGAGTACCGACTCCAAACTGATCCCAAGGCCAAGCCGGTCAAAGAGTACTTGCGTCGATCTTCCGTCGAGAAGCGCAAGGCGATTGGTCAAGAGATAGCTCGAATCCTTGCTGCTGAGTTCGTTCATGAGGTTTACCACTCCGAGTGGCTCACGAATGTTGTCTTGGTCCCAAAGAAGGACAAATCACTCCGTATGTGTATTGACTTCAAACACCTCAATCGGACCTGCCCGAAGGATCATTTCCCTTTACCTCGGATAGATCAGATAGTATACTCTACTGCCGGATGCGAACGTCAGTCGTTCTTGGATGCGTACTCCGGGTACCACCAGATCCGAATGTACGGCCCTGATGAAATAAAAACGGCCTTCATCACCCCATTCGGGTGCTTTTGCTATGTCACGATGCCATTCGGCCTGAAGAATGCTGGAGCCACTTTCCAGCGTATGATCCAGAAATGCATGCAAAAGCAGATCAGTCAGAACGTGGAGACTTATATGGATGATATCGTGGTCAAGTCTAGGAAAGGTTCCGACCTCCTGACTGACCTTGCCAAGACCTTCGCGAACCTGCGACGTTTCGGAATAAAGCTAAATCCAGCTAAGTGCACATTCGGAGTGCCTGCCGGAAAGTTACACGGTTTTCTCGTTTCCGAATGAGGGATCGACGCCAATCCAGACAAAATCGGCGCTATAGTCCGAATGAAGCAACCGGAGCGCTTACATGACGTGCAAAGGCTGACCGGGTGCCTTGTGGCCCTGAGCCGATTCATCTCAAGACTCGGAGAGAAGGCACCCCCCCTCTACCGACTGATGAAAAAGTCCGACAAGTTCGAGTGGACTAATGAAGCGCAAGCTGCATTTGAAGAACTCAAGGCATTGCTTTCCACCCAGCCGGTGTTAGCTGCTCCGGGCAACCAGGAACCTTTACTCCTGTACATCGCGGCGACTAGCCAGGTGGTGAGCACAGTCCTCGCCGTAGAGCGCGAAGAGTCAGGAAAAGCATTCAAGGTCCAAAGACCTATATATTACATCTCAGAAGTGTTAACCCCTTCCAAGCAAAGGTACCCGCACTACCAAAAGCTGGTCTATGGTATTTACCTGACTGCTAAAAAGGTGGTTCATTACTTCCAAGATCATCCGGTCACGGTCATCAGCAACGCTCCCCTGTCGGAGATCCTGCACAACAGAGATGCTGCTGGCCGGGTGGCAAAGTGGGCAATTGAGCTCCTTCCGTTGGAGATCAAGTTTGAAGCCAAGAAAGCAATCAAGCCCCAGGCATTGGTTGATTTTATGGCCGAGTGGATGGAGCAAGAGCATCCAATTCCGAGTGTTCCCGAACACTGGACTATGTACTTTGACGGATCCAAGATTCTCAATGGCTCGGGGGCTGGTGTGGTTCTTGTCTCTCCCAAAGGAGACTGGCTGAACTATGTCCTTCAAATCCATTTCGATTCATCAAACAATGAGGCCGAGTACGAAGCTCTCCTCTACGGGCTCCACATGGCCATATCACTCGGCATTCATCGTTTGATGGTCTACGTGATTCGGACCTCATTGTCAATCAAGTAATGAAAGAGTGGGACATTCGGAGCCCAGCAATGACCGGTTACTGCAACGCGGTCAGAAAGCTGGAGAAGAATTTTGAAGGTTTGGAGCTACATCACATTCCTCGTGCAAAGAATCAGGCAGCAGACGACCTGGCAAAGATTGGGTCCACTCGGCGAGCAGTCCCTAAAGACATATTTCTTGAAGATCTACATGCTCCAACGATTGCAGAAGATCCTTTCACAGAAGAGCCCCCACAAGCAGTCGGTCCGTCTAACCCGACTAAGGTTGACGTTCCGGCCGTAGTGGATCTGGTCCATGAAATGCTGGTAATCACTCCCGAGTGGACTCAACCCTATTTGGCATACTTGCTCAGGCAAGAACTCCCCAAAGATGAAGAAGAAGCTCGTCGGATCGTCCGTCGATCCGAGCCATTCAAAGTTTTGGGGGACTAGTTATACAAGAAAAGCACTACATGAGTCACTCAGAAATGCATCTCCCCGGAGGAAGGGCTGCAAATCTTACACGAAATCCACTCGGGAACTTGCGGCCACCACGCGTCCTCTCGGACTTTGGTCACTAAGGCTTTCCGAGCGGGTTTTTATTGGCCCCAAGCCAATGAAGCAGCAAGAGATTTGGTCGACCTGTGCGTCGGGTGTCAGTTCTATAAAAATAAGTCTCACAAGCATGCATCCGCGCTAAAGACGACCCCGCTCACCTGACCGTTTGTAGTATGGGGCCTCGATATGGTCGGTCCCCTGCGGACTGGAATGAGTGGATTCACCCACCTGCTTGTGGCGGTTGACAAGTTCACCAAGTGGGTCAAAGCGAAGCCCATCAAGAGTTTGGATGCGGGTACTGCCGCCAGTTTCATTCGGCAGATCATCTTTAGATTCGGCGTGCCGCATGACATTATCACAGATAATGGTAAGAACTTCGACTTGGACAAGTTCCGTGAGTTTTGTTTCTCTCAAGGCACTCGGGTTAACTATGCCTCAGTGGCTCACCCGCAGTCGAATGGACAGGCAGAACGAGCAAATGGAATGATTCTACAAGGTCTGAAACCTCGATTGATGAGAGACCTGAAGTATGCTGCGGGAGCCTGGGTTGAAGAACTGCCGTCCGTCTTATGGGGCATTCGAACAACTCCGAACCGCTCGACGAAACGCACTCCTTTCTTCATGGTGTACGGATCAGAAGCTGTGCTGCCGAGTGATCTTCAGCACAATTCCCCCCGAGTGGAACTATATGATGAAGCCGAAGCTGAAGCAGCACGACAAGATGGTCTTGACCTTTTAGAGGAAGAGAGAGAGCTGTCCCTCATGAGATCGACGCTCTATCAGCAGGATCTGAGGCGTTACCACGACAGACATGTCCAGGGCCAAGCTTTTCAGGAAGGAGATCTGGTCCTCCGACTGGACCAGCAAAAACCCCACAAGCTAGCGCCTCCGTGGCAGGGGCCATATGCAATCTCCAAAGTCTTGCACAATGGAGCCTATCGGCTCTACAACATCAAAGATGACATAGAAGAGCCCCGAACTTAGAAAGCGGACCTGCTTCGCAAGTTCTACACGTAGAACATGACTACTTTAGTTTGTCATTCCAGTAATGAATCCGAGTGATCTCGATGAATAAAGTTTCATTCCTTTATATTTTGTTGAAATTTAACTCTTTTCACTCCGGTGAATCAATCTCCTATGTCACCCCCTGTGGGTGTAAAACGCTTAGCCGCAATCCCGCATCGCCTAAGTTAAAAACCGTTTCGAGTGAGACATCCTCTACACTCGGACACTCAGATGGACATGACCATCATTGTTCTCATGAACAACTCCGAGTGCGGACCTCGCCCACACTCGGGGGCTTAGCCGCGATCCCGCATCGCCTAAGTTAAAAACTGTTTCGAGTGAGACATCCTCTACACTCGGACACTAAGATGGACATCACCATCATTACTAAGATGGACAGGACCATCATTGTTCTCATGAACAACTCCGAGTGCGGGCCTCGCCCACACTCAGGGGCTTAGCCGCGATCCCGCATCGCCTAATTTAAAAACCGTTTGGAGTGAGACATCCTCTACACTCGGACACTAAGATGGACATCACCATCATTACTAAGATGGATAGGACCATCATTGTTCTCATGACCAACTCCGAGTGCGGGCCTCGCCCACACTCGGGGGCTTAGCCGCGATCCCGCATCGCCTAAGTTAAAAACCATTTCGAGTGAGACATCCTCTACACTCGGACACTAAGATGGACAGGACCATCATTACTAAGATGGACAGGACCATCATTGTTCTCATGAACGACTCCGAGTGCGGGCCTCTCCCACACTCGGGGGCTTAGCCGCGATCCCGCATCGCCTAAGTTAAAAACCGTTTCGAGTGAGATATCCTCTACACTCAGACACTAAGATGGACAGGACCATCATTGTTCTCATGAACAACTCCGAGTGCGGGCCTCGCCCATACTCGGGGGCTTAGCCGCGATCCCGCATCGTCTAAGTTAAAAACCGTTTCGAGTGAGACATCCTGTACACTCGGACACTAAGATGGACATCACCATCATTACTAAGATGGACAGGACCATCATTGTTCTCATGAACAACTCCGAGTGCGGGCCTCGCCCACACTTGGGGGCTTAGCCGCGATCCCGCATCGCCTAAGTTAAAAACCGTTTCGAGTGAGACATCCTCTACACTCGGACACTAAGATGGACATCACCATCATTACTAAGATGGACAGGACCATCATTGTTCTCATGAACAACTCTGAGTGCGGGCCTCGCCCACACTCGGGGGCTTAGCCGCGATCCCGCATCGCCTAAGTTAAAAACCGTTTTGAGTGAGACATCCTCTACACTCGGACACTAAGATGGACAGGACCATCATTACTAAGATGGACATGACCATCATTGTTCTCATGAACAACTCCGAGTGCGGGCCTCGCCCACACTCGGGGGCTTAGCCGCGATCCCGCGTCGCCTAAGTTAAAAACCGTTTCGAGTGAGACATCCTCTACACTCGGACACTAAGATGGATAGGACCATCATTACTAAGATGGACATGACCATAGTTACTAAGATGGATAGGACCATCATTGTTCTCATGAACGACTCCGAGTGTGGGCCTCGCCCACACTCGGGGGCTTAGCCGCGACCCCACATCGCCTAAGTTAAAAATCGTTTCGAGTGAGACATCTTCTACACTTGGACAATAAGATGGACAGGACCATCATTGTTCTCATGAACGATTTCGAGTGTGAGTCTCGCCCGCACTCGGGGACTTAGTTGCGGTATCACATCGCCTAAGTGTAAAACATTCAGAAATCAAAGATCGAATGAAACCAAGGCAAATAAAAACTGCGTCACTCGAAACGAGAGTACAAATAAAAGTCTTGATGACAGGAGCCTCAGGCTCATTGAAAGTTTTACGGTTAGAACCACTACTCAGCATTCCGAGGCAAAAGCTTAAAGAGTTTTAAACCCAACGATCACACGGGTTGAGACGGGACCACTGCCTCGACGAAGGTATTCAGGTCAATGTTGTCTGTGATCCGAGTGGCAGCTTCCATGAACATCTCCATGAAGTCTTTGACCTTGGCATGCTTCTTGTTGGCAACCTCCAGGGACTTCAGCTTCTTCTCGTCCACTCCCTTGCAGTGGACACGGACGAGTGAGAGGGCGATGTCGGCTTCGGCCCGAGCTGCGGATTTTTTCCAAGCTTTCACTCGGCTTGGTACGTCCCTCACTCGGGTAAGGGGTGATTCCAGATCCTTCGAGGGCTCATCGTCGGAGAAAACGTCTCGGTCAATTTCCAAGACGGCAATGTTGAGCCTCTTCATATACGAAGTCACTTGATCAACACGTTCTTCCAAGCGAAGAATGGCCATAGCAGCACAGTCCTTGAGCAGCTCTCTAGACGGGGCCAGCTCCTTCTCGATCTTGTCAGTCTCCTCGGCAACGTCATCACAAAAGTCTGGATTTGCATCGGATGAAGAAAAAAGTCAGAAGTGATCAGAATTCATTCGCCCGGACAAGGATCACTCGGGAACATTACCTTTGAGTTTTTCGCTCACGGAGTCGCCATACTCCTCGACAAACTGCTCCAGCTCGTTCTTCTTTGCGGTGATAAGCTTGAGTTTGGTTTCCCACTCGGAGTATGAATTCTTCAGATCGGCGAGCTCCTCCTTGGACTTCTTCGCGGCAATCTCCAGTGTTTTCTTCTCCTCTTCCAGCTTCCCGACTGTTTTCAACTTCTCCTCGGCCTCCTTGGTCGTATGGCTAGCCTCTTTCTGGGCAGCTGCTAGATCTGTGTCCTTCTTCTCGAGGGTTGTCTTCACAGTTTCTAAAGAAATAGAATTCTTCAGACTCTTGACAAGTTTACGATTTTTGCCACGAAGATCTAATGAAGTAGACTCAGTCGGACGAGAAGGGAGGACAATTATTGCAACAGTCGGGCAAGTTAGGTATACCTTCAATTGCCTTTTTCTCCTCCTCCAGTCAGACGTTCTTGGCCTTGTCAGCTTCAAGGCTGATGCGCAGGTCCTGCACCTCCTTCTCCAAAGCTTTGTAGTGGCTTCCGAGCTCACAAACAGCCTGCAAACAAGAATTAAAGAGAATGGTATTGGTCAAGATTTTTACTTGAACTCTAAGACTCCTGCCGACTGCTTTAGTCGACGGCAGTCTCGTGGATTACACCCAGTGGGTGCGCTCAGCACGCCCCCACTGGAAAATTGAATACAAGGTTTTTCTCCAAACTTAACAAACGGATCGAATATCGAATTCATTCCGACTCTTAGACTCCCGCTGACTGCTTCAGTCGACGGCAGTCTTGGGGACTACACCCAGTGGGTGCACTCAGCGCGCCCCCACTGGAACTCAAAGACACCCAACAGGTGTTCCCATATGCAAATCCTCACAAGACAGATATAAGAATTCCGACTGAGGAAGGTACTTACAAGAGTACTTACTCGGACATTCTTCTTCAACGCCTCACTCGCATCGTACGCCGTCTTCAGTCGTTCACTCATCACCTCCAGCTGGATTTACACCTCTTTGCTCGCTCCCACTTGATCCTCCGGGGCATAGTGTAGCGGAAAGATGTTGGTCGCAGAGGGAGTCAACGAGGGGGATGATGTGCCAGTTCCGAGTGCTGCCCCGGCTCCCGAGCTGGCCTCTCGTGCTGGCACCAAAGCATCAGCAAGCGATGACTCCTGCATCACGACGTCCGCGTTGGCCGAAGGGTTTGGCAGGTCAACCTTGTCGTCCGCATCAATGTCGATCACTTCACGCGGAGCTGCAAGCATTCAAAGCACTCGGGGATGACTAAAAAGTAAACACTCGGAAATGTCCAGAGGCACCGAGTGTGTCCGAAGCTTACCTTTTAAAGACGCAACGTCGGCGTCGGCCCGCTCTTTCTCCAGAGTGTGAGGATCAGGTGAAGCAGTTGAAGTATCAGCACTACAAAGGAAACACTCGGATCATTTCATCACTCGGACAAATATAGACAACAATTGTTAGAATGGAGATACTTATGTTGAGGCCACGGGAATGGTCATCTTAATCTTCGGGATGAAGACTGCCTTCCGAGGTTTGGCCGTGGTGACTTTGGGCTGCTTCGCCGTCTTCTCGGGTGAAGAGACAAGTTCTCCATGCCCGCGCTTCGAGCTGTGGGTCGGAAGGGCAGACTCAGTCGGTTTGGCAGCCTTTGGTCCCTTGGGACCACCACCGCGGACTCCCGAGTCCTGGCACACCTTGGAACGGGCTTCGGGCACTCGGTCATCCGAGCGCGATGACTCTACCTCATCGCTGCCCTCCGAGCCTTCCTCTTCCTCTTCTTCATCATCTTCGTCATCCTCGGGCTCTTCATACTCCCCTGCTTCTGCCGAATATTTTGGATGATCGGTATCACTCGCAACATCAACCGGACCCCTGTCCACGATTGGCACCTAGCTGCTCATCTGTGTGAAGGCCTGCCGAATGAAGAGCAAGATCAGTCGGATCAACTACAATAAACACACAAATATCACTCGGATGATGGACCTTCGGAGTTACCTCATTCGACGGATTATCTGATGAGAGTGGAGCCACTAGCCTGCTCCCCATGGGGTTGTCACGTGCTGGAGTGATCGCCTTGATCTTAGCTTCCACCATGTCTTCAGTGAGCTCCTCCGGGTGGGTTCGAGTGGGGTCACTCGGTCCGGCATACTTCCACATGGGGTGAGCCCTGGCTTGCAGCGGTTGAATCCTCCTCTGGAGGAAAACCACCAACAAGTCGAGGCCATTGACACCTTTCTACACCAGGGCCACCAGAGCTATCACCAAGATGTCCACTTCGGTCTTCTCCTCCTTGGTCACAGTCAGCCTGGGAACTGGCCGAATGCGCTCAGAGGTATACGGTGGGAGTCCCGACTGACCTTCATCGACTGGAATGTCCTGGCAGTAAAACCAGTTTTCCTGCCACCCCTTTACTGAATCAGGGAACATCATTTGCGGGAAACAGACTTTTCCCCGCAGTTGGATTCCCAGACCTCCACACAACTGGGCCACATTCGTCTTATCTTTCGACCGAGTGGGCTTTTTTACGGTCATCACTCGGCAAGTAAAGAGATGCTTGAACAAGCCCCAATGAGGATAACAACCCAAGAAGTTCTCACAAAGAGATATGAATGCGGTTAGGTAAATGACAACATTGGGAGGGATATGATGGAGTTGAGCACCAAAAAAACCCAGAAATCTTCGGAAGAAGGGATGAGGCAGAAGAGAGAAACCTCACTCGAGGTGGGTCACCAAGAGCACGCGCTCGTCTCCCTTCGGCAAAGGCTCATCCTCGCCCGCCCCCGGCAGCCGCCATCTCCCCTCGGGCACGAATCCTTGGCCTTCCAGCTCAAGCATCCGGGCCTTGGTGACCCGCGATGGCAACCACTCGCCTTGTGTCCGTCCTGCCGGCGCTCCAGTAGTGGAGGAGCAGGCGCGCGAGCTCTTCTTCGCTCACTTAGCCTTCGCGGTCGCAGCCGCCGCGCGCATCTTCACCGGCGAGCTCAGAATGACCTTCGACTAGGTGAAGGTGGAAGGAACGCAGACAGGCATCGGAGAAGACGTGGGAGAGGGTGGACGTGAGATCTGTTTCACCCCCTACAATGCCTCCAATTTTTATACCAAAAATCCAGAAAAATGTCTAGCCGTCAATCCGCAAACAGAACGAGATCCACGGATCTACTGTTTAGAGCTTCGGGAACACGTGGCAAAAATCTTGGTGCAGTTATCGAGGCATCGTGCCCACTACCCCAAATTAGCGCGACGTGGCTGTTTCGCTACGCGCCCGCGCGTAGTCTTCGCGATTTCGAACGCGCAGAAATTTTTCCGCACCATAAATGAGGCAAGTTCCGTGCTTCAGATGATTCGGCGACTTGCTCCTGCGAACCGAGTGGATGATTGACGTCAACCAAACACTCGGATAAAATGACCGGACGTTGGGGTCGTTTCTTCCGAGAAACACTCCGACTTCATATGGCAGTACTACTCTATCAAACAAGACAGTTCGGTCAAGAGATATCAATCCTGAATCCATCACGATTTGAAGCCGAGTGAAGAGCGGCAAGATCGTTTCTCGAACTCTTCTGAGAGGCCGTCGACGCTTCCGAGTGTCAGTCACTCGACCACTAAAACCTCATGGATTTGGGGGCTACTGATGAGGATGCCTACTACGGGTAGGGTCACAGGCCTGACATCTAGGGCCCACCTGTGGTCCCACAATGTCATTAAAGCCCCTGGGCAAAGATTCATTCATATGAATCTGGCTATTCACTCAGACGATTCTAGTCACCCGGACTCTACAACACCACTCGGTCAGATAGGAGCTCAGGCGACCCGAAGACAAAGTGTCCGAGGAATTCGAGCAGTCATTCGTAATGAAGTTAATTTCCCGTTACCAGTAACGCCTAGTTAATCAACCGTTCTTTTAACGCAGCCTTCATTGGCATTTATTACCTTAATCATGATGCTCGGCCGGTGGTGGCGCACTCCATATAAGCCACCCCCGGGCGCCAGAGCAAGGGTTCCGACCCTGTGTAATCTTCTACCACCCATAAGCAAACACCAAAGCCTCCGGGCTCGAGACGTAGGGATGTTATCACTTCCGAGTGAGGCCTGAACTCGTACATATCCGAGTGCACACTTGCGCCGTAGCTATACTTCACCCCTCCTTTCGTACCCCCGAGTACTATTGTCAGGTTCATTCCACGACACCAACTAAGAGAGTTTATAAATTGTAAGAAGGGAGAGCTTCGATGACTTTTGCAAGAAGGTAATTTTTTTATGAAAATAAAGATAGTCCCTTCATAGAGGGAAGCAGAGGTTGTCATGTGCTTTTGTTTGTTTATATGTGCAATCTCTTAATGCAAAGGAACTTCACTTTATAGGGGGCCCTTGAGATGACGAACTTTATTATGCACTCGGTCGCTTTTATTTCTTCGTCATCACAAGACGTACAAAGCTTGTTTTCCCTTTCAATAAGAGATCATACATGATCATGAGCAATTTTTATTGCTTTGTGCACAAATGACAACTTACTTGAAGGATCTTATTCAATCCATAGGTAGGTATGGTGGACTCTCGTGGAAAGAAACTGGGTTTAAGGGGTTATGGATGCACAAGTAGTATCTCTACTTGGTGTGGAAATTTTGGCTAGGAAAAGTTCTAAAACAAGCATCACATGTTAACGGATCCATGATTATATAGCTTCTATGTAAATGCAAACAATCATGACCATTAGGTTGTGTTCCATGTCCAACTTCAACACTTGATCGTTATATAGTATTTGGTGAGGGTTCGCAATCATAGATGATGTCCAAGATAGTGTATTTATGTGTGGTGCCTATCTTCTCTATCATAGTCTTGCATAGATTATCACAATGACTAATGCTTCATTTATTTGTTCTCAACAAATTTTAATAGCTCATACTTTTCTTTTTATGTGAAGTCATCACTCACTATGAGATAAGCACATGATCTTTTCTATTTTTCTTATGTCCATGCTATGATGAAGAATGCAGTGAGGGTAAGGCACACAAGCTCAACTAACTTTATTATATAACTCTCACACTCGATTACAAGGATATATAGAACTCAAAGCAAAAGAAAAACTGAGACTTATTTCTCTAAATCATGAAATAACTAAGGATCGAACTAAGATAAAAGATGGTGATCGCAAAAGGTGATGGTTATACGATACCGGGACACCTCCCCCTAGCTTGGAACAAGCTAAGGGTGGTTTCCATACCCATGTACTCAAGTATTCTTCGGGGATGGTGGTGGTGTGAGGTGATCCTCCATCTTCCAAGGCATAGGCTCCCCATCATAAAAAGAAACTCTGTCTCCGGGATCCTGAAATCGGCAGCGAGGCTCATCCTTTTAAACCTAGATTCATACTCACAGTTCTGGGTTTGGAGTACATAGATCTGATCTTGGAGGTGATTGATGCGCTCTTGAAGCTTGAAGAGAGCCTCTCCCACACTCTTTGCATCCATATTGTTTTCCGGATGAAGTTCGTGATCATTGAGTGATTAGCACCCAGACCATGTTCAACCATCCCTTGGCACTTGAACATCTCCTGCTCCACTGCTGCAAGCCTGGCCTTCTCGCTTCCTTCCTTCTTGGGGCCTTGAACGTCCCGGATATGGAGCACCCCTCACACATCTCAATGGCCTGAGGGTGCTTCATCACCTCCGGAAGGTAGGGGTTGATGACCTTCTCGAAGAACTTGTCTTTGGATGAACTTGGGGAAGTCATGGCAATCTAGATCTGTCAGAAAACAGCCCGAAACAAGAACAGAGAGAAAACTCGCGATGCGGTGGTCAAAACAGTCGGGAGTATATATAAAGATTTTTTCTAGGTCAGAATACGTGCTCGGGAAGAAATCGGAGTCTGGGAGGCACACGAGGGCTCCACAAGCCATCAGGGCGCGCCCCCTGTTGGCTCGTGCCTCCCTCGTGGGTCCCCCCGACTACTTTTTATTTTTGGAATTTTTCTAAAATACCAAAACCAACAGAAATTATTTTTTTGGAATTTTTGGAGTCAGTTTACTTACCGTATCACGTACCTCTCTCTTTTTTAGGTTCTGGAGTGTTCCGGAGGGCCTCTTTTATGTGCTCTTCCCGTGTCATGACTTGTATGAAATTAGTTTCCTCATTACTGGGTGCATCTAAAATATAATGCTTAATTCTTTGCCCATTCACCACTCTTGGGTTTTTGCCTTCGAAGTTGTTTATTTTTTTGGCACCGGAGCGATAAACCTCCTCGACAACTGATACGTCCATTTTGCATCATGATATCCTACTGTTATTTATTATGTTTTGTTGAATAATAATGCTTTAGGGAGTGATTCTAATGCCTTTCTCTCATAATATGCAAGGTTTACACCAAGAGGGAGAATACCGGCAGCTGGAATTCTGGACCTGAAAAAAGCACATCAGAGATACCTATTCTGCACATCTCCAATGGATATGAAACTTTACGGAGATTACTTTTGGATTTAATAAAAAATACTGGAGCAAAGAACTACCAGAGGGGGCCACCCTGGTGGGCACAAGACACCAGGGCGCGCCAGGCCCCCGTGGGCAAGCCCTGGTGGGTTGTGCCCTCCTCGGCCCACCTCCGGTTCCCATCTTCTAGTATATAATCACTCTTGACCTAGAAAAAATAGGTGGATGACTTTCGGGACGGAGCGCCGCCATCTCGAGGCGGAACTTGGGCAGGAGCACTTTTGCCCTCCGGCGGAGCGATTCCGCCGAGGGAACTTCCTTCCCGGAGGGGGAAATCGAAGCCATCATCATCACCAACACCCCTTTCATCTTTGGGAGGCCAATCTTCATCAACATATTTAACATCACCATCTCCTCTCAAACCCTAGTTCATCTCTTGTGTTCAATCTTTGTACCGGAACCACAGATTGGTACCTGTGGGTGACTAATAGTGTTGATTACCTTGCGTAGTTGATTACTATATGGTTTATTTGGTGGAATATTATATGTTCAGATCCATTATGCTATTCAATACCCCTCTGATCTTGAGCATGTTTATTATTTGTGAGTAGTTACCTTTGTTCTTGAGGTCACGGGAGAAGTCATGTTGCAAGTAATCATGTGAATTTGATATGTGTTCGATATTTTGATGATATGTATGTTGTGATTCCCTTAGTGGTATCATGTGAACGTCGATTACATGACACTTCACCATTCATGGGCCTAAGGGAATTCATTGTGGAGTAGTTATTAGATGATGGGTTGCTAGAGTGATAGAAGCTTAAACCCTAGTTTATGCGCTACTTCGTAAGGGGCTGATTTGGATCCAAACGTTTAATGCTATGGTTATATCTTATCTTAATACTTTTCTCGTAGCCGCGGATGCTTGCGAGGGGGTTAATCATAAGTGGGAGGTTGTTCAAGTAAGAACAGCACCCAAGCACCGGTCCACCCACATATCAAATTATCAAAGTAGCGAACACAAATCAAACCAACATGATAAAAGTGACTAGATGAAATTCCCGTGTACCCTCAAGAACAATTTGCCTATTACTAGAGACTGCTTTGGCCTGTCCTTTGACACAAAAGGATTGGGCTACCTTCCTGCACCTATTTACCGTTACCGTTACTTGCTCGTTACCAGTTATCTTGCTATCAAACTATCTATTACCTACAATTTCAGTGCTTGCAGAAATTACCTTGCTGAAAACCGTTTGTCATTTCCTTCTGCTCCTCGTTAGGTTCGACACTCTTACTTTTTGAAAGTACTACAATTGATCCCCTATACTTGTGGGTCATCAAGACTCTTTTCTGGAGCCGTTGCCGGGGAGTGAAGCGTTCTTGGTAAGTGGAAATCGGTAAGGAAAAACTTATACTACGTGCTGAAATTTATTGCTACTTGCTACTATGGAAAACAATCCTTTGAGGGGTTTGTTTGGGGTATCTTCACCTTGACCAGAACCACAATTAGTTGCCCCTCAACCTACTGCACTGTCGTGGTTTTGTCACGGAAGATGTCCTCGTTTGAGAACTTACGTGTGAGGCCATCGCAACTAGGTGGTGGCTTGAGAGGGGTTGATCGGAATCGAGAGACGCTAGTTTACCTAGGTTCGGCCCCTCCGATGGAGGTAAAAGCCTACTTCCTACTTTATGTGTATTGATGATGATGACGAGCTCGATTACAAGGGTGCGGAATCGCTACCTCTAGTCTCGAGGGTTTTTAATCTGTCTATCTCTAATGACTTGAACTTGTCCCTCTTGGGGTGCCTTACCCCTCCTTATATAAGTTGAAGGGGTAGGTTTACATGTAGAGTCCTACTAGGAGTAGGACTAGGACTAGTTTCTCTTGAATCCTAATTCGGGTACTGTTTCCTTTGTGAGGGAATCTTTCCTCTCCTTGGGCCTTCTCTGTGAGTCGGCCCTCCAGGCCTCTCCATGAGCCGCCTTCCACATGGTGCACGCTGGGCCATGGGCCTTGACGTCCAGGTTGACCCGGTAAACATGGCGACTTTATAAGCCGCCAAATGGTGGGCCGGGTCATATTTCTGGCCTGGTCAAACCGTGGGCAATATCCCCGATAGTAGCCCCCAGGTTAGCTTGAATTTATTCACGGTAAGGTCCTGAAATAAGAATAACAAATATGTTGAGGGACCGGCTTGCTCCACTGGCTGGCTTAATTTAACGAAGTGGCTCCTTGAAAATCCGGGTTTCTTCTTCATATTAACGAGCCGTCTTCACAATCATCTTGCAGGTCCATGTACTTTGCAATAAAATATTGGGAATAAAACACCCATATGCCATTGAGTCGGCCTCCAATGCTTTGGCTTGATGAAAAATATGGAAGATAAGAAAACCATATGTAGTTGAGTCGGCTTCTATTGCTTCGTCTGATGAAAATATTGGGAATAGAAATTCATCCGTTGTTAAACCACTGCATGGGACGCGGGGATCTTGCTGGGTCATCAGATGTAGTGGATGCCAACTTAGTATAAAAATATTTGCTGATTTATGGATATAGAACTTGCCAACTTGTGAAGCCGGGTTGCACATATAGACTCTGTCGGGTCATAAATATTGATGATGCCGGGTCATGATCATTGGTGCTGCCAGGTCAAAACAAGTGGACTCCAGTTGACTTGATAAAATTATTGGGAATAAATAAATCCATGTGATGTTGAGCCGGTTTTCAATTCTTCAGTCAAGACATGAGATCCTTGCTCAAAATTGACAGCTTGAAGGTGTTCTTCCATTTTTTATGTCCATATTACCTGTAGCCCCCAAGATCCGAGTTTATCCATGATGACTTGGTGCTTTGCAATAATATCTTTGATTGTGTAGCCCCCAAGTGCCGGGTTGTCTTGCCTGCAGGAACCTGGGACTTGCGATTATCTTACACTTTATAAAGCTTCAGCTAGTGTAGCCCCCAAGTGTCGGGTTGTCTTGCCTGCAACAACCTGGGACTTTGAACTTGGGTTTGAATATTGTAGGTAGATAGCTTTGGAGAAATCCGGTTTGGCATCTGAGTCGCCAGAGATAATATGAATGTCTTGCATTTCACATGTGTAGCCCCCAAGGGCCGGCTCATCAGTATGTGATGGGTCGGGTCTTCAATTTGGACCTTATAATCTATTTGAACGGCCGAATACTGTAGCCCCCAAGTACCGGGTCGCATGCCTGCAGCGACTTGAGACTTTAGAAAATTGGATCTGAGTAGTGTAGCCCCCAAGTGCCGGGTCGTTTGCCTGCAGCGACTCGGGACTTATATGCACTTCTCCTTTGAAATGAAAAACATCATATGATGTAGCCCCCAAGTGCCAGGTCGTCTGCCTGCAGCGACTTGGGACTGTCTGAGAGTAATATAACCCATCATAATGCATTTCAGAAGTTCTCTTGAACTGATATTAATCTGATTTGAATAAATCCTTGACCGTGGTTGTAATGTAACCCGGTATTTTATCGTTTGTACAAATATCTTGGAACAATGCCTTTATGCTTTGGAATGAAGTCCCTGCTCGTGGTTGCGGTGCAACCTGGCAAATATATGTTTGAGAAATCCATAAGTGTTGTAGTTTACTATAGAGCACAAGTTGAGGAAATCCAAGAGCCGATCAATTAGATGACCCGGCATGTGATAGGGAGGCTCTTTGAGAATAGTCATTTCTTCCGAGATGGCTTGAAAAACCCCAATCATTTAATACTGGTTATGATGAACCATGATGAAGATTCAGCCATTTTGGCTATTAAAGATCTATCTATTCCTGCAGAGGTCACGATGTAATCCGGTTTGATGACTGGCTTGATATGTATGTATGATGCATGATGCAATGTAGGATGATGTATGTATATGATAACAGAAAATAAAGTGCCAGTTTTGAAGGCATGACATAAAGACCAGCTTTTGAGGCTCGAATCTTGCTTCAATGAAGCAGGTGTGATAACCCATGGTTTATCCTAGCTCTCCGTAAGTCGGCTCTCTCGTGACTCAAGCCGATGTTTTAACTTTGATAAGTCAGGGTCCAGATGGATTGACTTGTCAAGAGTACATGGGGTCACCTGATCGGAGTCACATCAAGCATACAGGCAGGTTTAACCATTTTGTGGTGTCTTTGCTAGATCAAGAGGGTGAGAAAGCTAAACTCGATGAGTTGGAAGCACCCAATTGACCTATGATCATGGAAAAGATCAGCATAGGATATACAGGAGACAATGCTACTACTGCAAAACATCCGGGGTCCAGATAAGCCCACTTTATTCCATTGATCATGGTATGATAATATGATGATCCAATAAAGTAGGATACCTATGTCTGAACAGCACATCCTGGCAGCTAGTCCTCTTTGGCAACCTTTAATTTTTCACCCATAAGACAGGGCACCCATGTTTGAACAGCACATCATGGCGGCTCATCCTCTTGGGCGACTTTTATTTTTTCGCCAATAAAGCAGGGCACCCATGTTTGAACGTCGCATCATGGCGGCTTGTCCTCTTGGGTGACTTTTAATTTTTCGCCAATAAAGCAGGGCACCCATGTTTGAACGGCGCATCATGGCGGCTCGTCCTCTTGGGCGACTATTAATTTTTCTCCAATGAAGCAGCAGCCCCCGGGACCGGGTTATCTTCCCTGCAATGACCTGGGGTTCTTGAATTTTTGAACCTGGTTGAATCTACCGAGTCATGTCTGTGTAGCCCCCGAGTCTTAAGTCGACTCAAGGAGGCGGCTTAAGAGTCCTCATACTTGGCGGCGGCATAAGCCGGCATAAGGTTGATGGCTGAACGATGGAATTATTGATACTGGAGACGATGTGGCGAGTTGATGATTCTCGTGATGCTCATTGTATGTCTTTGGCAAATATCGTGGCCAAATTGAGTGCATATGCCTCTTGACCCATGCTTTGTTATTCTCATGTAGTCCGGCTCTCCCGGCTCCTCCAGGGCCATTTTCTTTTCCTTTGCCGCTCACCTTTGAATTTCCGGCTCGATAATGGCCGGCTCAAATTGTAGCTTCTCTAGGGATGTTTCCTCCATGTATGATTCTTATTTCTCCGATGTGCTGAAGCAGACCGGACCGCGGGGACAATAGGCCAATGCGCCAACCCATTGGGCAACCCTGCGCGGCTGGAGGCTGATAATAGATATATATCTCCTTTGCTCCAGCGTTGTTGGAGTAGACCGGATCGCGGGGGCGGTGGCTCACGCATGTTCATTGGGCGGCTTGAGCGAGTAGGCACGGCACCGGCATGTCAATGTAAACTGGACCGCAGGGGTGGTGACTCAGGAGCGTCCGTTGGGCGGCTTGAGTGAGCAGGCGCAGCACCAGCGTGTCGATGTAGAATTGACCGCAGGGGCAGCGACTCACGAGCGTCCGTTGAGCGGCTTGAGTGAGCAGGCGCGGCACCAGCATGTCGATGTAGACCGGATTGCGGGGGCGGCGACTCACGAGCGTCCGTTGAGCGGCTCGTACTAGTGTATGCGGCCCCTGGCGTGTTAATGTATACGTGGAAGTCAGTCGCGGCGTTCAAAACCGGCTTGATAGCGCAGATGCGAGAGTTGGCACGGACGGCGAGTCGCCCGTGTCGATTTAGGCCGGCGCGGATGGTGAGTCGCCCGTGTCGTTTTAAGCCAGCGCGGACGGCGAGTCGGCCATGGCTTTGTAGGCTGGCGTGGACGCGGGAGTCGGTCACGACATTGTAAGTCGATGTGGAAGCGTGAGGCGGCCATGACGTTGTTGATGTAAACTGGACCGCGGGGGCGGCGGCTCACATGCATCCGTTGGACAGCTTAAGCGAGCGCGGCGCGGTACCAGTGTGATGATGTAGACCGGGTCGTACGGGCGGCTGCCTGCTCGCGTGCCCGTTGGGCAGTGTGGCATGGACGGATGCTCATTGTCTTTCTTATAAATAGTGACAATTATCCTGCATATAAAATATTAAAAGCAGGAATAACCATTCTTAGGGAATACAAAATGTACCGAAGAAAATAAATAGGGCCAATATCACCTGATAATTTTTGTAGAAAGGACAGACGATCCGTACGCGGACGGTGGTGCTAGATAATATTGGATGTAATCGGACAAAACAGATGTATGTCTGACCCCCTTTTTTTCTCTCTTTCTTGTTTTTTTATCTCAAGTGAATAGATGAATGCATGTCTCTGGCTCTTTTATTTTTCTTTTTTGCTCTGTACGCATGTACTGCATCCGGCTTCAGATTCACCTTAACGGACCGTAGTCGCTGCCCCTTTATTTTTCTGACTGATGGACAGGGAGGAGCACCAGTAACGTAGATTGAACAAAAACAAAAAAGGCTTGATATTTTTTGAGGACCCTTGTTATACGTGAGGGTATTTTCTGGCCGGCTTCCGATCGTAGACGGAAAGGAAAACTGAACTCTATTAGGATCAGTACCAGGATTAGATTAGATCTCTTAGATATTCCCCTGGTGGATTTCATGTGGGGTACTACCACCTCTTCCCTATTTTCTTTTGAGCAAGAGTCGGACTAGCTTTCCTTTCCTGGCTGCTCAATGGGATCCAAAAAGAACTGTAGCATGAGTACTAGTTGAAATATTAGTACGTGAGCCGACGTGCTACTACTCGAGCAAACAAAGTGTTGTTTGCCTTGGGACTTGATGCGCCAAAACACACTGCCCTTCGAGCGTGATGCGTGATGGCTTCTTCCTGTCTTCGGTTGATACTTTTTCCTCAAGTGGGCAAGCAAGGTAGCAGACCGCCCATGTTTTGCCTATTGTCGCTGCTTTGGAATTCCTTGGAACTTGAAACGTACATGGACGACAACCAGATGAACGTGGCGATCAGACAACTGCTTGGTGCAGTAGCAATCAGACCCAGCCGTTAAATCTGCAGCGTATATCCCCAATGGCTTCGGTGTGGTTTTGGCGGAAAACTCATGTTGATCTCGGCGGAATCTCGTACTGCCAGCTCCGAAGTTAATTGATCACAAAACAATAGTTTGTCGGCTCTGTCCAAGGTTATCCCATGTCGGGTTATCCAATGCGATAGTTCTGTGTCGTTTCTTCTTCATCCAACCAATTGCGAGCTTCTCGATTCCTAGGAGAGATCCCTCCAAGAACACATCACCACCGTATGCTGGCCCCACAGTTGGCGCCAACTGTCGTGGTTTTTTCACGGCAGATGTACTCATGAGAGAACTTAGGTGTGAGGCCATCGCAACTAGGTGGCGGCTTGAGAGGGGTTGATCAGAATAGAGAGACGCGAGTTTACCTAGGTTCGGCCCCTCCGATAGAGGTAAAAGCCTATGTCCTGCTTTATGTGTATTGATGATGATGACGATCTCGATTACAAGGGTGTAGAATTGCTACCTCTAGTCTCGAGGGTTTCTAATCTGTCTATCTCTAATGACTTGAAATTGTCCCTCTTGGGGTGCCTTACCCCTCCTTATATAAGTTGAAGGGGTAGGTTTACATGTAGAGTCCTACTAGGAGTAGAACTAGGACTAGTTTCTCTTGAATCCTAATCCGGGTCATGTTTCCTTTGTGAGGGAATCTTTCCTCTCCTTGGGCCTTCTCTTTGAGTCGGCCCTCCAGACCTCTCCATGAGCCGCCTTCCACAAGGTGCACGCTGGGCCATGGGCCTTGACGTCCAGGTTGACCCGGTAAACATGGCGACTTTATAAGCCGCCAAATGGTGGGCCGGGTCATATTTCTGGCCTGGTCAAACCATGGGTAATATCCCCGACATGCACCTACTGAAAATATTGGTTATGAAATTCCTTCGGGTATGGTAGAACAACTGCTTGCTAAACCTTATGCAGGAGATGGAACTGAACATCCTGATATGCTGAAAGCACAGCATGCTCCCTTGGTGGTTTTGATAATTCATGACAACATACATTGTCTCTTGGACTAATACTTTTACCTAGTGTATTTCAGATAAAGTCCAGATAGAGGGTTGCCAAAAAGGGTTGTGAAGAAACCCCTAGATGCAAGAAAATGGATTGGCAAAGCTTCAAGCAAGAGGACTCTACATTTTACTTTGTGAGAAATCACTTCGAGTCCATAGGAAAGCCAATACTATTAAAAGGGGGTAAGGTACTATTGGTGAACAAGATGCTCCACGTGCACAAGTGATAGTCACACCCACAAACTCTTCCACAAAAGTCTGTCCAAGCCTATCTTGAAAATCGGTGCAACCAACAATTCCCACTCGGTCCCACCGATTCCCAAACTCAAACAGACCCATGCCAAACCCTAGCCATTCGGTGCAACCGATTCTGCATCGGTGCCACCGAGTTCAGTTGCCAACTTTCTGTTTAGCTATTTTCAAGCTTCGGTACCACCGAGTTTTGCCAGTCAGTCTCACCGAGATTTGGACCAACTTCCTAGTTAGCCATTCACAAGAATCGGTACCACCGAATTTTGTGAATCGGTCGCATCGAGTTTTTGGACCAACTCTCTGGTTAGCCATGGTCAAGAATTGGTATCACCGAGACTTGAGAATCGGTGTCACCGAGTTGTGCAATCTGACCGTTGGTCACCTAATCGGTACCACCGAGAGTTATATATCGGTCTCACCGAGATTCAAAAGTTACCGCCTTTTGGTCACTTCGGTACCACTTATTCGGCTCAAAGTGCTACATTCTTGATAAGCATCATCGTACTAAATTTGCTCCCAAATCTCATGAAGGTTTCCTACTCGGTTACGGATCGAACTCTCACACTTACCATGTCTACAACAACTTCACTCGAAAAGTTGAAGAGACGGTAGATGTGAAGTTTGATGAATCTAATGGTTCACAAGTCGAACAATTGCCAAATGATGTAGGAGATAAGGACCCTTCAGAAGCTATCCAAGACTTGTCCATCGGCAAGATTCGTCCCATGGAGGTGAAGGAAAGTACTTCGTCAACTCAAGTGGAAGCTCCTACTTCACGTCAAGGTGAACCTCAACACGACATGGAGGCATCCACAAGCGGTACACGACAAGATGAAGAGGAGGAAGTACATCATGAAGATCCACCAGAAGCTCCTTCACCACCACCTCAAGGAAACGACACCTTCAACAACAACGAAGATGAAGGAGATGATTATGATGAAGAAGCTCCACCATCCAACAAGCCGAAGCTACCCCAAGTTCGAGCAAGAGTGACCAAGAACCATCCTTTAAACCAAATCTTTGGTGACATACAAACCGGGAGAAACACTCACTCTAAAACTCGCTTAGCTAACTTTTGTGAGCATTATTCTTTCATCTCTAGCATTGAACCCTTGAAGGTAGAACAAGCTCTTGAAGACCCGGATTGGGTGAATGCAATGCATGAAGAGCTTCACAACTTCGAGAGGAACGAAGTGTGGACACTCGTGGAGAAGCCCAAGGACGAGCACAACATCATCGGAACCAAATGGGTGTTTCGAAACAAGCAAGATGAAGACGGTCAAGTCGTATGCAACAAGGCACGTCTCGTAGCCCAAGGATATACGCAAGTCAAAGGTATGGACTACGGCGAGACCTATGCCCCCGTCGCTAGACTTGAAGCTATTCGCATTCTTGTCGCTTATGCTAATCACCATGATATCACGCTTTATCAAATGGACATTAAAAGTGCCTTTTTAAATGGTGAGATTGAAGAAGAGGTCTATGTTAAGCAACCACCTGGTTTTGTGAATCCTAAGAAACCTAATCATGTTTACAAGCTTTGTAAAGCTCTTTATGGTCTTAAACAAGCTCCTCGTGCTTGGTATAAATGCTTAACGAAGTTTCTCATTGAAAAGGGTTTTGAAATTGGTAAAATTGACGCAACCTTATTCACTAAGAGAGTAAATGGTGAATTGTGTGTGTGCCAATTCTATGTGGATTATATTATCTTTGGATCTACTAACCCATAATTTAGTGAAAGATTTGGAAAGTTGATGTCCGAGAAGTATGAGATGTCCATGATGTGTGAGCTGAAATTCTTTCTTGGTTTGCAAATCAAGCAAACAAGAGAAGGAACTTTCATCTCTCAAACCAAGTATACCAAGGACTTGATCAAGAAGTTCAACATGCAAGAGTGTAAAGGTATGAAAACTCCTATGCCTACTAGTGAACATGTTGATCTTACCAAGGAGGATGAACCGGTTGATCAAAAAGTTTATCGATCTATGATTGGTTCATTGCTATATCTATGTGCCTCCCGTCCCGATATTATGCTTAGTGTTTGCATGTGTGCTAGATATCAAGCAGCGCCTAAAGAGTGTCATCTCTTGGCCGTGAAACATATTGTGAGATATTTGATACAAACGCCAAACTTTGGCATTGGGTATCCCAAGGTATCTTCCTTTAACCTTGTTGGCTATTCCGATTCGGACTATGCCGGTGACAAGGTTGACAGAAAATCCACCTCGGGTACTTGTCAATTTTTGGGTAGATCTCTTGTGTCTTGGTCCTCCAAGAAACAAAACTCGGTATCTCTATCTACTGCCAAAGCTAAGTATATTGCTGCCGGATCATGTTGTGCAAAATTACTATGGATGACACAAACGCTTAAGGATTATGGAATCCATGTGAAAAATGTTCCATTACTTTGTGACAATGAAAGTGCTATTAAAATTGGTCATAATCATGTGCAACATTCTCGAACTAAGCATATTCAAGTTTGACATCATTTCATTCGTGATCATGTTGCCAAAGGAGATATTAATCTTAAGCATGTTCGTACCAACAAACAATTGGCTGATATCTTTACTAAGCCACTTGATGAGAAAGTGTTTTGTTACTTGAGGAGTGAGTTGAACATCATTGATGCTTCAAACTTGAGCTAGACTCACTTGGATGCATGCAAGGGGATGAGCTTACTTGACCATTCCATGCTATCATTACCATGAACTTCATATATCTTGGAATTCTATGCTCCCTTGTATTGCATCTAACCTTTTGTAGGTACTTGGAAGAACTTCATTCCACAAGATTGCCATCAACTCTAATCATAAGCAATCTTGTCATGACCAAGTATCCACAATTCCTCTTGATGATGGAAGGAAGAAGACAGCCCAACCATATCCTTGACATATATTTTATGTGATCACATTTACTAATACTCAATTGATATCATGTCAAATGGATATATATATTGTTCTTCCTTGCTTGAATAACCTATGTAGGTGATAAGTGTACTAAAACGAGAAGGATTGCTCCCAACTCAAGATGATCTTCATCAACCTCGGGCATCCTCAACAAGTTCACCTACAAGACACGTCATCAACATCACTCAAAGGTATGTACTCATATCCTTGAAAAGGCTTTACTCCAAGTCATGAGATAAAGCAACTCAAGCGATATGAAAACATTAAAATGCTTAATCAAAAAATGGTAACCCCATTTTGAGCTTAACGATGAGTATGACCTATGATCAAGTATTCTTGCTTGGCTCCTAAGTCAATATACTCTAATATAGGTGACCTAGTCACCGCCCATCATCTAGATTAGGTATCTTGTTTGGTGCATTCTCTGTTTGCAAGATTTCTTGGAACCACTCAAATCTTCTCTAGTTGATATCTCTTTGTAAAGTCTTTTGCATTTCCTTTGAAGATCCTTTTGACACTTTGTTACAAGTTTTCCAAACTCATTTGCAAGTTTCTCAAACATTGCCAAGTTTCTGTTTAGCTCTCGGAGCCTCCGATACAAATAACTCGGTTCTACCGATTTAGCAGATGAGCTGCATAACAACATCTAGGTTCCACCTATTCGGCTCAAAGTGCTACATTCTTGATAAGCATCGTCGTACTAAATTTGCTCCCAAATCTCATGAAGGTTTCCTACTCGGTTATGGATCGAACTCTCACACGTACCGTGTCTACAACAACTTCACTCGAAAAGTTGAAGAGACGGTAGATGTGAAGTTTGATGAATCTAATGGTTCACAAGTCGAACAATTTCCAAATGATGTAGGAGATAAGGACCCTTCAGAAGCTATCCAAGACTTGTCCATCGGCAAGATTCGTCCCATGGAGGTGAAGGAAAGTACTTCGTCAACTCAAGTGGAAGCTCCTACTTCACATCAAGGTGAACCTCAACATGACATGGAGGCATCCACAAGTGGTACACGACAAGATGAAGAGGAGGAAGTACATCATGAAGATCCACCAGAACCTCCTTCACCACCACCTCAAGGAAACGACACCTTCAACAACAACGAAGATGAAGGAGATGATTATGATGAAGAAGCTCCACCATCCAACAAGCCGAAGCTACCCCAAGTTCGAGCAAGAGTGACCAAGAACCATCCTTTAAACCAAATCTTTGGTGACATACAAACCGGGAGAAACACTCACTCTAAAACTCGCTTAGCTAATTTTTGTGAGCATTATTCTTTCATCTCTAGCATTGAACCCTTGAAGGTAGAACAAGCTCTTGAAGACCCGGATTGGGTGAATTCAATGCATGAAGAGCTTCACAACTTCGAGAGGAACGAAGTGTGGACACTCGTGGAGAAGCCCAAGGACGAGGAACCAAATGGGTGTTTCGAAACAAGCAAGATGAAGACGGTCAAGTCGTACGCAACAAGGCACGTCTCGTAGCCCAAGGATATACGCAAGTCGAAGGTATGGACTACGGCGAGACCTATGCCCCCGTCGCTAGACTTGAAGCTATTCGCATTCTTGTCGCTTATGCTAATCACCATGATATCACGCTTTATCAAATGGACATTAAAAGTGCGTTTTTAAATGGTGAGATTGAAGAAGAGGTCTATGTTAAGCAACCACCTGGTTTTGTGAATCCTAAGAAACCTAATCATGTTTACAAGCTTCGTAAAGCTCTTTATGGTATTAAACAAGCTCCTCGTGCTTGGTATAAATGCTTAACGAAGTTTCTCATTGAAAAGGGTTTTGAAATTGGTAAAATTGACGCAACCTTATTCACTAAGAGAGTAAATGGTGAATTGTATGTGTGCCAATTCTATGTGGATTATATTATCTTTGGATCTACTAACCCACAATTTAGTGAAAGATTTGGAAAGTTGATGTCCAAGAAGTATGAGATGTCCATGATGTGTGAGCTGAAATTCTTTCTTGGTTTGCAAATCAAGCAAACAAGAGAAGGAACTTTCATCTCTCAAACCAAGTATACCAAGGACTTGATCAATAAGTTCAACATGCAAGAGTGTAAAGGTATGAAAACTCCTATGCCTACTAGTGGACATGTTGATCTTACCAAGGAGGATGAACCGGTTGATCAAAAAGTTTATCGATCTATGATTGGTTCATTGCTATATCTATGTGCCTCCCGTCCCGATATTATGCTTAGTGTTTGCATGTGTGCTAGATATCAAGCAGCGCCTAAAGAGTGTCATCTCTTGGCCGTGAAACATATTGTGAGATATTTGATACAAACGCCAAACTTTGGCATTTGGTATCCCAAGGTATCTTCCTTTAACCTTGTTGGCTATTCCGATTCGGACTATGCCGGTGACAAGGTTGATAGAAAATCCACCTCGGGTACTTGTCAATTTTTGGGTAGATCTCTTGTGTCTTGGTCCTCCAAGAAACAAAACTCGGTATCTCTATCTACTGCCGAAGCTGAGTATATTGCTGCCGGATCATGTTGTGCACAATTACTATGGATGACACAAACGCTTAAGGATTATGGAATCCATGTGAAAAATGTTCCATTACTTTGTGACAATGAAAGTGCTATTAAAATTGGTCATAATCATGTGCAACATTCTTGAACTAAGCATATTCAAGTTCGACATCATTTCATTCGTGATCATGTTGCCAAAGGAGATATTAATCTTAAGCATGTTCGTACCAACAAACAATTGGCTGATATCTTTACTAAGCCACTTGATGAGAAAGTGTTTTGCTACTTGAGGAGTGAGTTGAACATCATTGATGCTTCAAACTTGAGCTAGACTCACTTGGATGCATGCAAGGGGATGAGCTTACTTGACCATTCCATGCTATCATTACCATGAACTTCATATATCTTGGAATTCTATGCTCCCTTGTATTGCATCTAACCTTTTGTAGGTACTTGGAAGAACTTCATTCCACAAGATTGCCATCAACTCTAATCATAAGCAATCTTGTCATGACCAAGTATCCACAATTCCTCTTGATGATGGAAGGAAGAAGACAACCCAACCATATCCTTGACATATATTTTATGTGATCACATTTACTAATACTCAATTGATATCATGTCAAATGGATATATATATTGTTCTTCCTTGCTTGACTAACCTATGTAGGTGATAAGTGTACTAAAACGAGAAGGATTGCTCCCAACTCAAGATGATCTTCATCAACCTCGAGCATCCTCAACAAGTTCACCTACAAGCCACGTCATCAACATCACTCAAAGGTATGTACTCATATCCTTGAAAAGGCTTTACTCCAAGTCATGAGATAAAGCAACTCAAGCGATATGAAAACATTAAAATGCTTAATCGAAAAATGGTAACCCCATTTTGAGCTTAACGATGGGTATGACCTATGATCAAGTATTCTTGCTTGGCTCCTAAGTCAATATACTCTAATATAGGTGACCTAGTCACCGCCCATCATCTAGATTAAGTATCTTGTTTGGTTCATTCTATATTTGCAAGATTTCTTGGAACCACTCAAATCTTCTCTAGTTGATATCTCTTTGTGAAGTCTTTTGCATTTCCTTTGAAGATCCTTTTGACACTTTGTTACAAGTTTTCCAAACTCATTTGCAAGTTTCTCAAACATTGCCAAGTTTCTGTTTAGCTCTCGGAGCCTCCGATACAAATAACTTGGTTCTACCGATTTAGCAGATGAGCTGCATAACAACATCTCGGCTCCACCGACTTGTTTGTCTCGGAGCCACCGATTTGATTTCTTCTCTAGTCTGTGTTCATATTAGAATTTTTTTGTTTCTTTAGCGATTCTACAAGTGGTATCCTTGTTTCTTCAATGATCCCTTATTATCATTAAAAAAATTGGGGGAGAAACTATTCTAGGATCCCTAACTCAAAGGAGGAGAAGTCTTACAAGCTCTCAGATCAGTCAAAGAGGGAGAAATTATTTTCAATGATTCCCTCAGTTTTTAATTCTCTCTATAATTTTCATTTCTATGAACCCTACATTCTAGGACCCTTGTTCTCAAGGATCCCTTCTTAATCGATGATCCCTGTATTTGACCCTTTTTGGAAATTAATGCCAAAGGGGAGAAATACCAAAGCTTCAATGCTAAAGAAGAGATACATGCTTCAATGCAAAGGGGGAGATATAATCAAGGGGGAGAATATCAAAACTTATGCTTATATAAACAAGGGGAGAATACCAAAGTAAAGGGAGAAGTTTATTCTCATGCCTAATCTTATTCTACTTTGATACTCTTATTTGTTATTCTCATGTTAGAATTTTCTCACCCTATCCAATCCCAATATCTACATGCTAAGATACAGAGGTAGAGGATGACCTACTATTTCATATCTAGGGGACAAAGTTTCTAAATGATCTTGGAGACATATCAATCTTAAGGAATACTATCTTTCATATGTTCTTCATATCTTGGCACTGTTGAGTTCTATTGCTTTTTGATTGGTAGAATACTCTTGTGTTTCCTAACATTGTTTTCTCAAGTGTATCCCTACTACACAAATGCTCAACAACTCAAGGTAAGTATATGCATCATATCTTTGATCGAGATGATCTCTTGCTTCTTGCACATATTGTTTGCAAGTGTGAAGTCTTGAACAAGGATACACCTCACTCATATATATATTTTATGCATATAGCCAAGATACACATGACTCATAATATCCCTTCCACTATATGTGTGTCCATGCATTCCAAAGCAACTATCCTTTAAAGGGATTGCACACAATTAGGGGGGAGCAAGTCTAAGTCATGTGTCTCTCAAAGTCTTCATTATATCCATGCATATCTTTATTTGAAGCTTTGATTGTATGTTGTCATCAATTACCCAAAAGGGGGAGATTGAAAGCACAGCATGCTCCCTTGGTGGTTTTGATAATTCATGACCACATACATTGTCTCTTGGACTAATACTTTTACCTAGTGTATTTCAGATAAAGTCCATAGAGAGGGTTGGCAAAAAGGGTTGTGGAGAAACCCCTAGATGCAAGGAAATGGATTGGCAAAGCTTCAAGCAAGAGGACTCTACATTTTACTTTGTGAGAAATCACTTCGAGTCCATAGGAAAGCCAAT
Source organism: Elymus sibiricus (assembly GCA_039707655.1). Classification (NCBI taxonomy): domain Eukaryota; kingdom Viridiplantae; phylum Streptophyta; class Magnoliopsida; order Poales; family Poaceae; genus Elymus; species Elymus sibiricus. Next base: position 154,793,674 of record CM077669.1, read on the forward strand.
ACTATTAAAAGGGGGTAGGTACTGTTGGTGAACAAGATGCTCCACGTGCACAAGTGATAGTCACCGAAAACACCCACAAACTCTTCCACAAAAGTCTGTTCAAGCCTATCTTGAAAATCGGTGCAACCAACAATTCCCACTCGGTCCCACCGATTCCCAAACTCAGATAGACCCATGCCAAACCCTAGCCATTCAGTGCAACCGATTCTGCATTGGTGCCACCGAGTTTAGTTGCCAACTTTCTGTTTAGCTATTTTCAAGCTTCGCTACCACCGAGTTTTGCCAGTCGGTCTCACCGAGATTTGGACCAACTTCCTGGTTACCCATTCACAAGAATCGGTACCGCCGAGTTTTGTGAATCGGCCTCACCGAGTTTTTGGACCAACTCTCTGGTTAGCCATGGTCTAGAATTGGTATCACCGAGACTTGAGAATCGGCGTCACCGAGTTGTGCAATCTGACCGTTGGTCACCTAATCGGTACCACCGAGAGTTATATATCGGTCTCACCGAGATTCAAAAGTTACTGCCTTTTGGTCACTTCGGTACCACTGAGTTTTACACTTCGGTGTCACCGAGTTGGTCACTTTAGGTGTAACGGTTGGAATTTTGGGGATGCATATATATACCCCTTCACCACGACCTACTCGAAAAAGAAGCACTCATAACTATTCCATACTTGCCCCATCCTATTTTCTGAGAGAGAGCCACCTACTCATGTGTTGAGATCAAGCCATTCCACTCCATCCATATGAATCTTCAACTCTAGCCTCCCCAAGTTGCTTTCCACCAAATCAATCTCTTCCACCATAGCCAAATCTGTGAGAGAGTGATTGTGTGTTGAGGAGTCTATCATCTTGAAGCACAAGAGCAAGGAGTTCATCGACATTGCCGAGCCTATTACCTTTTGGAGGGTGGTGCCTCCTAGATTGGTTACGTGTCACTTGGGAGACTCCTACTTCGTGTTGTGGAGTTGAACCAAGAAGTTTGTATGGGCAAGGAGATCGCCTACTTCGTGAAGATCTACCCATAGTGAGGCTAGTCCTTCATGGACGGAAGCCGTTATGGAATAGTCAAGGTTGCTACTTTGTGGACCCTTATGGGTGGAGCCCTCCGTGGACTCTCGCGACCGTTACCCTCCGTGGGTTGAAGACTCCATAAACGTGGGCGTACGATAGCACCACCTATCGGAACCACGGGAAAAATCTTCGTGTCCCTCATGCGTTTGAGCTCCCTATCTCAACTTCTTACTTCCATGTGCAATGTCTTTACTTTCCGCTGCCATACTTGTTGACATGCATGTGTAGGGTGTGCTAGACTTGCTATAATTGCTAAAATCTGCCAACCAATTAACTTGGGAAAAGGTTAGGTTTTTAATTCGTGCAAGTAGTCTATTCACCCCCCCCTCTAGACACACACTTCTAGTGATCCCTCATATGCACCTATTATATGTGAACGAAATTTGTGGGTTATTTAAGCTTGCAGGTTTACCTAGAGGTGAAGTTAGGATGAAGGTTTTCCCTTTATCTTTGGAGGGAAAAGCATTGACGTGGTATAGGCTATGTGATGATATTGGATCATGGAACTAGAATCGTTTGCAATTGGAATTCCACCAAGAGTTTTATCCCATGCATCTAGTTCATCGTGATCGGAATTATATATATAATTTTTGGCCTCGTGAAGGAGAAAGCATCGCTCTAGCTTGGGGGAGGCTTAAGTCAGTGTTATATTCATGCCCCAATCATGACATCCCGAGAGAAATTATCATTCAGAACTTTTATGCTCGGCTTTCTCATAATGATCAATCCACGCTCGATACTTCTTGTGTTGGTTCTTATATGAAGAAGACTATTGAATTCAAGTGGGAACTCTTGGAAAGAATTAAACGCAACTCTGAAGATTGGGAACTCGACGAAGGTAATGAGTCAGGTATAAAGCTTGAGTTTGATTGTGTTAAATCTTTTATGAATACCGATACTTTTCACAAGTTTAGCACTAAATATGGACTTGACTCTGAGATAGTAGCCTCTTTTTACGGGCATTTGCTACTCACGTTGATCTCCGTAAGGAGAAGTGGTTTAAATATCATCCCCCAATTAAAGAAGAAATTAAAGAACCAGTCATAGCTAAAGATGAAACCATCATTTACAATGTTGATCCAGTTGTGCCTACACCTTATATTGAAAAACCACCTTTCCCTGTTAGGATAAAGGAACATGCTAAGGTATCAACTGTGGTTCATAAGAGTAATATAAGAGCACCTAACCCTGAGCAAATTAAATTAGAACCTAGTGTTGCTATGGTTAAAGATCTCTTGGTAGAAAATATTGATGGACATGTTATCTACTTCTGTGATGAAGCTGCTAGAATTGCTAAACCCAATGAATAAGATAAACATAGACCCATAGAAGGCATGTCTGTTGTCTCAGTCAAAATAGGAGATCATTGCTATCATGGTTTATGTGATTTGGGTGCTAGTGTGAGTGCTATCCCTTTTACCTTGTACCAAGAAATCATGGATGAAATAGCACCTGCTGAAATAGAAGACATTGATGTTACTATTAAACTTGCTAATAGAGACACCATCACACCACTTGGGATTGTTAGAGATGTTGAAGTCTTGTGTGGGAAAGTAAAATACGCTACTGATTTTCTAGTCCTTGGTTCCCCACAAGATAACTTTTTTCCCATTATGTTTGGTAGACCTTTCTTGAACACCGTCAACGCTAAGATAGATTGCGAAAAACAAACTGTCGGTGTCAGTTTTGGTGGTGTGTCTCATGAGTTTATTTTTTTCAAGTTTAGTAGACAACCTCGTGATAAAGCGTTATCTAGTAAGGATGAAATAATTGGTCTTGCTTCTATTGCCGTGCCTCCTACTTATCCATTAGAACAATATTTCCTTTACCATGAAAATGATATGCACTTGCATGAAAGAAATGAAATAGATCAAATTTTCTTCGAACAACAACCTCTCTTGAAACACAATTTGCCTATTGAAGCTCTTGGAGGTCCTCCTCCACCTAAAGGTGATCCTGTGTTTGAATTAAAGCAATTGCCTAACACTTTGAAGTATGCTTATCTTGATGAGAAAAAGATATATCCTGTTATTAGTGCTAACCTTTCAAAACATGAAGAAGAAAGATTATTAAAAGTTCTAAGGAAGCACCGGACTGCTATCGGATATACTCTTGATGATCTTAAGGGCATTAGTCCCACTCTATGTCAGCACAAGATTAATATGGAACCTGATGCTAAACCCGTTGTTGATCATAAACGGCGATTAAATCCTAAGATGACAGAAGTGGTAAGAACCGAAATATTAAAGCTTCTGGAAGCAGGTATAATCTATCCCATTGCTTATAGTAGATGGGTGAGTCCCATTCATTGTGTCCCTAAGAAAAGAGGTATAACCGTTGTTCCTAATGATAAAAATGAACTCATTCCACAAAGAATTGTCACTGGCTATAGAATGGTAATTGATTTTAGAAAGTTAAATAAAGCTACTAGAAAAGATCATTACCCTCTGCCTTTCATTGATCAAATGCTAGAAAGATCATCTAAGCACACACACTTTTGTTTTCTGGACGGATATTCTGGTTTCTCTCGAATACATGTGTCACAATCTGATCAAGAGAAAACCACCTTTACTTGCCCTTTTGGAACCTATGCTTATAGACGTATGCCTTTTGGTTTATGCAATGCACCTGCTACCTTTCAAAGATGTATGACTGCTATATTCTCTGACTTTTGTGAAAAGATTGTGGAGGTTTTCATGGACGATTTTTCCGTTTACGGGACTTCTTTTGATGATTGCTTAAGCAACCTTGATCGAGTTTTGCAGAGATGTGAACAAACTAATCTCGTCTTTTGAATTGGGAGAAGTGCCACTTCATGGTTAATGAAGGTATTATTTTGGGGCATAAAATATCTGAACGAGGTATTGAGGTGGATAAAGCTAAAGTTGATGCAATTGAGAAAATGCCATGTCCTAAAGATATTAAAGGTATTCGAAGTTTCCTTGGTCATGTTGGTTTCTATAGGAGGTTCATTAACTTCTCTAAAATTTCTAGGCCTCTTACTAATCTTTTGCTAAAAGGATATTCCTTTTGGTTTTGATGATGATTGTGTGGAAGCCTTTGAAACACTCAAGAAAGCCTTAACCTCTGCACCTATCGTTCAACCACCTGATTGGAACTTGACTTTTGAAATAATGTGTGATGCTAGTGATTGTGTTGTTGGTGCTGTTCTAAGAAAAAGAGTTGATAAAAAATTGAATGTTATCCATTATGCTAGCAAAACTCTAGACAGTGTTGTCGGGGCACGGATGCTCACGATCACCTATGGGACCAAGGGTCCCCTGTGGTCCGGCAAGGGGGGTCACTTTGCACAAAGAGCAGAGATCATGACACGACGCGACGATCAGGTCGCTGGCATTTTTACCCAGGTTCGGGCCGCTATGAAGCGTAAAACCCTACTCCTGCTTTGGTGGATTGATTGTGGGAACACGACGAGTGCACAACGCTCAACTCCCGGAAAGGGATGCTGCCGGGGATGGAGCTTCTATGCTAGTACAAATGTTCCAGGGTCCGAATCCTTAGCTAGGTTGCCTCGGGCCTCCTTTTATAGTGCAAGGGGCATCCACAATGGCAAAACAGTCATTATCTATTGATTAGATAGCTTAGCAGAGCTATCATACCAAACTCTGGCATTTAGGACAAAATACCATGATTACTTGACTAGGTGGCGCTCGGGGGAGTGTCCCCGGCATGTCCTTGCCACCGCTTGGTCAGACGTTGCTTAAGATCTTGACACGCTGCTGGACGGGTGTCAGCTGGGTGTAATCTGTTTCTGGGAGCGTCGCCACGTGTTTAAAGAGAGCCACTTAGCCACTGGAGATCTCGACATCGCATCCATAAGTGACTGGCGTAGCGATGCGGTGGAGCGGTGGCTAGCTGGCATGTGACTGCTGGGGGATAGCTTGTCGGGTCTTCCCGAGACATGCGTGCCTTGATCCCTGGCAAGCCTTGGGGGCGCAACTGGCGCGCGTTGGGCCCCTCCTGGGCCGTTGTGCTAGTGTTGCCGGAGTTTGTTTGGCTCCCCGCAGGTCGTTGCTGCCGGGTGCAAGTCCTTGAATATTTGCTTGGTGGCGTGGTAGCCTTCCCGGCGGGTTTCGCTACAACTGCATATGCATAAGTTACGGGCACTAGGTACCCCTTGTTCTAGTGCACCGACAGGAGCCCCCGGGACTGGCCCAAACGCGCTTGCCCAGTGTTGTTGGGTCAGGCCCAAAAATTATGCACAGGTGCGTAATGTGAGGGGGTAATTGCCAATTTACTGGTCAGCACTGTCCCACCACCTCAGGCCGTTTCCACCACGCGCACCGCATGCATAGCGAGGAGCTTGTGGTGGGCACTCATGACTTAAAGTCCCGGTCATGGCAGGAGCCGCAGCGCCATGGATTGGAGCAATGGGGCGGTTACCTGTTCACCCGTGAGTTGTGGATAGTGGGATTGGTGGAGATGGGCGGCCGCTTTGGAGCGGGGGAAGCCAGCCCCCGCGCATCCCCCTATAAATTAGGGGGCTACGGCGGCGATGCTCATCCATCTCCATCTCCTCCTTCCTCCAAGTCCACATTGCTCGCCTTCCACCTCTGGTCCGCCATTGGACGTGCCAGTTCTTGCCATGGCACGAGGGAAAGGACGACTCTCGGCCTCTGTTGGGGCGACGAGAGATTCCCTCCGTGATCGTGTCGCTTCTCCAGCCGAGGTGGCGGGAGGCAGTTCCAGTATGCGTGGCGGGAGGGTCGGAAGAGGCCGAGGCTAGCGTGGGGGTCACGGTCGAGGTAGGCAAGGTGCCGTTCCCGACCCCACGTCGGTGGCGACTCCTTCCCTGGCGGCGGAGCACACCGAAAGCACGGCGTTGGAGTTCGTCATCCGGCTATGTGGTCCTCCTTGTAGCCGCCTGCGGCTCCCTCGCCTCTTCGCCAGGGTGATGGAGATCGATAAGCCTCACGCAATGTGGTTGCGCGTACATGGTTGCTGTAACAGCGCCGCACGGATTGATGTCGAGTTCCCGGCGCCGCGCGTTATGTTCTTCAGGAGCGGGTGGAACACCTTCGCACGCGCCCACTATTTCACGGATGGGTACGTCCTCCGCTTCAAGCTAGTGGAGGCCGACACACTGTCCGTCAAGATCTATGGGCGCTTGTCTCGGCTGCTGTGAAGAGAGCTCGAGCGGCGACCAAAGCTCCTCCTCGAGCGATAGCGACGAGGAGGACAGTGTCAGTGAAGACGGCGGCAGGGAGCTCCAGGCCATCAAGTCGGAGTACGACGACTTGGACTCCAGCTGACTGTCGGTCACACCATCACCGTCACCGAGCTCCTCCTCCCTTCCACCGGCAGAGCGATTTTCCGGGGGTTTTTCTCCTGGGGGTTGCCCCTCCTCCTCAGCTGGACCCCGGCAGGCTCGTTGCCTTCGGCTTCGTCCTTCCGGCTGGTGGTTCTGCTGAGCTATTCCCCATCGGGCCCGACGGGGTCAGGTTGGGCTTCTGCCTCGGTCCCTCCTCCGTCCTTTTTATCTTCGTAACTTGCTCCTAAGGGAGAAAGTCAAATAAAGATTCATTAGGAAGGAGTTCTCCGATGTATCTCAATCCATACTGTCTTAGTTAATCGAAATGTAATTCATATCCGATTTGTAATGACAAACGAATGAATGAATGTTATTTTGCTCCCCTGAGCAATATCCCTTCCTCTGTTTGCTCCTGTTGTGTCAATAAGTTTGCTCTCGTCATGCGGGACCACCTGCCGGGTTGTTCGTAACCGCGAGCGCCAAGAGGGAAATGAGCCCCTCCGGCAGCAGGCTGGTGTTGCTCCCCGACAGAGGTGCTTGTCGGTATCGGTGCTGTCCCTCGAAGCTGGTAAGTATCAGAAGCTGTGGAACAGCTCGTCCCGACAAAGGTTAATACCACGCGGATGAGTTTTATCGAACACGTTCGAACAAAGGATAAGGTTTTTCCTTTTCTTTTAGGGAGTTCAAAAAAACTTGGGATACGCGACCAGACTTATCTCTTTTTTTGGCTGTATCCCTTTTTGGAGTAAGTTGTGCTGCCGTCCTTGTTCTTTCACCCCCTCCCCTTCTATGTTTTCTTGGTGGCAAAAACATGTAAGGCAAGAGGTCCCCACCCCTTGAGAAAGGGGCGTGGAAACAAGGATCATGGACTTAATAAGCAAATCTCTAGCAAATAGGCAATGATATCATAATCATAGAGGATGGAAACGTGCAATGCGATGATATGATGCCATGCCTAGCTTTATTACTATTGCTCATGGTCTGCGCCTGGCTTTGTACAAAGGGTTACATGCAACTTCGGCAAGGCTTGTACAAAGGGTTGCTGCAGGGGGCTGCGCCCGGCTACCGCGCCTTACGGGTAGAACTTACGAAGATGTTCAATATTCCATGAGTTAAGCACCTGGGTGCCATCTTCGGTCTCCAGACGGACCGCGCCAGGTCTGGTGACTCGTGCTACCCGGTAAGGGCCTTCCCACTTCGGCGTCAACTTGTTGGTATCCTTGGCGGACTAAACGCGCCTAAGGACAAGGTCGCCTTCCTCAAGGCTCCGGGCATGTATTCTGTGGCTATGATAGCGGCACAGAGCTTGCTGGTATCGTGCAGCACGTACATCAGCCTGGAGACGATCTTCCTCGAGGAGCATGGCATCGTCATGCCGTTGCTCCTCTTGCTCTACTTCGTCGTAGGCAAGTACTCGAGGTGACCCGTATATGAGTTCTGTGGGGAGCACTGCTTCCGCCCCATATACCAGGGAGAAGGGAGTCTGTCCGGTAGCTCGATTTGGTGTCATTCTGAGGGACCAAAGAACCACCGGCAGCTCATCTATCCAGTGCCTGCCACTCTTCCACAACTTATCAAAAGTTCTCGTCTTGAGTCCTCGCAGCACTTCAGCGTTCATCCTCTCAATTTGCCCGTTGCTCCTTGGATGGGCAACAGAGGCGAAGGAGACCTTGCTTCCAAGGTTCTAGATGTACTGCATGAAGGCACGGCTCGTGAACTGGGTGCCGTTATCCGTGATCACTCTATTAGGTACTCCAAAACGGAATACCAGTCCTTTCATGAACTTGATAGCTGATTGCATGGTCACCTTCCGTACTGGCTCCACCTCAGGCCACTTCGTGAACTTGTCGGTTGCCACGAACAAGAACTCAAAGCCCCCGACGGCGCGGGGGAAGGGGCCCAAAATATCGAGCCCCCAAACCGAGAAGGGCCAGGACAAAGGGATCGTCTGGAGAGCTTGTGCTGGCTAATGGATGTTCTTGGAATGGAACTGACAAGCTTCACACTTGGTGACCAATTCAGTTGCATCTTGGAGGGCAGTGGGCCAGTAGAAACCCAGCCGGAAGGCTTTCCCAGCATGGGCTCTGGATCCAATGTGTGAGCCACATACGCCTCTGTGAATCTCCGCCAATAGCCTTAGCCCATCCTCTCGGCAAATGCACCTCAATTTCACACCGTTGAGCCTTCTTCTGTGCAGAGTGTCGTCGACAAACTGATACATACTGGACCGATGGGCTACTTTTTCGGCCTCTTCTTGCTCTTCGGGGAGTTCTCCCGTCCGAAGAAAACGGACTATGTGTTGGGCCCATGTTGGAGCCTGGGGCTCGACAACCAGGACTAAAGGCATTTCTTCGTCCGTGGGAGCGCTTGTCTCGACTACGAGAACGTGGGGTTCTATAGGAGAGAGTTGCTCACCATGCGAATCGAGATCGCTCCCGGCAGCTTCTCTACCAGCGGCTTCAGGAAGCTCTGCCGGGAAATGCTTGCCGGAGTTTAGCTTTCTTCTTTTCCTGGCCAACGTCGACGGGGACACGGAAGGTTGGATGAGGTGAAGGACAAAGGTCCCTGGTTCCACAGGGAGCTTTTGCGCAGCGCACTTTGATAGATGATCAACAATGGTATTCTCCGTACGAGGTACATGCTCTGCTTGCAACCCATCAAAGCACTCTTCCAATTTCCTCACTTCTTCCACGTATGCCTCCATCAATGGGCTCTGATAATCCTTGTTGATTTGTTTCACCATGAGTTGTGAATCTCCTCGGATGATCGGCTTCTTGATCCCTAGCTCCACCGCGATTCCGAGTCCGGCAAGGAGCCCTTCATATTTAGCAATGTTGTTAGTAGCCTCCTCCCAGGGGAAGTGCATTTGAACCACATATTTGAGGTGCTCTCCGGTGGGGGCGACGAGGAGCACGCCTGCTCCGGCACCCTGGAATGAGAAAGCACCGTCAAAATACATGATCCAATCCTTAGGAGTTTCTTTGCCGTGGAGGGTAGTCTCCACGATCTCTTCATCTAGTGTGGGTGTCCATTCTGTATTGAACTCCGCCAACGCTCTGCTCTAGACTGTGGAAGTGCTTTCATACTTCAATCAAAAACTTGACAGCTCAAGGGCCCACTCAACTATCCTGCCAGTAGCTTCGGGGTTCCTCAAAATGCGCTGCAGCTTAAAGCGAGTGACAACTGTGATCTCATGGGCTTGGAAGTAGTGGCGTAGCTTTATTGAGGCCATGATGAGGCCGAAGATCAGCTTTTGCACTCCAGTGTACCTTGATCTATCCCCCTGTAATAGGGAGCTGACAAAGTAAACCGGCCGCTGTACCACTTTCTTCTTCACCACTCCTTTGGGATTGCTGTCGCTAGCTTGTTGGGGTTCTTCTAAGTTTGCGCTGGGTCCTGCCACGGTCGTTTCGGCCTCTCCTCCAGCAGCATCGGTTGTAGCAGCTGCATTTTCATCTACCTCGCGCTGCGCCACCAGTGCTGCACTAACCACTTGATTCGTTGCTGCCAAGTATAGCGGTAACGGTTCTTGCGGTTTAGGAGCGACCAAGGTGGGAGCGGAGGAGAGGTAGGTCTTCATATTTTTCAGTGCTGCCTCTGCTTCCGGGGTCCACTTTACCAGGCCAGCCTTCTTCAAGATCTTGAAGAACGGCAGGGCGCGTTCGGTGGATTTGGAGATAAACCTACTCAGTGCGGCAACACATCCGGTCAAACGTGTGATGTCCTTGATGGTCTTGGACGCCAGTATTTGCTCAATTGCCTTGATCTTGTCGGGGTTTGCTTCTATCCCCCGCTGAGATACAAAGAATCCAAGTAGCTTGCAGGATGGGACGCCAAACACACATTTTTCAGGATTGAGTTTCAGGTTGATCTTGCGCAGGTCTGCAAAGGTCTCTTCCAAATCTTGTATGAGAGTTGCTTCATTCTTGGCCTTGACAACTATATCATCCATGTAGGCTTCTACATTCCTGTGTAACTGCGGTCCAAATCCAGCTTGCACGGCTCTGGCAAAGGTAGAACCGGCGCTTTTTAACCCGAAGGGCATTCGTACGAAGCAGTATGTGCAGCATGGAGTTATGAACGCGGTCTTTTCCTCATCTTCCTTAGCCATGAAGATCTGGTGGTATCCAGAGTAAGCATTCAAGAAGGAAAGCAAGTCACACCCGGAAGTGGAGTCGACAATCTGGTTGATGCGTGGCAAGGGGAAAGGGTCCTTCGGGCATGCCTTGTTCAGGTCGGTGAAATCAATGCAGAGCCTCCATTTCCCATTCGCCTTGCGCACAACCACTGGGTTGGCTAACCAAGTTGGGTGTAATACTCCTCTGACCAAACCGGCCGCTTCAGGCTTCTTGATCTCTTCGGCTATGAACTGTTGCCGCTCCAAGGCCTGCTTTCTAACCTTCTATTTGACGGGCCTGGCGTGGGGGCAGACAGCAAGGTGGTGCTCGATTACCTTCCTGGGAACACCGGGGATGTCATACGGTTGCCAATCAAACACATCGACATTTGCCCGCAGGAAGGCAACGAGCGCGCTTTCCTATTTGTCAGTAAGGGTGTCACTGGTGGTGAACATGCCACCAGTGCCATCCTGCCCTGTGATAACCCACAAGTATAGGGGATCGCAACAGTTTTCGAGGGTAGAGTATTGAACCCAAATTTATAGATTCGACACAAGGGGAGCCAAAGAATATTTGAGAGTATTAGCAGTTGAGTTGTCAATTCAACCACACCTGGAGATAAATATCTGCAGCAAAGTGATCAATAGCACAATAATATGATAGGTTGATAGTAGTAGTAACAGTAACAGTAGCAGTAGTGATTTTGTAGCAAGTGTAACAGTAGCAGCAACAGTAGTAACTTAGAAAGAACAATATGTGGAAAACTCGTAGGCACTGGATCGGTGTATTCGTTGGATGATATTCATCATATAACAGTCATGACCTAGGGTGACACAGAACTAGCTCCAGTTCGTCAATGTAATGTAGGCATGTATTCCGTATATAGTCATACGTGCTTATGGAAAAGAACTTACATGACATCTTTTGTCCTAACCTCCCGTGGCAGCGGAGTCCATAAGGAAACTAAGGGATATTAAGGCCTCATTTTAATAGAGAACCAGAACAAAGAATTAACACTTAGTGAAACATGAACTCCTCAATCTACGGTCATCACCGTGAAGTATCCCAAATATTGTCACTATAGGGTTGACGGATCATAACACGTAATAGGTGCATATGACTAGGCAAGATCGGATCAAGAACATAGATATAATGATGATAACATAAACGGTTCAGATCTGAAATCATGGCACTCGGGCCCTAGTGACAAGCATTAAGCATGGCAAAGTCATAGCAACATCAATATTAGAACATAGTGGATACTAGGGATCAAGCCCTAACAAAACTAACTCGATTACATGATGAATCTCATCCAACTCCTCACCGACCAGCAAGCCTACGAAGGAATTACTCACTCCCGGTGGGGAGCATCATGGAATTGGCGATGGAGAAGGGTTGATGTTGACGAAGACCAAAGATTCCCCTCTCCGGAGCCCCAAACGGGCTCCAGATCTGGCCTCCCGATGAAGAACAAGAGGTGGCGGCGGCTCCGTATCGTGAAACGCGATAATTCTTTCTCCTTGATTTTTTTCCGGAGATTTGTGAATTTATAGCATTGGAATTAGGGTTGGGGGGCCCACGAGGTGGCCACCCTCCACCAGGCCGCGCTAGGGGGGCCTGGCGCGCCCTGGTGGAGCGTGGGCACCTCGGGCCCCCTCTCAGGTGGCTTCTGGCTCCATAATTCCTCAAATATTCCAAAATAAGTCTCCAAAAAGTTTCGCTCCATTCCGAGAACTTTTATTTCTGCACAAAAACAACACCATGGTAGTTCTGCTGAAAACAGCGTCAGTCTGGGTTAGTTTCATTCAAATCATGCAAATTAGAGTCCAAAACAAGAGCAAAAGTGTTAGGAAAAGTAGATACGTTGGAGACGTATCAACTCCCCCAAGCTTAAACCCTTGCTTGTCCTCAAGCAATTCAGTTGACAAACTGAAAGTGCGAATGAAAAACTTTTATGAACTCTTTTGTTCTTGTTTACATACATATGCTTAAGTTGCACCCAGGTTTTCAGCAAAGATCATGAATAACCATGTCAACAATAACTCTTAAAGAGTATATTAACTCATATCAATGACGCAAACAACTAGCGAGCAATAATAAGATATCTCAAGTGTAAACATTTATCAAAACTATCATGATATAATATGACAATAGTGGTATCTCGCTTGCCCTTTCCGAGACAGCAAAACATAAATGCAGAGCACCTCCAAAGTTCAAGCAGTGACTAAACATTGTAATTCATGGTAGAAAAGATCCAGTCCTGATGCATCCAACATTCACTATACACAATGCATGAGGATGACAATAGTGCTCTCAGGTCTGGCGCTTATTTTAGAAGGTGATGACTCAACATTTAAAGTAAATAGATAGTCCCTTCGCAGATGGAAGCAGCGATTTGCACATGTGCCAGAGCTCTAGGATTAAATAAGAGATAAGTATGATTTTGGGAGGTATACCCTTCCTGTCAACGTTAGGACCAAGAGCTGTCAATATCTTCCATGTTAAACAAATTAGCGGCGGTTCCCAAGCGGTAAAAGTAAATGTTTACTCCCCCTCCACCAACAAACACACTCCACGGCTAGCCGAATCCACGGGTACCGTCCCAACCAACATCATTCCTGGGGGAGTTTGGTTTAATTATTTGCATTTATTTTGATTTCGAGACAGGGAATCCCTATTACCACCCTTCTCGTGCAAGGACGAGTGAATAAACACTCATCATGAGAGTAACCCGCTTAATATGGAAGATACTGAGCACCCCTGTCGCTCCATGAGCGGTCCAGGCACACAAAACAGATGTTCATTTGAAATTTTTAGAGGTGGCACATGCAAATTTACTTGGAACGGCAGGGTAATACCACATATAGGTAGATATAGTGGACTCATCTGGAATAACTTTGGTTTAGGGATTTTGATGCACAAGCAGAGTTCCCACTTAGTACAAGTGAAGGCTAGCAAATAGATTGAGAAGCGGCCAGCTAGAGAGCGAATACGGTCATAAACATGCATTATGAATAATAAACACTGAAGGCTATCATGAGTAGGATATGGACACCATGAACATAAATATCATGAAGGCTATGTTTGTTTTGATTCAACTACATGCGTGAACATGTGCCAAGTCAAGCCGCTTGAAACATTCAGAGGAGGATACCATATCTTCATACTACATCACAACCATTTTAACGCATGTTGACATCCAAGATAAATCATTATCCACTCCTAGCTACTTGAACATGGCATGAATCACTATGATCTCTAATTATCATTGCAAACATGTTCAATCATAACGTGCTGAATCAAGGATACTAGGTTAAACATATTTACAAAAACAAGAACAAGTTGAGTTCATACCCGCTTTTCTCTGCCACAGTCAATTCATCAAATATCGTCATTATTGCCTTTCACTTGCACAATCGAATGATATGAAAATAATAATTGTGCAAGAGTGCCATGGACTAAGCTGGAATCTGCAAACATTTTATTCAAGAGGAGAAGACAAGGTAATATGGGCTCTATGTTAGATCAATAGTAATGCATATGAGAGCCACTCAACATTTTCATTGTGGTCTTGTCCTTGGTATGACTCGATAAAAGGAAAAGAATTTCAGAGAAACACACTGAAATATTTTTGGAGTTTTTAGGTATTCGTGAAGAAGCAAATAAGAGAAGGAAAAATAAAAACGAGAAAAATTATTTGCACGGGAAAACTCCCAACAAGTAGAAGAAGAAATGAGAAATCTTTTTGGGTTTTCTTTTAATACTACAACTAACTAAACTGAAAAGAAAAACCGAAAAGAAGCGAGAAATATTTTTGGATTTTCTCAAAGTTTTTTTAAGCACAAAAGAAGAAAACGAGAAAAATAAATCTAGCATGGATAATACAATGAAAGAGTGTGAACACCGACAACTAAAATGAAATGTGTGAACATGAATGTAATATCGGTGGAATACGTACTCCCCCAAGCTTAGGCTTTTGGCCTAGCTCGAAAATCACCATCCGTGGCCTGGATAATGCCATGAGTGATAGCCTACCGAGGCTCTTGGTGCAACCACCTCATCCCTCCTGGCAGCTTCCACCTTTGCATTGTACGCGCGGGCCTCGCCCTCCAGAACGTAGTATCTTCCCTTGCTGTTAAAAATCAAAGAGAGCAGGAGCAGGCAATACAATAGGCACAATGGGGCCGTTATCAAACCTCAAGTTGTAAGTATAGTTATTAACTATGCCTGTAAGAAATCTATGGCGTTCCATGGCATCAAAGTCTAAGTATTGGTTAGGTAAGATAGGATCATTAGGCCAAGGGGACACTCCCAACCTCATAGCGAGGCGAGAGGCATAAATCCCTCCATAGAAATTACCATTAGAAGCATTAAGAGTCAGTCTCCGTGCAACAATTGCTCCTACGTTGTAGTCCTTAATTCCAGTTAAAGCGGTGTGTATAAGACTCAAATAATGAGCACAAAGCGTGCTACAATCCTGCTTGCCTACAATGCATTTACCATTAAAGAGTGCAAGGTGTTGAATAGACGAAAAATGGATGCTTTTTATTCTACCTTGTGTCACCCCTCTAATTTCACCACAACAAAGGTTTCTCAATAATGATTCATACTCAGGTTTTGTTGGTTCGTCTAGCCTTATCATACAGACTAAATGAAACTCTAGACTCACGAGGGAAATATTTGAGTTTCTTAGTAAATGTCTCAGTGAGAGTGAGGTGTTGAGTGCACTTATCTTTAATGAAGGGAACCATGTCGGCGTTGCGAACATACCACTCAAATTCTTCCTTAATACCTGCACCTTCCATGAAGGTATTACACGGCCAAAGGCATGCTTTGGTTTTAGCGTCCCGTATCGAGCTTGCACTTGGCTCAACATAAGATTGTCGTATGGAACTTTCACTTGATGATGCCCCCGAGGATCTCCTCCTCGAAGAACTCCTGAAGAATTGCATTTTATTTGCGTACAATTACTGAAAAATTTTATGACACAAAATTTGTTAACAAAATAAAATAAGATTGATAGCAACAACTCCTAGGGATGCATAGAGGCCATATCAAGCATTCAAACTACTTAGAACTCTAAGAATTCAATATGCAAGCTCATCTACAGCAGCACCAAGAGTAGCTAATTATTCTGAAAATAAACCACTAAATCAAAAACTAATTGGAGCAATGGGGGAGTTACATACCAAGAAGCAATCCCCTAAAACAGTCCCGGAAATAGAGCTTTGAGTAAAGAGATCGAAATCCATGTGTTCTTGAGCAAGAACACGAGGGAGAGAGCAATGGTGAATTTTTTCTGGAGGTTAGAGGTGACATGGGCTAAAGGGATAAGTGGGGGGACCCACTAGGGGCCCACCCTCTACCAGGGCGCGCCAGGGGGGTCTGGCATGCCCTGGTGGAGCATGACCACCTGGTGCACCCCCCTCTGGTATCATTTGTTCCAGAAATTCACAAATAATCAGAAAAAATTCATGTTAAATTTTCAGGACATTCTGAGAACTTTTATTTTTGGGTTATTTTTCATTGCACGGGAAAAACAGAAAACATGATAAACATGGCATTTTATTTTATTTAACTAAGAAAAACAGAAAACTAAAAGTAGATACAGAGAATTGTGTCTACTAAATTCATCAACTTCATACTTCTCGAAAATGATTCATTAATAAGGTTGATCAAGTCTTATTAACAACCACTTCCAATTGGCATGAAACCGAAGAACTTTCGTAAAACACTAAGTTACCTCAACAGGGATAGGCATATCTTCAACCATAATAACATCATATTTATTTTTGACAGTAGGTAGAGGTAATTTAAAGCTTCCAATAATGAGTGTTGGAGAATTTTCAATAACATTAACACCATTCACTTGGAATTGTTTCTTCGGAAAGTGCACCGTGTGCTCATTACCATTGATATTAAAAGTGACCTTGCTTTTGTTGCAATCAATAACAGCCCCTGTAGTATTCAAAAAGGGTCTACCAAGGATAATCGACATGTTGTCGTCCTCGGGCATCTCAAGAATAACAAAGTCCGTTAAGATAGTAACGTTTGCAACAACAACGGGCACATCCTCACAAATACCGATAGGTATGGCACTTGATTTATCAGCCATTTGCAATGATATTTCAGCAGGTGTGAGTTTATTCAAATCAAGTCTTTTATATAAAGAGAAAGGCATAATACTAACACCAACTCCTAAATCACACAAAGTAGTTTTGACATAATTTCTTTTAATCGAGCAAGGTATCGTCGGTATTCCGGGATCCCCAAGTTTTTTAGGTACTCCGTTATTAAAAGAATAATTAGCAATCATGGTGGAGATTTCTACTTCAGGTATCTTTGTTTTATTAGTGATGATGTCTTTCATATACTTAGTCTTGAGCTTGCGTTGGTTTTCCCTTGAAGAGGAACGGGTGATGCAGCAAAGTAGATAAGTATTTCCCTCAGTTGTTGAGAACCAAGGTATCAATCCAGTAGGAGGTACAAGCAAGGCCCCAATCTTTGCACCTGCACAAACAATCAAACACTTGCACCGAACGCTATAAAGGGGTTGTCAATCCCTTCACAGTTACTTGCAAGGATGAGATCTGACAGAGATAGATATAAAAGATTGCTAAAAGTAAAACTAAAATAAAAGTAAATAGATTGCAGCAAAGTATTTTTGGTATTTTTGGTTTATAGATCTGAAAATATAATATGGAAAATAGACCCGGGGGCCATAGGTTTCACTAGAGGCTTCTCTCTTGAAGGAAAATAATACGGTGGGTGAACAAATTACTGTCGAGCAATTGATAGAAAAGCGCATAGTTATGACGATATCCAAGGCAATGATTATGCATATAGGCATCACGTCCGTATCAAGTAGACCGAAACGATTCTGCATCTACTACTATTACTCCACACATCGACCGACTCCTACCTGCATCTAGAGTATTAAGTTCATGAAGAACAGAGTAACGCATTAAGTAAGATGAAATGATGTAGAGGGATAAACTCAAGCAATATGATGATAACCCCATCTTTTTACCCTTGATGGCAACAATACAAATACGTGCCTCGCTACCCCTACTTTGTCACTAGGTGAGGACACCGCAAGATTGAACCCAAAACTAAGCACTTCTCCCATTGCAAGATTTACCAATCTAGTTGGCCAAACCAAACCAATAACTCGAAGAGACTTGCAAAGATATGAAATCATGCATATAAGAATTCAGAGAAGATTCAAATAATATTCATAGATAATCTGATCATAAACCCACAATTCATCGGATCTTGACAAACACACCGCAAAAGAGTATTACATAGGATAGATCTCCATGAAGATCATGAAGAACATGGTATTGAAGAACATAGAGAGAGAAGAAGCCATCTAGCTACTAGCTATGGACCCGAAGGTCTGAGGTGAACTACTCACGCATCATCGGAGGGGCAATGGAGTTGATGTAGATGCCCTTCGTGATCGAATCCCCCTCCGGCAGATTACCGGAAAAGGCTCCAAGATGGGATCTCACGGGAACAGAGGCTTCCGGCAGTGGAAAAGTATTATCGTGGCTCTTTTTGGTATTGGGGGAATATTTGGGAATTTATAGGCCGAAGATTAGGGTTGGAGGGCCTGCAGGGGGGCCACAAGCCAGGGGTCGCGCTCCCCCCCTAGGGCGCACCCTGCAGGCTTGTCACCTCCCGGCAGGTCTCCTGCCTTCCTCTCCAAGTCTGGTAAGTTTCTTCTGGTCCAAGAAAAATCATCGCGAAGATTTTATTCCGTTTGATATTCCTTATCTGCAATACTCAAAAACAAGGAAAAAACAGAAACTGGCACTGGGCTCTAGGTTAGTAGGTTAGTCCCAAAAATAATATAAAATAGCATATTAATGCATATAAAACATCCAAAACAGATAATATAATAGCATGGAACAATCAAAAATTATAGATATGTTGGAGACGTATCAAGCATCCCCTAGCTTAATTCCTGCTCGTCCTCGAGTAGGTAAATGATAAAAACAGAATTTTTGGTGTGGAATGCTACCTAACATATTTATCCATGTAATATTCTTTCTTGTGGCATGAATGTTCATATCCATAAGATTCAAAACAAAAGCTTCATATTGACATAAAAACAATAATACATCAAGTATACTAACAAGGCAATTGTGTCCTTTCAAAATAACATGCCCAAAGAAAGTTATCCCTACAAAATCATATGGTCTGGCTATGCTCCATCTTCCCCACACAAAGTATTTAAATCATGCACAACCCCGATGACAAGTCAAGCAATTGTTTCACACCTTTTATGTTCTCAAACCTTTTCAACTTTCACGCAATACATGAGCGTGAGCCGTGGATATAGCACTATAGGTGGAATAGAATATGGTGGAGTTTGTGAGGAAAAAGGAGAAGTTAGTCTCACATCAACTAGGCGTATCAACGGGCTATGGAGATGCCCATCAATAGATATCAATGTGAGTGAGTAGGGATTACCATGCAACGGATGCACTAGAGCAATAAGTGTATGAAAGCTCAAAAAGAAACTAAGTGGGTGTGCATCCAACTCGCTTGCTCACGAAGACCTAGGGCAATTTGAGGAAGCCCATCATTGGAATATACAAGCCAAGTTATATAATGAAAAATTCCCACTAGTACATGAAAGTGACAAAATAGTAGACTCTCTATCATGAAGATCATGGTGCTACTTTGAAGCACAAGTGTGGAAAAAAAAGATAGTAGCATTGTCCCTTCTCTCTTTTCTCTCATTTTTTTGGTGGGCATCTTTGGCCTTTATTTATTTGGGCTTCATTGGCCTCTTTTATTATTTGTAAAGTCCGGAGACTCATCCCAACTTGTGAGGGAATCATAGCTTCCATCATCCTTTTCTCTCATGGGACAATGCTCTAATAATGATGATCATCACACTTTTATTTACTTACAACTCCTGAATTACAACTCGATACCTAGAACAAAATATGACTCTATATGAATGCTTCCGGCGGTGTACCGGGATGTGCAACGATCTAGCATAGCAAATGACATAAAAAATGAACAAGCCATGAAAACATCATGCTAGCTATCTTACGATCATGCAAAGCAATATGAAAATGATGGTGCGTGTCATGATAAACGGAACGGTGGAAGTTGCATGGCAATATATCTTGGAATGGCTATGGAAATGCCATAATAGGTAGGTATGGTGGCTGTTTTGAGGAAGGGTATATGGTGGGTTTAATGCACCGGCGAAAGTTGCGCGGTACTAGAGAGGCTAGCAAAGGTGGAAGGGTGAGAGTGCGTATAATCCATGGACTCACATTAGTCATAAAGAACTGACATACTTATTGCAAAAGTCTATTAGTTATAGAAGCAAAGTATTAGACGCATGCTCCTAGGGGAGAGGTTGGTAGGAGTTAACCATCGCGCGCTCCCGACCCTCACACAAAGGATGGCAATCAATGAACAAATCATGCTCCGACTTCGTTACATAACGGTTCACCATACGTGCATGCTACGGGAATCACAAACTTTTAACACAAGTATTTTTACCAATCCACAATTACTCACTAGCATGACTCTAATATCACCATCTTTATATCTCAAAACTATATGCAAGGAATCAAACTTCTCATAGTATTCAATGCACTTTATATGAAAGTTTTTATTATATCCCTCTTGGATGCCCATTATATTAGGACTAAATTCACAACCTAAACCAATTACCATGCTGTTTAAAGACTCTCAAAATAATATAAGTGAGGTACGAGAGTTCAATTATTTCTATAAAATAAAAACACCACCGTGCTCTAAAAAGATATAAGTGAAGCACTAGAGCAAAATTGCCTAGCTCAAAAGATATAAGTGAAGCACATAGAGTATTCTAATAAATTCACGATTTATGTGTGTCCCTATCAAAGGATGTGTGCAGCAAGGATGATTGTGGCAAACTAAAAAGAAAAGACTTATATCATACAAGACGCTCCAAGCAAAACACATATCATGTGATGAATAAAATATAGCCTCAAGTAAATTTACCGATGGATTGAAGACGAAAGAGGGGATGCCTTCCGGGGCATCCCCAAGCTTAGGCTCTTTGGTATCCTTGAATATTCCTTGGGGTGCCTTGGGCATCCCCAAGCTTAGGCTCTTGCCACTCCTTATTCCATAGTCCATCAAATCTTTACCCAAAACTTGAAAACTTCACAACACAAAACTCAACAGAAAACTCGTGAGATCCGTTAGTATAAGAAAACTAAATCACCACTTTAGGTAATGTTGTGAACTCATTATTTATTTATATTTGTGTAATATCTACTGTATTCCAACTTCTCCATGGTTCATACCCCCCGATACAACCCATAGATACATCAAAATAAGCAAACAACACAAAGAAAACAGAATCTGTCAAAATAGAACAGTCTGTAGCAATCTGTAAACTTCGAATACTTCTGTAACTCCAAAAGTTCTGAAAAAATAGGACAATCTGGGAAATTTGTATATCAATCTTTTGTAAAAAATTCAGACTCATTCGACGCTCTGGTGAATTTATAAAATTCCTGTACTGAGCGCAAAAGTTTCTGTTTTTTAGCAGAGTCAAATCAACAATCACCGTAGACCATCCCAAAGGTCTTACTTGGCTCAAACACTAATTAAAACACTAAAACACAATTACTACAGAGGTAATAATGTGTAAAGCACTCAAAAACAGAAACAAAAACAGAAATAAAATTGGGTTGCCTCCCAACAAGCGCTATTGTTTAACGCCCCTAGCTAGGCATAATGCAATAGATCTAGGTATTGTCATCTTTGGTATGCAATACCTCAATTGCACACTTATAAACCCTAGGAGGTTCTTTGCTCTTATCAATAATAATGCTCCTAGGCAATAAGTCAAGAAATTCACTTGTGGCAATTGGTTTCCTAACAATATTGATAAAGCCGGGGTGAACACTTATCATCTTAAGATCTTCATCCTCTTTACTAGAGGATCCACCCTTATTTTTAGGAACATAAACAAACTTGGCAGTCTTAGAAGGAGGAAAATTTGGAGTGGTTTGAACCGAGGCAAAAGCGGAACCCAAGTTGGTAATAATGTCCTCTAGCTTGCCAATTCTAGAGGAATCTTGATCCAATTTTTCATTAACTATGGGTTCTTTTTCCCTTAGATTTTTTAAAGTAACTCCTACCTTAGATCCATATTGAGTGATATGATTATGAATCTTTTTATCCAAGTTTTCAATGAGCTCTACAATAGCAACTTTATTTTCAATAATATCAAGCTTTCGCATCACATGTTCCAAAGTTAAGATTGTTTCATTAACCATGAGTGGGGGTGAACCTACTAAATTTATCATAGCACTATAAGAATCAACGGTATGGCTTCCCAAGAAATTTCCTCCCGTAATGATATCCAGAACATATCTATTCCAAGGAGATACACCCACATAAAAATTACGAAGGAGAACGGTAGTAGATTGCTTACGAGTAGATCTATTTTGAGAATTGCAAATTCTATACCAAGCATCTTTTAGGTTTTCTCCCTCCCTTTGTTTAAAATTAAGAACTTCACTCTCGGGAGTACTAGCGATAGTAGTAAGGCTAGCCATGAGTTTAAGCGATCTAACACACAAGCAAACAAAAAGCAAACGAAAAGACGAACGGAAGAAGGGCGAATAAAAAGGCAAATCTTTTTGGTTTTTTCTGAAAATCGTTTTAGAAGTGGGGGAGAGGAAAACGAGAGGCAAATGGCAAATAATGTAAATGCAAGAGATGAGTTTGTGATAGGTACTTGGTAGGCTTGATGTAGATCTCCCTGGCAACGGCGCCAGAAATCCTTCTTGCTACTTCTTGAGCTTGCGTTGGTTTTCCCTTGAAGAGGAAAGGGTGATGCAGCAAAGTATATAAGTATTTCCCTCAGTTGTTGAGAACCAAGGTATCAATCCAATAGGAGGTACAAGCAAGGCCCCAATCTTTGCACCTGGACAAACAATCAAACACTTGCACCCAACGCTATAAAGGGGTTGTCAATCCCTTCACGGTTACTTGCAAGGATGAGATCTGATAGAGATAGATATAAAAGATTGCTAAAAGTAAAACTAAAATAAAAGTAAATAGATTGCAGAAAAGTATTTTTGGTATCTTTGGTTTATAGATCTGAAAAATATAATATGGAAAATAGACCCGGGGGCCATAGGTTTCACTAGAGGCTTCTCTCTTGAAGGAAAATAATACGGTGGGTGAACAAATTACTGTCGAGCAATTGATAGAAAAGCGCATAGTTATGATGATATCCAAGGCAATGATTATGCATATAGGCATCATGTCCGTATCAAGTAGACCGAAACGATTCTGCATGTACTACTATTACTCCACACATCGACCGAATCTTGCCTGCATCTAGAGTATTAAGTTCATGAAGAACAGAGTAACGCATTAAGTAAGATGACATGATGTAGAGGGATAAACTCAAGCAATATGATGAAAACCCCATCTTTTTACCCTTGATGGCAACAATACAAATACGTGCCTCGCTACCCCTACTTTGTCACTGGGTGAGGACACCGCAAGATTGAACCCAAAACTAAGCACTTCTCCCATTGCAAGAATTACCAATCTAGTTGGCCAAACCAAACCAATAACTCGAAGAGACTTGCAAAGATATGAAATCATGCATATAAGAATTCAGAGAAGATTCAAATAATATTCGTAGATAATCTGATCATAAACCCACAATTCATCGGATCTCGACAAACACACCGCAAAAGAGTATTACATCGGATAGATCTCCATGAAGATCATGAAGAACATGGTATTGAAGAACATAGAGAGAGAATAAGCCATCTAGCTACTAGCTATGGAGCCGAAGGTCTGAGGTGAACTACTCACGCATCATCGGAGGGGCAATGGAGTTGATGTAGATGACCTCCGTGATCGAATCCCCCTCCGGCGGATTACCAAAAAAGGCTCCAAGATGGGATCTCACGGGAACAGAGGCTTTCGGCGGCGGAAAAGTATTATCGTGGCTCTTTTTGGTATTGGGGGAATATTTGGGAATTTATAGGCGGAAGATTAGGGTTGGAGGGCCTACAGGGGGGCCACAAGCTAGGGGGGCGCGCCCTGCAGGCTTGTCGCCTCCCGGCAGGTCTCCTGCCTTCCTCTACAAGTCTGGTAGGTTTCTTCTGGTCCAAGAAAAATCATCGCGAAGATTTTATTCCGTTTGGACTCCGTTTGATATTCCTTATCTGCAATACTCAAAAACAAGGAAAAAACAGAAACTGGCACTGGCACTGGGCTCTAGGTTAATAGGTTAGTCCCAAAAATAATATAAAATAGCATATTAATGCATATATAAAAACATCCAAAACAGATAATATAATAGCATGGAACAATCAAAAATTATAGATACTAGGTTGGGTATCCTCATGAACATCATTATCATTATCATTATCACTAGGTGGATGTTCATTACCAGATTGATTTTCAGCATCAGAAATATAAACATCATTATTATCATCAGGAGGTTTGTGTGTCTCAGGTTCACTAGAAGCATGCAAAGTCCTATCATTTTTCTTTTTCTTTTTCTTCGTAGAAGGACTAGGCGCATCAGGATTAATTCTCTGAGAGTCTTGTTCAATTCTTTTAGGATGACCCTCAGGATAGAGTGGTTCTTGGGTCATTCTACCTCCTCTGGTTACTACTCTAGCAGCAAATTCATGCATATTACTATTCATTTCATCAAGAAATTCTTTTTGAGACTTAGCAACTTGTTCTAACTGAGTTTGAACCATAGAGGCATGTTTTCCTACACCTCTAACATCATTATTGATTCTAAATATCAAGTCACTCAAGCGAGCAATCATATCACAATTATATTTCAATTGTTTCAGAACATGGGCATTGAAATGATCTTGCTTCATAATATAGTTGTCAAACTCATATAAGCATTGACTAGGATGTTTATTGTGAGGGATATCACTTTCATTGAACTTTAATAAAGAACTTACCTCTACCACCTGTGGAGGTGGTGGTGTGTCAAGGCCATGTATTTCTTCAATAGGTGGCAAATTCTTAACATCCTCGGCTTTAATACCTTTTTCCTTCATAGATTTCTTTGCCTCTTGCATATCTTCAGGACTGAGAAATAAGATACCCCTCTTCTTCGGAGTAGGTTTAGGCGGTGGTTCAAGAAGAGTCCAATCATCATAATTCTTCAATACATTATTCAATAATTCCTCAGCTTGTTCAACAGTTCGTTCCCTGAAAACACAACCAGCACAACTATCTAGGAAGTCCCTAGAAGCATCGGTTAGTCCATTATAAAAGATATCAAGTATTTCATTCTTCTTAAGAGGATGATCAGGCAAAGCATTAAGCAACTAGAGAAGCCTCCCCCAAGCTTGTGGGAGACTCTCTTCTTCAATTTGCACAAAGTTAAATATTTCCTGTAAAGCAGCTTGTTTCTTATGAGCAGGAAAATATTTTTCAGAGAAGTAGTAAATCATATCCTGGGGACTACGCACACAACCAGGAGTAAGAGTATTGTACCATATCTTAGCATCACCCTTTAATGAGAACGGAAATAATTTGAGAATATAATAGTAGTGAATCTTCTCATCATGAGCAAATAGGGTGGCTATATCATTCAGCTTAGTAAGGTGTGCTACCACAGTTTCAGTTTCATAGCCATGAAAAGGGTTGGATTCAACCAAAGTAATTAACTCTGGGTCGACAGAAAATTCATAATCCTTATCGGTAACAAAGATAGGTGAAGTAGCAAACTTAGGATCACATTTTTAGCATTCAAAGTCTTTTCTTTATACTTGCATAGTAGTTTCTTAACATCATTTCTGTCCTTACAAGCAAGTCTCTAGCTATTTCTCCATCTAAAGCATAACCTTCAGGTATCTTAGGCATATCAAATCTAGGAGAGCTAGGCCTATTAGGTGTTTCATAATCATCAGTTTCAAAGATCTCATCAATTTCAGCAGTTTCATCAGTTTCAATAATTTCATTCTCTTTAGCTCTAGCAATTTGTTCATCGAGAAATTCACCTAATGGCACACTATCATCAAACATGGTACTAGCATCATCATAAGCATCATTCATAGCAGAAGTAGCATCACCAATATCATGATTAATAGCATGTGGTGGTGTAGCAAGCTTACTCATAACAGACGGTGAATCAAGTGCAGAGTTTGATGGCAGTTCCTTACCTCCCCTCGTAGTAGAGGGAAAAATCTTGGTTCTAGTATCCTTCAGATTCTTCATAGTGATCAATTGATATAAATCCCAAGTGACTCAGCAAATATAGCTATGCTCCCCGGCAACGGCGCCAGAAAAAGGTCATGATAACCCACAAGTATAGGGGATCGCAACAGTTTTCGAGGGTGGAGTATTCAACCAAAATTTATAGATTCGACACAAGGGGAGCCAAAGAATATTTGAGAGTATTAGCAGTTGAGTTGTCAATTCAACCACACCTGGAGATAAATATCTGCAGCAAAGTGATCAATAGCACAATAATATGATAGGTTGATAGCAGTAGTAACAGTAACAGTAGCAGTAGTGATTTTGTAGCAAGTGTAACAGTAGCAGCAACAGTAGTAACTTAGAAAGAACAATATGTGGAAAACTCGTAGGCACTGGATCGGTGTATTCGTTGGATGATATTCATCATATAACAGTCATGACCTAGGGTGACACAGAACTAGCTCCAGTTCGTCAATGTAATGTAGGCATGTATTCCGTATATAGTCATACATGCTTATGGAAAAGAACTTGCATGACATCTTTTGTCCTACCCTCCCATGGCAGTGGAGTCCATAAGGAAACTAAGGGATATTAAGGCCTTCTTTTCATAGAGAACCGGAACAAGGCATTAACACTTAGTGAATACATGAACTCCTCAAACTACGGTCATCACCGTGAAGTATCCCAAATATTATCACTATGGGGTTGACGGATCATAACACGTAATAGGTGCATATGACTAGGCAAGATCGGATCAAGAACATAGATATAATGATGATAACATAAATGGTTCAGATCTGATCATGGCACTCGGGCCCTAGTGACAAGCATTAAGCATGGCAAAGTCATAGCAACATCAATATTAGAACATAGTGGATACTAGGGATCAAGCCCTAACAAAACTAACTCGATTACATGATGAATCTCATCCAACTCCTCACCGACCAGCAAGCCTACGAAGGAATTACTCACTCCTGGTGGGGAGCATCATGGAATTGGCGATGGAGAAGGGTTGATGATGACGAAGATCGAAGATTCCCCTCTGCGGATCCCCAAACGGGCTCCAGATCTGGCCTTCCAATGAAGAACAGTAGGTGGCGGCGGCTCCGTATCGTGAAATGCGATAATTCTTTGTCCTTGATTTTTTCCAGAGATTTTTGAATTTATAGCGTTGGAATTAGGGTCGAGGGGCCCACGAGGCGGCCACCCTCCACCAGGCCGCGCCAAGGGGGCCTGGCGCGCCCTGGTGGAGCGTGGGCACCTCGGGCCCCTTCTCAGGTGGCTTTTGGCTCCATAATTCCTCAAATATTCCAAAATAAATCTCCAAAAAGTTTCGCTCCGTTCCGAGAACTTTTATTTCTATACAAAAACAACACCATTGTAGTTCTGCTGGAAACAGCATCAGTCCGGGTTAGTTTCATTCAAATCATGCAAATTAGAGTCCAAAACAAGAGCACAAGTGTTAGGAAAAGTAGATACGTTGGAGACGTATCACCCTGCCGGGACCTTCTTCGTCTTAGGGTAAGTGACCTTGGCCTTCTTGCTAGTGGAACTCTCCGGTAGATCCTCGACGGGGGCAGCGCACTCTGAAGAGGCGCGCTTCCCGGAGTCCTCGCCGGTGTTCCTGCTAGACTTTTTCCCTTTCCTGGATTCCTTGGTGGGAGCTGGCGCTTCCGCGGCTTCAGCTTCTACCGCGTCTCGGTACATCTTTTCCACACATATGACCGCATCCTTCTTGTCGGACGGGATGGAGAGGATTCCAATGGGCCCCGGCATTTTCAAAGTGTTGTAAGCATAGTGGGATGCTGCCATGAATTTTGCCGGAGCCGGGCGACCAAGGATTCCGTTGTAAGGCAGGGGAAACTCAACCACATCGAACACCACCTTCTCGGTTCGGAAGTTCAGCTCCCCGCCGAACGTCACAGGCAAGGTGATCTTTCCCTTGGGCCGGCTCCTGTCGGGGTTAATTCCTTGGAAAGTGCCCGTGGCCTTGAGCTCTTCGTCAGGGATTTGCAGCTTCTCAACCACCTTAGGGGAGATTAAATTCAACCCCGCCCTACCGTCAACTAACATCTTGGTGACCTTGAGGTTGCGAATTGTTGGAGAAACCAACAATGGCAAACATCTGACTGTTGTGGTGCGGTCAGGATGATCCTCTTCGTCAAAGATGATAGGCGTGTGGGACCATCTGAGTGGCTTCTGAGATTTTGCAGTGGGCTCCACAGCGTTGACCTCACGCGCCCATTGCTTGAGCTGTCGGTGAGAGGAGTGCAAGGATGCACCCCCGTCAACACACATGGCCTCGGTTGCTCTCTGGAATTCTCGGTCACTGGAATCCTCTGCGTCATCCTCATCCTCACTCATATCTTCTGTTTCCTTCTTCTCGCGGCCTCTGTCCGGCCTTTCTTTTTGCTGTGGGGTCCTGTCACGGCGACCTCCTCTGCCGCCACGGTTCTTCCCAGTAGCAGTGTCTTGGCCCTTCTCCTTATCGCGCTTGTCGTACTCCACCTTCTGTTTCTCGACAAGCTGTTCAACTTGGCGGCATTCTTGGAGATCATGGCCCTTGGTAGGGTGGATCTTGCAGTACGGCCTGTCGGACTTCCCAATTTTCTTTGCTGCCGCGGCCTCCCGGCAATCAACGCACGCGGCAGCTTCCTTGTCGGGGGTATCGGCCTTGGCCTTCTTGCCGGCAGTGAGATTACCAGAGCCCTCCATAGCCAATACCGCTTTTCCCTTGCGCTTGTTGTTGCGCCTTCGGTTTCTCCCCTTCGGGTCAGGGGCATCGTCATCGTCTGTGTCGATTTCGACGCCAGCCTCCTCTCCAGGGAGTCGCCATCGTTCTTCAGCATGGGCACACTTGTCCGCCATCGTGTACAGCTCGTTGACAGTCTTGGGGAGTTTCACATTGATCTTGGCCCGCATCTTCCGGTTGCGTACGTTCGAGTGAAACGCAGCAATCACGGCTGCGGGGTGTATCTCTGGAATGTTGCGGCGTACTCGACTGAATCTCTGAATGTACTTCCGCAAGGTTTCCCCTTCTTTCTGCGGCAAGACTTGCAGATCACTCGGCTGACCCAGCTCCTGATGGCCGCCCGTGAAGGCGCTAACAAATTCGTTGCACAGATCATGCCAGGATGAGATGGAGTTTTCCGGCAGGTGCATCAGCCACGATCTCACATTTGGCTTGATTGCCAAAGGGAAATAGTTGGCAGGCACTTTCTCATCCCTTCCCCCGGCGCCCTGAACGGCGATCGTATAGATGCCTAGAAATTCCGCCGGGTTCAGCTTCCCGTCATACTTCTCCGTCAACTCCGGCTTGAAAGCTCGAGCCGAAGGCCATCGGACCTGTCGCAGCTTGCGAGTGAAGGCGGGGCATCCGACCTCGTAAGGCAGACACCCGCCAACACTGGGCACGAGGTCGTTAGCACTCAGGCCATTGCGCTTGTCAAATTAACGGTGTGTTTCTCGACGCCGCTAAATGGTGACTCACGCGTCTTCCTTCCGCCAATCCTCCAGGACACGCCGCTGGTCCCGATGGTCGCGTGGGCCGGACGAAGCCATGGATGCTTCGTCGAGCTCGTCAGCACGTGAAGCACGATGTGGTTGCTCCTGGGTTAGTTGTCACAGAGGGGACTGCACTGTTGGCGTGGCCCCCTCGATGCGGTCGCTGGCCCGAGCCACCGTAGCAGTGCGCGCGCGTCGCAGCGGCTCCGCATGCAGGGATTTATCGGCTTCGATGAAAGATACCAGGCTCTGGATGGTGGCTCTCCACTCATCCATTTTGTCGGCTGCCGGCGGGAAGTCAAGCAGAAGTTGGGCTCGCGCCATTGCTTCCGACGCCGTGTCCGGCATGGCGAAGGATGCGGACCGCGACGTCGCCCGGCTCCTGGTAGAACCAAGAGGGGCGTCTCCGCGTTCTTGACGCCCAGTGCCGCTCGCTGGAACGGTTTGTCGTGGGGAGGCCGAGCCCGCGGGTTCGCGGTACCACTCGGCGCCCCACCTTGCTCTGGGCGAGGCGTGCGCCCAGTGGCCGCGCTGGTGGCTGGTGTAGACGGGAGGTCATGGCTCGCTTCGGAGTGCGTGCCGCCATGACGACCATGACCACCCGTGCGGCTCTGAGGCAGTGGTAGGTCGCCCTCTCCGTCTGCGGCGCCAGGGGTTGTTGCTGTTGCTCCTCTCCAGCGTTCCCGGCTCCAACTTCGGCCACGGGGGACACGACGGTAGTGCCGCCTGTGCCAGCCGCGTCGCCCATGACACCTACCTCGCCTACAGCCACTGCAACGCCTTCTGCACCCATGGTCGTCTGCGAAGGAGCCTTCGAAGTGGAGGGATGTGTGTCTGTGGCAAGCTTCTTCTTAGGAGCCATGGATGAAGAAGATCGGTTCGCCGATCACGAGCTCGGGTTCGCGCAAATGATGCACGCCCCCTACCTGGCGCGCCAAAGATGTGGGGCACGGATGCTCACGATCACCTATGGGACCAAGGGTCCCTTGTGGTTCGGCAAGGGGGGTCACTTTGCACAAAGAGCGTAGATCATGACACGGCGCGACAATCAGGTCGCTGGCATTTTTAGCTAGGTTCGGGCCGCTGTGAAGCGTAAAACCATACTCCTGCCTTGGTGGATTGATTGTGGGAACACGACGACCGCGCAACGCTCAATTCCCGGCAAGGGGTGCTGCCGGGGATGGAGCTTCTATGCTAGTACAAATGTTCCAGGGTCTGAATCCTTAGCTAGGTTGCCTCGGCCTCCTTTTATAGTGCAAGGGGCATCCACAATGTCAAAACAATCATCATCTATTGATTAGATAGATTAGCAGAGCTATCATACCTAACTCTGGCATTTAGTACAAAATACCATGATTACTTGACTAGGTGGCGCTCGGGGGAGCGTCCCTGGCAAGTCCTTGCCACCGCTTGGTCTGACATTGCTTAAGATCTTGACACGCTGCTGGACGGGTGTCAGCTGGGTGTAATTTGTTTCTGGGAGCGTTGCCACGTGTTTAGCGAGAACCACTTAGCTGCTGCAGAGCTCGACACCGGATCAATAAGTGACTGGCGTAGCGATGTGGTGGAGCGGTGGCTAGCTGGCTTGTGCCTACCGGTGGATGGCTTGTCGGGTCTTCCCGAGACGTGCGTGCCTTGATCCCCGGCAAGCCTTGGGGGCGCGGCTTGCGTGCGTTGGGCCCCTCATGGGCCGTTGTGCTGGTGTTGCCGGAGTTTGTTTGGCTCCCCGCAGGTCGTTGCTGCCGGGTGCAAGTCCTTGAATATTTTCTTGGTGGCGCGGTAGCCTTCCCGACGGGTTTCGCTACAACTGCATATGCATAAGTTAGGGGCACTAAGTACCCCTTGTTCTAGTGCACCGACAGGTGCTCAACGAAATTACGCTACTACTAAAAAAGAATTTTTAGCAGTTGTGTTTGCCTGTGATAAATTTAGATCCTATATTGTTGACTCCAAAGTTATTGTTCACACCGATCATGGTGCTATAAAATATCTTATGGAAAAGAAAGATGCTAAACCTAGACGCATTAGGTGGGTTCTCTTGCTTTAAGAATTTGACTTACACATCGTTGATAGGAAGGGAGCTGAAAACCCCGTAGTTGATAACTTGTCTAGGTTAGAAAATATTCTTGATGACCCACTACCTATTGATGATAGTTTCCCTGACGAACAGTTAGCTGCAATAAGTGTTTCTCAAAACACCCCGTGGTATGCTGATTATGCTAACTACATTGTTGCTAAATATATACCACCTAGCTTCACAAACCAAGAAAAGAAAAAAATCTTCTATGACTTAAGACATTACTTTTGGGATGACCCACATCTTTATAAAGAAGGAGTAGATGGTATTATTAGACGTTGTGTACCTGAGCATGAACTGGAATAAATCCTACGGAAATGTCATTCCGAAGCTTATAGAGGACATCATGCGGGAGATAGAACTGCTCACAAGGTACTGCAATCTGGTTTTTATTGGCCTACTCTCTTCAAGGATGCCTGTAGCTTTGTCTTGTCTTGTGATGAATGTCAAAGAATTGGTAATATCGGTAAGCGTCAAGAAATGCCTATGAATTATTCACTTGTTGTTGAACCATTTGATGTTTGGGGTTTTGATTATATGGGGCCTTTTCCTTCCTCTAATGGGTGCACTCATATTTTGGTTGTTGTTGATTATGTCACTAAGTGGGTAGAAGCTATTCCAACTAGTAGTGCTGATCACCACACCTCCATTAAAATGCTTAAAGAGGTTATCTTCCCGAGGTTTGGAGTCCCTAGATACTTAATGACTGATGGTGGTTCACACTTTATTCATGGTGCTTTCCGTAAGATGCTTGCTAAATATGATGTTAACCATAGAATTGCATCACCCTATCATCCTCAATCTAGTGGTCAAGTTGAACTCAGCAAAAGAGAAATAAAATTAATATTACAAAAAACTGTCAATAGGTCTCGTAAGAATTGGTCTAAGAAATTAGATGATGCACTTTGGGCCTATAGAACAGCTTATCAAAATCCTATGGGTATGTCTCCATACAAAATGGCATATGGAAAAACTTGTCATTTGCCTTTAGAATTAGAACATAAAGCATTTTGGGCAATTAAAGAACTCAACTATGATTTCAAACTTGTCGGTGAAAAGTGGTTATTTGATATTAGCTCACTAGATGAATGGAGAACCCAAGCCTATGAAAATGCCAAACTATTCAAAGAAAAGGTAAAAAGATGGCTTGACAAAAGAATCCAAAAGCGAGAATTCAAAATAGGAGACTATGTTCTTTCGTTCAACTCTCGTTAAAGATTTTTTGCAGGAAAGCTTCTCTCCAAATGGGAAGGACCTTATGTTATCGAGGAGGTTTATCGTTCTGGAGCTATCAAGATTAATAATGCCGAAGGTACTAACCCGAAGGTGGTCAATGGATAAAGAATTAAGCACTATATCTCAAGTACGCTTGTTAACGTTGAAAGCAATGTTATCCAAACCATGACTCCGGAGGAACACATAAAACAAACCTTCCGGAATATTCCAGAATTCTGAAAAATAGGAGGTACATGATACGGTAAGTAAACGGACTCCGAAAAATTCGCAAAAATATTTTTTGTCAGTTTTGGAATATTAGAAAATTTTGGAAATAAAAAAATAAACCGGAAGGTGATCGAGGCGAGCACGATACACCAGGGTGCGCCAGGCCCCCCTGGGCACGCCCTGGTGGGTTGTGCCCACCTCGGACACCTTCCCGACTCCGTTTTCCTTCCATATACTTGTTTCCTAAGAATAATAATTCTCTATATATACCCCCCGACTGTTTTGACGATGACATCGCAGAAAAATCCTCTGTTCTTGTTTCGTGTTGTTTTCTTGTCAGATCTAAATCTCCATGGCTCCACCAAGCTCCTCCAAGGACAAGTTCTTCGAGAAGGTAATCAACCTATACCTGCCGGAGGTGATGAAGCACCCTCAAGCCATTGAGATGCGTGAGGGGTGCTCCACATCCGTGATGTTCAGGGACCCAACAGGAATGGAAGCGTGGAGGCTAGGCTCGAGGCGGTGGAACAATAAATCTTCAAGTGCCAAAAGATGGTGGAGCATGGACTTAGCGCCAATCACTCCATGATCACAGAGTTCACCCGTGATCAGATGGTGGATGGCCAGTCAGTGAAGGACATCATCTCCACCCTCAACTAGCAAATTAATTTTCTGCAGAGCCAAGTTTATGATCTTCAAAACCAAGTTTTTGAATATGAAGCAAGATTTAAAGGTATGAGTTTAGCTGCCAGTTGCAGGACTCCGGGGACTCTTGCGTCAACTTTTGATGGGGAACCCTTGCCCTGGAAGCTGGAGGACAAGCCTGACACATCTACACCACCACCTTCTTCATCGCCACCACCAAAGGAGACTTGAATACACGGGTATGGGCACTCCCCTTCGCTTGAGCCAAGCTTGGGGGAGGCGCCCTGGTATCGTATCACCATCACTTTTATTCACCTTTACCTATTTTAGTTCGATCTTTGGTTTCCCTTTTGCTTTAGTTGAATAAAAGTTTACCATGATCTATTTTCGTGTGTTAGTTTCGTGGCTTATCTATCTATGTAATAGAGTGAGAGTTATATAATAAAGTTTAGTTTGAGTTTTTGCCTCTCTACTTTCTTGTTGCAATCAAAGTAAAAGGAAAAAGAAATAAATGACAAGAATCATATGCTAATCTTATGGTGAGTAATGACATCACATAAGGAAAAGTATAAGTAGTAAAATTTATTCGAAGTTGACAAACATAGCATTGGTCAATGATGCAATTCATGAAAGAATTAATAAGGGAAGAGAAGATTCACATGCAAATACACTATCTTGGACATCTTTTATGATTGTGAGCCCCCATTACATATTATATGTCAAAATTGTTGACGTTGGACAAGGAAGACAACGTAATGATTTATGTTTGTTCATATCCGCATAGAAGTTATATTGTCATAGATCCTTCAACATGTGGTGCTTGCTCAATATCTTTGCTAGCCAAAATTCCGCACTAAGTAGAGATACTACTTGCTCATCCAAAAACCCAAACCCAAATTCATTCCATGAGTCTCCACCATACCTACCGACGGATCGAGTAAGATCCTTCAAGTAAGTTGCCATCGATGCAATAAGGCAATAAAAATTGCTTCTAAAAGTGTTTTGATCAATTAGTGTAAGAGAAAATTCAGCGCTATACGAACTTATGATGGCAAAGTAATAAAAGTGACGGACTACGTAATAAAGGTTGCTATCATAGGGGGCAATATAGCATGATGTTCTTTTACATTAAGGGATTGGGCATACAAAACAAAAAGCGCATGCCAACCTCTGTTTCCCTCTGCGAAGGGACTATCTTTTCGTTTTATGTATTTACTTTTATGCAAGAGTCAAAGTATTCTTCCTTATTCCTTTTTACTTTTTCCCTTTGCAAGCATCACGTGGTGAGGAAAGATCTAGGCACATATATCCAGTTGGATATGAGTGGGCATGAGTTATTATTGTTGACATCACCCTTGAGGTGAATACGTTGGGAGGCGAAACTATAAGCCCCTATCTTCCTATGTGTCTGGTTGAAACTTTTTGCTCATGGGTATGCCGTGAGTGTTAGCAATCATAAAAGACTAAATGATGGTTGAGTATGTGGACTTGCTAAAAGGCTCCGACATAGACCCTTCCTGAAAATATGATGAATTGTAGTTGCAAAGTTGACTGAGAACATAGTTTGTTGGTTTTCAATAAGGTTTATGCTTTATACTTCTATGTTGTGATGAATTGTTACTTGTTCATGAGAAGTTATATGATAAAAGTGTATTGATAAGTTTTATGATAGAGTTTGTTGCTGTTATGATAATAAGCATGATGCTTCTATATCAGTATTTTGTTTTTATCGACACCTCTCTCTCAAACCATGTGGACATGTTTTTCAATTTCGGCTTTTCGCTTGAGGACAAGCGAGTTCTAAGCTTGGGGGAGTTGATACGTCCATTTTGCATCATGATTTCGTACTATTATTTATTATGTTTTGTTGAATAATAATGCTTTAGGGGGGTGATTCTAATGCCTTTTCTCTCATAATATGCAAGGTTTACACCAAGAGGGAGAATACCGGCAGCTGGAATTCTGGACCTGAAAAAAG
This sequence comes from Elymus sibiricus, assembly GCA_039707655.1. Taxonomy (NCBI): domain Eukaryota; kingdom Viridiplantae; phylum Streptophyta; class Magnoliopsida; order Poales; family Poaceae; genus Elymus; species Elymus sibiricus. The sequence goes on from CM077669.1 coordinate 154,829,019, forward strand.
CACATCAGTGATACCTATTTTGCACATCTCCAATGGATCTGAAACTTTACGGAGATTATTTTTGGATTTAATAAAAAAATAATGGAGCAAAGAACTACCGGAGGGGGCCACCCTGGTGGACACAAGACACCAGCGCGCGCGAGGCCCCCCTGGGCGTGCCCTGGTGGGTTGTGCCCTCCTCTGCCCACCTCCGGTTCCCATCTTCTATTATATAATCACTCTTGACCTAGAAAAATAGGGGGAGGACTTTCGGGACGGAGCGCCGCCGTCTTGAGGCGGAACATGGGCAGGAGCACTTTTGCCCTCCGGCGGAGCGATTCCACCGGCGGAACTTCCCTCCCAGAGGGGGAAATCGAAGCCATCATCATCACCAATACCCCTCTCATCTTTGGGAGGCCAATCTTCATCAACATCTTCAACAACACCATCTCCTCTCAAACCCTAGTTCATCTCTTGTGTTCAATCTTTGTACCGGAACCTCAGATTGGTACCTGTGGGTGACTAGTAGTGTTGATTACCTTGCGTAGTTGATTACTATATGGTTTATTTGGTGGAAGATTATATGTTCAGATCCATTATGCTATTCAATACCCCTCTGATCTTGAGCATGTTTATTATTTGTGAGTAGTTACCTTTGTTCTTAAGGTCACGGGAGAAGTCATGTTGCAAGTAATCATGTGAATTTGATATGTGTTCAATATTTTGATGATATGTATGTTGTGATTCCCTCAGTGGTGTCATGTGAACGTCGACTACATGACACTTCACCATTCATGGGCCTAAGGGAATGCATTGTGGAGTAGTTATTAGATGGTGGGTTGCTAGAGTGACAGAAGCTGAAACCCTAGTTTATGCGTTACTTCGTAAGGGGCTGATTTGGATCCAAACGTTTAATGCTATGGTTAGATTTTATCTTAATACTTTTCTCGTAGTTGCGGATGCTTGCGAGGGGGTTAATCATAAGTGGGAGGTTGTTCAAGTAAGAATAGCACCCAAGCACCGGTCCACCCACATATCAAATTATCAAAGTAGCGAACACAAATCAAACCAACATGATAAAAGTGACTAGATGAAATTCCCGTGTACCCTCAAGAACACTTTGCCTATTACTAGAGACTGCTTTGGCCCGTCCTTTGCCACAAAAAGATTGGGCTACCTTTCTGCACCTATTTATCGTTACCGTTACTTGCTCGTTACCAATTATCTTTCTATCAAACTATCTGTTACCTACAATTTCATTGCTTGCAGAAATTACCTTGCTGAAAACCGCTTGTCATTTCCTTCTGCTCCTCGTTGGGTTCGACACTCTTACTTATCGAAAGGACTACGATTGATCCCCTGTACTTGTGGGTCATCAACAACATAAGGGCCTTCCCATTTGGAGAGGAGTTTTCCTGCAATAAATCTAAAACGAGAGTTGTACAAAAGCACTAGGTCTCCCACATTGAATTCCCGTTTTTGGATTCTCTTGTCATGCCATATCTTAAATTTTTCTTTAAACCACTTAGCATTTTCATAGGCTTGTGTCCTCCATTCATCTAGTGAGCTAATATGAAATAACCTCTTTTCACCGGCAATTTTAAAATCATACTTCAGTTCTTTATTTGCCCAATAAGCTTTATGTTCTAATTCAAGAGGTAAATGACAAGCTTTTCCATAGACCATTTTATATGGGGACATCCCCATGGGGTTCTTATAAGCAGTCATGTGTGCCCAAAGAGCATCATCCAGTTTTTTAGACCAATTCTTCCTAGACCTATTGACAGTCTTTTGCAAGATCAATTTTATTTCTCTGTTGCTCAACTCAACTTGACCACTAGATTGAGGGTGATAAGGTGATGCAATTATATGGTTAACATCATATTTAGCTAGAAGTTTACAGAAAGTACCATGAATAAAATGTGAACCACCATCAGTCATCAAGTATCTAGGGACTCCAAACCTCGGAAACACAATATCTTTAAGCATTTTAATAGAAGTGTTATGATCAGAACTACTAGTTGGAATAGCTTCTACCCACTTAGTGGCGTAATCAACAACAACTAAAATCAATGTTGAGGATATCGCTTATCGTTAGCATCTCGGTCAGCTGGGGATTAGAGATTAATCGGAAATCGGCCGATTAATCGATTTTATCGGTCGACTATTAATCGGCCATTTTTTGCAAACCCCAGGTTCCCAACACAGAAATATGCTATCTTAAACACCAAAAACAATATTGGATATAAGTGTTACCTTGATTCCTAGCTCTTGAATGCTCGTATAATGACAAAAAATAGGACAATAGTACATATTGCATAACAAGGTTGACAAAAACACAAATAAACATAGGTTTTTGCAAACATAGTGCTAGGAATGGGACTAATTTATCGGTAGATTCCCGATAAATCGCTTGTCAGAGTGATAAATCGGTCAAAAAGATAAACGGTGTAGATAAGGCATAATCTTATCGGTCACCCTATGAGTAGCGATAAATCGGACAATAAATCTCTGAATCTGAAGATTTTTTGAACAGTGACTAAAATATGAGTGTATCCATTAGAGGAAGGAAAAGGTCCCATAAAGTCAAACCCCCAAACATCAAATGGTTCAATAGCAAGTGAATAGTTCATAGTCATTTCCTGACGTTTACCAATATTACCAACTCTTTGGCATTCATTGCATGAAAGGACATACTTACAAGAATCTTTAAAAAGAGTAGGCCAATAAAAACCAGAATGTAATACCTTGGGTGTCGTTCTATCTCCAGCATGGTGTCCTCCGTAGGCCTCGGAGTGACAGTTTCGTAGAATTTGTTCCTGTTCATGCTGAGGTACATAGGCATCTCCTGCGAAGACCATCCTGAGAAGACCATCAAGCAGTCGAAGACCACTGTCAGCAAACCTCGCAAAGCGGCGCTGCCCAAGACCAAGATCAGTGTGCCAGTGGATTCGGCGTGAGTATTTTTGTTTTGAGAGTCATCTCAATGGACCGGCCGAATGGGATAACATTCCGACTGTTGTCCATGCAGGGCTGACACGTCGACTGCTTCACTGGGGAAGGACAAGGCTGAAGTTGATGTTGCGTCTTCGAAAGGTGACACTCGGTTAAACCTGAAAACAGTCTTTGAGTTCTTAGTTTTCATCTTGGATGTATACTTGAATGATTTATAATTTCTTGCAGGTCCTCCAGAAGTGATTGAGATCGAAGAAGATCGAGCCGAACCGCCGCATCCTGCCACGGGGGAAGATGTCATGATGTCGAACGCCTCTCCTATCAAAACGCCAACGCCAACTCAGCAGACTCCTCCAGAAGCCGGAGCCACACTCGGACTCTATCTGACCGCTCCTCCTATACCCGGAGTCTTTGGACTCTACCACATCTCGGAGGACCAGGTGGGGGCAGGCAAAGAGGCTCTGATCTAGGCTAAATTGGTTAGCGACAAGCTGAAGGATCTCTGCGACGCCAGCGGAGCTTTGGAGAAGAACGTCCGTGTAAGTCCTCTTGTAAGTTCTGTCCTCATTCGGAAATATTCAAATTTTTTATAAGCTGTTTCTTGGAGATCCGAGTGGGTTTGCGTCGGGGGCACACCCACTGGGTGTTCTTTGATTCCAATGGGAGCGCGCTTAGCGCACCCACTGGGTGTAGTCCCCGAGAGTGCTGTCGACCGAGTCGGTCGACTGGAGTCTGAGAATCTGTAGTATGATTGTTTGTAGACGTACTTGCTGAATAGGATGCGATAGTAAACTCTCCAAAATGCTAAGATATTTGTCGAAAAGGATGTGGTGATAGTTCATGGACCATAGCCTATCGACGTTGACAGTCGGGGCATAGCACCGGTACCTTTCGACTGTTGAGATACTTGTCGAAGAGGATGCGGTGATGGTCCATGGACGATAGCCTCTCGACGTCGACCGTCGGGGTGTAGAACCTGTAGTTCTCCAGTGGGGGCGCCCTGAGCGCACCCACTAGGTGCAGTCCCTGAGGCTACTGTCGACTTGGAACAGTCGGCTGTAGTCTCAAAATCCGAGTGATGTCGATGGCAATAATTTCTTCCGAATGTTGAGATACTTGTCGAAGAGGATGCGGTGATGGTCCATGGACCATAGCCTCTCAACGTTGACCGCCGGGGTGTAGAACCAGTAGTTATCCAGTGGGGGCGTGTTGCGCGCATCCACTGGGTGTAGCCCCCGAGGCTACTGTCAACTTGGAACAGTCGGCTGTAGTCTCAAAATCTGAGTGATGTCGATGGCGATAATTTCTTCCGAATGTTGAGATACTTGTCGAAGAGGATGCAATGATGGTCCATGGACCATAGCCTCTCGACGTTGACCGTTGGGGTGTAGAACCGGTAGTTCTCCAGTGGGGGCACGCTGAGCGCACCCACTGGGTGTAGTCCCCGAGGCTACTGTCGACTCGGAACAGTCAATTGTAGTCTCAAAATCCGAGTGATATCTTTGCCTTATATATAACTATTGTTTCTGATGATTCTTTGTTGCTTGTTTGCAGAGTGTGTGTGAGCTCGGGACTCATTACAACACCCTTGAGAAGGAGATGCAGGATTTGCGTCAGAGCCTAGATGCTGAGAAGGCCAAGAATGTTCGCCTGGAACAAAAAAAACGAACACTCGGAGGTGATCGATTCTTGACCGACTGCTTTAAGTTTTAACTTTTTCTCCCTCCAACTGAAAATATTTCATCAGATGTACGTAGCAAAAATCTTCGAATTACTGAGCGACTCCGGGCTTCTGTCTCTTTAGAAAGCATGAAGGATGCCCTGGAGAAGAGAGATCAAGAAATGGCAGCTGCTCAGAAATAAGCCAGTCGGAAGATGAAGGAAGCTGAGGACAAACTGAAGTCCTTCGCGAAGTGGGATGAGCAGAAGAAAACATTGGAAGACATCGCCAGAAGGTCCACAGCGGAAGCAGTCGAAGCTGAGGCGAAGTTGAAGCAACTCGCCACCAAGAAGTTGGAGCTGGAGAAGTTCCTTGAGGGGTATGGCAATGACCATGGTGAAAAACTCAAAGGTACGCCTTTAATCCAAATGCACTTGGAACTTATCTGCTCCTTCCCTCGTCTTTCGCTTATGATACTTCCCTTCTTTATTTTCGTCAGAGTTCCACGCGGAAGTAGAGGAAGAAACCTCCAAGATCGAGAAGGAGTTGGACCCCGTGTTGGTGTAGCATCGAAAGTATGTCAAGAGGGGGGTGATTAGACTACTTGACCAAATAAAAATTCTACCTTTTCCCAATTTTAGATGTTGGCAGATTTTAGCAATGATAGCAAGTCAAGTACACCCTACACATGCATGTCTAAGAGTATAGCAGCGGAAAGTAACAACAAGCATATGTAGTAAAGGGTAGGAAGGAAGATCAAACGCAATTTGTAGACACGAAGATTTTTCCCGTGGTTCTGATAGGTGGTCCTATCGTACACCCACGTTTATGGAGTCTTCAACCCACGGAGGGTAACGGTCGCGAGAGTCCACTGAGGGCTCCACCCATAAGGGTCCATGAAGTAGCAACCTTGACTATTCCATAACAGCTTCCGTCCATGAAGGACTAGCCTCACTATGGGTAGATCTTCATGAAGTAGGCGATCTCCTTGCCCGTACAAACTTCTTGGTTCAACTCCACAACACGAAGTAGGAGGCTCCCAAGCGACACCTAACCAATCTAGGAGGCACCACCCTCCAAAAGGTAATAGGCTTGGCAATGTCGATGAACTCCTTGCTCTTGTGCTTCAAGATGATAGACTCCTCAACACACAATCACTCTCTCACAGATTTGGCTGTGGTGGAAGAGATTGATTTGGTGGAAAGCAACTTGGGGAGGCTAGAGATCAAGATTCATATGGATAGAGTGGAATGGCTTGATCTCAACACATGAGTAGGTGGCTCTCTCTTAGAAAATAGGATGGGGCAAGTATGGAATAGTTCTGAGTGCTTCTCTTTCGAGTGGGTGGTGGTGAAGGGGTATATATAGGCATCCCCAAAAATCCAACCGTTACACCTAAAGTGACCAACTCGGTGACACCGAAGTATAAAACTCGGTGGTACCAAAGTGACCAAAAGGTGGTAACTTTTGAATCTCGGTGAGACCGATACATAACTCTCGGTGGTACCAATTAGGTGACCAACGGTCAGATTGCACAACTCAGTGACGCCGATTCTCAAGTTTCGGTGGTAAAATTTCTTGACCATGGCTAACCAGAGAGTTGGTCCAAAAACTCGGTGAGACCGATTCACAAAAATCGGTGGTACCGATTCTTGTGAATGGCTAACCAGGAAGTTGGTCCAAATCTCAGTGAGACCGACTGGCAAAACTCGGTGGTACCGATGCTTGAAAATAGCTAAACAGAAAGTTGGCAACTGAACTCGGTGGCACCGATGCAGAATCGGTTGCACCGAATGGCTAGGGTTTGGCATGGGTCTTGTCGGATTTCGGGCTCCGCAAAACCCTCAAGGTTCGAACACAGGGGTGTGTGCGAAGATCCGCTGCACCTTCGCCCTACTTTGCTCGCTATTCGATGGTTACTACGGCGAACTCACACGATGATGAGGAAGAAAATGAACACGGTGGTTTACCCAGGTTCGGGCCGCTGCGAAGCGTAATACCCTACTCCTGCTTTGGTGGATTGCCTCTCGGGGAGGTGTGGTGGATGAACTAGTACAGTGGTGAGGGGCCTCGTGAGGGCACTTCGGTGGTGTTCTTGGCCTTCTACTAGCCTTGTGGTCGAGTCCCGTTCTACGGTGCAGCCTAGCCTCTATATATAGCAGTGGCCCGGGTCCTCTTCCCTTATCGCAATGGCGGGAAGGGATCCCACAATGGCCAAATTTGAAGGGGGACAGGAGTACATCTCCGCCCTGTCCAAAGGTGGTCTTCGCCTGCAAAGTAGCTGTCGATGATGCAGAGGTGGGCTCGGCGATGACATCCGCACGGCGGGGCTCGTGGTCGTGGTCTTGTTGCACCGGAATGGAAACCTTTGGGAGGCGCTTTGGGAACCCGCGTACGTCCATGCTCCCTTTGCACCAAAGGGGAAACTACACCGCCTGGCGCGCTGGTGCCCGCCTGTCCTTCCTTGCGTCATCCTTGACTCCTAAGGCCGGGTTCCGCATAGAGATCTCCGCCGCTCCGGAGGGGGCCTGAGGAGGCCCACCCCCTGCTGATCTTGGTGATGTTCTTCCTCGCGAGCCTGGGTCCTCGCGAAGGCCTTGTCTTGAGTGTAGTCGCGCCAGGCCGTGCTTGGCTGATGAGGTGGGCCATGCCCTGGGCCGCAGGCAGGCAGGTCTGGGTACCCCTGTTCCCAGAACGCCGACGAGTCTATCTGAGTTTGGGAATCGGTGGCACCGAGTGGGAATTATTGGTTGCACCGATTTTCAAGATAGGCTTGGACAGACTTTTGTGGAAGAGTTTGTGGGTGTTTTTGGTGACTATCATTTGTGCACGTGGAGCATCTTGTTCACCAACAGTACCTTACCCCCTTTTAATAGTATTGGCTTTCCTATGGACTCAAAGTGATTTCTCACAAAGTAAAATGTAGAGTCCTCTTGCTTGAAGCTTTGCCAATCCATTTCCTTGCATCTAGGGGTTTCTCCACAATCCTTTTCCCATCCCTATCATTGAACTTTTCCTGAAATATGCTTAGTGGAAACATTAGTTCAATGACATATATGTTGTTATTAATTACCAAAACCACCAAGGGAGCAAATGTGCTTTCAATTTCCCCCTTTTTGGTAATTGATGACAACATATAGATCAAAGCTTCGACATATGATATAATCAATGAATATAATTGTTGCTTTGAGAAGTATGTGATAAGCAAGAGCTCCCCCTAAATTTGTGCATTATTTTAAATTTGCGTTTGAATGCAAATGCACAATCGATTAGGTACATGGGGCACTCTTTCATGTCACATACAGCTTGGTTGTGTGCGAGAATAATAAGAATGAATATCATAGCACAACACAATCAAGCAAAGGTGAATGATCATCTCATAAGCATCACAATGACAGGAAATAGTAGCGATACACATCAAGTTGAGGCATGTGAGGTGCACGATCCTCATCATCAAGTTGAGCCTATATACATCTTCTCCCTGTAGCTGATCTAGCCTGAGTAGTGAACTGAGTGCTAGGCCTGTGAGGTGCACGATCCTCATCAACATCGTCAGTAGCATGAGGGCTAGGCACTGCGTCAACTTCCTTCTTGAGCTCATTCACAGTTACTGTGAGTGCATCCACCTTGTTGTTGAGAGTGTGAAACTTGTTGTCAACAATCCTCGAGAGGCTCGCCTGGTTCTTCAATATCTCGCTGATGTTCTTCTGAATGCTGAGCACAGAGCTAAGAAGGAGATCCATCTGCTCACTCCTAGACCTGGGCACCTGAGAACTAGAGTCTCTGGCTGCCTCTGCATGTGCATGTGTTGTAGCTGAAGTGGGATGATCTGGGTCCATCACCACAACGTTATCTTCTAGATCTGTCAGAAGTGGGAAATGTGGTCTGTCAAGAGCAAAGATGTGCTTCTCTAGCTTGGAGTTGATAAGCATCTGGATATAGGGTGCATAGCAGCATGAGCACTTCTGATCAGCAGCAACCCTCTTCACAGTCTCCACTATCAAATCCATCACTCTGAATCTTGTATGTTGATCTAGATGGAGCAGCATGTTGATGGAATAGCCTCTGATCATCTTCTCATCTCTAGACTTAGGCATCAAGGTATGCCTCAAGATGGTGTTGAAAGTGCGTAGGCCAGCCTGGAGGAAGTAAATGGATCCTAGCTTGTGAGACTTCACATGTGCAGCAGGGATCTCATTGTACATGTTCATCATAGCATTGTGGCTAGCCTTGGGCTCATTGTAGACATTGATGTCAGCATCTTCCACCTGTGGGATTCCTAATATGGTAGCCCATTCTTCAATAGTGGATTCATATCTTGCTCCTTCAGTCATCCATACAATTCTACCATCTCCATATAAATGAGCAGTGGAGTAGAATTGCATGATCATCTCATCGTTCCAAGTAGTAAATTCCTTGCCAACAAATTCATCCAGACCAATGCAGTGAAAGTTGTCATGCACACTTGGGAAGTAATCTTCATTCTCCTTGATGTACTTCCAATCTACATACCTCGTATCACTCACAGCAGGGCTCTTATCAAGCAAGATTGTCTCATAGAAATCTTGTTGCTCCTTTGTATAGAATCTGTAGTCCACAGCTGTTTTTCTCCTCTGTGAGTATGGATCAATGGCTCTCCAATCTCTCAAACAAGAGTCCTTCCTCTTCTTCATGTCCTCAGCAAGCAGGTGGCTAGCATTGTGCTGTGGAAGGTGTGGTCTTAGCTTCATCAAAGCTGACATAGGATCATCCTCAGCTTCCCTAAAGGTGGAGGTCTTGTTCTTCCTAGAAGCTGGTATCTCTCTGGAGAACCTCTTGGGTTTGTCTGCAGCAGCTTTCTTGGGGGCAGTCTTGGTGCCCTTGTATGTGGTACTCTTAGGCATAGCATCTGCCATGAGCTTCTTCTTCTTCTTTGGAGGAGCCTTGGCAACTGGCTCTTCCTCCTCTTCCTCAGCAGCAGCAGCCTCTGCTGGGTCCTCAATAATTGAGGTAGGCCTGCCCATGACATGAATGATCCTTTTCCTGGACCTCTTCTTCTCTCCTGCCTTCTTAGGCATGGACTTCTTGGAGGGCTCAATAGTCATTGTTGCCCTAGAGCTCTCTGGTGCTCTTGCTGACCCTGAGCTAGCATACTCTTTTCTGCTAGCCTTGTTCTTCTTGGATGAAGAGGCAATAGCAGTGCTCTTGGCAGCATCATCCTTCTTGGATAGCTCCTCAGGAATAAAATCCTCATCTTCTTCATCTGAGTTGAGCTTCCTTCTTGCCCTGGTTGCAGCTTTGGGCAGATCAGGAGAGCTAGGAACATCATCATAGCTCCCCTCAGGACTAGTGCCTGAGCTCATGTCAATACTTTGCTCTCTGAGATCATTCTGGCTGTCTTCAGCATCTGACATTTCTGACCCTGTGAAATAGAGTATAGAAGAGTGGAAGGGATTGAGTCATCACAAAATGCAGATGTTTTTCAAAGATTTGAACAAAGAAATCCTTAGATATAGTTTTCAGCAAAAGGGGATTTCGTTGTCACCGAGTCAAAAGTTTCGGTACCACCGAGACACACATAACTCTTTACAGAAACTTGGCAGCAATTTCGGTCGTACCGAGAATTGCCACTCGGTTTCACCGAGATTGTCCTCAGTAGTCCAAAACACAATCGGTAGAATCGATTTTTCTGACTCGGTATCACCGAGATTCGATTTTGCGGACGACTAGACCTACAAAAATTTCGTTTGCTAAGGTATTGAGATTTCTAGAGGATTGGGAGGATTGCAATCGGTGGATTATCGATAAAAGTAATTCCAATGCGCATTAATCGGACGGGGGGCGCAAAGAGGGCCGGATCCATACCCTAATTCGGTGAAGGATCCTCTAAGGCGACGATGGCGGTGAAGATTCTGTCGGCGGCGGCGATTCCCAACGGCAGAGGTGCACGGGGAGGCAAGGGCGACGACCAGGGGGTCCGGAGCGGCAGCTTAGGGTTGGAGGAAAACGGACTTTTGCGGTTGAATTTCAAAAGTCGGGTCCGCTAGGTAATATACCCTTCGCTGTCAGTGACACCGGTTCGAAATTATCGGTGCCACCGAGTTTCTCAACTGTCAGTTGACAGGGAAACTCGGTGTAACCGAGAATAAGGAATCGGTGTTACCGAGATGGAAATCCAGATCAACCCTAGGCATTCGGTGAGACCGAGATTTTGGTGTTGGTTCCACCGAGATGCACTTGGGAGGTTTTAATGGTCAGTCCTTTGTCGATACGGAACTCCGAGTGCTTCTCACACAGAGGGATCGAAAAGTACTTTTCAAATGTTGTGATGTAGCAAGAATAGAATATGAGACAAGAAATCATAGATAGATGGTCCTAGGCATTCTTGTCCATCCAATTGGCAAAAGAAAAATCAAAAGCCAAATAGCAACAATTGGATGTCCTCGAATGGATGAATAAACGAAACCAACATGCTCACACAATAAGATGTCAAATGAAATCATGGCAAACATGCACATACATACTAGCATCTATCAAGCATTTTGGCGATGACGGAGTCATCTATATATGAGTATATTGACTAGGAGCCAAGTAAGAATACTTGATCATAGGTCATACTCATCGTTTAAGCACAAGTGGGGTTACCACTTTTACATAAAGCATTTAATGTTGTCACATTCTAAGAGATGCTTTGACTCAAGTCTTAGAGTAAAGCTCCCCCTTGATGTGACATCCCCCCCATAGGAGGGATAAACTAACCTTGGGTTTTGTCGATGAAGACTTCATGATGGTGATGTAGTGGTGGATGGTCAAGGTTGATGAAGATCACCAAGAGTTGGGAGCATCCTTGTTGTTTCCTTACTCTTCTCACCTACATGGGTTAGTCCCAACACACAAGAGACAAATACAAGGATATCTATGGACATGGAGTGCAAAACATATATGATGATGTCCATGGATTTGTTGATTACCTTGTCCCTTGCTTACCTTTGAGGGAATATGTGACTCCTTGAACTATTGCATGTTGTTGATGTTGATTGCAACTAGTTCTTGCCAATAATGAATGTGAGTGAATTTCATTGGTGGAGTCACCCCTCAAGAACTTCTCTAGTTCTTCTTCTTAGGGACCCACATCAACTTGATGGGGATCCTTGGTGTTGAAGTGGCCCTTGTAGAAGTTCAGCTTGAAGTAGCCTTGGGAACCCACTCCACCAAAGCTTTAGATTCATCTTCATATGAGTCAATGTCCTCTTGAATCTTGTTCTTTCCCTTGAGCTTGTGGTCTTGTGGTGGAAGGCCATCTTGAGTGTTTGTTCCCTTGGGAAGAGTATGTTCATACTTCTCCCTTTGAGGAACAAACTTGGGCTTGGGGTATTGACCTTCTTCCCATTCAACTCCATTAGCGTTAAAGTAGCTAATGCCATGGTTCTTCCGGTATCCTCCGTGCTTGCGTACAATTTCCTCAAATTGCTTACACCCGGCAAGACTCTTGTAGATACCTTTCTCTATAATTCCTTTCAATAAATTGTTTTCTTGCTCAAGTGTAACTTGGCTAAGAGAATCATCATTAGTGGAATCAATAGAACTACTAGAAGCAACATCATTTGATTTAGCATTTTTATTGTTGCTACTAGATGAAGAACCTTTCTTGCCTTTGTTACTAGTTTGTCTAGGTTTAACTTGTGGCATGAATGTAGACAAGAGTAAGCGTTTGGCTAGATAAGATGAAGTCTTCTTTCGGAGATCATCATTGATAGCTTTAAGAAACTCATGTTCTTGCTCCAAGGTGAGCTTCTCGAAGCGTAGCTTCTCACGAGTCCTTACAAGCTCTCTATGATCTTCTAGAGTATATTCATGAGCTAACTTAAGAGTGTTTAATTCTTTAGTTAGTTGTTATATTTTCATCTTATCATCATCAACCGACTTATCTTGACTAGCGTGAAAATTATCAAGTTCATTTTGACTAACATCACTAGTTTTATCAAAGAGAAAGTCATCATCACAAAGTAAATCATCTTCATCACTATTGAAATCAAGATACTCGGGGTGTGATACCTTGGGGCCTTTAGCCATGAAGCAACTTCCACTCCCTTCATTTGGTGAATCAAATAGATCATAGGAGTTGGTAGTCACTAGTGCTAGTCCGGCAACACCTTCATCTTGACTATAGTCGGAGTTGGAGTGATAGCTTCTCTCGGAGTTGTTGTCCGATTCGGAGCCGGAAACCCATTCACCAACATGAGCTTGATGTCTTATTCTTGTGTAGCTCTTGGTGTACTTGTCCTTCTTCTCTGAGTTCCTACTTCTCTTTGAGGGTCTTCGTTCATAACGATCATCTCTACTCCTTCTCTCTCTTTGAGGTGATTCATTCCTTGAGCTTCGTCTTCTAGGTGACTCTTCTCTTCGTTTGTAGGGAGCCGTGAACTCATTGGAGTAGTGTTCGGGCTTGCCACAATTGTAGCAGTTTCGGTCACGACTTGACGAACGCTTCTCTTCATATCTTGAGTTGGAGCTTCATTCTTTGCCTCTATTCTTGTAGAACTTGTTGAATTTCTTGACCATGAGGCTTATCTCTTAATTGGTGACAAGGTTGTCGCTTGAAGTTGCGGGAGCATCACTTGTGGCTTTGTAAGCACCGCTAGACTTGTTGTGAAACTCTTCTTTGTCCTTGAGTGTCATCTCATGAGCAACAATCCTTCCAATGACTTCCGTAGGCTTGAGATCTTTGTAGTTGGGCATCATTTGGATTAATGTGCACACGGTGTCATATCTCTGATCCAAAGCTCGAAGTATCTTCTTGATGATGAACTTGCCGGTCATTTCTTCGCTTCCTAAGCCGACAATCTCATTTGTGATGAGAGCTAGCCTAGGGTACATTTCTGCGACTCCTTTACCATCCTTCATCTTGAACTTCTCAAGCTGACTTTGAAGAACGTCCAACTTGGATTCTCTCACAGATTCGGTACCTTCATGCATATCAACCGAAGTATCCCAAATCTCTTTTGCATTCTCAAGACGGCTGATTTTGTTGAATTCTTCGGGGCATATGCAGTTGAAGAGAATGTCACATTCTTGAGCGTTGTATTGCAACATCTTAAATTCATCCGCGGTCGCTTCACGATCCGTTTCCTTTCCATCACCAAAGAATTCACCTTGCAAGCCAACACGAACAATAGCCCAAACGGCGGGGTTATGACCAAGAATATGCATTTTCATTTTGTGCTTCCAACTAGCAAAATTTGTGCCATCAAAATACGGACCTCTACGGTGATAATTTCCCTTACTAGATGCCTTACTCTCCTAGGTTGTGAGACCAATGCAATGGAGACCAAAGCTCTAATACCATTGTAGGATCGAAAGTATGTCTAGAGGGGGGTGATTAGACTACTTGACCAAAAAAATTCTACCTTTTCCCAATTTTAGAGTTTGGTAGATTTTAGCAATGATAGCAAGTCAAGTACACCCTACACATGCATGTCTAAGAGTATAGGAGCGGAAAGTAAAAACAATCATATGTAGTAAAGGGTAGGAAGGAAGATCAAACGCAATTTGTAGACACGAAGATTTTTCCCATGGTTCCAATAGGTAGTGCTATCGTACGTCCACGTTTATGGAGTCTTCAACCCACGGAGGGTAACGGTCGCGAGAGTCCACGGAGGGCTCCACCCATAAGGGTCCACGAAGTTGCAACCTTGACTATTCCATAACGGCTTCCGTCCACGAAGGACTAGCCTCACTATGGGTAGATCTTCACGAAGTAGGCGATCTCCTTGCCCGTACAAACTTCTTGGTTCAACTCCACAACACGAAGTAGGAGGCTCCCAAGTGACACCTAACCAATCTAGGAGGCACCACCCTCCAAAAGGTAATAGGCTCGGCAATGTCGATGAACTCCTTGCTCTTGTGCTTCAAGATGATAGACTCCTCAACACACAATCACTCTCTCACAGATTTGGCTATGGTGGAAGAGATTGATTTGGTGGAAAGCAACTTGGGGAGGCTAGAGATCAAGATTCATATGGATAGAGTGAAATGGCTTGATCTCAACACATGAGTAGGTGGCTCTCTCTCAGAAAATAGGATGGGGCTGTCGGATTTCGGGCTCCGCAAAAACCCTTAAGATTCGAACACAGGGGCGTGTGCGAGGATCCCCTGCGGCCTCGCCCAACCTAGCTCGCTACTCGATGGACCAAACGACGAACTCGCACGATGGCGAGGAAGAAGATGAACACGGTAGTTTACCCAGGTTCGGGCCGCTGCGAAGCATAATACCCTACCCTGCTTTGGTGGATTGCCTCTCGAGGAGGTATGGCGGATGAACTAGTACAATGTTTTGGAGCCTCGTGAGGGCGCTCCTGAGGTGTTCTTGGCCCTCCGTCGGCTAGGTGGTGGATGAGTGAATCGACTAGTTTCGGATCCCCCTCTACGGTGCAACCTAGCCTCTATATATAGCGGTGGCCCGGGTCCTCTTCCCTTATCACAATGGCGGGAAGGGATCCCACAACGTCCAATTTTGAAGGGGGACAGGAGTACATGCCCGCCCTGCCCAAAGGCGGTCTTCGCCTGCAAAGTAGCTGTCGATGATGCAGAGGTGGGCTCGGCGATGACATCCGTCCTGCGAGGCTCGTGGTCGTGGTCTTGTTGCACCGGAATGGAAACCTTTGGGGAGTGCTTTGGGAACCCGCGTACGTCCTTGCTCCCTTTGCACCAAAGGGGAAACTGCGCCGCCTGGCGCGCTGGCGCCCGCCTGTCCTTCCTTGCGTCATCTTTGACTCCTGAGGCCGGGCTCTGCATAGAGATCTCCGCCGCTCCGAAGGGGGCCTGGGGAGGCCCATCCCTTGCCGGTCTTGACGCCGCTCCTCCTTGCGAGCCTAGGGCCCTCACGAGGGCCTTGTCTTGAGTGGGGTCATGCCTGGCTATGTTTGGCTGATGAAGTGGGCCATGCCCTGGGCCGCAGGCAGGTAGGTCTGGGTACCCCCGTCCCCAGAACGTGGACAGTAGCCCCTGGGCCCAAGGCGAGCTCGAGCCAGCTTCCGGGCGAAGCCTTGAGGGCGGCCGAAGCGCCGCGGGACCCAACGCCTGCGGGCTAGGACTAGCGCGCGTCGTGCAGTTGATGTCGGGCGTCCCTCGTCCCTTCGGCCACCGCCCGAATCGACAAGAGCCTGACTTCTAGCGCTGGGCCATTATTGCTTTCCCCTCTTGCGCACCTGCTCTTGCTCTCCAGGTCTCCGGCTCTAGTAGAGGCCTCTCCAGATCTGGCGCCGCTCCGTCCTCCTCCTTGCCGCTTTGGCCCCGCGAGCTTCCCGATGGCTCCCGCCGGCAAGCAGAAACCAGAGGCCCAAAGCTCAGCCTCCGCTCCTATCTCGCCGGCGCTCTTAGGGTCCACCATCGCCAGGGACGAGGACCTCGTCCCGGTGCTCCCGTCAACGGCGGATGAGACCAACGAGTGGGGGCGGACCTTGATATGGGGCGGCTCCTCGGAGAAGCAGCCCTCGTCCAAGGCGGTCTACCCCTTCTTTCTTCATAGCATCTTCGCCGGGCTCGTCCTGCCCTTCTGCGCGTTCTTCATCGCCATCCTCGACCACTATGGGATCCAAGCCCTTCACCTCCAACCCAACTCCATCCTGCTCTTGTCTGTCTTTGCCTTCTACTGCGAGGCTTTCGTGGGCGTGAGGCCTTCGGTGGCCCTCTTCCGCCATTTCTTCAGCTTGCGCTTGCACGACGGCACTCAACGGTCGGCGTGCATCTCCTTCGTCGCAGTCCAGAGCGGCAACATGCTTTTGAAGGCCGGGAAGAAGGTGGAGAACTTCAGGCACCGCTGGGTCCTCATGGATCTCAAAAACCCAAACCCCCGGTTGGATCTGCCGAGGGGGCTGCCGGAGAAGACCTCCGCGTGGAGCTCCGCGAAGCTTTCCAACTCCCGGGCCTGGCCCATCCTGGAGCGTTTCTCCCGCGATATCAGTGCCAGGAAGCTGACTGGGGGGATGATAGTGAAGGAGTTTTTGGCGTAGCGCCTGGCTCCCCTCCAATCCCATTCTAGGCCCTTGTGGGATTATCAGGGCAGCGGCGACAACCTCAGGCTTCGGTCCGCACGCATAACCCCCGAGGAGCTGAGCAGGGCCGTGGCGACCCTGCTCAACAGCGACCCTGGTGATCTCCCCGATGCCCACGCCCCGTTGTATTGCCGCGACAACGGGGCCGATCTGGTTGCCGCGATGCCTGTCTTCAACGAACTAGGGCTTTTCCTAGCTGAGGGCCTTGGCTCCCCGGTGATGGTGTCCTCCGGCGACACCACGGGCGGGGAGGATTCGGAGAAGACCGCAGACGACGGCCCGGCAGGGGCGTCTCCCCCGTCACAGGGCACCCTTCTGCGCGAGCTCGAGGACGACGACGATGTCGGTCAAGTTTCTGCTGCGAGCTCCTCACACACCGCCAAGGCCCCTAGGGGGCTAGGGCCGGCCCCTCGTGCCACGCGGTCCGCCAGCGTGTCAACTCCCAGGAAGCGCGGAGCGGAGTCTCCTCCGGCGCACCCTGCCTCCTGATACGTCTCCAACGTATCTATAATTTATGAAGTATTCATGCCATGTTTACAATAATTTTATATGATTTTGGTATGATTTGATTAGAACTAACCCGGACTGACGCTGTTTTTAGCAGAACTACCGTGGTGTTGTTTTTGTGCAGAAATAAAAGTTCTCGGAATGAGCTGGAAATTTACGAAGAATATTTTTGGAAAATATAAAAAATACTGGAGCAAAAAGATACCGGAGAAGAGTCCCGAGGAGGTCACAAGCCTGGGGGCGCCCCCCCCAGGGCGCCCCCTGGCTTATGGGTCCCTCGAGCACCCCCCTGACGTGATTCCAACGCCAAATATTCCTATAAATACAGAAACCCCCGAAAAGAAACCTAGATCGGAAGTTCCGCCGCCACAAGTCTCTGTAGCCACGAAAGATCAATCTTGTCCCTCTCCGGCACCCTGCCGGAGGGGGTCACCTTCACCGGAGACCATGGAGGTGGAAGACGGAGGGGCCATCATCGCCATGGAGGCCAAGGACCAGAGGGAGAACCTCTCCCCACTCAGGGGGGAGGCCATGGAGGAGGAAGCGCAAGGGGGAGACCCTCTCCCCCTCTCTCTCGGTGGTGCCGGAGTGCCATCGGGGGAACCATCGCCGCGGTGATCGTCTTCATCAACATCACCTTCTTCATCACCATCCTCATCTCCTTTTAGCGGTCCACTCTCCCGCACCCCCGCTGTAATCCCCTACTTGAACATGGTGCTTTATGCCACATATTATGATCCAATGATGTGTTGCCATCCTATGATGTTTTGAGTAGATTCCTTTTGTCTTATGGGTTGATTGATGATCTAGATTGGTTTGAGTTGTATGTTTATTTTGGTGCCGTCCTATGGTGCCTTCCATGCCGTGCACACGTGAAGGATTCCCGCTGTAGGGTGTTGCAATACGTTCATGATTCGCTTATAGTGGGTTGCTTGAGTGACTGAAGCATAAACCGGAGTAGGTGGGTTGTTGCGTATGGGATAAAGGGGACTTGATGCTTTAATGCTATGGTTGGGTTTTACCTTAATGATCTTTAGTAGTTGCGGATGCTTTCTAGAGTTCCAATCATAAGTGCATATGATCCAAGTAGAGAAAGTATGTTAGCTTATGCCTCTCCCTCATATAGATTTGCAATAATGATTACCGATCTTGTTAACAATTGCCTAGGACAATTCCACACACCGACCCATCATTATTCCACACTCGCTGTTTGTAATATATTGTAATATATTCTAACTTTATGATAACAGCACCTATTTTTATATTTTAGTTCTCCGATATCATGCAAAGCTATTCTCTTCATACCCACAACGTAGTTTTATTTCTCGTTTCTAGTTGGAAGCAAACGTTCGGTGTACGTAGAGTCGTATCAGTGGCAGATAGGACTTGAGAGAATATTGATCTTACCTTTAGCTCCTTGTGGGTTCGACACTCCATACTTATCACTTCCACCTTTGGAAATTGCTACGATGATCACTTCCACCTCTGAAAAGAACTTAAACTTCGTCTTCAACATTTTCGGTAACCTCACTTGGAGCTATATTTTTATTCGTCACATAATATGTGCTTTGCTTGGATCGTCATTATATTTTGTTACTTTCTGTTAGGTGTTATTCATAATCTTTTTTTTCAATAAAAAGTTCCAAGAATTGCCTTAGGATGCTTGCATTGCATGTTTGATGTGTGCTGTGTAAAAAACAGAAACTTATGCTGTCGTGTTTGAATTTTCATATTTTACTGGAACGTGGAAAGTTTCTGAAATTTTTACACAGTGTTGCCATATAAATTTTATAGCATGTCCTAAATGTTCATAATTTTTTGAGGTACATAAGTACACTGTTTTCATAAATTGCTACAGGCTGTTCTGTTTGGACAGATTGCTGTCATAGTTTTGTTATCTACTTATCCTCTAGTTTCCACAGCCTATATTGGTAGATATAAATTGTGGAAACGATAGTAAACAGTAGATGATGTTTGAAAATTATTGTGGAACTTGTCTTGGCAGTACATGAAGTGTTGATTTATTCTTATGTGTAGTAACCTATCTCACGAGTTCTTTTCGAGTTTTGTGTGGATGAAGTTTTTGAGAATAGGTGAAACCGTGGTATGAGAGGATTGAACGAGATACAAAAGCTCAAGCTTGGGGATGCCCTAGGCACCCCAAGTAAATATTTCAAGAAGTCTCCAGCATCCAAGCTTGGGGATGCTACGCATCCCATCTCTCTTCATCAACAACTATCGGTTAGCCTATGTTGAGCCTAAATTTTTATTCATTCACATGATGCGTGCTATTCTTGGAGTGCCATTTTTATTTTGTTTTGCTGTTTGAATAAAAGCATTGGATCTGAAATTCTGAATAAGAGAGAGAGAGAGGGTCCTCACATGGCTATTTAACTAATTGATTACGCATTGATCTTCACTTATATCTTTTTGGAGTAGTTTGTCATTCAATCTCGTGCTTCACTTATATCCTTTGAGTAAATGGTTGAATGAATTGAATATAATAAATCTGAAATTAAATATGCTTCATATACTTATCCCATGGGAAGTAATGACTTCACACATAATAAGTATAGGTGGTAAAATTTATTGAAAGTTAGCAAACACCGCATTAGTCACTTGAACAATTCATGAAAGAATATTGAAGGAAGAGAGATTCCACATATAAATATACTATTTTGGACATCTTCTATGATTGTGAGCTCATTAATTATTTTCAAACTTGAGCAAATTAGTTGAAATTGGACAAGGAAGACAACTTAATGAGTTATGTTTGGGTATATTTGTATAGAAGTTATATTGTTATGGATCCTCCAACATGTGGTGCTTGCTTCCACCTCATACTAGCCAAAACTTCCGCACCAAGTAGAAATACTACTTGTGCATCCAAACACCCTTAAACCAGTTTTGCCATGAGAGTACACTATACCTACCTATGGATTGAGTAAGATCCTTCAAGTAAGTTGTCATCGGTGCAAAAAGCAATAAAAATTGCTCCTAAATATGTATCTTATATTGTGAGGGAAAATAAGCGTTGTACGAATTTGTGATGGTAAAGAAATAAAAGCGATGGACTGCATAATAAAGGTTGCTATCACAAAGGGCAATACAACGCGACGTTCCTTTGCATTAAGGGTTTGCACATCCAAAAACAAAAAGCGCATGACAACCTCTGCTTCCCTCTGCGAAGGGCCTATCTTTTACTTTCTAAGTACTTACCTTTATGCAAGAGTCATGGTGATCTTCACCATTTCCTATATTTTGCCTTTTTATCTTGGCAAGCGTCATGTGTTGGGGAATGATCTAGACATATATATCCACACAAATATATTTGATCATGAATTATTATTGTTGACAATTATCTATATGATAAATAAGTTGGGAGGCGAAACATTAAGCCCCTATCTTTCTCTGTGTTTAATGGATGCTATTTGTTCTAAAAATATGCTTTGAGTGTCAATAATCATGGAAGACTATATGATAGTTGAGTATGTGGAATTTGCTAAATCAAAGCTCTGACATAGACCCTTCCTGAAAATAAGATGAATTGTAATTGTTCGATGACTAGGAATATGGTTTGTTAGTTTTCAAGAAACTTTCTGGTCTATACTTTAACATGTGAATAGCTTGTTACTTGATCATGAGAAGTTTTATGAGATGAGCTACTGTTTATGGTTTATATTGATGCTAGAAAAAGTGATTGGAATTATCGTTGATCAAACTTGTGCACTTGCTAGCATTCACACTTCATAAATTATTTCTTTTATCATTTACCTACTCGAGCACGAGCATGAATTAAGCTTGGGGATGCTGATACATACCCAACGTATCTATAATTTATGAAGTATTCATGCCATGTTTACAATAATTTTATATGAGTTTGGTATGATTTGATTAGAACTAACCCGGACTGACGCTGTTTTCAGCAGAACTACCGTGGTGGTGTTTTTGTGCAGAAATAAAAGTTCTCGGAATGAGTTGAAAATTTACGGAGAAATTTTTTGGAAAATATAAAAAATACTGGAACAAAAAGATACTGGAGAAGAGTCCCGAGGAGGTCCCAAGCCTGGGGGGCGCCCCCCCTAGGGCGCGCCCCTGGCTTGTGGGTCCCTCGAGCACCCCTCTGACGTGATTCCAACGCCAAATATTCCTATAAATACAGAAACCCCCGAAAAGAAACCTAGATCGGAAGTTCCGCCACCACAAGTCTCTGTAACCACGAAAGATCAATCTTGGCCCTCTTCGGCACCCTGCCGGAGGGGGTCACCTTCACCGGAGACCATGGAGGAGGAAGATGGAGGGGCCATCATCGCCATGGAGGCCAAGGACCAGAGGGACAACCTCTCCCCACTCAGCGGGGAGGCCATGGAGGAGGAAGCGCAAGGGGGAGACCCTCTCCCCCTCTCTCTCGGTGGCGCCGGAGTGCCATCGGGGGAACCATCGCCGCGGTGATCGTCTTCATCAACATCACCTTCTTCATCACCATCCTCATCTCCTTTTAGCGGTCCACTCTCCCGCACCCCGCTGTAATCCCCTACTTGAACATGGTGCTTTATGCCACATATTATGACCTAATGATGTGTTGTCATCCTATGATGTTTTGAGTAGATTCCTTTTGTCTTATGGGTTGATTGATGATCTAGATTGGTTTGAATTGTATGTTTATTTTGGTGCTGTCCTATGGTGCCTTCCATGCCGCGCACACGTGAAGGATTCCCGCTGTAGGGTGTTGCAATACATTCATGATTCGCTTATATTGGGTTGCTTGAGTGACAGAAGCATAAACCCGAGTAGGTGGGTTGTTGCGTATGGGATAAAGGGGACTTGATGCTTTAATGCTATGGTTGGGTTTTACCTTAATGATCTTTAGTAGTTGCGGATGCTTTCTAGAGTTCCAATCATAAGTGCATATGATCCAAGTAGAGAAAGTATGTTAGTTTATGCCTCTCCCTCATATAGATTTGCAATAATGATTACCGATCTTGTTAACAATTGCCTAGGACAATTCCGCACACCGACCCATCATTATTCCACACTCGCTGTTTGTAATATATTGTAATATATTCTAACTTTATGATAACAACACCTATTTTTATATTTTAGTTCTCCGATATCATGCAAAGCTATTCTCTTCATACCCACAACGTAGTTTTATTTCTCGTTTCTAGTTGGAAGCATACATTCGGTGTACGTAGAGTCGTATCAGTGGCAGATAGGACTTGAGAGAATATTGATCTTACCTTTAGCTCCTTGTGGGTTCGACACTCCATACTTATCACTTCCACCTTTGGAAATTGCTACGATGATTCCTTGCACTTGGGGATTATTACCTCCGCCGGGAAGGCGGTTGAAACGCCGGGCTCGCCCCCGCCCGAATCACAACTCGCGGGCAAGGTGGGCGAGGCCAGGGCCACGGCGATCCCCTTCGGCGGCCGCCCTTACAGACAGCGCCTCTACTCCCCCGCGTGGTGGTGCCCTCACTGAGAAGGGCGAGGGCGCCCCCGTCGTCGCCGGAGCGGAGAGGAAGAGGAAGTGGGTCGACGTTGAAGAGTAAGTAGTTCGGCTCGGCCTTGGTCGTCTGCCTACAGATTGGGTATTGATGATTTCCCTTCGCTTAGTAAGCAGGAACGCCGCCACGCTGAAGATGAGGAAGAAGAAGGCGGGCGTCAAGCCGAAGGTGTCTTCCGACGTGCTGCCCGCTCCTGTCGTCCTGCCGTCGCCTGACGAGGCGCCTGCCGCCGAGGGGGCGGGGGCTCGCGAGGCAACCCTCCCTGTTACCGCCGCGGAACCCCTGAGCCCCCAAGGCCCGTTGGTGTGGTCGCTTCTGCCCTCGAGGGCGCATCGGTGCCGCCGCCCGGAAGGCTGGTCCCGGGGGGCCAGCCGCCCATCGATCTATCTGCATTTGTCCCGCCTGTGATCGCTGCACAAGCTCCGGAGCCACCTGCTCCTTGCGCCGCTGCCTCCCGGGGGTCGTCGCCTGTGACCGCGCAGGCGACTCCTCCGGAAGAGGCCTTGATGCCTTCGTCGCGCGGCCTTGACGTTCTGGATGGGGCCCTCGCTGTTCTTGGTCAAGTTCGTGGCGCTCTCGGGAGTACCGACGATCGCCTCGCTAGCGGGCGCCTTGGGCTCCTCTCCGGGTGGCTCCAGGCCGACGCCTCTGCCGTGGTGGTTTGGGGTCAGGCCAAGGCTGCCGTGACGAAGAGCGAGGAGGAAGCTGCGTTCACCAGGGCAGCCCGCAAGGAGGCACTAGCTAAGGCGGCGTCTGCCGCCTGGCACTGTAAAGAGGTGGAGGCCCACCTGAAGGCCCTCCATGAGGAGAAGTCTGAGCTTGCGGAGCGGCTGCGTCAGCAGGAGGAAGATCTCAAGGCCCGCGAGGCCAAACTTGCCACTCGGGACTTCGAGCTGTCCCAGGTGGCGACCCGTTAGGCCGCGGAGCGGAAGTGCCTGGACGTGCAGGAGAAGGAAGTCGCTTCGGGGAAGGCCCTGCTTGACACCAGGGAGGAAACTCTTGCTGCGGCTGAGGAGAAAAAGGCTGCGGAGCTGAGCGCCTTTCCCACCATCGAGCTCAAGCTTCGCCGAGCTCTCCATTCCCTCTGCCGGGATGGGTTCGCAGAGCTCCTGGCGGCTCCAGAGAGTTGCTTCACGGTGCTCGCTTCGAAGCTCGTCGAGGCGCTGGAGGGCGCCGTTGTCAAGGTGGAGGGGGTCTTGGAGAGCGAGTGCCACGACCTCTTTTCTGAGGCTGCGACGCGCGTCTTCAGCCATCTTCATCTTCGCGAGACAGGGTTCGACTTCGACTCTGTGATCCGCCCGGTCGCCCCTGAGGTCCGCGCCAGCGCTGCGGCGGCGGTGAAGGGCGCCGTGGAGACGCTGGTGAACAGGTTCACCCGCGTCACAGTTTCTCCGCCTCCTGATGCTGCCGGGATTGGCCGCGAAGAAGACGACGCCATCGATGTCGATGACGAGTTCCCTGAGGGCGAGACAAGTGATGGCGGCGGTTCCTCCTGATTTCTCTCCCCTGCTTCTTTCCTGCAATGTCCATCGTGCCTCACGGAGGCGTTAAACTTGTTTGTGTTCGCGAAAACTTTTAATGCTTGTAATAACTGTTAAACTGTGTGATTGCTCTCTTCGCCTTGTTTCCTTCTTGCTTGCTGTGATGCTCTACGTCGGCAGGGCCCGGCCCGCGCATACCTCAACCACCGTTGGGCCGACCGGATCACCAAGGACGGTCCAAGGGGTGAGGGGCTACGGGACCAGTGAGGCTCCTGAGTCGCGATGCTCAGGAGTCCCCCTTGACGTACGAGCACCCTCATGAAGGGAACATGGTGAAGATTGAGTTGACTTGAAAATTTCGAACACCTTTGGGGCTCTGCGTCGGCAGGGCCTGGCCCCGCTCAAACCTCAGCCGCCGTTGGGCCGACCGGATCACCAAGGACGGTCCAAGGGGTGAGGGGCTACGGGGCCAGTGAGGCTCCTGAGTCGCGATGCTCAGGAGTCCCCCTTGACGTACGAGCTCCAGCATCCTCCTTAAGGGTTTTTGAGCGGTTTCTTGAGCGCTTCGAGCTCTGCGTTGGCAGGGCCCGGCCCGCACATACCTCAACCGCCGTTGGGCCGATCGGATCACCAAGGACGGTCCAAGGGGTGAGGGGCTACGGGACCAGTGAGGCTCCTGAGTCGCGATGCTCAGGAGTCCCCCTTGACGTACGAGCGGCTCCCATACCTTTCCTCGCCAGCTTTTCCGGAGATGGGCGCGTGAAGACCAGGTTTGGCAGACCTGGGAAGGTGGCGTGTACCAGGCTTGGCTGGGTAGTAGCCCCCATTCAGCCCCCTCAC
The DNA here is from genome assembly GCA_039707655.1 of Elymus sibiricus. NCBI lineage: Eukaryota > Viridiplantae > Streptophyta > Magnoliopsida > Poales > Poaceae > Elymus > Elymus sibiricus. The sequence continues at coordinate 154,853,982 of CM077669.1, forward strand.
GCGTACATCCCCGGGGAACGCATCGAGAAGGGGGCCACTAGGGACCCTCCTGAGGTTGGATGCAACCGCTGGGGGCGCCCTCAGTTGTTTATCCCCCCGCACCGGGCATGGGGCTTCCACATTGCGTGGGCATAGTCATTGGTGGACCGTGTTGACTACCAGCACGGAGTTGTGGCTTCCACATTACGTGGGCATAGTCATTGGTGGACCGTGTTGACTTCTCCGCTAGCGCGGAGCTGTGGCTTCAACATTGCGTGGGAAGGAACCCCTCCGCGTCCTCGGGGGGCTCCGGGTGTGTACAGCCCATAGAGTTCGTACGCGTGGCTGGCACGGCAGAACTGGGAGGTGTATCTGGGAGCTCGCGAGGGCGCTTTGGCCTCGTGAGGTCCCTACCTCAAAGGCGGTTTGCACCTAAGTCTTCTCGTAGGTGGGGCCGTCTGAGGCCCAGCAGGCTTCTTCTTCTTCATGAGTGAGGCAGGTTGGGAGTCCTTTTGGCACTCTACGTCTGCAGGCCCCGGTCCCACACATTTCCCGACCACCATAGTGTATGACCGGATCACCAAGGACGCAACTACGGGGTCAGGCCCCGACACCCTTGACGCCAACCGGATCACCAAGGACGACACCAAGGGGACGAGTGGCTTTATGACCGGTAAGGCTCCTGAGGTGCATTGCTTAGGAGCCCCCTTTGACGCCCAAGCGGCTCTACGTCGGCAGGTCCCAATCCCGCACATTTCCCTGCCTCTGTAGTGTACGACCGGATCACTAAGGACGCAACTACGGGGCGAGGCCCCGACACCCTTGATGCTGACCGGATCACCAAGGACGACACCAAGGGGGCGAGTGGCTTTATGACCAGTAAGGCTCCTGAGGCGCGATGCTCAGGACCCCCCTTGATGCTCGAGCGACCCCCATTCTATCCTGTCGGCTGCTGCCTCTGGAGGCCGTGGAGCCTCCCGAGACTCCATGCTGAGGCACCGTGCTACGGCCGGAGCCCCCGAGCGGGGGTCGACTGCCCAAAGATGCAAGTCCCTGAGGCGACAGGGCCTTGCATCCCAGTTCCGAGGTGCCCCGGGAGGGACCGAAGCACACGGCCCCTTGCGAAACACCAACTCAGAAAGGGTGGTGCGGCGGCATTCACGCCGGCAAGGAGCCATGCAGGCAAGGTAAAATGTCAGGAAACAGATCAGATGCATGAGAAACTATTGAAATATGCATAAACGAGGCGACTGTAGGGGTGTGCCCTGATCGCCTGAGGATAATGTGGCCCGGTGGGCGCCCTCAAACGGAGTGAACCAAAAACTTACCTGGCAGCAGCCAACAAAAAGTCACCTGGTGGCCATGCCGCTGAAGAGTCGAAGCTGCCGTCATTGCCTGATCTTACACCTCCACGAGCGCGACCCTCATGGGTCCGTCGTCTCCCGAGGCTCGGGACCTTCGCTTGGTCCGAGCATCTCCTCCAACTCCTCACCGCTGGAATGTGACGCCTGCGTTCGCCAGTCCGAAGGGCATGCGGACGTAAGCGTTCAGGTAGACCCATCCATGATCGGCACGCGCTGGCCAGAAGGGGCCTGGGACGTGGCCCTATTGATCGCGAGCACGTTGACGCAGACGCGTGGCTGGTCGACCGTGCCGATGATGGTGAAAGCACAACATGCTCCCTTGGTGGTTTTGATAATTCATGACAACATACATTGTCTCTTGGACTAATACTTTTACCTAGTGTATTTCAGATATAAGTCCATGGAGAGTTGGGTTGGCAAAAATGACTGTGGAGATTGTGGAGAAACCCCAAGATGCAAGGAAATGGATTGGCAAAGCTTCAAGGAAGAGGACTCTACGTTTTACATTTGTGAGAAATCACTTTGAGTCCATAGGAAAGCCAATACTATTAAAAGGGGGTAAGGTACTGTTGGTGAACAAAATGCTCATACGTGCACAAGTGATAGTCACCAAAACCACCCACAAGCTCTTCCACAAAAAGTCTATCAAAGACAAATATTCAAAATCGGTGCAACCAACACTTCCCACTCGGTGCCACCGATTCTCAACCTCAGACAGACTCAGCCAAACCCTAGCCACTTCGGTGCAACCGATTCCATTCCGGTGCCATCGAGTTTGGGTTGCCAACTTTCTGTTACGCAAATTCACAATATCGGTACCACCGAGATTGTTGGATCGGCGTCACCGAGTTTGGGCAATCTGACCGTTGGTCACCTTATCGGTGCAACCGAGTTTCATATATCGGTCTCACCGAAATTCAAAAGTTGCCACCTTTTGGTCACTTCGGTACCACCGAGATTAACACATCGGTGTCACCGAGTTGGTCATTTTGTGTGTAACGGTTGGATTTTTGGGGATGCCTGTATATACCCCTTCACCACCACCTACTCAAAAGAGAAGAACTCAGAACTATTCCATACTTGCCCCATCTAGTTTTTTGAGAGAGAACCACCTACCCTTGTGTTGAGGTCAAGATCATCCACTCCAACCATATGGATCTTGATTTATAGCCTCCCCAAGTTGCTTTCCACCAATCCCATCTCTTGCACCAAGCCAAATCTGTGAGAGAGTGATTGTGTGTTGAGGAGTCTATCATCTTGAAGCACAAGAGCAAGGAGTTCATCATCATTGCCGAGCCTATTACCTTTTGGAGGGTGGTACCTCCTAGATTGGTTAGGTGTCGCTTGGGAGCCTCCTACTTCGTGTTGTGGAGTTGAACCAAGAAGTTTGTACGGGCAAGGAGATCGCCTACTTCATGAAGATCTACCCATAGTGAGGCTAGTCCTTCGTGGACGGAAGCCGTTATGGAATAGTCAAGGTTGCAACTTCGTGGACCCTTATGGGTGGAGCCCTCCGTGGACTCTCGCGACCGTTACCCTCCGTGGGTTGAAGACTCCATAAACGTGGACGTACGATAGCACCACCTATCGGAACCACGGGAAAAATCCTTGCGTCTCCAATTGTGTTTGATCTCCATATCTCAACTCTTTACATCATGTGCAATGTCTTTACTTTCCGCTGCTATACTATTAGACTTGCATGTGTAGGGCGTACTTGACTTGCTACCTTGCTATAATTGTTAAAATCTGCCAACCAATTAACTTGGGAAAAGGTTAGGTTTTTAAATTCCTGCTAGTAGTCTATTCACACCCCCCCCCTAGACACTCTTCTAGTGATCCCTCAATTGGTATCAGAGCTTTGGTCTCCATTGCTTCGGTTTAATGACCGAGGAGGAAGATGGATGTGTCAAGTATAGGGAGTTTGAGTTGTAGAGTGCCTATTCTTGATGGAGAGTACTATAGTCAATGGAAAACTTTGATGCTTGAGCTGTTTAATGAATTTCAATTAAGCAAATTTGTTAAGAGCCCCTATGTACCTCCCATTGATCCTTTACATCCCACACACGAAGATGAAATTGATATGCTATGAAATCTTAGAACTGTTAATCTCATTGTTAGAGCGTTACCAAGAAATGTGCTCAACCAAATGAAGAATTTTGCATGTGCTTATACTTTGTGGAATGATTTGGAGAAACGATATCCAAATTATTCATTGAGTAATCTTGATAAAATTCTTCATAAAACTATTGCCTTCCACAGAATGACGCCTAGTGATCCTAAGTTTGATGATTGTCTATTTGAGCTTAGAGACCTCATGCGTGCTAAAGGAGATGTCACAACTATTAACAATATCATTATAGAGGCCCTACGCATTCATAAACTTGAACATTGTCATGATCACCATCCTAACGAATCTCTTGTTCTCTATGACGAGGATTTCCCACTTGATGATGACAATGTGGAACATGGCTACTATGATGAAGATGAGTTGTTCGACATCGAGTATGAGAAGATCATGAAGAATCTAAGTCTCATGGCAAACTTCAAGGATTACATGTCCGGAGGAAAAGAGTGGATTCTCGATAGTGGATGTACCGATCATATGACCGGAGATAGAGAAATGTTTGAAGAGATCACACCAAACCATGGATCGCGAAGATACGTAACATTTGGAGACAACTCCAAGGGTAAGGTACTTGGTCTTGGTAAGGTGGCCATATCCCATGATAGCTCTATTCAAAATGTTATGCTTGTTGAATCTCTTGGCTACAATCTTCTTTCCATATCTAGACTTGCCGACTTTGGTTTCAATGTGTGTGTTTCCTCAAGATAATCATAAAATGGTCTTTACCGTTATCCGTAGAGGTGATCTATAAGTTGTTGATTTCACTAAGAGATCCAAACCTCGCACTTGTTTAATTGCTAAATCTTCTAATGGTTGGCTTTGGCATAGAAGACTAGGACATGTTGGCATGCGTAATTTAGACAAGTTTATCAAAGGTGATCACATACTTGGTGTTAAAGATGTTATCTTTGACAAAGATAGACTTTGTAGTGCTTGTCAAGCTGGAAAGCAAGTAGGTGGAAGTCATCCCGTTAAGAATATCATGACTACTAGGAGACCACTCGAATTACTTCACATGGATCTTTTTGGTCCCAATGCTTACAAGAGTCTCGGTGGAAATTCCTATGGTCTAGTTATAGTTGATGTTTTTTCCAGATTTACGTGGGTATTCTTTCTTGATGATAAGTCGCAGGTTCAAAAGATCTTCAAGAACTTCATTCGCAAAGCTCAAAATCAGTTTGGAGTGAAGATCAAAAAGGTTCGGAGCGATAACGGATCGGAGTTCAAGAACACCCATGTGGATACCTTTATTGACGAAGGTGTTTCACACGAGTTCTTGGCTACGTACACACCACAACAAAATGGAGTTGTTGAGAGGAAGAACCGGACGCTTATTGAGATGGCAAGAACGATGCTTGACGAATACAAGACGCCAAGACACTTTTGGGCAGAAGTCATGGAAACAGCGTGTCATGCCACAAACCGACTTTACTTGCACAAGCTTCTCGGTAAAACGGCATACGAGCTACTCACCGGTAACAAACCCCAAGTTGGATACTTTCGGGTATTCGGCTCAAAGTGCTACATTCTTGATAAGCATCGTCGTACTAAATTTGCTCCTAAATCTCATGAAGGATTCCTACTTGGTTACGGATCGAACTCTCACACTTACCGTATCTACAACAACTTCACTCGAAAAGTTGAAGAGACGGTAGATGTGAAGTTTGATGAATCTAATGGTTCGCAAGTCGAACAATTGCCAAATGATGTAGGTGATAAGGACCCTTTGGAAGCTATCCAACATTTACCCATCGGCAAGATTCGTCCCATGGAGGTGAAGGAAAGTACTTCATCAACTGAAGTGGAAGCCCCTACTTCACGTCAAGGTGAACCACAACATGACATGGAGGCATCCACAAGCGGTACACGGCAAGATGATCAACAGGTGGAAGTGCATCATGAAGATCCACCACAACCTCCTTCACCACCACCTCAAGGGAACGACACCTTCAACAACAACGAAGATGAAGGAGATGATGATGAAGAAGAAGAAGCTCCACCATCTAACAAGCCTAAGCTACCCCGAGTCCGAGCACAAGTGATCAAGAACCATCCCCTAAACCAATTTTTTGGTGACATTCAAACAGGGAGAATCACTCGCTCTAAAACTCATCTAGCTAACTTTTGTGAGCATTATTCTTTCATCTCTAGCATTGAGCCCTTGAAGGTAGAACAAGCTCTTGAAGACGCGGATTGGGTGAACGCCATGCATGAAGAGCTTCACAACTTCGAAAGGAACGAAGTGTGGACACTCGTGGAGAAGCCCAAGGATGATCAAAACATCATCGAAACCAAATGGGTGTTTCGAAACAAGCACGACGAAGACGGTCAAGTCATACGCAACAAGGCACGTCTCGTGGCCCAAGGATATACTCTAGTCGAAGGTATGGACTACGGTGAGACCTATGCCCCCGTTGCTAGACTTGAAGCTATTCGCATTCTTCTTGCTTATGCTAATCACCATGATATCACGCCTTATCAAATGGACATTAAAAGTGCCTTTTTAAATGGTGAAATTGAAGAAGAGGTTTATGTTAAGCAACCACCTGGTTTTGTGAATCCTAAGAAACCTAATCATGTTTACAAGCTTCGTAAAGCTCTTTATGGTCTTAAGCAAGCCCCTCGTACTTGGTACAAATGCTTAACGAAGTTTCTCATTGAAAAAGGTTTTGAAATTGGTAAAATTGACGCAACCTTGTTCACTAAGAGAGTTAATGGTGAATTATTTGTGTGCCAAATCTAAGTGGATGATATTATCTTTGGATCTACTAACCCTCAATTTAGTGAAAGATTTGGAAGGTTGATGTCCAAGAAGTATGAGATGTCCATGATGTGTGAGCTGAAATTCTTTCTTGGTTTGGAAATCAATCAATCGAGAGAAGGAACTTTCATCTCTCAAACTAAGTATACTAAGGACTTGATAAAGAAGTTCAACATGCAGGAGTGCAAAGGTATGAAAACTCCTATGCCTACTAGTGGACATGTTGATCTTACCAGGGCGGATGAACCGGTTGATCAAAAGGTTTATCGATCTATGATTGGTTCATTGCTATATCTATGTGCCTCTCGTCCCGATATTATGCTTAGTGTTTGCATGTGTGCTAGATATCAAGCTGCACCTAAAGAGTGTCATCTTTTGGCCGTGAAACGTATTGTGAGATACTTGATACAAACACCAAACTTTGGCATTTGGTATCCCAAGGGATCTTCCTTTAACCTTGTTGGCTATTCCGATTCGGACTATGCCGGTGACAAGGTTGATAGAAAATCCACCTCGGGTACTTGTCTATTTTTGGGTAGATCTCTTGTGTCTTGGTCCTCCAAGAAAGAAAACTCGGTATCTCTATCTACTGCCGAAGCTGAGTATATTGCTGCTGGATCTTGTTGTGCGCAATTACTATGGATGACACAAACGCATAAGGATTATGGAATCCATGTTAGAAATGTTCCATTGCTTTGTGACAATGAAAGTGCTATTAAAATTGTTCATAATCCTGTGCAACATTCTCGAACTAAACATACTCAAGTTCAACATCATTTCATTCGTGATCATGTTGCCAAAGGAGATATTAATCTTAAGAATGTTTGTACTAACAAGCAATTGGCCGGTATCTTTACTAAACCACTTGATGAGAAAACGTTTTGTCACTTGAGGAGTGAGTTGAACATCATTGATGCTTCAAACTTGAGCTAGACTCACTCGGTTGCATGCAAGGGCATGAGCTTTCTTGATACTTCCATGATATTCCTAACATGTTATCTTATACCATGGAATTCTATGCTCCCTTGTATTGCATCTAACCTTTTGTAGGTACTTGGGAGAATTTCATTCCACAAGATTGCCATCAACTTCAATCATAAACAATCTTGTCATTACCAAGTATCCACAACCCCTCTTGATGATGGAAGGAAGAAGACAACTTAACCATATCCTTGACATATACTTGATGTGATCATATTCACAAAATCTTAATTGGTATCATGTCAATAGGATATATCTATTGTTCTTCCTTGCATGACTACTCAATGTAGGTAACAAGTGTACTCAAACAAGAAGGATTGCTCCCAACTCAAGATGATTTTCATCAACCTCGAGCATCCTCAACAAGTTCACCTACAAGCAACGTCATCAACATCACTCAAAGGTATGTACTCATATCCTTGAAAAGGCTTTACTCCAAGTCATGAGCTAAAGCAACTCAAGTGATATGAAGACATTAAAATGCTTAATCGAAAAATGGTAACCCCATTTTGAGCTTAACGTAGAGTATGACCTATGATCAAGTATTCTTGCTTGGCTCCTAAGTCAATATACTCTAATATAGGTGACCTAGTCACCGCCCATCATCTAGTTAAGTATTTTGGTTGGTTCATTCTCTATTTGCATGATTTCTTGGAACCACTCAAATCTTCTCTAGTTGATATCCTTTTGTAAAAAAAATCTCTTTTGAATCTTTGAAAACAGAAACTTGGTCCCTTATTCTTTTCTTTCTGTTTTAGCCTCGGAGCCGCCGATTCAGATATCTCGGTTCTACCGAAATTGCAGACAAGCTGCACCACAAAATCTCGGTACCACCGATCTATCTGTCTCGGAGTCACCGATTTGTTTTCTTTTCTTATTTGTGTTCGCTGATGCAAATCTATGTTTCTTTTGTGATCTTTCAAGTGATGATTCTGTTACTTCAATGATCCCTTCTTATTATTAAAAAAAATCTCAAAGGAGGAGAAGTCTTACAAAATCTCAGAGGGAGAGAAATTCTTTTCAATGATTCCCTCAGTTTTCATTTCTATGAACCCTACTTTCAATGATCCTTGTTCTCCAGGATGCCTTCTTAGTCAATGATCCCTATACCTACTCCTAAATTTGACCTTTTTGGAAATTAATGCCAAAGGGGGAGAATAACAAAGCTTCATGCTAAAGGAAGAGTTACATGCTTATGCAAAGGGGGAGATATGATCAAGGGGGCGAGCAGATATCAAGCTTTTACTTATATAAACAAGGTGAGAATACCAAAGTAGGGGGAGAAAAACATGTTTTGGAGAATACTATGCTTATTTTATCTTGTTTATTTGACTATTCACTTTAGAATTTTTTCTCACCCTATCCAATCCCAATATCTACATGCTAAGATTCAGGGGGAGAGGATGATTTACTACTTTCACATCTAAGGGGAGAAAATTCTAAATGATCTTGGAGACATATCAATCTTAAAAGAATATTATCTTTTATGTGTTCTCCATATCTTGGTACTTTCGAGTTCTATTGCCTTTTTGATTGGTAGAATACTCTTGTGTTTCCTAACATTCTTTTCTCAAGTGTATCTCTACTACTAGAATGCTCGAGAACTCAAGGTAAGTGTATGCATCATATCGTTGATCAAGATGATCTCTTACTTCTTGCACATATTGTTTGCAAGAGTGAAGTCTTGAACAAGGATACATCTCAATCCTATATATTTGATGCATATAGCCAAGATACACATGACTTCCTATATCCCTTTCTATCCCCATTCTATCCTGCCGGCTGCTGCCTCTGGAGGCTGTGGGGCCTCTCGAGACTCCATGCTCAGGCGCCGTGCTGCGGCTGGAGCCCCCGAGCGGGGGTCGACTGCTCAAAGATGCAAATCCCTGAGGCGACAGGGCCTTGCATCCTAGTTCTGAGGTGCCCTGGGAGGGGCCGAAGCACACGGCCCCTTGCGAAACACCAACTCAGAAAGGGTGGTGCGGCGGCATTCACGCCGGCAAGTAGCCATGCAGGCAAGGTAAAATGTCAGGAAACAGATCAGATGCAAGAGAAACTATTGAAATATGCATAAACGAGGCGACTGTAGGGGTGTGCCCTGATCGCCTGAGGATAATGCGGCCCGGTGGGCGCCCTCAAATGGAGTGAACCAAAAAGTTACCTGGTAGCAGCCAACAAAAAGTCACCTGGCGGCCATGCCGCTGAAGAGTCGAAGCTGCCGTCATTGCCTGATCTTACACCTCCACGAGCGCGACCCTCATGGATCCGTCGTCTCCCGAGGCTCGGGACCTTCGCTTGGTCCGAGCATCTCCTCCAACTCCTCACCGCGCCTCGCCAGGCAAGGTATGAGCATGGCTCAGTAAAGGCGCTTGAACATGACGCCTGCGTTCGCCAGTCCGAAGGGCATGCGGACGTAAGCGTTCGGGTAGACCCATCCATGATCGGCACGCGCTGGCCAGAAGGGGCCCTGGGACGTGGCCCTACTGATCGCGAGCACGTTGACGCAGACGCGCGGCTGGTCGATCGTGCCAATGACGGTGAAAGCACAACATGCTCCCTTGGTGGTTTTGATAATTCATGACAACATACATTGTCTCTTGGACTAATACTTTTACCTAGTATATTTCAGATATAAGTCCATGGAGAGTTGGGTTGGCAAAAAGGACTGTGGAGATTGTGGAGAAACCCCAAGATGCAAGGAAATGGATTGGCAAAGCTTCAAGGAAGAGGACTCTACGTTTTACATTTGTGAGAAATCACTTTGAGTCCATAGGAAAGCCAATAGTATTAAAAGGGGGTAAGGTACTGTTGGTGAACAAAATGCTCATACGTGCACAAGTGATAGTCACCAAAAACACCCACAAGCTCTTCCACAAAAAGTCTATCAAAGCCAAATATTCAAAATCGGTGCAACCAACACTTCCCACTCGGTACCACCGATTCTCAACCTCAGACAGACTCAGCCAAACCCTAGCCACTTCGGTGCAACCGATTCCATTCCGGTGCCACCGAGTTTGGGTTGCCAACTTTCTGTTACGCAAATTCACAATATCGGTACCACCGAGATTGTTGGATCGGCGTCACCGAGATTGGGCAATCTGACCGTTGGTCACCTTATCGGTGCAACCGAGTTTCATATATCGGTCTCACCGAGATTCAAAAGTTGCCACCTTTTGGTCACTTCGGTACCACCGAGATTAACACATCGGTGTCACCGAGTTGGTCATTTTCTGTGTAACGGTTGGATTTTTGGGGATGCCTATATATACCCCTTCACCACCACCTACTCGAAAGAGAAGCACTCAGAACTATTCCATACTTGCCCCATCCAGTTTTCTGAGAGAGAACCACCTACCCTTGTGTTGAGGTCAAGATCATCCACTCCAACCATATGGATCTTGATTTCTAGCCTCCCCAAGTTGCTTTCCACCAATCCCATCTCTTCCACCAAGCCAAATCTGTGAGAGAGTGATTGTGTGTTGAGGAGTCTATCATTTTGAAGCACACGAGCAAGGAGTTCATCATCATTGCCGAGCCTATTACCTTTTGGAGGGTGGTGCCTCCTAGATTGGTTAGGTGTCGCTTGGGAGCCTCCTACTTCGTGTTGTGGAGTTGAACCAAGAAGTTTGTATGGGCAAGGAGATCGCCTACTTCGTGAAGATCTACCCATAGTGAGGCTAGTCCTTCGTGGACGGAAGCCGTTATGGAATAGTCAAGGTTGCTACTTCGTGGACCCTTATGGGTGGAGCCCTCCGTGGACTCTCGCGACCGTTACCCTCCGTGGGTTGAAGACTCCATAAACGTGGACGTACGATAGCACCACCTATCGGAACCACGGGAAAAATCCGTGCGTCTCCAATTGTGTTTGAAATCCATATCTCAACTCTTTACATCATGTGCAATGTCTTTACTTTCCGCTGCTATACTATTAGACTAGCATGTGTAGGGCGTACTTGACTTGCTACCTTGCTATAATTGTTAAAATCTGCCAGCCAATTAACTTGGGAAAAGGTTAGGTTTTTAAATTCCTGCTAGTAGTCTATTCACCCCCCTGTAGACAGTCTTCTAATGATCCCTCAGACGGCGGCTGCGATTGGTGGTGCTGGGCAGTCCCCGCCTTGCATGGTCTGTGCTTCTCGAAGCTCCTCGATGGCTCTGATGACGGACTCTTGCGAGCTCGGCGCCACGCGCCATGCTCCCAGCTCGAGCTGACGTGCATCAGGACGTGCCTTCTGGTTGTGCTCGAGCGCCTCTCTTGTCTCACTGGCCAAGCCGGAAACTCCCCGGATGGGAGCCCCCGGGCCCGACCCCAGTGGGGCGCCGAGCACGCTTTCCTATGCGATAGGAGGTGGGGCCCCGTCCCTGGGCGCAGAGCTCGAGGTTCCAGGACGCCCCGCGGGAAGGGCTGCTTCTTCTTCTTGCACAGGTCCTCACGAGGCAGGGCATCCTCCTCGTCGTCCGAGCGCTCGGCCGCCGCGGCGCAGTAAGCACGCTCGAGGGAGTAGACAGCATCCTTTTCATCGCAAGCAACGGTGATGACGCCGCCACTCCCTGGCATCTTCAGGACGTTGTAGCCATGGTGAGTCACCGCCATGAACTTGGCGAGGGCCGGGTACCCAAGGATCGCGTTGTACGGGAGGTGGATGTGCGCGACATCGAAGGCGATGATCTCGGTGTGGTAGTTCTCGCGTCCGCCGAAGGTGACAGGCAGGCGCACTTGCCCGATGGGGACGGTGGACCCGTCGGTGACTCCCGAGAAGGGCTTGGTCGGCATGAGCTGTTCGTACGGCACCTGGAGCGTCTCGAAGGTCTCAATGGAGAGGACGTTGAGCCCCGCTCCACAGTCGATGAGGGTCTTGGTGACAAGGACGTTGCTGATGGTTGGAGTGCACAGCATGGGGAGCTTACCGGCCACGGCCGAGCACCTGAGCTGATCCCTCGCGTCGAAGGTAATGGCCACCTGGGACCACTTGAGGGGACGCATTGCTTCGGGTTTTGGGAGAGCCGCGTTCACCTCCCACGCAAACTGCTTGAAGACGCGGTTGGAGGCCGGGGCCTGGGAGCCACCCAGGATACAGGCCACTGCCCTGACCTCCTGGAAGCCCCCAGCCCCCTCATCTTGCCTGTCCTCTTCCTTCCTTCTGGGTGGTGGTGGCAGCGGTGGAAGGCCGGCCTCGCGAGGGCGGAACTCACGGGGTTGGCCACGACGTGACCCCTCCGGAGGGTCATCGCGCCAGCGGTCCTCCCGAGCCTGATCGCGCCAGCGGTCCTCCCGAGGCTGGTCACGCCATCCCTGGCGCGGTTCCCGGTTGTCCCAACGGCCTCCGCCGCGTCCGAAGCCACTGTCAGCACGCCCAGGGCGCCGGCCGAAGTGTTCGGCGTGGACCAGCCTGAGTTCTTGGCAGTCGGCGGTGTCGTGGTTGTTGGTGCCATGAAAGATGCAGGTCGGTCTTCCTCCTGCGGGGTGCTCCTCCCCCCGGCTACGCTTCGCCTCAGGCTCAGCCGCAAGCACGGCTAGGGCCTTGCGCTTTGTCTCCTTGGCCTTGGTCTTCTTTTCCTCTGGCTCTGCCGCCGGAGGCCCACGGAGCGACAGGCGGCCCTCTTCAGCCTTGGCGCACCTTTTCGCCAGATTGAACATCTCCAGGGCTGAGCAGAGTTCGTCGTTCATGGCGAGCTCCTCCTTCATCTTGAGGTCCGTGACGCCGTCGGTGAACGCGGAGATGATAGCCTCGTCCGACGCCTTCGGGATCTTGAGGCGCGTGGTGGTGAAGCGTTGTATGAACTTGTGCAGGGTCTCCCCGTCCTGCTGCTTTACACGCCGCAGGTCGTTCATGGTGAGTGCTCGGTTGCGGGTGCCTTGGAAGTTGGCAACGAAACGCTTGCGCAGGCCGTCCCAGGAGGTGATGGACTAATCCGGGAGGTTGAGGAGCCAGGAGAGTGCGCCACCTTTGAGCGCCATGGGGAACCAGCATGCCATGACCTTGTCGTCTCCACCTGCCGCCCGGATGCTCAGCGAGTAGAGCTGTAGGAACTCAGCGGGATCCGAGATGCTGTCGTAGTGAGGGGGTAGGTCAGGCTTGAACTTGCATGGCCACGTGGTTGGGTGGAGCTCCGGGGCGATGTCAAGGCACCCCACCAGCTCGACGGGTGATGCGTGCGCGGGAGGGACCTGGTCTTGACGCTCCTGTGGGGCCACCTCGAGTGGTGCCTGGTCGCGGCGCTGGGTCGGCAGCGCGGGGAGCGCGCGTGCGTCGACGCGCGGCCGAGGAACCACCTGGCAGCTTACTTCTTCTCTTGCCCTCGCTCGCGGTTTGCGGGGCTGGTCGCGGGGGCGCGCTTCTCCCTTGGGCTCGGGGTCGACATCGCGTTGCGGAGGGGGCGGCGGTGCGTTGTGGGCCACATCGTCTGCTAGGGAAGGTCGGGGTCGAAGCGAGTAGGAGAGCGCTGAAGCATCGCCGGTAGCACTGACGAGCTCCGCGATGCGCCGAAGCCAGTCGTAGCGGTCGGGGGCGGGGCGGTAGCGGAGCAGCTCGTTCGCCATGGCGAGCGCACCCGAACCACGCGCCGGCCAAGACCGAACGTGGGAGGACGACCCGGTAGCAGGAACGATCGACGGAGTTGCGGTCTGGCTATCGCGTCGCGCGGTGACCGGCTGGGAGGAGTCTTGTAGTTCGTGGGCATCTGGGCCCGTGGCGGCGTTGGCCACCAGTGAAGGGGACCGGCGCGTGCCGGTGCGGCCCACAGGTGCCGTCTGGGCGACGCGGGCAACACGGCGCTCGGCGCGAGCTCGACGGGCGTCAGACATCGAAGCGGCGAGGTGGGAGAAGATCTTGGCTTGGGGAAGACTCCGACACGCCCCCTACCTGGCGCGCCAAATGTCGATTTTCGGGCTCTGCAAACACCCTTAAGATTCGAACACAGGGGCGTGTGCGAGGATCCCCTGCGGCCTCGCCCAACCTAGTTCGCTACTCGATGGACCAAACGACAAACTCGCACGATGGCGAGGAAGAAGATGAACACGGTAGTTTACCTAGGTTCGGGCCGCTGCGAAGCGTAATACCCTACTCCTGCTTTGGTGGATTGCCTCTCGAGGAGGTGTGGTGGATGAACTAGTACAGTGTTTCGGAGCCTCGTGAGGGCGCTCCTGAGGTGTTCTTGGCCCTCCGTCGGCTTGGTGGTGGATGAGTGAATCGACTGCTTTCGGATCCCCCTCTACGGTGCAGCCTAGCCTCTATATATAGCGGTGGCCCGGGTCCTCTTCCCTTATCGCAATGGCGGGAAGGGATCCCACAACGGCCAATTTTGAAGGGGGACAAGAGTACATGCCCGCCCTGCCCAAAGGCGGTCTTTGCCTGCAAAGTAGCTGTCGATGATGCAGAGGTGGGCTCGGCGATGACATCCGTCCTGCGGGGCTCGTGGTCATGGTCTTGTTGCACCGGAATGGAAACCTTTGGGGAGTGCTTTGGGAACTCGCGTACGTCCTTGCTCCCTTTGCACCAAAGGGGAAACTGCGCCGCCTAGCGCGCTGGTGCCCGCCTGTCCTTCCTTGCGTCATCTTTGACTCCTGAGGCCGGGCTCTGCATAGAGATCTCCGCCGCTCCGGAGGGGGCCTGGGGAGGCCCATCCCTTGCCGGTCTTGACGCTGCTCCTCCTCGCGAGCCTAGGGCCCTCGCGAGGGCCTTGTCTTGAGTGGGGCCATGCCTGGCTGTGTTTGGCTGATGAAGTGGGCCATGCCCTGGGCCGCAAGCAGGCAGGTCTGGGTACCCCCGTCCCCAGAACACCGACAGGGGCAAGTATGGAATAGTTTTGAGTGCTTCTCTTTCGAGTGGGTGGTGGTGAAGGGGTATATATAGGCATCCCCAAAAATCCAACCGTTACACCTAAAGTCACCAACTCGGTGACACCATAGTATAAAACTCGGTGGTACCGAAGTGACCAAAAGGTGGGAACTTTTGAATCTCGGTGAGACCGATACATAACTCTCGGTGGTACCGATTAGGTGACCAACGGTCAGATTGCACAACTCGGTGACGCCGATTCTCAAGTTTCGGTGGTACCAATTCTTGACCATGGCTAACCAGAGAGTTGGTCCAAAAACTCGGTGAGACCAATTCACAAAACTCGGTGGTACCGATTCTTGTGAATGGCTAACCAGGAAGTTGGTCCAAATCTCGGTGAGACCGACTGGCAAAACTCGGTGGTACCGATGCTTGAAAATAGCTAAACAGAAAGTTGGCAACTGAACTCGATGGCACCGATGTAGAATAGGTTGCACCGAATGGCTAGGGTTTGGCATGAGTCTGTCAGAGTTTGGGAATCGGTGGCACCGAGTGGGAATTGTTGGTTGCACCGATTTTTAAGATAGGCTTGGACAGACTTTTGTGGAAGAGTTTGTGGGTGTTTTTGGTGACTATCACTTGTGCACGTGGAGCATCTTGTTCACCAACAGTACCTTGCCCCTTTTAATAGTATTGGCTTTCCTATGGACTCAAAGTGATTTCTCACAAAGTAAAATGTAGAGTCCTCTTGCTTGAAGCTTTGCCAATCCATTTCCTTGCATCTAGGGGTTTCTCCCCAATCCTTTTGTCATCCCTATCATTGAACTTTTCCTGAAATATGCTTTAGTGGAAACATTAGTTCAATGACATATATGTTGTTATTAATTACCAAAACCACAAAGGGAGCAAATGTGCTTTCAATCTCCCCCTTTTTGGTAATTGATGACAACATATAGATCAAAGCTTCGACATATGATATAATCAATGAATATAATCGTCGCTTTGAGAAGTATTAGATAAGCAAGAGCTCCCCCTAAATTTGTGCATTATTTTAAATTTGTGTTTGAATGCAAATGCACAATCGATTAGGTACATGGGGCACTCTTTCATGTCACATACAGCTTGGTGGTGTGCGAGAATAATAAGAATGAATATCATAGCACAACACAATCAAGCAAAGGTGAATAATCATCTCATAAGCATCACCATGATAGGAAATAGTAGTGATACACATCAAGTGTATGATCAAACAACAACAAAGTTTAACACAACCAAACCAAAAGATATCAAATGTTTTTGAAAAGCGATAAAAACCAACGATCTCTCTCTTGAAGCCTAAAGATCTATATACATCTTCTCCCCCTATGGCAACAAGTTACCAAAAATTTCAAAGGTATATCGCTAATCGTTCTTCAGGGACTGTGATAACCCACAAGTATAGGGGATCAGTTGTAGCCTTTCTCGATAAGTAAGAGTGTCGAACCCAACGAGGAGCTAAAGGGAGAACAAATATTCCCTCAAGTTCTATCGAGCACCGATACAACTCTACGCACGCTTAACTTTCGCTTTACCTAGAACAAGTATGAAACTAGAAGTACTTTGCAGGTGTGATAGGATAGGTTTGCAAGAAAATAAAGAGCACGTAAATAAAAACTAGGGGCTGTTTAGATGAAGAAACAACTAAGTTAGTCTTAGTAGAGAGCTTTTTGTCACAAGAAAGTTAGTTGTCCCTAGGCAATCGATAACTAGACCGGTAATCATTATTGCAATTTTATATGAGGGAGAGGCATAAGCTAACATACTTTCTCTACTTCGATCATATGCACTTATGATTGGAACTCTAGCAAGCATCCGCAACTACTAAAGATCATTAAGGTAAAACCCAACCATAGCATTATAAGGTATCAAGTCCTCTTTACTCCCATATGCAACAACCCACCTACTCGGGTTTATGCTTCTGACACTCAAGCAACCCACCATAGGCAAATCATGAACACATTGCAACACCCTATAGCGAGGATCCCTCACGCTTGCGGGACACAGAGAGCACCATAGGACAGCACCAATAATAAAACATGCAACTCAAACCAATCATGATCATCAATCAACCCATAGGACAAAACGGATCTACTCAAACATCATAGGATAGCCATACATCATTGGGAAATAATATATAGCGTTGAGCACCATGTTTAAGTAGAGATTACAGCGGGGAGAAGGGGTGTTACACTGCTGCATATAGGGGGGGAGTTGGTGATGACAGCGGCAAAGTTGTTGGTGTAGATCGCCGTCACAATGATGGCCCCGGCGGCGTTTCGGTGCCACCGGGAGAGAGGGGGAGAGATCCCCCCTCCTTCTTATTCTTCCTTGGCCTCCCCCCTAGATGGGAGGAGGGTTTCCCCTCTGGTCCTTGGCTTCCATGGTGGCGGAGGGGCAAGAGCCCCTCTGAGATTGGATCTCTCTCTCTGTTTCCTTGTGTTTCTACCTTCCCAGATTCTGGCCTTATACCGTTTCTTATATTCCCGGAGATCCGTAACTCCGATTGGACTGAAATTTTAACACGATTTTTATCCGGATATTAGCTTTCTTGTGGCGAAAGAAGGGCACCAATCTCCTTACGGGGTGGCCACAAGCCAGCCTGGCGCGCCCTACCCCCCCAGGGCGCGCCCCTATGGCTTGTAGGCCCCTCGGGCACCGCCTTCTGTTGATTCCACTTCCCAAAATTCACATATATTCCAAAAAAAATCTCCGTAAGTTTTTATCCCGTTTGGACTTCGTTTAATATGGATTTTCTGCGAAACAAAAAACATGCAAAAAACAGGAACTGGCACTGGGCACTGGATCAATATGTTAGTCCCAAAAATAGTATAAAAAGTTGCCAAAAGTATATGAAAGTTGTAGAATATTGGCATGAAACAATCAAAAATTATAGATATGACGGAGACGTATCAGCATCCCCAAGCTTAATTCCTGCTCGTCCTCGAGTAGGTAAATGATAAAAAAGATAATTTTTGATGTGGAATGCTACCTAGCATAATCTTGATCATATAATCTAATCATGGCATGAATATTAAGACACAAGTGATTCAAAGCAATAGTCTATCATTTGACATTAAGACAATAATACTTCAAGCATACTAATAAAGCAATCATGTCTTCTCAAAATATCATGGCTAAAAGAAAGTTATCCCTACAAAATCATATAGTCTGGCTATGCACCATCTTCATCACACAAAGTATTTAATCATGCACAACCCCGGTTTTAGCCAAGCAATTGTTTCATACTCTAGTATTCTCAAACTTTTTCAACTTTCACGCAATACATGAGCGTGAGCCATGGATATAGCACTATAGGTGGAATAGAATATGGTGGTTGTGGAGAAGACAAAAAGAAGGAGATAGTCTCACATCAACTAGGCGTATCAACGGGCTATGGAGATGCCCATCAATAGATATTAATGTGAGTGAGTAGGGATTGCCATGCAACGGATGCACTAGAGCTATAAGTGTATGAAAGTTCAAAAGAAACTAAGTGGGTGTGCATCCAACTTGCTTGCTCACGAAGACCTAGGGCAATTTGAGGAAGCCCATCATTGGAATATGCAAGCCAAGCTCTATAATGAAAAATTCCCACTAGTATATGAACATAACAATATAGGAGACTCTCTATCATGAAGATCATGGTGCTACTTTGAAGCACAAGTGTAGAAAAAGGAATAATAGCATTGCCCCTTCTCTCTTTTCTCTCATTTTTTTTTGGTGGGCTTCTTTGGCCTCTTTTTTTATTTGTGCTTCTTTGGCCTCTTTTATTTATTTGTAAAGTCCGAAGACTCATCCAAACTTGTGAGGGAATCATAGCTTCCATCATCCTTTCCTCACATCGGACAATGCTCTAATAATGATGATCATCACACTTTTATTTACTTACAACTCAAGAATTACAACTCGATACTAGAACAAAATATGACTCTATATGAATGCCTCCGACGGTGTACCGGGATGTGGAATGATCTAGCATAGCTAATGACATCAAGAAACGGACAAGCCATGAAAACATCATGCTAGCTATCTTACAATCATGCAAAGCAATATGACAATGATGGTGCGTGTCATAATAAACGGAACGGTGGAAGTTGCATGGCAATATATCTCGGAATGGCTATGGAAATGCCATAATAGGTAGGTATGGTGGCTGTTTTGAGGAAGGATATATGGTGGGTGTAATGCACCGGCGAAAGTTGCGCGGTACTAGAGAGGCTAGCAATGGTGGAAGGATGAGAGTGCGTATAATCCATGGACTCAACATTAGTCATAAAGAACTCACATACTTATTGCAAAAATCTATTAGCTATCAAAACAAAGTATTAGACGCATGCCCCTAGGGGAGAGGTTGGTAGGAGTTAACCATCGCGCGCTCCCGACCTCCACACAAAGGATGACAATCAACAAATAAATCATGCTCCGACTTCTTCACATAACGGTTCACCATACGAGCATGCTATGGGAATCACAAACTTTAACACAAATATTTCTACCAATCCACAATTAGTCACTAGCATGTCTCTAGTATCACCATCTTTATATCGCAAAACTATTGCAAGGAATCAAACATATCATATTCAGTGATCTACAAGTTTTATGTAGGATTTTATGACTAACCATGTGAATGACCAACTCCTGTTAACTCTCTAAATAGATATAAGTGAAGCATGAGAGTTTAATTCTTTCTACAAAAGATATGCCCACGCTCTAAAAAATATAAGTGAAGCAAAAGAGCATTCTACAAATGGCGGTTTTCTATGTGTAGAGAAACAGGCAATCCAAACTTCAAATGATATAAGTGAAGCACATGAAGCATTCTATAAAGCCATACTCAAAAGATATAAGTGAGGTGCAAAGCGCCTTCTATAAATCAACCAAGGACTTTCTCATACCAGCATGGTGTATTATTAAAAGAAAAATAAAAAGCACACGACGCTCCAAGATTTACGCATATCATGTGACGAATAAAAATATAGCTCCAAGTAAAATTACCGATGGTTGTTAGAAGAAAGAGGGGATGCCTTCCGGGGCATCCCCAAGCTTAGTTTCTTGGGAGTCCTTGAATATTACCTTGGGGTGCCTCGGGCATCCCCAAGCTTAGTCTCTTTCCACTCCTTATTCCTTCATCCATCGTGATCTCACCCAAAACCTGAAAACTTCAATCACACAAAACTTAACAAAACCCTCGTGAGATCCGTTAGTATAATAAAGAAAATTACCACTTTAAGTACTGTTGCCAACCAATTCATATTTTGTTTTTGCATTTTATCTACTGTAATATAACTTTTCCATGGCTTATACCACCGATACAATCGATAGTTTCGTCAAAACGAGCAAAACAATGCATCAAAAACAGAATCTGTCAAAAACAGGACAGTCTGTAGTAATCTGAACATTCACCATACTTCTGTAACTCTAAAAATTCTGAAAAATTAGGAGAAAATAAAAAATTTGCATATCAGTACTGTGTAAAAATTTCAGAAACTTTTGACATTCCAGTAAAAAATGTAAATTTACGCAATACAGCCAAAGTTTCTGTTTTTGCACTGCACACACCAAACAAGCAATCTAATCATCCTAAAGGCAAATCTTGGCACATTATTTTTATAATACAATGGATTTATACAAGGGTATAATTATTTTTGTTGAAAAGTTTCTGTAATTAATATTCACAAGGTTTCCATGGGCATGAACAAAGTTCAAGGCTAGCTCCCACTTTCACAATGCTCGTCCCTCTCACTTTCACTTTTCTTTTTGAAAAAGTTTTAGGTTCTCCTCTTTTTTTTTTTTTAACTATATAAAAGCACACAACAAAATAAAATGACTCTCTAAAACTTCCGGGTTGTCTCCCTGGCAGCGCTTTCTTTAAAGCCATTAAGCTAGGCATAAAGTGCTCAAGTAATGGATCCACCCGGATCCCAAGGTATATCAAAGTCAATTTTAATTAACAATGATTTGTAATTTAGTAGTGAGCACAAAGTAACATATATCATGCAACAACGAAGTCTAACTCTCTTCCTATGCATCGGCATGTCATAAAAGAACAATTCATGCACACAAAGTAAAGGCCAATACATAGCATAAGCAGTTTCTTGCAATTTTATCATATTGAAAACATAGAGAGGTGGAGATGTAGTTCCTCTCTCATAATAATTGCAAGTAGGAGCAGCAAGCACATGCATATTATATCTATCAAAATCATCATGTGCAATGGTAAAACGCAACCCATCAATATAATCCTTAATAAGCGCAAACTTCTTCGATATAGTGTAGTTGGGAGAATTCAAAGAGATAATAGGACTATCATGCCTGGGTGCAATAGCAACAATTTCATTCTTAACATAAGGAACTATAGCAAGTTCATCTCCATAAGCATAATTCATATTGGCATCGTGCCCACAAGCATAGCAAGCATCAATTTCATCAAAAAGGGATATTTCAAATGAATCCAAGGGATCATAGCAATCAACATAGCATTCATCCTTCGGTAAGATCGAAGGGAAATTAAACAATGTATGAGTTGAAGAGTTACTCTCATTAGAAGGTGGGCATGGGTAGCTAATCCGCTCTTCCTCCTTTTGTTCTTCGCTCTCCTCGTCATATTTTTCATCAAATGAGCTCACAGTGTCATCATTTTCTTCTTCCATAGTTTCCTGCAAAATATTAGTCTCCTCTTGGACAGTGGAGGAGTCCTCAATATATGGCTTAACATAAGCATTAGAAGCATAGTTTTCATAGCAATATTTAAGTATGGCAAAACTTGCAGATTTGTAAAGAGTAGCATCATACTTTTCAATCAAAGAAGCAATTTCATAGGCACCCTTAAAAGCAACAAATTCTTCAATTTGCTCAATATCATAGTAATTATAAACACCCTTGGCATAAGAAGATACGATTCCATTATCCTTAAACTCACATTGATAGGGAAGGTGTTTTTAGGGTCTTCAGAACAACAAGTAAAATCATAAATTTTGCATAAATTCCAAGCATAGCATTGCAAAGTATTAATATGATGCCATAAAAGTTTCCCTTTTTGAGACAAGCGGTGTCGCACATAATAAGCATGCTCATTTAATGATTTGCCCTCAACTAAGCTAGTTGGGGTTTCAACACGAGCACAAGTGGATCGAAGATGACCCAAGTAATATTCTTTGGTGGTACGGAACACTAGTGGTTCCTCAACTTCTGGAGCAGCAAGTACATCTAATTTTTTTGGTATTTTGCGTTTCCTACCCATATCTAAAGATAGAAAACAAGTTAATAACAGAAAAATAAAAATTACTTAGTGATAAAGCAAACAAGCACACACGAGAATATTCACCCCACGCTATTGCTCCCCGGCAACGGCGCCAGAAATAGGTCTTGATAACCCACAAGTATAGGGGATCAGTTGTAGCCTTTCTCGATAAGTAAGAGTGTCGAACCCAACGAGGAGCTAAAGGTAGAACGAATATTCCCTCAAGTTCTATCGACAACCGATACAACTCTATGCACGCTTAACGTTCGCTTTACCTAGAACAAGTATGAAACTAGAAGTACTTTGTAGGTGTGATAGGATAGGTTTGCAAGAAAATAAAGAGCACGTAAATAAAAACTAGGGGATGTTTAGATGAAGAAACAACTAAGTTAGTCTTAGTAGAGAGCTTTTTGTCACAAGAAAGTTATTTGTCCCTAGGCAATCGATAACTAGACCGGTAATCATTATTGCAATTTTATATGAGGGAGAGGCATAAGCTAACATACTTTCTCTACTTGGATCATATGCACTTATGATTGGAACTCTAGCAAGCATCCGCAACTACTAAAGATCATTAAGGTAAAACCCAACCATAGCATTATAAGGTATCAAGTCCTCTTTACTCCCATATGCAACAACCCACCTAATCGGGTTTATGCTTCCGTCACTCAAGCAACCCACCATAGGCAAATCATGAACACATTGCAACACCCTACAGCGAGAATCCCTCACGCTTGCGCGACACGGAGAGCACCATAGGACAGCACCAATAATAAAACATGCAACTCAAACCAATCATGATCATCAATCAACCCATAGGACAAAACGGATCTACTTAAACATCATAGGATAGCCATACATCATTGGGAAATAATATATAGCGTTGAGCACCATGTTTAAGTAGAGATTACAGCGGGGAGAAGGGGTGTTACACCGCTGCATATAGGGGGAGAGAGTTAGTGATGACGGCGGCGAAGTTGTTGGTGTAGATCGCCGTCACGATGATGGCCCCGGCGGCGTTCCGGTGCCACCGGGAGAGAGGGGGAGAGAGCCCCCCTCCTTCTTCTTCTTCCTTGGCCTCCTCCCTAGATGGGAGGAGGGTTTCCCCTCTGGTCCTTGGCTTCCATGGCGGCGGAGGGGCGAGAGCCCCTCCGAGATTGGATCTCTCTCTCTCTGTTTCCTTGTGTTTCTGCCTTCCCAGATTCTGGCCTTTCACCGTTTCTTATATTCCCGGAGATCCGTAACTCCGATTGGACTGAAATTTTAACACGATTTTTACCCGGATATTAGCTTTCTTGCGGCGAAAGAAGGGCACCAACCGCCTTACGGGGTGGCCACAAGCCAGCCTGGCGCGCCCTACCCCCCCAGGGCACGCCCCTATGGCTTGTGGGCCCCTCGGGCACCGCCTTCTGTTGATTCCACTTCCCAAAATTGACATATATTCCAAAAAAAATCTCCGTAAGTTTTTATCCCGTTTGGACTTCGTTTGATATGGATATTCTGCGAAACAAAAAACATGCAACGAACAGGTACTGGCACTGGGCACTAGATCAATATGTTAGTCCCAAAAATAGTATAAAAAGTTGCCAAAAGTATATGAAAGTTGTAGAATATTGGCATGAAACAATCAAAAATTATAGATACGACGGAGACGTATCAGGCTGATCTCCTCCAGTGGCCGATGAAGGAGTCGAGAGAACGGCATCAGCGAAGATGTTGACAGACGTCATGGACGGAGTCGGAGTAGCAACTGGAGGAACTGGAGGAGCTGATGGAGCTGAAGAGGCTGTAGCAGGTGCTGATGAAGATGGTCGCAACTCTGAAGCTGGCACTGTAGCTGATCTAGCCTGAGTAGTGAACTGAGTGCTAGTCCTAAGAGGTGCACGATCCTTATCATCATCGTCAGTAGAATGAGAGCTAGGCACTGCGTCAACTTCCTTCTTGAGCTCATTCACAGTCACTGTGAGCACATCCACCTTGTTGTTGAGAGTGTGAAACTTGTTGTCAACAATCCTCGAGAGGCTCGCCTGGTTCTTCAATATCTCGCTGATGTTCTTTTGAATGCTGAGCACAGAGCTAAGAATGAGATCCATCTGCTCACTCCTAGACCTGGGCACCTGAGAACTAGAGTCTCTGGCTGCCTCTACATGTGCCTGTGCTGTAGCTGAAGTGGGATGACCTGGGTCCATCACCACAACGTTATCTTCTAGATCTGGCAGAAGTGGAAACTGTGGTCTGTCAAGTGCAAAGATGTGCTTCTCAAGCTTGGAGTTGATAAGCATCTGGATATAGGGTGCATAGCAGCATGAGCGCTTCTGATCAGCAGCAACCCTCTTCACAGTCTTCACTATCAAATCCATCACTCTGAATCTTGTATGTTGATCTAGATGGAGCAGCATGTTGATGGAATAGCCTCTGATCATCTTCTCATCTCCAGACTTAGGAATCAAGGTATGCCTCAAGATGGTGTTGAAAGTGCGTAGGCCAGCCTGGAGGAAGTAAATGGATCCTAGCTTGTGAGACTTCACATGTGCAGCGGGGATCTCATTGTACATGTTCATCATAGCATTGTGGCTAGCCTTGGGCTCATTGTAGACATTGATGTCACCATCTTCCACTTGTGGGACTCCTAATATGGTAGCCCATTCCTCAACAGTGGATTCATATCTTGCTCCTTCAATCATCCATACAATTCTACCATCTCCATATAAATGAGAAGTGGAGTAGAATTGCATGATCATCTCATCGTTCCAAGTAGTAAATTCCTTGCCAACAAATTCATCCAGACCAATGCAGTGAAAGTTGTCTTGCACACTTGGGAAGTAATCTTCATTCTCCTTGATGTACTTCCAATCTACATACCTCGTATCACTCACAGCAGGGCTCTTATCAAGCAAGATTGTCTCATAGAAATCTTGTTGCTCCTTTGTATAGAATCTGCAGTCCACAGCTGTTTTTCTCCTCTGTGAGTATGGATCAATGGCTCTCCAATCTCTCAAACAAGAGTCCTTCCTCTTCTTCATGTCCTCAGCAAGTAGGTGGCTAGCATTGTGCTCTGGAAGGTGTGGTCTTAGCTTCATCAAAGCTGACATAGCATCATCCTCAGCTTCCCTAAAGGTGGAGGTCTTGTTCTTCCTAGAAGCTGGTATCTCTCTGGAGAACCTCTTGGGTTTGTCTGCAGCAGCTTTCTTGGGGGCAGTCTTGGTGCCCTTGGATGTGGTAGTCTTAGGCATAGCATCTGCCACGAGCTTCTTCTTCTTCTTTGGAGGAGCCTTGGAAACTGGCTCTTCCTCCTCTTCCTCAGCAGCAGCAGCCTCTGCTGGATCCTCATATATTGAGGTAGGCCAGCCCATGACATGAATGATCATTTTCCTGGACCTCTTCTTCTCTCCTGCCTTCTTAGGCATGGACTTCTTGGAGGGCTCAATAGTCATTGTTGCCCTAGAGCTCTCTGGTGCTCTTGCTGACCCTGAGCTAGCATACTCCTTTCTGATAGTCTTGTTCTTCTTGGATGAAGAGGCAGCAGCAGTGCTCTTGGCAGCATCATCCTTTTTGGACAGCTCCTCAGGAATAAAATCCTCATCTTCTTCATCTGAGTTGAGCTTCCTTCTTGCCCTGGTTGCAGCTTTGGGCAGATCAGGAGAGCTAGGAACATCATCATAGCTCCCCTCAGGACTAGTGCCTGAGCTCATGTCAACACTTTACTCTCTGAGATCATTCTGGCTGTCTTCAGCATCTGACATTTCTGACCCTGTGAAATAGAGTATAGAAGAGTGGAAGGGATTGAGTCATCACAAAATGCAGATGTTTTTCAAAGATTTGAACAAAGAAATCCTTAGATATAGTTTTCAGCAAAAAGGGATTTCGGTGTCACCGAGTCAAAAGTTTTGGTACCACCGAGAGACACAGAACTCTTTACAGAAACTTGGCAGCAATTTCGGTCGTACCGAGAATTGCCACTCGGTTTCACCGAGACTGTCCTCAGTAGTCCAAAACACAATCGGTAGAACCGATTTTTCTGACTCGGTATCACCGAGATTCGATTTTGCGGACGACTAGACCTACAAAAATTTCGTTCGCTAAGCTATTGAGATTTCTAGAGGATTGTGAGGATTGCAATCGGTGGATTATCGATAAAAGTAACTCCAATGCGCATGAATCGGACGGGGAGCGCAAAGAGGGCCGGATCCATACCCTAATTCGGTGAAGGATCCTCTAAGGCGACGACGGCAGTGAAGATTCCGTCGGCGGCGGCGATTCCCAACGGCGGAGGCACACGGGGAGGCAAGGGCGATGACAAGGCGGTCCGGAACGGCAGCTTAGGGTTGGAGGAAAACGGACTTTTGCGGTTGAATTTCAAAAGTCGGGTCCGCCAGGTAATATACCCTTCGCTGTCGGTGACACCGGTTCGAAATTATCGGTGCCACCAAGTTTCTCAACTGTCAGTTGACAGGGAAACTCGGTATAACCGAGAATAAGGAATCGGTGTTACCGAGATGGAAATCCATATCAACCCTAGGCATTCGGTGAGACCGAGATTTTGGTGTTGGTTCCACCGAGATGCACTTGGGAGGTTTTAATGGTCAGTCCTTTGTCGATACGGAACTCCGAGTGCTCCTCACACAGAGGGATCGAAAAGTACTTGTTCAAATTTTGTGATGTAACAATAATAGAATATGAGACAAGAAATCATAGATAGCTGGTCCTAGGCATTCTTGTCCATCCAATTGGCAAAAGAAAAATCAAAAGCCAAATAGCAACAATTGGATGTCCTCGAATGGATGAATAAACGAAACATGCTCACACAATAAGATGTCAAAGGAAATCATGGCAAACATGCACATACATACTAGCATCTATCAAGCATTTTGGTGATGACGGAGTCATCTATATATGAGTATATTGACTAGGAGCCAAGTAAGAATACTTGATCATAGGTCATACTCATTGTTTAAGCACAAGTGGGGTTACCACTTTTACATAAAGCATTTAATGTTGTCACATTCTAAGAGATGCTTTGACTCAAGTCTTAGAGTAAAGCTCCCCCTTGATGTGACATCCCCCCATAGGAGGGATAAACTAACCTTGGGTTTTTTCGATGAAGACTTCATGATGGTGAAGTAGTGGTGGATGCTCAAGGTTGATGAAGATCACCAAGAGTTGGGAGCATCCTTGTTGTTTCCTTACTCTTCTCACCTACATGGGTTAGTCCCAACACACAAGAGACAAATACAAGGATATCTATGGACATGGAGTGCAAAGCATATATGATGATGTCCATGGATTTGTTGATTACCTTGTCCCTTGCTTACCTTTGAGGCAATATGTGACTCCTTGAACTATTGCATGTTGTTGATGTTGATTGCAACTAGTTCTTGCCAATAATTAATGTGAGTGAATTTCATTGGTGGAGTCACCCCTCAAGAACTTCTCGAGTTCTTCTTCTTAGGGACCCACATCAACTTGATGGGGATCCTTGGTGTTGAAGTGGCACTTGTAGAAGTTGAGCTTGAAGTAGCCTTGGGAACCCACTCCACCAAAGCTTGGGATTCATCTTCATATGAGTCAATGTCCTCTTGAAGCTTGTTCTTTCCCTTGAGCTTGTGGTCTTGTGGTGGAAGGCCATCTTGAGTGTTTGTTCCCTTGGGAAGAGTATGTTCATACTTCTCCCTTTGAGGAACAAACTTGGGCTTGGGGTATTGACCTTCTTCCCATTCAACTCCATTAGCGTTGAAGTAGCCAATGCCATGGTTCTTCCGGTATCCTCCGTGCTTGCGTACAATCTCCTCAAATTGTTTACATCCAGCAAGACACTTGTAGATACCTTTCTCTATAATTACTTTCAATAAATCGTTTTCTTGCTCAAGTGTAACATGTCTAAGAGAATCATGATTAGTGGAATCAATAGAACTACTAGAAGCAACATCATTTGATTTAGCATTTTTATTGTTGCTACTAGATGAAGAACATTTCTTGCCTTTGTTACTAGTTTGTCTAGGTTTAACTTGTGGCATGAATGTAGACAAGAGTAATCGTTTGGCTAGATAAGATGAAGTCTTCTTTCGGAGATCGTCATTGATAGCTTTAAGAAACTCATGTTCTTGCTCCAAGGTGAGCTTCTCGAAGCGTAGCTTCTCATGAGTCCTTACAAGCTCTCTATGATCTTCTAGAGTAGATTCATGAGCTAACTTAAGAGTGTTTAATTCTTTAGTTAGTTGTTCTATTTTCATCTTATCATCATTAACCGACTTATCTTGACTAGCGTGAAAATTATCAAGTTCATTTTCACTAACATCGCTAGTTTTATCAAGGAGCAAGTCATCATCACAAAGTAAATCATCTTCATCACTATTGAAATCAAGATACTCGGGGTGTGATACCTTGGAGCCTTTAGCCATGAAGCAACTTCCACTCCCTTCATTTGGTGAATCAAGTAGATCATAGGAGTTGGTAGTCACTAGTGCAAGTCCGGCAACACCTTCATCTTGACTATAGTTGGAGTTGGAGTGATAGCTTCTCTGGGAGTTGTTGTCGGATTCGGAGCCGGAAACCCATTCACCAACATGAGCTTGATGTCTTATTCTTGTGTAGCTCTTGGTGTACTTGTCCTTCTTCTCCGAGTCCCTACTTCTCCTTGAGGGTCTTCGTTCATAACGATCATCTCTACTCCTTATCTCACTTTGAGGTGATTCATTCCTTGAGCTTCGTCTTCTAGGTGACTCTTCTCTTCGTTTGTAGGGAGCCATGAACTCATTGGAGTAGTGTCCGGGCTTCCCACAATTGTAGCAGTTTCGGTCATGACTTGACGAACGCTTCTCTTCATATCTTGAGTTGGAGCTTCGTTCTTTGCCTCTATTCTTGTAGAACTTGTTGAATTTCTTGACCATGAGGCTTATCTCTTCATTGGTGACAAGGTTGTCGCTTGAAGTTGCGGGAGCATCACTTGTGGATTTGTAAGCACCGCTTGACTTGTTGTGAAGCTCTTCTTTGTCCTTGAGTGTCAACTCATGAGCAACAATCCTTCCAATGACTTCTGTAGACTTGAGATCTTTGTAGTTGGGCATCATTTGGATTAATGTGCACACGGTGTCGTATCTCTCATCCAAAGCTCGAAGTATCTTCTTGATGATGAACTTGTCGGTCATTTCTTCGCTTCCTAAGCTGGCAATCTCATTTGTGATGAGAGCTAGCCAAGAGTACATTTCTGTGACTCCTTCACCATCCTTTATCTTGAACTTGTCAAGCTGACTTTGAAGAACGTCCAACTTGGATTCTCTCTCGGATTCGGTACCTTCATGCATATCAACCAAAGTATCCAAAATCTCTTTTGCATTCTCAAGACGCTGATTTTGTTGAATTCTTTGGGGCATAGGCAGTTGAAGAGAATGTCACATGCTTGAGCGTTGTATTGCAACATCTTCAATTCATCCGCGGTCGCTTCACGATTCGGTTCCTTTCCATCACCAAAAAATTCACCTTGCAAGCCAACACGAACAACAGACCAAATGGCAGGGTTATGACCAAGAATATGCATTTTCATTTTGTGCTTCCAACTAGCAAAATTTGTGCCATCAAAATACGGACCTCTACGATAATTTCCCTCACTAGACGCCATACTCTCCTAGGTTGTGAGACTAATGCAATGTAGACCAAAGCTCTGATACCACTTGTAGGATCGAAAGTATGTCTAGAGGGGGGGTGATTAGACTACTTGACCAAATAAAAATTCTACCTTTTCCCAATTTTAGAGTTTGGCAGATTTTCGCAATGATAACAAGTCAAGTACACCCTACACATGCATGTCTAAGAGTATAGCAGCGGAAAGTAACAACAAGCATATGTAGTAAAGGGTAGGAACAAGATCAAACGCAATTTGTAGACACGAAGATTTTTCCCGTGGTTCCGATAGGTGGTGCTATCGTACGTCCATGTTTATGGAGTCTTCAACCCACGGAGGGTAACGGTCGCGAGAGTCCACGGAGGGCTCCACCCATAAGGGTCCACGAAGTAGCAACCTTGACTATTCCATAACGGCTTCCGTCCATGAAGGACTAGCCTCACTATGGGTAGATCTTCACGTAGTAGGCGATCTCCTTGCCCGTACAAACTTCTTGGTTCAACTCCACAACACGAAGTAGGAGGCTCCCAAGCGACACCTAACCAATCTAGGAGGCACCACCCTCCAAAAGGTAATAGGCTCGGCAATGTCGATGAACTCCTTGCTCTTGTGCTTCAAGATGATAGACTCCTCAACACACAATCACTCTCTCACAGATTTGGCTATGGTGGAAGAGATTGATTTGGTGAAAAGCAACTTAGGGAGGCTAGAGATCAAGATTTATATGGATAGAGTGGAATGGCTTGATCTCAACACATGAGTAGGTGGCTCTCTCTCAGAAAATAGGATGGGGCAAGTATGGAATAGTTCTGATTGCTTCTCTTTCGAGTGGGTGGTGGTGAAGGGGTATATATAGGCATCCCCAAAAATCCAACCGTTACACCTAAAGTGACCAACTCGGTGACACCGAAGTATAAAACTCGGTGGTACCGAAGTGACCAAAAGGTGGTAACTTTTGAATCTCGGTGAGACCGATACATAACTCTCGGTGGTACCGATTAGGTGACCAACGGTCAGATTGCACAACTCGATGATGCCGATTCTCAAGTTTCGGTGGTACCAATTCTTGACCATGGCTAACCAGAGAGTTGGTCCAAAACCTCGGTGAGACCGATTCACAAAACTCGGTGGTACCGATTCTTGTGAATGGCTAACCAGGAAGTTGGTCCAAATCTCGGTGAGACCGACTGGCAAAACTCGGTGGTACCGATGCTTGAAAATAGCTAAACAGACAGTTGGCAACTGAACTCGGTGGCACCGATGCAGAATTGGTTACACCGAATGGCTAGGGTTTGGCACGGGTCTGTCTGAGTTTGGGAATCGGTGGCACCGAGTGGGAATTGTTGGTTGCGCCGATTTTCAAGATAGGCTTGGACAGACTTTTGTGGAGGAGTTTGTGGGTGTTTTTGGTGACTATCACTTGTGCACGTGGAGCATCTTGTTCACCAACAGTACCTTACCCCCTTTTAATAGTATTGGCTTTCCTATGGACTCAAAGTGATTTCTCACAAAGTAAAATGTAGAGTACTCTTGCTTGAAGCTTTGCCAATCCATTTCCTTGCATCTAGGGGTTTCTCCACAATCCTTTTGCCATCCCTATCATTGAACTTTTCCTGAAATATGCTTAGTGGAATCATTAGTTCAATGACATATATGTTGTTATTAATTACCAAAACCACCAAGGGAGCAAATGTGCTTTCAGTTGGGCATCCTTGCAGATCGTCCGGCTCTCGCGTTACTCCGACTGGACGAACGCGTAGATGAGGTGACCACTTTCCTCAAGCGGTTGAAGAGTGCAGCAAAGGACATCGACAAGGAAGTCAATCCTGAAGAGGAGCCCCCGGAGGACCTCGATGACCTCCTCATTCGGCTACAGGGCTTCGCTCATCGAGTGCAAATCTGGAAGAAATCTGCAACTCGCGCTGGTACAGACATCGCTCTTTCCCTCGTCCGAATTCATTGCAAGGGCGTGGATGAGGAGAAGATGAAGTCCCAGAAGGTTGCCAACAGAAAGAGTGCCAAAATCGATGACTTCATGGAGACCTTCCTGCCATCAGCCACTCGAATTGCAGAGGTTATCGACCTCGACACCTTCACAGACGCAGCGTCCCCTTCACCAGCCGAGTGAATCTCGGGTAAAAACTTTAAATATCATTTGCCTCGGTATGCCGAGTGTTTTATGTAAGCGTACTTTTGTCGTGACTTTGCGGCCTCAACTATCTGCACTTTTGCTTGGATTGTTCGACATTCTAATGCCTTCATTTTGTCGTCTGAGTGCTTGGCACGATTTTTAACTTAGTCGATTGCGGGTTCGCGGCTAAGCTTCCGAGTGTGGACGATGTCCTCATTCGGAGTGGTTTCCTAACTTAGGAAATTACAGGATCGTGGCTAAGTCCCCGAGTATGGACGATGTCCTTACTCGGAGTAGTTTTTAACTTAGGCAATTACAGGATCGCAGCTAAGCCCCCGAGTGTGGACGATGTCCTCACTTGGAGTAGATTTTAACTTAGGCGATTACAGGATCGCAGCTAAGCCCCCAAGTGTAGACGATGTCCTCACTCGGAGTAGATTTTAACTTAGGCGATTACAGGATTGCGGCTAAGCCCCCGAGTGTAGACGATGTCCTCACTCGGAGTAGATTTGAACTTAGGCGATTACATGATCGCGACTAAGCCCACGAGTGTAGACGATGTCCTCACTCAGAGTACATTTTAACTTAGGCGATTACAGGATCGCAGCTAAGTCCCCGAGTGTGGACGATGTCCTCACTCGGAGTAGATTTTAACTTAGGGGATTATAGGATACTGGCTAAGCCCCCGTGTGTGGACCATGTCCTCACTCGGAGTAGATTTTAACTTAGGCGATTACAGGATCGTGGCTAAGCCTCCGAGTGTGGACGATGTCCTCACTCGGAGTAGATTTTAACTTAGGCGAGTACAGGATCGCGGCTAAGCCCCCGAGTGTAGACGATGTCCTCACTCGGAGTAGATTTTAACTTAGGCGATTACAGGATCGCAGCTAAGCCCCCGAGTGTGGACAATGTCCTCACTCGGAGTATATTTTAACTTAGGCGATTACAGGATCGCGGCTAAGCCCTCGAGTGTGGACGATGTCCTCACTTAGAATTTTTTTGTAACTTAGGCGATTAGAGGATCGCAACTGAGTTATCCCTGTCACCCACTGGGGATGAGGAAAAAAACAAAAGTGAATTTTTTCATGAAGATATGTGAAAAATAAAGATTTTATTCATCAAATGCACTCGGAAGTTCATTACAGGAATGACAAAGTGTTTTCTAAATTAAGTGTAGAATTTGTAGAGCAGATCCGCATTCCACGCTTGGGGTTCTTCCACATCGGTGTTGAAGTTATACAACTGGTAGGCTCCATTGTTCAGGACTTTGGAGATTGCGAAAGGCCCTTGCCATGGAGGCGCTAACTTGTGTGGCTTCTGCTGATCCAGTCAGAGGACAAGGTCGCCTTCTTGGAAAGCACGCCCTCTGACTTGTCTGTCATAGAGTCGTCTCAGGTCTTGCTGATAGAGTGTCGACCTGATCAGAGCTAGCTCTCTCTCTTCCTCCAGGAGGTCCAGACCATCTTGCCGTGCGACTTCTGCTTCGTCTTCATTGTAGAGCTCCACTCGAGGAGCATTATGGCTATGTCACTCGTTAAGACAGCTTCGGATCTGTAAACCATGAAGAAAGGAGTACGTTTGGTTGAGCGATTTTGCGTTGTCTGAATGCCCCATAAGACAGACGGCAGCTCTTCGACCCAAGCTGTCGGTGTCAAAACCGACGGATCTCGGGTAGGGGGTCCTGAGCTGTGAGACTGGGATCGATGGTAACAAGAGACGAAGGGGACAAGGTTTTACCCAGGTTCGGGCCCTCCTATGGAGGTAATACCCTACGTCCTGCTTGATTATATTGATTGTATGGGGATTACAGAGTTGATCTACCACGAGATCGTATGACTAAAACCCTAGATGAGTTCTCCTACAACCTAAAACCCTCCGGCTTATATAGACGCCAGGGGTCCCTAGGTTTTACACATGGTCGGTTACACGTCGAAGGGATAAACATGCCTATTCACTACTCCAAACGTGGAGGACAAGCCACGATTCACGAAGCTTCCTTCTTAGAGATGAGGTCTTCAATTCTTCCAGTATTCGGCAAGTGGCCCATACAGTCCGGCCCATAAGACATAGGCCGGCCTCCCGAGGACCCCTTAAACCAGGACTCCCTCACAAGCACCGGCAGCAGTCTCCAAATCCCTCATCAGTCGGGGTTTTAATCCTTGTAAAATCACCCCGTTTGCTCGTTCCGCCTGCTCATTCGACTGTGGGTGTGCCACGGAGGCGTAGTTCACCCGAGTGCCTTGGGAGTAGCAAAACTCATGGAATTCATCTAAATCAAAATTCTTCCCATTATGTTTGATGATTTCATGCGGTACGCTGAACCTGAAGATGATTTGCCGAATGAAACTGACAGTAGTAGCCGAGTCCAAGCTCTTGATGGGCTTCGCTTTGACCCACTTGGTGAACTTGTCCATTGCTACCAGCAGATGGGTAAACCCACTCATCCTGGTGCGCAAGGGGCCGACCATGTCGATACCCCACACGGCGAACGACCAGGAGAGCGGTATGGTCTTCAGGGCGGACGCAGGTTTGTGCGTCTGATTTTTGTAAAACTGACATCCAACACATAGATCAACCATATCTTTAGCTGCTTCATTGGCTCGGGGCCAATAGAAACTTGCACGAAACGCCTTCGCGACCAACGTCCGAGAACACGCATGATGGCCATAGGTTCCCGAATGAATTTCGTGCAGGATCTGCAGCCCTTCTTCCGGTGAAATACATTTCTGAGCCACACCTGTGGTGCTTTTCCTGTATAGCTTATCTCCCATCACTTCAAAGGACTTGGATCGCCGGACGATCCTTCGGGCCTCATCTTCATCTTCAGGGAGTTCTTGCTGGAGCAAGTATGCTAAATAGGGTTGGGTCCACTCAGGAGTGATTACCAACATCTCTTGAACGAGATCCACCATGGCTGGAATGTCAACTTCAGTCGGATTTGACGGTCCGACTGCTTGCGGGGGCTCTTCGGTAAAAGGATCTTCTTTAACCGAAGGGGAGTGCAAGTGTTCAAGGAAAACACCTTTTGGGACGATACGCCGAGTGGAACCTATTTTGGCCAGGTCGTCAGCAGCCTGATTCTTCACTCAGGGAATATGATGCAGCTCCAATCCTTCAAAGTTCTTCTCCAACTTCCGGACAGCATTGCAGTACCCAGTCATGGACGGACTCCGTAAATCCCATTCCTTCATCACCTGATTAACCACGAGGTCCGAGTCCCCGAATATCATCAAGCGTCGGATACCGAGCAAAATGGCCATTCGGAGCCCGTACAGGAGGGCTTCGTACTCAGCTTCGTAATTAGATGAAGCAAAATGAATTTGGAGGACGTAGCTCAGCCGGTCTCCTCTGGGGGAGACGAGAACCACTCCGGCTCCGGACCCTTGAAGCATCTTGGATCCATCAAAGAACATGGTCCAGTGTTCGGGGATACTAGGTGCTGGCTGTTCCTGCTCTATCCACTCGGCCAGAAAGTCTACAAGTGCTTGGGACTTGATTGCCTTCTTGGCTTCGAACTTGATCTCCAACGGGAGGAGTTCAATGGCCCATTTTGCCACTTAGCCCGTGGCATCTCGGTTATGCAGTATTTCTGAAAGAGGAGCACCGCTAATAACCGTGACCGAGTGTTCTTGGAAATAATGAGCTACATTCTTAACAGTGAGGTAAATGCCGTAAACCAACTTCTGGTAATGAGGATACCTCTGTTTGGAAGGAGTCAAGACTTCAGAAATGTAATAAACGGGTCTTTGCATTTTGAATGTTTTTCCTGATTTCTCAAGCTCCACAGTGAGGACCATACTGACCACTTGGCTAGCAGCGGTGATGTACAAGAGTAATGGCTCTCGGCTGCTTGAAGAAGCTAACACCGGCTGGGTGGAAAGCAAGGCCTTGAGCTGGTCGAATGCGGCTTGTGCTTCAGGAGTCCACTCAAACGTGTCTGACTTCTTCATCAATCGGTAAAGAGGCAAGGCCTTCTCACCGAGATGGGATATGAACCGACTCAGGGCCGCGAGGCATCCCATGAGCTTCTAAATGTCATGAAGATGGACATGCTTCTTCATTCGGACGATAGCATCGATCTTGTCGGGATTAGCATCGATTCCTCGTTCGGAAATGAGAAAACCGAGTAGCTTACCCGAAGGCACTCCGAATGTGCATTACGCGGGATTGAGTTTTATCTTAAAACAACGAAGATTCGCGAAGGTTTCAGCGAGGTCGGCTAGTAAGTCGAAACTTTTCCTGGACTTGACCACGATGTCATCCATGTACGCTTCGACGTTCTGACTGATTTGCTCGTGCAAACATTTCTAAATCATGCGCATGAAAGTTGCCCCGGCATTTTTGAGGCCGAATGGCATGGTGATGTCGCAGAAACACCCGAATGGGGTGATGAAGGCTGTTTTTATTTCATCTGGCCCATACATTCGGATTTGATGGTACCCGGAGTACGCGTCTAAGAACGACATGCGTTCACATCCGGCGGTGGAGTCTACAATCTGATCTATGCGTGGAAGTGGGAAATGATCTTTCGGGTAGGCCCAATTGAGGTGCTTGAAGTTGATACACATCCGAAGAGATTTATTCTTCTTGGGCACCAACACAGGGTTGGCTAGCCACTCAGAATGGAAGACTTCTCGAATAAATTCGGCAACTAGGAGCCGAGCGATCTCTTCGCCAATCGCCTTGCGCTTCTCAACGGATGATCGATGCAAGTGCTCTTTGACTGGCTTGATCTTCGGATCCACTCGGAGGCGATGCTCAGCCAGTCCCCTGGGAACCCCCGGCATGTCAGGTGGCTTCCATTCGAAGATATCCCAGTTCTCACGGAGGAACTGGATGAGCTTGGCTTCCTATTTCTCACAGAATGCCGTTGATATGTTGGTAGGAGTAGCACTCGGATCAGTGGGATGAACGTGAACTTGCTTTGTTTCACTGGCAGACTAGAAGGCGGATTCCATCGCCGGTCATTTAGACTTGAGCAAGTCTGCAATGTCCACCGCTTGCTTGTATCCTTCGAGTTCAACTGCAAGTACCTATTCGTTGGCAATCTTGGAGCCCTGTTGAAGGCACTCCTCGGCGACTATTCGATCACCGGTCACAGTGATCACGCCATTCGGCCCTGGCATCTTCAGTTTCAGGTACACATAACATGGACAGGCCATGAAACGAGCATAGGCGGGCCTACCTAGAATGGCATGATAGGCACTCCGAAAGTCTACCACTTCGAACGTCAGGCGTTCTTTGCGGAAATTCTTCTCTTCTCCGAACACGACGTCCAGAGCGATTTAACCGAGTGACTCGGCCTTCTTCCCGGGGATGACCCCGTGGAAATGCATATTGCTCTTACTCACGCGGGACATCGGAATGCCCATTGCGCTGAGTGTGTCCGCATATATGATATTGAGTCCACTGCCGCCATCCATCAAGACTTTGCGCAGTCAGACTCCATTCACAGCCGGATCAACTACCAGCACTTGCCTCCCAGGGGTGGCAATGTGGGCCGGGTGATTAGACTCATCGAAGGTTACTAGAGTTTTCGACCAGCTGAGGTGCTTGGCAGGAGTCAGAGCCACCATGTTCACCTCCCGATTGATAACCTTCAATCGGCCTTTGCTTTCCATGTCTGCAAAGATCATGTTTATGACCTTATCGATGTGAGGGTACTCGGGATCGCCCTCACCTTCCTCATCATCATCTTTCTCTGCAGACGTTTCTTTACCCATCTCATGCTTTAGCATTCTGCACTCCCAAGTGGTGTGCTAGGGGTAAATGGTGTTGCCCTCTTCATCTTTCTTCTTGTGGATGACACAGGGTTGATCCAACATCTCAGACTTGTACTCGGGCTTTTTCTTGTTCGGCCAGTCTTTTTTCTTGTTCTTCTTAGGCTTCGGCTTCCCCTATCCGGGAACCGCAGCTACTTCTGCCTTTCCCGGAGGATCGGCTTTCCGTTTCTGTTTCTTGCCCGCATTCCCTGCCGATTGAGTGGCATCACCCACTCGTCCTTTACCATTTCGAAGACGGTCTTCTTCTTCGCCGTTGGCGTATTTGTTGGCGGTTTCCATGGCCTGACTGAGAGACAGATCTCCCGATCGACCAAACTTCAGGATAAGCTCCCAGTACCGGGTGCCTGCCTTGAACGCGCAAACGGCCTGATGCTCAGTGACATTCTTCTCCATATTGTGCAGAGTTGTCCATCGCTGAATATACTCGCGGAGAGTCTCATTGCTCTTCTGAACACAATGTTGCATCTCGGTTAATCCACCCGGACGTTTATAAGTCCCCTCAAATGTCTTGATGAACACCTGAGCGAGATCCTCCCAGCAGTAGATACTGCTAGAAGGCAACTAGTTTAACCAGGCCCGAGCGGATCCCTCTAACATGAGGGGAAAATGTTTCATCGCGATGAAGTCGTCACCACCGCCAATTTGGACCGCCACTCGGTAATCTTCGAGCCACGTTTCCGGCTTAGACTCGCCATTGAATTTTCCGATTCCCGTTGCCAACCTATAGTTGGGAGGGATTTTGGCCTCCCGAATGTATCTGCCGAAACATTCGAGTCCCGACGTTCCCCATCCGCTCACTCGGTCCCTGACCAATCGGTGTTTATCCACCACGCGTTGCGTGATGGTCGATCTGGCATTGAACATAGGGGAACGCCGACCTCCCTCATCGTATCCTCTGGGGCGAGGGGGAGACCGAGTGCGATCTTCTCTAAGTGGTCGCCCGTCATCTAGGGGACGCTTGCCATACGAACCGCCTCTTGGAGGAGGAGTCCGACTGACGTCGCGGTCGTCACGCCAACGTCTACCATACAGGCCTCTCAGAGGAGGAGGGGAGTATCGGTGCTTCCCATACGCGTACGGGCTATGCGCTGATTGGACCGTTTCTGCTCGGGCAGACTTGCTGTGGATCCGTAGGTGTGATTGGGACACCTTGGAGTTTTGCCCTAGGGTGGTCTTCAGCAGAGTTTGCATCTGCCGAAGGCCCTCCCCAGCCGCAGAACTAGACGGCTGAATCGATTCAGCTATCCGAGTGGCCGCGGCTAGATTCTCCATCGGCGTGCGCATCATCGGGATCTTGGGTGGCTTGTCCTCTGGGAACAGCCGCCGTCGATTACAACTGGAGCTAGGTTGCTCCCTAGCTGTGCGGTCATCGAGTACCTGCCGGATCTGCTCCAGACGTTAGCGCTTGGCCAATATGGCCTAGCGCGTAGTCTCCAGAGCTATCTCCTCTGGGGATGTCCCCGTGATCGGAGTGAGCAGGACTTCATCGTCCCTCCTCCTCCTCTCCTCCCGCTGCTCCTAGTGAGAGGTTGAGGAAAATATGCGTCGTCGCGACCATCGTTGTTGCGAAAACCATCGCGGCCACGGGAGCCGCCCACGGAGAACCCAGGAGCTCCATGATCAGAGGTGTGTGCCATCAGCACCTCCGCAGCATTGCCACTTCTTGCATATTCGAACTCGTCGGACAACTCGTCACCCGATGAGGGTGACAAGTTGACGGTGGGCTCACCAGAGTCGAGCATGGCGACCTGCTCGGAAGAAGGCTGCCGTGCCGCGATGTGCTTGAGCCACCGCTGCGGCCGTGAACGCCCGAAGCGCTTGCAGCGGCTTGGCATCGCACGGGCCGGTGAAGAGCCGTATGGCTCCGACGGCTACCGCATGAGGATCCCCTGCGCCACCGTGCTAAAGTGCGCAGCGCCGGTGGCACGGAATGAATCGGGGTCCATCGGCGCATCATGCAGCCACGCCGAACCGTCGGGGATGAAGCGAAGGCTGCCGAAGAGGATCTCGCCGCCGAGTGCCAACATGTTGACTGGAAAGAATGAATCTCCACTTACGCCGGAGTTCGCTAGAACTGCCACCCCACGGTGGGCGCCAACTGTCGTGGGAGTAATACTGATAGTAGTACGGGGGGTACGAAGTAGGGCGAAGCCTAGCTACGGCACAAGTGTAACACTCGGTATTTACGAGTTCGGACCCCACTCGAAAGTGGTAACAGTCCTACGTTTCGAGCCCTGGGGCTTAGTGTTTGCTTTGCGTAGGGTTCTGATTATAGAGAGTTCGTAACCCTCGCCCTGGCGCTGGGGGGTGGATTATATAGAGTGCGCCACCACCTGTCGAGTGCCATTACGAGGGCCATTAATGCTAGTAACTGTCGGGGTTATTGGAAACTTCTGTGTTAACTACGGGCATTACAGGCAATGTACTGTTCATGGTACTTTAAGAGTATTTAGTCCCTCGAACGTTAGAGCTCCTACGTCGCCCCTGCTTCTTCGTGCCTGAGTGCTGAAGCGTGGCCGACTGACTGGTCTATGTCCGAGTGACTATCAGCATCCGAGTGCACCTTGTACCGTTGTCCGAATGCTGAAGTAATCCAGGGACTCCTGTAAACCTGTAGGACCCCAGGAGTGTCCTACATGAGAGGTCTATGATCCTACCTAGGGTAGGTGACCTCGTCAACAGGCATCCCGACAACTGGTTTGTTTTTGTCTAGCTTATCCTGCTCATTAAGGACTTTCTTTGCAATTCTAGCAGATTCACCATCTAGATAAGTAACATGCCCCTCAACATTATCTGCTAGAAGATATTTAACCATAGCAATTTTAGGATCAACATTTATTTGTTCAGAAGATGTGGGTGTCCTATCATGACTTTTACGAACCATAGTTGCAGCCTTAGCATGTTCCTTAATCCTAACAGGGAAAGGTGGTTTCTCAATGTAAGCAGTCGGAACTATTGGATCGACATGGTTAATAATTATTTCTTCCTTCTCAATTTTAACAGGTTCATCTACTTGTTTTTCAATAGGAGGATGATATTTAAACCACTTCTCCTTAGGGAGATCAACATGAGTAGCAAATGATTCACAGAAAGAAGCTACTATCTCAGAGTCAAGACCATATTTATTACTAAACTTGTGGAAAGATTATGTTTTCATAAAAGTTTTAACACAATCAAAACTAAGATTTATACCTGACTCTTTACCTTTGTCGAGTTCCCAATATTCAAAGTTGCCTTTAATTCTTTCCAGAAGATCCCATTGAAATTCAATAGTTCTTTTCATAAAGGAACCGGTAGAAGAAGAATCGAGTGGTATTTGATCATTATGAGAAAGCCGGGCATGAATTTTTTTTCATAATAGTTCCTCTTGAGATCTCATGGTTGGGGCAGGTGTGCATCATAGATTTAAGCCTCCCCCAAGCTTGAGCGATGCTTTTTTCTTTACGAGGCCAAAAATTATATATATAGTTCCGATCATGGTGGACTAGATGCATAGGATAAAACTTCTGATGAAATTCCAGCTTCAAGCGATCCCAGTTCCATGTTTCAATATTATCCAATAGCATATACCACAGCAATGCCTTTCCCTCCAAAGATAAAGGGAAAATTTTCTTCTTAACTTTCTCCCTAGACAGACCTGCAAGCTGAAATAATCCACACACACCTCATCGACAAATATCAAATGATAATCAGGATGAGTCATGCCGTCATAGAGATTAGATAATATTTTTTCAAGCATACCCAAAGGGATCTCATAATAAATATTTTCAGTAGGTTCAGTAGGTTGAGGGACAACTTCCTCCTCTTCTGCTCGGGGCGAAGATGCCCCGAACAAGCCACTCAAAGGGTGACCGGTCATAGAGACAAGCAGCAGTAAATTTCAGCACGTATAGAAAATGTTTTCTTACCAATTTCCACTTACAAAAGGCGCTTCACTCCCCGGCAACGGCGTCATAAAAGAGTCATGATGACCGAGAAGTATAGGGGATCAATCGTAGTCCTTTCGATAAGTAAGAGTGTCGAACCCAACGAGGAGCAGAAGGAAATGATAAGCAGTTTTCAGCAAGGTATTCTCTGCAAGTGTTGTGAGTAACAATAGTTGATAGTTTTGTAGCAAGGTAATTTGTAACAAGTGACAAATAATCTATAATACCTAAATAGTTCAACCCCACTATCATATTTCTCTTGACATGCAAGCTATCCACATCACCAGCCAATCCACCTCAACAACTCCTGCTCTCCAATCTCCATGATGCCACGTCATCTATCATGTTTTGTGCACAACACGGTATGCCCATTGACTGTCGAGCTAAGCCCACCAGCGCAAGTCTTCCAGCCCTTCACGATTGGCTTTAATTGCCCAGACCGCTCATCTTCTCCACTTCTCTCCCTGACTATCGATCTCCCCACCAGAAACACGCACATGAAACAGATTAATTGGGGAAGTTAAACAATCATCATCATTCGTCACACCATGGAAATGCAAAAGAAACTGATGGAGACGAGACCTCTGGCAGCTGTCTTCTCCTTTAAAGATGTTCTACAGAAATTGGTGACCGCGCATCTGCTCGAGATTTACCAGGTGCCCATCCCTCTTCTTGCACATTTTATTTAAAAAAAAATTCTGATGGACTTTCTTCTCCCACCCCATCTGTCCATTCATCACCACGGGTGTACGAACTTCTTATGCATATTCGTTACCTTTTCTTCTCGAAGGTGAGCGCCACATGTCCTGGGACAAACTAAAGCCCTCGCCGCCGCCGCGTCGCCGTGGAAGTCTTCTTGGTGAATCTGAACCCTCTACGGGTACATCTTCCTCACTTATAAACTGCTCACTCCTATAGCGTGCCGGTTTTTAATCCCCAATCCACGGACTCTTGCTTACTGCCATTCAATATGCTCATGCACCAGATTCAGGGTGTTTCGATTTAATATGCAGGAAGCAGGAAGTGAACTGATACTGGAATTCCGAGACGTGTGTTCCCGAGGGTAGCAAGGCAAATAATCTAGATGAGGTGGTTAACCGATGATATTTTCTCAACATCCCTTCGTGTGCTGAACTGCTGATTTGAGTGATCCACATGGAAAGGCTGCGACGGATCCCTTCGGATCAGATTTGATGATCAACAAAGCAGGTAATAGCCAGCAGAGTGAGATTGTTGCCATCGAGACAAGTGTTGCGGCTGTCATCCATTGGCAGGT
Organism: Elymus sibiricus; assembly: GCA_039707655.1. Classification (NCBI taxonomy): domain Eukaryota; kingdom Viridiplantae; phylum Streptophyta; class Magnoliopsida; order Poales; family Poaceae; genus Elymus; species Elymus sibiricus. The sequence continues at coordinate 154,896,983 of CM077669.1, forward strand.
CTCAGACGTTGGTAAGATGAACTGATGCTTTTTTTCCTACACGATACGGGACGCTGCAAGGTAGGAGTGGTGGCCAGGGATCACAGTGGCATGGTGTTCTTCTCCCTCTGGTGAAGCATTACTCAATTCGCTGAAATTGAACAGGCAGAGGCTGCTGCCGTTTTGATTGGTCTGAATGCACTATCAAAGATGTATGTGCATCATGCTATTCTGGAGATTGACTGTTCAGTCTTATTCAATGACTTGAAGGCAAACACCCCAAATAAACCAGCTTGGTTTCCGATCATATGTGACATTAGACAGGTTTTTGAGTCCTTTGACTCACATCGCATCCAATTGATAAAAAAATCAGAACTAATTGGCCCATGAATTGGCGACTTTGGCAAGAAATTAGGGAGATCATTTTTTGACTGCAGGTGTCCCTAGTGAGCTACGTGGTACTTTTATCTCTGAATGTAATCTGGGATTTAAATAATTTATTTATTCTTTAGACTCTATTTTTCCTTTTGGAATAGGTTCTAAATACTTTGCTTACGTGGAAAAAACATATCTCTGTAAATGAATAATATTTGTGGTTTGGATTATAAGGGGACTCATGTTAAATCGTATTTATTGTTTACTTTTCCCTTGAATTTTAAGCGTGCTCCATACTCTTTTGTTTCCTTTTTTGCAAGATATACTCTTTTGTTACCTACAGGGTTATTGGTAGTAGGATGTCGTTCTGGGAGTTAGCAAAAGAAATTGGTGGAATGATTGACGCTACTGACATATTGGCACTATATTTTTTTGCTTACGAAATAAAGCTGAATAAAACGTACTCTTACTTTACTGCTAGCTGCTAGAAACAGTAGTATATTGTGCATGATTTATGGGCATGGTCTACATTGATCTATTTCTATATGATTCCTGAACTTTTTTCAATATTTATTTTACAGGCAAAGCTTCACATCCATATCAGCATGCATGAGGTAAGAATACCCTCCGCATTACTCCCTCCGTTCCAAAGTAAGTGTCGCGGACTTAGTACAACTTTGTATTAAAGTTGTACCAAGTCCACAACACTATTCCGGGATGGGGGAAGTACCATATTTTCATGTAAATAAGACATGACATGGTTCATTCCCAGTAATTATCATTAGACTTCTGTAGCCTATTTGATCTAAGCCACTTATAGTACCTTTTTATTATTTGATATAAGACTCTTTGCTCGCATTAGCATTCTGATATTACATTCGCCCTCAAGGTGTGATATTTTACTAACAGGACAAACGGTCTTGCCTGAAACTTGAAGCAAAAGCATTGGAGAATCTGTTGCGGCATGTCTACCTAATTAGTAAGTAAAAAAAGTCTATGTACATAAAGAAGGTATTGTCTTTGTCTTTCATTCATAAAGAAGATATTGGACAAATCTCACATACATAGTACCTGTTAGATATAGACAGAAAATACAAGAAATAATATTGCCTTCTTGTGTGTAAAACCAATCTACTACATGCTGAGTTTTCTTTACGTACTTATATACTAGATTTGTCATTCATTTAGCAGAGCTATAATGAAATTTAATATTACTCTTCATGTCAGATTTTACAACGTGGACGACAAAACCCAACAGTACGGGCTTCCTTTGTGGATTATATTTGGAAATATACTTTTATTGGAAAATCTATGGAAGTATAGTTGCTTCATGACTTGAAGAAGTGAATGCACCATGTGTCTCTTTTATCTCCTTTCCCCCCCTTAAACCACCACATAATAGAATGGTTTCAAAAGGCTGAACCGATCACTATGTATTAGTGTGCTTTTAGTCATAAGTCCATGAAAATGAAATGTTTTTCTACTACATTTCAAATGTAAACATCAAGATATATGTTTCTTCTATATAAAGTAGGTATCCCTTGAAAACTATGATGGAATGCAGAAAGTTCCGCAGCAATGCGCGGGGTATCTTCTAGTAATAGTAACAAGTGTGCAGCAAGATAGCCCAATCCTTTTAATAGCAAAGGACATGCCTAAAAGTACTCTTATATGAAGCAAGTGCTCCCGAGGACACATGGGAATTTCTATCTAGTCGTGTTCATCATGTTGAGTTGATTCGCGTTCACTACTTTGATAATTTGATACGTGGGTAGACCGGTGCTAAGGTGTTGTTCTTACTTGAACAAGCAACCTACTTATGATTACCCCCTCTCGCAAGCATCCGCAACTACGAAAGAAGAATTAAGATAAATCTAACCATAGCACGAAACGTGTGGATCCAAATCAGCCCCTCATGAAGCAACGCATAAACTGGGGTTTAAGTTTCTGTCACTCTCGCAACCCATCATCTACTTGTTACTCCACAATGACTTCCCTTAGGCCCATAACATGGTGAAGTGTCATGTAGTCGATGTTCACATGACACCACTAAGAGAAGTAACAACATACATATCATCAAAATATCAAATGAATATCAACTTTACATGATTACTTATAACAAGACTTCTCCCATGTCCTCAGAAACAATAGTAACTACTCACACCTCATCAACATGTTCAAGATCAGAGGTATGATAATAATGATTAAGGATCTGAACATAATATCTTTCACCAAGTAATCCAACAAGCATCAACTACAAGATGTAATCAACACAACTAGTAACCCACATGTACCAATCTGAGGTTTTGAGACAAAGACTGAATACAAGAGATGAATTAGGATTGGATATGAGATGGTGCTGGTGATGAGGTTGATGAAGATTGGTCCTCCCACGAAGGAGGGAGCGTTGGTGATGATGATGGCTTCAATCTCCCCCTCCTGGAGAGGAATTCCCCCGGCAGAATCTGACTGTCGGAGGGAAAAAGTGCCTCTGCCCAGGTTTCCGCCTCGAGGCGGCGGCGTTCCGTCCCGAGAGTTAGCTTATGATTTTTTCTAGGGTAAAACACCTCTTATAGGAGAAGATGGGCATTGGAGGGCCAACATGGGCTTCACGAGCCATCAGGGCGCGCCCCTAGGGGTCCGCGCCCTGTTGGCTCGTGTCCTGCTGGTGGCACCCCTCCGGTAAATTTTTGCTCCAGAAATTCCCAAATATTCCATAAAATTCTCTGTTAAATTTCAGGTCATTTGGAGTCTGGTGATTTTTCTACCTTTTTCTCGGTTTTCCGGTCTAGAATTCCAGTTTCCAGATATTCCCCTCTTTGGGATGTACCTTGCATATTCAGAGGGAAAACAAAAGAATCATATAATAATCAGGAAATAATGGACAAGAATAACATAATTGACAATAATAAATCATGATGCAAAATGGACGTATCAGTAGCTTTCGGGTGAGTCGTGAGACATGCCGCGAGACATGGTTGACCAAGATGGGATTTGCCCCTCCGTGAGGAGAGATATTCTCTGGGCCCTCTCGTGTGATCATATTCAGAAAGCATGGCCATGCGACATGGGTTAAGTGTTAACCCAGTTCGGGAATCTGCATCACGTTTTCGAGAAGAGATGTCGAGCTACCAAGGGTGACAAGTACTCGCCTTGAGCTCTACAACCTATATCATGAGGCAAAAGGAATATTGTATATGACACATTATCGAGGTTCGTCTAACGACTTTGCGCACACATGGGAGTTGGCACGTTCTGCTAGGAGCCGCTACCGACTATCGACTCGGGTCATGTCCATGTGTACGTGAACCTATAGGGCCGCACACTTATGGGATTGCAGCCCATTCGGATTGGATCCGAATGGAAAATGGAACTAGACTCTTCGTGGGCCACAAGTGTTGAGCCCACCTTGGAGGTCTATATAAAGGGGAGTGGGCGCACCTTTCAGGGTTGATCCTTTTTCTCCCGTCGACAGCCACCGCCACTCCCCATACCACCATGTCGTGTGATCAGACCTAGCAGTCCGCCGCCCGACGCTACCCTCGTACGTCTGGATACCTTGGAGGCATCGCATCTGCGGTGCTTGGACGAACCATTCGAGGGATCCACGAGGAGCTGTTCGTGGGAGATCACTGCTCGTGGGAGATCGGCTACAGGAGGAGGAGACGAATTGGCTGATCGACTACACGCATCACCAACTCTACTTTCGCTGCAGTGACTGCGCGTCTAATGGTAAACCCGATCCTGTGATCTATTTCGAGCAGCATGTTCTTGGGTACGCGGTAGAAAATTTTATTTGGCGCTAGCGTAGCATACCGCGTGTTCCAACAGTGGTATCAGAGCCTCTACTGTGTGGTGATAGATTCGGTAATTTGCATATGAGATATGTAGATCGGTTCAGGTGCGGGTCGATGAGATCGGCCGTGCACGTCAATGTTGAACGTTGGTTTCGTGATCTTGCTTCCGTGATCGTGATGCAGAGGTCGTGACACGAATTACCCCTACCGGTCGGTTTCTGTCATCAGGGTAGACAATGGAACATAAATCAAGATGCAGCACGCGAAGATCAATGATATTGATCGAACTGGAACAAAGATCGACACCGTGGAAATGTGATTTCCGCAGTGCTGAAATCTGTTGGAGCAGTCACATTAAAACGGGCATAACTTTTGCATACGAACTCCGTTTTTGCTCCATGACCTATCAAACTGAACAACATGTAAAGATGCATTTGACCTTCAATAGCTTTGCCGTTTTCGACAAAATTTTCGAGGTCAAAGTCCTCTTGGAAAATAGAGTTTCAGACAGTTTTATTTTTGGCGGTAGAACGTCTGACTTGTTTTTGCAGGGAATGCTTGTGATTTGGTATAGCCCATGAATGTTGCTTGTAAATTATTAAATCATGACCTGCGTGTCGTGAGTGCGGCAACCGGCTGGAGCCATATGGTTGTCCCATTATTGTATTAATGACCTGCGTGTCAACATGAGATGCCTTGTAATGTAATTTACTTTGATAGCTATTAGTTTGTAATAGCACAGTATCCTATATAACACTTGACGGTTGACACCATGTGTGGAGATGAAGATCACCACAAGGGCAACCATGCATGGAGATGGCGATCGCCATGGGCATGCAGCGCACGTGGAGATGGAGATCACCATGCGTTAATGAAAGGGGCTATACCATATCACACATATATATACAGCATGTGAAAGTTTATCCCTTTTATGCGCCCTTCTTTTGCATGATAGATGTTTTAAGTAGGGTGATCCCTCAAAGAATGTCAAGTAAAATTGCCTCCCCAATTGCTGCACCATCACATGTTAAGTATTTTTAGTGGTGGGCCTATAAAATTAGGGTGCTGCTAATTCTCCTTAACGTGGTGTGTTTGTGTCAACACTTACGAGCGAAGCATTGGTGAACTTGCCGTGGCTATCAAAACAGTTTTGGGCCTCGAGGCATAAGAGTTGGCGTCGCATGAGATGTCCCCAACAAACAAGAGTCGTATAGACATACGATTAGCAAGTGTTGCTTACCGAGTAATCTAGTCTTCTAGCGGTGATGCAAAAGCTCACTAGTTGACATGTGGATCTTGGATCTTGAATCGCTAAGAATCAAAGGAGGGATGTTGATTTTAGTGGGAGTAATGTTCTTATCAAAATGTTTAATTTGAATTACTCTTTATGAATACATGTCTTAGTGTTTTGCATATTTCTGTTGTAGATCAATGGCACCACCTGCTCAACCCAGTTTTTCGTTGAAATCAATCCTAGAAAAGGATAAACTGAATGGAACAAACTTTACCACCTGATATAGAAATCTGAGAATTGTTCTCAGGCATGATAAAAAGGAACATGTTCTAGAGGAACCCCTTCTAGAGGAACCTACCGAGAATGCTAATGCCACGGCCAGGAATGCCCACCAGAAACTTGTTGATGAGTCAAACGAGATCAGATGTCTCATGCTGGCTTCTATGGAGCCCGATCTGCAGCAGCATTTCAAAAACATTGAGGCTTTTGATATGATCGAGAACCTCAAGAGCATGTTTCAGATGCAGGCAAGGACCAAAAGGTTCAACGTCTAGCGATCCTTGATGGATTGTAAGCTGAAAGAGGGTGATCCACTGAGCCCGCATGTGATCAAGATGATCGGATACATGCAAGCTTTGGATCGGTTAGGCTTCCCAGTTGGGGACGACTTGTCCATGGATACAATTTTGGCTTCTCTTTCGACTAGCTATGGGACGTTCATCTCGAACTTCCATATGCACGGCATGGAAAAGAAGCTCATTGAATTGCATGGGATGCTAAAAGTGGCAGAGCAGGATATCAAGAAAGGCACGCATCAAGTGTTGATGGTGCAGAATGATACGTCTCCAACAAATCTATAATTTTTGATTGTTCCATGCTGATATATTATCATTCTAGGATACTTTTTGGGTCATTATTTACCAATTTATAATATATGTTTTACCACTAACCTATTGACCCAGTGCCCAGTGCCAGTTGTTGTTTTCTGCTTGTTTTTTTTTACTTTCCAGATTTCCTTTACCAAACGAAGTCCAATTGCCACAAAACTTTTTGACGATTTTTTCTGGACCAATACAAGACCTAGAAGCTTCGGAAGATGGCTGGGAGCCGCACGAGGGCTCCACAAGCCATCAGGGCGCGCCCCAGGGGGGCGCTCTGTTGGCTTGTGGGCCCCCTATGGCTCTCCCGACCTCCCTCTCCAGCCTATAAATTCCCTAATATTCCAGAAACCCTGAAGGGAGCCCCGAAAACCTTTTTCCACTGCTGCAAGTCTTTGTTCCGCCACGATCCCATTTGGAGCTCCGTTTCGGCATCCTGCCGGAGGGGGGATCGATCACGGAGGGCCTCTACATCAACCTTGCTGCCCTCATGATGATGTGTGACTAGTTCACCACAGAAACGGGTCCATACCTAGTACCTAGATGGCAATCTCTCTCTCTTATGATCTTCAATACAATGATCATCGCATCTTCACTTTGATCTATCCGATGTAATCCTTTTGTGCGGTGTGTTTGTTGGGATCCGATGAACTGTGGGTTTATGTTCAGATTATTCATGAAAAGTATTTGAGATATCTCTGATATATATTGTCTCTTAATTGCATGATCATTATAGCTTCGTAATTCTCTCCGATTTATTGATGTGCTCTGGCCAAGTAGATTGATATTTCATCGGTGGGAGTGGTGCGTTGTGGTAGGTTCAACCTGACGGGTTTCTTTATCCCAGTGACAGAAAGGGAGAAGATACATCTTTGTGTTTCTGCTACTAAGGATAAAAGGATGGGGTTTATTCATATTGATTGAGTTTACTTTGTCTACATCATGTCATTGTTCTCCAAGCATTACTCTGTTTTATTTAATACTCTAGATGCACGCTGGATAGCGGTCGATGAGTAGAGTAATAGTAATAGGTGAAGGCAGGAGTCGGCCTATTTGCTTATGGAAGTGATTCCTATATATACATGATCATTGCCGTGAACATCGCATAACTATCCGCTTTTCTATCAATTGCCCAACAGTAATTTGTTACCCATCGTACGTTTCCTACATGAGAGATGCCACTAGAGAACACTATGGCCCCCGGGTCTATTCACTTATAAATTTACAAAAGCTATTGCTACCTTGCTGCCACTATTTACCTTTTATTTATTTTGCAATTTATATTTATCAACAATTATCTACATAACTCATTTGCTTGCAAATAACGAGATCAAGGGGATTGACAACCCTCTTGCCCCTGGTTGGTGCAAGTTGTTTGTTCTTTTGTGTGCAGGCCGCTGAAGACGGTTGATGATTGATATTCCTATTGGTTCGATAAACCTTGGTTTCATAACTAAGGAAAATACTTACCCATTTTGTGCTGCAATAACCCGTTCCTCTTCACGGAAAACCCAATGCAGATTACAAGTATCAGGAAGGATTTCTGGCGCCATTGCCGGGGAATATCATCACCAACTATCAAGTAGCTTCTCACAAATTTTCATTCACTTGTTCTTATTTTTTATTTGCTGTTATATTTAGCTTGTCTCATAAAAATTAAAAATACATAAATATTTATCTTTGCTTTTTGTTACTTTGCTTATTGTTGGTCACTATGTCTAGTTCTTCTTCTGTCTACGTTGCTTCCAAAAATGAAGTTTTCACCTTTAAACAAAGGGGAGGAGAAAATTTAAAAGATGCTTGGTATAGGATTTGCAATTCTCAAAATAATTCAATTCGTAAGCAATCCACTACTACCTTGCTTCGCAATTTTTATGCGGGTGTGACAACTTGGCATAGATTCGTTCTTGACACCGTCACCGGTGGTAATTTCTTAATGTGTCACACTTTGGATGCTTATAATGCTATTGAAAATCTTTTAGGGTCACCTCCCATTATTGTTAATGGAACCATTTTGACATTGGAAGATGTTATGCGGAGGCTAGATGCTATAGAAAAGAAAATAGTCACTAAAGAACAAATTGAGGCGTTGGATAAAAAGACTCATAATCATATCACTCAATTTGGTTCGAAGGTAGGAAACAATTTGAAGGAACTAAAGGAAAAAAATACAACCTTTAATGAAAAGATAGAACTAGGTTTTAGTAGAATTGAGAAGATGGAAGAAGTCTTGATAAAATGGGTTCCGTATTTTCCCCTTCCAAAACTAAACCTAGCACACCTCAAGGGGGTAGTTTCAAGTCTATGTATGTTCCTAAGGATAATAGTGTTTCACCTATCAAAAGAAATGAGGATCTTAAGATGATTCGTGTGCACACCGAATTTATAAATATCAAAAAAGACCCCATTATCAAGACTCCTAAGAAACCTGCTTGTATTATTGAGGAGCTTGATGTCAAGGATGACAACACATGAAACTATGCATTATGCCTAGCTAGGGGCATAAAACAATAGCGCTTGTTGGGAGGCAACCCAATAGTTATCTTATTTTTTGCTTTTAAATTTCTGTTTGTTTGTGATAAAATGATTATTGCCTATGTAATGATTGTGTTTTTATGTTTTAATTAGTGTCTGTGCCAAGTAAAGCCTTTGGGAGGACTCACATGATGAGTAGAATTGATACGGTGCGAAAACAGAAACTTTTGCGTTCAGTACAGGGATTTTCATGTATCACTAGAACGTGATAATGATCTGAAATTTTTACACAGTATTTCACTGCAAATTCTTCAGGTTTTCCTAATTTTTCAGAATTTTTAGAGTTACAGAAGTATACGTGTCTACAGATCTTTACAGACTGTTCTGTTTTAGACATATTCTGTTTTTGCTTGCATAGTTTGCTTGTTTTGATGATGCTACGGCTTATATTGGTGGATATGAGTCATAGAGAAGTTAGGATACAGTACCTATTATGCAATTATATAATAATAATCAATTTATAACAGTACCTAAAGTATTTTATATGTTGCTTATACTAACGGATCTCACGAAGTTTTGTTGAGTTTTGTGTGATTGAAATTTTCAAGTTTTGGGTGTTATCACGATGGACAAAGGAATGAGGAGTGGCAAGAGCCTAATATTGGGGATGCCCAAGGCACACCAAGGTAATATTCTAAGGAAGACTCAAGCGTCTAAGCTTGGGGATGCCCCGGAAGGCATCCCCTCTTTCGTCTCAACCCATCGGTATATCACTTGAAGCTATATTTTTATTCGTCACATGATATGAGTTTTGCTTGGAGCATCCTTTGCTTTTGTTTGCTTTTACTTTTAGTTTTCCACAATCATTGTTTGCTGGACACAACTATTTAAGAGAGACACACCTTCATCATAATTTGTTAGAATACTCTATGTGCTTCACTTATATCTTTTGAGCTCGGCAGTTGCTCTAGTACTTCACTTATATCTTTCTGAGCACGGTGACGTGTAGATTTTATAGAAACAATTGCACTCTCGCTCTTCACTTATATTTGTTTGAGAGTTAATAAATAGTGATGGTAATTTGCATGGGTCATAAGACTAGTCTAAAAATGTTAGGTATTCAATGAGTGATAATGAAGACCATCATGTAGCACATAGAGAAGTTGAGGATTAATAATATGGATATAGTAATCTGAAAAAGTGTGAGTTCAATATTATTAATTTATAAAAGAGTCGATATTCATAGTGTCGGATTTCGGGCTCCACAAAACCCTCAAGGTTCGAACACAGGGGCGTGTGTGAAGATCCCCTGCAGCTTCGCCCAACTTAGCTCGCTACACGATGGTTACTATGGCGAACTCGCACGATGACGAGGAAGAAGATGAACACGGTGGTTTACCCAGGTTCGGGCCACTGCGAAGCATAATACCCTACTCCTGCTTTGGTGGATTGCCTCTCGGGGAGGTATGGTGGATGAACTAGTACAGAGGTCTCGAGCCTCGCGAGGGCGCTCGAGTGGTGTTCTTGGCTCTGAGCCTTGTCTTGTGTTGGCGTGTCCGTCGTCCCCTCTCTACGGTGCAGCCTAGCCTCTATATATAGCAATGGCCCGGGTCCTCTTCCCTTATCGCAATGGCGGGAAGGGATCCCACAACGGCCAAATTTGAAGGGGGACAGGAGTACATCCCCGCCTGTCCAAAGGTGGTCTTCGCTTGCAAAGTAGATGTCGATGATGCAGAGGTGGGCTCGGCGATGACATCCGCCCTGCGGGGCTCGTGGTCGTGGTCTTGTTGCACCGGAATGGAAACCTTTGGGAGGCACTTTGGGAACCCGCGCACGTCCCTGCTCCCTTTGCACCAAAGGGGAAATTCCACCGCCTGGCGCGCTGGCGCCCGCCTGTCCTTCCTTGCGTCATCCTTGACTCCTGAGGCCGGGTTCCGCATAGAGATCTCCGCCACTCCGGAGGGGGCTTGAGGAGGCCTACCCCCTGCCGATCCTGGTGATGTTCTTCCTCGCGAGCCTGGGGTCCTCGCGAGGGCCTTGTCTTGAGTGGGGTCGCGCCAGGCCGTGCCTGGCTGACGAGGTGGGCCATGCCCTGGGCCGCAGGCAGGCAGGTCTGGGTACCCCCATTCCCAGAACACCGACAGTAGCCCTCGAGCCCAAGGCGTGCTCGAGCTGGCTTCCAGGCGAAGCCTTGAGGACGGCCCGAAGCGCCGCGGGCCCCAAACGCCTGCGGGCCAGGCTTTACACGCGTCGAGCGCCTGGGCTGCGACGCCCCCGCTCCCCGAGGGCATCAAGAACTGGCCCAAGTCAAACTGATGCGACGCCCGTGTGCAGCGCCGGCCATCATTGCCCTTCCTTGAATGATGCTGCTGCCTCGGGCCTCTATTCCTTGGGCCCTGCGGAAGTGACCCGTCAATCGGTAGGAGAGGCGACGCGGACAGTACTACGCTGATCGAACCGCTCCGCGGCGCCCGAGAGGCGCACGACGCCTGCTCTCCCATGACACCTCGCGGCTGTAGTTACGCCTATAAATCCGCCCTGCCCTTGGCAAGGGAGGGGGCATTGCAGTCTCGAGGTGTCTTCTTGCTTCCATCGCTCCGCAGAGAAAGCCCTCTCCTCTTCCCAGCTTCTCCTCTCCCATGGCGTCTGGAGGAAGCGCTGCAGGCGTGGGGAAGCACGCGGCACCGCCGGCCCCCTCGCCCTTCTCCGGAGGTAGTGGTGGGGGGCCCTCGGGGTCGGCGCAAGTTCGCCGGCGCTGGGCCATGGTCGATGAGTGAGTACTCTGCCGCCTTCCTCCTTACTCATTTTGTCTAGCGCTCCGAGCATGATCCTCTCCTTCTCCCAGGGTGCCTGCGGCAAAGAAACGCAGGCTTGGCGAGCTCCAAGAGGAGGCGGACGCGCTGCGGGCCCAGCTAGCGACCGCCGAGGCCGCCTTCCAAGCCGCCCTCAGGGGCGAAGCGGAGGCTAGGGCGGAGCTGGCGTCCCTCCAGGACCAGGTTAAGGAGGCGGCCGACGCCGTGCAGGCCGCCCAGGACGAGGCGGCGCACGCCAAGATGTTGGAGTCCCAGTGCGCCAAGCAGTACCTTGGCATCGCCCGCCGCGCGACCAGCGCGGTGAGCCGGTTCGTCGGGGAAGCCCCCGCGCTGCCGTGCGCGCACGGTGACGGGTGCTATCTCGACTTCTTCTGGCGGGTGGTGGAGGTGCTGGAGGCCGGCGTCTCCCGCGTGAACGCGGACAATGAGTCCGACACGCGCGACCTCCTGGACGTCGCCCTCACGTTCGTCTTCTCCAACCTGCGCCGCCACACTCCGCAGCTCGACCTCAGACATGTCATGGAGTGGGTGCCCGACGAGCTCCAGCGCCCCCTTCGGGACGAGGTGCGCCCGCACGTGGAGTCCCTGGTGGAGCGATTCATCCAGGTGCCCGCCTCCAGCGGGGAGGACGATTCCGACGCTGAGGCGGCCGGCGGCGCTGGTGGCGACAGCGACTCATCTCCCTAGGCATCCCCTGTTTCCCTTCCATGGTTCCTGTAATATTCTACGAAGAACTCGTCCCCGGAGGGCATTAGCCTTTTGCATGTTACCTTCGCCATCTTATTTTTCTTCTCTTGAATCGCCGATCGCTTGCTTGCTGCGACGTGACTTAGTTTCCTCGCGCGGGGCTCGTCGCTGCTGCCGACGCGGCTTGGTGATGATGGCTGGCAGGGCCCTCGTGAGGCCTTCTCTCCTTTGGGGCGGCTCACGGCCGTCGAGCCCCAGGTCCTCGGCATCACCGCCCGTCGAGGCCGAATTCCTCCCTTCGTGCCGTCCCTCCTGGCGCCTGGGGCCGTACAGGTTTTCACGGTGGCACACTATAGACTGTAGTACCTGCATTCTGGCGTTAGTGCGCGCAACCTCTATCCCGCATTCGGGCCGCCATTGGATCAGGAGGCTCATGCTTGGTTCGGTAGTGTACTTAGCTTGTAGGCTGGTGACGATCTCGTGTGCCGCGAGGCGCGGCCGGGTTGTCCAGGTAGTCCGTGATTCCGCCTAGGGCGCTTCTTCCTTGCTTGCGAGTGGGGCAGGTTGGGAGCCCTTTCGGCACTCTGTGTCTGCAGGCCCCAGTCCCGCACATTTTCCTACCGCCGTAGTGTACGACCGAATCACCTGGACGCAACTACGGGGTGAGGCCTCGGCACCCTTGATGCCGACCGGATCACCTGAACGGCATCAAGGGGCGAGGGGGTATATGACCGGTAAGGCTCCTGAGGCGCGCTGCTCAGGAGCCCCCTTTGACACTCAAGCAGCTCTACGTCGGCAGGTCCCAGTCCCGCACATTTCCCTAAGACCGTAGTGTACGACCGGATCACCTGGACGCAACTACGGGGTGAGGCCTCGACACCCTTGATGCCGACCGGATCACCAAGGACGACATCGAGGGGCGAGTGGCTATATGACCGGTAAGGCTCCTGAGGCACATTGCTCAGGAGCCCCCTTTGACGCTCGAGCGACCCCCATTCCGCCCTGCCGGGTTCTGCCTCGGGAGGCACTGGGGCCTCCTGAGACTCCATGCCGTGGTGCCGCGCCACGGTCGGAGCCCCCGAGTGGGGGTCGATGATAATCCCCAAGTGCAAGGAATCATCGTAGCAATTTCCAAAGGTGGAAGTGATAAGTATGGAGTGTCGAACCCACAAGGAGCTAAAGGTAAGATCAATATTCTCTCAAGTCCTATCTGCCACTGATACGACTCTACGTACGCCGAACGTTTGCTTCCAACTAGAAACGAGAAATAAAACTACATTGTGGGTATGAAGAGAATAGCTTTGCATGATATCGGAGAACTAAAATATAAAAATAGGTGCTGGTATCATAAAGTTAGAATATATTACAATATATTACAAACAGCGAGTGTGGAATAATGATGGGTCGGTGTGCGGAATTATCCTAGGCAATTGTTAACAAGATCGGTAATCATTATTGCAATTTTATATGAGGGAGAGGCATAAGCTAACATACTTTCTCTACTTGGATCATATGCACTTATGATTGGAACTCTAGCAAGCATCCGCAACTACTAAAGATCATTAAGGTAAAACCCAACCATAGCATTAAAGCATCAAGTCCCCTTTATCCCATACGCAACAACCTACCTACTCGGGTTTATGCTTCTGTCACTCAAGCAACCCACTATAAGCGAATCATGAACGTATTGCAACACCCTACAGCGGGAATCCTTCACGTGTGCGCGGCACGGAAGGCACCATAGGACAGCACCAAAATAAACATACAACTCAAACCAATCTAGATCATCAATCAACCCATAAGACAAAAGGAATCTACTCAAAACATCATAGGATGGCAACACATCATTGGATCATAATATGTGGCATAAAGCACCATGTTCAAGTAGGGGATTACAGCGGAGTGCGGGAGAGTGGACCGCTGAAAGGAGATGAGGATGGTGATGAAGAAGGTGATCTTGATGAAGACGATCACCGCGGCGATGGTTCCCCCGATGGCACTCCGGCGCCACCGAGAGAGAGGGGAGAGGGTCTCCCCCTTGTGCTTCTTCCTCCATGGCCTCCCCCTGAGTGGGGAGAGGTTCTCCCTCTGGTCCTTGGCCTCCATGGCGATGATGGCCCCTCCGTCTTCCTCCTCCATGGTCTCCGGTGAAGGTGAACCCCTCCGGCATGGTGCCGGAGAGGGCCAAGATTGATCTTTCGTGGCTACAGAGACTTGCGGTGGTGGAACTTCCGATCTAGGTTTCTTTTCGAAGATTTCTATATTTATAAGAGTTTTTGGCATTGGTCCCACGTCCGAAAGGTTCCCGAGGAGGTGACAAGCCAGGGGGCGCGCCCCCCACCCTTGTGACTTCCTCGGCCTTCCTCTCCAGTGACTTTTCGCTCTAGTATTTTTTATATTTTCCAAAAATATTCTCCGTAAATTTTCAGCTCATTTCGAGAACTTTTATTTCTGCACAAAAACAACACCACGATAGTTCTGCTGAAAACAGTGTCAGTCCGGGTTAGTTCTAATCAAATCATACCAAAATCATATAAAATTATTGTAAACATGGCATGGATACTTCATAAATTATAGATACGTTGGAGACATATCAGCATGCCCAAGCTTAATTCCTGCTCGTCCTCGAGTAGGTAAATGATAAAAGAAATAATTTATGAAGTGTGAATGCTAGCAAGTGCACAAGTTTGATCAATGATAATTCCAATCACTTTTTTTAGCATCAATATAAACCATAAACAGTAGCTCATCTCATAAAACTTCTCATGATCAAGTAACAAGCTATTCACATGTTAAAGTATAGACCAGAAAGTTTCTTGAAAACTAACAAACCATATTCCTAGTCATCGAACAATTGCAATTCATCTTATTTTCAGGAAGGGTCTATGTAAGAGCTTTGATTTAGCAAATTCCACATACTCAACTATCATATAGTCTTCCATGATTATTGACACTCAAAGCATATTTTTAGAACAAATAGCATCCATCGAACACAGAGAAAGATAGGGGCTTAATGTTTCGCCTCCCAACTTATTTATCATATAGATAATTGTCAACAATAATAATTCATGATCAAATATATTTGTGTGGATATATATGTCTAGATCATTCCCCAACACATGACGCTTGCTGAGAGAAAAAAGGCAAAATATAGGAATTGGTGAAGATCACCATGACTCTTGCATAAAGGTAAGTACTAGAAAGTAAAGATAGGCCCTTCGCAGAGGGAAGCAGACGTTGTCATGCGCTTTTTGTTTTTGGATGTGCAAACCCTTAATGCAAAGGAACGTCATGTTGTATTGCCCTTTGTGATAGCAACCTTTATTATGCAGTCCGTCGCTTTTATTTCTTTACCATCACAAGTTCGTGCAACGCTTATTTTCCCTCACAATAAAATATCACACATATTTAGGAGCAATTTTTATTGGTTTTTGCACCGATGACAACTTACTTGAAGGATCTTACTCAATCCATAGGTAGGTATAGTGGACTCTCATGGCAAAACTGGTTTAAGGGTGTTTGGATGCACAAGTAGTATTTCTACTTGGTGCGGAAGTTTTGGCTAGTATGAGGTGGAAGCAAGCACCACATGTTGGAGGATCCATAACAATATAACTTCTATACAAATATACCCAAACATAACTCATTAAGTTGTCTTCCTTGTCCAACTTCAACTAATTTGCTCAAGTTTGAAAATAGTTAATGGGTATTCACAATCATAGAAGATGTCCAAGATAGTATATTTATATGCGGAATCTCTCTTCCTTCAATATTCTTTCATGAATTGTTCAAGTGACCAATGCGGTGTTTGCTAACTTTTAATAAATTTCTCCACCTATATTTATTATGTGTGAAGTCATTACTCCCCATGGGATAAGTATATGAAGCATATTTAATTTCAGATTTATGATATTCAATTCATTCAACCATTTACTCAAAGGATATAAGTGAAGCACGAGAGTGAATGACAAACTACTCCAAAAAGATATAAGTGAAGATCAATGAGTAGCGAAAAATTAAATAACTATGTGAGGGCTCTCTCATCTAAGAATTTCAGATCCAATGATTTTATTCAAACAACAAAACAAAATAAAAATAGCACTCCAAGAATAGCACGCATCATGTGAACGAATAAAAATTTAGGCTCAACATAGGCTAACCGATAATTGTTGATGAAGAGAGGTGGGATGCGTAGCATCCCCAAGCTTAGATACTTGAGACTTCTTGAAATATTTACTTGGGATGCCTTGGGCATCCCCAAGCTTGAGCTTTTGTATCTCGTTCAATCCTCTCATATCATGGTTTTACCTATTCTCAAAAGTTTCATCCACACAAAACTCGAAAAGAACTCGTGAGATAGGTTAATACACATGAGAATAAATCAACACTTCATGTACTGCCAAGACAAGTTGCACAATAATTTTCAAACATCATCTACTGATTACTATCGTTTCCACAATTGATATCTACCAATATAGGCTATGGAAACTAGAGGATAAGTAGATAACAAAACTATGACAGCAATCTGTCCAAATAGAACAGTCTGTAGCGATTTATAACAACAGTGTACTTACGTAACTCAAACAATTATGAAAATTTAGGACATGCTAAGGAATTTATATGAAAATACTGTGTAAAAATTTCAGAAACTTTCCACGTGCCAGTAAAATATGAAAATTCAAACACTACAGAAAAAGTTTCTGTTTTTTACACAGCACAAATCAAACATGTAATGCAAGCATCCTAAGGCAATTCTTGGAACTTTTTATTGAAAAACAAGATTATAAATAACACCTAACAGATAAAAACAAAATAATATGACAGTCCAAGCAAAACTCATATTATGTGATGAATAAAAATATAGCTCTACGTAAGATGTACCGATAGTGTTGAAGACGAAAGAGGGGATGCCTTCCGGGGCATCCCCAAGCTTAGTTAATTGGATCTTCCTTAAATGTTACCTTGGGAGTGCCTTGGGCATCCCCAAGCTTAGGTTCTTGTCACTCCTTATTCTTCTCATATCGGTGTCTCACCCAAAACTTGAAAACTTCAATCACACAAAACTTAACGGAACTTCGTGAGATGGGTTAGTGTAATAAAGATAAATCATTCACTTAGGTATTGTCAAGAACAGATTAATAGTTGTTCCCACATGATTCCTACTGTATTCTAACATTTCCATAATTTATACCACTGAATATAAGCTATGGAAGCACTAAAACAAGCAAACTATGCATGCAGAACAGAATCTGTCAAAAACAGAACAGCCTGTGAAGATCTATAGTACAGCCATACTTCCCTGTCTCTAAAAATTATGAAAAATTAGGAAAATCTAGGCAATTTGTATATAAATCATGTGTAAAAAATTCAGATCAAAAGCACGTTCCGGTGAATTTACAAAATTCCTGGGCTGAGAGCAAAAGTTTCTGTGCTTGCACAGAATCAAGTCAACTATCATCCAGACTATCCCAAAGGCATTACTTGGCACTTTATTGAAATAAAAGGCACAAAACATGATTACTACAGTATCTTAATCATGTTAAAACACAAAAACAGAAAGAGTAAATATTGGGTTGTCTCCCAACAAGCGCTTTTCTTTAATGCCTTTCTAGCTAGGCATGACATTGATACACTGCCAAGCCCAATTCCGATGGAAATTTTATTCATACTCTAAAAGATATAAGTGAAGTTCATAGAGCATTCTACAATTAATGAAGATTAACCAATACCCAAGCTCAAAATATATAAGTGAAGCACATGAAGCATTCTATAAAGCCATACTCAAAAGATTTAAGTGAAGCGCATGAAGCATTCTACAAATCAATGAAGGACTATCTCATACTAGAAGGGTGCATAAAAGGAAAATAAAAACGCATATCATGTGAACAAAAACAAAAACCGAGGTGTACAGATAATTGTTGAAGAATAAAGATGGGATGCCTTCCGGGGCATCCCCAAGCTTAGATGCTTGAGTCTCCTTGAAATATTTACTTGGGGTGCCTTGGGCATCCCCAAGCTTGAACTCTTTTCTCTCCGTATTCTTCTTATATTGATACCTCCTCGATCTTCGAACACTTCATTCACACAAAACTTAACAAAACCCCCGTGAGATCCGTTAGTATAATAAAGCAAAATACTACTTTAAGTACTGTTGTGAACTCATTCCAAATTCATATTAGCATTATATCTACTGTAGTCCAACTTCACCATGGTTCATACCCCCCGATACTACCCATAGATTCATCAAAATAAGAGAACAATGCATAGAAAACAGAATCTGTCAAAAACAGGACAGTCTGTAGCAATCTGGAAACTTCGTATACTTCTGTAACTCAAAAAATTCTGAAAATTTAGGAAAAATAAACAAAATTGTATAGAAGTACTGTGTAAAAATTTCAGAAACTTTTGACGTTCCAGTAAGAAATGTAAATTCATGCACTACAGTCAAAGCTTCTGTTTTTGCACCGCACAAGGTAAACAAGCAATCTAATCATCCTAAAAGCAAATCTTGGCACATTATTTTTATAATACAATGGATATATACAAGGGCATAATTATTTTTGAGAAACTTCCATGAAAAATTCTACATTGTTTCCATGAGCTTGAACACAAGTGTTCAAGGTCGACCCTCACTTCTCCAATGCACAACTTTCCAATCACTTCTCTTTTTGAAAAACTTCTTAGGCAAGAGGCAAGTAATTCTTTTTGTATTTTTCATTATTTAATTTTTTTGTTTGTTTCACCCACAACTAAAGAAAGCAAAAAAGGAAAACAAAAATCTACTTAGTGAAGAAAGCAAACAAGCACACACGAGAATATCAACCCCACGCTATTGCTCTCCGGCAACGGCGCCAGAAAAGAGCTTGATAATCCCCAAGTGCAAGGAATCATTGTAGCAATTTCCAAAGGTGGAAGTGATAAGTATGGAGTGTCGAACCCACAAGGAGCTAAAGGTAAGATCAATATTCTCTCAAGTCCTATCTGCCACTGATACGACTCTACGTACGCCGAACGTTTGCTTCCAACTAGAAACGAGAAATAAAACTACGTTGTGGGTATGAAGAGAATAGCTTTGCATGATATCGGAGAACTAAAATATAAAAATAGGTGTTGGTATCATAAAGTTAGAATATATTACAATATATTACAAACAGCGAGTGTGGAATAATGATGGGTCGGTGTGCGGAATTGTCCTAGGCAATTGTTAACAAGATCGGTAATCATTATTGCAATTTTCTATGAGGGATAGGCATAAGCTAACATACTTTCTCTACTTGGATCATATGCACTTATGATTGGAACTCTAGCAAGCATCCGCAACTACTAAAGATCATTAAGGTAAAACTCAACCATAGCATTAAAGCATCAAGTCCCCTTTATCCCATACGCAACAACCTACCTACTCGGGTTTATGCTTCTGTCACTCAAGCAACCCACTATAAGCGAATCATGAACGTATTGCAACACCCTACAGCGGGAATCCCTCACGTGTGCGCGGCACGGAAGGCACCATAGGACAGCACCAAAATAAACATACAACTCAAACCAATCTAGATCATCAATCAACCCATAAGACAAAAGGAATCTACTCAAAACATCATAGGATGGCAACACATGATTGGATCATAATATGTGGCATAAAGCACCATGTTCAAGTAGGGGATTACAGCGGAGTGCGGGAGAGTGGACCGCTGAAAGGAGATGAGGATTGTGATGAAGAAGGTGATGTTGATGAAGACGATCACCGCGGCGATGGTTCCCCCGATGGCACTCCGGCGCCACCGAGAGAGAGGGGGAGGGGGTCTCCCCCTTGTGCTTCCTCCTCCGTGCCCCCCCTGAGTGGGGAGAGGTTCTCCCTCTGGTCCTTGGCCTCCATGACGATGATGGCCCCTCCGTCTTCCTCCTCCATGGTCTCCGGTGAAGGTGACCCCTTCCGGCAGGGTGCCGGAGAGGGCCAAGATTGATCTTTTCGTGGCGACAGAGACTTGCGGCGGCGGAACTTCCGATCTAGGTTTCTTTTCGGAGATTTCTATGTTTATAAGAGTTTTTGGCGTTGGTCCCACGTCCGGAAGGTTCCCGAGGAGGCGTAGGTCCCGCGCCCCCTCCCTTGTGACTTCCTCGGCCTTCCTCTCCGGTGACTTTTCGCTCCAGTATTTTTTATATTTTCCAAAAATATTCTCCATAAATTTTCAGCTCATTCCGAGAACTTTTATTTCTGCACAAAAACAACACCACGGTAGTTTTGCTGAAAACAGCGTCAGTCCGGGTTAGTTCTAATCAAATCATACCAAAATCATATAAAATTATTGTAAACATGGCATGAATACTTCATAAATTATAGATACGTTGGAGATGTATCAGTCGACTGCCAAAATATGCAAGTCCCTGGGGCGACAAGGCCTTGCTATCCAGCTCCGAGGTGCCTCGGGGAGGGCCGGAGCGCACGGCCCCTTGTGAAACACCAATCCAGAAAAAGAGAATTCAAGACCGGTAAAACGAGAGATCAATGAGAGAAAAGTCCCCGCCCCTTTTTTCTTTTAAATATAGAGTTCCAAAGTCCTCAAACTTCATTCCAAAAAGTGGCAATTCGAACACAAACAGAAGCAAGCAACTGCCGCGTCCGGCACCTAGGCTAGTCTTCGTCTTCCCCCAGCGCTGAGCGTAGGGCATCCACGTTGCATGGGCATAGCCATTGGTGGGCAGTGTTGTCCGCTAGCGCGGAGCATGGGGCTTCCACATTGCGTGGGAGGGAACCCCTCCGCGTCCTCGGGGGGATCCGGGCGTATACAGCCCACTCATTATTACGTGAGAGTGTCACGGCCGTAGATAGCTGGGCAAGCCCCCAGGCGCTCGGCCTGGTTGCTCCCAACTCCGTTAAGAGCCACCCCGTGCATTTCTGCTTGGTTGCGCGCCTCTATGATCCAAACCCGAATGCATTCTTCCCCGCGTAGCCACAGGATTGCGCTCACGCGGCCCAAACATGAGCACAATGCATCCAGCGTAGCCATAAAGGTGTTTTGTCGATGAAGCCGCCTCGTGTAGCGTCTGGGCGCCGGCCAGACATCGCCTCGTGGGCCTCGTGAGGCCCAGCCTTCCGAGGCTGCACCGGCGTTCCAGTTGCCGCGGGTGGCCCGCGCTACTCGTGTCTTGCTGCTCCCCCCAGGCCATCACTCCTGAGGCCCCGGGGCTCGGCTCGGCGTTGCTTGCTCGCGAGGGCGACGGTTTACGCCGTGCTCCGTGGGCCCGAGGGCGTCTTCCCTCTTTCTCCTGCTTGCGTCGTCAGGCTCGATGCTTCGATGGGGGAAGCCCCCAGGCCTGACTCGGGGAGGACGCCCAGGGCTCTCCCTATTCTTGGGGGGTGTTGGCGCCTGCGGCAGGTGCCTGATCCAACCCGCCATCCGGAGGTACGACGTAGCATGGTACATAGGGCTCCCCATAAGGGCCCGGTTCTCCTCCTGAGCCGCCCGGCGGGGCACCGGGGACGGCCCCTCCGGCCGGCGGCGGGGCGCCGCCCTGCGCGCGCAGCCCGCAGACCCTCCTGCGACGAGCTTCAGAGCAAAGTTGCTTACCTCTGCCATCGCCGTTGGGTGGTCCGCGCGTCTCCTGACGTGGGTTGCTTCCTCGGCGATCCGACGCGCCTTCACCGTTGTCGGTTGTTTGTCTGGACACCTGCGCCGCTTGCTCCCTGCGCAGGATGGCGCGCTCCTGCCTGGTCAATCCAGGCTGTTGAAGGTCCATTGGGTCACGGAGGCGCGTGTTGGTGCGCGCGTGGGGCGCCCCGTTGTTTCCTCCGCGTGCTCGGTCGTCGTGGCCGGGCTGTGCCCCAAAACCGGTCACCGGGATTCGAAGGAGAAGGAGCACGGCGTGCGGCGGGCCCTGCTCAGGCTCGCCCAGAGCTGGAGGGGGCACACCGCCGGCGGGCTGGGGGGCAGGCTCGGCGAACGAGCCTCCGGCGCCTGAAGAAGAGTGAGGAGCCACGGCCGTCCACGCGACGGTGACCAGCTCTGCGACGTGGTCGGCCCATGCGTCGAAGCCCCCGTGCGTTGGGCGGTGGTGGAGCATCCCGCTTGCCAGCAGCAGCGCATCGTGCGCGTCGAGGTCCCCCACGTATGTGCGGCGCGACGCCGGTCCTGAGGGCGCCGCCCGCCCGCCGTGTGTTTGGACGGTGCGAGGGGCGGCGATGGTGGAGGCGATACTGGCGGCTTGATACTGACCGCCCAGCACTACGCCGATGGGGTGTGGGTCTCCGGCGGCAACGGTGGGATCGATGGAAGCCGATCCGCCGCGGCCGGGGAAGCTTGTTGGGCGCCGGCCATCGGAGCGGTGGAACGGGGGGAGAGAGAGGCTTGAGGAAGGCTCCGACACGCCCCCTACCTAGCGCGCCAAATGTCGGATTTCGGGCTCCACAAAACCCTCAAGGTTTGATCACAGGGGCGTGTGCAAAGATCCCCTGCAGCTTTGCCCAACTTAGCTCGCTACATGATGGTTACTACGACGAACTCGCATGATGACGAGGAAGAAGATGAACACGGTGGTTTACCCAGGTTCGGGCCGCTGCGAAGCGTAATACCCTACTCCTGCTTTGGTGGATTGCCTCTCGGGGAGGTATGGTGGATGAACTAGTACAGAGGTCTCGAGCCTCGTGAGGGCGCTCGAGTGGTGTTCTTGGCTCTGAGCCTTGTCTTGTGTTGGCGTGTCCGTCGTCCCCTCTCTACGATGCAGCCTAGCCTCTATATATAGCAGTGGCCCGGGTCCTCTTCCCTTATCGCAATGGCGGGAAGGGATCCCACAACGGCCAAATTTGAAGGGGGACAGGAGTACATCCCCGCCTGTCCAAAGGTGGTCTTCGCCTGCAAAGTAGCTGTCGATGATGCAGAGGTGGGCTCGGCGATGACATCCGCCCTGCGGGGCTCGTGGTCGTGGTCTTGTTGCACCGGAATGGAAAACTTTGGGAGGCGCTTTGGGAACCCGCGCACGTCCCTGCTCCCTTTGCACCAAAGGGGAAATTGCACCGCCTGGCGCGCTGGCGCCCGCCTGTCCTTCCTTGCGTCATCCTTGACTCCTGAGGCCGGGTTCCACATAGAGATCTCCGCCACTCCGGAGGGGGCCTGAGGAGGCCTACTCCCTGCCGATCCTGGTGCTGTTCTTCCTCGCGAGCCTGGGGTCCTCGCGAGGGCCTTGTCTTGAGTGGGGTCGCGCCAGGCCGTGCCTGGTTGACAAGGTGGGCCATGCACTGGGCCGCAGGCAGGCAGGTCTGGGTACCCCCGTTCCCAGAATGCCGACACATAGGGGTTACCTTTTTATTTGTCTAAAAATTAAAGAAGCATGATGATGATGTGTGGGCATTTCTTTTCCTCGTTGAAATCCTAGTGTTGTTTCGGGTCAGAAGCTCGCGATGGTTAACTCCTACCAACCTCTTCCCTCGGGGCATGTAGGGAGTACTTTGATTTGGGATAAAACTAATAAAACTTTGCAATAAGTATATGAGTTCTTTATGACTATTGTGAAACCATGGAGATACGCAATCACACCTTCTCATATTTGCTAGCCTCTTCGGTACCGTGCATAGCCCGTTCTCACCTCGAGGATCGGTGCAACTTTCGCCAGTGCATCCAAACCCCGTGACATGATACGCTCTGTTGCACATAAGCCTCATTATATCTTCCTCAAAACAGCCACCATACCTACCTATCATGGCATTTCCATAGCCATTCCGAGATATATTGCCATGCAAACTCCATCGTCACTTCACATGACTAGTTGTTCATCATCATATTGCTTTGCATGATCATATAGAGCTGACATAGTATTTGTGGGAAAGCCACCATTCATCATATTTTTGATTCATGTCATGCTAGATCATTGCACATCCTGGTACACTGCCAGAGGCATTCATATAGAGTCATATCTTCATATCAGTTCTTCATATTGAGTTGTGAGTAAAATAAAAGTGTGATGATCATCATTATTAGAGCATTGTCCCAGTGAGGAAAGTATGATGGAGACTATGATTCCCCCATAAGTCGGGAAGAGTCTCTGGACGAAAAATAAAAAATGGGGGAGGCCAAATGAGCCCACCATAAAAAATGAGAGAAAAAGAGAGAAGGGACTTTGCTACTATCCTTTACCACACTTGTGCCTCAAAGTGGCACCTTGTTCCTCACATGCCGAGAGTCTCATGTTATGTCATTTTCATATTGCTAGTGGGAATTTCATTATTATAAACTTGGCTTGTATATTCCTATGTCGGGCTTCCTCAAATGCCCAAGGTCTTCATGAGCAAGCAAGTTAGATGCACACCCACTTAGCTTCATTTGAGATTTCATACACTTATAGCTCTAGTGCATCACATTTGCATGGCAATCCCTACTCCTTGCATTGACATCTATCGATGGCCATCTCCAAAGCCCGTTGATACGCCTAGTTGATGTGAGACTATCTTCTCCACTTTTTACCCCATTTATACCTACCACCATATTCTATTCCACCTAAATGCTATGTCCAATGGTTCACGCTCATGTATTGCGTGAAGAATAAAAAGTTGATGCACCTTGAAAAAGTACGATCCAATTTCCTGACTTGGGCACTGTGCTGCTTAACATTTGTATTAATGTGGTGAAGATGGAGCCATGCCTTGCTGATTTAATAAGACGAATAAGGGGTAAACATTTCTTGAAGATCGTATGCTTTGAAAAAAAAATGATCTTGTTTCTTATACTTATAAGTATTACTATGTTAATATTGATTGATTCATCATTTCTCATTGAGCATACATGCATAAAGATTACATAATGGATAGCATGTCACATCAAAAATTCAGTTTTTATCATTTACCTTCTCGAGGACGAGCAGGAATTAAGCTTGGGGATGCTTGATACGTCTCCAACGTATCTATAATTTTTGATTGTTCCATGCTGATATATTATCATTCTAGGATACTTTTCGGGTCATTATTTATCAATTTATAATATTTTTAGCACTAACCTATTGACCCAGTGCCCACTGCCAGTTGCTATTTTCTGCTTGTGTTTTTTTACTTTCGGATTTCCTTTACCAAACGAAGTCCAATTGCCACGAAACTTTTTGACGATTTTTTCTGGACCAATACAAGACCTAGAAGCTTCGGCATATGGCCGGGAGCCGTACGAGGGCTCCACGAGCCATCAGGGCGCGCCCCAGGGGGCGCCCTGTTGGCTTGTGGGCACCCTGAGGCTCTCCCGACCTCCCTCTCCGGCCTATAAATTCCCTAATATTCCAGAAACCCTGAAGGGAGCCCCGAAAACCTTTTTCCGCCGCCGCAAGTCTCTATTCCGCCCCGATCCCATCAGGAGCTCCGTTCTGGCACCCTGCCAGAGGGGGGATCGATCACGGAGGGCCTCTACATCAACCTTGCTGCCCTCATGATGATGTGTGAGTAGTTCACCATAGACCTACGGGTCCATAGCTAGTACCTAGATGGCAATCTCTCTCTCTCTGTCTTATGATCTTCAATACAATGATCATCACATCTTCGCTTTGATCTATCCGATGTAATCCTTTTGTGCGGTGTGTTTGTTGGGATCCGATGAATTGTGGGTTTATGTTGAGATTATTCATGAAAAGTATTTTAGATAACTCTGATATATATTGTCTATTAATTGCATGATCATTATAGCTTCGTAATGCTCTCCGATTTATTGATCTGCTCTGGCCAAGTAGATTGATATTTCATCGGGGGGAGTGGTGCGTTGTGGTAGGTTCAACCTGACGGGTTTCTATGTCCCGGGGACAGAAAGGGAGAAGATACGTTTGTGTGTTGCTAGTACTAAGGATTAAATGATGGGGTTTATTCATATTGATTGAGTTTACTTTGTCTACATCATGTCATTGTTCTCCAAGCATTACTCTGTTTTACTTAATACTCTAGATGCATGCAGGATAGCGGTCAATGAGTGGAGTAATAGTAATAGGTGCAGGCAGGAGTCAGCCTATTTGCTTATGGATGTGAAGCCTATATATACATGATCATTGCCGTGAACTTCGCATAACTATCCGCTTTTCTATCAATTGCCCAACAGTAATTTGTTACCCACCGTACATTGCCTACATGAGAGATGCCACTAGAGAACACTATGGCCCCAGGGTCTATTCACTTATAAATTTACAAAAGCTATTATTTACCTTTTATTTATTTTGCAATTTATATTTATCAACAATTATATACACAACTCATTTGCTTGCAAATAACAAAATCAAGGGGATTGACAACCCTCTTGCTCGCGTTGGGTGCAAGTTGTTTGTTCTTTTGTGTGCAGGCCGCTGAAGACGGTTGAGGATTGATATTCCTATTGGTTCGATAAACCTTGGTTTCATAATTGAGGGAAATACTTACCCATCTTGTGCTGCAATAACCCGTTCCTCTTCACGGAAAACCCGACGCAGATCACAAGTATCACAGAACACGACAAAGTTCAAGAAGAGCTGGTCCAAGAAAAAGATTAAGGCAAATTGCAAGGAGGCAACTCCTACTATGACCGCCGCTCCCAAGTCCTGACCGAACACAGGGACTGTTTGCTTTTAATTGCAAGGAAACCGGTCACTGAAAGAGGAACATCAGCAAGTGGCTTGCCCAGATAGGCAAGAAGACTAGAAGTGTGACTTCTTCTTCAAGTACACTTGTTGTATATGTTATAGACATTTTTTTTGCTGATATTTCTAGTTGCTCTTGGGTATATGATACCGGATCGGTTGTTCACATATACAACTCGATGTAGGGACTAAGAAGGAATAGGAATGTTGCAAGAGGAGAAGTTGACATACGCGTCGGGAATAAAGCAAGAGTTGCTGCATTAGCCGTCGGCACCGTGCAACTTAATTTACCTTCAAGATTTGTAATGGAACTTGATAATTGTTATTATGTTCCTGCATTAAGTCGAAACATTATTTCGGTCTCATGTTTGATGAGGCAAGGTTATGAATTAAGTATTAAGGACAATGGTTGTTCTATTTACATGAATAAAATGTTTTATGGCTTTGCGCCTGTTGTGAACGGGTTATTTATAATAGATCTTGAAGGTGAATTGGTCTATAACATAAATGTCAAGAGGCATAAGCCTAACGAGATAAATCCGACTTACATATGGCATTGTCGACTAGGACACATTAGTCAAAATGCATGAAGAAGCTCCACGATGATGGAATTCTGACTACATTTGATTTTGAATCATTTGAGACATGCGAGTCCTGCCTACTCGGCAAGATGACTAAGACTCCTTTTGCAAAGAGTTGTGAGAGGGTGTCTGAGCTATTGGAACTTATACATAGTGATGTATGTGGACCAATGAGCATGACAGCTAGAGGTGGTTTTCAATACTTCGTGACTTTTACCGACGACTTTAGTAGATATGGATATGTCTACTTGATGAGGCACAAGTCAGAAACTTTTGA
This sequence comes from Elymus sibiricus, assembly GCA_039707655.1. NCBI lineage: Eukaryota > Viridiplantae > Streptophyta > Magnoliopsida > Poales > Poaceae > Elymus > Elymus sibiricus. Next base: position 154,924,647 of record CM077669.1, read on the forward strand.
AAAGTTCAAGGAGTTTCAGAACGAAGTGGAAAATCAACTCGGCAAGACAATCAAGCTTCTATGATCTGATCATGGCGGTGAGTATATGAGCCATGAGTTTGATGATCATCTGAAGAGCCGTGGAATAGTTCCACAAATCACTCCTCCAGGTACGCCATAGAGAAATGGTGTGTCGGAACGGAGGAATAGGACTTTGTTAGACATGGTCCGATCGATGATGAGTCAGTCAGATTTACCCTTGTCATTTTGGGAATACGCTCTAGAAACCGCAGCTTTCACACTAAACAAGGTACCATCAAAGACCGTAGATAAGACACCATATGAGATATGAACAGCAAAGAGTCATAGTTTGTCTTTTCTAAAGATTTGGGGTTGTGAAGCATATGTCAAGCGACTTCAGTCGGACAAGCTCACACCAAGTTGGACAAGTGCATATTCGTGGGATATCCGAGGGAAACCTTGGGATATTACTTCGACAACCGTGAAGAGGGCAAAGTGTTTCTCGCTCGACATGGAGTTTTCCTTGAGAAAGAGTTTCTCAATCAGAAGGCTAGTGGGAGGTCGGTCCGACTCGAAGAAATTCAAGAGCCACACGGGGACGTTCCGACAAGTGATTCAATCACACTGAAGTTGGTCAGGGAACCGGTTGTGGAATCGACGTCGGTTCCACGTAGGTCAGAAAGGTTGCGCAATATGCACGACTGCAATGTGTTGTTCTTGGAGAACAACGAACCGGCCACGTATGCGGAAGCGATGGTGAGCCCTGATTTCGAGTTATGGCTTGAGGCCATGAGATCCGGTTAAAGTCCATGGATGACAATCAAGTTTGGAACTTGGTTGACCCGCCAGATGGCATTCGAGTCATTGAGTGCAAATGGATCTTTAAGAAGAAAACTGATATGGATGGAAATGTATAGTCCATAAGGCTCGACTTGTTGCTAAAGGTTATCGACAAGTTCAAGGAGTTGACTACGGTGAGACTTGTACACCGATAGAGATGCCTAAATCAATTGGGATCATTCTTGCTATAGCTGCATATTTCGACTATGAGATATGGCAGATGGATGTCAAAACGGCTTTCCTTAATGAAAATTTAACTGAGGATGTGTATATGACACAGCCTGAGGGTTTTGTCAAACCAAAGAATGCTGGCATGGTATGCAAGCTTCAGAGGTCCATTTATGGATTGAGGCAAGCATCTCAGAATTGGAACATTCGTTTTAATGAAGCGGTCAAAGAGTTTGACTTCATCAAGAACGACTATGATCATTGTGTATTCAAGAAGGTCAGTGGGAGCTCAGTTGCATTTCTAATCCTGAATGTGGACGACATATTTTTGATTGGAAATGATGTTCAAATGCTTGAATCTATCAAGGACTCATTGAAATTTTCTTTTTTGATGAAAGACTTGGCAGAAGCAGCTTATATTCTGGGAATCAAGATCTATAGAGATTGATTGAGAAGGCTTATTGGATTAAGCCAACGTACGTATATAGACAAGGTGTTGAAGCGGTTCAACATGCAAGATGCCAAGAAAGGGTTCTTGCCCATGTCACATGGCATTAGTCTTAGCAAGACTCAGAGTCCCTCGACTCCTGATGAGTGAAGACGCATGGATGGGATTCTGTATGCTTCGGCTGTCGGGTCCATCATGTATGCTATGGTATGTACTCATCCCGATGTTAGCTTTGCTCTAAGCATAGTAGGCAGATACTAGGCTGATCCAGGTGAGAGTCACTGGACAACGGTAAAGAATATCCTTAAATACTTGAGAAGGACAAAGGATATGTTCCTGGTTTATGGAGGTGAGGATGAGCTCGTTGTAAAGAGTTACACTGATGCTAGTGTCCAAACCGATAGGGATGATAGTCGATTGCAATCTTGGTTTGTGTTCATTCTGAATGGAGGAGCAGTGAGCTGGTGGAGTGCCAAGCAAGATACGGTAGCTGATTCTACAACGGAGGCTGAGTACATTACGGCTTCTGAAGCTGCAAAAGAAGGTGTTTGGGTGAAGAATTTTATTTCTGATCTTGGAGTGGTTCAGGACTCGTCCAATTCGTTGTACCTCTATTGTGATAATAGTGGTGCTATCGCACAAGTCAAGGAACCACGGAACCATCATAAAACCCAACACATACTCAGGCGTTTTAACCTCATTCACGACATTGTCAAGAGAGGCGATGTAAACATATGCAAGATACACACGGATGCAAATGTTGCTGATCCATTAACGAAGTCTCTCCCGCAGTCGAAGAATGAGGTGCACATGAGGTCCATGGGCATACGATGCCTAGATGATTGACTCTAGTGCAAGTGGGAGACTGTTGGAGATATACCCTAGAGGCAATCATGTCATGATTTCGTTTCCTATGTATTCATGAGTATTTTGTATTGTCCTTGAACATCATTAGTGATATGTATCAATAAGTATGTGACTTATTTGTGAGACAGTGAGACTATATATTGTATGATGATTGTTCTAATAGTCCCTAGTTGTTAAGGTTATGTGGACACATATCCTTTACTAGTATACGATTCAGTTGATAACTACATTTCACAAGTCATGTGCATAGAGATGCTAAACTGATAGTATGGACTCGGGGATTGAGATCACCGAGTTGGACAGACCCACTTTGAGACACAGCGAGATAATGTCATCTGTTAGTCTCAAGTACAATGTATATGCCATGTCCTAGACCTGAGGACCTCGCATGTTCTTAGGATGAGGATCGACTTACTTAGGGTCTATCAAACGCTACTCCGTAACTGGGTAGTTATAAAGGTAGCTTTCGGGTGAGTCATGAGACATGTCGCGAGACATGGTTGACCAAATTGGGATTTGCCCCTCCGTGAGGAGAGATATTCTATGGGCCCTCTCGTGTGATTAGATTCAGAAAGCATGGCCATGCGACATGGATTAAGTGTTAACCCAGTTCAGGAATCTGCATCACGGTTTCGAGAAGAGATGTCGAGCTACCACAAGGGTGACAAGTACTCGCCTTGAGCTCTACAACCTATATCATGAGGCAAAAGGAATATTGTATATGAACCATTGTCGAGGTTCATCTAACGACTTTGCGCACACATGGGAGTTGGCATGTTCTGCTAGGAGCCGCTACCGACTATTGACTTGGGTCATGTCCATGTGTACGTGAACCTATAGGGTTGCACACTTAAGGGATTGCAGCCCATTCGGATTGGATCCGAATGGAAAATGGGACTAGACTCGTCGTGGGCCTCAAGTGTTGAGCCCACCTCGGAGGTCTATATAAAGGGGAGTGGGCGCACCTTTCAGGGTTGATCCTTTTTCTCCCATTGACAGCCACCGCCACTCCCCACGCCACCATGCCGTGCGATCAGACCTAGCAATCCGCCGCTCGCCGCTGTCCCCGTACGTGTGGATACCTTGGAGGCATCGCATCTGTGGTGCTTGGACGAACCGTTCAAGGGATTCGCAAGGAGCTGTTCGTGGGAGATCACTGCTCATTGGAGATCGGCTACAGGAGGAGGAGACGAATTGGCGGATCGACTACACGCATCACCAACTCTACTTCCGCTGCGGTGACTGTGCGTCTAGTGGTAAACCCAATCATGTCATCTATTTCCAGCAGCATGTTCTTGGGTGCACGGTAGAAAATTTTATTTGGCGCTAGCGTAGCGTACCGCGTGTTCCAACACTAGGGCAAAGAGTAGATAAAAAATTGAATGTTATTCATTATGCTACTAAGACCCTAGACACTGCTCAAAGAAATTATGCTACCACTGAGAAGGAATTTTTAGCAGTTGTGTTTGCATGTGCTAAGTTTAGATCTTATATTGTTGATTATAAAGTAACTATTCACAATGATCATGTTGCTATTAAATACCTTATGGAAAATAAATATGCTAATCCTAGACTCATTAGGTGGGTACTTTTACTTCAAGAATTTGACTTGCATATTGTTGATAGAAAGGGAGCTGAAAACCCTATAGCATATAACTTGTCTAGGATGGAACATGTTCTTAATGACCCACTGTCCATTGATGATAATTTTCCTGATGAGCAACTAGCTTATATAAATACTTCACGTAGTACTCCTTGGTATGCTGATTATGCTAATTACATTGTTGATAAATATATACCACCTAGTTTCACATACTAACAAAAGAAAAAAGTTCTTGTATGATTTGAGACATTGCTTCTAGGATGACCAACATCTTTATAAAGAAGTAGTAGATGGTGTTATTAGACATTGTGTACCTGAGCATGAACAAGGACAGATCCTACGGAAGTGTCATTCCGAGGCTACAGGGGACACCATGCTGGTGACAGAACTGCACACAAGGTACAACAATCTGGTTTTTATTGGCCTACTCTCTTGTGATGAATGTCAAAGAATTGGTAACGTTGGTAGATGTCAGGAAATGCCTATGAATTATTCACTTGCTATTGAACCATTTGATGTTTGGGTTTTTGATTATATGGGACCTTTTCCTTCCTCTAACGGGTATACTCATGTTCTCGTTGTTGTTGATTATGTTACTAAGTGGGTTGAAGCTATTCCAACTAGTAGTGCTGATCATAACACCTCTATTAAAATGCTTAAAAATATTATCTTCCCAAGGTTTGGAGTCCCTAGATATTTGATGACTGATGGTGGTTCACATTTTATTCATGGTGCTTTCAGTAAACTTCTAGCTAAATATGATGTTAACCATAGAATTGCATCACCTTACCATCCTCAGTCTAGTGGTCAAGTTGGTGACCAACGAGAGATTAAATTAATTTTGCAAAAAACTGTTAATAGATCTAGAAAGAATTGGTCTAAGAAACTAGATGATGCTCTATGGGCTTATAGAACTGCTTATAAAAATCCTATGGGAATGTCTCCCTACAAAATGGTCTATGGAAAAGCATATCATTTTGAAAGCACATATGCTCCCTTGGTGGTTTTGATAATTCATGACAACATACATTATCTCTTGGACTAACACTTTTACCTAGTGTACTTCCGATAATGTCCATAGAGAAGTTTGGCCATGGAATGTGAGGAGACTTCCCAAAGGAAGGAGAAGAAGAAGAATGGAATAGGATTGGCAAATCATCAAGCTTGAAGACTCTACATTTTACTTTATGTGAGAAATCACTTTGAGTCCATAGGAAAGCCAATACTATTAAAAGGGGATAAGGTAATCTTGGTGAATGAAATGCTCAAAATGCTCAAGTGTTAGCGACCAAAAGCACCCATAACTTCTCCCAAAACATTCTGTCTAAAACTCTACCACTCAATTCGGTGCCACCAACTTTAACCCTAGACAGATCCTAAGCCAAACCCTAAGTCTCGGTACCACCGAAAACAGTGACCAACTTGCTCGTATCCTATTTTCAAGAATCAGAATTTCCGAGTTTTGGAAATCGGTCTCACCGAGAAGTGGAAACTGTCTAGGACACCCATATCGGTACCACCGAGACTTATACATCGGTCGCACCGAAAAGCCGAAAGTTGCCACATTTTGCACTAGTCGGTGCAACCGAGTTTTTGGAATAGTGTCACCGAGTTGGGCAACAATGTTGCACCGGTTGGATTTTTGGAGATGCCCATATATACCCATCCACCACCTCTCATTCGTAGAGGTAGCACTTAGAACATACCCACACCTGTCAAATCCATTTTTCTGAGAGAGAGCCACCTTCTCATGTGTTGAGATCAAGATCTTCCACTCCAACCATATGAATCTTGATTTCTAGCCTCCCCAAGTTGCTTTCCACCCAATCAACCTCTTCTACCAAGCCAAATATGTGAGAGAGTGATTGAGTATTGAGGAGTATATCATTTGAAGCACAAGAGCAAGGAGTTCATCATTGTTACCACATCTACTACCTTTTGGAGGGTGGTGCCTTCTAGATTGGTTAGGTGTCACTTGGGAGCCTCCTACTTCGTTTTGTGAAGTTGAACCAAGAAGTTTGTACGGGCAACGAGATCGCCTACTTCGTGAAGATCAACCCTGAGTAAGGCTAGTCCTCCGTGGACGTAGGCCATCATAGAGTAGACAATGTTGCTTCTTCGTCGACCCTTCGTGGGTGGAGCCCTTCGTAGACTCGCGCAGTCGTTACCCTCTATGGTTGAAGTCTCCATAAACGTGGACATACGATATCACCACCTATCGGAACCATGGGAAAAATCATCGTGTCCCCCATTGTGTTTGATCTTCCTACCTGTACTCCTTACTTTCAGATGCATGTCTTTACTTTCCGCTGCCATACTTATTGATGTGCTTGTGAACGGTGTGCTAGAATTGCTAATCATGCTAAAATCTGCCAACAATTAAATTTGGGAAAAGGCTTGGATTAATTTTTGCAAGTAGTCTATTCACCCCCCTCTAGACACCACTTCTAGTGATCCCACAATTGGTATCAGAGCATTGGCCTCCATTTCTTTGGTTTCATCACCTTTGGAGGAAGATGGATGTTCTTAGTTCTGGGACTATTATTTGTAGAGTGCCCATTCTTGATGGAGAGTACTATAGAGAGTGGAAAGATAAGATGCTTGTTACATTCAATGAATTTCATTTGAGCAAGTATGCTAAGAATCCCTATGTGTCTCCCATTGATCCCTTGCATCCTTCTCATGATGAGGAAATTGATATGCCTCGTAATCTTAGAACTGTCAATCTTATTGTTAGAGCTTTGCCAAGAGTTGTATTTGATCAAATGAAGAATTTTGAGTGTTCTTATACTTTGTGGAATGATTTGGAGAAACGATATCCAAATTATTCTTTGAGTAATCTTGATGAGTTTCATCATAAGGCAATTGCCTTTTATAAGATGAAGCCTAGTGATCCAAAAGTTGATAATTGTCGGTGCACTAGTACAGGGGTACCCAGTGCCCCTAACTTATGCATAGGCGGTAGAGCAGAGAACCCCGCCAGCAATCAAGACCAAGACTCCAGCAAGCTCAGCGCGGCAACCCAAGCCTGGGCTGTGACGCGCCAAGCACGTCCCCGACGCCTGCCGGGGACCAAGATGAATGAACCTTCTAGAAGACCCGACAAGCCACTCCCCGGCAGGCACGAGCCAACCAGCCACCGCTCCACCGCATCGCTACGGCTGTCACTTATCGATGCGGTGTAGAGCCTTCAGGTGGCTAATCAGCTCTCGCTAAGCACGTGGCGACACTATGGAAGGCAAGTTACGCCCGGTTGACACCCGCCCTGCGGCGTGTCAAGATCTCAAGTAGCGACCAGCCAAGCAGTGGCAAGGGCTTGCCGGGAATGCACCCCAAGCGCCACCTAGGCAGGTAATCACGGCATTTTGTCCTAAATGCCAGAGTTAGGTATGATAGCTCCGCTTAGCTATCTAATCGATAGATAATGTCTGTTTTGCCACTGTGGTAACCCCTTGCACTATAAAAGGAGGCCCAAGGCAACCTAGCTCAAGGTTGACAACTCGAACCCCCAAACGCTTGTACTCGCACAGCCGCTCCTCCCCCGACAACAGTCGTTGCCGGGGTTAGGCGCCTTGCGTTCTTCGTGTTCCTCCAATCAATCCACCAAAAACCAGGAGTAGGATTTTACGCTTAGCAGCGGCCCAAACCTGGGTAAAATGCACGACCCTTGATCGTTGCGCCGTCTCATGATCTCCGCTCTTCGTGCAACGTGACCCCCCTTGTCGAACCACAAGGGACCTCTGGTCCCATAGGTGATCGTCAGCATTTGCGCACCGACATCTTTGGCGCGCCAGGTAGGGGGCGTGCATCATTTGCGTGAACCCGAGTTCGTGAACGGCGGATCGGTCTTCATCGTCATCTTCTTCAACAATGGCTCCAAAGAAGAAATCTAGCATGGCTGCGCATCCCTCATCCTCGAAGGCCCCCTCACATGCGGCCGGCGGCGCCGTAGGCGCTGCAGTGGCTGCAGGCGAGGTTAGCAACATGGACGATGTGGTCGGCGCAGGCGGTGCCCCTGTCCAGCCTCTCACGCCCGGGAATGGAGCGGGAGGCGCCGAAGGGGAGCAACTACATCAAGAACATGGCGAGCTCGGCCTCGACACCAGGGGCGGAGGGAACGCCCGTTCATCACCTCCCCGCCACGTGGATGGCCGAGGCCGCCTCAGCGGCGCCCAGTCTGGTGCGAGCCGTGACCTTCCGGCCGCACCCGTCGCTAGCAAGATTGTGGGGTGTATGCCTCGCGCAGAGCGAGACGGGGCGCCCAGCAGAGCCGCAGCTCCTTAGGATCGGCCCACAACTCACCAGAAAGCTCCAGCGAGTGGCGCGCGACATCAAGGACGAGGCGACGCTTCTCTTGGTCCTACCAAGAGTCGAGCCACGTCAAGGTCCACCTCTATCGCCATGCCTGGTACCACATGGGAGGCCATGGCGAGAGTCCAGATGCTGCTCAACTTCATGCCAGCAACTGATAAGATGGATGAATGGAGAGCCAACATTTAAAGCCTGATTTCCTTCGTTGAAGCCAATAATACCCAGCATGCAGAGCCGTCACGACGTACGCGGACAGCAGCGGCGGCCCAGGGTGGCGGGCGCATAGAAGGGGCCACCCCAATGGTGCAGTCCCCTCCGCGACAACAAGCCCAGAGGCAGCCACGGCTAGCTTCATATGCTGACGACCGCGACGAGGCGTCCATAGTCTCGTCTGGTCCGCACGACCGCCGGGACCAGCGGCGTGTCCTCGAAGGCCGGTGGAAGGAAGACGCGCGCATCACCATCGAGCAACGTCGTGAAGCACACCGTCAATCCGACAGGCGCAACGGTCCAGACATCGGCAACCCCACGCCCAGTGTCGGCGGGTACCTTCCTTATGAGGTTTGTTGCCCTGCCTTCCCTAATGAGCTGCGATGGGTCCGCTGGCCATCGACCCGAGCCTTCAAGCCTGAGCTACCAGAGAAATACGACGGGAAGATAAACCCTGCGGAGTTCTTGGGTATCTGCACGATAGCTATTCAAGCTGTGGGAGGGAGAGATGAAAAGGTGCTCGCCAACTATTTCCCTTTGGTGCTCAAGCCAAATGTGAGATCATGGCTGATGCACCTGCCGGAGAATTCCATTTCCTCTTGGGCTGATCCGTGCAACGAGTTTGTTGGCGCCTTCACCGGTGGTCATCAAGAGCCAGGCCAGCCCAGCGATCTCCGAGTCCTCCCGCAAAAGGAGGGAGAAACTTTGAAAAAGTATATCCAGAGATTCAGCCGAGTACACCGCAACATCCCTGAGATCCATCCCGCGGCAGTGATTGCCGCGTTCCACTCGAACGTGCGCAACAGGAGGATGCGATCCAAGATGAATGTCAAGCTCCCCAAAACTGTCAATGATCTTTACACCTTGGCGGATAAGTGTGCTCGAGCTGAAGAAGGGAGGTGACTTCCCGGAGAAGAGGCGGGCGTCGAAGTGGACTCTGATGATGTTGACGACACCCCCGACCCGAAGGGAAGGAACAAGAAGCGCAACAAGAAGCGCAAGGGAAAAGCAGTGCTGGCTGTCGAGAGCTCCGGAGACCTCTGCACCGGCAAGAAGGCAAAAGCCGAAACCCCCGGCAAGGGAGCTGCCTCGTCCGCTGATTGCCGGGAGGCTGCTTGTTACGCCCAAGATGCCATCCTATCCTTATTTTGGCACGAGGGCCTCGACAGGGATAGAAGCACATCTCGTCGTTTCGCAAGAATGGATGTCATTACAAGTACATGTAAAGAAGAGATGAGTATATGGAATTGGCTTACACTCGCCACAAGCTACATCAATATCACATCAATACATCAACATATCCAAACAACATACAGAAGAGCAGGGTCCGACTACGGACGAAAACAAACGATAAAATGACATCCATCCTTGCTATCCCAGGCTGCCGCCTAGAACCCATCCTATGATCGATGAAGAAGAAGAAGAACTCCAAATCAAACAAGCATCGCGCTCATGTCAAATCATCGCATTACCTGTACCTGCAACTGTTGTTGTAGTAATCTGTGAGCCACAGGGACTCAGCAATCTCATTTCCAAGGGTATCAAGACTATTATAGCTTAATGGGTGAGGTATGGTTAAGTGGTGAGGCTGCAGCAAGCACTAAGCATTTATTTGAGTGGCTAACTTACGAGTACAAGAATAAAGGGGGATGATTGTCGCATAATCGGACGTGATCTAGTAATGATCTCTAAGAGATCCTGAACACCTACTTACGAACAAACATTACCCCACCGTGTTCTCTCTCGGATAAGGACTCACGAGAAGAGACAGTCACCGTTACGCGCACGGTTGGTGTATTTTATTGGAGTTTACTTCAAGTTTGCTATGACCGGATGTTAAACAAAGTTTCCAAGTTGCCACGTAACCGCGGGCATGGCTTTCGGAAAGATTTAACCCTGCAGGGGTGCTCCAACTCATCCATCACAAACTAACCACACGCTGCGGGAATAACCTCGACCACAAATCTTGCGATCTTCCTAGGCAATTCCACTGGAAAACCACAACCTCGAGATAGCCCGAAGTATTCTCGGAATTCCTCGCACAAGACGTTCGAGAAAGGTAAAACAAGTCCAGCAAGACCTCCCGACGTGTCGACGATCCCGATAGGAGCCGCGTATCTCGTTCTCAGGACACGGCGGATAAGCGACGAGTAGAGTGGCCTGATAGAAATCACCCGAGTTGCCCCGGGGTGGCCCCGCACAGTGCTCTAGTTTTGGACTAACACTCATGAGGAGCACTGGCCCGGGTTGTTAATTAAAGATCCGCGGGTGCCGGCGGGTCCCTATGCAATTTTATTAGTTATTAAGCAAATGTAGTACCAATGTTGGGCCTTGCCACACAAGTTTTATCCTAAAACGAAAATCAAGGGGGTCCCCATAACAACCCCGAGCATGTTAGGGGCGCTCAATTATGGAACATAACACCGGTACACAAGTAACTAGGGCGGCAAGAGTGGAACAAAACACCAAGCAAACGGCCAAGCCTTCCACCCTTTACCAAGCATATATGTGCATTAAATTAAATAGCAATAATATTGTGATAGCTGGAAACAATTGCACCTGCAACTAGCAACGCTATAAGAAGGGCTGAGCAAGCGGTAACATAGTCAAACAATGTTTGCTGGGATGTGGAGGGGTTAGAGGCTTTTCATGGCAATTTGGGAGGCTTGACATACAAGTGGTAGGTAGCGAGACAGCGATAGAAACGAGACATCTAGCATGGCAATGATAGTAATGGTATCCAGGGAAATGATCATCTTGCCTGAGATCCTGCTTGGAAGAAGAACGAATCCGTGAAGAAGACGAGCCAACGTAGTCGAACGAATCCTCACACTCCGAACGCTTTCGGAACTCTATCGAGAAGAAGCAAATAGGAAATAACAATCAACACATGACAAACACCACAACATATGCATGACATGATGCACAACAAAGATGATGCATGTTATGCATGACATGGCAAGCACAACAATCAACTTCTACACATTAAGTGAAGCTCAATATGCAACGAGTTGCATATTGACGAAACTCCACATTCGAATATTTAGTTCACTCTCGTTTTGGTACAACACAATATTAAATGTTGTTAAACATGGCAAGAGGTGAAGCATAAGTAAACTACACATCTAGGCAAGTTTAAATGAGGCCGGAAACAACATATAGCATTTCTGAAACGACCCCATATGTTAATTTCGAAATTGGTCCAGATCTGAACTAATCATGTTTTATATTTATTAAACAGGAAAATAAAGTATACCATGCAATTCTACATGTCATTCTAGTCGATTTACATATATGGAACATATAAAACGGAGTTACGGCCTAAAAGATATGATCAACACAAGATGCATATGTCATGAATGCAAAATGCATGCAAACAACCACCACAAACATTTCAAATCATGAATGCAGCAAGATATTATGAAACTACATGAGATTCTAGTCAAGTTTCATATATGGCATGTCCAAAACAGAGCTACGGTTCAACCACAACAACCAACACAAGTTATAGTTCAAATCTGCCCAAAACAGCAACATAGCATATTGCACACATGAAAACAACAAGCTACAAGATTCTAATATGCACAAACTAAGCATGGGGCAGTAGCATATAACACACACTTCATTTCAACTTCACATAACATACTCAAAAGAGTGATGGATCACATGGTAGGAAGCTCACAACATGGCAACAAAATATAGCAGATTATGACTTGGTGAAAATCACAGGTTTTAGTATAGCAGATTTTCATGGAGTCATATTGGCAGCAGTAAAACTATATGCTACAGGTCATATTATGGCATGAAAATCTACAGCATGGTAGAGGACATGATGCACTACAATTCATACCATGGTGGCAAGGTCTAATTATGCATAGAACCATGGCTAACATCAACACAATATGGCATTATGAAGAAAACAGATTCTCAGACAGTGAAAATTAGAGTAGACATGTGCAGCAGTTTTAACAGATTGACATATTGAACAACATAATTAATTATGGTGTTAAACCTATTCATGCAAACTATTGGCACAACATGATAGAGCATAACATGCTTAACAAAAGACTCCATTGGAGCAACCACAAAAGACTCCTAGATCAATAGCAAATCACATGGCAACATGGCAACAAAATATTCCAGATTCCAGACTTAGAAATATTTGGACCCTCAAAACAGCAGTATTTTATAGCATGTTGGCAACAAGAAAATAACACCTAAACATGCATTTCTATAGAAAACAAAAATACCAGGGCCTAGCACACATGTCCAAGGCCATATCTCATGTTTGCAACTATTTCAAAATATGCATGGATTAATTCACACAAAATGAACAAAAGGGCACCATAGCAAAATGACATGCACAAAAAAATGCTCAAATGACAAAACTAATTGCGCTGATAAATTCTATGGATTTTTCTACCCCACAATCATATCTAATATGCATAGGTTCATGTAGGAAAATATGTCACAATTAATTAGGCAAGTTTATGGCATAAACCTATTAGCAAAGATATGTATGCAAAATAAATGCAACCAACACATGAAATATTTTTAGCATGCATGAAAAAGGCCTATAAAAATGCTACAGATTTTACATGCAAGGTTTGATTAATTCGGATGCACGGTTAAATATTAATGCGCAATGCAATTCATGACATTTATGCAAAATACAAGAAAACAACAAGTTAAACATTTTAAACATGCATGAAAATTGGATATTATGAATCTACACAAAATTCTACACGTTTTACATGTATAAAACATTTGGATATGATGCTCGATTAATTAATTATAGACATTTTTAAAATGATGCATTTTTCTGTAATTATGACATGTCATGGATAATTGATAAATTTGCAGGACATGAAAAAAAAACGCTATCGGGCCGAATCTGAGATCTTTGGGTCTATTCTGTACGCTGAGCGCAATATAACAGTATGTGCACTGGGCTAACAGCAGCGAGCACAACTTAGCAAAACAACGCACGAGTGCAGAATATGCAGCTGTCGCTCACCTAGCGACCACTGGGCCAAGGGCGAGATGGGCCTGGGCGTTGGGGAGGCAGTAGGCAGGCGGGCGAGGCGGAGCTGGCTGGGCCGCAGCTGGGCTGGCTTCGGCTGGCCCATGCGAGGGCGCTGGAGCGGCGAGCGGGTCAACGCGGGCAGGGATCGAGCAGCGCCCGTGCTCAATCGATCCAGGACGGCGGCGCTCGGACTCCGGCAAGACCCCGAGGTGGCAGAGGTTAGGGACGTGGCGCCGAAGGGCGGATCTGGGGTGCAGCACCATCCTCGTCCGGTTCCCGGCCGGATCCGGGGCGGCAAGACTCGGAGGTCGCCGGACGGCAGAAGGAGGCAGCGGCGGATCTCCAAGCTCCATGGCTGGGCATCGGGCTTGTCCGGCGGGGGCTCCGACGAGCTGCTGCGATGGCGGGGCGACGGGGTCGGGCACCGGTGACCACGGGAGGCGCGCAAGGAGTTGGGCAGGACGTGCGGCGGCGGGAGAGAGGTGGGAGGCGGCTGGCGGCGTGCGGATCCCTAGGCAGCTAGGGTTGTCCGATTGGACAACTAGGGGTCTATTTATAGCAATGGGGGCTAGGGTTTGGATAATTCATCCGTTTTCGGACCGTTTGATCTCGATCGGACGGTCCGGAAGCGGAAGGGGGCTAGCTGGGCTAGTTGGGCTGTGGTGAGGGGTTGTGGGCTGAGGAGAGAGGGAGGTGGTGGCCCGAGACAAAGGTTTAAAACACCGAAAAACGTTCGATAATAAACCGAAGACGGTGCCGCTACGGTCGACCGTTCGGGTATCAAATGATCTCTGATTGCAACAAAATTTGGCAGGCGGCCTACCTACAATATATTACGACCACTTGCCAAGTTTTTGACCCAATCCGAGAAAGTTTTATAGACACGTTTGAAAACAATAACTTATCGATACCGCGGGCGCGTGCGTGTGTGGTTGGTCTCGAAACGGGCATCGACACGAATGGAGAGAACCGGCAACTATGAACGGATGCAAGTTTTCGAAAATGAGTGACGATGTTATGCAGATGATGCGAATGATGCAATGATGAATGCGACAACCAGATGACTCACACGACGAGAATGGAAATAAAAAGGGGAATCTTCTAGAGCGTTGGTCATGGGCTGTTACACTGCTGCCGCTGAGAAGGCCGGGAAATCCGACGGGCCGTACTGCAAGATTCACCGCACCAAAGGCCATGATCTCCAAGAATGCCGACATGTCGAGCAACTTGTTGAGAAACAGAGGGCCGAGTATGAGAAACACGACAAGGAAAAAGGCCAGGACGGTGCTGTCGGGAAGGGTCGTGGCGGCAGAGGTGGTCGCCGCGGCAAGACCCCGCAGCAAAAGGAAAAACCCGTCAGAGGCCGAGAGAAGAAGGAAACAGATGATATGAGCGACGGTGAGGATGATGATGAGGATTCCAGCGACAGGGAGTTCCAGAAAGCAACTGAAGCTATGTGCATTGACGGGGGAGCGTCCTTGCACTCCTCTCGCCGCGAGCTCCAACAGTGGGCACGCGAGGTCAATGCTATGGAACCAACTGCAGAATCAAGGAAACCACTCAAGTGGTCCCGCACGCCTATCATCTTTGATGAAGAGGATCATCCTGACCATACCACTACGGTTGGATGTTTGTCGTTGTTGGTTTCCCCGACAATCCGCAACCTCAAAGTGTCTAAGATGTTAGTTGACGATGGGGCCGGGCTGAACCCGATGTCTCCTAGAGTGGCTGAGAAACTGCAGATCCTTGATGAAGAGCTCGAAGCCACGGGTACGTTCCAAGGAATCAACCCCAGCAGGAGCCGACCGAAGGGAAAGATCACCCTGCCTGTGACATTCGGCGGAGAGTTGAACTTCCGAACTGAGAGGATAGTATTCGACGTCGCCGAAATCCCACTGCCCTACAACGGAATCCTTGGCCGCCCAGCTCTAGCAAAATTCATGGTTGCATCCCACTATGCCTACAATACTTTGAAAATGCTAGGGCCCATTGGGGTCATTTCCATCCCATCCGACAAGAAGAACGCGGTTATCTGCGTGGACCAGATGTATCGCGACGCGGTAGCAGCTGAAGCCACAGAAATCCCAGCTCCTGCCAAGGATACAAGGAAAATGAAGAAGCCTGGTGGGACACCGGCAAGGACTCCGGGAAGCGCGCCTCTTCAGAGTGCGCGGCACCTGATGATGACATGCCGGAAAGTTCCGCCGGCAAGAAGACCAAGGTCACCTACCCTGAGACGAAGAAAGTCCCGGCAAGGGAGGATGGCACTGGTGGTACCTTCACCATCAGTGCTACCCTTACTGACAAATAGGAAAGCGCGCTCGTTGCCTTCCCGTGGGAGAATGTCGATGTGTTTGCCTGGCAACCATCTGACATCCCTGGTGTTCCCAGGGAGGTAATTGAGCACCACCTTGTTGTCTGCCCTCATGCCCGACCCGTCAAGCAAAAGGTTAGGAAACAAGCCTTGGAGCGGCAACAGTTCATTGCCGAGGAAATCAAGAAGCTTGAAGCAGCTGGTCTAGTCACAGGAGTATTGCATCCAACCTGGTTGGCAAACCCGGTGGTGGTACAAATAGCAAATGGGAAATGGAGGCTTTGCATCGACTTCACTGACTTGAACAAGGCCTGCGCGAAGGACCCTTTCCCCTTGCCGCGCATAGATCAAATTGTTGACTCCACCTCCGGATGTGACTTGCTTTCCTTTTTGGATGCCTACTCTGGCTACCAACAGATATTTATGAACAAGGAAGATGAGGAGAAGAACGCATTTATAACTCCCTGCGGCACGTACTGCTTTGTACGAATGCCCTTCGGGTTAAAGAGTGCTGGTTCAACCTTCGCCAGGGCTGTTCAAATTGGTTTTGGACCTCAGCTGCACAGAAATGTGGAAGCATACATGGATGACATCATGGTCAAGACCAAGGATGAAGCCACTCTCATACAAGTTCTGGAAGAAACTTTTGCAAACTTGCGCAAGATCAACCTGAAACTCAATCCTGAAAAATGTGTGTTCGGTGTCCCATCCGGCAAGCTACTTGGATTCTTCGTGTCTTCGCGAGGAATAGAAGCTAATCCCGACAAGATCAAGGCGGTCGAGCAGATACAAGCGCCCAAAACCATCAAAGATATCAGACGCCTGACCGGATGTGTTGTCGCGTTGAGCAGGTTCATCTCCAAGTCCGCTGAGCGTGCCTTGCCATTCTTCAAAATCCCGAAGAAGGCTGGCCCGATGAAGTGGACCCCGGAATCAGACACAGCACTGCAAGACCTAAAGCGATACCTATCCTCTGCTCCCACCTTAGTCGCTCCTAAACCGCAAGAGCCGTTGCTGCTGTATCTAGCGGCAACGAATCAAGTGGTTAGTGCAGCGCTGGTGGCGCAGCGAGGAGTGGATGAAGATTCAGCAGCCGCTGCTGATGCTGCCGGGAGCGAGAAAGAAACTTCTGCGGCACAACTCGATATAGGTCAAGGGGGATCTCAACAAATGGTTGACAGCGAGTCCAAGGAAGTGGCAAAGAAGAAAATGGTGCAGCGACCCGTGTACTTTTTCAGTTCCCTTCTACAAGGGGCTCGATCAAGGTACTCTGGAGTACAAAAGCTGATCTTCGGCCTCATCATGGCCTCGAGGAAGCTGCGCCACTACTTCCAAGCCCATCAGATAACAGTTGTCACCCGTTTCCCGTTGCAACGCATACTGAGAAACCCCGAAGCCACTGGCAGGATAGTTGAGTGGGTACTGGAGTTGTCAAGCTTCGGATTAAAGTATGAGAGCACTTCCACCATTCAGAGCAGAGCCTTGGCGGAGTTCATTGCCAAATGGACACCCACGCCAGATAATGAAGTTCCGGAGACGATCCTCCCCGGCAAAGAGGCGCCAAAGGATTAGATCATGTACTTTGACGGTGCTTTCTCACTCCAGGGCGCTGGAGCAGGCGTGCTCCTCATCGCCCCGATAGGAGAGCACCTCAAGTATGTAGTCTAGATGCACTTTCCCCCGGAGGAAGCCACCAACAATACCGCTGAGTATGAAGGGCTCCTTGCCGGGCTCAGAATCGCGGTAGAGTTGGGAATAAAGAGGATGATCGTCCGAGGAGACTCTCAACTAGTGATAAAGCAAGTTAACAAGGATTATCAGAGCCCGCTGATGGAGGCCTACATGGAAGAAGTGAGGAAGTTGGAGGAGCACTTCGATGGGTTGCAAACAAAGCATGTGCCACGAGCAGAAAACAACATTGCTGACCACCTATCGAAGTGCGCTGCGCAGAAGCTTCCTGTGGAACCAGGAACCTTTGTTCTCTGCCTCACCGAACCATCGGTGTCCCCGTCTGCAATGTCCAAGAAGAGAAGGAAGCTGAACTCCGGTAAGCATTTCCCGACAAAGCTTCCCGAAGCCACTGGTAGAGAGGCTGGCGGGGAAAATCCCGTTCCGGTTGACGAGCAGCTCCCTCCCGCAGGACCTCTGAGTCTAGCGGTTGAGACAAGCGCTCCTGGAGACGTGGAGATGCATGTGGTCCTTGTTGTCGAGCCACAGGCTCCAACTTGGGCGCAACATATAGTCCATTTCCTTCAAACTGGAGAACTCCCCGAAGAGCAAGAGGAAGCCAAAAGAGTAGCCCGTCGGTCCAGTATGTACCAGTTTGTCGATGACACCCTGTACAGAAGACGGCCGAACGGTGTGAAATTAAGGTGTATTTGCCGGGAGGATGGACTAAAGCTGTTGGCAGAGATTCACGGAGGAGTGTGTGGTTCCCACATTGGATGCAGGGCCCTTGCCGGAAAAGCTTTCCGGCAGGGTTTCTATTGGCCTACCGCCCTCCAAGACGCTACTGAACTGGTCACCAAGTGTGAAGCTTGCCAGTTCCACTCCAAGAACATCCATCAACCAGCGCAAGCCCTGCAAACAATCCCTCTATCCTGGACATTCTCGGTCTGGGGGCTCGACATCCTGGGCCCCTTCCCCCATGTTGTCGGGGGCTTTGAGTTCTTGTTCCTGGCAACCGACAAGTTCACAAAGTGGCCTGAGGTGGAACCGGTGAGAAAGGTGACCGCACAAGCATCTATCAAGTTCATAAAAGGACTGGTGTGCCATTTGGAGCACCTAACAGAGTAATCACCGACAACGGCACCCAGTTCACGAGCCGCACCTTCATGCAATATATCCAAAACCTTGGAAGCAAGGTCACCTTCACCTCTGTTGCTCACCCAAGGAGCAACATGCAAGTTGAGAGGATGAACGCTGAAGTGCTGCGAGGGCTCAAGACAAGAACTTTTGATAAGCTGCGGAAGAGCGGCAGGCGCTGGATCGATGAGCTGCCGGTGGTTCTTTGGTCCCTCAGAACGACACCAAATCGAGCTACCGGCCAAACGCCCTTCTCCCTAGTGTACGGGGCAGAAGCAGTGCTCCCCACGGAACTCATATACGGGTCGCCTCGAGTGCTTGCCTACGATGAAGGAGAGCAACAGCAGCTGCGACATGACGATGCCACGCTCCTCGAGGAAGACCGTCTCCGGGCTGTTGTGCGTGCCGCACGTTACCAGCAAGCTCTGCGCCACTATCATAGCCGCAGAGTTCAGGCCCGGAGCCTTGAGGAAGGCAACCTTGTCCTTCGGCATGTTCAGTCTGCCAAGGGTGCAAACAAGTTGACGCCGAAGTGGGAAGGCCCTTACCGGGTAGTACGAGTTACCAGACCTGACGCAGTCCGCCTGGAGACCAAAGATGGCACCAAGGTGTAGAACTCATGGAACATTGACCATCTTCGTAAGTTCTACCCATAAGGCGCGGCTGCCAGGCTCAGTCCCCGGCAGCCACCTTTTGTACAAGCCTTGTCGATGTTGCATGTAACCCTTTGTACAAAGCCAGGCGAAGACCCTGTGCAACAGTAATAAAGCTAGGCATTGCATCGTATCGTCATCCTTACATGCTCATTACGCATTTTTATGACTGCAATGTCAGCACCTTTAAGTTATTAAGATTTTCTAGAATGCTTGATGAGACCATAATCTTTATTACTGTCCACACCCTATATGTTTTACCATCAAGAAAATAGGGGAAGGAAACAAGAGAACAAAGGAGGCGGCCCATCATGCTTGAAAAGGAGATACTGCCTGGAAAAGATAAGTGTATCGCATATTTCCAGTTCAGTACTTCTCGTTTTCTCAAGGAAACCCTTAGTATCTTCCTTACTGTGGGATGTGGAGTCACCCACGTGGAGAAAATCCTTGTCGGGACGAGCCGTCCCCCTGTCCTTGTTCATGGGGATGACAACGCCGATACCAACAAGGAGCTCTACCGGGGAACAACGCCAACCTGTTGGCGGGGGCTCCCCCCCCCCCACTCTGGCACTTTTGGTTCGAATGACGGCCCGGCAAGCAGCTCCACGCGGTAGAGACAAAACTTACTGATACAGTACAAATAAGGAAAGGAAAAGGACAGTACTTGCGGAAACAAAATAGCATTCTATTCTCATTCATTTTCGATACAAATGGGATGAAGATTACATAAGGAGGCACATCTTTCTAATAACTCTTTATTTGGGTTTCTCCCCTAGGGGCAAGTTACAAAAAGAAAAAGAGCAGAGGGAGACCCCCAACAGAAGCCCAGCCTGACCCCGTCAGGACCAGCATTGCGCGGACGTCTACCCCACCGGGAGGGAAGGCGAAGCCGAAGTCCACGAGCCTGTCGGGGTTCAGCTGAGAAGAAGAGGTAGCACCCCAGCCGGGAACCCCCGGCAAATCGCTCATCATATATATAGCAGTTTGCATATCTGTATGACTTATGTAGCAGTTTGAATTTTGTGTAAACACGAATTTACCACCGACTTTGAGTTCTTCAACTAAACCATACGAGAGAAATGATGTATAGAGAAAACCATATATATAGCAGTCTAGAGTAAACATTGACGCACTTTCATCCACAAACCATAAAAACAATGCAGATAGCAGAAATACAACACAAAGTTATGACCTATAAGCCAGACGGTTCAGATCACAAAAGTACTTATTACAATCACGTAAAGATGAAGCATTCCATACACAAAAGTACTTATTACAATCAACCTCATAATCTTAACCAATCACGTCAAACGTGATTTTAAATAGGCGATCCTCGAGTTCAAAGAAGTTGAGGACAACAACTTGCTGAGACTTCAGACCATTTTCAATGATGAATTCCTTCCAGCCTTTCTGCAGATACAGCTGCCCATCAATGCCTACACAGTACTTAGCTGGATTCGGGTGTCCATTGCCGAGAACAACTTGGAGAATACCATTCTTCCTGAGCCAGAGATACCTAACAGCTCGTTGGGGGATTTTCTACAAAAAATAATAAAACCGTTACAGGACGATACTACCAGTACAATTCTCATATTGTGCACACAGCAGAAACAAACCTGCACACAGAACATGACGTGAGCTAGATAAAGTTCACAACAGACTAACAAGCAATACAGATAAAACTCACACACAGTTCACGAACCTCTTATGCAAGGGAGGGACATGCAGTACTGAACATGCTAATATGAAGTACGCTTCTAACTAACATGCAGTACGTAAAGTAGTTGTATGTAGTTCACATAGTACACGGGGAAAAAATAGTGCAAGCTGGTAGTGCTCATCTCATACCTATGCAGTTCACATCTTGTAACCATGTAGTACGAACACTATAATCATGGAGCATCATAGTACATGCAAAACAAACACGAGCTCCATTCACGCGACGAAAAAATTAAAAACAAGATACAAGAACACCGTGCAGTACACTTCAATAAACAAAAGAAGTGCGCTCCTAAAGTACTAGAAGTTCACAAAAGTATGGAATTATACAAACTAATAAAAGTCACAAAGAAAAAATCAGATCAAACGAAAATTACCATCTTGTAGTGAGTCTCCACGTCTGTGGGCGTAAGCTGATGGACAAAAGGACTTGTGCGGCCAAGGTCATGGCAAAGCAGGGCGAAATAGAACGCAATGACATTGATATGGTTCAGATCCAATCCCTCCGTGAAAACAGTGTCGTATGCAAGCTGCTCCGTTCGCCTAGCTCGGCACAAGACCTTGCCCGCCCGGCGAGCACGACAGGCCTGCGAGCAAGCTGAGCAATCGTAGTGCCTCGGCACACCACAACCATGGCCGCAGCAGGAGACATTCGCGCAGGGGCTTGGAGCCATCGCAACAAACCCTAGAAAATGAAAAGAAAGAAAGGGAGGCTGGAGGAAGGTGAGAAGTTGCGGCTACAAGGGAAATGAAATGCAAAGGAAGGTTAGAAGTTGGCCTAAATATATAGAAGAGGAATGCAAAACGTCTAGCCCCAGAGAAAATAAAAGTGAAAATTAAATGGGAGTTAATAAAAGTTATGTTACCAAAAATGAAGGACAATCAATAAAACTTATGTTACCAAGAAAAAGGAAGACCAAAAAAAGGTGTACTTTGACTGCAGCTCCTCCCACTCACTAAACGCAGCTCATTAATATTTATATTTCTAAAAAATTATAATTTGCAAACCATTCTAAAAAAGGTGAATGTAGTTCACGAAAGCAATATTAGGTAGTGCACAAGGTGTGTAGATGCAGTGCAGTACATGATTAAATGAAGCACAAGAGAAAGTGCACTGCATGGAAAAAGAAAAAATATTGACCGCCCAGGTGCAACCAGGCCCCCACAAGTGTCTGGGCCGCCAGATATACGGTATAGGCGAGTCCGTTCGGCGCCACGATGTGTGGGGCCAGGCACACAAGGGCCCACGGGTCAGGTGGAACAGTGTAGGGAGCGCCGTGTATAAGCGCCCAATCAGTAACTAGAGGAGTTCAAAACTGGTGCCTCGCCGAGGCTTATAAACCGGTCGCGGGCACTCTCAGCGAGCGAGGTGGGACTAGACCTTAGCGCATACACACAGCGCACCGCGAAGCTATCGTGCCGGCAGGCCTACTTGGGGCGAATGCGTCTACTCTCCCCAACACAAGCCCAACACGCAAGAGTGGTTAAAATACCACAGCCCACTAAAATAAAACAGTGATTACAAGAATTTAAAAAAATAAAAACAACAAGAAAATTAAAAAGTTTTTTAATGAATAACCACAACAACAAAATGTGTGTGGGCACTGCCAGAAACTCCAGCTCGCTTTCACAAATAAATACAGGGAGCCCCAACTCAACGTACAAATGCAGTCTGTGGCCTACAATAATGTAGTTCATCTAGTTGAAGCAGGAACTACATTGCAGTTCGGTTAAAATAAATAATACAGCCCGGTTTGTTAAGCAAAGTAGTCCGGTACCCCTACCCACTCAACACTCTAACCCCACAAAAAATATGATCACTGTCATATATATAAGAAAAAGAAAAATTAACTCCATCACAAAAATGTGCGATTACATCTGTATGAAATCCTGAGATCTGATCTAATACACTATACGAAGAATAAAATCAGTTGCATGCAGTACAAATTATGGACATAGGCAGTTCTATCATGATATCCAACAAGTGCACTTAGTAAGAAAATTCACCAAAAAACACAATCATCTCATTTCTGATAGTTGCGTGCCTACCTGAAGTTGTCACGAAAAAAGAGGCGACGCCATTTCGAATTTCAACACACTAGCAGGGCCTCCACATCGCAGAACCTCTCTGCATTTGCCACGTTATGGCTGACAGCACCACCCCACCACGATTCGCACCACCTCCCCCACCACACGGCCTGTAGCAAACCGCCATAAAAAAACCATTCAGAAGTGATTCCTTCACCTATGCTTCTCACCGAAATCACCATTACCAGTTCCTCTTATCAATCTCATCCATTCCCGCTTCATCTACCCATCTCTTCCATCAACCTCTCCCCACAAATCAAAAGAGAGGAAGCAGAGCCATGGCCGATGCCCCTCTGTACAAGAGGAAGCGCAAGTACACCAGGGAGCTTCACGACGTCGAGCTCCACGACAACAACAAGCTCCATGTTGTCTGCACAAGCAAGGCTCGCGACGTGGACAAGATGATGTGCACGCTAAGAAGAAAGCTCGTCATCATGCCGGTCAAGAGAATCTGCATTGATGTCGAGTACACACACTACGAAGAGCGGCAGAAGGCAGCGGTACTCCAGCTTTGCGTAGAAAACGAGTGCCTTGTCTTCCACATCTCTGCAGCAAAAGACAGGTTAGAAAGATTTTCAATTTGTACTATTCCTTCTAAATCTGCAGTTTTAATTTATTCATCTGAAAAAGGCATTTTAGCCTGATGTAGAAAAATCCCTTTTAATCTGCCTCCATGTAACACCTATGTTCAGTACTTGACTAATTGCTTTAAGCATGTTACTACCTGAAACAGACAAAAATGTGCTGAAAAGCAAATAAAAAACAGAGTATGTGTACCCTTATGTTGTTGTTGCAATATATTATAAGGTTCATTACTCAGACAGTAAAAAGTATTAGCACCTACTTAGTAAAACAAAATCATAATTTTATAGTGCACTTCAGTTTAAAAGTATAAAACATACTTGTTCAAACTGAATAATTTGTACAATCTCACTATGAACTACACTCATATTCAATATATAACAAATTGCAGGCCATACCAACTGGATGAATTCCTAATGAATGAAGAATACACCTTTGCCGGATTCACCATTGAAGGAGACAAAAAGAAGCTAGAGCTGTTTAACTTGGAGATTAACTCAAACAACTACATTGATATTCACGTGGAATGGAGAGACCCATACAGCAACAAGGAATTTGATTCTTTAGCTGACGTTGCTGGAAGGGTGATCGACAATCATTTCAAGGACATGAAGAATGTAATCAACCGAAAAGAAGACCATACACTGCCATAGAAGCTTATCAAGTATGCAGCAATTGATGCATATGCCACTTATGAATCATGGAAATGCATTGACGATATCGCCGCGGGGCTAAAGAGAGTAAAAGAAGAAAAAGAATAAAGGGAGACGAACAAGGGTGTAATCCCATCCGGCAACTAGGAAAAGAACAAAACCAAAAGAAGTATGACATATGTTAGGTCTTGTTAATTTGTGATATAGTTGTGATTTTGCTTTAGTTGGGTTGCACCTTGTTTATGGTTGATCATTTTTGCTTAAGTATGCACTACTATAGCACTAGTAAGGGTGTTTGTATTCAATCAAGCAGTTAGGGTGTTTGTATTCAGACAAGCATGGTCAATCTATTGTGCTTATTATTTCTTTTCTTCTGAAAATGATGTGTTAACCCAATTATACTACATGCAACCTGATACTTTCAAAAAATTAATCCTAAAAACGACTAAACACTTAGGTTCAAACAGCCTTCGGAAGCAAATGGACAAATGTAAACACTTGCAGTACAGAATTGAAATACAAGCAGTTCGAATTCCGAAGAAATGCAGCACTGAAAAAATAGAAGATTTAGTGGAACAAAAAAGCCCACACATACAACAAAGAAGTGCAGTCCTAATAATGAACAAATGAAGTACAGAAGAGGAAATAATGCATCAGAGAAGTGCAAATCTATCAATCTAATATGAAATGTTCGTGCAGTTCACAAGAGTAAATATAGGCAGTGCACAACGCGTGTACATGCAGTGCAGTACACTGCAGTAATATCAGGCAGTGCACAAGGTGTGTAGATGCAGTGTAGTACATGATTAAATGAAGCAGAAGAGAAAGTGCAGGCACTTCCGTGCAGTGCACAAGGCATAGACTTAGTACATGCAGTGTAGTGCGCATCGTTCATACAAGCAGTACAAATGATGCATACAAAATATGCAGTGCAAAAGAAAAAAATACTTGCAATACGAAAAAAAAAATGACCGCCTAGGTGCAACCAGTCCCCGGCTAGTCTCGTACTAAGTCTGCGCCCACAGATATAGTGTAGGCGTGTCCGTTCTGAGCCACAATGCGTGGGGACGGGCTCATTGGGGCCCATAGGTCAGGTGAAATAGTGCACCGAGCGCCGTGTATAAACGCCCAAAAAGTAACCAGATGAGTTCGAAACGGTTGACTCGCCGGGGCTTATAAACCGGTCATGGGTGCTCTCGGCGGGCGAGGTGGGACTAAACTTTACCGCATACACACATCGCAGAGCAAAACCACCAGTACAGCAAGGCAAGGCCTACTAGGGTTGGGTGTGACTTACACCCCAACGGGCCCAACACATTTTCACGACCCAAACCACCAAGCCCCCCGCCCCACAACTAGCAAGCAACTGCACAATGTTTTTTTAAACAAGCAACTGCAGTTCGCTCAAACATAAAAAAATGCAGGAAGCTGCAAAATTACAAAAGGGATGCAGTCCGCGGCCCCAACGAATGTAGTTCAATGTGTTGAAGCAAGATGTGCTGTCAGTTAAGCATTGCAGTTCACTTTCTACTAAATACTGCTTTAAAATCAGTCCATCTTGACACGACGGGTTTGTGCGATCAGTTAGTTACCCTCCTAAAAACGACACTTGGACAGTATGTTTTTTCCAGGTAGCGGTGAGCACTGCCACTTGGCGGTTGCCGCGACTCACTGAAACAGCGAGCGCACGTCCACTAGCCCCACTACCAGGGCGAGCCCGCGTCCAACCGCCTCCTCCACGACCCAAACCATGCCACAAAAAGCCACATACACTTCCATTCCCGGTCCATTTCCAAAACACCATTGCCGCTCCATCTCAACTAGCAACTCCCCACAACATCTCTATCTCAAGCCCGCCATCGCTGGAGGAGGGCAATGGCGGAGGAACCATCTGCAAAGCATCCCCGTGGTGAGACGTCCGACCAGACCAGTGAGGTGGACGACGTTCAGGTCCCGGGTCAGAATCTCGACTACACCAGGCGCCTCAATGAGGTTGACATCCACGACAAGGAGAAGCTGGATGTCGTATGCACCAGCAATCCAGAAGAAGCCGACAAGATGATCGACAGTATCAGGAAGAGGGTCGGCAGCGGAGGGCGGGTGTAGTTTGCTTTTGCTCTAGCAAGGTGTGCTTGTGATGTAGTTACTTTGCTTTCGAATCATGTAGTTTGCTTAAGTATGAAACAAGTATATTTCATGTACAATATTGCAGTTACCTTTCACAACACGCTGCAGTTCGGAGTAACATTATACTGCAGTGCACAACAAATGCAAATGTGATGCAAAAGCAATGCATAAAAAGAACGTGCGCACGCCAATACACAACATACAAACCTGCGGACAAGCGATGAAGAAAACAAACACAAAACATGATGCAAAAGCAATGCATAAAAAGTCATGCAGTTCTCTCTATAAAAAGTCATGTTCACGCAGTTCGCACCTTTAAGACATGAAGTTCGCATGTTCACGAAAGAGTGCTTTTTGGTTTGAAATGCAGTTCTCTTCTACCGCTTGGCACCTACAATAGCATTTAACATTGTAAAACTACCGACATAAAACCCATCCACTCATGCTCCACACCAACAAAACAGACCCCTCTTCTTCTTATCTCCAAAAAACAGATCTAGGGTTCCACCAACTCCCCCTCCTACTACCTGCCATTAACCTGAGCTCGCCATGGAAGATTGTTCTTGCGGCTGCCTGGCAAGGATGGTGCCCATAGAGGAGGCATGCCTCTACTCTGATGGTCTGGAGCTCACCCAAACTGAGCGACGCGGCCTGCTCTCGTGCCTCCTCATCGGGAACCGTGGGTTTAGGGCCCCATTTCTCCATCACCTCACAACTGCAGACCTGCAGGATTCATGGGTATGTCTTTAAACAATTCCTTCTTCGCCATTTTAGGTTGCAAATCTACAAATAAATGTATATTACTGTCACCTTATCCACTCTTACCAACAATGTCCAGATCTGTGTTTTTATCCAGCGTCTTCAATAATTAGCACTAGTGGTTCCTTCTATTTTTCTTTCGGCACAAACCCGTTAGGTGTACATACTAAATAGATCCAAACCTGTGAAGATGGAACACAACACCCGATCAAAGAAGTACCATCGCGCATTGATGCAGTTCTCTTAGAGATAAAATGCAGTAATTCTTAACCAATCTAGTAGTGCGGTGATGCTAAAGGAATACTATGTATTTTACCAGAGTTAGCGGCCAAGTCAGTTAACATTTTGATTCGGAAATTGCACCTGTTTTTATTAGTAGTAGCCATATTTCCAAACAAATTTAAATTTATGCATATAAAGATTGTACTAAGATGTAGCAAACTATTTGGTGCTAACTCATACAGATTCTTTTTCTATTCATGGCCAACTGCAGAAACTGCCATCCACAATACGGTTTGCTCCTCCATGATCAGGGAGGCTGAACTTGGAGACAGTGCACAAGAATGGGTATGCACAAATGAAAGTTGACTACCACATTGACTCCGATGGCTGTCAGCGTTCTGGAAACGGGGGTACCCAGACCTACCTGCCAGCGGCCCAGGGCATGGCCCACTTCGTCAACCAAACACGGCCAGGCGCGACCCCAATCAAGACAAGGCCCTCGCGGGGGCCCTGGGCTCGCGAGGAGGAGCGGCGTCAAGACCGGCAAGGGATGGGCCTCCCCAGGCCCCCTCCGGAGCGGCGGAGATCTCTATGCAGAGCCCGGCCTCAGGAGTCAAAGATGACGCAAGGAAGGACAGGTAGGCGCCAGCGCGCCAGGCGGCGCAATTTCCCCTTTGGTGCAAAGGGAGCAAGGACGTACGTGGGTTCCCAAAGCACCCCCCAAAGGTTTCCATTCCGGTGCAACAAGACCACGACCACGAGCCCCGCAGGACGGATGTCATCGCTGAGCCCACCTCTGCATCATCGACAGCTACTTTGCAGGCGAAGACCGCCTTTGGGCAGGGCGGGCATGTACTCCTGTCCCCCTTCAAAATTGGCCGTTGTGGGATCCCTTCCCGCCATTGCGATGAGGGAAGAGGACCCAGGCCACCGCTATATATAGAGGCTAGGCTGCACCGTAGAGGGGGATCCGAAACCAGTCGATTCACTCATCCACCACCAAGCCGACGGAGGGCCAAGAACACCTCAGGAGCGCCCTCACGAGGCTCCGAAACATTGTACTAGTTCATCCACCACACCTCCTCGAGAGGCAATCCACCAAAGCAGGAGTACGGTATTACGCTTCGCAGCGGCCCGAACCTGGGTAAACTACTGTGTTCATCTTCTTCCTCGCCATCGTGCGAGTTCGTCGTTTGGTCAATCGAGTAGCGAGCTAGGTTGGGCGAGGCCGCAGGGGATCCTCGCACACGCCCCTGTGTTCGAATCTTAAGGGTTTTGCGGAGCCCGAAATCCGACAATGGCAGCTTCAACATAGCTGCTGGCTGGAAGGAGTTTGTCTCCCTGAATGGATTTGAGGTGGGAGAAGCGGTGATAGTGACGTTCTACAGGGAAGGACAGTCTCTGAAATTTATGATATTTGCTCTGTAGGCTGTCTAAGTTAAAGCAAGCCCTTTGTCGCACATCTGTAATGCTTGCTTCTGCTGCATGCTTTTAAAACTATGTTTTTCGGACAACGCAAGTCTGTGTTTTCCAATCGGTTTGTATGGTACGTTTTTTAATGTATGTCAACTGATCTGCATCAATTTACTGCTATTTTTCATAACCTGCTTGGAGAATTGCAGTCAACAGTTACCTGTAGTGCTCTAGGTAGTAACACAGTAGTGCAAAATGTCAAAACTATGTAACACTGCAGTGCGAAGTATGCAGTTCACATCTTTACAAAATGAAGTACTATATTGTCAACATTGCAGTTAATTTAACAACTGAAATGCATTTGCCAAAATTTAAATCACACAAAATGCAATGACAACTGCACTTACATTGTAGTCCACTACTTATAAACCTGCAGTATACTATGGAAGAAATAAGAGAACTGCAACAATAAGAACAATAAAAAAAGGCCTCGTCGGAACATCCGTTCCCCCAAAGAACATAAGCACCCCCAAAGAACATCCGCACCCCCCACCGACACCCCTAAGATAGATAGTGGGGTCATGGGATGTGACGGACTCGCCGGAGCATGCGACGCCGCGGCACGCTGCATCGTCGCCTGCTCCAGCTCGTTCCTGGCTCAGCCTCGCAGGGGGTGGGGGAGGGGGTACAGACCCCCCCCCCCTCCCCCACCCCCGGTTCGGCCTCATGCTAACGCACCCAGTGCGCTTGGTTGACGAAGTGCGTTACTTCTGTTTCCCCCCAGAACATCCGCACCCCCCCGACACCCCTAAGATAGATAGTGGGGTCACGGGATGTGACAGACTCGCCGGAGCATGCGACGCCGCGGCATGCCGCCTCGTCGCCTGCTCCGACTCTCTCCTGGCTCGGCCTCGCCGGGGGTGGGGGAGGGGTCCAGACCCCCCCCCCCCCCTCCACCACCCCCGGCTCGGACTTGCGCTAACGCACGTAGTGCGCTTGGTTGACAGACGCAGTGCGTTACTTCTGTTATCCCCCAGAACATCTGCACCCCCCCCGAGACCCCTAAGATAGATAGTGGGGTCACGGGATGTGACGGACTCGCCGGAGCATGCGACGCCACAGCACGCAGCGTCATCGCCTGCTCTGACTCGTTCCTGGCTCGGCCTCGCCGGGGGTGGGGGTGGGGGGTCCAGACCCCCCACCCCCACCCCTGACTCGGCCTCGCGCTAACGCACGCAGTGCGCTTGGTTGACAGGCGTAGTGCGTTACTTCTATTTTGCCCCGAGAACATCCGCACCCCCCCGCCCGACACCCCTAAGATAGATAGTGGGGTCACGGGATGTGACGGACTCGCCGGAGCATGCAACGCCGCTGCACGCCACGTCGTCACCTGGTCTGGCTCGTTCCTGGCTCGGCCTCGTCGGGGGTAGGGGAGGGGGGGTCCAGACCCCTCTCCCCTGCCCCCGGCTCGGCCTCGCGCTAACGCACGTAGTGCGCTTGGTTGACAGGCACAGTGTGTTACGTCTGTTTTCCCCCCAGAATATCTGCACCCCCCGCCGACACCCCTAAGATAGATAGTGGGGTCACGGGATGTGATGGACTTGCCGGAGCATGCGATGCCGTGGCACGCCGCGTCGCCGCCTGCTCCGGCTCGTTCCTGGCTCGATCTCGCCGGGGGTGGGGAGGGGGTCCAGACCCACCCTCCCCCACCCTAGGATCGGCCTCGCGCTAATGTTCACAGTGCGCTTGGTTGACAGGCGCAGTGCATTACTTTTGTTTCCCCACCAGAACATCCGCCCCCCCCGACACCCCTAAGACAGATAGTGGGGTCACGGGATGTGACGGGCTTGCCGGAGCATGCGACGCTGCGCCACGCTACGTCGTCGCCTGCTCCGGCTCGTTCCTGGCTCGGCCTCGTAGGGAGGTACAGACCCCCCCCCTCCCCCACCCCCGGCTCGGCCTCACGCTAACGCACCCAGTGCGCTTGGTTGACACGCGCACTGCGTTACTTCTGTTTTCCCCCCAAGACATCCGCACCCCCCCCGACACCCCTAAGATAGATAGTGGGGTCATGGGATGTGACGGACTCGCCGGAGCATGTGATGCCGCGGCACGCCACGTCATCGCTTGCTCTGACTCGTTCCTGGCTCGGCCTCGCGCTAACACACGCAGTGCGCTTGGTTGACAGGCGCAGTGCATTACTTCTGTTTTATTCCCCAGAACATCGGCACCCCTAAGATAGATTTTGGGGTCACACGATGTGATGGACTCGCCGGAGCATGCGACGTCATGGCACGCTGCGTCGTCACCTGCTCCGGCTCGTTCCTGGCTCGGCCTCGCCGGGGGTGGGGGGGGTCCATACCCCCCTTCCCCACCCCCGGCTCGACCTAGCTCTAACGCACGCAGTGCGCTTGGTAGACAGGCGCAGTGCGTTACTTCTGTTTTCCCCCGAGAACATCCGCACCCCCCCGACACCCCTAATATAGATAGTGAGGTCACGGGATGTGATGGACTCGCCGAAGCATGCAACACCGCGGCACAACGCATTGTCGGCTGCTCCGGCTCGTTCCTGGCTCGGCATCGCGCTAACGCACGCAATGTGCTTGGTTGACAGGCGTAGTGCGTTACGTATGTTTTCCCCCAGAACATCCGCACCCCCCCCCGACACCCCTAAGATAGATAGTGGGGTCACAGGATGTGACGGACTCGCCGGAGCATGCGACGCCATGGCACGCCACGTCGTCACCTGCTCCGGCTCGTTCCTGGCTCGGCCTAGCAGGGGGTGGGGGAGGGGGTACCCCCCTCCCGCACCCCGGGTTCGGCCTCGCGCTAACGCACGCAGTGCGCTTGGTTGACAGGCGCAGTGCGTTACTTCTTTTTTTTTTTCAGAACATCCGCACCTCCCCCCCGCACCCCTAAGATAGATAGTGGGGTCACGGGATGTGACGGACTCGCCAAAGCATGTGACGCCGCGGCACGCCGCCTCATCGCCTGCTCCGATTCGTTCCTGGCTCGGCCTCGCAGGGGGTGGGGGAGGGGGGTATAGACCCCCCCCTCCCCACCCCCGGTTCGGCCTCGTGCTAACGCACGCAGTGCGCATGGTTGACAGGCGCAGTGCGTTACTTCTGTTTTCCCCCCCAGAACATCCGCACCCCCCCGACACCCCTAAGAGAGATAGTGGGGTCACGGGATGTGACGGACTCGCTGGAGCATGCGACGCCGCGGCACGCCGCCTCGTCGCCTGCTCCGACTCGTTCCTGGCTCGGCCTCGCCGGGGGTGGGGGAGGGGGTCCAGACCCCCCCCCTCCCGCACCCATGGCTCGGACTCGCGCTAACGCACGTAGTGCGCTTGGTTGACAGGTGCAGTGCGTTACTTCTGTTTTCCACCCAGAACATCTGCACCCCCCCTCGAGACCCCTAAGATAGATAGTGGGGTCACGGCATGTGACGGACTCGCTGATATGTCTCCAACGTATCTATAATTTATGAAGTATTCATGCCATGTTTACAATAATTCTATATGATTTTGGTATGATTTTATTAGAACTAACTCGGACTGACGCTGTTTTCAGCAGAACTACCATGGTGTCGTTTTTTGTGCAGAAATAAATGTTCTCGGAATGGGCTGCAAATTTACGATGATTTTTTATGGACCAAAAGAGACCCCCGAAGCACCGGAGCTGGGCTAGGAAGTGACCGAGGAGGTCACAAGCCTGGGGGGCGCGCCCCCTGGCTTGTGGACTCCTCGAGCACCCCCGTGCCGTGATTCCAATGCCAAATATTCTTATAAATACAAAAAAACCCAGAAAGAAACCTAGATTGGGAGTTCCGCCACCGCAAGCCTCTGTAGCCACGAAAAACCAATCGGGAGCCCGTTCCGGCACCCTGCCGGAGGGGGAAACCATCACCGGAGGCCATCTTCATCATCCCGGCGGTCTCCATGACGAGGAGGGAGTAGTTCACCCTCGGGGCTGAGGGTATGTACCAGTAGCTATGTGTTTGATCTCTCTCTCTCTCTCGTGTTCTTGAGATGGCACGATCTTGATGTACCGCGAGCTTTATTAATATAGATGAATCATATGGAGTTTTCCCCTCTCTATCTTCTTGTGATGAATTGAGTTTTCCCATTGAAGTTTTCTTATCGGATTGAGTCTTTAAGGATTTGAGAACACTTGATGTATGTCTTGCGATGGGATATCCGTGGTGACAATGGGATGTTCTTTTGATCCACTTGAAGTATGTTTTGGTGATCAACTTGCAGGTTGCGTGACCTTGGGAATCTATGCATAGGTGTTGGCACACGTTTTCGTCTTGACTCTCCAGTAGAAACTTTGGGGCACTCTTTGAAGTTCTTTGTGTTGGATTGAACATGATGAATCTGAAATTGTGCGATGCATATTGTATAATCAAGCCCATGGGTACTCGTGGTGACATTGGAGTATCTAGGTGACATTAGGGTTTTGGTTGATGTGTATCTTAAGGTGTTATTTTAGTACGAACTCTAGGGCTGTTCGTGACACTTATAGGGATAGCTCATACGATTGATCAGAAAAGATAACTTTGAGGTGGTTTCATACCCTACAATAATTTCTTCGTTTATTCTCCGCTATTTGTGACTTTGGAGTGAACTCTTTGTCGCACGTGAGGGATTTACATATGATTCAACTATGTCAGTATTGTTGAGAGAACTTGCACTAGTGAAAGTATGAACCCTAGGCCTTGTTTCTAAGCATTGCAATACCGTTTGTGCCCACTTTTATTACTTGCTACCTTGATGTTTTTATATTTTCAGATTACAAAAACCTATATCTACCATCCATATTACACTCGTATCACCATCTCTTCGCCGAACTAGTGCACCTATACAATTTACCATTGTATTGGGTGTGTTGGGGACACAAGAGACTCTTTGTTATTTGGTTGCAGGGTTGCTTGAGAGAGACCATCTTCATCCTAGACCTCCCACGGATTGATAAACCTTAGGTCATCCACTTGAGGCCCAACACGAGTCTACAAGAAGAAGGTTGCGTAGTAGACATCAAGCTCTTTTCTGGCGCCGTTGCCGGGGAGGTGAGTGCTTGAAGGTATATCTTTAGATCTTGCAATTGAATCTTTTAGTTTCTTGTTTTATCACTAGTTTAGTCTACAAAAAAAATGGAATTGAGGTTGCCTCATATGCTTCATCTTTTTAATGTCTTTCGTGAAAATGATGGAAAGGAAAATTGTGCTCAAGTGTTAGAAGAAAAAGTTATTAAAATGTTTGGCACTAAATCTTTGTATGATGAGAATGATTGCAATTTTGTTATTATGAATTCCTAGAATATTCATGATGCTAACGATATGCAATGCTACAAGCTTGAGGATGCTATGTTTGATGAAGATGATATGTTTAGTCCCCCAAGTTTTGATGAGCAAATTTATTATGATGAAAGCATGCCTCCTATTTATGATGATTATTGTGATGACATGTATGCTATAAAGAATAATGATAACCATGAAACTTGTCATCATGATTTTAATATTGAATGTGGTTATGTCAATCAAATATATCATGAAAGTTATTTTGTTGAGTTTGCTCCCACTATTATGAATGAGAAGAAAATTGCTTATGTGGAGAGTGACAAATTTTCTATGCTTGTGGATCATGAAGATAATGCTTTATGTGATAGTTATGTTGTGAAATTCCTTCATGATGCTACTGAAAATTATTACGAGGGGGGAACATATGCTTGTGGGAATTGCAATAATATCAAGTTTCTTCTCTATGTGTTCAAAGTTTTGAAGTTATGCTTGTTTTGCCTTCCTATGCTAGTTGATTATTGCTCCCATAAATTTTTTGCTCACAAAATCCCTATGCATAGGAAGTGGGTTAGACTTAAATGTGCTTGTCATGAGATTCATGATGCTCTTTTGCATGTTTCAATTATTATTCCTATGTGAGCATCATTGAAATCATCATGCCTAGCTAAAAGGCATTAAATAAAAGCACTTGTTGGGAGACAACCCAATATTTATACCTACTGTTTTTGTGTGTCCACATGATTAAGCTACTGTATAATCATGTTTTATAGCTTTTTTTTCAATAAAGTGCCAAGTAAAGCCTTTGGGATGACTCACAAGATGAGTAGAACTGATGCTGAACCAAAACAGAAACTTTTGACTATAGTACAGGAATTTTAATTTTTTACTGGAGCGTGATAATGATCTGAAATTTTTACACAGTCTTGATATACAAATTCTTCAGGTTGTCCTAATTTTTAAGAATTTTTAGAGACAGGTAAGTATGGTTACACCACACATCTTCACAGACTGTTCTGTTTTTGACAGATTCTGTTTTGCATCCATAGTTTGCTTGTTTTACTGTTCCCATAGCTTATATTTAGTGATATAAAGTATGGGAATGATAGAATACAGTAGGTATTATGTGGGAACAATTCTGAATCTTATCTTGACAGTACGTAAGTGAATGATCTTTGTTTATTATACTAACCCATCTCACGAAGTTCCGTTAAGTTTTGTGTGATTGAAGTTTTCAAGTTTTGGGTGAGACACCGATATGAGGAGAATAAGGAGTGACAAGAACCTAAGCTTGGGATTCCCAAGGCACCCCCAAGGTAATATCCAAGGAAGACTCAAGCGCCTAAGCTTGGGGATGCCCCGGAAGGCATCCCCTCTTTCGTCTTCAACATTATTGGTATATCTTACTTGGAGCTATATTTTTATTCGTCACATAATATGAGTTTTGCTTGGAGCGTCATTTTATTTTGTTGTTCTCTGTTAGGTGTTATTTACAATCTTGTTTTTCAATAAAAAAGTTCCAAGAATTGTCTTAGGATGCTTGCATTGCATGTTTTGATGTGTGCTGTGTAAAAACAGAAACTTTTTCTGTAGTGTTTGAATTTTCATATTTTACTGGAACGTGAAACGTCTCTGAAATTTTTACACAGTGTTGTCATATAAATTATTTAGCATGTCCTAGATTTTCATAATTTTTTGAGTTACGGAAGTACACTGTTTTCATAAATTGCTAAAGACTGTTCTGTTTGGACAGATTGCTGTCATAGTTTTGTTATCTACTTATCCTATAGTTTCCATAGCCTTTATTGGTAGATATAAATTGTGGAAATGATAGTAAACAGTAGATGATGTTTGAAAATTATTGTGAAACATGTCTTGTCAGTACATGAAGTGTTGATTTGTTCTTATGTGTACTAACCTATCTCACGAGTATTTTTTGAGTTTTGTGTGGATGAAGTTTTTGAGCATAGGTGAAACCATGATATGAGAGGATTGAACGAGATACAAAAGCTCAAGCTTGGGGATGCCCAAGGCACCCCAAGTAAATATTTCAAGAAGTCTCAAGCATCTAAGCTTGGGGATGCTACGCATCCCACCTCTCTTCATCAACAATTATCGGTTAGCCTGTGTTGAGCCTAAATTTTTATTCGTTCACATGATGCGTGCTATTCTTGGAGTGCTATTTTTTTCTTTTGCTTGCTGTGTAATAAAATACTTAAGATCTGAAATTCTTAGATGAGAGAGTCTTCCCATAGTTATTTAATTGTTGGCTACTCATTGATCTTCACTTATATCTTTTTGGAGTAGTTTGTCATTCACTCTCGTGCTTCACTTATATCCTATGAGTAAATGGTTGAATGAATTGAATATCACAAATCTGAAATTAAATATGCTTCATATACTTATCCCATGGGGAGTAATGACTTCACACATAATAAGTATAGGTGGTAAAAATTTATTGGAAGTTAGCAGACACCGCATTGGTCACTTGAACAATTCATGAAAGAATGTTGAAGGAAGAGAGATTCCACATATAAATGTACTATCTTGGACATCATCTATGATTGTGAGCTCATTAATTATTTTCAAACTCGAGCAAATTAGTTAAAATTGGACAAGGAAGACAACTTAATGAGTTATGTTTGGGTATATTTGTATAGAAGTTATATTGTTGTGGATCCTCCAACATGTGGTGCTTGCTTCCACCTCATACTAGCCAAAACTTCCGCACCAAGTAGAAATACTACTTGTGCATCCAAACACCCTTAAACCCAAAGTTGTTCCATATGAGTCCACCATACCTACCTATATGCAGTATTTACCTGTCGTTCCAAGTAAATTTGCATGTGCCAAACTCTAAACCTTCAAATAATATTCTGTTTTGTATGCCCGAATCGCTCATATAGTGACTAGGGGCTGTCAGTATCTTCCATGCTAGGTGGGTTATTCTCACGATATGTGTTAATTCACTATCATTCATGGGAAAGTGGCTGGTATTCGGGATGCCCAGTTCCATGCTCAAAAATCAAATCAAAATATAATGAAACAAAACTCCCCCAAGATTGTTGTTTGTATGGACGGTACCCGTGGATTTGGCTCGCCGTGGAGTGTGATTGATTGGTGGAGGGGGAGTAAAAACTTTACCATTCTGTTTGGGAACCGCCTATAATGTATCTAGAATGGAAGATACCGAGATCTCTTGGTTGTTATGTTGACAATGAAAGCATACCGCTCAAAATTATTATTCATCTCTGTTTTAAAAGCTCGAGCTTTGGCACCTTTGCAAATCAATCCTTCCCTCTGCGAAGGGCCTATCTTTTACTTTCTAGTACTTACCTTTTTGCAAGAGTCATGGTGATCTTCACCACTTCCTATATTTCGCCTTTTTCTCTTGGCAAGCATCATGTGTTGGGGAATGATCTAGACATATATATCCACACAAATATATTTGATTATGAATTATTATTGTTGACAATTATCTATATGATAAATAAGTTGGGAGGCGAAACATTAAGCCCCTATCTTTCTCTATGTTCGATGGATGCTATTTGTTCTAAAAATATGCTTTGAGTGTCAATAATCATGGAATACTATATGATAGTTGAGTATGTGGAATTTGCTAAATCAAAGCTCTTATATAGACCCTTCCTGAAAATAAGATGAATTGCAATTGTTCGATGACTAGGAATATGGTTTGTTAGTTTTCAAGAAACTTTCTGGTCTATACTATAACATGTGAATAGCTTGTTACTTGATCATGAGAAGTTTTATGAGATGAGCTACTATTTATGGTTTATATTGATGCTAGAAAAAGTGATTGGAATTATCATTGATCAAACTTGTGCACTTGCTAGCATTCACACTTCATAAATTATTTCTTTTATCATTTACCTACTCGAGGACGAGCAGGAATTAAGCTTGGGGATGCTGATACGTCTCCAACGTATCTATAATTTATGAAGTATTCATGCCATGTTTACAATAATTCTATATGATTTTGGTCTGATTTAATTAGAACTAACCCGGACTGACGCTGTTTTCAGCAGAACTACCATGGTGTCGTTTTTTGTGCAGAAATAAAAGTTCTCGGAATGGGCTGCAAATTTACTGTGATTTTTTATAGACCAAAAGAGACCCCCGAAGCACCGGAGCTGGGCCAGGAAGTGACCGAGGAGGTCACAAGCCTGGGGGGCGCCCCCCTAGGGCGCGCCCCCCTGGCTTGTGGACTCCTCGAGCACCCCCCCTGACGTGATTCCAACGCCAAATATTCTTATAAATACAAAAAAAACCAGAAAGAAACCTAGATCAGAAGTTCCGCCGCCGCAAGCCTCTGTAGCCATGAAAAACCAATCGGGAGCCCGTTTCGGCACCCTGCCGGAGGGGGAAACCATCTTCGGAGGCCATCTTCATCATCCCGGCGGTCTCCATGACGAGGAGGGAGTAGTTCACCCTCGGGGCTGAGGGTATGTACCAATAGCTATGTGTTTGATCTCTCTCTCTCTCGTGTTCTTGAGATGGCACGATCTTGATGTACCGTGAGCTTTATTAATATAGATGAATCATATGGAGTTTTCCCCTCTCTATCTTCTTCTGATGAATTGAGTTTTCCCTTTGAAGTTTTCTTATCGGAATGAGTCTTTAAGGATTTGAGAACACTTGATGTATGTCTTGCGATGGGATATCTGTGGTGACAATGGGATGTTCTATTGATCCACTTGATGTATGTTTTGGTGATCAACTTGCGGGTTCCGTGACCTTGGGAATCTATGCATAGGGGTTGGCACACGTTTTCGTCTTGACTCTCCAGTAGAAACTTTGGGGCACTCTTTGAAGTTCTTTGTGTTGGATTGAACATGATGAATCTGAAATTGTGTGATGCATATTGTACAATCAAGCCCATGGGTACTCGTGGTGACATTGGAGTATCTAGGTGACATTAGGGTTTTGGTTGATGTGTATCTTAAGGTGTTATTTTAGTACGAACTCTAGGGCTGTTCGTGACACTTATAGGGATAGCTCATACGATTGATGGGAAAAGATAACTTTGAGGTGGTTTCGTACCCTACAATAATTTCTTTGTTTGTTCTCCGCTATTTGTGACTTTGGAGTAAACTCTTTGTCGCACGTGAGGGATTTACATATGATTCAACTATGTCAGTATTGTTGAGAGAACTTGCACTAGTGAAA
Source organism: Elymus sibiricus (assembly GCA_039707655.1). Taxonomy (NCBI): domain Eukaryota; kingdom Viridiplantae; phylum Streptophyta; class Magnoliopsida; order Poales; family Poaceae; genus Elymus; species Elymus sibiricus. The sequence continues at coordinate 154,963,940 of CM077669.1, forward strand.
GTATGAACCCTAGGCCTTGTTTCTAAGCATTGCAATACCGTTCGTGCTCACTTTTGTTACTTGATACCTTGCTGTTTTTATATTTTCAGATTACAAAAACCTATATCTACCATCCATATTACACTCGTATCACCATCTCTTCGCCGAACTAGTGCACCTATACAATTTACCATTGTATTGGGTGTGTTGGGGACACAACAGACTCTTTGTTATTTGGTTGCAGGGTTGCTTGAGAGAGACCACCTTCATCCTACACCTCCCATGGATTGATAAACCTTAGGTCATCCACTTGAGGGAAATTTGCTACTGTCCAACAAAACTCTGCGCTTGGAGGCCCAACACGAGTCTACAAGAAGAAGGTTGCATAGTAGACATCAAGCTCTTTTTTGGCGCCGTTGCCGGGGAGGTGAGTGCTTGACAGGCGCAGTGTGTTACTTCTGTTTTCCCCTCAGAACATCTGCACCCCCCGACACCCCTAAGATAGATAGTGGGGTCACGGTATGTGACGGACTCGCCGGAGCATGCGACGCCGTGGCACGCCGCCTCGTCGCCTGCTCCGACCCGTTCCTGGCTCGGCCTCACCGGGGGTGGGGGAGGGAGTCCAGACCCCCCCCCCCTCCCCCACCCCTGGCTCGGACTCGAGCTAACGAACGTAGTGCGCTTGGTTGACAGGCGCAGTGCGTTACTTTTGTTTTCCCCCCAGAACATCTGCACCCCACCTCGAGACCCCTAAGATAGATAGTGGGGTCACGGGATGTGACGGACTCGCCGGAGCATGCGATGCCGCGGCACGCAGCGTCGTCGCCTGCTCTGACTCATTCCTGGCTCGGCCTCGCCGGGGTTGGGGAGGGGGTCCAGACCCCCCTCCCCCACCCCCGGCTCGGCCTCACGCTAACGCACACAGTGCGCTTGGTTGACAGGCGTAGTGCGTTACTTCTATTTTTTCCCCCAGAACATCCGCACCCCCCCCCCCCGACACCCCAAAGATAGATAGTGGGGTCACGGAATGTGACGGACTCGCCGGAGCATGCAGCGCCGTGGCACGCCACGTCGTCACCTGCTCCGACTCATTCCTGGCTCGGCCTCGCCGAGGGTGGGGGAGGGGGGTCCAGACACCCCTCCCCCGCCCCCGGCTCGGCCTCGCGCTAACGCACGTAGTGTGCTTGGTTGACAGGCACAGTGTGTTACGTCTGTTTTCCCCCCAGAACATCCGCACACCCCGCCGACACCCCTAAGATAGATAGTGGGGTCACAGGATGTGACGGACTCGCCAGAGCATGCAACGCCGCGGCACGCCGCGTCGCCGCCTGCTCCGGCTCGTTCCTGGCTCGGTCTCGCCGGGGGTGGGGGAGGGGGGTCTGGACCCCCCCTCCCCCACCCCTGGCTCGGCCTCGCGCTAACGCACACAGTGTGCTTGGTTGACAGGCGCAGTATGTTATTTATGTTTTCCCCCAAGAACATCCGCACCCCCCCCGACACCCCTAAGATAGATAGTGGGGTCAAGGGATGTGACGGACTTGCCGAAGCAAGTGACGCCGCGGCACGCCACGTCGTCGCCTGCTTCGGCTTGTTCCTGGCTCGGCCTCGCAGGGGGTGGGGGAGGGATACAGACCCCCCCCCCTCCCCCACCCCCGGCTCGACCTCACGCTAACACACCCAGTGCGCTTGGTCGACAGGCGCAGTGCGTTACTTCTGTTTTCCCCCCAGAACATCCGCACACCCCCTGACACCCCTAAGATAGATAATGGGGTCTCGGGATGTGACGGACTCACTGGAGCATGTGACGCCGCGCCATGCCGTGTCGTCGCCTGCTCCGACACGTTCCCGGCTCGGTCTCGCGCTAGCACACGCAGTGTGCTTGGTTGACAGGCGCAGTGCATTACTTCTGTTCCCCCCCCCCCAGAACATCCGCACCCCCCCCCCCCGCGACACCTCTAAAATAGATAGTTGGGTCACGGGATGTGACGGACTCGCCGTAGCATGCGACGCCGTAGCACGCCACGTCATCGCCTGCTCAGGCTCATTCCTGGCTCGACCTCGCCGAGGGTGGGGGAGGGGGGTCCAGACCCCTCCTCCCCCACCGCCGGCTCGGCCTCGCGCTAATGCAAGCACTGCGCTTGGTTGATAGACGCAGTGCGTTACTTCTGTTTACCCCAAGAACATCCGCACCCCCCCCGACACCCCTAAGATAGATAGTGGGGTCACGGGATGTGACGGACTCGCCGGAGCATGCAACGCCGCGGCACGTCGCGTCGTCGCCTGCTCTGGCTTGTTCCTGGCTCGGCCTCGCTGGCGGTGGGTGAGGGGGGTCCAGACCCCCCCTCCCCAACCCCCGGCTCGGCCTCGCGCTAACGCATGCAGTGTGCTTGGTTGACAGGCGAAGTGCATTACTTCTGTTCCCCCCCCCCCCAGAACATCCGCACCCCCCCTCACACCCCTAAGATAGATAGTGGGGTCACGGGATGTGACCGACTCACCGGAGCATGCGACGCCACGGCACGCCGCATCGTCGCCTGCTCCGGGTCGTTCTTGGCTCGGCCTCGCCGGGGGTGGGGGAGGGGGGTCCAGACGCCCCTCCCCCACCTCTGGCTCGGCCTCACGCTAATGCACGCAGTGCGCTTGGTAGACTGGCACAGTGCGTTATATCTGTTATCCCCCCAGTACATCCGCACCCCCCCCCCCCGACACCCCTAAGATAGATAGTGGGGTCACGGGATGTGACGGACTCGTCGGCGCATGCGACGCTGTGGCACGCCGCATCGTCGCCTGCTCCAGCTCGCTCCTGGCTCGGCCTCGCCTGGGGTGGGGGAGGGGGTCCGGACCCCCCCTCCCCCACCCCCGGCTCGGCCTCGTGCTAACGCACACAGTGCGCGTTGACGACTGGCACAGTGCATTACTTCTGTTTTCCCCCAGAACATCCGCACCCCCCCCCGACACCCCTAAAATATGTAGTGGGGTCACGGCCCCCCTCCCCCACCCCCGGCTCGGTCTCGCGCTAACGCACGCAGTGCGCTTGGTTGACAGGCGCAGTGCATTACTTCTGTTTTCCCCCCGTAACATCCGCACCCCCCCCAACACTCCTAAGATAGGTAGTGGGGTCACGGGATGTGACGGACTCGCTGGAGCATGCGACGCTGCAGCATGCCACATCATCGCCTGCTCCGGCTCGTTCCTGGCTCGACCTCACCGGTGGTGGGGGAGGGGGGTCCATACTCCCCTCCCCCACCCCCGGCTCGGCATCGCGCTAACGCACGCAGTGCGCTTGGTTGACAGGCGCAGTGCGTTACTTCTGTTTTCCCCCCAGAACATCCGTACCCCCCCGACACCCCTAAGATAGATAGTGGGGTCACGGGATGTGACGGACTCGCCGGAGCATGCGACGCCGCAGCACGCCGCATCGTCACCTGCTCCGGCTCGTTCCTGGCTCGGCCTTGCCGGGGGTGGGGGAGGGGGTCCAGACCCCCCCCCCTCCCCACCCTGGCTCAGCCTCGCGCTTACGCACGTAGTGTGCTTGGTTGACAGGCGCAGTGCGTTACTTCTGTTTTCCCCCCAGAACATCCGCACCCCACCCCCTGACACCCCTAAGATAGATAGTGGGGTCACGGGATGTGACGGACTCGCCGGAGCATTCGACGCCGTGGCACGCCGCGTCGTCGCCAGCTCCGGCTCGTTCCTGGCTCGGCCTCGCCGGGGTTGGGGGAGGGGGGTCCAGACCCCCCCCCCTCCCCGACCCCTAGCTTGTCCTCCCGCTAACGAACGCAGTGCACATGGTTGACAGGCGCAGTGCGTTACTTCTGTTTTCCCGCCAGGCGCAGTGCGCATGGTTGATAGGCGCAGTGCGCATGGTTAACACGCTCGTTCCTGGCTTGGCCTCGCCGGGGGTGGGGGAGGCCCCAACCCCGGCTCGGCCTCGCGCTAACGCACACAGTGCGCTTGGTTGACAGGCGCAGTGCATTACCTCTGTTTCCCCCAGAACATCCGCACCCCCCCCGGACACCCCTAAGATAGATATTGGGGTCAGAGGATGTGAAGGACTCGCCGGAGCATACGACGCCGTGGCACGCCGCGTTGTCGCCTGCTCCAGCTCGTTCCTGGCTTGGCCTCGCCGGGTGTGGGGGAGGGCCCAACCCCGGCTCGGCCTCGCGCTAATGCACGCAGTGCGCTTGGTTGACAGGCGCAGTGCATTACTTTTGTTTCCCCTAGAACATCCGCACCCCCCCTCGACACCCCTAAGATAGATTGTGGGGTCACGGGATGTGACGGACTCGCCGGAGCATGCAACGCCGCGGCACGCCACGTCATCGCCTTCTCCGACTCGTTCCTGGCTCGGCCTCGTCGGGGGTGGGGGAGCGGGTCCAGACCCCCCCTCCCCCACCCCCGGCTCGGCCTCGCGCTAACGCACGCAGTGTGCTTGGTTGACAGACGAAGTGCGTTTTTTCTCCCCCCCCCAAGAACATCCGCACCCCCCCCCCCTCACACCCCTAAGATAGATAATGGGGTCACAGGATGTGACGGACTCCTCGGAGCATGCGACGCCGCGGCACGCCGCGTCGTCGCCTGCTCCGGCTCGTTCTTGGCTCGACCTCGCCGGGGGTGGGGGAGGGGGGTCCAGACCCCCATCCCCCACCCCGGCTCGGCCTCGCGCTAAAGCATGCAGTGCGCTTGGTAGACTGGCGCAGTGCGTTACTTCTGTTTCCCCCACAGAACATCCGCACCCCCCCCGACACCCCTAAGATAGATAGTAGGGTCACGGGATGTGACGGACTCGCCGGAGCATGCCACACCGTGGCACGCCGCGTCGTCGCCTGCTCCGGCTCGTTCCTGGCTCGGCCTCGCCGGGGGTGGGGGACGGGGTCCAGACCCCCCCCTCCCCCACCCCTGGCTCATCCTCTCGATAACGCACGCAGTGCGCTTGGTTGACAGGCGCAGTGCATTACTTCTGTTTTCCCGCAAGAACATCTGCACCCCCCCCGGACACCCCTAAGATAGATATTGGGGTCACAGGATGTGACGGACTCACCGGAGCATGCGACGCCGCGGCATGCCGCGTCGTCACCAGCTCCGGCTCGTTCCTGGCTTGGCCTCGCCGGGGGTCGGGGAGGCCCCAACCCCGGCTCGGCCTCGCGCTAACGCATGCAGTGCGCTTGGTTGACAGGCGCAGTGCATTACTTCTGTTTCCCCCGGAACATCCGCACCCCCCCGACACCCCTAAGATAGATAGTGGGGTCAAGGGATGTGACCGACTCGCCGGAGCATGCGACGCCGCGGCACACCGCGTCGTTGCCTGCTCCGGCTCGTTCCTGACTCGGCCTCCAATCTTCAGCAGCAGGCTGAAAAAATTAAAGAATGCAGATAAGTAATTAAAAGGTTGTGATGAAAAATGGAAAATGAAAACATTAAAAAACAGTAACAAAAAAGGAGAAACACAGAAAGTATTACGTCGCATTTCACAATTCTGTCAACCATACGCACGCCATCATACAGTTGTGACAACCTCAGAGCATAAATTCCACACTCATTTGACCCCTGCTCTGGCACAACCGGGTAATAGGGCTTCTCTGCCAATTTAACCCAGTTAGGGTGCTTCTTAAAGGTATATAACTTGTCACCATAAATCCTCTTCATCAGTTGAGTCATCCTCCTCATCTATCAAAAGGGGAAAAGGCAGCACAAAGTAAAGAAAAAACACGTCACATATCAATAAACAAAAAGGTATAACAAAAAACAGAGAAGTTATATGAATAAGTTATAACTCTCAGACGATGCAACTATAAGTTCTTCACAACGTCTAGACGGTCCCTCTTCTAATGCATGTCAGTTCATCGTTTTATCACTCTTTTACCCAGGTTTGGCGGTGGGATAAATGCAGTGCACTGTATTAACAAGTGTGGTACTATATGTACTACAATGTAGTCACTTTGCGGTTTGAAAAAATATAAAGTAGGAGAAATACAAGCTTTGCAGTTGGCTAAAATGTATAGAAAAAACTAGTAAACGCTTGAAGCACAGCAAATAAAAACAGATTTGCGGTAAACCGTAATGAGAAAACCATGACATACAATTTCAGTGCAATCTGAGTGGTAGTCGCTCCTGCGCCACTTTGTCGTGTACTCAGCTTGGCCTGTGTACCTCCTCGTGTCATGGATATCAATGGTCTCGCGATGCCGGTTCATCGTGTATAGGGTGTAATGTCCATCCTTGGCACGCGGCATCAAAATCTGTCGCATCAAAAAAACAAATGTAATTCAAGTTCACTCGACACATAGCATTAGGACCACAACTTCAAATAACTATAAAAGAAATGAAACAAAGAAGAAGAAATGATGAAAACAATGGCCTTACTAGTTTTGCATCCAATAGGTTTTCATCGCCAACAAAAACCTTGAACTGATCAACCGCATGTTCTAAAACAAATGGGCTATGCACAACCGGCAACACAGGGTATCCTTCATCATTTTTCTTCACCGGGACTTCCATTTGAAGAACATACTGCACAGAAAAAGAACAAATGGGACATGAAAAATGAATAAGATGCATGCACGCATGGACATAAAAAATTCAGTACAATAGAAAAAATGCACCAAAGCAAAAAAAAACATGACAGCAGACACATTTGCCGTCACAAATAGAGGTGAAAGTACCACACATTCACCAGAATGATAAACTAAACTCATTTCAGGATCTTGCTTCCAGTACTTGATGATATAATCCATGAGATACGAGTCCATGCAAGCTCCTTTGCCAAATGTTTTAAAGATATAGTCAACTTTGACCGATTCGACATCACCAAAAAAATCATTCACCATCAAGAGCGTGTTACTGCGGTAAAGATACATAGATGGGATCAAAATAAAGTTCAAAACAAAACACACAAACGGATGAAGGGCACACACATAAAACTTACTCATTGTATTTGGTTACAAAATCTTAGCTGAGAACGATATCCTTTATTTCCCTCACCTCATCAATATATTTGAACCTCGGAGGCCTCAATTTCTCAAAAGAGTCTCTCAACTTAAAAGCCCTCTCTCCCGCCCTCTTGTTCGAAAATACTTGAGCCTCATCAATGGAGGATGATTGATTACTGCACTCCTGGTCCTAGTGACGTGTCGCACCGGCGTAACAAAATCATCATCAATATCAAATACCTCACGTGAAGAGCCAGGTGGAGCAACCTTTCCACCATCAGGTCCAGATGCCACATCCGGGTTCAAACCATCTCCAGCCAAAGAACCAGAATTCTCTAGAGAGATTTCAATGGGACAATCCTCCACAACTGCATCAGAACCCTGGGACTCAAACAACGATGTCCAGCCTCCATGCAGACCTACTTCAAAACCTGGTAACAAGGGGGGAAACATGGGAACACTCAGCCCAAATACAAAACCAAAATCATTAAATGCAGCTCAGTAATATAAGAAAATGCAGTTCAGAAAAGAACATAATGAAGCCCACTTGTCTAGAACAATGAAGCCCACTTGTCTAGAACAATGCAGCCCACTTGCCCCGAAAAATGCAGCTCACTTCACTACAACAATGCAGCTCACTTACACAACAATACGTAGCCATCCACTGTCAAAAACATGCATTTCACTAGCACACTAATAAATAAAAACCTTAAGAAGCAGAAGCAATCAGTAGACAAAATAAATAAGGGAAATAAAGCAGTTCACTAACACAACCTTTATCTGCAAATATTAAAATTGACGATAAATCAAGGGAACACTCTGTCAAGGTAAGCCAGCTGTAGAGCATGGCCTTTCTGATGTAGCCAATGTGTTCCATCCCAAACTTAGCAACTTGAACACCATCCCAAGTCTACAAGAATTGAAACATATAGAATCCACAATCATGCCGAAAAAAAGGAACAAAAACATTACTTTCACATAAAACATAAAATAACAGTTGAGGAGTATGGGGGGAGAGGGGCTACAAGAAACATACCCATTTTCCTGAATTGGGACAGTCACCTGTTTCAACGTAAAGCCATCAAGTGTAGGAGAATTTAGCGGCTCATCACAACTTGAGCTACCTTCTTTCCATGCACGCTTGATATTTTTAACCATCCTCCTAAAAACCCTGTTCGCTTTAGAGCTGCCAGGTTTATTGAGCGAGTAAAGAAATTCAAACCGACTTTCCTTCACATCCAAGGCAACTACACAATAATGGCCAACGCCATCCCTCTGCTCTGGCGGATCAAATGTTGCAAACAGGACTTGTCGAAAGTAAAAATAAATAAATGTATTACAATAACAAGAAACAGAACACTATAAAACCAACACACAAAAAATGGTTTTGGACACATAAAAACATTACTCACCATATCTTTTTTATCGACACGTTCCTCAGCTTTTGAAGAGAACATCAATTTCACACTCTTGCCTACACTACCACCATTCCAAATACTTGTTTGCAAAAACAAAAACAAACAAGAAACAGTGCTGAAGCAAACAAATAATCACACGAAAACAGAAAAGAGAATCAAACAACAACAACAAAGCCTTTAGTCCCAAACAAGTTGGGGTAGGCTAGAGGTGAAACCCATAAGATCTCGCGACCAACTCATGGTTCTGGCACATGGATAGCAAGCTTCCATGCACCCCTGTCCATGGCTAGTTCTTTGGTGATGCTCCAATCCTTCAGATCTCTCTTTACGGACTCTTCCCATGTCAAGTTTGGTCTACCACGGCCTCTTTCGACATTATCAGCATGCTTTAGCCGTCCGCTATGCACTGGGGCTTCTGGAGGCCTGCGCTGAATATGTCCAAACCATCTCAGACGATGTTGGACAAGCTTCTCTTCAATTGGCACTACCCCAACTCTATCTCGTATATCATCATTCCGGATTCGGTCCTTCCTTGTGTGGCCACACATCCATCTCAACATGCGCATCTCCGCCACACCTAACTGTTGCACATGTCGCCTTTTAGTCGGCCAACACTCAGCGCCATACGACATTGCGGGTCGAACCGCCGTCCTATAGAAATTGCCTTTTAGCTTTTGTCTCACCCTCTTGTCACAGAGAATGCCAGAAGCTTGGCGCCACTTCATCCATCCGGCTTTAATTCGATGGTTCACATCTTCATCGATATCCCCATCCTTCTGCAACATTGACCCCAAATATCGAAAGGTGTCCTTCTGAGGCACCACCTGCCCATCAAGGCTAACATTCTCCTCCTCCTCGTGCCTAGTAGTACTGAAAGCGCACCTCATGTACTCAGTTTTACTCCTACTAAGCCTAAAACCTTTCGATTCCAAGGTTTGCCTCCATAACTCCAACTTTCTGTTGCCCCCGTCCGACTCTCATCGACTAGCACCACATCGTCCGCAAAGAGCATACACCATGGGATATCTCCTTGTATATCCCCTGTGACCTCATCCATCACCAAGGCAAAAAAATAAGGGCTCAAAGCTGACCCTTGATGCAGTCCTATCTTAATCGGGAAGTCATCAGTGTCGCCATCACTTGTTCGAACACTTGTCACAACATTATCTTACATGTCCTTGATGAGGGTAATGTACTTTGTTGGGACTTTGTGTTTTTCCAAGGCCCACCACATAACATTCCGCGGTATCTTATCATAGGCCTTCTCCAAGTCAATGAACACCATATGTAGGTCCTTCTTTTGCTCCCTATATCTCTCCATAAGTTGTCGTACCAAGAAAATGGCTTCCATGGTCGACCTCCCAGGCATGAAACCAAACTGATTTTTGGTCACGCTTGTCATTCTTCTTAAGAGGTGCTCAATGACTCTTTCCCATAGCTTCATTGTATGGCTCATCAATTTAATTCCACGGTTATTAGTACAACTCTGAACATCCCCCTTGTTCTTGAAGATTGGTACTAATATACTCCGTCTCCATTCTTCTGGCATCTTGTTTGCCCGAAAAATGAGGTTGAAAAGTTTGGTTAGCCATACTATCGCTATGTCCCTGAGGCCTCTCCACACCTCAATGGGGATACAATCAGGGCCCATCGCCTTGCCTCCTTTCATCCTCTTTAAAGGCTCCTTGACCTCCGACTCCTGGATTCGCCACACAAAACGCCTGCTAGTATGATCAAGGGAGTCGTCCAGATCAATGGTAGAGCTCTCACTCTCCCCATTGAAGAGCTTGTCAAAGTACTCCCGCCATCTATGTTTAATCTCCTCGTTCTTCACCAGGAGTTGATCTGCTCCATCCTTGATGCACTTGATTTGGTCAACATCCCTCGTCTTCCTCTCTCGGATCTTGGCCATCTTATAGATGTCCCTTTCACCTTCCTTCGTGTCTAACCATTGGAGAGATCCTCATACGCCCGACCCCTTGCTTCACTCACAGCTCGCTTTGCGGCCTTCTTTGCCATCTTGTACTTCTCTATGTTGTGTACACTCCTATCCAGATATAGGCGTCTGAAACACTCTTTCTTCTCCTTAATTGCCTTCTGGACATCATCGTTCCACCACCAGGTATCTTTAGCTTCTCTTCTACTTCCCCTGGACACTCCAAACTCCTCTGAGGCCACCTTATGAATGCAAGTCACCATCTTCATCCACATGTTGTCTACATCACCTCCTTCCTCCCAAGGGCCCTCCTTAATGACCCTCTCCTTGAATGCCTGAGCAACCTCCCCCTTGAGCTTCCACCACTTCGTTCTAGCGACTTTGGCACGCTTGTCCTGCTGGACACGAATCCGAAAGCGGAGGTCAGCAACCACAAGCAAAAAGTTCTGCATGCTTACACAAATATGGTACGGGACAACCATCGTCGGAGACCCCTTAAACTTATTTACCAGCAAAGAAACCCCGAAATTTACAAGGCCTGTAGTGAGCATCCCTCTATCCCAAAAACATTGTCTAACTTTGCCAATTGTAATATCAGCAAACTCAGTTTTAACAGCAATCATGTCCCTGAATTATTATTATTTTCAAAAAATGAAACATAAGATACTACAGAAATAACAAGAACGAAAAAGGGCAAAGACTGCGACTAGAAAATACATATTAACAAAACAATTTATAAAAAGTCATACCTCTTCTTTCTGTCCCTCCGAACCCTAGTAACAGCAGTATACAACTCGTTGTATCTTTTGAGAAGACCTGGATCAATGCTCGATGGTGTCACAACAGGAAGTTCGTCATCTGCAATAAAAAAATAAGGAACAAATAAAAGATGAAGTTCACTTATCTAAAATATGAAGTTCAGATGTAAGATGAGGAAATCTTGAACTTCACTGTTCGAAACAAAGCACTTGCCTTTAGTGTCAGATTCTTCATGCAGTTGCTCTTTAGAGATAACCAAAACAGTTTCTCCGCTAGGTTGCGACGAAACCATCACAGGCTCACTGGACTGCGCTACTGTAGCAACATCAGCGTTGTCTGGATTTTCAACAATCAGGACAACCGCAACGTCCCCAGATAACTCAGCTCCATGAGGCTCCACTCTGAATGCATCAGGAACATCATTGGACGCCAGACAAACAGGAGAATCAGCAACACTATCAGCAGGAACGTCATTCTCCAGCGGCTTTTCATTGTCAACATCAGCATCTTCGTGCTAACTATGGGCAACAGCATGGTGGGATTCCTGAGCTAACGAAGGTTCTGCACTGTCAACAGCAACTGATACAGAAGCACTCACACTGTCACCACGAGCAACAACACAACCCCCTGGTTCACTTCAACACGAACAACGCCAACCGAATGACGAACTTCTACGTTTTCATCTCCAGGCTGCAAAAAGTTTAAAAAAGGCACAATCACACAAATGAGCAAGGAGAGAATTAATACAATAACACGCAGTTCACTTATGTCAAAGACTACAGCACACATATGTAAAAGAATTGCAGTTCACTTCTATCAAAGACCGAAGCTCAATTATATCTCAGACTGCAGCCCACACATGTAAATAGAACTGCATATCACTTCTGTCAAAGACTGAAGCTCACTTATGTCAAAGACTGCAGCCCACATATGTAAAATGAATGCATTTGAGAAAAATAATTCCACTAAACCTTATCAACTACAACATCTGGAGGGGACGACGCATCAGCCAAGTCATCAACCTTCTCAGAGCCGTCGTAAGAATCCTTGTGCACACAACAAGCAGCAACTCCAGTCTACAGGCACAGAACAAACAAAAACGAAATAAGATGGTAACAACCAAAATAGGAAAAAAAACTTCAACCATGCACAAGCAGTACACATTTTACAATTGTGAGGTACACAAAAATAAAATAAAATGGAAATCGAAAAATACAAGTTCAAGAAGAGAAGCGCATAGCAGAACAGGCATGGGAGAAGTACTTATACCTGTCCAATTCCAACGTCCCCAGATGCGTGAAGACCAGTAGATTCCACTCCAGCCTATAACAAAAACAAAGAGTGAGGAGCAGTCCACATGATACACAAAAAGAGGTTCAAAAAGGGGAAAAAGGACAACGTACATTATCAGTGCCGGCGCCACCGTCCTGTCGGTTCATTTGTTCCAAAATTTGCTCAGCATCCTTCTCATACCGAGCGCATTTTACTTCCTGTGAATGTTTCAACTGAGCATACGAAGACCGAATATTCGTCACTGCAAACTTCAAGCTTTCAACCAAACCACAATCAAAGTTGTGAGCAGCAACTATATCTTCTTCAGTTAACTTCAAAACCTTCAGAAGAAGCTCATCAATCTCCTCGTGTTTTTTGCCGCCAACAAATGTCTGTTCAGAAGAACTTCTATTATCAAACATCCGACGAGCCGTGAAACCACGAGTAGGTGGCGGCTCATCATCACAGGCAAGAAGCTGGCTATAGATAGGCTCACAGAACCTAGCATGACTGCTAGGCCCCGCATTAGAGCTGCCACACAACACTACAGCAAGACGGATGTACACAATATCGCCTGACGCCTTCCACTGCAAAAAAAGATTAAAAAAGGGAAAGAAGTACACATGTGAATACTAGAAGGTTTAGCTTTATAATGACTGCAAATTAAAAAAAACTCCGATCTTAAAAACTCTGATGCACTAACCGGCAGCCTCCCAAATCTGTAAGTTTCCAGATAAATCTTTCCCTTGACAACTATATCCTCGTTGTATAACTTCATCAGGTCCTTGTTCGTCAGGAATGACGCACGCGGCGTCAACGTGTGCATAACTGAAAATTTGCGAAGCTTCAAGCAATCAAGATACATAATCAGGGGCACAATGGCACAACCCTCTACAGAATTCTGCTTGCTACCATCTGTCTGCCACTTCACCATAGCTACCTGCAGCTCATCAACAGAAAGCTGACAAAAGTCCATCTGCACCATAGCCGCATAATCCATGTTCTCAACCATGGCAGCAACCCTGCCCAAATGACCTGCAGGCCCGAGGCATAGCAAATTCTGATAAAGTATCAGGAAGAAAACCTTGATAGCAAGATCAACCGTCACATGGTCATCATCCTCCACCAACTCCGCCAGCCTTTGTAACAAGTCCTTGACACCTATACTTTGTGAACGGTGAAAGCCAAGCTCATCCTTGACGGCAGACAACGAGTCATCATCGCCACTGGTAGCAGGCATGGGTGTAGTGCGAGGTCCCATAGGAAAACCAAAAATGTGATGAACTGCAGCACGATTGATTCGAAGAACCATGTCATTCCCAAAGTCCATTGTCATCGTGGTAGGGTCAATCACTCCCATCAGATAGCACATAAGAATGCGCGACACATTTTTCTTTACTGTCAACTCAAAGACATCGTCAAAGCCAGCATCCCTAACACGATTATAGTGTGCTTGTTTCAATAAAGCAGCAGCCTTGCACACAGTGGGGACAGACAAATGTACGGTCTTGTTAAATCGAGAATCATCTCCCTCGCCGTCATCTTCAGTTACATTGCTCTTACTAGACTTCTTCCTCTGTGTAAAGAAAAATGCAGTCCGCATTAGAACATTACGCACAAAAGAGACAAAAACGGCAGATAGAATAACAATGAAAGAAACAAATGCAGTCCACTTCAACAAACCTTTGGAACAACATCCGCCACCCCATTAGAGTCAGCATCCACATCTTCGTCGCCATCAACACGGGGCTGCTTAGGTTGACTCTTAGATGGACCACAATCTTTTCATCTACCAGTATGAACATCCCTCACAAAATCAGCTAGCATAAAGTCATCATCGTCAGAGTTGGGCCCTTCATTGACATGTGGTCGCTTTCGCTGAGGATCCTGTGCATCAGCTTCAGCAGCTCTCTTACCAAGGTTCTTGTTCATGCAAGCAACACGAGGACTCCGCCGAGCAGAACCACCTTCCTCGGCAACAGAACTCAGTCTCTTATTCTGCAAAGCAGGCTTTTTGACTTTACCAAATTTGCCACCCTTGGCACAATCTGCAACCCACCTATGCTTCTCTTTCTCCGCATACTCCTTTGAGTCACTTTCAAACCTCAACTTTTTCTTGTGTTGCTTCAATTCATATGCACGAAGCTCATCCGGGACCATCCAGACTTGCGTAACTTCCTCCGTGCCATCAACAGATTGTGACTGTGTTTCAGACAATACGGGACGCCTAATGCTCTGGTCAAAGCTCACACCAACGTCACCATCTGTAAAATAATGGTTAATCAATTGAGTAACCTCCACAAACCCAGGCGTCCCAGCATAAAAACCAGCACTGCGTCAAAAATGAAGTTTAACTATGGTCATAAAGAAGTGCGCAAAAGAAACAAATGCAGTACACATATACATATAAATGCAGTGTTGCATACACAAGCTAAATAAAAATAATGCAGTTCACATATCAATGTACTGGAGTTAACCCATCTGCATACACAACCTGAATAAAACGACAATGTAGTTCACACATACGTATAGTCGAGTTCACATATACATATAAATGCAGTGCTGCATACACTAACTACACGTTTGTTTCCAAAAAAATGCCTCACTAACTTCAGCAAGGCATCAGCAGTTTGTACAACATCAACTAAGGAGCATACACAATAAACAAACCATGCAGATCAAAAATAGAAAGTATATAAAAGATCAATGCAGTTCAAAACTGACAGGACACATATGAAATTTACAAGAAACAGAGTGATACAACCAATTTGGCAAACTAAATAAGAAAAAGAATAAACAACATACCAAAAGGAGCGGCCACACTTATAGGAGAAGTTTCAATTGGTAAATTCACTTCATAGCCTACCTTAACACCAAGATCCTTGCCACCATGAATACTAGTGCCAATTGGCGTATCATGAACAGCATCATTATGACCAGTGCCATCAAAATCACCTACTTGATTCAATAAATCCAGAAACAGAAATTAAAAACATCACATGACAATAATGCCAGCAACGCTGAGAACTAACACAGCATAAACAAATCTGCAGGATGAACTAGACAACTTGATAAACAAGACAGAAAATAAGCAAGGCCAAGCAAGCACTCCACATACCTTGAACTCCTCCAACTACTCTGCTTGGGGAAGACATGGCGTCTGCGTGCAGCGCAAGGACGGAGTGACAAATATCAGCAACAAAATCGACGAAAAATGACGAAACCCTAGATGCACCTTGCTCTGCCTCTAGATCCCACCCGTGTACCGACTTCAAATTGAGAACAAATCGCGTGCTCATGCAAAAAATCACATGAGCAAAAAACGCAGCCGCTACGGGAATCAGAAAACTAGATGGTGGACGATCACGACCAAGGGCGCGAGAAGCGGACCACAATCATGGGGATGAACAGCGGCCGTGGGGGCGGCGGCGATACCGGAGGGGGAAGGGGTAGGGGAGCGGAGGGGAAAGGGGTGGGGGAGCGGAGGGGGGCGGAATGCAGGAATCTAGACCAGTGGAGGACGGTGGTTCCGCGGGCGACGGCGGTTTGCACGAGGAGGAGATGTTTCGACAGGATCTGGAAGAGTGGGGAGAGGTTTTTTTTCGGTTTCTCCCTATGAGCGAAGCAATGGGAGCGCCTGGGAGGGCCACGTGTGAGGGCCTCGCGGGAAGGGATGCATAACCGGGCCGGCCCAAAACGGCCCGGCTAAATTAGACGGACCAGTCCGAAACAAAGAAGTTCTTACCATATGTAGTTTGCTATGATGGAAAATGAAGTTAGGACAGTCAAACAAAGAAATACATATAGTTCGTATAAACAGTTAGAGTCCAAAAAAACAACGCGCGTGTTAAGATAACGCGTCCGACAAAAAAGTCTGCCTTCAAATAAGTGTCACAACAAACAAAAAAATGGGGACTGCATCAAGTACACGCAACACGTGCAGTCCACAGCTCTCCACAATGGAGTGCATTGATATAGACGAAGAGGTACGGTACCATAATCAATGCAGTTCGGCCAACACGTTTACACATATGATGGGACAAAACCCGTCCGGAGAAAACATGGTGGTTAACAAAAACTACTAATGAAAATAAAATGAAACCACGATCTGCACAACCGCATCGTCAGCGAGATCGTGCAGTTCATCCATTGCGGCAATCTCCCCCTTAAATTCAGACCCCCGCCAAAGCTTTCTCATCCACAACAACACAAGTCACCATTGCGCTGCCACCAAATTCCTCCCTCTCTTCAATCTCCACAGAAGACACCAAGCCCCTCTAGCGGCGATGGGGTTCGTCGACGAGTATAGGCAGGTGCAGGCCCACGGCAACACCATGTTGCACGTGATCCACACCAATGACAAGAATTAGATGGCGACCTCCCTCAAGCAGTACGAGCACCACCTCAGACTCCAGTGCCACAAGATCGTCGGAATTGATCTGGAGTACACCAACGAGCCTGGCGAGACGCAGAAACCCGCCCTCGTCCAACTCTCCATCGGCAAGACTCAACCGGTGCTGCTCTTCCAACTGAGCCCTGCTAAAAAGTTCACCGTCTTCGACAACTTCCTCGCCGACCCCAAGTACATGTTTGCTGGCTTCTTCATCGGCGGAGACAAAACCAGGCTCGAGCGCGTCAATTTGGAGGTCGCCAACTTCATCGATATCCAGAAGGAATGGAGGGTGGCCGAGGCCACCAAGGACTTGGACTCCCTTGCAGACGTCGTCGGAATGCTCATCGACGGCTACTACAACGACATTAAGAAGAAGATCACCGACGAAGAACACAGGCGTTGGGACTCCCTGCCCCAGTCCATGAGGCACATCGAGTACGAGGCAAAGGACGCGTACATAGCGTACGAGATATGGAACCGCATCACCCTCACCCAGGACGGGCTTCACCGCGCAAAGCTGGAGAAGGAGGACACCCCCAAGAAGCACGCCAGGAGCTGGGGAGACTTCGGGTGGTGAAGAAGCAGACGGTGCCGGCCAAAAAAGTACAACATTGCACGCGTCGTTTTAGATTTATCATCAAATTTGCTTTCTGTTGTTTGCTTATGTAAAGTTAGTTTGCTTCTGATCGTTTGCTTTTGCTGAACTTAGTTTGCTTGTCATATAGAATGGCTTGTAATGATGAACTTTGCTTATGTTATGAAGAATTTTTTTCAGTTACAAAACTAGAGTTCAATATTAGAACATACTGCAGTGCACACAAAGTATGTGATTCCAGCAGTACACAAACGGACGGAGATGCAGTGCACAAATAAGATGCATGCAGTGCAAACTGTGGGCACATGCAGTATAATATTCTGATGAATGCAGTGCACAATGATCTAACAAAGCAGTGCACACCCTATATTAAAAGATACGTAACAGGAAAAACACGAAAAAAATTGGACGAAGATGCGGTGCATAAATAGGATGCATTCAGTCCAAAAATGCTACTACATTTGTAGTGCAAAATGTGGGCACAAGCAGTATAGTATTCTGATGAATGCAGTGCACTACTATCTAACAAAGCAGTTCACGCCCTATATTAGAAGATACGTAAGAGGAAAAATATATTAAAAAATTGACCGCCCAGGTGCAACCAGGCCCTAGCCAGTCTCGTACTAGGTTACGTGCCCGCTAATCAACACAGGCGAGTCCGTTCTGACTACCGATGCGTGGGGCCGGTGACACAAGGACCCACAGGTCAGGTAGGAAACTGCAGCGAGCGCCTTGTATAAGCGCTCAATAAGTAACTAGAGGAGTTCAGAACGGAAGCCTCCCCAAGGCTTATAAACAGGTCGCGAGCACTCTCGGCGGGCGAGGTGGGACTAAACATTAGCGCACGCGAAGCAGCCGTACCGGCAGGCCTACTTGGGCCGAATGACTCTTTGCTCCCCAACAGGCCCAAAATGCGAGAGACGCCACTAATATAAAAAACATTCCAACATACCACGAAAAACCACGGCCCAATAAAATAAAATAATGACTAGAAAAATAAAAAACACTAACACAATCCACGCATTCTGCAGTTCGTTTACATAAAACCTGAAGTTCGCTAGAATCAAGTAAGCAGTGCTCTTCCTTCTCAAATGCATTCTAGCAAACTGAATCAGAATCCTTCCACCACCTAACACCCACCACAACATTTATTACTTTCGTTACTCAATTGGCTGCATAAAACCTATCCATTCGTGCTCCGGACTCACACAACTCCTCCCCCTTAATCTTCTTCTTCAAATCGTAGATTTAGGGTTCCGCCCATCCCCAACTATTCTTTGATTTTCCACTGAACCCGCCATGGACTGTTCGTGCGGGTGCTTGGCAAGGATGGCGCCGATAGCGGATGCATGCGTGTACGCCGACGGTTTGGAGCTCACCGAGTCTGAGTGGCGCAGCCAGCTCGGGTGCCTGTTGATACCAAACAGGGGGTTTCTAGCACCATTTCTTCATCGACTCACATCCGCAGACCTGCAGGATAAATGGGTATGTTTTTCCCTCATAATTTTTTACCAATCTAGGCTGCAAATCCACATTTGAATGTATATTTCCATCAATTTCTTCAGTAGTATCATCAATACAAAGATCTGTATTGTTGTTCAGTTTTGTCATCAATTAAGACTAGATAGTTCTAACTATTTTTCTTCAGTACCATACCTCAGTCTAGCAGTTCTTTTGATATGCTAACACAGTACACTGCAATTGACCTTGCAGTGCAAAGGTGTTATAGAATTATATATTCTACTAAAGCTAGTGGTCAAGTCCGTATATAAATTTGTTCATACATTGCAACTGCTTTCTTAAATAGTAGTTATATGTGTGTACATATTTAAGTCGATATAAACAGATCATCCTAACATAAAGAAAAACATTTGGTGTTTACTTATAAAAATTCTTTTTCCATGCATGCCAAAATGCAGAAACTGCCGTCCACGATAAGGTTTGCTGCTCCGAGTTCAGGGAAGCTTACTTTGCAGATAGACCACAAGAATGGGTATGAAGAAATGCAAGCTGACTACCACATTGACTCCGAAGACTGTATCAACATAACTACTGGCTGGAAAGATTTTGTCTCCCGGAATGGCTTTGAGTCTAGACAAGTGGCCATGGTGTTTTTCTACAAAGAAGAAGACTCCCTGAAGTTTAGAATATTTGCATTGTAGGTTCTCTAGGATAATGCGAGCAACCTGTGGCATATTCGGATGTTTTGCTTATGTTGTATGCTTTTAAAATTATGTCCATCAGACGTGTCGGGGGGATTACCCCCGGGTAGGCTCAAGGAGATGACTCAACATTTTAAAACATCAGGGGAGCCACCCCCGGTATGCCGAGCCCCATGAATCAACAAGACAAACGAAGAAGTGAAGACAGAAGACAAAACTGCGGCCCGGCTGGCTCCTCTCGACTGGCTCCGCCCGGCTGGCTCCTCTCGGCTGGCTCCTCCCGGCTGGCTCCTCCCGGGCGGCTCCTCCCGGCTGGCTCCGCCCGGCTGGCTCCTCCCGACTGGCTCCTCCCGGCCGGCTCCGCCCGGCTGGCTCCTCCCGGCTGGCTCCTCCCAGCTGGCTCCTCCCGGCTGGCTCCTCCCGGCCGGCTCCTCCTGGCCGGCTCCGCCCGGCTGGCTCCTCCCGGCCGGCTCCGCCCGGCCGGCTCCTCCTGGCCGGCTCCTCCCGGCTGGTTCCGCCCGGCTGGGTCCTCCTGGCCGGCTCCTCCTGGCCGACTGCGGCCCGACGAAGTCAGCTCCAGGCGTCCCGTCGGACACGAGCTAACGACACTGTAGCTGACGAACTGCAGAGCCAGCCACCCCGCTACAGTCGGGCACTATTGGCGACCTGTGGGTTTGGAATATTTGCACTGTAGGTTGTCTAGGATAATGCGAGCAACCTGTGGCATATTCGGATGTTTTGCTTCTGTTGTATGCTTTTAAAATTATGTCCATCAGACGTGTCGGGGGGATTACCCCCGGGTAGGCTCAAGGAGACGACTCAAAATTTGAAAACATCGGGGGAGCCACCCCCGGTATGCCGAGCCCCACGAATCAACAAGACAAACGAAGAAGTGAAGACAGAAGACAAAACTGCGGCCCGGCTGGCTCCTCTCGACTGGCTCCGCCCGGCTGGCTCCTCTCGGCTGGCTCCTCCCGGCTGGCTCCGCCCGGCTGGCTCCTCCCGGCTGGCTCCTCCCGGCTGGCTCCTCCCGGCTGGCTCCTCCCGGCCGGCTCCTCCTGGCCGGCTCCGCCCGTCCGGCTCCGCCCGGCTGGCTCCTCCCGGCCGGCTCCTCCCGGCTGGCTCCTCCTGGCCGGCTGCGGCCCGACGAAGTCAGCTCCAGGCGTCCCGTCGGACACGAGCTAACGACACTGTAGCTGACGGACTACAGAGCCTGCCACCCCGCTACAGTCGGGCACTATTGGCGAATAGTGCCCCGCTGTGCACCCGTCGTGCGGCACTTCACTGCGCTCCAATAGTGGCGCACTGTAGCCTGCATCACTTGTCATCTCCAATACTAGATATTTGGCCAGTGGGCCACCCCTTGTCCCCTGGGCCTCTCCCTATATAAGAGGCACCAGGGGAGCCTCCAAAAGCCAGCCACAGACACTCACGGGAGGCCTCCTCTCATCCTCTCTCTTCACACCTGCTCACACGCATGCACAAAGGAGGCAAGAAGCCTCATGGCTCTCCTCCCCAATACAGCTCCAGGAGCGACTCTGTACCAGATATACCACATATATACATACATGCAGGAGTAGGGGTGTTATCTCTCCGGGGAGCCCCGAACCTGGGTAAACCACCGCGTGCTATCCGCATACCCGTCCCGGATCTCCACTGCAGCCTTGCTCTCACCTCTTAAGCCATCCCATGGCATCTGCCTTCTCGGGGCACCCCCTGTGAGAAAACGACGACAGTTGGCGCCCACCGTGGGGCTAGCTGCTGCTGGAACCACGGTCCGGGCGGGACCCTTTTCGTCATCACCGCTCGGACGACGCCGCCGTCCCTCCGGCGACACTCGGGGGCTCGGCGTCGACACGCCCCCGGGCACTCGCGCCTGCGCCGGTCGCGTCCTCACCTTCGGCCTCGGCGTCGTCCGTCTCCACCATCGAATCCCCGGCGCCGTTGCCATGGGCGCTGCGGCTCAGGACGGAGCAGCAGGGGTTGTCGCTGCGTGCGTCTGTCCTCGCCGCTGCAGGTCGCCCTGCTCCTCCCCGCGCTGCTCCCGTCCCCAAGGCCGGTCAACCGACCTTCTCGTCACCAGCGACGCCGCGCCACTCGGGCCCCCAGCATGTTCGCGCGCGCGTCGCGCACTCGTACTCTCCCTCACCCAAGCTCGGCTCCGCCTCTTCCATGACGCCCTCATCCGCCGGGTCATCCGTCGCCGCCGCCGCGTCTGAGCCTCCTCACGGTCTCAGGCATCCATACAGGGTGGAGCCAGAGGGGCTCACGGCCGGCCCTCTCCCTCCTTTGTCCATGACGCCGCGACGCTCCTCGCGACCTCGCCGCCAAGTCCTGCCTCTGGACGAACCTGCCGCGCCCATTGCACCTAAACCACGGCGGGCCGCTCCACCCGTCCGCACCCAGTGGGTGAGCGGGACGCTGGGCTCTGGCCAGCTCCATCTCCCCGCTCCCCCGCGTCGTTGCGCCGTTCCGGCCGCCCGCTGGCTACGCCCGTCGTCGCCACGGCCCTTCTCCCCTCGCGCCACCATGCGCGCACGCAGGACCGGGCACCCGAGCTCCTCCCCCGCTCCACCTCGCCCCGAGCTCGCCGCTCCTCCGCTCGGAGGTCGCTGCTCCTCCGCGGCTCCTCCGGTCTCACGCCTCCGCGCCCTCCAGCGGGCCTCGCGCCGCCCTGTCCCGGTCGCGTCGCACGGCCGCGCGTCCGCTGGCTCGCTCCACCAACCGCGCCTCGCGCTGCTGCAGGCCGCCACTCCACCCCGTTCGCGCCCCTCTGCTCCGGCCGACCCGCGCCCCGCGCATGCGTCGGCCTTCCTCCGTCGACGATGCTGACCGCCCCGTCTCCTCCCGCATCGGCCGCCGCCGCCCTCGCCTACCCCGGCCCCGTACGACCGCGAGCCCGCGGCCCCTGCGCGTCTCCGGCCCCGCTCCGTTCGACCCCGCGTCACTCCTCGCGCTGCGCATCAGCTCCGCCTGCACCGCTGCGTCGCTCCGCAACGTGCCCCCAGCCTCGACCTTCGCCGTCAAGGGCTCCCCGCGATTCTCCCCGCTGCCTCCCGCGCACCGGCTCGCCCCCAGCCAGCCTCGCCGTCTTCCGCGCGCCGGCTCGCTCCCAGCCGGCCTCGCCGTCTCCCCCTCGCCGGCTCGCCGCCAGCCGGCCTCGCCGTCTCCCGCACGGCTGCCGCGTTGCGCCGGCTCCCCGCGCCAGCTCCCTGCTGTGGCCGGCTGCCCAGGCCGGCTGAAAAGAAACTAGAAAAGTCAACGGGCCGGCTGCTCAACCGGAAAAAAAAGATACGGAGCCGGCTGTCCCCCGTCCGCTGAATCTGCTGGACCGCCCGTCTGCTTCGCCGCGTGGCCGGCTGGCCTGCCTGCCCGCCTCGGCACCGGTCACCTGACCTGCACGACCATCGACCGCTGGAGGTTCGATGGCCACACCCAGCGGGTGCGCCGGCATGCCGGCGTGCTCCGCCCACAGAAGGCCGCACCGATCGTCATCGACAACGACCGCTTCAACAGCCACCTCGCCGGACCGGCCCGGTCCCCACCTGCCAACGTCATCGTCCGACCTGCCCGCCTGCCTCGACACCAGCCCGGTCACCCGATCGCTCCGACGCCCGGCCGGCGGGCCCGGCCGGCATGCATGCCCTTCGACCGTCCCGGCCTCGACGGCCGCACCCAGCGGGTGCCCCGGCACGCCGACGCTTCCCGCCCTCAGAAAGTCGCGCCGGTCGTCTTCGACAACAACCACCTCGCCGGCCTCCAAAAACGAATGAACCCCCTCGCTCGGAGGCTCGGAAGCCACTCTCGGCAGCGCCTCGCGCGCAACAGCCGGCGGACCCCTCGTCCGCCCTCGGCAGCGCCTCACGCCCACTAGCCGATGGACCCCGCGTCCGCCCTCGGCAGCGCCTCGCGCGCATCAGCCGGCGGACCCCGCGTCCGCCCTCGGCAGCGCCCCGCGCTCTTCAGCCGGCGGACCCCGCATCCTCCCTCGGCAGCGCCTCGCGCTCATCAGCCGGCGGACCCCGCGTCCGCCCTCGGTAGCGCCTCGCGCTCATCAGCGGACGGACCCCTCGTCCGCCCTCGGCAGCGCCTCGCGCTCATCGGCAGGCGGACCCCGCGTCCGCCCTCGGCAGCGTCTCGCGCTCATCGGCAGGCGGACCCCGCGTCCGCCCTCGGCAGCGTCTTGCGCTCATCAGCCGGCGGACCCCGCGTCCGCCTCCGGCAGGGCTCCGCGCCCATCAACCGGCGGACCCTGCGTCCACCCCCGGCTGGGCTCCGCGCCCATCAGCCAGCGGACCCCGCGTCCGGGCCCGACATCCCAGACGCCACCGTCTGCTTCTGCAACAGCAAAGACCCTCCGCCCAACTCTTCGAGTCGCCCGGAGGCTCGGAGGCTACACCCAGCGGGTGCGCTGGCGCGCCCCCGCTGGAAACAGCCAGCCAGTGGACTCCGCGTCTGCGCCAGGCAGGGCCCCGCGCCCATCAGTTGGCGGACTCCGTGTCCACGCCCGACGTCCTCGACGCCACTATCTGCTTCAGCAACAGCAAAGACCCTTCGCCCGACTCTTCGAGTCACCCGGAGGCTCGGAGGCTACACCCAGCGGGTGCGCTGGCGCGCCCCCACTGGAAATAGCCAGCCGGTGGACTCCACGTCCACGCCCGGCAGGGCTCCCGTGCCCATCAGCCGGCGGACACCGCGTCCGCCCTCGGCGGGGCCTCGCGCCCATCAGTTCGCGAACCCCGCGCGCCCGCTGGGGCAAGCCGCGTCGTCCCCGACCCGCAATCGACTGTCATCAACAACTTCTGCAACAACAGCTCCTACGGCAAAAACCCTCCGCCCGACACTCCAAGTCGCCCAGAGGCTCGAAGGCTACTGTCGGGGGGATTACCCCCGGGTAGGCTCAAGGAGACGACTCAACATTTTAAAACATCGGGGGAGCCACCCCCGGTATGCCGAGCCCCACGAATCAACAAGACAAACGAAGAAGTGTAGACAGAAGACAAAACTGCGGCCCGGCTGGCTCCTCTCGACTGGCTCCGCCCGGCTGGCTCCTCTCGGCTGGCTCCTCCCAGCTGGCTCCGCCCGGCTGGCTCCTCCCGGCTGGCTCCGCCCGGCTGGCTCCTCCCGACTAGCTCCGCCCGGCCGGCTCCTCCTGGCCGGCTCCGCCCGGCCGGCTCCGCCCGGCTGGCTCCTCCCGGCCGGCTCCTCCCGGCCGGCTCCGCCCGGCTGGCCCCTCCTGGCCGGCTCCTCCTGACCGGCTACGGCCCGACGAAGTCAACTCCAGGCGTCTCGTCGGACACGAGCTAACGACACTGTAGCTGACGGACTGCAGAGCCTGCCACCCCGCTACAGTCGGGCACTATTGGCGAATAGTGCCCCGTTGTGCACCCGTTGCCCGTCACTTCACTGCGCTCCAATAGTGGCGCACTGTAGCCTGCACCACTTGTCATCTCCAATAGTAGATATTTGGCCGGTGGGCCACCCCTTGTCCCCTGGGCCTCTCCCTATATAAGAGGCACCAGGGGAGCCTCCAAAAGCCAGCCACAGACACTCACGGGAGGCCTCCTCTCATCCTCTCCCTCTCACACCTGCTCACACGCATGCACAAAGGAGGCAAGAAGCCTCATGGCTCTCCTCCCCAATACAACTCCAGGAGCGACTCTGTACCAGATATACCACATATATACAGACATGCAGGAGTAGGGGTGTTATCTCTCCGGAGAGCCCCGAACCTGGGTAAACCACCGCGTGCTATCTGCATACCCGTCCCGGATCTCCACTGCAGCCTTGCTCTCACCTCTTAAGCCATCCCATGGCATCTGCCGTCTCGGGGCACCCCCTGTGAGAAAACGACGACAAGACGCTTTCAACGGTGCCTTTTTAAAGTATGCGACCTCATCTGCTGACAGAAATGCAGTCCTCTAATACACATAGTGTGGCCCTAATATCAAAAAAATGCAGCAATCTGAACAGTAACAGTGCAATGCCAATGGTCGAAACTTTGTAGTTAACATATGTTATTCAAAAGAATTGTCATAGTATGCAGTTCAGAAGAATTGTCAGAATAGCAGAAATAGCACAATAACTATACTTCTAATGTAGTACGAAAATGCATATTATGCAGTTCTCTAAAACACAGAATGCATTTTAAGAAAAGTGAAATCTCATAAGCTCACAAGCCCACTGTAATACAACTACAGTGAAATCCACTAATAACGGAAATGCAGTGCACTACAATGTATGCCAGAACTGCAACCATAAAATTAAAGCAGTACAGATCCAGATACGTGGGAGACTAACAGAGGTGACAATTCCACTCATAGTTCGATAACTCGATTGCGCAATGACTCAATTTTGAAAAATACCCCGCAAAAAATTAAATCGAACCCACGGCCACTGGGATGAACAACATAGGTTCTCCTTTAAAAATGCAAACCAAAATATGAAGATTACAGGCGCAATACAGTGAATTCAAATCAAACAGAGAAACAAATTACAAGATTCAAAACGCATCGACGCACAAAATCCAAAAAAACAACAAGAACAGAGGAGCGAACGAAGCTCATACGCCCGCATAATCGATTTCACAAAAATTGAAACCTAGTTCCTAAAAATTACACAGATTGTAGAGTAAAGGGGGCGATTAAACGAATGCAATCAAAGAATTCCTACTAACAAACAACATCTGAGCGTGAAAAAGCCGCATCGGACACGAACACGAACGAACAAAGCAAAGCTCGCCCGCGAAATCACTCGATTTGCGCAGATTTTAGTGCGTTTTCCTGTAAATTGCAAAGAATAAAGGTCAACTCGCGTCCAGAAACAAATTAAATCATCCCGCAACACACGATTGCACACACAACTCACGGGCGGACCGTAAAACTATGCAGCAGTTCTCTCGTAAAGCATTGCAGTGCGAGGTGTACAGAAATGCAGTTCACTTACGTTGAGCGTGCAGTTCGGAAGTGTTAGCAGAATAAATATTCTGCTAATATTAGCAGAATAGACCAGCTGTATATATATGTGTGTGTGTGTGTGTGTGTGTGTGTGTGTGTGTGTGTGTGTGTGTGTGTGTGTGTGCAAAATTGTGTTACCATAGCTTGCCACACAACTTGTTTAGGCTGACTAAGCTTTTAACAGTTTAAAAGTTATGAAAAAATATGACATAAATAGTGTATCATCTCTCTAATGTAACAAGATGATCCAATGGAGGGATTGTGAAAATATGCATTTCTGTGTCCTCGGCAAAAAAAACAAGAATTTCAGCTTGCGCTGACATAAAATATATACTGACCTACTTGTCTTTTTTGTCCAGGACACATAAAGTTGTATTTTTTCAATCGCACCGTTGGATCATGTTATATTATAGATGTGGTGTTTTAGTATTTTTTCAGAATTTTTGGAAACTTCTACACCGTCGAAAACCTTAACTAGTTGTGTGGCAAACTACGATATATATATATAAATATATATATATACATATACATGGGAGCTATTATGTTTCGCGTAACAGAATATTATTCTAATATTATTGTTGAACTGACGAATTCGAGCAGTTGGACTGATGCTTTCATTACATCGAATTGATTGTCCGGTTTAGTTCAAAAACAAAAATAACAAACATTGCAAGAAAAAATCGTCCGAACGGAGCGTGTAATATATCATTGGAAAGCTCTTGACATCTAGATTACAGTCATATAGATAGTTTTCGCAAAATAATCATGATTTAAGAGCAGTTTTGAAAAAACCATTTTTTTCAAAACAGAAAACATGAATCGTATTTTGGACTTAATTTTCAAATGGTTTGTCGGAATTGAGAAAATGAGATTGCGTTGGAAAGCTGGTGAAAATCCGCATCTTCCATATGTATATTATTTTTTCAAATTTTGTATGATTTAAAAGTAATTTTAAAAACGGTGAAATTCTGGCGAAATGTATTTTTGCGATTTTTTGTAAACGGTTTGTCGGATTGACACAAATGATATGGTGTTGAAAAGCTATGGAAAATGCGCAACTTTTGTGTATTGTAAGTTTTTTCTAATTCTTTACGGTTTAAATTCGAATTCGGTGAAATTTGGTTTCGAACGTGATTTTTTTTAAAGTTTGTAGAAATGGGGCAAATAATATACCATTCGAAAGCTATCGAAAATGCGAAACTTAGTCATGTTGAACGTTTCCTAAAATTCGCAACCGTTTAAGAGTAATTTTGAATACGATGAGACTTGTCTTGCTGTTTTTTCGTCCAAAAAACAGAGTACTCGTACTGATCTATGTATGTGTTTGTACTGAGGTATTTTCATAGAGTAATTCCGAATGGTTCCGAAAATAGAGTACTGGAACTGATGGTCGTATGGGTTTGTACTGAGCGTGTTTTCACATACTAGACTTTACTCTATTTTTTCTATACGGTTTTCCTCGTAACTTTTCAATGTTTTACAGTACCATCCTCCTTGAACTTGCATGGTTTATATCGTTGAACTGAATGATAAAAAAATTCAACGGTTTGATAATGTGGACTTATAGAAGTCAACATTTTTCTGGTTTTAGTTTTAAAATTGCTTTCTCCATCCGGACAGATGATGTCGTTAGCTCCAGACTTGAATGGCTTTTCTAGTTGAACTGATTTAATTCAAAATAATAAAATGCTGTGTTTGTTTTCTTTTCGGTATTCTTCAAACTCGAACATTTTTCCAACGAAGTTCTGGACTTGTCTCTTTTTGCAACTTGAACTTTTTCTTGTTGATATATTTTTATGTTTTTAGATATGTGAATTGGATTGAGTGTATTTTTAGATTTCTGCTAGCATACATAAAGATATTTTATATATGTTTTTTGCAGTATAACATATACTAATTTTTATGCCAAGTAACTTCAAACAAAACAAAAGTGGAGCTTCATTTACAATAGAACAGAACATATGCTAGTTTGGATCCATACAAGGTTTTGTCAAATGCTTATTAAGGCATAACACACAACACCTGGTGTGCTATAGGAAGAACACGTAAACAGAGGGGAAATTGGACATATAATCGATAAGTAGGTGAACTGAAAAGCACACAAAACATGTACTGAAAAGAACACAACATCCTTAGCATTGCATCGGCCTCCTGTGGCAGAGGTGAACGGCTTGCAGTGGCGGAGGTGAACGGCCTGATCGCTGCGTCGTCGCACGGCCTCGTGTGGCGAAGGTGAACGACTTGTGGTGGTAAGGATGAACGACTTGAGCATTGCATCGTCGAACGGCCATGTGTGGAGGCAGTGAACGGCCTGGGCCACGAAGACCACCAGGTTCAGAGATGATGACAAGGTGTTGAGAGGCTGTGTGGGACTAATATTGCAGTGACAAAATTAGTTCAGTAGTTGCTCACCGCGCGCACCTACTAAACTGCTTCATGCCACCATCCCGCTGCTCACCAGTACACTTGCCGCCTACTTGTTGTCGTTGGACGTACCCTGCACACACACACACAACAGCCACCAATTAGCACACAGAAGTTCATGTAAAAAACAAGCAGAATGCATGTTGGACGGATAAACCTACTCTATTCCTAGGCACAAACCAGTGCAACAATGGACTGAGCAAAGCACAAAACTAGTGCATCATTTGCCTCAATTCACAGGCACCAAGATGGCATTTTTTATTTGTTTCATCAAACAATAGAAGTGCATTAGCAAGGCACAACCGACTGAGCTAGAGATGAAAAAATACAGGAGATGGGAAGTGACAACAAGTGGACACTACAAATTGACCAAAAGAAAACTAATTTATGAAAGAAACAATTCCTGAACTTTCGTTTGAGCTTTATTTGTTGAGATTTTTGAACTCCTGCAGCAGTTTTACCTGAACTTGTGACCTCAAGAGGAACTACTTTAATGTTATGCTGCAAAGAAGTAATGCCATTATTATGCAGCAATTTTACCTGAACTTGTGCTCTCAAGAGGAACTACTTTAATGTTACGTCGCCGTCGGGATCTCCATGTACATTGGGTTCCACACCTCCACGTGGAAGTCCACCTTCAGCCACAGGAACTCGCTTGGGAACCAACTGCTCGATCGTAAACCACACTCGTCCTTGTGGGACTGCCACAAGCGTCGAGGTCGAACTGTTGCACAAAACAAAATCAGGAACTCATGGGATGCAGTGTCAAAATGTTACACAAAAATATATTGTTTCTCTTCTTGCTCAGACATTCCCACAAACGTACCAAGTGCACAAGTTGAACTGATCTCGTGCATGGCACGAATCTCGAGGGTAGGCTGGGAGCTACGAATGGAGCAGCACATGAGGTGAACTTCGACTAGGAGACAGGGAGCATTGAACTGCCATCGGCCAGGAAGCCACCACTGCCACATATTTTTTCTTTGTGTTTGGCCTTCAGATCAAAAGGTCGACCTGCACGAGGACATGCTCAGTTAAAAGAAGATGGGAGGGAGCTCCATGTGCTCAGACCTCCCCGTCGCGCCTTTCGGTTCGCCGGGATGTGGGTGGCAAGGTGCGGTTGTTCGTTGGGATGAGGGTGGTGGGGACAGGGCGCTGGGGCAGAGCGCGCAGAGGTACCAGCGGCAGCGCGCTGGGGGGAGAGATGGGCGACAGCGCGCTGGGGAGGAGGTCGGGTGCGGAGGCCGGGCGGCGGCGCGCTGGGAAGCAGACCGGACGGGGGGGCGCAGCGGTGAAGGCTGGGCGGCGGCATGCTGGGGAGGAGGTCATGCGGGGGTGCGCAACAAAGAAGGTTGGGCGGCGGCGCGGCGCTGGGGAGGAGGCCGGGCGGCGGCGTGCTGGGAGGAGGATCCGGTCGGGGGTGAGTGTAGGGGACGATGGGTGTTTGGGGCTTTTTTCTTTTGTTTGTTTTTGGGCCGGCAAGCTTTTTTGACAGGCCTTGTTTCAGGATTCATCAGATTGCGTCCTTATATGGCCGGATAGTAACAGAATAATATTCTATTACTAGTAACAAAATAGCTCTGTCCTATACATACACACACACACACACACACACACACACACACACACACACACACATATATATAGGATTAGAATAGTTATTTGGATCACAGCCAGTCCTATATAGGCCCGACAGCTCCTTCCTGAACTTCCCGAACTGCCGGCCCACCCCGACAGGATCCACCTAGTCCGATCCCGATCGAGGCCGCCCCAGCACCCCTCCCTCGAAGCTCCTCGTCCCAGCCCCCCTCCTCGCCGCTCCTCCCATCGATTCGCCGCCGGCCTCCGCCACGATTCGCCGCCGACCTCCGCCGGATCCAGCGCCTCCCCTCCGTATCCAGCTCCCGGCCGACCGGATCCATCGCCTCCCCTCCGTCTCCACCTCCTGTCCGACCACCGGCGCGGGCGAGCGAGCGACGGCGGACGCCGGCACGAGGGAGCCCGTGTCTCCTGGAGGCGGCAAAGCCGCCGGAATTTCTGCAACAAGCCGCCATGGACTTTCGGAGGCCTCCTCCTTCCAACCTCACCTCCTCCCGACGGCTTAGCAGAGCTAATGACGGCCAAGGCTCAAGGTACGGCGAACGGCGCGGCCAAGGGAGCATCTCAGCGGCGGAGGGGGCATCGGCGGCGCCTTCAAATCTAGCAACGAACGCGGCATCACAGGTACCTGAACTTCCTCCCTATTAGGTACCTGAACTTTCTCCTTCTTCTTGGCTCCTCCTTCAATCTTGCCTCACCTGAACTTCTGGCTTCATGCAGATGAACTTCTTGCCCTCTGCAAGACATGGAATGTCATGGGATATCTCTCCCAACTCTCCGATGAATTGCTCTCAAGGTGGCCTATCTACTGCTGGAAAAAGGTTGGCCGAACTTCTATCCAAGGTATGGTTGAACTTCCTGCTGTCTGCTATTTTCTTTCAGCCATGTGAAGTTCTGGTAGTGTGTGAGCCTCAGTCCAGGCTGCAAAAATTAAAAAATCTGCCTGCATTCATATGTAAAAAACCATGTGAAGTTCAACAAGTCAGTGGGCTAGAGTTCAGGTTGGTATGCATCTGGTTTTTGCAAAAAAAAAGGAAAGTAAAACAAACATGTGATTAATTGAAGTTCAGGTTGGAATGTACTAGGAAGTTCAACCCTTCAAAGTCATGAAGGTCAGCTTTTTGACTGTACACAATAGTTCCCCTTTGCAAACCATGCAAACACATGAAGGTCAGGTTGGTATGCACTAGTATGTTCAACCATGAAAACACATGGAGGTCAGGTTTAACTGTAGACTGTATTTCCCCTTGTCAAACCAGAAGTTCAGTCTGTGGAGAGTCCTCAGTTCAAGTACAGAAAAAAAAACAAATAGTGTAGAATTCAGAATGTGAAGTTCATTCTGTGAAGAGTGCTCAGTTCAGGTACACAAGTATAGGCAAATGCTCAGCTCAGTTCAGAAAAACTATACCTGTCCTAGGAAAAATATGTACATGAACAACACTTTTATGAGAAGTTCAGGCTGTGAATAATGCTCAGTTCAGCAACACCAGTATATGCAGATGTGACTTGTGTGCTAACACATTCTTTTGTTTTATGCCAGCAGGATGAGAGACGCAGAAAGAAGGTTAGAACTTCCCAGCAGCAAGTACACAACACTAACCCTGTACGCGTTGTGCCGCCCCCTCAATGGGTCACACCTCAAACGCACCAATAGCATTCCCAATCTGCTCCACACCAGAATTGGGTGACACCGGAAACACATGCAGACTTCCAAGATGCTGGGTCACAGCCCGATCCGCACCATTTTGCGCCTCCACCTAATTGGGTTACGCCAGAAATCCCCCGCGGATTCTTTGTATCCACCAGCAGGCTTCCAAGCACACCGATGGAGGAGGGTGTTAGCTCAGGTCCTGCGTATAACTCTGGAGGTTATCCTGGTGTGGCTCGTCAATGTGAAAGGGCAGCAAGTAAACCGGATGCCAGGACAAATCCAACAGGAACACACACACGGAGGAGAGTGTTCTGCACACTACCGCCGTTGGATGCTGCTGCTGTTGCTGCTACAATTCATGATCGTATGGCACACTAGGTAGATGGATTGCTTCACAGAACAAAAGAGCAAACTAATACCAGGATCGTCATGCCTCAACAACCACCACAAGAAAAAAGGACGCAAACAAGAGAGAGGCCATCTTCAGCCCTCCTTCCTCCTCGTGACCCACTCCTGCACCCTGCTATGATAACTCCGCCGTGCCCCATCCCAGAGGGCCAGCAACAGACTCCGATGGAGTTGCGATCATACACGCACGTAAGTGAACAAAATTTAAGTATTTATATATGCATCTTGTATGATCTGCAATTTTTCTGCTCCCTCCAGGATAACAAATTTATAAACTGCATTTTGACGTACCGTTTGGATTATTTTTCTTTTTCTGCAGATGCCGGATCTCCCAGATTATCTAATACCAAGACTAAAGATGCCATTCAAGACTGTAGAGAAAGCCAGGGAATTTTACAACAGATACGCCAGACACGCTGGTTTTGGCATCGGGAAGACGGGAGGGAATGACAATCACAAGTATTTTGTTTGCGCGTTCCAAGGGAAACACAGAACTTCTGTTTCGGAAGCTGAAAGGAAGAGAAACAAAACATCGTAGAGGACAGGCTGCAATGCAAGAATGAGGGTGAAGGTGCAAGAGGATAACACATGTGTGGTAGTGGACATTGAGTACAATCATAATCACCACCTCATCCAAACTGCTGACATGCTGGTATTCTTGCACTCACACAAGAATTATGACCCCACTATTTTGGAGTACGTAAAGCTCTTGCAGTACCATGATGTCAAACATACAACAATTATGTCCATGCTATCCGAAAATGAAGATGGAAGCTACTTCCTAAGCATGACCGGACGAGACCTACTAAACCAGTAAGTATTGAAAAATGCACATACTGCAATGTACATAGCATACTAAGTCACCATCCTTGCTAGCAAAAATAACGAATGCATGTTTGCATATAATTTGCAGGAAAGCTATGAATGCAAGGAAAGATGATTTGGATGATGTATTGAAACTTGTATCTTTCTTTAAAGACATGAAGGCAATCAATGATGAGTTTTTCTATGACATACAAGTAGACAGCGACAATGTAATTAAAAACATTTTCTGGTCCAATGCAAGCTGCCGGGGAGCATATCAAGATTTTGGCGATTGCGTAACATTCAACACAACTTATAAGACTAACAGATTTCATATGCCTCTGGGAGTGTTTGTTGGAACAAACCACCATTTGCAGTCAACGATATTTGCTGTTGCCCTGATCAGAGACGAAGATGCAAAGTCATTCAAGTGGTTGTTCGATATATTTGTACGGTGCATGAACAACAAACACCCAACTTGCATTCTAATAGGTAAGTTCAAAAAAACTCTACAAGTTTCATCATCTTTTCAGCTCTGGGTGTATATTGGGTATACTGGTTTTAACTGAAAATTTTTATAAACCAAGCAGTTCAAACACTGGTAGCACAGAAGTCCAACAAACAGTACAAGAAGCAAAATATGGTTATGTCTGTGAAGTTCAAATACAGGAATCACAGAAGTTCAAGAACACTGCTGTAAGAAAAAAATATGTATCATGTTCAGAAAAATATGGTTATGTCTGTGAAGTTCAATCACTGGTACCACAGAAGTTCAACAACACTGCTATAAGAAAAAAAAATGTGTGACATTATTAGATAGTCCTACTGCTGCCTGTGAAGTTCAACTACTTGTATCACATAGGTTCAACAACACTGCTATAAGGAAAATATATGTGACATTATTAGATA
Source organism: Elymus sibiricus (assembly GCA_039707655.1). Classification (NCBI taxonomy): domain Eukaryota; kingdom Viridiplantae; phylum Streptophyta; class Magnoliopsida; order Poales; family Poaceae; genus Elymus; species Elymus sibiricus. The sequence goes on from CM077669.1 coordinate 154,998,134, forward strand.
GTCCTACTGCTGCATGTGAAGTTCAATCACTGGTACCACAGAAGTTCAACAACACTGCTATAAGAAAAAACTTTGTGACATTACTACATAGTCCTACTGCTGCATGTGAAGTTCAACTACTTGTATCACATAAGTTCACCATCAGTGCAAGAAGCAAGTTTCATTTTATTAATTCATGCAGACCAGTGCCCGTCAATGGCGAAAGCTATACCACAATCATTCCCAAATACCGTCCACAAGCTATGCCGTTGGCACATCCTGAAGAAGTTCAAGGAATACCTCGCGTTGCTGTACAAAAAGTATAATAAAACATTCAAAGAGGAGTTCACAGCAATCTTAAACAGGCCGCTAATGCCAACAGAGTTTGAAGCTGCCTGGGCTGCACTCGTGCAGAAGTACAACCTGCAGAACGACCAGATGATGATGCAGCTGTGGAGTGATAGGAAAATGTGGATATCAGCATATTATAAGAACATTTTCTGTGCTAGAATGACTTCTACACAACGAAGTGAGAGCATGAATCACGTCCTCAAGAGAGGGTTTGTCAAGGGGACATAGAACCTACACAAGTTTGCTAGGCGGGTAAATGCTTGCATACAAACTCGGCTGCAGAAGGAGAATGAGCAAACAATGGCCAGCGTGGTATTGTGACTTCCTTGAACATGTGCACTTGGTATTTAAATGAAACCCATGACTCTGCTCGACTAATATCTTATTTTTTGACATGTGCAGAGCAATCCTGTCACAAAAACAAATTACGGCTATGAGGAAGACATGGCTATCAAGTACACGAGAGCCATGTACAGCAAGATGAGGGATAGGATGAGAAAGAGCACGCTATTTCGCGCAAAAAAGACAGCAGAGGCCACTAAGTACCTTGTGTACTACCACAACAAGGGTGGCCATGATGATGAAGAAAGGTTTGCCTGGTCAAAGCATGAATTCCAGGTTGTAGTTGACCCAGAGAATGAAATATATGAGTGCGAATGCAAGCTTTGGACACACACAGGTGAGCGGAAAAACAAACTCATTAAATAGCTAAACTATTAGTATCATATCAATATATGAAACTCATTGCTGGCTCACAAACAATGTATTCTGCATTCATCACAAATTCAGGTATGTTCTGCCTTCACATAATGAACATACTGGACTACCTGAGGGCTGACAAATTTCCAGACAAGTATATCCTGAAACGGTACACAAAGACTGCAAAATCACAACCAACATTTGATACAAGGGACTAAAACACAATTGCATCGGATGGCAGCTCAAAACTCTCAAAGCAAGACATCCTGCTGCAGCTAAATTTGACGGTTAACAAGAAAGCAATGAGATGTGAACAGCAATATGACAGAGCCTTCTATGTTCTCAAGAGGCTCGTGGAAGAACTTGATGCAATACATTCAGCAAATCAAGCAGATGCTGACGAAAGGATGGCTGAAGAGGATGCTGAAATTGAAGATGACCTTCATTATTATGAAGCTGAAATGCTCCAGACCGCTACTCAAGCCGACCGATGCAAGGAGGATGTTGGCCAATTGATGTAGCAGTAGCAGCAAGAGATGATGAAACTGCCGCTTTACTCTGAAACAAAGGGTAGGAAGAAACTTTCTGCAGCAAAGAAAAGTGACCAGAGAGCTCAAATAAAGGCACCATCTGCAGATAGAGTCGTCGTGCTGGATGACAATGGAGTGCCACTTGGACACAGGCAATGTAGTGTGTGCAAAAAGGTTGCAGGACACAACAAACTCACTTGTCCAACACTCTTAGAAAGAAACGATGCCGAGGAGGTCAAGCAACCAAAAGCTCAAAAACAGCAGCCCAAAGTTCAAAAACAAAACAAGGGACCACACCCAGAGAAAGCTAGCAGCAGGCTTTGTAGCATATGCAAGGAATATGCTCCACACAATGCACGAACATGTCCAAAGCGCACAGAGGCTGAAAAGACAAGTCAAAAGCCAGAAAAGAAAAAGAAAGCAAAACCTAGAGCCAGCACCAAGAAAGTGGTGGAAGATGAAGAGGAGGATGAGGAAGACGAAGATGAAGACATCAACGAAGAAGAGGAAGACGAAGAGGAAGATGAAGAGGAAGATGAAGAGGAAGATGAAGAGGAAGAGGAAGAGGTACGTGTCAAACAAAAACCACTACCAGCAAAGCCTAGGAGGAGCGCAAGGCTGATGAACAATTAGACTGGGTCGATTAAACAAAAGCAAACTTATGTCATGTCAGTGTATATTATGTTATTCCACCATTGAACAGTATTTTTGGAGAAGCTTACTGTAGAAGTTCTACTGTACAAGTTTCAAAGAAATTATACAGTAGAAGTTCAAGTGCTCTTACTTTAGAAGTTCTGGTATATTATGAGAGGAGGTGCAGGTGTTGTATTCCATAAAAGACCAAGCAGGAATAAAGAATAAACTATGAAGTTCAAGTGCTATTACTTTAGAAGTTCTGGTATATTATGAGAGGAGGTGCAGGTGCTGTATTCCATAAAAGACCAAGCAGGAATAAATGAATATACAGTGAGAAGTTCAAGTACTCTTACTTTAGAAGTTCTGGTATATTATGAGAGGGGTCGCTGGTGATGTATTCCATAAAAGAGCAAGCAGGAATAAAGAATATACTATGAAGTTCAAGTAAGCTTACAGAAGAAGTTCTGGTATAATAATTAATGTAGGAAAAATATGCTTGACAAATAAGGATTGCCGTATAAACTAAGCTAGTAATCCTAAGACGACGCGTGGACATATGAAGTTCTGTTTGGATACCTGGAGAAGTTCACGTAGAAACCCGACAAGATCAAGAAACGTAAAGGAGTGTATGAGAATATTTTTACACGAAGTTCTAGTTGAAAACTATTTGCAGTTAACAAATTACAAAAATAGGACAACACAAAAATTACAAAAGGCTACATGTTGATTGAGTTGAAAAATAATAATACATTCTACAACAAAAAAATTCTCTCCATCTCAAACCAGCAGCCCAGCCAGATCTCAAGCAGAAGTTCAAGTTCACATGTTGGGGCAAAAATTAACAAACACTGGATTTGTGAACAAAAAACACTTTCCACAAAAAACCAGCAGTTCAGCCAGAACCCAGGCAGAAGTTCAAGATCATAAGTTGGGGAAAAACAAAAACACTGGAATACTGAAACAGTGCAATACATTTAAATTCACAAGACGATCATTCTTCATTACAGATACATTTGTCCTCAATAACATAAAAAAACAGTGTTGCAGCTATAGATATGCAAATTACTAAACCATTCTTACAACCAAGTCTTTACGAAATCGTTCCAATCATTATCAAACCAAGTCTTTACGAAATAAAATCTACACTAAAACCAATGTTTCTACACGCAGAATTCACGGGCCCAAGGACTGGATCTCAACAGGAAGCTCTCCACGCACAATTTCATTCTTCTCGCTGAAGACTAGAGTGTGCATGAACTCGGCCTTCCAGTCATCTACAGCAGCCTCCAAACAAAAAGAATGAAGAATAAAAAAACACTAAAGCATAACTAAAAGCACAGCAGGAGCGTGTCGGCAAAAACAAAAAAAAACATGAAAGGATGATGAGACAAAGGAACAAGGACAAAACATACTTCCACATCACCAAAATCTTCAACAAGCTCATCGCCATCATATGTAGAGCAGAGCTTCAAGGCGAAGAAACCACATTCATTATCCAGTTGCTTTGGGACATCAACAAAAGTCAGCCTCTTTGCAATAGTCACCCAGTTTGGCTGCTTGCTCGCTTTGTACTCAGCCTTGCCATACATCTCCTCCAGCAACCCAACAAATCTCTTGATTTGCCAGACATGACAAATACGATAAAATCAAGAACATCTTAAACAAAAAAGCTAAGTTCAGGTACATAAAAGCGACACTTGCATAAAATCCAACTAAACGATACCAGAAGTTCAGCTGTCAAATGATTGTAAGTTCAAGCACACAACTTTGAAGCAGTATTACCAAACAGAGATAAAAATATTTTGTCAACGGAAGGCAGAATAAAATCCATGTCAAAAAGAGAATATGACGGGAGGTTCGGACTAAGAAACACTCACGATATTTTGGCAATCTCCGTGGAAACTTGTTCGTGAAAGTCCCTTATTAGAGTAAGGGAGTGAATCAAGGATGTCAATGCTCCCACGATATCTATTCAGCACATACACACTGTAGTGCGCTATTTTGCCAATTGGCTTGAAAAGTATCAAAAAAAACTGCCAAGATTGAAAAAATGGTTAACACAAACTACAAACAATAAGTATTGAACAGCCGAGATGAACAAAAACTTCTTGACAAACTCGGCAAAAGGATGTACATAATAAAAAAAGGAAGAGTTATGAAAATCTAACCAGCTTTGCGTTAAGAAGGTCTTCTTCCTTACGAACAAACATTGGGAGGAGTGCAGCCGAATTTTTTACATCAAATTTTGGAACTGATGCACCGAAATAATCATACTCCAGGCAGTACTGCATTCACCAACAGACCATCAACAAAGATCAAGAATACGAAAATAATAACGACAAATAAAAACAACTCCCAATGCCACTTCACCAAAACTAGCGCAAAAAAAAGGAGATAGGGTTACAAGAACAAAAACCTGTATGAAGTAGGGACTCAGAACAACCCTGTCAGCACAAGAGAAGATCTCAGAGGTCTCCGGCTTATCCTTCCACAAGTTTATGAGAAAGTCCATTATGTCTCCTTCCATCTGCTGCCCTTCACCGAAAAGAGTATAAAGGACACGTCCTGTGAGGTCAATCACATTCCCAGGGATGGTAAACATGCAGTAGCTTGTACTGCAGATTTAAAGGTTGGGAAAAATATTAGAGGCGCAACTCCAAGACAAGGAGAATGAATAGAAGTTCAGATACTATAACATCAGAAGTTCACAAAAAATAGCATTTCTGGTAGCAAAAACATAAGAAGAATACTCACTCAGAATACTTCTTCAGACCATCTTCACTAAGCACAATCTGTTTCAACCCCCGGGCCTCAGATAGATGAGGGTAACTTTATTTCTTTAGGGGAGCGACACGAGAACGCCACTTCACAGGCAATCTTGCTGCTCTCTTCGAGGAAGTTATGTTGCCAGACTCAACTGCCGGATTCCTCCTGGTGATGACATCATTCTTCCCACCTCTCCCAACAACAGTAGCAGCAGCAGATTTACCCTTCTTCGGGTAAGCAATCTTCTCAAAATCATCATCCGACGAAATCACCTCTGCTTGGACTGCACCAACCTTCCCGGAGCAAGGGGCACTTGGAGCAGCACCAACACCGACAGGCTGCTTCCCCAACTTGGAAGGAATAAGGGTTCGAGAGCTCTCATATTCTCTCGGAGTTGTACTCATCGATTCCTCCCTAGGCTGGTATTCCTGTGACCCAAGGAATGAGTAGTGGTAATCGGTCAAGTCCAACGTGAAAGCACAACATGCTCCCTTGGTGGTTTTGATAATTCATGAAAACATACATTGTCTCTTGGACTAATACTTTTACCTAGTGTATTTCAGATATAAGTCCATGGAGAGTTGGGTTGGCAAAAAAGGTTGTGGAGATACCCCAAGATGCAAGGAAATGGATTGGCGAAGCTTCAAGCAAGAGGACTCTACGTTTTACATTTGTGAGAAATCACTTTGAGTCCATAGGAAAGCCAATACTATTAAAAGGGGGTAAGGTACTGTTGGTGAACAAAATGCTCATACGTGCACAAGTGATAGTCACCAAAAGCACCCACAAGCTCTTCCACAAAAAGTCTGTCAAAGCCAAATATTCAAAATCGGTGCAACCAACACTTCCCACTCGGTGCCACCGATTCTCAACCTCAGACAGACTCAGCCAAACCCTAGCCACTTCGGTGCAACCAATTCCATTATGGTGCCACCGAGTTTGGGTTGCCAACTTTCTGTTACGCAAATTCACAATATCAGTACCACCGAGATTGTTGGATCGGCGTCACCGAGATTGGACAATCTGACCGTTGGTCACCTTATCGGTGCAACCGAGTTTCCTATATCGGTCTCACCGAGATTCAAAAGTTGCCACCTTTTGGTCACTTCGGTACCACCGAGATTAACACATCGGTGTCACCGAGTTGGTCATTTTGTGTGTAACGGTTGGATTTTTGGGATGCCTATATATACCCCTTCACCACCACCTACTCGAGAGAGAAGCACTCAGAACTATTCCATACTTGCCCCATCCAGTTTTCTGAGAGAGAACCACCTACCACTCCAACCATATGGATCTTGATTTCTAGCCTCCCCAAGTTGCTTTCCACCAATCCCATCGCTTCCACCAAGCCAAATATGTGAGAGAGTGATTGTGTGTTGAGGAGTCTATCATCTTGAAGCACAAGAGCAAGGAGTTCATCATCATTGCCGAGCCTATTACCTTTTGGAGGGTGGTGCCTCCTAGATTGATTAGGTGTCGCTTGGGAGCCTCCTACTTCGTGTTGTGGAGTTGAACCAAGAAGTTTGTACGGGCAAGGAGATCGCCTACTTCGTGAAGATCTACCCATAGTGAGGCTAGTCCTTCGTGGACGGAAGCCGTTATGGAATAGTCAAGGTTGCTACTTCGTGGACCCTTATGGGTGGAGCCCTCCGTGGACTCTCGCGACCGTTACCCTCCGTGGGTTGAAGACTCCATAAACGTGGACGTACGATAGCACCGCCTTTCGGAACCACGGGAAAAATCCTTGCGTCTCCAATTGTGTTTGATCTCCATATCTCAACTCTTTACTTCATGTGCAATGTCTTTCCTTTCCGCTGCTATACTATTAGACTTGCATGTGTAGGGCGTACTTGACTTGCTACCTTGCTATAATTGTTAAAATCTGCCAACCAATTAACTTGGGAAAAGGTTAGGTTTTTAAATTCCTGCTAGTAGTCTATTCACCCCCCACCCCTCTAGACACTCTTCTAGTGATCCCTCAATTGGTATCAGAGCTTTGGTCTCCATTGCTTCGGTTTAATCACGAAGGAGGAAGATGGATGTGTCTAGTATAGGGAGTTTGAGTTGTAGAGTGCCTATTCTTGATGGAGAGTACTATAGTCAATGGAAAACTTTGATGCTTGAGCTGTTTAATGAATTTCAATTAAGCAAATTCGTTAAGAACCCCTATGTACCTCCCATTGATCCTTTACATCCCACACACGAAGAGGAAATTGATATGCTCTGCAATCTTAGAACTGTTAATCTCATTGTTAGAGCGTTACCTAGAAATGTGCTCAACCAAATGAAGAATTTTGCATGTGCTTATACTTTGTGGAATGATTTGGAGAAACGATATCCAAATTATTCATTGAGTAATCTTGATAAAATTCTTCATAAAACTATTGCCTTCCACAGAATGACGCCTAGTGATCCTAAGTTTGATGATTGTCTATTTGAGCTTAGAGACCTCATGCGTGCTAAAGGAGATGTCACAACTATCAACAATATCATTATAGAGGCCCTGCGCATTCATAAACTTGAACATTGTCATGATCACCATCCTAACGAATCTCTTGTTCTCTATGACGAGGATTTCCCACTTGATGATGACAATGTGGAACATGGCTACTATGATGAAGATGAGTTGTTCGACATCGAGTATGAGAAGATCATGAAGAATCTAAGTCTCATGGCAAACTTCAAGGATTACATGTTCGGAGGAAAAGAGTGGATTCTCGATAGCGGATGTACCGATCATATGACCGGAGATAGAGAAATGTTTGAAGAGATCACACCAAACCATGGACCGCGAAGGTACGTAACATTTGGAGACAACTCCAAGGGTAAGGTACTTGGTCTTGGTAAGGTGGCCATATCCCATGATAGCTCTATTCAAAATGTTATGCTTGTTGAATCTCTTGGCTAAAATCTTCTTTCCGTATCTAGACTTGCCAACTTTGGTTTCAATGTGCTATTCACGAAAGTAGATTGCCAAGTGTTTCGTCAAGATAATCATAAAATGGTCTTTACCGGTATCCGTAGAGGTGATCTATACATTGTTGATTTCACTAAGAGATCCAAACCTCGCACTTGTTTAATTGCTAAATCTTCTAAAGGTTGGCTTTGGCATAGAAGACTAGGACATGTTAGCATGCGTAATTTAGACAAGCTTATCAAAGGTGATCACATACTTGGTGTTAAAGATGTTATCTTTGACAAAGATAGACTTTGTAGTGCTTGTCAAGCTGGAAAGCAAGTAGGTGGAAGTCATCCTGTTAAGAATATCATGACTACTAGGAGACCACTCGAATTACTTCACATGGATCTTTTTGGTCCCAATGCTTACAAGAGTCTCGGTGGAAATTCCTATGGTCTAGTTATAGTTGATGATTTTTCCAGATTTACGTGGGTATTCTTTCTTGATGATAAGTCACAGGTTCAAAAGATCTTCAAGAACTTCGTTCGCAAAGCACAAAATCAGTTTGAAGTGAAGATCAAAAAGGTTCGGAGCGATAACGGATCGGAGTTCAAGAACACCCATGTGGATACCTTTCTTGACGAAGAAGGTGTTTCACATGAGTTCTCGGCTACGTACACACCACAACAAAATGGAGTTGTTGAGAGGAAGAACCGGACGCTTATTGAGATGGCAAGAACGATGCTTGATGAATACAAGACGCCAAGACACTTTTGGGCAGAAGCCGTGGAAACAGCGTGTCATGCCACAAACCGACTTTACTTGCACAAGCTTCTCGGTAAAACGGCATACGAGCTACTCACCGGTGATAAGGATCCTTCGGAAGCTATCCAAGATTTACCCATCGGCAAGATTCGTCCCATGGAGGTGAAGGAAAGTACTTCATCAACTCAAGTGGAAGCCCCTACTTCACGTCAAGGTGAACCACAACATGACATGGAGGCATCCACAAGCGGTACACGGCAAGATGATGAAGAGGAGGAAGTGCATCATGAAGATCCACCACAACCTCCTTCACCACCACCTCAAGGGAACGACACCTTCAACAACAACGAAGATGAAGGAGATGATGATGAAGAAGAAGAAGCTCCACCATCTAACAAGCCTAAGCTACCCCGAGTCCGAGCACAAGTGATCAAGAACCATCCCCTATACCAAATTTTTGGTGACATTCAAACAGGGAGAATCACTCACTCTAAAACTCGTCTAGCTAACTTTTGTGAGCATTATTCTTTCATCTCTAGCATTGAGCCCTTGAAGGAGAACAAGCTCTTGAAGACGCGGATTGGGTGAACGCCATGCATGAAGAGCTTCACAACTTCAAAAGGAACGAAGTGTGGACACTCGTGGAGAAGCCCAAGGATGAGCAAGACATCATCGGAACCAAATGTGTGTTTCGAAACAAGCAAGACGAAGACGGTCAAGTCGTACACAACAAGGCACGTCTCGTGGCCCAAGGAAATACTCAAGTCGAAGGTATGGACTACGGTGAGACCTATGCCCCCGTTGCTAGACTTGAAGCTATTCACATTCTTCTTGCTTATGCTAATCACCATGATATCACACTTTATCAAATGGACATTAAAAGTGCCTTTTTAAATGGTGAAATTGAAGAAGAGGTTTATGTTAAGCAACCACCTGGTTTTGTGAATCCTAAGAAACCTAATCATGTTTACAAGCTTCGTAAAGCTCTTTATGGTCTGAAGCAAGCCCCTCGTGCTTGGTACAAATGCTTAACGAAGTTTCTCATTGAAAAAGGTTTTCAAATTGGTAAAATTGACGCAACCTTGTTCACTAAGAGAGTTAATGGTGAATTATTTGTGTGCCAAATCTATGTGGATGATATTATCTTTGGATCTACTAACCCTCAATTTAGTGAAAGATTTGGAAGGTTGATGTCCGAGAAGTATGAGATGTCCATGATGTGTGAGCTGAAATTCTTTCTTGGTTTGCAAATCAAGCAATCGAGAGAAGGAACTTTCATCTATCAAACTAAGTATACCAAGGACTTGATAAAGAAGTTCAACATGCAGGAGTGCAAAGGTATGAAAACTCCTATGCCTACTAGTGGACATGTTGATCTTACCAAGGAGGATGAACCGGTTGATCAAAAGGTTTATCGATCTATGATTGGTTCATTGCTATATCTATGTGCTCTCGTCCCGATATTATTCTTAGTGTTTGCATGTGTGCTAGATATCAAGCTGCACCTAAAGAGTGTCATCTTTTGGCTGTGAAACGTATTGTGAGATACTTGATACAAACACCAAACTTTGGCATTTGGTATCCCAAGGGATCTTCCTTTAACCTTGTTGGCTATTCCGATTCGGACTATGCCGGTGACAAGGTTGATAGAAAATCCACCTCGGGTACTTGTCAATTTTTGGGTAGATCTCTTGTGTCTTGGTCCTCCAAGAAACAAAACTCGGTATCTCTATCTACTGCCGAAGATGAGTATATTGCTGCTGGATCTTGTTGTGTGCAATTACTATGGATGACACAAACGCTTAAGGATTATGGAATCCATGTTAGAAATGTTCCATTGCTTTGTGACAATGAAAGTGCTATTAAAATTGGTCATAATCCTATGCAACATTCTCGAACTAAACATATTCAAGTTCGACATCATTTCATTCGTGACCATGTTGCCAAAGGAGATATTAATCTTAAGCATGTTCGTACTAACAAGCAATTGGTCGATATCTTTACTAAACCATTTGATGAGAAAACGTTTTGTCACTTGAGGAGTGAGTTGAACATCATTGATGCTTCAAACTTGAGCTAGACTCACTCGGTTGCATGCATTGGCATGAGCTTTCTTGATACTTCCATGATATTCCTAACATGTTATCTTATACCATGGAATTCTATGCTCCCTTGTATTGCATCTAACCTTTTGTAGGTACTTGGGAGAATTTCATTCCACAAGATTGCCATCAACTTCAATCATAAACAATCTTGTCATTACCAAGTATCCACAACCCCTCTTGATGATGGAAGGAAGAAGACAACTTAACCATATCCTTGACATATACTTGATGTGATCATATTTGCAAAATCTTAATTGGTATCATGTCAATAGGATATATCTATTCTTCTTCCTTGCATGACTAATCAATGTAGGTAACAAGTGTACTCAAACAAGAAGGATTGCTCCCAACTCAAGATGACTTTCATCAACCTCGAGCATCCTCAACAAGTTCACCTACAAGCAACGTCATCAACATCACTCAAAGGTATTTACTCATATCCTTGAAAAGGCTTTACTCCAAGTCATGAGCTAAAGCAACTCAAGTGATATGAAGACATTAAAATGCTTAATCGAAAAATGGTAACCCCATTTTGAGCTTAACGTAGAGTATGACCTATGATCAAGTATTCTTGCTTGGCTCCTAAGTCAATATACTCTAATATAGGTGACCTAGTCACCGCCCATCATCTAGTTAAGTATTTTGGTTGGTTCATTCTCTATTTGCATGATTTCTTGGAACCACTCAAATCTTCTCTAGTTGATATCCTTTTGTAAAAAAAATTCTCTTTTGACTCTTTGAAAACAGAAACTCGGTCCCTTATTCTTTTCTTTCTATTTTAGCCTCGGAGCCGCCGATTTAGATATCTCGGTTCTACCGAAATTGCAGACAAGCTGCACCACAAAATCTCGGTACCACCGATCTATCTGTCTCGGAGTCACCGATTTGTTTTCTTTTCTTATTTGTGTTCGCTGATGCAAATCTATGTTTCTTTTGTGATCTTTCAAGTGATGATTCTGTTACTTCGATGATCCCTTCTTATTATTAAAAAAAATCTCAAAGGAGTTGAAGTCTTACAAAATCTCAGAGGGAGAGAAATTCTTTTCAATGATTCCCTCAGTTTTCATTTCTATGAACCCTACTTTCAATGATCCTTGTTCTCCAGGATCCCTTCTTAGTCAAAGATCCCTGTACCAACTCCTAAATTTGACCTTTTTGGAAGTTAATGCCAAAGGGGGAGAATAACAAAGCTTCATGCTAAAGGAAGAGTTACATGCTTATGCAAAGGGGGAGATATGATCAAGGGGGAGAGCCGATATCAAGTTTTTACTTATATAAACAAGGTGAGAATACCAAAGTAGGGGGAGAAAAACATGTTTTGGAGAATACTATGCTTATTTTATCTTGTTTATTTGACTGTTCACTTTAGAATTTTTTTCTCACCCTATCCAATCCCAATATCTACATGCTAAGATTCAGGGGGAGAGGATGATTTACTACTTTCACATCTAAGGGGAGAAAATTCTAAATGATCTTGGAGACATATCAATCTTAAAAGAATATTATCTTTCATATGTTCTCCATATCTTGGTACTTTTGAGTTCTATTGCCTTTTTGATTGGTAGAATACTCTTGTGTTTCCTAACATTGTTTTCTCAAGTGTATCTCTACTACTAGAATGCTCAAGAACTCAAGGTAAGTGTATGCATCATATCGTTGATCAAGATGATCTCTTGCTTCTTGCACATATTGTTTGCAAGAGTGAAGTCTTGAACAAGGATACATCTCATTCCTATATATTTGATGCATATAGCCAAGATACACATGACTTCCTATATCCCTTCTACTATATGTGTGTCCATGCATTCCAAAGCAACTATCCTTTAAAGGGATTGCACACATTTAGGGGGAGCAAGTCTAAGTCATGTGTCTCTCAAAGTCTTCATTATATCCAAGCATATCTTTATTTGAAGCTTTGATTGTATGTTGTCATCAATTACCAAAAAGGGGGAGATTGAAAGCACAACATGCTCCCTTGGTGGTTTTGATAATTCATGACAACATACATTGTCTCTTGGACTAATACTTTTACCTAGTGTATTTCAGATATAAGTCCATGGAGAGTTGGGTTGGCAAAAAAGGTTGTGGAGATACCCCAAGATGCAAGGAAATGGATTGGCAAAGCTTCAAGCAAGAGGACTCTACGTTTTACATTTGTGAGAAATCACTTTGAGTCCATAGGAAGGCCAATACTATTAAAAGGGGGTAAGGTACTGTTGGTGAACAAAATGCTCATACGTGCACAAGTGATAGTCACCAAAAACACCCACAAGCTCTTCCACAAAAATTCTGTCAAAGCCAAATATTCAAAATCGGTGCAACCAACACTTCGCACTCGGTGCCACCGATTCTCAACCTCAGACAGACTCAACCAAACCCTAGCCACTTCGGTGCAACCGATTCCATTCCGGTGCCACCGAGTTTGGGTTGCCAACTTTCTGTTGCGCAAATTCACAATATCGATACCACCGAGATTGTTGGATCGGCGTCACCGAGATTGGACAATTTGACCGTTGGTCACCTTATCGGTGCAACCGAGTTTCCTATATCGGTCTCACCGAGATTCAAAAGTTGCCACCTTTTGGTCACTTCGGTACCACCGAGATTAACACATCGGTGTCACCGAGTTGGTCATTTTGTGTGTAACGGTTGGATTTTTGGGGATGCCTATATATACCTCTTCACCACCACCTACTCAAGAGAGAAGCACTCAGAACTATTCCATACTTGCCCCATCCAGTTTTCTGAGAGAGAACCACCTACCCTTGTGTTGAGGTTAAGATCATCCACTCCAACCATATGGATCTTGATTTCTAGCCTCCCCAAGTTGCTTTCCACCAATCCCATCTCTTCCACCAAGCCAAATCTATGAGAGAGTGATTGTGTGTTGAGGAGTCTATCATCTTGAAGCACAAGAGCAAGGAGTTCATCATCATTGCCGAGCCTATTACCTTTTGGAGGGTGGTGCCTCCTAGATTGGTTAGGTGTCGCTTGGGAGCCTCCTACTTCGTGTTGTGGAGTTGAACCAAGAAGTTTGTACGGGCAAGGAGATCGCCTACTTCGTGAATATCTACCCATAGTGAGGCTAGTCCTTCGTGGACGGAAGCCGTTATGGAATAGTCAAGGTTGGTACTTCGTGGACCCTTATGGGTGGAGCCCTCCATGGACTCTCGCGACCGTTACCCTTCGTGGGTTGAAGACTCCATAAACGTGGACGTACGATAGCACCACCTTTCGGAACCATGGGAAAAATCCTTGCGTCTCCAATTGTGTTTGATCTCCATATCTCAACTCTTTACTTCATGTGCAATGTCTTTACTTTCCGCTGCTATACTATTAGACTTGCATGTGTAGGGCGTACTTGACTTGCTACCTTGCTATAATTGTTAAAATCTGCCAACCAATTAACTTGGGAAAAGGTTAGGTTTTTAAATTCCTGCTAGTAGTCTATTCACCCCCCCTCTAGACACTCTTCTAGTGATCCCTCACAACGGCTCCACTCTCAAAAAAAAGACCATTAAATATAACTAAAGTTCAGATACAACACAATGTACAGTTCAACAAATATAGATGTCATGATTACTACTCAAAGTTGACCTAAAAATTATGTTGCATTTAAAAACTAATGAAGTTCAGGCACAACCCAAGGCACGGTTCAAGATAAACTGATGAAATGGAAAACATTCAACTACAACTAACAAAAGCATAAAAAGGTATCATCTCTGAAGTTCATGTAGAATAAAAGCTGCAGTCCAAGTAAGCAATGACAGGAAAAAATACTGAAACAAAAAACACAAGCAAGTAAAAGACAATGAAGTTCATGTAGAACAAAAGTTGCGGTCCAAGTAAGCAGTCCAAGTTTCAAGACTTACATGAATAGTAGCCAAACAGACCATGGAAGTCTGTTTCAAACAAGTTAGAAGAAGCAATTGAGTACAACCATGTCTTCCTGATATCCAAGATATTCTCATGGGAATAGTTTGCAAGAACCCCATCATGATACGAATTAACATTCGTAAGCATGAAGAATCCGCAGTCGATACTGACATCAAACAAAGAGAACAGTGTTAAAACAAAAGAAAGCCAAAAGCATAACAAGACGTTGCAGCTTACGTACAACTACAATTAAACAGAAAGTGATAGAGAGAAAAGTGGAACTCATACTTGTTAGTCTGTTGGGGGACATCAATCCAATCCAAAGGGAAATGGTCAATAGAAGGTGGACTGAAGGGTGTCTCCCTGTCATTGCTGGCATCGTTCCAAAGCTTCTTGATGTTATCAGTCATCCGCCGATACAGGCGTACCGCACAGTCATCATTTGGTCCATAGTAGGAGTCGAGAAGCTGGAACCTAGAATTCTTCATGTCAAGAAATATGGAAACCCAATGACCAACACCACCCAAGTGAGCAGGAAGTTCAGGTGGGTCAAAAGTGGGGAAAATAACCTGACGCAAGATAAACACACAAATCATTAAAACGGAATATTAATATCAAGAGCACAGAAAAATAAACAAATATAAACAGAGAGGATCACAGTGGAAACAAATACAGAGACAAAGAAACAAATATTGCTTACAGAATCATGCGCATCCATGCTATATGGACCAGTCGCTAAGAAGTACTTCCTCACACGGGAATCAAAATGCCCTCTGTAAATCTTGTCCTAATATAATGCAGATAACAGCAACATATGAAAATACAATGAGACCAACAAGTTTAAACTAATATGGGTAAAGAACAACAGAAAATAAATTACTATAGGGTTGACTTACACAAACCCAATACGGCAGGATGAGTTTTTCTGAGTCCTGGTATTTGGCACGTAGACAATACAGTGCAACCTCAGCTACATTAGATCGAAGCATTCCGCGAGGAGAAAAAGACCCTGCGACATCTTCAACAGTAGCTTCACACTCATTGTTTTGGAACATAATCTTTGATCTAAAACAAACACAAAAAAAGTAAAGAAGTTCAGCATCAGAAACTCAAGAAGTTCATCACACAGAAAGCAAAGAAGTTCAGCTACATAAAAACAGGCATCAGAAAGTAAAGTTAGATGTTCAGCATCAGAAAGTAAAGAAGTTCAGCAACAGAAAGTAAAGAAGTTCTGGTATAAAACCACAGGCAATACATAAGTTATATGCATATAAATTCTGACCAGCTGCACTCACCTCTTAGAACGATCACTCTTAAGCCTAGTTACACTGAAATAAAAGTCATCAACCTTCTTTCGGACGACAGCAAGTTCATTATCTGCTCAGCAAAAGAATAGAAATTAAGAGCAACATACAAACACACAGATCAAGACAGGAGCAACAAACAACACAAGCACATCTCAGCTGCTACACCGAAAGATAAACCACAGGATTAAAAACATCACAACCCATGCATTACAAACCTTCCCCCACATAAAAACATCTTTAATTCACTTTATTTACAAACCACATGACAAACCACAAACTAGAAGTTCAACTTGCACCACACAGACAGTACATAGGGATATCAAAGACTCAAACCAACAACAAAAGGGGTGGGGATGGGGAAAGAAGAGAGAAGCATGCTCCTCTCTTTATGGATTCTTGGCTAGACCAGTTGCAGCACTGGAAAGATCATCCTCCTTTCCCAAGCTATCACTTTCAGTCTCTTCATAATCATCTCCGGTAGACATTGCAGTGTCGTCGGCAAGCACACCAGTAGCAGCTGGAGCAGCTAGAGAATCTGAAACAACAAAAACTGTTGGTTGTGCTGCAGCAGGAAGAGCTGGAGAACCAGCATCAACAGCAACTGATGGCTCTGCTGCAGGAGACTTCTCCATGCCTGCACGAGCACTACCAGTATCAACAGCAGCCTCGATGGGATCTTTCTCTGAAATAATATCTTCAGCTGTCTTGCCTTGCTCAGAATCAGAAACCCCAGCACCAATGGACGACTGAGGTTCAGTTTGATCCAGCCCATCGGAGCAGCCAGTGCCTGATACAGTCTTGTCTGCAACCTTCTCTGAAGGAACACTAGCATCATCATTCTGCAGCAAAGAACAAAAAGTCAATAAAAATGGGCACATAGAAAAAAATGTACTAGAAGTTAAATAAAAAGGAAACAAATGGACAAGAAAAAATATACTTTAGGATCACTGCCATGAACCTCATCAACAAATAAATCACTCGCGGGAGCAGATTCACACACAGGGATAGTTGCACTTTCAGGTAAAACATCCTCATCAACCCTATCACCATCATCAACAGCCTACAAAAATCATATAGAACACAATGTCTAATCAGGTGAAGTCCACATTATATAACTAAAGAAGGACAGCTATGACCACTGACACATGGAGGAAGTCCAAAGACAGTAAACATAGAAGGTCAGATATCAAACTAATATCACACAAAGGAAAAAAGGGCCAGATATGGAAAGCAAAGAAGTTCAGACACTGTAGGGCTGGAAGTCCAGATACTGTAAACAGAGAAGGTCAAATATGAAACACAAATACTGAAAAAAGAAGTTCAGAACACATGAAATTAAGAAGGGTCACCTATGACAAAAAACAGTAATAACTGAAAAGCTAACAATGAACATTAATTCAAAGAACTAACAAAAAGCCAACATAAACAAACCTCTTCAGTACGCTCCTCGTTCCTTCCTTCACGACCCAAACGAACAGAATCATCTTGCCTCTGAATCTGACTGACAACAACACTAGCCTCATCTTCAAAAGGCTTGCAACGAGCATCCTGCATTTCCTTGAACAGCCCAAAGCTAGTCCTGAGGTGGGAAGTGCTCTGACGAAGCTCAGCAAGAATTCTAGCTTCAATTGACAAAACCTCCTTCAAAGACTCAGCGTCAAAACCATGGCCGGGAGGAAGAATCCCGTCGAAGCGACTAAGACGCTCAAGAGTTGTCGGAACATGGGCCATCTCCCCACAAACAGTTTCCAGAAGACCATCAATCCTAAGAAGGGAAACATTGGCAGCATCAAAGAAACCCTCAGAAGAAATGCCACCTGCAGCACTCACATGGGCAGAAGAACCTCCAGGATCTACAGGGGGGGCACCAGTATTGACATCCCGGGAGAATTCAAATCTTGGGGCACCTCCACTCCCTAGGCCGCTGGCACGAGGCATAGTAAGAACAGGACGTTCGATAACCCTAAAGAACACAACCTCAGCCTGTGTCTTCCACTACATACAAAACAAAAGTCAACGCGTCAAAAAACAATGAAGGAACATGGAACAAATATTGAAGACAGAACCAGAAGTTCAAGTTAAACTGTACAGGAAAGAATGATGCATAGAAACACTCACAGGCAGTTTCCCAAACACCCAGCTGGCTGGGTCCTCATCCCCCTTCTTAACCAAGTCAGCAGTAGCAAGCTCAGACATCTTGGCCTGGTCCATGTAGTTGATGCGAGGGGTCCTCAAATCAACAACAGACTTCTTGCCAATGATAAGGCAATCCAGATACATAAGTAGCGGCGCAATGCCGCAGCCTGTAATAGCTTTTCCTCTGCTAGTCCCTTGCTGATACCTAGAAACAGCCCTTCGAAGATCATTAACAACCAACTGACAATAGTCCATATTTTCCATATCTTCAGAGACAAGATTCTCAGCAATTGCTGCCTCCCTGGACACTCGTGTAGACGTACCAGGAATAATAACCTTCATGAAAAGAATAAGGTAAAAGACCTACAGAGCCAGGTCATCATTCTTCTCATCCTTCACAAGTTCCTCGAGGATCTTCCGCAGATCCTTTGTCTTGATATCATCACTCCTCTTGTAGCCAAGTTTGGCCTTCAGCCTCATAACAGCATCATCAAACCCATCCTCCGAGGGCCTAGGAGGGGTACGATCACCTTGAGGGAATCCAAAAAGATGGTGAATAACATCACTTGTAATACGCAAAACCTTGTTCGCCTCACCCATGTCCAGAATCATAGTAAAAGGGTCAATCTTGGTGTAGATGTGGCCCATCAAAGGACGAGAGATGTTGGAATCAATCGTCAAATCAAACACAAAACCAAAACCAGCCTTGATAACCCTCGCCTTGTGCCTAGGTTGTAGCAATTTTGCACACAACTTGACCTCTTTCAGTGAGCAGCGAACCGTCTTGTTAAAACGTTTCGCATCATCTCCTCCTTCATCACCTTCTTCCACTGATTTGCCTCCTCTCTTCCTCAGAACAGGCCGCTTCACAAGATGATACTGCAAAAAAGGCAATGACAGGAAAAAAAGGCAGAACAATGAGTCAGACAAACTAAACCAAAAGTTCACTAATGCTGAATTGGAAAAACTACATAAGCAAATAGAGCATGGACAAAAAATTTGTATATAGCAGAAGTTCAACCATTAAAAAACAAGAAGTACAGCTGCTTTCTCCATGTTAGCAGTGTACATTTCAGAAGTTCAACTATGTCTACATAGGCAGTACAACCATGTATGACCAGAAGTACAGCTGCTTTCTCCATGTAAGCAATGTACATTTCAGAAGTTCAACTATGACTACATAGGCAGTACAACCATGTATGACCAGAAGTACAGTTGCTTTCTAAATGTTAGAACTTTACAAAGCAGAAGTTCAACTATGTACACCAAGGCATTAAAACCATGTATACCAAGAAGTTCAGCTAATATCTTCATGTATATAAGCAGAAGTTCAGTTATGTACACAAAGGCAGTAATACCATATAAACCAAGCAGTTCAGCTAACCTCTAAATGTATACAAGCAGAAGGTCAGCTATGCACACCAAGGCAGTACTACATACACAAAATATAACAACAATTCTACAATGTTCTCAAAAACAGTAAACATGAGAGATTCATACCTGATCAGCAGCAACATCATCATCGTCGTCATCCTCGTCATCAGCGTTGAAATCAGCATCACCCTGGTCGTCTGGATCAGCACGAGAACGCTTCTTGCAACCCTTGTTAACCTTTGCCGGTGCAACCTTGCGCTTAACGCCGCATTTCTTGCCCTTACCAGATGCACCAGCACCAAGCGGAGAAGGTGTAGGCGCCGCAGTGGCAAGCACACGAGGACTACGACGTGGCGTACCACCGTGGGCTTGGCCTTCCACTTCAGGAAGTTCAACCACACTTGGTCCTGCAGCATTTGAAACACGTGGGCTCCTCCGAGGAGTAACTTCACCAACTAAATGCTTCCTATCCATGGTCTTCTTAAATTTCTTCTTCACAGGGGCAGCCATGCCATCAGTGGCACGCGGCACGTCTTCTTCAGCAACAGAGCCATGCCCAACTGTGAGCTCAGCAAGATCACCAGATTCAGAAACATGAGAACCTTTCTGAAGGCGGGCCGCCATCTTCTTATAAAAATCTTCTTGCTTCTTCCTCTTGCGTTGATCCTCTAGAAGAAGCTGAAGGGGCACATCCTCATCTTGCGTGACAGGTTCAGTGCCATCAACAGACTGGGACTGCGTCTCTGACATCTCAAAAGAGCACAAAGGCTTCGGAACGGAATCACAACCTTCAACTGATGGAGCCCCCTTCTCGGCTGCAGCAGTGTTATCTAGCACACCCAAGTCAGATAGTACATCGTTGATGGTGTTCACAGCTTCCTCCTCTGTGGATACATCTGCAAGAACACAAAAACATAACAAAAGGAAAAGAGTCAAGAACAAATACAAAACACACGACAAGAACAAGTTCAAAAACATGGCTCAAGAATTAAAAAAAAAGGAGTTGCACATACTGGGTGAAGCAAGAGTTGCAGAAGCAAGATCCGTGAGGCTTAAATTTTTCTCAAGGCTCAAAGCAACCTCAGCAAATACAGTCAAAGGAATAATAGGTGGTTTAGCCGCATCAGATCTTGGAGCATCAGTATTAACTTCTGAAGCTCCATCTTGATCAAAGGCATTTTTCAGAACTATTAAATTCATCACCAACTACAAAATGGAAGTAAAAAGGCAGCTGAGTTTTAATCCACAATCTACACCAAAGGAAGTACTACAAATACATGAATGTCCAATGTCCAGAAGTTCAAAAATACCTAACAAAGTAGTAAAACAATGCACAATCTACAATCTACATACTAAAGATAAAACAATCTACACCAAAGGAAGTACTACATATAGATGAATGTCCAGAAGTTCAACAAAACATAACAAAGCAGTAAAACAATACACAAACAGAAGATCAACCAAATTTCATTACAAACAAATAATTAAACCAGAAGTTCAACTATGTGACCCAAGGCAGTACTACAAAAAAAAGATGAAGCATGAGCAGAAATACTTTTTCACAGACAAACTACTTCTCAATACCATGAAAATGATAACAAAAAATACAAAGATATACACTAAAATATAAAACATTGGTAAGTCCAAACACACTTGGAGACATAGTTCACTGGCAATTCATCAAAAAAAATCTAAGCAACACTCTACTAACTTCAACTAAGAGTAAAATGCATACACATCACCTACGTTAGAAGTTCATACTTTTAAACATAGGCGGTCCAACAAGACAACCAAGGGAAGATATGGGCGGACATATAAAAAAAACTCCTATTTAAAATACAAGATGCATATACATTTACATACCTGAAGAAGGTTTTGAAGCCATGACAACACCACTCCTTGATGAATGGTAGTCCAAACCCTAGATACACCTACAAAAAACAGGGGAAAAATTAAATCTAATTAGCAAGTAGAAAATCAAACAACAATACAAAAAGCAACTAAATCAAACCCTAGGATAAAACAACTAAAACACATCAACAATTATGAAGATGAATAGTAGCACATCTAGGCAAGCACGACAAAAACAGTACTCATAAACTAACTAGCATGTGACAGACACAATCTAGACTACGAAATCAATAACATTAATGGATGTAAATACATCACATCCAGCAGCAACCACCACACCACACCCTTCTTACATGCATCTCACTGGTGAAATTACCAAAGGGGAAATGAAATCCACACAAGTCTAAAGGATAAAATAGCACACACAAGCATCTCACAGATAAAATTAACCATGGGGAAATGGAATCCACCCACCACACGCACAAGAACCCTACATAATCTCCATTCCAACCATCAGAAGAAAAGGGAGGAGGCGGATGCGAGAGCACACAGAAGTAATAGAGAGAGCTCGACAGATCTGGCGAAAACTAAGAGCAAGCATTGGGGGGAGGCAGCATTTGTACCTCTCCAAGCGACCCCGATGCACGAATCCGCGGCGGTTCTTCCACCCCCACGACGCCACGCGCACCTTGGAACCGCACAGACAGTTGCCGGCTTCGCTTCAGAGGAGAAGAGAACGGGCTGAGGGAGGGAGAGCGGGGCGTGGGGCAGAAATAGGAGCGGGGCGTGCGCCGGTTACTCCACTCACAAGCGCAAGAGACAGCGGCGGAGAAGTCGGGGGAAGTTGGAGGAAGGGAGCGGAGAAACAGAGAGGGAGAAGAGAGCGAGCGACAGGTGGTGCACGAGCGAGATGGGCAGTAAATGGGGCTCTCTAGCGGCTGTTGCAGCGCCGGGGTTAATTACAGTTTTACCCCTGACCACTAAAAAGTAAATGCATGTGTTGAAAAATGAATGCACCATTTGAATGCATCAGTTTAAAAAGATAAGATCAAATAAAAATCTGTTGGTATCCCTTAAAATCAACATTTGATGGCCAACAGAAGTTCAAGTACACTACCAATGGAAGTAAAATATATACACAAATAAGCACTTACAAACAAAGAAGAAGTTCAAAAAATAAAGAACAGAAGTTCAAGTACACTATCAAGCGAAGTAAGGCATATGAATAAATAAACAATAAGAAACAAAGAAGAAGTTCAAATACAAAAACACATGAAGTCCATAACTAACTCAACGGACTCGCCTCTGCATGCGACGACGCGGCACGCCGCGTCGTCGCCTACTCCTGCTCGTTCCTGGCTCGGCCTCAACGGGGGTCCCCGCGGACTCGCATCCACTCGTCGCGGGCCCCCCCCTGCTCGGCCTCGCGCTACCGCGGTAGTGCGCGCTAGGTTGATAGGCGCAATGCGGTTATTCTGTTTCCACCCCCCACCCGCACGCACCCCAGAGCCACACCCCTAAGATAGATAGTGGGGTCACGGATGTTACGGACTCGCCTCCGCATGCGACGACGCGGCACGCCGCGTCGTCGCCTACTCCGGCTCGTTCCTGGCTCGGCCTCGCAGGGGGAGAGGAGGAGGTCCCGACCCCCCCCTCCCCCCCTGCTCGGCCTCGCGCTACCGCGGCAGTGCGCGCTAGGTTGACAGGCACAATGCGGTTATTCTATTTCCACCCCCACCCGCACGCACCCAGAGCCACACCACTAAGATAGATAGTGGGGTCACGGATGTGACGGACTCTCCTCCGCATGCGACGATGCGGCACGCCGCGTCGTCGCCTGCTCCGGCTCGTTCCTGGCTCGGCCTCGCAGGGGGAGGGAAGGGGGGGTCCCGACCCCCCTTCCCCCCCCCCTGCTCGGCCTCGCACTACCGCGGCAGTGCGCGCTAGGTTGACAGGCGCAATGCGGTTATTCTGTTTCCACCCACACCCGCACGCACCACAGAGCCACACCCCTAAGATAGATAGTGGGGTCATGGATGTGACGGACTCGCCTCCGCATGCGACGACGCGGCACGCCGCGTCGTCGCCTGCTCCGGCTCGTTCCTGGCTCGGCCTCGCAGGGGGAGGGGAGGGGGGGTCCCGACCCCCCTCCCCCCTGCTCGGCCTCGCGCTACCGCGTTGGTCGATAGGCGCAATGCCGATTTCAATGTCTACAAATATTTAAATACAAAAATAACAAACAAAATTAAAATAAGAAGTTAAAATAGTGAAGATATAGAAGTTCGGGGTTTTGTAAAACCTCAAATTAACATGTTAAAAAAATTAGCATACAGAAGTTCAGGATAGTTATTCTGTGAAGTCCAAAAACTATTAGAAGTGCGAAAACATACTAGAAAAAAAATAAAAACTACACGCATGTCCATCGGCCAATTCCATGGTTGCTCACGGGACTGAGTTAAAAAATCAAAACCAATGCAAGAATGAAAAATGACAGATAAAAAAGAAATACAGAGGACTTGCAAAAGAAGGAAAAGCAGAAGTTCAGGTATGAACAACACAGAAGTCCAGCTTGTACAACGACCATTAGATGATCTAGAAAATATGAACGAACGAATTCGTCTGAAGCATAAAATCCTCTGCGCCAGATTAGAACACGTCCGCACCCCCTTGGAAATGATCTGGCAACTCCCTTTCTACAACAAAAATGACCAGAGGGCAAATCTCAAAACCGCAAAAACACCCCGTGCAACAGCCGCAGAAGTGCCAACATCAAATCACCAGAAATCAAACCGTATGGACCCTCCCGATTGAAATTGACGATGTATTAAGCCTTCAATTTCACTAAAGAACGCAAATCGGCCAGCAAACTTTACAGAAAAACGAGAAATCGTCAGAAGCGGAGGCTGCATCTCGGGCGGATGAAGAACATGGTCGATTTCAAATTTGTTTGAAATAATAAAAAATTGTGCACCAAAATCATACCAAAACCTAATTCCCATCGTGCCAGAGCTTCGACAACATCCACAGCATGCATTAAACTTCTAACAGACACACGTTCATCACGACCCGAGAGCAAATCCGCCAACGAGCGAGATTCCTATTTAAAACGGGCATTTAGTTGCTAAAAACTGTTTCCTGGTTACACTTACATCACTAAGAACACGACTGGACAGAAGAATTCACTCGGGGAGACACGGTTGCGAAGATAGCCCGAAGGTCGGGTTCCTACAGAGGGAAGTTCAGGTTGTGTAACTCAGGAAGTTCAGGTTGTGATCAGAATAATATTCTGATCCCGTGATCAGAATAGTGTTTATATATATAGGGTGGTCTATTCTGACATCACCCTTAAGACCTTATTCTAACACCACTGGCTCTTATTCTAACACCACTTCATCACTGCCTCCGCACCAGATCCGAACCACAAATAACGAGAAGGAAAACAACAGCCACCACCCGACCCACCTCCTTCCTCCACTCCACCCGCAACCTCTGCCCACAACCACCCACTCCCGATCCAACCCTGCAGCCCCCTAATCCATCCCCACCCACTCCACGGCAGCACCCCACCGGAGGCCACCCAACCCCCAGCAACCTTCCATCGCTGCCATGCCCCCACCCAACGCCGACCCATCCTGGATCCGCTCCACCCGTCCCCGTTGCCTTCCCCTGGTGTCGCG
Source organism: Elymus sibiricus (assembly GCA_039707655.1). Classification (NCBI taxonomy): domain Eukaryota; kingdom Viridiplantae; phylum Streptophyta; class Magnoliopsida; order Poales; family Poaceae; genus Elymus; species Elymus sibiricus. The sequence continues at coordinate 155,023,088 of CM077669.1, forward strand.
GCGGCCAAAGACCACCCTTCCCACCACACTGCCTTCCAAACTTGAGCAGCACCATCCTCCCCACTTTCTACGGCCCTGCGCGGCCAAACCGAGCCGCCGCCCCACCCTCTCCGGCCGGCGAGACCCACCCAAGCCGCCACCCACCCACCACCTGCCCCACCTTCTTCGGCTTGTGCACCCACCCAATCCGTCACCACACACTCCCCACCTCCTCCGTTCTGCCCGCCTCCTCGGTGACCTTGACCTCACCAAACCACTAGATCGATGTCCAGATCCGACCCTGTCCGGCCAAATCCGCCTCGATCCACGACCGTACAGATGACAGAGGGGCTCGCTGGAGCTACTCCTTGCCACGGCGGTGGCTTCGGGCTGCACGCACGTCTTCTCCCCGTGCTCGACGTCCTCGCTCACCAGGGGGCCCCATCCTCTCTACTCCTATAGGCTATAGCCACCAGGCCAGCCCCGTCCTCCTTCCGCGCTGACACCGGCCTTCCTCTGCATCCCCTCGCCTCCCCGAAGGTCATCTCTCCTGTCGGGGTCACTGCCCCTCGTTCCCGGCCAGGGCAAGGTGTTGTCCCCGCGTGGTGGCCGCCAAGGCTTCCTCTCCTCCGGATCTTGCAGCTATGGCCACCCGTGGCCTCCTCTGCTGCTTCCCTCGTCTGTGGCTGACGAGGAGGACGACGCATGTGGTGTTCGCCATGGCTTCCTGTCAATGGCGACGACCATCGTGCAATTCAGAGAATGATTTTTTTCTTTTTTTAGATTTTGGGCATGCAGTGCAATCGGATCCCGCGGGCAGTGTGCTGCGCGCCCTCGTGCTCAGCTTGCAGCTTGTCGCGGCTCATTTTGGAGCTCAGTATGCCATGGCATGTAGTCTGCCCTGTGGGCGCACCGTTCGCCTAGCGTCCCATAGCATGCAGTATGGACGACGACGCCGTGCAGTTTGCCATGCGCATCTGCTGCACAGGAGTTCAAAAATGTGCAGATCTATTCAATTTGCGCTAACACCTCTATTCAATGTGCAGTTCGACACGGATACAATTTCATTTTGGAGGTTTTTTGTTTCAGATTTTGCGTGCACTTTAACTTGCTTGTGTCCCAAGTGCAATTCGTTACATTTTGGTTGTGTGTGTGCAGTGTTGTTTGCTCTTAGTGCAGTGCACTCCCAAAAGTGACACAGTACTCGCAAAATTATTTTGTTTCTGCTCACCGACGGCCATGGTGCAGCACTGTAGTCCAAACAGTGGAAGCACATAGCCAACGTTGACTCCAAAATGCAGTACATTGTGAGCAGTTGTGCAAAGAAAAATAGGCCCCGGTTATATTTGTGTTTTTGTTTTGGAACCCGTTGTCTAAAATTCAGTGACCAACTTGTGAAAAATGTTAAAATACATATGCAGTTCGATGTAAACCCTTATGTGGTTTGCTTTGTGAAGAAAACAGGATAATAAGAACTCTTGAGAAGTCCACGTCCCCTTTTCAAAATGCAATTCGTTTTAAACAAAAACTGTTAAAATCCAATTATTTCTTGAAACATAAATTCTAAAACCAAACAATGCAGTTAGCTTTTCCCTACCATGGTGTTCATTCACTCAATCCATGTGGTCCACAAAAAAAACCAAGTGGTTCACTTCTGGTAGTGTTGCAGTTCACTTACGTCCAATGTAAAATGCAAAAAAAATGTTACGGAAACGATAAAAAAATGTGATTCACTTCTCGATGGTGTTTACGGTTCACTTATGCCCGACATGAAGCGCACTTCACTTCCTCATCTGAGAAATTTTATGTCCAAGAAAAGAAACCATGCAGTGCACTTGTCCGTCTGATGCAGTGCGTTTTTTCGTCTGAAGAAGTGAGTTTTTCTGTCTCATGCGGTTCACACGTCGATTTTGGTGTCGCGAAAAACAAAGTATCCGCATTTCGGTAATTTCAAAACTACTCTTAAATCGTAAGGAATTAGAGAGGGTGTTATACATGAAAAAGTTGCGCCTCGTCAATATCTTTCCAACGCCGTATCATTTGCATCATTCCGACAAGCGGTTTAGAAAAAATTATGAAAATACGTTCGCTGTCACTCGTAGACAGTCGCACCGTTTTCAAAATTCATTTAAAACCGTGATGAATCTCAAGAAATGACCAACATATGAAAGTTGCGCCTGTTTCACAGATTTCCAATGCCGTATCACACGCCTCGTTCCGACAAACGGTTTAAAAACTGCAGCGGAAACCGTACCGAAAAAATCAAATTTTTTGAAAAACAGAATTCCGTGTTTTGGTAAATTTGAAGCTGCTCTCAATCCGTAAGGAATTAGAGAGAGTGTTCAACATGAAAAAGTTGAGGCTTGACGATATATTTCCAACGCCGTATCGTTTTCTTTATTCCCACAAGCAGTTTAGAAAAAACCACGAAAATATGTTCTCTGACACCCGTCAGGCGCCCACCGTTTTCAAAACCGCTCTTAAACCACGAGGAATCCCGAAAAGTGTTCAACATGACGAAGTTTTGCATTTTCCGTAGCCATCCAACGGTATATTATACGCCTCGTTCCGATAAATGGTTTAGAAACTGGAGCAAAAACAGTGTCGAAAAACGCGTGCAATTTTTTCTGCTGACATTGCAGTGCTCATTTGATAGGAATATAGTGCACTCGCGTTAACCGTGCAGTTCGAAAGTGATGTCAGAATAGTTATTCTGCACCCAATGTCAGAATAGACGTTATATATATATATATGACAAATGTTTGGTACGACCGGGTGTAGTTGCTCTCACTTTTATTTCATACGTTATAGGTAGTATTTGTCATTCCGAAGTGTATGTATGCGTAGTATGTAGTATATAAAAAGGTTTATGTAGTATATATACTACTTTTTAGGTAGTATGTCTCATATTTTGAGCATACACTATTTTACATACAAATATGTACATATTTTATAAATATAATAAAAACATGAGTCTATTTGCAATTTTTTCATATAACTCACTTTGGAGTATCTTAGATATAGTATATGAACATATTAAAAATAATAAAGTAGTATATATATTACCACATGGTAGTATATGAGACATGGGAGTAACTACACCCGGTAGTAGGATGTATTTTCCCTATATATATAGAGAGAGAGAGAAAGAGAGAGACCGTCTATTCTGACATCAATATGGCCTTATCGTATGCTCCGGCCTAATCGCACACCCATATCGAGCCAACCAACCTACGTACGGCATCCACCTTTTTTTGATTTGATCGTAACACTTACTACTGATCTAGTAACATGGTTACTCGTTGCATGCGTGAGTCCCACGTCCTGCATATTTCTGCTATATTCTTGATTTGGTCGTAACACATACTATTTATATGGTAAAATGATTACTTTCTTCATGTATGAGTCTCCCGTCCTTCCTAATTCTGCTAGTAAAATTTCTGGTAAATATAGTAACACAACTATACGATTACCGGCTACATGCACGAGTCCCTTGCTCTGCCTTATGATTTCTCTGGTAAGATTTCTTGTGAACATAGTAACATAATTAAAATGGCACTAGGTGCATGCCAGTATTACTCCAACTCGAGTTACTTCTCTACATGGGGTGCATATGCACAAGAATTCTTTTACTGTTAGTATTTTCTTTTTCCTGCTAGTAAAATGCTATGAAAAAACATAGTAGTTGTATGAAATTGGTTACTAGCTCACGTCCCGCCGCCGTTTTGGTACTTGTGGTTACATAATTAGTATTTGTATGTGTATAGTAATGCAACATTGGAAACATAGTAATATTATTAATTGGATTACGGTGTGACCACCGTCTCACGACATAATAAAAATTGGATTGCTAATCCTGTCACAAGTTTCTTTTCTTCTTAAAGACAAGTGTATTGAATGGTATTAGGTTATGATAAAACATTTTTTCAGAGCGGATATATATCTAGTAATTGGGTTACTACTTTAATCGATTGAATTATAAAAATACATGCATCTAGTAATTGCATTACCGTTTGCATTAAGCCATTTCTTTATGACTCCAAAACAAGATGGACCAGAAAGTAACATTTGTGAAGCTTTACTACACAGTAATCATTTTATTATTGGGTTGTTTAGATTTACTACATGGTAACCGGTTTACTACATGGTAATTGGTTTACTACATATTGCTTTACTTTTACTATGAAAGTCGTGGAAGTGGTTGCTTCAGGGTGGTTTAGGCATGTGTGCCAGTTTGATTTAATTTGATGGTGCGCGGTGGTCGGAGCGTAGAATAAGACAATCTACGCCCAGGCTCATTTTAGCGTGTATATATATATATATATATATATATATATATATATATATATATATAAAATATATATATATATATATATATATATATATATATATATAGAGAGAGAGAGATAGAGAGATAGAGAGAGAGACCGTCTATTCTGACATCAATGTCAGAATAACTATTCTGACAACACTTTCAAATTGCACGGTTAACGCGGGTGCACTGCATCCCTATCAAATGAATACTGCAATGTAAGCAGAAAAAACTGCACGCGTTTTTCATCACCGTTTTCGCTCCAGATTCTAAACCGTTTGTCGGAACGAGACGTATAATATACCGTTGGATAGCTATGGAAAATCCGTAACTTTTCCATGTTGACCACTTTTCGTGATTCCTTATGGTTTAAGATCAGTTTAAAAAACGGTGGCCGCCCGACTAGTGAGAACGAGCGTATTTTCGTGTTTTTTTCTAAACCGCTCATCAGAATGAATCAAACGATACGGCGTTGGAAAGATATCGTCGAGGCGCAACTTTTTCATCAAGATCGCTCTCTCTAATTCCTTACGGTTTGAGAGTAATTTCAAATTTACTAAAATCGGAATTCTATTTTTCAAATTTTATGAATTTTCCGGTACGATTTTCGCTGTAATTTTCTAACTGTTTGTCGGAACGAGGCGTGTGATACGGCTTTGGGAATCTGTGGAATAGCCACAACTTTCATATGTTGATCATTTATTGAGATTCCTCACGGTTTTAATGGAATTTTTAAAATGGTGCGGGTGCCTACGAGTGGCAACGAGCGTATTTTCGTAATTTTTGTCAAACCGCTCGTCGGAACGATGCAAATGATACTGCGTTGGAAAGATATCGACGAGGCATGAATTTTTCATGTAGAACACTCGCTCTAATTCCTTACGGTTTAAGAGCAGTTTTGAAATTATCGAAATGCGGATACTCTGTTTTCGCGATACCAAAATCAACGAGTAAATTGCATCCGACAGATAACCGCACTGCTTCAGACTGAAAACCGTACTGCATCAAACGAGCATGTGAACCGCACGATTTCTTTTTGTGAACGAGAGTGGATCGCAGAGATAGGGGCAAGTGAACCACATCAAGGAAAAAGAACCGTGACACGAGTCTGAGTGAACCGCATGATTTTTTTGTTCTTTTCTAACTTTTTTCATAGGCTTAAGTGTACCATATTGTCAATGTTAATGTACTGCATCAGACTTGAAGCGCATTGTAATGTCATGAGATAGTGCACTTGATCTTCTTTTTTATTTATTTTTAAATGAAAGAAATGCATAGTCCAATGGAGCGAACCTATCCACAAACAAAAAGAAAAAAGAATTGCATCAGACAAAAAATCACACTACCTCGGACAAAAAACCGTACTGCATCAAACGGCCAAGTTAACTGCATGCTTTCTTTTGTGTTTTTTTCTAAAAATATTATAAACGCGAGCGCACCGCAGAGACAAGAGCAAGCGAAACCGCGACATGTATCGAAGTGGACTACTAAGCAATGTATCAAAAGAGGGAACTACACACAAAGGAAAACTGAACCGCAAGCACGAGTCGAACTAAAATGCAAGGCAATTATTTTATCAATGAGTATGTTTTGTAGGGACGAGGTGAGTGGATAGCATCAATTTATCTTCCAATTATTTTTCCATTGCACACAACAACAGAGTGAGCTGTTAAAAAATCAACCTTTTCGAAAGCTTTCATTTTTTTGCACTTGGCAACATAATAAACTACTGGAGAGAAGATCACTGCAGCGATGAAACTAGTGACCTGCACTTCAAAAAAGTATTATTGTTTTCTTCAAAGCACGGAGAGGTGCGATTGGTGCTTCTCTAGACCACAAGACGGGGAGAACAAACTGCAATGGTCCTTTTTTAATTCAGAATACAAACACCTAAAAATTACAATGACGGGGGACTTAAAAAATAAATCCACAATTTTTCCATGAAATGGAAGCCGGTCGCCGGCACACTGCATGTCCAACCCCCACAGCACTGCACCTGTGTGCCCATGGTACTGCAACCAAAATCTGAAAAACGCAAAAATGTCAGCCATGAGCAAAAGAATATACAGTGAACTACACAAAAAGTTACAGTCAACCGCTAGCGTTTTCATTGTAATTGTGACCCATGACCAAAAAGAGGAGTGTTGTGGCGGCCCTTGCCTGGAGAGGGAGGCCGGTGGGGCGGGGCTCTATTGAGGGGAAGAGGGTGGCGAAATGGATGGAGCCAGGGGCAGAAGGCACCACGGCCGGATCTCGCCGGGATGCAGACTCCACGAGGCGAGTGGGGACTCGGTGGAGGAGGACACTCACCGGAGGAGGGGAGGTTGGGGGATGAACGGACAGCTCAATGGAGATCCTCACCGCTGCTCGTCAGATCGAGGTGAGGACGGGGGAGGGAGCAGCGCATCTAGCACTTTTGTTCCTGACCGGATCTGGGTCGGGGGCGACTTGCTGTGGTGCTGCGCGGGGTCATGGCGGATCGGGGCCCCGAGGCGTGGTGCCGCACGGGTCGGCGGCCGGTCCAGTCGCCGAGGCGGCGGCGGTGCCGGTACCTCCTGCCGTCGGTGGTGTCGGCCGGGAGGAGGAGCAGAGGGGGTGGATCCAGTGAAGTGGGGCGGCGTGGAGTGGTTGGGGGGGGGTTGTCGCCGGGGAGGGAGGCGGGGTTGTTCCCGGGGCGGGCGGCGCGGGACTAGGTGGATCCGATTGCGGGAGGGAGGGGGGTCGTGGGGGAATTGGGGATGACCGCGTGGTGGGAGGAGAGACAGTGAGGTCATGCGAGAGGGAGGAGTGGGTGGGGTGGGGAGATTCTTTTTTTGTGTGCGGTTCGTCTACCTTCCCTGGCGCGCGTCGGGTCGGTTCATTGGGTCAGGTGAGGGTGTTGCGAGAATAAGGTGGTTTTGATGTCAAAATAAGACTCTTATGTCAAAAAAAAATATATATATATATAGACACACACGGTAGCGCTAAACTACGCGAGCGCGCATTATTCCTTACCGTACGCGCTCGCCGTAATTGGGCGGATCGTTCCGACCTCCTCATCCAATAATGCACGGAGGTAAAAGTCGGTAGAAGAAATAGTAACGCATTTAATTTCATTACCATCCCTAGCGGTTCACCTACGTCTCGCACGTACATTCATGGCTATAATTGTTGGCAGTAAAAACTGGGTGGAGGGAGTGGTAATGATTTACTGGTTCACTTATGTCCCATGTACATCTGTCACTAATGTTGGCAGTAAAATTGGTTGATTAAATGGTAACGCTTTACCACTTCAGATGAATTAGCGATGGTTCAATAGCATCGTAAACTTATGAAAAACATATCATTACTACATGTGTCTCCCTATAGTAATTGCCAAATCAAAAGGTCTCTTAGTATTATGAAACACACTGAAAGAATGGTAACTATGGTAATACCCTCCAGATGCATTATTAAAACAATGTATGGTCACGTAAAGTAAAACAAACAAATGATAACGTTAAAATAAAGGAAACATAGTAAGCAATGTTGAGTACTATTACTATGCATTAGTGCCTTCAAAATTAAACTTAATATTGTTGTATATTCTCGATCATATTTATTAAACCTATGTGTACTCAGTTATTCAGTAATTATCTTACCATGTACTAGTAACATGTTACTATGTGTTACCATGTAGTAACCCATTACTATGGTACGCATGTTGTGTTATCATGTAGTAATCCATTACTATGCATTATCTAATTTACGATGGTTTGAGACATAGTACAAGCGGGGCATTTACTTTATTCACTACGACACTATCATGAAGAATTACGATTGAATAAGTGACTCTTGTGCGGTGCGGGGATACTCACGAGCGGAGGGTTGGTCGCCTACGCGCTTGCATGGTTGGGTGACCGGAGTGTACGTTAATCTTATCGTACGTTCAGGCTAGTTTAGCGGACCTATATAGGACAAATTTTATCTACCACCCGTGGTAGTTACCACCACTTACGTTTTGTATGTTGTATGTAGTATCTATCAATTCAGAGAGTATGTGCGCGTAGTATGTAGTATATAATAATGTTTAGGTAGTATATATACTATTTTTTTGGTATTATATATTGTATTTTGAGTATGCTCTTTTTACATACAAATATATACGTATTTCACAAATATAATAAAAATCATGTGTCAACTTGTAAATTTTTTCATGTAACCCACTATGAAAAATCTTATATATAGTATATGAACATATTTAACATGACAAATTAGTATATATACTACCACATGCTAGTATATTGAACATGTGGGGTAACTACCCCTGAGTGGTAGGATATATTTTTCCTATATATATATATACTTCGGTACAAATGTTTCCTACGACCGGGTATAGTTATTCCCATTATTGTTTCGTATGTTTTAGATAGTATTTATCATATCGAAATATATGTACGCGTAGTATGTGGTATATAACAATGTTTGCTAGTATATATACTATTTTTTATAGTATGTACCATATTTTGATCATACTTTTTTTTACGTACAAATATGTACGTATTTCATAAATCTAATAAAAACTATGGGCTCCCTTACAATTTGTTCAAATAATTTCTTTGGAGTATCTTAGATACAGTGTAAAAGCATACTAAAAATAATAGAATAGTATGTATATATATAGGACAACCGTTTGGGGCATCTAGGTGCCCAGACTCCTTGCCTTTCCACCATTGGATTGCATTACGGGTCAATCCATCACAAATACTAATTTGGAAATAATAACATAATTAGGAAACAAAGCCATGGTCCAGCACGTCATGCATGGCAACTTTTATTTGGAAAGCAAAATAATAACATGCATGTTATCGTTCCTTATTGAGAGACGTTAGTATTATAAATTGGAGATAGAAAACTAGAAATTACTGCCTTATTAGTGTGCCATAAACGTCCATGACTTTGAGTATATATACATTTTTTTTCATTTGTGTATGATCTGAGGTCTGTTGCATCGTTGGCTTGATACATACAAGATTTTATTATTCCAAATTAATGTAATATTTTCTTTCCCAACAATTTCATGCTTTGGGTATCGGATACCTATAGATGTCTGTATGTGACGTATCCATGTATATACATAGTCATATTTTACTTTATATACGTTGACGAGATACCTAGAACATTTTTGTATTCTTTTTCACATAGTCGGGTATATACTTGTGCGTATACACTGGGTATAAGAAAATCATATGTTCTAATCTAATAATAAGTACGTTGGGATCATGATGCATCATACATTCCTAATAAAAGTAAAAATAATTAGGATTACATTTTAGATTATTTGATCACCTTAATTTGTATAGAAAAATTAGTCGTCGAAAAGTGTGACCCTGCCTTTAAAAAATATTCTTGATACTCAGAAATGTAAAAAAAAAATCATTATTGGGTATGTCCCCCATTGAAAGTATATTATTTTTAGGCATATACATTTACGAAGAAATGAGTTTGTGCATATAATATCTTAGGTATATATACATACCCATCTCGGGTATTATTTGGGATGACATTTCATATTATTTGGTCATATTTGATACCTTAAAAAAATGTAGCGTACATACGTATCCTTTTTGTTTCCATACCCATCTCAGGTATTGTTTGGGATGATATTTCGTATTATGTGGTCGTATTTGATACCTTAAAAAATTGTAGCGTACATATGTATCCATTTTGTTTGGAAAGAAAATCATTGCTAGGAAACCAGTAGTATATTTCTCTTTTGGAAAGCAAGCAATGGCCGTTGATGGTTGTAGTGCATGCAAACCAAACTTGGAAAGTCATTTTTTCATGGATTGTAGATAATTTATATATATATATATATATATATATATATATATATATATATATATATATATATGTATATATATATATGGAAATACATCCTACGATCGGCTGTAGTTACACCCATGTCTCATATACTACTATGTGGTAGTATATATATACTACTTTATCATTTTAGTATATTCATAAATTATATCTAACATACTTTAAAATGAGTTACATAAAAAAATTGTAAGTTGGTCCATAGTTTTTATTATATTTATCAAATACATATATATTTGTACATAAAAAAAGTATGCACAAAATATGATATATACTACCTAAAAAGTATTATATATACTACCTAAACATTCTTATATACTACATACTACGCATACATATACTTCGATATGATATATATACATGGGAGCTATTCTGTTTCACGTAACAGAATATTATTCTGTTACTATTGTTGAACTGACGAATTCGAGCAGGTGGACTGATGCTTTCATGACGACGAACTGATCGTCCTGTTTAGTTCAAAAACAAAATTTACAAACATTGCAGGAAAAAATCATCGGAACGGGGCGTGTAATATATCGTTGGAAAGCTCTTGACATCTAAATTACGGTCATATTTTTTTTTGCAAAATCATCATGGTTTAAGAGCAGTTTTGAAAAAAACTGTTTTTTTTCAACCGAAAACGCGAATCGTATTTTGGAGTTAATTTTCAAACGGTTTGTCGGAATTGAGCAAATGAGATGGCGTTGGAAAGCTGGTGAAAATCCGCATCTTCCATATGTAGATTGTTTTTTCAAATTCTGTATGATTTAAAAGTAATTTGAAAAATGGTAAAATTCTGTGCGAAACGTATTTTCGCGATTGTTTGCAAACGGTTTGTTGGATTGACGCAAATGATATGGCGTTGGATAGCTATGGAAAATGCACAACTTTTGTGTATTGAAAGTTTTTTCTAATTCTTTACGGTTTAAATTCGAATTCGAATTCGATGAAATTTGGTTTCGAACATGATTATTTTAAAAAAATTGTCGAAATAAGGTAAGCAATATACCGATAGAAGGCTATCGAAAATGCGAAACTTAGTCATGTTGAACGTTTTCTCAAATTCACAACCGTTTAAGAGTAATTTTGAATACGGTGAGACCCATCTTGCTATTTTCCCGTCCGAAACAAGTACTCGTACTGATCAATGTGTGTGTGTTTGTACTGAGCGTTTTTCACTGACTGTACTTTACTCTGTTTTTTGGTACTGTTTTCGTTAGAACTTTTCAACCATTTGTCAGAGTTAAGCAAACTATATTAATCTGTTAGTATTCCCGAACTGACAACTTGGAGCAGTTGTACTGACGCTTTCCATCTCGTCGAACTGATCGTCGAGCTGGGACGGCGCGCGGGGCCGGCGAGCTGGAGCGGCGCGACGATTGCCTCCGGCGGTAGGAGGCGGGTCGGGGTGGGGTGGGTCGCAGCAGAGTCCAGCCTCGTACTGACGCTTTCCATCTCGTGTGCGTGCGTGCGTGCGTGTGTGTGTAATCTCATTCGTCAATAATGAGAACTTTTCTCAAATTCGATGAATGTTTTCTCAACTTCCGTAAACTTTTTTAAAAAAATCGTGAACTTTTGTTCAAAATCCTTGAGCATTTTTTAATTCCTAAACATTTTCATTTTTCATGATTTTTTGTTTTTTATATTAATCAACGTCAACAAAGTTGACTATATGTTAATATTTGTACTAAATGAGGGATCAAATAGGATTATTTCCTAATCATAAGCATCAAACTGAGCCTCGAGCAGAGATCAATTCCTAGTTTGCTCGAATTAACATCTCCTTTTTACTTTGCCTTTATTTATTTTCACAGGTTGATTGGGCCGGCCCGCTACGCGCCGCCTGCGAGCGCCAGGAGGCGGCGCTTAAAGCGCTGATTAGGAGGTCCCCGTCATGGCACATGTGTCATTCAAGCTCCTCGTGGGCCAAGATTTATACAATATTCTATACATGGCTCAACGACTGAGATCGATAGCCCGTAGGTTAGTCATCAGTTTTTTCCTTTCGAGGATGTGTCGATCCGTTAATCACGGTAAGGAACACGGCGCATATACACTCGAATATGTTGATTAGGGAACAAATTAGGGAGCTGAAATCTTTTTAAAGATGAACAATTACAGGCGGCGGGCATGGCTAAAGAAAGAGACACATTTATTTGAGAAAACAACATGTGATCAATTAGGAGCGGCGACTTGACCAGCAGTAATAGTATAGTACAGTAGATGCATGCATGGTGGTTGCAGTCTCCAACTTTGCTTCCGAGACAAGCTAAGGCAAGGCGTCCAATCTAGAAGGAGTAGAAGATTCCTCGCTATCAAGTTGTTGCTGCTGCACTACCCTACACACCGAAAGCTAAAACTATTTACATCCCTTCCGTTTCACATGCACCTAATTAACTGTAGCTGAACCTGTAAAGTAGTGTGCTGTGGCTACTGGCTACTATTACAACTACTAGTAATTACCGTCTTAATCAGCTAGCCCTGCTTCATCCCATCCCTCTCTACAGCAAGGCCAGCAAAAATTAACCTTTGAAACAGCAATCGTCGTCTTCTCAGAGCGGAGAAAGCAAAGCTATGGATTGATGATAGCTTGCTGTTCTCGCTAGCTCTCTGATTACGTGTACCTTATAATTGATCAACGGGGTATAGGTATGAAGTAGTGATGCGATCATCCGAAGTTGTAGCCATTGGTGTTGTTAGTGGAGGCCGGCCGGGGCAGCATCTGCGCCGCGTGTATGCTCTGCAGCAGCAGCCTGTCCTCCGCCGAAGACTCGAACCCGTGCAGGAACGACATATCCGCACCGCTGCCGGCGTGCATGCCGCCGTAGTCGCCGTACTGCTGCTGCTGCTGCGGCCGGAAGAGCTGGCTCTGCTGCTGCTGCTGCAGGGACGACGTGGGGCGGTGGTGGCCGAGGTGGTCGAACGACATCACGGCCGAGGTCGGCGACGGGCGCACCGGCATGCCGCCGCCGATGCCGTAGTCGCCGCCGGCCGCGCCGAAGCTGATCACGGGCCCGCCGCCGGCGCCGGCCGGCCGGCCGTAGGGGCCGGAGGGGATGCCGGTGAACTGCTGCACCATGGCGCGGAAGTTGGTGGTGTCGGTGTTGAGCAGCGTGACGGGCGCCCGGCGCGAGGCGCGGGACCTTCGCCGCGCCGGCTTGCCGACGCGGCCTCCCTCGACCCCGGGCGCGGACCTCGTGGGGCTCCCGCCGCCCGAGCCCCCGGACGTGGGGCTAGACACCGTGACCACGCTGCCCTCCGCGGGCGCGGCCCCATTGCCGCCGACGCCGTAGACTCCCGCCCAGTGGCCCATGTTCGCGCCGGTATCACCCATGGCAGTAGCACTGACCGCAGCAGGAGGGAGGAGTAAGTTCTCGAGCCGGACGGGGAAGGCGGCTACTTATAGGAGATCCGGCGACGAGTCAAAGGGGTTGTTCAGGGAGACATTGCACCGTTAGATCGAGAAGACGGGTGATCGGACGACTGGGATGATCGTTGGGTCGCCTTCTGGAACGTGGCTGACCCGCGCGGTTTCCGCGAAGCGTCGGCCCCGAGGTGGCGGCCCACTAGCGAACGGGTCGTTGGCGCGGGGCCCGCCCGCCCGCACCAGCGAGCGAGCCCCCGGCCATGGCGCCGTTAACTCGAGGCAGCTGAGCCGATTCCTACCTCCCCTCCCCTCCTCTCTCTTTCTAAAAGGGAAAAAAAGACGTTTGAACCAGGTCGCCTGCGCCGGACTGCGTCACGGAGTGGCGTCGCTGTTGGTGGCACCGGCCGGCCGGCCGGCCGCCGGAAGCACGGCCCGTCCTGTCGGGCTCGCCGCGGGCGCGAGCAAGCCGGCGGTTCGCGACCGGTACGGTGCACTTACAAGCACGCGCACGCGGCACGCCACTGTGTATAATTGTACTACGTCCACTTGGGGCGTGCCAAATCAAGCACGCGCGTGGACGATCGATCTCTGTCTCTCTTTTTTTTTTTTTTTTTTTTTGAGGAAATCGATCTCTGTCTCTTGTGAACCAAATCCGCGAGACGGTAGATTTAGCCGGCAAACAGTGGTCGCTTTTCACGTTCCGTCGATGGGCTGTCCGCGCTTTACACAACATGCGTTCCTTTCTTCTCCCTCTTTTTACGTGTGTGAAGTGTGAACTGGCTCGGGGACGGGGGAATATCGTGCACGCAGGCAAAGCAAGAAGGATCGACCGGGCCGGGGCAGCCGCGAAGCTTCGACCAACTAAAGGCCAAAGCCGACGGACGGCGACGTGCATGGCGGGACGTGCGCTGAAGCTGAGGCAAGCTAGCACCACTGTGTGCGCTCATCGGCACGTGCCCCTTTGATCGGATCCCACTTGGACGGCGAGGAATGTGCATGTTTACACGGTCGACCGGTGGATCGCGGGGAGGAAATGCTACGGTTGTCTTTTAGTAGTATCGTGCATGGTGCGAGAGAGCATCCTTCCAACGAATCAGACGCGTAGTACGTCGCCCCGACGCACACACCTTGTAAAAACTGTGATTACGAAATAGGTTTTCGTCCCGCTTTGATAGCTAAAGCAACAGTCCATACAACCCACATACAAATTTCAAGTCATAAGACAGCCGGAGCTACGGCACATCAAAGCACAAAAAAAGTAAAAGAAATGGGAAAAAGGCCACCTAGTGGCGAGGTAGCTGTTAAGGGATTGTCTCTCAATTCGCCATTACATTGGTCTTATGGAGCTACAGTAGAAATGGAGGAAAGGAAGAGTACATCTTGCGCTGCAAGCGAAAGGAAAGGGAAAGCTACTAGCCGTTTGCCACCGCCTGTCCACGAGCTCCGTGCTGCTTGGCTTAAGTACCGGCCCCCACATGGGCCCACTCAGGCCCAGCCAGCCGAGCTGGTAAGCGAGGCTGCCTCCTGGGCCGGCCCGAGACTTGAGTGTGCTCGATTGGTGCCTCGGTACTTTGCTTGTTGTCGCTGACAATCCCTCCATCCTTAGAAACGGCTTGACCCCAAGCCGGTGCTCACGGAAACTTTTGCTTCAACGAAATCTTGTCCTCCCAGGTGGCTAGCTCAACAGAAGTATCGTTCCACTTGACCAACACTTGAACCAAGGAATCCGAGCCACGATGAATCACACATTGCTGTAGGATCTGTTCAGGGAACTGAAACTGAACATCAGGAGAAGGAAGTTGTGGGAGTGCCTGCTTGTTCGGGGCCAAAACCTTTCGCAGCACAGAGACATGGAAAACTGGGTGTAGACGGCTGGATGCTGGAAGTGCCAACTTGTAAGCCACTTCCCCAATACGCTCCAGAACTTCAAAAGGGCCATAGAACTTAAATGCCAGCTTGTGATTTGCTCAGGGTGCAACAGAAGACTGCAAATTCGGTTGGAGCTTGAGAAACACAAAATCTCCAACAACAAATTTTCTATCAGTGCGGTGCTTGTCAGCTTGAGATTTCATTCGTTGTTGAGCTCGCAGCAAGTGTTGACGCACTGAATTGATAATAACATGGCGATCATCCAACCATAGTTGAAGGTCTGCCGACTGGATAGTGTCATCAGGAGAGATGCCGAAGTGCCGAGGAGCATGAACATAGATAATTTCAAATGGAGATTTCCCCGTAGCAGAATGCCAATTAGTGTTGTACCAGTATTCACACAATGGTATCCATTTGGCCCAACGAGAGGGGCGAGAGCTGACAAAACATCGAAGGAAACACTCAACTTGCTGATTAACGCGCTCTGTTTGGCCATCAGACTGGGGATGTCGAGCAGAGCTCATGCGTAACAGAATGCCCGAGCGTTGGAAAAGCTCTTTCCTGAATGTGCTGGTGAAAATACGGTCTCGATCAGACACAATAGACAGAGGCATGCCATGCAGACGATAAACTAAGTTGATAAAAGCTTCAGCTACAGTAACTGCAGAAAACGGGTGATGCAGGGGAATGAAGTGGCCATACTTAGACAGCTTATCAATGACCACCGGCAAACAATTGTATCTTTCGGAGACCGGCAACCCTTCAACAAAATCCATTGTAACCATCTCCCATGGATTGTTAGGTACATGTAAAGGTTGCAACAACCCTGGATATGAAACACGCTCTGGTTTAGCTTGTTGACAGGTCAGACATTGTTGAACATATGTTTTAATAAACCCTCTCATGCCATGCCATCGAAACAACTGCTTGATACGCCTGTACGTAACAGGAAAACCAGAGTATCCTCCAATTGGGCTATCATGAAAAGTGGCCACTACGGTGCGTTGCAACTGAAGATCAGAGCCAACCCAAATGCATTTGCCAATGCACAGAATACCAGCTCTAAGAGAAAACTTACTGTCAGCTGCAGGGGAACTAGAAAGTTTCTACAGAAGTTCAGAGCAAAAGCTATCTTGGGAATAACTGTGAGCAATATCAGCAAGCCAAGTTGGTTGGGCCAAGGAAACCACATGTAACTCTGGCAACACACTGTCAGTTGTGTGAGGTTTTCGAGAGAGAGCATGTGCAACACCATTTTCCACACCATTTTTGTATACAATGGTATACTACAAACCTAGTAACTTGGTCAGAGCTTTCTGTTGCCATTTAGTGTGCAGCCGTTGATCGGAAAGACTTGCCAGATTGCACTGATCAGTTTTAATGATAAATTCCGACAATTGAAGATATTGACGCCAGTGCTCAACTGCAAGCAAAATTGCGAGGTATTCCTTCTCATAGACAGATAAAGTCTGATTTCTAGGCCCAAGAGCTTTACTTACAAAAGCTAGTGGGTGGCCCTCCTGCATAAGAATTGCTCCAATGCGCACATCACATGCATATGTCTCAACTATGAACTTCTTAGAAAAATCAGGCAAGGCTAGCACTAGTGTTGTAACCAGAGCTTGCTTTAAGGTTGTAAAAGCTAGTTGTTCTTGTTGTGTCCAATGGAATGGCACACCTTTTTTCAACAGGTTTGTGAGGGGTTTGCTGATAATACCATAATGAGAGATAAACTTTCTGTAGTTCCCAGTTGAACCAAGGAAACCACTAACTTCCTTAGCAGACACATGCACTGGCCAGTCTTGAATGCAGCTGATTTTTGCAGGGTCAGTAGCTACACCTTGTCCACTGATGATATGGCCTAGGTAACCAATCTAAGTTTAACCAAAAACACACTTGGAGAGTTTAACTTGCCATTGGTGTTGCATCAGTAACTTCAGAACATGTGCCAGGTGCTCCAAATGCAGAGCATAAGTAGCACTAAAAATCAGGGTATCATCAAAAAACACAACTGCATATTGTCTGAGACATGGAGCTAGTGTGTCATTCATTGCAAATTGAAAGGTATTTGGTCCTCCAGTCAATCCAAAAGACAACACTAAGAACTCAAAATGGCTACTATGTGTTTGGAAAGCAGTTTTATGCTCCTCACCAGGGGCCAATCTGATTTGATGATATCCAGCTCTAAGATCCAGTTTAGAAAACCAACAAGAACCCGCCAGGTCATCTAATAGCTCATCAATGACTGGAATAGGAAACTTACTTTTGACAGTAATGGCATTAAGGTGTCTATAATCAAACACAGGCCTCCAGGTTTTGTCCTTCTTCTGAACAAGTATCATGGGGGAAGAGAAAGCATTGTTGCTATGTCTGATGATCCCAGAAGCTAACATTTCCTGCACTTGTCTTTCCATTTCATCTTTCAAGGCAGGTGCAACTTTGTAGGGCCTAATACTGAAAGGTGTAGCTCCAGGTATTAATGGGATAGTGTGATCATACTTCCTTCTAGGTGGAAGGCCAGAAGGAGCAGCAAAAACAGGAGCAAATTCATCCAGAATAGCTTGGATGTCAGGAGGTAACTGAACCTGTTGTTGTTCTTCAGTTTTCAGTAAGGCAGACAGTTCTATCATGGCCAATAATTGTGGAGTGGCATCTTCTCCCAATAATGTGACCTGAGACCCCTGGGACTGAAAAGAGAGCCAGTGTTCAGCCCAATCTACTTGCATTGGACTATCGCCAGCTAACCAATCCAGTCCTAGAATACCATTGTAGGAGCCCAATGGGAAAACCTTGAAATCATTGATAAAGGTATGGCCATCAGTGGTCCATGAACCTGCAAGTAACTGTTGAGGAGAAGGAACCATGCCACCATTGGCCACCTTAACCAGGCTCATAGGCATTGAAGGAATCCCTTGCAACTTAGCTGCAACTGCACAGTCTACGAAGGAATGAGCGCTACCAGAATCTACAAGGAAAATCAAATCATGGCCTTGCAAATGAACCTTTATCTTCATAGTAGACACAGCAGGAGCAGAGATACATATGGCATTAGCTTCACTACTGAAATCTTCTTCGGTATCATTAGGTTCGGCAGGCATACTCTGCACATACTCAAGCATTTCCTGCACAACATGTAACTGTACTTCTTGTTTGCAACGATAATCCTTAGCCCAGCGTTCACCACAAATGAAACAAAGTCCCTTGGTTTTCCTGTATGCTCTTACAGCAGACCAGCGATCTTCTGTAGGGGCATTGCGCCCAGTGTCAGAGGAACGTTTGTCTTCACTTGATTTATTGACAAAGAACTTGCTGGCAGACTGAGAAGGCTGCTTACTGGAAACTGAACTGACTGAAGCGGCCGAAACATCACCCAGTTCTTCTGACAAAAGTGCCAGAGCATAAGTAGAGTCCAAATCTGGAGGTTCTTGAATGCCAACAATCAACCATACAGAAGGAACTAAGCCTTCCATAAATCTGGTTACATAGTGTACGGGTTGGGATTAGTTTCATAGGCATTCAATTGATCATACAATTCAGAGAACCGTTCCACATAGTCTTCCACTATACTAGTCTGACGAACATAAAACATTGGGCGCAAAATATTCTGATGCTTGTTACGGCCAAAACAGGACTGCAACAGTTCACAAAATTCAGACCAGGATACATTTGGTGCACGGCGCTGAACAGACTCTAACCAGCGAGCCGCAGTACCCTCAAACAACGCAGAAGCAAACGGGATCCATTGAACCTGCGGGGTGTTCCAAAACCTGACGAAATCTTCACGGCGAGATTGCCACAGTTTTGGGTTGGAACCATCAAAACGGGGCAATTCGATCCGCAGCCCCAAGCCCATGAGATCAGACTAAACAGACCAGAATCCATCACTGACAGGTATAAGCTGGCGCTGAGAGAGAGGATCTGCTGGCATACCTTGGGCCGGTGGTGGAAGGTACTTCGGGCCTAAATTTCGCAGCTCCGCGTCAGAGCGGAATCCATCCGATCCACTCGAACCACTGCCTATTGAAGTGGGTCGGGACGCAGTGCGCGGAGATGGTGACGCCGTGGGTAAGGAAGCAGCGCCGCGGTCGGCACTGATTTCGCCCCTTAGCTCGTCCAGATCGACGCCGATGGCGAGCTTGACGTCGTCGATGCGACCAGAGAGCAGATCCAGCTTACTGTCGAGCTTGGCGAGGGCGGAGACCATCTCCTCATTGCGCTCGGAGGAGCTCTTGGACAGGGCAGCGTCGAAATCTGCCCGAAGGAGATCGTAGATCGCCTTGGTTTCGGGAAAAAAATTGTCCATGGCTTCAGCTCGTCGCCGATCGGCGAGCTGTGTCTGGTGGCGGTGGACGAGAAAATCCAGGGTGGGGAAGCGCGAAGAATGGCTCTGATACCAGATTGTTAAGGGATTGTCTCTCAATTCGCCATTACATTGGTCTCATGGAGCTATAGGAGAAATGGAGGAAAGGGAGAGTACATATTGCGCTGCAAGCGAAAGGAAAGGGAAAGCTACTAGCCGTTTGCCACCGCTTGTCCACGAGCTCCGTGCTGCTTGGCTTAAGTACCGGCTCCCACATGGGCCCACTCAGGCCCAGCCAGCAGAGCTGGTAAGCGAGGCTGCCTCCTGGGCCGGCCCGAGACTTGAGGGTGCTCGATTGGTGCCTCAGTACTCTGCTTGCTGTCGCTGACAATAGCATAGGTCCTACTGGTAAGCGAGCCGACGCGTCGTAGCCTGAAGCGCATCCAGCATGCCATCAAGACGAACTCGGTCTCGCATCCTAGAGAGCGGACGTCAATGCTACAGAAAAGCAAAGAATTTGAAGAAGGGGTCAGCCGCCTGCCTCGGGAAGATTAGCTCAATCACCATCTTATTACGGGTCGTCCAGAGGGTCCAGGACATAGCGGCGAAAATAAGCCAAAATAGGCGTCGGCATCGCCCACATTGGGTGACCCTGGCTTGGAGAAACTCCGTGAGGTCCTAGGCCTCCCAGTCGGGTCCAAGAGCTTCACGTGTGAATTTCCACAGGGCCCTAGCCGCCGTACAAGATAAAATGATGTGTGTTTCCATCTTCGGGACCACGCATAGGGGGCACATGCCGCCGTTGGGTCCGTGCCGCTTAAGCACCTCCGTCCCCGAAAGGGAGGCAATTACGGAGTAGATGCCAGACGAAAATTTGCATCCTCAGGGGCAGGGGGGCCTTCCATAAGGGAGACAACCAAGGGACAATGGGGGAGCGGCATATCGCCTTATATGCCGAGCTTACCGAAAATTCCCTAGAGGGAGAAAGGCGCCAGGCCACCGTGTCCGGATAGTCCGGGAGGGCCTGTGGCAGGGTGTCGAGTAGGCGGTTCCACTCGGCCATTTCCATCTGGCCGAATGAATGTCTGAACCTAATATCCCATTGCCCTTGGCGGACGGCCGCATAGACAAGAAGGGATGTGTCCTCGCATATGGAGAACAGACCAGGGAACCCAACTCTGAAAGGCTCATCCCCAACCCATGGGTCCAGCCAGAACTGGGTCCCATCCCCATTACCTGTAGTGAAGGAAATACCTAGGCGAATTTCCTCTTTGATTTTTTATATAGCACGTCAGAATTGAGATCCGCCCGTGCGGGAGCAAGCTAGGAGTGGCTCACCCCTTAAGTACTTCGCCTGGAGGAGTGCTAGCCACAAGCCACTGTCATTACGGAGGATCCGCCATACCCACCATAGCATGAGGGCAGTATTCATAGAGCGGGAGGCCGTGATTCCCAACCCACCGTGGTCCTTGGGCATGCATATATCTGCCCATTTGACCATGTGGTACTTCTGGTGGCCATCAGAGGCCTGCCAGAAGAACCTGGCGAGCTCCTTATCGAACGATCTATGAACGCACTCCGGCAAGATAATACAACCCCATCATATACATGGAGAGACTTGCCATGTTAGCACTAATGAGTATTGTGTTCACGCTAAGCCACTATGGTATCATAAACTTTTGAACATAAATGACGGACATGGGTCCGTCAGTTCGTGGATGTACTACTCTAAAAACATAGCCTCCATTATTTTGCTTGTCCCCATGCATCGGCAGATAGGATACGTATTCCATGCGTTTTTATGCAATTGCACCAGGAGGAGAAACTCCATGTCCATACAAACCCTCAGTTAATTAACGAAAAACGGTTAATCCATATACATAATACATGTGAACAAATGCACCGCCAACCCACCAAGCACATTGACACACCAAGGAATTACAATGAAATAGGCCTCGCATACGTCGTGGCATCCTCACTCTCCATCAAGTGAGCTAGTATGGAAACCTAAGAGCATCTATAGCCGGACATGGCTAATTCGGACCCTCAAACGCGTCTGCGGGCACTGACCGGGCACGCCTTATTTGTTGTCTTTCACACCCGCGTCCCTCGTATCCGAAATATCAAAACCATACAAACCATGCAACGCTAGGTAAAATACGATCAACGGAAGAAGTTCATCGGATCAGCTTTCATCGCCGGTTAAAAGAAGCATAGTTCAACGGAGTTCAAGGGCGAACAGTGCAAATCAATACTAGAAACTAGTTAAACATAATTAAAATATAAACAAAACGGGGAAGGGCGGAGGAAATCACCATTTCCTCGCCGGCCCCTTCCCCTTTCGGCCGTCAACGCGGCTATGCCCCTCCTCCGTGTCGGCGTCGGTGTGTGAAGGTGCGTCGTCGTCGAAGCTGGAGGTGGAGCCATCCGTCAGGTCAGAGTCAGAGCTGCACCTCATGCCCGACAGCCTATGTAGCAGGCGGTCCTGCTCCTTGGCATGGCGGGCCACCTTCGCCACCGCCTCCTTATTTGCCTTGCGCTTCGACAACTCGATGGCGAGTCGAAGCGCCTTGGCATTCTTGCGGTGGAGACGGCGTGCATCTGTCTCCGCCGTCGTGAGAAAGCGGCAAAGGACCGACGCGAGGAGCGCGTCCTCGGGATCGACCGGCGCGCTCGCACATGAACGGCGCACGAACAACGCCTCTCCTTCTCCCTCGCCCTCTGCCGCTCATGTCGGGCTACACACGCCTCAGGCTCGGGTGTCCTCATTCGCCCTGGTGCGGGCACGAGGACCCAATGATGGTCGGGTACCACTTCCGGACCAGTGGATGGTGCAGGTGGGCGGCGTACCTGAAGGAGCGGCGTGGAGCTATCGGAGCTTCGCGCCGGGCGGGAAGGGCCGGCGATGTCGTCTACGCTGCTTCGACGGGCGACGAGCGCTGATGAAGAAGATATGCCGCTGTCGGGACCGCCTAACTCGAGCAGGGACCTCCTCAAGGCGATGCGGAGGGCCACCTCCTCCACATCGATGTTGGAGCCGTCAGATTCTGCACCGGAGCTGCTTCCATCGTCGCCCACCTGATCGGAGGGGAGGGGATCATAAGTGGAGTGGAGGGGAGGGGATCGGAGGTGGAATGGACGGAGAGGGGAGTGGAGTGACTGGTGTCTAGGGTTTTCCTTATGGGGGCATATGTGGGTTGGTGGTGGGTCGGGCTGACATGGCGGGCGCGCCCAGGACACCGCATCTCCGCCCCATATTTGGGCTGGATATGAGGGGTGCCGATCAGTCCGGGCGTTTGAGGCCCGTTTAGGGCGCCCGTCTGGGTCAATTTTTTGTGACCGGGGGTGACCGGGCGTCCTGCCCGGACGTTTGAGACGGGTTTGAGAGGTACAGCTATACATGCTCTAAGAATGGGGTGAAGACCACGACAGGCTTCCGAGGAAGCACAAAAGACACAAAGACCATGCACCACAACTTAAATTATCCATCTAGTCAGCTCACATGTCATCTTCACACATATATATGTCTTGTTAGTTTCAGAGAGAAAATGTGGCAAAATACATCACATGATTACAACTAAAGCATCTCCAAGGCTAACACGCAAACTGTCCGCATCCATCCGGATCTCGCTGTCCGGACCGCCGAAGCCATCCAACGCGGGCATGTATCGGTACTCGGGAGTCGGGACGGTCCGGACGCGTTTTCTCCCGCAAAATAGAGACAAACGTGGGGGGGGGGGACTTTGCGGGTGTCCGGACACCAGACACGTAGGACTCCGACGCCCCCGGCCCACCCAAAACCCTTCTCGGAACTCGCGCCTTGACGTGGCTTGAGACTGCGTCGGTATTTCCCCAAAGAGGAAGGGATGATGCAGCACAGCGACGGTAAGTATTTCCCTCAGTTATGAAACCAAGGTTATCGAACCAGTAGGAGGATCACCACCACCCAATAAGTAGTAGCTACACACAAACAACAAATACTTGCAACCCGACGCGAAAGAGAGGTTGTCAATCTCTCTACGGTAAAAAGATAGATTAGGTAGTGATAGATAGGAGAGATAGATCTCTCAAGAACACAAATAAAAAGAGTAAATATGCAGCAATATATTTTTGGGTTTTTAATTTTGTAGATCTGAAAACAAAGAGTGCAAAAACGTAGATCAGAAAGCAATATGATGGAAAAGTAGACCCGGGGGCCGTAGGGTTCACTAGTGGCTTCTCTCATGAGTATAGCACACGGTGGGTGAACAAATTACTGTTGGGCAATTGATAGAAAATCGAATAGTCATGACGATATCCAAGGCAATGATGATTATAGAGGCATCACGTCCAAGATAGATAGACCGACTCCTGCCTGCATCTACCACTATTACTCCACACATTGACCGCTATCCAGCATGCATCTAGTGTATTAAGTTCATGGAAAAACGAAGTAATGCAATAAGAACGATGACATGATGTAGACAAGATCTATTCATGTAGGAATAGACCCCATCTTGTTATCCTTAATAGCAACGATACATGCGTGTCTTGCTGCCCCTTCTGTCACTGGGAAAGAACACCGCAAGATCGAACCCATCACAAAGCACCTCTTCCCATGGCAAGAAAAATCAATCTAGTCGGCCTAACTAAACCAAAGATTCGGAGAAGAAATACGAGGCTATAAGTAATCATGCATATAAGAGATCAAAGAAGACTCAAATAATATTCATGGATAGAAACTTATCATGAACTCAAAATTCATCGGATCCCAACAAACACACCGCAAAAGTTTACATCAAATAGATCTCGAAGAGACCATTGTATTGAGAATCATAAGAGAGAGAGAAGAAGCCATCTAGCTACTCCCTACGGACCCGTAGGTCTGTGCTGGACTACTCACGCGTCATCGGAGAGGCACCTATGAGGAAGATGAACCCCTCAGTGATGGTGTTTAGATTGGATCTCGCGGTTCTGGAACTTGCGGCGGCTGGAATTGTGTTTCGTCAACTCCCCTAGGGTTTTTGGAATATTTGGGAATTTATAGGCATCAGAGGCGGTGCGGAAGGGGGCCGAGGAGGGCACAACCCATCAAGGCGCGCCGGAGCCCCCCGGCGTGCCCTGGTGGGTTGTGGTCTCCACGGCCCACCTCTCCGGCAGTTCTTTGGCCCACTGGGTGTCTTCTGGTCCATAAAAACTCTCCAAAAAGTTTCGTCGCGATTGGACTCCGTTTGGTATTGATTTTCTGCGAAGTAAAAAACAAGCAAAAACAGCAACTGGCACTTTGGCACTATGTCAATAGGTTAGTCCCAAAAAATGATATAAAGTTGCTATAAAATGATTATAAACATCCAAGAATGATAATATAACAGCATGGAATAAGCAAAAATTATAGATACGTTGGAGACGTATCAGCATCCCCAAGCTTAATTCCTACTCGTCCTCGAGTAGGTAAATGATAAAAAACAGAATTTTTGATGTGGAATGCTGCCTAACATGTTCATCACATTCTTTTCTTTTGTATAGCATGGACATTTGGACTTATAATGATTCAAAGCAATAGTCTAGTTTTAACATAATGACTTCAATACTCAAGCATGTCAACAAGCAACCATGTCTTTCAAAATATCAGCACTAAAGAAAGTTGTCCCTAGCCCATCATGCTCAGTCATTCATCCATTCATGAAACACACTCAAATATTAGCTATGCCCAATGCTCAAGTACGATCATAGTGCCCCCTAGTTGGTGCTTATAAGAGAAGATGGAGACTCAAAGCAAAAATAAAAATTGCATAAAGTAAATAGATAGGCCCTTCGCAGAGGGAAGTAGGGATTTGTAGAGGTGCCAGAGCTCAAGTTTTGAAATTGAGAGAGAAAAAATATTTTGAGTGGCATGCTTTTCCTGTCAACGAAAACGACAAAGTAGCTCACAATACTTTCCATGCTAGATATATCATAGGCGGTTCCCAAACAGAAAATAAAGTTTATTCCTTTTTCCACCAAACTTTCACTTTCCATGGCGGGCTGTATCCACGGTTGCCTTCCATACCAACACTTTCCAAGGAATTTATTATTTGACAACATAAAGTAAATATTTTTTCCTTTTTCTTTTTCATTTTGGGAATGGGCATCCCTATTACCGCCGCACTCTCGTGCAATGACAAGTGAATAAACACTCATCTTGAGAATAAGACATCTAGCATGGAAAAATATTGGACACTCCCCACCGTTTCATGAGCGGTACGGGCACACAAAAGAGAAAATTTATTTTGAAAATTTAGAGATGGCACATACAAATTTGCTTGGAACGGCATGGAAATGCCGCATATAGGTAGGTATGGTGGACTCATAAGGCAAAACTTGGTTTAAGGATTTTGGATGCACAAGTAGTATTTCTACTTAGTACAAATGGAGGATAGCAAATAGATTGGGAAGCAACCAAACCAAGAAACGAAAATTCACATAAGTGAGCATTGAACATAACTAACTCCGAATAATGCACCACAAGTAGGATGTAACTTCATTGCATAACTATTGACTTTCGTGCATGCATAGGGAATCACAAACCTTAACACCAATATTCCTACTAAGCATAATTACTCACTAACATGACTCACATATTACTATCATCATGTTTCAAAACTATTACAAGGAATCATGTTTAATTTGTCCAATGATCTTCGTGAATTTTTTTATTATATCCTCCTTGGATATCTATCACTTTGGGACTAGTTTCATATATTGCCATTGCTTTTTGGCAAGCTCAAACAAATTTAAGTGAAGCACATGAGCATAAAGATTTCATCTCTCAAAATAGTATAAGTGAAGCACGAGAGGATTTCTTCAAAATTTACCTACTCTCAAATTAATCTAAGTGAAGCATGAGAGTATTTCTACAAAAATTTCCAAGCACCCCGTGCTCAAAAACATATAAGTGAAGCACTAGAGCAATTCTATAGCTCAAAAAATTTTAAGTGAAGCACATAGAGCAATTCTAACAAATCATAGTATGATTTTGGCTCTCTCAAATAGGTGTGTCCAACAAAGATACAAGTGAAAAACTAACAAACAAAGCAAGCAAAGATACAAGACGCTCCAAGCAAAACTCATGATATGTGACGAATAAAAATATAGCTCCAAGTAAAATACCGATGGTCGTTAGAAGAAAGAGGGGATGCCACTCGGGGGCATCCCCAAGCTTAGTTGCTTGTTTCTCTTTGGATATATCTTGGGGGTGTGGTAGCATCCCCAAGCTTAGGCTCTTTTCACTCCTTATTCCTTCATCCATCGTGATCTCACCCAAAACTTGAAAACTTCAATCACACAAAACTCAACAAAATCTTCATGAGATCCGTTAGTATAATAAAGCAAATCACTACTTTAGGTACTATTGCAAACCCATTCATATTTTATTATTGCATTATACCTACTGTATTTTAACTTTACCATGGCTCATACCCTTCAATATAACCCATAGATTCATCAAAACAAGCACACAATGCAACGAAAACAGAATCTGTCTTAAACAGAACAGTCAGAAGTAATCTGTACTCTACCCATACTTATGTAACTCTCAAAATTCTGCAAAAATTAGGATAACGTAAGGAATTTGTATAGAAACACTGTGTTAAAATTTCAGCTCACGATCACGTTCCAGCCAAAAATGAAAATTCATATGCTGGACGCAAAGTTTCTGTTTCAGATTCAGCATCACTTCTACTCATCCTATGAATCATCCTAAAGGCTTTACTTGGAACAAACACTAAATAAACCATAAAAACACAATCATAACAGAGGTATAATTGTTTCAACACTAAAAAATAGAAAGGAAAAAGCAAAAATTTATTTATTCATTGGGTTGCCTCCCAACAAGCGATATCGTTTTATGCCCCTAGCTAGGCATGATGATTTCAATGATGCTCACATAAAAAGTAGTAATTGAAATATGCAAAAGAGCATCATGAATCTCATGAAAAACACATTTAAGTCTAACCCACTTCCTATGCATAGGGATTTTGTGAGCAAACAATTTATGGGAACAAGAATCAACTAGCATAGGAAGGCAGAACAAGCATAACTTCAAAACTTTGAACACATGGGGAGGAAACTTGATATTATTGCAATTCCTACAAGCATATGCTCC
Source organism: Elymus sibiricus (assembly GCA_039707655.1). Taxonomy (NCBI): domain Eukaryota; kingdom Viridiplantae; phylum Streptophyta; class Magnoliopsida; order Poales; family Poaceae; genus Elymus; species Elymus sibiricus. Next base: position 155,050,875 of record CM077669.1, read on the forward strand.
TCCCTCATAATAAATTTCAGTAGCATCATGAAGGAATTCAACAATATAACTATCACATAAATCATTCTTTTCATGATGCACAAGCATAGAATTTTCATTACTCTCCACATAAGCAAATTCCTTTTCATCCATGGTAGTGGGAGCAAACTCAACAAAATAACTATCATGAGACACTTGATTGACATAACCACATTGCAAATTAAAACCATGATGATCAGTTTCATGGTTATCATTACTCATTATAGCATACGTGTCATCACCATCACCATAAATAGGAGGCATGCAATCATCATAATAAATTTGTTCATCAAAACTTGGGGGACTAAAAATATCATCTTTATCAAACTTAGCATCCCCAAGCTTGTGGCTTTGCATATCATTAGCATCATGGATATTTAGAGAATTCATACTAGCAACATTGCAATCATGCTCATCATTCAAAGGACTATCATGAATCATCTTATAAATTTCTTCTTTCAACACTTCATCAAAAAATTTAGATTCATAATTTTCAAGCAAAACTTCATAGAGATAATCAAGTGCACTCAACTCACTAGCAATTGGTTCATCATAATTTGGTCTTTTGAAAAGATTAGCAAGTGGATGAGGATCCATATCAATAGATTTTTAGCAAGCAAAGATGCAAGCAAATAGAAGGCACATGGCAACACAAGCAAAGATAGCAAACAAGCAAGAGATCTGACGAGAAAAAGGCAAACGAAAAAGAGGGCGAATAAAACAGCAAATTGGTGAAGTGGGGGAGAGGAAAACGAGAGGCAAATGGCAAATAATGTAATTGCAAGGAGATGAGATTTGTGATTAGGAACTTGGTAGATGATGGTGGAGTCCCCTCGACGCCTACGATAGGCACGTAGAAGAGACCGCTTCCTCCTCGGCAACGGCGCCAGAAATTCCTTTGACGTGGCTTGAGACTGTGTCGGTATTTCCCCAAAGAGGAAGGGATGATGCAGCACAGCGACGGTAAGTATTTCCCTCAGTTATGAAACCAAGGTTATCGAACCAGTAGGAGGATCACCACCACCCAATAAGCAGCACCTGCACACAAACAACAAATACTTGCAACCCGACACGAAAGAGAGGTTGTCAATCTCTCTATGGTAAAAAGATAGCTTAGGTAGTGATAAATAAGAGAGATAGATCTCTCAAGAACACAAATAAAAATAGCAGATATGAAGCAATATATTTTTGGGTTTTTGATTTTGTAGATCTGAAAACAAAGAGTGCAAAAACGTAGATCAGAAAGCAATATGATGGAAAAGTAGACCCGGGGGTCGTAGGGTTCACTAGTGGCTTCTCTCATGAGTATAGCACACGGTGGGTGAACAAATTATTGTTGGGCAATTGATAGAAAATCGAATAGTCATGATGATATCCAAGGCAATGATCATTATATAGGCATCACGTCCAATATAGATAGACTGACTCCTGCCTGCATCTACCACTATTACTCCACACATCGACCGCTATCCAGTATGCATCTAGTGTATTAAGTTCATGGAAAAACGGAGTAATGCAATAAGAACGATGACATGATGTAGACAAGATCTATTCAGGTAGGAATAGACCCCATCTTGTTATCCTTAATAGCAACGATACATGCGTGTCTTGCTGCCCCTTCTGTCACTGGGAAAGAACACCGCAAGATCGAACCCATCACAAAGCACCTCTTCCCATGGCAAGAAAAATCGATCTAGTCGGCCTAACTAAACCAAAGATTTGGAGAAGAAATACGAGGCTATAAGTAATCATGCATATAAGAGATCAAAGAAGACTCAAATAATATTCATGGATAGAAATTGATCATGAACTCAAAATTCATCGGATCCCAACAAACACACCGCAAAAGTTTACATCAAATAGATCTCCAAGAGACCATTGTATTGAGAATCATAAGAGAGAGAGAGAAGAAGCCATCTAGCTACTGCCTACGGACCCGTAGGTCTATGGTGGACTACTCACGCATCATCGGAGAGGCACCTATGAGGAAGATGAACCCCTCCGTGATGGTGTTTAGATTGGATCTCGTGGTTCTAGAACTTGCGGCGGCTGTAATTGTGTTTCGTCGACTCCCCTAGGGTTTTTGGAATATTTGGGAATTTATAGGCATCAGAGGCGGTGCGGAAGGGGGCCGAGGAGGGCACAACCCATCAGGGCGCGCCGGGCCCCCTCTGGCACGCCCTGGTGGGTTGTGGTCTCCATGGCCCACCTCTCCGGCAGTTCTTTGGCCCACTGGGTGTCTTCTGGTCCAGAAAAAATCTCCATAAAGTTTCGTCGCGATTGGACTCCGTTTGTTATTGATTTTCTGCGAAGTAAAAAACAAGCAAAAAACAGCAACTGGCACTTTGGCACTATGTCAATAGGTTAGTCCCAAAAAATAATATAAAGTTGCTATAAAATGATTGTAAAACATCCAAGAATGATAATATAATAGCATGGAACAAGCAAAAATTATAGATACGTTGGAGACGTATCACGCCTTCATCCTCCCTATTTTCTCTTCTTCCTTCTTGTTCTCTTGCCATCTCCATCGCTCCACCACCCCGGCCGCCACGTCACACCCCTACCAGAACTCTACCTTTCTGCCACCTCCAACGCTCCAGCAGGGCTCCGCCCCGCTTCTCCTCCGTCGTCGTTCACCCCTGTCCTCTAACCATCCCATCAGGTACCATCTGCTACTGCTATACTCACCATGTCTGGTAACTGTTTGATGAATCATCAGAGCTAAAAACACTTTTTCCTTCTTCTTTCTAGCAATGGATTCCGATTTCGAGTACATATAAGAGCAGTATGTTGTACTCCGATGAGACGACGACGATGCAGGCGGCCCTTGAATACACGAAGCATGCGGAGGAGCATGTTCTCAATTTCAAGGGCTCAATCAAGGGTCATCGAGTGCTCAACCGCAACAAGACACGCGGCCATTTGACACTGATGGCCGACTACTTTGCCACCGATGCACTCTTCGCTGACCATTTTCATCAGCATTTTTGGATGTGCAAGACTATCTTCGAACGTTTGTACCATGGCGTCCGGTCCTATGATGATTATTTCATCCTAAACAAGGATGTCGTGGGAACGATTGGGTTCTCTGGTTACTAGAAGTGCACGGCCGCACTCCAGATGCTTGCATATGACACGACCGTTTATTCATGGGACGAGTACCTACAGATGTCTCAGAGCAACTGTCGTGGAGATGCCATGGTCGGGTTTGCAACTGTCATGGTAGAGGTGTTCGGACCTTAGTACCTGAGAGAACCAACTTTGGCAGACACCGAGAGGCTCTTGGCAATCCCAGAAGCAAGAGGGTGGACATGTTTGCTTGAATCTCTTGACTGCATGCATTGGAAATGGAAGAACTGCCTGAAGGCTTTACAAGAGAAATATCAGGGTCATGTTAAGAAGCCCACCATAATTCTTAAAGCAGGTGCATCACAAGATCTTTGGATTTGGCACTCTATCTTTGGCATGCACGGGTCTCATAATGACATCAATGTGCTGCAACGATCATCGTTGTTTGCGAGGCTGACTGACGGAAAAGGTCCTCCTTGCCACTATACTGTCAATGGACATTGGTACAACTACAACATGGGCTACTATCTGGTTGGCGGTAACTATCCTCCGTGGGCTACCTTTGTCAGTACCATCTCTAACCCCGTTGGCCAGAAAAAGGCTCACTTTGCCCAAAGACATGGAGCGGCTAAAAAGGATGTCGAGAGAGCATTTGGAGTCCTGCAGGCCCGTTTTGCAGTTGTTCGTTGACCTGCTAAACATTGGTATTCGGAGACCTTATGGGAGGTGATGACATGTTGTGTGATCATGCACAACATTATCGTCGAGGATGAGAGTGACGTGTTGCCACAGCTCTAGAATTTGAGAACATGGGTGATCCTATCCAACTTCCTAACCAGAATTTGGCCGCATTTGAAAATCTTATTCAAATGCATCAACAAATTCGGTATCGCCCAACTCATGAGCAGCTGAAGGAAGATCTGATTGAGCATCAGTGGACGGTTAAAGGGGAAAATAATGTTGAGATGTAATATTTGAACTTTTAAAAATTTGAACTACTGCTGCATGCGGCTATTTGAACGTATATACCCTATGTATGCGGCTATTTGATCATGTAGACTTAAAAAAGAGAGAAAGGCCGGATGCATGTGACTTCGGTTGGATGGCGGCCTCCCGATCCGTGTCTGCGGACGGATGCGGGAGGAAATTTGCGGGTTGCCGTTGGAGATGCCCTAAGTTCTTTCATATGGGGTTGCGCAAAAAAATGTTCTTTCATATGGGTTGGCAACAAATATTCCACTAAGAAAATCTATGAATAACTATTCGGCAATCCCCCTGCTGTTGCTGCAACATTTAAATGGACCTGGAAATTTGCTTGTTTGTCCAAACAGAAATTGTTCTTTGGGCTTCTAATCCGGGATAGTTTTTTTTTGGAAAACACCCCTTATATTAATTAAGTTAACAAAATGTTATTACAATCATTCATTACAGCATACGCCACGCATGGCAGGACAGAGTTAACAAGCAACCCCTCGGACCTGCTACTAAAACTAAACTTAGCAATCTCATGTGCCACCTCATTGACACGCCGACTTATTTTAAAAAAACTCAAATTTTGGAACATCTTGGCAATACTCAGAGCCTCTTTCTTCAGATCAATGAGAGGGGATTTGTCAAGCTTCTCATTGAGTCTGGTAGGTTGAACTTGAGGGACCTACTTATCAGAAAGCACTTCTATGTTGAATCTGGTAGTTGTGTCCTCTGCAGTAATAGTAATTTGGAAGATGTCATGCACCTATTCTTCTCATGTGACTTCAGCCAAAACTTCTGGGCTAATCTAGGAACCACATGGATATCTGATATGTTGATAGAAGGGAGACAGAGAATGAACATGAATTAATACAGAGAAATCATCATTGTAGGATGCTAGAGCATATTAACCCACAGAAATAGCATCATTTTTTTTACCATAAAGTGAAAGACCTCAACTATCGTATTAAATGTTTCAAGGAACATTTCCAAACGATCATGAAAATAGCCAAGCCTAGCCTTAAAGATGGTATGGACGCACGGCTTGATACCTTGTAATCTGCTTCCTATTGTACTCTCCATCTCCTAACTCCCACATTGTCACTACTAGGGAAAAGCCTAGCAGTAGCGTGGGTTAAGGGCCTAGCAGTAGCGCGGGCACCAGCGCTACAGCTAACCTATAGCAGTAGTGGCGGTACACAAGCGCTACTGGTAAGTACAGTAGCAGTAGCGCGTTGCAGAGCCCGCGCTACTGATAACTAGTAGTAGCGCCCGTATCTAACCCGCGCCACTACTAATTGCGCATGTTTCTTTTTTTATATTTATGTTGTATTTACACACGGTTATACATATTAATATAGAACATCAATAATAATTGTGCCAGGTCATATAACTTATCATCCTCTTAATCATCTAACTTATCATCCTCTTAATCATTTAACAACTCACCATCCTCTTAATCATCTAACAACTCATCATCATCTTAATCATCTAACAACCTCATCCTAATCTATCATGCGAAGTTAATATAAACCAGAAAAACTTTTCTCTCATAGGACCTAGTCCTGCCTCCTAGGTAAAATGTCATAAAACAGAATAATACCTATGTCTCCATGGTGAAGCAAAGAGATCCAACGGTCTCCAACTTGTGCCTTGCGGTCCTTCTTTATTTCTCCCCATGCTTCAATTTGGAGCCGTCCTTGTGGTTTGCGCTTAGTCGAGTATAGAGAAGCGAACTGGACCCTCGTAGGGCTTTTAATTGTCATATAACCTTTGCCATGCATCAACGGCGGCACAATACTATTTGGCAGTTTCTGTTGAAGAACATAATAGTAGCCTAGTTAGCAATGTAATCAACACCATTTACGCAATAGTAGTGTACTTAATTAGCAACTCTTACCAAAACATAGGCACTAGGAGGTGTTCCCTGCAATAACATACACACATGTCCAAATAGACCTAATTCAATATCGGTTGACTTTCGGTCTATCGAGGCTTTCCTTAAATAACTCTCATATCTCATGGTGTGTTGGTGCGCAATCTCTCACACTGATATGGTGGTGTATATATGTTGGTGGACACTTGTTGGGGAACGTTGCATGGGAAACAAAAAATTTCCTACGCACACACAAGATCTATCCATGGTGATGAGCATCTACGAGAGGGAGAGTGAATCTACATACCCTTGTAGATCGCTAAGCGGAAGCGTTAAGAAACGCGGTTGATGTAGTCGAACGTCTCCGCGAACCAAATCGCAAGTCGTCCCTCGATCCGATCACGAACTAGTGCCGAACGGACGGCACCTCCGCGTTCAACACACGTACGGCTTGATGACGCCTTCACCTCCTCGATCCAGCGAGCGATGGTGAAGTAGTAGATGAGTTCCGGCAGCACGACGGCGTGGTGATGTTGGTGAGGAACAATCTCTGCAGGGCTTCGTCAAGCACTACGGAGATTATGACGGGAGAACTAGAGAGTTAGGGTTGCCGACACATGGCTTGGGAAATCTTAATGTGTCCCGTGTGCTAGCCCTGCCCCTCTATTTATATGTTGAGCCTTGGGGTCTAAACTTGGAGTAAAAGCCTCCTCCAGGTCGGTTTTGCCCGCACAAGGTCGGTTTGGCCCGCAGGGAAAGAGTCCAACTCGGATCCCTGCAGTACCGCGCACAAGCGGTAGTACCGCTCACGAGCGGTAGTACCGCTTGAGCGGTAGTACCGCTTCACACAAGCGGTAGTACCGCTTGGGCGGTAGTACCGCTTCCAACAAGCGGTAGTACCGCTTACGCGGTAGTACTGCCTTTACCAGCGGTAGTACCGCTTAAGGCAGTAGCAAAACTTCCTTTTGCACTTTCCAATACCTCATGGGCTTTACCCCTTTGGCTCATATAAAGTGTTGCTGCACCCAAACACTTCGGTAAACACCCGAAACCCCTTCCGGTGAATTCCGGAACCTTTCCGGAGATCAAAACACTATTATCACATATATTAATCTTTACCTCCGGACTCTTCCGGAGACCCTCGTCATGTCCTGGATCTTATCCGGGACTCCGAACAACCTTCGGTCACCAACACAATAACTCAACTATACTAATTGTCACCAAACGTTAAGTGTGGAGACCCTGCGGGTTCGAGAACTATGTAGACATGACCGAGACACCTCTACGATCAATAACCAATAGCGGGACCTGGATGCCCATATTGGCTCCTACATATTCTACGAAGATCTTTATCGGTCGAACCTCTATGTCAAGGATTCAGTTAATCCCGTATGCTGTTCCCTTTGTTCTTCGGTATGTTACTTGCCCGAGATTCGATCGTCGGTATCTCTATACCTAGTTCAATCTCGTTACCGGCAAGTCTCTTTACTCGTTCCGTAATACAAGATCTCGTGGCTAACACTTTAGTCACATTGCTTGCAAGGCTCATTGTGATGTTGTATTACCGAGTGGGCCCTGAGATACCTCTCCGTCACACGGAGTAACAAATCCCAGTCTTGATCCATGCCAACCCAACAGACACCCTCGGAGATACCTGTAGAGCACCTTTATAGTCACCCAGTTACGTTGCGACGTTTGATACACACAAGGTACTCCTCCGATGTCAGGGAGTTGCATGATCTCATGGTCATAGGAACAGATACTTGACATGCAGAAAACAATAGCAATAAACTGACACGATCATATGCTACGTTCGTAGTTTGGGTCTTGTCCATCACATCATTCTCCCAATGATGTGATCCCGTTATCAAATGACATCTCATGTCCATGGCTAGGAAACCTTCACCATCTTTTGATCAACGAACTAGTCAACTAGAGGCTTACTAGGGACACAGTGTTGTCTATGTACCCACACATGTATTTGAGTTTCCAATCAATACAATTATAGCATGGATAATAAACGATTATCATGAACAAGGAAATATAATAATAACCAATTTATTATTGCCTCTAGGGCATATTTCCAACAGTCTCCCACTTGCACTAGAGTCAATAATCTAGTTCACATCACTATGTGATTTACATTGTAATGAATCGAACACCCATGCAGTTCTGGTGTTGTTCATGTTTAGCCCTTGGAAGAGGTTTAGTCATTGGATCTGCAACATTCAGATCCGTGTGTACTTTGCAAATATTTATGTCGTCCTCCTTGATGTAATCGCGGATGGAATTGAAACGTCGCTTTATGTGTCTGGTCCTCTTGTGAAATCTTGGTTCCTTGGCTAGAGCAATGGCACCAGTATTATCACAAAACAGAGTCATTGGGTTAAGCGCACTAGGCACTACTCCAAGATCTGTCATGAACTCCTTCATCCAGACACCTTCCTTCGCCGCCTCCGAGGCAGCGATGTACTCCGCTTCGCATGTAGAATCAGCTACCACGCTTTGCTTGGAACCGCACCAGCAAACCGCACCCCCATTAAGAATAAATACGTATCCGGTTTGTGATTTAGAATCATCCAGATCAGTGTCAAAGCTTGCATCGACGTAACCCTTTACGACGAGCTCTTGATCACCTCCATAAACGAGAAACATGTCCTTAGTCCTTTTCAGGTACTTCAAGATATTCTTGACCGCCGTCCAGTGTTCCATTCCTGGATCACTTTGAAACCTTCCGACCATACTTATGGCAAGGCTGACATCGGGTCTTGTGCACAGCATTGCATACATGATAGAGCCTATGGCTGAAGCATAGGGGATGACACTCATCTTTTCTCTATCTTCTGCAGTCACTGGGCATTGAGTCTTACTCAACTTCACACCTTGCAATACAGGCAAGAACCCCTTCTTGGACTGATCCATTTTGAACTTCTTCAAAACTTTGTCAAGGTATGTGCTTTGTGAAAGTCCTATTAGGCGCCTCGATCTATCTCTATAGATCTTGATGCCTAATATGAAAGCAGCTTCTCCTAGGTCCTTCATTGAAAAACTCTTGTTCAAATATTCCTTCACGCCTTCCAACATTTCTATATTGTTTCCAATCAGTAATATGTCATCCACATATAATATTAGAAATGCTATAGAGCTCCCACTCACTTTCTTGTAAATACAAGCTTCTCCGTAAACTTGTATAAACTCGAACGCTTTGATCACCTCATCAAAGCGAAGATTCCAACTCCGAGATGCTTGCACCAGTCCATAAATGGATCGCTGGAGTTTGCAAACTTTGTCAGCATTCTCTGGATCGACAAAACCTTCTGGTTGCATCATATACAACTCTTCCTTAAGGAAACCGTTAAGGAACGCTGTTTTGACATCCATCTGCCAAATTTCATAATCGAAAAAGGCAGCTATTGCTAACATGATTCTGACGGACTTAAGCATCGCTACGGGTGAGAAGGTCTCATCGTAGTCAACTCCTTGAACTTGTGAAAAACCCTTTGCCACAAGTCGAGCTTTATAGACGGTGACATTACCGTCCGCGTCCGTCTTCCTCTTAAAGATCCATTTGTTCTGAAAGGCCTTACGCCCTTCAGGTAATACTTCCAAAGTCCACACTTTGTTTTCATACATGGATCCCATCTCGGATTTCATGGCCTCTAACCACTTCTCGGAATCCGGGCCCATCATCGCTTCTCCATAGCTCGTAGGTTCATCGTTGTCCAACAACATGACCTCTAAGACAGGGTTGCCGTACCACTCAGGAGCAGTACGCGTCCTTGTCGACCTACGAGGTTCGATAGCAACTTGATCCAAAGCTTCATGATCATCATCATTAACTTCCTCTTCAGCTGATGTAGGCTCTACAGAAACATCTTTCTGCGCTGCACTACTCTCAGGTTGAAGTAGAGGTTCAACAACCTCATCAAGTTCTATCATCCTCCCACTCAATTCTTTCGAGAGAAACTCTTTCTCAAGAAATGTTCCGTTTTTAGCGACAAACACTTTGCCTTCGGATCTGAGGTAGAAGGTATACCCAACTGTCTCTTTTGGGTATCCTATGAAGACGCATTTCTCCGCTTTGGGTTCCAGCTTTTCAGGCTGAAGCTTTTTGACATAAGCATCACATCCCCAAACTTTAAGAAACGACAGCTTTGGCTTCTTGCCAAACCAAAGTTCATATGGCGTCGTCTCAACGGATTTCGATGGTGCCCTATTTAAAGTGAATGCAGCTGTCTCTAATGCATAACCCCAAAACGATAGTGGCAAATCGGCAAGATACATCATAGATCGCACCATATCCAATAAGGTTCGATTACGACGTTCCGACACACCATTACGCTGTGGTGTTCCAGGCGGTGTTAGTTGTGAAACAATTCCACATTGTCTTAAGTGACTGCCAAACTCATAACTCAGATATTCTCCTCCTCGATGAGATCGTAGGAATTTAATCTTTTTGTTACGATGATTCTCAACTTCACTCTGAAATTGTTTGAACTTTTCAAATGTTTCAGACTTGTGTTTTATTAAGTAAATATACCCATATCTACTTAACTCATCAGTGAAGGTGAGAAAGTAACGATAACCACCGCGTGCCTCAATGCTCATCGGACCGCACACATCAGTATGTATGATTTCCAATAAATCACTTGCCCGTTCCATTGTTCCAGAGAACGGCGTTTTGGTCATCTTGCCCATGAGGCATGGCTCACATGAGTCAAGTGATTCAAAATCAAGTGACTCCAAAAGTCCATCAGTATGGAGCTTCCTCATGCGTTTTACGCCAATATGACCTAAACGGCAGTGCCACAAGAAAGTGGTATTATCATTATCAATTCTACATCTTTTGGCATCAATGTTATGAACATGTGTATCATTACTATCGAGATTCAATAAGAATAAACCCCTCATATTGGGTGCATGACCATAAAAGATATTACTCATATAAATAGAACAACCATTATTCTCTGATTTAAATGAGTAACCGTCTCGCAATAAACAAGATCCAGATATAATGTTCATGCTTAACGCAGGCACTAAATAACAATTATTCAGGTTCATCACTAATCCCGATGGTAATCGAAGAGCGAGCGTGCCGACGGCGATCACATCAACCTTGGAACAATTTCCCACGTGCATCGTCACTTCGTCCTTTGCCAGCCTCCGTCTATTCCGCAGTTCCTGTTTTGAGTTGCAAATATGAGCAACCGCACCGGTATCAAATACCCAGGCACTACAACGAGAGTTGGTAAGGTACACATCAATAACATGTATATCATATATACCTTGTTTGTTGTTGGCCGCCTTCTTGTCAGCCAAATACTTGGAGCAGTTCCGCTTCCAGTGTCCAGTTCCCTTGCAATGAAAGCACACAGTTTCTGGTTTGGGTCCAGCCTTGGGTTTCTTCACGAGAGGAGCAACTGCTTTGCCACTCTTCTTGGAGTTACCCTGCTTACCCTTGCCATTTTTCTTGAAATTAGTGGTTTTATTGACCATCAACACTTGATGCTCCTTCTGAATTTCAGACTCAGCGGCTTTCAGCTTCGCAAACAGCTCGGCGACTGACTTGTTCATCCCGTGCATGTTATAGTTCAACACGAAGCTCTTGTAGCTAGGTGGCAATGATTGAAGAACTCTGTCAGTGATAGCCTCTGGCGGAAGGGGCATCCCCAATTCAGCCAGACGGGTGGAGTACCTAGACATTCTGAGTACGTGGTCACTGATAGACCCGTTCTCCTCCATCTTGCAAGCATAGAACTTATCGGAGATCTCATATCTCTCGATCCGGGCATTCTTCTGAAAGATAAACTTCAACTCCTGGAACATCTCATATGCTCCATGACGTTCAAAACGTCTTTGAAGTCCCGGTTCTAAGCCATACAATATTGCACATTGAACTATTGAGTAATCTTCAGAACGTGCCTGCCAGGCGTTCACAACGTCTAGAGACTCAACTGGAGCGAGTGGATCACCAAGCGGTGCATCAAGGACATAAGCCTTCTGGGAAGCCGTAAGGATAATCCTTAGATTACGGGCCCAGACCACAAAGTTACTTCCATCATCTTTCAACTTAGCTTTCTCTAGGAACGCATTAAAATTCAAGGGTGCTACTGCGCGAGCCATGATCTACAACATAAATATAGCAAAGACAACTTAGACTATTGTTCTAGATAATGAGTTTAGTTAATCATATTACTTAAAACTCCCACTCAAATAGACATCCCTCCGGTCATTCGAGTGTAACATGATCCAAATCCACCAACTCAAGTCCGATCATCACGTGAGTTGAGGTGGTTTCAATGGTGAACATCTTCATGTTGATCATATCTACTATATGACTCATGTTCGACCTTTCGGTCTCTTGTGTTCCGAGGCCATGTCTGTACATGCTAGGCTCGTCAAGTTTAACCCGAGTGTTCCGCACGTGCAACATGGCTTACACCCGTTGTATGTGAACGTAGAGTCTATCACACCCGATCATCACGGCGTGTCTCGAAACGACGAACTTTCGCAACGGTGCACACTTGGGGAGAACACAATTTATCTTGAAATTTAAGTGAGGGATCACCTTATAATGCTACCGTCGTCCTAAGCAAAATAAGATGCATAAAAGGATTAACATCACATGCAAATCATAAGTGACATGATATGGCCATGAACTAGTGCTTTTGATCTCCATCTCCAAAGCACCGGCATGATCTCCATCGTCACCGGCATGACACCATGATCTCCATCATCTTGATCTCCATCAACGTGTCGCCATGAGGTTGTCGTGCCGACTGTTGCTTCCACGACTATTGCTAACTCATAGCGATAAAGTAAAGCAAAAACGGCGAAAATAATTAAAGACAACTCTATGGCTCCTGCCAGTTGCCGTACTCATCGACATGCAAGTCGTGATATTCTATACAACACATGATCATCTCATACATCACATATATCTCATCATGTAATTGGCCATATCACATCACAACATACCCTGCAAAAACAAGTTAGACGTCCTCTAATTGTTGTTGCATATTTTACGTGGCTGCTACGGGTTTGCAAGAACCGTTCTTACCTACGTAAAACCACAACGTGGTGTAGTGATTGCTTTTTGATCTTCTAAAAGAACCCTCTTCATTGAAATCGATTCAACTAAAGTGAGAGAGACAGACACCCGCTAGCCATCTTTATGCAACAAAGTTACATGTCAGTTGAAGGAACCTGTCTCGCGTAAGCGTACGCGTAATGTCGGTCCGGGCCGCTTCATCTCACAATACCGCCGAATCAAGTATCAACTAGTAACGGCGAGCAATATGTATACACCCACGCCCACAACTCGTTTGTGTTCTACGCGAGATCTCATCTACGCATAGACCTAGCTCAGATGCCACTGTTGGGGAACGTTGCATGGGAAACAAAAAATTTCCTACGCACACACAAGATCTATCCATGGTGATGAGCATCTATGAGAGGGAGAGTGAATCTACATACCCTTGTAGATCGCTAAGCGGAAGCGTTAAGAAACGCGGTTGATGTAGTCGAACGTCTCCGCGATCCAAATCGCAAGTCGTCCCTCGATCCGATCACGAACTAGTGCCGAACGGACGACACCTCCGCGTTCAACACACGTACGGCTTGATGACGCCTTCACCTCCTCGATCCAGCGAGCGATGGTGAAGTAATAGATGAGTTCTGGCAGCACGACGGCGTGGTGATGTTGGTGAGGAACAATCTATGCAGGGCTTCGTCAAGCACTACGGAGATTATGACGGGAGAACTAGAGAGTTAGGGTTGCCGACACACGGCTTGGGAAATCTTAATGTGTCCCGTGTGCTAGCCCTGCCCCTCTATTTATATGTTGAGCCTTGGGGTCTAAACTTGGAGTAAAAGCCTCCTCCAGGTCGGTTTTGCCCGCACAAGGTCGGTTTGGCCCGCAGGGAAAGAGTCCAACTCGGATCCCTGCAGTACCGCGCACAAGCGGTAGTACCGCTCACGAGCGGTAGTACCGCTTGAGCGGTAGTACCGCTTCACACAAGCGGTAGTACCGCTTGGGCGGTAGTACCGCTTCCAACAAGCGGTAGTACCGCTTACGCGGTAGTACTGCCTTTACCAGCGGTAGTACCGCTTAAGGCAGTAGCAAAACTTCCTTTTGCACTTTCCAATACCTCATGGGCTTTACCCCTTTGGCTCATATAAAGTGTTGCTGCACCCGAACACTTCGGTAAACACCCGGAACCCCTTCCGGTGAATTCCGGAACCTTTCCGAAGATCAAAACACTATTATCACATATATTAATCTTTACCTCCGGACTCTTCCGGAGACCCTCGTCATGTCCTGGATCTTATCCGGGACTCCGAACAACCTTCGGTCACCAACACAATAACTCAACTATACTAATCGTCACCAAACGTTAAGTGTGTAGACCCTGCGGGTTCGAGAACTATGTAGACATGACCGAGACACCTCTACGATCAATAACCAATAGCGGGACCTGGATGCCCATATTGGCTCCTACATATTCTACGAAGATCTTTATCGGTCGAACCTCTATGTCAAGGATTCAGTTAATCCCGTATGCTGTTCCCTTTGTTCTTCGGCATGTTACTTGCCCGAGATTCGATCGTCGGTATCTCTATACCTAGTTCAATCTCGTTACCGGCAAGTCTCTTTACTCGTTCCGTAATACAAGATCTCATGGCTAACACTTTAGTCACATTGCTTGCAAGGCTCATTGTGATGTTGTATTACCGAGTGGGCCCTGAGATACCTCTCCGTCACACGGAGTAACAAATCCCAGTCTTGATCCATGCCAACCCAACAGACACCCTCGGAGATACCTGTAGAGCACCTTTATAGTCACCCAGTTACGTTGCGACGTTTGATACACACAAGGTACTCCTCCGATGTCAGGGAGTTGCATGATCACATGGTCATAGGAACAGATACTTGACATGCAGAAAACAATAGCAATAAACTGACACGATCATATGCTACGTTCGTAGTTTGGGTCTTGTCCATCACATCATTCTCCCAATGATGTGATCCCGTTATCAAATGACATCTCATGTCCATGGCTAGGAAACCTTCACCATCTTTTGATCAATGAACTAGTCAACTAGAGGCTTACTAGGGACACAGTGTTGTCTATGTACCCACACATGTATTTGAGTTTCCAATCAATACAATTATAGCATGGATAATAAACGATTATCATGAACAAGGAAATATAATAATAACCAATTTATTATTGCCTCTAGGGCATATTTCCAACAACACTCTCTCACAGTAATAGTTCGACCGTCGGTGATGGATGCACCCCCTCTCCTCTCCTTGCGCATTATACCGAGGTATATATCGCAAGAAGAGAAGAGGAGGAAGCGCCCCCACGACAACAGTCGGGATTCCTCCATCAAGAACACACATGAAAGTCACACAAGGAGCAACGACGGACCGAAAGTATCTGATTTTTTTACTAAAAATTTATAACTAATACATCTCGAATACATTTATAATGAAATCGAATATAATATCACTAATACATCTTCTCGAATAATCCAGTTAATGCATCATCGAATATTATAACTAATACATCTCGAATACTATCATATAATATCACTAATACAGATCAAATATTATCGAACAATCTAGTTGACTCGCGGTTCCTGAGCCGCGGGCGGTGAACACCCAAAGAGAAGGAACCATCACACGATCATAACTCGGGTGAGATCCCTGAAGAACCTGCCAGGTAATGGAGAACCTGGCGTCCAACGCAGCCATGTAGCGACGGACGTGCTCATCCTCCTCCCTGACACGGCGACGTACCACCTCCGCGGGGGCCCGCTCCCTCCGCACCGATAGTGGCCCATGCGACCGCCACCAAAGAAGCTCCGGGTCGACGACGAGACCCGGATTCCTCACCAAGCTGCGCGCCCCGTGTCGGTGTCAACACCGGTGGATCTCGGGTAGGGGGTCCCGAGCTATGAGACTTGGATCGATGGTAACAAGAGACGAAGGGGACAAGGTTTTACCCAGGTTCGGGCCCTCCTATGGAGGTAATACCCTACGTCCTGCTTGATTATATTGATGATATGAGGATTGCAGAGTTGATCTACCTCGAGATCAAGTAGCTAAAACCCTAGATGAGTTCTGTTGGCCTACAACCTAAAACCCTCCGGCTTATATAGACGCCGAGGGTGCCTAGGGTTTACACATGGTCGGTTACACGTCGAAGGGATAAACATGTCTATTCACTACTCCGAACGTGGAGGACAAGCCACGATCCTCGAAGCTTCCTTCCTGGAGACAGGGTCTTCAATCCATCTAGTATTCGGCAAGTGGCCCATATAGTCCGGCCCATAAGGAATAGGTCGACCTCCCGAGGACCCCTTAAACCAGGACTCCCTCAGTAGCCCCCGAACTAGCCTCCAACGCCAAGGGACCAAGCTCCAGCTGCTCCAAATGATCAGAGTCTTCGGCTTGCGAGGCGAGTTCCTTTCTCCGAACAATGATCGGCCGAATTTAGCTCGGCCTCCGACGACGTGTAGTTTTTTCCGATCATGAATCGTCCGAACATCAAGAATAATTCGGCCTTGAAGGCCAAACGTCAGGGAGTCAATAATGCTCTCTGACAACCTTACAGATGAAAAGTCACGGCCCACCATGACCAGCAGACCAGTCATAGAGACTCAATTCGCGGTTCGAGGCCGTTTCCACCAGCACGATTCATCAATGCACAGATCGTGCCCCGTTTTACACGGGATATGTTTAATCACGCACGTATAACGGCACGCACGCCTTGGAAAGCGGAGAGATTTACGGCGCCATGAAGGGAAGCTAACCGGCAGCAAGCTCAATAAAAGGGGAAGAAAACCCCAAGGCTTATCCGCACTTCTCATTCGCATCCCTGCTTCCCCAATCTTCCGAGCTTCCAGAGCCCAGATCTAGGTCTTCCATTCTTCCCCCTCCGAGCTTAGCCATGGCCAGCTCCGGCTCCAACGGCAAGTGGGAGGCATCCACGGTCACAGACCAGGACATCCGGGACCTCAAGGACGCCGGCTACCTCCCCGCCAATGTCTTCCACCGCACTGCGGAGGAGGGTCAGGTGATCCCCACCCCCAAACCAGGTGAGAGGGTGGTCTTCATCCCTCACTTCATCCGAGGATTAAGCTTCCCGCTCCACCCCTTCGTGAAGGGCCTCATGTTCTTCTACGGCCTCGACTTCCACGACCTCCCGTCGAACTCTTTCATGCACATATCGGCCTTCATCATCATCTGCGAGGCTTTCCTGCGAGTCGAACCACACTTCGGACTGTGGCTCAAGATCTTCAACATCAAGCCGAAGTGTGTCGCAGGCGCACACGCAGACTGTGGCGGGGCGGTCATCGGCAAGCTTCCACGCGCGGTATGGCCATCCGGCACCTTCATCGACACCATCAAGACCTGGCAGAAAGAGTGGTTCTACATCACCGGACAAAGGGAGGAGGGCGGAACTGTTCCTGCCGAATTCAGATCCGCCCCCCCCGACCAGATTGACATCATGGGTCCGAAAAGGCCTCGATTGGGGGTCGGACACAGAGGTGGAGGACCTGCAGAGGGGCATCGCCTCCATGATCAAGGAGGGAGTCGGGCTGACCAACGTTGTCCAGGTTATGCTTCGGCGGCGCATTCTCCCCTGCCAGCGCCGGAGCTCTCCTATGTGGAATTATCGGACAGATGACGATCCTACGATCTGTCAACTCTTCCGCACCACACGGGAGAAGCTATGGAAGGCGCTGTTCAAGGCATAGGAGAACTGGCCAGGCAAGAAGGAGGACAAGGGCTTGAGCGCCATCAAGCCCCCACCCGAGGTATAGCTCGGTTTTATTTGATCGGCTCTGTCATCCTAAAGATAGTCTAAGCACTTTCCGATCACCTTTCGCAGGAATGGTTGAGCAAAGCCATGGGCATTAAGTGTCCGGCTCCACAGCCCGAAGACCCCAAGTCTCCGTTGTTGTTGGAGATGCTCGTCGTGGCGCCTTACAAGGCGCCAGAGAAGAAGGAGAAAAAGAAGCCAGGCCGAGCCGGCCTGCGCATCAGCGACCAGCCGGAGGCTGTGTCCAAAGAAACCCACGCCTCCTCGAACCAGGAGGAGGAGCATGAGGGTGAGGAGGGAGGCGATTCCCCCCTCGCAGGAAAGAGGGCGGCGTTATCGGACGCCCCGGAGGACTTATATCCCCCCGCCCCGAAGAAAGCGCGCCGGACACAGGTTATCTCGTCCAACGACAGCTCGGACTCGGATACTGAGTCCGAGGACTTCGAGAGGGTTCCGCGAAGGAACCTCAGGGTCAATCCCCCACCTCGAAGGTACAGATCCGAAGACCTTTCCGAGCTATTAGTGCTAAGTTTCGAATACTATTAACATGTGAACGCTTATTGAACTGCAGCCCACCACAAGTCCTCCCCGCCGATCAAGTGTCGGACGGGGAGACCCCGCCCGCCGAGCTAGCGAAGAGCGGGACCGCGTCACACCCCTCTCCTCCGGGCGCCGCGAAGGATGCCGCGGAGGTGTCCTCCCAACAGGCTCCCTTGGAGCCGGACACTGGGGGTGATGACGTCATGGCTGAGGCCAACACCTCGGCCGCCGAAGACCCGGGAGAGAGGCCTCTCCCGGATACTGAGGAGACCGGACGAGAAGATGTCCAGTCACCTCCAAGGCGGTCTACGGAGCGCACCATGCCTCCAGAGGCACCGGTTCAATCTCCGATTAAA
Source organism: Elymus sibiricus (assembly GCA_039707655.1). NCBI lineage: Eukaryota > Viridiplantae > Streptophyta > Magnoliopsida > Poales > Poaceae > Elymus > Elymus sibiricus. The sequence continues at coordinate 155,069,543 of CM077669.1, forward strand.
GATCGGGCCAACCGATCCCCGCCGACGCCATCGACCAATGGGTGGCCGGCTATGGGGGAGGCTCTATCAAGCGCCTCCATCTCCGGGGAGCACCGCACTCTTATGGGTGCGGTACTGCAGAGCATTCAGTCCGTGGATATCGGACTGAAGGAGGCCTTTAACGGTCTCCTGACGGGCTTTCAGGTAAGCCATGTAATGCTCTATTTTGTGAAATATTGATTTCTTTGAGTAATTATTATATACATGGCAGCCCCTGAGCCCTAGGTGAGTTTAGAAAAACTTACCTGGGGGTCTATAATAGACCATTATCCGAACTATGTACAAGACAAATGTGTGTTCGGAATGTTTTAGCAGCCTTAAAAAAGGACCGGGCCCATGATTTTATCTAGGACAGTTCAGAAGCTTTTCAACCCATGTAACTTGATATAGTTGGTTTGTATTTTGCAGGCTTCGTCTGCGGCGGCGGCTTCTAACGCTGCCAAGCTGGACGGGCTAAATCGGAAGCTCAAAAGCTCCGAAGACGAGCTTGACGCTCTGAACAAGAGATTCGACGAGGCGCAAGGTAAGCCAGATGAGAGTATCAAAACTCCTCTTTACCGTACTATCGACACGGTTTCTTGATATAAGTCTATGCTTATGCAGCCTCGGCGAAGGAGATTGAGAAGCTCAAAGCCGAGCTTGAGAAAGCGAAGCAGGAAGCTTTGGTTGAGAAGGCGGCAGCCAAAGAAGTGTTGGAAATATGCCCTAGAGGCAATAATAAATTAGTTATTATCATATTTCCTCATTCATGATAATAGTTTATTATTCATGCTAGAATTGTATTGACCGGAAACTAAATACATGTGTGAATAGATAAACAAATACTATGTCCCTAGTATGCCTCTACTAGACTAGCTCGTTGATCAAAAGATGGTCAAGGTTTCCTGACCATGGACATGAGTTGTCATTTGATAACGGGATCACATCATTAGGAGAAATGATGTGATGGACATGACCCAACCGTTAGCATAGCAAATGATCGTTCAGTTTATTGCTATTGCTTTCAATATGTCAAATACACGTTCCTCTGACCATGAGATCATGCAACTCCCGGATACCGTAGGAATACTTTGGGTGTATCAAACGTCACAACGTTACTGGGTGATGATAAAGGTGCACTACAGGTATCTCCGAAAGTGTTTGTTGAGTTGGCATGGATCGAGATTGGGATTTGTCACTCCGACTATCGGAGAGGTATCTCTGGGCCCTCTCGGTAATACAGCATCACAGAAGCCTTGCAAGCACCGTGACTAAAGAGTTAGTTGCAAGATGATGTATTATGGAACGAGTAAAGAGACTTGCCGGTAACGAGATTAAACTAGGTATTGGATACCGATGATCGAATCTCGGGCAAGTAACATACCGCCAGACAAAGGGAACAACGTATGTTGACATATGAGGTTCACCGATAAAGATCTTCGTGGAATATGTAGGAACCAATATGAGCATCCAGGTTTCGCTGTTGGTTATTGACCGGAGAGTCGTCTCGGTCATGTCTACATCATTCCCGAACCCGTAGGGTCCGCACACTTAAGGTTCGATGACGATTTAGTATTATATGAGTTATGTGATTGGTGGCCGAAGTTTGTTCGGAGTCCCGGATGAGATCACGGACATGACGAGGAGTCTCGAAATGGTCGAGATGTAAAGATTCATATATTGGAAGGCTATATTCGGACGTCGGAAAGGTTCCGAGTGATTCGGGTATTTTTCGGAGTACCGGGGAGTTACGGGAATTCACCGGGAGAAGTAATGGGCCTTATTGGGCCATACGGGAAAAGGAGAGGCAGCCCACGTGAGGAGGCGCACGCCCCCCCTTGCCCAAACCGAATTGGACTAGGGGAGGGGGCGCAGCCCCCTCTTTCCTTTCCCTTTCCCTTCCCCCTTTCCTACTCCGTATGGGAGGTGGAATCCTACTAGGACTAAGGAGTCCTAGTAGGACTCCCCACACTTGGCGCACCCCTAGGGGGCCGGCCTCCTCCCTCTCATCCTTTATATATGGGGGCAAGGGGGCACCCCAAAGTACACAATTGTCCCATAGCCGTGTGCGGTGCCCCGATCTCCGTTTTCCACCTCGGTCATATTTTCGGAGAGCTTAGGCGAAGCCCTGCCGGAATCACTTCACCATCACCGTCGCCACGCCATCGTGCTGACGGAACTCATCTACTTCCTCGACGTCTTGCTGGATCAAGAAGGCGAGGATCGTCACCGAGCTGAACGTGTGTAGAACTCGGAGGTGCCGTACGTTCGGTACTCGATCGGTGGAGCTCGAAGGATTGTTCGACTACATCAACCGCATTGTGAGACGCTTCCGCTAACGGTCTACGAGGGTACGTAGACACACTCTCCCCTCTCGTAGCAATGCATCTCCATGGATAAATCTTGCGTGAGCGTAGGAAATTTTTTGAAATTCATGCTCCGTTTCCCAACAGTGGTATCCGAGCCAGGTCTATGCGTAGATGTGATTTGCACGAGTAGAACACAAGTGAGTTGTGGGCGTGGGTGTATACATATTGCTTGCCGTTACTAGTTGTTACTTGATTTGGCGGTATTGTGAGATGAAGCGGCCCGGACCGACATTACGCGTACGCTTACGCGAGACAGGTTTCACCGCTACGTGCACTCGTTGCATAAAGGTGACTGGCGGGTGTCTGTCTCTCTCACTTTAGTTGAATCGGTTTCAATGAAGAGGGTTCTTTTAGAAGATCAAAAAGCAATCACTACACCACGTTGTGGTTTTGCGTAGGTAAGAACGGTTCTTGCAAACCCGTAGCAGCCACGTAAAACTTGCAACAACAAAGTAGAGGACGTCTAACTTGTTTTTGCAGGGTATGCTGGTGATGTGATATGGCCAAGACATGATGTGATATAAGTTGTTGTATGAGATGATCATGTTTTGTAAGTTATCAGGCAACCGGCAGGAGCCTTATGGTTGTCTCTTTATTGTATGCAATGCCAACGCTATGTAATTGCTTTACTTTACCGCTATAAGTTAGCAGTAGTAGTAGTAGCAATAGCCGGCGAGACGACCACGACGCTACGATGGAGATCAAGGTGTCGCGACGCTACGATGGAGATCAAGGTGTCAACCCGGTGACGATGGAGATCATGACGGTGCTTTGCTGATGGAGATCAAAAGCACAAGACGATGATGGCCATATCATGTCACATATATTGAATTGCATGTGATGTTAATCCTTTTATGCATCTTATTTTGCTTAGGACGACGGTAGCATTATAAGATGATCCCTTCACTAAATTTCAAGATAAGTGTTCTCCCCTAGTATGCACCGTTGCGAAGGTTCGACGCTTCTAAGCACCACGTGATGATCGGGTGTGATGGATTATTTCGTTCGCATACAACGGGTGTAAGCCAGTTTTACACACGCAGAATACTTGGGTTAAACTTGACGAGCCTAGCATGTACAGACATGGCCTTGGAACACAAGAGACCAAAAGGTCGAACATGAGTCATATAGTAGATATGATCAACATGAAAGATGTTCACCATTGATAACTAATCCACCTCACGTGATGATCAGACGTGGTTTAGTTGATGTGGATCATGTTACACTTAGACAACTTGAGGGATGTTAATCTAAGTGGGAGTTCTTAAGTAATTTGATTAATTGAACTTCAATTGTCATGAACATAGTCTTACTTGTCTTAGCAAATTTATGTTGTAGATCAATAGACCACGCTGTAGTTCCCCTGTTTTATTATGTTCCTAGAGAAAACGAAGTTGAAAGTTGATGGAAGCAACTATGCGGACTAGGTCCGTGATCTGAGGATTGTCCTCACTGCTGCACAGAAGGCTTATGTCCTTAATGCACCGCTTAGTGAAATACCCCACGGCTTCGTCTGAGGACGTTATGAACGTCTGGCAGACAAGAAAAGATGACTACTCGATAGTTCAGTGCGCCATACTTTACGGCTTAGAACCGGAGCTCCAAATATGTTTTGAGCAACACGGAGCATATGAGATGTTCCAAGAGCTGAAAATCTGTTTTTCAAGCTCACACCCGGGTCGAGAGGTATGACACCTTCGACAAGTTCTATAGCTACAAGATGGAGGAGAACATCTCCGTTAGTGAGCATGTACTCAGAATGTCTGAGTACTTCAAACACTTGAATCAAGTGGGAGTTAGACTTCCGAATAAAGTGGTGATTGATAGAGTTCTCTAGTCACTATCACTAAGCTACTGGATCTTCGTGATGAACTATAAACATGCAAGGGATAGAAGATCCTTAAGCTATTCGCGATGCTACAATCTGCGGATGTAGAAATCAAAAAGGGGAGCATCAAGTGTTGATGGTTAATAAGACCACTAGTTTCAAGAAGGGCAAGGGAAAGAAAAGGGAACTTCAAGAAGAACGGTAAAACAGTTGCCGCTCACGCGAAGAAACCCAAGGCTGAACCAAACCCGAGACTTAGTGCTCCCATTGCAAAGGGAAATGTCACAGGGAGCGGAACTTCCCCAAAGTAACTGGCAGATAATAAGACTGGCAATGTCAACAAAGATATTTGATATACATGTTATTGATATGTACCTTACTAGTACTCATAGAAGCACCTGGGTATTTGATACTTGTTCAGTTGCTTACAACTTGAAACATGGAGCTTCGGAATAAACGAGGGCTAGCTAAGAACGAGGTGACGATGTGCATTGGAAGTGTCTCCAAGGTTGATGTGATCACCATCGCCATGCTCTCTCTACCTTCAGGATTAGTGATGAACCTAAATAATTGTTATTTGGTGCTTGCGTTGAGCATGAACATTATATCTGATAGTGTTTATTGCAAGACGGTTATTCAATTTCAGAGAATAATTGTTATTCTATTTATTTGGATAATATCATTGATGATCATGCACTTAAAATGAAAGGTTTATAGAATCTTGATCGTAGTAATACATATGTTCATAACACGAATGCCAAAAGATAATGATAGTACCACATATTTGTGGCACTGCCGCTTAGGTCATATCAGTGTTAAACACATGAAGAAACTCCATGCAGATGGGTTTTTGGAATCTCTTGATTATGAATCATTTGAGACATGTGAACCGTGCCTTATTGGCAAGATGACTAAAACTCCGTTCTCCGGAACAATGGAGCGAGCAACCAACTTATTGGAAATAATACATACCGATGTATGCGGTCCGATGAGTGTTGAGGCGCGCGGTGGATATCGTTATGTTCTCACATTCACTGATGATTTGAGTAGATATAGTTATGTCTACTTGATGAAGCATAAATCTGAAACATTTGAAAAGTTCAAAGAATTTCAGAGTGAAGTAGAGAACCATCGTAACAAGAAAATAAAGTTCTTACGATCTGATCGTGGAGGAGAATATTTGAGTTACGAGTTTGGCAATCACTTAAGACAATGTGGAATTGTTTCACAGCTCATGCCACATGGAACACCACAGCGTTATGGTGTATCCGAACGTCGTAATCGTACTCTATTGGATATGGTGCGTTCTATGATGTCTCTTACCGATTTGCCACTATCATTTTGGGGTTATGCATTAGAGACAGCTGCATTCACTTTAAACAAGGGCACCGTCTAAATCCGTTGAGATGACACCGTATGAACTGTGGTTTGCAAGAAACCTAAGATGTCATTTCTGAAAGTTTGGGGATGCGATGCTTATGTCAAAAGGCTTCAGCCAGATAAGCTCTAACCCAAAGCGGATAAGTGTGTCTTCATAGGATACCCAAAAGAGACCGTTGGGTACACCTTCTACCACAGATCCGAAGGCAAAGTTTTCGTTGCTAAAGAATGGATCCTTTCTAGAGAAGGAGTTTCTCTCGAAAGAAGTGAGTGGGAGGAAAGTAGAACTTGATGAGGTAATTGTACCTCCTCTGGATAGTAGTACGCCACAGAAAGAAATTTCTGTGACACCGACACAGACCAGAGAGGAAGTAGATGATGATGATCATGAAGCTTCGGATCAAGTTGCTACAGAACCTCGTAGGTCAACCAGGACACGCTCCGCACCAGATTGGTACGGCAATCCTGTCTTGGAGGTCATGTTGTTAGACAACGGTGAACCTACGAACTATGAAGAAGCGATGGCGAGCCCGGATTCCGACAAATGGCTTGAGGCCATGAAATCCGAGATTGGATCCATGTATGAGAACAAAGTGTGGACTTTGGTAGACTTGCCCGATGAACGGCGAGCTATTAAAAAATAAATGGATCTTTAAGAAGAAGACGGACGCTGATGGTAATGTCACCGTCTATAAAGCACGACTTGTTGCTAAAGGTTATCGACAAGTTCAAGGAGTTGACTACGATGAGACTTTCTCACCCGTAGCGATGCTAAAGTCTGTCAGAATTATGTTAGCAATTGCCGCATTTTATGATTATGAAATCTGGCAAATGGATGTCAAAACGGCATTCCTTAATGGATTCCTTAAGGAAGAATTGTATATGATGCAACCGGAAGGTTTTGTCGATCCTAAAGGTGCTAACAAAGTATGCAAGCTCCAGCGATCCATCTATGGACTGGTGCAAGCATCTCAGAGCTGGAATACTCGCTTTGATGAAGTGATCAAAGCGTTTGGGTTTATGCAAGTTTATGGAGAAACTTGTATTTACAACAAAGTGAGTGGGAGCTCTATAACATTTCTAATAAGTATATGTGATTGGAAATGATGTAGAATTTCTGGAAAGCATAAAGAATTAATTGAAAGGAGTTTTTCAATAAAAACCTGTTTTTGAGTTATCCACGGTTTGGGCATCGAGATCTATAAAGATAGATCAAGACACCTAATAAAAGATTTTCACACACCTTGATGAGATTTTGAAGAAGTTCAAAATGGATCAAGTCAAAAGAAATAAGTTCTTGGCTGGTGTGAAGTGGAGTAAGACTTGAAGATCTAGGTAAAGGTTGTTTACATGTTAGGCATCAAAATCTATAGAGATAGATTGAGACGCCTCATATGACTTTCACAAAACATATACCTTGACAAGATTTTGAAGAAGTTCAAATTGGATCAGTCAAAGAAGGAGTTCTTGACTGTGGTGAAAGGTGTGAAATTGAGTAAGACTCAAATCTCGACCACGGCAAAATAAATAGAATGGATGAAGGTTATCCCCTATGCCTCGGCCATAGGTTCTATAAAGTATGCCAAGCTGTGTGCCTTGCCATGTGTCTGGCAAAAGAGGTACCAAAGTGATCCAGGAGTAGATCACTGGACAGCGGTCAAATTATCCTTAAGATGACTAAGGAAGAATTTCTCGGGAATAGAGATGATAAAGAGTTCGTCGTAAGGGGTTACGTCGATGCAAGCTTTAAACACTGATCCGAAAGACTATGAGTCTCAGACCAAGATAAGTATAGTGGGGAAATCTTTTGGAGTAGCTCCAAACAGAGTGTGGTAGCAGCATCTACATATAACATAGAGATTTGCCAAGAACACACGGATCTGAATATTGCAGACCCGTTGACTAAAACCTCTCTCACAAGCAAAACATGATCAGCTTTAGAACTGATTAAGTGTTAATTACATGGAGATGTAATCTAGATTATTGACTCTAGTGCAAGTGGGAGACTGTTGGAAATATGCCCTAGAGGCAATAATAAATTAGTTATTATCATATTTCCCCGTTCATGATAATAGTTTATTATTCATGCTAGAATTGTATTGACCGGAAACTAAATACATGTGTGAATAGATAAACAAATACTATGTCCCTAGTATGCCTCTACTAGACTAGCTCGTTGATCAAAAGATGGTCAAGGTTTCCTGACCATGGACATGAGTTGTCATTTGATAACGGGATCACATCATTAGGAGAATGATGTGATGGACATGACCCAACCGTTAGCATAGCAAATGATCGTTCAGTTTATTGCTATTGCTTTCACTATGTCAAATACACGTTCCTCTGACCATGAGATCATGCAACTCCCGGATACCGTAGGAATACTTTGGGTGTATCAAACGTCACAACGTTACTGGGTGATTATAAAGGTGCACTACAGGTATCTCCGAAAGTGTTTGTTGAGTTGGCATGGATCGAGATTGGGATTTGTCACTCCGACTATCGGAGAGGTATCTCTGGGCCCTCTCGGTAATACAGCATCACAGAAGCCTTGCAAGCACCGTGACTAAAGAGTTAGTTGCAAGATGATGTATTACGGAACGAGTAAAGAGACTTGCCGGTAACGAGATTGAACTAGGTATTGGATACCGACGATCGAATCTCGGGCAAGTAACATACCGCCAGACAAAGGGAACAACGTATGTTGACATATGAGGTTCACCGATAAAGATCTTCGTGGAATATGTAGGAACCAATATGAGCATCCAGGTTCCGCTGTTGGTTATTGACCGGAGAGTCGTCTCGGTCATGTCTACATCATTCCCGAACCCGTAGGGTCCGCACACTTAAGGTTCGATGACGATTTAGTATTATATGAGTTATGTGATTGGTGGCCGAAGTTTGTTCGGAGTCCCGGATGAGATCACGGACATGACGAGGAGTCTCGAAATGGTCGAGAGGTAAAGATTCATATATTGGAAGGCTATATTCGGACGTCGGAAAGGTTCCGAGTGATTCGGGTATTTTTCGGAGTACCGGGGAGTTACGGGAATTCACCGGGAGAATTAATGGGCCTTATTGGGCCATACGGGAAAAGGAGAGGCAGGCCACGTGAGGAGGCACGCGCCCCCCCTTGCCCAAACCGAATTGGACTAGGGGAGGGGGCGCAGCCCCCTCTTTCCTTTCCCTCTCCCTTCCCCCTTTCCTACTCCGTATGGGAGGTGGAATCCTACTAGGACTAAGGAGTCCTAGTAGGACTCCCCACACTTGGCGCACCCCTAGGGGGCCGGCCTCCTCCCTCTCATCCTTTATATACGGGGGCAAGGGGGCACCCCAAAGTACACAATTGTCCCATAGCCGTGTGCGGTGCCCCGATCTCCGTTTTCCACCTCGGTCATATTTTCGGAGAGCTTAGGCGAAGCCCTGCCGGAATCACTTCACCATCACCGTCGCCACGCCATCGTGCTGACGGAACTCATCTACTTCCTCGACGTCTTGCTGGATCAAGAAGGCGAGGATCGTCACCGAGCTGAACGTGTGTAGAACTCGGAGGTGCCGTACGTTCGGTACTCGATCGGTGGAGCTCGAAGGATTGTTCGACTACATCAACCGCGTTGTGAGACGCTTCCGCTAACGGTCTACGAGGGTACGTAGACACACTCTCCCCTCTCGTAGCAATGCATCTCCATGGATATATCTTGCGTGAGCGTAGGAATTTTTTTGAAATTCATGCTCCGTTCCCCAACAAGAAGCGGCTACCGCGCTATCCGCCCTGAGAGCTACTAGCGACAAGCATGAGGCTCGGGTGGAAGAAATTCAACAGGAGATCAAGGATGCTGGCCAAAAGTGCGAGGTCCTTGAGCAGAAAGGGAAGGAGCAGGCCGCCGAACTATCCACCCTTAAAACCGATCTCCAAAAGGAGCAGGTGGATAGGCGGTCCTATGAAGAGGAGATCGGCCAGGCCAAGGCTATCATGGATGGTAAGCCATATTTATTGCAGTGTATCTTCGGGGATAGGAAGTTCAAACTGCTTACCCAAGTATGGCGTTCCTTAGGCGCCTGCTCGGAACTCCAGAAGAGCGCCGCGGACGCAAACCAGTTCTATGCTTCGCGGGGAGAAGGAGACGAAGCTCGGCTATTTTGGGCGCAATTCGAAGCCCCCGAGCGCTCTCCTCTCCTCGTTGAGCAGCTGAAGCAGCTGGTGGAGCTACACCGGATGGCGGAGCTGGCCATGAAGGATCTCTGTATCCGGCTATGGCCCAACGAGCCACTGCCGGGCAGCTACTTCGGCCTGGTGCAAAAGCTGAGCGACGCCTCTCCTCGGATCGACGCACTGAGGCGATCTTCCTGTATTGAGGGAGCTCGGATGACCTTCACGAAGGCCAAGGTGCACTGGTCGGGGCTTGATCCGATGAAGATAGCCACCGCCCCTCCGCCTCCTGGAAAGGAGCATAGGCGCCCCGAGCTGTACTTCTCCGGAGTTATGGAGGGTGCTCGGGCAATAGAATCTCAGTGTTCGAGAGAGAACGTGTATGAATAAAGTGTTGTAATATGTCCGAAGACTTTTCAACGTGTATATATTTAAAATGCATGGTTTATCATGTCTTGTATGTTTTGCATCCTTTATAACTCCTGTGTGGCCGTTAAAACTGAAAGCGGCGAATCGTCGGCTTCAACCCCTATGTAGATACTACGCGGGGTGTCCGTGCCAACGCACTGTGACCCTTAGCCGAACTGTCGGTACCCGAAGGCGGTAGTGCGGGGCGGACAAGGCAATCGGACTATAATGCTTTATTGCTTTCACTTAGCCGTAGGGGCGCGAGAAAGGAGTGCGGGAGGCTGATGACTAGCCCCCAAGGTTCGTGATGTTCGGAATAACCTGTGACCGAAGCCTATATCACCTGGTTTGTACTAATACCAAACCCATCGTATGACATGGAATAACCTCTGAAGAGATCTAGTTCAGCTCGGATTCGTAGACCGGTTCTCGCATGCCATGAGAGTCAGTTTTCGGCTTTCTCCACTGAGGTGCTTGACCAGACTAGCCGGAAGCACGATCGCAGTGGTGCTCCCTTTGCCCCTTTAGCCGAACGAGCGGAACATAAAGGGGCAAGCACAGGAGCCGGGCAACCCAACTATTGACCCAAGACATAGTTCGGAACCAATGCATATAAAGCGGGATTCCAAGACGCCGAACACTAAATCAGTTGTGATTAGGGCGATTTTTAAGGTCGAGCCCCCGGTCTATTAGCCGGTTGCATCTTAAAGTATACCAAACAGGTTCGCAAGAAGAGGGAGAAAATAAGGAGTGTTCCGAAAAGGGACAGAAAAAAGATACTGTAGGATATATAGGAGGGGTTGTATCAAGGGTCTTCGATGGGTCACCTGACGTCCTCGATGTGCCCTGTCGCTTGTCCGCTCCTGCGTCTCCCGAAGAGTTGTACACCGTTATGGGTGTAGTATTCGGCGAGCGGACTCTGGAGAAAAAGCCTTGAGAAGTCGCCGAAACGTGGACGAGCTTTACGCCGTAGCGGGTACTTTATGGTACCCGTAGTGTGTCCGAAGACATGTTGATGGTGATAGTTCGGTCTAACCGAACACTTTACCCCTTAATAGTTTTTTCCCCACCGCTGCCCATGGAATTTTAAGCGTGAAGTTGTGCCTTCTTGGCACGTACTTTGCAGGTTCTAGGGTCGTGCGATGGGGGGCGAGTCCCTATTTACTGGGGGAGGAAGGTGCTGGTGCTTCGGATTGAGACCGAGCTCGCTTCCCAGCCTTGGGTGCCTTTACGGCGGATGTCGGCGCTTGCCAATCATCGGTGTAGTGGAATTCGGCCGCCAGGGCCAACGCATGTTCCTCAGTTTGGAGGGAGCGCTCTGTGTTGCCATTGACAGTAATGACCCCCCTAGGGCCGGGCATCTTGAGCTTGAGGTATGCGTAGTGTGGGACGGCGTTAAAGCGAGTGAACGCTGTACGGCCGAGCGGGGCATGATAGCCGCTGCGGAAAGGTACGATGTCGAAGATCAAGTCCTCGCTTCGAAAGTTATCGGGCGAGCCGAATACTACTTCCAGGCTTACAGAGCCTGTGCATCGGGCTTCAACGCCTGGGATCACTCCTTTGAAGGTAGTGTGACTGGGCTTGATCCTTGACGGATCTATGCCCATCTTTTTCACCGTATCTGTGTAAATCAGATTGAGGCTACTTCCACCGTCCATTAGGACTTTAGTGAGGTGGTACCCGTCTATGATTGGGTCTAGGACGAGTGCGGCCGAACCCCCATGACGGATACTGGTCGGATGGTCACGTCGATCGAAGGTGATCGGGTATGCCGACCATGGGTTATACTTCGGGGCTACGGGCTCTATGGCGTAGACATCTCGAAGGGCGTGCTTCCTCTCCTTTTTCGGTATATGGGTGGCATATATCATGTTTACTGTTTTCACCTCTGGAGGGAATTTCTTTTGTCCGCCACCGATCGGACCACGAGGCTCATCCTCGTCCTCGCTGCGTGGGCTCTTGCCTTGGTCCTCGGTTGCGAGCTTGCCGGCCTGTTTGAAGACCCAACAGTTACGGTTGGTGTGATTGGCGGGCTTCTCTTGAGTGCCATGGATCTGGCAAGGCCTCTCCAGGATCTTGTCCAGCAGGATGGGTCCGTCGTGTTTGCCTTTAGGAGGCTTCTTCCGCTGCCCAGGCCGGGAATTGCGGAAGCCGGCGTTAACAGCCGTGTCATCGGCATCACTATTATTGTGCCGGCGCTTGTTCTTGTTGCGCTTCGGTTTCCCGTTTCCATCCCGAACTTCAGAGGTTCCGGGGTCTTCGGGGTTGTGGCTACGTCTAGCTAGCCAGTTATCCTCGCCCGCGCAAAAGCGGGTCATGAGTGATGTGAGGGCGGACATTGTCCTTGGTTTATCCTGGCCGAGCTGACGAGCCAGCCATTCATCCCGAATATTGTGCCTAAAATAGGCTATTGCTTCGGCATCCGGGCAGTCCACAATCTGGTTTTTCTTGGTCAAGAAACGATTCCAGAATAGTCGCGCGGACTCTCCTGGCTTCTGAATGACGTTGCTTAGATCGGAGGAGTCCGGCGGCCGGACATAAGTGCCCTGGAAATTAGATCGGAAAGCCTCTTCTAGGTCCTCCCAACACCCAATGGAGTTTTCGGGGAGGTTATTTAACCAGTGCCGAGCTGGCCCCTTGAGCTTCAGGGGTAAGTACTTAATGGCGTGGAGGTCGTCTCCTCGCGCCATGTGGATGTGGAGGAGGAAATCCTCGATCCATACGGTTGGGTCAGTTGTCCCATCGTATTGCTCTATGTTGACGGGTTTAAACCCTTCCGGGAACTGATGTCGCATCACCTCGTCCGTGAAGCACAGTGGGTGGGCAGCGCCTCTAACCCGAGCTATGTTGCGCCGGTGATCGGCGTCTGGCCTAGCTCGGTTTCGTTCCCGACCTTCATTGTCGCGGTCGAACCAAGGCCGGTACCCTTCCCGTCTGTCGGGTGAGTATCCTCTGGATCCGTAGATGGATCGCGTACGACCTGCTTGGTCGTCTAGGTTGTGTCGCAGATCGAACCTGTCATTGGGCTCTAGTGGCTCCTTTCCCCGTCTACGGGGTATCGTCGGCCGATAGCCGGTGTTGTCAGCCGTCCTGTCTCGTCCTCGAGGAGGGCGGTCTGGTTTGTCGTATGGGGTATGTTTGGGGGACGGCGTATCAGAGAGCTCATCGTCGAACTGTGGCAGTAGCCTTCTGCGTGGATAACTCTTAGGCTGGTCCGATAGACCGGTGCCGTATCCTTCCTCAGCCGAGAGGACTCTCGTCCACCGATCGTTGAGGTTGTCTTGTTTGGCCTTAAGCTGCCGTTCTTTTGCTTTCAGGCTGCGGGCTGTGGCTATAAGCTGTTGCCTGAATAGTTCCTGATCTGCAGGATTGTCGGGGATGGCGAACTCATCGGCTTCCGCATTATCCTCCTCCTCGATAGAGCGGAGGTAGTCGTCGTCCTCGGGATCATCTAGATCATCGGGGTCGCGCCGGTCTTCCGGTCTCTCCTGACCCTCTAACGGGTGTTCGGGGTTTTCGGGATCACCGAGGTCTTCCGGGGTATCTCCGTCCCCGGTTCCCTCGGCAACTTTTCTTTCCTTTTTTCCTTTTGACCGTTTATGCGGCTTTCGGCGCCTTGATGGCGCGTCATCCGATTTGTTGCCGTCGTTTTTCGGAGTGTCGACCATGTAGACGTCGTATGTGGAGGTGGTAGTCCACTGCCCGGTTTTAGCGGGGGTGAGGACGTGATCCTCCTCATCCATGTGCTCTGCCTCCTCGGAAGCATAGTCTAGCATGTCGGTTAAATCCTCGACAGTGGCTATCAAGTGGGTGGTGGGTGGGACGAAAAATCCGTCCTGACCCGTCTGACGCCCGATCTGAGAGTAGATCGGGGTTGGGTCGTCGGTAATAGTCATCGACGAGATCCGATCTAGAGCCTCGTCGAGTATCGAGAGCTCGATCGGGCCGGTCTGCCCAGAGCTTCCGGAGTGAACCTCCGATACGCCCGCGTAGGAAGAGTGTTCGGCAAGAACAGATGTTCGTACGTTGGGTACTATGACCGGATCCAGACCGAAAGTCGGGCCCTTGCCGGGGTTGATCCCGTGGGCACAGCCGAAAGATGGATCTGAGGTTAAAGCCTCAGAGTCTCCGGGCGTGGCAGGCGAGACTGCGAGCCCGGTTAGTGATAGATCGCCTCGAGAGTCTACGGAGAACTCTAAGTTCCCGAATCTGACCTCTTGATCAGGAGCGAAACTTCCGACGCGGCCTAGATGGCCGGTCGGGTCGGCGTGCAGCACTATGCTGCCGAAAGCGAAGATCTGTCCAGGGACAAAAGTGCCCGTATTGCGGACCTCTTCGTTGATGACTAGGCGAGCCATCGATTCCTTCTGACGATCACAGCGGAACTCTCAATGAAAGCACCAATGTCGGTGTCAAAACCGGCGGATCTCGGGTAGGGGGTCCCGAGCTGTGAGACTTGGATCGATGGTAACAAGAGATGAAGGGGACAAGGTTTTACCCAGGTTCGGGCCCTCCTATGGAGGTAATACCCTACATCCTGCTTGATTATATTGATGATATGAGGATTACAGAGTTGATCTACCTCGAGATCAAGTAGCTAAAACCCTAGATGAGTTCTGTTGGCCTACAACCTAAAACCCTCCGGCTTATATAGACGCCGAGGGTGCCTAGGGTTTACACATGGTCGGTTACATGTCGAAGGGATAAACATGCCTATTCACTACTCCAAACGTGGAGGACAAGCCACGATCCTCGAAGCTTCCTTCCTGAAGACAGGGTCTTCAATCCATCTAGTATTCGGCAAGTGGCCCATATAGTTCGGCCCATAAGGAATAGGTCGACCTCCCGAGGACCCCTTAAACCAGGACTCCCTCACCCCGGAAGGTAGCACCTCCCACTGCCAGCCCGACGGAGCCCAGTCCCGGACATGGGGCCTCTCAAGGATGTCGCCACCGAGTCGACGACGAGGATGCGGGCCGGGCATCGTTGACGTCGAGAACAAATTCCTACGGAAACATTTTCTTATCATTTAATGTTTTACTTTCTGATTATCTTCTTAGAAATACGCGAACAAATTCTTTTTTCTCATAAAAAATATTATATAAAACATGTCCGAAACTCTTTTTTGACTCATTTTTGACTCGGTTTTCTTATTAACTATCTAATTTCATTAACAATTTCAGAAACCTAGCAATCCTAGCAAGAACCCTAGCAATGTCCTAACCACAACCCTAGCAATCCACCGAAATTAAACCTAGCAATCAAACGGGCGAAGGAGGCTGCGGATGTCTCACCAGAGAAGGAGACGGCCGGCGCGCGGAGGAGACGGCCGGAGGAGAAGCAGAGGCCGGGGTCGGGGTCGGGGCCGGGGTCGGGGTCGGCGGCGGGGTCGGGGCCGTGGTCGGGGTCGAGGTCGGGGGCAGCAGAGAGTGGGAGGACTGGCGGCGGCGGCGGAGTCGAGAGGGAGGGAGTGAGGAGGGAGAGAGGGGGAGAGTGAGGGCCGGACGTGCGCGGGAAAGATGATAAGTCCACGAGGGGGCCGATTAGCAGTAGCGCAGGGCAGAGAAGAGCGCTACCATTATATTGTTAGCAGTAGCGCGGTTTGCAGAAGGGCGCTACTACTATACCTAACCTATCGGCAACGTTGTGGCAATTATATTAGTAGCGCGTTTTATTCCTGCCGCGCTACTGCTATGTGGCCACCAGTAGCGCCCTTTGTGGACACGCGCTACTGCTAATTAGCAGTAGCGCCTCTTTTTAACAAGCGCTACTGATAAGCTTCTGTGTATAAGGTTTTCGCTAGTAGTGTGTATATACTTCCATCTTAATAAATAAGTAGTAAAAGAGTTATAGTGGGGTCTTCCGTACTGCTTTTGCTAACAAAAATGATGTTCCCGTTGGCATAAGGCGTGACTTGATGAGTTGATGATAAAAGGTGAAATTTACTCAAAGAAAACTCTTATGCAAAAAATGAGAGTTTTTTTAACACAGTACATGCGGAGATGCTCATACATACACACATACACTCACCCCTATGAACGCATGCACGCATACCCTACTCATATCAACACCTTCGACAGACTGAGCCGACACATCATCTTGAGATTGATATAGTCGCCACAGACGTCTTCGTAGCTAGTCGACGAGAACGTCGCCTCCCACTGAACGAACATCGCCGGAACGACTGAAATAAATTCGGAAAAATGCGATCATCAATGTCAAGTCTAGAACTTGAACTCTGGTGGACTGGGATACCACTGTCCTCCTAACCATCCAACCATAGGTTGGTTTGCGCAAAAAATGAGGGTCAGGAGTGCACATTTAGGTGACTAAACTTGTGTGGGCGTATGACCCTTGCTAATTATGTGAGCCAACTTTAAAATGTCTTGAACTTTTAAACTTGTATTGAAGCGACTATATATAAGGCCAGCTGGGAGCCTGGGAGTAACTTAGAATAGTGTCATGCATATGACATTAGAGCATCTATAGCCGGACCTAGCAAATCTGACCCCTTAAACGCCCGCGGACGCGTCCGGTCAGTGACCGGGCGTGTCCATTTTGAGCCCCTATAACTTGGTCCGCGCAGCCACACTTCTCATTTTTCTTCTCATATGTCCGGTCACTTGCACGTGATTGGTGGAGAAGAAGAGAGAGAAAGAAAATAATGAATAAGAAAAGAGAAACGGTGGTCCGGAGTGGGGTCGCTTCCTACGTGGCAAACTGCTCGGGCGTGCCCGGGCGCATCCGCGAGCCCTCATATCGTCCTCATATTTGAGATGGATATGAGGGGTGCCGATCAGTCCGGGCGTTTGAGACGGATATGAGGGGTCCGGTTGGGTCGCATTTTTATGACCGGTCAGTGACCGGGAGAGCGTTCCGGGCGTGTGAGGAGCATATAGGGGGTCCAATTGTAGATGCTCTTAGTCTATATATCTTTATAGTGGGTACTAGTAACACGTGGTATCATGCAAGTTTTTATTTATTTAGATGTAGACTCATTTTGCCTTCGTACACGTTATGGTACGGTAACATATTATGTTACTACAAACACCTTTCTCCTCATTAACTAGTTGCTATGCCACCAGTTAAGTTATTCTCACAATGTCAGTTGGCTGTTATTTTTCTTCGTGTAAGTCAATTTTGTCCGGTCATTGGATGGGCACCCTTCTTCCTTCTCCAGACCCTCCTATTCTTCCTCCTCATGTAGCGGTTTGCCTCCATGCCTCTCCTTCGGCTCTAAGGTCGCACCTCGCTACCACTCGCACACCGTCCCTGCCTCTCACGAGGTCCTGTCTAATTCGGAAGGGAATAGACAACTAAAAGCCTTTTCCCTCCACCCGCATTTGTCAAGCCTCCTCCTTGCGTCGTCTTTGTCTCCGACTCGTTCCTTGTCTGGCCTTGGGGGTCCGCCTCGCCCCGCTTCCTTCTCTTTGAAAGCCGACTTACATCATATCCATTTTTAGTATGACTTACACCAATTTGATTTCGAGGCGCCTTACGAATAGCAAACGCGAACTTGCATATTACACCAGCACCAAACATGAGTTTGCGGACAGAGCCCAAGCATCCAACATGTTCCTTTTTTTACTTGCACTTCTAGCATGTTTGAACTTCTAACTGACCGGTCAACAAGATATGGTGCGGCCAAAAACGACAGGCTTTGCCATCTTTATGAGTATTTTTTTGATCGCCTGAGTTTGCACGGCTCTGACTAGTTGAAGGTCAAAGGAAATTAGACTCTATCTAGTGGTTGGTGGTTTAAGTTGGTTCAACGCGATCGCGACTGCCCAGCACCTATGGATGCATTGCGTTTACAATTTTTCTTTTAGTTAATTGGCAACATATATAAAACATCCTACTATCTGGCCACATGCCCACATGTCCATGCTGTCGTGATTTTGGGTACTGATTAATTCAGATAACATGTAGGGGAATATACAGGCGTCGAGAGACAGAGTCACAGAGAGGGAGGGAGAGAAATAAATCAATAATCCAACAATATGCAGGATGCAGTATCCTTGCTCGGCTTAAGCCAGCGGATCGAAAGGAGCAGCACGGCTTCGGTGGCGGCTGGGCCCACAAGCGGACGGACCGGCGACGTACGTATGAGCTGACGTTATGGCAGGAGTCAAGGAGTTGACTCGATATTCTTTTTCTCGCAGTATAGTACTACTGTGGTAGGAGTAGGAGTACTAGTACGAGGATGTCCTAATCCCGAGCACATGCTCCCGCTGCTACAGTAAAATCGAAAAAAATAGCAAAAAAAGTCAAAAAATTCTGAATTTTTTTTGTGAGAAACATTTATGTTTTCCCCACACGCCTGAAAAATTTCATCACCAAATGACATTCGTGGAAAATGTGGCAAAAAAAACAAAATCGATGCTCCAAAACGGTACACATAAATGTTTCTCACAAAAAAAAATCAGAATTTTTTGACTTTTTTTGCTATTTTTTTCGATTTTACTGTAGCAGCAGGAGCATGTGTGCTCGAGCTGAGAAGAGCACTTTCGTACTAGTAGTGCTACTGCTTTTGAAAGAGAGAAACAAAAACTAGCACAGAACGCCCCGTGCTCCCTGCTAATTAAGAGCATCCTCAGCCATTCGGTGCCTTCAGGGGTAGAAATAGCGTCGTCTTGAGGTCAACCGGCGAAAAAATCGGCGTGAGGTGGGTCTGGTTCCCAGTCGCGCCCCCACGCCGTCCCCCACGTCGCTTTTTGAACACAAAATTATGGCAAATTTCGGCCAAATTCGGGCAAAGTTCGGGCGATTCATACGATGTTTGTATAAAAACTGATAAAAACATAAAACATAACTAAAAAAACTAAAACTACGTCGCCGATACGCCGCCGCCGCCGCGCCGCCGTCTTCTACATGCCGGGGAGCCTGTAGAAGGTGGTGTCGTCGTCGCCGTCGTCATCGCCGTCCTGCACGCCGCCGCCGTCCCTGATGCAACCCTGTCCTGGGTCGCCGTGGCGATGCAGCTCGGGGTTGGATGGCCCGGGTGCCTCCTCGTCGTCGCTGTCGAGGATGACGACGCTGTAGGAGATATGCCCTAGAGACAATAATAAATGTTATTGATTATCTCCCTGTTCATAATTAGGTTTATGTTCCATGCTATAACTGCTATGGTTCTCGAGTCTGCAATAACCACGAGGCTCGGAGGAAGACTCATATGCACGTGTGGGATAATAAACGGTAAAATGTATTCCTAGTCAAGCCTCTATGACTGGCTCAAGTATTGCATGATGATCCTGTTTTCCTGATCATGGGCATGGCTATGCCGGCAATTTTGAGGGCACAATTGTTGGTAGAACACTTGTGTTGAATCGACCCGATTGATGTTATGCTATGAGATACATTCGTCATAAGTTAATGGTTAATAACACAGAGAAGTTAATGTTTGCATAATTCCTTAGACCATGAGAGTGTCGAGTTTCTTCATGCTTGCTTCATGAACTTTGGGGTTTGTTAAACGTCATCCGTAAATGGGTGGCTATTACGGCGGCTTACGGGTTCATGGAAAAGTATGTCAAGGGACTTGATAGCTCAAGATTGGGATTTGCTCCTCCGACGATGGAGAGATATCTCTGGGCCCTCTCGGTGTTACGGTATCCATCATCGTCTGGCCAGACACAGGGTGATTTGATCACAGGGATGCCGGAACACGGGAACGAGAAAAGAGAACAATACCGGTAACGAGGTAACTGGCATAGTGGACAAGTTGTTGATCCACGGGGATGCCTACATGTCTCACCTCAGGTATTTGTAACATATCGCGAAGCAACAGGAATAGCACACGGCAACTGGAGGTTCACTCGAATATTTATTCGTGTGGTATAGGGATCGATATGGGTGTCCACGGCTCCGATGTTGATCATTGATCGGAAGGGGTTCCGGCTCATGTCTATGCTTCACCGAACCTATAGGGTCACACGCTTAAGGGTCATCTATCTGCTGAATACTAGACAGGGAGTCTGAGAGAAAAACACCGAAAAAGTTTCGGACGCCGGAAAAGTTTCGGACAGCGGAAAAGTTCCGCAGAGAGAGGTCACCGGATGAGTTTCGGTGAAACTGAAAAGTTGTTTCAGGGGATACCAAAAAGTCAAATTGGTTTTGGCACATGCCTGATAATTCTTGGAGGATGCCAGAATCATTCTGGAAACTTTCTGGAATTTTTCGGGATGAAAACCGGAAATGTTCCGGAGCTGCCGAAACCGCTTCAGATGCTTTTCGCAGATGAAAATCACTAAACCGGAATTGTTCCGGCTCGCGTTGAAAATTATTTTGGTGGGTACTAGAATTGTTCTAAGCCCACATGAATATTTTCAGTTCGATCAGACGCTGAAAAATGTCGTCGTGAATAGTGAAAGTGATTTTTGGGATATTTATTGGAAAGCCACCTTTTAGGGCTTTTCCCAAAAGGCTTCTAGAAGGACTTGGGGATCAAGGAACCCCCTTTGGGGGGCCCCCATGAAGGTGGGACGTTCACATGTGCAGCTCCTCCATGGAGCTCCACATGGCATCCCATTTTGCACTTAACACCCTCATGTGTGAGCTAGTGCATGGGAGTTTTTGGGTTTTATTGTAAAACCACCCTACCCCTTGGTTTTCCTATAAATAGGAGGTGAGTGGGCTGCCATCTCACACACTCTTACTCTCATACACAAGCCATGCATGATCTGGCATTCTTCTCTCCCTCCCAGCGAAATAGTTTCGTAGAGCCGAAAGGCTGTCTGGGTTCCGGCAGGAACTAGTTCTGGACGGCGAAGCCCTGCCGGATAGATGACACCGTATGTGTGCAACTCTGTAGAGAGATCGTAGTTTCGGTCTTAGTTCGAGAGTGCCTCCCGAAGGGCTGTCCGTGTGACCGTCCGAGTTTTGGAGGTCCTCCCGAAGGGCTGTCCGAGTGACAGTCCGAGTTTTGGAGGTCCTCCCGAAGGGCTGTCCGCGACACCGTCCGGGGGACTGTACGACCGCCTCCCGGAGGGCTGTCCGCGGGGCAGATGAGGGTATACATCCTCGCGGTTGGGAGGTTGTAAAATCCTAGCTGCGGGGATCTGCACCGCCGTTCGTCATCGACTCTACTTCCGCTGCGCTACGAGTCGGTAACGAAAGTGATCAAACCTTGTATGCAGTCTCCATAGTGGTCCTGGGCTGGTGCGTAGGTCGGAAAATTTTTGTTTTCTGCTGCGTTACCCTACAGTGGTATCAGAGCCGTGCTATGCGTAGATGCAGGTTGCGATCTAGAATACATAGAGATGTATGGGTGTTGCACAATATAACTAGGTAGTAGATGAGATCTATTGCTGAAAATTATTTGTGCGGGTAGCAGATGAAGTCTGTTACCCGATGTTTCTTGTTGCTTCCCTGGAATTTGCATATTTCTGATCTTGATAACAGTATGGTGGAGTTTCAATGTTCTGGCAATCCGCGATCCTGATTGATCAACAAAGTGCTAACAGTTCATTGAATTCCACCGTAGTTAAAAAGAAAGATGAAATTTTGCAGACGAAAGGGCAATGCAGATGTGATCTGCACAGGGGTCACGCGTATGACGAAGTTTAGTATGGGGCTCGAGATTTTATTATCTCGTGTTTCATACACCCTGGAATGTTAATCTAGCGACTTGGATTATCATGCTTGATGATGGACGTTGGTAGCTTCGGTTTGTTTCGAAACCTTAGAAGCCACGTAAAATAAAATTTTGCATGAACCGATTAGAGACGTCTAACTTGGTTTTGCAGGATGGTTTGCATGTGCATGTGATGTGGTATAGCAGTGTTCATAATAATTTGATTATGTATGAGATGACTATATGATGTAAATTAATTAACATGACCTGCGTGTCATGATTCGGCATGATGGCTGGAGCCATATGATTGCACTTTAATGACCTGCGTGTCAACCTTATGTAATGCACTTATTTTATTAGCTATAGAGATAGCAATATTATCTGGTGCATCAACAAGGTGGTGGCAATCTTCGCGAAGGTGAACACCGACGCGAATGCCGAAGACGAAGAAATGAGAATTCTCCGTCAGAAAGGGCTATACCATATCATGCTATTATGAATTGCCTGAGATGTTTATCCCTTATAATGCACCCTTCTTGATTGCGCGGTAGTCGCTTTTATTAGGGTGATCTCTCACAAAAATATCAAGTAGTTAGTGTTCTCCCAAGTGTAGCACCGTCACGGCACCTAACTTTTCGGGGTATCACATGGATACATGGGTACGAACGATTAGGGATGTGTGAGGCGGGTGAGTTGAGACCTCGCAGCGAGATCACTTGGTTGTCTTGACGTTCAGGCATGAAAGTCATGAGCTCGGAACACACGCATCGAAAGATGAACAAGAGTCACATGGAGATGTGATCGGCAAGTTGGCCTACCGATTGCAATTCTCGTCACTTGAGATGGATACATCCTTGGCGTTGAATTGTAATTTGGATCTTATATCACTCAACATCAATTATGAGAGATATTGATTTGAGTGGGAGCGCACTGTAGAATTAACTTCTTTAATTCTCAGTGCAATTAATTTTGAACACTGTCTAAGTGTGATTTGCATAATAGTTGTAGAATAATGGCTCGCGTTTCCACCTTCCCTATTAAAATTGAATAGCTGTTAAATATCTGGTTAAAACTTTACGGTTGGTAACGTAATATGAGGATTGTCCTCAAGAGTGCCGAGAA
The DNA here is from genome assembly GCA_039707655.1 of Elymus sibiricus. Lineage (NCBI taxonomy): Eukaryota > Viridiplantae > Streptophyta > Magnoliopsida > Poales > Poaceae > Elymus > Elymus sibiricus. Next base: position 155,092,390 of record CM077669.1, read on the forward strand.
GGACTTTGTCCTATCGCATGCTTTCGGTATTCTCCCGCTAATGCTATGGATCATGTGACTCTCGTCCTTCGATCCAAAAGCTAGAATTCCTTTTCAGTCAAAGTGCAATATGTTTGCTTCCATGAGACCCGAACTTCGAAAGTTTGGATAGTTATGTGATATTCATGGAATCTGAAAATCATTTTCAGAGACAGACAAAAGCTAAAAGATATGAGATATCCAAAGCAATATTTGTTTGCAAACTGTTAGTAAAGGAGTTTACTATGCATTAGACTGATAAGAGAGGGATCCAGAAGAACGCCTGTCATATGATGATGGTGAATAAAACAACAACTTAAAGAGAAAGGAAGTGTCCGAAGGGTGTTAGTGATGCTTTCACGTCTAGGAAGTCCGGGGCTATCGCCACTCTTAAGTTGGGTGCTTCTTCTGAGAGTAGGAGAAATACTGAAAGTTAAACTGTTAGAAGTATAATGGCAAAAGGATAGAAGACTGGAATATCCAGCTCATGTATGAATGTCATACAAGTTTTTGATGTATAGAAGGCTGGTCAAAGATATAGTTCTTGGGAATTATGGTTAAACATGTTAATCACTAATTCTTGGGTATTGTGAGTTAATCACAAAGATACCCGCTCGATTGCACTCTGTTGCAACTCGATGAAAGAACTACTACGGCCTAAAAGACTAGCCAGGAATGAGGTTTAGATACACACAGGGAACATAGTAAATGTTACTATACCTTCCATTAGTGTATTCCCTATGTATTTACTTTCATAATTCATTTTAGAGTTTTACACTCTAGCCCTTTGCATAAGGTATTTTGCAAGAAGGTTATTCATAAGAGAACTTTTGATGTTCGATGTTATGAATAACATAAGGGCCATACTTTCATTATGAATGAGATGTATGTTATGAATATTGATATTAATACATTGCCTCTGTATTTACTTTCATAATTCATTTAGAGTTTCATACACTCTAGCCCTTTGCATAAGGTATTTTGCAAGAAGGTTATTCATAAGAGAACTTTTGATGTTCGATGTTATGAATAACATAAGGGCCATACTTTCATTATGAATGAGATGTATGTTATGAATATTGATATTAATACATTGCCTCTGTATTTACTTTCATAATTCATTTAGAGTTTCATACACTCTAGCCCTTTGCATAAGGTATTTTGCAAGAAGGTTATTCATAAGAGAACTTTTGATGTTCGATGTTATGAATAACATAAGGCCAATACTTTCATTATGAATGAGATGTATGTTATGAATATTGATGTTAATACATTGCCTCTGTATTTACTTTCATAATTCATTTAGAGTTTCATACACTCTAGCCCTTTTGCATAAGGTATTTTGCAAGAAGGTTATTCATAAGAGAACTTTTGATGTTCGGTGTTATGAATAACATGAAGGGCCATGCTTCCATACAGGATGGGATGTATGCTATGAATATTGATGGTAATATGATACATCTATAACACTGATGCTAAATGTCGCAAGACTAAAAGAATACCACACAAGTGTGGCACTGCATTTGGTCACATTGGAGAAACCCGCATGGAAAATTCCATTATGATGGATTTTGAAGTCATTTGATTTTGAATCATCTGACACTTGCAACTTTCCTCTGAAAGGTGAAGTGACTGAAATACCGTTCACAGGCCATAAGGAATGAGCAAAGAACATATTGGTAATCATACATTATGATGTGTGTAGTCCAATAAATGTTGTTGCAAGTAGTGGATTTATCTGTCTTCAGAAATGACTCAAGTAGATATATGGATATTTACTTGTTGAGACGTAAGTCTGGATCTTTTGAATTCATTCAGAAGGTTTTCAAAAATGAAGTAGAAGTTATTGTAACAAGAAAATTATGTTTCTGCAATTTGATTGCAGAAAGGAATATTTGAGTTACAAGTTTAGCGAATGTCTGATGAGTTGTGAAAGGGGTTTCATAACTTGCACCTCCCGGAACACCACTACAAGTGGAAAGTCCGTGAAGATGTAATCGAACCATTTATGACATGGTAAGATCAAAGATGGCATAAATAGATTTGCCATTATCCCTTTTAAAGTGATGCTTTAGAGACTGCGGCTTTTACACTGAAAAGAGCTCCATCAAGTCTGTTGAAATGACGCCATGGTATGGTACGCCCAACCATGTTATATCTTTTCTTAACATTTGGAATATGGGGCTTGTGTAAAAGGTTACAAACCTATTCCAAATCAGACAAGTGCTACTTTGTAAGGTTATCCCAAGTCATTGGGTATTCCCCCACCACTATACCGAGGCAAAGGGTTTTGCCGCAAAACGGTATGCTTTTAAAGAGAATAGTTCTTACAAAAGGTGAGTGGGAGGACAGTGCAACTCGACGAGATAACCAGTATCTTCGTCATCAGGTCAAAGGAAAGGAACCTTGGAAGTGATTCCGGAGTTTCCTACTGCGACTGATACGGAAGCCTCTACATGAGATGTATGGACTTCGGTCGAACTTGCAGCTAAACGGCGTAGGAAAAACTCGTGCAAACCTCTCAGGTGCGCATACGAGATATTGTTATTAGACAACAGTATACCTACGATACACAAGGAAGCATTGATGGGCCCTGACTCCGGAATTGGCTAAATGCCAATACAATCCGAGATAGTTTCCATATAAGTGGTTCGAGATTAAAATCTTGATACACCTTTCGGAAGACTTAGAGTCTAACGAATATTTATGAAACTATAAACTGATGTGGATAAAATATTTTATCCATAAAGCTCGACTTGTTGAAATAACAAGTTCAAGGAGTTGACTACGATGAGGTTGTTTCACCGTAGCGATGCTTGAAGTCGGTTCGGGTTGAACTAGCAATTAATACATATTTCAATCATGAGATATGAAATCTGGATGACAAAAGGATTTCCATCTGATGGAAATGAAACCTAGGACTTGTATGTGATACAGTCCAAAGTAATTTGTCGATCCAGAGGATGCTAGTAAGTATGCAAACTTCGGAGTTCCAGCGATGGACAGAAGAGAGCAAAGTGGAGTTGGAATCTTCGATTTTGATGGAATGGTCAAAGGGGTTTGACTTCATCAAATGGGTATCGAAGATGCTTGTGATTCAAGAAAGTAAGTGGGAGCATAATAATATTTCTAAAAACCGTGTGTACTTGACACATTGTTGATTGGAAATAAATTTCTTGACACGAATTAGGACTTCATTTGAAAATAGTTTTTCGATGAAGTGCTTAGGCTAAATAGCCTCAATATTAGGCATGATGATCTATGGAGATAGATTTACCTAATGGGGCTAAGCAATGAATACATATTGACAAGATGCTAAAAACTTTTGGCATTTAAAAGGCCAAGGAGTGATTCCTGCCGAAGTCACATGGAAAGAGTTTTTGCGAGACTCGGTGTCCCAAAACACTGATGAGTAAAATACATGATGCAGATTCCACACACTCTTGTGTTTGGATTAATCATGTATTCCATGGTATGTAAAACAACCAGGTATGTCCAATACTCCAAAGTTGTTGCGAGTATAGATACCAAAGTGATCAAAGTACTGATCATAGGACAATAGTGAAAGATGTCATTGAGTACTAGAGTAGTAGTGATGACATGTTTTCTCGCAAGCAGAGATTATGAAGTGCTCGTTGTAAGTAATTACATCGATACAGTCTTCATCAATGCTCCATGCGATTTTCGATTTAAGTTAAGGGTTTTGTGTAATACACAATGTGGTGGCACGGTAGTTGGAAATTGTTCCAAACAAGATACTGTGGCGAATTCTATAACAAAGGCTAAGTATGTTGACGCTTGAGAAGCGACAAAGAAGTTGTTGAATCATATAGTTCATTCATGAACTTAGTATGGTTCCAAGATGGCTTTGGTCTATGGGACACTATAGCAGATAGTTGCTCCATAGCTCAGTCTGAGGAATCAGGTTTCGACCAATGATGCACACATATGCAAAGCCAAGTCCACACAAAATATGAATTTTGTGAAAGCGTGAAAACGCGAGGATATGCAAAGTTACACACGGAGCTGAAGTCGTCAGATCCGTTGGACATCAGGCTATACCACATGCGAAGCATATTTTACACCAGTATGCCATAGGTGTAAAGTGCATTAGCGTTGACTAGATTATTGACTCTAGTGCAAGTGGGAGTCTGTAGGAGATATGCCCTAGAGACAATAATAAATGTTATTGATTATCTCCCTGTTCATAATTAGGTTTATGTTCCATGCTATAACTGCTATGGTTCTCGAGTCTGCAATAACCACGAGGCTCGGAGGAAGACTCATATGCACGTGTGGGATAATAAACGGTAAAATGTATTCCTAGTCAAGCCTCTATGACTGGCTCAAGTATTGCATGATGATCCTGTTTTCCTGATCATGGGCATGGCTATGCCGGCAATTTTGAGGGCACAATTGTTGGTAGAACACTTGTGTTGAATCGACCCGATTGATGTTATGCTATGAGATACATTCGTCATAAGTTAATGGTTAATAACACAGAGAAGTTAATGTTTGCATAATTCCTTAGACCATGAGAGTGTCGAGTTTCTTCATGCTTGCTTCATGAACTTTGGGGTTTGTTAAACGTCATCCGTAAATGGGTGGCTATTACGGCGGCTTACGGGTTCATGGAAAAGTATGTCAAGGGACTTGATAGCTCAAGATTGGGATTTGCTCCTCCGACGATGGAGAGATATCTCTGGGCCCTCTCGGTGTTACGGTATCCATCATCGTCTGGCCAGACACAGGGTGATTTGATCACAGGGATGCCGGAACACGGGAACGAGAAAAGAGAACAATACCGGTAACGAGGTAACTGGCATAGTGGACAAGTTGTTGATCCACGGGGATGCCTACATGTCTCACCTCGGGTATTTGTAACATATCGCGAAGCAACAGGAATAGCACACGGCAACTGGAGGTTCACTCGAATATTTATTCGTGTGGGTATAGGGATCGATATGGGTGTCCACGGCTCCGATGTTGATCATTGATCGGAAGGGGTTCCGGCTCATGTCTATGCTTCACCGAACCTATAGGGTCACACGCTTAAGGGTCATCTATCTGCTGAATACTAGACAGGGAGTCTGAGAGAAAAACACCGAAAAAGTTTCGGACGCCGGAAAAGTTTCGGACAGCGGAAAAGTTCCGCAGAGAGAGGTCACCGGATGAGTTTCGGTGAAACTGAAAAGTTGTTTCAGGGGATACCAAAAAGTCAAATTGGTTTTGGCACATGCCTGATAATTCTTGGAGGATGCCAGAATCATTCTGGAAACTTTCTGGAATTTTTCGGGATGAAAACCGGAAATGTTCCGGAGCTGCCGAAACCGCTTCAGATGCTTTTCGCAGATGAAAATCACTAAACCGGAATTGTTCCGGCTCGCGTTGAAAATTATTTTGGTGGGTACTAGAATTGTTCTAAGCCCACATGAATATTTTCAGTTCGATCAGACGCTGAAAAATGTCGTCGTGAATAGTGAAAGTGATTTTTGGGATATTTATTGGAAAGCCACCTTTTAGGGCTTTTCCCAAAAGGCTTCTAGAAGGACTTGGGGATCAAGGAACCCCCTTTGGGGGGCCCCCATGAAGGTGGGACGTTCACATGTGCAGCTCCTCCATGGAGCTCCACATGGCATCCCATTTTGCACTTAACACCCTCATGTGTGAGCTAGTGCATGGGAGTTTTTGGGTTTTATTGTAAAACCACCCTACCCCTTGGTTTTCCTATAAATAGGAGGTGAGTGGGCTGCCATCTCACACACTCTTACTCTCATACACAAGCCATGCATGATCTGGCATTCTTCTCTCCCTCCCAGCGAAATAGTTTCGTAGAGCCGAAAGGCTGTCTGGGTTCCGGCAGGAACTAGTTCTGGACGGCGAAGCCCTGCCGGATAGATGACACCGTATGTGTGCAACTCTGTAGAGAGATCGTAGTTTCGGTCTTAGTTCGAGAGTGCCTCCCGAAGGGCTGTCCGTGTGACCGTCCGAGTTTTGGAGGTCCTCCCGAAGGGCTGTCCGAGTGACAGTCCGAGTTTTGGAGGTCCTCCCGAAGGGCTGTCCGCGACACCGTCCGGGGGACTGTACGACCGCCTCCCGGAGGGCTGTCCGCGGGGCAGATGAGGGTATACATCCTCGCGGTTGGGAGGTTGTAAAATCCTAGCTGCGGGGATCTGCACCGCCGTTCGTCATCGACTCTACTTCCGCTGCGCTACGAGTCGGTAACGAAAGTGATCAAACCTTGTATGCAGTCTCCATAGTGGTCCTGGGCTGGTGCGTAGGTCGGAAAAATTTTGTTTTCTGCTGCGTTACCCTACAGACGCCACCCTCCTCGCGGCCGCGGCGGCGAGCGGCGATCTCCTCGAGGGCGCTCCGCTGACGCTCCATCTTCTCACGGAGCGCGTCCATTTGAGGGTTGTCTCTTCGTCGGCGGGCATGGCGAGGTGTTCCTGCTTGATGGCAACCGGCGCCGCCGCCGTGTCAGGCTCGGTCTTTGGCCTGACAAGGCGGAGGTGGCCGCGGGGAGGGGGGAAGGCTGGCGGCGGTGGCCCTCATTGAAGGTGATGCCGCCACCACCACTGCGCCCACTGCGTCGGAGCGGCGTCTCGCCGGGCTCGGCCTTCACGTCGACGAGCGGGGTCCGTGCGCCGGAGGAGTGGGAGCCGGACGATGACGACGACGCCCCGGCCATGCGCCTCGGCTGCCAGGACCAGCCGCTTCGGCGCGAGATGGACGGCGCGGGGTAGTCGAGACGCGGCGTGTTGCCGTCCTCGATGTGCTCGAGAACGGCTTCGAGGGTGCGGCCGGGGACGCCCCACCATCGCCATCGCCCCTCGGAGTTGTGGCGACCGCGGCTGGGCGGAGCGCCGTTCGTGGAGGCGAGCTGCTCCTCGTGACGGCGCTCGAAGTACGCCGTCACAAGTTGTGGCTGTCCGGGGCGTACCTCGGCTGCTTGCGCGCCGTCTCCGACAGAGACAACCGGATCCTGGCGATCTCGGCACCGAAGGCACCGGGACCCCGCTGGCGCTGAGCCTCCACGAGCCCGGCACCCGCATGTCGGGCGGCGTCGGGTACTCCGCCTTGTAGAGGAGGCGAGCCTCATCCTCGTGTAGGTGGCGGCGGCCGAAGCCGTTGGCCGTCGCGCCATCGCCTGGGAAGCGCTCAGCCATCGAGAGAGAAGGTCGCCGGAGAAGAGAGAGAGGGACAGAGGGCGTCGTCGGCGAGAGTGGGAGAGAGGGTGTGGCGAGGAGTGTCCAGCCACCGCGCGAGGAGGGATGGCTTTTATAGCGACGAGCGGGTGGCACCGTGCGGCCGCGTGGAGGGAGAGGTGTGGACGCGCGTCGCCCGCTCTGACTGCGCCGCCCGTGAGGCATCAATGGAAGGTTGGCCGGCGGGCAGCCTTCGCATTGATTCCCCGCGGGAAACCGAGGCGATGAGGACGACGAAGCGCCTCTCGGTCGCTGACTCGGCGGGCCCGCCCGTTTTCGCGCCAAAAAAGGTTTCGCCCGGCGCCCCCAGGCGCCCCCCAGCGCGCCGGGTTCGGCTTGGATACGCCGGCGCCAATTTCGACCCTAACCGACGAAAATTGGGCTCCCAGGGACGCGACTGGGCCGATTTTTCTCAGCCGGCGATAAAAAAGGACCTTGGGGGGCCTGTTGGGGACGCGAGTGGAGATGCTCTAACACCCCACGCTGGAGCCTGTGACACCAGTAGTAGCGTTCTCAATCAACAGTTATATTACTGTTGTTAACTACATCTACATGGCTATGACCTTGTACTCTGCAGTCTACTGCCTCCCTTCCTGAACGAAATACTAAGACGACCATCACCGTTCAAGTTCACACAAGCTTAATTTACGTAAACACAAGACGGACACTTTCAATCCACGTCATTCAAACCCTCCTTTCCGTTTGCACAGCATGATCTTGATTTTGCGAGCACATATTCCAGCATCCCACTACCACAAAAGAGCTGTCGAGCTCGCGTGAAAACCGCTTGTCCGGTTCCTCGGAGAGAACGACCCGTCGCATTACCGTTTTACCACATGTGGGTTTAGGACAAACACAAGAAAATCCGATGGATGGTGAAAGGATAAGGGTCTGGTTAGGTTAGGATTTGGTGTGGGGCGGGCCCCTCCACTAGGAACTTACTCGGTTGACCTTTCAACCCTTGATTGGCGGGGAGGAAGGAGGCAAGGAACCGGTCAAGATGGCTCACTGGCTAGCTAACTTAACTTAACTTAACTGCCCCCAACTTCTTCAGCCTCTACTCAGTGTGGTCAGGCTAGAGCAGAGCATCCAATCCAAGCAAGCAAAGAGTAGGGCGATTGCTAAGCGTACACGTCGAAAGGCTACAGGCCCTACGACTACGATCGGGTCCCGTTGAAATTTCAAGTCGCACTTGTTGTGCGGCAGCGTTTTTCAACAATTCCATTCCTACATGTGCGTATGTATATAATGTCGTGTGTTGATCGACGGGTCTAAGCCCGTGTCTGGACCTTTCTGAACGGGGTCCAAGGGTCCTCTTAACCAGGCAGCCGGCAAAGGAGGAACATCTTCCTTTTGAATGTTTTGACGACTGCTGGCCACGGTTGCCGCGCGGTAGAAACGTTTTACAAGGCGCCGGTGAAATTTCGTACCGTGTCATTCTTTGAAACTGTGTTTTGCATGTCTGGATTTTTTTTTTCAAAAATACTGGACTGATGTACATCTTGGGGAAAAAATGTCAACCCGCAATTCTGGGTCAGTGGCGCGTTTGTGGGAAACAGAGGTACTCGGGCAGAAATCTGAATGCACAACACATCTTCACAAATAGGAAAAGAATGCGCAACACATAGACATAGTAGTCTTTCTTAAGTATGATACCGCGTAACTTCTGCACAGGTAAAGTCGCAAACCTTTCCGTAGTCAAACTGTCAAAGGGGCAAACTTTGCTTAATTACTAGAATTTGAGCTCCATACATACTTCGGGTGCAAGCATCCCATGTGTGCGAGTAACACGGTAGACAGACGTCATGCTGACGTTGAAAAGCCACTTGGCTTATGTTTTACAAGAAATCAAGTTTACAGAACCCAAATCAACCCTCAAACTGAAATCTGCAACATCTGGAAATCGCAGGCTAGAGAAGATAAAAAAAAAATTATATCTGGTTCTGAATCTTTACCAACTTTGCTGTTGCTACATTCATCACGAAATATAATTCCATACATATAAAAAGACGTGGCCTTGATGTTTTTTCACAGGCCTAGAGTGGCAATCATATCAGGTGGACTGAAGGTGATTCAAGAAAAGAAGCAACAACAGAGGTAGATTAGGCTTTCGTTGTCTGAGAAGATCTGTTTACCATGTATACAGCTCGTGAGACAGCGAATTCGCTGACCGCAAAAGGTCACTGAAACGTGCTGTCTCAGCTCCAACTAATGCAACATCAACAGCAAAATTTCCAACTTAAAAAACCACAGCAAAATTCCACCCCAACCAGAGAGATTTTTCACCATTACAAGAACCACACACGTATATGGAATATTATATATATAGTAATGATAACAAAATGTGGAATAGTACAAAACATCAAGGCATCAACGGATGGAAAGAAGTAGGGGTAGCTTACTTGCCCCAATCGCTATCGGCGTCGATTTTGTTTTGAATTTAATTCTGTGGGCTTCTTGTTTCCTGCACAGCCTGCATCCCACCGCAGCACGGCATGACAGCATGACTGAAACCTACCTCTGCTTCCATGCCAAGAGGTATCTAATCGCATGTCGCCACGGCACAGTTCAGGTGATCTGGGTTCACAAGAAACCGGACACCTGGGTGAGGCATCTCCATCACAATAATCTGGTCAATTTGGCATGGAGTGTACTACTGTAATTCTGTTTAGATGCATGCATGCACGCAGCACCCAGCATTTGCAGCCATATGTTTCAGATGATGGTTGAGCACAGAATTGATGCCCCTAAAGCTCCGAAGAGATGTAACCATGTACATGAACCTGCTTTACCCAGCTAAAGCATGCAGACCGACGCGATAAGTCAACAATAAGCAAAGCCTTTTGGTGCAAAGTTATGCCCGCTGATCAAGTCCTTTTCTTCAGCCTGCACCACAACCCGTTCTTTGTGTGAATCGTCGCGCCTGTCACCATCTCCACTTCATCGGGCGAGCCTCGCAGCTCCACGTCAAACTTTTGCAATAGCAGGGCCAAGGCCACTGTTGACTCGAGGAGCGCGAATTGGTCTCCCACACATTTGCGTGGTCCTCCGCCGAAGGGGAGGAAAGCAAAGTCTGCTATAATCTGGCAAATGACGTTTGATAAAGTTTTAATTTCTTCAAGAAAGAAAGAGGTCTATCAGTAGGATAGAATGACGAGACCAGTTTTCAGGTATACCTCGTTGGGATACATCGCGCCAGGACTCCGGTCAGGATCAAACCCAGCCCACCCTTCTATGTTCTCATCCTTCTTTGGAACTGTAAACCTCTCTGGTTCAAACTCATTTGGCCTATCCCAAAAGTATGGGGACCTATGGAGATTGTATATCTGCAGTGCCAGCATTTTCAAACAAGACAAACTTCTCAAGGATAACAGAATAAAGTTTGGAGTCGTCTATGTTCCACAGACCAGTCAACCTATAGCAAATTTATCATGAAAGTAACTTATATTGGTACCAAAACTAAGAATATCTGAAAGAAAGAACCAGCTTAAATCTACCAATTCCCCATCTTACCGAAAGAAATATATCCGTTCCTGCTGGTATTTCATATCCCTCTTTTGCTCCATTGTACCCACCTATGAATTTGTGTGCATTAATTTTCATAACAAGAGTCGGTATCACATCTCATGCCCTTTGATATCTGGCACATGTTTTTCTGATTGTTGGGAGAAAGCTGTGTGTATTAAAGAGGAGATGGAACCTGGCAATTTATCAGGACGGAGAGAACGCCTGATTAACAATGGTGGTTGAGGATACAAGCGAAGAGCTTCAACAATGATTAATCTTATGTACCTAGAGCACATCATGAATGCAGTGTGTGAAATTTAGAAACATTTATAGCGCATTAATACAGTAAACTCTTACTAACACATGGTAAGAAAGTGCTTGTGATTTTGCAAGCATATAATATGCAAAATATATGATGATTTTTTAAAATTAACACCTGAAAAAATAGTGAATAGAAGAATCAAACATAGTTCAATTTACAAGAAATGGCAACATAAGTAACATACTCCAATTTCTTGAGCTTTTCCGCAGTGATTGCCCCATCGATCAGTACAGAATCAATCTCTGCCTGGGCTTTTCTCATCTTCGTGGGATTCTGTATCAACATACAGTATATTATATGATATTCATAATTTAAAGTTAATTATCTGTCCATGTCAGTTAAAATGTGTACCTGGGCCAGTAGAAAAATAGACCATGTCAGAACAGCCGCAGTTGTTTCATGTCCCGCGATAAGCATTGTCATAAGATCATCTCGAAGCTATCACAAACCAAGAAATTTGTCAATTTATTTGCCTGATTCAAGTAGAAATACAAAGTAAAACTTCGAAGGGCATTAAACATTGGAAACTCCCTGTGCTGGAAGAAATAAATGGTACAAAAAACAAGTTATAGATGTTCCATTCTTACCAAACTAAACATTACATGGGTGATTTACCTGGCGGTCGTCAACATCAGCTCCCCGCATGTCAACAAGGAACCTCAGCAAGCTGGCATCCTACAAATATAATGGCAACATTACAAACTGCCAAACTACCATAGATGTTTTATAAAGCAACCTAATAAGACAAGCATGACCCAACAAAATCAAGAGTAATAGGAGCCAACCTTCAACGATGAGTAGTCTCTCTGCTGGAGTTTTTCCACATCAGCTTCCTATAAAAAGCAATGTTGATTTACTACAAGTTCCAGAAAAAAGCACCATGTATGACTAATTTTTCTGGTAGCACAAACCTGTCTCGTTTCTTTTGCATTTTTAATAAGATCATCAAGGCAATCATTGATAACCTTGAGGTCACTGCGGAACTTCCGCTGTCTTGGCACTATCCATTGAGTTAAAGGAAGATTCCAGTAAGGGATGTAAAAGGTGGATCGATGCTCAGCTTCAAAAAGAGTACCGTATACTGCCTGCACAATAGACATAGACCCCCCCCAGAAGGGCCAACAAAATTAGCAGAAGAGCATTAGTCATGTCTGTTAATCCTAAACATGCATGATGGGTATTCTTCTGTACTGTTACTCAATTTTAAAAAGCAGAACAAATGCACTTGTCATGAACAAATTATCATCAGATAGTATAACTACGTATGTGATATTATACCAACCTTGATTACAGGAGATTCCTTATTAACAGAGTCAAAATCAAAATTGAACACTCCCAAGCCAATTATGTCCAGAGCCAAATTGGAGAATTCCTCTTCAAGGTTCACTATGGTAGATTTGTCACCATGGTCTCCCTTTTCAATAAGTGCTTCAAGTTTCAATATGGTTCTCTCGGAACATTTGGTAAATACTCTCACCATAGCTTCTATGAATAAGGCATGGAACCCAGGAGTTATAACTGCAGAACACACATAATGGATAAGGTGCACTATTACAAAATGCAGTGGTGAAGCCACGGTCAAGCTTGTGCGGTCAACTGACCACACAAGATTTTTCCAAAACCCTTAGATACAAGTAAAAATTATGCAAAAGCTAGTATAAAAGTTTCAAACATACATGTATTTGATATCACAAGTTTAAATTGACATCATATGCTTGTTTTCTTGGCACTGCCACTGACAAAATGTTCTGTGAATGCAAACACGAGGTTCACGTAGGCTCTGTAATAGTTTGATTATGTTGAGAAGTTGTGCCATAAGGTAACAACCATTTTATGATTGTATCTAAAAATATTTCATAAATCATGCTAGTTGGCTCAACAGTCCAAAGAAGCGCTAGGTCCAATTAGCAGAACTGGAGCTACTATCATAAAGCATACACAGGTAACCTCTATTTTTGAAATTTAAGTTAACCTTTGATTGTCAGGTCGAAAAAAACATGAGCAGGATAATGGATTCATATCAATGGACAACAATCAGTCTGCTTCTATTGACTAACAGGAACTTATACAGGTGTACAGAAACATGAAGTATGAATGCACTCAAGGAGGCCTTAGAAGTATGCAAATATGATTCAAAATCCGACCTTCTAACCTTTTCTCCTTTGCTTCCAGGTATCAAGGTCAGCAGGTATAAGACCCTTCCCCATTATTGGTTCTAAAATTTCAGCGAGAACTCCCTGCTTTCAAGTAGAAAAGTATGTAAGAAAGAAAGGTACTAAATTAATCCAGCAGTTATTCCTTACATGTATTTAATACTGTTATATGCATAGTTCAGTCACGGGAAAACAACATACGCTACGAATAAGTTGCCAACCATTATAGTCCGAGCTTATATACAGTTTCAGATGATCTGTGTATTCATTTACATATGTTCACACACTATGTATTAGAAAACATACCTTATCATAACAGAAAGCATTTTCTCTCAGGATGTATCTAGCAACAATTGGATCAGAGACGACAACAAATGATTTGGGTCCAAAAGCAAGTTTGTAGACAGAACCATGCTGCAAGGATAACAGGATATGTTAGCATAGCATGAGTTTTCCTCATGGTTGCTTGATTATGAACCTAACAATAAAGAAGTTACAATCAAATGAAATTTCTATCATATGACAGCACCAGAACTCAATCAAAAAGACCACACATAAACTATTAGTATTCACCTTGTTATGCTCCTGCCATAGTTCAAAAAGGAGTGCCTAGGCGAGCGCTTAAGCACACCTAGGCTCTAGGCGATAGCAAAACGTCTAATGTGCGCATAATTGCGCTTAAGTGTGCACTTTGGTCAGAATAACGCAAGGCACTGGCAAAACACAAAATTAATGCCTAGCACTTTTTTTAACTTTGGCTCCTGCTACTGCCGCTTTTCTTTTTATCTCGGCATGCAGCTCATAAAGGCATAATTTTTCACATTTATATGCAAGTGCAGCATTTCTCAATGGGGCTATGAGAGGCCACATGTTATATGACTTGCATAGTGCATACAGTGGCATAGCTAGCGGGTGTGCCGTGGCAAACCCAGAATTTTGAGGTGTTTTTTTTACCATATAGAAATTTGGCCAAATTAATCATTTCAAACAACCCCCAAGCATAATAAACAAGAAGCCAATCAATTATTTTGGAGTGTGCACACCCACCATTTTATTCCTGGCCACTGGGTGCATACAAATATATCAAAATCGAGAAGTTCGTTTTAATGTTGATGAAGGCCTCTTAAATGATGTTACGCGATTTTTCAAGCTGAAGCTGAGACGTCAACGAACAGAAGGTTTTCTGATAGGGTATGATTAGCAATGTACATTGCATATAAGGAGACTTGAAGAAAAAAAATCAATGACATGATTCAAATAAATATGGCTTGAACATGAAGTAGAAAATGGCAACCTTACCATGCAGGTGATCATCTGGTCAAGAGTACCAAATTTGTGGAATTATATCATGTAAGTATTCGCTCAAATATCATGTACACACGTCACATGTATCTACTATTCGCAGAGTGCAACTAATACATGCTTCCAGTAAGCAGAACAAACCACTGCAATAAAAACAGTAAGCAACACGAGATAGAACGGGATAAGCACCTCGAGGAACCAATCATAGAGCGAATAGAAAAGGGGCCGGTCGAACAGGTCAGTGACAGCACCTTCGGCAACCGGCATATTCTTGAGGTTGCCGCCAGCGAGCAAATTGGTGAGAAGGTTGCTGGCGTTGTCAAACAAGTTCCTCTTAGGCTTGGTGGTTTTGTCAACTCCGGGCGACTGGCATCTGCATAAACACCAACAGTGAGGGCTAGGCACATAGTATTATACTCACATCAAGGAAACCACCAAGCATTAGTACAGTATATCTTATCAATTAATGGGTCAACCAGCAGAGAGCTGATAGACCACCAAGCATTATTAATTAATGTACTGTACTAAGTGAAGAAGGATGAATGGGCAGAGTTAAGCTGCCTGCTCAGCGTGGACAGCGCCAGCTACAGAGTTAAATTGGCAGTTACTTCAAATAAATAGCTATAATTTGACGGGGATTAGCAGGGCACAGGGTGCAGGGGCAATAGATCGAACGCCTGGTGGGCAGGGCACACGACCGACTAAGTGGAGAGGTGCGGAGTGTGAGGCTGGGGATGGCTTTCCGTACCTGACGGGGAGGAGGCGGCTCCTCCCGTGAGCTGCCGACGAGGAGGGGTAGGAGGAGGCGAGGCGGTGCGTGCCGGTGCTGGACCTCGGGAGGAGCGCGGCGGCGGTGGCCGCGCTCATGGCCATGCCGCTGGAGCGCGCACTCTCGCAGTGGGAGAAGGTTCGACGGGCGCTGGCGTCGTGGTGGAGTCAGACGATAGATAAGGTGCCTCGTCCGGTAGCGTAGCTAGACGACTAGTGTGTGCGCGCCATGTGAGATCGGCGCCCGCGCCGCTGGTTAAAGATCGCGCGGCGTCCGTCGGATCGGAGGACGGTGGCGTCTGGTCCGTCGGAGGAGCGCCGGTTACCCGCCGACCACGGAACGTGGCATGGCCGGTGATTATTGGATTCCGGTGGGTCGCCCGCTAGCGCCAGAGGTGGCACGACACCCGCACGGATCAGTCAGTGGGTGGTCCACTACAGCCACGGGGAATACCTCCTAGCAAAAACATTTTTCACATTTTTCCTTTTTTAAACGGAGGCAAACCAGGCGTAAATTCATTACAAGAGCCCGTAAAATTAGGTCACACATGTCCACTTGAGCTACCCGCATTTGTCGTCGAGAAGAAAAACCATCGTCGAGGTTGTCATTTAGTGTCATCGCTATCATTCATCCACGAGCCAATGACTCCGAATTCAGATATACTCACATGGGGTACATGATTTAGTTTTAAACATTTCAACAAGGTACAATATACATTCTATGATAAAGGAGTAATTTCAATTTGGACATCGACCATCCAGAAAAACATCAAGTGAGTCGAATTCCAAGTGCCAAGTGCTTGACCATCCAAACAACATAATTCAGGCTCAATTATCAATAATGTCATGTGTCACTTGGTATTGGACCCAATTCAATTCCATGCCCTCAGTGTCAACAGCCAAACGAAGCTTATGTATTGCACATGTTAGTTTCTCTAGATTATGTGTTGCACTTTTTAAAATTACTGTGTAAGGCATTTTTACGCTTATGTGTGTTGCATCTTCTGGACTATCGTGTACTATTTTTTGATTTAGTGTGTGTTGCATTGTTTCTAGCATTTTTTTCTCATTTTTCTGTACTGCATTTTTAACTGATTTGTATATGTATTTTTTATTGAACACTCATAATTTATGTATTTTCTATTGAATACTCACAATTGTGTAAGTACACCTCTAGACTGTTGTATACTACGCTCATTAACCATTGCCTAATCATTTTTTTTGTATTGTTGTCTACTTACTCCAATCTAAAGTGCCAGCCTTTTAAGTCATGAGATGATCTTCAACATGATACTTTGGCATTTAACCATCAAATTTGGGTGCAAACATGTTGCCTCACAGAAAAAAATATACAATACATTTGATAATAAACCATATTATATCAAATAGATATCTGGATATTAATAGTTATTTTTGTAATACATGCTTGTTCAAACCTAGGAATTGTTGTACTAAAATTCTAAAGGAACTACATTTTATGCCGAAAGTAGCTACTAATTTTCAATAGCTATCTTAAGCAAGAAAAAACTAGGATGAAACAACAAAACTTAAAAATGTACTCCCGCTGTAAAGTAATATATGACCTTTTAGATCACTAATAGTACAAAACAAGACAAACCTAGGTGAAAAGTTGAAGAAAAAATGAATAAGAAACTAATGGTGGTACGAAAAAACCCTGGTAAATTAAAAGAAAAGCCATATTACTAGTAAGAAGTCGCATGCTTGCTCTTAAGGGATGCTCAATTGGTAATAAATTAATGATTCTGGTAAAAGAAAACACTAGTGGGCTTGCACTGCTAAGTCGGCTCAAAACAATTGCAAGTCAGTGGGTGCTCCACTACAGCCACGGGGAATACCTCCTAGCAAAAACATTTTTCACATTTTTCTTTTTTGAAACGGAGGCAAACCAGGCGTAAATTCATCACATGAGCCCGTAAAATTGGGTCACACATGTCCACTTGAGCTACCCACATTTGTCGTCAAGAAGAAAAACCATCGTCGAGCTTGCCATTTAGTGTCATCGCTATCATTCATCCACGAGCCAATGACCCCGAATTCAGATATACTCACATGATGTACATGATTTAGCTTTAAACATTTCAACAAACTACAATTTCCATTCTATTATAAAGGAGTAATTTCAATTTGGACATCGACCTTCCAGAAAAGCATCAAGTGAGTCTCTGCTCTGAATTCCAAGTGTAAATTGCTTGACCATCCAAAAAAACATAATTCAGGCTTAATTATTAATAATTTGATGTGTCGTTTGGTATTGGAACCAATTCAATTCCATGCCCCTCAGTGACCACATCCAAACGAAGTTTATGTATTGCACATGTTACACAATTGAGTGTTCTAGTTTCTCTAGATTATGTGTTGCACTTTTTAAAATTGTTGTGTGTGCCATTTTTACGCTTATGTGTGTTGCACTCTTTGGACTATCGTGTACTATATTTCTTAAACTAGTGTGTATTGCATTGTTTCTAGTATATTTTCTCATTGTTCCGTCCTGCATTTTTACCTGATCTGTGTATGCATTTTTTTATTGTATACTCGTAATTGTGTATGTACACCTCTAAATTGTTGTATGTTGCGCTCATTAACCATTGCCTAGTCATTTTATATTTATTGTTGTCTACTTACTCCAATCTAATGTGCAAGCCTTTGAAGTCATGAGATGATCTTCAAGATGGTACTTTGGCATTTAACCATCAAATCTTGGTGCAAACATGTTGCCTCACAGAAAAGTTATACAATACATTTGATGATAACGCATATTATAGAAAATAGATATTTGAATGTTAATAGTTATTTTTGTAGTACATGCTCAAACCTAGGAATTGTTGTACTAAAATTCCAAAGTAATTACATTTTATGACGAAAGTAGCTACTAATTTCTCAATAGTTATCATAAGCAAGAAAAAAGAAGGACAATACAACTGAAAAAAATACAAAACAAGAAAAACTAGGTGAAAAGTTAAAGACAAAATGAATAAGAAACCGATGGTGGTACAAAAATGCCTGGTAAATTAAAAGAAAAGCCATCTTACTAGTAATCAGTCCCATGCTTACTCTTAAGGGATGCTCACTTGAGAGTAATGGTTTCGGTAAAAGAAAACACCAGTGGTCTTGCACTGCTAAGTCGCCTCAAAACAATTGCAACTTATTCCTTCACAATTCCTAATCACCTAGTGGCTGGAAAAGAAAATAGAGCCATCGATATTTCTCGCTTGTTGCGACACTTAACCCGGTCTCGCCTCTGGCGCGGCACTACTGTGGTGGCCCAATACTAAAGCTCTCACGCAAGTTTTTTATTCTCTATGGTTTTCTTTATTGGTGTTTCACTGCTTGAAATTGGTTTCGTTCGGGTTTTCTTTGTTTTTCTCTATTTTTTGGCTTATCATTTTCTCCGGTTTCCTTTGTTTCTTTCTTCTTTTCTGAATGGTTTTCTTTGGGTTTTTTATTTGTATTTAACAGATGTCTAGTTTTTTATACACATTGTACCTTTTCGTATACATAATGAACATTTTATACACATATAATATTTTTTAAATACATGATTGGCATTTTTTAAATATGTCTTGATGTATAATTTTTAAATACACATTGTATGTTTTTCTTATACATTTGAAGTATTACTTATATAGATATTTAATATTTTTCAAATATGATTAACATTTTCAAATCAGGTTTTGTACTTTTTTCAAATATGTGTCAAACATTTTTCCAATACACGTTAAAACATACTTCTCAGTGGTACGAAACACTTATTTTAAATTACACAAAGTTTTTGGGTACATTGTATAAACTTATTTTAAATGTTGCAAATATAAATGTGTGATATTTTTTTAATATTAACCTACATTTTTCTGAATGGGTACGATTTTTTATTGAATTACACTAACATTTTTCTTACAATGTATAATAGTTTTCTAAAAATTTCACGTACATTTTTTTAAAGGAAAATGATCTAAATCAGCCGGCTGATCCTGTGGGTTGCATCCGCCACGCGCACAGCCGTCCGATTCATTTTGATCGGAACGACCACGTGAAGGGCGCATAGGCTCGTTTGACCTCCGCGAGGCACGCCATCGCTCGAGCTTTGTCCGCGATCTCCGTCGTTCAACGTCGCAACCTCTGGTGCCGCCGCCGTACAGTTCCTACAACATTATCTCCATTGCATAAATTTTGTGCAACAAGGCTTATGTTACAACAAAAAATACACACATTTCTACAACATGATTTCTACCGTAAAAAATTCTACAACATGATTTTTGTTGTAGACAATATTTTATAACAAACTTTGTAGCAAAAAAATTCTACTGATGTTTCCGCAACACGATCTTTATTGCAGAAAATATTCTATAAAAAATCTATTGTAAATAAAATTCTACAGATGTTTCCGCAACATGATCTTTGTTGCAGAAAATATTCTATAACAAACTCTATTGTAAAAAAAATTCTACAGATGTTTCCGCAGCACGATCTTTGTTACAGAAAATATTCTATAACAAACTCTACTGTAAATAAAATTCTATAGATGTTTTCGCAACATGATCTTTGTTGCAAAAAATATTCTATAACAAACTCTGTTGTAAATAAAATTCTATAGATATTTCCGCAATACGATCTTCCTTGCAGAAAATATTCTATAACAAACTCTGTTGCAAAAAAAATCTACAGACGTTTCTGCAACATGTTTTGTGTTGCAGAAAATTCTATAACGTAATCTATACTGCAAAAGTTAAAATGGCCGTCGGATATTTGCTGACGTTTTCGGCCGGCGGACGCGTAGCAGTGTCCTTTTTTAAAACGCGTGAACATTTTTAAAATGTCGCAACAGTTTTTAGAATGCTACCAACATTTTTATAAAATTATGCTAACAATTTTCTTACACCACGTTATCAATTTTCAAATTCATGGTTATATATATTTTTGAGTAATTTTATGTTTTGATATATATATATATATATATATATATTGATAATGTTTTCAAAAATATGAATAAAATGAATGAATGAAAAACAGAGAAAAAAACTATCCTGAAGGAAGCAGCCAGCCCATTAGTAGCGAGGCCTGAGGCGAGAGGCGAGCTTCGGTCTCGATATTTTGGGTTGACTCGTCTGACAGGGCCTCCGGCTGGGGAATGGAACTGGACGCGGTCGCCGACGGAGGGCCGGCGACGGCGGCCGAGGCGACGCCGACGCCGACGGGCGTGGTGCGGGTGGAGAAGGTGAGGGGTAGGTCGGCGGTCACCAGGTGCTTCGCCAAGTATCCGCTCAAGATCATCGTCCCCTCCAAGGTACCTACCTCCTCTGCCGCTCCGTCGCTCAGACAGGAGGTAGATTGGCTCGCTCAACTGACCTCGCCACGTGGCAGGTCGGCCCCGCTTCCTCCGGCGCCGTCTGGCTCTACGTCCTCACCTATGGCGGCGGCATCGTCTCCGTGAGCCTTCTCTCCGATTCCGTTATCCTCACCGATTGGCACCTGCACACAGGAGGGAAGCCAAGTGCGGGCTCTTCCCTGAGAGTGCGTTCTGTTCATGCAGGGGGATAAGATCTCCTGCGCGGTGACAGTCGGTGACGGGTGCACGGCGGCGATGACGACGCAGGCCTCCACCAAGGTGATTCTACTTCTTATGTTTCTGGTGACAATTCGACTGAAGAATCTGTGCACTCGTTCAATGTTGTAGACAATAAACGGCAATGCACTTCTTAATATGTACTCCCTCTGTCTCAAAATGTAAGACGTTTGGTGTCAAAAAACTTCTTACATTTTGAGACAGAGGTAATAATTCGTATAACTTTTCCCCGCAAAAAGTATGTATAATTTCGTGGTGTTAATTTTTTTTTTATCAATGTAGGAAACTGGTTACTGTTCGCTAGACAAATTATCAAAAAATTCTTGGTATGGCTTGAGTTCTATTGTTAGCAGTTTGCTAAATCCTTCTACTGAACAACTGACATGCCTCTTTGGTCAATGTATAAACATGCGCAGTTGCCAATTTTGAACTTTAAAAGCTAATCCTCCAGCAAGTCACTGTTTGTTTCCTAATCGTCAAGTACATGTGTAGGTTTACAAGGCTGTGGGTTTAAAATGTTCCGAGCAGGTACTAGAGGTAATGTTTCTTTAAAGGAAATTGATACATCTTGGCCCTCAATTTCTAAGGTGACTGCTTCAATTATTACAAATATAACAATAATTTGTTACATGCAGTAGGCAACAGTTGGAAAAGATGCACTGCTTGCAGTTATTCCAGATCCCGTAACCTGCTTCTCAACCGCTCGATACTACCAGAAGCAAGTGTTTCACGTGACTGGGGATTCAAACTTGGTCATTGTAGATTGGTTTACAAGTGGCCGGTATGAGAGTGGAGAAAAATGGTACTTCAGCTCCTACAAGAGTGTTAACCACATTCTTTTGGAAGAGTATCAGCCTCTGTTTATAGACTCGGTGTGAGCTTGTGCCTTTCTCCTAGCATGTGCCAGATTAAGTTATATTCATCTCAGTTTGAATCGTTACTTACCCTCAACATCATGCCATGACAACCTTTCCATGTCTGAACAGGTTCTATTGGAACAAGGCTCAGATTGTACTATTGCTGAGCGGATGCAGGAATATAACGCCGTTGCGATGGTTGTATTATTGGGGTAAGTTCATCTGGCACTGATATATATATTTCTCTTAGACCTCTACAGATATGACAGTGAGAAGAACGGCTTATGAACTGCCTAGTTAGGTTTAACAAAGTATTAGACAAGAATCAGTTTCAGGCTGCACTGAAAGGCATGAATGTACAATTATGCATATATCAGTTCAGTCAATGAGCACTACTTTCTTCTCCGGTCATTTATGTTTCTCTATTGGGCCAGAGGTTCTCCGGCTTGGTGTTTAGCAATTGTTACAGTGTAAAACTGCACCTGGTTCCTAGTACTATGTCAAGTCAAGGCTATTCGTACTCCGAGTTAACATAAAATCTGCTAATGCTTTTAAAAGAAACATAAATGTACTAGTTCTCAGTAATCATGTCCTGTCAGTTTTTTTTTTTTGGATCCTGTGAAATCATGGAAACATGTCCCTACTGGGAGCCTGGCTGCCTGAATGTGAACCATGTTGCTGAGGATTCCCTTTGCAGGCCAAAGTTGAAGCACATACAGGATCAGATGCAAGACGAAGTAAAGAACATGATGTCAGTACAACTGCGTCCTCCCACCTCTGGTGGAGGCCGTTACGCCGCAAGGCCGCAGCCCCTACACCCACAGAGCCCCCCGCTCGTTGCCTCTTGCAGTCCATTCGGCCGCACGGTTAGTTGCCGCTCCTTCTTCCTGCAGACTACTACGACCACAACCACTCTGTGCATGCTTGGCTCACAGAACACGTGACGACATCTGTTTTTCGGTTGCTGCAGGGGACTGGCATGGTCACCCGGATAGTGGCGGTGAGCACCGAGTCCGTATACACCTTCCTGAGACATCATCTGGCAGCGCTTGAACCGTTCCTTGGCGTCGCCCCTTATTCTTCGTCATGAAGCTAGCAAGCAGCAAGAGGCTGCTGAGGGTCACCGGATCATGAAACCTCGGTGCAGATGAATAATGGAGCTGTAAATCGCTGAGGCATACACAGCTAACGTTGCGTTGTCCATCTTACCTGGGCCAATTTCGGAGGCAGGCTGTGTAAATGCTGGGTTGGTTGGGCCAATTCGTGTTACCTGGGCCTTATTGGTTTGTGCAATTTAGGGCCCAAAATATAAGTGTTTCTTACACTCTTTCTTGGCGTGTATCATCATCACTACGGATCTTGAAAAAAATCATAAATGCAAAGTGGTCATCGACTGAAGTCGATGCGATGTGACGGAGTGTGAACTTGGATGGATGGAGGAGCTGGCTGGACGCGGACGAATGATGATGAGGCGAAGGGAAGGGAGGAGGGAGACCAGCGGTCAAAGCGATGGTACAATGATAATGGAGCGGTGGGGGTTCTGAATCCTCCTGGGCCTGGACTGGGTGATGGGTGCCGCCGCTGCCTCCCGTTTCCCTGCAGCCTCCGTGGGGGCCCCGCCCAGCAGAGCCCGTTGCGCCTCGTCGTGGATGGACCCCCGCCTTTTGTTTTGCCCCCCCCCCCCCCCCAGCTTTCTCCTCCCATCATTGGGCCTTTCTCTGCACCCTCACTAACCGGTAAAAAACACATATTTGACCTGTTGGCGAAATCAATTCACGATCTGAACTGTCCTTGAAATTTTTCACAAACTGACCGTTTTGTGTGGCGCCTGACAGCCGGGCGCTGCACTGCACTATACAGCGCCTTGGTCTTAGGCGCCGCACTCCGGCCAACGTGGCAGCCCGGGGCCAGGCGAGGCCCCACATCCAGCCGTGCAGCGCCTAAGAGCTAGGCGCCACACAGTGTAATGTGCAGCGCCCAGCCCTTAGGCGCTGCACTGTCTGCGTGTCACTTATGCTCCCTCCACACCCCACCCCACCCCACCCCACACACCCCACCCCACCCACACCCGAAGCTAAGCTCCCCCCCTCTCTCCCCCTCTTCCCCCTCTCAAATCCTTCTCAAATCTTGCAAATCCGGAGTATTTGTCCGTGGATTTCGAAGCCAACCCCTCCCTTAAGGTAATCTCCTCCGATCCCCTCGTTTTCATCCATAGGAATTGTCACATTTGCTCAAATCTTGCTACTTTGGGGAAACCCTAGGTTTGGCTTGGATTTGGAAATTTGTGTTCAAACATGTTATGTTTCTTTGCCAATTTGCTAGGGTTAGGCTTGCTACTATGCTAGGGTTAGGTTTATGTGTGTTGTTATATTGGGGTTAGGGTTAGGGTTATGCTATGGTTAGGGTTGTGGTTATTGTTAAGTGGGGGTTAGGGTTATTGTTTCATATCTATGTTAGGGCTTATGTATTTTGTGCAAATATTCGGTTAAGTACTTATTGGATATATGTGTGTTTTTTATTATTTTAGGGATGGGAAGAACATGTGTTTATGTTCATCATGTGGATAAAGAGGCCTTTTTGAAAGGCAATGTTGAGCCGGACCCGGATGAGCTTGACATGGTGTTTGAGAGTAGTCCTAGCTATGCGGATGTCTTGGAACAAGTGAGGAAGGATTTGAATTGGATGGACCCAAGTGACGTTGTTGAGTTGGAGGGAAGGCATAATGTTGGTTTTGGAATGCACATCCGTTGGAAGACAATGCGTGTGAACTCCGAGCAACGTTGGGTTGCATACAAGGAGACGGTTGCCGAATCTCTAGACAAGGCTCTTGAGTTATTTGCGTCCAAGAAGGTTGAGTCTAGTTTGCATTTGGACTTGAACCGGAACCCCTCCCCGTTGGTTGCTAGTACCCCCCCCCCCCACCCATGAACCAAGATCAAATGAGTGAACCTCATTTGACGCAACAAGTTTGGCCAACATTGAGACCGATTTCAAACAACCAAAATGAAGCTTTTCAAGAGGATAATGATGAGTACGAGGAGGATGACAACGAAGTTGATCTCCATGACAACAATGTGGGTGATCTCGACAAATATAATGTGCAAGAGACAATGGACCAATCCATCCCTTTTTCCCGTTCATATGCATCGGACTCGGATGACGATGGTCCCGATGAAGAAGTTGATGAGGAGGGGTTCACGGCGAAAGAGGCCGAAGCATTTAAGAAGGTATTCCGACGGGATCACAAGACACCATTGTTCAAGGATCTTAGTCTCGCGGATGAAGCCGTTGTAGATGGTGGCAAATGTATATCTCTTGGAGCTAGGCCAAGTTCTCACCGTGATTTGGAAGACGGCAAGAACGGGATATATCCTGGTTGTGAGTTTGGATCCTTCTTGGAATTGAAGATGTGGCTCGACAACTACTCGGTTACGCATTATCGTCCACATAGAGTGGCCAACTCGGACGTTAATGTGCGTTACACGGTTCAATGTGAAGTGCCAAGATGTCCATGGATTGTGCGTGCAAGGCCATGGAAAGGAGGTCCCACTTGGCGCATAGTGAGTTGTGTACCAAGTCACATGTGCCGACACAAGAATGCAGATGGCAAGCTTGTGTACCAAGTCACGTCTGAGTTCATCGCTTACAGGTTTTCCAACCAAATATCCACACTTCCAACAATGAGAATTAAGAGTGTCATTGACCTTGTGAAAGCCATCTTTCATTACAAGGTGAAGTACGGCAAGGCATGGAAGGCGAAGCAAGCCGCATTCAAGATGTTGTATGGCAATTGGGAGGAAGCATACAACCGACTCCCTAGGTTGTTGTTAGCTATGGCCCCCACAAACCCAGGCATGGTTCACGTGGTCGAGCCTCATGGGCACAAAACATTGATTCACAACGGGAGGACCGTCCGAGTATTTGGCCGTGCATTTTGGGCCTTTGAGCAATGCGTGAGGGCTTTTGAGCATTGTCGGCCCGTCATCGCCATTGATGGCACGTTCTTGACCGGACAATACAAGGGCACTATATTGGTTGCAATAGCAAGTGATGCCAATAACCGAGTTTTGCCTTTGGCTTTCGCTTTGGTTGAGGTCGAGAACAATGATAACTGGGAGTGGTTCTTGCGTCAATTGAGAACAAGGGTAATACTGGCTGAAAGGGAAATTTGTGTCATATCGGATCGCCATCAAGGAATTCTAAACGCGGTGGTGGTTGACATTCCCGGACATGCAAAGTTGCTCCATCGATGGTGCATGAGGCACTTTTGTGCAAACTTTTATAGGGCATGTGGTATCAAGGAGTTGGCCGATGATCTTCAAGATTGTTGTCTCGCTTTCTCCGACAAGCGGTTCGCCAACTTGTACAATGCATTGCTCACACACAAGAAACTTGATGCAGGAGGTCTTGACTTTCTCAATAAGAACATTGTAGAAAGGAATAAGTGGGCACGTGCTTTCGATGAAGATGGCCGGAGGTACGGTCAAATGACAAGCAACATGGCAGAATGCTTCAATAAGGTGCTCAAGGATGTACGTGCATTCCGTGACGGCAATAGTTCAATACACATTTGACAAGATGAATGCGTACTTTTTAAAGTACTCAATGGAGACGGATAAGCAGATTGCTGGTGAGAACAAGGAAAAGCACAAGTATAATTTCCCATCAAAGGTTGAAGAATGGTTGGAATTTCAATCACGGAAGGCAGACTCCCAAGAAGCTGTACTATATGATGACAACGATTGGATGTATGAAGTGAAAGAGCCTGGAGGAACCACAAACGATGGCCACCAACACGGAGGCCGGGCTTTCGAGGTCTCCCTAACACGGTGTGATTGCACTTGCATGAGGCCATCGTTGCTTCATCTCCCATGCTCGCACTTGTTAAACGCATCTCGTGTTAGGAATGTGGACGTCAATCACCCTCTTACCGTGCGGGAGTCTGAGTTCTCAATCATGACGGTAAAGAATACATGGTCTCCCCGGTTTAAGCCATACTTGGACCAATCACAATGGCCGGATTATCATGGAGTTCAACTATGGCCCGACCCGGAATTGAAGGTCATTAGACGGGGAAGACGTAAGACAAAGCGTCTTAGAGGTGACATGGACGGATGGGGCCGTGGTGGCGGTCGAGAATCCGGCACCGGCCAATTCCAAGAGCCTCGTGAGCAATCCCGTTGTGGGGAGTGCAATGATGGGGGACACAACACAAGAACTTGTAGCAAATCAAGAAAGATATCAAAGAAAAATGATGCAAGCACAAGCCAAGCAAATGGTAGCCAACCAAGTCAACCAAGTAGTAGCCAACCAAGCCAAACAAGTGCCCAAGTGCCAAACCAATCAAATCAACCACGCCAATGAGGAACTAGGCAACAAAGAGGGAGTCAACTAGGTCTTGGCCGTGGTGGTAGAGGCCGTGGTGATGGTAGAGGCCATGGTGGTGGTGGTAGAGGCCGTGGTGGTGGTGGTCTAGGCCGTGGTGGTGGTCAAGGCCGTGGTGGTGATCTTGGCCTTGGCGGCGGCCGTAGTGGAGGAATGTTTTCTTGGCTCAATGGACCATTGTCGTATGTGACTTACTATTATCTTGTTATTTTGGCTCAATGTTTATGTTGTTATTGTCATTTCGCATTGTGTGACTAACTATTATGTTGCCATTTTCGTAGGTATGGCGTCATCCCAACCCAACAAAGCAACAATGAAGGGGGTGGAGGACACGGAGGGGGCAGGTGAGTTGCCGGGGTGGTGGGAGAAGGCCGTGCGAAGGGAGGACGACTTGAAGAAGTGTGAAGCGGCTTAGGGATTTTGAAGAGATAACCATGAAACAATGGGCTTTGGACTACTCTATGTGCTATAACTCCTTTATGTGTGTATGACTATGTGATTTGGACTACTCTATGTGCTATGTCTCCTTTATGTGTTTTGGACTACTAAATGTGCTATTACTTATGATTATGTGACATATTATGCGAACCACAACACCTAAAAAGCAGTTGGTATTTGAAATCAGCAGAGAGTGTAACGCCCAGATGTTAGGCGCTGCACAACACAGTGCAGCGCCTGACTCATAGGCGCTGCACGCTGACTTAGTGAAATTTCGCCCTGAAAACCTACTGGAAACATTCTGTTGCTCTCTGGACAGTCATGTCCAGATGTGTAGCGCCTAAGGGACGGGCGCTGCACAACACAGTTCAGCGCCTTTGCATTAGGCGCTGCACATCTGGACATGACTGTCTAGAGAGCAACAGAACGCATTCCAGTAGGTTTTTGGGGCAAAAATTCTCTAAGTCAGTGTGCAGCGCCTTTCCGTCAGGCGCTGCACTACATAGTGCAGCGCCTGACGCTTAGGCGCTGCACATCTGGACATGACTGACCAGAGAGCAACAGAATGTTTCCAGTAGCCATTCGAGCTGTGCAGCGCCTAAGGTCTAGGCGCCACACACGCATCGTCCAGCTGCATATAAAAGAAAACAATGTTAACTTGACAGCAAGGTTGCATTGCTAATGAAGAAATGAATTGATAACAAAAGAAACCAACTACCTGTCGGTACAAGTAGGCAAGTGTCGCTGAACCCCAGCTCCATCTGCTCTCGAAGACGGTCAACGCCTTCAGCCACATCCATGGAGCGTTCTTGCCTGTGGCGTCCGGAAACAAAGTCCTCGAGATAACGTACCACATATATGTTGGAAATATGCCCTAGAGGCAATAATAAATTGGTTATTATTATATTTCCTTGTTCATGATAATCGTTTATTATCCATGCTATAATTGTATTGATTGGAAACTCAAATACATGTGTGGGTACATAGACAACACTGTGTCCCTAGTAAGCCTCTAGTTGACTAGCTTGTTGATCAAAGATGGTTAAGGTTTCCTAGCCATGGACATGAGATTTCATTTGATAACGGGATCACATCATTAGGAGAATGATGTGATGGACAAGACCCAAACTGTAAACGTAGCATTTGATCGTGTCAGTTTATTGCTATTGTTTTCTGCATGTCAAGTATCTGTTCCTTTGACCATGAGATCATGCAACTCACTGACACCGGAGGAATACCTTGTGTGTATCAAACGTCGCAACGTAACTGGGTGACTATAAAGGTGCTCTACAGGTATCTCCGAGGGTGTCTGTTGGGTTGGCATGGATCAAGACTGGGATTTGTTACTCCGTATGACGGAGAGGTATCTCAGGGCCCACTCGGTAATACAACATCACAATGAGCCTTGCAAGCAATGTGACTAAAGTGTTAGCCACGAGATCTTGTATTACGGAACGAGTAAAGAGACTTGCCGGTAACGAGATTGAACTAGGTATAGTGATACCGACGATCGAATCTCGGGCAAGTAACATACCGAAGAACAAAGGGAACAGCATACGGGATTAACTGAATCCTTGACATAGAGGTTCGACCGATAAAGATCTTCGTAGAATATGTAGGAGCCAATATGGGCATCCAGGTCCCGCTATTGGTTATTGGCCGTAGAGGTGTCTCGATCATGTCTACATAGTTCTCGAACCCGCAGGGTCTACACACTTAACGTTTGGTGACGATTAGTATAATTGAGTTATTATGTTGGTGACCGAAAGTTGTTCGGAGTCCCGGATAAGATCCCGGACATGACGAGGATCTCCGGAATAGTCCGGAGGTAAAGATTGATATATGTGATAATAGTGTTTTGATCTCTGGAAGGGTTCCGGAGTTCACCGGAAGGGGTTCCGGATGTTTACCGAAGTGTTCGGGTGCAGCAACACTTTATATGAGCCAAAGGGATAAAGCCCACAAGGTATTGGAAAGTGCAAAAGTAGTTTTGCTGCCGCGTAAGCGGTACTACCGCCGGAGCGGTACTACCGCTTGTGTGAAGCGGTACTACCGCCCGAGCGGTACTACCGCTTGTGTGAAGCGGTACTACCGCCCGAGCGGTACTACCGCTTGTGTGAAGCGGTACTACCGCTTGTGCGCGGCTGTGCACGATTCGGCAGGGTCCGAATTGGACTCTTTTCCTGCGGGCCAAACTGACCTTGTGCGGGCAAAACCGACCCGGAGGAGGCTTTTACTCCAAGTTTAGACCCCAAGGCTCAACATATAAATAGAGGGGCAGGGCTAGCACACGGGACACATCAGGATTTCCCAAGCCGTGTGCCGGCAACCCTAGCCCTCTAGTTCCTCCGTCATAATCTCCGTAGTGCTTGGCGAAGCCCTGCAGAGATTGTTCCTCACCACCATCACCACGCCGTCGTGCTGCTGGAACTCAACCACTACTTCATCATCGCTCGCTGGATCGAGGAGGTGAAGGCGTCATCAAGCCGTACGTGTGTTGAACGCGGAGGTGCCGTCCGTTCAGCACTAGATCGGAAGGATCGTGATTGGATCGCGGGACGCTCGGCGATTTGGATCGCGAAGACGTTCGACTACATCAACCGCGTTTATTAACGCTTCCGCTTAGCGATCTACAAGGGTATGTAGATTCACTCTCCCTCTCGTAGATGCTCATCACCATGGATAGATCTTATGTGTGCGTAGGAAATTTTTTGTTTCCCATGCAACGTTCACCAACAGTGGCATCTGAGCTAGGTCTATGCGTAGATGAGATCTCGAGTAGAACACAAACGAGTTGTGGGCGTGGGTGTATACATATTGCTTGCCGTTACTAGTTGATACTTGATTCCGCGGTATTGTGAGATGAAGCGGCCCGGACCGACATTACGCGTACGCTTACGCGAGACTGGTTTCACCGCTGCGTGCACTTGTTGCATAAAGGTGACTGGCGGGTGTCTGTCTCTCTCACTTTAGTTGAATCGGTTCAATGAAGAGGGTTCTTTTAGAAGATCAAAAAGCAATCACTACACCACGTTGTGGTTTTGCGTAGGTAAGAACGGTTCTTGCAAACCCGTAGCAGCCACGTAAAATTTGCAACAACAATTAGAGGACGTCTAACTTGTTTTTGCAGGGTATGTTGTGATGTGATATGGCCAATTACATGATGAGATATATGTGATGTATGAGATGATCATGTGATGTATAGAATATCACGACTTGCATGTCGATGAGTACGGCAACTGGCAGGAGCCATAGAGTTGTCTTTAATTATTGTATGACCTGCGTGTCAATCATTAAGCGCTATGTAATGCTTTACTTTATCGCTAAACGTTAGCAATAGTCGTGGAAGCAACAGTCGGCGCGACAACCTTATGGCGACACGTTGATGGAGATCAAGATGATGGAGATCATGGTGTCATGCCGGTGACGATGGAGATCATGCCGGTGCTTTGGAGATGGAGATCAAAAGCACAAGTTCATGGCCATATCATGTCACTTATGATTTGCATGTGATGTTAATCCTTTTATGCATCTTATTTTGCTTAGGACGACGGTAGCATTATAAGGTGATCCCTCACTTAAATTTCAAGATAAAATTGTGTTCTCCCCAAGTGTGCACCGTTGCGAAAGTTCGTCGTTTCGAGACACGCCGTGACGATCGGGTGTGATAGACTCTACGTTCGCATACAACGGGTGTAAGCCATGTTACACGTGCGGAACACTCGGGTTAAACTTGACGAGCCTAGCATGTACAGACATGGCCTCGGAACACAAGAGACCGAAAGGTCGAACATGAGTCATATAGTAGATATGATCAACATGAAGATGTTCACCATTGAAACCACCTCAACTCACGTGATGATCGGACTTGAGTTGGTGGATTTGGATCATGTTACACTCGAA
Organism: Elymus sibiricus; assembly: GCA_039707655.1. NCBI lineage: Eukaryota > Viridiplantae > Streptophyta > Magnoliopsida > Poales > Poaceae > Elymus > Elymus sibiricus. Next base: position 155,123,832 of record CM077669.1, read on the forward strand.
TGATCGGAGGGATGTCAATTTGAGTGGGAGTTTTTAAGTAATATGATTAACTAAACTCATTATCTAAGAACAATAGTCTAAGTTGTCTTTGCAATATTTATGTTGTAGATCATGGCTCGCGCAGTAGCACCCCTGAATTTTAATGCGTTCCTAGAGAAAGCTAAGTTGAAAGATGATGGAAGTAACTTTGTGGACTGGGCCCGTAATCTAAGGATTATCCTTACGGCTTCCCAGAAGGCTTATGTCCTTGATGCACCGCTTGGTGATCCACCCGCTCCAGTTGAGTCTCTAGACGTTGTGAACGCCTGGCAGGCTCGTTCTGATGATTACTCAATAGTTCAATGTGCAATGTTGTATGGCTTAGAACCGGGACTTCAAAGACGTTTTGAACGTCATGGAGCATATGAGATGTTCCAGGAGTTGAAGTTTATCTTTCAGAAGAATGCCCGGATCGAGAGATATGAGATCTCCGATAAGTTCTATGCTTGCAAGATGGAGGAGAACGGGTCTATCAGTGATCACGTGCTCAGAATGTCTGGGTACTCCACCCGCCTGGCTGAGTTAGGGATGCCCCTTCCGCCAGAGGCTATCACTGACAGAGTTCTTCAATCATTGCCACCTAGCTACAAGAGCTTCGTGTTGAACTATAACATGCACGGGATGAACAAGTCAGTCGCCGAGCTGTTTGCGATGCTGAAAGCCGCTGAGTCTGAAATTCAGAAGGAGCATCAAGTGTTGATGGTCAATAAAACCACTAGTTTCAAGAAAAATGGCAAGGGTAAGAAGGGTAACTCCAAGAAGAGTGGCAAAGCAGTTGCTCCTCTCGTGAAGAAACCCAAGGCTGGACCCAAACCAGAAACTGTGTGTTTTCATTGCAAGGGAACTGGACACTGGAAGCGGAATTGCCCCAAGTATTTGGCTGACAAGAAGGCGGCCAACAACAAACAAGGTATATATGATATACATGTTATTGATGTGTACCTTACCAACTCTCGTTGTAGTGCCTGGGTATTTGATACCGGTGCGGTTGCTCATATTTGCAACTCAAAACAGGAACTGCGGAATAGACGGAGGCTGGCAAAGGACGAAGTGACGATGCGCGTGGGAAATGGTTCCAAGGTTGATGTGATCGCCGTCGGCACGCTCGCTCTTCGATTACCGTCGGGATTAGTGATGAACCTAAATAAGTGTTATTTGGTGCCTGCGTTAAGCATGAACATTATATCTGGATCTTGTTTATTGCGAGACGGTTACTCATTTAAATCAGAGAATAATGGTTGTTCTATTTATATGAGTAATATCTTTTATGGTCATGCACCCAATGTGAGGGGTTTATTCTTATTGAATCTCGATAGTAATGATACACATGTTCATAACATTGATGCCAAAAGATGTAGAATTGATAATGATAATACCACTTTCTTGTGGCACTGCCGTTTAGGTCATATTGGCGTAAAACGCATGAAGAAGCTCCATGCTGATGGACTTTTGGAGTCACTTGATTTTGAATCACTTGACACATGTGAGCCATGCCTCATGGGCAAGATGACTAAAACGCCGTTCTCTGGAACAATGGAACGGGCAAGTGACTTATTGGAAATCATACATACTGATGTGTGCGGTCCGATGAGTATTGAGGCGCGCGGTGGTTATCGTTACTTTCTCACCTTCACTGATGACTTAAGTAGATATGGGTATATTTACTTAATGAAACACAAGTCTGAAACATTTGAAAAGTTCAAACAATTTCAGAGTGAAGTTGAGAATCATCGTAACAAGAAGATTAAATTCCTACGATCTGATCGAGGAGGAGAATATCTGAGTTATGAGTTTGGCAGTCACTTAAGACAGTGTGGAATTGTTTCACAATTGACACCGCCTGGAACACCACAGCGTAATGGTGTGTCCGAACGTCGTAATCGAACCTTATTGGATATGATGCGATCTATGATGTCTCTTGCCGATTTGCCACTATCGTTTTGGGGTTATGCATTAGAGACAGCTGCATTCACTTTAAATAGGGCACCATCGAAATCCGTTGAGACGACGCCATATGAACTTTGGTTTGGCAAGAAGCCAAAGCTGTCGTTTCTTAAAGTTTGGGGATGTGATGCTTATGTCAAAAAGCTTCAGCCTGAAAAGCTGGAACCCAAAGCGGAGAAATGCGTCTTCATAGGATACCCAAAAGAGACAGTTGGGTATACCTTCTACCTCAGATCCGAAGGCAAAGTGTTTGTCGCTAAAAACGGAACATTTCTTGAGAAAGAGTTTCTCTCGAAAGAATTGAGTGGGAGGAAGATAGAACTTGATGAGGTTGTTGAACCTTTACTTCAACCTGAGAGTAGCGCAGCGCAGAAAGTTGTTTCTGTGGAGCCTACATTAGCTGAAGAGGAAGTTAATGATGATGATCATGAAGCTTTGGATCAAGTTGCTATCAAACCTCGTAGGTCGACAAGGACGCGTACTGCTCCCGAGTGGTACGGCAACCCTGTCTTAGACATCATGTTGTTAGACAACGATGAACCTACGAGCTATGGAGAAGCGATGATGAGCCCGGATTCCGAGAAGTGGTTAGAGGCCATGAAATCCGAGATGGGATCCATGTATGAAAACAAAGTATGGACTTTGGAAGTATTACCTGAAGGGCGTAAGGCCATTCAGAACAAATGGATCTTTAAGAGGAAGACGGACGCGGACGGTAATGTCACCGTCTATAAAGCTCGACTTGTGGCAAAGGGTTTTTCACAAGTTCAAGGAGTTGACTACGATGAGACCTTCTCACCCGTAGCGATGCTTAAGTCCGTCAGAATCATGCAAGCATCTCGGAGTTGGAATCTTCGTTTTGATGAGGTGATCAAAGCGTTCGAGTTTATACAAGTTTACGGAGAAGCTTGTATTTACAAGAAAGTGAGTGGGAGCTCTATAGCGTTTCTAATATTATATGTGGATGACATATTGCTGATTGGAAACAATATAGAAATGCTGGAAAGTGTAAAGGAATATTTGAACAAGAGTTTTTCAATGAAGGACCTAGGAGAAGCTGCTTTCATATTAGGCATCAAGATCTATAGAGATAGATCAAGACGTTTAATAGGACTTTCACAAAGCACATACCTTGATAAGATTTTGAAGAAGTTCAAAATGGATCAGTCCAAGAAGGGGTTCTTGCCTGTTTTGCAAGGTGTGAAGTTGAGTAAGACTCAATGCCCAGTGACTGCAGAAGATAGAGAAAAGATGAGTGTCATCCCCTATGCTTCAGCCATAGGCTCTATCATGTATGCAATGCTGTGCACAAGACCCGATGTCAGCCTTGCCATAAGTATGGTCAGAAGGTTTCAAAGTGATCCAGGAATGGAACACTGGACAGCGGTCAAGAATATCCTGAAGTACCTGAAAAGGACTAAGGACATGTTTCTCGTTTATGGAGGTGATCAAGAGCTCGTCGTAAAGGGTTACGTCGATGCAAGCTTTGACACTGATCCGGATGACTCTAAGTCGCAAACCGGATACGTATTTATTCTTAATGGGGGTGCGGTTAGCTGGTACAGTTCCAAGCAAAGCGTGGTAGCTGATTCTACATGCGAAGCGGAGTACATCGCTGCCTCGGAGGCGGCGAAGGAAGGTGTCTGGATGAAGGAGTTCATGACAGATCTTGGAGTAGTGCCTAGTGCACTTAACCCAATGACTCTGTTTTGTGATAATACTGGTGCCATTGCTCTAGCCAAGGAACCAAGATTTCACAAGAGGACCAGACACATAAAGCGACGTTTCAATTCCATCCGCGATTACATCAAGGAGGACGACATAAATATTTGCAAAGTACACACGGATCTAAATGTTGCAGATCCGTTGACTAAACCTCTTCCAAGGGCTAAACATGAACAACACCAGAACTGCATGGGTGTTCGATTCATTACAATGTAAATCACATAGTGATGTGAACTAGATTATTGACTCTAGTGCAAGTGGGAGACTGTTGGAAATATGCCCTAGAGGCAATAATAAATTGGTTATTATTATATTTCCTTGTTCATGATAATCGTTTATTATCCATGCTATAATTGTATTGATTGGAAACTCAAATACATGTGTGGGTACATAGACAACACTGTGTCCCTAGTAAGCCTCTAGTTGACTAGCTTGTTGATCAAAGATGGTTAAGGTTTCCTAGCCATGGACATGAGATGTCATTTGATAACGGGATCACATCATTAGGAGAATGATGTGATGGACAAGACCCAAACTGTAAACGTAGCATTTGATCGTGTCAGTTTATTGCTATTGTTTTCTGCATGTCAAGTATCTGTTCCTTTGACCATGAGATCATGCAACTCACTGACACCGGAGGAATACCTTGTGTGTATCAAACGTCGCAACGTAACTGGGTGACTATAAAGGTGCTCTACAGGTATCTCCGAGGGTGTCTGTTGGGTTGGCATGGATCAAGACTGGGATTTGTTACTCCGTATGACGGAGAGGTATCTCAGGGCCCACTCGGTAATACAACATCACAATGAGCCTTGCAAGCAATGTGACTAAAGTGTTAGCCACGAGATCTTGTATTACGGAACGAGTAAAGAGACTTGCCGGTAACGAGATTGAACTAGGTATAGTGATACCGACGATCGAATCTCGGGCAAGTAACATACCGAAGAACAAAGGGAACAGCATACGGGATTAACTGAATCCTTGACATAGAGGTTCGACCGATAAAGATCTTCGTAGAATATGTAGGAGCCAATATGGGCATCCAGGTCCCGCTATTGGTTATTGGCCGTAGAGGTGTCTCGGTCATGTCTACATAGTTCTCGAACCCGCAGGGTCTACACACTTAACGTTTGGTGACGATTAGTATAATTGAGTTATTATGTTGGTGACCGAAAGTTGTTCGGAGTCCCGGATAAGATCCCGGACATGACGAGGATCTCCGGAATAGTCCGGAGGTAAAGATTGATATATGTGATAATAGTGTTTTGATCTCTGGAAGGGTTCCGGAGTTCACCGGAAGGGGTTCCGGATGTTTACCGAAGTGTTCGGGTGCAGCAACACTTTATATGAGCCAAAGGGATAAAGCCCACAAGGTATTGGAAAGTGCAAAAGTAGTTTTGCTGCCGCGTAAGCGGTACTACCGCTTGGTGAAGCGGTACTACCGCCGGAGCGGTACTACCGCTTGTGTGAAGCGGTACTACCGCCCGAGCGGTACTACCGCTTGTGTGAAGCGGTACTACCGCCCAAGCGGTACTACCGCTTGTGTGAAGCGGTACTACCGCTTGTGCGCGGCTGTGCACGATTCGGCAGGGTCCGAATTGGACTCTTTTCCTGCGGGCCAAACCGACCTTGTGCGGGCAAAACCGACCCGGAGGAGGCTTTTACTCCAAGTTTAGACCCCAAGGCTCAACATATAAATAGAGGGGCAGGGCTAGCACACGGGACACATCAGGATTTCCCAAGCCGTGTGCCGGCAACCCTAGCCCTCTAGTTCCTCCGTCATAATCTCCGTAGTGCTTGGCGAAGCCCTGCAGAGATTGTTCCTCACCACCATCACCACGCCGTCGTGCTGCTGGAACTCAACCACTACTTCATCATCGCTCGCTGGATCGAGGAGGTGAAGGCGTCATCAAGCCGTACGTGTGTTGAACGCGGAGGTGCCGTCCGTTCAGCACTAGATCGGAAGGATCGTGATTGGATCGCGGGACGCTCGGCGATTTGGATCGCGAAGACGTTCGACTACATCAACCGCGTTTATTAACGCTTCCGCTTAGCGATCTACAAGGGTATGTAGATTCACTCTCCCTCTCGTAGATGCTCATCACCATGGATAGATCTTATGTGTGCGTAGGAAAATTTTTGTTTCCCATGCAACGTTCACCAACAATATAGACACGAGCATGTGTCTGGATCACATCTTCAGTGGCATCCGTAGGGCAATGCGCAAAGTTTGCTTGAATCCACGTGAAAGCAGCTCCGGCTGCTTTCCTTTCCTTCTTCTTCTTCTTCTCTTGTCCCTCCTCTACATCAGCCTCAGCCTCGGTAGGAGCCATACCGATAAGAGCAATCATCTACTCGCGAATCGGTGCTCATACAGAGAGGCCTCCCGTCGATAGGAAGACCGGTGATCAAGGAGACATCCTGGAGCGTCACGGTCATCTCCCCAGTCCGAAGATGGAAACTGTGTGTCTCCGGCCTCCACCGATCAGCAAGAGAGGACACCAGTGGAGCGTTGAGGTTCGGCGTGGACCGGCTGACCAACTGAATCCACGGGAGGAGTCATGCCTGCTCGATGTAGGGTGTGTATCGCTCATCGTAGGGCATGGCAGCACTAGAGACCCCGTGATACCGAATCTTCAGAGGTTCAAGCTTCTGCAAAAAACAAGTAATGACAAATCTTAGGGCATGTCAATTTCAACTAAAGGCAAATTTGCAAAATATCTAGATTACTCATTATTACCATCCCCTTCTCGCGCATCATGTAGGCCCGGTGTTGTGTGTCATAGGCATCGTCGAGAAGGCAAACCATCCTTACAAAGTTCAAACAATAAACATATATGAGTTCATCTCAAATATCGGTATACACTAAACATCTCATATGTGTTCATCTAAACATCTCATATGTATTCATCTACATAACTCAACATCTCATATATAGCTACAAAACTCAACATCTCATAATTATCTACAAAACTAGGCATCTCATATATATCTAAAAAAAAATAAACAATCTAGGGTTTCACTAACAAGAATCATATATTGTGAACTAATGAACAATACTAGGGTAGTACCACTATGACTACACATCCTAAATCACAACACCCAATCTTGGACAAATAAAGATCCAAACCAAGCAAATCAAGGGTTCCACCCAATCTTGGACAAATCTCTAAAATGGCAATGAATTTACGGAGGAAAAGAAAGGGAACGGAGGAGTTTACCTAGTAGGAGGGATTAGAGATCGATTCCACGGCTGAAATCTCCAGATCTGAGAGGGGTGTGTGTGTGTGGGGGGGGGGGGGGTCGAAGGGGGCGCCGCCGCCGCTCTCTGTTTACAGAGAGGAACTGCTGGGAGAGGAAAGAACTGCCTAGGGAGGGCTGGCCCGATGCGGCTTAAGTCAATGTGCAGCGCCTAAGCGCTAGGCGCGCTGCACATTACACTGTGTGGCGCCTAGCTCTTAGGCGCTGCACGACTGGATGTGGGGCCGCGCCTGGCCCCGGGCTACCACGCTGGCCGGATGTGGGGCCGCGCCTGGCCTCGGGCTGCCACGCTGACCGGGCGTGCGACGCCTAAGACCAAGACGCTGCATAGTGTAGTGTAGCGCCCGGCTGTCACGCGCCACACAAAACGGCCAGTTTATGAAATTTTTTCAAGGCAGTTCAGATCGTGAATTAGTTTCGCAAACAGGTCAAATATGTGTTTTTTGCCTCACTAACTCTACTAAGCAATGACACTATTGTCTCAAAAAAAAAACTATTGTCTAAAAAAAACTCCTACTAAGCAATGACACCTCAATTATGACGGGTGGGGCCTGAGGCGTAGTTGTTGCGATTTCAAAAGAAACACGACCAACCGTGTGATCCCGGGGTCACGGATTCCGCTGCGTCGATCGCGTTATATGCAGCTGGGGCAGGGGAGACACGGTCGCGCACTGCTCCAAGAACCGGCGCCAGTTTGGGATGGTCCAGGCAGGCGGGCAGGCAGGCAGGCAGGCAGGGGCCGGCCGATGCTTGCTACGCCGATGCGCGGGCGTATCACTTGTGGATTGTGGCCGCCGGTGGTCCTCGATCTGAACAATGCGCTTGGGAAAGCCTGCAGGGGCCTGTTTCCCTTGGGGCTCACACACGTCCTCACAACAAATTCATAGTACTGTACAAACCAACAAGTTCATTTGGTTAGACGTAATGCAAATATCTTCAGAACTGCAGACTCTTTTTGTTCTATTTATAAACAGAATCCTTCAAATTTCGTGTGAATTTTGCTTGAGCCAAAGAGAGATCCTGGCAGTAGTACCAAGGATGTAGTCTAGCCTTCGTGAAAAAGAGGGAGAGAGCACAGTGCTGAACTGTTGATGCTGGCATGTGTGGGTAATTATTACTAGGGTATCCCGTCAAATAAGTTTATTACTACTATCCCCACAAAATAACAATATTACTGTACTACTACTAGGGTAGAGGTCGTTGCATGTGGTAAAGCTGACATGCATGAGAGCGTAGGAGGGAGAAAGACGATGGACACGAGACCACCAACGGAGCAGGATGGATGGACGGGACAGGAGAGGGGGTTGCGTGCCTGTTCATCGTCTTACACCTAGTACAGGATAGATTCCGCAGGTTTCAAGGGGTGGTGAAGGAGGGAGGAGAAGGTACTGTTGCAACACATCAATCGTCCTAGCTGGACCTTCCTCCTTCCTTGGGGTTGGTTATTGCTAGTTATCGCTGCTTCTCCAGGATTGGCAAAAAAATAGGGAACATATTGTCCAAAGACCACTTTGCTGCTTCCTGTACCATGCAAGAGCGGGAGGCGCAAAATATATAAACACACACACAGTGACAACCAACAAGTGGGACCAAGGGAATTGACATGTGGGGACGTGCTTATTAATCTTTGTGTGCGTAAATTTACCGCGAATTTGAACTCATTTGCCCTAGTACACCTTGAATTTGGAAATCTATTCCAAATTTCCAGCATGATAGTGCGTATGAACACATTCATTGGGGTTCTCTTCTTAGAATTACTATACAGGGCCGTGCATATTTTCAAACTTTGGTGCTTTCAAAAAATATTCACTTCGGACGATTACGTGCCCCGGTTTGAAAACAAGAAGGTCATGGTGAGAAGTGGACCCACATGTCCCTGACCCTCTTTTCTTTTGTATATAATATCGAACTTCTCTTGTTTGGCTAGATAGCTAGCGCCGGTGTCGCCATAAACAACAACAAAAAAAAAACTCCTATTGACAAGGAACCAGCATACACACACTTCATATTCGAGATATTCTTTCTTCCTATTACCATCTTTCGTGACAGACAGAGGGAACAACGCATGTAGCATATCCGCACATTCCAGCTACTTGTCGGCACGGTCACCCCTATTGTACGACTGTGAACGGTGTTTCAGAAAGCCCGACACATATGTGTTCCTCGCACGTGCGGCGGCGTGCAAGTACAACGCCAAAACCAATAGTTGCGCGAACAACTGTAATTGGTCCTCCGCGGAATACATTGGCACGACGAAAACAAACGCCGTCGGAGGGTCACAACTGTAAAGTGGTGAAACAATGCATCATGTTGTGGAACAGGTGCTCTTGTGGGTGCATTGCTACGCATGAATTGACTTGCCAAGTCACATGTCGACCCAAGAGCTGGGCCACATTGATCCCCTGTTGTTTTGGAGCTGAGAGGCACAGTATACTCCTAGGCTGTACAAGGAAATAGTGGCCATAGTTTGATGAGACTCAACATGGTTTTGGCGCCAGCTTGTGCGCACAGCACAATAATGGAGAATTTGAATTGTTGCCTTGCTATGTTAACTCGTTGGCTAGGAATCTTGGATGCGGGCAAGAGCACACGTCCGTAGATCCATAGAGGAGATGTGGCCATGGCAAGGAGACATGAGGTGCAGTTCTATGCAGAAAAAGCTCCCCCATTATCCCAAGTCGGAGTATACCTAGACTAGTGATCTTTTTTATTTTTTTACGAGGACCTAGCTAGTGATCTGGTCTGACTTGTGTCGCCGAAAAGTGGGTCCATTACTCTGCGATCTTGTTTCAATAAAATTTACCCATGCATGCATGCATGTTTTTCTTTTTGAGTGGGGCTTGTATGTCTTAAGTTTCTTGCAAATGGCTTGGAAGGATTGTAGTCCAGGGACTAGGAACGCCAAGGAAGTTGCATGCATGAATGGACGGGGGATCGGATCTACTACGTACAAAGGAGGTGGCGCACCGGAGCGGTTTTTAGATTTTGCTGGGCTTTCCCGGGCAGTCTGGCTCGGTCGGACTGTGTCTCTGTGGTCTCGCAAAGTCGCAATCGCAGGTCACACGTACGCTGGACCAGGACCACGCACGTATGCCGTGCCATGGCATGGCACGGCTCCTCCAGGCATCATGCGCCCCGGGCATGCGAAGCTCGTTCGACCGGATCGATCGACTCGAGTCGTCCGTGCATCCCGGCCGACACAAGCTCATGGCTCCTGGTCCCATCCGTGCACCACACACCCTGGACCCTGGCTCTGGCCGCATCTACATAACATGCATGCTGCCGAACATAACTTGGTGCTCTTTGGTTGCTAGCTAGCTCTTGATCCGCAGTAGCCAGGTCGCTGTCACGACCAGGTCAAGCACAAACCGGTTATTTTTATGTTTTCCTGCATGCAAATGCAATACATATCGATCGATCATTTGCTTGAGCTGTAGTACCAATCAAACGGTGCAGGATCAGATCTCAATAGTACGAGGTACCACAATGCTAATCAACGTACGTCGTGCGTGGCTTCAGATATGCACGTGGCGCCCGCTACGGCCTACGTACACATGCGCCGCCTGCCGTGGTAACGTGCATGGCAGGCCAGGGATCGTGGCCGGCCTCGTGCATGCATGCATGCATGCACTGATGTGATGTTGTATGTATGTTCGCCGGCCGGTACCGGGGCCTCTTGCTACTGTGCAAGGTGATCGACATGGAAGTGCTCATGGCCTTGCTATTTGTGTGCCCCGCCTCGCTGATCAGGATCCAGCAGTGACACATTTGCATCCTCTGCCTGTTAGACTTGAATGTATCTTGTGTTCGTGCTGTGCTCTAGCTTTCACTGGTTAGAGCGGACATGAGGATGAATTTAGCGTGTCGACGAGAGTGCGTTCATCTTTCTTGAAGGACTAATGACAACTTTTGTCATAGTTGTTCTTTTTACAGATGTTATATCATTGCTTATTGATGTCTTAATTAGTCTCATTGCTTTACATCTACTTTAATAACATATATAGAGTATACTCCACGAATGCAGAGGTCAGAATGTTTGCTAAAGATATCAAACAAATTTCAGTTGGTGGGGTAGGAACAGAAGACTATTTAGCATGGAATTATACTAAGGATGAGGTGTTCACTGTTCGTTCAGCATATCATTTATTAATGGGCATGAAAAGAGCTAAATCTGGACGACGGGAGTCATCTTCGAATGTGAATTCTCACAAGAATTGGTTGGCATTATGGGGTACTCATGTCTCAAATAAGATTAAGGTTCACTCTTGGAGAGTGATTCGCAATGGGCTGGCCATTGGGTCAGAATTATATAGGAGAAGAATCAAGCCTGGTATTTTTTGTGTTGCATGTGGTAGAGAAGAAACACTAACTCATAGATTTTGGAATTGTCCCCACTCTCAACTGTTTTGGAGACATCTTTCAGAGTTGAGGGAAATTCAGATTATAGTCATACCTGAGAGATTGGAGACTAATCATGAACGTGTGCGTTGGCTTATGAATTGGATGGGTATAGCGAGAGATGAGGAGAGGGAGATGCTCATGCAAGGTTTATATGGATTATGGATGGCAAGAAATGAGGCTCGGGATGGTATTAAAATTAAACAACCACATGAAATATCAATCTTTGTATCTAGATTTATGGACGAATGGAATGAGACTGTCCAGAAGAAATTGAGTATGCCGAAGATGGTGCATTTTGAGAGATGGAATCCACCAGAAAATGGTTGGGTTAAGGCAAATTCGGATGGTGCTATTTCTGAAATAACAGGTAATGGAGGAGGTGGGGTGATCCTTCGAGATCACAATGGAGCCTTTAGGGGTGCCGGGGCTCACTTCTTTCCAAATATTTCTAATCCGGAGAAGGCAGAACTATTGGCATGTCGGAAGGCTTTGCTACTTGGACAGGAATTGGGAATTCAGAAAATTCATGTTGAACTTGACTGTCGTCAGGCTGTATGTATGATCAATGATGCTAACAAGAACCTATCTATGGCGGGTCCGTTGGTGGAAGAAATTAAAAGACTTATGCAGGGCTGGCAGGGATGTAAGATCACTTGAAGAAGAAGATCAACAAACAGAGCTGCTCATATTTTAGCTAAGATAGCTGTAGGGAATGAAGTGTGTGTTGTGTGGCGTACTATAGCGCCTAATTGTATCCTAAATGTAATAGAGACAGAGATTCATGTCTTTAACTAAATAAAGTTATAAAGTTTCCCTAAAAAAAAAAGAATGTTTGTTACAAGCACGGTGGCATGCGGTACAAGCACGGGAGTTTGTTACATGTGCCGGCTTCGATGTGACGACTACATGACCTGCCGCACCACACCACGTACAATGCTGCCTGCCTACTACTCCTATTTTGGATGTAGCTTTGGTAAACTTCGGGGACGACATTCCCGCCACCCATGACCGTGCACGTTAGCCCTATGTGCACCGTTAGCCGTTAGGCACCTCGGCCAAAAGGCTACGGCCTACGGGACACCCCTGCCCGATCTACATACTAATAAACAGTACTGCTCATAAATCATCGTTCACGATTTGATCAAACGTCCGCCATGCATGCATGCTTGCATGGGGGCCTGTACGTAGGCGTCATAGCCTGAAAACACAGAACAGTCGCCCCGCTGGCCGTGTGGGTAGGGTACGTATGGGCGTGCTCAGAGATGCAACTGTTCCGTGTGATGTCGTGGGGGAGCGCACGTCTCCCCTCCGGTGGCATGTATGCATGCATGTGAGATGTGACTGCCTATTTCCTATTTGCCGCTGCCGGGCACTGTTCTCGGTGGCGCCAACTGCGTTTCATTGGGTGGATCTACGCAACAGTGCTATGCCCAGCCTTTCATAACGCACGACATGGACGAAGACCAACAAGTAGACAGAAGCACGACTCTCTCTCTCTCTCCCCCCCTTATCATTTTCTAACATACCCTTCCCTTCCCCCGATCAATCTGTTGAAGAAAATGGAGTAGGCATGTTCGAAGAAAATGATCTAAAGTTGGTCTGTAGTGTAAAAGGGTTATTTTTCCTTTTTGTAAGACTCAAACTCCTCATCTAAAAATTTAACGCATGCTACACGTACGGACGTTTACTTAAGTTACAGGCTGATTCTTGAGTTGGCATGTTTTAATTGGATTAAGGGTGAGGGCCGGGCCCCACCCGGGTGAAAATCAGGGGGGCAGTGAAAAGAAGTTAAGGAAGGTCCGTAGCTGTCCTGTAAACAGTCCGTATGTGTAGCATTTTTGTTTTTATTTTAAAAAGAGCTTGAACATCAATTAATCTACTAATATGTGATTTATATGGTATATTATCATATGCATAATACTTTTTATAATATTAATCAAACTATCAAAAAATCACATTTATGCCGCATGGATCGTAAATTAACGAAGTAATTATTGATGAAATGATCATCTCTCGGGATGAAAGTACGAAAAATATTTAGATCAGTAAAAATAGTTATACCATAATTTTGCTACAATTTACTGTTATTATGTACATATACAAATAATCAATAAAATTATATTATTAAGTTAGGAACAAATTCTGTTACGATCGGATCCTTTTTTCTCCTCATGTGAGACGCACCTTACCCGATGCCACGTGTCAACATGAATTTCAGAGCACCTCCGTTTTCTTCCCCAAATCCTCTTACTCATTGTCTGTGTTAGAGCATCTAGAGCAAGACGTCCCAAACCCTCTCGAAAGTCCGGGTGAATGGCCCGGTCACTGACTGGTCACAAAAAGACGACCCACATGGGCTTCTTAAACATGCCTCAAACGTCGGACTGACCGACACCCCTTGTATATAGCCCAAATCTAGGGAGGATATGAGGGCGCTCGGGCGCATTCGCCACGTCGTACCCCACATATATTTGTCCCGATCCTCTCCCTGGACCAAACCCTAGCCACTTCACTCCACTCCGCTCCACTCCGCTACACTCTACTTCGCCACCCAAGTTCCCGTTCAGCGATCTACGACCTTCTCCGTCATGTCGGGCAACGGATCTGACTCCAGCCAGTCCGGATCCGTCGACTGGGGTGTCGTCCCGTGCGGGTTGGAGGAGGCAATGGTCGTCCTCTCCCGGGAGGGCAGCGCCCGGCCGACGGAAGGATCTGTCCGACGCGAATCCATAGCGTCGACGCTTCGGGCGCTCGGATCATCCAGGCCTAGATCATCACGGTCCCGGGAACCTTCAAATCTTCCCTTCCCTATCACCGGTCTGGCGGAGTATGAGTCCCACCAGGACCGGTGTGCCCGTCGTGGGAAGAAGAGGATGAGGGTGATCGAGGCCCGCCTAGCTGCGGACATGACGACGATGGAGGCGGTTGATGCGACGGCGCGGGTGGTCACAGAGGAGGAAGCCATCCGCGCTCGCATTGTAAAGAAGTGGTAGCAGAGGAACACGCGCTCCCTCACCCGAGAGCAGAATCGGGTTGTCCCTGACATGGTCGGACTGCCAGGGTGGTCCCGCGGTTCTATGAGTTCTTCTATGCCATCCTCACCCACTACTAGATACACGCCCTGCATCTCCAACCCAACTCAATCCTTCTCCTGTCCATCTTTGCTTTTTACCGCGGGGCTTTCGTGGGTGTGAGGCCCTCGGTGGCGCTCTTCCGCCACTTCTTCAGCCTGCGGTTCACAGCCCGGGACCAGCTCTCGGCGTGTGTCTCCTTCGGCGATGTCAAAGGCGCCAGCACCCGCCTGAAGGCTGGGAAGAAGGTGGAGGGCTATTGATAGCGATGGGTTTACTTGGACGCCCTCCCAGTCCACCCGCTCCTGAGGATCCCTACCGCCCTTCCGGTGCAGCATTCCCGATGGAGCCGTGCGCCGCTCTCCGACCAAGGGGCCCCTCCTGGAGCGGATTGCTTCGCACGGGAACACTCCGCTGTCGGGGGCGATAATCGTCAAGGAATTCCTAGGGCAGCGCATCGCGCCGCTCCAGGCGCACTCACGGCCCATGTGGGAGTTCGAGGGCACGCGAGACCCGATGAGGCTGCACCCTGCCGGCCTATCGCGCACCGAGTTTGAGGGGGCTGTAATGGCTCTGCTCGGCTCCATGCCCGGCGATCCTCATAAGGCCGCGGGCCCTCTGTATGGCCAAGATGACCGAGCGGATCTGGTCGCTCTTATGCCCGCCTTCGACGAGTGGGGACTCGTGTCAAGCGCCAGCGAAGGGTCGCGGGGGAACTCCCCCGTCAGGGCATCGTCCCCCGCCGAAGACAGAGGCATCGAAGATTCTGAGGCGACCGTCGGGGAAGAGGAGGAGGGGGGCGCCGGCCAGGGACTGCCGCCAGGCCACCACCGGTCCCCACGTGACCTCGGAGATGATGACGACGACACCGCCACGCCGCCTCGGGTGAAGCTTCCTCGGCCCTCCGACCTGGCCGTGGCAGCGGAGGCCTGCGCCACTGCCTCCCAGGCGCCTAACGCCAGGGTACCAGTCGGCGAGGCGGCCAACGCTCTTGGAACCACCGCCCTTCTTTGAGGGGCCCCCCAGGCCCTTGGGAAGAAATTGGGCCCGGCCGAACCCACCAGGGATCACGCCGAGCGTTCCTCCGGTGTCCCCAGGGAAGCGCCCGAGAGCGGCGGGGGCGCGCCTTTCGTCGCCGAGAAGAAACGGAAGTGGGCCGTCGGGGACGAGTAAGTGCTCGAGCTTGTGCTTACGGCTTGCGCCTGTGAATTGTTCGCTCGTGCTAATCCCTCGTCCGCGCAGGCTCCAGGGCGGCGATGACGGGAAGAGGAAGAAGACCGATGCCGGGGCGAAGGTGACATGCGCCCCGATGGCGATGTCGGCGCTAGGCCGCAATCTTGGTGGGTGCAGGGGAGCTCCGCGCCAGGCCGACGTCGCACCTGGGCGCGCGGGGGGCAACTACCGAGGCAGCGGGGGACCAGCCCCCGGCGCCTCCCGTCGCAGTCGCGGCCCCCCAAGCCATGGAGCCGGAGCTGGCGTGACAACCCCCCTCAGGTGTTCCCGCTCCCACGGCCAAGCATGGTGCGGGGAACCTCCAGGGGCCATCCCAGACGAGGCTTGCTTCTGGGGCCGATGGGGCTGACGCGGCGGCCCCGCCTGGCGCGTCACGAGGGCCGGCCACAGAGGAAGGGCCGGAACCTCTGGTGCCCCAGAAGGAGAACACTGGAGCCCTTTTGGTTGAGGTGGCGACAAGCACTGAGGCGCCGGTGCTCCGCCCGGCTCTCGCGCTCGCGAGCCACCGTGTCCCGCTCAGGTAGGAGGTCTTGTCCGATGCACGGGCCGCACTCAACCGATTTGTGGGGGCCTCCCAGGATGCCGAAGCGTGCCTCGCTGGGGAGCGTCTGGAGCTCGCCACCCTGATGAAGCGGTTCTCCGCTGCCCTCGCAGAGAGCGAGAAGGACGCCGTCGAAGCAAAGGCAGCCCGCGAGGGCGCCCTTGCCGAGAAGGCGGAGGCCACAAAGCGCTGTGGGGAAGCAAAAGCCAACCTGAGGATGCTCCGGGATGAGCAGGACGTGTGGGCGCAGCAGCTCCAGCTACGGGAAGACAGCCTCGGGACTCGCAAAGCGAAGCTCGCCGACCGCGGCGCTGAGCTGGCGAAGGTGGCGGCCAAGCAAACCACGGAACGCGAGCGCGTGGAGGCGCTGCAGCGCAAGGTGACCGAAGCCCAGGAAGCCCACGCGAAGCGCGTCTCCGAGGCGAACGCCGCGCTGGACACCAGGGAGAAGATGGTCCAGGCCGATGCCGTCGCGAAGGCAGCGGCGGACAGTGCCTTCGGGCTCGCAAGGCCTTCCAATCCTTGTGCAGGGGAGGCTTCGATGCTCCTCTCGCCACCCCTGACGCCGGCCTCGTCGAGCTTTCTACCAGGCTCGTGGGGGAGCTTGAGGACACGGCGCGGAAGGTGGACGGCTTCCTGGAGGAAGAGTGCAGAGACTTGTTCTCCGTGGCGGCGACCCGAGTCTTCTGCCACCTTCTTCTCCGCGACCCAAACTTCAACTTCGACGAGGTGACGGGCCCCATCCCTGAGGAGTCTCGCGACCGCCTGGAGGCAGCCGTGGAGGGCCCTGTGAGGACGCTGCTCAAGAAGTTCACCTGCAGCAACTGCGACGACGGCGGTGCCGATACTCCTTTCATCATCCTGCAAGAATGAACCTGCCTTGCGGCATCATAAGCCAATGGTTTTAATGTACACAACATCATAAGGTTGTAATGACCTCTAGATATTCGCGGGTTTTCCTTTCATGCCTGGTTGTCCTCAAGCTTGCCTTTGTGCTCCGCGTCGGCAAGGCCCAGCCCTGCGCATTTCTCAACCGTCGCTGGACTGTCAGGTCGTGATGCCTAGAGAAGGCCAGGAGGTGAGGGGCTTCGGGAACTAGTGAAGGCTCCTAAGGCATGATGCTCAAGAGCCCCCCATTGACGTACGAGCGGCCTTCAAGAGGAACCACGCGCTAGCCAGTTTGTGCCTAGGCGTTGTGTGAGGAAACTAGGCACCAAGGGCCTTAGTGGGGTGACGTGCACGGGGGTAAGCCTGCGAGCCAGATCCCGGTCCCTTGGATTTTTCAGCGCTACTGGGACTAACCCGAGCACATGCACCGTGCCCAGCCCCCGCTCGCATGAGGCCCAGAGGAAAACTGGTTAGTTGTCATGACGAGGCAGGTTGACGCCCCTCGATCGACCACCCAGTGCAGAGCATGGGGCTTCCACTGGGCGTGAGCATAGTCGCGGGTCGACAGTTACTCCGCCAGTGCAGGGCATGGGGCTTCCACTTGGGCATGGGCGGGAGTCCTCCTGAGGCCATGGGGCGGCGCTCCAGGAGGCCCCGGGGCGTGTACAACCCCAACCTCATTATTATGTGAGAGGGTCACGGGCGGCGATAAGGAGGGGTCGGATATTCCAGGCACTGGCTCAGGAATTCCTTCCTCCATCTTCAATCGTTTTGCGCCTAGTCCATTCAGGGCGGCTGCGCCCTTATGCAATCCTAAGATACGTGGGTGATGCACATCGGACAGTCGTCCCGAGGCCACCATATGAAGGGGTTGGACACCGAGGGCCTATTGAGGTGACGTGTACGGGCCTGGCCCGCCAAACAGATCTCGACCACTCGGGTTTAGCGATGCTGCAGGGACGGACCTGAGCACAGATGCCGTGTCGAGTTCCCTCATACAATGACCAAGGGAGGAAACGCCTGACGCGTAGCACCCGAGGTGGCGAAACACCTCTCTGGCAGTTATGCGATATCAGGCCGCGCCCTCGTTGGTCCTCCTACAGTGGTTCCATGAAAAGGGCGAGATACCAAGGACCATGTGAGGTGACGTGCACGGGAGCAAGCCCGCGAGACAGAGCTCGATTGTTTGGGTTTTTGAACACTGCAGGGACGAACCCTAGCACAGACGCCGTGTCCTGTCCCGATCATGAGACGGCCAGAGGAAAGGGGTCGCGAGGGTGCGACTAATGCAAATGGTGACGAAGCACCGGGCGCAAGACTTAAGCAAGCATCTTGAATTCATTAAAGGATAATCAAATTCGCTACACGACCAAAAGGTGCGGAGGCCACAAGGGGGGAAACCCTTGCCCGCTCGAGGATAATGCAGCCCGAAGGGCACCCTCAATTTAAACAACCAAAAAATCACCCAGCGATTATGTCGTTTGCAGGAGCGGACGGCTGCTTGGGGAAGCGTGCCGCGGGGGTCCACCCCTCAGGAACTGGGTGGCTCCCGAGGCCTTGGGGGCTGATGGGGAGTTGTCGCCTCGCGAGGCGCCATCGCGAGTTGCATGAGTCTTTGGTAGGCGGCGCAAGCGTTCCTCAGGCCGAAGGGCATGTAGGTGTGGCCGTGGGCACCGTCTTTGCCTCGCCCGGCCTGCGGCGGCAGGAAGAGGCCCCACGAACTGGTGTCGTTGAGCCCCGCAATGTCGACACACATGCGTACCTTGATGTCATCCCCGGGAACCGCCGCCCGCTTGTCAGGCCGCACCGAGCAAGGCATGCCGTGCATGGCTCGAGCCTCCCACAGCCTACCGATTTCCCGGGCGATGAACTCCTATGCCCCCGGCGCTTGGCGCTGCTTCCTTCGCTCGCGGGGGCGCGCGTCGAAGCATGCCTCCAAGTGGTGCCCGAGCGCCTCCCTCGTCACATGGGTCAGGTCGGAGGCCTTCTAGACAGAAGCCCCCGAGCCTGGCCTTCGGGAGGTGCCGGGCGCGCTTTCCTATGCCGGAGGGGGGCGGGTGCTGGCGACGGGCACATTGTTCGTGACGCTGCCGCCGGGCGCCGCACTTCTTGCCTCAGGTTGGCTTTGGGCCGGCAGTAGCTGCTTCTTCTTTGGGGGCGCAGCCTCATCGGGCTTGGCATTCCCCTCGTCGTCAGAATACTCAGCCGCAGCCGCTTTGTAGGCGCGCTCGAGGGAGCATACCGCGTCCTTCTCGTCGCAGGCGATGGTGATGACGCCACTACAGCCAGGCATCTTGAGAACGTTGTTGCCGTGATGAGTCATCGCCATGAACTTGGCCAGTGCCGGGTAACCCAGAATCACATTGTACGGGAGGCCAATGTGTGCCATGTCGAAGTCAATGAGCTCGGTGTGATAGTTGTCACGCGAGCCGAAGGTGACCGGGAGGCGGACCTGCCCCAGGGGGACGATGGAGCCTTCCGTCACCCCCGAGAACGGCGTTGTCGGCGTCAGATGGTTGTAGGGAACCTGGAGCATCTCGAAGGTTTCCACGGAGAGCACGTTGAGGCCTGCACCCCCGTTGATGAGGGTCTTGGTGACCATGACGTTGCTGATGGTGGGGGTGCACAACATCGGGAGTGCACCCATGGCAGCTGTGAACTTGAGGCCGTTCCTAGCGTCGAAGGATGGCGTACTGCGACCACTTGAGGGGACGCGCGGCCTCTCGCTTCGGGAGGGCCACGTTCACCTCATGAGAGAACTGCTTGAACAGACGGTTGGACGCTAGGGCGTGGGCTCCACCGAGGATACAGGCTATCGCGCGAGGCTCCTGGTAGCCCCCAGCCCCTCGTCCCGCTGGGCGTTGTCGTTCCTTCTGGGTGGTGGAGGCAGTGGCGGGAGAGCTATGTTGTCCTGAGGGCGCACCTCACGAGGATGTTCGCGCCAGGTGTCCTCGCGATGCTGACCATGCTAGTTGTCCTCACGAGGCTGATCGCGCCAGCCTTGGCGAGGGTTGCCGCCGCGGTTGTCCCACTTGCCTTCGCTGCGACCGCCTCCGCGGCCCGTGCCGTGATCACTGCGCTCTGGACGTTGCCCCACGCGCTCGTCGCGGAGGGACTTGAGCTCCTGGCAGTCTTAGGTGTTATGCGTGTGCACGTCGTGGTAGATGCACAACAGGCGACGGTCCTTCTCGGGCGCGTCACGGTCGCGGCCGCGCTTCTGTTCGGGCTCCGCCGCCAGAACGGCTGGGCCCTTACGCTTGACTTCCTTGGCTTTTGCCTTGGCGTGGTCTGGCGCAGTGTTGGGGTCATCGTGGATGAAGAGGCGACCTTCCTCAGCCTTGGCGCATTTTTCGGCGAGGTTGAAGAGCTCCAGAGCCGAGCTGAGTCCGTCGTTGATGGCGACCTTTTCGCACATCCGGATGTCCTTGACGCCACTGGTGAATGCCATGATGATGGCTTCGTCCGTGGCGCGCAGGATCTTGTTGCGCACCTGGCTGAAGCGTTGGATGTACTTGCGCAAGGTATCTCCGGGGCGCTGCTTCACATGCCGCAGGTCGTTGACGGAGAGCGGGCGGTCATGCGTGCCCTTGAAATTGGCGACGAACAGCTCACAAAGCTTGCTCCAAGAAGAGATCGACTCCTCGGGCAGGTTCATGAGCCAGGAACGTGGGCCATCCTTGAGGGCCATGGGGAACCAGTTTGCCATGACTGTCGGTGTCAAAACCGGCGGATCTCGGGTAGGGGGTCCCGAACTATGAGTCTAGGATCGATGGTTAACAGGGGACGAAGGAGACGATGTTTACCCAGGTTCAGGCCCTCACGAGGAGGTAAAACCCTACGTCCTGCTTGATTATATTGATGAGTATGATGGTTACAGAGTTGATCTACCTCGAGATCAAATGAGCTAAACCCTAGATGAGTTGACCTATCCCCCTACGAACTAAGCCTCCCGGTTTATATAGACACCAGGGATACCTAGGATTACATGTAGTCAGTTGCTACCGAGGGTTTAAACATGCCCATCCATTACTTGACGGGCACCCCACGTCACGTGAGGTTTCCTTGCTAACCACGGAGCATCTTACAGTTCGGTCTCCCCACAGCGGCCACCGAATACCTCATTAGTTTGGCTCACTCGAGATAGGTCGGCATCCCGAGGACCCCTTAGTCCCGGACTCCCTCAGTAGCCCCCGAACTTTCCTCCAACGCCGAGGCACTCCATCTTCTGCAGCCTCGCTCGCCCAAGGTCTTTGGCTTGCGAGGCGAGTTCTCTTCTTCTCCCGCCCGTTAGACAATAATCTGGTTATGAAAAACCTTCATCTGCCGGAAACATCACAGGCCCACAACATTAATTTCTCTGTCCAAGGTTCGATGAAATCCCTCGATTCCTGCGCACCAATAGAGGGCAGGCATCCCAACAGTTTTTTACAGAATTGCCCTTAACAGGGTGAGGGAAGAGATGCCTATTTTAAGCAAGTTAAACTTGTCGCATGCAACGCTTCTTCCCCACTCGCTACCAAGAGACCCTAGAACTGACAAACTTGGAGATATGGCGAGCGCCCTAGGTTCTTCCTCGCGTCCTCATGGTCCCCTTCCAGGTGACTGGTCCAGCTGTTCTGTTTCCCTCCTTCAGTTGTGCATTCTTGAGGTACAGGGTATCTCCCTGCCTTGGATCTGGCACCCACTTGTGCTGGATTGACTTCCATTAACGGCGAGGCCTTCGCGGAGAACTTTCCTGCTCCCCGCCAGGATGAGAGGGTATGCTTCACTTCCTTCCTCTTACGAGGCCTAGGTTTACCCCATTCACCCCTTCTTGAGGGGTTTACTAGAGTTCTATGGGATCCAACTCCACAACCTCACCCCCGGGTCCATCCTGCACATCTCGGGCTTCGTTCCCCTCTGCGAGATGTTTCTAGGCTGCGAGCCCCACTTTGATCTATGGAGAAAGTATTTCTGCCTCATCCCTCGTACTCGGGGGGAATCAATCTGGGAAGTGGGCAGAGCCGAAGTGTGGCGTATAGCCAGGACAGGGTATCCCATTGGGACCCCAAAGAAGGAATCCGAAGAGTGGACTTGAGAGTGGTTTTATATTGAGGACGTCCCCTTATTCGACCCAGCTCGAAGGGGTTTGCCCGAATACTCCGACGCTCCTTTAAAGAAACGATTCAATTGGCGCCCGAGGAGCTCTTCCAAAGAGGAGAGTGCCGAGGTAAAGTGTCTAGCCGCCCAGGTGAAGCTGCTAGCTCATAGCAAGCTAACCATCATTGACGTGATGGCCGCTGCCATTACCCGTTGTGTTCAACCTCTGCAACACAGGGTTAACCCCCTGTGGCGCTACAACGGGACAAGCGACACAACCCGTTCCCGACGACAAGGGCCCGCCGACCAGGCAGCGTTGGCGACCATATTGGCCGATCTCTTTAAAGGAGAAAAAGAAGATTTTGCTCGCCTGAGGATCAGGGAAAGTTACTCAACTCATAACCCCATTGAATGGGTAAGTTTATTCACACCTCCCTAGCTCGGACCACTAATTTTTGATTTTACCGATCAGAACTTCGTGCCTTTCTGAACAGCAATGGAGGCGTTGGATCAAGAAAGTTAACTGCCCCGCCCCGCAACCGGAGGATTACTCACGTAGCGACGACCCCGGATTTCACGAAGATCCGGAGATTTCAATTGACTTTGAGGACGAGACCTTTTACCATAGGAGTATCGATGAATCTAAGGTGGCCCTTCAGGCCGACCACCCCGGACCGCTCCCTTCCTTCGTAACAAGCAAAAAGAAGACTTCTTCTCGGAAAGGACGCGCGCCTGCCGTAATCCCGCTCATACCAACTTCTACCCCCAAGGGTCGCCGAACTACGTGCTAGACACCCTTGAGGGCTACCCCAGCCAGGTCCGCGCCAAATAGTGGCCCGACTCCCGAGCAAGGGATGACGGTGGGAGTCACATCGACCGCTCCCCCCACCAAGAGGTGTTTAATCTTGCAATACGATCTTTGTTTTATCCATTTTAAACACTCACGGTTTCTGACCAACATATTCAGGAGGCGAGTACAACCACCTTCATCCGAAGATGTTGAGAAGGCGTCAGACAGTCCTCATGGACCGAGGTCTTCGGCACGCGCTGAAGCGGATGCGGGAGTCCCTGTTACTGGCCAACCTCCCGAGGACTCGGGGGATGTCTCGGTTACTAATTCTGAGATTGAAAGCACGATGAATCATCGGCGGCGGAGGGAGTCATTGCGTCACCCAATATTTTCCGACCAAGAGTTTAATGCTCTTAATTCAGTGGACTCATACCTCGGAACCGCTCGAGCGGGACTCGATGGAGCCACTAGAATAATGTCCGCCAGCCTGCAGGTGAGTGGTTGGTTTCGACGACCGAACACAATTCCTAACCCAGTAGCCCCCGAGCCTTAATTTGGACGGGACGGATGAATTCAAGGGTCTGAATATTAATTTTGTGTATATGTAGGCTTCAAAGCAACAAAACAAGAAGTTGTCGGCAGACCTCGAGTCGAGTCTACCGGAGCTGCGAGATATGAAGGCTGAGCTTGAGCAGGTGAAAAAGTTCACCAGAGAGGCGCACGGTGAGTAAAAAGTATTGCTTATGTGCAGGAGTTGTTTAGGATGTATTTTCTTGATGAAAAATTGTTTCGTAGCAGCCGAGTCCATAGGGCAGCTGCAGAAGGATTTGGATGCTTCCGGAAAATCACAAAGGTATGCTGAGTCCCAGCTGGAGGCTGGACATCGTGTATTGACTCGAAGTCTGGAGGATAAGAACCAGCTGAAGGCGGAAAATCAGCGGCAAGCCGAAGAAATTGAGGAATTAAAAACTCAATTGACGCAAGCCCGTGAAGAGAGAGATTGAAGGGTGGCATGTTCTATAAGCAAAATTCTGACCCAAAACTCCGTAAAGTATTTTTTATCGTGTTGAGTGTAAGGAGCATCTTTGATTTCCTGCCTAGGTCTCCTGACCGGGCGTCCCGAGGAAGAAATTAGCTCATTCGGAGGGGACCTATTAAAGGAACTGCCCATTGTGCACGAGCGGGCTCGGAAATCTATGAAGAGCATTGTCGTGGTTTTGTCACGGCAGATGTCTGAAGACTTAGGTTCGAGGCCATCGCTAAGGCGGTGGACTCAAAGGGGTTGATCGAGATGAAGGACACAAGTTTACCCAGGTTCGGCCCCTCAAGAAGAGGTAAAAGCCTACGTCCTGCTTGTGTTGTATTGATTGGAGTATCGATTACAAGGGAGCGGATTCGCTTGACCTAGTTCTCGATTGATTCGTTTCTTGTCTAAGCCGCCCCAGGGCCTCACCTTTATATAGGAGGTCGAGGCTCTGGGTTACATGAGTCCTAAACCGACTCATACATCGTAGTTAATCCTGTCTCTAAGCCGCCTTGCCGTCTTGGGCAAGTCGTCTCCGGTCGGCTTAACCGCTCGGGTCTTCATACCATCTTCTGTCTCTTGGGCCTTCGTCTTGGCCCGTCAGGTAAACCGCCATGCGGCCTGGCCTTCATCTGTCGGCCCACCTTATGAGTTATGGATAATGAGCCGCCAGGTATGACCCGGCTCCTCCTGGGCGGGTCTTACCCTGGGGTTATATCCCCAACATTAGGCCCCAGGTTGATTCGAGCCTGCTCATGTCAATCTTCAAACTTACTTGGCGGCGAGTCTCACATTTCTTCACCTGAAAAAGAAAACTGATAACCCGCCGTGACGTCATATCGAATATTCTGAAAAGATTATCTGACGTTGGCAACAGATCCTCTCATTGAAGGGTCGGCCCGAAAATCGAGGCGCCTTCTTCGGTCAATCATCACTGTGCCTCCTCGATTTTCGCGCGCACTGCTGCCCTCCCATCTCATAAATAAAGACACGGGAGGGCCCCTTTCTTTTCTCCGCCGCCGCTATCTTCTTCCTCCTTCAGACGCCCGCACCTCTAGCACTCCGCCGCACCGACCGGTCCTCGCCGTCCTCCCCTACACCGGCCGCTGCATCAACCTGAGCTGGTCCAGAGCTTCGCCGGCCCGTCCGCATCCGCAAGGTACCGTTCTCGGCCCTTGTCCAATCTGTAGTTATCCCCATTAGGGTCTCCCCGAGTTCGTCGGAGTTCTTTGTGTTCTTCGCCGTTCTTCGCAATGTAGATTGCAAACGTCCCCTCAAATCTTTATAACGCGGTCTATCTGTCGCGGTTGTTTTGTTAATGCCAACGCCCGCTTGCCATAGATCTGCATAGCGGTCTTCTCCACATACTGTCCGTCTGTTCTTCCACTTCCCCTTTTTAGGTTTTTGAATATATTTCCTTTATCTTCGCCCATAGATCTTGCAGCCATCGTTGTAATATGTGAAATCTGTTTGCCCACACTTAACATTATTTTCCAGCGTTGCCTTGCCCACCTAACCCGCCATTGCATTGGCGGCTCTCCGAGGACATATTTCGGCGGCTTAACACCTCACCATTATGCTGACCATAGTTGCCTTGACTGCTAAACATTTTTCTAAGTTGCCATAATTTGGGCCTTTTCGCAGTTTGACCCGCCACCATGTCGAGAGCGCCTTCGTCTTGCAATTGGGTTAGCTCCGGAGTCACCGAACAGCTCTTACTTGACTTCGTAGAATCTGGTATCCTGCCGGCTCAGGATGTTATACACTGGCGGGTTCCAGGGCCAGAATCAAGACCCAAACCTAAGGAGGGAGAAGTTGTCGTGTTCACTGATCACCTCCTTCGTGGATTCAGCCCGCCCGGGTCGAAATTTTTCCGGGATGTTCTTCATTTCTTCAAGCTTCACCCTCAAGATATAGGCCCAAACTCTGTCACCAACATGTGTCAGTTTCAGGTCTTATGTGAAGTTTACCTGCAAGAAGAGCCGTCTGTCGACCTCTTCCGTGATTACCATTACGTCAACCGCCAAACCGAAGTGGCGGCTGGACCAAGTTTAGAGCTTGGCGGCGTCTCTATCCAGAGACGGAGAGACTTGCCCTACCCAATAGCTATCTTACCAAGTCACCCCAAGGATTGGAACAAGACTTGGTTCTACTGCAAAGACACTTCTCCTGAAGGAGAGAATCCGCTGCCGGGTTACCGTCCTACCCGGCTCAGCAACACTGGAGAACTCCCAGATCGGATGTCCGCCGCAGAGTGAGCGAAATATGCTCCGGCTTTCGCGAAGATCAAGGCCTTGATGGCCAATGGCTTGACTGGTGTCGACTTAATCCGCTGCTGGGTTAGCTGGAAGATCTTGCCACTGAGCCGGCGTGACCGGCTCATGCACCAATTCACGGGTGAACCCAATGACCCTCTCTGTTTCAGTACCACTCCTCTGACCGAACAAGACATCAACTCCTCCGTCAAAGGACTCCTTGGCGAAAAACAAGCGGTTTGCAACAAAGTTGGGCTGAAACCGTTCTATGTCAAGAACCCGGCTCCAGCTGTAAGACATCTTTCCGCAGATCCGGTTTTAACTTTTTGTCTTGCTCCTTTTAACTTTTGTTGGCGGCTTATGTACAGGCCGGCTCTTCTTTCTGGAAGAAGAAGTATAATCCTTCTGTGAGGAAGCCTAAGGTGAAAGCCCGCGGCCGTAAGAAGAAAACTGTCGCTCAAGAGCCGTCTGAGCTTGACGACTCAGAGGTAGAACATGACTCCCTTGGCCGTCTCTTTATGCAACTTATTGACAATGATTATCCACAGGAGGAAACGAAAACAAGCCATGCAGACGCCCCTGAGGTAATCTACATTTCCTTTGACTCAGAAAACCTTCCACCAGAGAAAATACGGCGGGTCGTACGGAAAGTCCCATTCTCTCATCCTCTTGCTTATTTAGACCCCGATTTTCTTTTGAAAAAGCAACAACACAACTCCCGACGTCAGGCCCGGAGCGCCGGCTCTGAAGAGCTTTTGGCCGGCTTATCAAATTCTCCGGCTCCGCGAAAACGGCCGGCTGAGGTACTCTTTTAACTAAGTCCAGTTTCTTAGTTCTTTCATTATAACCTTACTCAGCTTTCATCGTCTTAACTTTCATTTAGGAGATGCCTCCTTCGTCTGGCGACTCTACTGCAACCAAGCTGCCTCCTCTGAAGATCAATCCAGAGTGCGTACTTTTGTATTTGCACTATACCTTTTTACCATCCTTGTCCTCTATGTGACATTCTTTTCGTTTTCCAGGGCTCAAGCAAAACGAAGGAAAACCGGCGGGTCTACCGCTACTCCTACCGCCCGAGAGCCGGAAATTGCTAAGCCGGACTCCCCTGCAACTCATGTGGAGCCCACTGAAATTATGAAAGATGCACGTGAAGCCACTCATCAGTCCTCTGAGCCGGCTGATCATGACACGGCAACTGAAGGTCCTCCAAGGGATGATCCTAAGCCGCCCAGCCCTTCAACAGTCGTCGAAGACACAGTTCTTCCAGACGTTATCATCACTGGGACGGGTTATCAATCTCCCGAGCCTCATGTACTGACAAAACATACCGGCAAGGCTGACGCTTCCTCACCTGAGAAGCTTGATTTTGAATTCCCCGTGCTGGAGAAGCTAACTGCAGATGAGTTACATGCTGGTTACTTGAACCGCCTCTCCACAAGCCGGAACATGGAGCTCAAACTTGTTGGTTTGATGAAGAAGAAATACGAGGTACTCCTCCTGCTCTTGCTTTCCTTTATACCCTTATGTAGCCCCCAAGAGCTGGTTTAGTATTGCAAATGGTAGACCGGGTCTTCCAATCCTTGTCACAGCTAGAATAGCTTAGCCTGTAGCCCCCAAGTATCGGGTTAATATGCATATTAGGCCGGTACTCAGCTTGAAAAGTAGAGCAATGGTAGCCCCCAAGTCCGGGTCAGTATAAAAATGATGAGCCGGAACTTCACTGTAAATCTAGAGAGCGCCAATTGTAGTCCCCAAGTGCCGGCTTATCTTTATGAAGATGAGCCGGAACTTCATTGTAGACTTGAGCGCCGTGTGTAGCCCCCAAGTGCCGGCTTATCTTTATGAAGATGAGCCGAAACTTCATTGTAGACTTAGAAAGCAAACACAGACATTAGCCCCCAAGTGTCGAGTATATTGCTTGCAATCTGCTTGAGACTTGTCATAACAGCTCCATCAATCATATACTAATATCTCATCCTGGCGACTTAAACTTCCTGACATGTTTGATTTTTGTACAATACAGGACGCCTTAGACGCGGCCGAGTCTGATCTGACCGGCGTAAAGGAAAGCCTTGCCGCACAACAAACCGCCCGTTCGGAGGCGGAAGAAAAATGGCGGGTTGCTGTTAAGGAGCTTGAGAAGGTTCAAGCTGATTTTGATGCCTTCAAGAAGAGTGCTGAGTCTACACAAGCCGCCCTGACCAAACGCGCAGATGATGCTGACCAGCAACTCAAGCTTGTGTCCGATGAGCTGCAAACCCTCAAGCGCCATATCTCGAGGATGACTTCTGCTATCTTTGGTAAGCACTCAATACTTAGCAAATTTCCTTGCCTTGTCTAAAAAACTATGCAGGCGGCTTATAACACCAAATCTTTTCTTGCAGGTCAAAGAAGCCGCCAACTATCTTCATATAGCTTGCTGAAGTTAAAAGCAGTATATTCCTTGTCAGAACAACTATACTGCGGGGCCCTTTGCACCATCAAAGCAATGCTGAATAAAGAAAGCATCCCCAAATTCATGAAGGGAGTGATAGAACTCTTATCAACTGTGCCCAAACAAATCGAAGAGCTCAAACGATCAGCCGCCAGGAAGGGAGCAATGGCCGCACTAAGCCGGGCTTTGGCCTTTGCCCCTGAATTGACTGCAGAAGAGATGATGGATGGCTTTCCATCCAAGAAAGACGACGGCTCAGATTTCACAGAAGCTGACTATGCCAAGTGTATGAAGGCCTCCAGAGTACTCGCATCAGTACTGGCGGATGAAGTTGATCTGACTACCTACCAGGTGGCTTACAGCGCGGACAACAAACGAGTACGCTGCCCAACATTTGAAGCCAGAGACTTAACTCCTGCACGCCGTAAGCACCTCTTTGCTCCTGAGATTGACCCGTCTCCCCTCTTTGACGAGGCTCAGTTTGAAGCTTTAACAAACTGCAACTGGGATGTGGACAATCTTCAGATCGAAGAGGTCGAAGACCCGGCGCAGGATGACCCGCCATCGAGCTGATCCTTTGCTTCCAAAATTTATAACCCGGCTTCTTGACCCGCCAAGGCTAGCAGTGTACAAAACTTTTAAGTCCGTGGTATTTTGGGCTCCCTGGGGAGTTTGTAATAGGCATAGAAGACTTATTTGCCTGAGCCGTGCCATCGCGCACGTATGAATCTTTGCACAACTTGATGCATGCTTATCTGTCTTGTGTTCTGCTTCATAGTACCTGATTTCATGGCGGCTCGTCTTAGGAGACAAACCCTGCAAAAACAAACAAGACAGAATATGCTCTGTATTGCTGTGAGGGCGGCTTGAAAAAGCACAACCCGGAGATGTTAAATCTTTCATGACCTTGCCTTTCTTTTCAAAAACTCATATGCCGGTTCTTCTGGGTGGACTCGCTACTTGAACTCTTATCAGTACTGGGTCTCTAGCGAGAGTGACCGTCAATTCCTTTTAACGGCTCAGGGTCTCTGGGCGAGATTAACTGATAAGAGCGCAACGAACCAGAGAGAGACGCAGCAGGGCATGAGAACCCTTAGGGCCCATAAGCTACCTCTCACGTGACATAAATCCGTCGTTTGAACCTTAAACAGTGCAGGGTCTTTAAAAGAGTAACTGTTTAAGAGTACGAACGGGCCACATAGCGGAGAGTCGGCAGCAGATGGGTGAGTTTATCCTCGCTTTCCGTAAGCTGGCCCTCACGTGACAAGAGCCGCCGGTTTAACCTTGACCAGTACAGGGTCTCTAACGAGAGTGACTGTCAAATATGTTTGAACAGCTCAGGGTCTCTAATCGAGATTAACTGGTAAGAGTTCGGCGGGTCACCTGGCGGAGCGGCAGCAGCTTACAGGCAGGTTTAACTCCAACTTGCGGTGGCTGAAGAGCCGATCAAGAGGGTGTGTAAGCTAAACCCGACGGGTTGGAAGCCCCCAAATGACCTTGTTGACGGAGTAAACTTTTTCGGTATATAACCTGGCCTTACAGTGGCTGAAGAGCCGATCAAGAGGGTGTGTAAGCTGAACCCTGGCGGGTTAGAAGCCCCCAAATGACCTTGTGGTTGTATCCATCTTTGCACGATCTGAGATACGTAAAACGGCAGAGGCCCCGGCTTGCAGGGATGCCAACTTTATTATATATATAAGTGATATATACAATGATGATGTACAATGGGGGGAGTCGATGACTCAAGTATAGTAAGGCCGCAGATGAGCGATATTCCACGGCCGGTGGGTCTCCTGCCCAGAAGTGCGTGACTCGTCTCGAACGTCAATGAGATAGTATGACCCATTGTTGAGGTTTCTGCTAACCACAAAAGGTCCTTCCCATGGAGGAGATAACTTGTGCGCATCCGTCTGATCTTGAATTAGACGTAACACCAAGTCGCCTTTTTGAAACGTCTGGGTCTTAACCCTGCGGCTATGATAGCGACGCAGGTCTTGTTGATAAATCGCCGATCGAGCCGCTGCTAGATCACGCTCTTCATCCAAAGCATCTAACGCGTCCTGACGCGCCGTCTCGTTGTCTGTCTCAACGTAAGCCACCACCCGCGGCGAGTCATGACGGATATCACTTGGTAATACGGCTTCTGCACCATAAACCATGAAGAAAGGCGTATAGCCTGTTGACCTGTTGGGAGTGGTTCTGATGCTCCATAAAACTGATGGCAACTCTTCTACCCAACAACCCGACGTCCGCTGCAGAGGAACCATAAGCCGGGGCTTGATACCTCTCAAGATCTCCTGGTTAGCTCGCTCCGTCTGACCATTGGATTGTGGATGAGCAACAGCAGAGACGTCAAGCCGGATGTGCTCACTTTCACAGAACACCTGCATAGCCCCCTTGGATAGGTTTGTGCCATTATCTGTGATGATACTATGAGGGTAACCAAAGCGGTAGATCAATTTTTTGACAAATTGAACCACCGTAGCCACGTCACACTTGCCGACCGGCTCAACCTCCACCCACTTGGTAAACTTATCCACCGCCACCAAAAGGTGGGTCTTCTTGTCTTTGGATCTCTTGAAGGGCCCGACCATATCAAGCCCCCAGACCGCAAACGGCTAGGTAATTGGAATCATTCTCAATTCCTGAGCCGGCACGTGAGCACGTCGCCCGAACTTCTGACATCCATCGCACTTGAGAACCAAGTCTTCTGCGTCCTTATGAGCCGTCAGCCAGAAGAAACCATGCCGAAAAGCCTTGGCCACCAGAGATTTTGAGCCGGCGTGATGACCACAATCGCCAGCGTGAATCTCATTTAAGATTTCCTTACCTTCTTCAGGTGAAACACAACGTTGAAAAACGCCGGTGACGTTGCGCTTATGTAACTCGCCATTGACGATCGTCATGGACTTAGACCGCCTGATGATTTGCCTTGCCAAAGTCTCATCCTCAGGTAACTCGCCGCGAGTCAGGTACGCCAGGTAAGGCAACGTCCAATCAGGGATAGCATGTAGAGCCGCCACCAGCTGCCCCTCCGGGTCAGGTATAGCCAGATCCTCCTCCGAAGGTAGCTTAACTGACGGGTGATATAACACATCCAAGAAAACATTAGGCGGCACCGGCTTACGCTGAGAGCCCAGTCTTGATAACGCATCAGCCGCCTCGTTCTTGCGACGGTCAATATGATCCACCTGATAACCCTTGAAGTGACCAGCAATGATATCCACCGCCTGACGATAAGCCGCCATCCGTGGGTCCTTGGAATCCCACGTGCCTGAAACTTGCTGAGCCACGAGGTCTGAGTCGCCAAGACATCTAACCCGGCTCACGTTCATCTCCTTAGCCACACGGATGCCATGAAGTAAGGCCTCATACTCAGCTGCATTGTTAGTACAGGGAAACATCAACCTTAACACATAACAAAACTTGTCACCTCTAGGGGAAGTTAAGACAACTCCAGCCCCTGATCCTTCCAATTGCCTGGATCCATCAAAGTGAATTGTCCAGTATGTGTTATCCAGCTTCTCCTTAGGCGACTGACACTCTGTCCAGTCGTTTATAAAGTCCACCAAGGATTGAGACTTAACAGCCGTGCGAGGCACATATTTCAGATTAAGAGGTCCAACCTCCAATGACCACTTAGCAATCCTGCCAGTGGCTTCTCTGTTTTGAATTATGTCTCCCAACGGGGCAGAGCTAACCACCGTGATCGGGTGTCCCAGGAAATAATGCTTCAACTTTCGATTTGCCATGATATATCAGCTTCTGCCAATGTGGGTATCTTTGCTTGGATTCAATCAAGACTTCGCTGACATAGTAAACCGGCCTCTGAACCGGATACTCCTTTCCTGCCTCCTTACGCTCCACAACAATCGCGGCGCTGACTGCCCTGTTATTAGCTGCCACATAGAGGAGCAAAGGTTCCTTCTCAGCCGGAGCGGCCAAGACCGGCGGCTCAGACAACTGTTTCTTGAGCGCCTCAAACGCTTCACCCGCCGCCTTACTCCAGACAAAGTTGTATGTTTTCTTCATCATTTGATACAGAGGAATAGCCTTCTCACCCAGGCGGCTTATGAACCGGCTTAACGCAGCGATTCGACCCGCCAGGCGCTGAACGTCGTTAATGCACACCGGCTCAGACAAGGAGGTGATAGCCTTTATCTTGTCCGGATTAGCTTCAATGCCACGCTCAGAGACTAGAAATCCCAAGAGCTTGCCTGCTGGAACTCCAAAGACACACTTAGCCGGGTTAAGCATCATCTTGTAAACCCGTAAATTATCGAACGTTTCCTTTAGGTCGTCAAGTAGAGTCTCCTTCTTTCTTGACTTGACCACAATATCATCCACATAGGCATGAACGTTGCACCCAATTTGACTATGAAGACAGTTCTGCACACAACGCTGGTAAGTCGCCTGGGCATTCTTGAGCCCAAAAGGCATAGACACATAGCAGAAAGCACCAAAAGGCGTAATGAAAGCTGTCTTCTCTTGGTCTTTAACTGCCATCTTGATCTGGTGATAACCTGAATAAGCGTCCAGGAAGCATAAACTCTCGCAACCGGCCGTCGCGTCAATAATCTGGTCGATGCGGGGGAGAGCAAACGGGTCAACTGGACAGGCCTTGTTAAGATCCGTGTAATCCACACACATCCGCCACGTGCCGTTCTTCTTAAGCACCAACACCGGGTTAGCTAACCACTCCGGGTGAAAAACCTCCACGATGAACCCTGCTGCTAAGAGCCGGGCCACCTCTTCCCCAATTGCTTTACGCCGCTCTTCATTGAAGCGGCGAAGGAACTGCTTGATCGGCTTGAACTTAGGATCCACATTAAGGTGGTGCTCAGCGAATTCCCTCGGTACACCCGGCATGTCAGACGGCTTCCATGCAAAGATGTCCCGATTCTCACGGATGAATTCGATGAGCGCGCTTTCCTATGCGGGGTCCATGTTAGCCCCGATAGTGAACTGTTGTGATGAGTCGCCCGGAGTGAAATCCACCAGCTTGGTATCATCCGCCGCAAACTTGAGGGGCGGCTCAGATTCCGTGTTAGGCTTCTTCAGTGGAGTCATATATTCTGGGTCAACATTTTCCTTATAGAACTTAAGCTCTGCTTCAGCACAGCTTGACTCTGCGTAAGCTGCGTCTCCTTCCTCACACTCAAGAGCCGTCTTCCGATCACCATGCACAGTAATCATTCCATTCAACCCGGGCATCTTGAGCTGCAAGTAAACATAGCAAGGCCTAGCCATGAACTTGGCGTAAGCCGGTCGTCCAAACAGAGCGTGATATGGGCTCTTGATTTTAACCACTTCAAACCACAAGGACTCCACCCTGTAGTTGAATTCATCACCAAAAGCTACCTCCAAAGAAATCTTTCCCACTGGATAGGCCGACTTGCCGGGCACCACACCGTGAAAAACTGTTGAAGAGGGCTTAAGATCCTTGTCTAGCAAACCCATCCGGCTGAAAGTGTCATAATACAAGATGTTGATGCTGCTGCCACCATCCATAAGTACTTTAGTGAACACATATCCTCCTACTTGGGGGGCAACTACCAAAGCCAGTTGCCCCGGGTTATCAACACGCGGCGGGTGATCCGCCCGGCTCCAAGTTATGTCATATTCAGACCACTTGAAATACTGCGGAAGAGCCGGCATGACTGCATTAACCGCCCGCTTGCGCATCTTTCGGTCTCGCTTGTCAAGGCTGGTTGTAAAAACATGATAATGACCCCCACTGAGTTGCTTCGGGTTAGTCTGGTATCCCGATTGGTTATTCTGCTGCTGGCCTCCACCGCCAGACTGCTGATGATGACCTCCCTGATTGCCTTGACCCTGGTAACCGGATCCTGAGCCGCCAGCACCAAAGCCGGTTCCTGATCCGCCCGGCCCTGAGCCGCCTGATGGCCCATTATCGTTATTGCGATGTTGTTGAAGGCTGTAATCCCGAAACTGCCGCATAATACTGCAATCCCTCCATGTATGGCCTGCCGGCTTATCAGGCCGGCTGTGCTCCGGACAAGGTTTATTGAGCATCTCTTCCAGGTTGAAAGGAGCTTTGCCCTTGTTAAAGGGTGGCCTGAAATTCCCATTGCCCTTAGCACGATTGTTCCCAGTGCTGGTGTTCGCCACCAATTCTGACCCGCCGTCCGGGTTCTTCCACTTGCCCGGGTTGCTATTTCCGGCCGCGTTTTGCTGTTGACCCTTGCCATTGTTGTTTTTCTTACCCTGACCCGATTTCTCATCATCGGAGCCAGGATCCTTCGTGTTATCCGAGTCTGCATACTTGGTGAGAGCCGCCATGAGCTCCCCCATATCCTGGCACGTGCGTTTGAGCCGGCCAAGCTTCTGCTTCAGTGGTGTGAAATGGCAATTCTTCTCTAGAATCAAAACTGCTTGAGCCGCCGTAATCTGTTCCGAAGAGTGGATGATGGTTGAAACCCGCCGGACCCAGTGATGAGCCAACTCGTCATCCCGCTGCACGCAATGGTCCAGATCCACAATCGTCATGGGCTTCTTGCACGTTCCTTGGAAATTTTTGATGAATTTCGCTTTTAACTTAGACCAGGAGGTAATGGTGTGGGGTGGCAAGCCCTTCAACCACGTGCGAGCCGGCCCTTCCAGCATCATGATGAAATATTTGGCACATACTGCATCACTGACGTCCAACATCTCCATGGCCAGCTCATAGCTTTCGATCCAAGCCTCTGGAGGTAGGTCTGCAGTATAATTGGGCACCTTGCGAGGACCCTTGAAATCCTTTGGCAGACGCTCGTTCCGTAGAGCCGGCGCTAAGCACGGCACTCCCACAGCCCTGGAGGTCAATCCTGCCCCTACTGAGACAGAAGGCGCAACTGTGGGTTCTTGATGAGCCGCCGCCGCCGCCAGTGCCGCCGCTTCTTGCTGTGCTCTTGCCCGTTCCACCAGCGCCTGAGCATCCAGAGCTGCCCGATCAACTCGCGGCGGGTTCCGATGTCGTTCACTGCTAGAAACCGCCGGCGACTCATAACGCCGGCTGTAGCTGCGGCTGGGGATGGGAGTTGAATGCACGCGGCTCCGGCTGTAAGTATACTTCTCCTGCTGGGCCACCGCCGTCCGCAGGTATCCAATTGCGTTCCGCACCTCCTCTGCAAAAGGCGCCTCATCGGGGATGGGAATTGTATCAAGCCTGGTGGCCGCCGCCACCATGTTCTCCGCCGGGTTAGAATAATGACCCGGCGGCGTCGGAAAAAACTGTGGCGGGTTTTGGTTCCGTCGGGGCGGGTCTGGCTGCTGATGCTGAACCGCCGCCTGGCTTCCAGGTACTTCCGCCGTCCCTGGCGTGTTGAAAAGATTTCTGGCTTCATACTGATCCGACAAGCGGGATTGATGCCTCATCCGCTGAACCGCCGCCGCAGACTGCTGCTCTAACTCAAAACGGAAAGCGTCCACCCTAAGGCGCTCCGCCTCAGCATCCATCTGAGCCTTCAGCGCATTGATTTCCTATTGGACTCCGGCCATCTGGTTCTTCAACCTCGCGATCTCCGCATTACGGGCCGCTTGGTTTTCAGCAATGACCTCAGTCGCCATCAGGGTTGTAAGTTCATTCATCAGATCCAGAAGAACCTGAGCCGGTGGCCTGCCAGCCCCAGACCCAGTCACACCAGCGGCTGAGCTACCAGGAGCCGCCCCTGAACCCGCCATGAAGACGGCAGCGCGGTTCGGCGGCTCATAATCCTCCGGCTCATGATACTCCGACTCGGGGTAAGGCTCGATGTAGCCCCCGAGCCCACCATTGTGAAGCTAATTGATTGACTCCGTCTCTCCGCTCGAGGATCCATCCTCTGAACAGACGAGAGTTTCTTCCCGTGACATAGAACCTTCAAGCTCCATGCCCTGGGTGAAGCTGACGAAGACATGCTTCCTGCCCGGGTCGGCACGGGCGGGTTGCTCGCGCCGGGCCGGCTCGACGATGTTGGTGCAGATGTCCGGCCCAGGTTTAGATCCGCCGATCTTGCCGATGAAGACGTGGATTCCGCCGAAGGGGACCCGGAAACTGTACTCAATTGAGTCGGCCTCGGGGCCCCAGCCGGCGTCGTCGATGTAGAGCCGGCCGCGGCGACTCTTGGTCATCCTGCCAACAGCGTACCCCTCGATCCCTGGGAGAGAGCCCTTTGAGAACTCAACACCACCGAGCGCTAGCCCCACAGTGGGCGCCAACTGTCGTGGTTTTGTCACGGCAGATGTCCGAAGACTTAGGTTCCAGGCCATCGCTAAGGCGGTGGACTCAAAGGGGTTGATCGAGACGAGGGACACGAGTTTACCCAGGTTCAGCCCCTCAAGAAGAGGTAAAAGCCTACGTCCTGCTTGTGTTGTATTGATTGGAGTATCGATTACAAGGGAGCGGATTCGCTTGACCTAGTTCTCGATTGATTCGTTTCTTGTCTAAGCCGCCCCAGGGCCTCACCTTTATATAGGAGGTCGAGGCTCTGGGTTACACGAGTCCTAAACCGACTCATACATCGTAGTTAATCATGTCTCTAAGTCGCCTTGCCGTCTTGGGCAAGTCGTCTCCGGGCGGCTTAACCGCCCGGGTCTTCATACCATCTTCTGTCTCTTGGGCCTTCGTCTTGGCCCGTCAGGTAAACCGCCATGCGGCCTGGCCTTCATCTGTCGGCCCACCTTATGAGTTATGGATAATGAGCCGCCAGGTATGACCCGGCTCCTCCTGGGCGGGTCTTACCCCGGGGTTATATCCCCAACAAGCATGATCAAGGCACTCTGGCCAGCTCAGACGCCTCCGGAAGGGATGGCAGAGCTAGCCGATAAATTTAGAGGAGCTCGAAGTCGTTTTGAGCTATGGAAGACTTCGGCTTGTCGAGAGGGGGCGCGAGAGGCATGGGCCATGGTGAAGACCCGCTTTACCAAACTCAACCCAGAGCATTTGGCTCGGGTTGGGCCGGTAGGGCCGGATGGTCAAGAGGTACCTCTGCACTTGGTTTATGACCAAGTGATGCCCGCCACTCGTATGTCACAAGCGAATTGTGCCCTGGACACCATAATAGATCATCTCGACTGACAGCCTAGTGTTTGAATCTATGTAACTATGTAATTTATATCAAACCGACTCCACCTGTGCTGTAAATGTTGTCTTAACCGGCCATCGGCTTCTGCCTCCTTCGCCAATAGCTAGGGAGTGTTCCGTACTATGCATCCTGCAATAACAGGGAATCATTTAGGAGAACTAGGCAATCCGGCCTTCTGGTGCGAACAAATGAAACGCGCCTAGGGAGTATGTTATATTACTGTTTAACGTAAGAAACATCTTCCGAAGAAAATAGTTCCTCTATGGGTTCCTTTCTTCGGGTTACTACATAGATCATAGATGTCATAGCCGTATACCCGTATTATGCGGATAGTTTGCTATTTTGGGGGAATGACCCCTGTTTATGGTGAAGAGCACCAACTATATCTTCTTCCTCTGTGGCCAACCAATTTGTTTCTTAAGAATGCTAGCCTTTGGCTTCACCCGTCTGAGGTACGCATCCGGGCAATCCGGTCGTAACAATCGCAGAGGTGTTCCCTTTACCCCCTAGCCGAACAATCGGGAACGTAGGGGGTAAACACAGGAGTGAGGCAACCCGGCTTGGCTAAATCTTAAGCCCAATTGGTGCATAGAACGGCGCAAGACATTGCTAGAGAAAACAATATAGCTTTGCTTCATTAAGAAGCCCCTAGGCGTTAACGGGTAAAACATTTGAGAATGTGCGCCGATGATATCTTAACATAGTTCGGTTTAACCGAACATAGCCTGAGAAAATCTAAACAATCCTGTAGAAGCAAACAAGAAAATGGGGGGGGGGATACAAGGGTTTTAGAGAAGGTGACGACACCGGTCTAGCCGTAGAAGCGCCGAAGGCGAGCTGCGTTCCATGGGTTCGGTTCGAGGCGATTGTCCTGCGGGTTGCGAAGGCGATAAGCTCCTCCTGTCAATACTTCATCAATTATGAAAGGGCCCTCCCACTTGGGGTTGAGTTTATGCTTCTGTTTCTCTGGGAGGCGTAAGACCAACTCGCCCACATTATATACTTTTGCTCGAACCTCCCTGCGTTGGTAGCGCCGAGCCCGCTGTTGATAGAAAGTAGATCGGGCCCGAGCTATATCGCGCTCTCCTTCCAAGGCGTCTTGGTCGTCCTGCCGATCTAACTCGTCCTCTTTTTATTCGTACATGCGCACCCTAGGTGCGTCGTGGATGATATCACAGGGGAGGACCGCCTCGGCCCCATACACCATAAAGAATGGTGTGTATCCCGTTGATCGATTCGGGGTAGTACGCAAACCCCATAGCACGGAATCAAGTTCCTCCACCTAATGACAGTCAGATTCTTGAAGGGATCGAACCAGACGAGGTTAAATACCACTCATAATTAGGCCGTTGGCCCGTTCGACTTGTCCATTGGTCTGCGGATGATACACCAAGGCATAATCAAGTTTGATGCCCAAGTTAGCGCACCAGTCCTTTACCTCCTGGGCGGTGAAGTTGGATCTATTGTCCATTATTATACTATCCAGGACACCGTAACGGTGCACCACGCTGGATATGAAGTCGATGACCGGCCCCGACTTAGCCGAACTTACTGGTTTTGCTTCGATCCATTTAGTGAATTTGTCAACCATGACTAGTAGGTACTCCCTCCGTCCCAAAATAAGTGACTCAAAATTGACTCAATTTTATACTAAAGTTAGTACAAACTTGAGTCATTTTTGAGTCACTTAATTTGGGACGGAGGGAGTATTTCTTTTTCTTGGTCCCCCCTTTAAGTGGTCCGACCATGTCTAAACCCCAGACCGCGAAAGGCCATGTAATGGGTATCGTTCGAAGAGCCGTAGGAGGCATGTGGCTTTGATTTGCAAAGAGCTGACAGCCGACACAATGTTGGACAAGTGTGTGGGCGTCCGCTCGGGCGGTGGGCCAGAAGAACCCGGCTCGAAAGGCCTTGCTTACTGACGTGGCTTGAGACTGCGTCGGTAATTCCCCAAAGAGGAAGGGATGATGCAGCACATCGACGGTAAGTATTTCCCTCGGTTATGAAACCAAGGTATCTAACCATTAGGAGGATCAAGCAACACTATGTAAACATCACCTGCACACAAAGAACAAATACTTGCAACCCGACGCGAAAGAGAGGTTGTCTATCTCTCTACGGTAAAAAGATAGATTAGGTAATGATAGATTGGATAGATAGATCTTGCAAGAACACAAAATAAAAGAGGCGAATAAAAAGTGCAGCAAGGTATTTTTGGGTTTTTTGGAATAATAGATCTGAAAACAAAAGCGGCAAAAAGATAGATCGAAAAGCATTATGTTAGAAAAGTAGACCCGGGGGCCGTAGGTTTCACTAGTGGCTTCTCTCATGAGTATAGCACACGGTGGGTGAACAAATTACTGTTGGGCAATTGATAGAAGATCAAATAATCATGACGATATCCAAGGCGATGATCATTATATAGGCATCACATCCAAGATTAGTAGACCGAAACGATTCTGCATCTACTACTATTACTCCATACATCGACCGCTATCCAGCATGCATCTAGTGTATTAAGTTCATGGAAAAGCGGAGTAATGTAATAAGAACGGTGACATGATGTAGACAAGATCTATTCATGTAGGAATAGACCCCATCTTGTTATCCTTAATTGCAACGATACATGCGTGCCTCGCTGCCCCTTCTGTCACTGGGAGAGGACACCGCAAGATCGAACCCATCACAAAGCACCTCTTCCCATGGCAAGAAAAATCGATCTAGTTGGCCTAAATAAACCAAAGATTCGAATAAGAAATACGAGGCTATAAGTAATCATGCATATAAGAGATCAAAGAAGACTCAAATAATATTCATGGATAGAAACTGATCATGAACTCAAAATTCATTGGATCCCAACAAACACACCACAAATAGTTTACATCAAATAGATCTCCAAGAGACCATTGTATTGAGAATCAAAAGAGAGAGAGGAAGCCATCTAGATATTGCCTACGGACCCGTAGGTCTATGGTGGACTACTCACGCATCATCGGAGAGGCACCAATGAGGATGATGAACCCCTCCGTGATGGTGTTAGATTGGATCTCGTGGTTCTGGAACTTGCGGTGGCTGGATGTATTTTTCGTCGACTCCTCTAGGGTTTCTGGAATATTTGGGTATTTATAGAGCTAAGAGGCGGTGGAAGGGACTCCCGAGGCGGCCACAACCCATCAGGGCGCGCTCAGGGCCCCTGGCGCACCCTGGTGGGTTGTGGGCGGCCTGGGCTCCCTCCTGGTTACTTCATTAGCCCACTGGCCTTCTTCTGGTCCAAAAAAATTCTCCAAAAAGTTTCATCGCGATTGGACTCCGTTTGGTACTGATATTCTGCGAAGTAAAAAACAAGCAAAAACAGCAACTGGCACTTTGGCACTATGTCAATAGGTTAGTCCCAGAAAATGATATAAAGTTGCTATAAAATGATTGTAAAACATCAAAGAATGATAATATAACAACATGGAACAAGCAAAAATTATAGATACGTTGGAGACGTATCAGCATCCCCAAGCTTAATTCCTACTCATCCTCGGGTAGGTAAATGATAAAAACAGAAATTTTGATGTGGAATGTTGCCTAACATATTCATCACATATTCTTTTCTTTTGTAGCATGGACATTTGGACTTCTAGATGGTTCAAAACATTAGTCTAGTTTTGACATAAAGACTTTAATACTCAAGCATGCCAACAAGCAACCATGTCTTTCAAAATATCAACACTAAAGAGAGTTATCCCTAGCCCATCATGCTCAATCATTGATCCATTCATGAAACACGCTCAAATATTAGCTACATCGAATGCACAAGTATGATCATAGTACCCCCTAGTTGGTGCTTTATAAGAGAAGATGGAGACTCAAATAAAAATAAAAATTTCATAAAGTAAATAGATAGGCCCTTCGCAGAGGGAAGTAGTGATTTGTAGAGGTGCCAGAGCTGAAAGTTTAAACTGAGAGAGAAAAATATTTTGAGTGGCATGCCTTTCCTGTCAACGAAAACGAAAAAGTAGTTCTCAATACTTTCCATGCTAGATATATCATAGGCGGTTCCCAAACATAAAGTAAAGTTTATTCCTTTTTCCACCATTCTTTCACAATCCATGGCTAGCCGCATCCACGGTTGCCTTCCATACCAACACTTTCCAAGGAATTTATTATTTGACAACATAAAGTAAATTTCTTTTTCATTTTGGGACTCGGCATCCCTATTACCGCTGTACTCTCGTGCAGTGACAAGTGAATAAACACTCATCTTGAGAATAACACATCTAGCATGGAAAAATATTGGATACCCCCTACCGTTTCATGAGTGGTACGAGCACACAAAAAGGATTTTTTTTGAAAATTAGGGATGGCACATACAAATTTGCTTAGAACGGCATGGAAATGCCGCATATAGGTAGGTATGGTGGACTCATAAGGCAAAATTGGGTTTAAGGATTTTGGATGCACAAGTAGTATTTCCTCTTAGTACAAGTGGAGGCTAGCAAATAGATTGAGAAGCAACCAACCAAGAAATGAAAATTCACATAAACGGGCAGTGAGTATAACTAACACCGAATAATGCATCATAAGTAGGATGTAATTTCATTTCATAACTATTGACTTTCGTGCTTGCATAGGGAATCACAAACCTTAACACCAATATTCTTACTAAAGCATAATTACTCACCAACATGACTCACATATCACTATCATCATGTCTCAAAACTATTAAAAGGAATCAAGTTTAATTTTTCCAATGATCTTCATGAAAGTTTTTATTATATCCTCCTCGAATATCTATCACGTTGGGACTTGTTTCATATATTGCCATTGCTTTTGACAAGCTCAAACAAATTTAAGTGAAGAACATGAGCATAAAGGTTTCATCTCTCAAAATAATATAAGTGAAGAATGAGAGGATTTCTTCAAAATTTACTAACTCTCAAATTAATCTAAGTGAAGTATGAGAGTATTTCTACAAAAATTTCCAAGCACACCATGCTCAAAAAGATATAAGTGAAGCACTAGAGCAATTCCATAGCTCAAAAAATTTAAGTGAAGCATATAGAGCAATTCTAACAAATCATAGCATAATTTTGGCTCTCTCAAATAAGTGTGTCTAGCAAGGATACTAGTGACAAACTAAAAAGCAAAGCAAGCAAAGACTCAAATGATACAAGACGCTCCAAGCAAAACTCATGATATGTGACGAATAAAAATATAGCTCCAAGTAAAATACCGATGGTCGTTAGAAGAAAGAGGGGATGCCACTCGGGACATCCCCAAGCTTAGTTGCTTGTTTATCTTTGGATATATCTTGGGGGTGCTTTAGGATCGCCAAGCTTAGGATCTTTTCACTCCTTATTCCTTCATCCATCGTGATCTCACCCAAAACTTGGAAACTTCAATCACACAAAACTCAACAAAATCTTTGTGAGATCCGTTAGTATAATAAAGCAAATCACCACTTTAAGTACTGTTGCAAACTCATTCAAATTTTATTATTGCATTATACCTGCTGTATTTTTAACTTTACCATGGCTTATACCCTTCAATACAAACCATAGATTCATCAAAACAAGCACACAATGCAACGAAAATAGAATCTGTCTTAAACAGAACAGTCTGTAGGTCTATGGTGGACTACTCACGCATCATCGGAGAGGCACCAATGAGGATGATGAACCCCTCCGTGATGGTGTTAGATTGTATCTCGCGGTTCTAGAACTTGCGACGGATGGTTGTATTTTCGTTGACTCCTCTAGGGTTTCTGGAATATTTGGGTATTTATAAAGCTCAGAGGCGGTGGAGGGGACTCCCGAGGCGGCCACAACCCATCAGGGCGCGCCCGGGCCCCCTGGCGTGCGCTGGTGGATTGTGGGCGGCCTGGGCTCCCTCCTGGTTACTTCATTGGCCCACTGGCCTTCTTCTGGTCCAAA
Organism: Elymus sibiricus; assembly: GCA_039707655.1. Classification (NCBI taxonomy): domain Eukaryota; kingdom Viridiplantae; phylum Streptophyta; class Magnoliopsida; order Poales; family Poaceae; genus Elymus; species Elymus sibiricus. The sequence goes on from CM077669.1 coordinate 155,167,503, forward strand.
AACATTCTCCAAAAAGTTTCGTCGCGATTGGACTCCGTTTGGTACTGATATTCTGCGAAGTAAAAAACAAGCAAAAACAGCAACTGGCACTTTGGCACTATGTCAATAGGTTAGTCCCAAAAAATGATATAAAGTTGCTATAAAATGATTGTAAAACATCCAAGAATGATAATATAACAACATGGAACAAGCAAAAATTATAGATACGTTGGAGACGTATCACTTAACAGGGCCTACGCAGCTGCGTGGTGGCCGCCCATGCCTGCGTGTATCTCTGCCAAGAGCTGCCTTCTTTCTTCTTCGGATATGCACCGTTGGAGGACCCCCGTAGTGCTCTTTTTGTATAATTCTCCTTCATGGACCTTGTAGGCTTTTGATCGCCGGATTATGCGTCTCGCCTCTGTCTGGTCGTCGGGGAGTTCTTTGCGTAGAAGGTAGGCAAGGAAGGGTTCTGTCCATGGTGCGATAACTGCCATGACCTCGTGGGCCGAGGGTGTTTCTTCAATTACAGAGCCGCTGATGATTTGCTCATCTGGTTCGACTGTGGGGGGGATGACCTGTTCTGCTCCATTAGCTATAGCGTCCTTGCCGTCGTCCTGCCATACCACGGAGGGCTTGAAGAGCTTCTCTAGGAAGGTGTTCGTAGGGACGGAATCCCGTTTGGCACCCATGCGGGCGGGGACATCGACAACTTGATTGCTGTCTCTGGAGACATGGTGGAATTCCAGCCCTTGGAACCATTCGGATATCTTGAGGATGACATTTCTGTAAGCTGCCATTTTTGGGTTTTTAGCATCGAATTCGCCATTGATTTGCGAGATGGCGAGATTAGAGTCTCCCCGTACTTCGTGCCGTTGTACACCCATTGATGTTGCCATCCGAAGTCCGTGCAACAGTGCCTCGTACTCGGCCGCATTGTTTGAGTCGGCGTACATGATCTGTAGTACATATCGGATGTTGTCTTTTGTGGGGGATGTGAGGATAACTCCAGCCCCCAGTCCGGCAAGTGTCTTGGATCCGTCGAAGTACATTGTCCAGTCTGAGTATGTGCTGTATTCTCTGGGGAGCACGGCCTCCGTCCATTCGGCAAGTAAATCGGCCAACACCTGAGATTTAATAGGTCGGCGTGGCTTGTAATTGATTTCGAATGGGAGGAGTTTGATGGCCCATTTGGCTATGCGGCCGGTAGCATCCCTGTTGTTGATTATATCATTCAGGGGTGCCTCGGAGGCCACTGTGACCGAACACTCTTGAAAATAGTGTCTTAGCTTGCGTGATGCCATGAACACTGTGTAGGCTATCTTCTGATAATGTGGGTATCTGGACTTGCACGGAGTAAGCACTTCCGATACATAGTAGACTGGTTTCTGTACCCGGAATTTGTGGCCCTCGGCCTCCCGTTCTACCACGAGGACCGCAGTGACGACCTGGTTGGTGGCCGAGATGTATAGCAGCATCGGTTCACTAGTACCAGGTGTTGCTAGTATGGGGTTACTAGCCAGCAGTGTCTTGATTTCCTCCAGCGTGGCTGCTGCCTCATCGGTCCACTCAAAGTTTTTGGTTCATTTCAACAGCCTGTAGAGTGGCAGAGCCTTTTCACCAAGGCGGGAGAAAAAGCGGCTTAACGCCGCCACGTAGCCTGCTAGTCTTTGAACGTGTTTTAGCTCCGTGGGGATCGCTAGTTGGGATAGAGCTCAGATCTTAGCCGGATTGGCCTCTATTCCCCTATGGGAGACAATGAAGCCGAGCAGTTTACCGGCAGGGACTCCGAAGACACACTTGTCCGGGTTGAGCCATATATCGTACTCCCGTAGACTGGCGAAGGTTTGACCAAGGTCCTCCACCAACTGACTGACGTGCTTGGTCTTGATGACCACATCATCTATGTACGCCTCGACTGTCTTGCCGATTTGTTTTTCCAGACGTGTCTGAATCATGCGCTGGTATGTGGCGCCTGCGTTTTTTTAACCCGAAGGGCATTGTGTTAAAGCAGAATGGCCCGTAGGGGGTGATGAAGGCGGTTGCGGCTTGATCAGACTCCTTCATCTTGATCTGATGGTATCCGGAATAGGCATCAAGAAAGAAAAGTGAGTCATGTCCGGCAGTGGCGTCAATGATCTGGTCAATGCAGGGTAAGGGGAAAGGATCTTTAGGGCAGGCTTTGTTAAGGTGTTTGAAATCGACGCAAAGTCACCAGGATTTGTCTTTCTTCGGCACCATGACCAGATTTACCAACCACTCGTGGTGTTTAATTTCTCTGATGAATCTGGCTTCCAGTAGTTTGGTGAGTTCTTCGACCATAGCTTGATGCTTGGGTTCGAAAAATCGGCGTAAGGCCTGTTTGACCGACTTGAAGCCTACGATTATATTCAGACTATGTTCCGTCAGCGTTCGCAGGATTCCTGGCATATCTGATGGGTGCCAGGCAAATATGTCCCAATTTTCGCGCAAAAATGTGCGAAGTGCTTCAACAATCGCGGGGTCCAGCTGAGCTCCGATGGATGCTGTTTTATTGGGGTCCGTTGGGTGTACCTAAAATTTTATGATTTCATCTGCAGGTTTGAACGATGTGGACTTTGGCCTTTTGCCGAGGATCACGTCGTCCTTATCCACAATAGAACGGAGTGTGGTGAGTTCTTCTGCAGCGAGGGTCTCAGCTAGTGCCTCGAGGGCAAGCGATGCTGTTTTGTTTTCGGCTCGAAGGGCTCTATCCGGGTCACTTGGAACTGTGATTACACCATTGGGTCCCGGCATTTTGAGCTTCATATAACCGTAATGTGGTATGGCCTGAAATCTTGTGAAGGCATCGCGCCCTAAGAGGACATGATAACCACTGTGAAAGGGCACGATATGAAAGAGAAGTTCTTCGGATCTGTAGTTGTCGGGAGCGCCGAATACTACATCGAGGGTGACTCGTCCTGTACAACGTGCCTCTTTTCCGGGGATGGTTCCTCGAAAAGTTGTGCTGCTTTGTTTGATTCGAGATCTATCGAACTGCATCTTGTCTAATGTATCCTCGTAGATGAGGTTTAGACCACTGCCACCGTCCATTAGTACTTCGTCCAACCTGAAGCCATCTACAATTGGGTTGAGGACCAGGGCGGCAGGTGCTCGCTCTGTGCGGGTTACCGGTTGGTCATCCTCGCCGAAAGTTATCGGTGTATCTGCCCATGATTTCCTTGCTTCCACCTGGTGTATCTGATAGAGCTCTTGAAGCGCTCTCTTCCTATGACCTTTGGAGGAGAACGTATCGTAGATCGTTAGGACCTCGGTGTTGTTTTCAGGTGGCGTTGCTGAACGTCTGCCTAGGGGTGAGGCCACGAGGATGGCCTCTCCGCTCTTCGCGACTTGCCTAATGACCCAGCATGCTCGGAGGCTGTGAGTCGGGCTTGCGTTTAGCGAAGCGGAGTGTATGGGGCATGGCTTGTCCAGTAGTTCATCGAGGATTGTTCTTTCTTTCATAGGATATTTGTTCCTTTTTTTGGCAGGCTCGTGCCTGGCCGGCCGTTGTGGGGGTACGAGCCTTTTCCGAACTCCTCTAGGTTGTTCGGTGTGGACTGGCTCCGGGTAAAATTGATGTGCTTTCCACATGCTTTCCATGGCGCAATACGTTCGCACCAGGTCCGACAACTCGGAGAAACTTTGGATGCGGCGACGGGCGAGGGCGTTGAGAATTCCTTCATCACGGCAATTACGCCGGAAGGTTGTAATCATCTCGTGGCCGCTATGTCCCTTCATCCTGTCTTTGTGGAGGAGGAATCTGGCCCAATAATGATGAACCGATTTCCCCGGCTATTGTTTAACCTCCCGTAAGTCCATTGTATTGGGCTCTCCTGCGCTTGGAAACCGCTCGATTTGCGTGGTGGCTGGGAAAAAATTTCGTGCCGCCGTAGGGTGTGAGTCTGAAATCCTGACGGCCGTTTCTGGTGTGATTGCGAGGTTTGGCTCGGTAGGTTTGGAGTATGTAGCATTGGCAGGGCCACGCAGCCCGGACTCCAGGTCGTGCGTTAGGCCGGCCCCTGGTTTCGAATCATTACCCGGGGGGAGTACAGATTCTGAACCTCAAAGAGGTTCCAGGTGATCGGAAACCGGGATGTAAACCGTTCTCAACGCCGGTGGTTAAGGGGACATACTTCTGGCCGGGTACTCGACGGTGGCGACCAAGTGTGTCACCGGTGGGACATGAATCTCCCTATCGTCGGGCCTAAGCCCAACCTGGTCGTAGACCGAGGGTTGGTGGTCGGTCCTGCCTAGGGCTTGGATCCGGTCGAGCAACTCATTCAATGATGAGGCTCCGGCGGAGTCCGTGCTATCCGTGCACTCGGGGTCAGTTTGCGGCACCATCGCTCCGGGGTCGTATGAGGACATCTCCGGGGTACATGTGGCCGGGGCTGCAGCCACGTCGGCCAGGCTAGGCTTTAAGGCCGAGGTAGAGACAGAGGCCGCCTCAGTGGCGGGGTCTCCTGCTCCCGAGGTCAGGGCATCGGGGGTTGTGAGCTCTTCATGGAGAGCGGACAGCTTTGTTAAAACCAGATCTCCCCGGGAGTCGGCGACGAACTCTAGGTTCCAGAACCTGACTTCTTGACCGGGGGTAAAACTTCCGATCTGGCCTAGGCGGCCGGTGGGATCGGCATGGAGAACGATGCTACCGAAAGCGAAGATCTGACCAGGGATGAAGATGTCCTTGTTACAGATTTCATCGCTACTGATTAAGCGAGCCATCGATCTCTCGGCGATTCACAACGGAACTCTCAATGAAAGCACCAATGTCGGTGTCAAAACCGGCGGATCTCGGGTAGGGGGTCCCGAACTATGAGTCTAGGATCGATGGTTAACAGGGGACGAAGGAGACGATGTTTACCTAGGTTTGGGCCCTTGCGAGGAGGTAAAACCCTACGTCATGCTTGATTATATTGATGAGTATGATGGTTACAGAGTTGATCTACCTCAAGATCAAATGGGCTAAACCCTAGATGAGTTGACCTGTCCCCCTACGAACTAAGCCTCCCGGTTTATATAGACACCAGGGATACCTAGGGTTACATGTAGTCGGTTGCTACCGAGGGTTTAAACATGCCCATCCATTACTTGACAGGCACCCCACGTCACGTGAGGTTTCCTTGCTAACCACGGATCATCTTACAGTTCGGTCTCCCCACAGCGGCCACCGAATACCTCATTAGTTTGGCTCACTCGAGATAGGTCGGCATCCCGAGGACCCCTTAGTCCCGGACTCCCTCAATGACCTTGTCGTCGCCGTTCGCCGCCTCGATGCTCAACACGTAGAGCTGGAGGAACTCTGTGGGGTCAGGGCCCCCATCGTAGCGCGGGGGCAGGTTAGGCTCGAACTTGACAGGCCAAACCACCCTTCGCAGTTCACGAGTGAACGCTCGGCAGCCCACCATGCTGGTGGGGATGCCGTTCGCGAGGGCGGCTTGGTTCTGGCATCCCGCGGCCGCGACGTCTTGGACAATCCTGTCTTGGCGCTAGCGCTGCTGCTCGAGGATCACCCGCGCATCGGGCGGCGCGCCACGGACGATTTGGCAGCTCGCTTCGTCCTGTGCTGGCGGAGGCGCTTCGCAGGGCGGGTCGCGCGGGCGCGCGTCACGCCGAGGCTCGGCTCGCTTGTCGCGCAGGGAAGGTGGTGGCGGCGCTCCGTGCGCCACGTCCCTGGCTCGAGACGTTGGGGGCGAAGCGAGTGAGAGGGCGCCAGGGCTTCTCTGGCGGCGGTGACAAGCTCGGTGATGCGGCCTAGCCATGCATCATAGCCGGCATCTGCCGGGCGGTAGCGGATCAGTTCGCGCGCAATGAGCAGTGCGGCCTGCGCGTTCCCGTGCTCGAGGCGAGCATGGGAGGAGGAGGCCGTGGCGATGCGGCCATCCCTTTACATGAAAGGGTGCATGGAGGAGTCCTGCTCCTCGCGTGCATCAGGGTCGGTGGCGGCGGCAGCTTCGACGCCGGCAGAGTGGTGGCGGCTGTCACGACCCGCGGGCGCAGTCTGTACGACGCGGGCTGCTCGGCACTCCGCGCGCACACGACGGGCTTTGGCCACGAGGTCGACGAGGGTGGAGCCGAAACGGAGCTGAAGAGCGGCAGCGCACCCCTACCTGGCGCGCCAAATGTCGGAATCGGGTCTTCGGGGACCCAAGAGAGGTTCGAACTCTGGGGTGCACCGGCTCTCCAACTTCACTCTCTCACCCTAACCTACGGCGATGCTCCGGCGTGCTTGAGCTTGGAGGGAAAGACGATGAACACAACGATCTACCCAGGTTCGGGCCACCTCGCGGTGTAAAACCCTACTCCTGCTTGTCTGGATTGCTCAGTCGTTGAGAGTGAATACAATCCGCCCGTCCTCTATGATTGATGCCTTCTCCCTTTTATACCAGCTTCGGTCCTCTTCCCCCAAAATATCAGGCGGGAAGGGTGGCCACAAGCGCTAGTTTGAAAGAAAACAGGACTGCGGCCCATCCCGAGAAAAGTGGTCTCTGCGTGCCAAAGTCTCCCTCCATGACGCGTTGGTGGGCTCGGGGATGATCTCTGTCCTGGCGAGCCCCCAGCTTTGACCGTCTAGCACCAAACGGGAAACCTTTGGGCGCCGCTTCGGGAACTGGCGGGCCGGCCCTGCTCCATTAACACCAAAGAGGAAAGGTCTTCCTGCCACGGCTCCGGATGACGCTGGGTAGGGCGCATATCGCCTTTGGAACGGGTCAGGCTGCGCCCCCCTACTGAGCCGCCATGGGCCGGTGTCTCACGAGGGCACCCAAAGGGGGCGACCTCGCGAGGCCGCTCCTAGGGGCCAACGGGGGTGCCTCCGGTAGATCGCCTCATGAGGCGGGGCCCCCATGAAGCCCTTCCTCGTGACGTCATCTAGAGGGGTTACCCTGGGCCCCGGTCCTGCGTCAAGACGTGGGCCTTAGGCAGACGGGCCTGGGTACCCCCTGTCCTAGTGGCCCGACAAGCTTGATGTCAAAGATGGCAACACTTGAAATTATGCATTATGCCTAGCTAGGGGCATAAAACAATAGCGCTTGTTGGGAGGCAACCCAATAGTTATCTTTATTTTTTATTTTTGATTTTTACTTTCTGTTTTTTTTATAACATAATTATTTCCTTTGTAATTATTATGTTTTTATGTTTAAATTAGTGTTTGTGCCAAGTAAAGCCTTTGGGATGACTCACAAGATGAGTATAATTGATGCTCAAACAAAACAGAAACTATTGACTCCAGTAGAGGAATTTTCATTTTTTACCGGAGAGTGATAATGATCTGAATTTTTTACACAGTATTTATATACAAATTTTCGAGGCTTTCCCAATTTTTCAGAATTTTTAGAGTTACATAAGTATAGGTTCTCTACAGATTCCTACAAACTGTTCTGTTTTAGACAGATTCTGTTTTTGCTTGCATAGTTGCTTGTTTTGATGATGCTATGGATTGTATCGGGGGGTATAAGCCATGGAGAAGTTAGAATACAGTACCTATTATGCATTTATGAAATAAGAATCAATTTATAACAGTACCTAAAGTATTCAATATGTCGCTTATACTAACGGATCTCACGGAGTTTTGTTGAGTTTTGTGTGATTGAAGTTTTCAAGTTTTGGGTGTTATCACGACGGACAAAGGAATAATGAGCGGCAAGAGACTAAGCTTGGGGATGCCCAAGGCACCCCAAGGTAATATTTTAAGGAATACTCAAGCATCTAAGCTTGTGGATGCCCCGGAAGACATCCCCTCTTTCGTCTCAATCCATCGGTATGTCACTTGAAGCTATATTTTTATTCGTCACATGATATGAGTTTTGCTTGGAGCAACGTTAGTTTTTTGCTTTTACTTTCAGTTTACCACAATCATTGTTTGCTGGACACACCTATTTAAGAGAGACACACCTTCATCATAATTTGTTAGAATACTCTATGTGCTTCACTTATATCTTTTTGAGCACGGTGGCGTGTAGATTTTATAGAAATAATTTCACTCTCGTTCTTCACTTATATTTGTTTGAGAGTTAATAAATAGTGATGGTAATTTGCATGGGTCATAAGACTTGTCCAAAAATATTAGGCATTCAATGAATGATAATCAACACCATCATGTAGCACATATAGAGAAATTGTGGGTCAATAATATTGATGTCACTGGTGCAGCGACGTGCTATACAAACGGTTTTTAACCCCTTTCCGCGACGTAGTTCTAAACCGTCGCCTTGCCTGTGTGGGCGATAGGGGGGGGGGTCCATCCCACATGACACGGCAAAATCGTCGACGATGGTGGCCAACGAACGCAAACGTTTAGCAAAATGAAGCGTATGGGATTTCCGTATCTATCACAAACGAGAGTCACCTCTCACCCGTTTGAGATATGGCATCCTTCCCATACGGCCCATCCTTGCAACTCATGTGAGATCACACTAACATCGCACGTGCAATTCTGTAGCGCACCATTTACGATGTGTACCGAATCGCAAACAGTTCATAATTATAAAGCGTGTACGATAAGGAGACAATCACACACATTTTGTCCTACAGCGTCGTTTGCGATATACGAAGATTCGCAAATGCTCCAACTGTCATACTTGTGTCGAATGCATACGACATAACAAACAGTTAAACATTGTAAATCGTGTATGATAAGGAGACTGTCACAAAATATTTAGGTCTGCTTAACCGTTTCTGATATTGTCTAACATCACACACGGTTTGCAGACCGCAATTGTGTGCATTGTCGCACACTGTTTCTCTCTCTGAAACATGTCGAATCATGAGGTATATCACACACGTTCTGCTTTAAAAACCGTGTGCGGTGTAATGACCTGCAGAGCTTATTTTTCGGCTATTTTAATCGCCACAATTTAAAATTCTACAGGATTTGAATTTGATAGTAGGCTATTGCATTTTTCATATCCATCTTATATAGACATAGGTTCAACAACCAATGCATTATTCCATTCACAGGTACATATGTTCAAGAATTACATCAAGAAATAATAATTACATTAGGACCAGATAAATAGTGATGAACCACAACTGCATATTTGTATTAAATACGGTAAAGGAAGAGGCGAAAGACACTCTGGCAGTTGTACAAGGTGAAACGGAATGCCCATATTGTGTCCTCCTCCATGCAGAATGCACGGACGACTCTAGGCCAGCCCCTTGTGATGGCGGACCGCCCGTCCTTCTCTGTGTTGATGAGGACATGTATGTAGTCATCGTGGCCAGCTAGATATACTTTAACGTTTGCACGTCCACCAATCATGTAGTTTGAGAGGTAATCCTGAGTAAACTGCTTTGAGAACCACTACAAACAAAATAGATTCAGACATTGTAAATTTGTAAGCTAACAACTCATTATGGACAGTAAAAAAGAAGGGTATAGAGTTCGTAGTTACCATCCTGGAGTTCACTGTTGTCTTGGATAAGGTGTAAAGAAATAGTTTAATTGCCATATTTTGTTCCATTTTATTAACAACCTTTATAAATTTCCTCACTTGATGCTGGTTCATGAATATCTCATTGCCCCATACGCAAAAAGGGTCGACACGCGGATCTTTACCAGTGACATATGTACCTACAAGCAACAAGTTAGTATTAGAAGGTAAACAGAAATTGCACAATGACGTAGTACAATATTCCATGTCCCAGTATATAAGATCTTATTACATTCAAAATACTCACATATTTGATGTATTAACATCTTATACTTTGGGGCGGATGGAGTATATATATAAGCCATGTGATGAAACTAACCTCGATGAAAAACAACAGCTGTTCCCGATATTGTCCTGGGTAAGTACACCGAAAGGCATGTTAAGTACTGACAGGCTAAACATCAACCAAATATATGCATGGTAAACAACATGATCACAAAATGATAGCTTCAGTGTGTAGGTTTAAGCACGCTAGCGAAGCTAATAATAAGTGGAGATGCGTGTTAACTGCAATAGGCTTAGCATTTAACAACAACAAAATATAGTCATTCTAACTGGTATTGTGCACGTTTAAGCATACTAGTTATAGTTACATAAAAATGGAAAGGCTTGTGCTCACTACAACAAGCTTAAGAGCAACCAAATATAGTCATTCTAACTGGTATTGTGCACGTTTAAGCACACTAGTTATAGTTACATAAAAATGGAAAGACTTGTGGTCACTATAACAAGCTTAACAGCAACCAAATATAGTGATTCATAGTGGTACTGTTGAAATTGCATAGAATGTAGCTCGTGTTTACACATCAAATTGTATAACTGAACATCACATTGTGAAAAAACAGAAATAAACAGTGGGCGTGTTAACTACACCAGGCTTAACAGGAACCACATATGGCCGTTGAAACTGGTATGATGAAATTGAACTGGAAAGTACATACTTGCAGATATAGAACTTCACAACGTGAATAACTGAAATAAACAAGACATACTATATAGCAATTGAACCAGGACATATGCCCAGTACAAACAACCGAGCTAGGAAAAATAGTTAAACAAGGCATATGCTCACTACAACAGGCTTGATAGGAACAAAAAATAGTCATTCCAACTGTACTGTTGAAATTACATAGAACGTAGCCGATGCTTAAACATGAAATTGTATAACTGAACATCACATGCGAAAGAACTAAAATAAACAGTGAACGTGTTAACTACACCAGGTTTAACAGGAACCATATATGGCTCTTGAGACATTTAGCATGAGTGAAGTATTTTAACATGAGATGGGTTTCCTCACCTGTCACAGATGGGCTCATTCCCATTAGAAGAGCGCGGATTATGGTTGTGCTCCCTCTTGTCACAGATGGGCTCCTTCCCCTTGGAAGAGCAGGGATGCAGGGTGACCTCCCTGATGTCACGGATGGGCTCTTTCCCCTTGGAAGAGACGGATAGGGTGCCGTTGTCGGCGTCGGCGTGGGCGTCGTAGATGAGGTCTGACTTGGCAGCTGACGATGCCGAGCCACCGCCATAGAACGTGTCCTTCAGAAATGACAAAAGAGGCTCCATGGAGATGAAGGAAGGCAAATTCTTGAGAGCGAAGCAGAGTAGATCAGTGGCTGGGCCTTGCATGAGGTCGACGGGGGTTGAACCCGAGGGGTCGGGGTAGGGCCACTTAACCTGTGACATAGCCCGCGACAAGCCGTCATTGTCGACAAGCTCGACGTCGTAGCCGGCTGCGCCGATATGCATCCATACGGGAACCCGCTGTGTTACAGCCTTGTATTCGTTAGATTTCCCGGCGGCCTCGGAGGCCACCTCGTCATCGTAGTCAGCTTCCCCGGCGGCCTCGGCGGCCACTCGTCATCATGGACAGCTTCCCCGGCGGCCTGGGCAGCCACCTCGTCATCGTAGTCGGCTACCCCGGCGGCCTCGGCGGACTCCTCGTCATCGTAGTCACCTTCCCCGGCGATCCCGGCGGGCACCTCGTCATCATAGACAGCTTCCCCGGCAGCCTCGGCGGCCACCTCAGCATCGTCCATCGGAAAGGCCGCGATATACCTCCTTTTGGCCATTCGCTCCTCTATCTCACCTCCAAGTGTAGCTAGGATTAGGCTGCGACGGTCTGCGGTGGGGATCAGTGCAGATCTGTGAGGAAAGTGGGTGTTTAGCAGGCGCCATCTAAGAAATTCAAGGCGGCGAGGGTACGGAGATGGGTTCGTAACCTGGACGGGGAGAGCAGGAAAGGTTGACTGTGGAACGCGGAGCGGGATCGGGGGCGGCGGCGGCGACGGCGAGGTAGCTAGAGTTCGAGCGAGGGAGTTGTGTGGGGTTGGGGGTGGGAGGGGCCGAGGTGGTGTTTGAGGAAATGTCGCGGCTACTTTAAATTTTACTTGGAGGGAATGAAAATCCGGGACAAACTGAAACTTTTATGAAGGGTTTGAAGTGGCGTCGGAGGAACAAACATCGCACACGGTCCAAACATAATACCTGTGTGCAATTCAAAGAGATAAACCCGCGGAACCATCAATTTTTAAATTGATCAAGGCGGGTAACTATTTTTAAGATTTCTCTATGCGGGTTGGTGCAAGGTGGTCTGAAGTTACGTGACAACTGACAACCACGGGCCGGGCATGGCACACAGTTAGCATGCGGGGACCGTGTCTACTACTCTACTGCGTACACAATCACACACAGTTGTCTCCTTCGACTCGTCTACTATTTAAGTTTCAAAAAAAGACTACCCTGCCATTTATATAACAACATTGGAAATTAAACACGATAAATCTAGGGTCATCGCACAAACAGACCTGCTTGTGGATCAGATGTATGTATGGAAAGGTTGTTGTGGTGTTCAAATACGGAATGCACAACTTTCATGTGACACACAATGTCCTGCAGAGCACATGGCAATGTTGGCTTATGCCCCTGCCCCCCCCCCACACGCGCGCCTTCGAGTCGGCAGAGGGATGGTAGCTCAGTATATATATGAACTTACAAACTTATACTACAAGTGCAATTCACCCTATCGTAACACAAAACCAATAGAAATTCATCATGATCACCCCCTCCCCCGTGTTTTAGTTCTGAGGGTAGATTGCGCGGGCCCACTGATGGGCGCGTCTCGGAAACTTCACAAGATGGGTGAGACCGCAACCACATGTGTGTGGCTCAACTAATTACTTAAGGCGGTGTGATATTTCGTGCGTGTGCAAAACTTTTTGATGTGGCTCAAAAGTTGAACGGTATGTAGTACCTGACCTCATAAATAGGTTTCGTGTATATGTAGTACTATTGTGATGCCCCTCCCCCGCCCTCACCCCGCCCCACGCACACACATGCTTCGAACAAACACCACAACCTATATATATGTATCCGCTCAAACTTGTGTCTCATATCTCACCATGAACTATATCGTAACAAATAATGAGAGGACTATATCTACATTGGTCAAATTAACCTGTAGTATATATGGGCAAGTTTAAGTGATAGACCACATGGGTCCACAAATTTGGCATGTCGTCCATAACCACGCGATGGAGTGTGTGTAGACAACACCAACGCACATGCATGACCCCAGGCACATATGTATGAAAGCGTTGTGCGATGTTTTAAAATACCAAACGCACAACTTTCGCCGCCACATGTGTGTCTCTCAAACCAGAATGGCCACGTACTGAGGTTAACGACCCATGCATATATAGCCCCAAGCGCGCCCACAGTTCGATCCGATAGGAGGGATTCAATGTGTACGATGCATTCGATTTTTTTGTTAGAATTGAAATCTCGATGCATATATCAACTACGTATAATATATACACATATACCAACAAGAAGAATCCACCTTGGTCAAATAAACATCTCTACAGACACTCGTCAAAGTGACGACCCACATGGACATGGTTGTGTCGGTGTGACGATGCCGATGACCACGTGAGAGAGTGTTTGACAAAACAAACGCCCACTCCATGAGGCCCACACATATATGTAATTAAGTGTTTGTTTAGTTAGTAACCAATGGAACTTTAATGTCACTTGCCTTAGAAACTGTAAGTCGACTTACGAAGAGGATCGATCACAACGCACATAGGCCCTGTTTGGATCCATGGGTTAGAGTTAGTTTGAGCTAGTTGGGGCTCAAATAGCCCTAAAGTATTCAAACATGAGGGTTAGATTGTAGCTAGTTGCATCTAACCCACACAAAAAAACTATCCCACCCAAGAGGTGCTAATTGGAGCTAGTTCTCATGGGGCCCTTTCTATCCCACCAGCCAAGAGGTGCTAATTGGAGCTAGTTCTCGTGGGGCTCACTGAAAAATCACTTTCTCTCTCCATCAAGTGCATCTATTGTCAATCTAACCCTGTCATCCAAACACCTCTTTGGCTAGAGTTAGTTTAGGGTTAGTCATGAGCTAGAAACTAACTCCAACCTCTAGCTAAGTTAAAGTATCCAAAACAGGGCCACACGCACGCATAACGAAAAGGATCCACATTGGTCAAAACAATATACAATATAGGTGCCACACATGGGCCCCATAGATTGACGCGTCACCGATTACCATGTGAGGGAGCCACACTTAGGACCACCATAGATTATATGTGACACAAGCATATGCATGGGTATGTTTTTTTGATTCAAATTGACAACTGCACGAATTTCATACAATGCGTGCTTCACAAATTGGGAAGTCCCCACGCTAAAGAAAACTGCATGCAATATGTATGTCTCCACCCACGTACCCCCTCAACTTTGAGCGGTAGGAGGTACTCATGAGTATGTCACGTCAATCTTTGGTGTGGAATCTCACCATGATCTACCGCAACACAGAGCAGATTAACTTAACCCACCTTGGTCAAACCCCTACCGATGCGGCTCAAAAGTGATAGACCACATGCATGGACGCACGAATGTGGGGATCACTAGTAACGCACGAAGGATTATTGTCCGAGGGACCACCACCATCGTGTGCATGTGTCCTAAACACAGGCATGACGTGCCTTGTTTTAAACATTTCAATGCACAATTTTGATAATTTGGGGTGGCACTGCCTCACAAAACGGGAAATCCCACACACACAGGCTAGTGCAAACAAGTGAAACAGAAAGAGCCCCCCACCCCCCGCGCGCGGCCACCACCGGAAACACCACTTCGAGGTGCGTCAAACTATTTTTATGCAAAAAACATGTGACACATCAGTCCGTGTTATAATTATAAAATGTCCATATATCATTTGAAAAATATGCAATAATTGAGTTTCCAGGAATTCATTGGGGGAAATCATATGTCCCCTTGGGTTCATGTGTTTAGTTGCCATGCAATAAATGGTAAGGAACCTCAAACATCGAAAAATCATTTTAAATTGAAGTGAATCCAAAAATCAACTGAAAATCATGAAACTTGGAATTCTGTTTCATGACCTTATTCTGACAACACCTAAACCTGACCGGAGCAACCTCGTAAAAAAACTTGGAGCCCACTACCTCCACTAACCCTGAAACCCACCTTTTTCTTCTCTTGACTGCCTCCCACCCGCGGCGGCGACCCCAAACCCCACCTACCCCGCGCCCACAACCACCCACCCCCAGGCGCCCCACCACCTCCACCCCCACTCCTCCGGCGCCCCAACGCGCCGCCAGATCCACCGTGCCGGCCACGGGGTCCCGCACCTTCCTACCTCCAACCCCTACCAGCCGTCTCCATCCTCCCTTTCCTCCTACATAGGCGGCGACAACCAGGGCCCGCGGCCACCTTCCGGCGGCTTCGGCCTCCACCTTGCTGCACCGGGCCGAGGTGGAAAAGGAGGCCAGCGAGCTCGAGCCACCGCGCCGGCCACCGCCCGTCTCACCACCAACAGCGCCCGTGACAGGGAGACGCGCCGTCGCAACACCTTGGCTTCGGCCTCGGATCCGTGCGGCAGGGCACTTCTCCCTGACGGATCCAGCAACAACCGCGACCATGAGCTCCAGCAACCACTGAATCGAAGTCCGTGTGGCCTCGCTACGGCTGTGGCCTCTGCATCCCCGGCGGCTCCGATCCCCCTCACCTCCACGCAACCACCACGCACCGACACCGATCCATCGAGAGATCGCGAGCGAGCAACCATCACCCCCTCGATCCTCGAATGACCGGATGTGATGGGATTCAACCGGATTTCAGCGCCGATGACCCAACAATCTGGCTTCCGTGTGTGGCACTGCCGCACGGGTGGGCGGAAGGAGCGGCTCGGCCGGCGCTGGCGTGCGGTTCGGCTGGCGCAGGCATGCAGTTCAGGAGGATCTGCTGGCCATTGTTTCAGCTGTTCCCGTGATGGTGGCCGATGAGGAAGGCTATGGTAGCGACCTCCTCTCTCCCCTCCATCCCGAGCACTGTCTTCCTTCCCCTCCACCGAAGGCATCCCTCGAGCCCACTACTCCAGATTCCGGCCAGCCCGAGGTCTTCTCCGGCGATCTGCTCTCTGCACTCCACCTCAAATGAGTATGAGTCTGTGGCCCACACTGGATGAGCATTCCCCCGTCGGTGACCATGTGGCTCCCCGGCGGCCAAGTCTTCACCTGCGCACGCCGTGGATGCCCCTGTCGGCACCCTGGGGCATTCTTTTTTGCAGATTGCATGCTCTTTTTCTGCAGTATGGTGAGTGAGCGTGCAGTCCAATGTTCTGCCTGATGAAGATCACTGAAGGAAAACAGGGTGTTGCCCCTGATGCAGTTCGGCTGGGAGACCATTGCAGTTAAAAACAAATTGGCGTTCAGTTTTGCATGTATTTCTACTTGTTTAGAGAATTAGTGCCATTCACATTGGCAAAATGAAGTAGTTTTCTTTATTAAAAAAGAGATAGAAAAAATTGTATTGGTCTCAGCATGTGCAGTACAGAGCACTTGTGAAACAACCATTTAAAAAGAGAAAACACGGAGTTTGCTTAGTCGTCTCGAGCAGTCCCCTTTCACTCGCGAGTTCACTTGTTTGAGCAAATTTTGATGTGGCGATTCACTTACTCAAAATGTGAAGTATAAGAAAAAAATATTACGGAGACGAAAAGAAAAAAAGAAGTGGTTCACTTCTCGATACTTACACCCGACATGAAGCCCGATCCAGTTCCTCGTCTGAGAAAAATTAACGCCTAACGAAAAAACCCATGAAGTTCACTTGCCCTTCAAACGCAGTGTGTTTTTTGGTCTGAAGCAGTGTGTTCTTCTGTCTAATGCGGTTCACGTGTCGATTTTGGTGTCGCGAAAAACAGAGTGTCCGCATTTCGGTATTTCCAAAACTGCTTTTAAACCGTAAGGAATTAGAGAGAGTGTTCTACATGAAAAAGTTGCACCTCGTCGATATCTTTCCAACGCCGTATCATTCGCATTGTTCCGACGAGCGGTTTGGAAATATTTACGAAAATACGCTCGCTGCCACTCGTGGGCAGCCGCAGCGTTTTCAAAATTAATTTAAAACCATGAGGAATCTCAACAAATGACCAACATATGAAAGTTGCGCCTATTCCACAGCTTTCGAACGCTGTATCACACGCCTCATTCCGACAAACGGTTAAAAAACTGCAGCGAAAACCGTACCAAAAAATTCGAAAAATTTGAAAAACAAAATTCCGTTTTTCAGTAAATTTAAAACTGCTCTCAAACCGTAAGGAATTAGAGAGACTTATCTACATGAAAAAGTTACGGCTCGACGATATCTTTCCAACGCCGTATCGTTTGCTTCATTCCGAACAGCCGTTTAGAAAAAATCACGAAAATACGCTCGCTGCCACCCGTCGGGCGCCCACCGTTTTCGAAACTGCTCCTAAACCACGAGGAATCTCGAAAAGTGTTCAACATGACTAAGTTGAGGATTTTCCGTAGCTATCCAACGGTATATTATACGCATCGTTCCGACAAACGGTTTAGAAACTGGAGCGAAAACGGTGCCACAAAAATGCGTGCAGTTTTTTCTGCCGACATTGCAGTGCTCGTTTAATAGGGATGTAGTGCACCCGCGTTAAAAGTGCAGTTCGGAAGTGTTGTCAGAATAGTTATTCTCACATCGTTGTCAGAATAGACGGTCTGTATATATATATATATACATATATATATATACACACATATATATACATATATAAATATATATGTGTGTATATATATATACTAGCTCTGATTGCCCGTGCGTTGCCACGGAATAAAGAATACAAATAAATTTTGTTTTCAATTTAGAAATCAACTTGCTACAGAAAATGTATAAAAGGAAATGGATTGAGGGGGAGTTTTCACCACCACTTTACAAGAGGATAAACATGTTTCACTCTTACTCCCTCATTTCCGGTTTATAGGGCTCAACTCAAAAATCTCACCAACCAAGGTAGATGATGAGTGGTGGAATAATTTTGATAGTTTGCAAAAGTACTCAATTAATGCGCTCGTTTTTCTCAAACAATTGTGTTTACCAATGCATTAATTGCAATGCATGCATGCATGACCAATAAATAATTAAGAACTTTTACATGCATTGGTGAGTTTTTTTAATCCTTGCATGCAGTGATTTAATATACCTCGATATCTGACTGTGTGATGGAAAGCAATAGAAATGAGACTTATAAAACGGGAAACCGAAAGTTTTGAGATGAGCCCTGTAAACCGGAAAGGAGGTAGTGTATATGTAGACCGTTAACTACCCTCTTCATGACCCTAGTGATATTAATGACAATGATCTGCTTAACCTCCTTCCGCTTGTTTTGACACAAGCACATGATTTGGAAATGGAATACGTTGAAAGGCATACATATGCACTTTCTAACTATTAGACTTGTATTTCGGTAACCTACTGCACTCTAGCCTCATGCCATGTCTTGGCTAGCCTCTTCATATACAAAACTCACCATGATAACAACAAATGAGAAATTAGAAAAATCCCATAAATTTTAGAAAAGTTAGGTATATTTCAGAAAATATGAAAATTTAAAACAAATTATAAAAAGTATGTAGTTAATTTTTTTGAAATTTATCATATCACATTATTTCTCTAGAATGTTTTTGTGAATGGCACATAGCCAAAATGCTGAAAACACTTCATGTAAGATGGACAACCTTCGGCTCACATGTACTTATCTAAGTGGACAAGTATATCGTCCCAAACTGAAAAAAGTGGGCTTAAATGAGTTCACGCGAGGCCAGGGCTGCTAAAACTTCTTCAAGTGTTAGTAGTCCTCTTACCCATCAAATTTCAGAAACGTACATAGTTGAGTTTCCGCGTTCTATTCAAAGCATTAAATTTTTTCTTGTTCTTGCTATTTAAAGATGGACACATATATGGATATGTTCAAGTGAAATCCTTGGTACATGTATATCCATATGAGATATAACATGCACAGTTAGTTTAAAAACAAAGTATGTCATGCATAGTTCTGTCTTGTCATAGTTACCATGACCTCCATAGCCAAGAAAAAAGGTTCTGGTTGTGAGCCTATCAAACTGCAATTATTGTTAAACAAAGGCATTAGGATTTCTTTGCTCCATTTATAAGATTTGAAGAACTTTAAGAGTATAATTTCATTCCAAAGTGGCAAGATCATATAGTTGTTGAAGAAGCAAATCATCTGGTATGAAGTCGCATTAGATGGCATGTAACAATAGCATATATAATAAGCTAATTAATCTCTTTTGTTATAATGAATAATAAATATGATGGTAGTAACATATGATAGTCAATATGAAAATTCCATGTCTAGTGTTGTACATTTACAAGGAAATTTTGTAGGGATATCCATTATAATAAAATGTTACATGAAAGCGGATGCATGCCATTTTAAATTACTCACCACCAAGTACAACCAAAGAAGTGGTTTATGATCTGAAAAATAGAACTGGAAAACATTTAGTTAAGATTAACCTAATTTGGAAGAATGTAGATTTTTGTCCTTTCTAGTGAAATCTGATTACTAAAGTAGTAGCGCATTGCAAGAGAATATAGATGTACAAATATATATGCATCACATCATGAACTGTGAATCACAGGTATATCAACATTATACTTTCTAGAGATTTTCTCAAAAGCCAAGTCAACCTGATTATAGTACAGGTGCAAGTCTTCCCTATTTCCTTTAATTTATCTTACCTCTTTTGATCTTCATTCAACATCTGAGATCTATTGGAACAAAATACATTACTGGCCTATGTTTGTCTCCAACATAGTTATAGTGGAATAGTCGGAAGTACTCAACATCCTGGGAAAAGCTTATCCGAACACAAGGTACATCTGATAGACTGATACTTGCCACTGGCACTGCCTCACTGTAAAATGCTACAAATAGGCATGCACCTATTTTCCGTGATTTACTAAACAAAATCTAAAGAGACTTAATGTTATTGCATTCAACATATATTTTTTAAACCCTTAAAATAGTATGTACACAATCATTATGATCAACTACAATTATGAAGATCATTGTACAATACACTTAAAAAAAATACAGAACTAACTTTTTACATGAATTTGAGAGCAACATCTTAAGGATGGAATTAACAAAAAGGCACGTACTACATCCACCATCATCTTATGTAGCAAGGCGCAAATATTTATGTGGTCTTAACTACTAGGTAGGTGTGTATATTGGTCACTAAATAAGACAGAAGAAGTAAACAGAGCAAAGAAAGGGTCACCAAAAGTTTTAGCGACGTGGAGCTTACAAAGTATTCCACCTTAGTTTATCCTACATTGCTACAGCTTACATGCATTTACTTGCAAGAGCCCTGATCTCTGTATTGAATTGTTGTTACAATACACAAATATGGTTATGAAAGGAAAAACAGAAAGCAAGTTGCATTCTCTGCCAAAACCAGGCAATATCAGCTGTCGTAGGAGTATTTTCAGCAACAACTCTGATGTACTGCTACTCGGTGAACAAATAAGATACATGCAACATTGGATACTAAGCAACACATCATAAATAAATTATTGTCAGCGAGAAATATGAAGTTAACCCTGATGTGTTGCTAAAGCCGTCTGTGCGACCTCGTTATTCTCCACCCCATTTGCCACGCTCACCTCTGATGGCTGCCCCTGTGGCCTATCCATCACAACAAACAAGACTATTCCACGTACAGAAGGGGGTAACAAACACAACAAGACTATCAAATTTCGGCAACAAATCAAGCAAAACTCTGACAATAGTTACGGAACTGAAAAATACAATTTCTCCTACACTACGTCTCAGCAATGATGGATTTACTTTCTTTTTTGAGAAACTGTCAAAAAATGTCAAACGTATAGAGAAATATTAGAAGCCAATGCTCACACCTCTTCTTTGTCCTAGAACTATTATCCCGTATCTAGAAGTCGCTGGAAGAATCTGTATCAACAATAATAGTTCAGGTGATATCCAAAGAATCAAGATCGAGCTCGAGTTCTCTGTTAGGAATCAGACCAAGAGAACAATACAAAATTTGAGAGAATCTGTATCTGTACTATTAGTGCAGATCATAACTAAGAAATCAAGATCGAGTTCCAGTTCTGTCGGTGTACTAAAGTTTGGGTCTTTTAGTACCCCATACTTGTGCACGGGCGGTTGCAGCCACACCAGCGGCAAGGCCTGCCAGGGGACAGCTAAATGCAAGCACAAAGCTATCAAGAGAGCATCCAAGTCAATAATCAGAAGACAGAAGACCGAAGGCTGGGATCCCGGCAAGATCTTGCCGGGATGGCTTGCGAAGCCCCGGCAGGACTCGCACCCGGCAAGACCTCGCCACCCTGTCACCGCTCCAGCACAGCGACCAGCTTGTCTTTTAGCTGTTGTCCTCCTGAGTACGTGTCAGGCGCTAACGGCGGATGGGCTTAAGCGGTGCTGATGGGACGGCCCCTTTTTCCGTCCCCAAGAAGCTAAGGGACACCTAAACGGAGCATTTAATGCGTTTGTCCTAAGTCGTCAGTATTAGGTATGATAACACTGTAGCGACTTTACACCTCATGTATGTGATGTACGCCACTGTTGGTGACCCCTTCGAACGTATAAAAGGAGGCCCAAGGCGTAGCTACGGAGAGGGGGAGGACCTTCTGGCCCATTCTGCATGCGTAGCTGCTGCTCGAATGTACTATTCATTGCAAGCGCTCCTAGGCTAGAGTTCAAACACATCCAATACAACTAAAGCAGGAGTAGGGTTTTACGCTTCCGAGCGGCCCGAACCTGGGTAAAAATCCCTCGTGTTGATCGTTGGACCTGCTCTTTGTGCAAGCCTTTCTCCCTGCCGAACCGTAAAGGGATCCTCTCGATCCCATAGGTGTCGTACGCCGACATCTTTGGCGCGCCAGGTAGGGGGGAAGGTTGCGTGAACCTGATCTAGCGATCAGCGCGCCAGTTTTCTTCATCATCTTCATCGCCATGGCTCCCAAGAAGAAGGGTTTTACGGCGGTTGGTCCATCCGCGTCCGGTGCGCCTGTGGGTACACAGACGGGCGACGGTGTGGACGTAGGCGGAGAAGGCGGAGATCCTGAGCTTCCACGACGTTCTGGTGATCATAGCCAGGCGAGCGGCGTCGTTCGCGGCGGCGACGGCAACCCACGCGCCGCTAGATCTAAGGACGGAGCTGTGCTGCCTACGGGCGGCGTAGCGAACTCCAGAGACGGAAGGGCGCCTTCTAAGACACCCACGCCGGCGCATGCGCCGCGGCCTTCTCAGGTCGCGCGCGATGAACAGCGCCGCGATGTTGGTGGTTCCAAGCGTCCCCATGGAAAGACTCCTGAGCATCACCCTCGAGATGCACGGGACCAGCATGCACGCCAAAACGCTGGTGGAAGCGGCGTGCGGTCGCGAGACTGTGATGGAGCTCCTTCTAACATGGTTAGGAGTCAGAGCACCTCACGTTCCTTGCACCGTTCGCCGCCGCCTACACCAGCAGAAGCGTTGGCGCGGGCACAACTGCTCCTGAATTTTCCTCCTGCTGCGGAGAAGCTCGACGAATGGAGAGCTGCCATTCAGAGCCTCGTCGGCCTCGCTAATGAAGATAGGCCGTAGGAGGCGGAGCCTTCGCGGGGGCAGTCCATCGAGCCGGCGCGCGCCGATGGCGAAAAGACTGGAGGCGCTACGACCACGGTGCCCTCTCCTCCGCGGCGGCAACAGCAGTCGCTGGCTCGACGGACCGACGCGTGTGATGACGACTCAACGGCGTCATCTGATCCGCGAACTCACTGCGATCAACGTCAAGTTCTTCGGGAACGAAGCAAAGAAGACGCTCGGACTACCATCGAGCGGCGTCGGGAAGCGCGCCATCAATCTGATAAGCGCGCAGGACCCACTGTAGACGCCTACGCCAGGGTATCCTGGCGAACTACCTTATGAGGTGGGTTGTCCAGCTTTTACCCGTGAGCTGCGGCGAGTCCAGTGGCCCAATTCCCGCACATTCAAACCGGAGGTCCCGGAGAAATACGACGACAAGACTCACCCGTCGGAGTTCTTGAGCATCTACACCATTGCGGTGCAGGCTGCCGGGGCTCGCGACGACAAGATACTCGCCAACTACTTCCCGTTGGTACTAAAGCCCAACGTCAGGTCGTGGTTGATGCATCTGCCGGAGAATTCCATTTCTTCCTGGGCAGATCTGTGTCATGAGTTTGTTGGCGCCTTTACTGGAGGCCACCAAGCTCCTGGCCAGGAAAGTGATTTGCATCTCATCCCCCAGAAGGAGGGCGAAACTTTGCGCAAGTACATACAGAGATTCAGCCGTGTACATCACAACATCCCAGACGTTCATCCTGCCGCTGTTGTCAGCGCGTTCCATCAGAACGTGCGCAACCGCAGGATGCGCGAAGAGCTGGCGATGAACAAAGTCAGGGATGTTGCCGAGCTCTATGCTCTGGCTGATAAATGTGCTCGAGCTGAAGAAGGGAGGAGATTCCCCGGCGAGGACGCTGGCGCAGGAATCGACTCTGAAGACGAAGACGCCGCCGCCCCGGCAAAGAAAGGTCGACGGCGCAACAAGAAGCGCAAGGGCAAGGCCGTGCTTGCCATCGAGGGATCCGGCAACCTCGACACCGCCAAGAAGGCCAAAGTTGACGGCCCCGCCAAGGAGGTTGCCGTGTGCGCCTCCTGTCAGGCCTTGGCGGCTGCCGACAAGCCGGAGGGCTCCGATAAGCAATATTGCAAGATCCATCGCACCAAGGGCCATGATCTCCAAAACTGCCGGCAAGTTGAACAGCTTGTCGAGAAGCAGAATGCTGAGTATGAAAGGCGAGATAAGGAGAAGGCCCAGGATGGTGCAGAAGGGTCCGGCAAGAAACGCGGTGGCCGAGGAGGTCGCCGCGGCAAGGCCAAGCAACAGAAGGAGAGGCCCGCTCAAGGCCGTGACAAGCAAGAGGGGGTGACGATGACAATGAGGAGGACGACGAGTCCAGCGAGCATGAATTTCAAAAAGCTACAGACATGATGTGCATTGACGGGGGCGCCTCATTGCATTCTTCCCACCGCCGACTTAAACAGTGGGCGCGCGAGGTTAATGCGACAGAGCCATCTGTCGATGCCTGGAAGCCATTGAAGTGGTCCAACACACCTATCATTTTTGACGCTGAGGATCACCCTGATCGCACAACTGCGGTCGGGTGTCTGCCATTGTTGGTTTCACCAACGATTCGCAACCTCAAAGTGACAAAAATGTTAGTTGACGGTGGGGCCGGTTTGAACTTGATCTCACCCGATGTGATCAAAAGGTTGCAAATTCCTGATGAAGATCTCGAAGAAACGGGCATGTTTCAAGGGATCAATCTAGGAAGGAGCTAGCCGAAGGGTAAGATCACACTGCCAGTAACATTTGGTAGTGACCTGAACTTCAGGACAAACAAGATTGTTTTCGACGTTGCCAAGATTCCATTGCCATATAATGGGATCCTTGGCCGTCCAGCGCTGGCCAAATTCATGGCAGCATCGCACTATGCTTATAATACGTTGAAGATGCCCGGGCCGATGAGCGTCATCACTGTCAACTCCGACAAGAAGGACGCGCTTATCTGCACCGACCAGCTTTACCGGGAGGCAGTTGCAGCATCTGCCGCCAAGGCACTTGCTCCTGCCACTGAAGCTCCCGGGGGGAAGAAGACCGGCAAGACCTCTCGCACACACTCCGGCAAACGCACCTCCTCGGAGTGCTGCGCTCCCGTTGAGGATGTGCCAGAGAGCTCCACCGGCAAGAGCAAGAAGTCCAAGGCAGCTCCACCAGAAACCAAGAAGTTGCCCGCCAAGGAGGATGGTACGGGAGGAACTTTCACCATAAGTTCCACCCTCGATGACAAATAGGAAATCGCGCCCATTGCTTTCCTGCGGGCGAATATCGATGTGTTTGCATGGCAACCATCTGATATCCCCGGTGTTCCCACTGAAGTAATTGAGCACCACCTTGCTGTCTGTCCTCATGCGCGGCCCGTCAAGCAGAAGGTCAGGAAGTAGGCTTTGGAACGGCAACAATTTATTGCCGAGGAAATCAAGAAATTGGAAGCGGCAGGTTTGGTAAGAGGAGTGCTCCATCCAACATGGTTGGCCAATCCAGTTGTAGTGCGCAAGGCGAATGGAAAATGGAGGCTGTGTATTGACTATACATATATCAATAAGGCCGGTCCAAAAGATCCTTTTCCCTTGCCGCGCATCGACCAGATTGTGGACTCCACTGCCGGCTGCGATTTGCTTTCATTTCTTGACGCCTATTCAGGATATCATCAGATCTTCATGGCAAAGGAAGACGAAGAGAAAACCGCATTTATCACCCCATGTGGTACGTATTGCTTCTTACGCATGCCTTTCGGGTTGAAAAGTGCTGGTTCAACATTTGCAAGAGCGGTCTAGATTGGTTTTGAGCCCCAGCTACATAGAAATATGGAAGCTTATATGGATGACATAGTGGTCAAAACCAAGGACAAGGCGACGCTCATACAAGATTTAGAAGAGACATTTGCAAATCTGCGCAAGATCAATCTGAAGCTTAATCCTGAGAAGTGTGTGTTTGGCGTTCCGTCCGGCAAGCTTCTCGGGTTCTTTGTATCTCAACGTGGAATCGAAGCAAATCCCGACAAGATCAAGGCGATTGAGCAGATTGAAGCACCAAGACGTGTCAAGGATGTGCGTCGTCTTGCCGGCTGCGTTGCTGCTCTGAGTAGGTTCATCTCAAAATCTGCTGAGCGCGCCCTGCCCTTTTTCAAAATCTTGAAAAAGGCAGATCCAATGAAATGGACTCCGGAAGCGGAGGCAGCGCTATAGGATTTGAAGAGGTACCTCTCCTCTCCGCCAGTACTAGTCGCGCCAAAACCACAAGAGCCGTTACTGCTATATCTAGCGGCAACGAATCAAGTGGTGAGTGCTGCGTTAGTGGCAGAGAGAGAAGTTGACGAAGAAGCAGCGGCAGCGGCAAGACCGCCAAGCGACGAGCTGGGATCTTCCCTGGCAGAGTCCGGTGCTGATAAAGAAGGATCTGCGCAGTCAAATGAAGCGACACAGAAGAAGAAGATGGTGCAGCGCCCAGTTTATTTTGTCAGCTCCCTTTTGCAGGGGGCTAGGTCAAGATATTCTGGTGTGCAGAAGTTGCTCTTCGGCCTCCTTATGGCCTCGAGGAAGCTGCGCCATTATTTTCAGGCACATGAGATCACCGTCGTCACTCGCTTTCCGTTGCAGCGGATTTTGCGAAATCCAGATGCAACCGGCAGGATTGTGGAGTGGGCTTTGGAACTATCAAGTTTTGGTCTCAAGTTTGAAAGTACTTCAACTATTCAGAGCAGAGCTTTGGCGGAGTTCATTGCGGAATGGACCCCAATGCCAGATGAAGAGACTCCGGAGACAACTCTCCCCGGCAAGGAAACGAATCAAGAGTGGATTATGTATTTTGATGGGGCTTTCTCGCTGCAAGGCGCCGGTGCTGGCGTGCTTCTTGTCGCACCCACCGGAGAGCACCTCAAATACGTGATTCAGATGCACTTTCCCCGGGAGAGATCGACAAATAACACTGCAGAGTATGAAGGTCTGCTTGCCGGTCTCAGGATCGCGACAGACCTTGGAATTAGGAAGCTCATCGTCAGAGGTGATTCGCAGCTTGTCGTCAAGCAAGTCAATAAAGATTATCAGAGTCCATTGATGGAAGCTTACGTTGATGAAGTGAGGAAATTGGAGGAGCGCTTTGACGGTCTGCAAATGGAGCATGTTCCTCGTGCGGAAAACAGCATTGCTGATGACTTGTCAAAGCGCGCTACCCTTAAGTTGCCTGTGGAACCAAGAACTTTTGTGCTCCGATTGACTCAACCATCAGTAACACCATCAATGGGGCAAGAAAAAAGGAGGAAGTTGAGTTCTGGCAAGTATTTTCTGGCAGAGCTCCCAGAAGCCGTCGGCAAAGAAGTTGCCGGGAACGACACCAAGCTTGCCGGTGAGCAACAGGCTCCGACAGGGCCTCAAGCCCTTGCCGTAGAGACAAACGCTCCCGCCGAGCTTGCCGGTGAGCGACGGGCTCCGGCGGGGCCTCAAGCTCTTGCCGTCGAGACAAACGCCCCCGCCGAGCTTGCCGGGGAGCAACAGGCTCCGGCAGGGCCTCGAGCCTTTGCTGTAGAGACAAACGCTCCCTCGGCAGAAGACATGCCTTTAGTCCTTATTGTCGAGCCCCAGGCTCCAGCATGGGCACAGCACATCGTCCATTTCCTTCAAATAGGAGAACTCCCCGAAGAACAGGAAGAAGCGGAGAAAGTAGCCCGCCGGTCCAATATGTACCAGTTTGTGGACAATGTCCTGTACAGGAAGAGGCCGAACGGTGTGAAATTGAAGTGCATTCCTCGGGAGGATGGACTGGAGCTGTTGGCAGAGATACATGGAGGCATATGTGGTTCCCACATAGGATCAAGAGCTCTTGTTGGTAAGGCATTCCGGCAATGTTTCTTTTGGCCCACTGCTCTCGAGGATCCAACTGCACTAGTAACCAAGTGTGAAGCGTGCCAGTTCCATTCAAAGAAATTACATCAACCAGCTCAAGCTCTTCAGACAATCCCTCTTTCCTGGCCATTTTCGGTCTGGGGGCTCGACATATTGGGCCCTTTTCCCCGTGCTACCGGGGGCTTTGAGTACTTGTACGTCGCAATCGACAAGTTCACAAAGTGGCCGGAAGTGGAAGCAGTGAGAAAGGTGACAGCACAATCAGCCGTCAAGTTCTTCAAGGGACTAGTTTGCCGTTTTGGTGTGCCTAACAGGATCATCACCGACAACGGTACACACTTCACGAGCCACACCTTCATGCAGTACGTCCAAGACTTTGGCGGCAAAATCTGTTTTGCTTCTGTTGCTCATCCAAGGAGCAACGGCCAGGCGGAAAGGGCAAATGCTGAAGTGTTGCGAGGCCTCAAGACAAGGACTTTCGACAAGCTGCGCAAGTGCGGAAGGCGCTGGATTGATGAGTTGCCGGTGGTTATTTGGTCAATCAGAACGACACCGAATCGAGCCACCGGCCAGACACCCTTCTCCCTAGTATATGGGGCGGAAGCAGTTCTCCCCACGGAACTCACATATGGGTCACCTCGAGTGCTCGCCTATGATGAGCTTGAGCAAGAGCAGTTGCGGCAAGATGACATTACGCTCCTTGAGGAAGATCGTCTTTAGGCTGCTGTGCGAGCTGCACGCTACCAGCAAGCTTTGCGCCGCTACCATAGCCGCAAGGTTCATGCCCGAAGTCTTGAGGAAGGCGACCTTGTTCTTCGGCGCGTTCAGTCGGCCAAGAATTCCAACAAGTTGACGCTGAAGTGGGAAGGCCCTTATCGGGTAGTACGAGTCACCAGGCCTGGCGCAGTCCGCCTAGAGACCGAAGATGGCGTTCCAGTGAGCAACTCCTGGAATATCGAACATATTCGTAACTTTTATCCATAAGGCGCGGTTGCCGGGTCTCCCGGCAACCACCTTTTGTACGAGTCTTGCCACCAAGGCATGTAATCGTTTGTACAAAGCCAGGCGCAGACCCTGTGCATAGTTCAATAAGATTAAGTGTTTTACAATTCTTGTCGATTTTCATGTTAATTTATATGCATGCTTATCTGAGACATTGTATTACACTTGCTTCCGGTAAGCATTAACGAACCGCCAAGGTTCCATATCTCTATTTTCTCTTCTTTCTTTTTCTCAAAGGACAGAAGGTTCCCTCGCATGCAAGTTTGCCGGGGGGGAATGATGGTATGGATACCGACAGGCGATGTTCAAGGTTGACATCTTGCCGGAAGGAGTACAGCAATGAAAAGCTAAGTTGCAGAAACTCTAAACAAATTTTTATTTTGTAAGGTTATTTTCCTTGAACGATTTCGGCCTATGTATGGGAAACCTACACACGAGGAACCTTGTCATGATCGGTTGCGCCCTTATTTTGTTTTGAGTCCGCTCAACAGTTTAAGTGGCTGCACTGAAAACGTTAAGGTTTCTTGCCGGTAGCGGCACCTCCAGCAGGCTGCTAAAGTTCTGCACCTAGCGCTCGCGGCAAGGGTGTGCGCGCCGGCAAGTTCCCAATAAGCGTAGGTTTTTTTTCCATACAGAAAGAAATCAGACAAGGGAAATAGCATACATTCATCCAGAGCACAGTCAGTTATATTACATTAATAGTTGTCGCGATTCTAACTTAAGATAAAATTGTCTTTGGCATGGAATGGTGGCGACAAAGAGAAGTGAAGTGGCTAGTCCCTGCGCTGGCCCTCGACTCTCTTGACTTGGTTCACCTTGTCGACGATGGGCGCAACGAGTTCTTCAAGTGCCTTGAGGTCCGCATCCTTCGGCAAGCGGTCAAGGACGTTGGTGAGGTTGATGCCGGGGTTCTTGTACACCACCTTGGTGAGCACCTTGAGGAGGACGGCCCGATAGAGTTTGCGGGATTCGTTGGCCAGACTGGTTGCTCGGTCAGAATGGAGTTGCTTCAGGGCGTCAATCATGCCCTCGAAGAACATGGTCAACTTGGCGCTCGTAGACACCCTATCATCAGAAGAATAGTTGAAGACTTGCAGACCCATGGTGGACAGTTGTGCTGCAAGCCTCTCCGCAACATCGATGAGGCGCTCAGTCCAGATCTACACACCTGCCACATAGTCGTTATGAGTGACAGCGGCGCTCTCGAGCAGGTCCTTCTCATTCTGGAGATCTTTGATCAAGACCTTCTCACCAACCTTGCTGCCCTCAAGAGTCTCATTCAGCGTGGCCAGCTTCAGCTTCAGGTTGGCAATGGATTCGTTGGCTGAGGAGAGCAGCTTGGTCTTGTCGGACACGGCAACTTGTATCTCCGCCAAGCTGTAGAGAGTCTTCTCTCTTTCGGTTTCGAGCGTCGAGATCTTCTTGCCGTGATCCTCAAGGTCCGCCTCCAGCCTCTTCACCTTATCGTCGAGCTTGTTCTTGGCGGCCTCTGCAGCTTCGGCAGCATTGACGGCTTCCTTCAGCTTGCCGGCGTGGTCTGTGACCAGAGCCTCGAGGGCGTCCTTGTGTTTTTGCTCCAGCTCTTGGATCCGTTGCGCGACAAGCTTTCCAATCTCCTCGTCCTTGCCGCGGAGCTTGTCGGCAAGCGCCTTCTCGCGAGCGACGAGGTCTTCCTCATAAGCATCGAGCCCGACGCGGCGCTCTGTTAGGCGAGCTTCCTCTGCAGAGGCCTGTTGTGCGGCCTCCTCTTGTGCCTTCTCAACATCAGACTGCTTCATGAGGAGCTCGTTCCAATTTTGGCTCAGCTGCTCTTGGCTCGTCTTCAGCTCCTGAAAGGCCTCAGCATACCAGGTTTGCGTTTCCTCGACGCGCTTCTGGAGATCTGCCTCCGCTGCTTCAACAACTGCTGCCCTGGAGTCCAGCTTCTCTTTCCGGGCGCGGTGAAGCGCTTGGAGTTTCTGGAAGTTGCTGCTCATGGCCTGGAGGAGCTTTTCTTCTTCAGATTTGTTGCCGCTGGTGTGTGGCTCGTCGACAATCTCGAGCCCAGCAGCGGCGATGACGTCTTCGTCAAAGGTTTCCCCTTCAGTCGGCACCCCAACACTTGCCGTTCCTGGTATGCCGACGAACAGGTTATCGCCGACCTTGAGGTATTTGCTTGAATAGGGGGCCTCGGATGTTGACGGCTGATCTTCAATAGCCGCCTCAGCGGCAACTGGGGGCTCCGTGGCTGGCGTAGCGTCTGGCGCTCCTGCGGCAGGAATGCCGTCAGTATGGTCACCGGTTTCCTTGCCGGCCCTCTCAGCAAACTCCTTGGTGGCCTTTTCCTGTGCGGCCTTGGCGGCCTCAGCAGGAGCATCCTTGGCGGCCTCAGTGGCAGCATTCTTGGCGGCCTCGTCAGCGGCAACCCTGTCGGCCTCGGCGGCAACATCCCTGGCGGTCTCCTCGATAACGGTATCAACATCCATGTGTTCCGTCGAGGGAAGATCTGAAGGCCAAGAAAACAAACAAGATACGGCTGAGGAGGAAGTTCAAGAAGACAAAAAGAAAGACAGAGTAACAAGTATTCTGAGGCAAATGGTTTTCCTGTGTCGAGCTGTTGAGAGGTGGCTTCTCCTTTCCCGGCAACGTCAGTTGCCGAATTAGGACCGCCAGAGCCCGCGCTTGCCGGCTCCTCTTCGTCGCGATAGAGCTCGCTAGAGGAAACCTTTGCCGAAGATCCATCTCTGGGCGGCGTAGTTGACGGAGGCGGCGCATCAGGGGCGGCCTCCGATGGCTCTCCTTGTTGCCGTCTCTCTCCTACAAGCCCGGTGATGTCAGCAGTAAAGATACACACCCCGACACTTGCCAGCGTAAAGTGAGTAGTGAACTCACGCTGGGGGCTGCGTTGGGGGCTGCGTTGAGGACTTGACTCCGGGCTGATGTTAATTAGCTCTGGCGCACCTGAGGTGCTTGCCGGCGGCTCATCGCCCGTTGAAGTCTTCGCCCTCTTTGCCATCCTTTGCGCCAATGTTTCCGTATCTCTGTGGGGACAGGCCAAAGCGAGGCAAACAAGTTAAGCAAAACCAGAAATCCAGAAGTTAAAAGAGGTGCCAGGACCCTTACTCTTCTTCTTCCGAGCTGAAGGCAGAGAGGTCGAAGTCCACTTCCACCACGGTGGCCGCGCGAGGAGGAGAAGGAGTGGTCCTGGGTCGCTTGGCTGCGGCGGAAGCGGAAGGTTGGTGGGATGAGGCACCAAAGGTGGCCCTCCGAAGGACACGTTTCTTCTTCTGCTCGGGAGCCGGGGGCTCCTCGTGCAGTTCTTCCTTGGTTGTATCTTCGGCAGCAGGACCCCCGGCAGACGTGCCACTCTGCTCTCCGGCAACCTCGCCCTGCCCGGCAAGTTTTCCCTCAGACATCACCTCTTCCTCGTTGGCTTCCCCTTCTATGAAGCCAGCGCTGCCGGCCTCCACGGCAAGATCCGCTTCTTCTGCCCTGCTGGCGATATACGCCACTTCTTCTTCAGTGGTGGGGCGGATGAGATTTTCTTCTTCCCGGATGGCCTTCTCTGACAAATTGTCAAAGAACTCTTGTGCCTGCTCTGCGGATGGCTCGTCCCAAGTTCCGTCAAGGCCGTGGGCATTACACATTAGCATCATGGCGATGATTGAGGCCAGGGCAAAGTTGTTGCACAGAGGAATTATGTTGGCTGGCAACTTGAATCTTGCGTCAGTTCTGAACAGTTTTTGGCAGAGAGCTGTGTGCTGTATGACCGTCAAGTTGTTGTTCAGACCAGGGCGCAGCCTCATGATATCTGCCGCATTTCGGAACTCCTAGGTTGGTCTCCCTTTGTTCATCAGAGGGGCGATACGCCGGCGAAGGAAATCAGCGCCGATTATCTCTATTGTGAGCCCGACAGCTTTGAGGCGGTGGATCCTGGTAATTGCGATTGTGAGCTTCTCGTCTTGAGGATCGAGGTCGCTCCAATCCTTACCACGCGCCATCTTTGTTTGTCGAGGCGAGCAGAAGGGCTGGGGGTCTGTCTCCTGAATCCAGCACCACTTGGCCCGCCATTCCTCCCACTTCTCGCGGTAGACCCCATCTGAATATATCTCCTTGTTCCATGTCCTTGGGATCCAGGTGATAGAACCAAAAAGGGCCTCTCTCGCTTGGATGCGGGGAACGAAGAAGTGGCGAAAGAGGGTTGTATTGGGGACTACTCCGGCAAAGTTTTCGCAAAGATGGGCAAAGACTGACATACATGTCACGGCATTCGGCGTAAAATCCAAGAGTTGGAAGCCGTACGTGTACATGATGTCGTTGAAGAAATCAGAGAAAGGGGGACAGAGCCCGTAGTAAAAGTAGTCAACAAAAAAGGGGAATTAATCTGGGCCACCCTTGGAGGAACCTGGACTCACGCGAGTGGCAGGATGAGCCTTCGTCTCCCTCGCCCACATGCAGAGGTATCGGTCCATCAGGGCTCTCACATCGAGCGCTGAAGTGAAGACGGCGTGCTTCTTCCGCATCTTCACCAGTTCGCTCTCCGGGACAGCGGCTTTCACCGCCTTGTCCTTGCTCGCCTTGGGCGGCATGGCGGCTGTGGAGCAAATACCGTGGACGGTGAGGGCGTGGAGGCGGCGGATGAGTGGGAGAGGCTCTGTTTCGGGCTCGAGGAAGGAGACGACGGCGGTTCCCAGATTGGAAAGGACAGGGGGTAAATGAGCAGCGCCTCTGCGGATTCCTTTTTATGGGGAAGGCGCGAGGTTGCCTCTTTACTAGTCGGTATGAAAACGTTTTCGCGAGCGCGCCGCTGTAACGGCCGCTCCGCGCACGTATCCCGCATCGCGCATTCAACGCGCGTAGTGGGGGGCGCAGTAAGCGGAATGATTACAATAGTTAACTCCTGCCACGCGTGCCCGTGCACTGTTTGGGCCTAGCCCAACAATGCCTCGCACCTGTGTATGGCCTAGGCCCGGGGGCTCCTGTCGGTGTACTAAAGTTTGGGTCTTTTAGTACCCCATACTTGTGCACGGGCGGTTGCAGCCACACCAGCGGCAAGGCCTGCCGGGGGACAGCTGAATGCAAGCACAAAGCTATCAAGAGAGCATCCAAGTCAATAATCAGAAGACAGAAGACCGAAGGCTGGGATCCCGGCAAGATCTTGCCGGGATGGCTTGCGAAGCCCCGGCAGGACTCGCGCCCGGCAAGACCTCGCCACCCTGTCACCGCTCCAGCGCAGCGACCAGCTTGTCTTTTAGCTGTTGTCCTCCTGGGTACGTGTCAGGCGCTAACGGCGGATGGGCTTAAGCGGTGCTGATGGGACGGCCCCTTTTTCCGTCCCCAAGAAGCTAAGGGACACCTAAACGGAGCATTTAATGCGTTTGTCCTAAGTCGTCAGTATTAGGTATGATAACACTGTAGCGACTTTACATCTCATGTATGTGCTGTACGCCACTGTTGGTGACCCCTTTGAACGTATAAAAGGAGGCCCAAGGCGTAGCTACGGAGAGGGGGAGGACCTTCTGGCCCATTCTGCATGCGTAGCTGCTGCTCGAATGTACTATTCATCGCAAGCGCTCCTGGGCTAGAGTTCAAACACATCCAATACAACTAAAGCAGGAGTAGGGTTTTACGCTTCCGAGCGGCCCGAACCTGGGTAAAAATCCCTCGTGTTGATCGTTGGATCTGCTCTTTGTGCAAGCCTTTCTCCCTGCCGAACCGTAAAGGGATCCTCTCGATCCCATAGGTGTCGTACGCCGACAAGTTCTCTATTAGGAATCAAAAAACCAAGAACAGAACCGTACAAAATTTAAGAGAGGAGAAGGAAGAGAAAGAGATTACTGGGTGGTTGCACGTGTTGTAGCCCTTATTCCGCCGAAGAAGCCGGCGCTGTGGACTCTGTCGCAGATGGCTTCGACAGCAAGCAGGAACCCGAGCCATTCGTCTCATGGTCGGTGTTCAGCAACGGCAAGGTGAAGACGTTGACGCGCAGCCCCTGGACGAACTTGTCGAACACCTCTGGCGATGGTAACCGACATGTCAGTCGGGTCGCCGCGTGCCTGGGCCAAGGGAAGACGAGGTGGACTGGGGAGCGTACCGGCGTGGAGTTGCCCTTGCGGAGGGAGTCTTATAAGACAATCACGCGGAGGTGCTTTTGCCGACGGGGACATGGACTTGGCGCCGCCGCCTCATCCCATCTGTGACGTCCATTGATGCTTGGCCGGTCGTCGCCGATCTTGGGTTATGGCCAACCTCGGCCTCCCGAACAGTTGTGGCGACCTCCGGTGAGGTGACACCTCCTCATCAGCGGAGGGGTCCGCTTCCCATCTCCAGCGGCTCGGCGAAGATAAAGGCGCGGCAGAGGGACGACATGTGTAGGGTGGTGTGGTTGCATAGGGCTGTACGCCGCCTGGGTCGTTGGTGGGGGGAGGGAGGCACCCAGATGCTTGCTCGCGGCAGAGAAGGCGCTGCTGCGCGGGGCCGGGTGGTTGCGGTTCGTGAGCAAGACAGGTGGGAGGACATGCTATCGTGCAGTTATTTTGTAACGTGGGTATTCTTTTTTAAAAAGAAATCGTGTGCGTGTGGAGACGACCGCAGACTCACAATGTTGGCCAACGTGGTTTTTTGTTTTTCTGCGACTGTTCCTATATGGGGGTCATACGAGGGGTGGGAAGAGGTTGAACCATCACGACGACGACGACGACGGCAGATTCCCCTTTAATAGTGTATATATATATATATATATATATATATATATATATATATATATATATATATATATATATATATATATATATATATATATATATATATATATAGGACTACTTTTCTGTACTCCTGGGTGTATGTACTCCCATCCTTAATATACCTTGTATACGCATTGATTATACCTCTTTATCATTCTCAATATACTTCATTAAATATTGTAAGATATCTCAATACAAGTTTTGTTGAAAAAATATCACTTGCGACGTACTTTTTGTAATATACCTTTTTCACATATAAACAAATCAGCATATACGTACACCTTTAAAAATATGTAGATTCGCATGAATTTTTTCATGAAACTCATTTTGAGGTATCTAGTAATTATTAGTGAAGTATATTAAAAATAATAATGAGGTATAAAAGATTCATTTATGTGGTATATGAGGAGCGGGAGTACGTACTCCCAGGAGTACACAGTCATTTTCCTATATATATATATATATATATATATATATATATGTAGGAAAATGGGTTAGTACTCCTAAGAGTACATACTCCTACCCACGAATCAGCTTTAGGCTATCCCACCGTGTTGAGCTCCAACAGATATCCAATTAGTTAATTAATTATTTTAATTACATGCAAATCTCACGGTAGGGATAAGGTACACTTTGAAAAGTGGTTCCGAATATCTAGGACAAATACACGTACTGTTGCATGTTTGTTGCCGGTGGATCAATCTATTAGGCTTTTGGATCTTTTATTCTTAGCATCCTGGGCAGCGGCGACACGATGACAGCGGTGACGGGAGGATGATGTGCGGCTGCCTCCTGATCCGGCCGGCGGTGCCTACGGGAAAGACGCGCATAGCTAGCCCAATGCGATGAGCCTCCATCGCCTAAGCGAGCTACAGGAGGGTGATACATTTGCCAGGTTATGTCCGATGCTATCATGCACTCTCGTGTGTACTCCGTAAATTCGATGCATGCATGCAGTATCATGTTTAAAATTTGCGGTCTTGTTACACAGGATGAATTGATTACTGAAATCACTGAAGGAGTCAAGGTACACATAGATCTCGCTCTAATCTTATATGGGAGTAAATTTTTGAATGCAACAATCTATCAACGCCATCCTACATTACTCTACTCCAATTTCTCAGGGTGCAGCCGGACAGGACGGAGACGCCGGCCAACTGCTGCGCCGCCGAGCGCCCAAGGTGAAGCGAGTTCAATGCACAACGATGATCCAACCGGTTAATTTCCATAGCTTGAACTCCGGCAATCCAACTACTTTTGTGCTCTCCTGCTGCCGATTTGCCACACCCCACGGTGCAAGCAAGTCCTCGAGTTCAAGAACACGCCAATCGACTCCTAGTCCTAGACACCGATGATTCATGTACCTAGCACACGTCTTATCATGTAATGTATGCATGAGAGGAATATTTAGCAGCTTCCTTTGTACGTATACAATCATCATGTAATGTATTTATTATACTGATTAACAACGGAGTACTAGTTTTTCCTTTTTATGTTCACTGATCTCTCATGAAATATAACCCATATACTTCTTCATATGAAATTTAGGATCTCTCTCTCTCTCTCTCATTAAAAAATGAAGTGTATACTTACTTCATATAAGAAAGAAGTATATACTCCTTCACAAATAATGTAGTATATACTCTTTCCTAAAGATAAAGCATTCAATTCATCAAAAATGGTGCAGTATATACTCTCCTAAAACAAAGAAGTATATACCCCCAAAGAAAGCAGTATATACCCCCTCGTAAAAATAAGTATATACCCCATCATGAAAAATCATCATATACTCACTATAAAAATGTAGGAAGTGCATACTCCCTAAAGACCAGCATATACTCACTAAAAAGCACTATAGTATACCCTCTCAGCATAAAAAATATACAATATCGTAAAGAATAAAAATGGTACATAAAATCTGACATGCATATACAAGAAAACTATGACTACGTGCATGCATGCACAATATACTGGACTAGAATGCTAGGTAATAGTAAACGTCAATATACTTCTGTTACCTTAAAACCGGGATCACACACCAACGTTTTTAACCTCCAAGGAGTATGTACGCATGCATTTTTTATTAATTTCTCCTAATTAGGTGGGTCGTTTGGTTGTTGCTAATGGGTATACCCGTTCCATCTAACAAACCTTATCCACTAAGGATGGGAGTACATACTCCCAAGAGTACCGAAGATGAGTCATATATATATATATATATATATATATATATATATATATATATATATATATATATATATATATATATATATATATATATATATATATATATATATATATATAGTGTGTGTGTGCTAATTTCTGACCTAATTAGAGACAAATTTTTGATACACTTTTCTTACAAACGGGAGCTTATTAAAGGTTGGTGCTTGGTACACACACTTGTCACGTTACCATCAGGAACAATTACAGTACTGAACCGTGTGCGTTGGTCCCAACAAAATATTACGTACCACCACGAGTCCCGTGTGCCGTCCGAGCGGACGTGAGTCGACGGGACGCATGATGCAAGCAGTCCGCGGCTCAGTCTGACCGTGAGGCGTGCGAGCAGGTGTGTAAATTGACGGGACGCGTGCGAGCAGGCCGCTCTGGCTCACCGGGAGACGTGCGAGCTGGTGTGTGAATTGACGGGACGCGTGCGAGCAGTCCTCTCCCCGGGCTAACCGGGAGACGTGCGAGCAGTCCTTTGCGCGGGCTAGAGGGGAGACGTGCGAGCAGGGGTGAGGCATGCGAGAAGACCGATGCGTAGGCTCACCGGGAGGCGAGCCATTTACCCGCCTCCCGCCTAGCTCCCAACCACTCTATATTAATCGCGCATGTGCCGCTGGTTATAGCAGGCGGCCGCACTCCCCTCTCTCCACACAGCGCGCCTGCATCCTCGCCGCCGTTCCCAGTCGTAAACGCTCTCGGGAGTGTATCAGATGGCGACCAAGCGCACCATCGGAGGGAGTGGTGACGCGGGGGTCGAAGCCGGGGCCGGCGAAGCAACTAAGCATCTCTTGATGCTGGGCCACAAGGTTGCCCTCCCGGCCGATGAGGTCTCGCGCGGACAGAAGCACGGCAATGACATCGTAAGCCCCGTCGTGCCTCCCCAGCAGGAGGCGGTGCTGCACAGAGACTACTATGACCTCTCTGATGACCACTCCACCGACGACGACTCCGACGACGACAACTCCGACGACGACGGAGAACAGGTTAGACCCCCCCCCCCCCTATTTTGGTAACTATATCATAGGGTATCTCTGATTAGTTCTGTTTTCCGCCTTTTTTTGTAATTCGTCCGGGGTTCATGTTATTTCAATCCATGTAATCAGAGTAAGATTCGATAGATCCGTGTTAGTGTGTACGTATTGATTGTTTGGTAGGTAAATGATAAGTGACTTGGATAAGTGACAACTGTACATACGATTATGCTAGTATTATGTCTAAGGTTTTATAGTGATTTAATGGTTGACCTCTACAAATGATCATTTTGCTAATAATCTGTCTACATAGATGATTGTACATGTACCCATTTGTAAATAAGCACTGTATAAGAGCATGTAGATCACTACTTTAGTGATAATGTGGAGTAGTACTTACTTCAAAATTCCTTGTTTGTTTGAAAATAATCGGTTCATGCATTTAAAGTCATTAGTTAATAATTTTGTTGCACTAAGTTGTTTGTGATATCATTTTATGCATTTTATTCATCAATGTCATGATTTTTTATGATATGTATAGGTGCTATCTGACGACGTTGGCAGCGATAAGTTCGACCAGAGAAGGTACAAGAAGCAAAAGCTCAAGGAGCTCTATGCGGGAATGCATAATCGTCGTATCAGGACCCGGAATGGGGGCTTCAGATGCCCGTTCTGCGCCCAAAGGCTTAACCCCGTGTTTCCAAGTGTTCTGGTGCATGCTAGAGGATGAGCCGTTGGCTCTTTCAAGCAGAAGTATTCTCGGAGGGTGGCGCACGCCGCGTACGCGGAGTACCTGGAGAAAGTTTACGTTGTTGGTGGGTACGATTATGATTGAGTTATATATACATGTCCTGATGCCAGCACTACCCTAGCTATCTATAGTTTGTGCGTCTTATATCTCTGCTTGAGTATGTTTATTATGTGTTGATCTAGATGTCGGTGAGACTCTCTTTTATGAACTAATACGTAGAGCATTGTAATTGCAGTCTTGAGCTGCAATCAGTTTGGTTGATGGAATATTTATGCTTATCTTAGAGTCCCCACACAATTTACTACTAGCAACTGTTTGCCCACAGCACGCACAACTACGTTTTAGTGTTGACAGTTTTTTTACACTATGCATATTACGGTAAAAATTGCTTGACTTACTTGCAAACTTGTTGAATGCGGTAAAAAATCCAGGTGTCACACGAAAAGATGAAATCTGGAACCCAAAAACTTGGTTATTTTCCCGGATTGTAACAGGGTATGAGGACTAACATTGTGCTGCGACACGCGTGTGTGCTGATTGTCCAAAACGCATTCCCGCGCATCGAATGTCTGTGGCAGTAGGATTTACACGGACCACGGCAGTCCATTTACACCATAGTTACACTTATCGCAAACGGCTGTGTCTACTGAACCGTCGCCTCCGAAGCACATTATTATTCTGGCTGAGAAAACCCTCACCATCGTCCCCGCTTAACAAAACCCGCACCGTCCTTCCCAGTCGCACCCGCACTGCATATTCCACACCGCTGCTTAGTGCTGAACGTGTACGCTGCTTTATGTCATTGCACACGCATCGTTTTTACTAACCGTTTGCCATTTAACGCCCCCAATAATGGGAGCTTCTTCCAGCCGACGCATGGCCAACCGAGCTGGGCGGGAGGCTATGCGCGTTTGCGCGCGAGAACGGGCTCACCAACGATACGTTGGCGGCACTTCGAGCCGCCACGTGACCAAACGAACCGCTGGGAACGCTTGTTGGTGCACTGGTCAAGCTTGCACAGCAATACTCCGCCGGGAATGCGGTGACAAGACGTGCCAATTACAGCCCGTCCAGCCCCCATTTACTCCACCGCTCATTTAACCTATTGTCTCTCTTCAACCTTTCCCCACAACGCAAGAAGCACACCCACACTCCAAATACAGAGAGGATATCCTGCTCGGCTCCAATGGCGGAGCTCCCAGTGGCTGCCGACGACGAGCGGCAGTTCACCATTCGTGCCTACGTGGACACCCACGTAAGGTTCAAGAACCTCACGGTGGTGTACACCAACGACCCGATCTGGGTGGAGAACTCCATCCACACCATGGAGCAGTTACTTGTCTATGACAAGTACAAAGTGGTCGGCTTCGACCTCGAGTACACCGGCGGTCGTGCCGGGCATGATCAGAAGGTTGCCGTCACCCAGCTATGCGTGAGCCATTACGTCCTCGTCTACCACTACTGCTTGGCCTGCCGGAATCTTGTGGACATCCAATGCCTGTACAATATCTTGGGCGGCGAGGAGAAGCATAAGGACTCCCTGGTTGACCTCGCCATGGCCATCATCGACCCCTACTATAGAGGCATGAAGGATGTCTGCAAGAAGAAGGTTGCCTGGCACCGCGCCTGGGTCCGAAGCCTGGATGAAGATCACGTCAAGTATGCGGCCAAGGACGCGTACGTAAGCTACGAGATGTGCAGGCAGATCGTTGACATGAGGAAGTGCCTCCGTCCTGCGCCGATCGGCACCCCTCATCACAAGAACTATAGATGAATGATTTGATGATCGTCACTACTAGTTTAGTATGCATGTACTTGTTAATTGATGTGTGCAAATGTTATATGTAGTCAGTAATGTAATTGGATGTTTATTTAGGTTATGCAATCATGATGTTGTTCTGTAGACAGAACATAGATGCTATATGCAGACATAGCAGATCACATCGCTTACGATTATAGAAACGAACACGTCGGTGATGATTTCAACAATCACAGACAGTTGGGTGCGAGCAAGTGTTTGCCCATAGGCCACATCACACACACCTTATTATCAGGAATCGTCTGTCTTTTTATTGGTCTTCCCACCCAATTCCGAGTACTGACCTATTTGCCGGGTATCACACACATCTTGTTACGCAGAATCGTTTGTGTTACTTTTGATCAACACAAACAGTTTGTCCAAACGACCTGTTTGCCGGGTATCACAAACAACCATGCAAATGACATCTTATGAGGGAGACTCTTATTTTGGTAGTACTATCGTGTCCTTAGTATGCAATGGCCGATTAATATCTAGACATCAATATGCAATTGACGATTAATATCCGGACCTTAAGAAGCAGAACCACGACCGAGGGTATCCTGCGCGGCTCCAATGGCGCCCCCAGTGGCTGCCGACAACGAGCGCCAGTTCACCATGCATGCCGTAGTGGACACGCCCTGTCTGTTCGTGGTGTATACCAAACATCCGATCTGGATGGAGAACTCCAACGTCATGGACCTGTTACTTGATGAGGACAAGTACATAGTGGTCTGGTTCGACCTCGCGTCCCACCGCGTGCTCTGCTCTCGCGTCCCTGCGCGTGCTCTGCTCTCTCACCCCTACGCGTGCTCTGCTCTCTCGCCCCTCCGCGCGCGCTCTGCCAGCGGCTGGGGCCGGCCCACGATCACGTTCGGGGCTCCATATGCCTGCGGTTGCGCCACGCGCGTCCCCCCATGCAGTTACGTGCTCCACGACTGAATCACGCGCTGCAAAAACTGCCATCCGGACGTGTCGGTTTTCCAGGACGTCTGGCCCCCATTTATACCCACGACCATTAACCATAGTCTCTTCATGCTTTCGATCGCGCCCCACAACACAATAAGCGCACCCTGGACGATGCATACAAAGAGGATGTCCAGCGGCGCTCCAATGGAGTTCGGCGTGCATCATGTGGAGACCCACATGAGGAAGACGGACCTCACGGTGGTGTACACCAATGACCCGGGCATGGTGGAGGACTCCATCGACACCATGGAGCGGCTGCTTGATGCGGATGACAAGCACAAAGTGGTCGGCTTCGACCTCGCTTACCCCGGCGGTCGTGCCGGGCATGATCAGAAGGTTGCCGTCGCCTAGTTGTGCGTCGGCCATCACGTCCTCCTCTACCACTATTGCCTGGCCACAGTGCCTTGCGAGCGTTTCACCAGGTTTGTCAATAGCCCCAACTACAGGTTCGCTATGGTGGACACCACCAACGATCCAAAGGTGCTCAAGACTTCGGGCTTGGCCTGCCAGAAGATTGTCGACATCCGCGACCACTATAGGGTCTGGGGCCGCAAGAAGGACATGGACTCCCATGTTGACCTGGCCGAGTCCATCATCGACCCCTACTACGCTGACATGAAGGCTGAGCGCAACAAGAACAAGCTTGTCTGGCACAGGGGCTGGGTGAAGAATTTGGATGAATATCACCTCCAGACCGAGGCCAAGCAAGCGTACACATGCTACGAGATGTTCAGGCGGATCGTTGACATGAGGAAGTGCCTCCTACCTGAAGACAACGAGGGATCGAGCCACAAGCAGAGCGTTGGCGGCAAGCGTCACAAGAAGTAGATGATCGTTTCTCAATTCTCATACTCCCTCTATGCAGAAATATTCGTAGTTTTAGAGGGATAAGTTTATTATGCATGTAATAGTTTATTTAGGTGTGCGCCAATGTTATGTGTGTATTGGATGCTTAATTTGATTATGCAATCATGTTCTTCTAAACAGAGCATAGATGTTTGTGGGCAGATTGAGCAAAGCACAGCGCATACGGAATAAACAACCGAAACCGTCGGTGATGATTTCATCAGTCCCTGACAGTTCTTTATCCGGAACCGTTTGCCCACATCACATCCGAGTGGCCTGCGTACATCACACACATCTTGATCTGAGAAACCGTTTGTGTTATTTTTGCTTATCGCACACAGTTCATCCAAGTGTCCTGTATGCGGTCTATCACACACATCTTGATCTATGTAACCGTTTATGTTATTTTACCTCATCACAAACAGTTCATCCGAGTGACCTGTATGCCGTCTATCGCACACGTGATCATCTGGACAATCATTTGTGTTCTGCTTGATCAGCGCAAACAGTTTATCGGGGTGAACTGTATGCCGTACATCGCACACACCTATATTTTTATAAGCGTTTGTGTTATATTATCCAATCTCAAACAGTTTATCTAGGCCAACTGTTTGCCAAACATCGCACACGCAACTATTTTTTAGATCATATTTGATGGATATGCCATCGCACACAGTTTACGTCATTAGCGACGGAGCTATAACTATACCGCTTGCGATTTCGTCATCGCACACAGTTTTGTCGAAGGGTCTCTGATTGATGTGTCGTGTTAGCAGCATCCTGCAGTAGTGTGTGGTAATATGAAAAAGGTGTGAGTTCATAATTGTTGATTCATAGAAGTGTCGATATTAAGAGAGGTTAACTTCTTGTTCGTCTAAAAATTAAAGAGGCATGGTGGTGATGCTTGAGCATTTCTATTCCTCGTTGAAATCCTAGTGTTGTTTCGGGTCGGAAACGCGCGATGGTTAACTCCTACCAACCTCTTCCCTTGGGGCATGAGAGTAGTACTTTGATTTGTGATAAAACTAATAAAACTTTGCAATAAGTATATGAGTTCTTTATGACTAATGTGAAACCATAGACATACGCAATCTCACCTTTTCATATTTGCTAGCCTCTTCGGTGCCGTGCATAGCCCATTCTCACCTCGAGGATCGGTGTAACTTTCGCCGGTGCATCCAAACCCCATGACATGATACACTCTGTTGCACATAAGCCTCATTATATCTTCCTCAAAACAGCCACCATACCTATCTATCATGGCATTTCCATAGCCATTCCGAGATATATTGCCATGCAAATTCCATCGTCACTTCACATGACTAGTTCCTTCATCATCATATTGCTTTGTGTGATCATATAGAGCTGACATAGTATTTGTGGCAAAGCCATCATTCATCATATTTTTGATACGTGTCATGCTAGATCATTGCACATCTTGTTACACTGCCAGAGGGATTCATATAGATTCATATCTTCATATCAGTTCTTCATATCGAGTTGTAAGTAAATAAAAGTGTGATGATCATCATTGTTAGAGCATTGTCCCAGTGAGGAAATAAAGATGGGGGAGGCCAAATGAGCCCACCATTCTGAATAAAAAAATGAGAGAAAATGAGAGAAGGGACTTTGCTACTATCCTTTACCACACTTGTGCCTCAAAGTGGCACCGTGTTCCTCATATAGAGAGTGTCATGTTATGTCATTTTCATATGCTAGTGGGAA
This sequence comes from Elymus sibiricus, assembly GCA_039707655.1. NCBI lineage: Eukaryota > Viridiplantae > Streptophyta > Magnoliopsida > Poales > Poaceae > Elymus > Elymus sibiricus. The sequence goes on from CM077669.1 coordinate 155,211,813, forward strand.
TTACTTTTTAATTATTACAAACTTGGCTTGTATATTCCTATGACGGGCTTGCTCAAATGCCCGAGGTCTTCATGAACAAGCTAGTTGGATGCACACCCCACTTAGCTTCATTTGAGCTTTCATACACTTATAGCTCTAGTGCATCATTTGCATGGCAATCCCTACTCCTTGCATTGATATCTATCGATGGGCATCTCCATAGCCCGTTGGTACGCCTAGTTGATGTGAGACTATCTTCTCCACTTTTTACCCCTTTTATATGTACCACCATATTCTATTCCACCTAAATGCTATGTCCAATGGTTCACGCTCATGTATTGCGTGAAGAATAAAAAGTTGATGCGTATTGAAAAAGTACGATCCAATTGCCTGACTTGGACACTGTGGTGCTTGACATTTGTGTTAATGATGTGAAGATGGAGCCATGCCTTGCTAATATAATAAGATGAATGGGGGGGGGGGGGGTAAACATTCTTTAAGGATCGTATACTTTGAAAGATTGATGATTTTGTTTCTTATACTAATAAGTATTGCTATGTTAATATTTGTTGATTCATCGTTTCTCAATGAGCATACATGCATAAGATTACATAATGGATAGCATGTCACATCAAAAAAATTGTTTTTATCATTTACCTACTCGAGGACGAGCGGAAATTAAGCTTGGGGATGCTTGATACGTCTCTGATACGTCTCCAACGTATCTATAATTTTTGCTTGTTCCATGTTGTTAAATTATCATTCTTGGATGTTTTACAATCATTTTATAGCAACTTTATATCATTTTTTTGGACTAACCTATTGACATAGTGCCAAAGTGCCAGTTGCTGTTTTTGCTTGTTTTTTGCTTCGCAGAATATCAGTACCAAACGGAGTCCAATTGCGATGAAACTTTATGGAGAATTGTTTTTGGACCAGAAGAAGGCCAGTGGGCCAAAGAAGTCACAAGGAGGGAGCCCAGGCCGCCCACAACCCACCAGGGCGCGCGCCCTGATGGGTTGTGGCTGCCTCGGGAGTCCCCTCTACCGCCACTGAGCTCTATAAATACCCAAACATTCCAGAAACCCTAGAGGAGTCGACGAAAAATACATCTAGCCGCCGCAAGTTCCAGAACCGCGAGACCCAATCTAACACCATCACAAAGGGGTTCATCATCCTCATTGGAGCCTCTCCGATGATGCGTGAGTAGTCCACCATAGACCTACGGGTCCGTAGGTAGTAGCTAGATGGCTTCCTCTCTCTCTTTTGATTCTCAATACAATGGTCTCTTGGAGATCTATTTGATGTAAACTTTTTGCGGTGTGTTTGTTGGGATCCGATGAATTTTGAGTTCATGATCAGTTTCTATCCATGAATATTATTTGGGTCTTATTTGATCTCTTATATGCATGATTACTTATAGCCTCGTATTTCTTCTTCGAATCTTTGGTTTAGTTAGGCCAACTAGATCGATTTTTCTTGCCATGGGAAGAGGTGCTTTGTGATGGGTTCGATCTTGCGGTGTCCTCTCCCAGTGACAGAAGGGGAAGCGAGGCACACATGTATCGTTGCTATTAAGGATAACAAGATGGGGTCTATTCCTTCATGAATAGATCTTGTCTACATCATGTCACCGTTCTTATTACATTACTCCGTCTTTCTATGAACTTAATACACTAGATGCATGCTGGATAGCGGTCGATGTGTGGAGTAATAGTAGTAGATGCAGAATCATTTCGGTCTACTAATCTTGGACGTGATGCCTATATAATGATCATCGCCTTGGATATCATCATGATGATTTGATCTTCTATCAATTGCCCAACAGTAATTGTTTCACCCACCGTGTGCTATACTCATGAGAGAAGCCACTAGTGAAACCTACATCCCCCGGGTCTACTTTTCCAACATATTCCTTTCCGATCTATCTTTTTGCCGCTTTTGTTTTCAGATCTATTATTCCAAAAAACCCAAAAATACCTTGCTGCACTTTTTATTTGCCTCTTTTATTTTGTGTTCTTGAGAGATCTATCTATCCAATCTATCATTACCTAATCTATCTTTTTACCGTAGAGAGATTGACAACCTCTTTTTTGCGCCGGGTTTCAAGTATTTGTTCTTTGTGTGCAGGTGTTGTTTACATAGTGTTGGTGATCCTCCTACTGGTTCGATACCTTTGTTCCATAACTGAGGGAAATACTTACCGTCGCTGTGCTGCATCCCTTCCTCTTTGGGGAAATACCGACGCAGTCTCAAGCCACATCAAAGGAATTTCTGGCGCCGTTGCCGGGGAGGAAGCGGTCTCTTTAATGTGCCAATTTCTCGCACCGAGGAGACACCATCAACATCTATCAGGTTCCTAATCACAAATCTCATCTCCTTGCAATTACATTATTTGCCATTTGCCTCTCGTTTTCCTCTCGCCCACTTCACAAATTTGCCGTTTTATTCGCCCTGTTTTTCGTTTGCCTTTTTTCTCGTCAGATCTCTTGTTTGCTTGTCATCATTAGTGATTTTGGTATGGCAGAAACAGATGATGGCAGGACTCCTAATATTGGACGTTCTGGTAATTTGGATGCTAAAACTTTTGTGTTGGAGCAAGGGAATGTTATAGGAAAAGAAACTATCCAAGAATTTTTCAATTGCGTTGGAAATTTGACTCTCGATGATACTCCTATACTGAAAAGAATTAAAACTTATGCGGAAGCTATTTTAGCGCTAGTTTTGAAACTTGAAAATAGGTTTATTCATACCCATCCTACCGTGCAAAGATTGTTTTATGAGCTACCCGTTATAAAGGATCCTAAAGCTAAGAAGTTAGCCACCCTTGTTCTCATGAATGAATTTGATCACATAGTACGAGAAGCTAGGGAGATTTTTGATTTCTTTGGTATGAGCCGTGAAAAACTGGTAATAGGAGAGATCCTTTACAATAGTGATTACATGTTGAGACATCTGCTTGGAAATAATCAATTTTTTTATGAGAATCTTAAAAAGGAAGTCCCTGTTTTAGATATGATCCAACAAGTTTTCAATGATGTTAATCAACAATATTCTTGGATTGTGGCCGGGAATCAAAGAGGGTACGTAGATGGACAGCTTGATAGTGCTAAGGTTTCTATGGATGATTTTTTTTCAAGTTCTATTTGCAAAACCTCTTGATAAAAATATCTCTACAAAAACCAAAGATGACAATACTTGAATCTATGCATTATGCCTAGCTAGGGGCGTAAAACGATAGCGCTTGTTGGGAGGCAACCCAATGAATAAATTTATTTTCATGTTTTTCTTTCTGTTTTTGAGTGTTGACACAATTATGCCCCTGTTATGATTGTGTTTTTATGTTTTATTTATTGTTTGTGCCAAGTAAAGCCTTTAGGATGATTCATAAGATGAGTAGAAACAATGCTGAATCTGAAACAGGAACTTTGCCTCCAGTGCGCGAATTTTCGTTTTTTAGTGGAGCTTGATAATGAGCTGAAATTTTAACACGGTATTGCTATACGAATTCTTTATGTTGTCCTAATTTTTCAGATTTTTTAGAGTTACAGAAGTGTGGTTAGAGTACAGATTACTACAGACTGTTCTGTTTAAGACAGATTCTGTTTTCGTTGCATTGTGTGCTTGTTTTGATAAATCTATGGTTTGTATTGAAGGGTATAAGCCATGGTAAAGTTAAAATACAGTAGGTATAATGCAATAATAAAATTTTAAAGGGTTTGAAACAGTACTTAAAGTGGCGATTTGCTTTATTATACTAACGGATCTCACAAAGATTTTGTTGAGTTTTGTGTGATTGAAGTTTTCATGTTTTGGGTGAGATCACGATGGATGAAGGAATAAGAAGTGAAAAGAGACTAAGCTTGGGGATGATACAGCACCCCCAAGATATATCCAAAGAGAAACAAGCAACTAATCTTGGGGATGCCCCGAGTGGCATCCCCTCTTTCTTCTAACGACCATCGGTATTTTACTTGGAGCTATATTTTTATTCGTCACATATCATGAGTTTTGCTTGGAGTGTCTTGTATCATATGAGTCTTTGCTTGCTTTGCTTTTCGGTTTGTCACTAGTATCCTTGCTGGACACACCTGTTTGAGAGAGCCCAAATTATGCTATGATTTGTTAGAATTGCTCTATATGCTTCACTTAAATTTTTTGAGCTATGGAATTGCTCTAGTGCTTCACTTATATCTTTCTGAGCACGGTGTGCTTGGAAATTTTTGCAGAAATACTCACATGCTTCACTTAGATTAATTTGAGAGTTAGTAAATTTTGAAGAAATCCTCTCATGCTTCACTTATATTATTTTGAGAGATGAAATCTTTATGCTCATGTTCTTCACTTAAATTTGTTTGAGCTTGTCAAAAGCAATGGCTATATATGAAACTAGTCCCAAAGTGATAGATATCCAAGGAGGATATAATAAAAACTTTCATGAAGATCATTGGACAAATTAAACTTGATTCTTTGTAATAGTTTTGAGACATGATGTATGTGAGTCATGTTGGTGAGTAATTATGCTTTAGTAAGAATATTGGTGTTATGGTTTGTGATTCCCTATGCAAGCACGAAAGTCAATAGTTATGCAATGAAATTATATCCTACCTATGGTGCATTATTCGGTGTTAGTTATGCTCAATGCCCGTTTATGTGAATTTTCGTTTCTTGGTTGGTTGCTTCTCAATCTATTTGCTAGCCTCCACTTGTACTAAGTAGAAATACTACTTGTGCATCCAAAATCCTTAAACCTAGTTTTGCCTTATGAGTCCACCATACCTACCTATATGCGGTATTTTCATGCCGTTCTAAGCAAATTTATATGTGCCATCCCTAATTTTCAAAAAAAAAAATCCTTTTTGTGTGCTCGTACCGCTCATGAAACGGTAGGGGGTATCCAATATTTTTCCATGCTAGATGTGTTATTCTCAAGATGAGTGTTTATTCACTTGTCATTGCACGAGAGTACGGCGGTAATAGGGATGCCCAGTCCCGAAATGAAAAAGAAATTTACTTTATGTTGTCAAATAATAAATTCCTTGGAAAGTGTTGGTATGGAAGGCAACCGTGGATACGACTAGCCATGGATTGTGAAAGAATGGTGGAAAAAGGAATGAACTTTATTTTATGTTTGGGAACCGCCTATGATGTATCTAGCATGGAAAGTATTGAGAACTACTTTGTTGTTTTCGTTGACAGGAAAGGCATGCCACTCAAAATATTTTTCTCTCTCAATTTAAACTTTGAGCTCTGGCACCTCTACAAATCCCTACTTCCCTCTGTGAAGGGCCTATCTATTTACTTTATGCAATTTTTATTTTTATTTGAGTCTCCATCTTCTCTTATAAAGCACCAACTAGGGGGCACTATGATCATACTTGTGCATTGGATGTAGCTAATATTTGAGTGTGTTTCATGAATGGATCAATGATTGAGCATGATGGGCTAGGGATAACTTTCTTTAGTGTTGATATTTTGAAAGACATGGTTGCTTTTTCGTATGCTTGAGTATTAAAGTCTTTATGTCAAAACTAAACTATTGCTTTGAACCATTTAAAAGTCCAAATGTCCATGCTACAAAAGAAAAGAATATGTGATGAACATGTTAGGCAGCATTCCACATCAAAAATTCTATTTTTATCATTTACCTACTCGAGGACAAGTAGGAATTAAGCTTGGGGATGCTGATACGTCTCTAACGTATCTATAATTTTCGCTTGTTCCATGCTGTTATATTATCATTCTTGGATGTTTTACAATCATTTTATAGCAACTTTGTATCATTTTTTGGGACTAACCTATTGACATAGTGCCAAAGTGCGAGTTGCTGTTTTTGCTTCGCAGAATATCAGTACCAAACGGAGTCTAATCACGACGAAACTTTTTGGAGAACTGTTTTTGGACCAGAAGAGGGCCAGTGGGCCAAAGAAGTCACCAGGAGGGAGCCCAGGCCGCCCACAACCCACCAGGGCGTGCCAGGGGCCCCGGGCGCGCCCTGATGGGTTGTGGCTGCCTCGGGAGTCCCCTCCACCGCCTCTGAGCTCTATAAGTACCAAAATATTCCAGTAAACCTAGAGGAGTCGACAAAAAATACATCCAGCCGCCGCAAGTTCCAGAACCGCGAGATCCAATCTAACACCATCACGGAGGGGTTCATCAACCTCATTGGTGTCTCTCCGATGATGTGTGAGTAGTCCACCATAGACCTACGGGTCCGTAGGTAGTATCTAGATGGATTCCTCTCTCTCCTTTGATTCTCAATACAATGGTCTCTTGGAGATCTATTTGATGTAAACTTTTTGCGGTGTGTTTGTTGGGATCCGATGAATTTTAAGTTCATGATCAGTTTATATCCATGAATATTATTTGAGTCTTATTTGATCTCTTATATGCATGATTACTTATAGCCTCGTATTTCTTCTTCGAATCTTTGGTTTTGTTAGGCCAACTAGATCGATTTTTCTTGCCATGGGAAGAGGTGCTATGTGATGGGTTCGATCTTCCGGTGTCCTCTCCCAGTGACAGAAGGGGCAGCGAGGCACGCATGTATCGTTGATATTAAGGATAACAAGATGGGGTCTATTCCTACATGAATAGATCTTGTTTACATAATGTCACCATTCTTATTGCATTACTCCGTTTTTCCATGAACTTAATACACTAGATGCATGCTGGATAGCGGTCGATGTGTGGAGTAATAGTAGTAGTTGCAGACTCATTTTGGTCTACTAATCTTGGACGTGATGCCTATATAATGATCATCGCATTGGATATCGTCATGATTATTTGATCTTCTATCTATTGCCCAACAGTAATTTGTTCACCCACCGTGTGCTATACTCATGAGAGAAGCCTCTAGTGAAACCTACGGCCCCCGTGTCTACTTTTCCAACATATTGCTTTCCGATCTATCTTTTTGCCGCTTTTGTTTTCAGATCTATTATTCCAAAAAAACCAAAAATACCTTGCTGCACTTTTTATTTGCCTCTTTTATTTTGTGTTCTTGAGAGATCTATCTATCCAATCTATCATTACCTAATCTATCTTTTTTACCGTAGACAGATTGACAACCTCTCTTTCGCCTCGGGTTGCAAGTATTTGTTCTTTGTGTGCAAGTGTTGTTTACATAGTGTTGGTGATCCTCCTACTGGTTCGATACCTTGGTTTCATAACTGATGGAAATACTTACCGTCGTTGTGCTGCATCATCCCTTCCTCTTTGGGGAAATACCGACGCAGTCTCAAGCCACGTCAGTATCCAACGTATCTATAATTTTTGATTGCTCCATGCTGATATATTAGAATTCTAGGATACTTTTTGGGTCTTTATTTTCTAATTTATAATATTTTTGAGCACTAACCTATTGACCCAGTGCCCAGTGCCACTTGCTGTTTTCTGCATGTTTTTTTTACTTTTCAGGTTTACAGTACCAAACGAAGGCCAAGTGCCACGAAACTTTTCGATGATTTTTCATGGACCAAAAGAACACTTGGAAGCTTCGAGAGGAGTCAGGAGACCGCACGAGGGCACCAGCACACAACAGGGCGCGCCCTGGGGGCGCCCTGTTATGTGCTGGCCCCCTCGGGCGCCTCCCGACGCCCCTCTTTGGCCTATAAATTCTCTAATATTCCAAAAACCCTAGAGGCAGTCCCGAAACTCTTTTTACTCCACAGCAAGTCTCAGTTCCATCGGGAGGCCATCTGGAGTTCCGTTCCGGCACCCTGCTGGAGAGGGGATCGATCACGGAGGGCCTCTTCATCAACCTTGCTTCCATCTTGATGATGTGTGAGTAGTTCAGCACACACCTACGGGTCCATAGCTAGTACCTAGATGACAATGTCTTTATTTCTTGATCTTCAATACAATGATCATCGCATCTTCGCTTTGATCTATCCGATGTAATCCTATTGTGCGGTGTGTTTGTCAGGATCCGATGAATTGTGGGTTTATGTTCAGGATATTCCCTATTTGAGCCACATCTGAATATTAAGATTATTATTTGCATGATCATTATAGCTTCATAATGCTCTATGATTTATTGATGTGCTTTGGCCAAGTAGATTGATCTATCTTCAATGGGAGTGGTGCGTTGTGGTAGGTTCAACCTGACGAGTTGCTATATCCTAGTGACAAAGTAGGGGACAAGATGCGTCTTTGTGTTGTTTCTACTAAGGATAACACGATGGGGTTTATTCATATTGCTTGAGTTTACTTTGTCTACATCATGTCATCGTTCTCCATGCATTACTCTGTTTTACTTAACACTCTAGATGCATGCTGGATAGCGGTCGATGAGTGGAGTAATAGTAATAGGTGCAGGCAGGAGTCGTCCTATTTGTTTACGGACGTGACGTCTATATACACATGATCATTGCCATGAAAATCGCATAACTATCCGCTTTTCTATCAATTGCCCAACAGTAATTTGTTACCCAACATATGCTGCCTACATGAGAGATGCCGCTAGGGAAAACTATGCCCCCCGGGTCTATTCACTTATAAATTTGCAAACGCTACTATTACCTTGCTGCCTTTATATACTTTTTATTTTATTTTGCAATTTACAATTATCTACAATTATCTACACACCTCATTTGCTTGCAAATAACGAGATCAATGGGATTGACAACCCTCTTGCCCGCGTTAGGTGCAAGTTGTTTGTTCTTTTGTGTGCTGCCGCTGAAGACGATTGAGGATTGATATTCCTATTGGTTTGATAAACCTTGGTTTCATAACTGAAGGAAATACTTACCCACTTTGTGCTGCGATAACCCGTTCCTCTTCACGGAAAACCCAACGCAGATCACAAGTATCAACGATGCACTATGTAGATCAAATAACTTAATCTACACCATTCCTCATCAGAGATGTCCACTATCTCCGTGCCTGACTCCATGTACATGGGCGGCAACTGAAGCTCCGGCTCATGCGGCTCCTCTGGCTACTCCGTCTATGGCTGCTCCACCTCCGTGTCGAGATCGATGAAAAGCGCGTCGGTCGCTGCCCGCTCCTGCCGGATGAACTGCTGGTTGGCCTTCACATAGGCCGCATCCTAGATGAACTCCAAGATGGCGGGATGCTCCGCCATCTCGGTCGATTAGGATATCGTGAACCTCGCTTCCACCTCCTCCATGTTGTAGCCCGGAGCCGGAGTCAGCTCCTGCTCCTCCTTATCGAAAATGGATGCTGATCCTCCTCGTCCGGCTCCTCCTCCTCCTGCTCCTGCTCCAGCGAGTCCGGATGCAGGCCGACGGCGATGCAGGCGGGGCGCCTCATCCGGATCTTCTCCTATCTGTAAGCAGCGCTCCGGCATGAGCATTGTGTAGGTAGGTTTCTTTTGTCGGGCCATGGAGAAGCCAAATGGCTTGGGACAAACGACGGAGCGGGAGAGAGGTGGTGGAAGGATGGGCTCGGGTTGGCGGCGAGGGGAGAGAGGAGGTGGATTTGGCTAGGGTTGGGGGACTCCGGCCGTCCTAAATAGCCGGATTTGGCCCCAGCGAGCAGGAGCGGCGCCAACGGCATTCACACCTCCACCGAAGGAGACGTACGTGGGGCCACCGGTTTTCCAGGTGATTACGTCGTCAGTCCGATGTAATGGACGCGTCCAGACGCCCCATATCCGCCCTAGATTTGAGCTGGATATGAGGGATGCCAGTCAGTCTGGATATTTGAGGCCCATTTGAGGAGCCCATCCGGGTTGCTTTATTGTGACCGGACGATCTGTCCGGACGGTTGGGACGCCCGGCTATAGATGCTCTAGCTATGCGTACATATAGTAGTGTTGTTTAATTCTGATGACGTGACAAATCATACGGATTGCTTTGGAATGGAAGTGGTGGCCAGCTGCCCCAAGAAAAGGCGGACAATGTGACCGAAACAACGTACCCCTAGAGCAGTTTTCAAAGGTGCAGGACAAGAGGTATCATGGACAATTTGTAGGAGAGTATGGTGTGGAGACATGACCTGGCATGCTTAGAGCATCGACAGCCGGACCCCTCAAACCCGTGTCAAACTCCCGGGCAGGCTGCCCGATCACTGACCGGTCACAAAAACGCGACCCAACCGGACCCCTCAAACGGGCCTCAAATGCCCGGGCTGATCGGTACCCCTCATATCCAGCCCAAATATGGGGCGGATATGGGGGAGACCGGGCGCGCCCGGGTGCGCCCGCCACGTCGGACCCGATATCCTGACCCCACCGCAAATTACACCAAATCCACCCCGCAGAACTATCGGATCCATTTATTGTTTTCCTCTCTTCTTCCTCCTCACGCTGTTCGTCTCCTAGCTCCGCGCTGCATGCGCTCTGTTGCCTAGTAGCCTCTGCCCCCCCCCGACCGCTCCGTCAGAGGGATCATCTCTCCTGACCTCACCGCGGAGGACGTCATCACCGGCCCGGAAGACACTGTGGTACGTCCGGCAACTCTCTGGCTCTGCCTTGCGCTGGATGTATTCGGCAGAATGCCTGACCGGATTTGTTGGTCAAATTTTTAGGTGAAACGATGGATTCCGATGCTTCTTCCAGCGAGGAGTATGGACTGACGGAGCTTGATCAACTGATTCAGGATGAGTTCTTCGATTCATCGTATTCAGACGAAGAAGTGGACATGATAATGCTCATGAGCATGCAAGAGGAAATGGACCGGGAAGTGGAGCATATTCTCAATTTCAAGGGCTCAATCAAAGGGAGAAGAGTCATCAATCGGGATAGGGTATACGGAGCAAAGCTACTGCAGAAGGATTACTTTGCTCCGAACCCAACTTTCCCGGATGATCCATGGTTTTGTCGTCGTTTTCGCATGCGAAAACCATTCTTTTTGCGCATTGTGGAGGGAGTGGAGGCACACGATGACCACTTCAAGCTCACAAGGGATTGTTGTGGTCAACTCTCTTTCTCTGCCAAGCAGAAGTGCACGGCTGCTCTAAGGATGCTTGCACTTGGTACTGCAGCAGATGCCGTTGGTGAGATGGTCAGGATGGGGGAGAGCACATGCCTGAATACTAATGTCAAGTTTGCCCGTGCTGTGGTCAAGGTGTTTGGAGCAGAGTATCTGAGAGATCAAATGCACATGACACGAAGAAGTTGTTGGCTATTGGTGAGGCCAGAGGGTTTTCAGGAATGCTCGGATCAATCGGTTGCATGCATTGGCAATGGAAGAACTGCCCCGAGGAAAGTATCAAGGTCACACAAGAGAGGCCACCATCATACTAGAAGCGGTGGCATCACATGACTTATGGATTTGGCATGCTTTCTTTGGAATGCCAAGTTCTCACAGCGACATCAACGTGCTTCAACGATCTCCGGTGTTCAAGAGGCTTTGCAATGGGGAGTCACCTGCGTGCAACTACACCATCAATGTCCGATACTACAACATGGGATACTATCTTGCCGATGGCATATATCCTCAGTGGGGCTGCATTTGTGAAGACCATATCTGAACCACATGGCAACAAACAAAAGCACTTCGCAACAATGCAGGAAATAGCTAGGAAGGATGTGGAGAGGGCATTCGGAGTGCTCCAAGTGCGTTGGGGAATTATTCGTAAGGCTGCAATGATGTGGGAATCAGAAACTTTGTGGCAGCTGATGACATGTTGTGTTATTTTGCACAATATGATCGTCGAGGATGAGGGTGATGGTGTAGCCCAAACCAATGATTTTGAAGCACCTGGAGAACAAGTTGAAATCCCTGAAGATCAAGATGTAGTTCCGCTTATGAACTTTCTGCAGATGCATCAGAATCTCCGAGATCATCATGTGCACGCGCAACTACTCAATGATCTGGTGGAGAATATGTGGACCCAGAATGAAAATCAAAGAGGAGATGATTGATTGTGCACTTCAAATAAATTTGATGTAAACACTACTCATGTTCGGTAGCAACATTTGTTTTACGTGCGACATTTAATTTCTGTGATCGATGTGCATGGTTTTGCATGGATTTGAGAGTCCGGATATGAGATATATGGATGCACGGAGCAAAATATGAGGGGTCGTCTGGATGCGTTCGCGGGCATGCCCGGACGCGTTCGCGAGCATATAGAGGTCCGGATTTGCCCAGTCCGGCTGTAGATGCTCTTAAAAACACTATCCTACTAGGAAACAGTAGCACCGAGTAAGTGATTCAGCTGCTCGCTCCATCCTTCATGTTAAGTGACTGGTCCCTTTTATTTTGCCAATTTTTCTTATCTTGATGCTACAAAACACAGATGATATGAGCATTTGGCGAATGGCGTGTTTGCTTCTCTTTTTCTCCAAACACATTTTGCCGACCAATACTCAGGGCTGCCGGTGCTGGGAAGATAGATGATCGAAGAGCCACGGCGCTCACGTGGTGGCGTGATCGATTTGTGCAGCGCGGGTGCTTGGGTCAAAGAGAGGGCTGCAATTCGGGTCCGCGCCAGGGCGCCAAGCTCCAGGAGTACTCTCGGTTTTTAATCAAAGGAGGAGACGGCCAAATTTGGTCAGAATACATGACCTGCCCTCTCAGCCTCTGCTCTGCTCTGCCCGCCGTTGGATTGGTCGCCAGCTGCATGCTGCGTTAGCTCTCTCATTCTGGTGAAACTAGGTTTCAAAAGTCTAGACAGATTCTCAAAACGAGCTCTAGTGAAGCTAGGACGCGGTAAATGACGTATCGGCAAAATTTCATCTTTTGACCTTTTTTTATAATTGATCGAGATCTCACCTTAATTTGTAAAAAATTCGGGATCTGACCCTTTCCCTACCGCCGGCGGCCGTGACTCTAGGGTATAACAGCCTACCGCCTAGGTTTCTAGGGTTGCACGCCCTACCGTAAAAAATTTCTAAGTATCGAACACAGTGCATGTGCGCACCTACCATCGGGCACCTCGATGGTAGGGTTGCACATGCTACCGCCAGCCCTGTGGTGATAGGGGTGCGCTGCGCTGACGTGGCCAAGTTGCCTACCGCCAGGGACCTTGAGGTAGGCTGTTATACCCTACCGTCATGGACCTCGGCGGTAGGAAAGTGGTCAGATCCCGAAAGTTTTGCAACAGAGGATTAGATCTAGATCAACTATCAAACAAAGGTCAAAACATGAAATTTAGCCCCTCCCGGCTTCTAGGATGCCTCCGTACTTCAAAACCAACAATCGACTTCTACTATATGATGCTTTCGGATGTGAAAGCTACCATTAAAATGTTGAAAGGAGATGCAACAGTTTTTGGATGTCCGGGTGTGGCTTGAGAAAAGCACGATAGTCCTAAAATTTTGCAGGGGGTCACAGGTGCAATCTGAAAAGTTATTTCGACGAAAGTTGCCCTAAAAATGAATGTAAATTCAGAAACCTCTCAATATGAGATACTCCCTCCGTTCATTTATATAAGACGTTTTAGCAAGTTCAGACAGTGTACTAAACAGTGCAAAGTCAGCTGTCTGAAACGCCTTATAAAAACAATGGAGAAAGTAATATAGGTGTTTGTCCTGTATGAATAATTCGTCCGAGCGTTCTTCTACGCCTCTGTTTCTGATGTATGGTGTATCTTTCAGTTCTGTTTGATACGTCTCCAATGTATCTATAATTTTTTATTGTTCCATGCTGACATATTATCATTCTAGGATACTTTTTGAGTAATAATTTACCAATTTATATTATTTTTGAGCACTAACCTATTGACCCAGTGCCCAGTGCCAGTTCATGTTTTCTGCGTATTTTTTTTTACTTTTCAGGTTTACAGTACTAAACGAAGTCCAATTGCCCCGAATCTTTTTTATGATTTTTTCTGGACCAAAAGAAGGTCTGGAAGCTTCGGGAGAAGACCGGAGGCCGCACGAGGGAGGCACAAGCCAACAGGGCGCGCCCAGGGGGGTGGCCATGCCCTGATGGCTTGTCCCTCCCTGGTGGACCTCCTGAGCCCGTTCTCTGGCCTATAAATTCACATCTATTCCAAAAATGCTAGAGGGCATCCCGCAACTCTTTTTCCGCCGCCGGAAGTCTCTGTTCCGACGTGATCCCATCTGGAGCTCTGTTCCGGCACCCTGCCGGAGGGGGGATCGATCACGGAGGGCCTCTTCATCAACCTTGCTGCCCTCATGATGATGTGTGAGTAGTTCACCACAGACCTACGGGTCAGTAGTTAGTACCTACATCTCTCTCTCTCTCTCTCTATCTATCTTCAATACAATGACCATCGCATCTTCGCTTTGATCTATTCGATGTAATTTTTTTGTACGGTGCGTTTGTTGGGATCCGATGAATTGTGCGTTTATGTTCAGATTATTCATGAAAAGTATTTGAGTCACCTCTGATATATATATTGATTCTTAAGTGCATGATCATTATATCTTCGTAATTCTCTCCCATCTATTGAAATAGTTCGGCCAACTAGATTGATATTTCTTCAGTGAGAGGGATGCGTTGTAGTGGGTTCAATCTAGCGGTGCTCTATATCCCAGTGACAGAAGGGGACGAGTACATCTTTGTATTGTTGCCACTAAGGATAAAACGATGGGGTTAGTTCATATTAATTGAATTCTCTTTGTCTACATCATGTCAATGTTCTCCAACATTACTCTGTTTTACTTAATACTCTAGATGCATGCTGGATAGCGGTCGATGGGTGGAGTAATAGTAATAGGTGCAGGTAGGAGTCAACCTATTTTCTTATGGACGTGATGCATATATACACATGATTATTGTCATGAATATCACATAACTATGCGCTTTTCTATCAACTGCCCAATAGTAATTTGTTTACCCATCGTATGCTTACTTTCATGAGAGATGCCGCTAGGGAAAACTATGGCCCCCGGGTCTATTCACTTATATATTTAAAAAAGCCATCAATACCTTGCTGCCTTTATTTACTTTTTATTTAATTTGCAATTTACAATTATCTACACACTTCACTTGCTTGCAAATAAAGGGATCAAGGGGATTGACAACCCTCTTGCCCGCGTTGGGTGCAAGTTGTTTGCTCTTTTGTGTGCAGCCGCTGAAGATGGTTGTGGATTCATATTCCTATTGGTTCGATAAATCTTGGTTTCATAACTGAGGGAAATACTTACACGTATTGTGCTGCAATTACCCGTTCCTGTTCACGAAAAACCCAATGTAGATCACAAGTTTTAGGAAGGATTTCCGGCGTCGTTGCCGGGTAATATCATCACCAACTATCAAGTAACTTCACACAAATTATCATTCACTTGTTCTTCTTTTTATTTGTTGTTATATTTAGTTTGCTTCATGAAAATTAATAATACGTCTTTGCTTGTTATTAGTTTACTTCTTTGCTTACTAGTTTGCTTGTCTCGCTTGTTTCATTTGCTTGAAGTTGTTAGCATGGCTGATTTTATTATTGAAAGGATGATGGAAGTAATATCCCCAAAGAGGAAACTCCCCCACGGCGAGATGTAAAAATTTTTGTTGCGGGGAAGGGGAATATCATAGGAAAAAGTATCATCCAAGAATTCTTTAACTGTACGGGTACTTTAGCTTGCAAGGATACGCCAATCCTTAAAAGAACTAAAAGTTATGCCGGTGCTATTTCCACTCTTGTACTTAAGCTTGAAAGAAGAATTATGCGTACTCATCCCACTTTGCAAAGACTTTTCTATGATTTACCGGTCATAAAAGACCCTAGAGCCAAAAAGATGGCCACTCTCATTCTCATGCATGAATTTCACTATATAGTACACGGGGCTAGGGATATTTTTGAACACTATAATATGAGTTGTGAAAATCCTATGATAGATGAAATTTTATATAATAAGGACTATATGATGAGGTATGTGTTTCGTGATAACCATTCCTTTGATGAAAATGTTGGGGAACGTTGCATGGGAAACAAAAATTTTCCTACGCACACACAAGATCTGTCCATGGTGATGAGCATCTACGAGAGGGAGAGTGAATCTACATACCCTTGTAGATCGCTAAGCGGAAGCGTTAATAAACGCGGTTGATGTAGTCGAACGTCTTCGCGATCCAAATCGCCGAGCGTCCCGCGATCCAATCACGATCCTTCCGATCTAGTGCCGAACGGACGGCACCTCCGCGTTCAACACACGTACGGCTTGATGACGCCTTCACCTCCTCGATCCAGCGAGCGATGGTGAAGTAGTGGTTGAGTTCCAGCAGCACGACGGCGTGGTGATGGTGGTGAGGAACAATCTCTGCAGGGCTTCGCCAAGCGCTACGGAGATTATGACGGAGGAACTAGAGGGTTAGGGTTGCCGCACACGGCTTGGGGAAATCTTGATGTGTCCCGTGTGCTAGCCCTGCCCCTCTATTTATATGTTGAGCCTTGGGGTCTAAACTTGGAGTAAAAGCCTCCTCTGGGTCGGTTTTGCCCGCACAAGGTCGGTTTGGCCCGCAGGGAAAGAGTCCAACTCGGATCCCTGCCGAACCGTGCACAGCCGCGCACAAGCGGTAGTACCGCTTCACACAAGCGGTAGTACCGCTTGGGCGGTAGTACCGCTTCACACAAGCGGTAGTACCGCTCCGGCGGTAGTACCGCTTCACCAAGCGGTAGTACCGCTTACGCGGCAGCAAAACTACTTTTAGTACCGCTTCACACAAGCGGTACTACCGCTCCGGCGGTAGTACCGCTTCACCAAGCGGTAGTACCGCTTACGCGGCAGCAAAACTACTTTTGCACTTTCCAATACCTTGTGGGCTTTATCCCTTTGGCTCATATAAAGTGTTGCTGCACCCGAACACTTCGGTAAACATCCGGAACCCATTCCGGTGAACTCCGGAACTCTTCCGGAGATCAAAACACTATTATCACATATATCAATCTTTACCTCCGGACTATTCCGGAGATCCTCGTCATGTCCGGGATCTTATCCGGGACTCCGAACAACCTTCGGTCACCAACATAATAACTCAACTTTACTAATCGTCACCAAACGTTAAGTGTGTAGACCCTGCGGGTTCGAGAACTATGTAGACATGACCGAGACACCTCTACGATCAATAACCAATAGCGGGACCTGGATGCCCATATTGGCTCCTACATATTCTACGAAGATCTTTTATCGGTCGAACCTCTATGTCAAGGATTCAGTTAATCCCGTATGCTGTTCCCTTTGTTCTTCGGTATGTTACTTGCCCGAGATTCGATCGTCGGTATCACTATACCTAGTTCAATCTCGTTACCGGCAAGTCTCTTTACTCGTTTCGTAATACAAGATCCTGTGGCTAACTCTTTAGTCACTTTGCTTGCAAGGCTCAATGTGATGTTGTATTACCGAGTGGGCCCTGAGATACCTCTCCGTCACACGGAGTAACAAATCCCAGTCTTGATCCATGCCAACCCAACAGACACCCTCGGAGATACCTGTAGAGCACCTTTATAGTCACCCAGTTACGTTGCGACGTTTGATACACACAAGGTATTCCTCCGGTGTCAGTGAGTTGCATGATCTCATGGTCAAAGGAACAGATACTTGACATGCAGAAAACAATAGCAATAAACTGACACAATCAAATGCTACGTTTACAGTTTGGGTCTTGTCCATCACATCATTCTCCTAATGATGTGATCCCGTTATCAAATGACATCTCATGTCCATGGCTAGGAAACCTTAACCATCTTTGATCAACAAGCTAGTCAACTAGAGGCTTACTAGGGACACAGTGTTGTCTATGTACCCACACATGTATTTGAGTTTCCAATCAATACAATTATAGCATGGATAATAAACGATTATCATGAACAAGGAAATATAATAATAACCAATTTATTATTGCCTCTAGGGCATATTTCCAACAGTCTCCCACTTGCACTAGAGTCAATAATCTAGTTCACATCACTATGTGATTTACATTGTAATGAATCGAACACCCATGCAGTTCTGGTGTTGTTCATGTTTAGCCCTTGGAAGAGGTTTAGTCATCGGATCTGCAACATTTAGATCCGTGTGTACTTTGCAAATATTTATGTCGTCCTCCTTGATGTAATCGCGGATGGAATTGAAACGTCGTTTTATGTGTCTGGTCCTCTTGTGAAATCTTGGTTCCTTGGCTAGAGCAATGGCACCAGTGTTATCACAAAACAGAGTCATTGGGTTAAGCGCACTAGGCACTACTCCAAGATCTGTCATGAACTCCTTCATCCAGACACCTTCCTTCGCCGCCTCCGAGGCAGCGATGTACTCCGCTTCGCATGTAGAATCTGCTACCACGCTTTGCTTGGAACTGCACCAGCTAACCGCACCCCCATTAAGAATAAATACGTATCCGGTTTGCGACTTAGAGTCATCCGGATCAGTGTCAAAGCTTGCATCGATGTAACCCTTTACGACGAGCTCTTGATCACCTCCATAAACGAGAAACATGTCCTTAGTCCTTTTCAGGTACTTCAGGATATTCTTGACCGCCGTCCAGTGTTCCATTCCTGGATCACTTTGAAACCTTCCGGCCATACTTATGGCAAGGCTGACATCGGGTCTTGTGCACAGTATTGCATACATGATAGAGCCTATGGCTGAAGCATAGGGGATGACACTCATCTTTTCTCTATCTTCTGCAGTCACTGGGCATTGAGTCTTACTCAACTTCACACCTTGGAAAACAGGCAAGAACCCCTTCTTGGACTGATCCATTTTGAACTTCTTCAAAATCTTATCAAGGTATGTGCTTTGTGAAAGTCCTATTAAGCGTCTTGATCTATCTCTATAGATCTTGATGCCTAATATGAAAGCAGCTTCTCCTAGGTCCTTCATTGAAAAACTCTTGTTCAAATATTCCTTCACGCTTTCCAACATTTCTATATTGTTTCCAATCAGCAATATGTCATCCACATATAATATTAGAAACGCTATAGAGCTCCCACTCACTTTCTTGTAAATACAAGCTTCTCCGTAAACTTGTATAAACTCGAACGCTTTGATCACCTTATCAAAACGAAGATTCCAACTCCGAGATGCTTGCACCAGTCCATAAATGGATCGCTGGAGTTTGCAAACTTTGTCAGCATTCTCTGGATCGACAAAACCTTCTGGTTGCATCATATACAACTCTTCCTTAAGGTAACCGTTAAGGAACGCTGTTTTGACATCCATCTGCCAAATTTCATAATCGAAAAAGGCAGCTATTGCTAACATGATTCTGACGGACTTAAGCATCGCTACGGGTGAGAAGGTCTCATCGTAGTCAACTCCTTGAACTTGTGAAAAACCCTTTGCCACAAGTCGAGCTTTATAGACGGTGACATTACCGTCCGCGTCCGTCTTCCTCTTAAAGATCCATTTGTTCTGAATGGCCTTACGCCCTTCAGGTAATACTTCCAAAGTCCATACTTTGTTTTCATACATGGATCCCATCTCGGATTTCATGGCCTCTAACCACTTCTCGGAATCCGGGCCCATCATCGTTTCTCCATAGCTCGTAGGTTCATCGTTGTCTAACAACATGACCTCTAAGACAGGGTTGCCGTACCACTCGGGAGCAGTACGCGTCCTTGTCGACCTACGAGGTTCGATAGCAACTTGATCCAAAGCTTCATGATCATCATCATTAACTTCCTCTTCAGCTAATGTAGGCTCCACAGAAACAACTTTCTGCGCTGCGCTACTCTCAGGTTGAAGTAAAGGTTCAACAACCTCATCAAGTTCTATCTTCCTCCCACTCAATTCTTTCGAGAGAAACTCTTTCTCAAGAAATGTTCCGTTTTTAGCGACAAACACTTTGCCTTCGGATCTGAGGTAGAAGGTATACCCAACTGTCTCTTTTGGGTATCCTATGAAGACGCATTTCTCCGCTTTGGGTTCCAGCTTTTCAGGCTGAAGCTTTTTGACATAAGCATCACATCCCCAAACTTTAAGAAACGACAGCTTTGGCTTCTTGCCAAACCAAAGTTCATATGGCGTCGTCTCAACGGATTTCGATGGTGCCCTATTTAAAGTGAATGCAGCTGTCTCTAATGCATAACCCCAAAACGATAGTGGCAAATCGGCAAGAGACATCATAGATCGCACCATATCCAATAAGGTTCGATTACGACGTTCGGACACACCATTACGCTGTGGTGTTCCAGGCGGTGTTAATTGTGAAACAATTCCACACTGTCTTAAGTGACTGCCAAACTCATAACTCAGATATTCTCCTCCTCGATCAGATCGTAGGAATTTAATCTTCTTGTTACGATGATTCTCAACTTCACTCTGAAATTGTTTGAACTTTTCAAATGTTTCAGACTTGTGTTTCATTAAGTAAATATACCCATATCTACTTAAGTCATCAGTGAAGGTGAGAAAGTAACGATAACCACCGCGCGCCTCAATGCTCATCGGACCGCACACATCAGTATGTATGATTTCCAATAAGTCACTTGCCCGTTCCATTGTTCCAGAGAACGGAGTTTTAGTCATCTTGCCCATGAGGCATGGCTCACATGTGTCAAGTGATTCAAAATCAAGTGACTCCAAAAGTCCATCAGCATGGAGCTTCCTCATGCGTTTTACGCCAATATGACCTAAACGGCAGTGCCACAAGAAAGTGGTATTATCATTATCAATTCTACATCTTTTGGCATCAATGTTATGAACATGTGTATCATTACTATCGAGATTCAATAAGAATAAACCCCTCACATCGGGTGCATGACCATAAAAGATATTACTCAAATAAATAGAACAACCATTATTCTCTGATTTAAATGAGTAACCGTCTCGCAATAAACAAGATCCAGATATAATGTTCATGCTTAACGCAGGCACCAAATAACACTTATTTAGGTTCATCACTAATCCCGACGGTAATCGAAGAGCGAGCGTGCCGACGGCGATCACATCAACCTTGGAACCATTTCCCACGCGCATCGTCACTTCGTCCTTTGCCAGCCTCCGTCTATTCCGCAGTTCCTGTTTTGAGTTGCAAATATGAGCAACCGCACCGGTATCAAATACCCAGGCACTACAACGAGAGTTGGTAAGGTACACATCAATAACATGTATATCATATATACCTTGTTTGTTGTTGGCCGCCTTCTTGTCAGCCAAATACTTGGGGCAATTCCGCTTCCAGTGTCCAGTTCCCTTGCAATGAAAACACACAGTTTCTGGTTTGGGTCCAGCCTTGGGTTTCTTCACGAGAGGAGCAACTGCTTTGCCACTCTTCTTGGAGTTACCCTTCTTACCCTTGCCATTTTTCTTGAAACTAGTGGTTTTATTGACTATCAACACTTGATGCTCCTTCTGAATTTCAGACTCAGCGGCTTTCAGCATCGCAAACAGCTCGGCGACTGACTTGTTCATCCCGTGCATGTTATAGTTCAACACGAAGCTCTTGTAGCTAGGTGGCAATGATTGAAGAACTCTGTCAGTGATAGCCTCTGGCGGAAGGGGCATCCCTAACTCAGCCAGACGGGTGGAGTACCCAGACATTCTGAGCACGTGATCACTGATAGACCCGTTCTCCTCCATCTTGCAAGCATAGAATTTATCGGAGATCTCATATCTCTCGATCCGGGCATTCTTCTGAAAGATAAACTTCAACTCCTGGAACATCTCATATGCTCCATGACGTTCAAAATGTCTTTGAAGTCCCGGTTCTAAGCCATACAACATTGCACATTGAACTATTGAGTAATCATCAGAACGAGCCTGCCAGGCGTTCACAACGTCTAGAGACTCAACTGGAGCGGGTGGATCACCAAGCGGTGCATCAAGGACATAAGCCTTCTGGGAAGCCGTAAGGATAATCCTTAGATTACGGGCCCAGTCCACAAAGTTACTTCCATCATCTTTCAACTTAGCTTTCTCTAGGAACGCATTAAAATTCAGGGGTGCTACTGCGCGAGCCATGATCTACAACATAAATATAGCAAAGACAACTTAGACTATTGTTCTAGATAATGAGTTTAGTTAATCAAATTACTTAAAAACTCCCACTCAAATTGACATCCCTCCGGTCATTCGAGTGTAACATGATCCAAATCCACCAACTCAAGTCCGATCATCACGTGAGTTGAGGTGGTTTCAATGGTGAACATCTTCATGTTGATCATATCTACTATATGACTCATGTTCGACCTTTCGGTCTCTTGTGTTCCGAGGCCATGTCTGTACATGCTAGGCTCGTCAAGTTTAACCCGAGTGTTCCGCACGTGTAACATGGCTTACACCCGTTGTATGCGAACGTAGAGTCTATCACACCCGATCAATACGGCGTGTCTCGAAACGACGAACTTTCGCAACGGTGCACACTTGGGGAGAACACAATTTTATCTTGAAATTTAAGTGAGGGATCACCTTATAATGCTACCGTCGTCCTAAGCAAAATAAGATGCATAAAAGGATTAACATCACATGCAAATCATAAGTGACATGATATGGCCATGAACTTGTGCTTTTGATCTCCATCTCCAAAGCACCGGCATGATCTCCATCGTCACCGGCATGACACCATGATCTCCATCATCTTGATCTCCATCAACGTGTCGCCATAAGGTTGTCGCGCCGACTGTTGCTTCCACGACTATTGCTAACGTTTAGCGATAAAGTAAAGCATTACATAGCGCTTAATGATTGACACGCAGGTCATACAATAATTAAAGACAACTCTATGGCTCCTGCCAGTTGCCGTACTCATCGACATGCAAGTCGTGATATTCTATACAACACATGATCATCTCATACATCACATATATCTCATCATGTAATTGGCCATATCACATCACAACATACCCTGCAAAAACAAGTTAGACGTCCTCTAATTGTTGTTGCAAATTTTACGTGGCTGCTACGGGTTTGCAAGAACCGTTCTTACCTACGCAAAACCACAACGTGGTGTAGTGATTGCTTTTTGATCTTCTAAAAGAACCCTCTTCATTGAAATCGATTCAACTAAAGTGAGAGAGACAGACACCCGCTAGCCATCTTTATGCAACGAAGTTACATGTCAGTTGAAGGAACCTGTCTCGCGTAAGTGTACGCGTAATGTCGGTCCGGGCCGCTTCATCTCACAGTACCGCCGAATCAAATATCAACTAGTAACGGCAAGCAATATGTATACACCCACGCCCACAACTCGTTTGTGTTCTACTCGAGATCTCATCTACGCATAGACCTGGCTCATGATGCCACTGTTGGGGAACGTTGCATGGGAAACAAAAATTTTCCTACGCACACACAAGATCTGTCCATGGTGATGAGCATCTACGAGAGGGAGAGTGAATCTACATACCCTTGTAGATCGCTAAGCGGAAGCGTTAATAAACGCGGTTGATGTAGTCGAACGTCTTCGCGATCCAAATCGCCGAGCGTCCCGCGATCCAATCACGATCCTTCCGATCTAGTGCCGAACGGACGGCACCTCCGCGTTCAACACACGTACGGCTTGATGACGCCTTCACCTCCTCGATCCAGCGAGCGATGGTGAAGTAGTGGTTGAGTTCCAGCAGCACGACGGCGTGGTGATGGTGGTGAGGAACAATCTCTGCAGGGCTTCGCCAAGCGCTACGGAGATTATGACGGAGGAACTAGAGGGTTAGGGTTGCCGCACACGGCTTGGGGAAATCTTGATGTGTCCCGTGTGCTAGCCCTGCCCCTCTATTTATATGTTGAGCCTTGGGGTCTAAACCTGGAGTAAAAGCCTCCTCTGGGTCGGTTTTGCCCGCACAAGGTCGGTTTGGCCCGCAGGGAAAGAGTCCAACTCGGATCCCTGCCGAACCGTGCACAGCCGCGCACAAGCGGTAGTACCGCTTCACACAAGCGGTAGTACCGCTTGGGCGGTAGTACCGCTTCACACAAGCGGTAGTACCGCTCGGGCAGTAGTACCGCTTCACACAAGCGGTAGTACCGCTCCGGCGGTAGTACCGCTTCACCAAGCGGTAGTACCGCTTACGCGGCAGCAAAACTACTTTTGCACTTTCCAATACCTTGTGGGCTTTATCCCTTTGGCTCATATAAAGTGTTGCTGCACCCGAACACTTCGGTAAACATCCGGAACCCATTCCGGTGAACTCCGGAACTCTTCCGGAGATCAAAACACTATTATCACATATATCAATCTTTACCTCCGGACTATTCCGGAGATCCTCGTCATGTCCGGGATCTTATCCGGGACTCCGAACAACCTTCGGTCACCAACATAATAACTCAACTTTACTAATCGTCACCAAACGTTAAGTGTGTAGACCCTGCGGGTTCGAGAACTATGTAGACATGACCGAGACACCTCTACGATCAATAACCAATAGCGGGACCTGGATGCCCATATTGGCTCCTACATATTCTACGAAGATCTTTTATCGGTCGAACCTCTATGTCAAGGATTCAGTTAATCCCGTATGCTGTTCCCTTTGTTCTTCGGTATGTTACTTGCCCGAGATTCGATCATCGGTATCACTATACCTAGTTCAATCTCGTTACCGGCAAGTCTCTTTACTCGTTCCGTAATACAAGATCCTGTGGCTAACTCTTTAGTCACTTTGCTTGCAAGGCTCAATGTGATGTTGTATTACCGAGTGGGCCCTGAGATACCTCTCCGTCACACGGAGTAACAAATCCCAGTCTTGATCCATGCCAACCCAACAGACACCCTCGGAGATACCTGTAGAGCACCTTTATAGTCACCCAGTTACGTTGCGACGTTTGATACACACAAGGTATTCCTCCGGTGTCAGTGAGTTGCATGATCTCATGGTCAAAGGAACAGATACTTGACATGCAGAAAACAATAGCAATAAACTGACACGATCAAATGCTACGTTTACAGTTTGGGTCTTGTCCATCACATCATTCTCCTAATGATGTGATCCCGTTATCAAATGACATCTCATGTCCATGGCTAGGAAACCTTAACCATCTTTGATCAACAAGCTAGTCAACTAGAGGCTTACTAGGGACACAGTGTTGTCTATGTACCCACACATGTATTTGAGTTTCCAATCAATACAATTATAGCATGGATAATAAACGATTATCATGAACAAGGAAATATAATAATAACCAATTTATTATTGCCTCTAGGGCATATTTCCAACAGAAAATACCAGTAAAGAAGTTCCTCCTATTCATATTATCCAACAAGTCTTCAATGCTATCAATAAGAAATATTCTTGGATAGTAAGAGAAAATACGGAAGGCTTTAAAGAGAGTAGCATTAAGAATGCCATGATATTACTTGATGATGCGTTTTCAATTGTCTTGGAAAATCTTGCTCCGCAAGAGGATAATATTAAGGAGGATGTCTGATACGGGGCAAACCCGTGGGTGTCGATCTTTCACGAATTGGAGGGGGATTCCACGAAGAACACGGGGAAGAACGAGGAGAAATCACAAGAGAAACAGTCAAGAACAAGTCCAATCACACATCCACTAGACTCACATCCACACAAGATCCACAAAGGTACAAGAACAACAAAGGGAAAGAGGATACATGGTAGAGTTCATCCTAAATCCCATGGGCAGACGAGGCCTTGAAATCCCAGAGGATCTTCCCTAGAAAGAGTATATATAGTCCAAGGGGTAAGTGGGGAATACATGAGTCGTGACTCCTTTTACTGCGCAGATGAAGGGCGGTTGTACCGGCCACAACACCGGTTGTACCGCTTGGGGCGGTTGTACCATTGCCTGGTGGCGTCCTGGGCATTGGGAGGGAGGTTGTACCGGTGGTTGGACCGGTTGTACCGGTAATGGAGAAGCTGACGAAACAACCGGGGCGGTACCGGTCTCAAACCGCTTCAAAATAGAAGATTGGGTGATCTTGGAGCGGTAGTTGGCGGTAGTGGACCGGTTGTACCGGTTGACCGGTAGTTGACCGGTAGTTGACCGGTCGTACCTCTAATTCCTGCGCTGGCACAAATGCTCTTCTTCTGTAGCGACCCGACCCGATAAGGATCGGAGTCTCTATGCTTAAGTGTCATCCCTGGATCGGTATGCTGACACACACAGTACTCGAGGATTTACAACAGAGTTCAATCACACACTTTATTACATCGAGATCCTAAAAAGAGTTTTTATTACAATAATGTGGCCTAAAGCCAAATAAAACAAAATAATGCGGAAGCAAGTAAGTGTAACGAGTCCATCAACTCCACGAGCAAGCTGAGTGCAGAACAATGACCTATCGCACCTTCTTCCTCATCGGACAAATCTGCAACATGATAGGTTGCAGCCGTGTAGGTCAGTACATGGAATGTACTAGCAAGTCACATCATAAGAGTGTAATGAGCCTACTTGTACATGCAATTTGGCTGGTGGAAAGCTCTAAGTTTAATTTTTCATAAAGCTATTTTTTCCCTATCAAATTTTATTCTATCTCTACAAATTTCATAGGACTGAGATGGAAACCCCAACTCAATCCATTCCCAAAATTGCATCAATACCCAGTTGGTTAAATTAAGAGTGATGAGATCTCCCAATATCTCCACTACTAAAAGCTCAAGTTGTCCATAACCGGGGACACGGCTAATCGATTAGATTGACACTCTGTAGAGGTTGCGCACATTTCATCACAAGACTCGACCACCTCCTTGATCGGAAGATCGAGACATAGTCTTTCGCAAGCATTTCCTCTAACCCGCGGATAGGCCGGTACACCTACATCATCTACATCTGCTAGCCTATCCCGGAAGAAGTCACACCATCTACTCAACTAAGCCAGAGCCCATATTGGCTTGTGGCTGCACACGGAAGCTTCTAGACATGAAAACAAGGTTGATCCCTTTGAGCCTGGGTGGACGGACCACTAGTGTGCACTCCCATGGATTCCCATGAATGCTCCCACTATTATTCACCACCATACAAACCAATTTCCACCCAGGTAGTTCATTTAAGTCTTGGTCCTAATTACTACTTTGTCACTTATATCTCAATGTGAAAGCACTCCCCAATCCATGTCTACTTGGCGATGCATTATAATTTAACACGGTGGCGACAAAGATATACGGTTCAGACCTACCTCAAATGAACTACTGGGTGCAAGCATAGCCCTCGGCATAAAATTTCTACCATGCAATCCTACAACAAAGGACTACGTGCATATATAAAAACGTAGGTAAAACAGGTATGATCAAAATATAACTTGCCTTCGTGCTGAGTGTGAAGTTCTAGGGAGTGGTAGTACTCCGCTTCACGCTCTGGACAATCTATCGCAAAAGTAAAATACAAACACATAAACAAACATTCATACAATTCAAAGTAACATGCAACAAAAATATTTGCAAAAGCCAAATAAAATCCAACACACGTCATTAGCATGAAAATTTTCAAAGTATAAAACCACGAGTGAAAAACATGGTTCAAAATTTGTGACGTGCACTAATGTGCCTACAAGGAATACTAGTAAAATTATAATGAACAGAAACTAATTGTGTAGAAAATACTGTGGAAAAAGTTCATGGCATAGGATTTAGTTTGTGTGACGCAGTGCAAAAAGAATCACTTCAAAAGGATATACGGTTTGGGAGATAAGGCCTAATGAAGTTTAAATTCAAATCTGAAATAAATTCAAATTTGAACTTATAAAAGTTTGCAAAGATAGGTTCTCTGGATAGAACTATTCGAGACGAAAAATTAGCCGTTAGTTTCATCTCGTTTGGATCTACGGTTAAAAAGTTAAGGCCGTTTGAAGTTTTGAAACAAATCTGAAAAAAACTGCTACATCAGCGTTTTCTGAAAACACTAAAGTCTGAATGTTCGCGGCTAGAGCGCGACGTGGACAGCTCTGGTTTGTCGGCTGCGTTCGCCGCGGCGGCTAGGCGGTGAACATTTGTGAATTAGGTAAAACGACCTGGTTCGGCTAAACTAAAGGAAAAATCGACGTTCGATTTAAATAAACCGCACGGTTTAGATTAAAATGCGGTTAACCGCGTACCTCTTCGATCTAATAAAAAACCATCTAATCTAATCTACAGGAACCGTACGAGGGGGAGGCGGGGCTTACAGAGCTAACGGCGTGGAGTTGGGCAGGGACTTGGCGGTGGCGGGGCGGCGGCTCCGGCGATCACCGGCGTCAGCGGAGAGACGAGGGAGGTGCGTCTCGGCGAGGGCCTTCGGGCGGTGGTGGCGCTAGGTGGTGGCAACGACCGGAGAGAGCGGTTGGAGCTCCTGTCCTCCGGCGAACTTCGGCGGCGCAGGTCGTCGGGGCGGCTGCTCCGGTATGACCTAGGTGGCAAAAACATGTCAGAGAGATGCGGGAAGACGTGGCGGTCCGATTTTGCGAAGTAATAGAGGCAGGGGAGGTTCACCGGCGTCGGAAACGTCGACGGGGAGCTTTGGCTCCGGCGAGATGCAAACGGACGGGGCGAGCGGCGAGAGGTCGAGCGAGATAGCTGAATGAGACGAGGGGTCTCAAGGCTCTTTATAGGCACGGCTAGGAGGTGCGGGGCTGAGGGATAATCTCTATCCCGAGAGCTTCGCCCGACAGGTGCGGACGCGCTCGCGCGGCTCTATCCCATGTTGTGCGGGAGGTTAGGGATGACCTAGGGTCGGGGCCCCACTGGCAAGCGTGAGAGAGAGGGAGAGATGAGCGAGAGGAGGTGCGAGCGAACGTGGGGAGGCTCGGGATCGAGCGGGCGTGGGCGCTGGGCCTGGCTGGTTACTGGGCCGGCCAGCCTGGCTCCCTTGTGTGCGTGTTTGCGTTTTTTTCTAGAAAACTTATCTTTTTTTGATCCAAATCAGAAGTAGAAAAATATACCACAAAATTCCTAAAATCCTTATTGATAATATAGAGCACAAGGAACATTAATTCCTGGTCTTAATATTTAGAAAATATTTTCCTAATGCAATAATTTAACTTCGGCTAACTAAATAATTTTAAATGCAACTTTAAAACACCAAATGTAATTCAAATGCTTTCCCACTCATTTATATTTTGAGGAAGTCATATTGTCCTCTCTCTATTATTTTATGTGAGTGGAAAAACTTTGAACATCATAAACTCCAAAATGCAATAAATCATGAGATGCAATATGATTCTATTAACATCCAAATTTAATAAAATTGGGATGTTACAAACCTACACCCCTTAAGATGAATCTCGTCCTTGAGATTCGGGTTGGCCAGCAAAAAGGTGAGGATGGTCACGCTTGAGGTCTTCTTCTCGTTCCCAAGTAGCTTCCTCCTCGGTGTGGCGACTCCACTGAACCTTGCAGAACTTGATGATCTTGGTACGAGTTATTCTCTTGGTTGTCTCAACAATCTTAACAGGCTTCTCCTCATAAGTCAGATCGTTCTCCAACTGAATTGCTTCTAGAGGCACTGTATCTCTCAAAGAAATATCTGCCTTCTCTGCATGACACCTCTTCAGCAGGGAAACATGAAACACATCATGAACTCTTCACAAGCCATCTGGTAGTTCCAACTTGTATGCAACTTCTCCTCTGCGTTCCAAAACTTTGTATGGCCCCACTAATCGTGGTGCTAACTTTCCTTTGACTCCAAATCTCTTAATACCTCGAAGTGGAGATACTCGAAGATATGCTCTATCTCCCACTTCATAAATCACTTCCTTGCGTTTAGCGTCGACATAACTCTTCTGTCTGGACTGAGCTATCTTGAGTCTATCACGGATCAACTTGACCTTCTCCTCAGAATCTCTGATCAAATCTGATCCAAACAATTTGCGATCTCCAACTCCATCCCACATCAACGGTGTTCTGCACTTCCTCCCATATAATGCCTCGAAAGGGGTCATCTGCAAACTGGCTTGATAGTTGTTGTTGTACGAGAACTCTGCATAAGGTAAGTTATCATCCCAACTAGACCCGTAGTCTAGTGTACAAGCTCTCAACATGTCCTCCAGAATCTGATTTACTCTCTCTGTCTGCCCATCTGTTTGTGGATGGAAAGCTGTACTGAACTCCAGCCTGGTACCCAAAGTTTCGTGTAACTGATGCCAAAACTTTGAAGTAAATTGTGTTCCTCTATCTAATACAATGGTCCTCGGAACTCCATGTAGACATACGATCCTGGTCATATATATCTCCGCCATCTTGGCACTTGTATAGGTAGTCCTCACTAGGATGAAGTGAGCAACCTTGGTCAAGCGATCAACAATTACCCAAATGGAATCATAACCTGAACGGGTCCTGGGTAATCCCGTGATGAAGTCCATGCCAAGTTTGTCCCATTTCCAATCTGGTATCGGTAATGGCTGAAGTAAACCTGGTGGTTTCTGATGCTCTACCTTTACTCTCTGACATACATCACATATTGCTACATACTCAGCAATTTCCCTCTTCATACCGGTCCACCAAAAACTTTCCTTCAAGTCCAAATACATCTTGGTGTTTCCCGTGTGTATCGAGTAAGGCGAATTGTGAGCCTCCTGAAGAATCAATTTCCCGATCTCTGCATCATTGGGCACGCAAATACGTTGCTCAAACCATACGGTTCCATGCTCATCCGCACGGAATCCTTCGGTCTTCCCTTTGCTGATCCTCTCCTTTATCTCAGCAATACCTTGATCCAACATCTGAGCTTCTCTGATTCTTCCCAACAAGGTGGACTGAACTGGCAACATAACCTCTTGGAACTATTTCCAAGTGGAGATCTCTAAGGTCATCACACAACTCGTGAGGTAATCCTCCTACGATAAGAGTGTTAACATAACTCTTACGGCTCAAAGCATCCGCCACGACATTAGCTTTTCCTGGATGATAATGCAAACTTATGTCATAATCCTTGATGAGCTCCAAACATCTCTTTTGCCTGAGGTTCAACTCTTTCTGCGTGAAGATATATTTCAAACTCTTGTGATTGGTGTAAACATCACATTGATTCCCAATAAGGAAATGCCTCCAGGTCTTGAGTGCATGTACCACTGCTGCTAACTCCAAATCATGCGTGGCATAGTTCAACTCATGAGGTCGAAGCTTACGTGAAGTATAAGCTACAACCTTTCCTTCTTGCATAAGCACGCTTCTGAGTCCTTGGCGTGAAGCGTCGCAATACACTTGAAAATCCTTGTGTATATTTGGCAGAATTAGCACTGGGGCTGTAACCAAACGTTTCTTCAACTCCTGGAAACTGGCCTCACATTCCTCAGTCCAAATATACTTGGTGTCCTTCGTCAACAACTCTGATATGGGTTTTGCAATCTTGGAGAAATTCTCAATGAACCTCCAATAATACCCTGCAAGTCCAAGGAAACTGCGAATCTCACTGACTGATGTAGGGCCTGCCATTCTGTGACTGCTTCTACCTTGGAAGGGTCCACGACTACTCCTTCTCCTGACACAACATGCCTGAGAAATCCGACTTCCTTCAACCAAAACTCACACTTGCTGAATTTGGCATAAAGTTGGTGTTCTCTGAGCTTCTCCAGAACTAAGCGCAGATGTTTTGCGTGCTCCTCCTCATTCTTGGAGAAAACCAATATATCATCAATGAATACCACAACAAACTTATCCAATAACTCCATGAATACCTTGTTCATCATGCTCATAAAATAGGCAGGGGCATTAGTCAAACCAAAAGACATGACTCTATACTCATAAAGCCCATACCTCGTGGTAAAAGCTGTCTTAGGTATATCCTTCTCATGGATCTTCAACTGATGATAACCCGATCGAAGATCGATCTTGGAGAAAACACTAGCTCCTTCTAGCTGGTCAAACAAATCATTGATCATTGGCAACGGATACTTGTTCTTGATGGTCACCTCGTTGAAGGAACGATAATCCACACACATCCTCAAGGTTCCATCCTTCTTCTCCACTAAGAGTACTGGGGCTCCCCAAGGTGATGAACTCGGGAAAATATACCCCTTCTCCAGTAACTCCTCAATCTGCTTCTTGACTTCCGCTAGATCATTAGCGGGCATCCTGTATGGCCTCTTGGAGATAGGTCCTGTGCCTGGTAGTAACTCAATGAGAAACTCAATCTCCCGATCCGGTGGCATACCGGGTAACTCCTCTGGAAATACATCGGGATAATCCTTTACCACTGGTACTTCTTCCTGGACAACTCCCGTAAGAGAGTTCACATGAGTCCTCTTAGACTTAAGCCTGGATACATACTTGATCCTTTCCTTCTCTGGAGTGGTGAGAAGAATCGATCTACTGGCACAATAAATGCTTCCCTCGTACTTGGACATCCAATCCATACCTAGGATCACATCTAGCCCTTGTGACTCAAGTACAATCATATCTGTGGGAAAAACATGTCCCTCTATGTTCAAAGGTAACTGAAAACACCCCTGACTAGTCATAGACTCTGCTCCTGGGGAACTCACTAGAATAGGTGACTTAAGAGCTACGGTAGGCAACTTATGCTTATCCACAAATCCCCTTGATATGAATGAATGCGATGCACCAGTGTCAAATAGAATGAGTACTGGAAATGAATTAACCAAGAACTTACCAATCACTACATCCGGTTGCTCATAGACTTCTTCCACATTGACATGGTTCACATGCCCCTTAGTGAAAGGATTGGGCTTCTTGCCTCCAGAACTTCCATTGACATTCCCATTCTGCAGCTCGGGACACTCATTGGAGTAGTGTCCTGTCTTCTTGCACTTGAAGCAGGTGATGTGACTCAGATCCTTCCTCACTGGTGTAGCAGGATTCGGGTGATGGTGGTTCCGCTCCCTCCATTCCCATTGCCATTCTTATGGCCATTGTGGTTGTGTCCATTGCCTCCATGCTGAGAATGACCACCATGGTTATGATGGTTGTGCCTTCCAAACTTACTGTGTCCTGAACCAGAATATCCTGAGAAAGGGGCGGAGCGAGGCTTCTGCTGAGTTCCGGACTGAAACTTGCCTTGACCATATTTCCTCTTGCGATTTTCCATCTGCTGATGCTTGCCCTCCAGAGTGATTGCCTTGTCCATCAACTCTTGATAGTTCTCAAAAGTCGCTACCATCAACTGAACTCCCAGCTCATCATTCAGTCCCTCCAGAAACTTCTCTTGTTTAGCTGCATCGGTCGCCACGTCACCTGGAGCATAACGAGACAACCTGCTGAAGTCATCAACATACTCTGACACTGTGCGACCTCCTTGGCGCAAGTTGTAGAACTCCCTCTTCTTGAGAGCCATAGCTCCCGCTGAAACATGAGCAGTGCGGAACGCCTGTTGGAACTGAGCCCAAGTCACATTCTCCATGGGGTACGTGGCGGTGTAGTTCTCCCACCACGAAGCTGCTGGTCCATCCAGTTGGTGAGAGGCAAACCTCACCTTCTCCCGATCAGTGCATCCTGTTGTGGCCAGCTTCCTACCCATGTTGCGAACCCAGTCATCTGCGACGATCGGCTTCGGGATGCTCGTGAAGATTGGAGGATTCAGCCTCAGAAAATGGGTAAGGCTGTCAATTGGTGGTGGAGGTGGAGGTGGCGGTGGAGGCGGGTTGTTGTTGTTCTGGTTCATATTCTGCATCAACAGTTGTATCATCTGGTTCTGGGTCTGAAGTAACTGTTCCAAGGTGGGTGGGATATCATTCCCTGAGCCACTCCCGGAAGGGTCGCGCCTTGGTGGCATCTGTTAGGTCATCATAGATGAGGTATAGATAGAATTAGGCCTAAGGAAGAAAGTCTACCCATATGCAAATGATGGCAATAAAAATCCAAATCACTCCAATTCAATTCAATCAAAGAGTTCACACGAAACAAATCTAAGGCGAGCCATGTCACAAGATTTGACAAGGTCCCATAGATAAAACAAATCAAATACTAATCGAATATCGAATCTCTCATGGTTGTCTAAATCTACTCCTCATCGGAAGAGACCAAGTCTACCAAGTTGATATCAGCTCCAGCTGCATCACTCTGTATCTCCTCATCATCGTCCTCATAGTCCTTGTTCTGACTGACGTAGGCCCCGTAAGAGTGGTCCTCCTAGAGATTCTCCCCGTTGTCGAGCTTTTCCTCAGCTTCATCTAGTTGAAGCTTCAAGTCGTCAAACTTATCCTGCGGTGCATCGAGCTCCTCCTCGTGTTCTGCGCGAGCGTTCTGGAGTTCTTCTTCCAGCTTGGCCTTGCGGGTCATCAGGTTGTGGGTGGTGATGAGGCTGAGTCCCATCTGTTCCTTCATCCTGCTGATGAGCTCCTCCAGGTCCTCAATGTGTGATGTGATGGTGTCGTCCTCCCTGGAGCGCACCACATCCCCATCCGAGTCGCGGCGCGCGTACATGACGTAGTTACTCCTCCTAAGATCCTCGAGGTATTCCTCCCAGATGCGCCCAAGTGCAAAGAGGGCGGCGATCCCCTTGCCAATGCCCCATGACGCTACATCCACGTAGAAGTCGATCGGCTCGGTGGCGTCTCCAAATGTTTAACCTGGAATGTGGACGTCAATCCTCCAGCGCATCTCCTCGGGTAGAGTGGCCGTGAAGGTCCCGGTGAAGGTGGGCAGTGCAATGCGCGTATGACCCACGACATTCATCACCTGCCTTCCGAAGGGGATAGTCGCGTCGGGCTGAGCAAACTCAACGATGGGAGTCGACATCTACAGTTTGAAAGAGAGGAGAAATTAGTAATGAAGCAGGGAAAAGCATAAGACCAAAACTGGAGGTATAAAAGAGTTTTAAAATAGGGTTTTTATCCTATGGCTTTCCATTTTCTAGGGTCGCGTCCTACAGTCAACGTGTGCTCTGATACCATCTTGTAGCGACCCGACCCAGTAAGGATCGGAGTCTCTGCGCTTAAGTGTCATCCCTGGATCGATATGCTGACACACACGGTACTCGAGGATTTACAACAGAGTTCAATCACACACTTTATTACATCGAGATCCTCAAAAGAGTTCTTATTACAATAATGTGGCCTAAAGCCAAATAAAACAAAATAATGCGGAAGCAATTAAGTGTAACGAGTCCATCAACTCCACGAGCAAGCTGAGTGCAGAACAACGACCTATCGCACCTTATTCCTCGTCGGACAAATCTGCAACATGATAGGTTGCAGCCGTGTAGGTCAGTACATGGAATGTACTGGCAAGTCACATCATAAGAGTGTAATGAGCCTACTTGTACATGCAATTTGGCTGGCGGAAAGCTCTAAGTTTAATTTTGCATAAGGCTAGTTTTTCCCTATCAAATTTTATTTTATCTCTACAAATTTCATAGGAATGAGATGGATACCCCAACTCAATCCATTCCCAAAGTTGCATCAATACCCAGTTGGTTAAATTAAGAGTGATGAGATCTCCCAATATCTCCACTACTAAAAGCTCAAATTGTCCATAACCGAGGACACCGCTAATCGATTAGATTGACACTCTGTAGAGGTTGCACACTTTTCCCCACAAGACTTGACCACCTCCTTGATCGGAAGATCGAGCCATAGTTTTTCGAAAGCATTCCCTCTAACCCACGGATAGGCCGGTACACCTACATCATCTACATCTGCTAGCTTATCCCGGAAGAGGTCACACCATCTACTCAACTAAGCCAGAGCCCATATTGGCTTGTGGCTGCACACGGAAGCTTCTAGACATGAAAACAAGGTTGATCCCTTTGAGCCTGGGTGGACGGACCACTAGTGTGCACTCCCATGGATTCCCATGAATGCTCCCACTGTACTTCGCCGCCATACAAACCAATTTCCACCCAGGTAGTTCATTTAAGTCTTGGTCCTAATTACTACTTTGTCACTCGTATCTCAATGTGAAAACACTTCCCAATCCACGTCT
Source organism: Elymus sibiricus (assembly GCA_039707655.1). NCBI lineage: Eukaryota > Viridiplantae > Streptophyta > Magnoliopsida > Poales > Poaceae > Elymus > Elymus sibiricus. The sequence continues at coordinate 155,247,339 of CM077669.1, forward strand.
ACTTGGCGAAGTATTATAATTTAACACGGTGGTGACAAAGATGTACGGTTCGGACCTACCTCAAATGAACTACTGGGTGCAAGCATAGCCCTCGGCATAAAATTACTACCATGCAATCTTACAACAAAGGACTACGTGCATATATAAAAACATAGGTAAAACAGGTATGATCAAAATGTAACTTGCCTTCGCGCTGAGAATGAAGTTCTTGTTGGGGAACGTTGCATGGGAAACAAAAAATTTCCTACGCACACACAAGATCTATCCATGGTGATGAGCATCTACGAGAGGGAAAGTGAATCGACATACCCTTGTAGATCGCTAAGTGGAAGCGTTAAGAAACGCGGTTGATGTAGTCGAACGTCTCCGCGATCCAAATCGCAAGTCGTCCCTCGATCCGATCACGAACTAGTGCCGAACGGACGGCACCTCCGCGTTCAACACACGTACGGCTTGATGACGCCTTCACCTCCTCGATCCAGCGAGCGATGGTGAAGTAGTAGATGAGTTCCGGCAGCACGACGGCGTGGTGATGTTGGTGTGGAACAATCTCTGCAGGACATCGCCAAGCACGACGGAGATTATGACGGGAGAACTAGAGAGTTAGGGTTGTCGACACACGGCTTGGGAAATCTTAATGTGTCCCGTGTGCTAGCCCTGCCCCTCTATTTATATGTTGAGCCTTGGGGTCTAAACTTGGAGTAAAAGCCTCCTCTAGGTCGGTTTTTCCCGCACAAGGTCGGTTTGGCCCGCAGGGAAAGAGTCCAACTCGGATCCCTGCAGTACCGCGCACAAGCGGTAGTACCGCTCACGAGCGGTAGTACCGCTTGAGCGGTAGTACCGCTTCACACAAGCGGTAGTACCGCTTATGCGGTAGTACCGCTTCACACAAGCGGTAGTACTGCCTTACCAGCGGCAGTACCGCTTAAGGCAGCAGCAAAACTTCCTTTTGCACTTTCCAATACCTCGTGGGCTTTACCCCTTTGGCTCATATAAAGTGTTGCTGCACCCGAACACTTCAGTAAACATCCGGAACCTCTTCCGGTGAATTCCGGAACCCTTCCGGAGATCAAAACACTATTATCACATATATCAATCTTTACCTCCGGACTCTTCCGGAGATCCTCGTCATGTCCGGGATCTTATCTGGGACTCCGAACAACCTTCGGTCACCAACAAAATAACTCAACTATACTAATCGTCACCAAATGTTAAGTGTGTAGACCCTGCGGGTTCGAGAACTATGTAGATATGACCGAGACACCTCTACGATCAATAACCAATAGCGGGACCTGGATGCCCATATTGGCTCCTACATATTCTACGAAGATCTTTATCGGTCGAACCTCTATGTCAAGGATTCAGTTAATCCCGTATACTGTTCCCTTTGTTCTTCGGTATGTTACTTGCCCGAGATTCGATCGTCGGTATCTCTATACCTAGTTCAATCTCGTTACCGGCAAGTCTCTTTACTCGTTCTGTAATACAAGATCTCGTGGCTAACACTTTAGTCACATTGCTTGCAAGGCTCATTGTGATGTTGTATTACCGAGTGGGCCCTGAGATACCTCTCCGTCACACGGAGTAACAAATCCCAGTCTTGATCCATGCCAACCCAACAGACACCCTCGGAGATACCTGTAGAGCATCTTTATAGTCACCCAGTTACGTTGCGACGTTTGATACACACAAGGTACTCCTCCGATGTCAGGGAGTTGCATGATCTCATGGTCATAGGAACAGATACTTGACATGCAGAAAACAATAGCAATAAACTGACACGATCATATGCTACGTTCGTAGTTTGGGTCTTGTCCATCACATCATTCTCCCAATGATGTGATCCCATTATCAAATGACATCTCATGTCCATGGCTAGGAAACCTTCACCATCTTTTGAACAACGAACTAGTCAACTAGAGGCTTACTAGGGACACAGTGTTGTCTATGTACCCACACATGTATTTGAGTTTTCAATCAATACAATTATAGCATGGATAATAAACGATTATCGTGAACAAGGAAATATAATAATAACCAATTTATTATTGCCTCTAGGGCATATTTCCAACAGTCTCCCACTTGCACTAGAGTCAATAATCTAGTTCACATCACTATGTGATTTTCATTGTAATGAATCGAACACCCATGCAGTTCTGGTGTTGTTCATGTTTAGCCCTTGGAAGAGGTTTAGTCATTGGATCTGCAACATTCAGATCCGTGTGTACTTTGCAAATATTTATGTCGTCCTCCTTGATGTAATCGCGGATGGAATTGAAACGTCGCTTTATGTGTCTGGTCCTCTTGTGAAATCTTGGTTCCTTGGCTAGAGCAATGGCACCAGTATTATCACAAAACAGAGTCATTGGGTTAAGCGCACTAGGCACTACTCCAAGATCTGTCATGAACTCCGTCATCCAGACACCTTCCTTCGCCGCCTCCGAGGCAGCGATGTACTCCGCTTCGCATGTAGAATCAGCTACCACGCTTTGCTTGGAACTGCACCAGCTAACCGCACCCCCATTAAGAATAAATACGTATCCGGTTTGTGATTTAGAATCATCCGGATCAGTGTCAAAGCTTGCATCGACGTAACCCTTTACGACGAGCTCTTGACCACCTCCATAAACGAGAAACATGTCCTTAGTCCTTTTCAGGTACTTCAGGATATTCTTGACTGCCGTCCAGTGTTCCATTCCTGGATCACTTTGAAACCTTCCGACCATACTTATGGCAAGGCTGACATCGGGTCTTGTGCACAGCATTGCATACATGATAGAGCCTATGGCTGAAGCATAGGGGAAGACACTCATCTTTTCTCTATCTTCTGCAGTCACTGGGCATTGAGTCTTACTCAACTTCACACCTTGCAATACAGGCAAGAACCCCTTCTTGGACTGATCCATTTTGAACTTCTTCAAAACTTTGTCAAGGTATGTGCTTTGTGAAAGTCCTATTAGGCGCCTCGATCTATCTCTATAGATCTTGATGCCTAATATGAAAGCAGCTTCTCCTAGGTCCTTCATTGAAAAACTCTTGTTCAAATATTCCTTCACGCCTTCCAACATTTCTATATTGTTTCCAATCAGTAATATGTCATCCACATATAATATTAGAAACGCTATAGAGCTCCCACTCACTTTCTTGTAAATACAAGCTTCTCCGTAAACTTGTATAAACTCGAACGCTTTGATCACCTCATCAAAGCGAAGATTCCAACTCCGAGATGCTTGCACCAGTCCATAAATGGATCGCTGGAGTTTGCAAACTTTGTCAGCATTCTCTGGATCGACAAAACCTTCTGGTTGCATCATATACAACTCTTCCTTAAGGAAACCGTTAAGGAACGCTGTTTTGACATCCATCTGCCAAATTTCCTAATCGAAAAAGGCAGCTATTGCTAACATGATTCTGACGGACTTAAGCATCGCTACGGGTGAGAAGGTCTCATCGTAGTCAACTCCTTGAACTTGTGAAAAACCCTTTGCCACAAGTCGAGCTTTATAGACGGTGACATTACCGTCCGCGTCCGTCTTCCTCTTAAAGATCCATTTGTTCTGAATGGCCTTACGCCCTTCAGGTAATACTTCCAAAGTCCACACTTTGTTTTCATACATGGATCCCATCTCGGATTTCATGGCCTCTAACCACTTCTCGGAATCCGGGCCCATCATCGCTTCTCCATAGCTCGTAGGTTCATCGTTGTCCAACAACATGACCTCTAAGACAGGGTTGCCGTACCACTCAGGAGCAGTACGCGTCCTTGTCGACCTACGAGGTTCGATAGCAACTTGATCCAAAGCTTCATGATCATCATCATTAACTTCCTCTTCAGCTGATGTAGGCTCTACAGAAACATCTTTCTGCGCTGCGCTACTCTCAGGTTGAAGTAAAGGTTCAACAACCTCATCAAGTTCTATCTTCCTCCCACTCAATTCTTTCGAGAGAAACTCTTTCTCAAGAAATGTTCCGTTTTTAGCGACAAACACTTTGGCTTCGGATCTGAGGTAGAAGGTATACCCAACTGTCTCTTTTGGGTATCCTATGAAGACGCATTTCTCCGCTTTGGGTTCCAGCTTTTCAGGCTGAAGCTTTTTGACATAAGCATCACATCCCCAAACTTTAAGAAACGACAACTTTGGCTTCTTGCCAAACCAAAGTTCATATGGCATCGTCTCAACGGATTTCGATGGTGCCCTATTTAAAGTGAATGCAGCTGTCTCTAATGCATAACCCCAAAATGATAGTGGTAAATCGGCAAGAGACATCATAGATCGCACCATATCTAATAAGGTTCGATTACGACGTTCGGACACACCATTACGCTGTGGTGTTCCAGGCGGTGTCAGTTGTGAAACAATTCCACATTGTCTTAAGTGACTGCCAAACTCATAACTCAGATATTCTCCTCCTCGATCAGATCGTAGGAATTTAATCTTCTTGTTACGATGATTCTCAACTTCACTCTGAAATTGTTTGAACTTTTCAAATGTTTCAGACTTGTGTTTTATTAAGTAAATATACCCATATCTACTTAAGTCATCAGTGAAGGTGAGAAAGTAACGATAACCACCGCGTGCCTCAATGCTCATCGGACCGCACACATCAGTATGTATGATTTCCAATAAGTCACTTGCCCGTTCCATTGTTCCAGAGAACGGCGTTTTGGTCATCTTGCCCATGAGGCATGGCTCACATGAGTCAAGTGATTCAAAATCAAGTGACTCCAAAAGTCCATCAGTATGGAGCTTCCTCATGCGTTTTACGCCAATATGACCTAAACGGCAGTGCCACAAGAAAGTGGTATTATCATTATCAATTCTACATCTTTTGGCATCAATGTTATGAACATGTGTATCATTACTATCGAGATTCAATAAGAATAAACCCCTCATATTGGGTGCATGACCATAAAAGATATTACTCATATAAATAGAACAACCATTATTCTCTGATTTAAATGAGTAACCGTCTCGCAATAAACAAGATCCAGATATAATGTTCATGCTTAATGCAGGCACTAAATAACAATTATTCAGGTTCATCACTAATCCCGATGGTAATCGAAGAGCGAGCGTGCCGACGGTGATCACATCAACCTTGGAACCATTTCCCACGCGCATCGTCACTTCGTCCTTTGCCAGCCTCCGTCTATTCCGCAGTTCCTGTTTTGAGTTGCAAATATGAGCAACCGCACCGGTATCAAATACCCAGGCACTACAACGAGAGTTGGTAAGGTACACATCAATAACATGTATATCATATATACCTTGTTTGTTGTTGGCCGCCTTCTTGTCAGCCAGATACTTGGGGCAGTTCCGCTTCCAGTGTCCAGTTCCCTTGCAATGAAAGCACACAGTTTCTGGTTTGGGTCCAGCCTTGGGTTTCTTCACGAGAGGAGCAACTGCTTTGCCACTCTTCTTGGAGTTACCCTGCTTACCCTTGCCATTTTTCTTGAAACTAGTGGTTTTATTGACCATCAACACTTGATGCTCCTTCTGAATTTCAGACTCAGCGGCTTTCAGCATCGCAAACAGCTCGGCGACTGACTTGTTCATCCCGTGCATGTTATAGTTCAACACGAAGCTCTTGTAGCTAGGTGGCAATGATTGAAGAACTCTGTCAGTGATAGCCTCTGGCGGAAGGGGCATCCCCAATTCAGCCAGACGGGTGGAGTACCCAGACATTCTGAGTACGTGATCACTGATAGACCCGTTCTCCTCCATCTTGCAAGCATAGAACTTATCGGAGATCTCATATCTCTCGATCCGGGCATTCTTCTGAAAGATAAACTTCAACTCCTGGAACATCTCATATGCTCCATGACGTTCAAAACGTCTTTGAAGTCCCGGTTCTAAGCCATACAATATTGCACATTGAACTATTGAGTAATCTCTAGAACGAGCCTGCCAGGCGTTCACAACGTCTAGAGACTCAACTGGAGCGGGTGGATCACCAAGCGGTGCATCAAGGACATAAGCCTTCTGGGAAGCCGTAAGGATAATCCTTAGATTACGGCCCAGTCCACAAAGTTACTTCCATCATCTTTCAACTTAGCTTTCTCTAGGAACGCATTAAAATTCAGGGGTGCTACTGCGCGAGCCATGATCTACAACATAAATATAGCAAAGACAACTTAGACTATTGATCTAGATAATGAGTTTAGTTAATCATATTACTTAAAACTCCCACTCAAATAGACATCCCTCCGGTCATTCGAGTGTAACATGATCCAAATCCACCAACTCAAGTCCGATCATCACGTGAGTTGAGGTGGTTTCAATGGTGAACATCTTCATGTTGATCATATCTACTATATGACTCATGTTCGACCTTTCGGTCTCTTGTGTTCCGAGGCCATGTATGTACATGCTAGGCTCGTCAAGTTTAACCCGAGTGTTCCGCACGTGCAACATGGCTTACACCCGTTGTATGTGAACGTAGAGTCTATCACACCCGATCATCACGGCGTGTCTCGAAACGACGAACTTTCGCAATGGTGCACACTCGGGGAGAACACAATTTTATCTTGAAATTTAAGTGAGGGATCACCTTATAATGCTACCGTCGTCCTAAGCAAAATAAGATGCATAAAAGGATTAACATCACATGCAAATTATAAGTGACATGATATGGCCATGAACTTGTGCTTTTGATCTCCATCTCCAAAGCACCGGCATGATCTCCATCGTCACCGGCATGACACCATGATCTCCATCATCTTGATCTCCATCGACGTGTCGCCATGAGGTTGTCGCGCCGACTGTTGCTTCCACGACTATTGCCAACTCATAGCGATAAAGTAAAGCAAAACGGCGAAAATAATTAAAGACAACTCTATGGCTCCTGCCAGTTGCCGTACTCATCGACATGCAAGTCGTGATATTCTATACAACACATGATCATCTCATACATCACATATATCTCATCATGTAATTGGCCATATCACATCACAACATACCCTGCAAAAACAAGTTAGACGTCCTCTAATTGTTGTTGCAAATTTTACGTGGCTGCTACGGGTTTGCAAGAACCGTTCTTACCTACGCAAAACCACAACGTGGTGTAGTGATTGCTTTTTGATCTTCTAAAAGAACCCTCTTCATTGAAATTGATTCAACTAAAGTGAGAGAGACAGACACCCGCTAGCCATCTTTATGCAACGAAGTTACATGTCAGTTGAAGGAACCTGTCTCGCGTAAGCGTACGCGTAATGTCGGTCCGGGCCGCTTCATCCCACAATACCGCCGAATCAAGTATCAACTAGTAACGGTAAGCAATATGTATACACCCACGCCCACAACTCGTTTGTGTTCTACTCGAGATCTCATCTACGCATAGACCTAGCTCTGATACCACTGTTGGGGAACGTTGCATGGGAAACAAAAATTTTCCTACGCACACACAAGATCTATCCATGGTGATGAGCATCTACGAGAGGGAAAGTGAATCTACATACCCTTGTAGATCGCTAAGCGGAAGCGTTAAGAAACGCGGTTGATGTAGTCGAACGTCTCCGCGATCCAAATCGCAAGTCGTCCCTCGATCCGATCACGAACTAGTGCCGAACGGACGGCACCTCCGCTTTCAACACACGTACGGCTTGATGACGCCTTCACCTCCTCAATACAGCGAGCGATGGTGAAGTAGTAGATGAGTTCCGGCAGCACAACGGCGTGGTGATGTTGGTGAGGAACAATCTCTGCAGGGCTTCGCCAAGCACTACGGAGATTATGACGGGAGAACTAGAGAGTTAGGGTTGTCGACACACAGCTTGGGAAATCTTAATGTGTCCCGTGTGCTAGCCCTGCCCCTCTATTTATATGTTGAGCCTTGGGGTCTAAACTTGGAGTAAAAGCCTCCTCCAGGTCGGTTTTGCCCGCACAAGGTCGGTTTGGCCCGCAGGGAAAGAGTCCAACTCGGATCCCTGCAGTACCGCGCACAAGCGGTAGTACCGCTCACGAGCGGTAGTACTACTTGAGCGGTAGTACCGCTTCACACAAGCGGTAGTACCGCTTACGCGGTAGTACTACCTTACCAGCGGCAGTACCGCTTAAGGCAGCAGCAAAACTTCCTTTTGCACTTTCCAATACCTCGTGGGCTTTACCCCTTTGGCTCATATAAAGTGTTGCTGCACCCGAACACTTCGGTAAACATCCGGAACCTCTTCCGGTGAATTCCGGAACCCTTCCGGAGATCAAAACACTATTATCACATATATCAATCTTTACCTCCGGACTCTTCCGGAGATCCTCGTCATGTCCGGGATCTTATCTGGGACTCCGAACAACCTTTGCTCACCAACAAAATAACTCAACTACACTAATCGTCACCAAACGTTAAGTGTGTAGACCCTGCGGGTTCGAGAACTATGTAGACATGACCGAGACACCTCTACGATCAATAACCAATAGCGGGACCTGGATGCCCATATTGGCTCCTACATATTCTACGAAGATCTTTATCGGTCGAACCTCTATGTCAAGGATTCAGTTAATCCCGTATACTGTTCCCTTTGTTCTTCGGTATGTTACTTGCCCGAGATTCGATCGTCGGTATCTCTATACCTAGTTCAATCTCGTTACCGGCAAGTCTCTTTACTCGTTCTGTAGTACAAGATCTCGTGGCTAACACTTTAGTCACATTGCTTGCAAGGCTCATTGTGATGTTGTATTACCGAGTGGGCCCTGAGATACCTCTCCGTCACACGGAGTAACAAATCCCAGTCTTGATCCATGCCAACCCAACAGACACCCTCGGAGATACCTGTAGAGCATCTTTATAGTCACCCAGTTACGTTGCGACGTTTGATACACACAAGGTACTCCTCCGATGTCAGGGAGTTGCATGATCTCATGGTCATAGGAACAGATACTTGACATGCAGAAAACAATAGCAATAAACTGACATGATCATATGCTACGTTCGTAGTTTGGGTCTTGTCCATCACATCATTCTCCCAATGATGTGATCCCGTTATCAAATGACATCTCATGTCCATGACTAGGAAACCTTCACCATCTTTTGATCAACGAACTAGTCAACTAGAGGCTTACTAGGGACACAGTGTTGTCTATGTACCCACACATGTATTTGAGTTTCCAATCAATACAATTATAGCATGGATAATAAACGATTATCATGAACAAGGAAATATAATAATAACAAATTTATTATTGCCTCTAGGGCATATTTCCAACAGTTCTAGGGAGTGGTAGTACTCTGCTTCGCACTCTGGACAATCTATCGCAAAAGTAAAATACAAACACATAAACAAACATTCATACAATTCAAAGTAACATGCAACAAAAATATTTGCAAAAGCCAAATAAAATCCAACACACATCATTAGCATGAAAATTTTCAAAGTATAAAACCACGAGTGAAAAACATGGTTCAAAATTCATGACGTGCACTAATGTTCCTACAAGGCATACTAGTAAAATTACAATGAACAGAAACTAATTGTGTAGAAAATACTGTGGCAAAATTTCATGGCATATGATTTAGTTTGTGTGACACAGTGCAAAAAGAATCACTTCAAAAGGATATACGTTTTGGGAGATAAGGCCTAATGAAGTTTAAATTCAAATCTGAAATAAATTCGAATTTGAACTTATAAAAGTTTGCAAATATAGGTTCTCTGGATAGATCTATTCGAGATGAAAAATTATCCGCTGGTTTCATCTCGTTTGGATATACGGTTAAAAAGTTAAGGCCGTTTGAAGTTTTGAAACAAATCTGGAAAAAAACTGCTACAACAGCGTTTTCTGAAAACTCTAAAGTATGAACGTTCGCGACTAGAGCGCGACGTGGACGGCTTTGGTTTATCGGTTGCGTTCGCCGCGGCGTCTAGGCAGTGAACATTCGCGAATTAGGTAAAATGACCCAGTTCGGCTAAACTAAAGGAAAAACCGACGTTCGGTTTAAATAAACCGCACGGTTTAGATTAAAACGCGGTTAACCGGGTACCTCTTCGATCTAATAAAAAACCATCTAATCTAATCTACAGGAACCGTACGAGGGGGAGGCGGGGCTTACAGAGCTAATGGCCTGGCGCTTGGCAGGGACTTGGCGGCGGCGGGGCGGGGGATCGCCGGCGTCAGCGGAGAGGCGGGGGAGGTGCTTCTCGGCGAGGGCCTTCGGGCGGCGGTGGCGCTGGGTGGCTGCGACGACCGGAGAGAGCGGGCGGAGCTCCTGTCCTCCGACGAACTCCGGCGGCGCACGTCATCGGGGCGGCTGCTCTGGTATGACCTAGGCGGCAAAAACATGTCAGCGAGGTATGACCTACCTCCCGCACAGCAACAGAGGTAGGGGAGGTTCACCGGCGTCGGAAACATCGACGGGGAGCTTCGGCTCCGACGAGATGCAAACGGACGGGGCGAGCGGTGCGAGCGGCGAGAGGTGGAGCGAGATAGCTGAATGAGACGAGGGGGCTCGGGGCTTTTGTAGGCTCGGCTAGGAGGTGTGTGGCTGCGGGATAAGCTCTATCCCAAGAGCTTCGCCCGACAGGTGCGGACGCGCTCGCGCGGCTCTATCCCGTGCTGTGCGGGAGGTTACGGATGACCTGGGGTCGGGGCCCCACTGGCAGGCGTCAAAGAGAGGGAGAGATGAGCGAGAGGAGGTGCGAGCGAACGTGGGGAGGCTCGGGATCGAGCGGGCGTGGGCGCTGGGCCTGGCTGGTTGCTGGGCCGGCCAGCCAGGCTCCCTTGTGTGCGTGTTTCCGTTTTTTTTCTAGAAAACTTATTTATTTTTTGATCCAAATCAGAACTAGAAAAATATACCACAAAATTCCTAAAATCTTTATTGATAATATAGAGCACAAGGAACATTAATTCCTGCTCTTAATATTTAGAAAATATTTTCCTAATGCAATAATTTAACTTTGGCTAACAAAATAATTTTAAATGCAACTTTAAAACACCAAATATAATTCAAATACTTTCCCACTCATTTATATTTTGAGGAAGTCATATTATCCTCTCTCTATTATTTTATGTGAGTGGAAAAACTTTGAACATCATAAACTCCAAAACGCAATAAATCATGAGACGCAATATGATTCTATTAACATCCAAATTTAATAAAATTGGGATGTTACATCTTCCTTCTGCGCTTGCACGCTTCCTTGGCGGATGTGTCACTTGCCGAAAGGACTCTTGTCATGGTGAAGTCCGTAGGATGCCCCCGGATCATCCCATCCCCCTTGGGAAAGATCCGTCCTTCGATGAAAATCCAAATCACCATGGGAAGGAGATGTCATCGCCGTGTAGAAGTGGAGGATCACCAAGCACTCAGCATCATCAAGCTCTAAAGGGGCACTCTACAATGTCTCACCGCTTAGTAATTCCTTCAAAAGGAGCAAATACGACAAACACTTGGAAAAACAAATGTGGTTAGCGTTAGTGCAAAACCAAGCATTCAAGTGGTGATTCACCACACAAGTGTTGCCATCATGCATAACATATGTTGTGACAAGGGATTGTGGCATGGCATGTAAGTATAGAAATTGAGCACAAGCGAAGTCATCATGGGAACAAGTATGCAAAGGTGAGGTACGGATGTAAATATGTGTGTGAAGAGAACAAGCATCTACCTTATGTTCATAGCAATCATGCACAAAGCAATCAACAAAAGGTCTATGGTAGGCATAGGAATCATTCACAACACCAAGTAAAGTGAAGTGTCTAAACACATGGGGCAATCCAAAGTGAAAGGCAATCCAAGCATAATGTGCATATGGTGTAGTGAAGATAGGGTGGCACTCAACACAATAGAAAGAACAATTGGCCATCATGTGTGAGGCAATCAAGTCAAGCATGTAGCAAGCAATCGGGTGTGGCATATGTGAAGAAATGACATTGTTGCAACCAAACATATGATAGGATAAATCAATCCACAAGTTGGATGCAACACACAACGTATATATGTCATGAGGCATGGAAAGATGGGAATCATGATGGAAAGCAATATCTCTAACATGTGTGCAAGCAAGTGGTCCAAGATGACCAATATATGTCATGGTACAAGCACCACAAGTAGGATGAGCCACAATATCCATGCTCAAGAAGGATGTCACCTCAAAAGCATGACCTTGCATCCGTCACAATGCCGATGCGCAAACAAGTGCGATGTAAAAACGTGTCGGTGTAGCATGGCTCGCTCTCAAGAGCTCGAATAGTCAACTCACTTGAAGTGGAAGTTGACATGTAGTCGAAGTATCCTACACATACACACAACAACGGAAACAATGTATGTGCATGGTAGACAAACACATCATCCATCATGATGGTTCTCTTCTCTTGCACATAACCGTTAGAATCACAAGTGCATGAATAATAGGATGCAACAATGGCAATATTCATGGCACTAGGCATATGGTGCAAAGAAGGAAGGCAAGCATGCTTCACATGAGAGATGTCAAAAGCTCCATTAATATGAGAGAAAGCTATGGGGGAAATCTCATTAGCAAAATGAATAGCATTGTTGCACTCAATACATGGCAAATCATCTAGCATGAGAGAGGCAACACATGGAGACATATGACAATAAGCAATAGCAATCATGTGCGAAGCATGGCAATGGATGTCATCAACCGCATGAATGAGAAAGTAGTAATCATTCGTGATGCAACATAAGCAAGCATAGTGATTATATCGTGCAAACTAGTAGTGCGAAGATGCAACATACCAGAGGAAATCATGGCAATCATGTCATGTGAGCAAATAATAGGCATAGACAATGCGCATGACATATCACAAGCACGGAAACAAGATATGATCAAAGTATCATCATTGTATTGGCAAGAAGTCCTTTGCAAAGAGCAATTGGTCAACACGATTCTCCCAACACAAGCATGAACAATAGCATGGCACACAAAAGGAACATGGCAATGACAAGAAATATCTCCACCAACCTTGCAAATACACATATAGATACGAGAATCATGGGTCATGTGTAATGCAAAGCATGGGTCACAAATGCATGGCAAGGGCATAGAAATGAGCATATCATGCAAAGTGAACATGGAAATATGGGTAAAGGATATATAATGGACAAAAAGCCATAACCATGTGAGGGCCATGTAAAATAAATGAACGAAGTATTTGCGCAAATAGGGTGGGTGGAGGGTAAGCACTCCATGGTGGCGCACATCTTCGTTGCTCTCTAGAGCTCTTTTCGTCAACTCGTGCGCTTGCCAGGTTGACGAAGAATCCTGTGTACCTACACAAAAAAGGAGACACATGAAACAAAGTATGTGCGTGGTAAATGTACACATCATCCATCATGATGTGTATGTGCATATGAGAGTTAGCACAAGATAAGCAATGCTCAAAGAAATTTGAGGCATGGTATATGAATACGTCATCCATCATGCAATGATAGTAATTATGCTCAACATGATTGGGACGCAAATTGTAGCAAGTATGTGGCACAAGCATATCATTCATATCAATGGCAAGCATATTGTGCACACAATTATGGGAATCATGCAATGTATGGGATGGGACAAAATCTCCTAACATGTATGAGGAAACTATGGGGGTATCCTCGTGTACAATAGTGGAAGCATAATATAGAGAATATGGACAATATCCAAAACACTGCATATCCGAAGCTAGGTGGTCATGGCATGTCATATGTGAGCAATTGCGCAAATGATGCAAAGGGAGCATGGCAATATCATCACGAGAAAAACAAAGGCCAATAACCATGGGTTTGTCATCTATGCCATATGTGTAAATTGGGCTTATTTTAATGGCATATGCATAGTTACTACGATGAGATTGCGAAGACGCAATATGGGTGATCTCATGCATAGCATATGACAAGTCAAGCGGATTGTCAAACATGACGTGACCAATAGAATTTCCACAAGGTATCCTATGCAATATGGCATCACAACTAATAGACTCCACATGAGAATCGTCAAACTCATCATAAATGGGTAATTCATCACATGTGAAAGTCGCATAATCGTGAAGCAGGGCAATAAGTGGATCGACATCATTCAAGCAATCAATGTCCACTAGTGGGACAAGAGCATCACCTTCACCTATGTTACCTTTGTCATTCCACACATGTGGTGTAGGTGAGGTGGCATAGACCAACTCGTGGCCATCTTCATCATGATGGAACCATGTGGGGTGTGCATCATATTCCACCATGGCCATCGTCTTGTACAAAGGGAGGACGAAGCCGTCGAGGATTGGCGCGTCATCGTATATTGGACCTAGCACCAAAGGAGAAGACACAAGAGAGGTAGAGGTTAAGATTTTAGAAATCGAAATGACCTCACATGCCCTCAAGGTAGGTGCACTCAAACTCACATATGGTGGAGTCACTCATCTCACTCAAGTGGTGGGGGTTTTGGCTCTCCTCACATGGAAATTGGGGCAACTCATCATATATGGCACTAGTGGTGAAGTCACTATCACTCTCAATATGGTGGCATAAGTCTCTCAACTCATCTCCAAACGCCGAAGTGGTCGAAGGGAAAATCCCATGCTCAACCATCTTGTCACTGTCGCCGTGGATGAAGGCCGAAGATAGCACATCATCACTCGCCTCCATGACCGAAGGGAAAATCCCATGCTCGATCATCTCACTCTCGCCTCCGAAGATGGAAGCGTCATCCTTGCTCGCCACCTTGTCGCTCGCCTCCAAAGCATGTTCCTTGATTGGCTCCATAGTTGTAGTTGTTGCCGCACCGTCTTCAAAAAGAGTCGTGGTAGACTCGGCATCGTCAATGCCACAAAGAGGGATGGTGGTGAAGTCGAACTTGGGAGCGTCGTCTTGGAGCTCGTTGGGCTTGGACATCTTGGTGGTACCATCCTCATGCTCGTCGTCGTGGAGCTTTGTCGCGATGAAGTGTGCGCGGGGTCGAGTAGCCTTGGCCTTGAGTTCTTGTTCCGCCTTGAGAGAACCAATGTAGAGTTTTCGAGAGACTCGTAGTTGTTGTTGAAGATAGTCTTGGCGATGTCGTTGTTCAATCCCATCATGAAGTAGAACTTCATCCAAATGGGGTTTTCCACGCCGACTCGTCGCAAGGCTTTCTTCATCTTCATGAAGTACTCGTCGATGGACTTGGATCCTTGTATGATGTTCTCCAAGTGGCGTTGAAGATGTTCCATGTAGGTGGAAGGCACAAATTTTCGCCGCATCGCTTTCTTCGTCTTGGACCAACTCATGTCAAAGTTCTTCAAAGATGTGTGAAGCCACCATGTCAACGCATCGCCGTGGAAGTTTTTTGTGGCGCACTTCACTTGATCTTCGGAAGGGACTTGAAGTAGCTTGAGGTAGTGGTCCATCTTGCGCTCCCACTCGAGATACTCCTCGGGGTCTTGACTCCCAAAGAAAGGAATCTCATGGTCGATGTCGAGGTCATAGTAGCTCGTGGAAGTCAAGGACTTGAGCATGGGGAGCTTCTCTTGGGTTGCTTGTCAGCGAAGATGCCGCATATACAAAGGCGAAGATGCCTTCAAGTTGCTTGGCGAAGATGCCAAGTTAGGTGGTGAAGTCATCGAGCGGTTGTTGGTGTCGAGCTCGTGATCTTCACACTTTTTCGTCGTCGGACACCTTGATGTTGGCGTTGTTATTTCTTCATGTCTTTGATGGTGCCGATGCCGATGTGATCTTACCGGAGATGGTAGCTCGGAAGCATGTGTACTTGAGCGTCTTCTCAAAGATGAGGAATACCTCTTGACGGTGTTGATGAGGACCTTGAGCTCCTCCATTTGAGCATCTATCTTGGCGCCGACGAATTTCTTCATGTCATCAAACTCGTCATTGTTGTTGTAGACTGAAGAGGATGTGCTTTGCCTAGCCATCACAAGACTCAAGCAAAGGTGAGTAGGAAATGATATAAAAAATACCAAGATACATTTCCCAAAGTTGTGGATGTATCCCGTTTCACTCAATGTGAATTGAGAGAATAGTGGAATTGGTATCGGACTTGTTCACTCACACCAACAAAGTAAAGCTTATCGAGTGTCTTGGTTAGGACAAGTGGCACAAAATTCAAGCGAATGTTAGTCAAGATATTGAAAATGTTGAGGAAGATTCACAATATTGCAATGCAAATCAAATAGATCAATAGCTATGGTGGCACTAGGAACACACACACAGATAGATAAGTGGGATCCGCGCAACCAAGGAATGAGCACAAATTGTGAGCCACGGAAAAAGCTTGTGTTGCACGGATTCTAGAGAGACAATAGCTCGATTGCTCAAATGGACTAGATACGCGCTTGTGCACCAACCTATTAGAGTAAATGTGCCGTCTTCAATCCCAAGTATGCTATGTATGTATGATCCAAGAGTATGTACTATGCAAAATGGCTCAATGCTATTTCTATGGCTTACAAGCTCTTTTGTATCTCCTCTTTTACTTAAAAGCTTTTTCTTCTTTTGTTCTTTTTTATAGGCTATGCTTGATGCTCGAACCAAGATATGATACAAGTATGTTGTATATGCACGGTAGAGACTTATGGCACAATGTAGATAGCAATATGTTTGCATGCTAAAACTAGCTATGCGGCATAAGAGTATCACTACGGTGCACAAGTAACATGGCCCGACAATTCTCAACTCGCTAGTATCAATGGGTAAGGTACGCAATAGCCTCGAGGCGATCAATGTTATGGCAAGGAAATAAACAATGATTTCATCGAGGTTACCGTCCTTGCTTACGGTTGAGGTGCCAAAAGGCGAAGTGGCAGTTGTCAATGTTGAGGCCGAGGCGATGATGAGTGGCGGCGTGGTCGATATAGAACCGTCCCTAATTATCTGAAACACCTTAGGAAACGAAAACCATAACTCAAAATCTCAAACAAAATTGGGTTAATGTGGCGGAAGAGTATGGTGGAAAGGTTACGTGGAAGTTATGATGGAAGCCTAGGCAAACATGCCAAAATGAGAAAAATATGATGGAGTAAAATGCTGGTGGAACTAATTTTGTGGGATGGAGGATGTCAATATCTATCCAACGAGCTAAAGAACGTCAAAATCGGAGTCCGGGTGAATTAGTTATGGTCAAAACGGTGAATCAGCCGAGGCTGAAACTGGGAGGGGCGGTTGTACCGCTTGGAAGGGCGGTTGTACTGCTCCTGGAGCAAAACTGGGGTTCCAGTTTGATGCGGCGGAAGTATCAGGTGGATGGGGAGCGGTTGTACCACAATGGCTTGCGGTTGTATGGCTCGGAATGGGGAAATTCCCACATCTGAGCACGGGAGGAACTCAGGGCTGACCAAATCAAAAAGGAAAAAGGAAATTTCGGATGGGTTGCGTGGTGGGGAGGTGGGGAATGCCAACATCCACGTGCCAAACAACAAAATCATGAATAAAAAACAACAAAATCTCACAAGAATGAACCAATTGCAAAAAAAATTGGTGATGCTATTTTTTGTGGGGATTTTCGAATTGGGACAAAAACAAACAAAATTTGGCTAGAAAATGAAGGGGAGGACTCCAAATTCGTGAGAAACGTGGCTCTTGATACCAAGATGATACGGGGCAAACCCGTGGGTGTCGATCTTTCACGAATTGGAGGGGGATTCCGCGAAGAACACGGGGAAGAACGAGGAGAAATCACAAGAGAGACATTCAAGAACAAGTCCAATCACACATCCACTAGACTCAAATCCACACAAGATCAACAAAGGTACAAGAAAAACAAAGGGAAAGAGGATACATGGTAGAGTTCATCCCAAATCCCATGGGGAGATGAGGCCTTGAAATCCCGAAGGATCTTCCCTAGAAAGGGGTCTTGACATCCATAGGATCTTCTCACGTAGAGGTACCACTCCAAGGGAGAAGGATATGAAAGGAGCAATGCTCAACTAATCGATGAGCTAAACCATTGCTAACCCTAGAAACAAGGTGGGAAAGAGTGTATATAGTCCAAGGGGTTAGTTGGGAATACATGAGTCATGACTCCTTTTATTGCACAGATGAAGGGCGGTTGTACCGGCCACAACACCGGTTGTACCGCTTGGGGCGGTTGTACCACTTCCAGGAGGCGTCCTGTGCATTGGGAGGGCGGTTGTACCGGTGATTGGACTAGTTGTACCGGTCATGGAGAAGCTGACGGAACAATGGGGGTGGTACCGGTCTCGAACCGCTTCAAAACAGAAGATCGGGCGATGTTGGAGCGGTAGTGGCGGTAGTGGACCGGTTGTACCGGTTGTACCTCTAATTCCTGCACTGGCACAAATGCTCTTCTTCCTTCTACGCTTCCACGCTTCCTTCGCGGATGTTGTAGTTGTTCCTTGGTGCTCGCACTCCTCTTCTTTATCCTTGAAGCTCCAATAATACCTATGCATGCACACAAGAGGAGTGTCAAGTAGTATACTGATGAGGTCACCTACTACGGGTAGGGTCACAGACCTAACATCTAGGGCCCACTTGGGGGCCCACATTAGCATTAAAGTCCCTGGACTACTGGTGCATTCGGATACATGCTCAGGATCCACTCGGATCTGGATGGTCACTCGGACGTCACTTCGTCAGTCGGCTACGATCCAACACTCGGACGAGAAGGAGAGGAGCCGGCGTAGGAGTCGTAACGTTCGAGAGACTTGATAACTCACATGAAGTGTTGTGAAGACTAATGTTACCAGTAACGGCTAGGTTAAGACGACAGTTCTCAGTAACGCCTACAGCTACTCGCATTTAATGCCTTGTTATGAATCTCGGCGGGTCCAGGCGCACTCTATATAAGCCGCCCCCGAGCTCCTAGAGAAGGGTTCCGAACTCTCTGTAATCAGACACCCCCCATTAGCAAACACTAAGCCTCGGGGCTCGAGACGTAGGGTCTTTACCACTCCCGAGTGGGACCCGAACTCGTACATCCGAGTGTTACACCTGTGCCGTAGCTAGGCTCCGCCCCCCTTAATTTGTACCCCCAGTACTACTGTCAGACTTACTCACACAACAGTTGGTGCCCACCATGGGGCAGCACGTCTAGCAAACTCCGGCGCAGGTGGAGATCTAATTTTTCCGGTCATCATGATGGCACTCGATGGTGAGATCCTCTTCGGTACCCTCCGCTTCGCCGCCGACGGTTCGGCGTGGTTGCACGAGGCGACGCTGGACCCAGATGCGTTCCCCGCCCGCGGTGCGATGCATTTCAGCGCGGTGGCTCAAGGAGTTCTACTTTGACAGCTGTCAGAGCCCTATGGCTCCACACTCGCCTGTCCCGTTGCAGGCCACCACAAGCGCTCCGGGCGCTTACGGTTGCAGCGATGGATCAAGCACGTTGTGGCGCGTCAGTCCACGACCGGGCAGGTGGCCATGCTCGATTCAGACGAGCCCACTGTCAACTTGTTCCCTTCTTCGGGCGACGAGTTGTCCGATGGGTCTGAGTGCGAGAGTAGAAGAAACGCTGCAGAGATACTGATGTCTCATACCACTAACCATGGATCTCGTGGGTACTCCGCGGGTGGTTCCCGTGGCCGAGATGGTGGCCGCGACGACGGCAACACCGACGCTTACATCCCCCAACCCCTCAGTCGGGAGCAGCGGGAGGAGAGGAGGAGGAGAGACGGCGAAGTTCTGCTCACTCCCATCACGGGGACTACCCCGAAGGAAATGGCCTTGGAGGCCATGCGCCAAGCCACTTTGGCTGAGCTCGAGCGACTCCAGCGGTCACTCGACGACCGTGCGGACAGAGAGCAACCCAGCTCCAGCCGCAAGCAACGGCAATTGTGCCCAAATGATAGACCACCCAAAATTCCAGTGATGCGCACATCGATGGAAAACCTGGCTGCAGCCACACGGATCGCAGAATCTATTCAGCTGTCTGGTTCTACGGCTGGAGAGGGCATTCAGCAGATCCAGACTCTGCTGAAGACCGCCCTGAGACAAAATTCAAAGGTGTCACAGTCGCATCAACGCATACACAGTAAGTCCATTCGGGCTGATACAGTGCAGTCTGCTCATAGCCCGCATGCATAAGGGAAGCGCATTCCCCTCCTTCTCCAAGAGGCCTGCATGGGGGACATTGGTGCGATGACTGTGATGTCAGTCGGACGCCTCCTCCGAGGGGCAGTTCCTATGGCAGACGGCCTTACGATGGCGGTCGACCTCATAGAGAAGACCGCGATCGGAGTCCCATTCGGCCTAGGGGCTATGAAGAAGGTGGTCGGCGACCTCCATAGCTTAATGCCAGATCCATCATAACACAGAATGTAGTGGAAAAGAATAGACAGATCAGAGATTGAGCGAGCGGATGGGGGACTTCGGGTCTCGAGTGCTTCAGCAGGTACATCCGAGAGGCCGAGATCCCCTCCAACTATAGGTTGGCGATGGGAATCGGGAAGTTTAACGGCGAGTCCAAGCCCGAAACCTGGCTCGAAGATTACCGAGTGGCCGTCCAGATCGGGGGCGGTGATGATTTTGTCGCGATGAAGCATCTCCCTCTCATGCTATAGGGATCTGCACGGGCCTGGTTAAATCAGTTGCCCCCTAGCAGCATCTACTACTGGGAAGACCCGGCTCAGGTGTTCGTCAGGACATTTTAGGGCACTTACAAGCGTCCGGGTGGTTTGACGGAGCTGCAAAACTGTGTCCAAAAAGCAATGAAACTGTCCGCGAGTACATTTAGTGATGGACCACGCTACACAATACCGTTGAGAATGTTATCGAGCATCAAGCCATCTGCGCCTTCAAAGCAGGCACTCGGTATCGAGAGCTCGTCTTGAAGTACGGCCGAGCTGGGGATCTATCCCTCAGTCGGGCCATGGAAATCGCCAATCGGTACGCCAATGGCGAAGAGGAAGACCACCTCTGAAGCGGCAAAGGACGAACCGACGACACCCCTCAATCGGGGAGAAACGCTGGGAAAAAGCAGAATTTGAAAGCCGATTCTTCGGGTAAGGCAGAAGTTGCGGCGGTCCCTGGCCAGGGGAAGCCCAAACCGAAGAAGAAGAAGAAGGAATGGGATAACAAGAAGAAGCCCGAGTACAGATCCGAGGTATTGGACCAACCCTGTGTTGTCCATACCAAGAAAGACGAAGAGGGCAACGTGGTGTACCCGAAGCACACCACTCGGGAGTGTCGAATGCTCAAGAAGGAGATGGGTAGAGAGCCTCTGGAGAGAAGGATGACGACGAAGAAGGTGAGGATGCTCCCGAGTATCTGAACGTCGACAAGGTCCTCAATATGATTTTTGCTGACGTTGAAAGCAAGAGCTGGTTGAAGGTCGTCAATCGGGAGGTCAACATGGCAGCTCCGACTGTCGTCAAGTACCTCAACTGGGCAAAGACCCCCGTTGCCTTCGACCAGTCGGATCATCCATCCCACATGGCATGCGCTGGTTGTTGACCCGGCCGTCAATGGAGTCCTACTGCGCAAGGTCCTCATGGATGGAGGCAGCGGGCTCAACATAATATACGCCGACACGCTCAAGGCAATGGGCATTCCGATGAGCTATGTGAAGATCAATGAGTAGTCAAACAATAAAGTAGCTATGTGAGGACTCTCTCTCTCTCTCTCTCAATAAATATTTTAAGATCTGAGTATTTTATTCAAGCAGCAAATAAAACAAAAATACACTCCAAGAATAGCACGCATCATGTGAACGAATAAAAATTTAGGCTCAACATAGGCTAACCGATAGTTGACGAAGAGAGGTGGGATGCGTAGCATCCCCAAGCTTAGATGCTTGAGACTTCTCGAAATATTTACTTGGGGAGACTTGGGAATCCCCAAGCTTGAGCTTTTTTATCTCGTTCAATCCTCTCATATCCCGGTTTCACCTAGGTCTCAAAAACTTCATCCACACAAAACTTGAAAAGAACTTGTGAGATAGGTTAGTGCATATAAAAATAAATCAACACTTTACGTGCTGCCAAGACAAGTTGCATAATAATTTTCAAACATTATATACTGTATACTATCATTTCCACAATTTATATCTACTAATATAAGTCATGAAAATTATAGGAGAAGTAGATAACAAAACTATGACAGCAATCTGTCTAAACAGCATAGTCTGTAGCAATTAATTAACAAAGTATACTTCTGTATCTCTAAAACTTATGAAAATTTAGGACATGATAAAGAATTTATATGAAAATACTGTGTAAAATTTTCAGAAACTTTCCACGTTCCAGTAAAATATGAAAATTCAAACACTACAGGAAAAGTTTCTGTTTTTACACAACACACATCAAACAGGCAATTCAAGCATCCTAAAGGCAATTCTTGGAACTTTTTATTGAAAAACAAGATTATAAATAACATATAACATATAACAACAAAATAAAATGATGCTCCAAGCAAAACACATATTATGTGACGAATAAAAATATAGCTCTAAGTAAGATATACCGATAGTGTTGAAGACGAAAGAGGGGATGCCTTCCGGGGCATCCCCAAGCTTAGGCGCTTGAGTCTTCATTGGATATTACCTTGGGGGTGCCTTGGGCATCCCCAAGCTTAGGTTCTTGTCACTCCTTATTCTCCTCATATTGGTGTCTCACCCAATACTTGAAAACTTCAATCACACAAAACTTAACGGAACTTCGTGACATGGGTTAGTATAATAAATAAATATCATTCACCTAGGTACTGTCAAGATAAGATTCATAATTGGTCTCACGTAATACCTACTGTATTCTACCATTCACATAATTTATATCACTGAATATAAGCTATGGGAACACTAAAACAAGCAAACTATGCATGCAAAACAGAATCTGTCAAAAACAGAACAGTTTGTGAAGATCTGTAGTATAAGCATACTTCCCTGTCTCTAAAAATTCTGAAAAATTAGGACAAATTAGAGACTTTGCATATAAATACTGTTTAAAAATTTCAGAATTTTTTGATGCTCCAGTAAAATCAGAGAAATTCTTTACTGGAGGTAAAAGTTTCTGTTTTTGCACAGAATCAAAGCAACAAGTATCCATACTATCACAAAGGCTTTACTTGGCACATTATTGAAATAAAAGACACAAAACATGATTACTACAGTAGCTTAATCATGTGATCACTCAAAAACAGAAAGTAAAAGTGTTGGGTTGTCTCCCAACAAGCGCTTTTCTTTAAAGCCTTTTAGCTAGGCATGATGATTTCAATGATGCTCATGTAAGAATAGTAATTGAAATATGCAAGAGAGCATCTTGAATCGTATGGAGAGTACATTTAAGTCTAACCCACTTCCTATGCATAGGGATTTTGTGAGCAAACAATTTATGGGAGCAACAATCAACTAGCATAGGAAGGCAAAACGAGCATATCTTAAAGATTTTTCAACACATAGAGAAGAAACTTGATATTATTGCAATTCCTACAAGCATACGTTCCTCCCTCATAATAAATTTCAGTAGCATCATGAAGGAATTCAACAATATAACTATCACATAAATCATTCTTTTCATGATGCACAAGCATAGAATTTTCATTACTCTCCACATAAGCAAATTTCTTTTCATCCATGGTATTGGGAGCAAACTCAACTTGGGGGACTAAAAATATCATCTTCATCAAACATAGCATCCCCAAGCTTGTGGCTTTGCATATCATTAACATCGTGGATATTCATAGAATTCATAATAGCAACATTGCAATCATGCTCATCATTCAAGGAATTCTCATTGACTATTTTCATAAATTCTTCCTCTATCAATTGAGCACAATTTTCCGAACCATCATTTTCACGAAAGACATTAAAAAGACGAAGCAATTGAGGCAACCTAAACTCCATTTTTTTGTGGTTTTCTTCTATAAAACCAAAATATTGAAAAACAAGAAACTAAAAGATTTAATTGCAAGATCTAAAGATATACCTTCAAGAACTCACCTCCCCTGCAACGGCGCCAGAAAATGGCTTGATGTCTACTATGCAACTTTATTCTTGTAGACTTTGTTGGGCCTCCAAGCGCTGAGTTTTGTAGGGCAGTAGCTATTTTCCCTCAAGTGGATGACCTAAGGTTTATCAATCCATGGGAGGTGTAGGATGAAGATAGTCTCTCTCAAATAACCCTATAATCAAATACAATAAATCTCTTGTGTCCCCAACACACCCAATACAATGCCAAATTGTATAGGTGCACTAGTTCGGTGAAGAGATGGCGATACAAGTGCAATACGGAAGGTAGATATAGGTTTTGGTAATCTGAAAATATAAAAACAGCAAGGTAGCAAATAGTAAACAGTGAGCAAAACGGTATATTAATGCTTGGATACAAGGCCTAGGGTTCATACTTTCACTAGTGCAATCTCCCAACAATGCTAACATAGTTGAATCATATGATTATCCCTCAACGTGCAACAAACAATCACTCCATAGTTCCTATCTAGCGGAGAACAATAAGACGAAATTGGCGTAGGTAGTACAACCACCTCAAAGTTATTCTTTCCGATCAATCTTGTGAGCTATTCCTATATGTGTCACAAACAGCCCTAGAGTTCGTACTAAAATAATACCAATGACACATATCAATTCACCCTAATGTCACCTAGATACTCCAATGTCACCTCAAGTATCCGTGGGTAAATTATGCGCCATGCATCAAATAATTTCAGATCTATCATATTCAATCCAACACAAAGAACTTCAAGGAGCACCCCAAGATTTCTATCAAAGAACATAGGACAAGATCGTGTATCAACCCCTATGCATAGATTACCCCAATGTCACCTCAGGAATCCGCAAGTTGAGTACCAAAACATACATCAAGTGAATCAATAGAGCACCCCATTGTCACCACGGGTATCCACATGCAAGACATATATCAAGTGTTCTCAAATCCAATATTCAATACAACATAACGAGATCTCAAAGGGAAAGATTCAATTTATCACAACAATATAGCTAGGGACACACACCATATGATCCAACAATATTAACAAATCCCGTGATACATCAAGATCGTGCCATCTCAAGAACACGAGAGAGAGATTGAACAGATAGCTACTGGTACATACCCTCGTCATAGCCTCCGCCGGGATGATGAAGATGGCCACCGGAGATTACTTCCCCTCTCCGGCAGGGTACTGGAAAGGCTCCACATTGGTTTTTCATCGATATAGAGAGCTGCGGCGGCAGAGCGGAGAGTCCCTCTTTATTTCTAGGGTTTCTAGGATTTATAAGATTTTTCAGCGTTGGAATCACGCGTAACGGAGCCACGTGGGCCCCACAAGCTATCAGGGCACGGCCTAGGGGGCACACCCTGTAGGCTCGTGGCCCATAGGTGGCTCCCCTTCGGTGGTTCTTCGCTCCAGTATTTCTTATTTTCTCTAGAAAAAATCATAAAAAAGTTTCGGGCGATTCCGAGAACTTTCATTTTCTGCACAAAAAACAACACCACGGTAATTCTGCTGAAACAACATCAGTCTGGGTTAGTGATAAATAAATCATATAAAGTGCATCAAAACCATATTAAATTATTGTAAACATAGGCAAACATGGCATGAATACTTCATAAATTATCGATACATTGGAGACGTATCATGTAACTGTTACATGATTGATGTCATCTAATCATTATCCGTCATCGATCCACGTGCCTACGCTTTACATATACCGAATCTTGCTAAGTTACTATTGCTACTGCTACTGTCACAACTGTTACAAAATTGCTGCTGTCACTACTACTGTTACTTTTGCTACTACTATTTGTCGTTCTACTAAACCTTTGCTGCAGAGAGATATCCCAGGTGCGGTTGAATTGACAACTCAACTGTCAAGGCCAATAAATATTCTTTGGCTCCCCTTGTGTCGAATCAATAAATTAGGGTGAAATACTACCCGTGAAGACTGTCGCGATCCGCTATACTTGTGGGTTATCAAGACCTTTTTCTGGCGTCGTTTCCAGGGGGCATAGCTCTATTTATTGTGTTAACTTGAGGATATCCAATTGCCACTATGAAGAATCTAAAGGATAATTGAACTAAGATCATCCCCTCTTGTAAGAGAGCAGGTAAGGAACTGCCATCTAGGTCTGCTTTTGATTCACCTACTGTTCTGAATCAACTTGTTACACCACCGCCTGGTTATCGTCCTGATATGTCACATGAACTTGATGATGCTACTTCTGAAATTAATGATGATACTATTGCTACACATGTTGAAATTAAAACTGTGCCACTGAATGAATTACTTGATGCTCATATTGCTAAAGCTAGAGAACTTGAAAATGCTGAAACTGATGAGGACATTGAATCACCTATTACACCTCGCTCTCCTAATAGATATGAATTGCCTCATGTACCTGAAGGACTTTGAATCACCTATTACACCTCGCTCTCCTAATTGTCATGGATAAGGAAACAACTAGGGATTTCTTTGCTTGTGAAAATAGAGATGATTTGAAGAAACTGCTATGCAAACTAAAAGAAAAATCTATGATGGAGAAAATGAAAAATGATCCTAAATTTGCTACTTCTCCTATATTTGTTACTGATAAGGATTATGAGTTCTCTATAGATCCTGAGTTAATTCCTATAGTAGAGTCTGATCCTTTCCATGGTTGTGAGAATGAAACTGTTGTCGAACAACTTATGAAATTAAATGATATTGCTGCTTTGTTTACCAATGATGAAAGGATACGTTAGTACTATATCCTTAAGGTTTTTCCATTCTCGCTAAAAGGCGAGGCCAAGGAATGGTTCCTTTCTCTTGCTCCTGGTTTTATGCATAGTCCCTAGGATATGCTTCATTACTTTTCTGAAAAATATTTTCCTGCTCATAAGAAACAAGCTGCCTTACAGGAAATATTTAACTTTGCTCAAATTGAAGAAGAGAATCTCCCTCAAGCTTGGGGGAGGCTTCTCCGGTTACTTAGAGCTTTGCATGATTGTCCTCTTAAGAAAAATGAAATTCTCGATATCTTTTATAATGGACTAACCGATGCTTCTAGGGACTTCCTGGATAGTTGTGCTGGTTGTGTTTTCAGGGAAAGAGCTGTCAGCCAAGCTGAGGAATTATTAAATAAATTATTACAAAATGCCGATGATTGGACACTTCCTGAACCACCTATGGAACCTATTCAAAAGAAAAGAGGTATTCTATTCCTCAACCATGAAGATATGCAAGAAGCAAAAAGATCTATGAAGGAGAAAGGTATTAAAATTGAGGATATTAAGAAACTACCACCTATTGAAGAAATACATGGACTTGATACCCCGACACATGTAGTAGAGGTAAACTCTCTTCGTACCTTTAGTGCGAATGATATACCTTACAATAAGACTCCTGAACAATGCATGGATGAATATGATAATTATGTTGTCAAGCAAGAACACTTCAGTAACTATGTTAAGGATCAATTGAGATGTAATGCCATGATGATAGGCCTCTTAACTGACTTGATGTTTAGAATTGCTAATGATGTAAAAGGTCTAGGTAAACATGCTTCTATGGTTCACACTCAACTAGACCAAGTTGCTAAGTCACAAAATTATTTGCTTGCTTAAGTGAATAATAATATGAATGATCATGCTGTTAGAGTAATGACTAGGGGAGGTCGTATGACCCAAGAACCTCTCTATCCGGAAGGTCATCCTAAAAGAACAGAACATGATTCTCAGAAAATTAATGTTGACGCACCTAGTTCCTCTAATAAGAAAAATAAAAATAAAAATGATAGGAACTTGCATCCTCCTAGTGATCCTGTTACAAAAACACCTACTGAGAACCATAATGATGTTTCTATTTCTGATGCTGAGACCCAGTCTGGTAGTGAACATGCACCTAGTGATAATGAAAAGGAGGATGAAAATGATACTGCGCATGTAGATGCTCCACCAGATAGTAATAAAGAACATGATAATGATGTAGAAATAGAACCTGCCGAGGATCTTGATAACCCACCTCCTAAAAATAAACGTTATGATAAGAGAGACTTTGTTGCTAGAAAACATGGCAAGGAAGGAGAGCCATGGGTTCAAAAACCCATGCCATTCCCTCATAAGTCTTCTAAGAGTAGGGACGATGAAGATTTGGAGCTCTTTGCTGAAATGATTAGACCTGTCCTTTTGCGTACTCGTTTGACTGATATACTGAAAATGCCTCCGTATGCTAAGTATATGAAAGATATTATTACCAACAAAAGAAAAATACCTGAAACGGAAATTGCTACAATGCTTGCCAATTATTCTTTTGATGGAGGAATACCTAAGAAGCTAGGATATCCTGGCATACCCACAATACCTTGCTCTATTAAAAGAAATTATGTTAAAACTGATCTATGTGATTCAGGGGCCGGTGTTAGTGTTATGCCTTTCTCCCTTTATAAAAGACTTGATCTGAGTAAGCTTACACCTACTGAGATATCTTTGCAAATGGCTGATAAATCCACAGCTCTAACTATTGGAATTTGCGAGGACGTTCCTGTTGTGGTTGCAAATGTTACTATCTTGATAGACTTTGTTATTCTTGATATGCCTAAGGACGACAATATATCGATTATCCTTGGTAGACCCTTTTTAAATACTGCAAGGGATGTTATTGATTGCAATAAAATCAAGGTTACCTTTCATGTCAATGGCAAGCAACATACCGTGCATTTCCCGTAGAAGTAAACTTTGGTTAATAATATTAATGTCATTGAGCCTACCACCATGGTTATCATTGGAAGTTTTGCAATTCCTCTACCTACTATCAAGAAGAAATATTATAGTCTTATTGTTGGGGAGATGAAAATCCCCATTGAGGTAACCTAGTGATATACAAAAATTCTTCGGTTGCATGTTAATCGGAAACGGTTGTTAATAAGACTTGATCAACCTTATTAATGGATCCTTTTCAGAAGACATGTGATTGATGAATTTAGTATTCACAACTCTCTGTATCAAAAGTTTATCCTCTGTTATTTTCAGTTTATATAAAAAAAATTGGCATGATTTTCTGTTTTTCTGTTTTTCCCGTGCATAGAAAAATGCCTGAAAATAAAAAGTCTTAGATTGCCACAAAAATTTAACATGAATTTTTCTGGAATATATAAGATTTTTTGGCGTAAAAATTGCAGGAGGGGAGTGCACCTGTGGGCCACAAGCCAAAAGGGCGCGGCCCCCCTAGGCCGCGCCATGATGGCTTGTGGGGCCCACAAGGCCCCCCTGCCTTATCCCTTCAGCCCACTCCTTGTCCTACCTCTAGGAAAAAATTCCCTAGCTCTCTCTCTCTCCCGCGTTCTTACTCTAGAAACTGAAATTTTCAATCTCTTTGCTCGGGACTCCGTTTCCAAAACTGTTTTTGAGGAATTGTTCCTTGGTATGTGACTCCTCCATTCCTCCAATTAGTTTTTGTTTCAGTGGTTTATATTTTGCATAATATGCTGCACTGGGTGCTACAGAAAATGAGCTTGCATGTTGAATTCTTTGAGTTCCAAGTAGTATGAATGCTTGATATGGCCTCTAGGCATCATTATGAGTAGTTGCTATCAATCTTACAAAGTTTTATTGACATAAATTTGTGGCTCAAAAATTTCAGAAATTTGTGCTTAGGAAGATGAGTTTCTTTAGGAGGAGCTCCTCAAGAAGACTTACCACGAGTGAGTCATCGAGTGAGAGATCAGTGCGACAAGCTTACATTGAACCCCGGGACAACTAGCTGGTTATGGCTGACGCCAAATCATGTCGTACATTCACGCAAGGATTTCGCTATCAATCACACGCTTCTAGAGTGTTATTTAAACTTTATGATAAATCCTTTAGCATGACTCTAGGATAATTCTTGGTTGCTTGTAAACTTCCACTTTGGGGTTCGCCCGAGAAACCCTCAACAACTGATTATAATATGTTCCTCGAGAGTCTTTGCGTTGGAGAAGATAGGGGAGTAACGCAGGCTAGAAATAAAAGCATTCAGTTTCCCTCTATTCGTTACTTTGCACTATCTAATGGGAAATGCGTAGTAGGAAAATAAGATTGCGGTGCGTTATGTGCCCCTGACTTGAGCCTTATCCACACAGCCGTAACTTGTGAATGACGCTATAACCTTGGTGCAATTGTTGCCCGAAGGTTGAATTCTAACTCTAGTAACGGTGATTCGTATGGAGGAATTTATGCCTCCTGCGTAGCTGTAAAACTGGGAGTGTCGCCTCAACCTAATGATCCGATCCTGCTTGATAGATATTTAGATTTCGAAACTATGCATTCTCATAAGTATATTGTAAACCGTGCTAGTGGTTATGAGTATAATTTAATATTTGGGAAATATACGTCTGTGTCTGTCACTTTGCCTGCACCTGCCCTCTTTGATTTTCAGGCTCGATAGCGTTACTATGTTCTTGAGGACGAAGTGCGACAATATAAAGTTGTGGTGGAGGCTGCTCGTTTGGCAGAGGAGGCGGCTAGGAACGCCCGCACAAGCAACCATTTCAACCATTTTCCAGATTATCAGTGGGGATCACCAAGCTAGGCAAACGCCTAATCTTGGGGGAGTACGTATTTCTCACCGACATTACATTCATGTTCACACACTTCATATAAATTGTCGGTGTTCATCCTTTTTCATTGTATATCCATGTTAGTTTAATTTTTTGCTTTCTTCTTGTGTGTGTGAAAAACTTTGGAAAACCCAAAAATATTTCTCGCTTCTTTTTTCTTTCCCCCATTTAATTATCCTTGGTACTAAGAAGAAAACCCAAAAATATTTCCTTTGCATGTTGGGAGCTTTCCCGTGTAAATAGTTTTTCTCGTTCTTGTTTTCCCTTAGTTTATTTGCTCGCTTGACAAAAACAAAAACTCCAAAAATATTTCAGTGTGTTTCTCTGAATTTATTCTCTTTTTGTTGAGTCCTTGAAAGGAGAAGACCACGATCAAAATGTTGAGTGGCTCTTATATGCTTTATTGTTGATCTAACAGAGAGCCAATATTACCTTGTCTTCTCATTTGTCCAAAACTGCCCTGCAGATTCCAGCTTAGTCCATGGTATTCTTGCACTATTATTGTTATCACATCATTCGGTCGTGCAAGTGAAAGGCAATAATGACGATATATGACGAAGTGATCATGGTAAAGGAAGCTGGTATGAACTCTTCTTGTTTTCCGTTTTTGTAAATATGTTTAGCTCGTTCGATCTTGATTCGGTATATTATGAGTGAACAAGTTCATGATTACAATTAGAGATTATAGCTTCTCATGCCATGCTTAAATCGGTAGTTATGAATAATGATTTATCTTATAGGTCAACATGCATTAAAATGGTTATGATGTGGTATGGTAGTATGGTATTTCCCTTTGAGTAATTCAAGCGGCTTGACTTCGCCCATGTGCAAACATGTAGTTGATTGAAAACCAATGCAGCCTTCATGATGTTTAAATTCAGAGTGTTCATATCCTACTCATGCTATGTCCAACGTTAATTATTCACAATGCATACCCATGGCCATTTTCGCTCTCTAGCTGGTCGCTTCCCAACCTATTGCTAGTCTTCGCCTGTACTAAGCAAGAATGCTGCTTGTGCATCCAAAACCTTTAAACTAAGTTATTCCACATGAGTCCACCATACCTACCTATATGCGGTATTACCCTGCCATTCCAAGTAAATTTGCATGTGCCATCTCTAAATATTCAAATAAACATTCATTTTGTACATGCATCTCACTCATGGAGCGACGAGGCGGTCAGTATCTTCCATGCTAAGTGAGTTATTCTCGAGACGGTCGTTTATACACTGTCATTGCACGAGAGAGGCTGGTAAAAATGATGCCCAGTCTTGTATAATCACAATTAATTAAACAAAACTCCTTGGGACAGTTGATATGTTGGCAGGCATCCATGGATTCGGTCAGCCATGGTTTGTGTATGGATGGTGGATAGGAGTAAACTTTACTATTCTGTTTGGGAACCGCCAATAATGAGTTTAGCATGGAAGATATTGAAAACTTTTGTCGTAACGTTGACAAGAAAAGTGCACCACTCAAAAACTATATTTCAATCTTGTTTTAAAACTTGAGCTCTGGCACCTCTGCAAATCAATGCTTGATGTCTACTACGCAAATTTATTCTTGTAGACTTTGTTGGGCCTCCAAGCGCAGAGTTTTGTAGGACAGTAGCAATTTTCCCTCAAGCGGATGACCTAAGGTTTATCAATCCGTGGGAGGTGTAGGATGAAGATGGTCTCTCTCAAACAACCCTGCAATCAAATAATAAAAAGTCTCTTGTATCCCCAACACACCAAATACAATGGTAAATTGTATAGGTGCACTAGTTCGGTGAAGAGATGGTGATACAAGTGTAGTAATGATAGTAGATATTGATTTTTGTAATAGTAACAATAAAAAACAGCAAGGTAGCAAGTAACAAAAGTGAGCATAAACGGTGTTGCAATGCTTGAAAACGAGGCCTAGGGTCCATACTTTCGCTAGTGCAATCTCTCAACAACGCAAATATAATTGGATCACACAACCATCCCTCAACGTGCAACGAAGAATCACTCCAAAGTTCTTATCTAGCGGAGAGCATAAGAAGAAATTGTTTGTGGGGTACGAAACCACCATAAAGTTATCCTTTCCGATCGATCTATCCAAGATTTTGTACTAAAATAACACCAAGTTATCCTTTCCGATCGATCTATCTAAGAGTTCGTACTAAAATAACACCATATGATACGCATCAACCAACTCTACTGTCACCTAGATATTCCAATGTCACCACAAGTATCCATGAGTTAATTATACGATATGCATCAAACAATTTTAGATTCATAATACTCAATCCAACACAAAGAACCTCAAAGAGTGCCCCAAGATTTCTACCGAAGAAAGTAGGACGAAAATGTGCATCAACCCCTATGCGTAGATTACCCCAATGTCACCTAGGGAATCCGCGAGTTGAGTGCCAAGACATAGATCAAGTGCTATCAAATCCATAAAAGTATTCAATCCGGTAATAACGAAATATCAAACGGAAAACTCAATTCATCACAACAAGATAGAGAGGGGAAAACACCATATGATCCAACTATATTAACAAAGCCCGCAATACATCAAGATCGTGACATCTCAAGAACACGAGAGAGAGATTGAACACATAACTACTGGTACATACCCTCAGCCCCGAGGGTGGACTACTCCCTCCTCGTCATGGCCTCCACCGAGATGATGAAGATGGCCACCGGAGATGATCTACCCTCTCCGGTAGGGTACTGGAACCCCTCCAGATTGGTTTTTCATCGATATAGAGAGTTGCGGCGGCAGAACTTCTGATCTAGGGTTATTTCTGGGGGTTTCTGAATATATAGGATTTTTGGGCATCGGTTTCACACGAAGATGCGCCACGAGGGGGCCACAGGACACCAGGGCGCGCCCTGGTGGGTTGTGGCCACCTCGTGGCTCTTTTGGCCCTCCCACGAAGCTTCTAGTGCATCTGTTGTTCCCAAAAAATCATCATAAAGTTTCGTTGCATTTGGAGAACTTTTATTTCTGCACAAAAAACAACACCATGGTAGTTCTGCTGAAAATAGCGTCAGTCCGGGTTAGTTCCATGCAAATCATACCAAAACCATATAAAATTGTTGTAAATATGGCATGAATACTTCATAAATTATAGATACATTGGAGACGTATCAATGCTTCCCTCTGCGAAGGGCCTATCTATTTATTTTTATGTTGAGTCATCATCCTCTTACTAAAGGCACCAGACCGGAGAGCACTGTTGTCATTGTTATGCACTGAGTCTAGTTAATGTTGGATGTGAGCATGACTGGATCTTTTCTACTCTGAATTATAATGTTTAGTCACTGTTTGAACCTCAGAGGTGCTCTACATTTATGTTTTACGGTCTCAGAAAGGGCTAGCGAAATACCATGTCACCATATTATATCATGATTGTTTTGATAAACTGTTGGCATGTGAGATACTTTATTATTTTTTAGCTAGCTGGTTATGTATTGCCATGATTTAATATTATGTTTAATTGTTATCCTGGATGTGGTTATTTATAATTTATGCTGAAAACTTGAGTACTAGCTAAGCTTGTGTATAATGACGAGAACAAAAGAGTTTGTAAAAGTTTTCTTTATCACTTTCAGTTTGTCAACTGAATTGCTTGAGGATAAGCAATGAGTTAAGCTTGGGGGAGTTGATACGTCTCCAACCTATCTACTTTTCCAAACACTTTTGCTCTAGTTTTGACCTCTAATTTGCATGATTTGAATGGAACTAACCCAGTCTGACGTTGTTTTCAGCAGAACTACCTTGGTGTTATTTATGTGAAGAAATAAAAGTTCTCGAAATTGGACGAAACTTTTTATGGGTTTTTTCTAGGAATTATAATGAATTATGGAGCGAAGACCTGCCGGAGGGAGGCCACCTGTGGTCCACAAGCCAACAGGGCGCAGCCCCCTAGGTCGCGCCCTGATGGCTTGTGGGGCCCACGAGGCTCCTCCGACCCTGATTCCAGTCCTATAAAATCTCATCTTCGGAGAAAAAATCAGAGAGAAGTTTCCATCGCGTTTCACGAGACAGAGCCGCCGCCACCTCCTGTTCTTCCTTGGGAGGGCTGATCTGGAGTCCGTTTGGGGCTCTGGAGAGGGGAAATCGTCGTCGACATCATCACCAACCCTTCTCCATCAACACTGCCATGATGCTCACCACCGTGAGTGAGTAATTCCTTTGTGGGCTTGCTGGACGGTGGTGGGATTGGATGAGATTGATCATGTAATCGAGTTAAGTTTGATAGGGCTCGATCCCTAGTATCCACTATGTTCTGAGAATGATGTTGCTATGACTTTGCTATGCTTAATGCTTGTCACTAGGGCCCGAGTGCCATGATTTCAGATATGAACATATTATATTACCTCTGAATATAAGATTGATTTGGATCCAATCTTGCAAGTTATATGCACCTATTACGTGTCTTTATCCGCATACCCCAAGGTGACAATAATTGGGATTCTTTCCGGTGATTGCCGTAGTTTGAGGAGTTCATTTATTCACCATGCATTAATGCTTTGTTCCGGTTCTCTATTAAAAGGAGGCCTTAATATCCCTTATTTTCTAATAGGACCCCGCTGTCACGGGAGGGTAGGACAAAAGATGGCATGCAAGTTCTTATCGCAAGCACGTATGACTATATACGGAATACATGCCTACATTATATTGATGAATTGGAGCTAGTTCTGTGTCGCCCTAGTGTGTAACTTTTACATGATTGATATCATCTAAATCATTATCCATCACCGATCCACATGCCTACTCTTTACATACACTGAATCTTGCTAAGTTACTATTGCTACTGCTACTGTCACAACTATTACAAAATTGCTGCTATCACTACTACTGTTACTTTTGCTACTATTATTTGCCGTGCTACTAAACCTTTGCTATAGAGAGATATCCCTGGTGCGGTTGAATTGGCAACTCAATTGTCAAGGACAATAAATATTCTTTGGCTCCCCTTGTGTCGAATCAATAAATTAGGGTGAAATACTACCTGTGAAGACTGTCGTGATCCCCTATACTTGTGGGTTATCAACATGCCGGGGGTTCCCAGGGAACTGGTTGAGCACCGACTCCGAGTCGACCCGAAGATCAAACCAGTCAAAGAGCACTTGCGTTGATCCTCCGTTGAGAAGCGCAAGGCGATTGGTGAAGAAATCACTTGACTCCTAGCTGCTGAGTTCATTCGCGAGGTGTTTCATTCCGAGTGGCTCGCCAACCCTGTCTTGGTGCCTAAGAAGGACAAGTCCCTCTGGATGTCCATCGACTTCAAGCACCTCAATCGGGCATGCTCGAAAGATCATTTTCCCCTTCCCCGCATGTCATTCCTGGATGCGTACTCCGGGTACCACCAGATCTGAATGTACGTGCCAAATGAAATAAAAACAGCCTTCATCATCCCATTCGGGTGTTTCTGCAACATCACTATGCCATTCGGTCTCAAAAATGCTAGGGTGACTTTTATGTGCATGATCCAAAAATGCTTGCAAAAGCAAATCAGTCGGAACGTGGAGGTGTACATGGATGACATCATGGTCAAGTCCAGGAAAGGTTCCGACCTCCTCACAGACCTTGCTGAAACCTTCGCGAACCTGCGGCGCTTCCAGATAAAGCTCAATCTAGCAAAATGCACATTCGGAGTGCCGTCAGGCAAGCTACTCGGTTTTCTCGTTTCCGAACGTGGAATCGATGCTAATCCTGACAAAATCGGCGCTATCGTCCGAATGAAAAAGCTTGTATGTCTGCATGACGTGCAAAATATCACGGGGTGCCTTGCAACCTTGAGTAGGTTCATCTCTAGACTCTGTGAGAAGGCATTGCCTCTTTACCGATTGATGAAGAAGTCTGATAGCTTTGAGTGGACACCTGAAGCGCAAGCCGCATTCGAAGAACTCAAGGCCTTGCTTTCCACCCAGCCGGTTATAGCGGCTCCGAGCAGCCGGGAGCCTCTGCTCTTGTACATCGCGGCTACCAGCCAAGTGGTCAGCACTGTCCTCGCTATGGAGCGCGAAGAATCAGGAAAATCATTCAAAGTGCAAAGACCCGTCTATTACATCTCAAAAGTCTTGACCCCCTCCAAGCAAAGGTATACGCACTACCAGAAGTTGGTCTATGGCATTTACCTGACCGTTAAAAAGGTGGCTCACTACTTCCAAGAGCACTCGGTCATGGTTATCAGTGATGCCCCCCTGTCGGAAATCCTGCATCACAAAGACGCCATGGGCCGAGTGGCAAAATGGGCAATTGAGCTCCTCCCGTTGGAGATCAAGTTCGAAGCCAAAAAGGCAATCAAGTCTCAAGCGCTGGTGGACTTTTTGGCCGAGTGGATAGAACAAGAACAGCCAGCTCCAAGTATCCCCGAACTCTAGACAATGTATTTCAATGGATCCAAGATGTTCAAAGGATCCGGTGCCGGGGTGGTTCTCGTCTCCCCCAGGGGAGACCGACTAAGCTACGTCCTCCGAATCCACTTTGATTCGTCTAACAACGAGGCCGAATACGAGGCCCTCCTGTACGGGCTCCGTATGGCCAACTCGCTCGGCATCCGATGTTTGATGATATTCGGTGATTCGGACCTCGTTGTCAATCAAGTGATGAAAGAATGGGATATCCGGAGCCCGTCCATGACCGGGTACTGTAATGTAGTCAGGAAACTGGAGAAGAATTTTGAAGACTTGGAGCTGCACCACATACCCCGAGCGAAGAACCAGGCGGCAGACGACCTGGCTAAGATCAGTTCCACTTGGCGGGCCATGCCGAAACGCATATTCCATGAACACCTGCGTGCCCCCATAATTAAAGAAGATCCTTTCATTGAGGAGCCCCCGCAAGCAGCCGGACCTTCAAATCTGACTGAGGTTGACATTCCAGCCGTGGTGGACCTTGTCCCTGAAATGTTGATAATCACTCCCGAGTGGTCCCAACCTTACTTAGCATACTTTCTCCGGCAAGAATTCCCTGAAGACGAAGAGGAAGCTCACCGGATCGTCCGGCGGTCTAAGTCCTTCGAAGTGATGGGAGAACAGTTGTACAAGAAAAAGCACTACATGTGTAACTCAGAAATGCATTTCCCTAGAGCAAGGACTACAGATCTTGCATGAGATTCATTCGGGAACCTGCGGCCATCATGCGCCCTCTCGGACGTTGGTCGCAAAGGCGTTCCGTGCGGGTTTTTATTGGCCCCGAGCCAATGAGGCGGCAAAGGACTTGGTCGACCTATGTGTTGGGTGTCAGTTATATAAGAATTAGACGCACAAACCTGCATCCGCACTGAAGACTGATGACCCACAAGTATAGGGGATCAACCCTAGTCCTTTCGATAAGTAACAGTGTCAAACCCAACGACGAGCAGAAGGAAATGACAAGCGGTTTTCAGTAAGGTATTCTCTGCAAGTGCTGTGAGTAACGATAGTATATAGTTTTGTAGCAAGATAAATCGTAACAAGTAACAAGTAACAATAGTAACAAAGGTGCAGCAAGGTAGCCCAATCCTTTTTGTAGCAAAGTATAGGCCTAAAAGTACTCTTATATTAAGCAAGCGCTCCCGAGGACACATGGGAGTTTCTGTCTAGTCATGTTATCATGTTGAGTTGATTCGCGTTCGCTACTTTGATAATTTGATATGTGGGTGGACCGGTGCTAAGGTGTTGTTCTTACTTGAACTAACAACCTACTTATGATTACCCCCTCTCGCAAGCATCCGCAACTACGAAAGAAGAATTAAGATGAATGTAACCATAGCATGAAACGTGTGGATCCAAATCAACCCCTTAAGAAGCAACGCATAAACTGGGGTTTAAGCTTCTGTCACTCTAGCAACCCATCATCTACTTGTTACTCCTCAATGACTTCCCTTAGGCCCATAACATGGTGAAGTGTCATGTAGTCGACGTTCACATGACACCACTAAGAGAAGTAACAACATACATATCATCAAAATATCGAACGAATACCAACTTCACATGATTACTTATAACAAGACTTCTCCCATGTCCTCAGGAACAATAGTAACTACTCACATCTCATCAACATGTTCAAGATCAGAGGTATAATAATAATGATTAAGGATCTGAACATAATATCTTCCACCAAGTAATCCAACAAGCATCAACTACGAGATGTAATCAACACAACTAGTAACCCACAGGTACCAGTCTGAGGTTTTGAGACAAAGATTGAATACAAGAGATGAACTAGGGTTGGAGATGAGATGGTGCTAGTGAAGATGTTGATGAGGATTGGTCCTCCCACGAAGGAGGAAGCATTGGTAATGACAATGGCTTCGATCTCCCCCTGCTGGAGAGGAATTTCCCCAGCAGAATCTGACTGTTGGAGTGCAAAAGGGCCTCTGCCCAGGTTTCTGCCTCGAGGCGGCGGCGCTTCGTCCCGAAAGGTTCCTTATGATTTTTCTAGGGTAAAACACACCATATAGGAGAAGAGGGGCGTCGGGAGGCCAGCCAGGGACCCACAAGCCACCAGGGCGCGGCCTGGGGGGTGCCTTGTTGGCTTGTGCCTGGCCGGTGGCCCCCTCTGGTATATTTTTGGCCCAGAAATTCACATATATTCAATAAAAATTCCCAGTGAAATTTCAGGTCATTTCGAGTCTGGTGATTTTTCTGCCTTTTTCTCGGTTTTCCGGTCCAGAATTCCAGTTTCCAGATAATTCCCTCTTTCTGATGTACCTTGCATATTCAGAGAGAAAGAATATAAGAATTGTATGATAATAGGGAATAATGGACGAGGATGACGTAAATATGAATAAGAAATCATGATGCAAAATGGACGTATCAACCCCCCCAAGCTTAGACCTCGCTTGTCCTCAAGCGAAAGCCAAACTCGAGAGTAATGACCACATAATTTGAGAGAGAGGTGTGGATACAAACAAAATACGAACATGGTAGCATCATGAATATCATTATAGCAGCAAGCATTTCATCATATAGCTCCTCATAAATAAGTAATGATCCATTCACAATTATTGAAGTATGAAGCATAAACCTTATTGACAACCATCAAACGGTGTCTTTAGTCATGGTGATAATCAAAATTCATCATATTCAAGAGAAGAGTCTATATAAAAGCTTTCATTGCAGAAAACCCACATACTCAACTATCATTTAATCATCTATGATTGTTGGCACGCATTGCATATTTTTGGAGCTCATGTTTTTGTCGGACACATAGGAAGATAGGGGCTTCATTTGCCACCCAACTCATTTACCTCAAGGATCATGATTTCTTACATTCAACTGGATATATATACCTGAGTCTTTCCTCAACATGTGATACTTGCCACTAAGAGAGTTTAGAAATTAAAAGAAGGGAAGATATTAATGACTATTGTGTAAAAGTGAGAGCTTTATGAAAGTAAAAGATAGGCCCTTGACAGAGGGAAGCAGAGGTTTTCATGCGCTTTTATTTGATTAAATTTGCAATCTCTTAATGCAAAGGAACTTCACTTTATATTGCCCCTTGTGATAGCGAACTTTATTATGCACTATGTTGCTTTTATTTCTTCATCATCACAAGATCGTACAAAGCTTATTTTCCCTTTCAATAAAAGATCATACATGATTAAAGGCAATTTTTATTGCTTATGCACCGATGACAACTTACTTGAAGGATCTTATTCAATCCCTAGGTAGGTAAGGTGGACTCTTAAGGAAGAAACTGGGTTTAAAGGGTTATTGATGCACAAGTAGTATCTCTACTTGGTGCGGAAATTTTGGCTAGCAAAAGATCTAAAGGAGACATCACATGTTAAAGGATCCATGACTATATAACTTCTATGCAAATGTAAGCAATCATGACCATTAGGTTGTCTTCCATGTCCAAATTTAACACTTGATCATTATTTAATATTTGGTGAGGGTTCGCAATCATAGATGGTGTCCAAGATGGTATATTTGTATGTGGATCTTCTCTTCTCTATCATATTCTTGGATAGATTATAACAATGACTAGGGCTATGTTTGTTCTATTCCCAACAATTTTCATAGCTCATACTTTCTTTTTATGTGAAGTCATTACTTCCCATGGGATAAGATATGATCTTTACTATTCTTTTTATTGCCATGCTATGATGATTGGTGCAAGATAGTGAAACACACGGACTGAACTAATCTTTATTATATAACTCTCACACTCGATTACAAGGATAGGTAGATCTCAAAGCAAAATCCTAAGCAAAGCAAATCTGTAATTTTATTTCTCTAATCCACGAAATAACTAAGGATCAACTAAAATAAACGATGATAGTAAAAAGTGATGGTGATACGATACCGGGGCGCCTCCACCAAGCTTGGAACAAGCTAGTGGTGGTGCCCATACCCATGTACTCAAGTGTTCTTCGGTGATGGCGGTGGTGTGCGGAAATCCTCCATCTTCCAAGGAAGAGGTTCCCCATCATGGAAAGAAACTCTTGTCTCCGGAATCCTAAAATCAGCAGTGAGGCTCATCCTTTTAAATCTGGATTCATACTCACAGATCTGGGTTTGAAGTTCATAGATTTGATCTTGGAGGTGCTCGATTCGCTCTTGAAGCTTGAAGAGAGATTCTCCCACGCTCCTGGTGTCAATCTTGTTTTCGCGGATGAAGTCCGTGATCATAGAGTGATTGGCACTCTGACCACATCCAACCATCCCTTGGCACTTGAAGATCTCCTGCTCCACTTCTGCAAGCCTGGACTTGTCGCTTCCCTCCTTCTTGGGACCTTGGACATCCCGGATGTGGAGCACCTCCTCACGCATCTCAATGGCTTGAGGGTGCTTCATCACCTCCGGCAAGTAGAGGTTGATGACCTTCTCGAAGAACTTGTCTTTAGATGAACTTTGGGAAGTCATGGCGCTAGATTTGTCAGAAAAACAGGTCGAAACAAGAACAGAGGAGAAACTCGCGATGCGTTGGTCAAAACATACGGGAGTATATATAATGATTTTTTCTAGGTCGGAATACATGTTCGGGAAGAAATCAGAGTCGGGGAGGCACACGAGGGCCGCACAAGCCATCAGGGTGCGCCCAGGGGGGCGCGCCCTGTTGGCTTGTGCCTCCCTCGTGGGTCCCCCTGACTCCGTTTTATTTTTGGAATTTTTCTAAAATACTAAAACCAACAAAAAAAAATTGGAATTTTTGGAGTCGGTTTACTTACCGTACCACATACCTACCCCCTTTTCAGGTTTTCGGAGTGCTCCGGAAGGCCTCCCGTATGTGTTCTTCCAGTGTTATCACTTGAATAACATTAGTCTCTTCATTGATGGGTGTACCTGAAATGTTATGCTTGATTCTTTGCCCATTCACCACTCTCGGGTTTTTGCCTTCGAAGTTTTTTAATTTTTATGGCACCGGAGCGATAGACCTCTTCAACAACATATGGACCTTCCCATTTGGATAAAAGTTTCCTGCAAAAAACCATAAACGAGAATTGTACAAAAGCACAAGGTCTCCTACATTGAATTCCTGCTTTTGAATCCTTTTGTCATGCCATCTTTTAACTTTTTCTTTAAAGAACTTAGCATTCTCATAGGCTTGTGTCCTCCATTCATCTAGTGAGCTAATATCAAATAACCTCTTTTCATCGGCAAGTTTAAAATCATAATTAAGTTCTTTAATTGCCCAATAAGCCTTATGTTCAAGCTAAAGAGGTAAATGACAAGCTTTTCCATACACCATTTTATATGGGGACATCCCCATGGGGTTCTTATAAGCAGCTCCATAAGCCCATAGAGCATCATCTAGTTTCTTAGACCAATTCTTCCTAGATCTATGATAGTCTTTTGCAAGATTAATTTTAATTCTCGATTGCTCAATTCAACTTGTCCACTAGACTGAGGATGATATGGTGATGCAACTCTATGGTTAACATCATATTTAGCTAGAAGTTTACGGAAAGCACCATGAATAAAATGTGAACCGCCACCAATCATTAAATATCTAGGGACTCCAAACCTCGGAAAAATAATTTCCCTAAGCATTTTAATAGAAGTGTTATGATCAGCACTACTAGTTGGAATAGCCTCTACCCACTTAGTAACGTAATCAACAGGAACTAAAATATGAGTATATCCATTCGAGGAAGGAAAAGGTCCCATGAAATCAAAACCCCATACGTCAAATGGTTCAATGGCAAGTGAATAATTCATAGGCATTTCTTGACGTTTACCAATGTTACCAACCCTTTGACATTCATTGCATGAAACGACATACTTACGAGCATATTTGAAAAGAGTAGGCCAATAAAAACCAGATTGAAGTACCTTGTGTGCAGTTCAGTCACCAGCGTGATGTCCTCCGTAAGGCTCGGAATGACACTTCCGTAAAACATGTTCCTGTTCATGCTCAGGTATACAACGTCTAATAACACCATCTACCCCTTCCTTATAAAGATGTGGGTCATCCCAAAAGTAGTGTCGTAAATCATAAAAGAATTTTTTATTTTGCTGATAGGTGAAACTTGGTGGAATATATTTAGCAATAATATAAATAGCATAATCAGCATACCAAGGAGAACTACGTGAAGTATTTATAGGAGCAAGTTGTTCATGAGGAAAATTATCATCAATAGGCAGTGGGTCATCAAGAACATTTTCCATTCTAGACAAGTTATCTGCTACAGGGTTTTCGGCTCCCTTTCTATCAACGATATGCAAATAAAACTCTTGAAGAAAAAGCACCCACATAATAAGTCTAGGCTTAGCATCTTTATTTTCCATAAGGTATTTAATAGCAGCATGATCAGTGTGAATGGTTACTTTAGAATCAACAATATAAGGTCTAAACTTATCACATGCAAAGACAATTGCTAAAAATTCCTTTTCAGTGGTGGCATAATTTCTTTGGGTAGCATCTAGGGTTTTACTAGCATAATGGATAACATTCAATTTCTTGTCTACTCTTTCCCCTAGAATAGCACCAACAACATAATCACTAGCATCACACATAATTTCAAATGGCAAGTTCCAATCAGGTGGTTGAACAGTGCGGAAATCAAGCCTTTCTTAAGTATTTCAAAAGCTTCTACAAAATCATCATCAAAAACAAAAGGAATATCTTTTTGAAGAAGAATAGTTAGCAGCCTAGAATCTTTGAGAAATCTTTGATGAAACGCCTATAGAAACCAGCATGACCAAGGGAGCTTCTTATACCTTTGATATCTTTTGGGCATGGCATCTTCTCAATTGCATCAACTTTAGCTTTCTCCACTTCAATACCTCGTTCAGAAATTTTAAGCCCAAGCACTATGCCTTCATTCACCATAAAATGGCACTTCTCCCAATTTAAGACAAGATTAGTTTCTTCACATCTCTGCAAAACTCGATCAAGGTTGCTCAAGCAATCAACAAAAGAAGTCCCGTAAACAGAAAATTCATCCATGAAAACCTGAACAATATTTTCACAAATATCAGAGAATATAGTAGTCATACATCTTTGAAAAGTAGCAGGTGCATTGCATAAACCAAAAGGCATACGTCTATAAGCATACGTTCCAAAAGGGCAAGTAAAGGTAGTTTTCTCTTGATCCACTTTTGACACAGGTATTTGAGAGAAACCAGAATATCCATCAAGAAAACAAAAAGGTGTGTGCTTAGATAGTCTTTCTAGCATTTGATTGATAAAAGGTAAAGGGTAGTGATCTTTCCTAGTAGCTTTGTTTAATTTCCAGAAATCAATCACCATCCTATAACCAGTTACTATTCTTTATGGGATAAGATCATTTTTATCATTAGGAACAACAGTTATACCTCCTTTCTTAGGAACACAATGAACATGACTTACCCATCTACTATCAGCAATAGGATAAATTATACCTGCTTCCAGAAGCTTTAGTATTTCAGTACTTACCACTTCCTTCATCTTAGGATTTAAGCGGCGTTGATGATCAACGACAGGTTTAGCATCCGGTTCCATATTAATCTTGTGCTGACATAGAGTGGGACTAATGCCCTTAAGATCATCAAGAGTATATCCAATAGCAGCCCGCTGTTTCTTCAGAGTTTTAAGTAATCTCTTTTCTTCATGCTCTGAAAGATTAACACTGATAATAACAAGATAAATCTTCTTTTCATCAAGGTAGGCATATTTCAAAGTATCGGGTAAAGTCTTTAGCTCAAACACGAGATCTCCCTTGGGTGAAGGGGATCCCCTAAAATGTCAACCGGTAAGTTGTGTTTAAGAATAGGTGTTTGTTTAAGAAATATATCATCTATTTCATTTCTCTCATTCATATGCATATCATTTTCATGGTCTAGTAAATATTGTTCTAAAGGATCGGTAGGCGGTACGACAATAGAGGCAAGACCAAAGATATCATCTTTGCTTGCTAATTCTTTCTCATGTGGTTGTTTACTAAACTTGGATAAATTAAATTCATGATTCACGTCGCCAAACACTGCTAGGAGAAAGCCTATAGATAGGATTTTAGCAGTAGCGCTGGAAAGAGGCAAAGTGCTACTGCTATGTAGTAGTAGCGTTGGCTGTCGAAAAGCGCTACAAGTACAAAAGTAGTAGTAGCGCGGGCCACC
The DNA here is from genome assembly GCA_039707655.1 of Elymus sibiricus. Lineage (NCBI taxonomy): Eukaryota > Viridiplantae > Streptophyta > Magnoliopsida > Poales > Poaceae > Elymus > Elymus sibiricus. The sequence goes on from CM077669.1 coordinate 155,292,244, forward strand.
GGACCACCGCTACTGCTAAGTGGTCCCGTTGCCACAGCCAGGGGCTACCTGTAGTTGTAGCGGTTGTCCGAAACCGGCGCTACTACTAATTCCCTAGCAGTAGCGCGTGTCGGTGGTCCACAGCTACTGCTATGGTTGTACGTTGCCAGCAGGTGCGCCCCAATTAGCAGCAGCGCTGGTGCCCAGACCAGCGCTACTACTATGGCGCTTAGCAGTAGCGCGTTTCTTCTCCAGCACTACTACTACTCGTAGCAGCCACCTTTTCCTCTCCCACCCCTCCACCTCCCCTCTCCCTCCTCTACCTCCCTCACTTAGTTCTTCCTTCTCCTACCTATCTTCTCTCCCCATTAATGCCCCCATCCACCATCTCCTCCATTAATGAGCTCCATTAATGGCTTCTTTCCCTCACTTGATCATTTGCCTCTCCGTCCTTCTCACTTCCGGTCTCGATCTCTCTTGCATTTTGTCTCACTAGCTAGCTTTCCCTCCCTCTCCACTAGCTAGTTAGGTAGAGCATCTCCTTCCAACTAGATCTACCATGCATCTTTGTCCTACTTCTTTTGATCCCTTACTAGCTAGATAGCGGCACCATACCGGCCATCTACCATATACGTTAACGTTGGCTTGATCGATCCCGCCCCTCTCTCGGGACGAAAGGTGAATAAAAAGTTGTGCTTTGCAAGAACTAATGGAAATATGTGTGTTTGCGCTATGATGGTGGGAATATGTGCGTGTGGCATGAGTTGCCGCCGCCTATGTGTGTTTGTCGGATTGTGCTTGACATGAGTTGCTTATGTTTTGCCGAAATGTTGATTTATTTCCGTTTCGGCGAATTTCGGGCAAACTCTATATGACATATATTTAGGGAAGGTCATGTCGAAATTTTGTATGACTTTGATATATGCATGCATGATTAAAATTCTTTTGCTTATTATACCACGCAGGCAATCATGAAGGTCAGTGGAAGGGTGGTGGAAAGATGGTTGCAATCCGCTGTGCAGGACATGTATTTAAATAACCGGACTGGGGTTATATGTCCGTGTAGAAGATGCAAACTAATCACCATCTTGGACCCCTTTGACCGTGGCAGTTTGAAGGCGCACCTGCTCATGTATGGTTTCATGGATGGCTATACTCAGTGGATAACTGAAGATGATGATGAGGATGTCCACATGGTAGACAATAATGACATGGGGGTAGACGAAGAGATGGTCGACGATGATGGACCCGAAGAAGAGTTTGAGGGCGCTGGACATGGTGGAGGAGAAGAGGCCGTACACGGTGGAGAAGATGCCGTACATGGCGAAGAAGAGGCCGGACACGACGTAGAAGAGGTGGATATGCCGCAGTCTTCGACGCGACTAAGTTCAGTCTTGCAAGACCCTCATGTTCAGGACCTGCTTCGCAAGAGTACGACTAGCGACAGAACCGCTTCAAGAGAGGAGGCCAAGCTGGCGCAACTGGAGGTAGACTCGAATACTCCATTGTATGACGGTTGCGATCCCGAGGTGACCCGCTTGAGTTTCACGCTCGAACTTCTAAAGACGAAGGCCAAAAACAAATGGACAGACACAAGCCTCGATGAGCATTTGAAGTATCTACATGATAAAGTTCTTCCCTCGGGGAACCTGTGTCCTACTAGCGTTGATGAGGCCAAGAAGATCATGTGCCCTCTTGATCTGCCCCACATTAGATACCATGCATGCACAAGAAGGCCGGGAAGAAATATCCTCAGAAAGATGTATGGTACTTACCGACCACTCCTTGTCTGCAGTGTTATTTTGTAGATCCTAAGGAAGCAAAGCTCATGCGCTGGCACGCGGAGAGGGTGAAGCCCGACGACGGAGATGATCCGAAGCTGAGACACCTCGCGGATGCTAGCCAGTGGCGAGCATTCAACGCAGAATATGGATATTTCACAGATGATGCAAGGAACATCATGCTTGGCGCGAGTACCGATGGCATGAATCCGTTTGGAAACCAGAACACCAACCATAGGACATGGCCCGTGTTTGTATGGATGTACAACCTCCCCCCTGGTTGTGCATGAAGTCAAAGTACATACACATGAGCATGTTGATTCAAGGGACAAGACAACCGGTAAATGATATTAATCTGTATCTGGGGCTACTTCAAGAGGATTTAGACACGTTATGGAAAACACCGGCCAAGACATGGGACGCCAGTAAAAGCGAGTATTTCTATATGAGAGCCATGCTGATGACGACGGTGCACGACTATCTCGGTTACGGATATGTCGCAGGACAGGTGTGCCATGGATATTGCGGATGCACGTAGTGCATGGATGATACAATGCCTCAGTAGATAACATCAACAAAAGATGACGGGTCTGGAAAAATCGTGTACATGGGGAATCGAAGATGGCTAGCGCAAGACAACCCATGGAGAAACCGTGGAGATCTATTCAATGGTGAGGCTGAGCAATGAGGACCTCCACGTAAGCGGAGCGGCACCGAAATCGATGAGATGTTGAAAAACTAGAAACAGTGCCCCGCGTCGGGAAAGACGATGAAAAAGGCGCCGGAGCCGCTGCTGAAGGTATGGAAAACAAGGTGTGTTTTCTGGGACTTGACGTACTGGCCCAAACTCGACACGCCTCATTGCCTTGATCAAATGCATATCACGAAGAATATCCTTGAGAGCTTGCTTGCGACACTGATGAACATGCTGGATAAGACCAAGGATGGGCCGAAGGCAAGAAGAGACTTGGAAGATTTGAAAATCAGGGCAAATCTGCACATGTCGCCCCGTAAAAAGTCAACGGAGACGGAGGCGGGGGACAGGGGCAGAAAAGTCAACAAGAAGGACGAGAATTATTGTCCCCCTTCTTGCTTCACCTCAAGTCCGAAGGAGATCGATCAATTCTTCAAGTGTCTTACCGGAATCAAAGTTAGTTCCGGTTACTGTGGGAAGATAAGCAGATTTCTATACACCAAGAAGAAATGGTTCAGCGGGATGAACTCTCATGACTGTCACGTGATGATGACGCAGATCCTTCCGGTTGCCCTTAGAGGTATAATGGACGAGCACGTCCGTGAAACGCTTCTTGGTTTGTGCAACTTTTTTGATGTTATCTCTCGAAAGTCAATCAGTGTGAAGCAGCTCCGAAGGTTACAAAAAGAGATCGTTGTCATACTAAATGAGCTTGAGATTAACTTCCCGCCCGTGTTCTTTGACGTCATGGTGCATCTGTGTGTCCACATTGTGGACGACATAATCGACCTCGGGCCGTCATTCCTTCACAGCATGATGCCATTCGAGAGGATGAATGGGGTCATCAAAGGATTCGTTCGTAACATGTCCCATCTGGATGGAAGCATCGTGCAGGGCTATCTGACCCAAGAGTGCATCTCCTTCTGCGAGAATTATCTAAGCGACGAAAACCCTGTTGTTGGTTTGCCCGTCAACAAGCACCTTGGGAGGCTCGGAGGAGAAGGTCACACGAACGGTTGGAGGGAATTGCATGTGGACTACTCGGGTCGACGCAACGACTTGGACATAGCAAACTTAGTAGTGCTACAGCACCTAGACGTGGTAGATCCTTTCATGGAACTGCACAAACAAACCATCGTAAAGAAGTATCGTGACCAGGGGCTACAAAAGACGGACGCCGAAGTTACTAGAGAGCACAACTCCACTTTCTTGCGTTGGTTCAAAGAGCATGTTCTTGCTAATCCCCCGGAAGAGGGCAGTGAAGACGGATTGCTCATACATGCCTTAGCACATGGCCCTGCGGCCAACCTCAAGACCTCTCAGGCATATGATATCAACGGATACACATTTCACACGGAGGCCAAATACATAAACAGTGATTACCAGAACTCAGGGGTGACGATGGAATTCATGACCGGCGACAACGGCGCAATAGAAAGATTCTACGGAAGGGTCGAAAAGATCTGGGAGCTTGACTACTCTGGACTGCACAGTGCGACGATGTTCCGTGTCAGATGGGCTAAGGCCGTCGTCAGAGAAAACAAGTATTTCACTACCATGTCTATACCCGACGTGAAGAGTGCTACCGTGAACGTTAACGTCATTGCCAAAACTGAGCCATGGGTACATGCTAAGCACGTGACACAATGCTTCTTCATAACCGACCCGAGCAATCCGAGCCTTGTTGTCATGAGGAGAGGCAAAAGGAGCATCGTCGGAATGGACGGGGTCGCTAACGAGGAAGACTACGACCAGTATGGCGACCCGATGAGGGAAGTTGACGATGACGATGAAGCATATGTCAAAAGAAAAATCGCACTCCAGGGAAAAGGAAAAGTCATAACGAGGGACTCAATTACTCGGCAGCGAACAAGAAAGGAAAGAAGCTCACTCAGAAAGGAAAGCGTCGACGCACTTAACCGTTATCGGCGACGAAGAAGAAGCAAACCATCATTTATATATATGTTCCTATTTTGTATACGCACTTAATTAACCGTTATCGGTCAAATGATATAATATATGTGGCCCTTCACATCATGCATATCGGTCGTTTTTGAGAGTGAGAAAAACAAAAACAAAAATAAAATGAAAAAATAAGATAAAAATAAAAATGAAATGTAATAAAAAGGAGAAAGTTAAAAAAGAAAATGAAAAAAGGAAAGCAATAGCGGTAGCGCTGGTTTGGAACCAGCGCTATAGCTAACTTAGCTATGGCGCTGGTTCCAAACCAGCGCTACCGGTACGTTCACTTAACCTCTCTCCTGCGCGCTTCTTCCCCCAATTCCCCAAATCCCCCCCCACACCGCCGCCGTCGCCCTCCTCTCCGCGCGCGCCCTCCGTCGCCGTCGTCGACCTCCTCTCCGCGCGCACCCTCCGTCGCCGCCGTCGTACTCGTCACCACCGTCACCCTTCTTCGCCCTCGTTGCCACCATCGCCCTCCGGTGCCCTCCGTCGCCGGCGTCTCCCTGCCCCCCTGTAAGGCACCCGCCCCTCCTCTCTCTTTCCTCTCTCTGCCTAGTTTAGTTAGAACCCTGGCTAGGTTAGTTAGAACCCTAGCTAGCTATAGTTAGGTTTGTTGATTCATTTCACTATGTATTACATTGTTTGCATTTGTTTTGCCAGAATGATTCTGAGTGGCCTATGTTTGTCCGGAATGTTGATTCATTTCCGTTCCAGCGAATTTCAGGCGCTCGATATGTCCACTTATTAGCAAAGGTCATGCCGAAATTTCGGCATGAATTGTGCTAGAAACTAGGACATATCGAGTGCCCGGGATTTGCCGCAACGGGAATGAATCAACATTCCAGCAAAACATAGGCCTTTTTTTATGTCGTTATTCATTTTATTAGATCTAGAATTAATTGACTAGACTTAAGCATAGGAAACATGGCTAACAACGATGAAGGAGGGCGTTCTGGTAATTGCGACGTCTACGAGGCGGCAAACAATTATTTTAACTATCTGGATGAGCAACAGTTGTCGTACCCCCCTGTCACATCCGAGGGTGGCACCGACACCGGCACCGACACCGGCGCCGAGACCGGCATCGATGCTGGCAATTTAGCCGGTACAGAACCGCAACCGAAGAGGATACGACACCCAAACCAGCTCAGCACTACTAGACTGGTGGTCATGGAGGTGGACCCCGGGAATTTCGAGCCAAAACAGCCTGAGGAAGCACGCATGTGCGACGGCAATCAAATAGGATGCATCTTACGGGAAACCGCCACCATCAACGACGAAAAATTAAGGAAGATACCGAATATGGAGCACTTCCTCCTAACAAAGCTGCACCGGAGTTTCTTTTTCCCGGACAGGGATGAATCCAACTATCCTAGACCGTGGCAAGACCCGGCAATGAAGAAGATAAACAACAAAGCCATGGGCAAGTTTAGCAACGCGTTGTCCGCCTGGAAAGTTAGGGTGAAACATCTGATCACCGTCAAAAAGCAACCCTACTCCGAGATTGTAAAGGATAATTCGAAAATTACGGAAGAGCAGTTCGAAATATTCAAGGCGGCTTGCATTGCCGAAGCTGCCAAAGAAAAGTCGGAGTACATGAAGGGGCTTCAAGAAAGGAACATGGGGTACCACCGCCTCGGAAGCCGTGGTTACTCGGGGAAGAGGCGCATATGGGACAAGGAGGATGCGGAACGCGAAAGTCTAGGGATCCCAGACCCCTTGGCGGAGTTCACCGTCCCGCAGGAGCGTGACGTCATTAGGGCCCGGTACCATTGGGACCTAGTCAACAAGGTTTTCAAAATGGACGCGGTCATGAGGGAGTTCATGAGACTGCTGGTAATTATTAATTCACCCCCTAATTTTAGCTTCTGATCAATTCGACTGCATGTTTAGTCAAATTTGTAAACGATCCACGTTCCTTTTGCAGAAAGAGCGGCACAGGATTGCGACCAGAAGCGACTTGCCGTCTGAGGCATCGGCGAGGCCCAAGTGGGACACCCCTTTCAACCGGGCCTTGAACGTATTGAAAAGACTCCCGGTGAACACTCGGCCGTCGTATGGACGCGTGCAAGGTGTCGGAGACGGCGCCACGTGGAAGCACTACTACCGTGAGGACGCCTAGGAGAGAAAAGAAAGATGGAGGTTAAACAAAATAAACATCGACAAGAAGGTTGAGATTGCGGTCGATAAGAAGGTTGAGATTGCAGTCGATAAGAAGGTTGAGCTTGTGGTCGATAAGAAATCAGCTAAGACCAATGAAGCGATACGACCTGAGTTGGTGAGGGGCAGTCCAAGCAGCGGTAGCTGCCACAAGAGAGGAAATGGTATCTTCGTTCAGTGCCTTGATTCTGGTTGTCATGGAATGAGAGAAGCAAAATCCAGGTAAAGAGGCAAAGGACTTTCCCCTTCCAAGCTTCGTCAGGAGCAGCTCGTTTAGCGTTGCACTGCCAGCACTTGCTCACGCAACCGCATCTCCTCCCGCACCTGCTCCTGCACCTGCTCCCGCACCTGCTCATAGCAGCCCGTCCTCTGTCTCTGGCACACTCGGCGGGGCTTCATCTTTGGCTGAGCTCGACGCCCTCACGGTAACTACCTGTCACACCGGCCCTCTTCAATACATGTGTAATCTCCCGTTTTCGTTGCCTTTCGGATGCCTCACGTCGCAGACATGTCTTCGCAGGCTGACGAAACCCCGTGCACCATACTGTACATCATAAGCGGCTAGAAGGTGGACATGGGAAAGGCGACGATAGTGAAGCCGAAGGAACAATTGTTCCACAGCCGGCCGATGCCCCATGGTGTCTTCAAGGTTTCTGTGGCCAGTGTCAAAGCGGGCTATGAGAATTTGGCTCCTCCGGTACTACAAGGGGGAGATGACGATGAGACCCCGTCACGGCTTGGCAATTGCAAGAGTTGGGTCCTGTTGTGGCCTAAGAATCTCCTTCGTCTGGAGACGGCTGGGAGCACACCCACGACCAAGCAGCCTCAGCAAGGTATAGACACCACCACCCCACCTACCCAATTAGCGGTGCCTGTCGTGCCGGGTTATAGCGGACGGCGTGAGGAAGAGGCTCCATTAGTGGCTGATGATGCCACCACCGTTGAAGAAGCAATGCATGATGCCATGGACGAGGATGATGACCCTCAACGGTTTCTCAACAATTTTGGCACCGGCGGCTATGACGACGAATTATTGATGGCTCAGCAGTATGACTCAGGGTTTGAGCGTGATGAGTTGATGCCTCTATTGCCGGAGGAGGAACGTCTTAAGGCTGATTGCAAGAAGTCTCCCTTCCTGCAATCCTCGCAGGACATGCCTCCAGTTGCCGCCTCAACCTAGCAACAACAACACGAGGGTCGGTCATTATTGCTGAGCCTGACAACACTGGGGGCGGTGGTCAGGGACGGTATGATAGGCTCACTTCCGGTACCAAAGAAGCATAGGAAGAGAGCAAAGAAAGGCCCTAATGGCGGCAAAGCTGCTTCTATGAGCCAGCCGCCTCTGCAGCCTCGTGTTGAAGACCGTATACCTATCAAAGGTGCGGCCAAATACCATATCGCCAGTGATCCGATCCTACCTAAGGAAGCGGTAGAGGCCATAGACGGCGATCTAAGGAGACTTCATGACGATGTGCTATTGAGAGAGAAAAGCCTTATCGCCTCGACAAATCCAGGATACCCGCTCTACGTGGTTAACGTGCCGCAGCAAAGGTTGTACGTCCAGACATTCCCCGTGGATAAGTTCTTTCTTTGATTCGATTACATCTTCGACATGTTTCACATGACAAGGCCGGATTTTACGTTCGTCCACCTGTATGCCATGTACATGAACTACATCATCAGCCGCGAGCAAATATCTTGTATCTGTGTCGCTGACCCATACTTTATGCACGAGGGCGTCTTGGCTGTCTGCACAAAGCATCGTGAATATGCGAGGAACTAAATCGCCGATTTCATGGTCGCCAATAAGTACAAGGAGTCGATTCTCCTGCCTTATCATCCCATGTAAGTCATCCGCGGATATCCTTCCTTTGATTTCAATCATTCATTTGCACACGTGGAGGCTAATTTGAGGTGTTCTTATTTTGAGCAGCGAGGGGCGCACCGTCCTCATCATTCCTTACCCCCGATTCTCCCACGCTCTTTACTTGAACTCGTCGAAGAACATAAAGAAAAAGGATTACACCCACATCAAGGCTATTCTCGACAGTGCTATCTGAAGCTACGGCCAACGGGGTGGAGAGATCACGGTCAAGAAGACAAGGAAGAGCGCGCCCTGCTTTAGCCATAAGATCGACTTCTGCTGCATCCAGCAACCGAGAGGTACTCTCAGTGATGGATTCTATGTCCTCCACCACATGCTGGAGTACAGACGGGATTGCCAGAACCTTCGCATGTCACCTAAATCGGGCGATGCCGATATTCTGCAATGGGCAAAGAAACTAGGAAATGTACCGGATCATCGACTCCGAGCTGAGTTCTATCACATCCAGCGTGAACTTGACCAAGTCATCATGAAGGAGGTCGTCGAAAAACAGGGATGTTCTACGAAGAAGGGCAAATGTCGCGGGAACACGTCCGAACACGCGTAGCCGCTCAGCGTCTCGACCTAAAGCCTTTCACTTTGCTCGGGTCCTTCCTCCCTAATTTGGAAGGATGGCATGACATGTTTGAGTGATTGACGATATATGACAATGTGTCCGTTTAGTCACTACTTTCTCTATGACGAAACTTTGAGTTATGCACGACGAAACTTTGTGATGTAATTAAACCGTCCCCCTCAACTAGCGAAGATCACTCTAGTTAGGATAGTTTGGGTACGATGAACTTTGTTATTTATGCTTATGATATGTTGCTTCTATTTCTGCTAACTCTGTCTCTTTCTGTTGCTCAACTATATATGATGTTGCATATTATCGACTCATGTGACAATGCAGGTACATAGATCATCGATGGTGAAGAAGTGCTACGCCGTGTATGTAGGGAAGGTTTCAGGAGTGTACGATGAGTGGACTGAGTGTCAGGCCCAACTGTACCAGTTTCCGGGCGGTAGCCAGAGAGGGTTCGATAGCAGAGCCGGAGCGGAAGATAGTTAGTTGAGGTGGTGCACGGTAGCGCGAGAGAGGGATCGGAACCGGCGCCTCAAAAACTACATTATCGCGCTCTTGCTCATAGTGATCGCTCTTCTCTTCTATATCTTTGTTTACATATAGATGATGAGACATGTGTATGTGATGACCATGCAGTTGCTTGTATTCGAGACATGTCAACACTTAACTTGTATCGCTATATCGTGATTATGATGAGACAATATGATTTGTGTTGGATGATGTGATGATATGATGAGACTACTATGTGTATGATATGATGAGCATATTGCATGTCTCTGATATGATTATAATACTATATAAAACCTGTACAAATACAGCGCAAATACGTAGTAGAAAAAAAATACGCAAATGCGTAAATATAGAAGTAGCGCTCTTTAGGAGGAAGCAATAGCACAGGTTGCCAGCGCTACCGCTATATAGCGGTAGCTAAGTAGCAGTAGCATTGAACCGGACCAACGCTATTGCTAAGTAGGATAGCAGTAGCGCGGGTAAACCAACGCTACTGCTACAGGTTAGCTGTAGCACCGTACTAGTAGCGCCGGCACCCGCGCTACTGCTACCCCGATTTCCAGCGCTACTACTAGCCTTTCTCTTAGTAGTGAAAGCTTACTTTAACCTTCTCAGTAACAAAATTAATTTCGGCATTAACAGTATTCAAGAAGGGTCTACCAAATATAATGGGAAAAAAGTTATCTTGTTCTGAACCAAGTACTAGAAAATTAGTGGGGTACTTGACTTTTCCACACAAGACCTCAACATCTCTAACAATCCCAAGTGGTGTAATAGTGTCTATGTTTGCAAGTTTAATAGTAACATCAATGTCCTCAAGCTCAGATGGTGCTATGTCAATCATAATTTCTTGATATAAGGTAAAAGTTATAGCGCTAACACTAGCACCAATATCACACAAGCCGTGGTAACAATGATCTCCAATTTTAACTACAACTACAGGCATGCCAATAACTGGTTTATTTTTATCTAGTTCATCTTGCGTGTTTCTTGCAGGTTTTGCAATTCTAGCGGCTTCACCACAGAAGTAAATAACTTGACCATCAAAGTCATCAACTAGCAGATCTTTAATCATAGCAACTTTAGGCTCAATGTTTATTTGTTCAGGAGGTGTAGAAGTTCTAGCATGATGATGACCCACAAGTATAGGGGGTCAATCGTAGTCCTTTGGATAAGTAAGAGTGTCGAACCCAACGAGGAGCAGGAGGAAATGACAAGCGGTTTTCGGCAAGGTAATTTCTACAAGCACTGAAACTGTAGGTAACAGATAGTTTGATAGAAAGATAATTAGTAACGAGCAAGTAACAGTAATGGTAAATAAAGTGCAGCAAGGTATCCCAATCCTTTTGTGGCAAAGGACATGCCAGAACAGTCTCTTATAATAGGCAAAGTGTTCTTGAGGGTACACGGGAATTTCATCTAGTCACTTTCATCATGTTGGTTTGATTTGCGTTCGCTACTTTGATAATTTGATATGTGGGTGGACCGGTGCTTGGGTGCTGTTCTTACTTGAACAAACCTCCCACTTATGATTAACCCCCTCGCAAGCATCCGCAACTACGAGAAAAGTATTAAGATAAAATCTAACCATAGCATTAAACGTTTGTATCCAAATCAGTCCCTTACGAAGTAGCGCATAAAGTAGGGTTTAAGCTTCTGTCACTCTAGCAACCCATCATCTAATAACAACTCCACAATGCATTCCCTTAGGCCAAAAGATGGTGAAGTTTCATGTAGTCGACGTTCACATGACACCACTAAGGGAATCACAACATACATATCATCAAAATATCGAGCACATATCAAATTCACATGATTACTTGCAACATGACTTCTCCCGTGACATCAAGAACAAAGGTAACTACTCACAAATAATACTCATGCTCAAGATCAGAGGGGTATTAAATAGCATAACGGATCTGAACATATAATCTTCCACCAAATAAACCATATAGCAATCAACTACAAGATGTAATCAACACTACTAGTCACCCACATGTACCAATATGAGGTTCCGGTACAAAGATTGAACACAAGAGATGAACTAGGGTTTGAGAGGAGATGGTGTTGTTTAACATGTTGATGAAGATTGGCCTCCCAAAGATGAAAGGGGTGTTGGTGATAATGATGGCTTCGATTTCCCCCTCCGGGAGGGAAGTTCCCCCGAGGGAATCGCTCCGCCGGAGGGCAAAAGTGCTCCTGCCCAAGTTCAGCCTCGAGATGGCGGCGTTCCGTCCCGAAAGTCCTCTCCTAATTTTTTTTCTAGGTCAAAAGACCTTAAGTACTAGAAGATGGCACCGGAGGTGGGCTGGGCTGAGCACAACCCACCAGGGCGCGCCTGGAGGGGGGGGCTGGCGCACCCTGGTGTCTTGTGCTCACCAGGTGGCCCCCCTCCGGTAGTTATTTGCTCCAGTATTTTTCATATATTCCAAAATAATTCTCCGTGAAGTTTAGGCTTATTTGGAGAAGTGCAGAATAGGTATCTCTGATATGCTTTTTCAGGTCCAGAATTCCAGCTGCCGGTATTCTCCCTCTTTGTGTAAACCTTGCATATTATGAGAGAAAGGCATTAGAATCACTCCCTAAAGAATTATTATGCATAAAAGCATTATAAATAATAGTAGGAAATCATGATGCAAAATGGACGTATCACATGACTTTTATTAACCACAGTTGTAGCTTTAGCATGTTCCTTGATTCTAACAGGGAAAGGTGGCTTCTCAATGTAAGCAGTAGGAAGAATTGGATCAACATGGCTAACAATTATTTCTTCCTTCTCAATTTTAACAGGTTTCTCTAGTTGCTTTTTAATGGGTGGATGGTATTTAAACCACTTCTCCTTAGGGAGATAAACATGAGTAGCAAATGATTCATAGAAAGAAGCTACTATCTCAGAGTCAAGGCCATATTTATTACTCAACTTATAGCAAACATCAGTTTCCATAAAAGTTTTAACACAATCGAACTTAAGATTTATACCTGACTCTTTACCTTTGTCGAGTTCCCAATCTTCAGAGTTGTATTTAATTCTTTCCAGAAGATCCCATTTGAACTCAATAGTCCTATTCATGAAGGAACCAGTAGAAGAAGAATTGAGTAATACTTGATCATCATGAGAGAGCCGAGCATAATTTTTTAGCATAATAGTATTTCTAGAGATCTCATGGTTGGGGCGGGTGTGCATCATAGATTTAAGCATCCCCCAAGCTTGAGCAATACTTTCTCCTTCGCGAGGCCAGCAATTATAAATAAAGTTTCGATCACGGTGAACTACATGCATAGGATAAAACTTCTGATGAAATTCCAATTTCAAGCGATTCCAGTCCCATGATCCAATATCGCCCAATAGCCTGTACCACATTAATGTCTTTCCCTCCAAAGATAAAGGGAAAACTTTCTTCTTAACTTTGTCTCCAGACAACCCTGCTAGCTGAAATAATCCACAAAATTCATCGACAAATATCAAATGATAATCAGGATGAGTCGTTCCATCATATGGATGTGATAAGAGTTTTTCAAGCATACCCGAAGGAATCTCATAATAAATATTTTCAGTAGGTTCAGTAGGTTGAGGAACAATTTCCTCATTTTCAATTCCAGGCGAAGATGCCCCAAACAAGCCACTCAAAGGGTGCCGTTCATAGCGACAAGCAACAATAAATTTCAGCACGTATAGAAAATGTTTCCTTACCAATTCCACTTACCAAAGGCGCTCACTCCCCGGCAACGGCGCCAGAAAAGAGTCTTGATGACCCACAAGTATAGGGATCAATCATAGTCCTTTCGATAAGTAAGAGTATCGAACCCAATGAGGAGCAGAAGGAAATGACAAGGGGTTTTCAGCAAGGTATTCTCTGCAAGTGTTGTGAGTAACGATAGTAGATAGTTTTGTAGCAAGATAAATCGTAACAAGTGACAGGTAAAAATAGTAACAAAGGTGCAGCAAGGTAGCCCAATCCTTTTTATAGCAAAGGACAGGCCTGAAAGTACTCTTACATTAACCAAGCGCTCCGAGGACACGTGGGAGTTTCTGTCTAGTCATGTTCATCATGTTGAGTTGATTCGCGTTCGCTACTTTGATAATTTGATATGTGGGCGGACCGATGCTAAGGTGATGTTCTTACTTGAACTAACAACCTACTTATGATTACCCCCTCTCGCAAGCATCCGCAACTACGAAAGAAGAATTAAGATAAATCTAACCATAGCATGAAACGTGTGGATCCAAATCAGCCCCTTATGAAGCAACGCATAAACTGGGGTTTAAGCTTCTGTCACTCTAGCAACCCATCATCTACTTGTTACTCCAGAATGACTTCCCTTAGGCCCATAACATGGTGAAGTGTCATGTAGTCGACGTTCACATGACACCACTAAGAGAAGTAACAACATACATATCATCAAAATATCGAACGAATACCAACTTCACATGATTACTTATAACAAGACTTCTCACATGTCCTCAGGAACAATAGTAACTACTCACACCTCATCAACATGTTCAAGATCAGAGGTATAATAATTAATGATTAAGGATCTGAACATAATATCTTCCACAAAGTAATCCAACAAGCATCAACCACGAGATGTAATCAACACAACTAGTAACCCACAGGTACCAGTCTGAGGTTTTGAGACAAAGATTGAATACAAGAGATGAACTAGGGTTGGAGATGAGATGGTGCTAATGAAAATGTTGATGAGGATTGGTCCTCCCACGAAGGAGGAAGCATTGGTGATGACGATAGCTTCGATCTCCCCCTCCCGGAGAGGAATTTTCCCGGTAGAATCTGACTGTCGGAGTGCAAAAGGGCCTCTGCCCAGGTTTCCGCCTCTAGGCGGCGGTGCTTCATCCCGAAAGGTTGCTTATGATTTTCTCTAGGGTAAAACACACCATATAGGAGAAGTGTGGCGTCGCGAGGCCAGCCAGGGCCCCACAAACCATCAAGGCGCGGCCTGGGGGGGTGCCCTGTTGCCTTGTGCCTGGCTGGTGGCCCCCCTCTGGTATATTTTTTGCCTAGAAATTCACATATATTCAATAAAAAATCCCCGTGAAATTTCAGGTCATTTGAAGTCTGGTGATTTTTCTGCCTTTTTCTCGGTTTTCCGGTCCAGAATTCCAGTTTCCAGATAATTTCCTCTTTGTGATGTACCTTGCATATTCAGAAAGAAAAAACATAAGAATTGTATGATAATAGGGAATAATGGACGAGGATGACGTAAATATGAATAAGAAATCATGATGCAAAATGGACGTATCAAAGACCATCCCGCTCACCTGGTCGTTCGCCGTGTGGGGTCTCGATATGGTAGGCCCTCTACGGGCCGGGTCGGGTGGGTTTACCCACCTGCTAGTGGCGGTGATGTTGGTTTCATTCGGCAAATTATCTTCAGATTCGGAGTTCCACATGATATCATCACTGACAACGGGACTAATTTCGACTTGGATGAATTCCGTGAGTTTTGCTACTCCCAAGGTACTTGGGTCAACTATGCCTCTGTGGCTCACCCGCAGTCGAATGGACAAGCAGAGCGAGCAAATGGGATGATTTTACAAGGGTTGAAACCTCGGCTGATGAGAGATCTGGAGTACGCTGTAGGAGCTTGGGTCGAAGAGCTACCGTCTGTTCTATGGGGCATTCAGACGACCCCGAACTGCTCCACTAAGCGCACCCCATTCTTCATAGTGTATGGGTCTGAATCCGTCTTACCGAGTGACTTGCGTCATAATTCCCCCCGAGTGAAACTGTACAATGAAGATGAGGCTGAAGCGGCACGCCAAGATGGTCTGGATCTCCTGGAAGAGGAGAGGGAGCTAGTCCTTGACAGATCGGTACTTTATCAGCAGGATCTAAGGCGCTATCATGACAGACAAGTCAGGGGGCATGCTTTCCAAGACGGCGACCTAGTCCTCCGACTGGACCAACAAAAGCCACACAAGTTAGCGCCTCCGTGGCAAGGGCCTTTTGCGGTCTCTAAAGTCCGAATCAATGGAGCCTATCGGTTGTACAACTTCAAAATTGGGTCAGAAGAGCTCCGGACGTGGAACGCGGATCTGCTCCGCAAGTTCTACACTTAAAATAGAAAACACTCTGGCATTCCTGTAATGAACTGCCGAGTGGCTTTGATGAATAAAAGCCCTTACTTTTCCTACACTTTGTCAAAAAGTTTTCTCAAAACTTTTTGCTTTTTTCACCCTCGTGATCCTTATAACTTTCCTTACCCCCAGTGGGTGTATGGGTCGACTTAGCCGCGAACCTGATTTCGCCTAAGTTTAAAAAAACTACTCCGAGTGAGGATGTCATCCACACTCGGGGGCTTAGCTGCGATCCAGAAATCGCCTAAGTATAATAACTACTCCGAATGAGGACATCATCCACACTCGGGGGATTAGCTGCCATCCAGACATCGCCTAAGTATAAAAACTACTCCGAGTGAGGACATCATCCACACTTGGGGGCTTGGCTGCAATCCAGAAATCGCCTAAGTATAAAAACTACTCTGAGTGAGGACATCATCCACACTCGGGGGCTTAGCTGCCATCCAAAAATCGCCTAAGTATGAAAACTACTCCGAGTGAGGACACCATCCACACTCAGGGGCTTAGCTGCGATCCAGAAATCGCCTAAGTATAAAAACTACTCCGAGTGAGGACATCATCCACACTCGGGGGCTTAGATGCGATCGAGAAATCGCATAAGTATATAAACTACTCCGAGTGAGGACATCATCCACACTCGGAGGCTTAGCTGCGATCCAGAAATCGCCTAAGTGTAAAGACTACTCCGAGTGAGGACATCATCCACACTCGAGGGCTTAGCTGCAATCTAGAAATCGCCTAAGTGTAAAAATGACTCCGAGTGAGGACATCCTCCACACTCGGGAGCTTAGCTGTGATCCATAAATCACTTAAGTGTTAAAACTACTCCGAGTGGGGACATCCTCCACACTCGGGAGCTTAGCTGCGATCCAGAAATCGCTTAAGTGTTAAAACTACTCCGAGTGAGGACATCATCCACACTCGGGGGCTTAGCAGCGATCCAGAAATCGCCTAAGTTTAACTCTACTCCGAGTGGGGACGTCATCCACACTCGGGGACTGGGCCAAACGCTCAAAAAGTCAAATGAAGGCAATCAAACTGCATATAGTTCAAAGCAAAAGTGCAGATAGTCGTGGCCGCGAGGTCACGTCAAATGTACGGTTACATAAACCACTCTGCATCCTGAGGCAAATTTCATTCAAACTTTTTATTCGAGGATCACTCGGCAGTAGTCGGAGCTGCTGCATCAGTGAAGGTGTCGAGGTCGATGCCGTCCACAATCCGAGTGGCGACCTCGAGGAACGTCTCAATGAAGTCTTCTATCTTGGCACTCTTCCTATTGACGACCTTCACTGACTTCAACTTCTCCTCGTCTACGCCCTTGCAATGGACGCGGACGAGTGAGAGGGCGATGTCGGCTCCAACACAAGCTGTAGATTTCTTCCAAGATTGCACTCGGCGAGGTACATCTTGCAGATGGTTGATGAGAACGTCTAAGTCATTCGAGAACTCCTCCCCGGGGGCGACTTATCGGTCGATATCTTAGATTGTTGTGCGCAGGCAGTTGAGGAAGATAGTCACCTCCCCGACGCGTTCCTCCAGTCGGAGAAGAGCAAGTGATGAGCTATCACGAAGAATGCCCGCAGCCGGATCCAGTTCCTTCTCGATCTTGGGCGTCTCTGCTTCAGCATCCACACAAAACTCTGTTGAACAGATGGGAGAAAAAGAGCTATTGGAGGTCGAGTGAAGAATGAAAGTAACTTGAAACGCAATCGGGTTATTGGCATACCTTTGAGCTTCTCGTTCATCTCATTGCCTAAGTCTTCGATGAACTTCTCCAGCTCGAGTCTCTTGGATGACACCTGCTTCAACTCTGATTCGGACTCGATAGCCTCCTCCGCGGATTCCTTGGCAACAGCCTCCAGTTTCTTCTTCTCCTCCTCCCACTTCTCGAGTGACTTCAACTTGTCCTCGGCCGCTTTCATCTTCCGACTGGCTTCCTTCTAGGCGGACGCCAACTCAGTGTCTTTCTTCTCCAGGGCCTCCTATATGGTGTATATAGAAATGGCAGCCCAGAGCCTCTTAGTAAGTTGAAGATTTTCACTACGTACATCTGATAAAGTGATTTCAGTCGGACAGGGAAGAAGAACAAGTTCTACGGCAGTCGGGCAGAAAGCGCTTACCTCCGAGTGATCGCTTCTCTTGCTCCAGACGCGTGTTCTTGGACCTCTCGGCCTCAAGGCTGAGGCGTAGGTCCTGCACCTCCTTCTCCAGGGCGTTGTAGCGGGTCCCGAGCTCACACACACTCTGCCGGCAGAAAATAAGGAAACATCAGTGATAACAGTCGGATACTGCGAAAAGGTTCGTTCGGTTAAACTACAAGACTCTAAGACTCCCGCCGACTGCTTCAGTCGACGACAGTCTCAGGGACTACACCCAGTGGGTGCGCTCGGCGCGCCCCCACTGGAACTACACTCGGGATGAGGTACTTCCACAAACTCAGCAACAGGTTCTACCCACTCGGGAAGAGGTCCTCCTCACTCGGGATGAGGTACTTCCACAAACTCAGCAACAGGTTCTACCCACTCAGGAAGAGGTCCTCCTCACTCGGGATGAGGTACTTCCACAAGCTCAGAAACAGGTTCTACACCCCGACGGTCAACGTCGAGAGGCTCTGGTCCATGGCCATCACTGCATCCTCTTCGACAAGTATCGCTTCAATCGAGATGAGGTATTTCCACAAGCATCATTTGGTCTCTAAAGACTCCCGCCGACTACTTCAGTCAACGGCAGTCTCGGGGACTACACCCAGTGGGTGCTTGATGTCTACTACGCAACCTTCTTCTTGTAGACTCGTGTTGGGCCTCCAAGCGCAGAGTTTTGTAGGACAGTAGCAAATTTCCCTCAAGTGGATGACCTAAGGTTTATCAATCCGTGGGAGGCGTAGGATGAAGATGGTCTCTCTCAAACAACCCTGCAACCAAATCACAAAGAGTCTCTTGTGTCCCCAACACACCCAATACAATGGCAAATTGTATAGGTGCACTAGTTCGGCGAAGAGATGGTGATACAAGTGCAATATGGATGGTAGATATAGGTTTTTGTAATCTGAAAATATAAAAACAGCAAGGTAGCAAGTAACAAAAGTGAGCAAAAACGGTATTGCAATGCTTAGAAACAAGGCCTAGGGTTCATACTTTCACTAGTGCAATTACTCTCAACAATACTAACATAGTTGAATCATATGTAAATCTCTCACACGCGACAAAGAGTTCACTCCAAATTCACAAATAGCGGAGAACAAACGAAGAAATTATTGTAGGGTACGAAACCACCTCAAAGTTATCTTTTCCGATCAATCTTATGAGCTATCCCTATAAGTGTCACGAACAGCCCTAGAGTTCGTACTAAAGTAACACCTTAAGATACACATCAACCAAAACCCTAATGTCACCTAGATACCCCAATGTCACCTCGAGTACCCGTGGGTTTGATTATACGATATGCATCACATAATTTCAGATTCATCTATTCAATCCAACACAAAGAACTTCAAAGAGTGCCCCAAAGTTTCTACCGGAGAGTCAAGACGAAAACATGTGCCAACCCCTATGCATAGATTCCCATGGTCACGGAACCCGCAAGTTGATCACCAAAACATACAT
Organism: Elymus sibiricus; assembly: GCA_039707655.1. NCBI lineage: Eukaryota > Viridiplantae > Streptophyta > Magnoliopsida > Poales > Poaceae > Elymus > Elymus sibiricus. The sequence continues at coordinate 155,311,485 of CM077669.1, forward strand.
CAAGTGGATCAATAGGTTTCTCTATTTATAGGAATTTATGGCGGTGGAAACAAGTCAGGATGGGCCACGAGGTGACGACAAGCCAGGGGGGCGCGCCCTGGGGGGGCGCCCCCCAGGCTTGTGGTGGCCTCGTGGCTCCCTTGGCCCAACTCCAACTCTCCCTGGGCTTCTTCTGGTCCATAAAAATTCACCGTAGATTTTTATTCCATTTGGGCTCCGTTTGATATTCCTTTTCTGTAAAAACCCAAAAACACGGAAAAAACAGGAACTAGCACTGGGCTCTAGGTTAATAGGTTAGTCCCAAAAATAATATAAAGTTGTAGTAAAATGATTGTAAAACATCCAAGAATGATAATATAGCAGCATGGAACAAGCAAAAATTATAGATACGTTGGAGACGTATCAGCTTCCCCAAGCTTAATTCATGCTCGTCCTCGAGTAGGTAAATGATAAAAACAGAATTTTTGATGTGGAATGCTGCCTAACATGTTCATCATATTCTTTTCTTCTTTGTATAGCATGGACATTTGGACTTATAAATGATTCAAAGTAATAGTCTAGTTTTAACATAATGACTTCAATACTCAAGCATGTCAACAAGCAACCATGTCTTTCAAAATATCAACACTAAAGAAAGTTATCCCTAGCCCATCATGCTCAATCATTGATCCATTCATGAAACACACTCAAATATTAGCTATGCCCAATGCTCAAGTACGATCATAGTGCCGCCTAGTTGGTGCTTATAAGAGAAGATGGAGACTCAAAGCAAAAAATAAAAATTGCATAAAGTAAGTAGATAGGCCCTTCGCGGAGGTAAGTAGGGATTTGTAGAGGTGCCATAGCTCAATGTTTAAATTGAGAGAGAAAAATATTTTGAGTGGCATGCTTTTCCTGTCAACGAAAACGACGAAGTAGCTCACAATACTTTCCATGCTAGATACATTATAGGCGGTTCCCAAACAGAATAGTAAAGTTTTTACTCCCCCTCCACCAATCAATCACACTCCACGGCGAGCCGAATCCACGGGTACCGTCCATACAAACAACAATCCTGGGGGAGTTTTGTTTCATTATATTTTGATTTGATTTTTGAGCATGGGACTGGGCATCCCGAATACCAGCCATTTTCTCGTGAATGATAGTGAATCAACACATATCATGAGAATAACCCACCTAGCATGGAAAAATATTGGATACTCCCCACCGTTTCATGAGCGGTACGGGCACACAAAAGTGAAAATTTATTTTGAAGATTTAGAGATGGCACATACAAATTTGCTTGGAACGGCATGGAAACACCGCATATAGGTAGGTATGGTGGACTCATAAAGCAAAACTTGGTTTAAGGATTTTGGATGCACAAGTAGTATTTCTACTTAGTACAAATGAAGGCTAGCAAATAGATTGGGAAGCAACCGAACCAAGGAACAAAAATCACATAAGTGAGCATTGAGTCATAACTAACACCGAATAATGCACCACAAGTAGGATGTAACTTCATTGCATAACTATTGACTTTCTTGCATGCATAGGGAATCACAAACCTTAACACCAATATTCCTACTAAAGCATAATTACTCACTAACATGACTCACATATTACTATCATCATGTTTCAAAACTATTACAAAGAATCAAGTTTAATTTGTCCAATGATCTTCATGAAAGTTTTTATTATATCCTCCTTGGATATCTATCACTTTGGGACTAGTTTCATATATTGCCATTGCTTTTTGGCAAGCTCAAACAAATTTAAATGAAGCACATGAGCATAAATATTTCATCCCTCAAAAAGGTATAAGTGAAGCATGAGAGGGAATGACAAGCTACTCTCAAAAGATATACGTGAAGATCAATGAGTAGTCAAACAATTAAGTAGCTATGTGAGGACTCTCTCTCCCTCAATAAATATTTTCAGATCTGAGTATTTTATTTAAACAGCAAGCAAAAGAAGAAATAGCACTCCAAGAATAGCACGCATCATGTGAACGAATAAAACTTTAGGCTTAACATAGGCTGACCGATAATTGTTGGTGAAGAGAGGTGGGATGCGTAGCATCCCCAAGCTTAGATGCTTGAGACTTCTTGAAATATTTACTTGGGGTGACTTGGGCATCCCCAAGCTTGAGCTTTTGTATCTCGTTCAATCCTCTCATATCATGGTTTCACCTATTCTCAAAAACTTCATCCACACAAAACTCGAAAAGAACGTGAGATAGGTTAGTACACATAATAATAAATCAACTCTTTATGTACTGCCAAGACAAGTTGCATAATAATTTTCAAACATTAGGTACTGTATACTATCATTTTCACAATTTATATCTACCAATATAGGCTATGGATACTATAGGATAAGTAGATAACAAAACTATGACAGCAATCTGTCTAATCAGAACAGTCTGTAGCAATTTATGAAAACAGTGTACTTCTGTAACTCAAAAAATTATGAAAATTTATGATATGCTATAAAATTTATATGAAAGCACTGTGTAAAAATTTCAGAAACTTTCCACGTTCCAGTAAAATATGAAAATTCAAACACTACAGCCAAAGTTTCTGTTTTTACACAGCACTCATGAAAACATGCAATGCAAGCATCCTAAGGCAATTCTTGGAACTTTTTATTGAAAAAACAAGATTATAAATAACACCTAACAGAGAACAACAAAATAATATGACGCTCCAAGCAACACTCATATTATGTGACGAATAAAAATATAGCTCCAAGTAAGATATACCGATAGTGTTGAAGATGAAAGAGGGATGCCTTCCGGGGCATCCCCAAGCTTAGGCGCTTTAGTATTCCTTGGATATTACCTTGGGGGTGCCTTGGGCATGCCCAAGCTTAGGTTCTTGTCACTCCTTATTCTCCTCATATCGGTGTCTCACCCAAAACTTGAAAACTTCAATCACACAAAACTTAACGGAACTTCGTGAGAAGGGTTAGTATAATAAAGATAGATCATTCACTTAGGTAATGTCAAGACAAAATTCATAATTGTTCTCACGTCATACCTACTGTATTCTATCATTCCCAAAATTTATATCACTCAATATGAGCTATAGAAACACTAACACAAGTAAACTAAGCATGCAAAACAGAATCTGTCAAAAACAGAACAGTCTGTGAAGATCTGTAGTGTAACCATACTTCCCTGTTTCTAGAAATTCTGAACAATTAGGACAACCTGGGAAATTTGTATATCAATCATTTGTAAAAATTTCAGATCAAAAGCATGTTCCAGTGAATTTACAAAATTCCTGTACTAAGAGCAAAAGTTTCTGTTTTTGCACAGAATCAAGTCAACTATCATCCACACTATCCCAAAGGCTTTACTTGGCACTTTATTGAAACAAAAGCTATAAAACATGATTACTACATTAGCTTAATAATGTGAACACACAAAACAGTAAGGATAAATATTGGGTTGTCTCCCAACAAGCGCTTTTCTTTAATGCCTTTTAGCTAGGCATGATGATTTCAATGATGCTCACATAAAAGATAAGAATTGAAACACAAAGAGAGCATCATGAAGCATATGACTAGCACATTTAAGTCTAACCCACTTTCTATGCATAGGAATTTTGTGAGCAAACAATTTATGGGAGCAAGAATCAACTAGCATAGGAAGGCAAAACAAGCATAACTTCAAAACTTTGAACACATAGAGAGGAAACTTGATATTATTGCAATTCCTACAGGCATATGTTCCTCCCTCATAATAATTTTCAGTAGAATCATGAAGGAATTCAACAATATAACTAGCACATAAAGCATTCTTTTCATGATCTACAAGCATAGAAAATTTGTCACTCTCCACATAAGCAATTTTCTTCTCATTACTAATAGTGGGAGTATCATAAAAGAATTGAATACTACAAATTGATTCCACATTAAAAGAGTAATATTCAGTAAAAGGATATTCAAAATTATGACAATAATTATCACTACTTTTTATAACATAAGTATCATCACAATAATCATCATAAGTAGCAACTTTGTTCTCATCATAATCAATTGAAACCTCTTCCGAAATAGTGGAATCATTAATAAGTAAAGTCGTGACCTCTCCAAATCCACTTTTATCATTATAATAAGATTCAACACCCTCCAAGATAGTGGGATAATTATTATCTAAAGTTGACACTCTTCCAAACCCACTTTCATAAATATTGCAATCATCATAAATAGGGGGTATGCTATCATCATAATAAATTTGCTCATCAAAACTTGGGGGACTAAAAATATCATCTTCATCAAACATAGCATCCCCAAGCTTAGGACAAACATTAATTGCAGCAAATAAATTCTCAAACATGTCATTCTCATCAAACATAGCATCCCCAAGCTTGTGGCTTTGCATAACATAAGTATAATCACTCTCATCATTAATAGTATGAATAGCACCAATAGTATAGCAATTATTATCATCATCTTCCACAACTATTTTTGATTCATTCTCATGAGGCCTATCAATAGTGGGAGCAACATTATTTGGGATAGATACCTCTTTACCTTTACTTTTCCTTCTTTTCTTCTTCTTCACCACATTAGGTGTGGGTTTATTTAATTCCTCAAAGCTTCTTTTTGAAGAAGTTGGTTGAATAAAAAGCTCCTCCTCGTTACCTGATTCATCATAAGAAAAAATAGGAGGATATTGGGAAACCTCTTCCCCTTCATTAGTATTATCTTCATATTCTATTTGTTTTCTTGTCTTTAAGTAATTGGCAATATAAGGATTCTCAATGCAATTTACCACGCAATACATATAGATTTCATTTAGATCAAAATCAATCATTTTCATGAGAACCCAAGCTGGAACATCCTTAGTTTTATGTTTAATTTCTTCATACCCCAAAAATAGACTAACTTCATTATGATGCTCAAGGGTAATGAGGTTATCACAATTTTTCGACACAATTCGATCATGAAATAATTTACATTGGAAATTAAAATGACCACTTTCATTGCAAAGTTCACAAGGACGGCGAGAAATAATAAGTCTTTCAGCACAAACATATAGTCTCTCTTGCAACCATTTAGTTTCTAAATACTTATGCCTCTTACAAAATCTATCTTCCCTTTTAGGCATGTCTTCACAAACTCTATGCACTCCACAAAAATTGACATGCTTATAAGAAATCTTTTTATCATGACTAGTGCAATCATCATTAGTACTATGGATATTCAAACAATTCATACTAACAACATTGCAAACATGCTTATCACTCAAAGATTTAGTGCCAAACATTTTAATAACTTCTTCTTCTAACACTTGAGCACAATTTTCCTTTCCATCATTTTCACGAAAGACATTAAAAAGATGAAGCATATGAGGCAACCTCAATTCCATTTTTTTTGTAGTTTTCTTTTATAGACTAAACTAGTGATAAACAAGAAACTAAAAGATTTAATTGCAAGATCTAAAGATATACCTTCAAGCACTCACCTCCCCGGCAACGGCGCCAGAAAAGATCTTCGTTGACGGGATGTGAGTGCCGCTTACCTAGCCTCCCCGGTAACGGCGCCAGAAAAGAGCTTGATGTCTACTATGCAACCTTCTTCTTGTAGGCTCGTTTTGGGCCTCCAAGCGCAGAGTTTTGTAGGACAGTAGCAAATTTCCCTCAAGTGGATGACCTAAGGTTTATCAATCCGTGGGAGGCGTAGGATGAAGATGGTCTCTCTCAAACAACCCTGCAACCAAATCACAAAGAGTCTCTTGTGTCCCCAACACACCCAATACAATGGCAAATTGTATAGGTGCACTAGTTCGGCGAAGAGATGGTGATACAAGTGCAATATGGATGGTAGATATAGGTTTTTGTAATCTGAAAATATAAAAACAGCAAGGTAGCAAGTAACAAAAGTGAGCAAAAACGGTATTGCAATGCTTAGAAACAAGGCCTAGGGTTCATACTTTCACTAGTGCAATTACTCTCAACAATACTAACATAGTTGAATCATATGTAAATCTCTCTCACGCGACAAAGAGTTCACTCCAAAGTCACAAATAGCGGAGAACAAACGAAGAAATTATTGTAGGGTACGAAACCACCTCAAAGTTATCTTTTCCGATGAATCTTATGAGCTATCCCTATAAGTGTCACGAACAGCCCTAGAGTTCGTACTAAAGTAACACCTTAAGATACACATCAACCAAAACCCTAATGTCACCTAGATACCCCAATGTCACCTCGAGTACCCGTGGGTTTGATTATACGATATGCATCACATAATTTCAGATTCATCTATTCAATCCAACACAAAGAACTTCAAAGAGTGCCCCAAAGTTTATACCGGAGAGTCAAGACGAAAACGTGTGCCAACCCCTATGCATAGATTCCCATGGTCACGGAACCCGCAAGTTGATCACCAAAACATACATCAAGTGGATCAATAGAACATCCCATTGTCACCACAGATATCCCATCGCAAGACATACATCAAGTGTTCTCAAATCCTTAAAGACTCAATCCGATAAGTAAACTTCAAAGGGAAAACTCAATTCATCACAACTAGATAGAGAGGGGAAACACTCCATATGATTCATATATATTAATAAAGCTCGCGGTACATCAAGATCGTGCCATCTCAAGAACACGAGAGAGAGAGAGATCAAACAGATAGCTACTGGTACATACCCTCAGCCCCGAGGGTGAACTACTCCCTCCTCGTCATGGAGAGCGTCGGGATGATGAAGATGGCCTCCGGTGATGGTTTCCCCCTCCGACAGGGTGCCGAAACGGACTCCCGATTGGTTTTTCGTGGCTCTGGAGGCTTGCGGCGGCGGAACTCCCGATCTAGCTTTATTTTCGGAGGTTTCTCTATTTATAGGAATTTATGGCGGTGGAAACAAGTCAGGATGGGCCACGAGGTGACGACAAGCCAGGGGGCGCGCCCTGGGGGGGCGCCCCCCAGGCTTGTGGTGGCCTCGTGGCTCCCCTGGCCCAACTCCAACTCTCCCTGGGCTTCTTATGGTCCATAAAAATTCACCGTAGATTTTTATTCCATTTGGGCTCCGTTTGATATTCCTTTTCTGTAAAACCCAAAAACACGGAAAAAACAGGAACTAGCACTGGGCTCTAGGTTAATAGGTTAGTCCCAAAAATAATATAAAGTTGTAGTAAAATGATTGTAAAACATCCAAGAATGATAATATAGCAGCATGGAACAAGCAAAAATTATAGATACGTTGGAGACGTATCATTGCTCTCAGCGCACCCCCCACTAGAGAATAATGGGTTCTACACCCCGACAGACAATGTCGAGAAGCTCTGGTCCATGGACCATCACCGCATCCTCTTAGACAAGTATGACTACACCTATTTCTACACGCACCATTCGGACTCTAAGACTCCCGCCGACTGCTTCAGTCGAGGGTAGTCTCGGGGACTACACCTAGTGGGTGCACTCAGCGCGCTCCCACTGGAACCAGAGAACACCCAGTGGGTGTGCCCCCGACGCAAACGCACTCGGGACCCAAAGAAATTGCATACAGACGAATTTTCCGACTGAAGATGATACATACAAGGGAACACTCGGACATTCTTCTCCAGCGCCTCGTTGGCGTCATAGGCCTCATTCAGCCTGTCGTTCATCAGCTTCAGCTGGATCAGTGCCTCCTTGCTGGCCCCCACCTGGTCCTCCGGGACGTGGTGCAGTGTGAAGATGTTAGCCGCGGGAGGAGTTGGCAAGGAAGATCCGAGTGCGGTCTGATATGTCTCCAACGTATCTATAATTTTTGCTTGTTCCATGCTGTTATATTATCATTCTTGGATGTTTTACAATCATTTTATGACAACTTTATATCATTTTTTGGGACTAACCTATTGACATAGTGCCAAAGTGCCAGTTGCTGTTTTTGCTTGTTTTTTACTTCGCAGAATATCAGTACCAAACAGAGTCCAATCGCGACGAAACTTTTTGGAGATTTTTTCTGGACCAAAAGACACCCAGTGGGCCAAAAAAGAGCCAGGAAGGTGGGCTATGGAGAGCACAACCCACCAGGGCGCGCCAGGGGGGCCCCGGCGTGCCCTGATGGGTTGTGCCCTCCACGGGGCCCCTCTGCACCGCCTCTGATGCCTATAAATTATCAAATATTCAGAGAACCCTAGGAGTCGACGAAACACAATTCCAGCCGCCGCAAGTTCCAGTACCTCGAGATCCAATCTAAACACCATCACGGAGGGGTTCATCTTCTTCATAGGTGCCTCTCCGATGATGCGTGAGTAGTCCACCATAGACCTACAGGTCCGTAGGCAGTAGCTAGATGGCTTTCTCTCTCTCTTATGATTCTCAATACAATGGTCTCTTGGAGATCTATTTGATGTAAACTTTTGCGGTGTGTTTGTTGGGATCCGATGAATTTTGAGTTAATGATCAGTTTCTATCGATGAATATTATTTGAGTCTTCTTTGATCTCTTATATGCATGATTACTTATAGCCTCGTATTTCTTCTTCGAATCTTTGGTTTAGTTAGGCTGACTAGATTGATTTTTCTTGCCATGGGAAGAGGTGCTTTGTGATGGGTTCGATCTTGCGGTGTCCTTTCCCAGTGACAGAAGGGGCAGCAAGGCACGCATGTATCGTTGCCATTAAGGACAACAAGATGGGGTCTATTCCTACATGAATAGATCTTGTCTACATCATGTCATCGTTCTTATTGCATTACTCCATTTTTCCATGAACTTAATACACTAGATGCAAGCTGGATAGCGGTCGATGTGTGGAGTAATAGTGGTAGATGCAGGCAGGAGTCGGTCTACTTATCTTGGACGTGATGCCTATATAATGATCATCGCCTTGGATATCGTCATGACTATTCGATTTTCTATCAATTTCCCAACAGTAATTTGTTCACCCACCATGCGCTATACTCATGAGAGAAGCCGCTAGCGAATCCTACGGTCCCCCAGGTCTACTTTTCCAACATATTGCTTTCCGATCTATCTTTTTTTGCATCTTTATTTTCAGATCTACAAAATCAAAAACCCAAAAACATATTGCTGCACTTTTTATTTGCCTTTTGTATTTTGTGTTCTTGAGAGATCAAAGGAATCAAGTTTAATTTCTTGATGTGTCCATCTTTAGATGCTTTTAATGCTTTGGGAAGTTTAGTGGGATCACCACCTATCATGGTCAATGAAACAACTTTAACTCTCGAACACGTTATGGAGAGATTAGATGCTATTGAAAAGAAGATGATTACTAAAGAACATCTTGATGATCTAGATAAAAAAATGCATAATCTTGCTAATAAAATTGGGTCTAAGGCGGGAGATGCTTTTAAATAGCTAAAGCAAAAAGAAACGATATTTAACGAAAGGGTAGAAGAGAGCCCTTACCGGATTGATAAGTTGGAAGAGATTTTAGTAATTTGGGCTCAGCTTTTTCTTCTATCAAAACTATTGAAAAAACTCCCATAAAAATTGGCAAGACTACACAAGTCACCAAGAACAAAGTTGCTACACCCAGTAGTCACAAGGAGGATCTTAAAATGATTAGTATTCATCCCGACTTTGTTGAAATCATAAAGGACCCTATTTACCAGAATGATTTTTTTGGTTTTCTTCCTAGGAGTGTTGTCATCGAGAATATGCATGCTAAATCCTTGAATAAATCTATTTGTGTGATTGAAGAGTTGAAAACCAAGGATGACAATACTTGAATCTATGCTTTATGCCTAGCTAGGGGCGTAAAACGATAGCGCTTGTTGGGTGGCAACCCAATGGATAAATAAATTTTTTCTTTTTCCTTTCTGTTTTTGAGTGTTGACACAATTATGCCTCTCTTATAATTGTGTTTTTATGGTTTATTTAGTGGTTGTGCCAAGTAGAACCTTTAGGGTGATTCATAAGATGAGTAGAAGCGATGCTGAATCCGAAACAGAAACTTTGCGTCCAGTATTTGAATTTTCATTTTTTTCTGGAACGTGATCTTGAGCTGAAATTTTAACAAAGTGTTTCTATGCAAATTATTTACGTTGTCCTAATTTTTCAGAATGTTTGGAGTGACATAAGTATGGTTAGAGTACATATTACTACAGACTGTTCTGTTTAAGACAGATTCTGTTTTCGTTGCATTGTGTGCTTGTTTTGATGAATCTATGGGTTATATTGAAGGGTATGAGCCATGGTAAAGTTAAAATATAGTAGGTATAATGAAATAACAAAATATGAATGGGTTTTCAACAGTACCTAAAGTAGTGATTTGCTTTATTATACTAACGGATCTCACGAAGATTTTGTTGAGTTTTGTGTGATTGAAGTTTTCAAGTTTTGGGTGAGATCACGATGGATGAAGGAATAAGGAGTGACAAGAGCCTAAGCTTGGGGATGCTACCGCACCCCCAAGATATATCCAAAGAGTAACAAGCAACTAAGCTTGGGGATGCCCCCGAGTGGCATCCCCTCTTTCTTCTAACAACCATCGGTATTTTACTTGGAGCTATATTTTTATTCATCACATATCATGAGTTTTGCTTGGAGCGTCTTGTATATTTGCTTGCTTTGCTTGTTTGTTTTTCCTTTGTGTCCTTGATGTACACACCTATTTGGGAGAGACAAAATTATGCTATGATTTGTTAGAATCGCTCTCTATGCTCCACTTAAACTTTTTGAGCAATAGAATTGCTCTAGTGCTTCACTTATATCTTTTTAAGCACGGTGTGCTTGGAATTTTTTGTAGAAATACTCTCATGCTTCACTTATATTAATTTGAGAGTTAGTAAATTTTTGAAGAAATCCTCTCATGCTTCACTTATATCTTTTTGAGAGAAGAAATCTTTATGCTCATGTGCGTCGCTTAAATTTGTTTGAGCTTGTCAAAAAAACAATGACAATATATGAAACTAGTCCCAAAGTGATAGATATCCAAGGAGGATATAATAAAAACTTTCATGAAGATCATTGGACAAATTAAACTTGATTCCTTGTAATAGTTTTGAAACATGATGATAGTAATATGTGAGTAATGTTAGTGAGTAATTATGCTTGAGTAGGAATATTGGTGTTAAGGTTTGTGATTCCCTATGCAAGTACGAAAGTCAATAGTTATGCAATGAAATTACATCCTACTTGTGGTGCATTATTCGGTGTTAGTTATGCTCAATGCTCACTTATGTGAATTTTCGTTTCTTGGTTTGGTTGCTTCTCAATCTATTTGCTAGCCTCCATTTGTACTAAGTAGAAATACTACTTGTGCATCCAAAAATCTTAAACCAAGTTTTGCCTTATGATCCACCATACCTACCTATATGCGGTATTTCCATGCCATTCCAAGCAAATTTGTATGTGCCATCTCTAAATTTTCAAAATAAATTTTCTCTTTTTGTGTGCTCGTACCGCTCATGAAACGGTGGGGAGTGTCCAATATTTTTCCATGCTAGATGTGTTATTCTCAAGATGAGTGTTTATTCACTTGTCATTGCACGAGAGTGCGGCGCTAATAGGGATGCCCATTCCCGAAATGAAAAAGAAAAAATATTTATTTTATGTTGTCAAATAATAAATTCCTTGGAAAGTGTTGGTATGGAAGGCAACCGTGGATACGCCCCGCCATGGAAAGTGAAAGTTTGGTGGAAAAAGGAATAAACTTTATTTTTTGTTTGGGAACCGCCTATGATATATCTAGCATGGAAAGTATTGTGAGCTACTTTGTCGTTTTCGTTGACAGGAAAAGCATGCCACCCAAAAAAATCTCTCTCAATTTAAAACGTTGAGCTCTGGCACCTCTACAAATCCCTACTTCCCTCTGCGAAGGGCCTATCTATTTACATTATGCAATTTTTAGTTTACTTTGAGTCTCGATCTTCTCTTACAAAGCACCAACTAGGGGGCACTATGATCGTACTTCAGCATTGGGCATAGCTAATATTTGAGTGTGTTTCATGAATGGCTCAATGATTGAGCATAATGGGCTATGGATAACTTTCTTTAGTGTTGATATTTTGAAAGACATGGTTGCTTGTTGACATGCTCGAGTATTGAAGTCCTTATGTTAAAACTAGACTATTGCTTTGAATCATTTACAAGTCCAAATGTCCATGCTATACAAAAGAAAAGAATATGATGAACATGTTAGGCAGCATTCCACATCAAAAATTATGTTTTTATCATTCACCTACTCGAGGACGAGTTGGAATTAAGCTTGGGGATGCTGATACGTCTCCAACGTATCTATAATTTTTGCTTGTTCCGTGCTGTTATATTATCATTCTTGGATGTTTTACAATCATTTTATAACAACTTTATATCATTTTTTGGGACTAACCTATTGACATAGTGCCAAAGTGCCAGTTGTTGTTTTTGCTTGTTTTTTACTTCGCAGAATATCAGTACCAAACGGAGTCCAATCGCGACGAAACTTTTTGGAGATTTTTTCTGGACCAGAAGACACCCAGTGGGCCAAAAAAGAGCCAGGAAGGTGGGATGTGGAGAGCACAACCCACCAGGGCGCACCAGGGGGCCCCCGGCGTGCCCTGATGGGTTGTGCCCTCCACGGGGCCCCTCTGCACCGCCTCTGATGCCGATAAATTCTCAACTATTCGGAAAACCCTAGGAGTCGACGAAACACAATTCCAGCCGCCGCAAGTTCCAGAACCTCGAGATGCAATCTAAACACCATCACGGAGGGGTTCATCTTCTTCATAGGTGCCTCTCCGATGATGCGTGAGTAGTCCACCATAGACCTATGGGTCCGTAGGTAGTAGCTAGATGGCTTTCTCTCTCTCTCTCTCTCTCTCTCTCTCTCTCTCTTATGATTCTCAATACAATGGTCTCTTGGAGATCTATTTGATGTAAACTTTTGCGGTGTGTTTGTTGGGATCCGATGAATTTTGAGTTCATGATCAGTTTCTATCCATGAATATTATTTGAGTCTTCTCTGATCTCTTATATGCATGATTGCTTATAGCATCGTATTTCTTCTTCGAATCTTTGGTTTAGTTAGGCAGACTAGATTGATTTTTTTGCCATGGGAAGAGGTGCTTTGTGATGGGTTCGATCTTGCGGTGTCCTTTCCCAGTGACAGAAGGGGCAGAAGGCACGCATGTATCGTTGCCATTAATGATAACAAGATGGGGTCTATTCCTATATGAATAGATCTTGTCTACATCATGTCATCGTTCTTATTGCATTACTCCATTTTTCCATGAACTTAATACACTAGATGCATGCTGGATAGCGGTCGATGAGTGGAGTAATAGTGGTAGATGCAGGCAGGAGTCGGTCTACTTATCTTGGACGCGATGCCTATATAATGATCATCGCCTTGGATATCGTCATTACTATTTGATTTTCTATCAATTGCCCAACAGTAATTTGTTCACCCACCATGCGCTATACTCATGAGAGAAGCCACTAGTGAATCCTACGGTCCCCCAGGTCTACTTTTCCAACATAATGTTTTCCGATCTATCTTTTTTTGCATCTTTGTTTTCAGATCTACAAAACCAAAAACCCAAAAATATATTGCTGCACTTTTTATTTGCCTTTTCTATTTTGTGTTCTTGAGAGATCTATCTCTCCTATCCATCACTACCTAATCTATCTTTTTACCGTAGAGAGATTGACAACCTCTCTTTCGCGTCGGGTTGCAAGTATTTGTTGTTTGTGTGCAGGCGCTGCTTATTGGGTGGTGGTGATCCTCCTACTGGTTCGATAACCTTGGTTTCATAACTGAGGGAAATACTTACCGCCGTTGTGCTGCATCATCCCTTCCTCTTTGGGGAAATACCGATGCAGTCTCAAGCCACGTCACGGTCCCGGCCCCCGAAGATGCTCCCCGAACCAGTGCTAACGACTTAGCAGGCCAAGCATCCCGCATCAAGACGTCCGCGTCGGCAGAAGGGTTCGGTTGGTCGGTCTTGTCATCCCCGTCAAGTTCTATCACTTCACGCGGCTCTGTAAACACTCGAAGATCATTTGGGAGTAAGCACAAAGGAAAAACGCAGAGTTCAAAAATCATGTCCGAATGAGTTCAAAGGTTACCTTTTGAAGACGCGACGTCAACATCAGCCGTGTCCTTTTCCAGTGAAGCAGTTGAAGTGTCAGCTCTGTAATGAAGCCATTCGGAACGTCACGACACTCGGTCAAATAACTGAAATATCAATCGATGCAAAGATACTTACGTTGAGACCACCGGCACATTCATTTTAATCTTCGACTGGACAGCCTTCCGGGGTTTGTTGACAGCAACTTTTGGTTGCTTGGCCATCTTCTCAGGTGATGGTGTGAGCTCGCCGCGCCCGCGCTTTCGAATGGGAAGGGCAGGCACGGAGGGCTTAGCGGCACTCGGCCCCTTGGGGTTGCCTCCATAGACTCCAAGGTCCTGGCGCACCTTGGTCCGGGTCTCGGGCGGGATCTCCTCCGACAGAGAAGATTCCGCCTCGTCCCTCGAGTCTGAGTCTTCTTCCTCCTCGTCGCTCCTGCTGTCCTCCATGTACTCCTCCTCGCCGTCCGAGCCCTCCTGACGCTCGTTGTCACTCGTCATGTCAGCAGGGGCATGGTTGACGGCAGGTATCAGGCTCACCATACCTGTGAAGGTCTGCCAAGTGAAAATTATGTCAGTCAAGATTTCGGTCAGCAAACATTACAATCATTCGGACAACAACAACAATGTACAGAGTTTACCTCATTCGGTGGATTCTCAACTGAGAATGGAGGCACCAGCCTCGTCCCCCTGGGGTTGTCACGAGCTGGAGTGATCACTTTGAGCTTGTTCTCCAAGGCTTCGGCATTGAGCTCCTCCGGGTGTGTGCGCGTGGGATCACTCGGCCCCGAGTACAACCACATGGGGTGGGCTCTGGCCTGCAGTGGCTGAATTCTTCTGTGGAAGAAGACCTCCAGCAGATCCAAATCATTGATGCCTTGCCTCAGCAAGGCCACCAGCGCGATCACAAGGATTTCCACGTCTGTCTTCTCATCTTTGGTCACAGTCGGCTTGGGAAGTCGCCGAGTGCGCTCAGGCGAATACGACGGGAGACCCGACTGACCCTCGCTGACTGGAACGTATTGGCAGTAAAACCAAGAACCTTGCCACCCCTTGACCGTGTCTGGAAAGTTCATTTGTGGAAAACTACCCTTCCCCCTCAGTTGGATGCCTAGACCCCTGCACAACCGAGCTACGTTCGTTTTTCCCCCAGCCTGAGCAGACTTCTTGACAGTCGTCACTCGGCATGTAAAAAGGTGTTTGAACAATCCCCAGTGCGGATTGCAACCGACGAAGTTCTCGCAGAGGGAAATGAAAGCCGCCAAGTAATAAGCAATGTTGGGAGGAAGATGATGGAGCTGAGCACCATAGAAATCGAGGAAAGTGCGGAAGAATGGGTGTGGGGGCAAGGAGAAACCTCTCTTGATATGGGCCGTGAGGAGCACCCGCTCGTCCCCTCGCGGCGCGGGCTCGACTTCGCCCGCCTCCGGCACTCGCTAGCTCCCCGCGACAAGGAGCCCTTGGCTCTCAAGCTCCCTTAGCCGGCCGGCGGTGGTCCATGGCTGCAGCCAGTCGCCCTGGATGAAACCCGCCGGTGCGCCGGCGCTCGATGAAGACCCGCGTGACCCCTTCTTCGCCCTCTCGGCCTTCGCGGTCGCCCCCTTCGTCATCTCTAGCAGATTGGGGGTGGGTCGGAGGTTTTTCGGTGGGGGGAAGCTTTCGGCGGAGCTACGAAGATATTGAGAGGGGGAGAAGTGGGAACTGCCTCTCTCTCCTCCCTCTCAGTCAATTTTTATACTCTGGCCCGGCGCAATCTCGGCCATCGAGCCGCATGCGGCGCGAGATCCGCAGGATCCTTGGTGCAGCATTTCGGGGACGCGTGGCGTTAATCACGGCGCGGTTATTGAGGCGCCGCGTCCACTTTCCCCACTAACGTAGCACAACTGCCCTCACGCGCACGCACACGATTCCCACGGTTGCAAAATCGACGGAGTTTTCGCCGTGGTGTGATCCGAGTGGGCCCTGTGCCCACAGATGCGTTCCGATGCGCTTCGACACTCCGAATGCGCGAGGCAGATCCGTCAAGCACTCAGACAGTTTTTGGATCGCTGCGAGAATTCCTCATGGAAACTTGAGAGGTCAGCCTCTTTCATGCATCATCATTCAGAAAACTTTGATGGATACACACCTGAGCCGTCAGATCATTTCTCCCAAGAGGTGATCCGACGCCAACTAGGTGACTTGCGTATCCAAGCTATCCTAGCCATTTGGGAAAGACTCAACCTGAATCCGTTGCAGTCACAGACCGAGCGAGAGACAACCCGGGTCGTTTCCTGATGCCTCCGAGGCGCCGACGACGTTCCCGCACATCGTCCACTCATCCCCCAAACTTCAACTGATTCGGGGGCTATTGATGAGGTCACCTACTATGGGTAGGGTCACAGACCTGACATCTAGGGCCCACATGGGGGCCCACATTAGCATTAAAGTCCCTGGACTACCGGTGCATTCGGATACATCCTCGGGATCCACTTGGAACTGGATGGTTACTCGGACGTCACTTCGTCAGTCGGCTACGATCCAACACTCGGACGAGAAGGAGAGGAGCCGGCGTAGGAGTCGTAACGTTCGAGAGACTTGATAACTCACATGAAGTGCTGTGAAGACTAACATTACCAGTAATGGCTTAGTTAAGACGGCAGTTCTCAGTAACGCCTACAGTTATTCGCATTTAATGCCTTGTAATGACGCTCGGCGGGTCCAGACGCACTCTATATAAGCCGCCCCCGAGCTCCTAGACAAGGGTTCCAAACTCTCTGTAATCAGACACCCCCTATAAGCAAACACTAAGCCTCAGGGCTAGAGACGTAGGGTCTTTACCACTCCCGAGTGGGTCCCGAACTCGTACATCCGAGTGTTACACCTGTGCCTTAGCTAGGCTCCGCCCCCCCTTCATTCGTAGCCCCCAGTACTACTATCAGACTTACTCCCACGACATATACCATCCTTGAAGGGTCAAGTGAACACGTGTAAAGGAAAGAATTCACCTTTATGTACGTGAAGTAGATGTCGCATGTGTCACTTGCCGAACAGACTCTTGTCATGGTGAAGTCCGTAGGATGCTTCGCATCAATGTCACTTGAAGCTATGCATTGTGCCTAGCTAGGGGCATAAAACGATAGCGCTTGTTGGAAGGCAACCCAATAGTTATCTTTATTTTTGCTTTTTATTTTCTGTTTGTGTGTGATATCATGATTATTTCCTCTGTAATGATTGTGTTTTTATGTTTTAAGTAGTGTTTGTGCCAAGTAAAGCCTTTGGGATGACTCACAAGATGAGTAGAATTGATAAGGTGCAAAAACAGAATTTGAACGTCCAGTGCAGAATTTCTCTGATTTTAATGGAACGTATTTTTGATCTGGATATTTTACACAGTATTTATATACAAATTCTTGAGGTTTTCCTATTTTTTCAGAAATTTGAGAGTTCCAGAAGTATAGGTTCTTTACACATCTTTACAGACTATTCTGTTTTAGACAGATTCTGTTTTTTGCTTGCATAGTTTGCTTGTTTTGATGATGCTATGTATTGTATCGGGGGTATAAGCCATGGAGAAGTTAGAATATAGTACCTATTATGCAATAATGAAATATGAATCAATTTATAACAGTACATAAAGTATTTGATATGTTGCTTATACTAACGGATCTCACGAAGTTTTGTTGAGTTTTGTGTGATTGAAGTTTTCAAGTTTTGGGTGTTATCACGATGGACGAAGGAATAAGGAGCAGCAAGAGCCTAATCTTGGGGATGGACAAGGCACTCAAAGGTAATATTCTAGGAAGACTCAAGCATCTAAGCTTGGGGATGCCCCGGAAGGCATCCCTTGTTTCCTCTCAATCCATCGGTATGTGACTTGGAGCTATATTTTTATTCGTCACATGATATGAGTTTTGGTTGGAGCGTCGTTTGCTTTTGTTTGCTTTTATTTGTAGTATGCCACAATCATCATTTTACTGGACACACCTTTTTGAGAGAGAGACACCTTCTTCTTAATTTATTAGAATACTCTATGTGCTTCACTTATATCTTTTGAGCTTAGCAGTTGCTCTAGTACTTCACTTATATCTTTTTGAGCACGGTGGCGTATAGATTTTATAGAAATAATTGCACTCTCGTTCTTCACTTATATTTGTTTGAGAGTTAATAAATAGTAGCGGCAATTTGCATGGGTCATAAGACTAGTCAGAAAATAATAGGTATTCAATGAGTGATAATCAAACCATCATGTAGCACATAAAAGAGAAATTTGGGGTTAATGATATTGATGTGGTAATATGAAAAAGATGTGAGTTCATCATTGTTGATTCGTATAAGTATCGGTATTAAGAGGTGTTAATTTCCCATTTTTATAAATATTAAAAAAGCATGGTGGGGATGTGTGAGCATTTCTATTTCTCGTTGAAATCCTAATGTTGTTTCGGGTCGGAGGCGCGCGATGGTTAACTCCTCCCAACCTCCTCCCTCGGGGCATGCGAGGAGTACTTTGATTTGTGATAAACTAATAAAACTTTGCAATAAGTATATGAGTTCTTCATGACTAATGTGAAACCATGGACATACGCAATCTCAGCACCTCATATTTAGCTAGCCTCTTCGGTACCGTGCATTGCCCATTCTCACCTCGAGGATCGGTGCAAACTTTGCCGGTGCATCCAAACCCCGTGACATGATACGCTCTGTCACACATAAGCATCATTATATCTTCCTCAAAACAGCCACCATACCTACCTATTATGGCATTTCCATAGTCATTCTGAGATATATTGCCATGCAAATTCCACTGTCACATCATATGACTAGTTCGTTCATCATCATATTGCTTTGCATGATCATATAGAGTTGACATAGTATTTGTGGCAAAGCCACCGTTCATAATATTTTTGATACATGTCACTCTAGATCATTGCACATCCTGGTACACTGCCAGAGGCATTCATATTGAGACATATTGTTTCATAGCTCTTCATATCAAGTTTTCATATTGAGTTGTAAGTAAATAAAAGTGTGATGATCATCATTATTAGAGCATTGTCCCAGTGAGGAAATAAAAAATGGGGGAGGCCAAATGATCCCACCATAAATAAAAAAATGAAAAAAATGAGAGAAAATGTGAGAAGGGACTTTGCTACTATCTTTTACCACACTTGTGCCTCAAAGTGGCACCTTGTTCTTCATATAGAGAGTCTCATGTTATGTCATTTTTATATGCTAGTGGGAATCACTTTTTCATTATCATAAACTTGGCTTGCATATTCCGATGACTGGCTTCCTCAAATGCCTAAGGTCTTCATGAGCAAGCAAGTTGGATGCACACCCCACTTAGCTTCATTTGACCTTTCATACACTTATAGCTCTAGTGCATCAATTGCATGGCAATCCCTACTCCTTGCATTGACATCTATCAATGGGCATCTCCATAGCCCGTTGATACGCCTAGTCGATGTGAGGTTATCTTCTCCACTTTTACCCCCTTGAAATCTACCACCATACTCTATTCCACCCTTATGCTATTTCCAATGGTTCACGCTCACGTATTGCGTGAAGAATAAAAAGTTGATGCACTTTGAAAAAGTACAATCCAATTGCCTGAATTGGACACCGTGGTGCTTGACATTTGTATTAATGTGGTGAAGACGGAGTCATGCCTTGCTAATACTATAAGATGATGGGGGTAAAGATTCTTTTAGGATCATATATTTTGAAAGATTGATGATTTTGTTTCTTGTGCCTATAAATATTACTATGTTGATGTTTGTTAATTCATCTTTTCTCAATGAGCATACATGCAAAAGATTACATATTGGGTAGCATTTCACATCAAAAATTCTGTTTTTATCATTTACCTACCCGAGGACGAGCAGGAATTAAGCTTGGGGATGCTGATACGTCTCCAACGTACCTATAATTTTTTATTGTTCCATGCTGACATATTATCATTCTAGGATACTTTTTGAGTAAAATTTTACCAATTTATATTATTTTTGAACACTAATGATATGGATCAAGGTGATCCAAAGGGGTTTAGGCCCGATCTTTCCCGGCAATCAACAGAACGGCAGCAGGATAACAAACAAGAGAACTCAATCAGAAGTAGATCGAATTGATTTCCCTTAATACCTCGCACTGGAACTGACCTAGATCAACTCCCACGCATGGCAACACATCAGATCAATACAATCAGCAAGCAAACACACCAATAGATACTCGCAATAGGCAGCCCATCCGGGAGGAACCTGTTGTTCTCAAACTCTTATCTTTCTTGTCTAACCCTAAAACGAAGGTAAGGGGAGGGTATTTAAAGCCTAAGACGAAACGAAGGGGTACACGGGCTGCACAGCCCAGATTCTGCGCGCAGGCAGATAAGCGGTACTACCGCTTATGGCAAGCGGTACTACCGCGATAAGCGGTACTACCGCCGTACTAAATATCAACTGCCGCGCCTCTTCCGCTTGGAGTCGCTCGGAGTCCAGTACCGAATTTGTAAGCGGCAGTAGAACGGTAGTCAGGGCCGGTAGTACCGTAGGCGCGGTACTACCGCGATAGACGCGCGGTACTACCGCCCTGGGAACTCTGCAGGACTTCCAGGCCTTCCTCCTTTCCCTGCTGCAATGCCTCAGCTGGAGGTGTTCTGAAGTTGGGCTTCACTTCATCTGTGGGAGGAATTGCCATGCAAACACGTCCAACCTTCAGAATATAAGGAGACAGCGAAATAACAGGAGTAGTAGCTATTCTCCCCTCATCAACTAACCTATTGATCCAGTGCCCAATGCCAGTTCCTGTTTTCTGTGTGTTTTTTACTTTTGAGGTTTACAGTACCAAACGAAGTCCAATTGCCCGAAACTTTTTTATGATTTTTTCTGGACCAAAAGAAGCCCTGGAAGCTTCGGGAGAAGACCAAAGGCCTCACGAGGGAGTCACAAGCCAACAGGGTGCGCCCAGGGGGGTCGCGCCCTGATGGCTTGTCCCTCCCTGGTGGACCTCCTGACCCCGTTCTATGGCATATAAATTCACATATATTCCAAAAACCCTAGAGGGCATCCCGAAACTCTTTTTCCGCCGCCGCAAGTCTCTGTTCCGACGGGATCCCATCTACAGCTCCGTTCCGGCACCCTGCCGGAGGGGCGATCGATCACGGAGGGCCTCTTCATCAACCTTGCTGCCCTCATGATGATGTGTGAGTAGTTCACCACAAACCTACGGGTCCGTTGTTAGTACCTAGATCTCTCTCTCTCTATCTATATCTCTCTCTCTCTCTAACTCTCTCTCTCTCTTTTGATCTTCAATACAATGATCATCGCATCTTCGCTTTGATCTATCTGATGTAATTCTTTTGTACGGTGCGTTTGCTGGGATCCGATGAATTGTGCGTTTATGTTCAAATTATTCATGAAAAGTATTTGAGTCACCTTTGATATATAATATGATTCTTAAGTGCATGATCATTATAGCTTAGTAATTCTCTTCGATCTATTGAAATAGTTTGGCCAACTAGATTGATATTTCTTCAGTGAGAGGGGTGCGTTGTAGTGGGTTCAATCTGGCGGTGCTCTATATCCCAGTGACAGAAGGGGACAAGACACGTCTTTGTATTGTTGCCACTAAGGATAAAACGATGGAGTTAGTTCATATTAATTGAATTCTCTTTGTCTACATCATGTCAATGCTCTCCAAGCATTACTCTGTTTTACTTAATACTCTAGATGCATGCTGGATAGCGGTCGATGGGTGGAGTAATAGTAATAGGTGCAGGCAGGAGTCGGCCTATTTACTTATGGACGTGATGCCTATATACACATGATCACTGCCGTGAATATCGCATAACTATGCGTTTTTCTATCAATTGCCCAACAGTAATTTGTTTACCCACCGTATGCTTACTTTCATGAGAGATGCCACTAGGGAAAACTATGGCCCCCGGGTCTATTCACTTATATACTTACAAAAGCTATCAATACCTTGCTGCCTTTATTTACTTTTTATTTTATTTTGTAATTTACAATTATCTACAATTATCTACACACTTCACTTGCTTGCAAATAAAGAGATCAAGGGGATTGTCAACCCTCTTGCTCGCGTTGGGTGCAAGTTGTTTGCTCTTTTGTGTGCAGCCGCTGAAGACGGTTGTGGATTGATATTCCTATTGGTTCGATAAACCTTGGTTTCATAACTGAGGGAAATACTTACATGTATTGTGCTGCAATTACCCGTTCCTCTTCACGGAAAACCCAACGCAGATCATAAGTATCACTGTTCACTACCTTTTTAGTTCTCATCAATCGGTTTTCTTTCCAATAATATTTAATGGGCCATTGTTAGAGAGGACTGCGCTTCAGTGCCTTACGGCACCTGTCTTTGTGTGCATGACATGTGGGCCCAACAGATGGCTGGCCAACATGTCAAGTATCCAAAGGCAGGTGCCTTTACGGCACAGAAGCTGCGTCCAGTTAGAGCATATACAACCGGATTTTATAAATCCGACCCTCGAACGCCCGCGGACGCTTCCGGGCAGTGACAGGTCACACCTCATATATGGTCCTATGCATCCGAATACCTTATACTATATCACCTAGATCCTTACAAACCATGCAAAAGTTTACGTACGTCCTACGTACACCACGCTAGTCTAACTAATTTCGTCTTCGCAAATGTCCACGACGTCTGTGCCAGACATCGGGTATATGGGCACGTAGGAGGGCTCCGGCTACTCCTTCTCCTCCCCATCCATAGCCACGAGCATCTTGTCGACGTCGGTGGCATGCTCCACCTCCGCCTCCTGCAGACGCCGCCGCTTGGCCTCCGCCATCGATTTCAACTGGAGGGAATGGAGGATCGTCTGCTGCTCCGCCTGCAGATCCGTGGCTCCAGCGTCCCCCACGTCTTCGTGCTCCTCCTTATCCTCCTCTGCATCCTCCTCCTCCTCCCCGTCCTCATGCTCCGCCGCCGCCGACATTACTGCCTACTCTGATGCTGACTGGGCCGGCTACCCCGACACCCGACGTTCCACTTCGGGCTATTGTGTCTTTCTTGGTCCATCACTCATTTCATGGTCGTCCAAGCAGCAACCCACGGTTTCTCGGTCCAGTGCTGAGGCTGAGTATCATGCAGTGGCTAATATCATCGTTGAGTGCTCGTGGCTTCGTCAACTCCTCCTTGAGCTCTCGTGTCCTGTCGACAAGGCCACAGTGGTCTACTTCGATAACGTCTTCACCGTCTACCTCTCCGCCAACCCGGTTTATCATCGTTGCACCAAGCATATTGAGCTTGATATTCATTTTGTTTGGGAACAGGTGGCTCTTGGCCATATCTGTGTTTTACACGTCCCCACCTTCCAATAATTTGCAGATATCATGACCAAGGGCTTGCCTACGGCGTCCTTCGAGTAGTTGGGGGGGATGTTGAGTATATATATTGCATGTATATTTGTATCGGATTTGCTAATTCTCATCTAGATGAGATTTAACAATGTCTCATCTAAATCATCTACCACACGATCAGGCTCTGTAATTTTCATGCTGATTTGTTGATCGCTCCGTTGCCCGCCCGCGTCGGGCCTGGGGCCTCTTGTCCTCGTGTCTGCATGAGTTTGTCCACGTATATGGTCTTCATGGGCTTGTTTTTCCAAATCAAAACTGGAAGAATGAAATGTGAGTGTTTGTCTACTAGTACATGCGTTCGTCCCTGTCACTACAGGATATTTCTATCTTTGTTTATTGTCCCCATTGTTTTTTTGCTTTTTTATGCTTGTGTGTTCGAGCTCACGCTATTGTGTTGGGCTCTCTTTTTCTCTTTTTCTGAGAGAATTTTTTGTACTGTTTTTTCTACTTTTTTTTCTTATTTTTTTCTTCCCTTCTTATTTTCTTTCCCCATTTTTGAATCAAATTTTTTTGGTACATGAACTCCTTTTTTGAAGTGTGCGAATAATTTTTAGAATTCATATTGTATTAAATACTGAAAACTTTTTCAAATTACTATTCTTATAATATTCATTGTTGTTTTTCAAATTTGTGTTTTTATATTTGTGAATTTAAAACAAACAAATTTGGTCATTCTCATAATCAGTTAAGTCATATCTACTTTTGTGATCGTTTTTATATGCTTCAAGATTTGTGCTTGTTCTAACCTAGTAGCTCGTGTGGAGTTGCTTGTCGTGCGCATAAATTTTGGCACGCAACTCAGATAAAATAGGACGGCTTTAGTTGCAAGTTCATCCTCGACACACAACTCGACCCGACCTACTTTTGTCCTAGTTGTAAATCCATCGTCGACACGCAACTGGAGTGTGACGGTGACCCATTTTTGTATGAGTTAACATCCTCGATATGCAACTGGGGGTCCTGAATTTTTTTTGTCCTGGTTTCAAGTCCATCCTCGACATGCAACTGGGAGAGTGGGTGGGCTTCTTGTCCAAGTTGCAACTCCAGCCTCGATACGTAACTCAGGGTCTGGCCAATTATTTGTCCCAGTTGCAAGTCGGCCGTCGACACGCAACAGGGGTAGTGGGGGTGACCCCCTTTTTGCCCCAGTTTCAATGCACCCTCGATACGCAACTAAGGCCCCGACCCATTTTTATTCCAGTTGCAACTCAATCCTTGACACAATTAATCTCGACCTTTTTTTGTCCTAGTTGAAGTCCACTCAACTAGGGTGGGGGTGACCCCTTTTTGTCTCAGTTGCAAGTTCATCCTCGATACGCGACTGGAGGCCTGGCCCATTTTTGTCCAAGTTGCAAGTCAATCCTCGACACGCAATTGGCACATGCTTTTTTTGTCCTAGTTGCAAATCCACCCAACTGGTGGGTGGTGGCGACCCCTTTTTGTCTCACTTGCAAGTCCATCCTCGATACGCAACTGGGAGTGCCGACAATTGTTTTCCTGGTTGCATGTCCATCCTCTTTATTTTTCATTTTCCCTCTTTTTCTTTTTTTCTTTTCTTTTTTCCTTTTCTATTTTAGCATTTTAAGTTGATGATTTTTAATGCCATTTGCATGTCCGTCATCCAACACGCAACTACAACTGTCTCTCTCACGCTACAACTGCACATGTAAACCGCCCTGGAACTGCACGCCTTCAATGCAAGTGCAACTTGAAGGGCGAAAGCGCTTGTCGGGGGAAGGGAGGTAGTTGCATCTCGTACTAAACACGCAAATGCAAATGTCACCTTCGAGTGGTGTCGCCTCCACCCCACAACTGCATGTTTTCAACGCAAGTGCAAGGGTTGCCTCGACCTTTCGTTTGTCCCGGTTGCAAGTCTAGCCTCGACACGTAACTGGTTCTGACTCTTTTTTGTTCGGTTGCACGTCCATCATCAACACGCAACTGATCCTTGACCCTTGTTGCCTTAGTTGCAAGTCAACTTTTTGTCCCATATGCAAGTCCATCATCGACATGGAACAAGCCCTTGACCCTTTGGCACAATTACAACTCATCCTTGACATGCAACTGGCCCTCGACCTCTTTGTCCAAGTTGCATATCCACCCTCAAAACACAACTTGCCTCACCCCGACCTAGTCGCATCTCCATCCTCGACATGCAACTTGCCTCGATCCTGACCCAATTGCATATCCACCTTAGACACGCAACTCGTGGCCTAAACCCAGCTGCAGATTCATCCTCGACATGCAACTTTACATCAACTGCAATCTAATTGAATGTCCACCATCGACATGCAACTTGCCCCCTGACCTAGTGCCATGTCCACAGTCGACTTGTAACTTGTCCCTGAACCCAATCTAATTTCATCTCAACATGCAACTTGTCCACAAGCCCGATCTAGTCGCATGTCCACCCTCGACATGCAACTACCTTCAACTTGCGCCCGACCTAGTTACACCTCCACCCTCGACATGCAACTTGTCTCAGACCCCAATGTAGTTGCATGTCTACCCTCGACATGCAACTTTCCCCGACCCTAGTATAGTTGCATGTTCGAACTCAAAGCATGAGACATGCAACTGGGGCTCCACGCTTTTGTTTGTCCCAGTTGAAGGTTCATCCTTGATACACAAATAGACAGGAACCTCATTTTGGTCATAGTTGCAAGTACATCCTCTACACATAACAGGGGGCGATCCTTTTTGCCCCAATTGCAACTCCACCCCCGACATGCAACTAGGGGGAAGGGGCACCCCCTTTTCCCACTGTCAAGTCGACCCACGATACGCAAACGGGACATACCCATATTTTTGACCGAATTGCAAGTCCACCCTTGACATGCGACGTGGGGGCCATTTTCTGTCCCCAGTTGCAACTTCACCCCCAATATGCAATTGGGGGGGGGGGGGCACCTTTCTTACAAATTGCAATTCCGCCCTTGATACATAATTGAGATTGACATTTTTGTTCCATTTGCAAGTTCACCCTTGACATGCAACTAGGAGGCGACCAATTCTATTCCCAGTTGCAACTCCAACCCCGACATGCAACTTTGGGGCTTCGCCTTTTTTGTCCTGGTTGCAAGTCCACAGTCAATATGCAACTAAGGGAAACTCATTTTTTCAATTGCAAGTCCAACTACACCATAGAATGTAATTAGAGGCACATTTTTGTCCTAGTTGCATGTCCACCTTTGATGTGCAATTGGGGGCCTGCCCAAATTTATCCTATTTAAAACTCCACATTCGATACGTAACTGGGGCTCGACCCATTTTTGTCCCGGTTGCAAGTCCACCATCTACACGCAACTGGCCAGACTCATTTTTTGTCCCAGTTGCAAGTCCATCATCAACACACAACCGCATTTCCGCAATGAGATTGCAATTAGAAGCGGGAGGAGGTTATATCATGAACATTTCATTGAAATTATGAACTTTTGAAAATCATGTTTTTCTTAATTTTTGCTTTTAATTATTTTTTAACATTTTTAAATACATGTTTTTTAAATAATATTTAGAAATACACATTTTTTTATATATCCGGAATTTTTTATACAAGTTGAATATTTTTCAAATACACGATTATTATTTTTCAAATACATGTTTTGAACACATTTTCAATTATATATTTAACATTTTGTTTCAAATACATGTTGAAAATTTGTTTGAATGATACAGAATATTATTCTATACTATCTGCACATTTTTTTTACATTGTATAAATATTTTTATAAAAATGACACAAACATATATTTTTTAAACGTGACATATATTTTTTGAATGATTAAAAACATTGTTTTTGAATTATGTGAACATTTCTTATGCAGTATAACACTTCTTTTAAGAAAATTCCTAGGAGAAAACATTTTTGGGGAGAAAAAGGACAAGCCATCGAAAGGAAAGATAGAAAGAAAAAAAAAAGAACGAAGGATAGCCTACGCGGATGAAATGAAGCTGCGTACGTAAATTAAAGAACGAAGCTAGGGTACGTAAACTAAATTGAACGGAGGCCCAATACAAGCGTTGGGGAATGGGGACGAAAGCTTCTGCCTCGCTGCAAGCCCCTATACAAGCGCAAATAAAAAAGAAAAACAAGAAAAAAAAGGAAAAACAAAGGAAAGAAAAAACGTGATGACATCAACTTAGATGTGATATAGTTATGTCACATCTAGATGTGTTCTAGACACACCTTATTTGTATTCTTAGCCCACCTTCTATTTCCTTATATAGTTAAGGTTGTGGCCCACTTTGTACATCATATATACGTACGATTGCACTCGATCAACACATCGAGCGTTGCATCATAATCTTCTATAGCCAAGACAAGAGTAAATCCATCCCCTATCTATCTTCTATCTCTCCTAATTTCTCTGCATATTATTAAAGGTGATCTTTTGCCTATGTTCCATGATTTATTCAATGGTCACCTGCAGTTATTCCACCTTAACTTTGGAACAATAACGTTGTTACCAAAGAAGGTGGAAGCTATTCACATTGAACAATTTAGAACGATATGTTTGCTCAATGTCAGTTTTAAATTTTTTACAAAGGTTGGAACCAATAGGCTGACACAGGTAGCCCACTCGGTAGTCCAGCCGACTCAGACAGCGTTCATGCCTGGAAGCCACATCTTAGAGGGAGTGGTCGTCTTGCATGAGACGTTGCACAAGATTCATACAAAGAAACTTGTTGGGGTTATCTTTAAAGTGGATTTCGAGAAGGCGTATGATAAGGTAAAATGGCCATTTCTCCAACAAGCTTTACGTATGAAGGGATTCAACCAATCCTGGAGGGATCAGGTGGATGCTATCATTCAGAAAGGCAGTGTTGGGGTTAAAGTTAATGATGACATAGGTCATTATTTTCAAACGCATAAAGGACTGAGACAGGGAGACTCCATGTCTCCAGTGTTGTTCAATATAGTAGCAGATATGTTGGCAGTCCTTATTGGTCGAGCTAAGGAGATTGGTCTAGTAGGTGGACTTGTCCCGCACCTTGTAGAGGGGGTGTCCATTCTGCAATACGCGGATGACACAATCATATTCATGGGACACGATATGGCAAAAGCTAGGAATATAAAGCTTGTTCTATGCCTTTTTGAACAATTGTCTGGACTCAAAATTAACTTTAACAAAAGCGAATTGTTCTGCTTTGGGAGAGCCAAGGAGGAACAAGATGAGTACAAGCAATTATTTGGTTGTGACATGGGATCATTGCCATTTAGTTACCTAGGAATTCTCATTCATCATAGACGTTTGACGAATAGGGAATGGAAATGTATTAAGGACAGATTTGAAAAAAGACTAAGTTGCTGGAAGGGCAAACTTATGTCTTATGGAGGGCGCCTAGTATTAATAAACTCGGTTTTGACGAGCCTGTCGATGTTCCTCTTATCATTCTTCGAAGTACCGGTGGGTGTACGGAAAAGATTGGACTTTTATCAATCCCGTTTCTTCTGGCAATTTGATGAGGCTAAGAAGAAATACAAATTAGCAAGATGGGATATTATCTGCAGACCCAAAGAACAAGGGGGTCTAGGCATTGAGAACTTAGAAGTGAAGAATAAATGCCTTCTTAGTAAATGGCTATACAGGCTATCTACTAAGACCGAAGGAATGTGGGTACAAATCTTAAGGAATAAGTACTTACAGTCCAAGACATTGGCCCAGGTTAATGCGAGACCAAATGACTCACCGTTTTGGAAAGGGTTAATGAGAACGAAGGTGACCTTCTTCCAGCGGGTGAAGTTTTTAGTTCGCAATGGTACTACTACAAGATTCTGGGAGGACACATGGCTTGGGGATTTGCCTCTAGCTCTGCAATATCCTACATTATATAATATTGTACAACGTAAGGAAGATTATGTTGCCACGGTATTGGAGTCGGTACCTCTTAATATTCAATTCAGGCGAGCTCTAGTGGGAGAACGCTGGAATTCTTGGCTGCACTTGGTCAGACGATTGATGGATGTTCAACTTTCTGACCAGGAAGATACTATTCAATGGAAGCTAGCTGCGAATGGTACTTTCTCAGTGAAGTCGATGTATTTAGAGTTAATTAACTCTGGGCCTATTTCAAGATCTTTAAATATTTGGAAGGTTAAAGTGCCACTTAGAATTAAAAAAATTTATGTGGTTTGTACACCAGAGTGTGGTACTAACCAAAGATAAGCTGTTAAAACGAAGATGGATAGGAAGTCCTTCTTGCTGCTATTGTCATCAAAATGAAACTTTAAATCCCCTCTTTCGAGATTGTCCATTGGCAAAATTATTATGATGCACAGTTCATATAGCCTTCAACATAAATCCACCAACGAACATCAATTCATTATTTGGGACGTGGCTCAATGGAGTTGACGTATCTATAGCGAATCTTATCCGGATCGGGACAAGTGCATTATTTTGGGCTATTTGGAATACTAGAAACGATATGATTTTTAATGGGAAGAACTTCAATAATTTTATGCAGGTTATCTACAGGGCCACGGCTTGGATCCGTACGTGGTCATTACTCACGCATGCGGACTCCGGGGAGCTTATGGCTATTGGATGCAACCGGTGGGAGACGGTCGCACGGGTTATCTTCAGCCGGTTTGGATGGCGAGCTACTAATAGGCTAGGTGTATAGGCATCGTAGTCTATTGCTGGTTTCGCCGGCTGTGGCAGTCTTTATTTACTTCCACATTTGTATTCATGCTAAGATTGTGAGCTTGTTTCGAACCTATGACTATACTCTTGAAATTTTTTAATAATATGGCCGCATGCATCGATTGATGCAGAGGCTCTGTTCCTCCTTTTCAAAAAAAATGTGCATCATAAAAAAACATATTGTAGAATTGACGAGTTTTGAATTCTTGTACGACACGAAAATCTAAAATTCTTAGAGCGACAGGGGGAAGGGATAAGAGCATCTCTAGCAGACCCCGTATATAGCCGCGACCCGCAAAATAACCGCCAAAATACGGGTCGGCGTGGAAAATCCTGCCCGACCAGACACCGCAAACGCGTCCGACCCGTAAATTTTTTTGCGGGGCGCGGCAAAAGATCTCCCCCAACCTTTAGATTCACGGGGTGGGAGGCCGACCCGAGCTCGGCCCCTATCCGCAGCGAGATTTGGCGCGAGGGACATTTCCGCGCGGCCGTTCCCGCTCCCCCACCCCTCCGCCACCATTGCCCCGGCCACCGCCCGCTCCGGTGCATCTTCCCCGACAGTTCTTCGCCGCCATGGATGACTCCCTGCCGTCCCCCGTCACCGTCGAGGTCGCGCACGCTCAATCCCCTCCGGCGGATCTCGTCGCCGGCCATGTTGGCCCCGCCGTCGCCCAAGGCACCACTGCGCCTGCCCGCAAGCGGCAGGGCAACGTGGTCGTGCAGGGTGGGAATCCGGCTGGCCCCGCCGGGAAGGCCCACGCTCCGGGCGCCAACGCCGCTGCGCGATCCCGGCCGGCGGCGGAGATGGCCGGCAAGGTCTCGGGCGTAAAGCGGAAGAGGATTCCGGCTACAAAGAGGCCGGCTCCTTCATCCACTCCCTCTGCCCCGGCAAGAGGTTCCCCGGCGATGCCGTTCAACGGCGCTGCTTCCACCGCTAGCGAGGTGTTTGACGAAATGGCCGGAAGGTATGCCTCTTCGGTCCCTTCAATTTTCTTTGCTTTTCGCCATTGCAGTAGCTCGTGACTTGTTGTCGCTCACTATAGCGGTGGTTCGAACAATGCCACTGCCGAGTTCGTGAACTTGTTGGACACCAACGCCGTTGACATCGATCAAGTCCCGTTCGCTGCATTCGATTACAATGAAACGGAGGGCGGCGTGGATGATCACGGTGGTGAAGAAGAATTGGAGGAGATAAATGAGGAGGTATATGAGCAAGCGCAAGCAAAAAAAAGCCAGAGATCGAAGAACTACACGATCTTGGAAGATCAAATCTTGATCAATGCTTGGAGTGCGGTTTCTCTTGATGCTTGCACGAGTACGTCTCAAACCGCCAAGAGGTATTGGCAAAGGATCGAAGATCAATACTTCCGCATGATGGCAAAGTATCCCAATAGGACTCCACGCACCTTTCGGTCACTCCAGGGGCGTTGGGACGTGATCAAGCCGATTTGCAGCCGTTGGGCAGCTTGCTTGGAACAAGTACGCAATGCACCTCCAAGTGGAACCGTGGAATCCGACTATGTGAGTTCGTTTTCACGTCCCAAGTTGTGCACATTATATTGCATCATATGAAATGATTGCATCATTTGACTTTGTTTAAATTGGGTAGGACAAAATTGCCAATATAGATACAAAGACATGGAAGCTTCGGAAGGCAAATTCTTCAAACTAGAGCATTGTTGGGACTTGCTCAAAAAGAGCGAGAAGTGGAAGTTGATTGACAAAGAATCCCCACCGAAGAGAGGTTCACTTACGAACATGGATGAAGATGAAGATGATGATGGCCCAAGAAACTTAAACAAACCCGATGGTGACAAGAAGACTAAGGAGAAGATGAAGAGAGAGCACGAAGCATCGAGCTTGCGGGACAAGATTGATTCCATGGTGCAATCAAATGAGTTGATGTTAGCGAAGACGTTGGAGATAAAGAAAGAGTTGGCCGAGAAGAAGGCACGGGAGAAGCAAAAAAATGGCAATTGCTCAAGGACGAGGGGCTGCGCAAAGCGGCCATTGAGGAGAGAAGAACACGTGCCGCTGAAAACAAAGCCATGTCCAAGTTGCTTGCCGAAGAGAACAAGATCATGACCTTGAACCGCAATGACATGGACGACCTCACCAAAGAATGGCATGATATGGCAAGAAGAGATATCTTGAAGAGGAGAATGCTTGCGTCGGCCAGTGCGTGTTACAGTGCCGGAGATGCGTTCAGTGCACCAGCCGATGATTTCGGTGCCGGAGTTGGAACAAGTGCCGGAGGTGGACTCGGTGGTTGCGATGACCTGTATGGACTCGATGGCGCGGAGTGAAGATCGACCAACATGATGCCGGACGTGGTCGTCACTTTTGCAAGACCCCCTTTTGCGTTTGTCCTACAAAACTAAGCTTTTATTTGCGTGTGAACTGTGTTCTATTGTTTGAATTTGAACTCATTTGTCGGAATCGATGTCAAATTCGATAATTGGGCGTCTTCGGTTTGCGGGTCGACGCGGCGGCGCCCGAGCAGACCCCGCGTAGCTCAGGGTGTGCGTTCGGTTTTTTCGGTTTGATTCGGTTTGGTTTATACGGTTTTTGGTTTATACGGTTTTTATACTTCGGTTTATACGGTTTTATACGTAGATACGGTTCGGTTTCGGTAATAACCATTTAATTTCGGTTCGGTTTCGATAATAACCAAAATAACCAAAGTTGACGCGAATTTTTAAATGAACGACGAATATATTTTTGTCAAATGATTGGTATGTTATGTAGGTAAGATTTTTTTGTGAGAAGTGCCTACGTAGATTAGATCAGATGGCACACCTTACTTGATCCTATGCATTAAATGGTAGCATATACGAGGACAAGGTGGGTTTCTGATTACATGAAGGAGCAAGAAAAAAGAAGAAGGAAAGAACCAAATGTATTCGTGTGCATCTGAGAGTCTGACCCACGAGCCACGACCACGACCCTCTCCCTGTCAGATCCCAGTCCCAAAAATAGCGACCGGCTAGTCTTTTTTTCTTTTGAGGCAAGCGATGGGCCGTCTGAGCTTGGACAGAAATGGACGTATGGGCTGGATAATTTGAGGCCCAAGTAAGCACATCGTGCGCCAGGTGCCCAGGTCGCCGGCTCAACCTGCAGCGTTTAGTACCACCTCGCGGATGGAGTAGCAGCGCGGTGGGCAGAAGGCTATAAAACGAGGGGCGGCTGAGGGTTCAACTAATATCTTCACGCAGTGGAGCTATTTCGGTTATTTCGGTTTAACCGAAAACCGATCGGTTTCTAACCGAAAAAACCGAAGGTTATATGGTTTTTAAAATTGGAAACTGAAACTGAAACCAAAACCTGAAAAAACCGAAATTTGGTTTCGGTTTGGTTTTTTTGGTTCGGTTTTTGGTTTTCGGTTCGGTTTTGCACACCCTGACGCGTAGCCGACCCGTAAAAGAGCATATTCACCGAATATCCTTTTTTACGGGTCCGTTTTGCGGGGTCTGAGTCTGACCTCGCCCGCGCCGGCCCGCATATACCCTTTTTCGCGAACTGCAAAAGCCTTATGCGGGTCGGCTATATACACGGGGTCTGCTAGAGATGCTCCAAGCCATGCAAGTTCGAACTCCGACGACCATACCCCGTGCTCGACAATGTACGGATGCATTTTATAGCGCCGTGTACGACCGCGGCTGAACTGATATGCGTCGTGCCGTTCCGTGCGGACCCGTCGAAGCAAGTGGAGTCGCGTATAGGAGTACTAGTATCTTGTTTGCGGCTAGCTACAACTTAAAATTATGGCTATCAATTAGCAGTAACGGGGAGTCTATCTACAAATCCAGATAAATAAAGTGACCAAGCAATGCACCCAATTGGGTCCATGAGCTTCTTTGTTTTGGGATATGTTGTCGAGATTAAGGCCTCCTTTGGTTCATAGGGTGGGAAAATAATAGGAATAGAAAAGTCATAGGAAATGAGATGCATGTATCTTAAATCCTATGAGGCCTCTTTTGGTTTGGAGGAATTTCATAGGAATTCTATAGGATAGGATTCTTGTAGGATTTTTTCCTTTAGTGCCCTTTGATTCATAGGAATGCATTCCTATTCCTATATAGGATTGGTTCCTATCCTCCACATTTCAAAGGAAAATAAAAAAGAGCCTAGACTCAATGGAAAAATTCCTATGGTGTGTATGGTGTGAACCAAATGACATCTCTTTTTCTAATCCTATTCATATGATTTGAGATGAATGTAATCTCATTTCCTACAAGTTTCCTATTCCTATGATAATCCTATCCTATGAACCAAAGGATGCCTGAATAGGATAAAGAAAGAAGATGCCCCTTGGTTCACACCATAGGATTTTTTTCCATTAAGTCTAGGCTAATGTTTATTTTTCTATGAAATGTGAAGGATAGGAAGAATTCCTCCATGGTAATAGGATTTTATTCCTACAAACCAAAGGGCTCTAAAAAAAATTTTCTATAGAAATCCTATCCTATGAAATTCTTACAAGATTCCTCCAAAGCAAAGGAGGCATAAACTGTTTCCTAGAGTAGTAACGATTTTTTTGGGGTGAAATTCGTGCGAGTAGTCACGGAAGCCCAAGGTTGCAAAGCACCATGGATTGTGTGCCTGGTACGGGTGGATGGATGGATGGATTACGCGGCGGAGGCCACCAGCGACAAGAGTCAATGGGTGGTTATGCGTCCCTCGACCAATAATTTATGAGATTTTGTCCGCTGTTTTGGCTGCGATCCTCTCGCGCCGACAGGGCCCGCGTTCCCCGATGATGTGTTGGGATCGCCTCGGAATACGTGGGGAGTTGCCGGCCGGCTGATGGCTCCCTGCACTGCATAGCCCCAGCTTGCCAAATCACATTTTCTTTGGCAAGTCAAATGCAGGTAGTATTTCTTTGGTCGGTTTTGGCCTTGGACTGTCAGATGAGCTGCCGACTGCGTGCTGACGGGGTCATGATCAGTCGCACAAGATGAGCTGATGGAGTTACTGGTTAATCAGTCTAGCTGCGCTTTTGCTAACGTAACAAACCAAACAGCGCGAGTGGCCGGCCTAGATGGAGCTCTGATGACAAGGCAGGGCCGATTGGAGGAAGCTGTACGTACGTACGTACCAGCCTATGGGGCATGGGACTAGACGGGGTCTCGTCTCTCTCTCGCTCTCTTTAAAGTGGCAAGCACAACGACAGTAAAACAAACAAATCAAACACAATTCCGCAAGACACTCATTTCCCGCTAGTACCTTAACTGAGGACTTTGGACTGGAGCCGGAGGGTGTGTGTATCACATACCGGCCGAATTAAAGCAACCAACAGTCCTGAGATGGCCATGCATGCATGCATACCGTGCATGATCCTACCACACAGCTCTCGAACTCAACAAGCCAAAACAACATGCATGCATATATTGGGGGAACACAAGGAGACAATGAAAGTGTACGTACAAAAACATGTCACACATATATATGGGGGATGTATATATTGGTTAGGGGGGTGGACGCCCCTGTTACATCATAATACAAAATTGGTAGCCACCCTTGTGGGGAGCCTGCATGCCTGCCCACGTGCATGCAGCGTGGGCCCCGCACAAGGAACCCGTGCCTACCTAGGCCATGTAAGGCCATGTACAATGATTAATAAGATAGTCTTATCTTAAGTCTTGCATGTAATTTAGAGATGATAAAAAAATTTGTCTACAATGGGTCATCTCTTAGTCTTATCTTCGATAACTAGTTATTCCTAAAAACGTGGTGAGACATATTGTGCTAAGAGATCACCTCTTGCCTTCTCTTAAATAAGAGAAGGCAAAGCTTTTTTTCTCAGTTCTCTCTCCTCCACTTCATCATTTATCCTACGTGGCACTCCTAAGATAGCACCATTGTACATGCCCTAACAGGGGGAACCGCTTTCCCCATTCTCTCTTCTCTCTTCTCTTCTCTTTTTCTCACCAAAACACTTTGGCCTAGCTACGTACGGCTACTACAAGTGGCCCTGCTGGACGGATCAACATCAGGCCCCTCCCAAACCAACCAGACACACATACACACACACACACTCTCTCTCTCTCTCTCTACATGGCTAACCATAGGACGATAGCACACACACGCCACTACTAATATAATGCTCCAGCTACGACCGCCAATAGGGGACTAACACTGGCTAGCTACGGTAACTAATTAACAGCATGACGACACATATATAGGGGGGGTTGGGTGGGGCGTGCAAACGAGGGACTTCTCAGGCTAGGGGGGATCGGTGGGGCGCACCCTTCCTCCTGTTGCCCAGCGACAACACCATCTTGGGGAAGAACCCTCCCCCTTTCTTCCTCTTCACCACCGCCGGCTCGCCGCCGCCATTGCCATTGCCGTTGCCGTTGCCGGCATTGTCGCTGGACCCACCGCTGCCGCCGCCGTACCCGTTGCGGTGGTGCAGCGGGTTCTCGAGGATGGAGTTGGGCGTGACCTGCCCCGAGTCGGCGTCGCCGACGTGGAGGTTCTCGAAGCGCGGGAATGGTAGCTCGTCGCCGGCGCGATACAGCAAGATGTTGGACAGGTCCCCTCCCTGGGCAACCACATGGTCCACCTGCACAGACACACACACACACACGCACGTAGATGATTCAGCATGTACTAAAGATTTGTTTATCTCCTAGTACAGGACAATCAGGCAGCGATTAGTGCTAATTAGGAGAAGTTGATTAATGACCTTGCAGGAGAGGCAGCAGAAGTGGAAGGGCTCCTGGAGGATCCTGTCACATGTGAGGCAGACGTTGCCGGAGCCCTTGAATGGCCTCGACTGAGGCCTCGGCTTCAGAAAGATCACCTTGGCACTGTTGATCGTGTAGGGCTGAGCCACACATGCATCCACTTAATTAGTGTAAAGCGTCATCAAGCCCCAAGTACAACACTGATCAAGTTAATCACCTGGACATAGGAGCAGTCGATGAGCTTCTCAAGGTCACCCAGGCGGACGA
Organism: Elymus sibiricus; assembly: GCA_039707655.1. NCBI lineage: Eukaryota > Viridiplantae > Streptophyta > Magnoliopsida > Poales > Poaceae > Elymus > Elymus sibiricus. Next base: position 155,348,461 of record CM077669.1, read on the forward strand.
CGTCATTGTACACGTATCGCCGCACCTGATTACATACAGACATACATGCAACAAAAACGAGGAAAAACACTGGGATCAGAAGAACAGCCTCATGCTTTAAGATTCGTGCTTGTACGGGAATTAATAACTCTAGAAGTTAGTAATAAGGTCGGTACTGATGCCGATGCTCCTCTATTGGGCAACACATCAATGGAGGACGACCACGCTTTGACCATATAGTACGTAGTTGCAAGCAGGGAGGCCCCCATACCCAAGCTCACAGCGTGCAATGACCAACTGCCCCTACTGGGCACAAGATCCACTACGGACAGGACCAGAGGGTACGATGGTAAAAACCCCAACCCGGCCATAGGGGTTGGTGGTGAATGGTAAAAGATGAGCGGCAGCTGGGGGGAAGGAAGCCTTTTTGGTGGCTAGCACTTCACTGTGGCTTGAATGAACAGTATCAAGGGAGGGGCCCCCCGTCGCAGGGAGGAACAGCATTGTGGCCTTCTTTGGTAAAAAAAGACAAGGAGCCCATTTACCATGGGCACATATGGTGAGCCCGGCGGTAACAATCCTAAGATGCCCCATTTCTTACCATGCACACCCACCTGCCTTGCTTGCAGATGTGGAAGAGCACCACTACAAGGGACGGGCAGGGCAGGGATACGCTTCCATACATGGCAAAACAGTTTGGATAAACCGGCCTTTAAATGGCAAATTGCCTAGAAGCATGAGGTAATCCAATCATCCTACACAAAAGATATGCTAATAATCGGTTCATTCGAAAAAGAGCAATTTACCACCGGCATCAACATCACTTTTGCGTCAAATCAAGCACGGCGATGGTGGAAATGAGACTGTGACGTTGCAGTAAATTATTTTTGGCAAGGTAGAAAAGGGGAACACAATCACAAGTATGGAAAAGCCCCTTTCCAGCAAACAGATGCGGGGGAAAGTGGCAGCGCAGAAGCATGGATGCAGCGGTGAAAATTCACCGTGTATTGTAGGACTATACCCATTTCTAGCGAAAGGCCAAGCGGCGGTAAAATTCCACGAAAATTCTGACCCCGGTTCCATCACATCAGAGTTCTACCCCATGCCAGCAGGAACTGGCCAGATTAGTTGGCACTGAAAAGAAAGGGGTTGGGAACCGGCAGGAAGAGGACAACAAAATTCTTCTTGGAGCAAAAGAGATCAAGAAGCAGGAGCAAAGCAAACCGCATGCAACAGAATCTCTACCCCTTTTTTTTTACTTTTTAATTGGAAAGACCACTTCTACCATTTGATTTTTACCCTCTCGATTTACCTAAGCAATTACTACTCCCAAGGAATCCATCCAGCTGCTATAATTGAAGGGAACTAGTGGGCAGAATCCCGGCGTGTGTTGCGATTTATGGGGCTGTTGCTTTATGCAGATTATTAGGTGAGGTGATGGTTACATACTACGTACATAGATGTTGCAATCAGCATCCTAATTCGAGGCCCTAAAAAGTGGCGTATGACCAAGAACTCGCAAGACGACATGGACAAGGACCCCGAGCAAGTACATGAGAGATTAGCATCGAATTCCCAAACGAGAGAGGAGTTCTCCTAAGCTTCAATAAAATACTCGTACGGCTAGACATCGACTAGTAGTAGGTAGAGGGTGGGCAATAGCAATAGGGCATCACGCGTCCGTCCGGGCTTAAGCCAAATCTAAGTGAGAAAAGAACAGCACTTGAAAAGACAGCACAGGACAAAACAAAAAGCAATTGGAACAGGTTGATGGATACATAGATAGATAGATGGATGGATGCACCCCCTCTTGGCCTATCTAGCCTAGCAGCTACCTTGTGCTAACTGATTCACTAGTTTAATCGAATTCGTCCGGGTACTAATTAAGCCCAAACAAGATAGACTAACTGAGGCATGGAACACTGATCCTTTGATGGCAGAAACTTTGCAAGAAACATGGGAATCGGAGGAAGAAAGAGGGAATTAAATCGGAACAATTGTACCCAGAAAGCATGCATGCAGCAAGAAATCAACCAAGAAACGAGATGGCTCGAAGTAAAAAGAAGATTAATCGTGAGTTGAGTGAGCGAGACTGAGGCGGAGGGATGAAGGAATTGAAATAGCAGTAGCAGGAGTAATCGGGTTGGGGTCGGACCTGGAGGAGGGGGTGGTGGCGGTGGGCGGAGGCGCAGTGCGGGCAGATGCTGGTGCAGCAGGCGAGGCAGAAGATGTTCTTCTCGTTCTTCCTGCGGCTCTCGTGCGCCTCGCACCCCACGAAGAAGCTCTCCTCCACCAGGCCCCCAACCCACCCGGGCACCCGCATCCCCATCTCTCCTTCCCTCTCCCTCCTCTAGATCCCTGCCCTGCTCTCTCTCTCTCTCGCTGCCTCTTGACGACTCTCTCTCTCTCTGTGTTTCTTGCCAATTCTCCTCTTGGTTTGATCTCTCTTTTGTTTTCTTGGCAGGCCAATTCTGTCTTCCTGTCTGCCCCCTCCCCCCTCTCTCTCTCTCTGGTTTGGTGGTGGTGGCGCGTGAGGGCGTACTATATGTATGTAGATGTGGCTTGTCTTGTTGTAGCTGCGGGGTGGAGAAAGAGAAGGGGAGAGGGAGGGGAGAGGGAATGTGCAATGAATCCATTGGGGGGAGCTATTTATAGTGTGAAAGGGATGAAGAAAGGATGATGATGATGATGGCGACGATGCCCCCTACGACTCCTTGGGGTTTGGGTGTCACGGTGCCATGCTAGTACAAGTGTTGGTTGGTTTTTTTTTCTTGGTTGGATGCGTTTCTTGTTTGAGCATGCAAGGGGATCTCTCTCTCATCCACTCTCCGTGCCCGGTTGAGTGATTTTTTGGGGGGCATTTCGGTCACTGGGTGGGATATGATATGTCCATGATTTAATTGTGCGATACATCATCCTCTATTCCTTTATATAAAGTGTATTTATTTTTAAAATAATAATAATGTAAGGTGCATTTTTTTAATTCCTCGTAATTCTGTTTTTACTCTTCAGAAAACGGAAAGTATCTCTCCCCTGATTGCATGTATATCTCCTAAAGAAAAAAGAAACTATCTCTCTCCCGATTGCGTGCATCTTTTTCTTTCCTAGGCTAAATGATTTTCTTACCGATAATTAATTAATTAGCCGAGGGTAGTTTCATCTTAGATTGTCTATAATTATGAGTGTTGATCACTGTGCCGAAAATAATACACCTTGCATAAAGGAATAGAAGGAATATACAATACTTTGTGTTTTAAGCCTTTCAAAATAAAATTTGGCAACTAATTGTATACTCACTCCGTTCCTTTATGTAACGTGTAGAGTATTATTTTTGGCAAGGTGATCACATAATTATAGACAATTAAGGACGAAATTGGAAAATTTGTTGGTTATAGCTAAGTAAACCAGTTAGTCCAGAAAAAAATGATACACGCAATCAAGAGAGATACTTTCCTCCTTTTGCTACAAAAAAATATACGTGCAAACTGAAACAAGGGAGAGATACTTTCCTTTTTATGGAGGGTTAAAAATGGAATTACGAGGAATTTGAAAAAATGTACCTTACATTATGATTTTTTATGAAAAAAATTACGCCTTATATAAAGCAACAAAGGGAGTATGTATGTTATTACCCTCTCATCCACTCTCCGTGCCCGGTTGAGTGGTTTTTTTGGTCACTAGGTGGGATATGATATGTCCATGATTTCATTGTGTGATACATCATCCTTTGTTCCTGTATATAAAGTATTTGTTTTTAAAAAAATCTAAAATGCAAGGTGCATTTCTTTTAATTCCTCGTAATTCTGTTTTTACTCCTTCAGAAAACGGAAAATATCTCTCCCCTGATTGCATGCATATCTCCTTGTAGAGAAAAAAGAAACTATCTCTCGCCTGATTGTGTGCATCTTTTTCTTTCCAGGGCTAAATGATTCTCTTACCAATAATTAACTAATTAGCCAAGGGTAGTTTAATCTTAGATTGTCTATAATTATATGCGTTGATCACCATGTCAAATATAATACACCTTACATAAAGAAATAAAGGGAGTATACAATACTTTGTGTTTTAGTCCTTTCAAAATAAAATTCGGCAACTAATTGTATACTCCCTCCGTTCCTTTATGTAACGTGTAGAGTATTATTTTTGGCATGGTGATCACATAATTATAGACAATTAAGGACGAAATTGGAAAATTTGCTGGTTATGGCTAAGTAAATCAGTTAGTCCGAAAAAAAATGATACACGCAATCTACTTTTGCTACAAGAAAAGATACGTGCAAACTGAAACAAGGGAGAGATACTTTCCTTTTTATGAAGGGTTAAAAAGGGTCATAAATAAAAATAGTTTTAAATCTGCCTATATGGCCTTCATTCGAATTGAAATGAGTGGATAAACGCACTAAAATATGTTTATATGCATCCGATTTGTAGAAAAGTTAGAGCATCTTATATTTTGTGAATGAATGGAGTATTTTTTTTTTCTTTTTTTGAACTTTGAACGAAGGGAGTGTTTGTTGAGCTCCGGAGAAAGGAAATAATACAGAAATGGTTTTCTTCCGTGCAAGGTTCCTTCTACTCGAAGGTTCATTTCCCATCCTTGTGGCGGAAGGTTCATTTTGCACAGCACTGCACCAGGGATGCCATATCGTCATGATGCATGCATGCATGCATGCATGATTGCTTTTAGTGGCATGGAATCTCAATAATAAGAAGGTCATTTTACATGGCACTATGCTTCGGAGGGCATCTCAAACGAAATCTAGACAAGGAGGAATATGCTCCCAAATAGTAATCCACCGAATCCTCTCGGTTCGTCCCCTAAACAAACGCAGAATTACTTTTGTGTTCCCGCCTTTCACAAATCTCATTTGCGACTGCGCAATCATCCCGTCTTTTCCCCGTCTCCGGTCCCAATCGCGTTTGTTTTGGCCGTTTCTCTCTCTCCCTCTCTCTCTCTCTCTCTCTCTCTCTCTCTCTCTCTCTCTCTCTCTCTCTCTCTCTCTCTCTCTCTCTCTCTGTGAGTGTGTGTGTGTGTGTCTATCTTCCCTTTGCTTTGCCGGAGAAAGGCCGCGGAAAACTGCTTTTCTATTGTTGGTGCTTTGCCGCGGGGTGCTCGCTCGCTCGTACGTGCTACGCACGTACTCGTGTACCGCCCTCTGCTTTTTCTCGCCTCCTCCTTGTTTTACATGGCCGTTTGGCTTTTGGTCCCTCTCTCCCCTGCCTTGGACGGTAGCGGGTGAGTGAGTGAGCCCTCGTCCTCTTGGTGGTACGACTGCACTGCACGTCGCGAGACCAGATGAGATGGGATGGAATGATGATAGCACCATCGTGTGATTGTGGTGGGTGTGGTGACGTTGCCGGTTTGTGGATTTGAATGGCTGGCTGGCTGTTGTTTCCGGGGAGGCAGGCCAGCCAGGGGCCGGTTGGGGGCAGAACAGAAAGCGTGGAACAGTGCTGTGCCTGCGTACAGGCGAGCGAGTGAAAAGCGAGCGGAATTGGCCGTCGAATGGGTCCGTGGTTTATTTATTTACTGTATTTAACAACACGTTCGTGCAAAGCCGGCGCAGCAGACGATTGGCTGGCTGTTATCTGGCTGCTCTTTTTCTTGAATCATGACACTACTGAGTATATTCGAATTCCGGGAGTATCACACTGCTGAATCATGATACTATCCCTAGAGAAAAAAAGACTGCTGAGCTGTGCAACACATGGCCTAATCAAGCGGGACGGACATTCTCAGAGTACAACGCGTGCGGTGAGGGAGTAGCAGGTCATAGACGGCTTGCTGGTACATGGGTGATGGAGTGAGCCATGCATATGAGTAGCTACAAGTTATGACCCTCCTGCCTTTGTGCTTGTCCATAGAATGTGCCTACTACGTAGAGTCATGGCAACTCACTCCTATCACCCCTATCCCCATGTGTGTGCATCGTGTTGTGGTTCTGACGGGGCTAAGAGCATCTACAGTCGGACTAGACAAATCCGGCCCTTCAAACGACCGTGGACACGACGGTCACGCCTCAAAAAATTCAGTCTACAACCGGACACCTCAAATCTCATATCTCAAATCCATACAAACCATGCAACTAGTACGTCGATGCATTACACACATCGTCCGACTACTTCATCACTACTAGCATGCCATCGCACTACCAAAATTTGACATGTTTGGCTATGGTGGAGATCGTCCATGGCTGCCTTTGCCCTTCCCGAAGCCCTTGCCGTCCTTCTCGCTAAAGTATCGGTCGAAGATGCAGTACGGGTCGAGCCGGATCTACTCGTCGCCGGAGCTGGCCTCGCCATCGCTCACCTCCTTCTCCTCCTTCGGTGGCAGCCCGGCCATTTCAAGGACCGCCCGATTATGCTCTCGGGCGAGGGCGCGCGTGTTCCTCCGCTGTCGTTTCTTCAAAATGCGGGCGCGGATGGCTTCCTCCTCTGCGGCCGCCCGCGCCGCCGCATCAGCCGCCTCCACCGCCGCCATTTCTTTCGTGAGACGGGCCTTGGCGGCCCTTATCCTCTCCTTCCAATGGCAGGCAGCCCGTTCCCGATGGGACTCACAGTCTGCCGGGCCGGTGATGGGGAGAGAGAGATTTTCGGTCGTCGGGACCGCGATGATCCAGCCCTAGAGGACCCGAGCGCCCGTTGAGCGGACGCTATGGAGTCGCGTCGGACAGATCCCGCCGCCGGTCAGGCGGTGTCCTCGCGGGAGCGGTGGAGTGCAATGCGGGCCGCCATTGCCTCCTCCAATCAGCACGGGATGACCCCCGAGTCGACGGATCCAGACTGGTCGGAGTCAGATCCGCTGCCCTCCATGCCGAAGAAGGCCGGAGGTGAGCTAGGGTGGCGGATGGGAGTGGAGGAGAGTGGAGTGAAGTGGCTAGGGTTTGGTCCGGCGAGCGGATGGGACGAATATATATGGGGTCGATGCGGGCCAGCACGGGCCAGACGGGCGTGCCCGGGCGCCCCCATATCCGCCCCATATTTGGGTTGGATATGAGGGGTTTGAGGTCGGTTTGAGAGGCCTGGCTGGGTCAGAATTTCGTGACCGGTCAGTGACCCGGCAGCCTGCCCGGGTGTTTGAAGGGGGTATGAGGGGTCCGGTTGTAGATGCTCTAAAGATGATTTGAAGTACTAGTAGGAAATGAGGAACTGACAGCAATACTTTGTTTTATTAGATCATCCACTGACGGACTAGACAGATCCGACCCCTATACATCCGCGGACGCGCCCGTGCACGCCCGCGGACGCATTCGGGCGGCCCCTCATATTTCGCTTCCTGCATCCACATATCTGAAATCCGGATTCTCAAATCCATGCAAAACCATACACGTCGATCACACAAATCATTGTGGCACGCAATTAACAAGTGTTGGTACCGAACATAAATATTGTTTACATAAAATTTATTTTAAGTGCACAATCAAACATCGGCTCTTTGATTTCCATTGTGCATCCACATATGCTCCACAAGATCATTGAGTAGTTGCGCGTGGACCTGATGATCTCGAAGATTCTGATGCATTTGCAGAAAGTTCATAAGCTGAGCCGCATCTTGATCTTCCGGGATTTCAATTTGTTCTCCAGGTACTTCAAAATCATTGGTTTGGGCTACACCATCACCCTTCATCCTCGACAATCATAGTGTGCAAAATAACACAACATGTCATGAGCTGTGATACGTCTCCAACGTATCTACTTTTCCAAACACTTTTGCTCTGGTTTTGACCTCTAATTTGCATGATTTGAATGAAACTAACCCAGACTGACGCTGTTTTCAGCAGAACTACCTTGGTGTTATTTTTGTGCAGAAATAAAAGTTCTCGGAATCGGACGAAACTTTTTGTGAATTATTTTTGAGAATTATAATGAATTATAGAGCGAAGACCTGCCGGAGGGGGTGTGCCAGGGAGCCACCACACATCAGGGCGCCCCCCTAGGTCGCGCCCTGATGGCTTGTGGGGCCCTCGTGGCTCCTCCGACCCTAATTCTTGTCCTATAAAATCACATCTTCTGAGAAAAAAATCAGAGAGAAGTTTTCATCGCGTTTCACGAGACGAAGCCGCCGCCACCTCCTGTTCTTCCTCGGGAGGGCTGATCTGGAGTCCGTTTGGGGCTCCGGAGAGGGGAAATCGTTGCCGCCGTCATCACCAACCCTTCTCCATCAACACCGCCATGATGCTCACCACCGGGAGTGAGTAATTCCTTTGTAGGCTTGCTGGACGGTGGTGGGATTGGAAGAGATTGGATCATGTAATCGAGTTAAGTTTGACAGGGCTTGATCCCTAGTATCCACTATGTTCTGAGATTGATGTTGCTATGACTTTGCTATGCTTAATGCTTGTCACTAGGGCCCGAGTGCGATGATTTCAGATCTGAAGCTATTATGTTTTCATGAATATAAGAGTGATTTGGATACTATCTTGCAAGTTGTATGCACCTATTACGTGTCATGATCCGCATACCCCAAGGTGACAATAATTGGGATTCTTTTCGGTGATTGCCGTCGTTTGAGGAGTTCATGTATTCACCATGTGTTAATGCTTTGTTCCGGTTCTCTATTAAAAGGAGGCCTTAATATCCCTTAGTTTCCAATAGGACCCCGCTGCCACGGGAGGGTAGGACAAAACATGCCATGCAAGTTCTTATCGCAAGCATGTATGACTATATACCGAATACATGCCTACATTACATTGATGAATTGGAGCTAGTTCTGTGTCGCCCTAGTGTGTAACTGTTACATGATCAATGTCATCTAAATCGTGATCCATCACCGATCCACGTGCCAACGCTTTACATATACTGAATCTTGCTAAGTTACTATTACTGCTGTCACTACTACTGTTACTTTTGCTACTACTATTTGCCGTGCTACTAAAACCTTTGCTGCAGAGAGATATTCCAGGTGCGGTTGAATTGATAACTCAACTGTCAAGGCCAATAAATATTCTTTGGCTCCCCTTGTGTCGAATCAATAAATTAGGGTGAACTACTACCCGTGAAGACTGTCGCGATCCCCTATACTTGTGGGTTATCAAGACCTTTTTCTGGCGCCGTTGCCGGGGAGCATAGCTCTATTTATTGTGTTAACTTGGGGATATCCAATTGCTACTATGAAGAATCTGAAAGATACTTGAACTAAGATCATCCCCTCTCGCACGAGAGGAGGTAAGGAACTGCCATCTAGCTTCGCTTTTGATTCACCTACTGTTTTAAATCAGATTATTACACCACCACCTGTTGATCGTCCTGATATGTCACATGAACTTGATGATGCTACCTCTGAAATTAATGATGATACTATAGCTACACATGTTGAAACTGAAACTATGCCACTGAATGAATTACTTGATACTCATCTTGCTAAAGCTAGAGAACTTGAAAATGCTGAAACTGATGAGGACTTTGAATCACCTGTTACACCTCGCTCTCCTATTAGATATGAATTGCCTCATGTGCCTGAAGGTTATGTCATGGATAAGGAAACATCTAGTGATTTCTTTGCTTGTGAAAATAGGGATGATTTGAAAAAACTACTATGCAAACTGAAAGAAAAATCTATGATGGAGAAAATGAAATATGATCCTAAATTTGCTACTTCTCCTATATTTGTTACTAATAAGGACTATGAATTCTTTGTTGACCTTGAGTTAATTCCTATAGTAGAATCTAATCTTTTCCATGGTTATGGAAATGAAACTGTCGTCGAACACCTTATGAAACTGAATGATATTGCTGCTCTGTTTACCAATGATGAAAAGATGTGCTACTATTATATCCTTAAGTTTTTTCCTTTCCCGCTAAAAGGCGAGGCCAAGGAATGGTTTCTTTCTCTTGCTCCTGGTTGTATGTGTAGTCCCCAGGATATGCTTCATTATTTTTCTGCAAAATATTTTCCTGCTCATAAGAAACAAGCTGCCTTACAGGAAATATTTAACTTTGTGCAAATTGAAGAAGACAATCTCCCTCAAGCATGGGGGAGGCTTCTTCGGTTACTTAGAGCTTTGCCTGATTGTCCTTTTAAGAAAAATGAAATTCTCGATATCTTTTATAATGGACTAACCGATGCTTCTAGGGACTTCCTAGATAGGTGTGCTGGTTGTGTTTTCAGGGAAAGAACAGTCGGTCAAGCTGAAGAATTATTGAATAACATATTGCAAAATGCCGATGATTGGACACTTCCTGAAACACGTTCGGAACCTATTCAAAAGAAGAGAGGTATTATATTCCTCAATCCTGAAGATATGCAAGAAGCCAAAATATCTATGAAGGAGAAAGGTATTAAAATTGAGGATATCAAGAAATTTCCACCTATTGAAAAAATACATGGACTTGATAACGCGACACAGGTAGTAGAGGTAAACTCTCTCCGCTCCTTTACTGAAAATGATATACCTTACAATAAGTCTTCTGAACAATGCATGGATGAATATGATAATTATGTTGTTAAGCAAGAACACTTCAACAACTATGTTAAGGACCAATTGAGACGTAATGCTATGATGATAGACCGTTTAAGTGACTTGATGTTTAGAATTGCTAATGACGTAAAAGGTCTAGGTAAACATGCTTATATGGTTCACACCCAACTAGACTAAGTTGCTAAGTCAGAAAATGATTTGCTAGCTGAGATAAATAATAATATGAATGATCATGCTGTAAGAGTAATGACTTGGGGAGGTCGCATGACTCAAGAACCTCTCTACCCTGAAGGTCATCCTAAAAGAATAGAACTGGATTCTGACGTGGCTTGAGACTGCGTCGGTATTTCCCCAAAGAGGAAGGGATGATGCAACACAGCGACGGTAAGTGTTTCCCTCAGTTATGAAACCAAGGTTATTGAACCAGTAGGAGGATCACCACCACCCAATAAGCAGCACCTGCACACAAACAACAAATACTTGCAACCCGACGCGAAAGAGAGGTTGTCAATCTCTCTACGGTAAAAAGATAGATTAGGTAGTGATAGATAGGAGAGATAGATCTCTCATGAACACAAAATAAAAAGAGCAAGTAAAATATGCAGCAATATGTTTTTGGGTTTTTGGTTTTGTAGATCTGAAAACAAAGATGCAAAAAGATAGATCTGAAAGCAAGATGTTGGAAAAGTAGACCCGGGGGCCGTAGGGTTCACTAGTGGCTTCTCTCATGAGTATAGCGCACGGTGGGTGAACAAATTACTGTTGGGCAATTGATAGAAAATCGAATAGTGATGACGATATCCAAGGCGATGATCATTATATAGACATCACGTCCAAGATAGGTAGACCGACTCCTGCCTGCATCTACCTCTATTACTCCACACATCGACCGCTATCCGGCATGCATCTAGTGTATTAAGTTCATGGAAAAATGGAGTAATGCAATAAGAACAATGACATGATGTAGACAAGATCTATTCATGTAATAATAGACCCCCATCTTGTTATCCTTAATAGCAACGATACATGCGTGTCTTGCTGCCCCTTCTGTCACTCGGAAAGAACACCGCAAGATCGAACCCATCACAAAGCACCTCTTCCCATGGCAAGAAAAATCGATCTAGTCGGCCTAACTAAACCAAAGATTCGAAGAAGAAATACGATGCTATAAGCAATCATGCATATAAGAGATCAAAGAAGACTCAAATAATATTCATTGATAGAAACTGATCATGAACTCAAAATTCATCGGATCCCAACAAAGACACCGCAAAAGTTTACATCAAATAGATCTCAAAGAGACCATTGTATTGAGAATCAAAAGAGAGAGAGAGGAAGCCATCTAGCTACTGCCTACGGACCCGTAGGTCTATGGTGGACTACTCACGCATCATCGGAGAGGCACCTATGAAGAAATGAACCCCTCAATGATGCTGTTTAGATTGGATCTCGAGGTTCTGGAACTTGTGGCGGCTGGAATTGTGTTTCATCGACTCCCCTAGGGTTTTGGGAATATTGGGGAATTTATAGGCATCAGAGGCGGTGCAGAGGGGCCCCGTGGAGGGCACAACCCATCAGGGGGCGCCGGGGGCCCCCTGGCGCGCCCTGGTGGCTTGTGCTCTCCACAAGCCACCTTCCTGGCTCTTCTTTGGCCCACTGGGTGTCTTCTGGTCCAGAAAAAATCTTCAAAAAGTTCCGTCGCGATTGGACTCCGTTTGGTACTGATATTCTGCGAAGTAAAAAACAAGCAAAAACAGCAACTAGCACTTTGGCACTATGTCAATAGGTTAGTACCAAAAAATGATATAAAGTTGTGATAAAATGATTGTAAAACATCCAAGAATGATAATATAACAGCATGGAACAAGCAAAAATTATAGATACGTTGGAGACGTATCAGCATCCCCAAGCTTAATTCCTACTCGTCCTCGAGTAGGTAAATGATAAAAAACAGAATTTTTGATGTGGAATGCTGCCTAACATGTTCATCATATTCTTTTCTTTTGTATAGCATGGACATTTGGACATGTAAATGATTCAAAGCAATAGTCTAGTTTTGACATAATGACTTCAATACTCAAGCATGTCAACAAGCAACCATGTCTTTTTTCAAAATATCAACATTAAAGAAAGTTATCCCTAGCCCATCATGCTCAATCATTGATCCATTCATGAAACACACTCAAATATTAACTATGCCCAATGCTCACGTACGATCATAGTGCCCCCTAGTTGGTGCTTATAAGAGAAGATGGAGACTCAAAGCAAAAATAAAAATGCATAAAGTAAATAGATAGGCCCTTCGCAGAGGGAAGTAGGGATTTGTAGAGGTGCCAGATCTCAAGGTTTAAATTTAGAGAGAAAAATATTTTGGGTGGCATGCTTTTCTTGTCAACGAAAACGATAAAGTAGCTCACAATACTTTCCATGCTAGATATATCATAGGCGGTTCAAAAACAGAAAATAAAGTTTATTCCTTTTTCCACCAAACTTTCACTTTCCATGGTGGGCCGTATCCACGGTTGCCTTCCATACCAACACTTTCCAAGGAATTTATTATTTGACAACATAAATTAAATATTTTTTTCTTTTTCATTTCGGGAATGGGAATCCCTATTACCGTCGCACTCTCGTGCAATGACAAGTGAATAAACACTCATCTTGAGAATAACACATCTAGCATGGAAAAATATTGGACACTTCCCACCGTTTCATGAGCGGTACGGGCACACAAAAAGAGAAAATTTATTTTGAAAATTTAGAGATGGCACATACAAATTTGCTTGGAACGGCATGGAAATACCACATATAGGTAGTTATAGTGGACTCATAAGGCAAAACTTGGTTTAAGGATTTTGGATGCACAAGTAGTATTTCTACTTAGTACAAGTGGAGGCTAGCAAAAAGATTGGGAAGCAACCAAACCAAGAAACGAAAATTCACATAAGTGAGCATTGAGCATAACTAACACCAAATAATGCACCACAAGTAGGATGTAACTTCATTTCATAACTATTGACTTTCGTGCATGCATAGGGAATCACAAACCTTAACACCAATATTCCTACTAAGCATAATTACTCACTAGCATAACTCACATATTACTATCATCATGTTTCAAAACTATTACAAAGAATCAAGTTTAATTTGTCCAATGATCTCCATGAAAGTTTTTATTATATCCTCCTTGTATATCTATCATTTTGGGACTAGTTTCATATATTGCCATTGCTTTTTTTACAAGCTCAGACAAATTTAAGAGAAGCACATGAGCATAAAGATTTCATCTCTCAAAAAGGTATAAGTGAAGCATGAGAGGATTTCTTCAAAATTTACTAACTCTCAAATTAATCTAAGTGAAGCATGAGAATATTTCTACAAAAATTTCCAAGCAAACCGTGCTCAAAAAGATATAAGTGAAGCACTAGAGCAATTCTATAGCTCAAAAAGTTTAAGTGAAGCACGTAGAGAAATTCTAACAAATCATAGCATGATTTTGGATCTCTCAAATAGGTGTGTCCAGCAAGGAGACAAAGGAAAAAAAAACAAGCAAAGCAATCAAAGATACAAGACGCTCCAAGCAAAACTCATGATATGTGACGAATAAAAATATAGCTCCAAGTAAAATACCGATGGTCGTTAGAAGAAAGAGGGGATGCCACTCGGGGGCATCCCCAAGCTTAGTTGCTTGTTACTCTTTGGATATATCTTGGGGGTGCGGTAGCATCCCCAAGCTTAGGCTTTTTAGCACTCCTTATTCCTTCATCCATCGTGATCTCACCCAAAACTTGAAAACTTCAATCACACAAAACTCAACAAAATCTTCGTGAGATCCGTTAGTATAATAAAGCAAATCACTACTTTAGGTACTGTTGCAAACCTATTCATATTTTATTATTGCATTATACCTACTGTATTTTAACTTTACCATGGCTCATACCCTTCAATATAACCCATAGATTCATTAAAACAAGCACACAATGCAACGAAAACAGAATCTGTCTTAAACAGAACAGTCTGTAGTAATCTGTACTCTAACCATACTTATGTAACTCTAAAAATTCTGAACTATTAGGACAACGTAAGGAATTTGTATATAAACACTGTGTTAAAATTTCAGCTGAAGATCACGGTCCAGCAAAAAATTAAAATTCATATACTGGACGCAAAGTTTCTATTTCAGATTCAGCATCACTTCTACTCATCCTATGAATCATCCTAAAGGCTTTACTTGGCCCAAAGACTAAATAAACCATAAAAACACAATAATAACAGAGGAATAATTGTGTCAACACTTAAAAAAAGAAAGGAAAAATAATAAAATTATTTATTCATTGGGTTGCCTCCCAACAAGCGCTATCGTTTTACGCCCCTAGCTCGGCATAACGCATAGATTCAAGGATTGTTATCTTTAGTTTTGGATCCATAGGATGCCCTCATGATTGATTCATATGGTGGCTTAATTATTTTTCTAGGGAAGTGTTCAATACCCTTTCTCAAGGGAAATTGAAAATGAATATTGCCTTCTTTCATATCAATCACGGCACCTATAGTGCATAAAAACGGTCTACCAAGTATAATGGGACAAGACGGATTGCAATCAATATCAAGCACAATAAAATCAATGGGCACATAATTCCTATTTGCAAAAACTAAGAAAATCATTAATTCTTCCCAAAGGTTTTTTAATAGTAGAATCCGCCAAGTGCAAATTAAGAGAACATTCTTCAATATTGGTAAGACCAAGCACATCACATTGAGATTTCGGAATCGTGGAAACACTAGCACCCAAATCACACAAAGCAAAGCATTCATAATTTTTAATCTTGACCTTAATGGTAGGTTCCCACTCATCATGTAGTTTTCTATGAATAGAAATCTCCAACTCCAACTTTTCTTCAAAAGATTTCATCATGGCATCAACGATATGTTTAGTAAAAGCTTTATTTTGCTCATAAGCATGGGGTGAATTCAACATGGATTGCAGCAAAGAAATGCATTCAATCAAAGAGCAACTATCATAATTAAAGTCTTTGCAATCCATGATAGTGGGCACATCACTAGTTAAAGTTTTGACCTCTTCAAACCCACTTTTAGCAAAATTTTCATCAAGATTTTCACCCTCCAAATTATTGGGACGCCTTCTAGCTAAAGTTGACTCTACTTCAGTCCCTTCATTATCAATCTTAATATTACTAAACAAGGAATCAATAGAAGAAACACCAATCACTTTAAGATCTACATCTTTTTTATCCTCCAGAGAGATCGGTTTGGCGGCCATTTGATTTATCAAAGTAGCTTGCGCATCGAAGATTTTACCAAGCAAATTTTCAGCATGAGCATATTTAGATTGAAGATTGCAAACTTCTCTACTGATATCATCAAGTTGTTTCATTATGGCATCTAGCACGATAGAGTGTTCTCTAAGCTCATCGGTAAAATACTTATTATGCTCAAATTGGGTAGTCATATATTCCTTAGTACTTTTCTCAATTTCAAGCAAAATATTGGGATAAGGAACTTCATAGTACTTTCGTTGGGGCACCATGACTACGCAAACAATATTGCAAGCAAGGAAGAGGTCCGGCCTAGTGTGTAACTGTTACATTGCCTACATTACATTGATGAATTGGAGCTAGTTATGTGTCGCCCTAGTGTGTAACTGTTACATGATCAATGTCATCTAAATCGTTATCCATCATCAATCCACGTGCCTACGCTTTACATATACTGAATCTTGCTAAGTTACTATTACTTTTGTCACTACTACTGTTACTTTTGCTACTACTATTTACCGTGCTACTAAAACCTTTGCTGCAGAGAGATATCCCATGTGCGGTTGAATTGACAACTCAAGTGTAAAGGCCAATAAATATTCTTTGGCTCCCCTTGTGTCGAATCAATAAATTAGGGTGAAATACTACCCATGAAGACTGTCGCGATCCCCTATACTTGTGGGTTATCAATCTGCCACAAAGTTTCTTATTCCCACATCATTGCAGCACCACGAACAATTCACCAACGAGCTTGAAGCACACCAAATGCTCTCTCGACATCCTTCCTAGCCACTTCCTGCATTGTTGCAAAGTGGCTCTATTTTTTGTCATGTAGTTCGGACATGGTCTTAACAAACGCCGCCCACTGAGGGTAGATGCCTGATAACCCACAAGTATAGGGGATCACGACAGTCTTCACCAGTAGTATTTCACCCTAATTTATTGATTCCACACAAGGGGAGGCAAAGGATATTTATAGGCCTTGACAGTTGAGTTTTCAATTCAACCGCACCTGGGATATCTCTCTGCAGCAAAGATTTAGTAGCACGGAAAATGATAGTAGTAGCAATAATACTGATAGCAGCAATTTTGGTAACAGTAATAACAATAGCAATTGAGTAACATGTGTGACAGTAACAGCAGCAGTGGTAACCTAGCAAGATTGAGTATATGTAAAGAGTAGGCCATGGTGCAGTGATGGAAATATATGGATGGCATCAATCATGTAACAGTTACACACTAGGGCGAAACAGAACTAGCTCCAATTCATCAATATAATGTAGGCATGTATTCCATATATAGTCATACATGCTTGCGATAATAACTTGCATGACATCTTTTGTCCCACCCTCCCGTGACAGCGGGGTCCTATTGGAAACTAAGGGATATTAAGGCCTCCTTTTAATAGAGAATCGGAACAAAGCATTAACACATGGTGAATACATGAACTCCTCAAACTACGGCAATCACCGGAAAGAATCCCAATTATTGTCACCTTGGGGTATGCGGATCAAGACACATAATAGGTACGTACAACTTGCAAGATAGGATCCAAATCACTCTTATATTCATGAAAACATAATAGGTTCAGATCTGAAATCATGGCACTCGAGCCCTAGTGACAAGCATTAAGCATAGCAAAGTCATAGCAACAACAATCTCAGAACATAGTGGATAGTAGGGATCAAGCCCTATCAAACTAAACTCGATTACATGATAAATTCCATCCACACCACTCAGCGACCAACAATCCTACAAAGGAATTACTCACTCCCTATGGTGAGTATCATGGAATAGTTGATGGAGAAGGGTTGCTGATGACGACAGCGACGAACCCCCCTCTCCGGAGCCCCAAATGGACTCCAGATCAGCCATCCGGAGGAAGAACAGGAGGTGGCGGCGGCTCCATCTCGTAGATCGCGATGAAAACTTCTTTCTGTTTTTTCTCTCCGAATATGTGAATTTATAGGACTGGTTTTAGGGTCAGGGGAGCCTCGTGGGCCCCAACACACAACAGGGCGCAGCTAGGGGGGGTGGCCGCGCCCTGTTGCCTCGTGGGCCCCAGGTGCACCCCCTTTGGTGGGTCTTGGCTCCATAAATTCATTATAATTCCCACAAAAAAATCACAAAAAGTTTCGTCCAATTCTGAGAATTTTTATTTCTACACAAAACAACACCAAGGCAGTTCTGCTGAAAACAGCGTCAGTCCGGGTAAGTTCCATTCAAATCATGCAAGTTAGAGTCCAAACTAGGAGAAAAAGTGTTTGGAAAAGTAGATACATTGGAGACGTATCAACTCCCCCAAGCTTAACTCATTGCTTGTCCTCAAGCAATTCAGTTGATAAACTGAAAGTGATAAAGAAAACTTTTACAAACTCTTTTGTTCTCGATGCCATATATATGCTTAGCTAGTGTTCAGGTTTTCAGCATAAGTCATAAGTAATCATATCCATGAGCACAATTAAATATCACATTAACTCATGGCAATACATAACCAACTAGCGAGCAATAATAAAATATCCCATATGCTAACAATTTGTCAAGACAATCATTATATAATATGGTCACATGGTATTTCGCTAGCCCTTTCTGAGACCGCAAAACATAAATGAAGGGCACCTCTGAGTTTCAAGCAGCGACTAAACATTATAATTTAGGGTAGAAGAGATCCAATCATACTCATACCCAACATTAACTAGACTCAATACATAAGAATGACAATAGTGCTCTCCGGTCTGGTTCTTTTATTAAGAAGGTGATGACTCAACATAAAAGTAAATAGAGGGGTCCATCGCAGAGGGAAGCATTGATTTGCGGAGGTGCCAGAGCTCAAGGTTTAAAACAGAATTGAAATTGTAGTTTTGGGTGGTGCACTTCTCCTGTCAACGTTACGATAAAGGATTTCAATGTCTTCCATGCTAAGCACATTATTGGCGGTTCCCAAGCGGAATTGTAAGGTTTACTCCCATCCACCATACATACACAAGCCATGGCTGACCGAATCCACGGATGCCCTCCAACAGTTCATCTATCCCGGGAGTTTTGTTTAATTAATTATTGATTTTGCAGGACTGGGCATCCTTTTTACTAGCCTCTCTCGTGCAATGTCAGGCGAATAAACACCCACCTTGAGAATAACCCACTTAGCATGGAAGACACTGACCGCCCCGTCGCTCCATGAGCGGTACGAGTGCACAAAACATGTGTTTATTTGAATATTAGAGGTGGCACATGTAAATTTACTTGGAACGGCAGGGTAATACCGTATATAGGTAGGTATGGTGGAGTCATGTGGAACAACTTCTGGGTTTAAGGATATTGGATGCACAAGCAGCATCCCCGCTTAGTATAGGTAAAGGCTAGCAACAGGTTAGGAAGCGACCAGCTAGAGAGCGAAAACGGTCATAAGCATGCATTGTGAATAATTAACATTGGACATTAGCATGAATAGGATATAAACACTCTGAATTTAAATATCATGAAGGTTGTATTGGTTTTGAATCAACTACATGTTTGCAGATGGGCCAAGTCAAGCCACTCGAATTACTCAGAGGGAAATACCATACTACCATACCACATCATAACCATTTTAATGCATGTCGACACATAAGGTAAATCATTATCAACTTCTAGCTATTTAAGCATGGCATGAGAAACTATAATCTCTAATTGTCATCATACATGTTTACTCATGATATACTGAATCAAGATCGAACGAGCTAAACATATTTACAAAAACAGAAAACAAGAAGAGTTCATACCAGCTTCCATTGCCACGATCACTTCATCAAATATTGTCATTATTGCCTTTCACTTGCACGACCAAATGATGTGATAATAATAATAGTGCAAGTGTGCCGTGGACTAAGCTGGAATCTGCAGGGCATTTTTATACAAAGGAGGAGACAGGGTAATATTGGCTCTCTATTGGATAAACAATAAACCATATGGGATCCACTAAACATTTTCATCGTGGTCTTCTCCTTCCATGACTCAAATAAAAGAAAATAAATTCAGAGAAACACAATGAAATATTTTGGAGTTTTTGATTTTTCTCGAAGAAACCGAAATAAGCAAAGGAAAAACAAAAACTAGAAAAACTATTTACACGGGAAAGCTCCCAACAAGTAAAGGAAATCTTTTTGGGTTTTCTTTTAATATTACAACTAATTAAACGAGAAAGAAAAACCGAAAAGAAGCAAGAAATATTTTTGGGTTTTCTAAAGTTTTTCAAACACACAAGAAGAAAGGGGAAAAATAAAACTTACATGGATATACAATGAAAGAGGATGAGCACCGAGTTTATATGAAGTGTGTGAACATGAATGTAATGTCGGTGAGAAATACGTACTCCCCCAAGCTTAGGCATTTGCCTAGCTTGGCGATCACCATTGATAATAGCCATCAGGTCCGGGATAATATTTTTGCTGGGGCACCTGAGCATCCCACGCTTGGGACTCGGCTTCTGCTGCAGCCAACTCATTCCAGTAGGCAATTATATCTTCTGGCATAATGATGTACCCGATCCTGGCATGATAATCAAACAGAGAGGGTGCAGGGCTGCAGGCAACACAATAACATCGCGAGTGATCTCGCTATATACTAAATTATAACGAATGTGCTGTGGGGGCTTAGGTTCTTCAATGAATTGGTGATCTAGCATGGACTGATGGTCAAGAAAGACTTTAGGCATGAAATAATCAGTGGGGCGTATAGCGATATTAAAACGTTTTGCTAAGCGAGTGGCATAAATACCACCATGAATCTTGCCTCTGATTCGATTAAGATGCAAGCGGCGCGCAACAATTGCTCCCATGTTAGAAGTGTTATCACCATTAAGTGCGCGGCACAAAATGGCAAGGGTGGGGGCACTGAGACCACCACCCTGCTCCATAGCAGTTATGCATTTAGTTATGAGTAAGGCAAAGTAATGCACAGAAGGGAAATGTAATCTGGTGGCCCTAGCACCTGGTACGCCCCTAGTTTCTCCCACGGTTAAGGTATGAATGAAACCTTCGAACTCCTCCGGTTTTGGCTCACGCATTCCCCCGTCAGAGGGAAGCAGGCATATCTCACAGAAATCAGCAAGTGGTAGTTCAAAAGGTGTTGCATATAAAGCAAAGCGTACCATGGGAGCACTGGGCGTATTCATGAATTGAAAATTTTGCACAAAGGAATTTGTAAGGAGATGGTATTGGTCACACTCATCTGCGACGAAGTTGGTCAGACCAGCATTTGCCACAAATTGCATGAACTCTTGATGAAAACCCGCCTCACTCATGAAGGGTCTATGTGGCCATTCACACGACCTAACCTCCGTGTTGCGAGGGATGTTGACGTCCTGGTCCGGAGTCCTTGCGACAACTCCTTTGGAACTCCGGCTTGGAGAACCTTTCCTGAAGAAACACATCCTCCTATGAACAAATTTCTGAAATTTTTGATTCCACAAAATTATGTCAATAAAACTTTGCAAAATTGATAGCAACTACTCATATGGATGCCTAGAGGACATATCAAGAATTCCCACTACTTGGAACTCAAAGAATTAGACATGCAAGCTCATTTTCATTAGCACCAAGTGCAGCAAAATATGCAAAATATAAACCACTAAAGAAAAAACTAATTGGAGGAATGGGAGAGTCACATACCAAGGAGCAATTCCTCAAAACAGTTTCAGAAACGGAGTTCTGAGCAAAAATATCAAAAATTTCAGTTTCAAGGGGAATAACACGAGAGAGAGAGAGAGAGAGGGCTAAGGAATTTTTGCTGGAGGTACAGGATGACATGGGCTAAAGAGATAAGGTAGGGGGCCCCTGTGGGCCCTAGCACACAACATGGCGCGGCCAGGGGGTGGCCACGCCCTGTTGCCTCGTGGTCCACAGGTGCCCCTCCCTGATGTGTTTTCAGCACCCAAAATTCTTAATATTCCAGAAAAAATCATGTTAAATTTTTGTGGCATTCTGAGACTTTTTATTTTTTGGTCATTTTTCTATTGCACGAAAAACTCAGAAAACAGGATAACCATGGCATTTTATTTTATTCAACTAAGAATAACACAGAGCAAACTAGTAATACAGAAAGTTGTGCCAACTAAATTCATCAACCACATGTCTTTCAAAAAGGATCTATTAATAAGGTTGATCAAGTCTTATTAATAACCATTTCCAATTGACATGAAACCGAAGATTTTTTGTTTGACACTAAGTTACCTCAATGGGGATTTGCATTTCCCCAATAATAATATTATAATATTTCTTCTTGGCAGTAGGTAGAGGAATTTTGAATTCTCCAACGATGACCATGGCACTAGGCTCAATGATATTAACATTGCTAACCAAGGTTTGTTTCTTCGGAAAATGAATGGTATGTTGTTTTCCATTGACATGAAAAGTGACCTTTATTTTGTTGCAATCAATAACAGCCCCTGCAGTATTTAAAAAAGGGTCTACCAAGGATGATCGACATATTGTCATCCTCGGTCATATCAAGAATAACAAAGTCTGTTAAGATAGTAACATTTGCATCCACAACAGGAACATCCTCGCAAATTCCAATAGGTAAAGCGGTGGATTTATCAGTCATTTGCAAGGATATCTCAGTGGGTGTAAGCTTATTTAATTCAAGTCTCTTATAAAGAGAAAAAAGTCATCACACTAACACGAGCTCCTAAATCACATAAAGCAGTTTTAACATATTTTCGTTTAATGGAGCAAGGTATGGTGGGTATACCGGGATCTCCCAATTTCTTAGGCACTCCACCATCAAAAGAATAATTAGCAAGCATAGTAGCAATTCAGTTTCAGGTATTTTTCTTTTGTTGGTAATAATATCCTTCATATACTTGGCATACAGAGTCATTTTCAATATATCAGTCAAGTGAGTGCACAAAAAGACATGTCTAATCATTTCAGCGAAGCGTTCAAAATCTCCATCTTCTTTACTCTTAGAAGGCTTACAAGGGAATGACATGGGTTTTTGAACCCATGGCTCTCTTTCTTTTCCATGCTTTCTAGCAATAAAGTCTCTTTTATCATAACTTTTATTTTTAGGAGGCGGGTTATCAAGATCTCCAGCAGGTTCTATTTCCACATCATTATTAGGTTCTTTATCTTTATTACTGTCTGGTGAAATATCTACATGAACATCATTATTCTCACTATCATTCTCATTATCACTAGGTGCAAGTTCACTACCAGATTGTGTCTCAGCATCAGAGATAGAAACATCATTATGATTCTCAGCAGGTTTTTCTATAATGGGTTCACTAGAAGCATGCAAAGTCCTATCATTTTTCTTTTTCTTTTTCTTATTAGGTGGACTAAGTGCATCATCATTAATTCTCTGAGAATCCTGTTCTACTCTTTTAGGATGACCTTCAGGATAAAGAGGTTCCTGAGTCATACGACCTCCTCTAGTCATTACTCTAACAACATTATCATTCATATTATTATTTATCTTAGCAAGGAAATCATTTTGTGACTTGGCAACTTGTTCTAGTTGGGTATGAGCCAGAGAAGCATGTTTACCTAGACCCTTAACATCATTAGCAATTCTAAACATCAAGTCACCCAAGAAATCTATCATCATAGCATTATGTCTTAATTGATTTTTAACATAGTTGTTGAAGTGTTCTTGCTTAACAATGTAATTATCAAATTCATCCATGCATTGTCTAGGAGTCTTAGTATAAGGTATATCACTTTCATTAAAGGTACGAAGAGATTTTACCTCTACTACCTATTTCGTGTTGTCAAGTCCATGTATTTCTTCGATAGGTGGCAGTTTCTTGACATCTTCAGATTTAATACCTTTTTCTTTAATTGATCTTCTGGCTTCTCGCATATCTTCAGGACTGAGGAATAGAATACCTCTCTTCTTTGGAATAGGTTCCGGCGGTGGTTCAGGAAGTGTCCAATCATCGGCATTTTGCAATATATTATTCAATAGTTCTTCAGCTTGTCCAACCGTTCTTTCCCTGAAAACACAACCAGCACAACTATCTAGGAAATCCCTAGAAACATTGGTTAGTCCATTATAAAAAGATATCAAGTACTTCAAAATCATTGGTTTGGGCTACGCCATCACCCTCATCCTCGACAATCATATTGTGAAAAATAACACAACATTTCATGAGCTGCCACAAAGTTTCTGATTCCCACATCATTGCAGCACCACGAACATATCCCCAACGATCTTGAAGCACAAAAAATGCTCTCTCGACATCCTTCCTAGCCGCTTCCGGCATTGTTGCAAAGTGGCTCTGTTTTTTGTCATGCGGTTTGGACATGGACATGGACTTCGCAAACGCCGCCCACTGAGGATAGATGCCTGATAACCCACAAGTATAGGGGATCGCGACAGTCTTCATGGGTAGTATTTCACCCTAATTTATTGATTCGACACAAGGGGAGCCAAAGAATATTTATAGGCCTTGATAGTTGAGTTGTCAATTCAACCGCACCTGGGATATCTCTCTGCAACAAAGATTTAGTAGCACGACAAATGATAGTAGTAGCAATAATAGTGATAGCAACAATTTTGGTAACAGTAGTTACAATAGCAATTGAGTAACAAGTGTGACAGTAACAACAACACTAGTAACTTAGCAAGATTCAGTATATGTAAAGCATAGGCCATGGTGCAGTGATGGAAATATATGGATGGCATCAATCATGTAACAGTTACGCACTAGGGCGACATGGAACTAGCTCCAATTCATTAATATCATGTAGGCCTGTATTCCGTATATAGTCATACGTGCTTGCGATAAGAACTTGCATGACATCTTTTGTTCTACCGTCCCGTGGAAGCGAGGTCCTATTGGAAACTAAGGGATATTAAGGCCTCCTTTTAATAGAGAAGCGGAACAAAGCATTAACACATGGTGAATACATGAACTCCTCAAACTACTGCAATCACCGGAAAGAATCACAATTATTGTCACCTTGGGGTATGCGGATCAAGACATGTAATAGGTGCGTACAACTTGCAAGATAGGATCCAAATCACTCTTATATTCATGAAAACATAATAGGTTCAGATCTGAAATCATGGCACTCGGGCCCTAGTGACAATCATTAAGCATAGCAAAGTCATAGCAACATCAATCTCAGAACATGATCAATTCCATCCACACCCCTCAACGACCAGCAAGCCTACAAAGGAATTACTCACTCCCGGTGGTGAGCATCACGGAATAGTTGATGGAGAAGGGTTGTTGATGACGCCGGCGACAAACCCCCCTCTTCGGAGCCCCAAACGGACTCCAGATCAGCCCTCCGGAGGAAGATCAGGAGGTGGCAGCGGCTCTGTCTCGTAGATCACGATGAAAACTTTTCTCTGATTTTTTTCTCCGAATATGTGAATTTATAGGACTGGTTTTAGCATCGGGGGAGCCTCGTGGGCCCCAGCACACAACAGGGCGCGACCAGGGGGGTGGTCGCGCCCTGTTGCCTCGTGGACCCCAGGTGCACCCCCTCTGGTGGGTCTTGGCTCCATAATTCATTATAATTCCCACAAAAAATTCAAAAAAGTTTCGTACAATTCCGAGAACTTTTATTTCTGCACAAAAATAACACCAAGGCAATCCTGTTGAAAACAGCGTCAGCCCGGGTTAGTTCCATTCAAATCATGCAAGTTAGAGTCCAAAACAAGAGCAAAAGTGTTTGGAAAAGTAGATACGTTGCAGACGTATCAATGCCATCGTCAAGATAGTATGCCATGTTGTAGTCTTGGCCATTGACAGATCTACTTGGCATTTGAGGCTGGATTGAGAGGCCCGACTGGGTCGAAATGTCGTGACCGGCCAGTGATCGGGCGGCCTGCTCGGGCGTTTGAAGGGGGTATGAGGGGTTCGGTTGTAGATGCTCTAAAGATGATTTGAAGTACTAGTAGGAAATGAGGATCTGGCAGCAGAATACTTTGTTTTGTTATAGCATCTACAGCCGGACTGGACAAATTTGTCCCCCTATACGTCTGCGGACGCACCCGGGCACGCCCGCGGACGCATCCAGATGGCCCATCATATTTCTCTCCCCACATCTACATATCTCAAATCCGAACTCTCAAATCCATGCAAAACCATACACGTCGATCACACAAACCATTGTCGCACGTAAATAACAAATGTTGGTACCGAACATAAATACTGTTTACATAAAATTTATTTTAAGTGCACAATCAAACATCAAATCTTTGGTTTCCATTGTCGGTCCACATATGCTTCACAAGATCATTGAGTAGTTGCGCGTGCATGTGATGATCTCGAAGATTCTGATGCATGTGCAGAAAGTTCATAAGCTAGGCTGCATCTTGATCTTCCAGAATTTCAAATTGCTCCCCACGTACTTTAAAATCATTGGTTTGGGCTACACCATCACCCTCATCCTCGACAATCATATTATGCAAAATAACACAACATGTCATGAGCTGCCACAAAGTTTCTCATTCCCACATCATTACAGCCCCACGGACAATTCCCCAACGAGCTTGAAGCACACGAAATGCTCTCTCTACATCCTTCCTAGCCGCTTTATGCATTGTTACAAAGTGGCTCAGTTTTTTGTTATGCGGTTCGGATATGGTCTTAACAAACGCCGCCAATTGAGGGTAGATGCCATCGGCAAGATAGTATCCCGTGTTGCAGTCTTGGCCGTTGACAGTGTAGTTGCACGGCGGTGATTCCCCATTGCAAAGCCTCCTAAACACCAGAGATCGTTGAAGCACGTTGACGTCATAGTGAGAACCCGATATTCCAAAGAAAGCATGCCAAGTCCATAAGTCATGTGATGTCACCGCTTCTAGTATGATTTATTTTTTGAAAAGGAGGAAATCCCTCGGCCTCTGCATCAGCATGATGCATGCAGCCCTATTATTAAGCAAAAATCGAACAATCTCCATGCTCAAGTACAAGCTCTGTCCGAGCTAAAATGTAAACAAGATGATTTAAAATGCCACAACCGGCAAAAATAGGACGAGATGACTAAACACCAAGTGTATTATTGGACCGCCATCCAAACTGGTTGCAGATATCCCGAGCTACCATTCCCATCGGGTAGACCCAATAACCAAAAGCTCCTTGGCTTCCGCGAGAGTGAGTAGCGACCACGTACAGATCCAAGTAGTGGCCTTGTAGATTACCTGCAAAAAATTAATCTGAGTTTGTCTGTTAAAAACCACATCATTTTTGCAGTTCCATATAGCCCAAAGTAACGCACATACTCTTATCCGAATATTTGTTGCAATGGTTGGATCAACCCCATTGAGCCACATCCCGAATAATGTGTGAATACTATTTGGAGGGGTAATATTAAAGGCTATATGAACCGAAAGCCATAATATTGTAGCCATCAGACACTTGAGAAAGAGGTGTTTAATCGTTTCATCATGATCACAAAAACAACATCGTTGACTGCCCTCACAACTACACTTTGCCAAGTTATCCTTAGTCAGAATCACCTACTTGTGAACAAACCACATGAAGACTTTGATTCTTAGGGGCACTTTAATTTTCCAAATATGTATGGATTTTGGGATTGGACCAAAGTTGATTAGGTCGACATATATGGATTCCACTGAAAACAACTGATCCATCGATAGTTTGCAATGAATGGTGTCTGGCTCATCAGATAGATGGATGTCCATCAACCTCCTGACAAGATGTAGCCAAGCGTTCCATCAGTATCCTACTACCGATCTTCGGAACTGAATATTAAGAGGTGTAGACTATAATATTTGTAGCAACATATGTGTCCTTACGCTGCACAATATTATACAAGGATGGATATTGTGTGGCCATTGGTGTCTCCCCTAGCCACGTATCCTCCCATAATCTAGTAGAATGACCGTTTGCAATGAAGAATTATGTCCCGTGAAAGAAGGATGATTTCACTCTCATCAGCCCGTTCCAGAAATGTGAATCATTGGGTCTAAGGGTGACCTGAGCCAAGGTTTTAGATTGGAGGTACTTGTTACGTAATAACTGCACCTACATGCCTGCAGTCTCAACAGAAAGCCTATATAGACACTTGCTCAGTAAGCATCTATTTTTACCTCTAAATTCTCAATGCCTAGCCCTCATGGTCCTTGGGTAGACAAATTATATCCCATTTAGTAAGCCTGTATTTTTTCTTAATTCCATCGCTTTGCCAAAAGAATCATGATCGATAGAAATCTAACCTTTTCCGTACCCCCATAGGTATTTTAAAGAAAGATAGGAGGAACATTGGCATGCTCGTGAGTACTGAGTTTATCAGTACCAGCCGTCCTCCATAAGACATAAGCTTACCCTTCCAGTAGCTTAGTTTTTTTAAATCCATCTTCAATACACTTCCATTCTTTATTAGAAAGTTTGTGATGTTGAATTGGTATACCTAAATAACTAAATGGTAGGTTACCAATTTCACAACCAAACAATTTTCTATAAGCATCTTGTTCATCCTTGGCTCTCCCAAAGCAACAGTCACTACTGCGGGATGATCCAAAGACGACACATCAATCAGAGACCCTTCGACGAAACTGTGTGCGATACACGAATCGCAAATGGTATACTTCAAGCTCCGTCGCTAATAACGCGAACTATGTGCGATGGCAGACCCATCAAATACGATTCATAAAATAGTTGCGTGTGCGATCTACGGCAGACATTTTGTTCTTATGAACCATTTGTGATTAGCGACGATAACAGAAATGGTTGCACAGATCCAGATGTGTGCGATAGTGGGCACACGGTTCACTAACATAAACTGTGTGCGATGATATAGAAGAACACAAAGGATTCGGCATAACAAGATGTGTGCGATATAGGGCACACAGTTCACTACCACAAACTGTGTGCGATAATACAATAGAACACAAACGATTCGGTATAACCAGATGTGTGCGATATAGGCCACACAGTTCACTACCATAAACTGTGTGCGATGATATAGCAGAACACAAACGATTTAGCATAACAAGATGTGTGCGATAAAGGGCAAACAAGTGAGTAATCAGAATCGTGTGCGAACACCAGAAATAACACAAACGATTGGTGTTAATAACCCGTGTCTATTGTGGGGAAACGCTTGCTGGTATACAATTTGTCAGCGATTGATGAAATCATCACCGACGGCTTTCGTAGTTTTGTCCGTGTGTACTATCATTTTCTCTGTCTGCACAACACTACTACAGAATGGTCCAAAGACGACACATCAATCAGAGACCCTTCGATGAAACTGTGTGCGATGCATGAATCGCAAACGGTAAAGTTCAAGCTCCATCGCTAATGGCACGAACTGTGTGCGAAGGTGGATCCATCAAATACGATTCAGAAAGTAGTTGCGTGTGCAATCTATGGCAGACAGTTTGTTCTTATGAACCATTTGTGATTAGCGAAGATAATAGTAATGGTTAGCAAAACTACATACGTGTGCGACATATGGCATACAGTTCACTCGGATAAACTGTGTGCGCTGATACAGCAAAACACAAACGATTCGGCATAACAAGATGTGTGCGATATACAGCAAACAGGTGAGTAATGAGAATCGTGTGCGAACACCAGAAATAACACAGACGATTGGTGCTAATAACCTGTGTGTGTTGTGGGAAAACGTTTGCTGGTATACAATTGTCAGTGACTGATGAAATCATCACCGACGGGTTTCGTAGTTTAGTCCGTGTGTACTGTGATTTGCTCGGTGTGCACAACATCAATGTTGTGCCTACAGAGCAAGAACATATGTACTTATAAGAACATGATTGCATAAAAAAAGAACACAATGCAATTTCAAATATTGTATCACAAATACCAGCAATATTACAAGGTTCAAATTCTAGCATAACAAGGCCCAAATTCAAAGATTACGAGGTACAAACTGACATTTGAAATCAAATCCAATCTTCAGGATCCATGGGATGAAATATTTCTGTGAAGGGATCATCCACCGAGAAGTTATATATCGGCTCGATAGAATCGCTTCCGAATAATCTAGGGATAATTGGTTTTGTGCCCCTAGTTGGGTCACACTCGGCTGGTTTACCCCTAGTTTCTGAAAACATGTGTTCCTGCCAAAATCACTTTGCTCGTCTTATGCTTTTGCCCTTTGACTGTTTGACCGTCATGTTGAAAACTTCATAACAAATTCATACTAACTCAGAAAAATGCAAATAAGATATCAAAATGTTGAGACAAACAACACCTATATGTGCATGTCATTTGCATTCGTGACAAAAGTGTTGGAAAGTCCTCATCACCTATATGAGCTAAAACTGAGATGTGGCCTTTCCAACACTTTTGTAATGAATGCAAATACCAGGCAAATATAGGTGATGTTTTTCTGAACATTTTGATATATTATTTGCATTTTTCTGAGTTAGTATGAATTTGTTATTAAGTTGTAAAAATGACGGTCAAACGATCAAAGGGCAAAAGCATAAGACGAGCAAAGTGGTTTGGGCAGGAACGCGTGTTTTCGGAAACTAGGGGTAAACCAGCCGAGTGTGACCCAACTAGGGGCATAAAACCAATTATCCCAATAATCTATCATATGAACTTCCAAAGTGAAAATCAGCTTCTGCAGAGCCTTTTCCATTCCGTTGTAGACGCCTCTGCTCGTCAGTAAACTATCCATTGTGGCGCACTAAATATAGTGCAAACCTCATTACCTTGAGCACCCTTGCTTTCTGAACAAAGAAACTGGCAAATTGAATCTCTAGATTGGTGCCTCGGTACTCGTTCAAATTAATTTCCGTGAGATGGAATTCAAGGCATTCGATGGGATTGTTATATTGTGCCACCTTTTCCACTCCAAGTCCTGCTTGTATCTGCAAACGAAGACAACATATCAGTGCTTAGATGCAGTATTGAATACTATGGGCCTCTTTGATTTGCATGATTTATAAAATACACTAATAGATTGACATGCCATCTTCGATCGTTCATGATTAACATCTCAAAAAAAATGTATAGTACATATGTCATTGTAATCATGGGTAAAAGTACCAACAAATTGAACTTCGTTGTGGTTAACAATTAACAGGAAAGGAACATCACCTCGACATATAGCTTCTCTATGCACGGAAAGCATATAAGGAACTTAACAACTTCATCCAGATTGGGGCCGATATATTGTAGTGCCAAGATCTTCACTGTGCGCAGAGACAATGCGAGGCTTGTGGGAATCATTTTCTGGATGACAGCCGAACATAGATCAACAAAAACTAGATAAAATGTGATGTACAATAATAAGAATGAGAAGAATATTGTTGTACCTGAACGGGTATGGATCCAGCTGTAACAAGTTCGGAGAATTCAGCACACGAATAGCCCAACACTGTCAATTTCGGTGCGTCAATGACCCTGATTCTTGTTCGACCTTCTTTATCAAGTACAAACAATCTCTCTAGGAAAGGCGCATTCTCAATGACCATATCATGAAACTCCCCAACTGACAGCATGTTGCGGCACCCGCCATGCACATAAATCGTACGGATAATCATCGTAGCGATGTGGAGGCTACTGAACCCAAACATCATCTGAAGACGAAGGTACTCGAGCGTTGTATAGCCGCCGAGCAGGCACTCCAAATCCGACTTCGAGATGCTAACGCCAATGAGCTTGAGGTGCTTCAGTTTAGGGAGATGAAGAGCGTGCGCGGCATTAATCTTGGGGAAAAGGCACCACATGAACATAGCGCGACGCAGCGTGGGCGCAAGGCGGAGGACGGATGGAGGCAGCGAGCGCCCTTGTCCAGCATCAAAGTTGAGCTCCTCGAGCTGATCTAGGGTGGGGGATAAGAACCACTCGTGAAACTTGGGTTCAGCCTTGTAGTTTGAACGAAAAGTGCCGATGGCAAGGCGTCTGACTGGCGCAGTGTGCGTGGTGAGGACGTGGGACAATGCGTCTAAGCGTTTGTGATCCCCGCTGCAGAGCTCGTCGTCGTCGAGGAGGTCAAGGGTGGTGGAGTGCCATAGGGGGCGCCACCGCCTGGAGAGGATGGTGGTCTGCACGGCAACTTTGATGGGGAGGAGGGACATGATGGTTACCAACATCTCGTCGGGGATACTGCTGATGAAGTCCACGCTCGCCGGAGGCTCGTGTGGTTCAGCCTCGACCCGCCCCAGCTTGTTGGCCACCTCGTCGTCCATCGAAAAAGGAGGCGATCCTCGGTGGCGGCCCTTATAGATAAGACTGGAGGAGAAGGTGTAGAATTAATGGAGAACTTGGGAGAGAATAGGGCTGTGTGGGTGGAGGTCCGCGGTCAAAGGGCTTGATTCCCGGTGAGCCAGCTGCGCCTACGCGGCGGACTGCTCACACGCATCCCTTTGAGCCTGCGCGGCGGACTCCTCGCACGTGTCCCGTCTAATCAAACCTGCACCCACATCACGTTATGTTTGTTATTGAGATTAGAATTTACAAACCTTTTAAAGATTTATATAAAAAACTTAGTTTACGTTAATTTTCACATTTCCCTAAAAGGCAGGGCCACGCGTCTGCTCGATGAGCCCGTTCCCGCGCACAAAAGCGCGCTACCCACTACGCTCCGCCACGGCTGCCCGAGGCAGCTGCTGCCGGCAGCCGCCATGGCCGCCTTGGCTGCCATCCCACAGGCAGCCGCCGAGGCCGCCACCATAGCGGCAGCCGTCTAGCCTGCCACGACACCGTCATTGGTCTTGGCCCCGACCCCGCAGTAATAGTGGGCACACACGTACACACATCTGAGAACGCAGGCACACGTACGCCATCCGAAACGGTTTCTAAAAATCATAAAGCGTTCCGTGCTTGGGAACTAAAACCATCAATAAATATTGACCTTGTTTCCTTTCACATTCCAAATTACCACGCGCTAATTTTTTCGCAAATCAGTTCACACCCACCAAACCTAAACATGTTCCCACTTTGCAGCTGTTTACTGTAGTAGGCTATAAAAACACAAACACGTACTCGAAAATTACCGCACATTCCTCACCCCCGCCACCAAAAAACGGGCCTTTCTTTGTTAGTCCTTCATTCCGTCTGCCATGGCTGGTAGGAGGGGGGGGGGGTTCTGGGTCGAGATATAACCAGGGAAGAAAGACCAAGGCCGCGGAAGCAACTGAGAGGTCCCGGCGCCACGCCGCGAAATCACCAGAGAGCTCCAGCCACACCGCTTTGGCCGCAGCAGAAATGTCCGGTGGCGCCGCGGACAAATGGGTGGATCTTTCACGGAGAGGCGACAGCTCTCACAATCACAAGCGCATTACGAGTTGGCAGTCTTGGATTCCTTAGCCAGCGACGACATGCGCACTGAGCTCGATAGGAAGGACGCGATGATCGATGACTTGGTGAAGCTGCTGGAGAAGAGTGACGCCTCGGTTGACAGGGCGACCGGCCTCGTGGAGAAACTTATGGAGGAGAACGACTCCTGGAAGAAACTGCTCGAGAAGAAAAGTGCCTCGGAGGGGAGGCTGAAAGAACTCGCCGAGGAACTTTAGGAAGACTTGGCGAAGCTCTACATCGAGCGCGAGGGGCTGGTGAAGGAATCCGTGGAGCGTGTGAAAGAACTTCATGCGTACGCGACGCAGAACATCGATGCTCTCGAGCAAAGAGCCCGCGCCATGGCTGCAATGCGGAATATGTCGGATGAGAGGCGAGAGGAGATGGAGGTGGTGGAGGCGATGAAGAAGGAGATTGAGGAACTCCGCGCCCAACAATCCATGAAGAATTAGATAGCAGCGGGCCAGATCGTTTTCTTTGTCTTCCTTCTTCAAGCTCTTCCTTCTTCTTTTGCCCCTGTGTCTTTGGGGAGTTGCCGCACGTGACATTTTTTATTATCATGCATATGTAATAGAATTATTATCCTTTGCCGGTGCGAATTTGTTGTTATATTATTTCGTTCGTTTGTACATGTATACGAATCGAAAACAGACGAAACGTCAAAGTTCTCGGCGAGTCACGAACAAAACAGTGATCACAAGCAAACTAGTCCCTCCGTCCAGGTGCATTAACCACATGCTAAACAGCGGGTCGGACGCCATTAATTCAGAAGTTGGGAGCGAGGCGAGCGGGGGGGGGGGGGGTGGAAAGCTCGCATGCGTCCTGTCATCAACCTGCAGCTACACGCACGGCACCCCCATATCAAGTACTCCCTCCGTTTCTTTTTAGTTAGCATATAAAATTTGGTCAAATTCAAAATTTGTAAAGTTTGACTAGCTTTATAGGAAAAATATATAAATATTTATAATTTAAAATCAATATTATTAGATGCATCCTCAAATTAACTTTCATACTATATAACCATAGCATTGTAGATGTTGATATGTTTTTCGTATAAATTTAGTCAAACTATGTTTAGCTTGACTTTGACCAAATCTTATATGCGAAGTAAAAAGAAACGGAGGGAGTAAAAAAAATTGGATGCGTGGCACCAAATGATTATCATACAAGTTTTGTATTTACGGGAATTTAATAAACCAATATTATCAATGATTGCGGCCGAGCTATCATGCCTAAATGTTTCTAATTCATTCACATTCGTATGAAAAGGGCCTTAGAAAACTCAATTAATGTATAAAAAGGGCCGAATTGGTGCACTAGAGGACACATTGAATGTAGTTTCGTCACCAAAGGTGACATGTTCCCTATCGAAACGACGAGGTCAGAGCATGTGCTTCTAGTTCAAAATTTGAACTACGCATATTAAATCCCTAGAAAACTCAATTAATGTATAAAAGGGGCCAAACTGGTGCACTAGACGAAGCATTGAATGTAGTTTCACCAACAAAGGTGACATGTTCCCTATCGAAATCACAAGGCTTCTTGAATAAGCTTTGGCTTGTAAGATGCATCTTCCAATATTTGTCCCAAATTTGTCAAAAAAATGCACACCATATATGTGTCGTGGCATGACATTGTGTAAGTTTCATGAATTCCTGGCGAGCTTTGGGTTCTTTCGGACTTTGAAACCAAGATTATCAATGTTTGCGGCCTAGTCATGACACCAAGATGTTTGTAATTCAGTGACCATCAGTGCATGGGATCTAAACATGGACCCACGGACACAAAATGGTTTTTAATCCATTTTGGTGCCCTGGAGCCCATGCTTGTAATTCAAACTTGAGTTCTTCATATTAAGTGCGTGCCTGCCTAGGAAACTCAAATGTCGTTTTGACCACAAAGGCGACATGTTCCGTATCGAAACCACCATGCATGCTTCTCGTGGGAAGCTCCAATTTGTAAGAGGTTTGTCCCAAAACTTGTCCCAGACTGGTCAAAAAAAATTACCTTGTCATATAAGTGTCGTGTCGACACTCCAGTTTGAATAATTTCAGACGAGTTCTGAATTTATGGGGATTTAAAAGCAATGTTTCTCAACGTATTTTGTCCTAGTCACGATGCCGAGATGTTTTTAATCATTGCATGGGACCTAAACAGGGACCCAAGGACATATAAATGATTTTGTAACCCATTTTGGTGGCCTGGAGCATGTGCTTGTAGTTCAAATTTGAATTATGCACATTAAATGGATATAGAAAAGCTCAATTAATGTATAAAGGGCCCCAAACGAGCCGTGAATAATTCCACATTTTAGCATTGCACTTGTATTAGTCTATGTTGCATGTAGAAAAAATATCAATGCAAGAAGAGACATCGAATGTCGTTCCCTCCACAGAGGTGACATGTTCCGTATCGAAACCACGATGGTTCTTGAGAGAAGTGTCCCAAATTGGACAAAAATTATCATGTCGTATAAGGGCCGTGTCATAACACGAGGGTAAGTTTCAAGAATTTCAGAGGAGGTTTGGATTTATGATGATTTAAAAGCCAAGTTTCTCAATGTTTGTGGCCTCGTCATGACTCCGAGATGTTTGTAATCCATTCACGTTCATTGCATGGGACCTAATCAAGGAACCCAAGGACACAAATATCTTTTTTCAACCCATTTTGGTGACACGAAGCATGTTGTTTTAGTTCAAATTTGAATTATGCACATTAAATGTCTAGAAACTTAATTAGTGTAGTATACAAAAAACTAAACGAACCATGAATAATTTAAAGCAGTTGTATACGCCCGTGTGAAGCTCGTGCATGTGTAAGCACGGTGTGCGCGTGTCGTGCTAGCTCAAGGTTCCTTCTTTCATAAGTTATCCAATTTGTATTAAAATGATGTTCTATCCAAACACGCTTCTCCCACCACTCCCCCAATCGGTCTCCCGCCACTCCCCCAATCGGTTTCCCGCCGAAGCGTCGGCCCCGTCATCAACCTTCTGGACGAGGAGGACGAGACGGAGCAGGCCGGAGAGCACGCAAAAGCGGCATCGCGCCATCGAGCATGAGCGAGACGTCATCATCAGCCCCCATGTCACCATCGCGCACGGTTTCTCGTACTACCAGAAACGTCTGCGATACCTATCTGGTCCCACCAGGTGCCCATCGGGGCATGCCATGTAAATGATAGGAGGCAAGCCTTACCAGCAAGACGCGGCTTCCTAGCCCATATGCCAGTCGAATGGAACTCAAAATTTAAGTGTGCTTTCGGTGGAGTACTCAAGGATGGGTGACCGGTTGGTAAGTTGCTAGATTTTAAGGTTCATTTAGGCGGTGTGATACGATCACTATAGGCATAAATAAAATGCATGTAGTGATATGTCATTCCGGCTAAATAAATCTTGAGATCCTTGTTTTGAAAATATCCATGATTTTCTTTTGCTGTTTTGAAAATGTCAAGGATCGATGACGTGTGTGTGTGTGTGTGTGTGTGTGTCTTTGTGTCTGTGAACCAATGCCTGTGTGTGGACCATGTGCCTACTTTGTGCGATTTCCGACGACAAACCTATCGGTGGGCCCTTAGGGTCTGTCATGCCTTTTACTAACAACGCTGGAATGCCAGATCCTTGTTTTGAAAATATCCATGATTTTCTTTTGCTATTTTGAAAATGTCAAGGATCGATGACGTGTGTGTGTGTGTGTGTGTGTGTGTGTGTGTGTGTCTGTGTGTGTGTGTATGTGAACCAATGCATGTGTGTGGACCATGTGCCTACATTGTGTGGTTTCTGACGACAAACCTATCGGTGGGCCCTTAGGGTCTGTCATGCCTTTTACTAACAACGCTAGAAGGCCAGATCCTTGTTTTGAAAATATCCATGATTTTCTTTTGCTGTTTTGAAAATGTCAAGGATCGATGACGTGTGTGTGTGTGTGTGTGTGTGTGTGTGTGTGTGTGTGTGTGTGTGAACCAATGCCTGTGTGGGGACCATGTGCCTACATTGTGCGGTTTCCGATGACAAACCTATTGGTGGGACCTGAGGGTCTGTCATGCCTTTTACTGACAACGCTGGAAGGCCAAGGATGGGTGACGATGTGTGCGTGTGCGCGCGCGAGCGCGTGTGTGCGTGCGTGCGTGTGTGTGTGTGCACGTGTGTGTGTGTGTGTGTGTGTGTGTGTGTGTGTGTGTGTGTGTGTGTGTGTGAACCCATGCCTTTGTGTGGACCATGTGCCTACATTGTGCGGTTTTCGACGACAAACCTATCGGTGCGCCCTTAGGGTCTGTCATGCCTTTTACTGACAACGCTGGAAGGCCAAGGATGGGTGACGGTGTGTGTGTGTGCATGTGCGTGCGCGCGCGCGCGTCCGTGCGTGCGTGTGTGTGTGTGTGTGTGTGTGTGTGTGTGTGTGTGTGTGTGTGTGTGTGTGTGGACCATGCATGCCTCCATTGTGCGGTTTTCGACGACACGCTTATAAATCGATGGGCCGCTATATATCATCCATTTGACTGACAACGCTGGAACATCACCCTGCTACGTGTCATGTGTGTGTTGGGGTGGGGGTGGGGGAGGGGAACAATATATATACGTCCATAACGACCTAACTATATATACCTCTATGTGTATATATACGTATTTTAGAGTGTAGATTCACCTATTTTACTCCGTACATATATAGTTAGTACTGGAATCTATAAAATGATTTTTTTTAAACTCTAAAAGACTTATATTTACGAACGGAGGGAGTATATATTTG
Organism: Elymus sibiricus; assembly: GCA_039707655.1. Classification (NCBI taxonomy): domain Eukaryota; kingdom Viridiplantae; phylum Streptophyta; class Magnoliopsida; order Poales; family Poaceae; genus Elymus; species Elymus sibiricus. The sequence goes on from CM077669.1 coordinate 155,386,113, forward strand.
GGCCACTAGCGGGCGTGGTTGTGTTTTGACCCTCTCTTGCATTTTTTTGTTGTTTATCCCAAAGATGCTAGTATTATGTAAAATAGCAAACGAAACTGACGAAACAACCGTATGCGATTGTATCCCCAACAGGAACGAGTGTGCTACTCTAACCGTGTGCGATGTCCGTACACAATAAAATCGGCCTTGCCTAGTGGTGGCAACCGCAAGCGTCAGCCAGTGCAAAGGGGTAATGTGCATAGTAAAAACCCAAACCTGACAGCAACCTATAAAAGACCTCGCCGGCGGCGGCTAACAGCTAATTTTTCCGCCGATAGCTCGCCACCACCACCACACACATCAAATGGAACTGGTGCTCAACCATGGGGATGTGCATGGCGTCGTCGTGATAGTGTTGTACGACAACGTGATAGAGGATTCCGACGCGTTGGCCGCCATGGCGGGCAACGACAAACAGTCAGCTGTCGCAGTTGTCGACGACGGGATAGAGGATTCCGATGCGTTGTCCTCCATGTCGGTCAACGGTCAACCGTCATCTACGCGGCCTATGATGACGACGACCCTGAGTTTCAGCATCGGATGCAGATGGCCATCGCTCTGTTCGTCCACGAATCAGGCCTCGATGCGTTCCCGCATGAAGAGGACGAGCGACGTCTCTGTGTTGTTGTGGAACAATCTATCACATCTGCGGATGCCATCCGCAACACGGCTAGGGATCTGAAGCGGCAGAAACGGCGGGAGAGTGCGAAGAGGAAGCGGAACTCAGATGCAGAGGGAAAAAAGAGGCGAGAGCAGGACTAGAAGGTGGCGGAGCAGGCCGTCGCATGCCTCTCCGCCGCGTTGGAGGCCAGTGCAGGCCTTGCAGCTGCGGCGGCAGCCCTGGCAACAGCGGCCACGACGACCAGGGACGTGGCTCTAGCGAGAGCGATGCTCGTCTGTATCCCGATGGCCCACGTGGACGCCACGACATCTTCATCGACAGCGGCAGACCTGGTCATGATGACGGTGGAGGCGCGGCATTTGTATGCATCCATGGCATAGTGAATATTTTGTGCAGTTCATCTTCATGTAAATTGACAAACTGTTTGTAAATTACGGAGCGTATGAACTAATGTCAACTAATCCGCTGCAAAATAAGGCATTTTGTGGTAAAAATTTGCCAAATGTTTGCGTCATCTGTTTGTGCTCATGTGGAAATTTAGGATGAATTTCACGTCCGCGACTGAAATTGAGGACGAACCGTGTGAGATAAACCCGCCTTGAGAAATCTCAGAAAGAGCTACCCGCCTTGAGCGATGCAAAAATGCGTGGTTTCGCGGCACGGCATTTCGTTACAGCGTACAAACTTTATTATGTTAGGACCGTGTGCGATCTTGGTTGCTCCCGCCCAGTTCCTTTACCAAAATTTAAGTGGAAGCCGTATTTCAAATGCATGCCACCCTTCCTCGTCCACCGCACCGACCCTATAGTAAATTTTCAGCTGCCGAGGCATTTCAACCGTCGCCATCCCTCGTCCACCACCATCTCCACCCACACCATTACTACTAAAATTTTTAGCAGCAGCGGCACATCCGCAAACACCCCCCGTCCACACAACACCCCCTCCCCCTTCCTCCCCCGCTTGAACCATAGCTCGCCCCCGTCGCCGCCTTCCACCACCAACCTCAGCCGGTCTGCCCGTGCCTCATAGCTAAACAGGTTCAGGGTCCCCACCGATCCACATACACCATCGCCGCCCTGAGTTTTTAGATGAGGCCGGTGGTGTCCCTTTCCCCCAGATCCCCATCCTGTACTCCAAAGAGTCAGAACCTAATCAGCCCGACCAAATCTCCCGTGGAGCTCGAGGAGTGTACGAGCAAAAAGAGGTCTATCATGGCCTCTCCACCGTACGCTCGCGAGGTGGGCGCCGTCCGCGCCGACCCTTTGATCCCGGACGAACACCTCGCCGTGGGAGCCGGTGAGGACGATGCCTACGTTGCCATGCCGAAGGCTTCAAGTCTGCGGGCTCACGTATTCCTGTATCTCAAGAGAGACGGCTACGACATCAAGCTCGTCAACATCACCGGCTTCACTTGGAACATGTCACAAGTTAAGTGGTCCACCGGCAACGCATTTGGTTCAACCGCCGTCGATCTCTTCAAAGGCCCCGCCGCTGATCTCCTCTGCCTCGCGGTCATGGATTTGCGATCCTTCAACGCTATCGAGCCCCTTTTGTCATTTCTGAAGGAAACGTTCTATGGCGGTGGCTTGCGATCCTTAGCTCCAAAGTCAGATCTCATCCACCAAGATAATGGCACACACTACGGTTGTTAAAAGGGGAAGCGTCCCATCGGTGACATCAGGGAGTGCACCCTGGGAACCTCATATCCCAAGTGGAAGAAGCCCATCCATGACAAGTGAGGCAACATCCTGTGAGCAAATCATACCTTTTCTAGCTAGCCGTCTCGTACACATTGTTGTAGTAGCTTTTGCCATGCGATAATCATGCAGTGTTTAATTGAGCATTTGTCCAGTTGTCTAGCAGATCCCTTGCTTTTATGTATCTGGTTGTTAGGTTGGTTGCATTGAGTATTTGTCCAGTTTTCAATGGCTATAGTTGGTTGTTACAGTGAACATGAATGACTTGTTTCTTTCAGTTATTCACAATGCGATGTTCATTATGTGCAAGTATGAACTGTGTAGTTCAATTTCATCAATACCACCTGTTATGCCTGGTGTTGTTAACCTGTGCCCTTAACTCCCGCTTTAAACATTTATGCCTTGTTTCTCTGAATTTGGTTGCCAGGTTGGTTGCACTTAGCATTTGTCTAGTTTTCAAGCAGATGCCTTGCTTTTCTGTATCTGGTTGTTAGGTTGATTGCAGTGAGCATTTGTCTATTTTTCAAGCAGACGCCTTGCTTTTCGTTATCTGGTTGTTAGGTTGGTTCCATTGAGCATTTGTCAGTATCAAATGGCTATATTTGGTTGTTATAGTGAGCATATATGCCTTGTTTATTTCAAGCAGATACCTCGTATACTTGGTTGATGTTAAGCCTGTTGTACTTATCTTGACTTTACATGTACTTGCACAGGACAACACTGGGAGTGGCCAACGTTTTCCACCGAGGTTCTTTTCATCCCTCCGCTTATACACCATCTGTTCCATCATGTAGTGCATATATATTTTTGTGATGTATCTACATATACCATCTAAAATGTATACAATATGAAATTTTGTGATGTATCTAATGAAATGTAATTGCAATTCTAGATGTAAATGTTTTTCTCTACAAACTTGGTCAAAGTAAGTAAATGTTGACTTCTCAAAATGTTTATAGGAAACACATTGTGGAACTGATGGAGTAATATATTACACCATTCTGCAACTGCATTTTAGCTTCTAATATCGGCTTCTTGCTTGTAGGTACATATGTCTTAGCTAAAGATCCATTCCTGGACCCTTTTTGCATGTGGAGTAATGAAATATTCATGAACCAACATCAAGTGTGGAAACTGAAAATGATTGTTAGGGAAAAGAGACGAACAATGCCAATTAGACTATTTGTTTATGCTCTATCCAACACAATACTGAGCAGTAGGATGGTAACTACGAACTATGTAGGCTTCTATTATACTGCCCATAATGAGTTGTCACACAACAATGTCTGAATCTTTTTCTTTTGCAGTGGTTCCCAAAGCAGTTTACTCCAGATTACCTTGCAAAGTACATGATTGTTGGACATGCAATGAAGGTTAAAATATATCATCGAGACTACAATGAGCATCGAGAAGTCATAATGAAGACAGTGAAGGATGGGCGGGTGGCCATCACTAGGGGCTGACCTAGAGTCGTTCGTGCATTAGGCATGGAGGAGGGCACAATATGGGCATTCCGCTTCATCTTCTCCAGCAACCAGAATGTCTTTCGGCTCTCTCTTTACTGTCTTTAATACAACCGTGGTTCCATCATTCTTTATTTGTCCCTTCTATAGTTTTCCTTTTTTGAGAATTGATGGTTATGTAGTTCTTGAGTATATGTACATGTGAATCGAATTATGCATTCGTTCTTAAACCTACATTTAAACATGATTCTATATGAAATACATGAATTCCTACTTTCAAATGCAAATTATGTGAATTATGAACAAAGGTATTTAATTAGGGGCCAATCATGATCTGCGGACCATTACAATGCACACAGTTTGAGAAAGCAAAACGTTTGCAATCAATTTCAACATCACACATGTTTCTCCATTTGCGGCGTGTGTGATGAGTCTCGTCTTCGCACACGGTCAGACGAGAAAGAACGTGTGAGATTAATGACACCAGCGTTTGTTCTAGTCTCCTTATCACACACGATTTGGTATTTTGAACTGTGTTTGATATCGTGCCCATCGTAACCGTTGGTCAAAGAAGAACGTGTGCGATAGGCCTTCATCCGACATAGTTAGTCTGGATGACACGTTTGGGAAGTATGGATCACACGTTTGGGACATTTTGTAATCACAAACATTTATCAAAAATGCCGCGTGTGGGATAGATTCAACCTTCGCATACGGTTTTATAATGACAAATGTATGGATTCTTATATCATATCACAAACGGTCATAGTGGAACTAAATGTGTGTGATAGCCCCCTTATCATACAGGCTTTATAATCGTGAACTGTTTGCGATTCGGTGCACATCATAAATGGCGCGCCACAGAATAGCGCGTGCGATGTTAGTGTGATCTCACACGAGTTGCTAGGATGAACCGTATGGGAAATACACCATATCTCAAACGATTGACCGGTGACCCTCGTTTGTGATAGATGCGGACATCCCATACACTTAGTTTTGCCAAACGTTTACGTTCGTTGGCCACCATCGCCGATGGGTTTGCCATGTCGTGTGGGATGGACCCCCCTATCGCCCACACATTCAAGGCGACGGTTTACAAGTTCGTCGTGGAAAGGGGTTAAAAATCGTTTATATAGCACGTCGCTGCACCAGTGCAACATCTATTCTGCCTACAGGTCACCCGGGTGAACTATTTGCGATGAGCCAAAATAACACAAACAGTTGCACAGATCAAGATGTGTGCAACAGACGGCATACCGTTCGCTCGGATGAAATGTGCGAGCCAAAATAACACAAAAAATTGGGTGTAACAAGATGTTAGTGATGCCCAGCAAACAGGTCAGTAATATAAATTGTGTGGAAAGACAAAAAATAACACAGACAGATAATAACACAGACAATTCCTGGTATTAAGCATCTAATTCAGAAAATGATAGCAAAATTATCGTTCGCACTCCTACATAATCGACTAAACAACATAATAGCGACATTACATATCAGCAAGGTTCAAAAAACAGCAAAATGGAAACAACTACTCGTTGGCGTTGTTGCGGGGCTGGCCTGTTGGTTCACCAATGTTGAAATATCGTCTACACTCATGCAACATCCTCTCTATGGAAGAAGGATCCACTTTCGGGTCGGCGATGACCATGTTCTTGAACGCTTCATAGGCTCGGCCTTTCCTCTGCTCCTGCTCCATCACAGTAGCTCCAGTCTCGTGGAAAATACCGTCCACGGCCAAAGGCGTGCGTGCGACCCTCTTATGATGGAGATTTTCAAAGCGGTCATAAACAAGAAAGCTATAAGCCGCGCGCTGCGCTAGAGCGGTAGCAGACTCTAAGGAGGCTGCTGCCCTTACTGCGGCCAAATCCGCGCGAGCCGCCAAGGCAACGACGAACTGATTGGCACATGATGCCCTTTCGAAGGCCACAGCCGCGCGTTCCGTGTACAAAACCGCGCTTGCCTGCAACCGATCTAATGTAACCTCCATCTTTTCCGCTCTTAACGCCAAGGCCGCTGGACCCTCAGCAGTGCGTACTGCCGCCAACGCCTCCGGTCCCTCAGCAACGCGTACCGCCCAGGCCTCCAGACCCTCAGCAGCGCGTACCGCCGCCAAGGCCTCCGGACCCTCAGCAGTGCGTACCTCCGCCGCCGCCGCAGGCTCCTCCGCACATAAGATCTGCCTCAACCGCGCGCTCCTCCGCCGCGGGCTCCTCTGCGCGGATTACATGTTTAATGTTGAGGATTTTGTGGAGGCGAGGACAGTGGGGAGAAGAAGGCCAGATTTGGGGGCTGCGAGAGGGGAAAGAGATGATGGAGAGAGAAGAGTGGTGATATTTATTTATGACCCTATACACGATTATGTTTTTTCCGTGTGCGATTATGTTTGCACCCAAAAAACGAATCGCCTCCGATGAGTGACGCAACTACACACGGGTTTAAAGTACCAACTGTGCGGCACGACTCGCCGCCCATCGTCACCATACCCTCACTCACAAATGGTGGCTGGTCGTCGCTCATGGGCTCCATTTAGTCTTCCCGCCCTCGAGCCAATGCTTCCCGCGCAAGCGCAAGCGCCAGCCACATCGTTAAATTGTAAAATCCCCAATCCCCTTGGGCTTGGCAGCAACTAGCTATAAATAACACAGCGATGGCCGGCGCGAGCGAGCTGAGTGAATGATCCCCTGGCTAAATGCCACACATACCGTCAAACCCCCAATGGCCGACGACAGGATGGAGTTAGGCGAAGGCGGAATCCAGGCTGCCGGCGCGATGGTCGGCTTGAGGGTCGACGGTCATGCCGCCACCTCTCCCGAAGACAACCAGAGGAGGCAGGAATCACAACATGAGCAAGCCAGCAGGTTAGCCAGGGTCGTCTTGAAAGCAGCTAGGGATCGCCAGCGTGGCTATTGCGGGCTCGACGCAGAGTGCGACGGATGGTGCGGGCGGCGGAGCGGGAACCGAGATGCCGCAAGGACAACTGTGGCAGTGGTTACTGCACGAGGCACAGGCTTATGTCCCAGATGGAGGAGGATGCAGCTCGGACACCGGCGGAGGCCTGGCGGCCGTTGCTGCGGCACTGGTGATAGGCAAGGTCTTATCGGCCGCCGGGACGATGTACGAAGACCCGGCGAACACCGCAGTCCTGGTGAGAGCCGCGTGCGAGGCAGTAGCGGTGATCACCAATGTCAAGGCTGACCCTTCCTCGCTCGATCGAGGTGTAGGTCATCGACTTGGCGACCTCCCGTCCTCCTGAGCCAAGGAACGACACGATATCGATGGACGATGGCAGTTGTGCGTGCTGCGTCGGCGTTAGGGGCAGTAGCACTTTTGTGCGCGCGTAGTTCATATATATTATATTGATGTAAAATAGCGAGCTAATATTTTGTAAATTACTCCGCCATGTATGCACTGTACCAATTTGAGCATGTAAATGTTCGATTGAATTGTTCATGCCTGATTTGTGCTTGCACTATGGACACTACGACGGCTTTTTTTCTTCGGGTGATTGACATGGACATACGAACTGCGATAAGGGATGCTAAAATATTTGGCAAAATTAATTACATGGTTTTGCATTAGAAAAAAATGGCTCAATCCCGCAGAAATCCCCAATCGAGCAGCGTTGAGAAAGTCGGCGCCGATAGGCGTCGACAAGGGGATGAAACAAAATGCGGTGGCGTTCGTCGGTGGCAGCCGGCTGCGACACGCGTCGTCGAGCTCGAAGATTTGTGCGGGCCGAGGTAGAGAACGAGCAACTATACAGCAGTGTGAATGAGGACAAAGGGGGAGAGGGCCGGGGTAGAGGGTCCGCGTAGGAAACGGTTCGTAAACATGAACCGTGTTGATTAATGCCATTAAAGTTTTTGTTGGCAGCTTAATTTAGTGCATGTACGAAACAAAATCCCAACTACAGTATACGGGTGTGACGGGAGAAGTGTGGATTGCCCTTCGATCGCGGTGCATCCTACAGTGCGCATGCGCGATCCGTGTGGCTGGGGTTCTGGCCAATCAGAACACAGCGCAGAATGGGGTGAACGCACACGGCATTCGGAAAGTAACTGTTTGCCCAAACAAATCACAAAGTTTCAAGGGAAACCCATATTTCCTTGGTCCTTTCAACTTGAATTATTTTCTACGATCATCATACCCACTAGAATACACCGTGTCCAAATTTCACGTTTTTTCACGCTCGTTTACCATATTTAGTCTCTTTGTGTACTTTTCTATGCATATACTGCTTATAATTCAAGTTCGAACGTTCTGAACATGAAAAGGTGTTCAAAAAGGACCCGAAAATTCGTAATGGTGTCGTTGAATAACTTTTCATGTATGTCCAGGAAATTAATAGAATTTTAAAGGATATGGGTGGGAATAGGCAACCACAGATGTGTCATTTATTTGTATTGTAACTCTAGAAAAATGGAAAACATGTCTGAAAAACATGTTACCTCGTGTGGTGCCTAGGCATGACCTCAATATGATGCGGTGAATATTTAAGGAGGTATTGATAATGTCGTCATACGCACTCTTCATATACCGGACCATCACCTATGGAGTTTCATGGTTCGGGGAGCGAAATTGCCATGTTTTCAAGGGAAACCCATATTTCCTTGGTCCTTTCAACTTGAATTATTTTCTATACTCATCATACCCACTAGAAGACACCTTGTCCAAATTTCAAAAAAATTCAGGCTCGTTTACCATATTTAGTCTTTTTGTGTACTTTTCTAGGCATTTAATGCTTATAATTCAAGTTCGAACGTTCTATACATGAAAAGGTGTTCAAAAAGGACTCGAAAATTCATAATTGTGTCATTGAATAACTTTTCATGTATGTACAGGAAATTAATAGAATTTTAAAGGATATGTGTGGGAAGAGGCAACCACAGATGTGTCGTTTATTTGTTTTGTAACTCTAGAAAAATGGAAAACATGCCTGAAAAACATGTTACCTCGTGTGGTGCCTAGGCATGACCTCAATATGATGCGGTGAATATTTGAGGAGGTATGGATAATGTCGTCATAAGCACTCTTCATATACCGGACCATCACCTATGGAGTTTCATGGTTCGGGGAGCGAAATTGCCATGTTTTCAAGGGAAACCCATATTTCCTTGGTCCTTTCAACTTGAATTATTTTCTACGGTCATCATACCCACTAGAATACACCGTGTCCAAATTTCACATTTTTTCAGGCTCGTTTACCATATTCAGTCTTTTTGTGTACTTTTCTAGGCATTTACTGCTTATAATTCAAGTTCAAACGTTCTGTACATGAAAAGGTGTTCAAAAAAGGACTCGAAAATTCGTAATTGTGTCATTGAATAACTTTTCATGTATTTACAGGAAATTAATACAATTTTAAAGGATATGTGTGGGAAGAGGCAACCACAGATGTGTTGTGTATTTGTTTTGTAACTCTAGAAAAAAAGAAAACATGCCTGAAAAACATGTTACCTCGTATGGTGCCTAGGCATGACCTCAATATGATGCGGAGAATATTTGAGGAGGTATGGATAATGTCGTCATACGCACTCTTCATATACCGGACTATCATCTATGGAGTTTCATGGTTCGAGGAGCGAAATCGGCATGTTTTCAATGGGAACGCATATTTCCTTGGTTCCTTTCAACTTGAATTATTTTCTACGGTCATCATACTCACTAGAATAAACCGTGTCCAAATTTCACATTTTTTCAGGCTCGTTTACCATATTTAGTCTTTTTGTGTACTTTTCTAGGCATTTACTGCTTATAATTCAAGTTCAAACGTTCTGTACATGAAAAGGTGTTCAAAACGGACTCGAAAATTCATAATTGTGTCGTTGAATAACTTTTCATGTATTTACATGAAATTAATAGAATTTTAAAGGATATGTGTGGGAAGAGGCAACCACAGATGTGTCGTCTATTTGTTTTGTAACACTAGAAAAATGGAAAACATGCCTGAAAAACATGTTACCTCGTGTGGTGCCTAGGCATGACCTCAATATGATGCGGTGAATGCACCATGTCCAAAATTTGACATTTTTTCAGGCTCGTTTGCCGTATTTAGTCTTTTTTTGTACTTTTTAGGCCTTTTGTGCTTGTACTTCAATTTAGGCATGGTGTGGTGTGGTTATACGACACCAGTTTGCTTTGGCAAATATTTGAACACCAAGCAAAGTATCGTGTACTATCTGATACTATCAGTTTTCCAAAAATACAGTTTTCATGGCAAACGTTTTCTTACAACGAACCGTTTGCAAAACGTCCGATGTACACGAGAGAGAGAAGGCTTGAAATTTTTCCGACGCGGGATCAACAATTTTCTCTTTTCTCGCACACGGGTATTTGATGTGCTTCGTCTGCGTTGCGTGTTCCCCCCGGAAGGTTCGAGTTTCCCCGCCAAATTTTCAATAGGCGCACGGTTTTAGAAGTTATTCCTCCCTTCTAATACCCACCCATCACATTTCCCCCCTATCCCCCACCCCCCTCTAACTGCAGCCCAAACCGCCGCCGCCGCCGCAACCAAATCTACGTTCTGCCCCAGTCTCGCTCGTCGATCTAGTGAGGTAACCTCCGATCTCCATCACCGCCCCGGCCTGATTGCTCAGATGGAGCCTGCGAACCACCCTCATGCCTCCACATCCCTACCCCCTATCGCCGAGCATCCCCGCGTAAGCCCAACCACATATCACGCGGAGGTCGAGGAGCTGATCATGGCGGTCGATGGCGCGGTGGATGCTATGCGTGCCGACCTGGAGGAACACCTTGCCGCCGACGCCGCCAACTTGGTGCGGGATCTGGCCGAGATGAAGTGCCCCATGCTTTTAACACTTACTTATTGTTTGTACACGTACATACTGTAGCGGTACTGATCCACGCTTCGATTCACAGGAACACCTCGCCGCCGACTTTGGACGGGCTCTTGTCGAGATGAAATGCCCAAGCAACTACCCCTCGGGATTTACCAAGTATGAACTGTCTAGTTCATTATCACGAATACCAGTTGCAATGTTTAACCGTGTCAATTTCAGTTTCAACGGTACACGTTTAAATTGCCATGTTAGGTTGTCTGTACTCTGTAGTTAACACGTCCATTGTTCATTTCAGTTATGTGCACTGTGTTGTTCAAGTATGAACAGTCAAGTTCAATTTCACCAATACCAGTTACAAACTTAGAATGCCCATGCTAGGATGCTGCTAAGCCTGCTGTAGTGAACAGTTATATCCATTTTTTACGCTTTCCATTCGGTACCGTGCTACTCTTCGCAAAGAAGATATCACTGGAGATGATGTCCTTCAATTACCATTAGATTTTTTTTGGTGCATGTTAACCCTGTTATAGTTGACATGCCTTTCCATTTACTTATGCAGTGTCACAATGCACGATGATGTTGTTTACCGTCGAGGTTAGTCACATCCCAATATCTTATACTCCCTCCGTCCCATAATATAAGAGCGTTTTTGACACTATAGTGTCAAAAACGCTCTTATATTATGGGAGTGAGGGAGTAGTATTTTACATCATTTGTTCAATTGCAGTTTAGCTTCTAACATTTACTTGATGCTTGTAGGTACATATGTTAGCGGTACCGATCCACGCTACGACCAGCAGGAACACCTAGCCACCGACTTTGTGCGGGCTCTGGCCGAGTTGAAGTACCCCAGCAACTACCCCTCGGGATTTACCAAGTATGAACTGGCTCACGATGTTTAACCGTGTCAATTTCAGTTTCACTGGAGAGGAGTGTTTACATTATGTTCTACCTGTACACGAAGGAACTCGGAGAAAATATTCCCAAATTTATCAGCATCTACCCTCAGAACTTTCCCCAAGAGGCCACCCAGCTTCCATCCGATCTCCTCTGACAGCATGAGCGGTGGAACATCATAGATGCGGGCCCAAATTGGCATGACGTTCACTGGCACATACGATGCCTTGCCCTGACCATCAAAAGGAACAATGAGGAAAGCATCCTTACGGTGAGTCCATGGGCCGTTCTCCAGGACGTGCCGACGATCACCCTCACGCTCGAATTCGAGCATGAACTGATTGTTGCGGAGGGGCGTGTAGCTGAGCCGTCCGCGCAGACCCCACTTGCTCTTCAGTTCGCCAAACAGGCCTGTCGTGCTGAAAGGGAGCACAGAGAAGAAGTACCCCACGGCGAGCCAGCGTGTACTCATGGCAGCCCTTGCCCTTGTCAGATCGAGATCGATCGTTGGAGCGCCCCGCCGCTCCGCTGTCCGGCCTGGAAGGGGACCCGGCAGAACATTGCCCCCCGGACCGCCCTGCGAGGAGGCTCCGCGCTCCATCCTCCTGCCCCCACCCTCGCCGCCATTCGCGAGGACGACCTCAAGCTTGCTCTCCGTGGCCGCCTGCTTCATCTTGCGATCAATGGTGTTCTCCATCCTGTGTCCAACTAGAGGTGTATGGTGTTCTTGCGATTGCAAAGTGGTAACTCCCCTTACTATGCAGGTCCTTATATACACGCAGCCATGGCTCTCGCAAGGTAAGGAATCACTCTTGATTGATTTAGACCTTGCAGCTATGTCTGGTGGATCCCCAGTTTGGGAGAAAATGATGTGATCCTGAATTAACAAACGAATGGTCCCACCAAAATCCTCCTCCTGACTCCGTCTGATTCTTTCCTCGGTTTCAAGATCTTTCTCCTTCCGCTCACACCTCCCATAATCCGCCAGAATCTCCATCTGTCCCTCTGAACCTTTTTTGGCCGGTACAGAAATCAGGGCCTCACAGCACCTTTCTCGCCCTCGGTTACCCTCAATCCTCTCTGCTGTTCCCAAAACACTCCTCTCCTGCATGAGATCAGTCCTAGAGAGTTAGGTGAGGTGAAACATATGGACCTAGAGGTCAAGTATGAGAGAGCCCCCCGTTTTTGTATGTATTGTGGGCACATAGGGCATGGTGAGAGGGACTGCAGGCTGCCTGTAGATGATCAAGCAGTGAGGTTCACGGGTGCGATGAGAGCGTCGCCCTACAAGTCAAGCAAGAACAAGGGAGGCTTCGTGGCACCAGACGCGTGTAGTGCCAGATGCTTCCTGCACTTTGGGTCCGAGCTGGATGGGGAGGCATGGACTATACCGGCCAAGATGGCCTGGGAGAAGCTTGGCAGGAACAAGAAGGAGATGCATACTCGAACACATGAGATGGTAAGGTGCATGGATATACCTGATGATGTGTTGTTGGACCCGGCTGTACAAGTGGCAATCGCCGCGGTGAGAGCGCTCAGAGTGAGCGAAGACCCCAGACAGGACAGCGCAAGGAAGACGAGCATCGGCGAGAACAATGCGACGGCCCCGGCAAAACCAGCGCTGCTCATGGCTTCTGCTCCAACCATAGCCTTGGCTAGCGTGAACACTTCACCATCTCCAACACCGGGTACCAGGGCGGGGGCGACATCGACAAAACCCCGCTCGCACATACCATCGAGGTTGCTACGACCTCATCCCATCCACCAACAACAAATCACGCGCGGTTTGTGGCCCCTCCCTACCCCCCAGGGTTTGGACTTGATGCAGTGTTAAATGTCACGCCTGATGCTGCTGCTACCTCCATCCTAATGGCGGTCGACGGGGTGACAGGGAAGGAGAGGATCCCAGAGGCCAGCGTTGAGGCGAACAGTACTGCTGGCCAGGGCGTTGCAGGTGCTGTTCCTACCAGTATCCTTGTGGCGCCCCCGGGGGAGGAGATCAGAGGCAAGATTAAGAAGAGGTACATGAGTCAGTTTAAAGGAAGGAAGTCCACAGCGGAGGCAGACTTTGTTCTTGGCAAGAGGTCGACCTGCAACACATCTGTAAACACTGTAGGGATAGATGAGCTAGCTGAAAACAGGGACATGTATAAGAAAAAGAGAGGCACTGAGAGGGTAGAGGAGGGGAGCACTACAGAAGAGATAGGTGGAAAGGAAGCGACCGGTATTGGGGCTGCCGGGGAACTGACGGACGCGACGGAGAGCGTCCGTCAGGAGGACTGACTCTCTTGAGCTGGAACTGTCGGGGTTTGGGCCACCCCGGGACAGTTCAAGAGTTGGTGTGCCTAGTGCACACACACCGCCCCTCTGTCGTGTTTATCTCAGAGACAAGGCAGAGTGAGGAATAGGTATGAAGCACTGTATCACCCATGACGGGAATGGCAAAGGTGCCGGTATCGCTCTATTTTGGGACGATAGCATTGAAATAAATTTGCTCTCCTATGGTCCGCGGTATATCGATGTTCATATCCGTTATGATCCTCATGGCCCTCTGTGGCGAGGCACTTTCGTGTATGTTGAGCCTCGTGCTCACGAGAGACATCACATGTGGACCTTGATTCGTAGAATAAAACACAGATCTGAAGAACCATGGATGATGATAGGTGACTTCAATGAGACAATGTGGCAGGGAGAACATTTTTCAGCTGCAAAACGTTCCGAAAAATACATGAGTAACTTCAGAGAATTGCTGGGATGGTGTGATTTGCATGATCTTGGATACAGGGGTCCAGCCTGGACCTTTGATAACAAGCAAAGTGGAAGGAAAAATGTTAGAGCTCGGCTGGACAGGGGAGTGGCTTCGACACAATGGATGGACATGTTCCCCCACGGACAGGTACACCACATAGTTACATCCAGGTCTGACCATTTTCCTTTGCTATTAACTCTTGCCAATGACCAGACTATGAATAGAAAGAAGGGCTTCAGATATGAGATGATGTGGGAGAGAGTAAACACCCTGGAACCCACTGTGAGAAAGGCCTGGGGGAATGAAGGATCTGCTAGTACGTTGGCTGGAGTTGCACTAAAACTGCAGGAGGTTCAGAAATCGCTGATGGTGTGGTCCAGAAAGGATTTCGGGTCTGTAACCTGGAACATGAAAAAGAAGAGACAGCGACTTAAAGAGCTTACTGAAATTTCGAACCAAGGGGAAAATGAGATCTTGATCAAAAACACAGCTGCAGAATTGGATGAACTTTTGTTTAGGGAGGAAGTCATGTGGCGACAACGCTCCCGGGCAACTTGGATCAGAGAGGGAGACCAAAACACACGCTACTTCCATCGTAAGGCAACATGGCGTCAAAAGAAGAATACTATCAAAAAACTGATAAATAATGCCGGAGAGTGGGTGGAAAAAAAGGAGGCCCTGAATAAGATGGCCACTGAGTTCTTCAAGGATCTTTACACTAAGGAGGAGGGAGTGGTCCCTTCTGAACTAATTGACATGATGCCTCGTACTGTAAATGAGGAGATGAACAAATGTTTGACAAAGGAATTCACGGAAAAGGAAATTAGTGACGCCCTGTTTCAGATCGGTGCTCTCAAGGCACCAGGTTCGGATGGCTTCCCAGCGAGTTTTTTCCAACGGAATTGGGAGTTTCTGAAAAAAGATGTAATTGCAGCAGCAAGGAATTTCTTTGAGAATGGGGTGATGCCGGAAGGAATTAACGATACATCCATCGTTCTCATTCCCAAAGGAAAGAACCCACAGAGTCTAAAGGACTTCCGCCCGATAAGTCTATGCAATGTGATTTACAAGGTAATATCCAAGTGCTTGGTCAACCGGTTGAGGCCTCTTTTGGATGAGCTAATATCAGAGACTCAGAGCGCATTTATCCCCGGGAGGATGATCACGGACAATGCCATCATTGCATTCGAGTGTTTCCATAAGATCCAGCAAAGCAAGAACCGCCACAACACACATTGTGTGTATAAACTTGATCTAGCAAAAGCATACGATCGAGTGGACTGGGATTTTCTTGAGGGCGCCATGGAGAAATTGGGTTTTAGTGCGGTGTGGATCAGCTGGATCATGAAGTGTGTGAAATCTGTCCGGTTCTCAGTTAAATTGAATGGAGAAGTTCTAGAATTTTTCAATCCTTCGAGAGGGCTCAGACAAGGTGACCCCCTAAGCCCGTATTTGTTTCTCTTTGTCGCTGATGGTCTTGCAACCATTTTTAACAGGGAGGTTCAGGGAGGCAGCATATCACCAGTGAAAGTGGTGCGAAACAGCCCGAGAATCTCAAATCTTTTGTTCACGGATGATAGCTTGGTGTTCTTTAAGGCCTCGAATGAGCAAGCGATGGCGGTAAAGAGGGCTCTAATTTTGTTTCAAAAATGCACAGGCCAACTCTTGAGCAGCAGCAAGTGTTCGATTTTGTTTAGTGAGCACTGCCCTCTAGACACACAGGAAGAAATTAAGACGATTCTTGCTTGTGAAACTTCAACTTTTGAGAGCAAATACTTGGGGCTCCCGACCCCAGAGGGAAGAATGAAGGACACCCACTTCCAGCCTACCATGGATAGATTTCTTAAGAGATGTAATGACTGGGCAGGGAGGCATATGTCCTTTGTGGCCAAGGAGGTGCACGTTAAGTCGATCGTACAAGCGTTGCCTACTTTCGTTATGGGGGTGTTCAAATTCTCAGTGGGCTTTTGTGACAAGTATGAACGCCTTATTAGAGAATTTTGGTGGGGAGAGGATGGCGAGAAGAGGAAGGTCCATTGGATGGCCTGGGATCATATGATCAAGCCCAAGAGGGCGGGTGGAATTGGCTTTCGTGATATGCACATTTTCAATCAAGCCCTCTTAGCGCGACAAGGCTGGCGCCTCCTTCAAAAGCCAAACAGTTTATGTGCAAGGGTCCTAAAATCAAAATACTACCCGAGGGGTGAGCTCCTCGATACTGTGTTTGCTTCGGATGCCTCGCAAGCTTGGAGGGGCATCGAACATGGACTGGAATTACTGAAAAAGGGACTAATTTGGAGAGTGGGAAATGGTGAGAATATTCAAATTCAAAGGGACCAATGGATCCCCAGGAAGAGTGGCCTAAAGATTACAGTTTTTAAAAGGCGTTCGAGGTTGAGGTGGGTGAACCAGCTAATGAAACCAGGGAGTAAAGAATGGGATGAGGCCCTTGTGCATCAACTATTCCACAAGTATGATGCGGAAGAAATTTGTAAAATAAAAATCCCATCGAGCATGGTGGAGGACTGTGTAGCATGGCATGAAGAGGAGTCGGGTGTGTTTTCTGTTCGTAGTGCCTACAGGCTAGGCGCAAGTCACAAACAACAGAGCAACCTGTTGGCATCAACATCAGGTAACGAGGTGGATAACAGAAGCATATGGGACCTCATATGGAAGGCAAAGGTCCCAGAGAAAGTTAGGATTTTTGCATGGCGGGTGGCGACCGATACACTACCCACGAAAGAGAACAAGCGGAAGAGAACACTCGAGGTGGACAGTACCTGCAAGATTTGTGGAAGAGAAAGAGAAGATGAGTTCCATGCGGTAATGAGCTGCACAAAGGCCAGAGCCCTTAGAGAAGAAATGAGGGTACACTGGGATTTACCGACTGAAGATCAATGTCATTTTACTAGAAAGGACTCGCTTCAGAACCTGCTGGGAGGGTGTGATGTGGAGGGGAGGAGAAAGCTCCAGCTACTGCTATGGTGGGCCTAGTGGCTGAGAGACAACTGCATCCGTGCAGATGGAAAGGCTCCCATCGGACAGTCAGTTCATTTCTTACTAAAATATGCAGAGGAAATCAAGTTATGTGAAACTGATAGCAATATAGGTGAGAGAGATGCGGCATTGGGTGGCCGCCGACACACTGATAGGGCAAGGGAGTTGTGCCATGGAGAAATTAAGAAAGGGAAGCAGCCCTGTGGGATGAGAACATATAGCAGGCAAAGTGTATGTGGCAGCGAGGAAATTTATACAAACCAATTTGAGAAGAAGCGAGCGAGCTCCAGGCCAGAAGATGGGCATAAGTGGACTCCACCGCCGGAGGGTTTTTTGAAAATGAACTCGGACGCGTCTTTCCTGCCTAGCTCCGGGGAGTCGACGGCTGGCATTGTCGTTAGAGACCACCTGGGAATGGTCGCTTTGTGCTGCGGTCAGCGTTTGCAACCGTGCAACGGGCCGGAGGAAGCTGAACTTGCCGCAATTATGCATGGTCTTTCTGTGCTAGCTAAGCACTACCAGGGTCGGGTTTGTGTGGAGTCAGACTATGCTACGGTTGTCAGTGTACTAAATAATAGAACCAGCAATCAGTCCGTGCTCTTCCCTCTAATCACGGACGTTTGGCACCTTGAGGAGAAGTTTGATGGGATAGCCTACAGTGCAGTGAAGAGGGCCAGTAACAAACTGGCGCACGAAATAGCTACTCATGCCAGGAGACAGGGGGACTATTTTTGCATGGGTGATGTTCATCCTAACCATAGGAATGTCCTCTTGAAGGACTGTATCAACTCTGGTTCTGTAATATAACTGGTGGTTGGGTGTTTTTTCCTCAAAAAAAAATTCAGTTTCACTGGTACAAGTTTTAATGACTATATTAGGTTGTCTGTACTCTAAAGTTAACACGTCCGTTGTTTATTTCAGTAATGCGCACTATTGTTCAAGTATGAACTGTCCAGTTTAATTTCACCAATACATGTCCCTTTGTTACCGTGCTACTCCTCGCAATGAAAATATCACCGGAGATACTTTCGTTTAATTAACATTTGCTGTTTTTTGTGGATGTTAACCCTGTTGTATTTAACACGCCTTTTTGTGTGCTTATGTAGGGCTACGATGTGCGATGCTGTTGTTTACCATCGAGGTTAGTCACATCCCATTTTCTTATAATATTTTACATCATTTGTGCAATTGCAGCTTAGGTTCTACTCCCTCCGTCCAATAATATAAGAGCGTTTTTATACTACACTAGTGTCAGAAACACTCTTATATTATGAGACGGAGGGAGTAACATTTATTTGTTGCGTGTAGGTACATATGTCAGCGGTACTGATTCACGCTTTGACCCCCTTTGCATATGGGGCAATGAGATAAACATGAACAAGCATCAAATGAGGAAACTAAGAAAAATTGTTAGGAGAAGAGACATCTGATTGGAATTAAACTCTTTATTTATACTTTATCCAAGACATCAGTGAACTTTAGGATGGTAATTAATCTGTTGCCTTCTTTTCCAGCCCAGAACAAGTTCCTCTATTAGACATGAATACCCGAAAGTTGTCTCTTTTCAGTGGTTTCTGAAGGAATTTACTCAAGATTACCTAGCAAACTACCTGACCGAAGTGGAGGAAACGAAGGTTATAGTATATAAATCATGCTACCATGATAATGGTCTAGAAGTCTTCCTGAAGGCGGTGAAGGATGGACGGGCAATCATCACAAGGGGTTGGACAAAAGTTGTGCGCACCTTTGGCATGGAGGAGGGCACATTATGGGTATTCCGCTTCTTCAACACCATCGACATCCAAAAGCATTTACAATTCTCTCTTCACCTTTACCGCCTCTAGTACTACATATTGTGGTTGATCATATGTAATCTTCTACCGAACTATGTAACCATCGAACATGTACTGAGCTTTTGATTTATGCATTGGTTGTTGAACCATTGTAATTAGGGTATGTATTGATGGATGTGAAATCCACATTTCATAATTAAAAATTTGAAATTTCCAACTCTAATAGTAAATTAACGAAAATAAGCTATTGGGTAATAAATTACTGTGCACACAGTTAGAACGATTAAATCGTGTGCGATGGTGTCATATGTCACACACGATTGTTTGAAGAATAGTGTGTCTGATTATCAGCTTTACAACACATGGTCGCATATTTTGCATGTGTGGGATGCGCGTACTGTCACACATGCGTTTGCACGTCGTAACCATGTGCGCTTGCTGTCAATAGCACAAACGGTTCCAAACCAACGTGCGTGTGTAATGTAGGACGATAAGAAGATGGTTGACATACGTTTCGCGTGTGTGATCCGAATAACTATCACACACGAATATATCTCTGCCATCGTCTCGGATGTGTGCTTGATCACAAACGTAACGTCAAAGTGTGGCATGTGGGATAGGCTACGAGTTCACATACATTTATGTTAGGCGAATCGTCAGCAGGCGCTCGCACCATCGCAGACGATGTTTCTGTGTCGTGTGAGCTGACCCCCCCTATCGCCCACACACGCAAGGTGGTGGTTCGGAACTATGGCGCGGAAAGGGGTTAAAACCGTTTACGGTACCAGTGAGTTCACTTTTGTTAAAATTAATCTTCAGGCCTGACAATTGTTCAAAAGCATAACACTAGCTTCATATTTCTAGCGTTTTCCATGTCATGTTCCATGAAGATTATTGTATCATCAACGTACAGTAGTATGGACACTCTACCATCAACAAGATGTGGAATTAGTCCTCCTTCTTTTTTGTCCCCCTTAGCTCTACCTATTAGCATTGCCAATATGTCTGCCACTATGTTGAACAGTATAGGTGACATAGGATCACCCTGCCTGAGACCCTTTTGCGTCTGAAAGTAGTGACCTATGTTGTCATTTACTTTAATTTCGACACTGCCTTTTGGTACAAAAGAATCGACATGCTTCCTCCATGAATCGTCGAATCCCTTCATGTGTAAGGCTTGTGGGATAAATGGCCATTTAACCTTATCATACGTTTTTTTTAAATCCACCTTAAAAACCACCCCATCTAGTTTCCTAGAGTGAGTCTCATGAAACATTTCATGTAGGACCACCACACCCTTTAGTATGTGTCTGCCCAGCATGAAAGCAGTTTGAGTCGGTTGCACTACAATATGTGCAATCCGCGCCAGTCGGTTTGTGGTAACTTTTGTAAAAATCTTAAAACTCACATTAAGCAGGCATATCGGCTTGGACTGCTCAATATGCATTACCTCCGTCTTTTTTGGCAACAACGTTATTGTCCCAAAGTTTAGGTGGAATAGATGATTTGCCCATTAAACAAATCATGGAACATTGGTACGAGGTCACCCTTAATAATATGCCAGCATTTCTTATAAAACTCTGCTGGACATCCATCGGGGCCCAGTGACTTATTATTCTTCATTTGTGATATCGCCTGAAACACCTCTTTCTCAGTAAATGGCGCGGATAAAACATCATTCTCGTCTGCCCCGAGTTGAGAGATATCCTCTACCCTTTGCTCATCGAGAGACACAAAATTGTGCTTAGGAGAGCCAAAAAGTTTTTTATAATAGTGAGAGATGTACAATTTTAGGTTCTCATGCCCTATGATTGTACCCTCATATTGTTCGAGCTCATAAATTTTCTTCTTCGTGAGTTTCCATTTGCGATCAAATGAAAAAACTGAGTATTGTCATCTCCTTGGACAACCTGCCTTACTTTCGCTTTGAGTTCCCATTTCATCTCTTCTTCTATGAGCAGCTCTCGTAATTTGCGCTCGGCCTCCCTCTTATATGCCCATTCGGCCGCATCTAGTAAGGTGGATTCAGCCTTCACGTCAAGTTCATTTATGAGATTGAGAAGCCTATCTTTCTTCACCTCATATATTCCACTTTCATTTTTAGCCCATCCCCTCAGAAACTGCCGCACATGCCTAATTTTATTTTGCTATCGCTCGACATTAGACCTCCCTCCTGTGTTCGTAGCCCATTCCCGTACTATTAGGTCGATAAAGCCTTCTCTCTCGAACCATGCTGGTTCGAAAGAGAAAACGTTCTTGTTTCACACATGGGTTGCATCCCCAGAGTCAACAAGCAAAGGAGTGTGATTTGAAATGCCTCTATTCAAAGATCAAACTGTTACTAAGGGTAACTTATGTTCCCATTCAATACTGGTTAGAACTTCATCCAACTTTTTGTACGTTGGGGTCTGCAATGTGTTCGTCCACGTGAATTGCCTCCCTGTTAGGTCTATCTCCCTCAGGTTCAGACTTTCAATAATTGTGTTAAACATAAATGACCATCCCTGACAATGAGTACTAGGGGTACGAATGAGGGGCGGAGCCTAGCTACGGCGCAAGTGTAACACTCGGATTTTATGAGTTCGGGCCCCTCTCGGAGAGGTAACAACCCTACGTCTCATGCCCGGAGGCTTGTGTTTTCTCAGGGGTGTGTGATTACGAGAGAATGCTGAACCCTTGTCCACGACCTCGGGGGTGGCTTATATAGAGTTTGCCAGGACCCGCCGGGCGTCATTACTAGGGTGAGTTAATGCCATTATGACGGCACTTTCTGGTGACATCAACCTATAACTACATCAGTTACCGGTAACGGTAGCTATGACTACACTTGATGTATTCACTAAGTCCTCTAGCTATTTCTGCTCCCACGTCGTCCACACCTTATCTCTGTCTGAGTGCTGGAACCTGTACGACTGCAGGGAGACGCCCGAGTGACTTAGTAGATCCGAGTGGATCCTGATATATGCATCCGAATGCAACTATGGTCCTGGAACCTCAATGATGGTGTGGGGTCCTAGGTGGGCCTTGGATGTCCGATCCATGACTCTACCACTAGTAGGTGACCCCATCATTAGCCCCCCGTTCGGTTGGGGTATCAGAGGACGAGTGGACGGAATCCTTGGAGTGACTCGGGCGCTTCGGAGGCGTCCAAAGCCCGATCCAAGAGATTATCCGTTGCATTATATATAGAAGCCACAACAGATTCTGGACCGTGAGTTTCCGAGTTGTCGGATTGGAATGATTGTTGGGCAAAACTCGGTGGCATCCGGTCGCCTCTCGGGAGAGGTAGACTAGTGGTCCGAGTGTGGACATGCCATGAAGCCCGAGCGCCTTGATACGTCTCCAACGTATCTATAATTTTTGATTCTTCCATGCTATAATCTTATCATTCTAGGATACTTTTGGGGTACTTATTTACCAATTTATATTATTTTTGAGCACTAACCTATTGACCCAGTCCCAAGTGCCAGTTCCTGTTTTCTGCATGTTTTTGGCTTGTCAAGTTTACTGTACCCAACGACGTCCAATCGACCCGAAACTTTTTTATGATCTTTTCTGGACCAAATAAAGACCTGGAAGCTTCGGAAGATGACCAGAGGCCACACGAGGGGCCCAGTACCAAACAGGGCACGGCTAGGCCCTAGGGCGCGCCCTGATGGGTACTGACTCCCTCGGCCGCCTCCGGACGTCCCTCTCTGGCCTATAAATTCTCATATATTCCAAAAACCCCAGGAGATCTCCCGAAACCCTTTTTTCTGCCGCCGCAAGTCTCTGTTCCGCCGTGATCCCATCTGGAGGCCTTTTCCGATACTCTGCCGGAGGGGGAATCCATCACAGAGGCCGTCTTCATCAACCTCGCTGCCTCCATGGTGATGTGTGAGTAGTTCACCACAGACCTATGGGTCCGTAGTTAGTATCTAGATGGCTCTCTCTCTCTCTCTCTCTCTCTCTCTCTCTCTTGATCTTCAATACAAATATCATCGCATCTTCGCTTTGATCTATCGATGTAATGCCTTTGTGCGGTGTGTTTGTTGGGATCCGATGAATTGTGGGTTTATGTTCAGTTTATTCATGATAAAATATTGGAGTCTTCTCTGAGTTCTTGAATTGATTCTTATTGCATGATCATTATAGCTTCGTATATCTCTCTGATCTATTTATTTGCTTTGACCAAGTAGATTGATCTTTCTTCAGTGAGAGGGGTGTGTTGTGGTAGATTCAACCTGACGGGTTTCTATATCCCAGTGAAAAAAGGGGACAAGATACGTCTTTCTGTTGTTGCTACTAAGGATAAAACAATGGGGTTCATTCATATTGATTGAGGTTACTTTGTCTACCATCATGTCATCTTTCTCCAAGCATTACTCTGTTTTACTTAATACTCTAGATGCATGCTGGATATCGGTCGATGAGTGGAGTAATAGTAATAGGTGCAGGCAGGAGTCGACCTATTTGTTTATGGACGTGATGTCTATATACACATCATCATTGCCGTGAATATGAACATAATTATTCGCTTTTCTGTCAATTGCCCAACAGTAATTTGTTTACCCACCGTATGTTACCTACATGAGGGATGCCATTAGAGAACACTACAGCCCCCGGGTCTTCTCACTTATAATTTACAAAAAGCTTTCAATACCTCGTTGCCTTTATTATATTTTATTTTATTTTGCAATTATCCACTACTACCTACTTGTTTCACTTGCTTGCAAATAACGAGTCCAAGGGGATTGACAACCCTCTTGCCCGCGTTGGGTGCAAGTGTTCGCTCTTTTATGTGCAGTCGCTGAAGATGGTGGTTGCGTGTTACTCCTATTGGTTCGATAAACCTTGGTTCTTAACTAGGGGAAATACTTACTCGTTTGTGCTGCAATAACCCGTTCCTCTTCACGGAAAACCAAACGCACATCACAAGCATCAGGAAGGATTTCTGGCGCCGTTGTCGGGGAGTATCACCAATCTACTATCAAGTAACTTCACACAAATTATAATTCACTTGTTCTACTTTTTATTTGCTGTCATATTTTGCTTGTTTCAAAAAAATCAAAAATACAAAAATATTTACCTTACTAGTTTGCTAGTTTGCTTGTTTCGTTTACTTGAAGTGGTACCATGGGTGATTTTATTATTGAAAAGGATGATGGAAGTAATATCCCCAAGGAGGAAACTCCCCCACAGCAAGATGTAAAAGTTTTTGTTGTGGGGAAGGGGAATGTCATAGGGAAAAGCATTATCTAAGAATTCTTTAACTGTACGGCTACTTTACCTTGCAAGGATACCCCAATTCCTTAAAAGAACTAAAAGTTATGTCGATGCTATTTCCGCTCTAGTACTTAAGCTTGAAAGAATATTTATGCGTACTCATCCCACTTTGCAAAGTCTTTTCTATGAGTTGCCGGTCATAAGGGACCCTAGAGCCAAAAAGATAGCTACTCTCATTCTCATGCATGAATTTGACTATATAGTACAAGAGGCTAGGGATATTTTTGAACACTATAATATGAGTAGTGAACATCCAGCGATAGATGAAATTTTATATAATGTGGACTATATGATGAGGTATGTGTTTCGCGATAACCATACTTCTGATGAAAATACTAGTAAAGAAGTTCCTCCTATTCATACTATCCAACAAATCTTCACTACTATCAATACAGAATACTCTTGGATAGTAGGAGAAAACACGGAAGGATTTAAAGAGAGTAGTATTGAGAATGCCAAGATATTACTTGATAATGTGTTTCCAATTGTATTTGAAAAGATCGCTCCTCGAGAGGAGAATGCTAAAGATGACAACACTTGAGATCATGCATTATCCCTAGCTAAGGGCATAAAACAATAGCGCTTGTTGGGAGGCAACCCAATAGTTATCTTTATTTTTGCTTTTTACTTTCTGCCTTGGGGTGATAGCATGATTATTGACTCTATAATGATTGAGTTTTTGTGTTTTAATTAGTGTTTGTGCCAAGTAAAACTTTGGGATGACTCACAAGATGAGTAGAATCGATGCTAAAACAAAACAAAAACTTTTGACTCAATTACAGGAATTTTCATTTTTTACTGGAGCGTGATAATGATCTGAAATTTTTACACAGTGTTTCTATAAAAACTCTTCAGGATTTCCTAATTTTTCAGAATTTTTAGAGTTACGTAAGCATACGTGTCTACAGATCTTTACAGCCTGTTCTGCTTTAGACAGATAAACAAATTCTGTTTTTTGCTTGCATAGTTTGCTTGTTTTGATGAGGCTATGGATTGTATCGGGGGGTACCTATTATGAAATAATGAAATATTAATCAATTTATAATAGTACCTAAAGTATTTTATATGTTGCTTATACTGACGAATCTCACGAAGTTTTTTTAAGTTTTGTGTGATTGAAATTTTCAAGTTTTTGGTGTTATCACGATGACGAAGAATAAGGAGCAGCAAGAGCCTAATCTTGGGGATGCCCAAGGTACCCCAAGGAAATATTCTAGGAAGACTCAAGCGTCCAAGCTTTGGGATGCCCCGGGAAGGCATGCCCTCTTTCGTTCCAAATCATCGGTATGTCACTTGGAGCTATAATTTTATTCATCACACGAATGAGTTTTGCTTGGAACGTCGTTTGTTTTTGCTTGTTTTTATTTTATTTTATTTTGTCACAATCATTGTTTTCTGGACACACCTATTTGAGAGAGACACATTTTTACCATGATTTGTTAGAATACTCTTTGTGCTTCACTTATATCTTTTGAGCTAGGCAGTTGCTCTTGTACTTCACTTATATCTTTTTGAGCACAGTGGCGTGTAGATTTTATAGAAATAATTGCACTCTCATTCTTCACTTACATTTGTTTGAGATTTATAAATAGTGATGGTAATTGCATGGGTTGTAGAATTATTACAAAAATTAATAGGTATTCAATGAGTGATAATCAAAACCTTCATGTATCACTTAAAAGAGAAGTTCATGTATCACTTAAAAGAGAAGTTTTGAGTTAATGATATTAATGTGGTAATGTGAAAAGGGTATGATTATATGGTTGTCGGTTCATTGGAGTATCGGTATTAAGAGGTGTTAACTTTCCGTTTGTCTAAGTATTGGTAAAAGGCATGGTGAGGATGTGTGAGCATTTTTATTCCTCGTTAAAATCCTAGTCTTGTTTCGGGTCGGAGGCGCGCAATGGTTAACTCCTCCCAACCTCCTCCCTAGGGGCATGCGAGTAGTGCTTTGATTCTCGATAAGACTAATAAAACTTTGCAATAAGTATGTGAGTTCTTTATGACTAATGCGAATCCGTGGACATACGCATTCTCACCTTCTCATATTTTGCTAGCCTCTTCGGTACCGTGTATCGCCCATTCTCATCTCGAGGATCGGTGCGAACCTAGCCGGTGCATCCAAACCCCGTGACATGATACGCTCTCTTACACATAAACCTCCTATTATATTCCTCAAAACAGCCACCATACCTACCTATTATGGCATTTCCATAGCCATTCCGAGATATATTGCCATGCAACTTCCATCATCATATAATATGACTAGTTCGTTCGTCTACATATTGCTTTGCATGATCATATAGAGCTGACATAGTATTTCTGGCAAAGACACCGTTCATCATATTTTTGATACATGTCATGCTAGATCATTGCACATACAGGTACACTGCCAGAGGCATTCATATTGAGTCATATTGCTTCATAGTTCTTCATATCAAGTTGAAATATCGAGTTGTAAGTAAATAAAAGTGTGATGATCATTATTAGAGCATTGTCCCAGTGAGGAAATAAATAATGGGGGAGGTCAGATGAGCCCACCATTGATGATATAAAAAAGAGAGAGAGAATGAGAGAAGGGACTTTGCTACTATCCTTTTCCACACTTGTGCCTCAAAGTGGCACCATGTTCTTCGTATAGAGACTCTCATGCTTCATCACTTTCATATGCTAGTGGGAATTTTTCATTATTAGAACTTGGCTTGTATATTTCGATGACGGGCGTCCTCAAAAGCCCGAGGTCTTCATGAGCAAGCAAGTTGGATGCACACCCACTTAGCTTCAGTTGAGGTTTCATACACTTATAGCTCTAGTGCATCATGTTTGCATGGCAATCCCTACTCCTCGCATTGATATCTATCGATGTGCATCTCCATAGCCCGTTGATACGCCTAGTTGATGCGAGACTTTCTTCTCCACTTTTTACCCCTTTGATATCTACCACCATATTCTATTCCACCTTATGCTATGTCCATGGTTCGCGCTCATGTATTGCGTGAAGAATAAAAAGTTGATGCGCTTTGAAAAAGTATGATCCAATTGCCTGACTTGGACACCATGGTGCTTAACATTTGTACTAATGTGGTGAGGACGGAGCCATGTCTTTCTAGTATGACAAAATAAATAGGGATGAACATACTTTGAGGATCGTATACACTGAAAGATTGATGATTGTGTTTCTTGTGCTTATAAATATTACTATGTTGATGTTTGTTCATTCATCGTTTCTCAAGGAGCATACATGCAAAAGATTACATATTGGGTAGCATGTCACATCAAAAATTCTGCTTTTATCATTTACCTACTCGAGGAAGAGCAAGAATTAAGCTTGGGGATGCTGATATGTCTCCAACGTATCTATAATTTTTTATTGTTCCATGCTATAATATTATCATTCTAGGATACTTTTGGGGTAATTATTTACCAGTTTATATTATGTTTGAGCACTAACCTATTGATCCAGTGCCAAGTGCCAGTTCCTGTTTTCTGCATGTTTTTGGCTTGTCAGGTTTGCTGTACCAAACGTAGTCCAATCGACCCGAAACTTTTTTATGATTTTTTCTGGACCAAATAAAGACCTGGAAGCTTCGGAAGATGACCAGGGGCCACACGAGGGGCCCAGTACCCAACAGGGCGTGGCCAGGCCCTAGGGCGCGCCCTGATGGGTACTGACTCCCTCGGCCGCCTCCTGACGTCCCTCTCTGGCCTATAAATTCTCATATATTCCAAAAACCCCAGGAGAGCTCCCGAAACCCTTTTTCCGCGGCCGCAAGTCTCTGTTCCACCGTGATCCCATCCGGAGGCCTTTTCTTGTACTCTGTCGGAGGGGGAATCCATCACGGAGGTCGTCTTCATCAACCTTGCTGCCTCCATGGTGATGTGTGAGTAGTTCACCACAGACCTATGGGTCCGTAGTTAGTATCTAGATGGCTCTCTCTCTCTCTCTTGATCTTCAATACAATGATCATCGCATCTTCGCTTTGATCTATCAGATGTAATGGCTTTGTGCGTTGTGTTTGTTGGGATCCGACGAATTGTGGGTTTATGTTCAGATTATTCATGATAAAATATTGGAGTCTTCTCTGAGTTCTTAAATTGATCCTTATTGCATGATCATTATAGCTTTGTAAATCTCTCCAATATATTCATTTGCTTTGGGCAAGTAGATTGATCTTTCTTCAGTGAGAGGGGTGCATTGTGGTAGGTTCAACCTGACGGGTTTCTATATCCCAGTGACAGAAAGGGACAAGATACGTCTTTGTGTTGTTGCTACTAAGGATAAAACGATGGGGTTCATTCATATTGATTGAGTTTACTTTGTCTACATCATATCATCTTTCTCCAAGCATTACTCTGTTTTACTTAATACTCTAGATGCATGTTGGATAGCGGTCGATGAGTGGAGTAATTGTAATAGGTGCAGGCAGGAGTCGGCCTATTTGTTTATGGACGTGATGTCTATATACACATGATCATTGCCGTGAATATGAACAAAATTATTCGCTTTTCTATCAATTGCCCAACAATAATTTGTTTACCCACCGTATGTTACCTACATGAGAGATACCACTAGAGAACACTACGGCACCCGGGTCTTCTCACTTATAATTTACAAAAAGCTTTCAATGCCTCGCTGACTTTATTATCTTTTATTTTATTTTGCAATTATCCACTACTATGTACTTGTTTCACTTGCTTGCAAATAACGAGTCCAAGGGGATTGACAACCCTCTTGCCCGCGTTGGGTGCAAATGTTTGCTCTTTTTTGTGCAGTCACTGAAGATGGTGGTTGCGTGTTACTCCTATTGGTTCGATAAACCTTGGTTCTTAACTAGGGAAAATACTTACTCGTTTGTGCTGCAATAACCCATTCCTCTTCATGGAAAACCCAACGCAGATCACAGACATCACGCCTTCTTCGTGAGCTCCTCTGGGTGAACCCGAGTGGGATCACTCGGACCCTCGTACTTCCACATGGGATGGGCCCTCGCCTGCAGGGGCAAGATCCTTCGCTGGATAAAGACCTCTAGCAAATCCATCCCGTTGGGTCATTTTCTAACTATGGCCACGACTGCCATCACAAGGATTTCTACGTCTGTCTTCTCCTCCTTGGACACACCTAAGGACGGAGGGGATCTCACCCGCTTGGCTGAATACGACGGAAGGCCCGACTGACCACCAGCGAGTGGGACATCTTTGCAGTAGAACCAACTATCCGGCCACCACTTCACTGAGTCGGGAATGGACATGGCATGGAAACTACTCTTCTCCCTAAGCTGGATCCCTAAGCTGCCACACAGCTGGTTCACTTTGGTCTTCTCCCCACTCGGGGGAGGCCTTCTTCACCGTCATCGAGCGATACTTGAACAAGTGTTAGAAAATCCCCCAATGGGGAGCTCATGGCCATCACCTCGCAGCGGGACAACCCCCAGGGCACCAGGGTGATAGCTCCTTTCGATGAGGAGCATCCGCCAATCGAGGTAACTCGGAACCTTTCCTGTCCGAATGATTTCATAGTTACTCTGTCGTTGTTGACTTTGATGTTTTATTACCTTCAATAGAGCTTCACTGAGATGATCTGCAAGATGCTGACGGTGGACCGCATGCCCAAAGATGTAGCCAGTGACACCGAGCACCCTGAGGACAAAAAGGAGGAGACTGACGAGGAGGGAGAGAATGACGAGGAGGACAATGAGGAAAGCAACTCCGAGGACGGAGATGAGGCGGAAATCTTCTCAGTCAGAGAGCGCTCCAACCGACAGCCGCTCCAAGATGCGCCATGACCCAAGTGCCCAAGTGGGGAGTGTTAACGGGCCGAGTGGCCCCAAGATGACTGCGGCTGCCCCTGTTACTCGAAGCTCTAAGCGTGGGCGATCCGAGTCCGGGGGGTTGCCGGAGAAGGCAACCAAGCAACCCAAGATCCCTGCGGCAAGCCTCAGAAGGCGGCTCTGCCGAGGATCAAGGTGATCGTGCCCGTGGCGTCCACGTTGTGAGAGTTGTGTCGAATATTGTGTACAAGATAGGTTACAGTTGGACTCTGAGTTGTATTGTGTTTAGACAGGATATGGAGTCGTGTCCTAATAGGACACATGTATCCTTGACCTCTCATATATAGCGGGGGTAGACACACGATGTAACATATGCCAACATAATAGCACAGGTGTAAGAGCACATTTCTCCATGTGTGGTTTTGTTAATTGATGACATCCCTATGGACTAATGGTTGCCTTGATTTATATTCGAAGGATTTGTCCATAGGCATTTCTTGAAGTCCATTTGTTGGCTTCAAGGAGTTTATGTGATGACCAAGGTGGTATTCAAGGATTTATCCAAAGATTGGTCATGTGAGAGTTGAGCTTATTGCAAGCATGTCTTGAAGAAGAAGAAGATTGTGGGAACATTTATGTTTACCTTCAAGACATCATCTTTATTACGAGAGAAGATAAGATACTAGGTTGATCAAGACTAAATACAAAGAGTGATTCTAGTTGATCAACACGCAAAGCGTAGAAGATGTGCCAAGTGGGATGAAGTGATCCCATGGTATGGTAAGTATTGTCCATTATGCTTTGTGCACTAACCCATGGTATTTGTGAGGTTTCCATGTGGGGTTAGGTATCTTTCCATGGGCCTACATCAAGAGGAAGATCTCACACAACCCATGGAGGATGACATCAAGTGGTGATCGTCATCAATATTGCGGTGTGCAAGTTCAAGTGGAGCATCACGAAGAGATCACATGCTTGAAGCTTTCCATCCATTACGGTGATAATGGACATGTGAAAATGTGCCAAAGAGAGGCTCACCCATAGTGGAGTATGGGGGAGCAATCTACTATTCTTCATCGAGCCGACGCAATCAAGAAAGGTGGTCCATCTTGAGGAGGACAAGATCGTCATCATCTAGCTCAAGTGGACTATGCGCAAGGCAAAGGTTTGCCCTTGATAGGTTTTCTATTTTACCGGTCTCATGGTGGTACTTGGGAGACCGGGTTATAATATCGATTGTCGTTCTATCAAGGAGGGCTCTCAAGTGAGTAGCTTGATCGTATCGTTCGTTGAGAGATCAAACTAGTTGCATCCTTGCATCATCTTTCTTGGTTCTTGTTTGGTGTTTCTCTTTGTGAGTTTTAGAGCTTATGGTCATCTTCATGAGAAGATCGAGTTCATCGAAAACAGAGTCCATATGCATCTTCTATGATGTTTTCGATATTGAAGTTTTTGCCGATTCTTCATTGATAGAGGTTTCACATCTCTATATTATTGACATTGTTATACTATTTCTTCTTATTATAACAAGCTTGTCGTCTTGAATCCAACAAGCTTGAGTTTGCTCAATTCGGAACTCGTATGCGAAAGTTATGGCAGTTTCTTTCTCGGGACAGTTTTTAGCTCTCAGGCGGTAGTACCACTGCCATGGAGTGGTAGTACTGCTCAGGTGGTTCTGGCGTCCACGCCAGCCACCAGACACATGTCTGATGCCCCGCGCCACCCGAGCGTAAGTAGAGCGGCTCTAACAAGCGGTAGTACCGCTGGCGGGAGCGGTAGTACCGCTGCGGCGGCACTACCGCCACGAGGTTTATGCCGTTTGCATGTTTTCTCCCAGAACTACCGCACTAAGCGGTAGTACCGCTCAGCCGAGCGGTAGTACCGCTTGTGCACGACCTATGCACATAACGGTTGGATTTCGGGAGGCCTATTTAAGTGGGTATTCATCCCCAATAGTTCTTATCCTTTGAGCTCGAGTTTTCCCTCCATTATTGACCTTCTTCGATCTTGTTTTCTCTTAATCCCTCCAATGATTCTTGCTAGTTCTTAAGGGAAAAGAGAGAGGAGATCTAGATCCACATTTCCACCAATCACTTTCTCCTCTTTGTGAGGGGAACCCCTTGGATCTAGATCTTGGAGTTCTTCGTGTTCTTCTTCGTTCTTCCTCTCATTTTCCTCCATAGCATTAGTAGTTGTGGTGGGATTTGGGAAGAGAAGGACTTGGGCACCCTGTGTGCTCTTGCCATTGCATTTGTGATGTCTACTACACAACTTGTTCTTGTAGACTCGTCTTGGGCCTCCAAGCGCAGAGTTTTGTAGGACTGTAGCAAATTTCCCTCAAGTGGATGACCTAAGGTTTATCAATCCGTGGGAGGTGTAGGATGGAGATGGTCTCTCTCAAACAACCCTGCAACCAAATAATAAAAAGTGTCTTGTGTCCCCAACACACCAAATACAATGGTAAATTGTATAGGTGCACTAGTTCGGCGAATAGATGGTGATACAAGTGTGGTAATGATAGTAGGTATTGATTTTTGTAATAGTAACAATAAAAAACAGCAAGGTAGCATGAAACAAAAGTGAGCACAAACGGTATTGCAATGCTTGAAAACAAGGCCTAGGATTCGTGCTTTCGCTAGTGCAACCTCTCAACAATGCTAATATAATTGGATCACATAACCATCCCTCAACGTGCAACGAAGAATCACTCCAAAGTTCTTATCTAGCAGAGAACATAAGAAGAAATTGTTTGTAGGGTACGAAACCACCTTAAAGTTATCCTTTCCGATCGATCTATCCAAGAGTTCATACTAAAATAACACCAAGTTATCCTTTCTGATCGATCTATCTAAGAGTTCGTACTAAAATAACACCATATGATACGCATCAATCAAATCTAATGTCACCTAGATACTCCAATGTCACCACAAGTATCCAGGAGTTAATTATATGATACGCATCAAACAATTTCAGATTCATAATACTCAATCCAACACAAAGAACCTCAAAGAGTGCTCCAAGATTTCTATCGGAGAACATGGTATGAAAACGTGCAATCAACCCCTATGCATAGATCCCCTAGGTCACCGGAATCCGCAAGTTGATGCCTCAACATATATCAAGTGAATCAATAGAATACCCCAATCCCACACAAGACGTACATCAAGTGTTCTCAACCAAAATATTCAATCCAACATAACGACATCTCAAAGGGAAAGATTCAATTCATCACAACATGATAGCAAGGGAATAACATCATATGATCCGACTATATTAACAAAGCCCGTGATACATCAAGATCATGACATCTCAAGAACACGAGAGAGAGAGAGAGAGAGAGAGAGAGAGAGAGATTGGACACATAGCTACTGGTACATACCCTCAGCCCCGAGGGTGGACTACTCCCTCCTCGTCATGGCCTCCACCGGGATGACGAAGATGGCCACCGGAGATGATCTACCCTCTCCGGCAGGGTACTGGAACGCCTCCAGATTGGTTTTTGTCGATACAGAGAGTTGCGGCGGCGGAACTTCTGATCTAGGGTTATTTCTGGGGGTTTCTGAATATTTAGGATTTTTGGGCGTCGGTTTCACGCGAAGATGGGCCACGAGGGGCCCACAAGACACCAGGGCGCGCCAGAGGGGGCTGGCGCGTCCTGGTGGGTTTTGGCCACCTCGTGGCTCTTCTGGCCCTCCCACGAAGCTTCTAGTGCCTCTTTTGTTCCAAAAAAAATCGTCAAAAAGTTTTGTTGCATTTGGAGAACTTCTATTTCTGCACAAAAAACAACACCACGGTAGTTCTGCTGAAAACAGCGTCAGTCCGGGTTAGTTCCATGCAAATCATACCAAAACCATATAAAATTGTTGTAAATATGGCATGAATACTTCATAAATTATAGATACATTGGAGACGTATCTGCATCCCCAAGCATAATTCCTACTCGTCCTCGAGTAGGTAAATGATAAAAGAAATTATTTATGAAGTGTGAATGCTAGCATAGTGCATAAGTTTTGATCGATGATAATTTCAACCACTTTTCCTAACATCACAACTCTTTCTCATAAAACTCATCATGATAAAGTAGCAACCAATTTGCATGTTATGGTTCAAACAATGAATTCTATTGAAACTTAACAACCTATGTTCTTAGTCACCAAACAATTGCAATTCAAATTTTTCTCAATAAAGTCTAAGTAAGAGCTCCACATACTCAATCATCATATAGTCTTCTATGATTGCTAGTACTCAAAGCATATTTTTAGAACAAATGGCATCCATCGAACACAGAGGAAGATAGGGGCTTAATGTTTCGCCTCCCAACTCATTTATCATAGAGATAATTGTCAACAATAATAAGTCATGATCAAATATATTTGACTAGCCATATGTGCCTAGATCTTTACCCACCACATGATGCTTGCCAACTAGAGAATAATTGAGGTTGAAATGAGAATGCATACTATTGACTCTTGCATAAAAGTAAATACTGAAAGGTAAAAGATAGGCCCTTCGTAGAGGGAAGCAGACGTTGTCATGTGCTTTTTGGTTTTGTATGCACAATCCCTTAATGCAAAAGAACGTCACGTTATATTGCCCCTTATGATAGCAACCTTTATTATGTAGTCTGTCGCTTTTATTACTTTGCCATCACAAGTTCGTAAAACGCTCAATTTTCTCTTACACTAAATGATCAAACACATTTAGAAGCAATTTTTATTGCCTTATTGCACCGATGACAACTTACTTGAAGGATCTTATTCAATCCATAGGTAGGTATGGTGGACACTCATGGCAAGAAACTGGGTTTAAGGGTTTTGGATGCACAAGTAGTATCTCTACTTAGTACGAATTTTTGGCTAGCAAAAGATCCTAAGCAAACACCACGTGTTGGAGGATCCATAACAATATAACTTCTATGCAAATATACACAACCATAACTCATTACGTTGTCTTCCTTGTCCAACTTCAACTAATTTTCTCAAGTTTGAAAATAATTAATGGGTATTCACAATCATAGAAGATGTCCAAGATAATATATTTGTATGTGAAAGTTCTCTTCCTTATACTAATCATTCACGAATTGCTTGTATGACCAATATTGTGATTGTCAAGCTTCAAAAGATTTCACTTTCTAAACCCAGTGTGAAGCTACTACTAGGAATGATACGAACATATAATTTCAACTTCATGGTATTCAATTCATTCAACAATTTACTCATAGGATATAAGTGAAGCACAAGAGTAAATGACAAGCTACTCCAAAAAGATATAAGTGAAGATCAAGCGAGTAGTTAAGTAAATGGGTAGCCATTTGAGAACTCTCTCTCATCTTAAAACTTTCATATCTAAGTATTTTATTAAAACAGCAATCAAAACAAAATAAAATTACATTCCAAGAATAGCACACATCATGTTAAGAAGCAAAAACTTAGGCTCAACCGCTACTAATCGATAATTGTTGATGAAGAAAGGTGGGATGCCTACCGGGGCATCCCCAAGCTTAGATGCTTGAGACTTCTTGAAATATTATCTTGGGATGCCTTGGGCATCCCCAAGCTTGAGCTTTTGTGTCTCCTTAATTCCTTTTATATCACGGTTTCCCTAAATCTTAAAAACTTCATCCACAAAAACTCGAAAAGAACTCGTGAGATAGGTTAGTACACATAAGAATAAGTCCACACTTCTTGTACTGCCAAGACAAGTTGCACAATAATTTCCAAACATCGTCTACTGTTTACTATCATTTCCACAATTTATATCTACCAATATAGGCTATGGAAACTATAGGATAAGTAGATAACAAAACTATGACAGCAATCAGTCCAAACAGAACAGTCTGTAGCAATTTATGAAAACAGTGTACTTATGTATCTCAAAAAATTATGAAAATATAGGACATGATAAACAATTTATATGAAAACACTGTGTAAAAATTTCAGAAACTTTCCACGTTCCAGTAAAATATGCAAATTCAAACACTACAGAGAAAGTTTCTGTTTTTACACAACACACATAAAACATGCAATGCAAGCATCCTAAGGCAATTCTTGGAAATTTTTATTGAAAAACAAGATTATAAATAACGCCTAACAGAAAATAACAAAATATAATGACGATCCAAGCAAAGCACATATTATGTGATGAATAAAAATATAGCTCTAAGTAAGATATACCGATAATGTTGAAGACGAAAGAGGGGATGCCTTCCGGGGCATCCCCAAGCTTAGGCGCTTGAGTCTTCCTTGGATAATACCTTGTAGGTGCCTTGGGAATCCCCAAGCTTAGGTTCTTGTCCTCCTCATTCTTCTCATATCGGTGTCTCACCCAAAACTTGAAAACTTCAATCACACAAAACTTAACGGAACTTCGTGAGATGGGTTAGTATAATAAATAAAGATCATTCACTTAGGTACTGTCAAGACAAGATTCATAATTGTTCTCTCATAATACCTAATGTATTATACCATTTACATAGTTTATATCACTGAATATAAGCTACGGGAACACTCAAACAAGCAAACTATGCATGCAAAACAGAATCTGTCAAAAACAGAACGGTCTGTGAAGATCTGTAGTATAGCCATACTTGCCTGTCTCTAAAAATTCTGAAAAAATAGTAAAAATTATATAATTTTCATATACATAATTTGTAAAAATTTCAGAATTTTTTGACGCTCCAATAAAATAATAGAAATTCTTTACTGGAGGAAAAAGTTTCTGTTTTTGCACAGAATCAAATAAACAAGTATCCATACTATCCCAAAGGCTTTACTTGGCACATTATTGAAATAAAAGGCACAAAACATGATTACTACAGTAGCTTAATCATGTGAACACACAAAAACATAAAGTAAAAGTGTTGGGTTGTCTCCCAACAAGCGCTTTTCTTTAAAGCCTTTTAGCTAGGCATGATGATTTCAATGATGCTCACATAGGAATAGTAATTGAAACATGCAAGAGAGCATCATGGATCTCATGACAAGCACATTTAAGTCTAACCCACTTCCTATGCATAGGGATTTTGTGAGCAAACAATTTATGGGAGCAAGAATCAACTAGCATAGGAAGGCAAAACAAGCATAAATTCAAAACTTTGAACACATAGGGAGGAAACTTGATATTATTGCAATTCCTACAAGCATATGTTCCTCCCTCATAATAATTTTCAGTAGCATCAAGAATGAATTTCACAATGTAACTATCACATAAAGCATCCTTTTCATGATCTACATGCATAGAAAATTTATTACTCTCCACATAACCAATTTTCTTCTCATTCATTGTAGTGGGAGCAAACTCAACAAAATAACTATCATGAGACACTTGATTGACATTACCACATTCAATATTAAAATCATGATGACAAGTTTCATGGTTACTATCACTCTTTAGAGCATACATGTCATCAGCATAATCATCATAGATAGGAGGCATGCCATCATCATAATAAATTTTCTCATCAAAACTTGGGGGACTAAAAATACCATCTTCATCAAATATAGCGTCCCCAAGCTTGTGGCTTTGCATATCATTAGCATCATGGATATTCAGAGAATTCATACTGGCAACATTACAATCATGCTCATCATTCAAGGAATTCTCATTAAGTATTTTCATAATTTCTTTCTCTACCAATTGAGCACAATTTTCTGAATCCTTATTTTCACGAAAGAC
Source organism: Elymus sibiricus (assembly GCA_039707655.1). Classification (NCBI taxonomy): domain Eukaryota; kingdom Viridiplantae; phylum Streptophyta; class Magnoliopsida; order Poales; family Poaceae; genus Elymus; species Elymus sibiricus. The sequence goes on from CM077669.1 coordinate 155,423,880, forward strand.
ATTATAAAGACGATACAAATGATGCAACCTAAACTCCATTTTTTGTAGTTTTATTTTATAAAAACCAAACTAGTGAAAAACAAGAAACTAAAAGATTTAGTTGCAAGATCTAAAGATATACCTTCAAGCACTCACCTCCCTGGCAACGGCGCCAGAAAAGAGCTTGATGTCTACTACACAACTAGTTCTTGTAGACTCGTGTTGGGCCTCCAAGCGCAGAGTTTTGTAGGACTGTAGCAAATTTCCCTCAAGTGGATGACCTAAGGTTTATCAATCCGTGGAAGGCATAGGATGAAGATGGTCTCTCTCAAACAACCCTGCAACCAAATAATAAAAAGTATCTTGTGTCCCCAACACACCAAAAACAATGGTAAATTGTATAGGTGCACTAGTTCGGCGAAGAGATGGTGATACAAGTGTGGTAATGATAGTAGGTATTGATTTTTGTAATAGTAACAATAAAAAACAGCAAGGTAGCAAGTAAAAAAAGTGAGCACAAACAGTATTGCAATGCTTGAAAACAAGGCCTAGGGTCCGTACTTTCGCTAGTGCAATCTCTCAACAATGCTAATATAATTGGATCACATAACCATCCCTCAACGTGCAACGAAGAATCACTCCAAAGTTATTATCTAGCGGAGAACATAAGAAGAAATTGTTTGTAGGGTACGAAACCACCTTAAAGTTATCCTTTCCGACCGATCTATCCAAGAGTTCGTACTAAAATAAGACCAAGTTATCCTTTCTGATCGATCTATCTAAGAGTTCGTACTAAAATAACACCATATGATACGGATCAACCAACTCTAATGTCACCTAGATACTCCAATGTCACCACAAGTATCCATGAGTTAATTATACGATACGCATCAAACAATTTGAGATTCATAATACTCAATCCAACACAAAGAACCTCAAAGAGTGCCCCAAGATTTCTATCAAAGAACATGGTATGAAAACATGCAATCAACCCCTATGCATAGATCCCCTAGGTCATCGGAATCCGCAAGTTGATGCCTCAATATATATCAAGTGAATCAATAAAATACCCCAATCCCACGCAAGACGTACATCAAGTGTTCTCAATCAAAATATTCAATATAACATAACGACATCTCAAAGGGAAAGATTCAATTCATCACAACATGATAGCAAGGGAATAACATCATATGATCCGACTATATTAACAAAGCCCGTGATACAGCAAGATTGTGGCATCTCAAGAACACGAGAGAGAGAGATTGAACACATAGCTACTGGTACATACCCTCAGCCCCGAGGGTGGACTACTCCCTCCTCGTCATGGCCTCCGCCGGGATGATGAAGATGGCCACCGGAGATGATCTACCCTCTCCGACAGGGTACTGGAACGCCTCCAGATTGGTTTTTCATCGATAGAGAGAGTTGCGGCGGCGGAACTTCTGATCTAGGGTTATTTCTTGGGGTTTCTGAATATATAGGATTTTTTGGCATCGGTTTCACGCGAAGATGGGCCACGAGGGGCCCACAAGACACCAGTGTGCGCCAGAGGGTTGCTGGCGCGCCCTGGTGGGTTGTGGCCACCTCGTGGCTCTTCTGGCCCTCCCACGAAGCTTCTAGTGCCTCTTTTGTTCCAAAAAAAATCGTCAAAAAGTTTCGTTGCATTTGGAGAACTTTTATTATTGCACAAAAAACACCACCACGGTAGTTCTGTTGAAAACAGCGTCAGTCCGGGTTAGTTCCATGCAAATCATACCAAAACCATATAAAATTGTTGTAAATATGGCATGAATACTTCATAAATTATATATACGTTGGAGACGTATCAATTTGGTGCATAGGTTTGAGTTCTCCACGGTGATACGTGGAAGTGAGAAGTTGAGAAGCTTATTACTCTTGGGTGTTTGAGCACCCTAGAGCTTGTGCCTCTTGGGTGCTTTGGCACCCTAGACGGTTGGTGGTGCCTCGAAGCTCAATCATTGTGGTGCAAAGCTCCGAGCAAGCGTCGGGGTCTCCAATTAGGTTGTGGAGATTGCCCTGAGCATTTGAGGTCACCTCGGAACCATAATCCATTGTGGTGAAGCTTCATGGTGTTGTTGGGAGCCTCCAATTAAGTTGTGGAGTTTGCCCGAACCTTGTTGGGAGCGTCCCTTAGTGGAATCACGGCATCTTGCATTGTGTGAGGGCGTGAAGAGATTACGGTGGCCTTAGTGGCATCTTGGGGAGCATTGCGCCTCCACACCGCTCCAAACGGAGATTAGCATCCGCAAGGGTGTGAACTTCGGGATACATCATCATCTCCGCGTGCCTCGCTTATCTCTTACCCGAGCCCTTTACTTATTCCTTTAATTTGTGATAGCCATATTGTTTCATGCTATATATCTTGCTATCAATTAGTTGTTTATCTTGCTTAGCATAAGTTGTTGGTGCACTTAGGTTAGCCTAGTTGTTTTAGGTTTTGTGTTTGACATATTAAACGCTAGTTTTATTCCGCATTTGTTCAAGCCTAAACCGTAATTATTTTAAAGCGCCTATTCACCCCCTCTAGGCGACATCCACGTCCTTTCAACAGGCACGCGGAGGAGCCGGCGGCGTGTGCCGGCGCCCGGGCGACCAGGGTGCGGTATTGTAGCGGTGTCATGGGGAGGAGCGCCAGTAGTCATGCCCCAGGGATGTAGCCATATTGGTGAACCTCGTTAACAAATGTCGGTGTCGTGCCTTGTGTGATTGCTTGGTCCTCAGATAATCGATGATACTTGTGATCTGCGTTGGGTTTTCTGTGAAGAGCAACGTGTTATTGTAGCACAAAGTGGGTAAGTATTCCCTCGGTTATGAAACCAAGGTTTATCGAACCAATAGAAATATCAATCATCAACCGTCTTCAGCGGCTGCACACAAATGAACAAACAACTTGCACCCAACTCGGGCAAGAGGGTTGTCAATCATCTTGATCTCGTTATTTGCAAGCAACTGAGTTGTGTAGATAATTGTTGATAAATATAAATTGCAAAATAAAATAAAAAGTAAATAAAGGCAGCAAGGTAATAGTAGCGTTTGTAAATATATAAACTAATAGACCCGGTGGCCATAGTTTTCCCTACCGGCATCTCTCATGTTGGCAGCATACAGTGGGTAACAAATTACTGTTGGGCAATTGATAGAAAAGCGGATAGTTATGCGATTTTCGCGGCAATGATCATGTATATATAGGCATCACGTCCATAAACAAATAGGCCAACTCCTGCCTGCACTTATTACTGTTACTCCACTCACCGACCGCTATCCAGCATGCATCTAGAGTATTAACTAAAACAGTGTAATGCATGGAGAATGATGATATGATGTTGACAAAGTAAAATCAAGCATTATGAATGAACCATGTCATGTTATCCTTAGTAGCAACGACACAAATATGCATCTTGTCCCTACTTTGTCACTAGGATATAGAAACTCGCCAGGTTGAACCTACCACAACGCACCACTCCCACCGATGAAATATCAATCTACTTGGCCAAAGCACATCAATAAATCGGAGAGCATTACGAAGCTATAATGATCATGCAATTAAGAGACAATATATATCAGAGGTATCTCAAATACTTTTCATGAATAATCTGAACATAAACCCACAATTCATCGGATCCCAACAAACACACCGCACAATAGGATTACATCGGATAGATCAAAGCAAAGATGCGATGACCATTGTATTGAAGATCAAGAGATTGAGACATTTCCATCTAGGTACTAGCTATGGACCCGTAGGTCTGTGGTGAACTACTCACACATCATAATGAGGGCAGCAAGGTTGATGTAGAAGCCCTCTGTGGTGAACTACTCACACATCATCATGAGGGCGCCCTGATGTGAGGTGGGGCCCTCATGTGCCTCTCGGCCTCCTTCCGAAGCTTCCAGGTCTTCTTTTGGTCCTGAAAAAATAATCAAAAAGTTTCGTGGCGATTGGAATTCGTTTGGTAATGTAAACCTGAAAAGTAAAAACATGCAACAAAAAGCAACTGGCACTAGGCACTGGGTCAATAGGTTAGTGCTCAAAAATATTATAAATTGGTAAATAAAGACCCAAAAAGTATCCTAGAATGATAATATATCAGCATGGAACAATAAAAAATTATAGATATGTTGGAGACGTATCAAGCACCCCCAAGCTTAATTCCTGCTCGTCCTCGAGTAGGTAAATGATAAAAACATTTTTTTGATGTGAGATGCTATCCATTATGTAATCTTATGCGGTAAGCATGGGACACAGTGACAAACCAAGGCACTGGTGGTCAGACATGTGGTCAGAAAAAGTGTGCAGAGGATGCTGAAGCGGTGTTGATGAGTACCAAATTCAAGTTGGTGACGAGGTATATCGGTGTCGGTTGATGGGCGGGAGTTGACCATGGGGAATCTGAGAAAGTGAGGGAAAGTATGAAATTGTCAAAAACGGAGAGGGTACATGGGCGTGTATTCTGTGGTGTTCAGTGCACACTGCAAACTGCGGATGACAAGTACAGAAGGAGGCGTAGTGCTATAGCTTTGGTACACGTCAGAGACTATCCGGGAAAAGGGTGAGACAGCTCCGAATTTGACTCACGGTGACACAGGGCGACGGTGAAATTCCTTCAAGTTTCAGACAGACGGTCAACAAAGGGCGAGGATGTTGAGTTCAGGTAACTCTTATATGTGGCATCCAATATGTGGGTTGTTCCCTTTCACGTAGGTCAGTGATCAGTGTGTGATGGCGTTGAACGGATACTCTGGAAGTTGGGAGCACAGACTAGAGTGAAGAGGAACTTAATTTTGCTCGAGCGTTGACTATGGTCAAGAAATGAAGGGACTACATATTGCAGGTGGAGTGACATGGAGTCATTGGAGTAGCAACGGTACTCATGGGATAAGCTCAAGTCCAATGTACATGCAAGTTTGACGCATGAACAAATTCAGAGTGGTGAAGAATATTCGCCAAGGTGGAGTTTGTTAGAGTTGTGTTGAATATTGTGTACAACGTAGGTTACAGTTGGACTCTGAGTTGTATTTCGTTTAGACAGGATATGTAGTCATGTCCTAATAGGACACTTGTATCCTTGACCTCTCATATATAGCGGGGGTAGACACACGATGTAACCTATGCCAATATAATAGCACACGCACGCGGGGGACCCGGCGGCATGTGTTGGCGCCCGAGCGGCCAGGGTGCGGTATTGTAGTGGTGTCATGGGGAGGAGCGCCTGTAGTTATGCCCCGGGGATGTAGCCATATCGGTGAACTTCGTTAACAAATGTCGGTGCCGTGCCTTGTGTGATTGCTTGATCCTCAGATGATCGAGGAAGTGCCTCGGATTTATTCTAACACACGTAAGTGTTCCGACTGATTTATTTTGTTTCGCGAACTTCATTCGCGCCTGACGACCGAGTGATTTCTTGACTGCAGCGCCGACACTTCAACCGCATCTCTTGACCCGAAGGTCCCGGAGAAGAGCCAAGTGGAGGCGGACGCGACATCCTCCAAAGGTACTTGGCAATCCTGTCTTGTTTAAATTCCGAATGATTCGTTCGTCAGTTTTCTCATATCCGAATGACTGTAGTGCTGACTAAAGTGATCGAGATCCAGGAGGACGACAAGGCGGCTATGTCGAATCTCCCAATGGACACGGATGTCGTGATGCAAGATGCTCCATCCAGCCGAATGCCTTGGGTCTCTCCCATCAAGGTCCTCACCAAGACCATTGGTCCGAGTGGCGCGCCGAGGGCTAGCGTCGCACTCAAAGTCACAACACCTGCCCCTTCACCAGCCCCTGCCACGGCCAACCTGTTTGCACTGTATCGGACCCCTGAGGACCAAGTGGGCGCGAGCAAGGAGGCTCTAATCTAGGTGGAACTGATGAACAACCGTCTGAAGGAGGCATACGATGCCAGCGAGGCCTTGAGGACCAATGTCCGGGTAAGTACTATTGTAAGTACCAATTTCAGTTGGAGTCTTTTGGTCTTTATGCATGAATTGCTTTATGATTTTTGTTTCCGAGTGGGTTTGCGCGGGGCACACCCACTGGGTGTTGTCTGATTCCAGTGGGGGCACGCCGAGTGCACCCACTGGGTGTAGTCCCCGATACTGTCCTCGACTAAACTAGTCGGCGGGAGCCTTAGAACTTTTACATCTTGGTGTAATGGATATCTCCACAGTGACCACGGCTCGTGGGATGCTTCTTGCTGAACTTGTGTAAGTAGCGCATACCCACCTTGCCGAAGTAGTCGAATGAGCTTGTGGAAGTAGCTTATACCCACCTTGCCAAACTAGTCGAGTGAGCTTGTGGAAGTAGCGCATATCCACCTTTCCGAAGTAGTTAGGGCGGCATTGATACCCGACCCTCTGTTACCTTCTAGTGGCGGTGCGCTGAACGCATCCACTAGGTGTAGTTCCCGAGATTGTCGTCGACTGAATCAGTCGGCGGGAGTCTTAGAGTTTTTTTGCACGTATGATATTGCTTCTCGCTAGGCTGACCGAGTGATTGTTTCCATTGGGTGCGACTGACAGAACTTCATTGTTTCCATCTCTTCCCATTGACAGATTGCTTCTGAGCTCGGGGCTCGGTACAATGCACTAGAGAAGGAGGTGATGGACTTTCAGACGAACCTAGAGGCCGAGAAGCTGTAGACTGCGCGCCTCGAACAAGAAAAGCGCTCATCAGAAGGTAAGCATCCCAATTGACTAGTTTCACCAATTATCTTCCCATAAAATCTGACTTAATTTTCCTTATCAGATGTTTGTAGTGAAAACCTTCAACTTGTAAAGAGGCTCGGGACTTCTATTTCTTTAGAAACCATGAAGCAGACTCTCGAGAACAAGGACACCGAGCTGGCGTCAGCGTGGAAGGAGGCCAAGTCCAAGACCATGGAGGCCGAGGAGAAACCCAAGACCGTCGGGAAGCTTGAGGAGGACAACAAGGTCCTAAAGATTGCTGACGAGAAGTCAACGGCGGAGATTTCAGAGCTGAAGAAGCATTACGCCGACTGGGAGAACAAGTACAATGCTCAGTCCGTCGTTATCAAGGCGGAGAAGAAGAAGCTGGACGCTCCCTCCATTAAGGAAATTGAGTTGGAGCAGTACATTGAGGAGTTTGGCAAGGAGATGGGCGAGAGGCTCAAGGGTAAGTCATCTATCCGAGTGACCATAGTTTTGTCTTGGCGCCTTTTCTTTGCTTTTGATCCCCGCCGCATTTTTGTGGTCAGACTTCTACATCAACGTCGAGACAGAGACTGGGAGGATTGAACATGAGCTGGATCCCACTCAGCTGCTCCGAAGGGACAGCTCATCTTTAGCCCTCCTTCGGCTAGACGAGCGCATTGAGCACGCTATGGGCTATATCATTTGGCTGCGCTTCGCCATCGCAAAGACCGACGAGGAGTTGATGCCCGAGGAGGAGCTCCTGAACGACCTGGAGTTGATCATGGTTTGCCTGAATGACATTCCCAGTAGAGTGTAGTCGTGGAAAAAGTCTGCGGCTCGATGCGGCGCGGGCGTCGCACTCTCCCTCCTCTGAGTCCATTGCAAGGACGTGCATGAGGAGAAACTAAAGTCCCTCAAGGTCATCAACAGTTAGAAGGCCAAGTTCGAGGACTTCATGGAGACGTTCATCGAGGCCGCCACTCGGATCGCCGACGGCATCGACCTGGACACCTTCGTCGAAGCTGGTGCTCCTTCGTCCGCAGAGTGATCCTTTGAAAAAACTTTAAGTCTTTACAGAATTTGCATTAGAATGCCGAGTGGTTAATGTAACCGCTTAAACTTTATTTGAGCCCTGGGCTCCTGCTACTCGAACTTTTGCTTTTGATCAATTCATAGTCTGTTGGTTTGCTTTCATCCGAATGATGAATGTTTGTTGAGTTTATTTGCCTTAGGCGATCTCTGGATCGTAGCCAAGCCTCCGAGTGTGGATGATGTCCTCACTCGGTGTATTTTTTAACTTGGGCGATTTTTGGAGCGCAGCTAAGCCCTCGAATGTGGATGATGTCCTCACTCGGAGTGTTTTTTTAACTAAGGCGATTTCTGGATCGCAGCTAAGCCCCCGAGTGTGGATGATGTCCTCACTCGGAGTGATTTTTAACTTAGGCGATTTCTGGATCGCAGCTAAGCCCCCGAGTGTGGACGATGTCCTCACTCGGAGTGTTTTTAACTTAGGCGATTTCTGGATCGCAGCTAAGCCCCCAGGTGTGGACGATGTCCTCACTCGGAGTGTTTTTTAACTTAGTCGATTTCTGGATCGCAGCTAAGCCCCCGGGTGTGGATGATGTCCTCACTCGAAGTATTTTTTTAACTTAGGCGATTTCTGTATCGCAGCTAAGCCCCCGAGTGTGGATGATGTCCTCACTCGGAGTGCTTTTAACTTAGGCGATTTCTGGATCACAGCTAAGCCCCTGAGTGTGGATGATGTCCTCAATCGGAGTATTTTTTTACTTAGGCGATTTCTGGAGCTAAGCCCTCGAGTGTGGACGTTGACGTCACTCGGAGTGTTTTTTAACTTAGGCGATTTCTGGATCACATCTAAGCCCCCGAGTGTGGATGATGTCCTCACTCGGAGTATTTTTTTAACTTAGGTGATTTCTGGATCGGAGCTAAGCCCTTCACCCACTGGGGGCATGCATAAGTTTGTGAGTGTTGGAAATCATCAGAGTGAAAAAAGATTTTTTTTTGACCAAATTTGATGAAATACAGGAAAAGTAAGACTTTTATTCATCGAGATTCACTCGGAAACTATCACAATAAGGAAAATTTTAACCTAAGTAAAGAATTTGTGGAGCAGGTCCGTGTTCCAAGCTCAGGGCTCTTCTCTATCTTCTTCGAAATCATAGGACCGGCAGGCTCCATTATTCAGGACCTTTGATATCGCAAAGGGCCCTTGCCACGGGGGCGCTAGCTTGTGAGGCTTCTGTTGGTCCAATTGGAGGATGAGGTCACCTTCTTGAAAGGCGCGACCTCTAACCTGCCTATCATGGTACCACCTCAAGTCCAACTTATGCTCAACGAACGCTTCCGCAAGGAACCTTCTTTTAGCCAAGTCTCTAAACCTCTGCTATTCCTAAAATTCCTTCCATTTATCATCATGATTTTTTGAGCCGTATTCTTGCGCTTCAACGCACTGTCGATGTGGGATAAACCTTCCGCTTCCATTTTTTTTTTGGCTTACACTTCACAATTTCTTGGTCCATATAACCAAGATCCGTGTGCATTTTCGTTTCTGGTTGTAGAGGGTCCGTATACCCCTCTGAAACCGACTCCTCGTCCTCCTAATGTAACACACTAGTGGGCACTAAGTCCTCACACAGACACTCGAGAGCCCCCATCCCTAAAGCATTAATATCATCATCATTCATTGGTTCTAGAACCGCTATCTTACGTAACACCTTCATAACTCTATCAGCTTCTAAGTCAAGCAAGTCATTTAATGATTTAGCAATTTCATTCCCGTTGTTACCCAGTGAAATACCCAAGTTCTTAGCATCGTGAACAATTTCATCATCGGTGAAATGAAGAATAAAGCAACTCATATTAACTGACATACATGTAGTGGCTTCAATGTCACGAAGCTTGGCCACACTCATGGCGCGCCCTAACTGCAGGTCATCAGCATCCGCTTGATCCTGAATTAGGTGACTCACACGCCTGTCACTGGATGTCGGGTCCGGAATCCCGCCAAAGGAGATGATGTCATCCATGGTGGGCGAAGTTGGGGACCGGCTACCTGCCGTGTGCCCAGCTTGGCCCAACGCCGGTGAGGTCTCCGTGCTCGTCCTTGCCGGTGAACATGGGCTCATCATGCGCGGACCGCAAGGTGACATCGATAGTCCCGGAGTAGTCGCCGTAGGAGAGCCCCGTGTAGTGGGGGTGACTGTCTTCATTGCGACACCCCTGCCACCGATCGAAATGGTGAGAGGTGTCCGAACTGGTGTCAACAGCCATTGGCGAACGAGGGAAACCACGACCTCCTATCTAGTCTCCCCCCCAGCCTGAGGTGGTCGCATCGAGGCTCCCTGCTCGCGGCACGATCCTGAAGTCGGCGGACGAGAAGCTGATGGTGAAGCCAATGGCGACAGCGGTGGAAGCTCCTGCTCCACCAGATCCTCCATCTCGGCCCTGACGCCCCAAAGACAACTGGGAGCAGACGAAGATCCAAAAGAACCAAAGTTCAGAGTGTTCATTGGAGTGGATGAGGGGCAGCCCCTTTGTTAGCACTAGCCTCTGTTGGCTTGGCCAACTGCGTAGCCCCTCTCGCATCCCCATCTCTTTGCTCCACACCCTTGCCCTGGTTCCCGTTACCATCATGGCCATCCTCTGTATCCATATCAGTATGCTGAACCAGCCCATGAAAGAAGGTGTTTTCCTCAATCTCGACCTCAAGGTCATAACTATTACCATCATAGGTCCATCTCACTAGGTCCGGAACATGCTCTATACTAACTACGCTGACAAGTAGATGAGCCTGTTGGAAATATGCCCTAGAGGCAATAATAATTTAGTTATTATCATATTTCCTTGTTCATGATAATCGTTTATAATCCATCTATCGACTGGAGCAAGCATCTCGGAGTTGGAATATGCGCTTTGATGAGGTGATCAAAGTTTTTGAGTCTATACAAAGTTTATGAGAAACTTGTAAAGTGAGTGGGAGCACTATAGAATTTCTGATAAGTATATGTGGATGACATATTGTTGATCGGAAATGATGTAGAATTTCTGGAAAGCATAAAGGGCTGTTTGAAAAGGAGTTTTTCAAAGGAAAACTTGGATAGAAGCTACTTAAATATTGGGCATCAGGATCTATAGAGATAGATCAAGACGTCGTCTAAGACTTTCAATGAGTACATACCTTGACAAGATTTTGAAACAGTTCAAAATGGATCAGTCAAAGAAAGAGTTCTTGCCTGATTTGTAAGGTGTGGAGTTGAGTGAGACTCAAAGCTCAACCACGGCAGAAGAAAGAGAAAGGACGAAGGTCGTCCCCTATGCCTTAGCCATAGGCTCTATATAGTATGCCATGTTGTGTACCGCACCTGTGTGTGCCTTGCCATGAGTCTGTCAAGGGGTACAAGAGTGGTCCAGGAGTGGATCACTGGACAGCGGTCAAGATTATCCTTAGTAACTAGAGGACTAAGGAAATATTTCTCGATTATGGAGGTGATAAAGAGTTCGTCATAAAGGGTTACGTCGATGCAAGCTTTGACACCTATCCGGACGACTCTGAGTAGCAGTCAGGATACGTATAGTGGAGCAACCATTTGGAATAGCTCCAAGTGGAGCGTGGTAGCATCTGCAGTATGACATATAGATTTGCAAAGAACACACGGATCTGAATGTTGCAGACCGTTGAACAAAGACCTCTCTTACATGCAAAGCATGATCGAACCCCAGAACTCATTGGGTGTTAGATTCATAACAATGTAAATCACATGGTGATGTGAACTAGATTATTGACTCTAGTGCAAGTGGGAGACTGTTGGAAATATGCCCTAGAGGCAATAATAATTTAGTTATTATCATATTTCCTTGTTCATGATAATCGTTTATTATCCATGCTATAATTGTATTGATTGGAAACTCAAATACATGTGTGGGTACATAGACAACACTGTGTCCCTAGTATGCCTCTAATAGACTACCTCATTGATCAAAGATGGTCAAGGTTTCCTAGCCATAGACATGAGATGTCATTTGATAACAGTATCACATCATTAGGAGAATGATGTGAGGGACAATACCCAAACTATGACATAGCATATGATCGTGTTAGTTTATTGCTATTGTTTTCTGCATGTCAAGTATCTGTTCCTATGACCATGAGATCATGCAACTCACTGACACCGGAGGAATACCTTGTGTGTATCAAACGTCGCAACATAACTGGGTGCCTATAAAGATGCTATACAGGTATCTCCGAAGGTGTCTGTTGAGCTGGCATGGATCAAGACTGGGATTTGTTACTCCGTGTGACGGAGAGGTATCTCAGGGCCCACTCGGTAATACAACATCACAACAAGCCTTGCAAGCAATGTGACTAAAGTGTTAGCCACGGGATCTTGTATTACGGAACGAGTAAAGAGACTTTCCGGTAACGAGATTGAACTAGGTATAGAGATACCGACGATCGAATCTCGGGCAAGTAACATACCGAAGAACAAAGGGAACAACATACGGGATTAACTGAATCCTTGACATAGAGGTTCAACCAATAAAGATCTTTGTAGAATATGTAGGAACCAATATGGGCATCCAGGTCCCGCTATTGGTTATTGACCGTAGAGGTGTCTCGGTCATGTCTACATAGTTCTCGAACCCGCAGGGTCTGCACACTTAAGGTTCGGTGACGTTTCGGTATAGTAGAGTTATGTATGGTGGTGACCGAAGGTTGTTCGGAGTCCCGGATGAGATCCTGGACATCACTAGGAGCTCTGGAATGGTCCGGAGGTAAAGATTGATATATAGGAAGTCCCGTTTTGGTCACCGGAAAAGTTTCGGGTATTTCGGTAGTGTACCGGGAGTGCCGGGAGGGGTACCGGGGACCATCGGGAGGGGTGTCTCGACCCAAAGGGCTTCATGGGCTGTGGGAGGAGTCAAGCCAGCCCTCAGTGGGCTGGCCGAGCCCCCCACTATGGCCCATGCGGCTAGGGGTGGGAAAAACCCAAAGGGGGAAAGGTGGAAAGGGTTTCCAAGTGGAGAGGAGGAATCCTACTCCTAATAGGATTGGAGTAGGACTCCTCCACCTCCTATTTCGGCCAACCCTTGAGGGTTTGAGGCTGCCTCCTCCCCTCCCTCCCTCCTATATATACTAGAGGATTTAGAGGGGAGAGCTAACCGTAATTGCCACGTGCTCCCTCTACTTCATCTAGATCGTTTTCTCCTCTAATCTAGTTTCGGCGGTGCTTAGGCGAAGCCCTGCCGGAATAGTTCCACCACCATCGGCGCCGCGCCGTCGCGCTGCCGGAGAACTCACCTACCTCTCCGCTCCCTCTTGCTGGATCAAGAAGGCGGAGATCGTCATCGAGCTGTATGTGTGCTGAACGCGGAGGTGCCGTCCGTTCGGTACTAGATCGTGATTGGATCGCGGGACGGGTCGTGATTGGATTGCGAGACGGATCGTGATGGGATCGCCGGACGGCTAGCGATTTGGATCGCGAAGACGTTCGACTACATCAACCGCGTTTCTTAACGCTTCCCGCTTAGCGATCTACAAGGGTATGTAGATCCACTCTCCCCCTCGTAGATGCTCATCACCATGGATAGATCTTGCGTGTGCGTAGGAAATTTTTTGTTTCCCATGCAACGTTCCCCAACAGTGGCATCTTGAGCTAGGTCTATGTGTAGATGAGATATCGAGTAGAACACAAAGGAGTTTGTGGGCGTTGATATTCAGATTGCTTCATCGCTTGGTCTTTTCTTGATTCGGCGGTATTGTGGGATGAAGCGGCCCGGACCAACATTTCTCGTACGCTTACGAGAGACCGGTTCCATCAACTGACATGTAACTTCATTGCATAAAGATGGCTGGCGGGTGTCTGTTTCTCCCACTTTAGTCGGATCGGATTTGACAAAGGCGGTCCTTGAGAAGGTTGAATATCAATTTTTGTATCACCGTTGTGGTTTTTGCGTATGTAAGAATTGTTCTTGCTAGATACCCGTAGCAGCCACGTAAAACATGCAACAACAATTAGAGGACGTCTAACTGGTTTTTGCAGGGTATGTTGTGATGTGATATGGCCAATTACATGATGAGATATATGTGATGTATGAGATGATCATGTATTGTATAGAATATCATGACTTGCATGTCAATGAGTACGGCAACCGGCAGGAGCCATAGGGTTGTCTTTAATTATTTTTGCCGTTTTTGCTTTACTTTATCGCTATGAGTTAGCAATAGTCATGGAAGCAACGGTCGGCGCGACAACCTCATGACGACACATTGATGGAGATCATGGTGTTATGCCGGTGACGATGGAGATCATGCCGGTGCTTTGGAGATGGAGATCAAAAGCACAAGTTCATGGCCATATCATGTCACTTATGATTTGCATGTGATGTTAATACTTTTATGCATCTTATTTTGCTTAGGACGACGGTAGCATTATAAGGTGATCCCTCACTTAAATTTCAAGATAAAATTGTGTTCTCCCCGAGTGTGCACCGTTGCGAAAGTTCATCGTTTCGATACACCACGTGATGATAGGGTGTGATAGACTCTACGTTCGCATACAACGGGTGCAAGCCAGTGTTGCACATGTGGAACACTCGGGTTAAACTTGACGAGCCTAGCATGTACAGACATGGCCTCGGAACACAAGAGACCGAAAGGTCGAACATGAGTCATATAGTAGATATGATCAACATGAAGATGTTCACCATTGAAACCACCTCAACTCACGTGATGATAGGACTTGAGTTGGTGGATTTGGATCATGTGACACTCGAATGAACGGAGGGATGTCAATTTGAGTGGGAGTTTTTAAGTAATATGATTAACTAAACTTATTATCATGAACATAGTCAAAATGTCTTTGCAAATTATGTTGTAGATTACTAGCTCACGCTGTAGCTCCCTTGAATTTTTATATGTTCCTAGAGAAATAGAGTTGAAAGATGATGGTAGCAATAATGCGGACTGGGTCCGTGATCTGAGGATTGTCCTCATTATTGCACAGAAGGCTTATGTCCTTAATGCACCGCTCGGTGCACCACCCCCTCTAGCGTCGTCTGTAGATGTTGTGAATATCTGACAGGCACGTTCTGATGACTACTTGATAGTTCAGTGCGTCATGCATTACGGCTTAGAATTGAGGCTCCAAAACATTTTGAACGTCACGGAACATATGAGATGTTCTAAGAGCTGAAATTGGGATCTCAGGCTCGTGCCCGTGTTGAGAGGTATGAGACCTCCAACAAGATTCTTTGCCTGCAAGATGAAGGAGAATAGCTCAATCGTTGAGCATGTGCTCAGATTGTCTGGGTGCTACAATCGCTTGAATCGAGTGGGAGTTGATCTTCCAGATAAGATAGTGATTGATATAGTTCTCCAAGTCACTGTGACCAAGCTACTAGAGCTTCGTGATGAACTATAAAATGCCAGGGATGGAAATAATGATCCCTGAGCTATTCGCGATGTTTGACACCGCGAAGGTAGAAATCAAGAAGGAGCATCAAGTATTGATGGTTAGTAAAACCACTAGTTTCGACAAGGGTAAGGAGGGAAACTTCATGGATGGCAAGTCAGTTGCCGCTCCAGTGAAGAAACCCAAGGTTGAACCCAAACCCGAGACTAAGTGCTTATATTATGAGGAGAACGGTCGATGAAGCGGAACAACCCTAGATACTTGGTAGATAAGAAGGCTGGCAACGTCGACAGAAGTATATTTGATATACGTGTTATTGATGTGTACCTTACTAGTACTCCTAGTAGCACCTGGGTATTAGATACCGGTTCAGTTGCTAAATGTTAGTAACTCGAAATAAAAGCTACGGAATAAACGGAGGCTAGCTAAGGGTGAGGTGACGATGAGTGTTGGAAGTGTTTCCAAGGTTGATGTGATCACCATCGCACGCTCTCTCTACCTTCGAGATTAGTGATGAACCTAAATAAATGTTATTTGGTGTTTGCGTTGAGCATAAACGTGATTAGATCATGTTTATTGCAATATGGCTATTCATTTAAGTTAGAGAATAATGGTTATTCTGTTTACATGAATAAAACCTTCAATGGTCATGCACCCAATGAGAATGGTTTATTGAATCTTGATCGTAGTGATACACATGTTCATAATATTGATGCCAAAAGATACAAAGTTAATAATGATAGTACCACATACTTGTGGCACTTCCGCTAAATGTCATATTGGTGTAAAACGCATGAAGAAACTCCATGCTGATGGATCTTTGGACTCATTCGATTTCGAATCGGTTGAGACATGCGGACCATGCCTCATGGGCAAGATGACTAAGACCCCATTTTCCGGTATGATGGAGTGGGCAAGTAACTTATTGGAAATGATACATGTTGATCTATTCGGTCCAATGAGTGTTGTAGCGTGCGGTGGATATCATTATTTTCCTACCTTCACTGATGATTTGAGTAGATATGGGGATATTTACTTAATGAAACACAAGTCTGTAACATTTGAAAAGTTCAAACAAAATCAGAGTGAAGTTTGAGATCATCGTGACAAGAAGATAAAATGACTACGATACGATCGTGGAGGTGAATATCTGAGTTACGAGTTTGGTATACAACTTAAGACAATGTGGAAGTTGTTTCACAACTCACGTCACCTGGAACACCATAGTGTGATGGTGTGTCCGAACGTCGTAGTCGTGCTCTATTGGATATGGTGCGAACTATGATGTCTCTTATCAATTTGCCACTATCGTTTTGGGGTTATGCATTAGAGACAACTACATTCACTTTAAAAGGGGCACCATCTAAGTCCGTTGAGATGACACCGTATGAATTTTGGTTTAGAGGAAACCTAAGCTGTCATTTCTTAATGTTTGGGGCTGTGACGCTTATGTGAAAAAGGGTTTTCACCTAATGAGCTCGAACCCAAAGCGGACAAATGCATCTTCATAAAATACCCTAACGTAACAGTTGGGTAAACCTTCTATCTTAGATCCAAGCACAAAGTGTTTGTTGCTAAAACGGGTCCTTTCTCGAGAAAGAGTTTCTCTCGAAAGAATTGAGTGGGAGGAAGATAGAACTTGATGAGGTTGTTGAACCTTTGTTTCAACCAGAGAGTAGCGCAGCGCAGAAAGTTGTTTATGTGGAGCCTACATTAGTTGAAGAGGAAGTTAATGATGTTGATCATGAAACTTCGGATCAAGTTACTATCGAACCTCGTAGGTCGACAAGGACGTGTACTGCTCTTGAGTGGTACGGCAACCCTGTCTTAGAGGTCATGTTGTTGGACAACGATGAACCTACGAGCTATGGAGAAGCGATGATGGGCCTGGATTCCGAGAATTGGTTAGAGGCCATGAAATCCGAGATGGGATCCATGTATGAAAACAAAGTATGGGCTTTGGAAGTATTACTTGAAGGGCGAAAGGCCATTCAGAACAAATGGATCTTCAAAAGGAAGACGGACGCGGACGGTAGTATCACCGTCTATAAAGCTCGACTTGTGGCAAAGGGTTTTTCACAAGTTGAAGGAGTTGACTACGATGAGACTTTCTCACCCGTAGCGATGCTAAAGTCTGTTGGAATTATGTTAGTAGGTGCTGCATTTTTCGATTAGGAAATCTGGCAGATGGATGTCAAAACATCGTTTCCTTAACGGTATCCGTGAGGAAAGGTTGTATGTGATACAACCGGAAGGTTTTGTCAGTCCTAAGGATGCTAAAATGTATGCAAACTCCAGCGATCCATCTATCGACTGGAGCAAGCATCTCGGAGTTGGAATATGCGCTTTGATGAGGTGATCAAAGTTTTTGAGTCTATACAAAGTTTATGAGAAACTTGTAAAGTGAGTGGGAGCACTATAGAATTTCTGATAAGTATATGTGGATGACATATTGTTGATCGGAAATGATGTAGAATTTCTGGAAAGCATAAAGGGCTGTTTGAAAAGGAGTTTTTCAAAGGAAAACTTGGATAGAAGCTACTTAAATATTGGGCATCAGGATCTATAGAGATAGATCAAGACGTCGTCTAAGACTTTCAATGAGTACATACCTTGACAAGATTTTGAAACAGTTCAAAATGGATCAGTCAAAGAAAGAGTTCTTGCCTGATTTGTAAGGTGTGGAGTTGAGTGAGACTCAAAGCTCAACCACGGCAGAAGAAAGAGAAAGGACGAAGGTCGTCCCCTATGCCTTAGCCATAGGCTCTATATAGTATGCCATGTTGTGTACCGCACCTGTGTGTGCCTTGCCATGAGTCTGTCAAGGGGTACAAGAGTGGTCCAGGAGTGGATCACTGGACAGCGGTCAAGATTATCCTTAGTAACTAGAGGACTAAGGAAATATTTCTCGATTATGGAGGTGATAAAGAGTTCGTCATAAAGGGTTACGTCGATGCAAGCTTTGACACCTATCCGGACGACTCTGAGTAGCAGTCAGGATACGTATAGTGGAGCAACCATTTGGAATAGCTCCAAGTGGAGCGTGGTAGCATCTGCAGTATGACATATAGATTTGCAAAGAACACACGGATCTGAATGTTGCAGACCGTTGAACAAAGACCTCTCTTACATGCAAAGCATGATCGAACCCCAGAACTCATTGGGTGTTAGATTCATAACAATGTAAATCACATGGTGATGTGAACTAGATTATTGACTCTAGTGCAAGTGGGAGACTGTTGGAAATATGCCCTAGAGGCAATAATAATTTAGTTATTATCATATTTCCTTGTTCATGATAATCGTTTATTATCCATGCTATAATTGTATTGATTGGAAACTCAAATACATGTGTGGGTACATAGACAACACTGTGTCCCTAGTATGCCTCTAATAGACTAGCTCGTTGATCAAAGATAGTCAAGGTTTCCTAGCCATAGACATGAGATGTCATTTGATAACGGGATCACATCATTAGGAGAATGATGTGATGGACAAGACCCAAACTATGAACATAGCATATGATCGTGTCAGCTTATTGCTATTGTTTTCTGCATGTCAAGTATATGTTCCTATGACCATGAGATCATGCAACTCACTGACACCGGAGGAATACCTTATGTGTATCAAACGTCGCAACGTAACTGGGTGACTATAAATATGCTCTACAGGTATCTCCGAAGGTGTCTGTTGAGCTGGCATGGATCAAGACTGGGATTTGTTACTCCGTGTGACGGAGAGGTATCTCAGGGCCCACTCGGTAATACAACATCACAACAAGCCTTGCAGGCAATGTGACTAAAGTGTTAGCCACGGGATCTTGTATTACGGAACGAGTAAAGAGACTTGCCGGTAACGAGATTGAACTAGGTATAGAGATACCGACGATCGAATCTCGGGCAAGTAACATACCGAAGAACAAAGGGAACAGCATACGGGATTAACTGAATCCTTGACATAGAGGTTCAACCAATAAAGATCTTTGTAGAATATGTAGGAACCAATATGGGCATCCAGGTCCCGCTATTGGTTATTGACCGTAGAGGTGTCTCGGTCATGTTACATAGTTCTCGAACCCGCAGGGTCTGCACACTTAAGGTTCGGTGACGTTTCGGTATAGTAGAGTTATGTATGGTGGTGACCGAAGGTTGTTCGGAGTCCCGGATAAGATCCTGGACGTCACGAGGAGCTCCGGAATGGTCCGGAGGTAAAGATTGATATATAGGAAGTCCCGTTTTGGTCACCGGAAAAGTTTCGGGTATTTCGGTAGTGTACCGGGAGTGCCGGGAGGGGTACCGGGGACCATCGGGAGGGGTGTCTCGACCCAAAGGGCCTCATGGGCTGTGGGAGGAGTCAAGCCAGCCCTTAGTGGGCTGGCCGAGCCCCCCACTAAGGCCCATGCGGCTAGGGGTGGGAAAAACCCAAAGGGGGAAAGTTGGAAAGGGTTTCCAAGTGGAGAGGAGGAATCCTACTCCTAATAGGATTGGAGTAGGACTCCTCCACCTCCTATTTCGGCCAACCCTTGAGGGTTTGAGGCTGCCTCCTCCCCTCCCTCCCTCCTATATATACTAGAGGATTTAGAGGGGAGAGCTAACCCTAATTGCCACGTGCTCCCTCTACTTCATCTAGATAGTTTTCTCCTCTAATCTAGTTTCGGTGGTGCTTAGGCGAAGCCCTGCCGGAATAGTTCCACCACCATCGCCGCCGCACCGTCGCGCTGCCGGAGAACTCACCTACCTCTCCGCTCCCTCTTGCTGGATCAAGAAGGCGGAGATCTTCATCGAGCTGTACGTATGTTGAACGCGGAGGTGCCGTCCGTTCGGTACTAGATCGTGATTGGATCGCGGGACGGATCGTGATTGGATCGCGAGACGGATCGTGATGGGATCGCGGGACGGCTAGCGATTTGGATCGCGAAGACGTTCGACTACATCAACCGCGTTTCTTAACGCTTCCCGCTTAGCGATCTACAAGGGTATGTAGATCCACTCTCCCCCTCGTAGATGCTCATCACCATGGATAGATCTTGCGTGTGCGTAGGAAAATTTTTGTTTCCCATGCAACGTTCCCCAACAGAGCCATGCCCTGAGCGCGAGTGAATGCCATATCCACCTGCTCCGTCTTACCTGTTAGCGAGCCCAGACTCCATGGCACCAAAAAATTGTTCAGTGGCGTATGCGGTGCCCCTGAGAATCTGACCCAAATCTATGGACGCGGTGTCCCCTCTGGTTCCTTCTTGGTCCATGCATCAAACTCAAGAATACACGTACTGTTAGGAACCCTGCTCATCCCTAACTTCAGAAGACAAGCTAGATCCTCCTTAGTGGAGAATTTTACCCTGTAGACCTGATCGTCGAGTCTCACTGGAGACCACTGGAAGTTGGTTGAGACCAGCTCCCGAAGCCTCTGCACAACCTGTTCCATCGTCATCGATCCTCGGGTCACCTTCACCACACCAGTTCTGGAACTCTCCAAACTCGATGCAGTCGATGTAGAGCGAGGTGATACAAAGAATATCAGCTCGGGGTAGCACACCCCATAGATCCTGACCACCGGCGTCGGTCCGAGTAGTAATGGGCACAGTGCATTCAGCCACAAAATGTCATGGTCCACCAGCATCTAGTATGATGGTGGCCTCTTTGGTGTGACCTTGATACATTCCTGACACACCTTTGGGGATGTTCTTCCACTTCCAATGCATGCAATCAATTGATCCGAGCATTCCTAGAAACCCTCTGGCCTCTTCAATAGCCAACAACTTCTCAGTGTCCCATGCATTTCATTTTCTCAGATACTCAACTTCAAACACCTGCACCACAACACGGGCAAAATTGACAGTAGCCTTCGGGCATGTGCTCTCCCCCATCCTGACCATCTCACCAACGACATTTGCAGCAGTATCAAGTACAAGCATTCTCAAAGCGGCCGTGCTTGGCAGAGAAAGAGACTTGGCTGTGGCAATCCCTTATGAGCTTGAAGTAGTCATCGTGTGCCTCCACTCCGTCCATAATGCGCAAAAACAATGGTTTTCGCATGCGAAAACCACGAAAACCACGATGAAATCATGGATCATCCGAAAAATTTGGGTTCGGAGTAAAGTAGTCCTTCTACAGTAGCTTTGCTTCGGAGACCCTATCCCGATTGATCACTCGTCCCCCTTTGATTGAGCCCTTGTAATTGAGAATATACTCCACTTGTCGGTCCATTTCCTCTTGCATGCTCATGAGCATGATCATGTCCACTTCTTCGTCCGAATTTGAGGAATAAAAGAAATCATCTTGAATCATTTGATCAAGCTCCGTCGGTCCATACTTCTCGTCGGACGAAGCATCAGAATCCATCGTTTTCCCTAATAAAATCACGAAAAATCCGGTCAGACAATGTGTCGAACACACCAAGCGCAAGGCGGAACCAGAGAGTTGTCGGACGTACCGCGGTGGCTTTCGGGTCGGCGATAACATCCCCCGCGGCGAGGACTGGAGAGAGGAGTGCTCTGCGGGAGCTGGCGGGATATAGGCCAGGAACGGCTGTAGAGCTCGCGCGACGGCGGAGCTGCGAGACGGACGACGCAGAGGAGGAAGAAGAGAGGAAAGAGCAAATAGACCTGACAGCTCTGGGGGTGGATTTGGTGCAATTTGCGATGGGGTCGGGTTGTCGTGTCCGACGTGGCGGGCGTGCCCGGGCGCGCTCGGGGGACCCCATATCCGCCCCATATTTGGGCTGGATATGAGGCGTGCCGGTGAGCCGGGCCTTTGAGGCCCGTTTGAGGCACCCAGCTGGGTCGAAATTTCATGACTGGTCAGTGACCGGGCGGCCTGTCCGAGCGTTTGAGGAGGGTTTAGGACGCCCGGCTGTAGATGCTCTTACAGAAGAGAAATGGTACGCTGTTGTTTCTTCTTTGATTCTTCCTCCGTTTAGCAATATGAGGTATACTATTAGCTTTTCCATGAGTCAAATTTTTGCATGTTTGTCTGAGTTTTTAGAAGAAAAGAAATAACATCAATAATAGTATACCAAATTTGTATCATTATATCCGTCTATTTTGTATTATCAACGTTGATATTTTTATTCTAGAATCCTGGTCAAACATACGTACATTTGATTTTTCATGAAAATTTATGCATCTTATTTTCTGGAACGGATGGAGTAATGAAAATGTCACACACTGCTAATTTGCTATCATATTTACAAATGCTGTCAGGAAGTTGGTCGATGCAAGGATATCTGCAAGACTAACGTTTGAGTTTGAAACACGTGTAGGGCGCCCATAAACGAAAGCCCACTTAACTTTTTCATGGGCCTCTTGTTCGTGGCCATTAACAACTCCAACACACTCTGCAATGTTGTACTACTAATTAATCCCTCCGTTTCTAAATATAAGTCTTTCAAAGATTCCATTACAAACTATATATGGATGTATATAAACATACTTTAGAATGTGGATTCGTTCATTTTATTTTGTATGTAGTCCGTAGTGAAATCTTTTAAAAAACTTATATTTACAAACGAAGAGATAGCAACAAGGTACCCAAACGAGTTTTATACTCGTACAAGATTTCATTTGCTCTGCATTCTTCAGTTCGCTGATGATGCCATTGACGTGTGGTAGATCTGAACGATCCCCTCCCTCCCCGCAGTCGGTAAGCCGCTGTCATCCACACGAACAATTAATCAGTACGTAGCAGAACCCTGCAAAGACACGATGATTCACGATGCCGACTGTCTCTGACAGAGGCCGAGCGAAGGACCGACCGATCCGCCTCATGATCCAGTGACAGAGCCACCATCGGAGGCTAAGTGCACTCTGGCACGCGACAGTGAGAGTGAGGCTAATCACGACGGATGCATTGCGTTGGAGGGACGGATGTGATGCGCGATGGATCCCTAACTGAAACTTTCGGCTTGAAACGAAACGAGAGCTTTTACAACGCATGGTGGCATGCATGCTCTGACTCCCACTGAACCTGCATGCACTGTGTGCACTGCGTGCCCCTTTGACCGATGCATTGTACCACTACCATCATCCTCGCATTGGGATCTATTCTACTCTATACAGGCTTTGCTTCAATTATTATCCTAGTACTACGACAAGTCGAGTTCATGCTCCACATATGATTGTGGCATCCAAGAGAAGGAGCTCAAGTAGGAGTTAACGAATGGGCAGCATCAAATATGAGTGTCCGTGTGGTTATGTGCTTTTCTGAACTCAGGGGCGAATCATCGACCTGATTAGTTTCCTGAACCAGGCATTTGTTGAACAGATGGAGCAACTTCTAGGTGTCTTCCACTTTCTCTGAACAACATAAGTTTCGAACGAACTGTTGAGGGCAGTGAAAAGTGCAGAGAGATGCTGCTGGTAAAGCAGTAGTGCCATGTACACTGGCACGTAGTTTCTGTATCTCATGTCTCATGTGTATGTTCTGGCGCTCAAGACTGGACTCGATCGACCCCCCTGCCAGACGGCAAGCGAACAGGCGATCTCAGAAATCTCGGCAGGGTTGCAGTGAAACTATTTGTGCAAAAGTTTGCATCCTGACACGATTAGAAACTCCGGAACAGAATAGAGGGGGCGATGCATAGAGTCCTAGAGCACAGCAGAAATGCTGAGCAGATGCAGAAATATAGAAAAGAGAAGGACATTGTGTAACCTACCCTGAAGATGGGTCGACCGAATGACGGTGGCGGCGGCGGCTTTTGAAGCGTGCACATGCGGTGGATGCTAAGGGTCTGCTGGACCGGTTTGTGCTCCTGGCTCGTTGACGGGCAACTTGGCGTTGCCTCCGGATCTAGATGGTGGGGCTTCGATATGAGGTCAGGTCACATGGATCCAATATATGGTCACCCCTGTTATCGAGCTTGTAGGGTAGTGACAATTGTTGCAATGAAAGGTGGCTTTGCGTTGATCGATGCAAAGGCTGAGTGTGTCAACCTCCTTTAAAAAAACAAAACTCTGAACGAGATCTGTGTACATGCCCAGGATCAATGTACTATCATATCTATCCTTCGCCTCTAGATAGGGAGCATCCATTTGATAGCCACGACACAATAGTACGCCGCCGTGGTTCTTGCATGTCGTGCGTCATCCATACGAACCAACCTGATCGACATTGCTTCATGCTCTTTCAGGGTGGCACAGGGCAGGGGTCGATGTTTTGAGGCGCTCTTTCCCTCCATACTACAATATGTGGTGCTCGTTGCTTGCATGTGCGTGTATGCACTTTGATCTTTTAGTAGTGCCTCATCCATGGGTTTCTGAAATGAAATATGTGCATATGTTTTTTTAACTACAAACCATAGAACTACTGATACAAAGAGGTGAAGAAGAAAAAAAAATATGAAAGAACAAAGAAAAAATCCAACTCGTGGAAACATGATTACTAAATCAGAACTTCTCTATCATCCACTGTTCAAACAAAGTGGAGTATTTGTCCTTGATTTTGTGAGGAAGGAGCTGAAGATCGTATCTGAGTAAAAACCTCCAACTATGGACTAAAGGGGGGATGATTCTGAACACCTTGCCATTTCGTTGGAGCCAAATATTCTAGCAGCCTAACATGACAATTTCCGTGGCAAAAGGGTTTGGTAGATGAACCATTGTAAGTCGGACTTCCTCATACACACATGTACCTCTGTTTTTGGCTGGAGCAAGAGAAACCAGCAGGTCAGAGCAAAATGGCAATCCCAGAGCATGTGCATCGGCATTTCTTTTGCTTGTTGACTGCAAGAAGGACAAAAGGGTCATCCAGATGCATACCCTTGTGCTGAAGCAAACTCTCTCAACCAGGAAAAAAAACTTGGGTTTAAGCCTACTATAGCTTGCCCAGATGTCCTTGAAGATAATGTGACAATCAGATGGCCCTGTAAATGCTTGTACATCTTCATGGATGATTATTTTCTGGTGTGTCCAAAACACCGCCATCTATCATGCTGAGTAGGGTTCAAGGTAGGGATTGAGGCATTGTGCTGGATCAATTAGTCATGAGTTTGACTGGGTAAGGGTAGATAAAAGTGTTTATTTTAATTGTCTAGAGAAACTTAGTTGAAGGGTGAACGAGATTATGCCAAAAATTTGTGTTGTATATCTTACGTCAATGGTGAATCTACTAGGAGGCTTTAACAGTCTCAAGCCCCCCCCCCCCCCATCCAGCCCAACAAATTTAGTTTTTACCTAGTTTCAAGGCCCATTCAAGACACTTGTCGGCCCAGCCCAATGCATATTTGAATACCTAGGCAACCCAGCCCCCCCTCTATTTTTTTCTAGATTCGCCACTATCTTACATGGTGCTTCAGCTCCTTGCTGATGCCATGGCCCTGCTGCTATATGCACGTGTATGTATGTAAATGTGGCTTCATCACCTTTCTTGATGTTATGTTGTGGACTCCGCTAGGCAATGAACGATCCACCAGAGTTTCGTCTATGAGTTTGTTACCGTATTTAATGGCAACACCAAAATGAAATATTATTCGTCTTTCTCTTGAATAAGTGTGCATGTAGTAAATACCTGGAACTGATCACAAGAGCTCGAAAGAGACAACTATCAGAGATTCATAGTTCCTAAAATTAAGCCACATAGAAACCCTATACTTGATCATTTATTTGGCATAATCCTCTTCACGTGACAACCAAAGTTCCAATGAAAAATGATTGAAATAAAGTGGTTGAGAGCCTTGATAAGGAGACATCTGTGGGTATGTTTATGAGGACTCTAGCATCATGATTATGTTTACACGCCTTTCACTCTCGGATTTACGATTTCATGGCTCTATCTAAGAAAAGAAAACTTTTTCGTGCATTCCCGACAAGCAAGTGTTAACTAGAGAAAATAGAATTGAGTGTTGCAAAGTTGTTTTATCTAATAGATCAAAAACTTTGAGTTAATTATATCTGCTTCAGTAACACTTGCATAATAGCCATGTTACCGCTACATCTATGCTAAGTTTTCAGGTCAAGAAGCGGAGGGCTATCTAGGCGTACCATCGTAAGTGAACCAAAACCTTCTCGTTATTTTGGTTTAAACAACTGAGTTTCTTATGATTTGGATTTCTCTCTATATTGCTCGGGGACGATCAAGTTTAAGCGTGGAGGAGTTACTGAGTGGTATATTTACACTCCTCTACCCTTTGTTTAAACCGACACATTTCATTAAAACCAAGATATTCGCTCCTATATTGCCACTAATGATTAATGAATTCAAATGATTCCACAAATCCTCTCTTTATTATGTATCTACATGAAATGAGCTAAACATGGACGAAATCAAGCCAATACTAGGAAAGAAGTAAAGGAGGAGATAGAGGAAATCAGAAGAGGGCGTGCCAGGCTAAACAGAGTAAAAGATGATGTTTCATATGACCGCGACCGCTCGTATGAGCTTTCGTATGGCATGGAAAGTGAGGCCTCTCGTCCACCTGACTAACTATTATAAAGGGGGCAAGGCCAAAATGTCAACATAACA
Organism: Elymus sibiricus; assembly: GCA_039707655.1. Lineage (NCBI taxonomy): Eukaryota > Viridiplantae > Streptophyta > Magnoliopsida > Poales > Poaceae > Elymus > Elymus sibiricus. Next base: position 155,450,413 of record CM077669.1, read on the forward strand.
TCCGGGAGCGAAGCCAAAACAGAGTCATCTTCATCCTTCTCCATCAACCCTAGCCGCCGTCATTTCCATCTCCGTAGATGCCATCACCACCATAGTTCTTCCTCCACTAGATCATAATTATAATCGTGTATCTCCATGACGTGTTCTTCATGTGATTTGATCTCCATGTGTGAGTAGTTCGGTAAGGTATGGGTTGAGGCAAGCGCCTTGCAACCCTTTGTATTTGTTGTGGGGATCAATGGAAGGGTTTTGAATTAACGTCCCGTATATGTGAAATAAAATTGTTTCGTAGATGTATTTTGTCTTGTTCGTGTTCTTCCTCCCTCCAGGTACCCAGGATCATGGAGAGCGAGCCAGGGAGAGACTAAGGGCACGGAGATCGTAGAATGTGTTGGAAATATGCCCAATAGGCAATAATAAATTGGTTATTATCGTATTTCCTTGTTCATGGTAATCTTCTATTATCCATGCTAGAATTGTATTGACCGGAAACTCAAATACATGTGTGGATTCATAGACAACACCGTATCCCTAGTAAGCCTCTACTAGACTAGCTCGTTGATCAAAGATGGTTAAGGTTTCCTAACCATAGACATGATTTGTCATTTGATAACGGGATCACATCATTAGGAGAATGATGTGATTGACAAGACCCAACCGTAAGCTTAGCATTTGATCGTATCACTTAAGTTTATTGCAAGTGCTTTCTTCATGTCAAGTATCTGTTCCTAAGACCAATAGATCATGAAACTCCCGGATACCGGAGGAATACCTTGTGTGCTATCAAACGTCACTTCGTAACTGGGTGATCATAAAGGTTCTCTACAGGTATCGCCAAAGGTGTCTGTTGGGTTGGCATGGATCGAGACCGGAATTTGTCACTCCGTATGACGGAGAGGTATCTCCGGGCCCTCTCAGTAATACAAATCACAAGAAGCTTGCAAGCGATGTGAATAATGAGTTAGTCACAGGATTTTGTATTACAGAACGAGTAAAGAGACATGCTGGTTACGAGATTGAACTAGGTATGCAGATATCGATGATCGAATCTCGGGCAAGTAATATACCAATGGACAAAGGGAACTGCATACCAGATTGAGTGAATCCTTGACATCGTGGTTCGACCGATAAATATCTTCGCGAAATACTTAGGAACCAATATGGGCATCCAAGTCCCACTATTGGTTATTGATCAGAGAGGTGTCTCGGTCATGTTTACATGATTCTCTAACCCGTAGGGTCGCACGCTTAACGTTTGGTAGCGTTAGGGTAATGTTGAGATATTCATAGTGGAAAGTATGAAAGTAGTTCAGAGTCCTGGATAGGATCCGTGACATCACGAGGAGCTCCGTAATGGTCCGGAGGTAAAGATTTATATATGGGAAGTCATATTCAGGGTTCCAGAAAAGTTTAGGAATTTTTCGGTAGAGTACCAGGAAGGTTCTAGATGATTTTGTGGGTTCCACCGTGGGGCCCAACAACCCGGGAAGGGCCCACATGGACCGAGGGGTGGGGCTATATCCCACATGGGCTGCGCACCATTCCCCAAGGCACACATCGTTTAAATCTAGAGATAAGATCTCATCTCTAAATTTAAAGGGTTGAATCTAGAGATAAGATGTTATCTTCATGTTTAAAGGGATTTCTCCCTTGTGTCCGGTCCTAGGAGGGTTTTGGATGCCCCCCTTCCCCCTAGCCTATATATAGAAGGGGAGGTGCATGGGGGCAGCCACCCCTTCACCCTTGCCCATTGGCTCTCCCAACTCCTCCCACGTTTCTCCGGTACGCGCTTGGCAAAGCCCTGCCGGAATTCCGCTGCCACAAACACCACCACGCCGTTGTGTTGGGTCAGATCCCATCTACCTATTCTCCCTCTCTTGCTGGATCAAGGAGGAGGAGACGTCATCGAGCCGGACGTGTGCTAAACTAGGAGGTGTCGCGCATGCGGTGCTTGGATCGGATTGGTTCGCGACGCGAGTACGACTACGCCAACCACGATCTCTAGATCGTTAAAGCTTTCGGTCTACAAGGGTATGTAGACACCTCTCCCTCTCGTTTCTAGCATCCCCATAGAACAGATCTTGGCTGTTTCATAGGAATTTTTTTGCTTCCCATGCAACGTTCCCCAACAGTGGCATCATGAGCTAGGTCTATGAGTAGATGGAATGCATGATAAGAACACAAAGAAGTTGCGGGCGTTGATGTTCAGATTGCTTACCTCCCTTGTCTTATTTTGGTTTGGCGGTATTGTGGAATGAAGCGGCTCAGACCAACTTTACTTGTCCTCGCACAAGAGACCGGTTCCACCGACTGGCATGCAACTTGTTTTGCATAAGGTCGCTGGCGGGTGTATGTCTCTCTCACTTTAGTTGAAACGGATTTGACATAGGCGGTCCTTGTAGAAGGTTAAAAGGCAACTTGATTATCACCGGTATGGCTTTGCGTAGGTAAGAACGGTTCTTGCTAGTTTCCCATAGCAGCCACGTAAAACTTACAACAGCAAAGTAGAGGACGTCTAACTTGTTTTTACAAGGCATGACGTGATGTGATATGGCCAAGACGTGATTTGATATACGTTGATGTATGAGATGATCATGTTTTGTAATAGTTATCACGACTTGCATGTCGATGAGAACGGCAACCGACATGAGCCATATGGTTGTCTTTAATTTAATTTATGACCTACGTGTCAATCATTAAACACCATGTAATTGCTTTACTTTATCGGTATGCGTTAGCAATAGTTGTAGAAGCAATAGTTGGCGAGACAACCACGTGACGACACGATGATGGAGATCATGGTGTCATGCCAGTGACGATGGAGATCATGCCGCTGCTTTGGAGATGGAGATCAAAAGCACAAGATGGCCATATCATGTCACTTATTGATTTGCATGTGATGTTTATCCTTTTATGCATCTTATTTTGCTTAGGATGACAGTAGCATTATAAGATGATCCCTTCACTAGATTTCAAGATAAAAATGTGTTCTCCCCAAGTGTGCACCGTTGCGAAAGTTCGTCGTTTCGAAGCACCTCGTGATGTTCGGGTGTGATCGACTCTTCGTTCACATACAACGGGTGTAAGCTAGTTTTGCACATGCAGAATACTTGGGTTAAACTTGATGATCCTAGCATGTACAGACATGGCCTTGGAACACGGAAGACCAAAAGGTCAAACATGAGTCATATCGTAGATATGATCAACATGGAGATGTTCACCATTGAAACCACCTCCTCTCACGTGATGATCGGACTTGGGTTGGTGGATTTCGATCATGTAACACTTAGACAAACTGAGGGATGTTGATTTAAGTGGGAGTTCATTAGTAATTTGATTAATTGAACTTATTATCATGAACATAGTCTAAATTTGTCTTTGCAAATTATGTCGTAGATCAATGGCTCGCGCAGTAGTTCCCTTGAATTTTAATGTGTTCCTAGAGAAAGCTAAGTTGAAAGATGATGGAAGCAACTATGCGGACTGGGTCCGTAATATGAGGATTATCCTCAAGGATGCACAAAAGGCTTATGTCCTTGATGCACCGCTCGGTGCACCACCCCCTCCAGCGTCGTCTGTGGATGTTGTGAATGTCTGGCAGGCACGTTCTGGTGACTACTCAATAGTTCAGTGCGCCATACTTTACGGCTTAGAACCAGGGCTGCAAAGACGTTTTGAACATCATGGAGCATATGAGATGTTCCAGGAGCTGAAATTGGTATTTCAAGCCCATGCCTGGATTGAGAGGTTGTGACACCCTGGATTTGATGCTACAGTAATCCTTGTAATCAAGCTACAGTAATCTGAGGATTATGCTAATCCATTTTGCTAATCCAATTATGATCATTGTTGGAATCAACCCTGATTCAAATTTCCTTGCAATTCAATTTCATTTCAAAAGTGGATTTAAAAGCTTTGCAAATCTGTAAATAAAAATCATGCTCAGGTTGCAATTATTCCCTAAGCTTTTATAAAGATAGAACCCACATTTTATCATGGGATTAGGTGCCTCAAATCTATTTTAGCTGATGCTAAAACAATTATTAAATTCATTTTTGGCATATAATATTTTCTAATGATTTTCAAATGGCCCTTAAATAATTTGTGGCCGTTTATAAAAATACTACTGGAATATTGGACTTGTGCCATAATTTTTGCTAAAAGTATTTATTACTAAATCTAATAAAAACAGAAACTATTAAAACATAAAAAGAAAAGGAAAATAAAAACTAAAAACAAGAAAACAGAAAGCCCCTCCCACTGGGCCGGCCCCAACCGGGCCCACGACCCTGTTGGGGAACGTTGCATGGGAAACAAAAATTTTCCTACGCACACACAAGATCTATCCATGGTGATGAGCATCTACGAGAGGGAGAGTGAATCTACATACCCTTGTAGATCGCTAAGCGGAAGCGTTTAAGAAACGCGGTTGATGTAGTCGAACGTCTCCGCGATCCAAATCGCAAGTCGTCCCTCGATCCGATCACGAACTAGCGCCGAACGGACGGCACCTCCGCGTTCAACACACGTACGGCTTGATGACGCCTTCACCTCCTCGATCCAGCGAGCGATGATGAAGTAGTGGTTGAGTTCCAGCAGCACGACGGCGTGGTGATGGTGGTGAGGAACAATCTCTGCAGGGCTTCGCCAAGCGCTACGGAGATTATGACGGAGGAACTAGAGGGTTAGGGTTGCCGCACACGGCTTGGGGAAATCTTGATGTGTCCCGTGTGCTAGCCCTGCCCCTCTATTTATATGTTGAGCCTTGGGGTCTAAACTTGGAGTAAAAGCCTCCTCTAGGTCGGTTTTGCCCGCACAAGGTCGGTTTGGCCCGCAGGAAAAGAGTCCAACTCGGATCCCTGCCGAACCGTGCACAGCCGCGCACAAGCGGTAGTACCGCTCACAAGCGGTAGTACCGCTTGGGCGGTAGTACCGCTTCACACAAGCGGTAGTACCGCTCGGGCGGTAGTACCGCTTCACACAAGCGGTAGTACCGCTTACGCGGCAGCAAAACTACTTTTTGCACTTTCCAATACCTCGTGGGCTTTATCCCTTTGGCCCATATAAAGTGTTGCTGCACCCGAACACTTCGGTAAACATCCGGAACCCCTTCCGGTGAACTCCGGAACCCTTCCGGAGATCAAAACACTATTATCACATATATCAATCTTTACCTCCGGACTATTCCGGAGATCCTCGTCATGTCCGGGATCTTATCCGGGACTCCGAACAACTTTCGGTCACCAACATAATAACTCAATTATACTAATCGTCACCAAACGTTAAGTGTGTAGACCCTGCGGGTTCGAGAACTATGTAGACATGACCGAGACACCTCTACGGCCAATAACCAATAGCGGGACCTGGATGCCCATATTGGCTCCTACATATTCTACGAAGATCTTTATCGGTCGAACCTCTATGTCAAGGATTCAGTTAATCCTGTATGCTGTTCCCTTTGTTCTTCGGTATGTTACTTGCCCGAGATTCGATCGTCGGTATCACTATACCTAGTTCAATCTCGTTACCGGCAAGTCTCTTTACTCGTTCCGTAATACAAGATCTCGTGGCTAACACTTTAGTCACATTGCTTGCAAGGCTCATTGTGATGTTGTATTACCGAGTGGGCCCTGAGATACCTCTCCGTCATACGGAGTAACAAATCCCAGTCTTGATCCATGCCAACCCAACAGACACCCTCGGAGATACCTGTAGAGCACCTTTATAGTCACCCAGTTACGTTGCGACGTTTGATACACACAAGGTATTCCTCCGGTGTCAGTGAGTTGCATGATCTCATGGTCAAAGGAACAGATACTTGACATGCAGAAAACAATAGCAATAAACTGACACGATCAAATGCTACGTTTACAGTTTGGGTCTTGTCCATCACATCATTCTCCTAATGATGTGATCCCGTTATCAAATGACATCTCATGTCCATGGCTAGGAAACCTTAACCATCTTTGATCAACAAGCTAGTCAACTAGAGGCTTACTAGGGACACAGTGTTGTCTATGTACCCACACATGTATTTGAGTTTCCAATCAATACAATTATAGCATGGATAATAAACGATTATCATGAACAACGAAATATAATAATAACCAATTTATTATTGCCTCTAGGGCATATTTCCAACAGTCTCCCACTTGCACTAGAGTCAATAATCTAGTTCACATCACTATGTGATTTACATTGTAATGAATCGAACACCCATGCAGTTCTGGTGTTGTTCATGTTTAGCCCTTGGAAGAGGTTTAGTCATCGGATCTGCAACATTTAGATCCGTGTGTACTTTGCAAATATTTATGTCGTCCTCCTTGATGTAATCGCGGATGGAATTGAAACGTCGTTTTATGTGTCTGGTCCTCTTGTGAAATCTTGGTTCCTTGGCTAGAGCAATGGCACCAGTGTTATCACAAAACAGAGTCATTGGGTTAAGCGCACTAGGCACTACTCCAAGATCTGTCATGAACTCCTTCATCCAGACACCTTCCTTCGCCGCCTCCGAGGCAGCGATGTACTCCGCTTCGCATGTAGAATCTGCTACCACGCTTTGCTTGGAACTGCACCAGCTAACCGCACCCCCATTAAGAATAAATACGTATACGGTTTGCGACTTAGAGTCATCCGGATCAGTGTCAAAGCTTGCATCGACGTAACCCTTTACGACGAGCTCTTGATCACCTCCATAAACGAGAAACATGTCCTTAGTCCTTTTCAGGTACTTCAGGATATTCTTGACCGCCGTCCAGTGTTCCATTCCTGGATCACTTTGAAACCTTCCGGCCATACTTATGGCAAGGCTGACATCGGGTCTTGTGCACAGCATTGCATACATGATAGAGCCTATGGCTGAAGCATAGGGGATGACACTCATCTTTTCTCTATCTTCTGCAGTCACTGGGCATTGAGTCTTACTCAACTTCACACCTTGCAAAACAGGCAAGAACCCCTTCTTGGACTGATCCATTTTGAACTTCTTCAAAATCTTATCAAGGTATGTGCTTTGTGAAAGTCCTATTAAACGTCTTGATCTATCTCTATAGATCTTGATGCCTAATATGAAAGCAGCTTCTCCTAGGTCCTTCATTGAAAAACTCTTGTTCAAATATTCCTTTACGCTTTCCAGCATTTCTATATTGTTTCCAATCAGCAATATGTCATCCACATATAATATTAGAAACGCTATAGAGCTCCCACTCACTTTCTTGTAAATACAAGCTTCTCCGTAAACTTGTATAAACTCGAACGCTTTGATCACCTCATCAAAACGAAGATTCCAACTCCGAGATCCTTGCACCAGTCCATAAATGGATCGCTGGAGTTTGCAAACTTTGTCAGCATTCTCTAGATCGACAAAACCTTCTGGTTGTATCATATACAATTCTTCCTTAAGGTAACCGTTAAGGAACGCTGTTTTGACATCCATCTGCCAAATTTCATAATCGAAAAAGGCAGCTATTGCTAACATGATTCTGACGGACTTAAGCATCGCTACGGGTGAGAAGGTCTCATCGTAGTCAACTCCTTGAACTTGTGAAAAACCCTTTGCCACAAGTCGAGCTTTATAGACGGTGACATTACCGTCCGCGTCCGTCTTCCTCTTAAAGATCCATTTGTTCTGAATGGCCTTACGCCCTTCAGGTAATACTTCCAAAGTCCATACTTTGTTTTCATACATGGATCCCATCTCGGATTTCATGGCCTCTAACCACTTCTCGGAATCCGGGCCCATCATCGCTTCTCCATAGCTCGTAGGTTCATCGTTGTTTAACAACATGACCTCTAAGACAGGGTTGCCGTACCACTCAGGAGCAGTACGCGTCCTTGTCGACCTACGAGGTTCGATAGCAACTTGATCCAAAGCTTCATGATCATCATCATTAACTTCCTCTTCAGCTAATGTAGGCTCCACAGAAACAACTTTCTGCGCTGCGCTACTCTCAGGTTGAAGTAAAGGTTCAACAACCTCATCAAGTTCTATCTTCCTCCCACTCAATTCTTTCGAGAGAAACTCTTTCTCAAGAAATGTTCCGTTTTTAGCGACAAACACTTTGCCCTCGGATCTGAGGTAGAAGGTATACCCAATGGTCTCTTTTGGGTATCCTATGAAGACGCATTTCTCCGCTTTGGGTTCCAGCTTTTCAGGCTGAAGCTTTTTAACATAAGCATCACATCCCCAAACTTTAAGAAACGACAGCTTTGGCTTCTTGTCAAACCAAAGTTCATATGGCGTTGTCTCAACGGATTTCGATGGTGCCCTATTTAAAGTGAATGCAGCTGTCTCTAATGCATAACCCCAAAATGATAGTGGCAAATCGGCAAGAGACATCATAGATCGCACCATATCCAATAAGGTTCGATTACGACGTTCGGACACACCATTACGCTGTGGTGTTCCAGGCGGTGTCAATTGTGAAACAATTCCACACTGTCTTAAGTGACTGCCAAACTCATAACTCAGATATTCTCCCCCTTGATCAGATCGTAGGAATTTAATCTTCTTGTTACAATGATTCTCAACTTCACTCTGAAATTGTTTGAACTTTTCAAATGTTTCAGACTTGTGTTTCATTAAGTAAATATACCCATATCTACTTAAGTCATCAGTGAAGGTGAGAAAGTAACGATAACCACCGCGCGCCTCAATACTCATCGGACCGCACACATCAGTATGTATGATTTCCAGTAAGTCACTTGCCCGTTCCATTGTTCCAAAGAACGGCGTTTTAGTCATCTTGCCCATGAGGCATGGCTCACATGTGTCAAGTGATTCAAAATCAAGTGACTCCAAAAGTCCATCAGCATGGAGCTTCTTCATGCGTTTTACGCCAATATGACCTAAACGGCAGTGCCACAAGAAAGTGGTATTATCATTATCAATTCTATATCTTTTGGCATCAATGTTATGAACATGTGTATCATTACTATCGAGATTCAACAAGAATAAACCCCTCACATTGGGTGCATGACCATAAAAGATATTACTCATATAAATAGAACAACCATTATTCTCTGATTTAAATGAGTAACCGTCTCGCAATAAACAAGATCCAGATATAATGTTCATGCTTAACGCAGGCACCAAATAACACTTATTTAGGTTCATCACTAATCCCGACGGTAATCGAAGAGCGAGCGTGCCGACGGCGATCACATCAACCTTGGAACCATTTCCCACGCGCATCGTCACTTCGTCCTTTGCCAGCCTCCGTCTATTCCGCAGTTCCTGTTTTGAGTTGCAAATATGAGCAACCGCACCGGTATCAAATACCCAGGCACTACAACGAGAGTTGGTAAGGTACACATCAATAACATGTATATCATATATACCTTGTTTGTTGTTGGCCGCCTTCTTGTCAGCCAAATACTTGGGGCAATTCCGCTTCCAGTGTCCAGTTCCCTTGCAATGAAAACACACAGTTTCTGGTTTGGGTCCAGCCTTGGGTTTCTTCACGAGAGGAGCAACTGCTTTGCCACTCTGCTTGGAGTTACCCTTCTTACCCTTGCCATTTTTCTTGAAACTAGTGATTTTATTGACCATCAACACTTGATGCTCCTTCTGAATTTCAGACTCAGCGGCTTTCAGCATCGCAAACAGCTCGGCGACTGACTTGTTCATCCCGTGCATGTTATAGTTCAACACGAAGCTCTTGTAGCTAGGTGGCAATGATTGAAGAACTCTGTCAGTGATAGCCTCTGGCGGAAGGGGCATCCCTAACTCAGCCAGACGGGTGGAGTACCCAGACATTCTGAGCACGTGATCACTGATAGACCCGTTCTCCTCCATCTTGCAAGCATAGAACTTATCGGAGATCTCATATCTCTCGATCCGGGCATTCTTCTGAAAGATAAACTTCAACTCCTGGAACATCTCATATGCTCCATGACGTTCAAAACGTCTTTGAAGTCCCGGTTCTAAGCCATACAACATTGCACATTGAACTATTGAGTAATCATCAGAACGAGCCTGCCAGGCGTTCACAACGTCTAGAGACTCAACTGGAGCGGGTGGATCACCAAGCGGTGCATCAAGGACATAAGCCTTCTGGGAAGCCGTAAGGATAATCCTTAGATTACGGGCCCAGTCCACAAAGTTACTTCCATCATCTTTCAACTTAGCTTTCTCTAGGAACGCATTAAAATTCAGGGGTGCTACTGCGCGAGCCATGATCTACAACATAAATATAGCAAAGACAACTTAGACTATTGTTCTTAGATAATGAGTTTAGTTAATCATATTTAAAAAACTCCCACTCAAATTGACATCCCTCCGATCATTCGAGTGTAACATGATCCAAATCCACCAACTCAAGTCCGATCATCACGTGAGTTGAGGTGGTTTCAATGGTGAACATCTTCATGTTGATCATATCTACTATATGACTCATGTTCGACCTTTCGGTCTCTTGTGTTCCGAGGCCATGTCTGTACATGCTAGGCTCGTCAAGTTTAACCCGAGTGTTTCCGCACGTGCAACATGGCTTGCACCCGTTGTATGCGAACGTAGAGTCTATCACACCCGATCATCACGGCGTGTCTCGAAACGACGAACTTTCGCAACGGTGCACACTTGGGGAGAACACAATTTATCTTGAAATTTAAGTGAGGGATCACCTTATAATGCTACCGTCGTCCTAAGCAAAATAAGATGCATAAAAGGATTAACATCACATGCAAATCATAAGTGACATGATATGGCCATGAACTTGTGCTTTTGATCTCCATCTCCAAAGCACCGGCATGATCTCCATCGTCACCGGCATGACACCATGATCTCCATCATCTTGATCTCCATCAACGTGTCGCCATAAGGTTGTCGCGCCGACTGTTGCTTCCACGACTATTGCTAACGTTTAGCGATAAAGTAAAGCATTACATAGCGCTTAATGATTGACACGCAGGTCATACAATAATTAAAGACAACTCTATGGCTCCTGCCAGTTGCCGTACTCATCGACATGCAAGTCGTGATATTCTATACAACACATGATCATCTCATACATCACATATATCTCATCATGTAATTGGCCATATCACATCACAACATACCCTGCAAAAACAAGTTAGACGTCCTCTAATTGTTATTGCAAATTTTACGTGGCTGCTACGGGTTTGCAAGAACCGTTCTTACCTACGCAAAACCACAACGTGGTGTAGTGATTGCTTTTTGATCTTCTAAAAGAACCCTCTTCATTGAAATCGATTCAACTAAAGTGAGAGAGACAGACACCCGCTAGCCATCTTTATGCAACGAAGTTACATGTTAGTTGAAGGAACCTGTCTCGCGTAAGTGTACGCGTAATGTCGGTCCGGGCCGCTTCATCTCACAGTACCGCCGAATCAAATATCAACTAGTAACGGCAAGCAATATGTATACACCCACGCCCACAACTCGTTTGTGTTCTACTCGAGATCTCATCTACGCATAGACCTAGCTCAGATGCCACTGTTGGGGAACGTAGCATGGGAAACAAAAATTTTCCTACGCACACACAAGATCTATCCATGGTGATGAGCATCTACGAGAGGGAGAGTGAATCTACATACCCTTGTAGATCGCTAAGCGGAAGCGTTTAAGAAACGCGGTTGATGTAGTCGAACGTCTCCGCGATCCAAATCGCAAGTCGTCCCTCGATCCGATCACGAACTAGCGCCGAACGGACGGCACCTCCGCGTTCAACACACGTACGGCTTGATGACGCCTTCACCTCCTCGATCCAGCGAGCGATGATGAAGTAGTGGTTGAGTTCCAGCAGCACGACGGCGTGGTGATGGTGGTGAGGAACAATCTCTGCAGGGCTTCGCCAAGCGCTACGGAGATTATGACGGAGGAACTAGAGGGTTAGGGTTGCCGCACACGGCTTGGGGAAATCTTGATGTGTCCCGTGTGCTAGCCCTGCCCCTCTATTTATATGTTGAGCCTTGGGGTCTAAACTTGGAGTAAAAGCCTCCTCTAGGTCGGTTTTGCCCGCACAAGGTCGGTTTGGCCCGCAGGAAAAGAGTCCAACTCGGATCCCTGCCGAACCGTGCACAGCCGCGCACAAGCGGTAGTACCGCTCACAAGCGGTAGTACCGCTTGGGCGGTAGTACCGCTTCACACAAGCGGTAGTACCGCTCGGGCGGTAGTACCGCTTCACACAAGCGGTAGTACCGCTTACGCGGCAGCAAAACTACTTTTTGCACTTTCCAATACCTCGTGGGCTTTATCCCTTTGGCCCATATAAAGTGTTGCTGCACCCGAACACTTCGGTAAACATCCGGAACCCCTTCCGGTGAACTCCGGAACCCTTCCGGAGATCAAAACACTATTATCACATATATCAATCTTTACCTCCGGACTATTCCGGAGATCCTCGTCATGTCCGGGATCTTATCCGGGACTCCGAACAACTTTCGGTCACCAACATAATAACTCAATTATACTAATCGTCACCAAACGTTAAGTGTGTAGACCCTGCGGGTTCGAGAACTATGTAGACATGACCGAGACACCTCTACGGCCAATAACCAATAGCGGGACCTGGATGCCCATATTGGCTCCTACATATTCTACGAAGATCTTTATCGGTCGAACCTCTATGTCAAGGATTCAGTTAATCCTGTATGCTGTTCCCTTTGTTCTTCGGTATGTTACTTGCCCGAGATTCGATCGTCGGTATCACTATACCTAGTTCAATCTCGTTACCGGCAAGTCTCTTTACTCGTTCCGTAATACAAGATCTCGTGGCTAACACTTTAGTCACATTGCTTGCAAGGCTCATTGTGATGTTGTATTACCGAGTGGGCCCTGAGATACCTCTCCGTCATACGGAGTAACAAATCCCAGTCTTGATCCATGCCAACCCAACAGACACCCTCGGAGATACCTGTAGAGCACCTTTATAGTCACCCAGTTACGTTGCGACGTTTGATACACACAAGGTATTCCTCCGGTGTCAGTGAGTTGCATGATCTCATGGTCAAAGGAACAGATACTTGACATGCAGAAAACAATAGCAATAAACTGACACGATCAAATGCTACGTTTACAGTTTGGGTCTTGTCCATCACATCATTCTCCTAATGATGTGATCCCGTTATCAAATGACATCTCATGTCCATGGCTAGGAAACCTTAACCATCTTTGATCAACAAGCTAGTCAACTAGAGGCTTACTAGGGACACAGTGTTGTCTATGTACCCACACATGTATTTGAGTTTCCAATCAATACAATTATAGCATGGATAATAAACGATTATCATGAACAACGAAATATAATAATAACCAATTTATTATTGCCTCTAGGGCATATTTCCAACAGACCCACCTCTCCCCCAGCCGGTGCCTATGACCCCCCGCCTGGGGGCACCGACAGCCACCCCCACCCCCACTCGCTCCCCCCCACCCCCACGTTCTCCCCCGCTCCCGATCCAGATCGGATCGGGGCCGACGCCGCCCATGCGCCGCGACGTCGCCGGCGCCCCACGCCGCCCCGCCGCCATCGGGCCTCCCCGTCGTCGCCAGCACCACCGCCGCGCCTCCTCACCGTGACGCCCTGCCACGGACTCCCTCACGCCCATTGCCTCCTCGACCGCCACCGGTGAGCCCTTCCCCGGGGCTCCTCCCTTTCCCCTCCTACTCCCCGGCCGCCGCGGCCCCCGCTCCGGCCGCGCTCCGGCCCCGTCCCACCCGCGCGCCCGCGCCTCCACCACGCCGGCCTCCGCGGCCCCGCGCGCCCGATCGCGCCTCTGCCCCCCCCCCGTGCTAGCCACCGCCGCCGCTAGCCGCCGTACTCCCTTGCCGCCCTTGGTCGCCTCCCGCCGGCGACCCGTGCCGGGGGCCGCCGCCGCCGCCGGCCATGGCCATGGTCGTGGTTGTGTGTGTGCGTGCGGTGTGGAGTGTGTGTGTGTGGAGTGGCCCTTGGCCACTGCCAAGTGGGCCCACTCCCCCTGACCCTATGACAGCAGGGGCCCACGCCCCTGTTTAAACGAAAATAAAAAATAACTGTAAATATAAATAATAAAAATAAATAAACAATTAGTTAAAATCAATCAATTAATTAATTAAGATTAATTAGATTAATTAGTTAATCTGTTAACTTAACAGTGAATGACAGGTGGGTCCCACCCCACCTAATTTAATCGGATTAATTAGATTAAGATTTAATTAAAACTGTGTTAATGACACGTGGGGCCCACTGGTCGGATTTGACTAGTCAACCCAACAGTTGACTGCTGATGTCAACATGACATCATGCTGATGTCATAAATGTGTATTGAATTAAAATAATCTGTTTAATTTCTGAATATTCATAAAACTTTAAAAATTAATATAAAATAATCTGTAAGTCAGATGAAAATAATTTATACATGAAAGTTGATCAGAAAAATCCCACGAATCCGAATATGCAGTCCGTTCGTCTGTCACGTGCTCCTATCATAATGAACATGGAACTTTTCCATCGAATTCGTGTGTTCGTTAAAAGCCAGAGACCCGAGAAATATCGTCAGATATTCTCCCGCTCCGTCTGCGACGTGTAGTACTGCGTTAGTGCATGCCTAGCTCTGCATATTGCCATGTCATGCATCGTGTTGCATCTGTCTGCCTTATATGTATTGTTTCTCCCCCCCCTCTTCTTACCAGTAGACCCCGAGACTGACGCTGCTGCTGGGTACAACTACGCGACTGACGATCAGGCCTTTGCAGCAGAGCAGCAAGGCAAGCAAACCCCCTTGATCATTCCGATATCGCCCAGTTCCCTTCTCTCTCATGCTTGCATTAGATTTTGCTACTGTTGTAGATAATACCTATTCTGATGCATAGCCTGTTTTTGACGAACTGCTACTGTACCTACTGCTTTCATAAACTGCTTAGCATAGGTTGGTCAGTGGATCCCCAGAGACCCCTTAGTCCCAGTTGCCCCGCTTTAAATAATAGTTACTCGATCATCTTGATCGACAAGCTAGGCCCGTCACATCACCGCACTCCTTAGTTGTACGGCTCTGCAGAACTACCATCGAGTACCGAGGGTGACACCTCGTAAAGTACTCATGATGTTAGTTCTGTAGTGTAGCTAGTCGGTCGTGGTAAACACAGGGTGATACCTCTCTGCCACTCCTGATTTCGTCTCTATCGTGCAACCCTCCTCAAGTGTGGGACCCCCGAGGGTGATTCCTCTAAGGCCACCTTGACGGTTACATCGAGCGGGAACCAATGAGGGTGATTCCTCAGGTTCCGCCTTGATGTTTTATACACACGGTTACTATGACTTGGTTCAGAAAGATGTTGCTGATGGGTCGGCCCTGAAGGGTACCCACAGATTGATGACGACAAGGCGTGGCCGGGCAGGTGAGGCCCTTGCCACACATCCTAGAGACGGGGCGACGAGACCGCACATCATGGGTCGCGCTCGTCACCGCATTAATAAAATGCTAATGGGTTGGGTATTTGATATGAGTTGGTCGATTGACCTTTTTACGCACTAAACCTTCACGCGGGACAAGTTATGGGTACTCAGCGTCGTTGTATCAGCCGAAGCTCTTCGGACGTCAGCAATGGAGTGGCGCGCGCCTGAGTGGTCCGCGACGGCACTGATCTTGTATTAGAGTGTGCTAGGACTGACCTCGGCCGCCCACGCATCATGCAGGAGTGCAAAGGGCGAGTGGGCCCATGACCCCTGCGCGCTTAGGATTTAGACCGGCGGGCTGGCCTCTCTGTTGAGCCTAGGTAGGGCGACGACGTGTTGATTTCCCGAGGCCGGGCATGACCCAGGAAAGTGTGTCCGGCCAGAGGTGATCAAGCGTGTTGGAAATGTGGTGCACCCCTGCAGGGATGAATTCAACTATTCGAATAGCCGTGTCCACAGTAATAGGACGACTTGGAGTTGTACCTTGATCTACTACAACTATAATTGTGACTTAAAATTGAAATGAATGTTGGCTCCGAGATTGCTTCCTCACAGGGAGTCGAGGAAGAATCTCTGGGCGTGGTTACTTAATAAAATTTGCTACAATAATATTGCTATATATGAGATACCAGTCTACTCTCTTCTAATGCTGCAAGATGTTGAAGATGCTAGTCTTCGATAGGACTAGGCCTTCCCCCTATTCTGGCTTTTCTGCAGTCAGTCCAGATATAACCCCATTCCTTGATACTGATGCATACTTAGCATAGTTCTGATGTCAGTCTTGCGAGTACTTTGGGTGAGTACTCACCGCTGCTTTGCTTTCTCTTTCCCCCTCGATACGATTACTACGTTCAGATGAAGGAGCCCAGGAGATGGAGTACGCCGGAGACGACTACTACACCACCGCTGGAGCTTACTACTACATGGAGGTTGCCCCCGACCAGCAGTAGGATAGGAGGTTCCCGGGTAGGAGGCCTTGCCTCTTTCGATCCATTGTTATGTTTGTGCTAGCCTTCTTAAGGCAAAACTTGTTTAACTTATGTCTGTACTCAGATATTATTTGCTTCCGCTGACTCGTGCTTGTCGAGCTTTGTATTCGAGCCCTCGAGGCCCCTGGCTTGTAATATGAAGTTGTATGACTTTAATTTGTGTCTAGTGTTGTGTTGTGATATCAATTAGTGAGTCCCTAATTGTATGATTAGCGTACGGTCAAATTGAGGGCGTCACAGAGGTATGAGACCTCCGATAAGTTCTTTGCCTGCAAGATGGAGGAGAATAGCTCTATCATTGAGCATATACTCAGAATGTCTGGGTACTACAATCGCTTGAATCGGTTGGGAGTTGAGCTTCCTCCCGAGACGGTTGTTGACAGAGTTCTCCAGTCACTGCCACCTAGCTACAAGAGCTTTGTGATGAACTATAACATGCAAGGGATGGATAAGACGATTCCTGAGCTATTCGCGATGCTTAAGGCCGTGGAAGTAGAAATAAAGAAGGAGCATCAAGTGTTTATGGTTAAGAAAACCACTAATTTCAAGAAAGGCAAGGGAAAGAAGGGAAACTTCAACAAGAATGGCAAGCCAGTTGCCGCTCCCGTGAAGACAGCCAAGGCTGGACCCAAACCTAAGACTGACTGCTTCTATTACAAGGGAACTGGCCACTGGAAGCGGAACTGCCCCAAATACTTGGCAGATAAGAAGGATGGCAACGTCAAAAAAGGTATATTTGATATACATGTTATTGATGTGTACCTTACCAGTGCTCGTAGTAACGCCTGGGTATTTGATACCGGTTCAGTTGCTAATATTCATAACTCGAAACAGGAGCTGCGGAATAAACAGAGACTGGTTAAGGACGAGGTGATGATGTGCGTCGGAAATGGTTCCAAGGTTGATGTGATCGCTGTTGGCACGCTCGCTCTACGATTACCTTCAGGATTAGTTTTAAACCTAAATAATTGTTATTTGGTGCCTGCGTTGAGCATGAACATTATATCTGGATCTTGTTTATTGCGAGATGGTTATTCATTTAAATCAGAGAATAATGGTTGTTCTATTTATATGAGTAATATCTTTTATGGTCATGCACCCAATGTGAATGGTTTATTCTTAACGAATCTCGATCGTAGTGATACACATATTCATAATATTGATGCCAAAAGATGCAAAGTTAATGATCATAGTATCACATACTTGTGGCACTGTTGCTTAGGTCATATTGGTGTAAAGCACATGAAGAAGCTCCATGTTGATTGACTTTTGGAATCACTTGATTATGAATCATTTGAAACATGTGAACCATGCCTCATGGGCAAGATGACGAAAACCCCGTTTTCCGGACAATGGAACGGGCAAGTGACTTGTTGGAAATCATACATATGTATGTGTGCGGTCCAATGAGTGTGGAAGCGCATAGTGGATATCGTTATTTCCTTACCTTCACTGATGATCTGAGTAGATATGGGTATATTTACTTAATGAAACACAAGTCTGAAACGGTTGAAAAGTTCAAGCAATTTCAGAGTGAAGTTGAGAATCATCGTAACAAGAAGATAAAGTTTCGACAATCTGATCATGATGGAGAATATCTGAGTTACGAGTTTGGTATGCATTTAAGACAATGTGGAATTGTTTCACAGCTCACACCACCTGGAACACCACAGCGTAATGGTGTGTTCGAACGTCGTAATTGTACTCTATTGGATATGGTGCGTTCTATGATGTCTCTTACCGATTTGTCACTATCATTATGGGGTTATGCATTAGAGACAACCGCATTCACTTTAAATAGGGCACCATCTAAATCCGTTGAGGCGACACCGTATGAATTGTGGTTTGGCAAGAAACCTAAGTTGTTACTTCTTAAAGTTTGGGATTGTGACGCTTATGTCAAGAGGCTTCAGCTCGATAAGCTCGAACCCAAAGCGGAGAAGTGCTTCTTCGTATGATACCCTAAGGAAACAATTGGGTATACCTTCTATCTCAGATCCGAAGGCAAGGTCTTTGTTGCCAAGAATGGATCCTTTCTAGAGAAGGAGTTTCTCACGAAAAATTTGAGTGGGAGGAAGGTAGAACTTGATGAGGTTACCGAACCTTCACTTCAATTGGAGAGTACCGCAACACAGAAATATGTTTCTATGATGCCTACACCACTTGAAGAGGAAGCTAATGATGGTGATCATGAAACTTCTGATGAATTTACTACCGAGCTTCATAGGTCGACAAGGACACGTACTGCCCCTGCGTGGTATGATAATCCTGTCTTGGAGGTCATGTTGTTAGACAATGATGAACCTACGAACTATGAGGAAGCGATGGTGGGCCTGTATTCTGACAAATGGCTAGAGGCCATGAAATCCGAGATAGGATCCATGTATGAAAACCAAGTATGGACTTTGAAGGACTTACCCGATGATCGTAAGGCCACTAAGAACAAATGGATCTTTAAGAAAAAGACGGACGCGAACTGTAATGTCACCGTCTTTAAAGCACGACTTGTTGCAAAAGTGTTTTCACAAGTTCAAGGAGTTGACTACGATGAGAATTTCTCACCCGTAGCGATGCTTAAGTCCATCAGGATTGTGTTAGCAATAGCTGCAATTTTCGATTATGAAATATGGCAGATGGATGTCAAAACATCCTTAACGGTTTCCTTAAGGAAGAGTTGTATATGATGCAACCGGAAGGTTTTGTCGATCCTAAAAATGCTGACAAAGCATGCAAGCTCCAACAATCCATTTATGGGCTGGTGCTAGCGTCTCGGAGTTGGAATCTTTGCTTTGATGAGTGATAACCCACAAGTACAGGGGATCATTTGTAGCCTTCTTTGATAAGTAAGAGTATCGAACCCAACGAGGAGCTAAAGGTAGAATCAATATTTTCTCAAGTTCTATCAACCACCGATACAACTCTATGCACGCTAACGCTTACTTTACCTAAAACAAGAATAAAAACTACTTTGCGAGAATAGAACTAGGAGTACTTTGCAAGAATAAAACTAGGAGTACTTTTCGAGATAATAAAAGTTAATAGTTTAGTAGAGAGCTTTTTTAACACAAGAGAAAGATTGTCCATAGGCAATTGAATATAACACGATAGATACTTATCATATGCAATGAGGGAGAGGCATGCGCTAACACACTTTCCATACTTGGATCATATGCACTTATGATTGGAACTCTAGCAAGCATCGGCAACTACTAACGATCATTAAGGTAAAACCCAACCATAGCATTAAGTAACAGGTTCCCTTTACTCCCATACGTAAACAACCCCCCTAGTCGGGTGTAAGCTTTTGTCACTCTAGCCACCCACTGTAAGCAAATCATGAACATATTGCAAAACCCTACAATGGTAATCCCACACGCTGCACGACACGGCAGGTACCATAGGACATCACCATATTAACATACTACTCATATCGATCATATCGATCACACCATGTCACAATTATCCCGTAGGACAAAAGAAATCTACTAAAACATCATAGGATAGCCACCATCATTGGGTAATAATATATAGTATTAAGCACCATGTTTAAGTAGATATTACAGTGGGGAAAAGAGGTGTTACACCGCTGCATAGAGGGGGAGAGATTTGTTGGTGACGGCGGCAAAGTTGTTGGTGTAGATCGCCGTCACGATGGTTGCCCCGGCGGCGTTCTAGCGCCACCACGAGAGAGGGGGAGAGAGCCCCCCTCCCTCTTTCTTCTTCCTTGGTCTCCCTCCTATATGGGAGGAGAGTTTCCCCTCTGGTCCATGGCCCCATGGCTCCCGGAGGGCAGGAGCCCCTCCGGATTGGATCTCTCTCTCTCTCTCTCTCTCTCTCTCTCTCTCTCTCTCTCTCTCTCTCTCTCTCTCTCTCTCTTTGTTTCTCTTATGTTTTCGCGTTCATGTTTTTTGGCCCTTCACCGTTTCTTATATTCCCGTAGATCCGTAACTCTAATTGGGCTGAAATTTTGAGGGGATTTTTCTTGGGAAATTATCTTTCTTGCGATGCAAGAAGGGTCCCAACTGACTTACGAGGGAGTCCCAAGGAAACTCGCCGCGCACAGACCCCCAGGCCGCGCCGGGATACCTTGGGACCACCTCGGGCACCGCCTTGCGTTGATTCCAACTCCCAAAAATCACATATATTCCAAAATAAATCTTCGTAATTTTTTATCGCGTTTGGACTTCGTTTGATATGGATTTTCTGTGAAACAAAAAACACACAAAAAACAGGAACTGGCACTGGATCAATATGTTAGTCCCAAAAATAATATAAAATGTTGCCAAAAGTATATGAAAGTTGTAGAATATTGGCATGAAACAATCAAAAATTATAGATACAACGGAGACGTATCAATGAGGTGATCAAAGCTTTTGGGTTCATACAAGTTTATGGAGAAGCTTGTATTTACAAGAAAGTGAGTGGGAGCTCTATAACGTTTCTAATATTATATGTGGATGACATATTGTTGATTGGAAACAATATAGAACTTTTGGAAAGCATGAAGGGGTATTTGTACAAGAGTTTTTCAATGAAAGACCTCAGAGAAGCTGCTTATATATTAGGCATCAAGATCCATAGGGATAGATCAAGATGCTTAATAGGAATTTCACAGAGCACATACCTTGATAAGATTTTGAAGAAGTTAAAAATGGATCAGTCCAAGAAGGGGTTCTTGCCTGTTTTGCAAGGTGTGAAGTTGAGTAAGACTCAATGCCCGGCAAGAGCAGAAGATAGAAAAAAGATGAAGGTCGCCCCCTATGCCACAGCCATAGGCTCTATCATGTATGCGATGCTTTGCACGAGACCGGATGTGTTCCTTGCCATAAGTATGGCTGGAAGGTTTCAAAGTGATCCAGGAGTGGAACACTGGACAACGGTCAAAAATATCCTTAAGTACCTAAAGAGGACTAAGGAAATGTTTCTCGTATATGGAGGTGATCAAGAGCTCGTCATAAAGGGTTACGTCGATGCTAGCTTTGACACTGATCCGGATGACTCTAAGTCTCAATCCGGATACGTATTTATTCTAAATGGTGGAGCAGTCAGCTGGAGTAGCTCCAAGCAACGCGTGGTAGCAGCATCTACATGTGAGGCAGAATATATAACTGCTTCAGAAGTATCGCAGGAAGGAGTCTGGATGAAGCAGTTCATGACGGATCTAGGAGTTGTGCCTGGCGCACTGGATCCGGTGACTCTCTTTTGTGACAACACTGCTACCATTGCCATTGCCAAGGAGCACAGGTTTCACAAGAAGACCAAGCATATAAAGTGCCGTTTCAACTCCATCCACGATTACATCGAGGAGGAAGACATAAACATTTGCAAAGTACATACGGATCTGAATATTGCAGACTCGTTGACTAAACCTCTCTTACGAGCAAAACATGATCAGCACCAGAACTCTACGGGTGTTAGATACGTTACAATGTAAGCTAGATTATTGACTCTAGTGCAAGTGGGAGGTTGTTGGAAATAGACCCTAGAGGCAATATTAAATTGGTTATTATAGTATTTACTTGTTCATGGTAATCGTCCATTATCCATGCTAGAATTGTATTGACCGGAAACTCAGATACATGTGTGGATACATAGACAACACCATCTCCCTAGTAAGCCTCTACTAGACTAGCTCATTGATCAAAGATGGTTAAGGTTTCCTAACCATAGAAATGAGTTGTCATTTGATAACGGGATCACATCATTAGGAGAATGATGTGATGGACAAGACCCAACCGTAAGCTTAGCATTTGATCATATCACTTAAGTTTATTGCTACCGCTTTCTTCATGTCAAGTAACTATTCCTAAGACCATGAGATCATGAAACTCCCAGATACCGTAGGAATACCTTGTGTGCTATAAAACATCACTTTGTAACTAGGTGATCATAAAGGTGCTCTATATCTCCGAAGGTGTATGTTGGGTTGTGATACGGGGCACGCCCGTGTGCGTCGATCTTTCACGAATTGGAGGTGGATTTGTGAATGAACACGAAGAACACGAAGAACACGAGGGGGAAATCACAAGAGAAACACTCAAAACAAGTCCAATCACACATCCACTATGCTCACATCCACACAAGATCCACAAGGGTACAAGAACAACAAAAGCAAAAAAGGATACATGGTAGAGTTCATCCCAAATCCCATGGGGAGATGGGGCCTTGAATCCACTAGGGATCTTCCCGTGAAGGGGCCTTGACATCCACTAGGGGGTCATCTCTCATAGAGGCATCTACTCCATGGGAGAGGTAGTGGAAGGAGCAAGGGCTCAACTATCTATGAGCTAAAACCAATGCTAACCCTAGAAACGAAGTGGGGAACGAGTATATATAGTCCAAGGGGTAAGTGGGGGGTACATGAGTCATGACTGCGCAGATGGGGGCGGTTGTACCGGTCACAACACCGGTTGTACCGCTTGGGCGGTTGTACCACTTACTGGAGGCGTCCTGGGCGTTGGAGGGCGGTTGTACCGGAGGTTGGGCCGGTTGTACCGGTCATGGAGAAGCTGTCGGAACAACCGGGGTGGTACTGGCCTTGAACCGCTTCAAAACAGAAACTTGGCCCGGTCGGAGCGGTGGTTGGGCGGTAGTGGACCGGTTGTACCGGTTGACCGGTGGTTGACCGGTTGTTGACCGGTTGTACCTCTAATTCTGGGCTAGCACGGCTCCTCTTCTTCCTTCTACGCTTCCAAGCTTCCTTCGTGGATGGTGTAGTTGTTCCTTGGCGCTTGCACTCGACCTCTTTATCCTTGAAGCTCCAATAATACCTATGCGTGCACACGAGAGGAGTGTCAAGTAGTATACCATCCTTGAAGGGGTCAAGTGAACACGTGTAAAGGAAAGGATTCACCTTTATGTATGTGAAGAGGATGTCGCACGTGTCACTTGCCGAACGGACTCTTGTCATGGTGATGTCCGTAGGATGCTCCGCATCATCCCCTCCCCCTTGGGAAAGATCCGTCCTCGGATCAAGATCCAAATCACCATGGGAAGGAGATGGCGACGCGGTGTAGAGGTGGACGATCACCAAGCGCTCATCTTCATCAAGCTCTAAAGAGGCACTCTCCAATGTCGCACCGTCATGTAATCCCTTCAAAAGGAGCAAATATGACAAACACTTGGAAAAACAAATGTGGTTAGCGTTAGTGCAAAACCAAGCATTCAAGTGGTGAATCACCGCACAAGTGTTGTCATCATGCATAACATATGGTGTGACAAGAGATTGTGTCATGGCATGTAAGCATACAAATTGAGCACAAGCAATGCAATCATGGAAACAAGTACACAAAGGTGAGGTAGGGATGCAAATATGTGTGACAATATAACATGCATCTACCTCATGGTCATAGCACGCATGCTCAAAGCAAACAACAAAGGGTCTATGATAGGCATAGGGATCATTCACAACACCAAGTAAAATGAAGTTTCTAAACACATGGGGCAATCCAATGTGCAAGGCAATCCAAGCATAATGTGCATATGGTGTAGTGAAGATACTGTGGCACTCAACACAATATAAAGAGCAATTGGTCATCATGTGTGAGACAATCAAGTTAAGCATGTAGCGAGCAATCGGGCATGGCAAATGTGAAGAATGGACATTGTTGCAACCAAGCATATGATAAGAGCAAGTAATCCACAAGTTGGATGCAACACACAAGGCATATAAATCATGAGGCATGGCAATGCGGCAAGTATCACTAACATGTGTGCAAGTAAGTGGTCCAAGATGACCAATATATGTCATGGTACAAGCAACACAAGCAGGGTGAGTCACAATATCCATGCTCAAGAAGGATGTCACCTTGAAAACTTGTCCTTATGCGTCCTTCACAATGTCGATGCGCAAGAAATTGCGATGTAGAATCGCGTTGGTGTAGCATGGTTCGCTCTCAAGAGCTCGAATCGTCAACTCACGTGAAGTGGAAGTTGACATGTAGTCGAAGTATCCTACACATACACACAACAAAGGAAACAATGTATGTGCATGGCAGACAAACACATCATCCATCATGATGGTTCTCTTCTCTTGCACATAACCATTAGGATAAAAAGTGCATGAACAATATGATGCAACAAAGGCTATATTCATGGGGGCAATCTCATTAGCAAGATCAAAAGCAGTGTTGCACTCAATACATGGCAAAGCGAGCATGAGAGAGGCAACATATGGCGACATATGACAATAAGCAATATCACTCATGTGCAAAGCATGCAATGGTTGTCATCAACCGCATAAAAGGAGCACATCGGTGATGCAACATAAGCAAGCATAGTGATCATGTCATGCAAACTAGTAGTGCGAAGATGCAACATACTAGAGGGAATCATGTCAATCATGTCATGTGAGCAAATAGTGGGCATAGGCAATGCACATGACATATCACAAGCACGCAAGCAAATAATGGGAAATGCAAAATCATTGTATTGGCGAGAAGTCCTATGTAAAGAGCAATTGGTCAATATGACTATCCCAACACAAGC
This sequence comes from Elymus sibiricus, assembly GCA_039707655.1. Lineage (NCBI taxonomy): Eukaryota > Viridiplantae > Streptophyta > Magnoliopsida > Poales > Poaceae > Elymus > Elymus sibiricus. The sequence continues at coordinate 155,475,284 of CM077669.1, forward strand.
ATCAACAATATCATGGCACACAAAAGGAACATGGCAAAGACAAGACATATCTCCACCAAGCTTGCAAACACACATACAAGTCATATAAGCAAGTGTCATGTGAGGTGCAAAGCACGGGTCACTAATGCATGTCAAGGGCATAGAAATGAGCATATCATGCAAGGTGAACATGGCAATATGGGCAAAGGATATAAAATGGACAATAACCCATAACCATGTGAGGGCCATGTAGAAGAAATGCGCGAAGTATTTGCGCAAAGAGGGTGGGTGGGGGTAAGCACTCCATGGTGGCACAAGTCTTCGTTGCTCTCTAGAGTTCTTTTCGTCAACTCATGGGATTGTGAGGTTGACGAGTAATCATGAGTACCTACACACAACAAAGACAAAGGGAAAATTGTGTGTGCGTGGTATATGTACACATCATCCGTTAGGATCTGCATGTGCTTGTGTTCGTTAGCACAAAATGTCCAATGCTCAGATAAGTGAGATGTATGATATAAGAACATGTCATCCATCATGAAAGTTTTGGTGTTATGTAAAGCATAATGGAGACTAGAAATATGTAGTGCATCATTTGAATTTAGAGCATTGTTGTTCATGGTATACGGATGGTGCACACAATAAGGGGAATCATGCAATGGATGGGATGGAACAAAATCTCCTAACATGTATGAGGAAACTATTTGGGTCTCCTCATGTGCAATAGCGGAAGCATAATTCGGAGAGGATGGACAACATCCAAAACAATGCATTTCCAAATCATGGAGATTATGGCATGGCATATGAGAATTATTGCGCAAATGATGCAAAGGAAGCATGGCAATATTATCACAAGAAAAGCAAATGCCAATAACCATGGGCTTGTCATCTATGCCATATGAGCAAATGGGATTAATTTTGATGGGATATGCATAGTTGCTACGGTGAGATTGCAAAGATGCAATATGGGAAATTTCACGCATAGCATATGACAAGATTAGCGGATTATCAAACATGATGTGACCAATAGAGTTTTCACATGTTATCCTATGGAGTATAGCATCACAACTAGGTAATTCAATATGCTCATCATCATATTCATCAAAAATTGGTGGCACATCTAAGCATGAGGAAGACATAGCATGTGGTGTGTCCATAAGGTGATCAACATCATGCAAGCAATCAATGGCAAGATAGTCCACTAGTGGGACAATCAAAGAACCTTCACCTATGTTACCTTTAGAGCTCTGCTCATGTGATGTAGGTGAGGCGGGAAATACCAACTCGTGGTCGACATCATGATGGAACCATGTGGGGGGTGCATCATATTCCACCATGGCCATCGTCGTGTCGAAAGGACGGACGAAGTCGGCAAGGATCGGCGCGTCGTCGTATATGGGACCTAGCACCAAAGGAGAAGACACAATAGGAGTAGAGGTTAAGTTGTTAGAAATCTTAGTGGCCTCACGTGCCCTCTCAACTACCTCACTCGCTCTATGTGGGGGTGGCTCACTCACTCCCGCTAGGTAGTTGCACTCATACTCACATATGGTGGAGTCACTCATCTCACTCAAGTGGTGGGATTTGTGGCTCTCCTCACATGGGAATTGGGGCAACTCATCATATATGGGGCTAGTGGTGAAGTCACTCTCACTCTCAATATGGTGGCTAAAGTCTCTCAACTCAACTCCAAACGTCGCCGTGGTCGAAGGGAAAATCCCATGCTCAACCATCTCGTCACCGTCGTCGTGGATGAAGGCCGAAGTTGGCACATCATCACTCTCGCCTCCAAAGATGGAAAGATCATCCATGCGTGTAGTCGGTCACCTTGGTGTTGGCGTCGAAGCTTGTCCTTGGTGGCGTTCTTGGTCTTTGTGCACTTGTTTCTTGGAGGTGGCTTGCCCTTCGTGATGATGGAGATCACGAGCGTGATGGTTGTTGTGGTGGTCGTCTCGAAGATGAGGACGTGGCCGACTTGAGCTTGCATCGGATGGGCGCTCCGAAGATATGCGACTTGAGCGTCTCTGCCTTGAAGATGACGAAGGGGAAGAAGACTTGTAGTTGGCTGCCATGTGTCGAAGTTGCTCCATGTGTGCGTCCAACTTGTTGTCGATGTAGTCTCTTTTCCAAGCTTCGGAATGTCGTATGTCGATGGCGAGTCGCTCGAGTTCTTGGTTGATGTGGTTGTTCATGTCGATGTAGTCGTCGAAGACCGAAGATGTCGTGCTTTGCCTAGCCATCACAAGACTCGAGCAAAGGTGAGTGGGAAATGAGATAAACAATACCAAAATACCGTTTCCCAAAGTTGAGGATGTATCCCGTTTCACTTAATGTGAAATGCAAGAATAGGGGAATTGGTACCGGACTTGTTCACTCACACCTACACATAAAGCTTATCGAGTGGCTCGGTTAGGACAAGTGGCACAAAATTCAAGCAATTGTCAATTCAAGATATCAAAAATGTTGAGGAATATTCACAAAATTGCAATGCAAAGCAAATAGATCAATAGCTATGGGGAACTAGGAACACACACACGGATAGATAAATGGGATCCGCACAACCAAGGAATGAGCACAAAATGTGAGAGACCCGGGAAAAGCTCGTGTTGCACGGATACTATAAGAGACAATAGCTCGATTGCTCAAATGGGCTAGATACGCGCTTGTGCACCAACCTAAAAGAAGAAACGTGCTGTCTTCAATCCCAAGTATGCTATGTATGTATGATCCAAGAGTATGAACTATGCAAAATGTCTCAATGCTATTGCTATTGCTTATAAGCTCTTTTGTATCTCCTCCTTTGCTTAAAAGCTTTTTCTTCTTTTGCTCTTTTTTTTCTATGCTTGATGCTCGAACCAAGATATGAGACAAGTATGATGGATATGCATGGGGGAGACTTATGGCACAATGTAGATAGCAAGATGTTGGCACGCTATAACTAGCTATGCGGCATAAGAGTAACACTACGGTGCACAAGTAATGTTGCCCGACAATTCTCAACTCGCTAGTCTCAATGGGTAAGGTACGCAATAGGCTCGAAGCGATCAATGCAATGGCAAGGATATAGAAAATGATGTCGTCGAGGTTACCATCCTTGCTTACGGTTGGGGTGCCAAAAGGCGAAGTGGCCGATGTCGATGTCGAGGCCGAGGCGATGATGAGTGGCGGCGTTGTCGATGTAGAACCATCCCTAATTAGCCTAAACACCTTAGGAAACGGAAACCGCAACTCAAAATCTCAAATAAAATTGGGTTAGGATGGCGGAAGTGTGTGGTGGTAGGTTTATGCGGAAGTTATGGTGGAGGCCTAGGCAAACTTGTCAAAATGGGAAAAATTTGATGGAGTCAAATGGTGGTAAAACCCAGATGAGATCTCGGGCACGTCGATAGCTTCAAAACGAGCCAAAGAACACTCAAATCGGAGTTCGGGAGCGAAAGTTATGGTCAAAACGGGGAATCAACCGAGGCTGAAACTGGGAGGGGCGGTTGTACCACTTGGGAGGGGCGGTTGTACCGCTCCTGGAGCGACCTGGAGGTTGCGGAAGTGATGGACCTGGGAATAGCGGTTGTACCGCTTGGTGGGGTGGTTGTACCGCTTCTGGAGCGTCGTGGGGGTGTTTTTGGGGGATTAGCGATTGTATCGCTTCGAGGGGCGGTTGTACCGCTTGGTGGGGCGGTTGTACCGCTGTACAGAGTGGTTGTACCGCTAGTATCGGGAAGATTTTTAGATCTGGGCACGAGAAGAACTTGGGGGCGGACCAAAATCGAAAATTATGGACCAAAATGATGGGAAAATAAAATTTTGGGATGGATTTGGTGGTGGGGAAGCTAGATCTACTTGCCAAACACGAAATCCATGGATCAAAATCAACAAAATCTCACAAGAACCAACAAATCACAAATTTTTTGGTGAGGCTATTTTTTGTGGGGATTTTCGAATTGGGACAAAAACACACAAAATTAGGCTAGAAAACGGTGGGGAGACTCCAAATTCGTGATCAACGTGGCTCTAGATACCAATATGATACGGGGCACGCCCATGTGTGTCGATCTTTCACAAATTGGAGGTGGATTTGTGAATGAACACGAAGAACACGAATAACACGAGGGGGAGATCACAAGAGAAACACTCAAAACAAGTCCAATCACACATCCACTATGCTCACATCCACACAAGATCCACAAGGGTACAAGAACAACAAAAGGAAAAAGGATACATGGTAGAGTTCATCCCAAATCCCATGGGGAGATGGGGCCTTGAATCCACTAGGGATCTTCCCGTGAAGGGGCCTTGACATCCACTAGGGGGTCTTCTCTCATAGAGGCATCTACTCCATGGGAGAGGTAGTGGAAGGAGCAAGGGCTCAACTATCTATGAGCTAAAACCAATGCTAACCCTAGAAACGAAGTGGGGAATGAGTATATATAGTCCAAGGGGTAAGTGGGGGGTACATGAGTCATGACTGCGCAGATGGGGGCGGTTGTACCGGTCACAACACCGGTTGTACCGCTTGGGCGGTTGTACCACTTCCTGGAGGCGTCCTTGGCGTTGGAGGGCGGTTGTACCGGAGGTTGGGCCGGTTGTACCGGTCATGGAGAAGCTGTCGGAACAACCGGGGCGGTACCGGCCTTGAACCGCTTCAAAACAGAAACTTTGCCCGGTCGGAGCGGTGGTTGGGCGGTAGTGGACCGGTTGTACCGATTGACCGGTGGTTGACCGGTTGTTGACCGGTTGTACCTCTAATTCCGGGCTAGCACGACTCCTCTTCTTCTTTCTACGCTTCCAAGCTTCCTTCGCGGATGGTGTAGTTGTTCCTTGGCGCTTGCACTCCTCCTCTTTATCCTTGAAGCTCCAATAATACCTATGCGTGCACACGAGAGGAGTGTCAAGTAGTATACCATCCTTGAAGGGGTCAAGTGAACACGTGTAAAGGAAAGGATTCATCTTTATGTATGTGAAGAGGATGTCGCACGTGTCACTTGCCGAACGGCCTCTTTTCATGGTGATGTCCGTAGGATGCTCCGCATCAGGTTGGCATGCATGGAGACTGGGATTTGTCAGTCCGTATGACGAAGAGGTATCTTAGGGCCCTCTCGGTAATACAGCATTACAAGAAGCTTGCAAGCGATGTGACTAATGATTTAGTCATGGATCTTGTATTAAGGAATGAGTAAAGAGACTTTCCAGTAACGATATTGAACTAGGTATGGAGATACCGATGATCAAATCCCGGGCAAGTAACATACCGATGGACAAAGGGAACTGCATAGGGGATTGACTGAATCCTTGACATCGTGGTTCAACTGATAAAATCTTCGTGGAATATGTAGGAACCAATATGCGCATCTAGGTCCCGCTATTGGTTATTGATCGGAGAGGTGTCTCGGTCATGTCTACATGATTCTCAAACCCGTAGGGTCGCACGCTTAACGTTCGATAGCGATAGGGTAATGTTGAGATATTAATAGTGGAAAGTCCAAAAGTAGTTCGGAGTCCCGGATGATCCAGGACATCACGAGGAGCTCCGGAATGGTCCGGAGGTAAAGATTTATATATGGGAAGTCATATTCAGGGTTCCGGAAAAGTTTGGGAATTTTTCGATAGAGTACCGGGAAGGTTCTAGAAGGTTCTGGGGGTTCACCGTGTGTCCCAATGACCCGGGAAGGGCCCACATAGACCGAGAGGTGGGGCTACATCCCACATGGGCTGGCCGCACCATTCCCCAAGGCACATGTCGTTTAAATCTAGAGATAAGATCTTATCTCTAAATTTAAAGGGTTGAATCTAGAAATTAGATGTTATCTTCATGTCTAAAGGGATTTCTCTTTTGTGGCCAGCCCTACGAGGGTTTTGGATGCCCTCCCCTACCACCTAGCCTATATATATAAGGGGGAGGTGCAAGGGGCATCCACCCCTTCACCCTTGCCCATTGGCTCTCCCAACTCCTCCCATGTTTCTCCGGTACGTGCTTGGCAAAGCCCTGCCGGAATTCCGCTGCCACCACCACCACCACGCCATCGTGTTGGATTAGATCTCATCTACCTCTTCTTCCTCTCTTGCTATATCAAGGAGGAGGAGACTTCACCGAGCCGGACGTGTGCTAAACTCGGAGGTGCCGCACGTGCGGTCTTGGATCGGATTGGATCGCGACGCGAGTACGACTATGCCAACCACGATCTCTAGATCGTTAACGCTTTCGGTCTACAAGGGTATGTAGACACATCTCCCTCTCGTTGCTAGCATCTCCATAGAATAGATCTTGGGTGTTTCATAGGAAATTTTTTGTTTCCCATGCAACGTTCCCCAACAGAATGTTATTCAGAACACGAGTGACCAAAAGGTTTAGTACGGTAACATGGATCCTATCCCTGGGATACAAGAGGTGTAGTCATTAAGCGCCCAAAGTGTTTTTTTTCTGATTATTGCAATCTTAATTATCGGGGAAACTCCGTGATACGGATAGGGCATTCAGTTGGACAACTGATTGTTGATGCAGGATGCGTGCCGGTCAAGATGTTATTAATTAGGACACATCCCTCACTTCGGTTCGTAATAAGCACATCTTGATGGCTGACTTCCAACACACAATTTAATTAAGCTCATAGTCTGGTCCCAACACAAATACATTGTTGTAAGCATTAAGACCTCATACTCATACCTATTTTTATTATTAGTGTTTCCCGCAGTCTGTTTGATTTTGATCCGGTCAAAATCTTGAATTGTTCTTTAATAAAAGCTTGCTAGAAACCCTAGCTTCAAGGGGGCCGTCCTCCCGTGGGTTCAATAACTCAGATCACCTCTGGGAAAAAGGCGAGAGTACTTTCCATTCCATTTCTGGATCACCAAGGGAAGTAATCATGACCCGAGATAAATCTTAGCAACTGACATTAGTTCCACTAATCACATTATCATCATGCCAAAATATCATTTAGAGATAAATGCACTTTCAACATGGAATCCATTTGTAATTGGCTACCTATTTCCTCCCACCATGCTCACGAAATTTCCACATACCATGAAATTTACCTCGCACCACGTTCATAGTATCTCTACCGAGTCCCAAATATGGAGATTGGGAGACAAGATATGGAGCTCCGTCCATAAAATATGTCGATTCTGGCAGGTATGACGACTCTGTTAGAGTTGATTTTTGTGGTACATGCTTCATATGACAGTTATTATGCAATTTTTGTCGATATAGCAACTCTGCTAGAAGTGCTTTTCCATGGTTTATGCTGCATATGACGGTTATTATGCAGTTTTGATGGATATGGCGACTTTGCTAGAGTTACTCTTAGATAGGCCCATGCGCCGGGCCATGTTCCCCTTCGTGCACGGATCAATTGTGCTACCATGCTACCCCTTAGAAATTAACAACGAGATTAACAACGACAGATAAAATGGATGGTACCGCCCTACTATTATTATGCTTAGCTTCATTGGGAATTAGCACACACTTATGGTCTAAAATTACACCTGAAACAAAGTAATCGTAGCTCCACTTCATGTACTAATCCAAAGGATCACTGCTCAGTATGGAAGAAAACATACTCCCTCCGTTTTTATTTACTCCGCATATTAGGTTTGTACCTTAAATATCTTCAACAAGTTTGTAAAAAATATATTAACATATACACCATCAAATCAATATATTTCACATCATATAAATTTGTTACTGTAAATGTTCATATTGTTTTATACAAACTTTGACTTCAGTCAAAGCTAATATGCAGAGTAAATAAAATCGCAGGGAGTATGCAACAACTTACATGAAGGAAATATATTTCAAAACACCCTAGACACACCTCAGACAATGTATGGGGTTAGGAGAAACTCTCTAAATAACATCAGAACATCAACACACATAGACACTAGATTTTTACATGGAAAACCCCAAGTTGGTGTAAAAAATCACGAGTTGAAGCCACCCAAATATTCTTCCACTATTATCAAATGTGGGAGACAACAAGTTATTCTCTGAATATCACTAGAGTCTCTCATACATCAAGATTTAGTATTTTGGATAAAAACAACAAAATTAGTGCTGCAAGAGTTAGGATTGGGAATATCTCATCAAATATGGTGGAATCACAACTTGAAGGAGGCAAGTTGGTGGATCTATATTCACAACCTTGGGGATGAGACCCCTTTTGCTTGATGGCAAACTTCTTCCTTCAATCTTCCTCTCCTTTCATCTCCCTCTTGGTTTTTTCTTTTCTTCTCCAATGGAGGCTCACCTATTTTTTGTCATTCTCCTTGGGGGATGTTGGATGGGAGGCTTAACATCCCCCCTTCCCTCTCGTGCAAAGATCAAAATGACCCTAGGTTATAGCCCTAATGGGTAGTGGGCTCTTGCACATCTTTGGGTTGTCTAAAATAGTTCAAATGAGCATTTCCCCACAACCCACATGAGGAGGATTTTCCAACAACTTTCTCCCAGCTATCGAGTACGACACTTTTGTACTTGATCGAAATTCACAAAGTTTGACTTAAGGGCACCTCCAAAACGGATCATCAAACATACCTCCTTCAACGGTATCCCTCGTGTCTAGTTTGTGGGCTGCGACCAACATGTGTCATGTAGACCTAGAGCAGAAAGAGGTATGGCCCGTTAGGAGACGTGGTCCAAATGTGGTCCAACTGATGGTACGTCGGGTGGGCTGTCCGGACAGGACCTCCTATTTGTTGCATTATGTGGCTGATAGAGCAACAATACATAAGGGAGCCCGACTAGGCCGACCCATTAGAAGGCAGTGCAGCGCATGACACCGTAGCGTGTTTTGCACACTGTAATTTTTTAAAAATCGGAAAGAAAATTTTGGGAAATACTTTGTTTTTTAAAATCGAGAACAAAATATAAAATTAGTTTTTTTAGAAAAACTCAAAACGTTTTCTAAAAAAGTTTCAAACTAAAGACATGAAAAGAAACAAGAAGATCGAGAAACAAAAACAATTGAGAAAAAACAGAAAATAAAAAAAAATACACCAGAATCTTCTAGAAAATGGAAAATCGTGTAGGGGGTAAATGAGTCGTCCCAATGTGTCGCTCGCATCATTGTTGTACGAATAACCAACAATTTGCCTATAGTTACCCCATTTAAAGACGCGAGTACTATGACTCGCATTAATCGAGACCGCAGGTTCTCTCGCGTCGAGCAAGGACAAGCATCGGGCCGGCCCATATAGCACGCACATACGTAAAAAATGGGGACGAAATGGGGGGCACCGAGAGATTGATCCCTAGTCTCCCGGCTGACCACGCGTGCTGGTAGCCACTCGGTTCGCCGTTTGTTTCGTGATTATCTAGTTGGGTGCGGCTTACATTGGGTGAAATGAGCTATTTTTTCACTGGGTTTCTTTTTTCTTTGCTTTTTCATTGGGTCTCTTCTTTTCTTTCCTAGTTTTCATCGGTTTTGTTGTTTTTATTTGTTCCTTTTCTTGGTCTTCATTGTTTTTTTTGCTTTTCTTTCCTTTTTCGGTTTTATTTATTTTTTCTTGGTTTTCATCAGTTTTCTTTGTTTTTTCATTCCTTTTGCATTTGTTTCTTCGGGTTTTTTCATTTTCATTTATTTATTTTGTTTATTTTTTGGTTTTATTTTTTTCGGTTTTCTTTTGCTTTTCATTCTACATTTTGATTTAAGTCAACAACATTTTTCTAATACACGTTTAACATTTTTTCAATACAAATTTAACATTTTTTAATAAATGGTCAACATTTTTCTAATACACATTTTAAACTTTTTTAAATGCTTGATTAACATTTTTCAAATACAAGACTAACATTTTTAAATAATTGCTCATCATTTTTTCTATACACATTTTTTCTTTCTCAAATGCTTGATTAACAACTTTCACATAAAAAGATGTCACATTTTTTGAATACATGTCAACATTTTTTCTACACACATTTAACATTTTTCAAACGCTTGATTAACATTATTCACATACTTGTTCAACATTTATTCAAATGATTGATTAACATTTTTATATGCATGATCAATTTTTTTCATAGTTTTTTAAATAGATGGTCAACATTTTCTATACATATTTAACATTTCCCAAATGCTTGTTTAGAATTTTTCAAATACTTGTTTAATTTATTTTCAAATACTTGATTAACATTTTTATATATACATGAAAAAAAATCATCATATTTTAATACACGATCAACAATTTTTCTATGCACGTTCTAACATTTTCCAAGTGCTTGATTAACTTTTTCCAGATACTTGTTAATTTTTTCTGAATGCTTAATTAACATTTTTCAAATACTTGTTCAATATTTGTCAAATACATGTTCAACATTTTTCAAATACCTATTCAACATTTTTCAAATATTTTTTCAACACTTTCTGAATGCTTGATTAACTTTTTCCAAATACTTGTTAATTTTTTCTGAATGCTTAATTAACATTTTTCAAATACTTGTTCAATATTTGTCAAATACATGTTCAACATTTTTCAAATACCTATTCAACATTTTTCAAATATTTTTTCAACACTTTCTGCATGCTTGATTAACATTTTTCAATTTTTAATTTTTTTCAAATACTCGTTCAGCAATTTCCGAATGCTTGTTCAACATTTTTCAAATACTTGTTCAACATTTTACAAATGTTTTTTAGAATGTTTTTTGTAATATATATTTAGAATATTTTAAAGTATAAACAGAAATACAAAAATAAAGAAAACAACGAAAGCATAAAAACATAAAAAAACTAAAAAACAGGATGTGATCTCCCGCGCGCGTGGGCCGGTCCACCTCGCTCACCTTCTTCAGCGAGTTGGAAGTTAGACTCCCTGAAGGCGAGGTAATATTAGGGGATAATTGGTTTAGTGCCCCTAGTTGGGCCACATTCGAGTGGTTTACCCCTAATTTTCGAAAACACGCGTTCCTGCTCAAACCACTTTGCTCGTCTTATGTTTTTGCCCGTTCGACCGTCATTTTAAAAACTTCGTAACAAATTCGTACTAACTCAGAAAAATGCAAATAAGATATCAAAATGTTCATAAAAATATCACCTATATGTGCATGACATTTGCATTCATGAAAAAATGTTGGAAAGTCCTCATCTTAGATTTAGCTCATATAGGTGATGGGGACTTTCCAACACTTTTGTCATGAATGCAAATGACATGCACGTATAGGTGATGTTTTTAAACATTTTGATATCTTATTTGCATTTTTCTGTGTTAGTACGAGTTTTTTATGAGGTTTTCAAAATGACGGTCAAACAGTTAAAGGGCAAAAGGATAAGACGAGCAAAGTGATTTGGGCAGAAACACGTCTTTTCGAAAACTAGGGGTAAACCAGACAAGTGTGGCCCAACAAGGGGCATACAATCAATTATCCCTAATATTAGGGGTGTCCATTTCGTTGGAGGAGTCCGTGAACACTTAAGATAGAAAACTTAAGAATTGGTGCTTTTTTTGAGGTAAATACATTGGTGGTTCTTAAACTTGTCATGAATGTTCACTTTGGTGCCTGAACTTGAAAAATACATCGAACTGGTTACATAACTTGGCGTGGAAGTGCAAATATGGTTCAAATCTCGTATTTATACGTCCATGATATTGACGAGGTGTTCCAGCGTGGCATGAGGCCCGCTGTCAGTGATTGGTAGACAGGAAAGTGGGCGTGTGGCCTAGTTTTTCGCAAAACCCCCTGAAATATATTTTCCTTACAAGTAGGCCATCGGAGAGAAACAACAAACATTTATATAATAAAAATGAAAATTGATGGTCTGGAGGTGTTCGAACACGAGTCCAGCTTTTAGCACGCACGCATTGCTAGCCAGTTGACCGATTCAAACATGCTGCCATGAAAGGATTCATACTGCTTATATACATCAGATGGAACAACATAAATTGCTGAAATTTAATCCAGCAAAAAATAGTGCCGGGTGTGTGATTCAAACACCCGACCAAAGGTTATATAGCAGCCTCGGATACCACTCCAACCAAAAAGGTCTCATATTTCTTAAATATAATTAGTATCTATGACTGTATAACAAACATAATTTCAGAATTTACATGTCATTTTAAAAAGAATTCACGTGTTATTTTAAAACAAATCCATACAATTTACAGTATTTATAAATTATAAAAATGCTATAAGATTCAAATATTATTCATGTGATGATCTACAATCTGAGGGCGCACTAGGCTCATTAAAAAAACACAAACTTTTTTATACTATATAAAGTTTTTGAAAATAACACAAAAAATTCTTAGAACATGAACACTTTTATGTACTACTGGAATATTTTATTAAAAACATGGAATATTATAAACGTATATGAGAGTTATTTAAATATAAAAAACTTTCTAAATTACCTTAATATTTTATTAAAAATGTGAGAACTTTTAAAAAATGTAAAATCTTTTCATAATTGGTAATTTAATAATGTTAAATTTATTAATTATTGCATAGATATTTTATGAAGTTTTAAATTTTATTTTATTTTAATTATATATATATTATTACTCAGACACGATTATAATTTATGTATTTTTTACATATATTTAAAATGGAATAACTAACACGTTGAAAATGGCCACACTGTGGTTTTTACATGCACGAGCGGACCATGTTATGAACAGATATTTATCCTTTTTTTAGCCTAAGATATTTATCCTTTGTAGTATTACATACCGTGGGTTGGACTGGTATCTTGGCCGCTGTCCCGACACTATTTTTGCCGGAATATATATTTTTTTTTTCGAATGAGGAATATATTTCTTTTTTTTTCGAATGAGGAATATATTTCTTCGTTTTTGTAAATCAGCCTTTATAAGCCATGTGAATATACACAGGGCAGCGAGAGTGATTTTGTCTACTGGCTAGCCACGCCCACATGCAAGCGACAGGTCGTTGGTTAGAGTACCCTCCTGAGCAGTTTTTATTTTTACCATTTTTGTTGTTTCTCCCCGAGGGCTTTTTTGTAAGAAGAAAATGATTTCGGTGGGGTGGGGTAGATGGGTCCGGCCTCCCCCTGTCGTCTGGTCGCTGACAGCAGGCCCATGCACGCTGGCCTGCCTTGTGAGCGTCGTGGACGTATACATGTATGATTTTAACCGTATTTGCACATTCATGTCAAGTTATCGAACCAGTTCAATGTATTTTTCATGTTCAGACACTAAAGTGAACATCCGTGACAAGTTCATACACCAATGGTGTAATTACCTCGATAATTTAAGAATTGGTGTTGAAAGCCTAAAAGTTTCCGTGAACATTTGAGATTTTTTTTTGACGATCCGCGTTGATGAGGAGTACTCCTACTTGGTAGCCGGATAGCTCCCACGGAACCCACCGGATCCAAGGCGTCGCCGTGCCATGAATTGAAGGAGACAACATAAGAACGTCTCCGTCCCGCGTGTTCCTCGAGGGAAAGAAAACATCTCCATCACGGCATGATGGGCTCGTGGACGCCGAACAAATTTGCTATATCCAGAGAGGATCACATCGGCTTAATTATTAAGCTATCTTCGGCTGGCTGGATCGATCGAAGATGGTTTGGTCCCCATGCATCGACCAAGGCTATCCGCCTGCCGCGGAACTGATGAACAGATCTACGCGTTCCCTTGTTTGCCGAGACATGTTGGTTGAGTGTTTTGTGTTGTGATCCAAAGGGCGGAGACTATACAAGCTAAGGAGCATACAGGATCCCAGATCAAATCAGAGTGGACACTGAAGCTTGTCTCCTTGAAGCTTCATTGGCCTGCCAACATTGGACGGAAATCGCGTAGTAGGTCTAGCGAAATCCCAGACACACGAGCAGATGGCTGAAAGTGATCGCTTATCAACATTCAGCGTTCCAAATGCAAAGGGGGGCCAAATAGCGGTTCTGCATAGGCGGTGACAAATTGGATTTCTGAAAGAGTCAATCGTTCTGAACAAAAAATACAGCAGGCATGCATATGTGCCCAACGCAAACGCCGGCTGCTTCCGGCTAGTGATAAAACAAGCTCACGCCCTGCAACTTTGTACACGCCCCAAGTCTTCAGTATTGATTTGCAACATGCTTGACGCCAAAGTCTTCGACGCTGACGCTTTCGTGAGCACAAGACGCATTTGGAAGGCCTGCCCAATAATCAAATCAGCGAGGGTAATCCAAGACGCATTTGGAGTACTTACGATCGAGTCAAACCATATCACAAGGAGATTAACGCCAGGGTAACGCTCCCGGATTTGCCGGCTACCTACCCACCAAACCGGCACTATCCGCAACATTTTCAGAAACGCCCTCGAAATCCTCGCGCAATATCTGACCAGCCCCTCACGTCTCGCACTATTACACCCAGCGCCTTTCCCGGCCCGCTCGGTCGGTCTCTCCTTCACATTTTCCCTTCCCGTCCATTCCCCTCCGAATTATTGCCTCGCCTCGCCTCGCCACCCCCGTCCCTGACGGCCATGGCCCACCTCCAGCTAACGGCGGTCGCCGGCGGCCGCGACGACGAGATGGAGGAGGTGGCGCTGCTGGGGTCCTACGGCGAGCCGGAGGGGCAGAGCTCACCGACGGGGCAGGAGGAGGAGGAGGAGGTGGGCATGCGGCGGGCCCAGGTGCGGGTCACGGGCATGACGTGCTCCGCCTGCACGGGCGCCGTCGAGGCCGCCCTCTGGGCCCGCCGCGGCGTCCGGAGCGCCGCTGTGTCGCTGCTGCAGAACCGCGCCCACGTCGTGTTCGACCCCGCGCTCGCCAAGGTTTGGTTCCGCGTGATCCCTCCCCCTCCCGCTCCCTCCCTCGCCTCCGCGCGCGCTGGGGATTTGGTCTGGGATCGCGCCCCTGCGGTGAATTCTGGTGCGGTGGCTTCGATATTGGAGGATTATCGCGCCCTTGTTGGTAATCAGACGCGGAATTGGGGAGCTCGAGGCGGGAAACTTAGCTGCGTTGCGTTTTGTCGGTTATGGTCGTTAGGATGCGAAACCAACACTCACAACTCGTTCTTTAGCTGCTTCATTTTGGCTCGCCTGCCCTTGTTCTAGCTGGCTGTTCCAATTGATCAGTCGTGTGGGTTGAGTTTGTGGGACGCTCTACCTTGCTTTGTCGGGAAGCAAGTCTAGCGAGTTTGATAATCATATGGATTCTAACCACGTTTACGAAAAAATATTGGGAGATTTTCATAGTACCAATTGTAAAGCTGCAGTCCTAGTGCTGGTTCATAATCATTTTCTAGGAAGACTTTGTAGACTCGTAGTAATCTAATTTAACTGGTTCCCGAACAGCCCCATGAAGCACCTCTACTGTGACTTGCAATTGCAAACAACCTCTACAAAAATGTGATGTTAGGTCTGTTCCAAAGATCTCAACTCTCCACGACGTTGCCAACCTGTAACCTTTATTATTTAAACTAATTTGCTTTTACATAAAGTTTCTGAAATGGACCTGACAGTGTTTGTTGTATTCAGGAAGAAGACATTGTAGAAGCAATAGAAGATGCTGGATTTGAAGCAGAGATCCTCCCAGACTCTGCTGTTTCTCAGCCAAAGTCACAGAAGGCTTTGTCAGGCCAATTTAGGATAGGGGGGATGACATGTGCTGCCTGTGTGAACTCAGTTGAAGGGATCTTAAAGAAGTTGCCAGGTGTAAACAGAGCAGTTGTTGCATTAGCGACCTCATTAGGGGAAGTCGAGTACGATCCGACTGCTATTAGCAAAGATGAAATTGTTCAGGCTATCGAGGATGCTGGTTTTGAGGCTGCACTGTTACAAAGTAGTGAGCAAGATAAGGCTTTACTAGGTTTGATAGGATTGCATACAGAGAGGGATGTAAATTTATTGTATGATATCCTGAGAAAAACAGAAGGCCTGCACCAGTTTGATGTAAATTCTGTACAGGCAGAAGTTGAAATTACATTCGATCCAGAAGTCGTTGGTTTGAGATCGATTGTGGATATTATTGAGATGGAAAGCAGTGGCAGACTGAAAGCCCATGTAGAGAATCCATATGTACGGTCTTCTTCAAATGATGCGCAAGAGGCTTCAAAAATGCTACACCTCCTTTGCTCCAGCTTATTCCTAAGTGTAAGTTTTTATCCCTGCTATCCTATTTGTTTATGGTTTTTGTTGCATCTCTTGTTCAGTCTACATTTACCCTGTTAGCTATACCCTTATCCTAGTTGTGACCGTAAATAAATACCAAGCCCATCTGATGTGTCAGCTTGATTTGATATAATTGTCACTTGCATACAATTACTACTATAAAGAGATAATATAAAGTAAAGTTATCATGAATTGTTGTTGTTTTACTTGCATACTGACTTTCGTTACTGGTTTCCTTGCACCAGATTCCAGTGTTTTTTATGCGCATGGTATGCCCTCACATATCTTTCATTAACTCATTCCTACTCATGCACTGCGGACCATTTCGTATAGGAGATTTGCTCAAGTGGATGCTGGTGAGCATAGTACAGTTTGTTGTTGGCAAACGTTTCTACGTCGCAGCTTATAGGGCCCTTAGACATGGCTCTACAAATATGGATGTATTGGTTGTTCTTGGCACAACTGCGACGTATGTGTACTCAGTTTGCGCGCTTCTTTATGGGGCATTCGCTGGATTTCATCCTCCGATGTATTTTGAGACAAGCGCAATGATAATTACATTTGTGCTATTGGGGAAGTATCTTGAGGTGCTTGCTAAAGGACGGACATCAGATGCAATTAAGAAACTTGTAGAGCTGGTTCCTGCTACAGCTATCTTGCTTCTGAAATACAAAGGTATCCGATTCTTACTTGATGGTAACGTAGCATGCATACACCGAAAATGACTAGCAATTCAGAAAGCTCATGTCTAAATGATTTACATACAGCCGCCTTCTTTTTATGTTTTTGGTTGGATATTAATTCTTAACTGATTGCTTAGGATTGCAGCCTTGCATCCATACTCTTGCATTTTGATTGTAGTTGCACACTTCAACTCATAGCATTGTACCTGAATCCAGATGGAAAATATGCTGGAGAGAAGGAAATTGATGCATTGTTGATCCAACCTGGTGATGTCTTAAAAGTGCTTCCTGGTTCAAAGATTCCTGCTGATGGTATCGTCACTTGGGGTACAAGCCATGTTGATGAAAGTATGGTAACTGGTGAATCTGCGTCTATTTCCAAGGAAGTATCTAGTTCAGTAATTGGAGGCACCATGAACCTAAATGGCACCCTTCACATACAAGCGGCGAAAGTAGGATCAGGGACAGTTTTGAGCCAGATAATATCTCTTGTTGAGACTGCCCAGATGTCTAAAGCACCTATTCAGAAGTTTGCTGATTATGTGAGTGTATTTGTCTATTTATGATGTTCTTCAGTTATGAAAATTATCTCTGTTAAAATCTTAATTTTTTTTGAACTCTTTTCTGGTCAATTTCATCACACTTCTAAACTTATGTAGTACTACCTCTGTACCATAATATAAGACGTTTTTGCAGTTCAAATTGAACTGCAAAAATGTCTTATATTATGGTACAGAGGGAGTACTAGTTAAATGCCATTGACGTAAGTGTTAGAGTTGCATTTTCATTGCCTTATACAAAGTATATTACTCATATCAGATTTCACACATCAACTGTTTACACCTGGTTGTCTTTTGTCAAGTCATGAATTTTTGAAAGCAGAACAGTGCAATTTTGGGGATTTGTACATCTTTTTTAACATGCACTGGCATTTTGTTTCCTATAATAACCATTATGTTTTGTGAATGTTGATGCTATCTATGTTCTTTTCAGGTGGCTGGCATTTTTGTTCCTATTGTCATCACATTGTCCTTACTGACATTCTGTACATGGTATGTTTCGTGGTTCATGCATCTGTCTGAGGTTGGGTCAGGGGGCGTCAGGCTACTTTTGTCTAAAATTTTCATGCATTACTGACCTTTGTAGGTTTGTATGTGGGACGCTTGGGGCATATCCAAATTCATGGGTTTCAGAAACTAGCAATTGCTTTGTTTTCTCCCTCATGTTCTCCATCTCTGTTGTGGTAATTGCCTGTCCATGTGCTCTTGGTCTGGCGACACCAACTGCTGTTATGGTAGCAACTGGAGTTGGTGCCAATCACGGAGTACTTGTAAAGGGTGGAGATGCACTGGAGAGGGCTCAGAATGTTAAATATATTATATTTGATAAAACTGGGACACTCACACAAGGAAAGGCCACTGTAACAACGACGAAAGTGTTCTCAGGAATGGATGTTGGCGACTTCCTCACATTGGTAGCATCTGCGGAGGTGAGGCAACGAAAAATCCCCAGGGATTTTGCTTATTCGTAGTAGAGTGCAAACATGGTAATCTTACTTTGTTCTTTTTTGTTAATTTAGGCAAGCAGTGAGCATCCACTTGCAAAAGCTGTCTTGGATTATGCATTTCATTTCCATTTCTTTGGCAAACTGCCCTCATCAAAAGATGACGTCAAGAAAAGAAAAGAAGATGCATTCTCCCAATGGCTCTTGGAAGTTGCTGATTTTTCTGCCTTGCCTGGCAAAGGAGTTCAATGTTTGATCAATGGGAAGATGATTCTGGTGAGCTATGTGATATAACTATTCTGGATCATCTCTCTTAATTGCATAATCCTTGCTGGCAAAGGAGTAATCTAACATTTTGAGTTAAATGTTTATGTAGGTGGGCAACCGTGCTTTGATATCTGAAAATGGGGTTAACATTCCTGAAGAGGCTGAAAGTTTCTTGGTAGACATGGAATTGAACGCAAAGACAGGCATTCTTGTAGCATATGATGGAGACTTCATTGGATTAATGGGGGTAACCGATCCCTTGAAAAGGGAGGCTGCTGTAGTTATACAAGGCCTAAAAAAGATGGGCATTTATCCAGTTATGGTGACAGGGGACAATTGGAGGACTGCACTGGCAGTTGCAAAGGAGGTCAGTCGGAATTCTCATGTAGGAGTGCAACCATCTGCATTTGATTATGTTATTTTTTTTCTACACAATATTATATCAATAAATATGAGTTCAACTTTGCTGCCTAATCGATTTCATGTGTACAACTTCACTAGTTGATTTGATGTTGCTTATATGAGTTGCTCCTCCGGAAGCTTAAGTTATTGAAACCATTGTCCTTCTGCAGATTGGAATTGAAGATGTGAGAGCAGAGGTTATGCCTGCCGGAAAAGCCGACGTGATCCGCTCTTTGCAGAAGGATGGGAGTGTGGTTGCAATGGTTGGAGATGGGATCAATGATTCCCCTGCCCTAGCAGCAGCCGATGTCGGGATGGCCATCGGTGCAGGGACTGACATCGCCATCGAGGCAGCAGATTATGTGCTGGTGCGGAATAACCTTGAAGACGTCATCACGGCGATTGATCTCTCAAGGAAGACATTCAGCCGAATCCGGTGGAACTACTTCTTTGCCATGGCTTATAACATCGTTGCCATACCCGTGGCTGCCGGCGCACTCTTCCCCTTCATCGGCCTGCAGATGCCGCCGTGGCTGGCTGGTGCTTGCATGGCCTTCTCGTCTGTTAGTGTAGTATGTTCCTCGCTGCTGCTGAGGAGATATAGAAAACCAAGGCTTACCACCGTCTTGCAGATAACTGTAGAGTGATTCCAAGTTGGGGCCTAACCCGCCTGTTTTTGTGTGCGACATTTCTACTTGAAAGAAATGCATATGGCATCTGTTTGTGACTCAGTGATGATACAGTTTTTGACACCTGTGCTTGTAAATAGCATATATACACACACAGATAATACATGTTTGCAATGCAAGATCTCCAGTTGTTCACAGGATGTTAATTGACTAGTCGAACATATGAAGTGCGAGCCTCTTTTACTTGAGAAGTTCTGAAGAATTAAGCACTGAGAACTGTACGTTTCCAGTCCAAAGCGTGTTGCCGTAGGTATCTGACCGTATCTTAGTTAAGTTATATATCAACAATAGTAAAGTCCCATTCCTCGGTGGCTAGGGCAAACTCTTACCTCCAGACTTCGCCGGCGAGCACTGGCGGAGCCTCTTTAGGGCCAAAGGGGGCCACGACCCCCCCTTATAAAACTGGAAAAATATATTAATACTAAGCATTGCATCCATCCCCGTTCATTTATGGTTCTGTCTAAAGGCATCTACATCCGCAACTTGTAAATCCGACCCCTCAAACGCCCGTGGACGTGTCCGCGGACACTAACCGATCACGTCTCAAATAATGTGTTCTAATCGGATACCTTAAATTAAAAACCTCAAATCCATATTATTACATGCAACGTAAACCTAATATAAGCGGAGCTCGTCCGGCTCCGCCGTGCCCATGTCCGGTGGCTGGCTGCGCCCCTCGTAGTGTCGGTCCGGTCACCGGCGAGGTAGAGTAGGACATGAGACACTAGCCGGCTCATGGGACTCGAGCTCCCGGCGTCTCCCATGCCCTACTCTTCCTCGTCGGAGCCCGTAACCCGGACGGTGTCGATGGACATCAGGTCGATGACAGATCCTTCCTGGGAGGAGCCAACGTTCACCACGACGCGGTTGCGGCGCCCGCACTGGTGCACCTTACGGGGCGCCGGAGAGTGTGACTCCGCCTCTACAACATCCACCGTCGAAGGGCCTCTCCCACCTACCGCGCCCGCTGCCACGCACGGCGGGCACGCCACGCCATGTTATCGTCCGAGGATGCCCATGGTTCATGCTCGGCGCACCAACGGAGGGTTTGCGCTTCCGCCACGACGTTCGTGCCCACCTCCGGTGAGGCAGCGACGCTGGATCCAAGCACCGGTTGTGCCGACGCAATGGATTCCCGGTGTTTATATTGTGAGACTGTAAGTAGCATCTGTTTTTGTACAAATTTTGCTTTTATTTTGAAATTGAACCCCCCTTGGTTGCTCGTCACGCTCCGCCACTGCCGGCGAGCCCATGAATTTGCCTTTTCTCTGACTGCCGCTCCGGCGGCTGGTGGCAGGAAGGGGAATCTCAGTGCCTCGCTTTGATTAGTAGTTTAGCCGTTTAGGTTATCGTTTGTAGTCCTTGAAGGTACGGTGGTGCTCGGTCGGATGCGGCGTTTCTTCTTCAAGTTTGCCTCCTGGGCTTCGATCATCTTCGAGTTCGTTTGTCTGGACGTACTTGACGGAGCTCCGCGTAAATCTCTGCCGTCTCCTTGGGGTGTTGAAGTTAGGGTTTCTCGTCATGTAATGAGATTTGGTGTCAGGTGATTCATGTCTATTTAAGGGTTCAATATCAACGAGTGCGGCTAAGGCCTTGGTCCATAGGGGCACGTGCACGAAGAGTTCACGGTTGTTATCGATAAGGTTAAGCCTGGTTCGTTAGAGGAGCGGTGAAAGCGACACGTCGGCGACTTGTTTTGACGGCGACAGTGGTAGTTCAATGATCAAAATCTCCATATAATTTTTGTTTTGTTTGAAGTTTCTTCCGTTGAATGTTGATAATAGATTCGATACTTTTCTCATAAAAAACTAATGAAGTTCGATGCACCTCTTCTACAAGCGTTGTTGCGATGTGGTGAAGATGAATCTGTTGTGTGTGTTCAACCAAATTCAATCTCTGTGTGCTGAGTGATGGCATCTCCTAAGCGCATCTCCAACCGCAACCCTATTTTAGGGCAGCACCGTCCTTTTGTGTTTTTGGAGGACAAAAAATGTCTTCAACAGCTGCGCAAAAACAAAAGGCGTACAGTTTTTTGGACATCCCACAAACAGGGCACCTCCGGCTGGATATTTGCGGCATAAAGGAGTTTGCCCCAAAACCAAATCGACTACGCGCGAGTGTCCAACTGCTGCCTTCGTATAAAATTTTCCCTCCCATCTCGGCGCTTCCCCTGACCACCACCGTCCTGATTCGTCCCGCCGTCGACACCGCCACCAGTCTCCATCCCTCCCGCGCCTCCGCCCCGACTCCACTGCACATCCACACTGCTCTGTCACGTCGCCGAACCACAGCCGCACCGTCGAATCGGGATCCGGCGGCGCGCACGCCGCCGCCCATAATGGCCGATAGATCTCCTATGAGGGCGGCATTCGTCGGCTAGTAGCCGCCGACGCGCAACCGCCCGCCATGCGTCCACCGCGATCGAGAGATGTCGTTGTCGCTTCAGAAGGTGGAAACGGCCGTCCGTTATCGTTTTTCGTGAAAAGGTTGACTGAAAGGATCGATATGGTTGACTAGAGGGGGTTGAATAGGCAACTACTCCCTCCGTCCCATAATATAAGAGCACTAGTGTAAAAAACGCTCTTATATTATGGGACGGAGGGAGTACCATTTTTTAGCTTTTCTTAACAAATTAGGTTTAGCAACAAATAGGTTGTCTAGATATGCAACTAGGTGAACAACCTATATGATGCTAACAACAACAACAATACAAGCAAAGGATAACACACAAGTAAAGCTTGCACAAAGTAAATGTAAGAAATAACCACAAGTGAAGCCTATGGAGACGAGGATGTGTTACCGAAGTTCCTTCCCTTTGAGGGGAAGTACGTCTTTGTTGGAGCGGTGTGGAGACACAATGCTCCCCAAGAAGCCACTAAGGCCACCGTATTCTCCTCACGCCCTCACACAATGCGAGATGCTGTGATTCTACTAGTGCTGCCCTTAAAGGCGGCGACCGAACCTTTACAAACAAGGTTGGGGCAATCTCCACAACTTAATTGGAGGCCCCCAACAATACCACGAAGCTTCACCACAAATGGGTTGTGGCTCTGAGGTGATCTCAACCATCTAGGGTGCTCAAACACCCAAGAGTAACAAGATCCGCAAGGGATTATTGAGGGGGGGGGATCAAATTTCTCTTGGTGGAAGTGTAGATCGGGGCCCTCTCAACCAAACCCTAGAATATCAACAAGTTTTGTTGGCTAAGGGGAGAGATCGGGCGAAAATTGAGCTTGGAGCAACAATGGAGCTTGGGGATGGAAGAGGTAGTCTTCTTGGGGAAGAAGACCCCCTTTATATAGTGGGGGAAGAAATCCAACCGTTACCCCCTCTCAGCTCGCACAGCTGTGCCAGCTAGACATGCAATGGCATAGGGCCACAAGCCAGTAGTGCCGCTTGAGCGGTACTACCGCTCGCCCCAGCGGTACTACCGCTGGGGTTGCAGTACATAGGCCCTCAAACACAGGGCAGAGGTAGTGTTGGGGGAATGACCCCCCGGGTAGGCTCAAAGACTCTCATCCCTTTTCAAAAACATCGGGCCGCCTGCGCCCCTCCGCCTGGTTCGCCTTGGCCGGCTCAACCTGTCCGGCTCGCCTTGGCGGCTGGCGGGTCAGCGCCCGTCCCTTCGCCCCGTACAACAAGACCCCACCACGACGGTGGGACGTGGCGACAGTGGCTCAGGTACCGCTGACTGGGGCACGCGTGGCTATACTGGGCGGCAGCCGTACCGTTGACAATGGCCAACTACGACTAGGCGAGGCGGCACTGTGGCTGCACGCCTCCAACCACTCCATGACCCCGTTGACGCATGGCGACAGTGGAGGCAACCGTACCGCTGACCGAAGACGACTACGACCATGCGAGGCGACATAGTGGTTGCACAGTGCGGGCCACTCCGTGGCGTCACCGGCACGCGCCAATGATGACGACCAGCCAGCGGGCCCCTACATCGATCGGACCCTGCAGCCGCGGGTCCTACAAGCGACGGGACTACGCAGTCGGTGGGCCCCACGGCCGGTTGGAGAGGCTGCCAGTCGGAACCCACCCCATTATTCTTACGTATTGTAAGCCGGGGGTTGGCCTATAAAACCCCCCGGCCGCCCCCATGCAGAGGGGTTCAGACACCTTCAGCTAGAGCCACCTCTCATAGCTCTGCACACCCATAGGAAAGGCAAGGAGAGCAGCCTAGCTTCTTCTTCCTCCTCCGAAATACAGCTCAAGGAGCACCATTGTACTGCTTGCTCACCGCATACTAGATCAGGCAGGACTAGGGGTATTACCTCCCATGGAGGGCCCCAAACCTGGGTACATTGCGTGTCTCACACCGCTTGTCCCCAATCCCGCTTCCGGAGCGTGACGACGCACTTTGGCCCGAACCACACTCAATAAGCCACCCCATGGCATCTTCCGTGACAAAACGACGACAGTTGGCGCCCACCATGGGGCCAAGCACGGCGTCGGCCGGAGTCATGCTCCGGACGGGACCCATTGCTGACTCCGACGAGCGCATCGCGCCCGGGCTACTCTGCACGTCTGCGGCGTCTGATCCCGCGGGAGACGGTGCAACGCGCGGCTCCGCTTGCCCCGCAGGCGGCGCCGTCGTCCCTTTCAGCGAGCTGCGCGGCAGCGACATCCCCGCCAGCATCGACTACCTCTGCGCTCTTCAGCGAGCTGCGCGTCAGCAACGCGCCCGCCCCCGACGAGTACTGATAAGTCTCCAACGTATCTATAATTTTTGATTGTTCCATGCTATAATATTATCATTCTAGGATACTTTTTGAGTATTTATTTACCAATTTATATTATTTTTGAGCACTAACCAACTGACCGATTGCCCGGTGCCAGTTGATGTTTTCTGCATGTTTTTGGTTTTTCAGGTTTACAGTACCAAACGAAGTCCAATTGCCCCGAAACTTTTATATGATTTTTCTGGACCAAAAGAAAACCTGGAAGCTTCGGGAGGAAACCGGAGGCCGCACGAGGGAGGCACAAGCCAACAGGGCGCGCCCAGGGGGGTCAGCGCGCCCTGATGGCTTGTCCCTCCCTGGTGGGTCTCCCGACCCCGTTCTCAGGCCTATAAATTCACATATATTCCAAAAACCCTAAGGAGCATCCCGAAACACTTTTTCTGCCGTCGCAAGTCTCTGTTCCGCCGCGATCCCATCTGGAGCCCGGTTCCAGTGTCCCGCCGGAGGGGGTATCGATCACGGAGGGCCTCTACATCATCCTTTCTGCTCCCATGGTCATGTGTGAGTAGTTCACCACAGACCTACGGGTCCGTAGTTAGTACCTAGATGGCTATCTCTCTCTCTCTTTTGATCTTCAATACAATGATCATCACATCTTTGTTTTGATCTATCCGATGTAATTCTTTTGTATGGTGTGTTTGTTGGGATCCGATGAATTGTGGGTTTAGATTATTCATGAAAAGTATTTGGGTCACCTCTGAAATATATTATGATTCTTATTGCATGATTATTATAGCTTCGTAATTCTGTCCGATCTATTGATTTGCTTTGGCCAAGTAGATTGATCTTTCCTCAGTGAGAGGGGTGCGTTGTAGTGGGTTCAACCTGACGGGTTTCTATATCCCAGTGACAGAAGGGGACAAGATACGTCTTTGTGTTGTTGCCACTAAGGATAAAACGATGGGGTTAGTTCATATTAATTGAATTCTCTTTGTCTACATCATGTCATTGTTCTCCAAGCATTACTCTATTTTACTTAATACTCTAAATGCATGCTGGATAGCGGTCGATGGGTGGAGTAATAGTAATAGGTGCAGGCAGGATTCGGCCTATTTACTTATGGACGTGATGCCTATATATACATGATCATTGCCGTGACTATGAACATAACTATGCGCTTTTCTGTCAATTGCCCAACAGTAATTTGTTTACCCACCATATGCTTCCTACATGAGAGATGCCATTAGGGAAAACTATGGCCCCCGGGTCTATTCACTTATATATTTACAAAAGCTATCAATACCTTGCTGCCATTTATTCGTTTTTATTTTATTTTGCAATTTACAATTATCTACTATTATCTACACACTTCATTTGCTTGCAAATAACGAGTCCAAGGGGATTGACAACCCTCTTGCCCCGCGTTGGGTACAAGTGTTTGCTCTTTTGTGTGCAGTCACCTAAGATGGTGGTTGATTGATATTCCTATTGGTTTGATAAACCTTGGTTCTTAACTGAGGGAAATACTTATCCGTATTGTGCTCCAATAACCCATTCCTCTTCACGGAAAACCCAACGCAGATCACAAGTATCAGGAAGGATTTCTGGCGCCGTTGCCGGGGAGTATCATCAACCTACTATCAAGTAACTTCGCACAAATTATCATTCACTTGTTCTTCTTTTTATTTGCTATTATATTTAGTTTTATTCATAAAAATAAAAAACACAAAATATGTATCTTTGCTAGTTACTAGTTTACTTCTTTGCTTGCTACTTTACTTGTCCTGCTTGTTACTTTGCTTGTTCGGTCACCATGTCTCAAGGTACTACTAAGTTGTGTGACTTCTCAAATACTAATAACAATGATTTTATTAGTACTCCTATACCACCCGCCACTAGTGTGGAGGCTTTTGATATTAATGCTGCATTGCTAAATCTTGTGATGAAAGAACAATTTTTGGGAAGTCCTAATGAGGATCCCGCTGCTCATCTTAATACTTTTGTTGAACTATGTGATATGCAAAAGAAAAGGACATGGATAATGATGTTGTGAAATTATTATTTTTCCTTTTTCGCTATGAGATAAAGCTAAGGCTTGGTTTTCATCTTTACCGCGTAATAGTATTGGAACATGGGATAAGTGTAAAGATGCCTTTATTGCCAAGTATTTCCTCCTATTAGGATCATCTCCCTTAGAAATCAAATTATGAATTTTAAATAACATGATCAAGAACATGTTGCACAAGCTTGGTAGAGGATGAAATTGATGATTAGAAGTTGCCCTACTCATGGTTTAAACTTGTGGATGATTATCCAAAATTTCTATGCTGGACTAAACTTTGTGTCTAGAAATCTTCTAGATTCTGCTGCAGGTGGTACCTTTATGGATGTGACCTTAGGAGAGGCCACAAAATTTCTGGACAACATCATGACAAACTACTCTCAATGGCATACCGAAAGAGCTCCAACTGGTAAGAAGGTAAATTCTGTTGAGGAAATCACTACTTTTAGTGAAAAAGTGGATGCTCTTATGAATATGGTTGCTAGCAAAAATACTCATGTTGATCCAAATGATATGCCCTTTTCTACCTTGATTGAGCAAAATGATGATGCTATTGATGTGAAATTTATTTCACGAAACAATTTCAACAACAATTCCTATAGAGGAAATTTCAATGCTAGGTCGTATCCCGACAATTCCTCTAACAACTATGGAAACTCTTATGGAAATTCTTCTACAAATGCTAATAGGATACCCTTTGATCTTGAGAACACAATTAAAGAATTTATTAGTTCTCAAAAGATTTTTAATACTATGGTAGAAGAAAAGTTGCATACGATTGATGTTTTGGCTAAAAACATGGATAGAATTGCTCTTGATGTTGAAACTCTTAAAAATAAAACTTTGCCACCCAAGCATGATTTTAATGATACTATTAAATATATCCAAATATATATTAATTAAAGTAAGGATAGGACCGCTAAGTTAAAAGCTAAGCGGGAATTTTTAGAAAAAGCTCTTCCACCCGCTTTTTTTTACCGGAATCATGATGAAGATCTTAAAATGATTGATACTTCTCCTATTGAATATTTATTTACTTCGATGAATATATATGATAAAGGGCCTGGATTTGAACCAACTCTAGCTAGAGGGAGTCACGTTTGCTTGGTGAGTGATGATTCTAATGATAAAAATGAAAAAAGTGGGTTTGGAGAGATTAAAACCCTATCTAGTGATGAGCCCACTATCTTGAATTAGGGTTTTAATTATGAGAGTTGATCCTTAGTAGAACGTATTTACTTGTTGCAAACCATTATTAGCTCACCCAATGCTTATGAACAAAACAAGGCTTTCACTAATCATATAGTGGAAGCGATGATAAAAGCTTATGATGAGAAACTTGAACTTGAAGTTTCTATTCCTAGAAAATTGCATGATGAATGGGAACCTACTATTAAAATAAAACTAAATAAATATGAATGTAATGCTTTGTGTGACCTTGGTGATAGTGTTTCAACAATACCAAAATCTCTTTGTGATGAGCTTGGTCTCACCGACATTCAAGATTGTTCCCTTAACTTGCATCTTGCGGATTCTACCATTAAAAAAACCTTTAGGTAGAATAAATGATGTTATCATTGTTGCAAGTAATAATTATGTTCCTTTAGATTTCATTGTGCTTGATATTTAATGCAAGCCTACTTGTGCAATAATACTTGGAAGACCTTTCTTACGAACTATAGGTGCAATTATTGATATGAAAGAGGGAAACGTAAGGTTCCAATTTCCATTAAATAAAGGGATGGAACACTCCCTAGGAAGAGAATTAAAAAACCTTATGAATCAATCATGAGGTCTACTTATGGGTGGAGTGTCAAAGATGACAACACTTGAAACTATGCATTATGCCTAGCTAGGGGCATAAAACAATAACGCTAGTTGGGAGGCAACCCAATAGTTATCTTTATTTTTGCTTTTTTTTTACTTTAAGTTTGTTTTTGATAACATGTCTATTGCCTATGTAATTATTTTGTTTTTATGTTTTAATTAGTGTTTGTTCCAAGTAAAGCCTTTGGAATGACTTACAAGATAAGTAGAATTGATACGGTGCAAAAACAGAAACTTTAACGTCCAGTGCAGAATTTCTCTGATTTTACTAGAACGTCTCTTTGATATAAAATTCTTAGAAAGTATTGCTATAAAAATTCTTCAGCTTTTACTAATTTTTAAGAATTTTTGGAGTTACATAAGTATAGGTTCTCTACAGATCTTTACAGACTGTTCTATTTTAAACAGATTCTGTTGTTGCTTGCATAGTTTGCTTGTTTTGATGATGGTATGGATTGTATCGGGGGTATAAGCCCTGGAGAAGTTAGAATACAATACCTATTATGCAATAATAAAATATGAATCAATTTATAACAGTACTTAAAGTATTTGATATGTTTTCTATACTAATGAATCTCACGAAGTTTTGTTGAGTTTTGTGTGATTGAAGTTTTCAAGTTTTGGGTGCTATCACGATGGGCAAAGGAATAAGGAGCGGCAAGAGCCTAAGCTTGGGTATGCCCAAGGCACCCCAAGATAATATTCTAGGAAGACTCAAGCGTCTAAGCTTGGGGATGCCCCGGAAGGCATCCCCTCTTTCGTCTCAATCCATCGGTATGTCACTTGGAGCTATATTTTTATTCGTCACATGATATGAGTTTTGCTTGGAGCGTCGTTTGCTTTTGTTTGCTTTTGTTTTTAGTTTTCCACAATCATCGTTTGTTGTACACACCCATTTGAGAGAGACACACCTTCATCATAATTTATTAGAATACTCTATGTGCTTCACTTATATCTTTTGAGCTTAGCAGTTGCTCTAGTGCTTCACTTATATCCTTTTGAGCACGGTGGCGCATAAATTTTATAGAAATAGTTGCACTCTCGTTCTTCACTTATATTTGTTTGAGAATTAATAAATAGTGATGGTAATTTGCATGGGACTAGTCCAAAAATAATAGGTATTCAATGAGTGATAATCAAAACCATCATGTAGCACATTAAAGAGAAATTTTGGGTTAATGATATTGATGTGGTAATGTCAAATGGTGTGAGTGCATGGTTGCCGGTTCGTAGAAGTATCGGTATTAAGAGGTGTTAATTGCCCGTTTGTCTAAATATTGGAAAAAGGCATGGTGGGGATGTGTGAGCATTTCTGTTCCTCGTTGAAATCCTAGTGTTGTTCCGGGTCGGAGGCGCGCGATGGTTAACTCCTCCCAACCTCCTCCCTCGGGCCATGCGAGTAGTACTTTGATTTGTGATGAAACTAATAAAACTTTGTAATAAGTATATGAGTTCTTCATGACTAATGTGACATGATACGCTCTGTCACACATAAACCTCCTTATGTTTTCCTCAAAACAGCCACCATACCTACCTATTATGGCATTTCCATAGCCATTCCGAGATATATTGCCATGCAACTTCCACCGTTACATCATATGACTAGTTCATTCATCGTCATATTGCTTTGCATGATCATATAAAGCTGCCATAGTATTTGTGGCAAAGACATCGTTCATCATTTTTTATACATGTCACGCTAGATCATTGCACATCCTGGTACACTGCTAGAGGCATTCATATCAAGTCATATTGTTTCATAGTTCTTCATATTGAGTTTTCATATTGAGTTGTAAGTAAATAAAAGTGTGATGATCATCATTATTAGAGTGTTGTCCCAGTGATGAAATAAAAATGGGGGAGGCCAAATGAGCCCACCATAAAAAAAATGAGAGAAAACGCAAGAAGGGACTTTGCTACTATCCTTTCCCACACTTGTGCCTCAAAGCGGCACCTTGTTCTTCATATAGAGAGTCTCAGCTTATATCATTTTCATATGCTAGTGGGAATTATTTTTCATTATTAAAAACTTGGCTTGTATATTCTGATGACGGACGTCCTCAAATGCCCGAGGTCTTCATGAGCAAGCAAGTTGGATGCACACCCATTTAGCTTCAGTCGATCTTTCATACACTTATAGCTCCAGTGCATCATTTGCATGGCAATCCCTACTCCTCGCATTGATATCTATCGATGGGTATCTCCATAACCCGTTGATACGCCTAGTTGATACGAAACTTTCTTCTCAACTTTTTACCCCTTTGATATCTACCACCATATTCTATTCCACCCTTATGCTTTGTCCATGGTTCACGCTCATGTATTGCGTGAAGAATAAAAAGTTGATGCGCATTGAAAAAGTACGATCCAATTGCCTGACTTGGACATAGTGGTGCTTGACATTTGTATTAATGTGGTGAAGATGGAGCCATGCCTTACTAATATGATAAAATGAATGGGGGGTAAACATTCTTTGAGGATCGTATATTTCGAAATATTGATGATTGTGTTGCTTGTGCTTATAAATATTACTATGTTGATGTTTGTTAATTCATTGTTTCTCAATGAGCATACATGCAAAAGATTACATATTGGGTAGCATGCCACATAAAAAATTATGTTTTTATCATTTACCTACTCGAGGACGAGCATGAATTAAGCTTGGGGATGCTGATACGTCTCCAACGTATCTATAATTTTTGATTGTTCCATGCTATAATATTATCATTCTAGGATACTTTTTGAGTATTTATTTACCAATTTATATTATTTTTGAGCACTGACCTATTGACTCAGTGCCCAGTGCCATTTGTTGTTTTCTCCATGTTTTTGGCTTTTCAGGTTACAGTACCAAACGAAATCCAATTGCCCTGAAACTTTTATATGATTTTTTCTGGACCAAAAGAAGACCTGGAAGCTTCGGGAGGAGACCGGAGGCCGCACAAGGGATGCACAAGTTAACAGGGCACGCCCAGGAGGGTCGGCGCACCCTTATGGCTTGTCCTCCCTAGTGGGTCTCCCGACCTCGTTCTCTGGCCTATAAATTCACATATATTCCAAAAACCCTAAGGAGTATCCCGAAACACTTTTTCCGCCGCCGCAAGTTTCTATTCCGCCGCGATCCCATCTGGAGCCCTGTTCTGGTGTCCCGCCAGAGGGGGGATTGATGACGGAGGGCCTTTATATCATCCTTGCTGCTCCCCTGGTGATGTGTGAGTAATTCACCACAGACCTACGGATCTGTAGTTAGTACGTAGATGGCTCTCTCTCTCTCTCTCTCTCTCTCTCTCTCTCTCTCTCTTGATCTTCAATACAATGATAATCGCATCTTCGCTATGATCTATCCGATGTAATTCTTTTGTATGGTGCGTTTGTTGGGATCTGATGAATTGTGGGTTTATGTTTAGATTATTCATGAAAAGTATTTGAGTCGCCTCTGAAATATATTATGATTCTTATTGCATGATTATTACAGCTTCGTAATTGTAACACCCCAAAAATTTGACCATATTTTATTAATTAAAATTTTGGCAGGAGACTAATTTTTTGGTTTCTAGATCAGATATTGATTTCAAAATCACTCTTTTAGTCTGAGTTATGGAGTTTTCCCTCCTGATAGAAACCTTTCAAAAATATTTTTGGATTTGAGTATATACTCAAGGGCATTTCATTTTCATTATATATGATCAGTGGAAATATTTCTATAATTATTTTTCCTAAGCTTTACTTCTTTAAAATGGTTTCTCATATTTTTAGAGCCTCATTTTGCACTACAACCATTTAGTAACTTCACTTAAAAATTCTACAAAAATTTGTAGAAGACATGTGAGGTTCCTACATCATTTTTATGCAAGGAAACAGCCTTGTGTTTTGGAAAATTTGAGCAAACCATCCTCATATTCATTCTGGTTCAGTTTGGAAGTTTCTACTGCAACCCCATTTTATCGTGCCCTATTGCCCATGAGTTTTCTCCTGCTTTTAGTAAACCCTACCAAAATCTTAAGTCCAGGAGATCAGACCCATTAGAAGATTTTAAGAACATGCAATAATAGCCTTTCTTTTCTGTCCAGATTTGGTTTTCTCAAAAACTTGCACTAGGAAGTTTCTGCTTTGGCCAAGACAACCTTGCCATCTTCTGGTGGATCTAAAGAGACTTTGATCTGGAAATTTTGGTTACTAGCAAAACTTTCTGGATGCCCTTAGCATTTTGTCGAGCAGCTTGAGTGCATGAACTGTTTTGACACTCTCCTAGTTTTGCATTAGGGACTAGCTTGTCTGGCTGTATCACCTTGTCCTCTAGCCTTGCCTTGCCCAACAATCCACCCCTGTAGAGCCCCGTGGGCAGAGGAGTCCCCTGGCAGGCATTGGCATTTTGCCGAGCACCTCGCGTGCGTGCTCTGGGTGCGAGCAGAACGCGCGTTTTGCACGTGTGTGCACCCGAGTCGCCGCGTCCCGCTGCCGTCTCCCCGCGCTCGTCCTGATCCATTCCCGCTCGCAGCCAACGCGCCCCGACCCCCTCTCTCGTCGCAGAGCCGCCCTGGCCACCTCCTGGAGCCCCGCAGCGCCGCCGTCAGGTCGGCCATGGCAACTAGCGGACGGCCGCAGCCTTGGCAGCGCCGCCCCGGCCACCCCAGCTCGCCAGCTACCCCTTTGCACAGCGCGGTCTTATCCGCAAGCTCGTCGGTTAGCGCCGACCAGCGCCGCGTCGCCTAGCTAGCAACAGAACGGCGGTTCGCCGGCATTCTTATCCGCAGCCGCGGAAACCGACCTAGTTGCGCTATAAATAGGGACCCCCGAGCTCGAGCAGACCCTCAGACAACCTCATGCCATCCCTCTAGAGCCCCCATAGCAAGCAATCGACTGGAGGAGGCCATCTTTCCCGCCTCCGGTAGCTTCGGCCGCCGCCGCACTCCGGTCCAATCCATAGTGAGCAGGGCCTCCCTAGTCTTTCCATCGCCGCCATCCGCTTCCCCTTGACCTTGCAGAGCCGCCCCACCTCTCAGCTTCGACTGGGAGCCACCATAGGCCGAGACCCATCTGCTCCCGAAGGCGCCGTCCGCCGCAGAGCTCGCCGCCGGCGACCCCCTTCGCCCCCGCGACTCTCTCGACCACCGGGAGGATCGCCCTAGAGCCGCTGATCCATCCACGCCCTCGGGACCCCGTGGGGAGCCGCCGTTCGCCGGAGACGATCGCCGGAGACGCGCCCCGTCTCTGCCACAGGAGGAAGGAGGCGCGGGCGACTGGTCAAACCTGACCAGTGGGCCCGATGGACCCACTGTCAGTGACCCAGCGACGGCCCGCGCTGGCTTAAGTGAAAGCGTAATCGCAGAAGTACGTCTCCCCTTCTCGCTAACGTATTTAGCTCTGAACCATTTTCTCCTCGCGCAAGCGTATTTCTTTGGGATACGTTTTCTGTTCTGGAAAGCGTATTCCCCCTCGAGCCGTTTTCCTTTTTTCTGTTTTAATTAAAAACAGAATTTTGACCAGACTTTGACTGGCTATATCTTTTAAAATAAAACTCCGATTGATTTGATTCTTTTTCCTACCTCTCTCCAATTTCATCTAGTTTATTTTCATATTTATTTGAAAATTTTCCGAGACAACTTTTTGTACTGTTTTCAATTTATGTGTTAATTTGAATATTTCTCAAAATAGGAATTAAAGAGAGGAGAAAACTTTCGAAAGTTTTAAGATGCACTCTACCTCTCCACAACTTGAAGGCAAGCATTCTGAACCCTGGTATAATATTTGTTGGGTGCTGTTTAATGTGACTACAACACCAAGTTAACCTGAAGCATGCATTATTTTATGTGACGTTGTGATTATGCTCTTGAGTGCATGATAGAAATTCCTTGCTGTTGGAATCTAAATGCTTATGACAGTATCCACCCTCGTATGCCTTTCATGCCTACCGGAAGGAATCCGAAGAAGTCTCTGTCCCGGGTAGACAGGAACGTGATACTGATATTTTGTTGAAAACGAGAATGATCAGTAAGGCATGGTGAGGTAGGATGAGTGGTGATTCTGTCTGATGGAGTGGAATATATTTGTTATGCTAATCATGCAGGAAACACATAAACCTCCTGAGTCGACCGTAGATCGAGTCTTGTTCCAGTAACCCCCATACTTGTTCCGTACTACCACTTGTCCCTGCCGCAGGTAGGGTACGGTCCAGTAAGTTGTCAACCCCTTTCTTGGCACACACCGTACAGAGAGGCCATAGTGAAAGATACCAGTGGCCCCTGGTAGGCATGTCACTTGGTCCGGGGGCATGGGTGTTCGGTTGGAGCCGAAGGGGTAGCTCCCCTAGTTTGCGCGCGGTATAAATTTTGTGATCCCATGCTAGTCGAGGTTGTAGCCTCCCCACTTAGAGTTTTGCTTAACAGGTGTCGTGGGTGATTCCTGACTCCGGTAAGTGAAGCTGGTGTGTGCGGGTCAGGTGTGTTTTCAATTCAAAGACTGTAATCGGAATTAGTCCCGGTGGACTAAAGGAATCCGTTACTTGTGGGTAAAGAGTACACCCTCTGTAGAGTTTATATCTATTCGAATAGCCGTGTCCGCGGTTAAGGACTACAGTCTGGGATGGGTCAAGTGTCGGTCTTAGTGTCGGTCTTCGGAGGAAAAACTTCTAAACCGGAACATTGATCATGACATGTGACAAATGATGATTATGACTATTATTATTGTGGACTAACCATTTTTAATGTTTGTATCCTTGGGACGGTTCTACCTCCTGGATACTCGTTGTGATTATTTTCCTTATAAGCCCTTTATGTGGTGTCGCTCAGACGCCCGACTGTGGCATGCTTGTTATTTATTTTCCTTATAAGCCCTTTATGTGGTGTCGCTCAGACGCCCGACTGTGGCATGCTTGTTATTTATTTTCCTTATAAGCCCTTTATGTGGTGTCGCTCAGACGCCCGACTGTGGCATGCTTGTTATTTATTTTCCTTATAAGCCCTTTATGTGGTGTCGCTTAGACGCCCGACTGTGGCATGCTTGTTATTTATTTTCCTTATAAGCCCTTTATGTGGTGTCGCTCAGACGCCCGACTGTGGCATGCTTGTTATTTATTTTCCTTATAAGCCCTTTATGTGGTGTCGCTCAGACGCCCGACTGTGGCATGCTTGTTATTTATTTTCCTTATAAGCCCTTTATGTGGTGTCGCTCAGACGCCCGACTGAGGCATGCCTTATATTATTATCCTTTCGAGGCGTCGCTTCAGACACCCGATCGGTTTATTTTATTTCTATTCTCTGATTGCTTATTCATGTTTTATATGAATAACCTGCTTGCGTGCGTCATGAATTTTATTTCATGACTAACTAAGTGATCATTGAATATTTCTGTGCATGATTATCATCTGTTATATTATGCTTGTGTTCATAATGTTTGCGAGTACATTCAAAGTACTCACTGGCTTGTCCCTGGCTATTGTCTTGGCCAGATTTCTTGCTTGGAGAGGAGCGCAACGACGACAGCCCGGAACCTAGGCAACGATGATAGCAGCCTCGCGAAGATAGGAGTTATCCAGGTCAGCTGTTCCTGTGGGAAATGGAGTCCCATAGACGCTGATGAACCGCAAACCGCTTCCGCCATCAACCACTAGAAACCTGTTGTTGTACTCATAGACCACAATGGTCTTGTACTTCAGACTTTGTATTTTTGCTTGGGATTTCTGTATCAAGATTGTGCCTCACCAGCTAACAGTAATCCTGGGGCTGGTGAGCACAAGGGCCAATTGCTGGGAAATTTATATCCCGGAAATCCGGTCCTGACAACCTTGGTATCAGAGCCAGGCTGACCATTGGCTAATCCTATCTTAGCCAGGTCGATAAACCTAGGTTAACCCACCCATTAGGCCCCAACCTAACCACAGCCAAGCTTCTCGTATACGATAGCCACACAGTGACCCCGACACCTTTTGGCAATCGGTGCCCAACCTATCAGCCTAGCCCGTCGATCACGCACCCGTGACCGACACCTTTGTTGTCCCATTCGCAAGCGTGCGACGGAAGACTTCGTTCCCTTTTTCTATAAAAGGAACGTTAGCCCCAACCCAGCACAGCACAACCTCTATCCCAGAACCAAGCCAAGATGCCTGGCCCCATTGTGCACAATGAGACCACAGCAACCAACCTAGGAGGTTTTGTGACCGTGCTAGCAAACCTCACCCGTCGTGCCTTTGCAATAGAAGAGCCCCCAGAATATGTGGTGTACCAAGGGCTCAGGAACGGTGAGAGTCGTCAATTCTGGGCCACGGTGCACATCCATGGTAGGGGTATGGCGCCAGAACGCCCCTATAGGTTCGCCGGAAGGACAACTTCCTTTGAGCCACAAGCCATCCAGCTGGCCGCTCGAGAGGCTATAGTTCAACTCCGGCACCTGTCGCCAAGAGTTAACTGCCGCTCGTTCTACTACTATCCCAGCCGTGATGGGTATAGTAGGCCACCCCAGGTTGCCAACGGAGACCACGAGACGGACCCTGCATTGCTGCATCTGGTGCGCTATGTAAGTGCACTAGAGGCATTGTTTGATCAGGTCACTCTGGATCTGATCGCAACTCGTGGAGAACTCGTCCGTCGAGCCCCGGCGAGAGGAGAAGATGTGCCCGACGCCGACAACCCAGTCGTGCTGTTCGGACAGCCGATCGAGTCCTTTAGGGCTGCCCCTGCAGCCGACCGGAATGCATTTGCATCCCCGGAGGAGCTTCGTCGCATTTTAGGGACACGCTCCAACGGGATTGTGACCACCAATCCCCGCGATGGTCATCATCGCTACCCCGACCCTGCAGCTCCTCAACCCCATCCAGCAAACCCCGACGATGAGGCCCATGGAGAAGCCTCGACGTCCACAAGGCACGCTCGTTTAGATATTAACGAGGTAGACTAAGTTACTCGAGTAGTACCGAGTCTTAGTATTCTACGCCATGTATCAGTGTGACCTTGTAACCGCCTTGAATGAATGCAGTCTGCTTGTGTGCCTTTGTTTGTATAGTAGCCACGCATAAGTTAGTTGGCGTATGGTTGCATATTAAATCCCGGGCGAAGCTACCGAGAACCACCCCAAACGATACCCACAGTAATACGTCACTTTTGTGAGATATGTATATCTGTGGCATTGACCCCGACCCCCATAGAGCAGAACCGACAAACTAGTTGCCCCCACACCGCGATCGGTAACCCAGCTCCACTGCTTTATAAGAGGCCCTCCGTGACCTTACCAGGCATCCCTCACTTTGTGCACAGCTTTCGCAGCCACTTTTGACATGCCGAGCCCTAGTATTCATCTGAGAACTCCAGATGCGACTCCAGGCAGTTTTGTTAAGATATTGTGGGATTTCACCTGCAGTACCATGAGTTCTACCCATCCACCCCAGTACGAGCTGCTCAAAACGAGGATCACCCCATCCGCCTCGAAATATTGGGCAGTAGTACACATCCCTCCCGCAAACCCAAACCAAGATCCCACGGAAGTCTCTTTCGTGGGGAGATCTATGCCGACTCCGCAAATGGCCATAGAAGCTGCTGCGTACGAAGCAATTGCTCGTCTTCGCTTCGCAGTACCCTATGCCAGCGAAAGGGGGTATATTTACTTTCCGAGTCGTGCAACACCCGGAGAAGTAGCCTCTTTTCCCGGTGGACGAATAGAGAGGGACCCAGTACTGGCCAATCTTGCCCAGTACGTCATCGCACAAGAGCATTTGACCCAGTGAGTAATGAGTTATCTCCAGAGACTCGCTGATTTAAATCCTCAGATCGCCATTGGCAGACCCCTGAGGCTAGACCAGGAGAGGCGCGTTCTCCGACTGGTCAATCCGCTTCCTCCGGTAGAAGAAGAATGTGTCCCAGTGCCGGAGACATTTTCTCAGGGCCCAACCCATTTTTCGTTTACGTTGTAGACGCCGCTTCTGTGTTTGTTATCCTAGCATTTATTTATGTGTTGCAGCTTATGTGTTCTATCCTAAATTTGTGCTATGAATAAACTGGTTGGTTTCAATTAATGTGAGTAATTTTACTGCTGTGATTTTTTTTCAAACTGTTTTCGCCCTCAGTAATTTCCAAGGAGGGTTTTCTCTTGAGTTTTTGCAACAAACATTTCTCCGTGGCATAAATTTAAATTCACGCAGCACCACAACAGCAGGCTCACAGCCACAACCACTCGACCACATGCACTAATTGCAAAACCGCATACACATTTTGCACCTAACTGACCACCGCACTGACACACCACAATTTCTGAAAGAGAAATTTGTGGGTTATTATTCTAGTGCAGCTTGCCTCTAGCACACTGACAGCAGTAGCAGTTAGCACCTGACACCGACACTTAATCCTCGTGATCACCGCCGCCGCGAAGTGCCAACACTCGAGCAGCAGCGTCACGGCGATCATCGAGGATCATCGCGCACAAGAGCACGGAGAACCCCAGCATTGCCGCCAACCCTCCGCACATCAGGATCATGTACCAGTCCGGCATCACCTCCGCCATTAGGGCCTCGTCTCGATGCTCCTGCAAACAAAAATGGAGAGGAAGGAAGGAGAAGAAGAAACGAGGCCAGGTGTGAGGGAGAAGAGGGAAGCACCGCGGTCATTTTATAGCTCGAGATCGGTGTACGGTGAACGAAGTCCACCAGCGCCACTCGTCGCTCGATCGCCGGTGTTCGGAGGCGAATCCGCGAGCAGTGCCGACAGCGCACTGGCCCGCGAGGTGAGAGCACGCTGCGCCGGCAGCTAGCACGCCGCGCACTACCGCAGTACGGCCCTAGGTGCCCTACTCGCTAGACACCGCAGGTGGAGAAAGCGCAGACGCGCATGAGAGAGAGAAGGAAGAGGAGAGCCAGAGGTAGAAGAAGAGACTGACAGTGGGCCCTGGGTCCACCTGTCAGCCAGAGAGAACCCGGTGCACTCGGGTACGACTAGCGTAATATGGAAATTTGGAAATTTATTCTAAATTTACCATAGCCAATAGTAGAAATCTCTCGGTTTCCCCAGCCGTAGATTTCTTCACCAGTACCCACTATAGTTCACCAATTATCTGTCCACTCACTGTAGCTTCGTCATATCACGTGAACAGGATTTTTGATTTTCAGACTCTTATTGCTTAATAGTAGGAGTAATATTCTTGAAACCGTTCTTAGCAAATCTCGAGGACGAGATTTTTCTTAAGGGGGGTAGTGTTGTAACACCCCAAAAATTTGACCATATTTTATTAATTAAAATTTTGGCAGGAGACTATTTTTTTGGTTTCTAGATCAGATATTGATTTCAAAATCACTCTTTTAGTCTGAGTTATGGAGTTTTCCCTCCTGATAGAAACCTTTCAAAAATATTTTTGGATTTGAGTATATACTCAAGGGCATTTCATTTTCATTATATATGATCAGTGGAAATATTTCTATAATTATTTTTCCTAAGCTTTACTTCTTTAAAATGGTTTCTCATATTTTTAGAGCCTCATTTTGCACTACAACCATTTAGTAACTTCACTTAAAAATTCTACAAAAATTTGTAGAAGACATGTGAGGTTCCTACATCATTTTTATGCAAGGAAACAGCCTTGTGTTTTGGAAAATTTGAGCAAACCATCCTCATATTCATTCTGGTTCATTTTGGAAGTTTCTACTGCAACCCCATTTTATCGTGCCCTATTGCCCATGAGTTTTCTCCTGCTTTTAGTAAATCCTACCAAAATCTTAAGTCCAGGAGATCAGACCCATTAGAAGATTTTAAGAACATGCAATAATAGCCTTTCTTTTCTGTCCAGATTTGGTTTTCTCAAAAACTTGCACTAGGAAGTTTCTGCTTTGGCCAAGATAACCTTGCCATTTTCTGGTGGATCTAAAGAGACTTTGATCTAGAAATTTTGGTTACTAGCAAAACTTTCTGGATGCCCTTAGCATTTTGTCGAGCAGCTTGAGTGCATGAACTGTTTTGACACTCTCCTAGTTTTGCATTAGGGACTAGCTTGTCTGGCTGTATCACCTTGTCCTCTAGCCTTGCCTTGGCCAACAATCCACCCCTGTAGAGCCCCGTGGGCAGAGGAGTCCCCTGGCAGGCATTGGCATTTTGCCGAGCACCTCGCGTGCGTGCTCTGGGCGCGAGCAGAACGCGCGTTTTGCACGTGTGTGCGCCCGAGTCGCCGCGTCCCGCTGCCGTCTCCCCGCGCTCGTCCTGATCCATTCCCGCTCGCAGCCAACGCGCCCCGACGCCCTCTCTCGTCGCAGAGCCGCCCTGGCCACCTCCTGGAGCCCCGCAGCGCCGCCGTCAGGTCGGCCATGGCAACTAGCGGACGGCCGCAGCCTTGGCAACGCCGCCCCGGCCACCCCAGCTCGCCAGCTACCCCTTTGCACAGCGCGGTCTTATCCGCAAGCTCGTCGGTTAGCGCCGACCAGCGCCGCGTCGCCTAGCTAGCAACAGAACGGCGGTTCGCCGGCATTCTTATCCGCAGCCGCGGAAACCGACCTAGTTGCGCTATAAATAGGGACCCCCGAGCTCGAGCAGACCCTCAGACAACCTCATGCCATCCCTCTAGAGCCCCCATAGCAAGCAATCGACTGGAGGAGGCCGTCTTCCCCGCCTCCGGTAGCTTCGGCCGCCGCCGCACTCCGGTCCAATCCATAGTGAGCAGGGCCTCCCTAGTCTTTCCATCGCCGCCATCCGCTTCCCCTTGACCTTGCAGAGCCGCCCCACCTCTCAGCTTCGACTGGGAGCCACCATAGGCCGAGACCCATCTGCTTCCGAAGGCGCCGTCCGCCGCAGAGCTCGCCGCCGGCGACCCCCTTCGCCCCCGCGACTCTCTCGACCACCGGGAGGATCGCCCTAGAGCCGCTGATCCATCCCCGCCCTCGGGACCCCGTGGGGAGCCGCCGTTCGCCGGCGACGATCGCCGGAGACGCGCCCCGTCTCTGCCACAGGAGGAAGGAGGCGCGGGCGACTGGTCAAACCTGACCAGTGGGCCCGATGGACCCACTGTCTGTGA
The DNA here is from genome assembly GCA_039707655.1 of Elymus sibiricus. Classification (NCBI taxonomy): domain Eukaryota; kingdom Viridiplantae; phylum Streptophyta; class Magnoliopsida; order Poales; family Poaceae; genus Elymus; species Elymus sibiricus. The sequence goes on from CM077669.1 coordinate 155,516,405, forward strand.
CCCAGCGACGGCCCGCGCTGGCTTAAGTGAAAGCGTAATCGCAGAAGTACGTCTCCCCTTCTCGCTAACGTATTTAGCTCTGAACCATTTTCTCCCCGCGCAAGCGTATTTCTTTGGGATACGTTTTCTGTTCTGGAAAGCGTATTCCCCCTCGAGCCGTTTTCCTTTTTTCTGTTTTAATTAAAAACAGAATTTTGACCAGACTTTGACTGGCTATCTTTTAAAATAAAACTCCGATTGATTTGATTCTTTTTCCTACCTCTCTCCAATTTCATCTAGTTTATTTTCATATTTATTTGAAAATTTTCCGAGACAACTTTTTGTACTGTTTTCAATTTATGTGTTAATTTGAATATTTCTCAAAATAGGAATTAAAGAGAGGAGAAAACTTTCGAAAGTTTTAAGATGCACTCTACCTCTCCACAACTTGAAGGCAAGCATTCTGAACCCTGGTATAATATTTGTTGGGTGCTGTTTAATGTGACTACAACACCAAGTTAACCTGAAGCATGCATTATTTTATGTGACGTTGTGATTATGCTCTTGAGTGCATGATAGAAATTCCTTGCTGTTGGAATCTAAATGCTTATGACAGTATCCACCCTCGTATGCCTTTCATGCCTACCGGAAGGAATCCGAAGAAGTCTCTGTCCCGGGTAGACAGGAACGTGATACTGATATTTCGTTGAAAACGAGAATGATCAGTAAGGCTTGGTGAGGTAGGATGAGTGGTGATTCTGTCTGATGGAGTGGAATATATTTGTTATGCTAATCATGCAGGAAACACATAAACCTCCTGAGTCGACCGTAGATCGAGTCTTGTTCCAGTAACCCCCATACTTGTTCCGTACTACCACTTGTCCCTGCCGCAGGTAGGGTACGGTCCAGTAAGTTGTCAACCCCTTTCTTGGCACACACCGTACAGAGAGGCCATAGTGAAAGATACCAGTGGCCCCTGGTAGGCATGTCACTTGGTCCGGGGGCATGGGTGTTCGGTTGGAGCCGAAGGGGTAGCTCCCCTAGTTTGCGCGCGGTATAAATTTTGTGATCCCATGCTAGTCGAGGTTGTAGCCTCCCCACTTAGAGTTTTGCTTAACAGGTGTCGTGGGTGATTCCTGACTCCGGTAAGTGAAGCTGGTGTGTGCGGGTCAGGTGTGTTTTCAATTCAAAGACTGTAATCGGAATTAGTCCCGGTGGACTAAAGGAATCCGTTACTTGTGGGTAAAGAGTACACCCTCTGTAGAGTTTATATCTATTCGAATAGCCGTGTCCGCGGTTAAGGACTACAGTCTGGGATGGGTCAAGTGTCGGTCTTAGTGTCGGTCTTCGGAGGAAAAACTTCTAAACCGGAACATTGATCATGACATCTGACAAATGATGATTATGACTATTATTATTGTGGACTAACCATTTTTAATATTTGTATCCTTGGGACGGTTCTACCTCCTGGATACTCGTTGTGATTATTTTCCTTATAAGCCCTTTATGTGGTGTCGCTCAGACGCCCGACTGTGGCATGCTTGTTATTTATTTTCCTTATAAGCCCTTTATGTGGTGTCGCTCAGACGCCCGACTGTGGCATGCTTGTTATTTATTTTCCTTATAAGCCCTTTATGTGGTGTCGCTCAGACGCCCGACTGTGGCATGCTTGTTATTTATTTTCCTTATAAGCCCTTTATGTGGTGTCGCTTAGACGCCCGACTGTGGCATGCTTGTTATTTATTTTCCTTATAATCCCTTTATGTGGTGTCGCTCAGACGCCCGACTGTGGCATGCTTGTTATTTATTTTCCTTATAAGCCCTTTATGTGGTGTCGCTCAGACGCCCGACTGTGGCATGCTTGTTATTTATTTTCCTTATAAGCCCTTTATGTGGTGTCGCTCAGACGCCCGACTGAGGCATGCCTTATATTATTATCCTTTCGAGGCGTCGCTTCAGACACCCGATCGGTTTATTTTATTTCTATTCTCTGATTTCTTATTCATGTTTTATATGAATAACCTGCTTGCGTGCGTCATGAATTTTATTTCATGACTAACTAAGTGATCATTGAATATTTCTGTGCATGATTATCATCTGTTATATTATGCTTGTGTTCATAATGTTTGCGAGTACATTCAAAGTACTCACTGGCTTGTCCCTGGCTATTGTCTTGGCCAGATTTCTTGCTTGGAGAGGAGCGCAACGACGACAGCCCGGAACCTAGGCAACGATGATAGAAGCCTCGCGAAGATAGGAGTTATCCAGGTCAGCTGTTCCTGTGGGAAATGGAGTCCCATAGACGCTGATGAACCGCAAACCGCTTCCGCCATCAACCACTAGAAACCTGTTGTTGTACTCATAGACCACAATGGTCTTGTACTTCAGACTTTGTATTTTTGCTTGGGATTTCTGTATCAAGATTGTGCCTCACCAGCTAACAGTAATCCTGGGGCTGGTGAGCACAAGGGCCAATTGCTGGGAAATTTATATCCCGAAAATCCGGTCCTGACAGTAATTCTCTCCGATTTATTGATTTGCTTTGGCCAAGTAGATTGATCTTTCTTCAGTGAGAGGGGTGCGTTGTAGCAGGTTCAACCTGACGGGTTTCTATATCCTAGTGACAGAAGGGGACAAGATACGTCTTTGTGTTGTTGCCACTAAGGATAAAATGATTGGGTTAGTTCATATTAGTTGAATTCTCCTTGTCTACATCATGTCATTGTTCTCCAAGCATTACTTTGTTTTACTTAATACTCTTGATGCATGCTGGATAGCGGTCGATGGGTGGAGTAATAGTAATAGGTGCAGGCAGGAGTCGTCCTATTTGCTTATGGACGTGATGCCTATATATACATGATCATTGTCGTGAATATGAACATAACTATGCGCTTTTCTATCAATTGCCCAACAGTAATTTGTTTACTCACCGTATGCTTTCTACATGAGAGATGCCATTAGGGAAAAACTATGCCCCCCGGGTCTATTCACTTATATATTTACAAACGCTTTCACTACCTTGCCGCTATTTATTTTCTTTTATTTTATTTTGCAATTTACAATTATCTACTATCATCTACACACTTCATTTGCTTGCAAATAACGAGTCCAAGGGGATTGACAACATTTGTAAGAGCACATTTATCCATGTGTGGTTTTGGTAATCGATGACAATCCCTATGGACTAATGGTTGCCTTGAGTTGTATTTGAATGATTTGTCCATAGGCATTTATTGAAGTCCATCTGTTGGTTTCAAGGAGTTTATATGGTGACCAAGATGGTATTCAAGGTTTTATCCAAAGATTGGTCATGTGAGAGTTGAGCTTATTGCACAAGCATGTCTTGAAGAAGAAGATTGTGTGAGGATTCATGTTTACCTTCAAGAGATCATCTTTATGAAGAGAGAAGATAAGATACAAGGTTGATCAAGACTAAGTCAAAGAGTGAATCAAGTTGATCAACATACAAAGCGTACAAGATGTACCGAGAGGGATCAAGTGATCCCATGGTATGGTAAGCATTGTCCATTACGCTTTGTGTACTAACCCATGGTCTACGTGAGAGTTCTATGTGGGGTTAGGTATGTTTCCATGGGCTTGCATCAAGAGGAAGATCTCATACAACCGATGGAGGATGACATCAAGTGGTGATCGTCATCAAGATTGCGGTGTGCAAGTTCAAGTGGAGCATCACGAAGAGATAATGCTTGAAGCTTTGAGGGATCACTAGAAGTGTATGTCTAGAGGGGGAGGGGGTGAATAGACTACTTGCACAAATTAAAACCTAACTTTTTCCCAAGTTAACTTGTTGGCAGATTTTAGCAATTCTAACAAGTCTAGTCCATCCTACACATGCTAGTCAACAAGTATGGCAGTGAAAAGTAAGGACAAGCATATGTAAGAGAGTTGAGATAGGACGATCAAACACAATTTGGAGACACGAAGATTTTTCCCATGGTCCCGATAGGTGGTGCTATCGTACGTCCACGTTTATGGAGTCTTCAACCCACGGAGGGTAGCGGTCACAAGAGTCCACGGAGGGCTCCACCCAAAAGGGTCGACGAAGTAGCAACCTTGACTATTCCATAACGGCTTCCGTCTACGAAGGACTAGCCTCACTATGGGTAGATCTTCACGAAGTAGGCGATCTCCTTGCCCGTACAAACTTCTTGGTTCAACTCCACAACACGAAGTAGGAGGCTCCCAAGTGACACCTAACCAATCTAGGAGGCACCACCCTCCAAAAGGTAATAGGCTCGATAGTAACGATGAACTCCTTGCTCTTGTGTTTCAAATGATAGTCTCCTCAACACTCAATCACTCTCTCATAGATTTGGCTTGGGTAGAAGAGCTTGATTGGATGGAAAGCAACTTGGGGAGGCTAGAAATCAAGATCCATATGGTTGGAGTGGATGATCTTGACCTCAACACAAGGGTAGGTGGTTCTCTCTCAGAAAATTGGATATGGAAAGTGGGTGTGTGTTTTGAGTGCTTCTCTTACGAGTGGGATGTGGTGGAGGGGTATATATAGGCATCTCCAAAAATCCAACTGTTACAACATTATTGCTCAAAATGTGGCAACTTTAGGCTTTTCGGTGAGACCGATATGGAATACTCGGTGGTACCGATATGGGTGACCTAGGCAGTTGCCGAATCTCGGTGAGACCGATTTCTCAAACTCGGTGGGACCGATTTGGAGAAATGGGTTAACAGAGAGTTGGCCCAACTTCTCGGTGAGACCGTTTTGCAAAACTCGGTGGGACCGAATCAAGAAAATGGCTAACCAGGAAGTTGGTCACTGGTTTCGATGGCACCGAAAGTGAAAGTTGGTAGTACCGAGTAGTGGGCCTTGGCTAGGGTTTCTGTCTGGATTTTAGACTAGGTGTAGCCGATATGGAAATGTTGGTGGCACCGATTTTGAGTGTTAGGCTCTATGAAAAAATATTTGTGGGAGAGCTCGTGGGTGTTTTTTGGTGACTAACACTTGATCACTTGAGCATTTCATTCACCATCATTACCTCACCCCTTTTGATAGTATTGGCTTTCATATGGACTCAAAGTGATTTCTCACAAAGTAAAATGTAGAGTCTTCATGCTTGTAGCTTAGACAATCCTATTCCTTGCATCTTGGGGTCTCCTCACAATCTTTAGCCAATCCTCTCTATGGACTAAGCATGAAATATGCTGGATAAAACTATTAGTCCAAGAGACAATGTATGTTGTCATGAATTATCAAAACCACCAAGGGAGCATATGTGCTTTCAAGCTTGCCGTCCAATGTGGTGACAATGGACTTGTGAAGATGTGCCGAAGAGTTGCTCACCCATAGTGGAGTATGGGGGAGCAATCAACTAGTCTTCATCGAGCCAACGCAATCAAGAAAGGTGGTCCATCTTGAGGAATTCAAGATCGTAATCATCTAGCTCAAGTGGACTATGTGCAAGGTATAGGTTTGCCCTTGATAGGTTTTCTATTTTACCGGTCTCATGGTGGTAGTGTAATCGCCCGAGACCGACGTTCCAGAAGATTCCCCTTTTATGTCGTTGTCATCACATGATTCGTTTGTCTGTTGCATTCATCATTGCATCATTCGCATCATCCGCATTGCTTCGGCACTCCGGTGTTGCCATTTTTCAAAACTTGCATCCGTTCGTACTGCTTGTTCTCCCCGTTTGTCTGTCGCATTCATCATTGCATCATTCGCATCATCCGCATTGCTTCGGCACTCCGGTGCCGCGGCATCGTAAAATATTGTTTTCAAAAGTATGTTTAAAACTTTCTCGGATTGGGACGAAAGTTGGCATGCGGTCTTGTTATATTGTAGGTGGACCGCCTGTCAAATTTCGCTGCAATCGGGGTCGTTTGATACCCGAACGATCAACCATAGCAGCACCATCATCGGTTTATTCGTCGGATGTTTTTCGGTGTTTAAAACATGTCACGGGCCACCAACCTCCCTCTCTTCTCAACCCACACCCCCTCTCCATAGCCCACCATAGCCCTGCTAGCCCCTCCGCTTCCGGACCGTCGGATCGAGATCCAAAGGTCCGAAAACGGACTAAAACAGCTAACCCTAGCCCCCTTCTCTATTTAAACCCCTCCCCATGCCAAATCTGGCAACCCTAGCCTCCTCCCACCTCGAATTCCGTGCCACCCATCCTCCAGCCGCCATCCTTGCCTCGTTGTCCGCATCGGCCAGCCCCGCGCCGCCACTTGGCAGGAGCGCCGCCGCCCGCCGCCGTGATCTGGATCGTCGAATCCAGATCTGACGGCCTCCCCTTGCCCTGCGGCTCCCCCAGCCACCGCGGCGCGGCCAGCCCACGGAAGGCCCGCCCCGGGCCCGAGCCAGGCCGAGGCCAGCCCGCGCACCGTAGCCGACGCCTCCCGCTCGCCTCTGGCCGTCGGGGCACGCCGTCGCCAGGTCGTCGGTCCCGCGCCTCGCCCCCGCGGCCACCTCATCGCCCCCGCCGCCGCGCCCCTCCGGCCGTCGCTCCTCCGCGCCGCCCCGCGCCCACCTTGCGCCGCCGTCGCAAGCCGTCGGCCCGCTCGCTCGTCTGCCCGCCTCTGCACCGACTAGGCCAGGCCCAGCAAGGTGAGCCCCAGCGCCCAGCCCCTATCCAGCGCGTTGGGCGCATGTTTGCTATGTTGTGCCCACCGAATCCGGCCCAAAAGTGTTTTTTTATCGTGCGAATTTGTCTAATATTCCTAGATGTTGCATAATTACAAATTTCTGCATGATTTTACATTGCTAATAATTAAGTAACCGTGCATCGTATCAAAATGTTTTGTATATGTAAAATGACTAGAATTTTGTGTAGAGTAACAATATGCCACTTCCATAAATGTTTAAAATGTTTAAATGCCATTTTTCTGATAATTTGCTTATATGTCATATTGCATTGCGCATCAATATTTAAGCGTGCATCCGAATTAAACAAACCTAATATGTAAAATGTGTATCATTGTTATATGCCTTTTTCATGTATGCTAAAAATACTTGATGTGTTGGTTGCATTTATTTTGCATACATGGCTTGCTAGAACGGTTTATGTCATAACTAAATAACCGTAGCTCCGAATTAAATGTTCTACATATGTAACTTTACTAGAAAAATGTGTAGAATCACATGATGCCCTTTATTTTTCATGTTTAATAAATATAAAATTATGTTGGGACAGATCTGGGCCAAACTCATAATATGCATATGGGGTCGTTTCGGAAACACTATAAGTTGTCTCCGGCCTCATTTAAGATGCCTAGATAGGGTAGTTTACTTATGCTTCACCTCTTGCCATGTTAAACAACATTTAAAATGGCCATGTTAATAAACGGGAGTGAACTAAATGTTTCAAACGTGGAGTTTCGTCAAAATGCAACTCGTTGCATATTGAACTTCACTTAAGGTGTAGTAGTTGATTGTTGTGTTTTCCCATGTCATGCATAACATGCATCATCCTTGATGTGCATCATGTCATGCATATGTTGTGGTGTTTATCGTGTGTTGATTGTTGTTTCCGGTTTGCTTCTTCTCGATAGAGTTCCGAAAGCGTTCGGAGTGTGAGGATTCGTTCGACTACGTTGGCTCGTCTTCTTCATGGACTCAATCTTCTTCCAAGCGGGATCTCAGGCAAGATGACCATTTCCCTAGATACCACTACTATCATTGCCATGCTAGTTGTCTCGTTTCTATCGCTGTCTCGCTACCTACGACTTGTTTGTCAAGCCTCCAAAAATGCCATGATAAGCCTCTAACCCCTCCACATTACAGCAAACATTGTTTGGCTATGTTACCGCTTGCTCAGCCTTTCTTATAGCGTTGCTAGTTGCAGGTGCAATGTTTTCATGTGCCAACATGGATGTTTTTGAGCTATCACAATATTATTTCTATTTAATTAATGCACATATATACTTGGTAAAGGTGGAAGGCTCGGCCTTTTGCTTGGTGTTTTGTTCCACTTTTGCCGCCCTAGTTACTTGTGTATCGATGTTATGTTCCATATTGAGCACTCCTAACATGCTCGGGGTTGTTATGGGGACCCCCTTGACTTTCGTTTTAGGATAAAACTCATCTGGCAAGGCCCAACATTGGTACTACATTTTCTCAACATAATAATATTGAACACCGTTAGTAATGCATAGGGCGTCATGAACTCGTGGATTAATTTAACATAATATAGGGGACCAGTGCTGATGGTGTTGGTCCCAAACGGGCAGACTGCGGGGCCACCGCGGGGAAACTCGGGGTTTGGTTTGACTCGTAGTCTGACCCATCCGGTTGTGCCCTGAGAACGAGATACGCGGCTCCTATCGGGATTGTCGGCACGTCGGGCGGCCTTGCTGGATTTGTTTTACTTTTCTCGAACGTCTTGTGTGCGGGATTTCGAAGACACATCGGGCTATCTCAAAGTTGAGATTTTCCATCGGGATTCCGCAAATACTACGGGTGATTCCGAGTTGAGGAATTCCAACGCGGCGTGTGGTTAGTTTGTGATGGATGAGTTGGAGCACCCCTGTAGGGTTAAATCTTTCGGAAAGCCGTGCCCACGGTTAAGTGGCAACTTGGAAACTTTGTTTAACACCCGGTCATAGCAAACTTGAAGTAAACTCAAATAAAATTCACCAACCGTGTGCGTAACCATGACTGTCTCTTCTCGTGAATTTCTGATCCGGGAGAGAACATGGTGGGGTTATGTTTGTTCGTAAGTGGGTGTTCAGGATCTCTTAGAGACCATTACTAGTTCACGCCCGTTTATGCAACAATCATCCCCCCTTATTCTTGTACTCGTAAGTTAGCCACTCAAATAAATGCTTAGTGCTTGTTGCAGCCTCAGCACTTAACCATACCTCACCCATTAAGCTTTAATAGTCTTGATACCCTTGGAAATGAGATTGCTGAGTCCCCGTGGCTCACAGATTACTACAACAACAGTTGCAGGTTCAGGTAATGCGATGATTAGACGTGAGCGCGATGCTTGTTTGATTTGGAGTTCTTCTTCTTCTTCTTCATCGATCTAGGATGGGTTCCAGGCCGGCAGCCTGGGATAGCAAGGATGGATGTCATTTTATCGTTTGATTTCGTCCGTAGTCGGACCCTTCTCTTCTGTATGGTGTTTGGATATATTGTTGTATTGATGTGATATTGATGTAGCTTGTGGCGAGTGTAAGCCAATTCCATATACTCATCTCTTCTTTACATGTACTGGTAATGATATCCATTCTTGCGAAACGACGAGATGCGCTTCTATCCCTGTCGACCCCCTCGTGCCAAAATAAGGATAGGATCGCATCTTGGGCGTTAAAAGTTGGTATCAGAGCCTGTACCGACCTAGGAGCCCCCTTGATTGGTCGAACTTGGCCGAGTCGAGTCTAGTGAAAACTATTTTGAGTCTAGTTATATATCGGAGAGTAGGATTCTTTTTACTCCTTTTCTATGCTCTAGTGAGGAATCCTGACGTAGGGATTTTAATTCTACCCTCTTCTCACTCAATTTTTTTAGGATCACGCGGCTATTTTGGGACCTCTATGATGTCGATGTGACCGGAACTCTATTCTTGGTGCCTCCCGTATGTATGGATTGGACCCGGGGAGTTGAGCTCCAAGGGGTTCTTGACACATCGCTATCGTTTAGTTTCCTTAGTATCTCAAGACGCGGATGTTCGAAATTGCTTCAATACTATTCGTGGTGCGAAGACTGTGGCGGCACCTAGTACTGGGGAGCGGGATCACATGTACTGCCATGTTTAGTATCGTTGTGATTACGAGGGTCTAAGGTAGATGAGTTTTGGAGGTTTCTCTGGTTATGTGTTGACGGATGTGATACACTGGTGGGTAGTGTTATTGCTAGGAGTTGAGTGTTTTATTCAGTAATTGATCCATGTATCCGTTGGACCAGATTGCATAACCAGAAAGATTTCGGAAGTTCTTATGTGGGAATTCAAGTAGTTACCTAGGATTATCCTTCCAACGAATGAATAATGGGTTATGTATTTGTTTCCGACTTAATTCTCAAGCCTCGCCCTTTGTGTTTTGTTGGAATATAGTAATTCGAGTTGCTTCGATGTCAAGTGGTGATTTCATATCTTTCCTAACCGGTGTGTTTCTCATCAAGTTAATTCAACCCTCTTCAATATTTGCAAGATCAATCCTCGTATTTCTTTCCAGAGTTCATCTCATCGGTATCAAGTTGTCTTTGTTTTTCCCCGCCCTCCCGCCCTTTTTTCTTCAACAATTAAACTCTCATCCAAGTGCCTTTCTTTTCATGAAATGCTTCCGCTATGTTTCTTCCGTATCGTATCCGGTGATTCATTGTGAAGATCCCAAGTGCTCAAGTTCATCATTTCTTAGTCTTCATCTTTGTTTTCTTCTCCGATGGATTCAATTCAAGATTTGGAGCTTCATCATATCCTTTTCATCCTTTAAAAGCTTTCCCATGTGGAAGTTCTTGTTCAAGGCTCTCTTATTAGTCATCCTCTCTCTATTCTTCTCCGGAGTTTTCAGCATATCTCAGAAGATTTGTGTTCCCATTCAAATCCTTTCAAATTATTTTGAGGTTCTCACCTCATCAAGTTTTCATTTGTTCCGGTGCAATCTCTCTTCCTAAGAAATCAACGTTGTTTTCTTTTGAGTGGGTCCATATCCCACAGGTTTTTCCCTAGGATCTTACCTGGCTCTTCTAATCCTTTCGGAGATGTCCTCAAGTTCTTTCCAATATGACGTAAGAATGATTTCATCAGTCATATTCCTTCTCGAAGATCGCTGCTAAATCATTTTCATCATTGGCTCAACCTTTCCTTATTTGTTGTTCCAGAGTGTCTCAGTAATTCATGATGTTCTTCCTGTTACCATTCTCAGCCTTGAAGACTGAAGGAGATTTTCTCTTAAATATTTATCCGTTCTTTCAAAGATTCGTGATTTCAGCTTCGTGCTATCCTCTCAAAAAATTTCGATCATGAGAAATTCCTTCCATATCTACCCGGAGCATTTTCAGAGTTGTTTTCATTCTCGATCCTCCGAAGGCCATCATTTCATAAGATTTCTTCGTTCTCAGCTTTCATCTTTCGTTCTCCAATTCTTCTGAGTTGTTGTCTCTTCGTTCGTATCTCCATTATCCCGGTGCCTTGAATCTTGATCTCTTCATTCTCATGTATCCTCATTCATTTGTGAATTCTTACCGGTGTTTCATTGAAGACCTCTTCAAGCTTGTGATAATCTCTCCTCAATCTCTTCAAGAAGAATAAGTAGTATGCCAAATCCGTTGCTGGTCATCAATTAAACTTGATGAAGCATAAGCATAACATAATTCTTATTCTTGTTTCATTAAGGTGATTTCAATTCTTCGTCCGGAGGTTGTTCATGATATCAAATTCTCGATTCTAAGTTGTTCATCTTTTCTTTCCGGAGTTCCAAATTTTCTCAAGTATCTCTTCACGAAGCTCAATTTAAATCATGGCAAGGCCTCAATCTTGTTCTTTTGCAAGCTTCAATTCTTTTCTTTCGTCCTTCCGTTCTGGAGTCCTTCCTGATGGTTATTCATGGTGGTTCATTAATGTGACGCCCTGGATTTGTGCTACAGTAATCTCTATAATTAAGCTACAGTAATCCCACGCTAATGATGCCACGTCACCACGTTTACTGTTGCTAATCTCGCGGTGATTCAATCCCGTGCGAATTCGAAATTCAAAACCAAGTCGGACGATAAAAGTTTTCAAATATCAACACAAAAATGTTCAAGTTGTGACAAATAATTCATAGGTAATTATGGTGGGGAAACCACGTTTTTATAAAGTGTTTAGAATCATAAAAATAATTAAAAACAGTGACTAAGCAATTATTTTAAAGCTTTTAAATTGTAGGCAATTGCAAACTAAATAATTAAGTGCCAAAATTGGTTATGGCAGTAGGCTAAATTTAAACACAATTTTAGGTACTATTTACGTATTTTACTAAAACTAAATTAAATAGAAATTAAAAGAAAGCAGAGAAGAAAGAAATAAAATAAAATAAAACAGCCCCCCCCCCGGACCGGTCCAACTGGGCCTGGCCCAGCTGGCCGGCCCAACCGGCCCAGCCGGCTCCTATATGGAGCCAGCCAGGGCGAACCCTAGCGCCCCAGCCGCTCCCTCCCGTTCCCCCCCCCGCGCTGCCAGCAGCAGGCCCGAGCCGGCCGCCCCTCCGCCCCCCCGGTCGCCAGCGCCAGAGGTGCCCGAGCCCCTGCTCGTTTGCCCCCCCCGCCGAAGCCTGACCGGCCCCGACCAGCCCGGCCGTTCGCCCCCCCCCCCCCGCCGCCACCCGCGCCCGCCGTTCGCCTCCCCCCCGACGGACGGATCCGGCCGCCCCTGCGCCCGCGTCGCCCGCCGCCGCCTCCGTCTGCCTCGTCTGCACCGCCGGACCTCGTCAGCTCCCTCCTCGCCGGACCACCTCGAGCCTCGCCGCCCCCTCTTCTCTGCACCCGCCGGTGAGGCCCGGCTCGCCTCTCTCCTCGCGACAGCTTACGCCTGCTGCCGCCGCCGTCGCACTGCCAGTGCTGCTACTGCCTGCTGCGCGCGCGCGAGCGCGTGTACTCTGTGTGTATGTATGTATGTACGTACGTATGTATGTATGTATGTGTGTATGTATGTATGTTAGGAGCTGTTTCAATGACATGCGGGGCCCACGCCCTAAAACGAAATTTAAATAATAAAAATGATTTTTATAAATAATATTAGTATTAATTAATTAATTAGATTAATTAATTAGTTAAAAAGTAATTACTATTGTTTTGGATAATTCGGATTTATTAATTAAATGAATTTCAGAATAATGATAAATCTTTATTAATTAATATAAAATAAACCGTAGTCCGGATGAAAAAGTTTTGAACATGAAAGTTGCTCAGAATAATCCTACGCATCCGAATGCGCAGTCCGTTAGTCTGTCACGTGCTCCTAGCATAGCGAACATGGAACTTTTCCATTGTATTCATCTGTCCGGTAGTAGCCTGAGACCCGGAAAATATCGTCAGATATTCTTCCGACCCGTCTGCGACGTGTAACCCTGCGTTAGTGCATGCCTAGCTCTGCTTATTGCCATGTCATGCATCGTGATGCATTTGTCTGCCTTATATTTATTGTTTCTTCCCCCCTCCTCTTATCGATAGACCCCGAGATTGACGCTGCTGCCGGGTACGACTACGCCGTTGACGATCAGGCCTTTGCCGTAGAGCAGCAAGGCAAGCAACCCCCCTTGAGCATTCTGATATCGCCCATTTCTTTCCCTCTCATTATTGCATTAGATTTCGCTACTGTATTAGCTAGCTCCTATTTCTGATGCATAGCCTGCTTTTGATAAACTGCTACTATACCTGCATTTTAAATCAACTGCTTAGTGTAGGTTGATCAATGAATCCCCTGTGACCCCCTCTTAGTCCCAGTTGCCCCTGCTTCTTCATCGACGACTCGACGACTCGAAGACTCGGTCAACCGACCGACGAGCCAGGCCCCTCACATCACCGCACACCCCTTAGTTGTACGACTCTGCAGAGCTACTATCGAGTACCGAGGGTGACACCTCATGACGTACTCATGATGCTAGCTCTATAGTGCAGCTAGTCGGTCGTGGTTATCGAGGGTGATTCCTCCTTCACCACTCCCGACGATGACTCTGTCGTGCAACCCCTCAAGTGTGGGACCCTCGAGGGTGATTCCTCTAAGTCCACCTTGACGGTTTCATCGAGCGGTACCCTTTGAGGGTGATTCCTCAGGATCCGTCTTGATGCTTTATACACACAGTTACTATGACCTGGTTACCGAAACATGTTGATGATGGGTCGGCCCTGAGGGGTACCCACGGTTTGATGATGATGAGGCGTGGACGGGCAGGAGAGGCCCTTGCCACACATCCTCGAGACGGGGCGACGGGACCGCACTTCATGGGTCACGCTTGCCCCGCATTTATAAAATGCTAATGGGTTGGGTATTTGATCTGAGTTGGTCGTTTGACCTATTACGCACTAACCTTCACGTGGGAAAGTTATGGGTACTCAGCGTCGTTGTATCAGCCGAAGCTCTTCGGACGTCAGCAATGGAGCGGCGCGCACCCGAGTGGTCCGCAACGGCACTGCGCTTGTCATAAGGGGTGCTAGGACTGACCTCGGCCGCCTTCGCATCGTGCAGGAGTGCAAAGGGCGATTGGCCCATGACCCCTACGCGCTTAGGATTTAGACCGGCGGGCTGGCCTCTTCGTTGAGCCTAGGTAGGGCTACGACGTGTTGATGTCCCGAGGCCGGGCATGACCCAGGAAAGTGTGTCCAGCCAGAGGTATCAAGCGTGTTGGGTAATGTGGTGCACCCCTGCAGGGAAGAATTTATCTATTCGAATAGCCGTGTCCACGGTAATAGGACGACTTGGAGTTGTACCTTGATCTACTACAACTAAAATTGTGACTTTAAATTGAAATGTATGTTGGCTTCGAGATTGCTTCCTCACAGGGAGTCGAGGAAGAATCTCTGGGCGTGGTTACTTAATACAATTGCTACAAGAATATAACTATATGTGAGATACCAGTCTACTCTCTTCTAATGCTGCAAGATGCTGAAGATGCTAGTCTTCGATAGGACTAGGCCTTCTCCCTCATTCTTGCTTTCTGCAGTCAGTCCAGATATAACCCCATTCCTTGATACTGATGCATACTTAGCATAGTTCTGATGTCAGTCTTGCGAGTACTTTGGATGAGTACTCACCGCTGCTTTGCATTCTCTTTCCCCCTCGATACGATTACCGCGTTCAGATGGCGGAGCCCAGGAGATGGAGTACGCCGGAGACGACTACTACACCACTGCTGGAGCCTACTACTACGTGGAGAGTGCCGACGCTCAGGAGTAGTTAGGAGGTTCCCAGGCAGGAGGCCTCGCCTCTTTCGATCCACTGCTTATGTTTGTGCTAGCCTTCTTAAGGAAAAACTTGTTTAACTTATGTTTGTACTCAGATATTATTTGCTTCCGCTGACTCGTGCTTGTCGAGCTTTGTATTCGAGCCCTCGAGGCCCCTGGCTTGTAATATGAAGCTGTATGACTTTAATTTGTGTCTAGTGTTGTGTTGTGATATTGATTAGTGAGTCCCTAATCTTGGTCGTACGCATTTGCGTGTATGATTAGCGTACGGTCGAAATTGGGGGCGTCACAATTAAGGATGCAATTCTTTCTCAAAGTGTTCTTCAAGATTCTTGTTGGAGAGGCTCAAGCATCATTCGTCTTGTATTTCGAAGTGCAATTCATTCTCTCTATATTTTGAGATGGTATTATAGCATTCTTGATTCATGAGAAGTCTCGAAGAGAAGTTATCAAGAATGAGATAATTAAACCCATCATCTTCTTCATTGGAGCTATCCTGGATTGGATTTCACCTAAAGCATTTCCTAAGGATTGTTGCTATCATGGTGTTTGTCAGTGATCCAAGTTTCCTCTTGTCCTTTTTGGTGAAAGAAGTTTTGCATATCTTGTTGTTCCGAACCAATGAATGTTTCCGTTATTGGCCGGTTGTCACCTCATAATTTTGAGATGTTTTCCATAAGCCCACAACAAGCTTATTCTTTTGTTGTTGACTTTCAACAACTCCGTTCAACCCTTCTCTGTTAAGGTGCTTGTCAAATTCATTTGTGGTAGAAGTCGTAATTTCCTTCTCCGTTCTTTTCTTTTCAAAGATCTAGCTTCTATTCTTTTGTTCCGGAGACCTTGTGATGTTGCCCCCTTCGTATCATCATCTCGTTTTATCATGATCATGTTCTTTCCATGCTTATTCATTTAACCAGAGTGTTGTGTCCTCTCTTCAAGTTCTTTCCATCATATCCAGTTTCTCTTCTATTTTCTACCGAAGTGCTGCCCAAATTTCTTGTGAATTCTTGCTTGTTCCTCATGTCATTCTTCATCTCTTTTCAACCTCAAAGTTTTATTGGTTTCGCTCATTTGTCAAAGAAGCAACTAAGTTTTACCTCTTCTCTTTCTCTTCCCCTTCTCATCCTAAGATCTCGGGTCGAGATCTCTTGTAAGTGGAGGAGAGTTGTAACAGCCCGAGACCGACGTTCCAGAAGATTCCCCTTTTATGTTGTTGTCATCGCGTGATTCGTTTGTCGGTCGCATTCATCATCGCATCATTCGCATCATCCGCATTGCTTCGGCACTCCGGTGTCGCCATTTTTGAAAACTTGCATCTGTTCGTACTGCTTGTTCTCTCCGTTTGTGTCGTCGACCGTTTCGAGACCAACCACACACGCACGCGCCCGCGGCATCGTAAAATATTGTTTTCAAAAGTGTGTTTAAAACTTTCTCGGATTGGGATGAAAGTTGGCGTGCGGTCGTTTTATATAGTAGGTGGACCGCGTGTCAAATTTTGTCGCAATCGGGGGTCGTTTGATACCCGAACGGTCAACCGTAGCAGCACCGTCATCGGTTTATTCGTCGGATGTTTTTCGGTGTTTAAAACATGTCACGGGCCACCAACCTCCCTCTCTTCTCAACCCACACCCCCTCTCCACAGCTGATATGTCTCCAACGTATCTATAATTTATGAAGTATTCATGCCATGTTTACAATAATTTTACATGATTTTGGTATGATTTGATTAGAACTAACCCGGACTGACGCTGTTTTCAGCAGAACTACCGTGGTGTTGTTTTTGTGCAGAAATAAAAGTTCTCGGAATGAGCTGAAAATTTACGGAGAATATTTTTGGAAAATATAAAAATACTGGAGCAAAAAGTCACTGGAGAGGAAGGCCGAGGAAGTCACAAGGGTGGGGGGCGCCCCCTCCTAGGGCGCGCCCCCTGGCTTGTCACCTCCTCGGGAACCTTTCGGACGTGGGACCAATGCCAAAAACTCTTATAAATATAGAAATCTCTGAAAAGAAACCTAGATCGGAAGTTCCGCCGCCGCAAGTCTCTGTAGCCACGAAAGATCAATCTTGGCCCTCTCCGGCACCCTGCCGGAGGGGGTCACCTTCACTGGAGACCATGGAGGAGGAAGACGGAGGGGCCATCATCGCCATGGACGCCAAGGACCAAAGGGAGAAACTCTCCCCACTCAGGGGGGAGGTCATGGAGGAGGAAGCACAAGGGGGAGACCCTCTCCCCCTCTCTCTCGGTGGCGTCGGAGTGCCATCGGGGGAACCATCGCCGCGGTGATCGTCTTCATCAACATCACCTTCTTCATCACCATCCTCATCTCCTTTCAGCGGTCCACTCTCCCGCACCCCGCTGTAATCCCCTACTTGAACATGGTGCTTTATGCCACATATTATGATCCAATGATGTGTTGCCATCCTATGATGTTTTGAGTAGATTCCTTTTGTTTTATGGGTTGATTGATGATCTAGATTAGTTTGAGTTGTATGTTTATTTTGGTGCTGTCCTATGGTGCCTTCCGTGCCGCGCACACATGAAGGATTCCCGCTGTAGGGTGTTGCAATACGTTCATGATTCGCTTATAGTGGGTTGCTTGAGTGACAGAAGCATAAACCCAAGTAGGTGGGTTGTTGCGTATGGGATAAAGGGGACTTGATGCTTTAATGCTGTGGTTGAGTTTTACCTTAATGATCTTTAGTAGTTGCGGATGCTTGCTAGAGTTCCAATCATAAGTGCATATGATCCAAGTAGAGAAAGTATGTTAGCTTATGCCTCTCCCTCATATAGAATTGCAATAATGATTACCGATCTTGTTAACAATTGCCTAGGACAATTCCGCACACCGACCCATCATTATTCCACACTCGCTGTTTGTAATATATTGTAACATATTCTAACTTTATGATAACAGCACCTATCTTTATATTCTAGTTCTCCGATATCATGCAAAGCTATTCTCTTAATACCCACAACGTAGTTTTATTTCTCGTTTCTAGTTGGAAGCAAACGTTCGGCGTACGTAGAGTCGTATCAGTGGCAGATAGGACTTGAGAGAATATTGATCTTACCTGTAGCTCCTTGTGGGTTCGACACTCCATACTTATCACTTCCTCCTTTGGAAATTGCTACGATGATTCCTTGCACTTGGGGATTATCAAGCTCTTTTCTGGCGCCGTTGCCGGGGAGCAATAGCGTGGGGTTGATATTCTCGTGTGTGCTTGTTTGCTTTCTTCACTAAGTAGATTTTGTTTTCCCTTTTTTGCTTTCTTTAGTTGTGGGTGAAACATACAAAAAAATTAAATAATGAAAAATACAAAAAGAATTACTTGCCTCTTTTGCCTAATTAGTTTTTCAAAAAGAGAAGTGATTGGAAGGTTGTGCATTGGAGAAGTGAGGGTCGACCTTGAACACTTGTGTTCATGCTCATGGAAACAATGTAGAATTTTTCATGGAAGTTTCTCAAAAATAATTATCCCCTTGTATATATCCTTGGTATTATAAAAATAATGTGCCAAGATTTGGTTTTAGGATGATTAGATTGCTTGTTTGCTTTGTGCGGTGCAAAAACAGAAACTTTGACTGTAGTGCATGAATTTACATTTCTTACTGGAACGTCAAAAGTTTCTGAAATTTTTACACAGTACTGATATACAATTTTTTTATTTGTCCTAATTTTTAAGATTTTTTTGAATTACAGAAGTATATGAAGTTTCCAGATTGCTACAGACTGTCCTGTTTTTGACAGATTCTGTTTTCTATGCATTGTGCTCTTATTTTGATGAATCTATGGGTAGTACCGGGGGGTATGAACCATGGTGAAGTTGGACTACAGTAGATATAATGCTAATATGAATTTGGAATGAGTTCACAACAGTACTTAAAGTAGTATTTTGCTTTATTATACTAACGGATCTCACGAGGGTTTTGTTAAGTTTTGTGTGAATGAAGTGTTCGAAGATCGAGGAGGTATCGATATAAGAAGAATACGGAGAGACAAGAGTTCAAGCTTGGGGATGCCCAAGGCACCCCAAGTAAATATTTCAAGGAGACTCAAACATCTAAGCTTGGGGATGCCCCGGAAGGCATCCCATCTTTATTCTTCAACAATTATCGGTATACCTGGGTTTTTGTTTTGTTCACATGATATGCGTTTTTCTTTTCCTTTTATGCACCTTTCTAGTATGAGATAGTCCTTCATTGATTTTGTATAATGCTTCATGTGCTTCACTTAAATCTTTTGAGTATGGTTTTGTAGAATGCTCTTTGTGCTTCACTTAAATCTTTTGAGTATGGCTTTGTAGAATGCTCTTTGTGTTTCACTTAAATCTTTTGAGTATGGCTTTATAGAATGCTTCGTGTGATTCACTTATATATTTTGAGCTTGAGTATTGGTTAATATTCATTAATTGTAGAATTCTCTATGAACTTCACTTATATCTTTTAGAGTATGAATAAAATTTCCATCGGAATTGGGCTTGGAAGTGTATCAATGTCATGCCTAGCTAGAAAGGCATTAAAGAAAAGCGCTTGTTGGGATACAACCCAATATTTACCATTTCTGTTTTTGTGTTTTAACATGATTAAGATACTGTAGTAATCATATTTTGTGCCTTTTATTCCAATAAAGTGCCAAGTAATGCCTTTGGGATAGTGTGGATGATAGTTGACTTGATTCTGTGCAAAAACAGAAACTTTTGCTCTCAGTCCAGGAATTTTGTAAATTCACTGGAACGTGATTTTGATCTGAATTTTTTACACATGATTGATATACAAATTTCCTAGATTTTACTAATTTTTCAGAATTGTTAGAGACAGGGAAGTATGGCTGTACTATAGATCTTCACAGGCTGTTCTGTTTTTGACAGATTCTGCTCTGCATGCATAGTTTGCTTGTTTTAGTGCTTCCATAGCTTATATTCAGTGGTATAAATTATGGAAATGTTAGAATACAGTAGGCATCATGTGGTCACAACTATTAATCTGGTCTTGACAATACCTAAGTGAATGATTTATCTTTATTACACTAACCCTTCTCACGAAGTTCCGTTAAGTTTTGTGTGATTGAAGTTTTCAAGTTTTGGGTGAGACACCGATATGAGAAGAATAAGGAGTGACAAGAACCTAAGATTGGGGATGTACAAGGCACCCCCAAGGTAACATTCAAGGAAGATCCAAGCAACTAAGCTTGGGGATGCCCCGGAAGGCATCCCCTCTTTCGTCTCCAACACTATCGGTATATCTTACTTAGAGCTATATTTTTATTCATCACATAATATGAGTTTTGCTTGGAGTGTCATATTATTTTGTTGTTCTCTGTTAGGTGTTATTTATAATCTTGTTTTTCAATAAAAAGTTCCAAGAATTGCCTTAGGATGCTTGCATTACATGTTTGATGTGTGTTGTGTAAAAAAACAGAAACTTTTTCTGTAGTGTTTGAATTTTCATATTTTACTGGAAGGTGGAAAGTTTCTGAAATTTTTACACAGTATTGTCATATAAATTCCTTAGAATTTCCTAAATTTTCATAATTTTTTGAGTTACGGAAGTACACTGTTGTTATAAATTGCTACAGACTGTTCTGTTTGGGCAGATTGCTGTCATAGTTTTGTTATCTACTTATCCTCTAGTTTCCACAGCCTATATTGGTAGATATAAATTGTGGAAACGATAGTAAACAGTAGATGATGTTTGAAAATTATTGTTCAACTTGTCTTGGCAGTACATGAAGTGTTGATTTATTCTCATGTGTACTAACCTATCTCACGAGTTCTTTTCGAGTTTTGTGTGGATGAAATTTTTGAGAATAGGTAAAACCATGATATGAGAGGATTGAACGAGATACAAAAGCTCAAACTTGGGGATGACCAAGGCACCCCAAGTAAATATTTCAAGAAGTCTCAAGTATCTAAGCTTGGGGATGCTACGCATCCCACCTCTGTTCATCAACAATTATCGGTTAGCCTATGTTGAGCCTAAATTTTTATTCGTTCACATGATGCGTACTATTCTTGGAGTGTTATTTTTATTTTGTTTTGCTGTTTGAATAAAATCATTGGATCTGAAATTCTTAGATGAGAGAGTCCTCACGTAGTTATTTAATTGTTGGCTACTCATTGATCTTCACTTATATCTTTTTGGAGTAGTTTGTCATTCACTCTCGTGCTTCACTTATATCCTATGAGTAAATGGTTGAATGAATTGAATATCATAAATCTGAAATTAAATATGCTTCATATACTTATCCCATGGGGAGTAATGACTTCACACATAATAAGTATAGGTGGTGAAATTTATTGAAAGTTAGCAAACACCGCATTGGTCACTTGAACAATTCATGAAAGAATATTGAAGGAAGAGAGATTCCACATATAAACATACTATCTTGGACATCTTCTATGATTGTGAATACCCATTAACTATTTTCAAACTTGAGAAAATTAGTTGAAGTTGGACAAGGAAGACAACTTAATGAGTTATGTTTGGGTATATTTGTATAGAAGTTATATTGTTATGGATCCTCCAACATGTGGTGCTTGCTTCCACCTCATACTAGACAAAACTCCCGCACCAAGTAGAAATACTACTTGTGCATCCAAACACCCTTAAACCAGTTTTGCCATGAGAGTCCACTATACCTACCTATGGATTGAGTAAGATCCTTCAAGTAAGTTGTCATTGGTGCAAAAAGCAATAAAAAATGCTCCTAAATATGTATGATCTTTTATTTTGAGGGAAAATAAGCGTTGCACGAACTTGTGATGGTAAAGAAATAAAAGCGACGGACTGCATAATAAAGGTTGCTATCACAAAGGGCAATACAACGTGACGTTCCTTTGCATTAAGGGTTTGCACATCCAAAAACAAAAAGCGCATGACAACCTCTGCTTCCCTCTGCGAAAGGCCTATCTTTTACTTTCTAGTACTTACCTTTATGCAAGAGTCATGGTGATCTTCACCACTTCCTACATTTAGCATTTTTCTCTTGGCAAGCGTCATGTGTTGGGGAATGATCTAGACATATATATCCACACAAATATATTTGATCATGAATTATTATTGTTGACAATTATCTATATGATAAATAAGTTGGGAGGCGAAACATTAAGCCCCTATCTTTCTTTGTGTTCGATGAATGCTATTTGTTCTAAAAATATGCTCTGAGTGTCAATAATCATGGAAGACTATATGATAGTTGAGTATGTGGAATTTGCTAAATCAAAGCTCTTACATAGACCCTTCCTGAAAATAAGATGAATTGTAATTGTTCGATGACTAGGAATATGGTTTGTTAGTTTTCAAGAAACTTTCTGGTCTATACTTTAACATGTGAATAGCTTGTTACTTGATCATGAAAAGTTTTATGAGATGAGCTAGTGTTTATGGTCTATATTGATGCTAGAAAAAGTGATTGGAATTATTATTGATCAAACTTGTGCACTTGCTAGCATTCACACCTCATAAATTATTTCTTTTATCATTAACCTACTCGAGGACGAGCAGGAATTAAGCTTGGGGATGCTGATACGTCTCCAACATATCTATAATTTATGAAGTATTCATGCCATGTTTACAATAATTTTATATGATTTTGGTATGATTTGATTAGAACTAACCCGGACTGACGCTGTTTTCAGCAGAACTACCGTGGCGTTGTTTTTGTGCAGAAATAAAAGTTCTCGGAATGAGCTGACAATTTACGGAGAATATTTTTGGAAAATATAAAAAATACTGGAGCGAAAAGTCACTGGAGAGGAAGGCCGAGGAAGTCACAAGGATGGGGGGTGCGCCCCCCCCCTAGGTCGCGCCCCCTGGCTTGTCACCTCCTCGGGAACCTTCCGGACGTGGGACCAATGCCAAAAACTCTTATAAATATAGAAATCTCCGAAAAGAAACCTAGATCGGAAGTTCCGCCGCCGCAAGTCTCTGTAGCCACGAAAGATCAATCTTGGCCCTCTCCGGCACCCTGCCGGAGGGGGTCACCTTCACCGGAGACCATGGAGGAGGAAGACGGAGGGGCCATCATCGCCATGGAGGCCAAGGACCAGAGGGAGAACCTCTCCCCACTCAGGGGGGGAGGTCATGGAGGAGGAAGCACAAGGGGGAGACCCTCTCCCCCTCTCTCTCGGTGGCGCTGGAGTGCCATCGGGGGAACCATCGCTGCGGTGATCGTCTTTATCAACATCACCTTCTTCGTCACCATCCTCATCTCCTTTCAGCGGTCCACTCTCCCGCACCCCGCTGTAATCCCCTACTTGAACATGGTGCTTTATGCCACATATTATGATCCAATGATGTGTTGCCATCCTATGATGTTTTGAGTAGATTCCTTTTGTTTTATGGGTTGATTGATGATCTAGATTGGTTTGAGTTGTATGTTTATTTTGGTGCTGTCCTATGGTGCCTTCCGTGCCGTGCACACGTGAAGGATTCCCGCTGTAGGGTGTTGCAATACGTTCATGATTCGCTTATAGTGGGTTGCTTGAGTGACAGAAGCATAAACCCAAGTAGGTGGGTTGTTGCGTATGGGATAAAGGGGACTTGATGCTTTAATGCTATGGTTGGGTTTTACCTTAATGATCTTTAGTAGTTGCGGATGCTTGCTAGAGTTCCAATCATAAGTGCATATGATCCAAGTAGAGAAAGTATGTTAGCTTATGCCTCTCCCTCATATAGAATTGCAATAATGATTACCGATCTTGGTAACAATTGCCTAGGACAATTCCGCACACCGACCCATCATTATTCCACACTCGCTGTTTGTAATATATTGTAACATATTCTAACTTTATGATAACAGCACCTATCTTTATATTCTAGTTCTCCGATATCATGCAAAGCTATTCTTTTAATACCCACAACGTAGTTTTATTTCTCATTTCTAGTTGGAAGCAAACGTTCGGCGTACGTAGAGTCGTATCAGTGGCAGATAGGACTTGAGAGAATATTGATCTTACCTTTAGCTCCTTGTGGGTTCGACACTCCATACTTATCACTTCCTCCTTTGGAAATTGCTACGATGATTCCTTGCACTTGGGGATTATCAACAGCCCACCATAGCCCTGCTAGCCCCCTCCGCTTCCGGACCGTCGGATCGAGATCCGAAGGTCCGAAAACGGACTAAAACAGCTAGCCCTAGCCCCCCTTCTCTATTGAAACCCCTCCCCATGCCAAATCTGGCAACCCTAGCCTCCTCCCACCTCGAATCCCGTGCCACCCAGCCTCCAGCCGCCATCCTCGCCTCGTTGTCCGTGCCGGCCAGCCCCGCGCCGCCACTTGGTAGGAGCGCCGCCGCCCGCCGCCGTGATCTGGATCGTCGGATCCAGATCTGACGACCTCCCCTTGCCCCGTGGCTCCCCCAGCCACCGCGGCTTGGCCAGCCCATGACAGGCCTGCCCCGGGCCCGAGCCGGGCCGAGGCCAGCCCGCACGCCGCAGCCGACGCCTCTCGCTTGCCTCTGGCCGCCGGTGCGCGCCGTTGCCAGGTCGCCGGTCCCGCGCCTCGCCCTCGCGGCCACCTCGTCGCCCCCACCGCCGCGCCCCTCCGGCCGTCGCTCCTCCGCGCCGCCCCGCACCCACCTTGCGCTGCCGTTGCAAGCCGCTGGCCAGCTCGCTCGTCTGCCCGCCTCTGCACCGACTGGGCTAGGCCTAGCAAGGTGAGCCCCGGCGCCCAGCCCCTATCTAGCGCGTTGAGCGCATGTTTGCTATGTTGCGCCCACCGAATCCGGCCCAAAAGTGTTTTATTATCGTGCGAATTTGTCTAATATTCCTGGATGTTGCATAATTACAGATTTTCACATGATTTTACATTGCTAATAATTTAGTAACCGTGCATCGTATCAAAATGTTTTGTATATGTAAAATGACTAGAATTTTGTGTAGAGTAACAATATCCCACTTTCATAATATTTAAAATGTTTCAATGCCATTTTTATAATTTTCTTATATGTCATATTGCATTGCGCATCAATATTTAAGAGTGCATCCGAATTAAACAAACCTAATATGTAAAATGTGTATCATTGTTATATGCCTTTTTCATGTATGCTAAAAATACTTGATGTGTTGGTTGCATTTATTTTGCATACATGGCTTGCTAGAACGGGTTATGTCATAACTAAATAACCGTAGCTCCGAATTAAATGTTCTACATATGTAACTTTACTAGAAAAATGTGTAGAATCACATGATGCCCTTTATTTTCATGTCTAATAAATATAAAATTGTGTTAGGACAGATCTGGACCAAACTCATAATATGCATATGGGGTCCTTTCGGAAACACTATAAGTTGTCTCGGGCCTCATTTAAGATGCCTAGATATGGTAGTTTACTTATGCTTCACCTCTTGCCATGTTAAACAACATTTAAAATGGCCATGTTAATAAACGGGAGCGAACTAAATGTTTCAAACGTGGAGTTTCGTCAATATGCAACTCGTTGCATATTGAACTTCACTTAAGGTGTAGGAGTTGATTGTTGTGTTTTCCCATGTCATGCATAACATGCATCATCCTTGATGTGCATCATGTCATGCATATGTTGTGGTGTTTATCGTGTGTTGATTGTTGTTTCCGGTTTGCTTCTTCTCGATAGAGTTCCGAAAGCGTTCAGAGTGTGAGAATTCGTTCGACTACGTTGGCTCGTCTTCTTCATGGACTCAATCTTCTTCCAAGCGGGATCTCAAGCAAGATGACCATTTCCCTGGATACCACTACTATCATTGCCATGCTAGTTGTCTCGTTTCTATCGCTGTCTCGCTACCTACCACTTGTTTGTCAAGCCTCCTAAAATGCCATGATAAGCCTCTAACCCCTCCACATCCCAGCAAACATTGTTTGGCTATGTTACCGCTTGCTCAGCCTTTCTTATAGCATTGCTAGTTGCAGGTGCAATGTTTTCATGTGCCAACATGGATGTTTTTGAGATATCACAATATTATTGCTATTTAATTTAATGCGCATATATACTTGGTAAAGGTGGAAGGCTCGGCCTTTTGCTTGGTGTTTTGTTCCACTTTTGCTGCCCAAGTTACTTGTGTACCGGTGTTATGTTCCATATTGAGCGCTCCTAACATGCTCGGGGTTGTTATGGGGACCCCCTTGACTTTCGTTTTAGGATAAAACTCATCTGGCAAGGCCCAACATTGGTACTACATTTGCTCAACATAATAATATTGAACACCGTTAGTAATGCATAGGGCGTCATGAACCCGTGGATTAATTTAACATAATACAGGGGGGGCAGTGCTGATGGTGTTGGTCCCAAATGGGCAGACTGCGGGGCCACCGCGGGGAAACTCGGGGTTTGGTTTGACTCGTAGTGTGACCCATCCGGTTGTGCCCTGAGAACGAGATACGCGGCTCCTATCGGGATTGTCGGCACATTGGGCGGCCTTGTTGGATTTGTTTTACCTTTCTCGAACGTCTTGTGTGCGGGATTTCGACGACACATCGGGCTATCTGGAAGTTGAGATTTTCTATCGGGATTCCGCAAAATACTACGGGTGATTCCGAGTTGAGGAATTCCAACGCGGCGTGTGGTTAGTTTGTGATGGATGAGTTGGAGCACCCCTGCAGGGTTAAATCTTTCGGAAAGCCATGCCCGCGGTTAAGTGGCAACTTGGAAACTTTGTTTACCACCCGGTCATAGCAAGCTTGAAGTAAACTCAAATAAAATACACCAACCGTGTGCGTAACCGTGACTGTCTCTTCTCGTGAATTTCTGATCCGGGAGAGAACATGGTGGGGTTATGTTTGTTCCTAAGTAGGTGTTCAGGATCTCTTAGAGATCATTACTAGTTCACGTCATTTATGCGACAATCATCCCCCTTTATTCTTGTACTCGTAAGTTAGCCACTCAAACAAATGCTTAGTGCTTGCTGCAGCCTCACCACTTAACCATACCTCACCCATTAAGCTTTAATAGTCTTGATACCCTTGGAAATGAGATTGCTGAGTCCCCGTGGCTCACAGATTACTACAACAACAGTTGCAGGTTCAGGTAATGCGATGATTTGACGTGAGCGCGATGCTTGTTTGATTTGGAGTTCTTCTTCTTCATCATCATCGATCTAGGATGGGTTCCAGGCCGGCAGCCTGGGATAGCAAGGATGGATGTCATTTTATCGTTTGATTTCGTCCGTAGTCGGACCCTGCTCTTCTGTATGGTGTTTGGATATGTTGTATTGATGTGATATTGATGTAGCTTGTGGCGAGTGTAAGCCAATTCCATATACTCATCTCTTCTTTACATGTACTGGTAATGATATCCATTCTTGCGAAACGACGAGATGCGCTTCTATCCCTGTTGAGGCCCTCGTGCCAAAATAAGGATAGGATCACATCTTGGGCGTTACAGGTAGTTGGGAGACCGGGTTATAAGATCGATTGCCGTACTATCAAGGGGGGCTCTCAAGTGAGTAGCTTGATCGTATCGTTCATTGAGAGCTCAAACCATTTGCATCCTTGCATCATCTTTCTTGGTTCTTGTTTGGTGTTTCTCTTTGTGAGTTTTAGAGCTTATGGTCATCTTCATGGCAAGCTCGAGTTCAACGAAAACAGAGTCCATATGCATCTTCTATGATGTTTTTGATGTTGGAGTTTTTGTCGGTTCTTCATTCATAGAGGTTTCACATCTCTATATCATTGGCATTTTTATACTGCATATTCTTAATATAACCTTGCCGTCCTCTATCTTTTGTTGGATAGCTCTTGTCGTCCTCTATCCAATAAGCTTAAGTTTGCTCAATTCGGAGCTCGTATGCGAAAGTTATGGCAGTTTCTTTCTCAGGATAGTTTTCAGCTCTCAGGCGGTAGTACCGCTGCTATAGAGCGATAGTACCGCTCAGGTGGTTCTGGCGTCCGCGCTAGCCACCAGACACTTGTCTGATGACTCGTGCCACTGGAGCGGTAGTAGGGGTGGTAGTAACAAGCGGTAGTACCGCTGCCCCATTACTACTGCTGGGATCTGCTACTCCTACAGCGCCAGCGGTAGTATCGCTGGCAGGAGCGGTAGTACCGCTCCGGCGGCACTACCGCCTCCCTGACAAAGTCAGCTGTGGCCAGCGAGTAGATCTTTCGTGTGGGCGGTACTACCGTTGGTGTGCGGCTGGTGGGCAGGTAACAGACAGATTCCCCTCCCACTATAAAAGGGGTCTTCTTCCCCAATGGATCTTATCCTTGAGCTCGAGTTTGCCCCCCATTGTTGACCTTCTTCGAGCTTGCTATCTCTCAATGATTCTTGCTAGTTCTTGAGGGAAAATAGAGAGGAGATCTAGATCCACATTTCCACCAATCACTTTCTCCTCTATGTGAGGGGAACCCCTTGGATCTAGATCTTGGAGTTCTTCGTGTTCTTCTTCGTTCTTCCTCTCATTTTCTTCCATAGCATTAGTTGTTGTGGTGGGTTTTGGGAGAGAAGGACTTGGGCACTCCGTGTGCCCTTGCCATTGCATTTGGTACATAGGTTTGAGTTCTCCACGGTGATACGTGGAAGTGAAGTTTGAGAAGCTTATTACTCTTGGGTGTTTGAGCATCCTAGAGCTTGTTTCTCTTGGGTGCTTTGGTGCCCTAGATGGTTGGTGGTGTCTCGGAGCTCAATCATTGTGGTGTAAAGCTTCGGTCAAGCGTCGGGGTCTCCAATTAGGTTGTGGAGATTGCCCCGAGCAATTTGTACGGGTTCCGGTGACCACCCCCAAGGGTTACCAAAGTGTACGGGTACTGTTGGGGATATAACCCCGTGGTATAACCCGCCCAAGGAGGGGTGTGTTAGGAAGTTGGCGACTCATACAGTGAGGCCTTAAGCAGGCCGGAAGATCAAGACAAGGCTTGGAAAAAACTTGCCAGATGGGCCGGGCGGAGGCCCAGAGCCGGAAGGCGGTGTACGACCCGGAGGTGTAAGCCGCCGGGAGATGACTTGCTGGATAAGGCAAGATGATTTATAGATAAGGTCGGTTACTAGATGTAACCCGGCCCGGACTCTTGTAAAGCCCAGGGCCTCGACCTGTGTATATAAAGGCGGGTTCCCTGGGCGGCTTAGGCGACGAAAACCTTTGATCGAGTGCTAGGTCAAGCGAATCCGCTCCCTTGTAATCGATACCCGAACAATACAACTCAAAGCAGGACGTAGGCTATTACCTCCTTCGAGAGGGGCCGAACCTGGGTAAACCTGTGTCTTTCATCCCGATCAACCCCTTCGAGTTAACCGCCATAGCGATGGCTTCACCCCTAAGTCCTTGCACTGGGACATCTGCCGTGATAAAACCACGACAGTTGGCGCCCACCGTGGGGCTGGTGCACGGCGGTTTGGAGTACTCGAAGGGCTCTCTCCCAGGGATCGAGGGATACGCCGTTGGCAGGATGACTAAGAGTCGCCGCGGCAAGCTCTACATCGACGACACTGGCTGGGGCCCCGAGGCCGACTCAATTGAGTATGGGTACCGGGTCCCCTTCGGCGGAATTCACGTTTTCATCGGCAACATCGGCGGATCTAAGCCCGGGCCGGACATCTGCACCAACCTCGTCGAGTCGGCCCGGCGCGCGCAACCCGCCCGGATCAAGCCGGACCAGAAACACATCTTCGTCGGCTTCACCCAAGGCGCGGAGCTTGAGGAAGGCTCTGTGTCACGGGAAGAAACCCTAATCTGCTCAGAGGATGGATCCTCGAGCGGAGAGGCGGAATCAATCTACCAGCTTCATAACGGCGGGCTTGGGGGCTACTTCGACGGTGACGGTATTCCGGAGCCCTATGAGCCGCCGAGCCAAGACGCCATCTTCATGGCAGGCACGGTGCCGGTTTCCAGCAGCACGGCGGCTGGAGCGGCTAGAACTGCCGGGGCAACGGCTGCAGGCATGGCAGGGTCCGGGTCAGCCAGGCCGCCGGCTCAAGTTTTGCTGGATCTGATGAACGAACTGACAACTCTAATGGGAACCGAGGTCACAACGGAAAACCAAGCAAACCGTAACGCAGAGATCGCGAGGTTGAAGGACCAGATGACCAGGGCCTAGGAGGAGATCAACGCGTTGCAGGCTCAGATGGATGCTGAGTCGGACCGTCTCAGGGCTAAAGCTTTTTGCCTTAATCTGGATCAACAAGCCTCAGATGCAGTTTTTCGGATGAGGCATCAGACCCGCCTGCTTGATCAGTATGAGCCCAGAAATCTTTTTAACACCCCGGGAGCAGGGCTGAATGCGCTGCTTACCATGACCTGGACGGTGGAGGTGCTTGGGAACAGGGCGGCGACTCAGCATCGGCAGCTAGACCCGCCCCGCAGGAACCAGACCCCGCCGCATCGTTTTCTGACACCACCTGGTCATTACTCTAACCTGGTGGAGAACATGGTAGCAGCGGCTACCAGGCTCAATGCGCTCCCCCTTGCTGAGGGGACACCTTTCGCCGAAGAGGCAAGGAATGCCATTGGGTACTTACAGACAACAGTGGCTCAACAGGAGAAGTATACCTACAGCCGGAGTCGTGTGCACTCAACCCCCATCCCAAGCCGCAGTTATAGCCGGCGCTTGGAGTCACCGGCAGTCTCTAGCAGTGAACGACGTCGAAACCCGCCCCGTGATGACGCACCCGTTGTCAACGCTCAGGCAATCGTGGATCATGCCAGGGCTCAGCGAGAGGCGGCGGACGCGGCGGCTCATCAAGAGCCGCCCCCAGTAACACCTTCAACTTCGGTGGGAGACGAAGTCACCTCCAGAGCTGTGGGAGTGCCGTGTTTAGCACCGGCTCTGCGGAACGAGCGCCCGCCGAAGGATTTTAAGGGTCCGTGCAAAGTGCCTAATTATACAGCTGATCTGCCTCCAGAAGCCTGGATCGAGAGTTATGAGCTAACCATGGAGATGTTAGATGTCAGTGATGCAGTCTGTGCTAAATACTTCATCATGATGTTGGAAGTACCGGCTCGTACATGGTTAAAGGGTTTGCCACCCAATACCATTAATTCCTTGGCCAAGTTTAAGGCAAGGTTCATCAAGAATTTTCAAGGGACGTGCAAGCAGCCTATGACGATTGTCGATTTGGATCATTGCGTGCAGCGTGAGGATGAGTCGGCCCATCATTGGGTCCGGCGGGTCTCAACCATTATCCATTCATCTGACAATATCATGGCGGCCCAGGCGGTTCTAATTCTGGAGAAGAATTGTCATTTGTCATTTTTTGCCCCTAAAGCAGAAGCTTGGATGGCTCAAGCGTTCTTGCCAGGACATGGGTGAACTCATGGCGGCTCTCACTAAATATGCAGATTCTGACAGCACGAAGGATACTGGGTCTGATGATGAGAAATCGGCTAACGGTAAGAAGAATGGCAACGACAAGGGTCAACAGCAGAATGGGGCAGGAAATAACAATCCAGGCAATGGCGGTAAACAGAAGCATCCAGACGGCGGGTCAGATCTAGTGGCCAATACCAACACTAGGAACAACCGTGGCAAGGGCAACGGTAAACCACCTTTCGGCAAAGGCTAGTCTTTCAACATGGAAGCAATGCTTAACGACCCCTGCCCGAAGCATAGCCTTCCCAATAAACCATCTACTCATGCTTGGAAGGATTGTTATATCATGCGAGAGTTCCGGAATTACAGCCTTAACCAGCATCACGGTAACAGCAATGGACCGCCCGACGGGTCAGGGTCTGGCTCTCATGGGTCTGGTTTTGGTGCAGGCGGCTCAAACTTTGGTTATCATGGTCAAGGTAACCACGGAGGTCATAATCAGCAGTCTGGCAACGGTGGTCAGTAGCAAAACAATCAATCAGGGTATCAGAGTAACCCAAAGTAACTTAATGGAGGCCAGTATCACGTCTTCACCACGAGTCTTGATAAGTGTGATTAGAAGGTGCGCAAGAGGGCAGTTAATGCAGCAATGCTAGCTCTTCCGCAATATTTAAAGTGGTCTGAACACACGATATCATGGAGCAGGGAGGATCATCCGCCGCGAGTTGATAACCCTTGGCACTTAGCCCTCGTGGTAGCCCCTCAGGTAGGAGGCTACATGTTCACTAAGGTGCTGATGGATGGTGGCAGCAGCATCAACATCCTGTACTACGACACTTTCCGTCGAATGAACCTGGTTGACAAGGATCTCAAGCCATCATCCACAGTTTTTCACGGTGTGGTGCCCGGCAAATCGGCTTATTCAGTTGGAAAAATTGCCCTTGAGGTAGCCTTTGGTGACGAGTTCAATTACAGGGTGGAGACCTTATGGTTTGAGGTGGTTAAAATCAAGAGCCCATATCATGCCCTGTTTGGACGGCCGGCTTATGCCAAATTCATGGCCCGGCCCTGTTATGTTTACTTGCAGCTCAAGATGCCGGGTAAGAAGGGGACGATTAAGGCACACGGTGATCAGAAAATTGCTCTTGAGTGCGAGGAAGGCGATGCTACATATGCAGAGTCAAGTTGTGCTGAGGCGGAGCTCAAATTCTATAAAGATAATGTTGACCCGGCTGACATGACCCCGTTAAAGAAGCCCAGCACAGAGTCTGAACCGCCCCTGAAGTTTGTGGCAGAAGATACCAAGTTGGTGGATTTTGTCCCTGGCGACTCATCGCAGCAGTTCACTGTAGGGGCCAATATGGACCCCAAATAGGAAAGCGCGCTCATCGAATTCATCCGTGAGAATCGGGACATCTTTGCATGGAAGCCTTCTGACATGCCGGGTGTATCGAGAAAATTCACTGAGCACCACCTTAATGTGGATCCTAAGTTTAAGCCAGTCAAACAATTCCTCCATCGTTTCAATGAAGAGCGGCATAAAGCTATTGGGGAAGAGGTAGCCCGGCTCTTAGCAGCAGGGTTTATCGTGGAGGTTTTTCACCCGGAGTGGTTGGCTAACCCCGTGCTCGTACTTAAGAAGAACGGCACGTGATGCATGTGTGTAGATTACACAGATCTCAACAAGGCGTGTCCGGTTGATCTGTTTGCTCTCCCCCGTATCGACCAGATCATTGATGCGACGGTGGGTTGTGAGAGTTTATGTTTCCTGGACGCTTATTCGGGTTATTA
This sequence comes from Elymus sibiricus, assembly GCA_039707655.1. NCBI lineage: Eukaryota > Viridiplantae > Streptophyta > Magnoliopsida > Poales > Poaceae > Elymus > Elymus sibiricus. Next base: position 155,549,261 of record CM077669.1, read on the forward strand.
TCAGATCAAGATGGCAGTCAAAGACCAAGAGAAGACGTCTTTCATCACGCCTTTTGGAGCTTTCTGCTACGTGTCTATGCCTTTTGGACTCAAAAGTGCGCAGGCGACTTATCAACGCTGCGTACAAAATTGCCTTCATGGTCAGATCGGACGCAATGTTCATGCTTATGTGGACGATATTGTGGTCAAGTCAAGGAAGAAGGAGACTCTACTTGATGATTTGAAGGAAACTTTTGATAACCTACGGGTTTACAATATGATGCTTAACCCGGCTAAATGTGTGTTTGGTGTGCGTGCAGGCAACTTCCTGGGGTTTTTGGTCTCAGAACGGGGCATTGAGGCTAACCCGGATAAAATAAAGGCCATCACCTCATTGTCTAAGCCGGCGTGTATTAATGACGTCCAGCGCTTGGCGGGTCGTATTGCCGCTTTAAGCCGATTCATAAGTCGCCTGGGCGAGAAGGCTATCCCTTTGTATCAGATGATGAAAAAGACAGATGATTTTGTCTGGAGTGATGCTGCCAATGATGCGTTTGAAGCGCTCAAAAAGCAGTTAGTTGAGCCGCCTGTCTTGGCCGCTCCCGTGGAAAAAGAGCCTTTGCTCCTGTACATGGCGGCTAATAACAAGGCCGTCAACGCTGCAGTGGTTGTGGAACGCAAGGAGGCAGGCAAAAAGTACCCGGTTCAGCGGCCGGTTTACTATGTCAGCAGGGTTTGACAGAATCCAAGCAAAGATACTTGCATTGGCAAAGGCTGGTGTTTGGAGTGTTCATGGTGAATCGCAAGCTAGAGCATTATTTCCTTGGACATCCAATCACGGTGGTCAGCTCTGCTCCTTTGGGAGATATCATTCAAAATAGAGAAGCCACCGGCAGGATTGCTAAGTGGGCAATTGAGCTTGGGCCTCTTAATCTGAAGTATGTACCTCGGACGGCTGTTAAATCTCAAGCCCTGGTGGATTTTATCAATGACTGGACAGAATGTCAAGCACCTGAGGAGAAGCCAGACAATACATATTGGACAATTCACTTTGATGGACCCAGACAGTTGGAAGGTTCAGGTGCTGGGGTTGTTTAACTTCCCCTCGAGGTGACAAGTTTTTTTATGTATTAAGGTTAATGTTTCCTTGTACTAACAATGCAGCTGAGTATGAAGCCTTGCTTCATGGGCTCCGTGTGGCCAAAGAGATGAATTTGAGCTGGGTCAGATGTCTCAGCGACTCAGACCTTGTGGCCCAGCAAGTTTCTGGCACATGGGATTCTAAAGATCCTCGTATGGTGGCTTATCGCCAGGCGGTTGATGTCATCGCTAGTCATTTCAAGGGTTATCAGGTGGATCATATTGATCGTCGGAAGAATGAGGCGGCTGATGCGTTATCAAAACTGGGGTCTCAGCGTAAGCCGGTGCCACCTAATGTGTTTCTGGATGTACTGCATCACCCGTCGGTTAAGTTACCTTGTGAGGAGGATCTTGCTATACCTGACCCGGAAGGACAATTGGTGGCAGCTCTCCGCGCTATCCCTGATTGGACGCTGCCTTATCTGGCGTATCTGACTCGCGGCGAGTTACCCGAAGACGAGACCTTGGCGCGGCAAATTATGAGGTGGTCTAAGTCTATGACTATTGTCAATGGCGAGTTGCACAGGTGCAACGTGACTGGCGTTTTGCAACGCCGTGTCTCTCCTGAGGAGGGCCGTGAAATCTTGAAGAGATACATGCCGGCGACTGTGGTCATCACGCCAGGTCAAAATCTTTGGTGGCTAAAGCTTTTCGGCACGGTTTTTACTGGTTGACAGCTCATGCAGATGCAGAAGACTTGGTCAGTAAATGTGATGGGTGTCAAAAATTTGGACGACGTGCCCATGTGCCGGCTCAAGAGTTGCGGATGATTCCAATCACCTGGCCGTTTGCGGTCTGGGGGCTTGATATGGTTGGACCATTTAAGAGGTCCAAAGATAAGAAGACCCACCTCTTGGTGGCGGTTGATAAATTCACTAAGTGGGTTGAGGCAGAGCCGGTCAGCAAGTGCGATGCAGCGACGGCAATTCAGTTTGTCAAGAAGCTGATCTTTCGTTTCGGTTACCCTCACAGTATCATTACTTACAATGGTACAAATCTGTCCAAGGGGGATATGAAAGAGTTCTGCGACAGCGAGCACATCCGCCTCGATGTCTCCTCCGTGGCTCATCCACAATCTAATGGTCAAGCAGATTGTGCTAACCATGAAATTTTGAGAGGGATAAAACCTCGGCTTATGGTTCCTTTGGAATGAACGCCGGGTTGTTGGGTGGAGGAATTACCTTCAGTTCTTTGGAGCATCAGAACCATCCCCAATAGATCAACAAGCTACACGCCTTTCTTCATGGTTTATGGCGCAGAAGCTGTTCTCCCCAGTGATATTCGTCATGATTCGCCCAGGGTGGCGGCTTACGTTGAAACTGATAATGAGATGGCGCGTCAGGATGCATTGGATGCCTTGGATGAAGAACGGGATCTTGCAGTAGCATGGTCGGCGATTTACCAGCAAGATCTGCGTCGTTATCATAGCCGCAGAGTCAAGACCCGGACGTTCCAAGAAGGCGACTTAGTGCTCCGTCTGATTCAAGACCAGACAGATATGCATAAGTTGTTACCTCCCTGGGAAGGACCTTTTGTGATCAGCAGAAACCTCAACAATGGTTCTTATTATCTCATTGACGTGCGGGAGAGCGACAAATTACGCACTTATGGGGAGGAGGCTGCCAGGCCGTGGAACAATGCTCATCTTCAGCCTTACTACACTTGAGCCACCGACTCTCATCAATGTACATACTTCTGTCATTGTATATACCACTTTTTTATAATATAATAAAGCCAGCATCCCCACAATTCGGGGCCTCTGTCGTTTTGATCCAACAATCTCGTGCAAAAGTTGGTTCATAATAAGGTCACTTGGGGGCTTCCAACCCACTGGGTTTAGCTTTCATACCCTCTTGACCGGCTTAAAATCCATATTTGAGTTAAACCTACCTGTTTCAAACTTGCTACTCCGCCAGGTGACCCGCCGAACGTTTGACAGTCAATCTTTTTCAAGACCCTGAACTTGTCAAAGTTAAAACGGCGGCTTATGTCACGTGAGAGCCGGCTTACAAAGAGCGAGGATAAACTCACCTATCTGCTGTAGTCTCTCCGCTATGTGGCCCGCGTACTCTTAACAGTCAATCTTTTTTAAGACCCTGAACTGGTTAAGGTTAAAACGACGGATTTATGTCACGTGAGAGCCGGCTTATGGGATTTTGGGCACTCATGCCTAGCTTCTTTGAAGCAAAAAACTTGAGTTTTTTCTCAAAAATATAAACAAGAGTTGAACTCTTTGGGCTGTGCCTTCAAAGCCGCCTAAACCATAATACAAGATATACATATGTTTTCTGCTTGTTATTTTGCAGGAATTTGATCATGATAAGATCCTAAGTCCTTGGATGATAATTTATCCTGGCTTAGTATTGCTCATGGATCAAAAGCTTTGGCCGTTATGACCCGCCTATGGGGATCAGGACAAGTGATGGCAACACAACATGCAGATGATGGATAAAATTTATAACTCCAAGGCTGCCAGAATATGAGTTGTTAAAACTCCAAACGTGCACAAAGGCACGACACATGCCATCAGTTTAAACTACGGCTATTACAAGGCTATACAGAGCCCAAAAACTGTGGACTCAAGTTTTTCACAAAAAATTATAACCCGGCAGATCAGCATGCCCGGGTTAACTTCATCTGAGGCCGGCTCCTCTCCTAGCTTGTTGGTGGATCATCCTGCGCCGGGTCTTCTGTCTCCTGGATGTGAAGGTTGTCCACATCCCAGTTGCAATTGATTAAGGCTTCAAATTCGGCTTCGTCATGCAATATTGGAGACGGGTCAACATCAGGGGCAAAGATGTGCTTACGGCGTTGAGGAGTCAGATCCACCGGCTCAAAAGTAGGCGCCCGGATTCGTGCATTATTGTTGTCATAAGCCGCCTGATAAACCTTTAGGTCAGCTTCTGCGGCTAATTGGCTGGCCAATGCTCGAGACGCTATGAAGCAACGCGCATAGTCGTCTTGCGTGAATTCTGACCCGTCGGCCTTCAGCTGTGGAAAACCTCCCACCATCTCCTCCGGGTTAAGCTCCGGCGCATACGCCAAAGCCCGGCTCAAAGCAGCTATTGCGCCTTTGCGGGCGGCTGATTTCTTCATTTCTTCAAAATGCTTGGGGGTGGTGGAGAGGCACTTCAGCACGTCTTTGATTAACTTGGGAGTCCCCTTTTCACCAAAAACAACCCTGATGGTGAAGAGGCTTCCAGCATACAACTGCTCAGTAAATGAATACAAAGCTTTCAGCTTAAGAAAGCTGTCATCTGGAAGGTTACGAGTTCGTCGGCCTGCAAGCAGATCAAATTTGTAAGTCGCCAGGAGAGTCTTTATAAGACTGTTTGAAAAAGAATGCTCATAACATGATCGGTAAAACACTTACCAAAGACGGCTTCAGTCATTCGAGCCACATGGCGTTTCAGACTGGTCAGTTCTTCAGTAACAGGCTTAAGACGGCCCTCGGCGTCTTCTGCGCGTTTGATCAAGGCGACTTGATTAGATTCAGCAGTTTGTTTGTACGTCTCGAAATCCGCCTTGATTTTTTCTAGTTCTGTTGATGAGAGCCGCCACTTTTCATCAACTTCAGTTTGGGCGTCTTGTTGCAATGCCAGGTTCTTCCTAAGGTCGGCCAAACTAGACTAGGCCACATTTAAAGCATCCTGCACAATACTATAGTCAGACACAAGTTATTCAATCTAAGCCGCCAGCAAGGTCTATAATGACATTGGGAAGTGTTGAGGAGGATTATTACAAGTCTCAAGCAGATTGCAAGCAATACGCTTGACACTTGGGGGCTAATGTGTATCAGTTCTTTCAAATTCTACACTACAAATAAGACCCAGACCATCTTTAAGAAGATGACCCGGCCCTTGGGGGCTACACTTGGCGTTTTTATCAATACACTAAGTGCCGGCTCATTATTTGCCTAATAACCCGGCCCTTGGGGGCTACACTTGGCGTTTTTATCAATACACTAAGTGCCGACTCATTATTTGCATAATGACCCGACCCTTGGGGGCTACACGCTGGTCTATTGAAATCTACATATTACTGAAGACCCAGCTTATCTTCAAGAAAATAAGCCGGCTCTTGGGGGCTATGTAAGGATATATGGAAGGCAAAGAAGGTTGAGTACCTCGTATTTTTTCTTCATCATGCCAACTAAATTGGCCTCCATGTCCCGGCTTGCAGCGAGGCGGCTCAGATATCCCGAGTGCAGTTCATCAGCAGTAAGCTTCTCCAGGTTAGGAAGGTCAAGTTTAGCCTTCTCCTTCTCAGGTGAAGGCGCCTCATCCTTCCTAATGTGTTTGGTCAGCACATTGGAAGGAGCTGGAGCTGTGAAGGCTGTTCCGGTGATGGTAACCTCTTCTTCATGAGCAGTCACATCTTGAGTTGTCGGTAGAGGGCTGAGCGGCTTAGGATCAGCCTCCGGATTAGCCTCAGGAATCACAATGTCAACATCCACCGGCTCAGTAGGCTGGGGAGTCTCGTCGTGAGCGCCTTGGTTAGCTTCAGAGGGCTCGACTTGAATTTCATGAGTGCCGAGCTTTGGGTTCTCCGGCTCTGGGACATCCGGACGGGCAGATGACACGCTTAATTTCCTCTTCTTAGCCTGGGCCCTGTGAACAAAGATTTCGTTATTAGTCATGTGCAAGGACAGAATGTTAATAAATAGTAAGGGGATGCAAAGAAAGTTGCCCCGGATTGATAACAAGAGGAGGCAGTTTGGAGGCTATTGAGTCACCTGACGAAGGAGGTGTTTCCTGGCAAAGTTAAATTGAGCAATATGAGCAAGTTACAGCACAAGACTAATATGCAGAATAAATGAAAATATAAGTTATGAAATACCTCGTTACGGCGTTTTCGAGGAGCTGAAGTGTCGGGTAAGCCGGCCACCAGGTCTTCAGAGCCGCCGCTCCGGGTCTGACGTCTAGCGTCATGTTGCTGCTTCTTCAAAAGAAAGTCGGGATCCAAGTGAGCAAGAGGATGTGAAAACTTTACTTTCTGGATGACCCGCCGGATTTTCTCTGTTGGTAGAGGTTCCGAGTCGAAGGAGATGATAGTTACCTCTGCGGCACCGGCTTGGCTTGCCTCCGCTTCACCCTGAGAGGAGTCAGCGTCAATAAGTTGCATGAAAAGAAGACCAAGGGAGTCAAGTTCTACCTCCGAGTCATCCAGCTCCAGAAGTTCTTTGCTGGATTGTTTCTTTTTACGGGCCGGAGCCCGTGCCTTAGTCGCCTTGCTTTTCTTCTTCTTGGAAGTGGAGGCTGCGGTGAGTCTCTTTTTCCAGAATGGAGAGTCGGCCTATATATGTTTATAGATAGGTTAAATGAGGCATATGCAATGCAGCATCTAAAGAAAAAAGAGTGAAGATTGAGAGGAAAAGTTTCACCTCAGGAGCCGGATTAAGAGCATAGAAGGGACTTAACCCTGTCTTGTTGAGGTCCTTGTCTGCCAGGGGAGTCTGATTGAAGCGCTGAGGGTCATTCACCTCACCAGTATATTCACACATTAAGCCGCCACGCCGGCTCAATGGTAAGATCCTCCAAGAAACCCAGCAGCGGGTTAGATCAATGCCAGTCAGCCCATTGGCCAATAAGTCTCTTATCTTTGAGAACGTCTGAGCGAATTGGGCGCGTTCTACGGCAGACAACCGGTCTGGGAGCTCGGTGTTGATGTTGAGCCGGTAAGGACGATAACCCGACAGTGGATTTTCTCCTTCTGGGGAAGTATCCTTGCAATAGAACCAGGTATGATTCCAGTCCTTGGGATGGCTAGGCAGAGTCGCCGAAGGAAAGGACACGTCTCTTCGCCTCTGAATTGAAACACCTCCAAGTTCAAGGCTGGGTCCATCTGCGATTTCTGTCTGGCGGTTGATATAGAAAAAATCCCTGAAGAGTTCGACGGAGGGCTCTTCTTGCAGATAAGCTTCACAGAATATTTGGAATTGGCATAGATTGGTGACTGAGTTGGGGCCAATGTCTTGAGGATGAAGCTGATAAAAATGTAGGGCGTCCCGGAAGAACTTTGATCCGGGCGGTGAGAAGCCACGGAGAAGGTGATCTGTGAAGACGATAACCTCCCCTTCCTTGGGTTCGGGAGTGATCTCATCTCTAGGAACCCGCCACTGGATGACGTCCTGAGCCGGCAGAACTCCCATGACTACGAAATCATTAAGGATCTCCTCGGTGACCCCGGAGCCTACCCAATCGCAAGAGGCGGGGGCTTTAGCCATAACGGCGGGTTAAACGCTGTGGAAAGGCATGGAGACACGGCGGGTTAAGAACGCCGCATGACCAAAACAGCTATGACTCTAAAGCAACGACGCTACTTGGCGAGTCATTACTAAGTTATGAGCCGCCGTCAACTGTCGGAATGAGGCGGATTACATCGCTACAGGGAGATCCGGTAGCATGATGGCGGGTCAAGTTGACAGAAAATATTGAAAAAATTGCTAAGTGTGGACAAACAACTTTCACCAATTACAGCTGCAGTCACAAGATCTACGGACGAAGATAAAAAGGAAATATTTTCTAAACCTAAAAACATCCGTGGAAGAACAGACAGTTCGTACATGAGTTACCATGAAGGGATGATCTACAATGAATATGGAAACACATTAAACGGAACACCGCGGGTTTTGGCTAGCGGTTGGAGGCCTAAGAGCGTTTCCTTTATCATCTACGGCAAGAGCTTCGACGAGCGGCAGCGGACTCGGAAGAACACCGGCGAGCTAATGCGGATCTAGGAGAAAAGTGGAATGGAACCTGAGAGGTGCAGGAGATGCGGGCGCGCGCCGGCGAGTTCTGAACACGATCAGGGTGATGCAGCGGCCTGGTTGATGACGGCGTAGTTCGGACGGCGCGGTGGAGCTTCGGTCGCACGAGCGTCTGGAGGAAGAAGAAGAGAGAAGCGGCGGCGGGGGAAAGGTGAAAAGGATGGGACCCCCGCGCCTATTTATAAGGGAAGATGGAACAGCAACAGTCCAACGCGGGAATCGAGGAGACATGATGGTGATTGACCAAGAAAACGCCTCGATTCTCAGGTTGACTAATTAATGCAAAGATCCGTTGTGATGTCATTGAGATCTTTTTGGATTTACCAGGGATGACATCATCCGTTTCACATGGCGGGTCATGAAGGTTTATTTCAGGTCAAGTAATTATGAAGAATGCAGGACTCGCCAACCAGAAGACTTGAAGATTGACATGAATAGGTTCAAATCAATCTGGGGCCTAATGTTGGGGATATAACCCCGTGGTATAACCCGCCCAAGGAGGGGGCGTGTTAGGAAGTTGGTGACTCATACAGTGAGGCCTTAAGCAGGCCGGAAGATCAAGACAAGGCTTGGAAATAACTTGCCAGATGGGCCGGGCGGAGGCCCAGAGCTGGAAGGCGGTGTACGACCCGGAGGTGTAAGCCGCTGGGATATGACTTGCTGGATAAGGCAAGATGATTTATAGATAAGGTCGGTTACTAGATGTAACCCGGCCCGGACTCTTGTAAAGCCCAGGGCCTCGACCTGTGTATATAAAGGCGGGTTCCCTGTGCGGCTTAGGCGACAAAAACCTTTGATCGAGTGCTAGGTCAAGCGAATCCGCTCCCTTGTAATCGATACCCAATCAATACAACTCAAAGCAGGACGTAGGGTATTACCTCCTTCGAGAGGGGCCGAACCTGGGTAAACCTGTGTCTTTCGTCCCGATCAACCCCTTCGAGTTAACCGCCGTAGCGATGGCTTCACCTCTAAGTCCTTGCACTAGGACATCTGCCGTGATAAAACCACGACAGGTACGGTGACCGCCCCCAAGGGTTGCAATTTGTACGGGTTCGGTGACCGCCCTTGATGACCCACAAGTATAGGGGGTCAATCGTAGTCCTTTTGATAAGTAAGAGTGTCAAACCCAACGAGGAGTAGAAGGAAATGACAAGCGGTTTTTAGCAAGGTAATTTCTGAAGGCACTGAAATTTTAGGTAATAGGTAGCTTGATAGCAAGATAATTGGTAACGAGCAAGTAACGGTAACGGTAAATAAAGTGTAGCAAGATAGCACAATCCTTTTGTGGCAAAGGACAGGCCAAAACAGTCTCTTATAATAAGCAAAGCGTTCTTGAGGGTACACGGGAATTTCATCTAGTCACTTTCATCATGTTGGTTTTATTTGTGTTCGCTACTTTGATAATTTGAATGTGGGTGGACTGGTGCTTGGGTGCTGTTCTTACTTGAACAAACCTCCCACTTATGATTAACCCCCTCGCAAGCATCCGCAACTACGAGAAAAGTATTAAGATAAAATCTAACCATAGAATTAAACATTTGGATCCAAATCAGCCCCTTACGAAATAGCGCATAAACTAGGGTTTAAGCTTCTGTCACTCTAGCAACCCATCATCTAATAACTACTCCACAATGCATTCCCTTAGGCCCAAAGATGGTGAAGTGTCATGTAGTCGACGTTCACATGACACCACTAAGGGAATCACAACATACATATCATCAAAATATCGAACACATATCAAATTCACGTGATTACTTGCAACATGACTTCTCCCGTGACCTCAAGAACAAGGGTAACTACTCACAAATAATATTCATGCTCAAGATCAGAGGGGTATTAAATAGCATAATGAATCTGAACATATAATTTTCCACCAAATAGCATAATGGATCTGAACATTAAATAGCATAATGGATCTGAATCGTATAGGGACCAAACCAAGGAACGAAAAGTTCATCCTGGCTTGTATCGCTAAGGGGACCGAACCAAGAAGAAAATCATGAGAGCGAAGCATATGTGACATGTAAAAGAACCATGCATGTTCCTTGGCTCGTACCGCGATGGCCGAACCAAAGACGAAATTTTAGGGTACATGAAATAAGCACCTTGGTTTGTACCGCGATGGCCGAACTAGGGGCAAAACTTTGGGAGGATGAAGTATATGCTCCTTGATTTGTACCGCGATGGCCGAACCAATGGCTAGACTTTGAGGAGATAAAACATGCTCCTTCGTTTGTACCGCGATGGCCGAACCAAGGGCTAGAATTTTGAAGGGGAGGAAGAAGAAAGCTCCCTGGCCTGTACCGCAATGGCCAAACCAGGGGCTAAAGGAGAGCCATGAATCTCACCTTCAAAACTTCCGGCAAGCACCACGCCCGCCTCCTTGCTTCTTCTTCTTTGTGTGTTCGTACATGAATATGCATGTGTTGTGTGATATTCAACAGTGGGAAATGAAACGAAGGAAGAAAATTTGGAGATAGATGAAACAAGCACCTTGGTTTGTATCGCGATGGCCGAACCAAGGGCAAAACTTTGGAAAGATGAAGCATGCTCCTTGATTTGTACCACGATGACCGAACCAATGGCTAGAGTTTTAGGAGAGGAGGAAGAAGAAAGCTCCCTGGCCTGCACCGCAATGACCAGACCAGAGGCTAGAGGAGAGCCATGAATCTCACCTTCAAACTCCTAGCAAGCATGTCGCCTGCCTGCCTCCTTCCTCTCTCTATGTGCCCTCGTATGTATTGTGTACGTTGCTAGCAGGGAGGAGATGAATGGATGGAAGGGCTGACCCTAGAGCAGTCGTATCGCCTGGTATTTATAGGGGCGGGTGTGCAGCGCTGGGTCCTTGGCTCTCGTTCGGAGACGCGTGCCCATGTTTAGATCGTGGGATCGTGGAATCGTGGAATCGTGGGAGATCGTGGGCTACTATTCCTTTGTTTTGATTATTTTTTAAATCACCAATTGATTCCACGCAAGGTTGACTGGCAACCATCTCCATTACGTGTCGTTATGGGCTGGAACTCCTTTATGTTTTAATCAGCATGTGGGCCTTGGCACCGCACTGTTGGCATGCATGCACATCAACCTTTCTTAAACAGGGAACAACCAATTTGTGGGAGCTACGGCCATGCATGCGTGGCCATATTTTTTAAATGGGCTAAGCTTGATTAGCTATTAATGGCTCACTAAGGCTTAGGATGAAAGTGTGCACGACTAATTATTATTTCTTTTGCATGCAACACAAGGCCTAGTGTCGTATGTGTTATGAGATGAACGCTTGACAAAGTACACCACGTATATACATTTCATTAACGCAACATTTTTTATGAGCCGCGTTTTTATTTCACCTTGTCGACTGAATAAAGCCAAACATTTATCATATAGTCGATATTTTGAAGATATTAGCGCCGCTCATGATAATTTTATGTTGGCATCATCGCCGTTAGTGACGGCGTGCATGCACGCGAGCCATGTGGCCTTTTTTTAAGGGAGAAAACTTGATGACTGTTTAGTCGTTTCGTCATACTTTATAATTATCGGTTTAATGCATGCATTATCGATAGTCGACAATATATCATATGCCTATTTTCGTCAATCCTCAATTTGAGCAGTTGGTTATATTTTTTAATTGGTTCTTTTCATTATAAAACGGAATTTGCCTTTTTTTTGCATTTACATTTTATGTGGTTTATGCAATTTTATTTTATCTTGGTCAAAATCCATGTCAACAGAATGGGTGGATTGCGGAGACAAAAGATGTGAAGGGCCTCCAATTTTTTTGACTAATAACACCAGCAACAATTTTGGAGAGAAAAACAACATCATTAGATGTAGGGGGGGGGGGGGGGGGGGAGCGCAGGGGTACAAAATATCTGCAACATGGAAGAATACATAACATCAACATACGCAAGAAAAGCATATATACGCACATATGAGCATGAACAAAGGAGGATGAGGTGCACCATTGGCGCCGAAGAGTAACGCGCCTCGATTGCGATTATTGATTGTAACGATACTCCACTGCTCTGACTCTCTACATCTACGCATCATCGCAACACCCCTTTGTATCGCCCATTGAATCCCCTATCGCCGAATTCACTCACATCCCACTCGTCTCCTGGATCTCCTTGTGCACCTCTCGATCCCCTTGACCGACCACGGCGGCTGGATCCTCTGTATCGAGCCCCCACCGGAATGTAGGGATTGTGCCATCCTTTTTTCCGGCAAAGACTGTGCAAGGCTGCGTCTCGATCGGGAGAGGTATACAGCCCATCGGGCCCAATTAACACAGAACGTCCAAAAAGACCACTGGAGCAGCGGCCCGAGAAGGTCAGTGCTCATCAGGAAGACTGTAGGCGCGATTTAGGTGCTATTAAGAGCAAATCGGACGGCCAAGGAAGCCTAAAATGACGATCTAACAGCTTGAACTATGAATGGACTGAGAGGGCAGGAAAAGTGCTCAGTTATAATGTATCTAAATATTGTGATCCATCGTATTTAATCTTCTGCCGAATTATGTAACTATTGAACATATTGTACTGAGTTTTTGATTTATGCATTGGTTATTGAACCATTGTAAATAGCGTATGTATTGATGGATATGAAATATTTGAATTCCACACTTCATAATTCAAATTTTGAAATTTCCAGTTCAAATAATAAATGAACAAAAAATTGTAACTATTAGGAAATAAATTACGGTACACATGGTTAGAAAGAAATTAGTGTGTGCGATGGAAAATATATTACACACGATTCTTTGAAGAATAACGTGTGCGATTCCCAGCGGTAGAAAAATGGTCGCATATCATATGCGTGTGGGATTGTCAGCAATACCACACACGTTGCCATATTATATGCGTGCGTGATTGGCGGCAATATCACAAACGGTTCAAACACGTGTGCGTGTATAATATAGAACAAAAAGAAGACGGTTCACATACGAAACACATGTGTGATAGGAATACCTATCGCACACACTTATTAAATGGTCATGTTGGCGATAGCAGAGCCACCACACATATTTTGCAGTTTCTGACTGTTTGATAATATACCTATCGCAAACAAGTCGATAGATTAAATGTCTATGATATCCATCTTTTGCGCAAAAGCATATATGTGTAATCATTTCGGATGTTTGGTGGATCACAAATGTAACGTCAAGGTGTAACTTATGGGATAGTCCATGACTTCACATACGATTACTTTAGAAAACCGTCAGCACACGCTCGCCCCATCGCAAACGATTTATCTTGGTCCTATGTGATGGAACCCCTATCGCACACATAGGCAAGATGACGGTTTCAACTGTGTCCCCGAAAAGGGTTAAAAACCATTTGTATAGGAGTTAATTGTACCAGTGGTATATTCATAAAGTCTTAGAGGAAATCCCATATGCATGTGTGGAATAACAAATGGTAAAATGTATTCCTAGTGGTGTCTCTAAGACTAGCTCAAGTGTTATATGATGGTTATATTTTTCTAATCATGTGCATGACTATGCCGACAAGTTTGCGGAAGAACACTTGTGTTCAGTTGACCCAATTGTAGTTATGCTATCAGATACATTAGTCACAACTTTAAGTAAAATATATCACAGAGAAAATTAAGCATTTGCTAATTCCTTAGACCATGAGAGTACCAGGCTTCTTCATACTTGCTTCGTGAAATCTGGGATAAGCCTAGTAGTGACGCGTGGTAAACACCTAATAGTAGCATGGGGTGCCACCCTACAACTAACTGGTTAGTAGTAGGGTGGGCCAGACCACACGCTACAACTACTTATGTTAGCAGTAGTACGGTTTTTGACCCGCTCGCTCCTACTAGTTAGTTGTAGCGTGCTACTGGACCCCGCGCCACTACTAACTCTATATAGTTCTTTTCTGCGTATTTATGCAATACTTATACAACAATTATACATATTTTTTATACAATCCAACATTTACATACACGATTAATACAACAATGCCTAATCATCATCATAGTGATATAAGAATGCCTCATTATCATCATAATGATATAACAATGTCTCATCTCATCATCATAAGTTAACCACTAGCTAATTGTTATCATCCTAGGTAAACAACTTACCAGAACCATAATAGTCATAACCCTAGATCATGGTAAGTACTCGTACCTACTCCTCTCTTTTAGGAAAAATAGAAAATAACTAGAAAAACCTCTCTATCTCCAATGATGGAGCACAAAGATACACCGGTCTCCACTTTGTGGCATGCGCTCATTCACTATTGCCTCCATCTTTCGATTTTGAGGCATCCATTTGGTTGACGTTCAGTTGAGTATCTATATTTGAATCATGCCTTCTCAGGGCAAATAATTATCACCTCACCTTCCACATCCATCAGTGCAGGCACAATGTGGCACCCCCCATTTGGCCCACACGGGTTGCCTCCACGTGCTGACACATGATAACTTTCCGGCACACGCCAGTATCATGGTGCATTGCTCCAAACATGACTTTATTGAAAATACGAGGTATATAGCCCAACTATAGTGGGGGTCTATCCCATATAATTCCATAGTAAAGTTATTGGGCAGCGAAAGAACTAAATGGCACAGGAAGATTAGGTTCAAGGCTTGGTCGGGCTTCACAACTCACAGAACTGGCTGGGGCGACCATCTAGCTTATCCATCTTCTCCAGAATATGGCCACTTGCAAGGCCAGGTAAGTACTTTGAATGTACTAGCAAGACAACTGGTTATATAGTAATCAAACGAACAAGTAACAAAGCAATAATAAAGTTGAAGCAACAACAACAAAAATATCCTGACAAGATCACGAATAAACTTATCGCTAGACTCGCATAGGGAGAAGGAGAGGGAGTGTCGTGAGAAGGAGAAGGAGAAGGAGAGGGCACGCAAAGAGAAGGAGACTCGTGAAGAAGAGAGGGCAAGAAGTTTGCAAGGACTCGCGATGCACAAAAGGAGAACGAGACACATGACAAGAAGGAAAAATGGACACGTATTACTCAGTAGAAAAATGGTTAATGGCACCGTCATGAATGATGGACCGGACCTGCTTTTATCGTCGACAGGTGACCCCACCTGTGTGTTCCCTATCTCTCCTCCCTCCTCCTCCTTCCTCTTCCCTGACGCCACGGCTGGATGTTAGGCTCGGGCGGGATTCCGGCGCTCCAGTGGGATTCTCGGGCAGGCGAGCGGGTATAGCAGCCGCACATTTGATACGTGTATTCGATCTCACAACAGACGAGATATAACAACAGGGCATTTGACGTGTGTGTCCGATCTGATGTTGGGCTGGACCGGGCTAAATCTGCCGTGGGGAACACGACCCCGTCCAATCCGATGTTGGGCTGGACCGGGCTAAATCTGCCCTGGAGAACATGACCCCGAAGGGGTGTTGTCGTCAAGATAAAAAAAAAATCTAAGATATTTATAACTGAAAGGGAGGATCCAGATCCAGACAGCATCGACATTCCACATATCCGCCCACATTTTCCTAAAAAAAAAAACATATCCGCCCACATTTTCCTAAAAAAAAACATATCCGCCCACATCACACGGAACCCTAAATCGATCGAGTTCCTCCCATCCAGCAATGGCCCCGGCGGCGACCACAAAAAAGAAGGAAAAAGCATTGTCCCGGCGGTGACCACAAAAAAGAAGAAAAAAGCAATGGCCCCGGCGGCGCAGGAGGAGTGGTTCATCATGTACGCCATCCCCAAGATGGCGGATGAGATGAACAAGGAATTCCCCAATGCGTCCTTCACCTTCAACGAGGTTCCGCTCCTTTCCCACCTAACCGTCGCGAGTAATGTCGCTACGCCCGTCGGAAGCGTCGACTACCCGTACATCGCAGCTACCGACAACTGCGGCCTCATGCTGCTCTGCGGTTACACCATTGTCGGGCTCACTTACTACATCTGCGACCCGTATTTCCGCAGTACCCTGGGCATCCTCCCCCCCGACGGCGGCTTCAACTGCCGCCACTCCGTCGGCCTCATCCGCAGTCGCCGCGGCAGTTGGTTCATGGTGGCGAATCTCAACACGGGGCTCTTCAGTACACAGGGCCGCGTCACACTCTCCTGCACGATGGACCTGTGCGAGTGGGTCAACAAGGAGGCCGACTGCGGCCACATCAGGGTGACAAAACCGTGCTGCTGGGATGGCGTCCTCTCCCACGAGGGATTCCTGTGGTGGTTCGACCTCTCTTCATGTATACTTGCCTGCAACCCCTTCCTGGATAGACCGCCGGTTTACCAAATCATGTTCCCGCAAGTCGATCACCCGCTGCACTCAGCGTGGTTCCCAGTTCAAGGTGACAAATACCGTTGCTTAAAGGTGAGCGAAGGCAGGCTACAGTACGTGCAGATCCATGGCGACCCCCCCTGGTCAGCATATGGACGCTGTCCTCCAACAATCCGCCAGACGCTGGCTGGGACCATAAGCTCGACATGCACTTGACTGATATCTGGAGCCACCACACCTACAAGTCTAGTAAGCTTCCGGACATCGTCCCCATGGTGGGGCTCGTCCACCCGACGAACTCCGACAAGGTTTACTTCTTCCTGGGCCGGCACATCTTCTGTGTCAGCCTGAAGACAAAGAGAGTGAGGCATTGTCTGAAGTTGAACAATCAGGAGCTGCCGGCACTCTCCTCCCTCATGGTCCATTCCTGGAATTTGCCAGCAGGGACCACAAAAATCCATTTGTCTGGTACATCTCATTCCTATTCTGTCTTAATTTTTTGGGGATTTTCTCGGTTCACAATAACATGCTAAATTGTTTTCAAGTATTGATTTGATTGATTACATGGCGCATGTTGTTATTGTTTCTACTTTGTCTATGAATAAGGAAGCTATAAGTAATGCAACTGTGAATGTCATGGACAGTTTGATCATGGCTTAGTTGAACACTGGTGCCATTTAATTAATGCTTGACAGCATAAATTTGTTTCTGTTATGCTTTTTTGTTTATCCACTAGCTTGTGCAAATGCGAATGACTATTATTCTAGATAGATAGATATTTAGATAGACGCATAGTTTGGAGTAACGAGGTTCTTCGCTAAGACATAATGCATCATACTTGGCGAAGGCTTGTCTTGTTATGTTGTTATTAGATTGTTCTTGCACAGCTCATAGGCACTCATTATATTCATGTGTCTATTTGCTTGAAATTTATTCTATCATGGTAGACATCACATCTTGTTTTAAAGTAGAAAGCCCACCACTCTTCTCTCACATCCCTTGTTCACCCACCTCTGTTCTCTTGCTGGAAACAACGGAAGCAGCCATTGTTCTTCATATAAGCTTCTACTGAAATCTTGGTGGCCTGTTGCTGCACCAACTTGAACCCGGGATTCCCGCATATACGTATATTAAAAGTCAACCTTATGTTATTGGCAAGCAAGGAATTGTACAGAGTTGACTTTTTATATTACCTAGGAACATGTTTCATGGGTTGCCGGCTTGTGGGGTCCACTGGAGTCATCTTCCTCTGGGCTACTGGTATTCCTGGCCTTCCGCTGCCACCCCTCATCTTCTCTACAATATGGCCCTCGGACCCCCTTACCTTAATTATCCGGAAAGAGAGTTGGAGACAACAAACCTTGGAATTTTTATAGCAAAATTTAAAGGCCTAGCTTCATTCATAAGACTTCCATGCAAACATTACTAACATGCTGGTACCAGCAATTTGACAGGCACATGTTTTCTTTACTGCACATGCTGTCCCAAACCCCACATGTACCCTAACATTCTTAGACCAACAAAAGTATGAATACGTTCTATCCTGGAACCTCAAACTATTTGAATGCTTCACATGTATCTTGATTCATGGAACCAAAAGGAGTATCTCTGTTTCTATTGAACTAATATAATACACGCGTATTGAACTAATAATGCACGCGTGAAGCAATAAAGACATCACAATGTGGAGAAATGTAGTGCAGTCTATATAACAGAGAATAGCTTAGATCTTCATTTACTAGTTAGATATGGCTCATTGATGATGTATTATGGAGTCCTTCAGAAATAGCTGTGCATATCAGAATTCTAGGGTGACCAACTTGCATGCTGGAAATAAGAGAGTTGTTTTAACAATATTTCATTAGTTCATGTGTTCTTCTCGCCAAATTTATGTTGCTTACTTTTGCCCTAAATTCCTAATTAGTGATCAGATTGCTAGTATATTAATTTTTGCCGTCATTTATTTTTCTTTGCTTAATTCTTAGGGCCTGATGAGTCTCACGTCCCTGGGGTTCATTTCCTGGCTCAGTATGACTCGGTGGATGGTTTTCTTGAGAAAGCATTAGCTGTCATGAGTAGGTGAGTCTGTATGTCATTCGTGTGTGTCAATCATTATTGGCCTTACTCTAAAACATCAATTTGCTACATTACTAGTGTCTTGTTTCAGAACCTAATGAATGTGCTCTTGTTTCAGGTCGTGTCCTGAATTGTGTTTGGCATGGGTATGTAGATCTAGGCTCCAATTGTTTTATTCCAATGTTTTGGGTGGGAATGCATTAATTTATTGGGTGTTGCTGGGCTAAAGGAACTTCATGAGACCAATTATTGCAAAGCTAAATTGTGGAGAATTATGTCTGTCCAGGTCTGGATGAACTTGAAGAAGACGAAGATCACTCTGCGACCATGGAGGAATCTGATGACGGAGATGACTCCGAGATGGAGTAACTTGAAGAGAACAGAAATGACTGTGAGATGATTGAGGAACTTGAAGAGGACTAAGATGATGGAGGTGATTTAGATCCAAGTTTGGCAGCTGTTGTTACGCAGGGCTGCTTTGCGTGCTAGCCAGTGACCACCATCCATCACATATCGACTTTCTTCACTTCTACTTCTGTTTGCTCTTACTCTTTTATACTCCTAGACCAGTGGCTTGGCGTTCTGGAAGCAGCACTGTTGATGTTATTATACGATGTTGTGACACTATGACCAGTTCGGCCATTTTAGCTTGTCATAAGTTGGCAAGTCGTGCATTGCAAAATACTTATTGCTAGTTGGAGTAGTTAACTTTCTGTATGATTAAATTTGACAGTGCTAGTTCCTATCGACCTGCCTCATTGCAACACGTGTACACACTGAGAGTGAAGTGTACTTACGGTGCATCAAAACACCCGTCAATGAGACAATTAGGAGAGTTCGAAAGAATTAAGTATGCGGATATTCTCATCTACATCTGGTGAACAGTAAAATAAAAATAGCAGAAAAATTCAAAACGAACCAGTATTTTTTTGCATTGGTAATTCTTTCTCTGTTGGCTGCTAGGCGGCAGGCAGCTGTTAATAGCGATCAGGCAGCCACCAAATCACCCGTTAGCGACGTTCGCTAGGCGACACGTGTCCAGCCGACAACTGAAAATAGACGCCCGCAACACGCGTTGCCGCAAGCCTCCAGCCAAAAACAGTTGGAAGCAAAAATCCCCACTCGAGCGGGAGGCGATCTCCCCGTGCGAGGCGAGGCGAGGCGTGATCCACGACGACAGCTCCCTGGCGAGGCGAGATCCCCGACGACAGCACCTCCCCCGACGGCAACACCTCCCCCCGGCGGCAGCACCTCCCGTCGGCCTGCTGTGCAGCACCTCCCGTCGGCCTGCTGTGCAGCACTCAGGCGCCAGCTCCTTCGCCTCCACATCCTGATCGGTTCCCCGGCGGTGAATCCTCCACAACAACCTCGTCAACCATCATCACCGTGCTGGAGCTCCATCGCCGTCTGTAGCAAGCCGACCACCTCCCCTATGCGCAATGGCAAGCCACCACATCGTGCGCTCCATGCTGTCGGCCACCATGGATCGAAGCTCCGGTGCTCCATCCAACAACAGGCAGGCTAAATCGGCCCAAATAATGGCTGGCGAGCGCAACATTCAGTCTGGAGCTGCAGCGGAGCTTCGCAATCCTCCTGTTTTCTTTGCTGATGGCTCCCGAGCTAGCTCCTCGCGTGCTTGGGTAAGATGCAATCAAAACCTAGCTACACTCAAGCATGCAACAAAAAATGTCAGTGCATTCTTCATGATTTAGTGTCGTGTGATCATACATGCAACAATTTGAGCAATGCATAACCATTTGTCCTCTGTTTCACTGAACCTCTGTTAACTGAAACTACAAATGAATTGCTGGATAAATGCATACAGTTCAAAAATAATTAAGAATTGCAACAGAAAGTAAGAAAAAATTCCTCAAATATTGTGCATGTTGTGTATGTGGTGATGATGTAGAACCATTTTCTGCTTTAGTGAAGTATATTGTGCAATTTGAGCAATATTATGTTGTATATGTGTTGACTATGTTGCATGCTAATGACATCTGATCACCTTGGCCAATTTTCTGTACCGAAAAAGTTGAACAAACAAAATGTTGCAACATCTAGGAAAGCTTAGAAACAGAATGACAAAAAAATGATCATTCAAAGTAGAAGCATACAATAAGATGTTTTTTGTCCCTTTGATCACTATATCAAAAATTCAGTATGAATTTACTCTGTTTCTGCACTAGAAAAGTTAGGCAGAAGAGGATGTTGCAATGTCCTGAATTAGTCATCATGGCCATGTTATAAACTCTGGTAATGATGGCATTTACTGAATTGCTCCTAGTAAATATTGCATTTACTAGAAAAAGCTAATTTGTACTATAAAAACATGATCAACTATTGTCATAATTGTGGTAGCAGGTGTAGAAGCTTTTTATTTAGTATTGTGAGGTGCATATTTTAGGATTTTATATTAGAAGCACTAGTACTACATTCTACCTTCTTTTTGCTGATAATTTCGTACTTTTTCATGCGAAACATTGAAACAAAATGTAGGTTGCTGGAGCTGGAGTTGTTGATGATGAGAGCTACATCAAGGAGTAAATTTTTGTTGGAAATGTAGTGATTATGGAAGGGATGGTTAATGCTTCTGATGTGCAACATGATAATGATGATGGAGATGATGACGCAATATCATCGCAGCCGCTTGTTTCATATGTGGGCATGACATTTGATACAATTGACAATGAAAGAGCTTACTACAACAAGTATGCTTTTAGCCATGGGTTTGGAATCAGAACATCTTCTTCAAAGAACAGCCAGGCAAGAGGACCGCAAAAGTTAATAGGTAGGACTTTCACATGTTTCCATGCACGAAAAGGTGGTGACCAGAGTGAATCTGATAGCACTACGGAGAGTATTGCAACAGAGTGCAACAATGCTAGTAGACGCCCTGGCCTTTGGATGAACATGAGTGACACACGAAAAAGGAACATGTTGCAACATCATGATTGCAAGGCACACATGATTGTTGTGCTCCGTGAAAACAAATGGACCGTCACATGTTTTACAGAAGAGCATAGCGATCCTCTGGTGCATCAGGAAGAGAAAGTTAGGTTTTACCGGTCTCACCGACAGATTCCGTGAGAAGGCCACCAAATGATAATGACTTTGCATGAACGCAACTTGTCAACCTCAGATTGCATGGGTATTCTTGGAGATTTTCATGGAGGTGATCAGAGGCGCCTTGGTTATGTGAACAGAGATGTTTTGAATGCACGATCCGAGATGCGGCAAACCCTGTCATTTCAGGACATGGCCATGACAGTTGAATATTTTAAGAGAAGACAGGCTGAAAGCCCACAATTCTTCTATGCAACACAAGTGAATAAGGAGACAAATGCAGTGGAAGCATTATTTTGGGTGGATGGAAGAACAAGAGCACTATACCCAAAGTACAAGGATTGTGTCTTCTTTGATACAACTTTTTGCACCAACAAATACAACATGCCGTTTGCTCCAATAGTTGGCATCAACAACCATCTTCAGACCATTGTCCTAGGGTGTGCATTGCTTCCAAATGAGCTAATGGTAACCTTCAAGTGGGTCTTTGAACAATGGCTGCTTGCCATGAACAATGAATACCCAACAAACCTTATGACCGACTAGTGCGAAGCAATGGAAATTGTAATTTCTAAGGTGTTCCCTCACACAATCCACAGGTGTTGCAAGTGGCATGTACAACGCAAGGTGAGGGAGTCCGGGACTAAGGGGTCCTCGGGCTGTCGGTTCACCTCTGGTGGGCCGCCTCGGTGGGAGTTGCAGGAAGGCCAAACTACAGGACAATCCCATGATCGGAAGGGAAGGCTCCGAAGACTTGGCGTGACCTCCAAGTCTAGAGAGGAAGAATGGGTGTATCTATGCCCGGATGGAAACCTATCATGTGTAACCCTAGGTACCCCTGGGTCTATATAAACCAGGGGGCTTAGTTCATAGAAGGACAAGTCAACTCATCTAGGGTTTAGCTCATTTGATCTCGAGGTAGATCGACTCTGTAACCATCATACTCATCAATATAATCAAGCAGGACGTAGGGTTTTACCTCCTCATGAGGGCCCGAACCTGGGTAAACATCGTCTCCTTCGTCCCCTGTTAACCATCGATCCCAGATTCATAGTTTGGGACCCCCTACCCGAGATCCATCGGTTTTGACACCGACATTGGTGCTTTTATTGAGAGTTCCGCTATGAGATTACCGGAGGATTGATGGCTTGTCTAATCATCAGCGAACAGGTCTGTAATGAGGACACCTTCGTCCCTGGACAGACCTTCGCGTTCGGCAGCATTGTGCTGCATGCTGACTCGACCGGCCATCTTGGCCAGATTGGAAGTTTTGCTCACGGTCAGGAGATCAGGTTTGGGAACCTAGAGTTCACCGCCGACTCCAGTGGCGATCTGTTTCTTGCTAAGCCCTCGGTTTCGTCCGATGGGCCCGAAAGCCCCGAAGCTCTAACTTCGGGCCCCCTATCTGTCCCTACCCTCAGATCTATCCCCGCCGAAGGATCAGCCTTGAGCTTGGATCCGGTGATAGCGCCTGAGTACCAGGGTTCGGTCCTTGCCGAATATGCCCCTTGCGAAGACGCCTCGGAGTTTAGCTCCGAGGGCCCTCGGGAGATTGATCCGGTCGACCTCTCGTGGTTGAACGAGGTTCTGGACCGGATCCAGTCAATGACAATCGTGGACGACCCGACCTCGACCCATGTCCAGGTCGGT
Organism: Elymus sibiricus; assembly: GCA_039707655.1. Lineage (NCBI taxonomy): Eukaryota > Viridiplantae > Streptophyta > Magnoliopsida > Poales > Poaceae > Elymus > Elymus sibiricus. The sequence continues at coordinate 155,572,167 of CM077669.1, forward strand.
CTAGAGGCTGGTCACGAGGAATTTTACGGCCCACCCACCACCCACTTAGTTTCCACTGTCAAAGATTTAACCGACATGTTGGATGACGCCTCCGAGGAGGCAGAAGACGTGGATGAAGAGATCGGCGCCCCCGCCCCTACCAGTACTGGGCGGTGGACAGCCACCTCCACCTATGATGTCTATATGGTAGACACCCCTGATGATAGGGACAACCACACCCCCAAGAAGAACGGCGACAAACCCGGTGAAGCGCCGTCAAAACGCCGGAAACAGCGTAAACGATCCAAGACGGACAAGGGAAGGGAAGCCACCACAAGCACCGGGGAAATCGACACCCCGGAAGACCTCGACGACCTTGAAGCCCCCTAGGAGCCGCTTGAGGACCCGGAGAGGCTTGAGGACCAGCATGACGCCGAGGACCTCAATGATTTCGACGACGACAACTGCCTCCCCCTCGCCGAGGAGGAGGAAATCCTCAAAGCCGAAGACTTCACCGTCCCCGAAAACCCTGAGGATCAAGAATGATTCAGGCGACAGCTCATAGCCACCGCCCGGAGCCTAAAGGCAAAGCAGCAACATCTTAGAGCCGAACAAGATACCATCAACAACAGATGGACGAAAGTCCTTGCAGCCAAAGAAGGGTTCGGCACTGAGCGGCAAGATCAAAACAAGAGCTACCCGCGCCGGCGCCTGCTTCCGCAATTCAATGATGAGGCCTTCGAGCCCGAATCTCACAGGCGCACTCAGTACGACCAGCCGGACCGACCCCCTCGAGGATGGGACAGGGCGGCTGGAGACGCCGAGTATAGGCTCACATCACCTCGTAGGAGTGGAAAGGGGCCAGCACACCCTGAGGATCGATATGATCCACGACAGGACCTGGACTATAGAGCAGGTCACACTAGATACATCTACGAATCTAGAGGATACTCCCCCGCTAGACGGGATGGGTATCAATCGTGGCTCGACCGCAACCACAGAGGCTGGGAACAATACCGGGACCAGACAACAGCCAATTTCCGGCGGGACGTAGCCCAGATCAGAGGCGCCGCCCACCCACTATGCTTCACAGACGAGGTTATGCAGCACCAGTTCCCCGAAGGGTTTAAACCCGTAAACATAGAACCATATGACGGGACAACGGACCCGGCCGTGTGGATCGAAGACTTCCTTCTCCACATTCATATGGCCAGAGGCGATGATCTCCATGCTATCAAATACCTGCCACTCAAACTTAAAGGACCAGCTCGGCAGTGGTTAAACAGTCTTCCCGAAAACTCCATTGGGAGTTGGGAAGAGCTCGAGGACGCCTTCCAATCTAACTTCCAAGGCACTTATGTCCGACCCCCGGACTCCTCCGACTTGAGCAATGTCGTCCAGAAAGCCGGCGAATCTGCCAGGCAATTTTGGAATCGGTTCCTGACTAAGGAGAACCAGATCGTTGATTGTCCGGACGCCGAGGCAATAGCCTCGTTCAGACACAATATCCAGGACAAATGGCTAGCTTGTCAGCTCGGCCAGGATAAGCCGGGAACAATGTTTGCCCTCACCTCACTTATGAACCGCTTTTACGCGGGCGGGGACAATTGGCTTGCTCGTCGAAGCCAGAATCCCGAAGACCCCAGCACCTCCGAAGTTCGGGATGATAACGGGAGGCCACGGCGCAATAAAAACAAACGCCGCCATAGCAATGGTGACGCAGAGGACACGTCCATAAATGCCGGCTTCCGCAACTCCAAATCCAGACAACGAAAGAAGCCCTCTAAAGGGAATAGAGACGGACCTACCCCCTTGGAAAAAATCATGGATAGGCCCTGCCAGATCCACGGCACCCAAGACAAGCCGGCCACTCACACCAACAGAAACTGTTGGGTATTCAAACAAGCCAACAAGCTTGCAGCTGAGGAGCAAAGCAAGGGCCCGCATAGCGAGGACGAAGAAGAGCCTCACGACTCGAGGAATGGTGGGCAGAAGCAATCCCCCCCTGAGGTAAAAACTGTGAACATGATATATGTCACACATATACCAAAAACGGGGAGGAAGAGCGCCCTTCGGGAGGTCTACACCGTAGAGCCCATAGCCCCGAAGTTTAACCCATGGTCGGCTTGCCCGATCACCTTCGACCGTAGGGATCACCCGACCAGTATTCGTCATGGAGGCTCGGCGACCCTTGTATTAGATCCCATCATTGATGGGTACCACCTCACTAGAATCCTCATGGGCGGAGGGAGTAGACTTAACCTGATTTACTCAGACACTATGAAAAAGATGGGAAAAAGATGGGTATCGACCCGTCACGGATCAAACCCAGCAACACTACCTTTAAAGGAGTCATCCCTGGTGTCGAAGCACGCTGCTCGGGTACTGTGACTTTGGAAGTAGTGTTCGGCTCGCCCGAAAACTTCCGCAACGAGGACTTGATCTTCGATATTGTCCCTTTCTGCAGCGGCTATCACACACTGCTCGGCCATACAACGTTCGCTCGCTTTAACGCCATTCCCCACTACTCATACCTGAAGCTCAAGATGCCCGGACCTAAGGGGGTCCTCACTGTCAACGACAATACGGAGCGCTCCCTCCGGACCGAGGAACACACAGCGGCCTTAGCAGCCGAATTCCAGTCGGGCATCGAGGCGCCGAGGCCCCAATCAGACGTCAAGACGCGACACACGAACAAGCGAGTCCGAGCTCAACCCGATCTCCTGGAACCATCCCCTGCTCAACACAAATAGGGATACATCCCCCACAGCATGGCCTCGCTACCCGTAAGGTACGTACCTAGAAGGCACAATTTTGCGCTTAAAATACTATGGGCAGCTGGGGGGACACACTATCAAAACCAAGTAGTCGGCTCGACCGAACTAGTGTCAAAACAGCAGGCACCATCTAGGACCTTGCAAGCGTCAAGCTCACACATGCTACGGCGATTTCCTGAAAACCTCTCTCAAAGGTCCATTCGCCGATAGAAATCACCTTTAAAGGAGCACAACACCACTCAAGAGCAAAGGAGCGGAGGCGTATCGGGACACGTCGAGGACATCAAGCCACTCATCGAGGACCCCGAGTAAACCTTCCCTTTGTAGAAGTTTGTTTTTAAACAAAATACTTGTAACAATTGTTTCCGCAGTATTAATTGTAAAAATTCATCATATATAAGGATCATCTTTTACGGACTGCTTACGGTATTTTATAAAGTGTTTCCCACCCCCCGCCTCCGAAAGCAAAACTGTTCAGTACACGTTAGATGCAACCGGCTAGTAGACCGGGGGCTTGACTATAAAACTCGCCCCAAGCATCATACCGACATTATCCTCTACATGTCCGGTGTCTCGGATATTGCGTTATATGAATCGGTTCTGAATTATGTCTTGGGTCAAAGGTTGGGTTGCCCGGCTCCTGTGTTTACCCTCTTACGTTCCGCTCGTTCGTCTTAAAGGGTAAAGGGAGAACCACTGCGATTGTACTTCCAGCTCGCCTGGTCAAGTACCTCAGTGGAGAAAGCCGAAAACCGACTATCATAATAAGCGAGAACCGGTCTGCGATCTGAAACTCAAAATCGATGGCGGTTATTCCGTGTCATACGAGGGGTTTGTACCTTCACAAACCATGTGGTAATGGTCTTAACCTCGGTATATTCGAATATCACAAAACACTGGGGGCTAGTAACCAGCCCCCGCAGTCAAGCTCCTATGGCTAAGTGAAAGCTCTAAAGCCACATAGTCCGATTGCCTTGTTCCCCCCTCTCGCACCACCGCCTCCGGGCTCCGATATTTCGGCTAAGAGTAATGTTGCGGAGGTGGGAACACCTCCTGTAATATTTACATGGGGGCTAAAGCCGACAACTGGCAACTTCTAGTTCCAAACGGCCACACAGGAGTCAAAATAATTCAAATCTTAAAAGCATGATAAACCGTGCATACGCATTATAAAACGAAATATTCATTGGGCACAAAATAATGTGCTCATTCATAAATTACATCCTTGGAGCATTGGGTCTCTATCGACCGAGCACCCTCCATCACAGCGGGGAAATAAAGCTCGGGGCACCTATGCTCCTTCCCAGGATGCAGGGGCGCAGTAGCCATCTCGAACGGCTTCACCCCTAGCCAATGCATCATGGTCCTCGCAAAGGCCATCCAAGCTCCCTCAATGCATACGGTGCACTTCAGGACCTCAATCTGGGGCGCAGCGTCGCAAAGCTTTTGCACTAGGCCAAAATAGCTGCTCGGTTGTGGCTCCACAGGCCACAGCCGAATGCAGAGGTCCTTCAAGGCTCGCTCCGCCATCCTATGCAACCCCATTAGCTGCTTCATTTGATAGCTGAGAAGGGGACGGGGCTCGGGGGTCTGAAATTGCGCCCAGAACAGTCTCTGTTCCACATCCCCATCTCTTGTCGCAAAGTGCTTGGCCGCATCCGCTGCACTCCTCGGGAGATCCGTAAAGGCGCCCGAGGAACGCCACAGCCGTGTGAGATGGGAAAACCTGTTACCACCAAAGGCACATTGCAGTAAGTATGGCTTACCATCCGCGAGCATCCTGGCTTGGCGAAGTTCTTCTTCAAAATACCGCCTATCTACACTCTCCGATTTGAGCTCGGAGGACAGCGAGGACAGCTCGGCCGCTTGGTCCTTGGTCTTTTGCTCAAGGGCCTCGCACTTAGTGCTTGCATCCTGGAGCTCCTACTCCACCTCGGCCACTCGTGCTTCGTGCTTGCCGCTGTCAACCTTCAGCGAGCTCAATTCGACGGCTGCTCATTCGGCCACCATCTTATTGTCGGCGGCCTCCTGCTTGGCCCTCTTCAGCTCGGCCTTGAGGTTCTCAACCTCGGCGTTTACAGCTGCAGACACAATGGGAAGCAAGATCTCAGGAACGAAAGCCCAAAAACCTCAATTAATGAGGAAAATAAAGGTCTTAGCAGTATAATTCAAACTTAGTTTACATTTCATCAAACCGTTTGTTCAGGCGGTCAAGCTCCTCATCGGAACTCTTGAGCTTCCGGTTCAGCTCGGCCAGTTCCATGGCGTTGGCGGCCACCGCTGAAGACGAGGCCTACAAAACAACTTGTGTGAAACAAACTTTCGAGCTGTTGGTCCAAGACCCTCCGCCAAATCATCTCTGAAATTGTTACAATTTCAAGGGTCACAAATTGCTTTAATCATGATTTTAAGTTCTTTGACCCCCGGGCAAAATTTTCAAACTCACCCATGGCTCGGGGGCTACTATACCTATAAGGAATGCACAACCTCACAAACAATTTTGTCCTTGTGAAAAGAATATTACATGGCTTACCTTGAATCCCGCCAATAGACCGCTGAAGGCCTCCTTCAGTCCGCTATCAACGGACTGAATGCCTTGCAAAACCGCACCCATAAGGGTGCGGTGATCTTCGGCGATGGAGGAGCTAGACACAGCCTCCTCCATCATGGATGGCCACCTGGTTGTGGCCTGCTCTGTCACGGGCGGCACCGGTGGTGGCACTTCTGCTCTCCCTTCTTGGGGAGGCAGGGTTGACGACGTCGGAGGCATAGAGGTCTCCGGGGCCATCTTCGGAGGGAGCTGCGACGAATCATGGCCTCCCTCTTCGCCCGCCAAGAGGGGTTCGACCTCCTGGTCTTCGGTCACCGAGGTATGAACCTCGGTCATGACCTGCTCACCCCCAGTGTTCGGCCTGGGAGGGGTCTGGCGGGATATCACCTCTGCGGCCTCGTCAGCGGCCTGAGGGGGAGAGGTACGGGACGCGGTCCCACTCTCTGCCGGCTCGGCGGGCGGGGGGTCCCCCTCTGAGACCTGTTCGGAGATCGCGGGCCAGGCTGCAATACGGAGGATGTTTATCCGGTTAGTAACAAAACTTCGTATGATTATACCATAAAGTGTTCGGATTCAATACCTCTGGGCCGGGGGCTTGACCCTGGGGTTCCTCCGGGGGACCCTCTCAAAGGCGTCGGATTCCTCATCGGAGTCCGGGCTATCATCGGGCAGGACCACTTTGGCCCTGCAGGATCTCTTCGGGGCGGGGGGAGCTAGATCCTCCTCGACGTCGACAGACGCTGCCCTCTTCCTTGTCTGGGGGAGTCCACCTCCCCCCTTCCTCTATGTGTTCCTCCTCGTGAGCAGAGGAGGCCTGGGTCTCCCCGGACCTAGCGTTCGGAGGACCTCTTGGGCGGAGGCCCTCTGGGACCTCCTTCTTCTTGCCTTTCTTCTTCTTCTCTTTCTTCTCTGGCGCCGAATACGGTGCCACGACCAGCATCACCGTCAACAGGGCCGATCTGGGGTCTTCGGGCAGCGGGGCTGGGCCATTAATCCGCCAGGCTTTGTCCAGCTAGTTCTATGAAGGCGAAGAAGAAGAGGTTAAATTCCTTGCTAAAAGATAGAACCCGAGGATAAAAATAGAAACTTTTCTATACCTTGAGCGGAGGGTTTTCGACGTCCAGGCCGGTGTCTTCCTCCTTGGGCGGCCAATCCTTCCAGGGCTTGAACAACGCCTTCCACAGCTTCTCCTGGGTAGTGCGGTAAAGCTTGTGCACGGTGGGAGGGTCGTCAAGCTTGTAGGCCCACATTGCGGTAGCCCGGTGCTGGCAGGGGAGGAGACGGCGGCGAAGCATGACCTGGACCACGTTGGTCAGCTCGACGTTTGCTTCTAGCATCTTCGTGATGCGTTTCTGCAGCGCCTTCACTTCCATGGCCGACCCCTAGTCCAGGCCTTTCTTGATCCATGAGGTCAGCCTCGTGGGGGGTCCGGATCTGAACTCGGAAGGTGCCGCCCAGTCTGCGCCTCGTGGTTCGGTGATGCAGAACCACTCTTTTTGCTAGACTTTGACGGTGTCGATGAAGGTGCCCTCCGGTCACTCTACCCGCGGAAGCTTGCTGATTCCGCACCCCCGCAATCTGCGTGCTGGCTATTTACAGTCGTCGGCTTGACGTTGAAGACCTTTAGCCATAAACCGAAATGCGGCTGGACCCGCAAAAAGGCCTCGCAAACGACGAGAAAGGCCGATATATGCATAATGGAGTTCGGGGGGAGATCATGAAAATCTAACCCATAGAAGAACATCAGGCCCCTTACAAAGGGGTGTAGCGGGAAGCTCAATCCCTGGATGAAATGGGGAATGAACACCACCCGCTCTCCGGGCTTTGGCGTAGGCACCACTTGGCCAGCCTTGGGGGTGCGATGGACGATGTCGACCGGGAGGTAGCCGGCTCGCTTCAGCTCCTGGATGTCGTTGTCAGTAACGCACGAGGTCTCCCACTTGCCCTGCGAGCCTGAGCCGACCATGGCCAAGCTTGGGGGGAGGGGAAAGGTGGCATGGAGGGAGCTGAAAGAAGATTGGATTTGTGCGCTTGGAGCGAAGGAGGTCGACAGGGCGAGCTTGAATCTAAGGAACGTATGGAGGCTTTGGGGATTTTCTCCCTTTTATGGAAGACCATAATACCAAGAGTCCTCTTACTGCGCCGCGGACTGCATCGTTTCCCGAAGCAACCGTGTTGTTATGTGCGCGTGGGATAACCCAGATCATTAAATCGTATCCCGTGGAAAATGGGGCACGATCTTCGTGTTGATAAGACGTGCCAATGAAAGGGCGGCCTCGAACCGCGCATCAGGTTTTTATAACTGGCTAAGTAGCCGCGGCCTGTCTTGACCTTTCGTCGGAAAGATTGTCTGGTGAGGCACTGTTCATACTCAGGCGTTTGGCCTTCGAGGCTAAGCAACGTATGTTCGGAAAGTAGGGTATCATCGGCGGCCAAACTGGTATCAGCCGGATATAAAGGGGAGGAAAGGAACTCACCCCGCAAGCTGGATACTTTGGACGTATGAAGCTAAAATGTCATGAAGCCTGGCGTTGGAGGCTAGTTCGTGGGCTACTGAGGGAGTCCGGGACTAAGGGGTCCTCGGGCCATCGGTTCACCTCTGGTGGGCCGCCTCGGTGGGCCGCTCCGTGGGAGTTGCAGGAAGGCCGAACTACAGGACAATCCCATGATCGAAAGGGAAGGCTCCGAAGACTTGGCGTGACCTCCAAGTCTAGAGAGGAAGAATGGCCGTATCTATGCCCGGATGGAAACCTATCATGTGTAACCCTAGGTACCCCTGGTGTCTATATAAACCAGGGGGCTTAGTTCGTAGAAGGACAAGTCAACTCATCTAGGGTTTAGCTCATTTGATCTCAAGGTAGATCGACTCTGTAACCATCATACTCATCAATATAATCAAGCAGGACGTAGGGTTTTACCTCCTCACAAGGGCCCGAACCTGGGTAAACATCGTCTCCTTCGTCCCCTGTTAACCATCTATCCCAGATTCATAGTTCGGGTCCCCCTACCCGAGATCCGCCGGTTTTGACACCGACACAAGGTTCGTGAGAAACTCGGGAGGATGCTTACTAGGGATTCGATATTTGAAATAACTTTCTATGAGTACATCAATGACTCAGAGACAGTTGATGAATTTGAAGAAACATGGCAACACAAGCTGCATTGATTCGAGTACACACAGAATAGACACTTGCAAAACATGTGGGAATGCCGGCAGACATGGGTTCCTGCATACTTCAAGAATCATTTCTTTCCGTTCACGAGCACAACGGGGAGATCAGAGGGACTGAATTCTTATTTCAAGACATTGATGCATCCACAGAACTCTGGTTGGACATTTGTAAGGCAGTATGAACTGCTACAAGAAACGATGCTAGATCGTGAAGACAATGTTGCTTTCACTGGAGAGACAACAACATCACCACTTTGGTGGCGGTACGTACAAAAAAAAAGAACAAAATCATTCAATCTTATGCATGCTTCCTTGCAGCAAAAACATTGAAAAATAACAAAAACATACTTGTTTAATGCAGGTACAATATAGAGCGTCAAGCCATTAAGTTCTACACACACATCGTCTTTGGCAAGTTCCAACAACAAGTTACAGCATCAACTGGATACATAATAAACTAAGTGCCTAACCTTGAGTTTGAAGGTGTGAAGTTCAAGCTTTTCTCAAGCTTGTATGAGAATCCAAAAGTGTATCGGGTGCATGCTGTGTTGGAGGAGGGGCTGTACACTTGCAGCTGCCATTACTTTGAGATGAATGGTGTGCTTTGTTCACACATTATAAGGGTGATGATACAACTTAATGTGCAAGAAATTCCAAGTAGATACATGCTGGAAAGGTGGTCAGAAGCAGCTACAACAAACATGTACACATATGGGAGGTTCCTTGACTTTGGGCTACCAGAAACAAACACCTTGAAGTACAACTCATTATGCAGAGATATGAACGCACTCATAGCGGAAGCATGCTCCGTTGATCCAGCTTACAACCTTGTCTCAGATGTAATCAAACAGCTCTGGCCAGTAGTTGCTTCGATGAAAAAAGAGCAAATGCAAAAGGAAGAGGTTGTGCAGCAGCAAAAAGTACCTCAAGCAAGTGAATTCAACGATGCAACTGGACCAAACCCACAATCATCAGCACAGCTACAAAATCCTGCTCATGTTCCAAAACAAGGTCGACCGTCTGAGCGAGTAAAGAGAAAGAAGACATTGTTGGAGCAGCTAGAAGACGAGCATAAGAAGAAGCTTCAGAAAGAAGCAAAAAAAGAAAGCAAAAAAGGAGCCAAGAAAGATAGTAAAAAAGACTCGGATGTGGAGTCAGTGAGCAAGCCTAAACCAAGAAGAAAAATAACTTGTTCATTTTGCTGTGAAGAAGAACACACAATCAAAACCTGCTAGTCGTTCCTGGAGTACCATGCTATGATGGCTGCTAATCTTGTAACAAAGTGCCAATTTTGCTCCGAGGAAGTTCACACAATGCAATCGTGCATCCATTTTAAAGCTGCAATGATGAAAGTTGAGGGACATGCTCAAAATAGTTAGATGATGCTATTGTTTCTGTGAACTTCAGTAGAACTTTATATGAGAATTTGATTTTGCTGTGAACTTTATATGAGAATTTTGAGCATTTGTGAACTTCTGTGAACTTTATAAGAAGAAGAAGCTTTATAAGAAGAAGATTATAACAGAACTTTATAAGAGAACTTCTGCGAACTTTACTGTTCCTGTGAATTTTGCTGTGAACTTTTGTGAAATTTATAAGAAGAAGCTTGCTGCGAACTTTTATGAAATTTATAAGAAGAAGCTTACTGTGAACTTTTGTGAAATTTATAAGAAGAAGCTTGTTGTGAACTTCTGTGAACTTTATATGAAATTTTTGCTATGAACGTTTTTGAAGCTTGCTGTCAAATTTTACTGTGAACTATTGTGAAGCTTGCTATCAAATTTTGCTGAGAATTTGGTTCATATTGCTGGTTCATTAAAAACCACGCATGCAATATTACTGTTGCAACCATGGTGAAAACAACAAGCAGAATGCTTCTTCCAGCAAAGGAGAAAATGTGCTCATGGTGAAAACCACTTGGAAAAAATTATTCAAAAAATAAGGAGAATGCTTCTTCCAGCAATTTGTTTTGTGCCATCAATTGTTTCAAATTTTCTTGTTGTTGTGAATGCTTCTCACATAAATTATGCTACGAATACGCATTAAGAAATGACACAACAACCGCTCCCAAGAGACAACAAGAAGATAGCACACACATGTAGCATTTTTTATAAAACAAAAAACAAGCATTTCCATGAACTTGAAGGTTAAGCACCAGCAGCAAACTCTTACACCATACTTAAGCTTGGTCACATAATTATCTCTTGTTGCTACAAACTACGAATTCTCCTTAAAGCAAGCATAAGCCCAAAAACTGATTGTGTTGGGGATATAACCCCATGGTGAGACCCGCCCAGGAGGGGCCGGGTCATGAAGTTGGCGGCTTAACAGTGTGGCCTTAAGCTGGCTGGAAGATCAAGACGAGGCCTGGAAGTGACTCGCTAAACGGGCCTGGCGGAGGCCCAGAGCCGGAAGGCAACGTGTGACCCGGAGGCGTAAGCCGCCGGGAGACAGTTTGCCAGACAAGGCAAGGATAGTTGGAGATATGGTTGGTTACTAGATGTAACCCGGCCCGGACACTTGTAAGCCCAGGGCCTCGACCTGTGTATATAAAGGCGGGTTCCCTGGGCGGCTTAGGGCATGAAACCTTTGATCGAGTACTAGGTCAAGCGAATCTGCTCCCTTGTAATCGATAACCAATCAATATAACTCAAAGCAGGACGTAGGCTATTACCTCCTTCAAGAGGGGCCAAACCTGGGTAAACCGGTGTCTTTCGTTTCGATCAACCCCTTCGAGTTAACCGCCGTAGCGATGGCTTCACCCCTAAGTCCTTGCACTAGGACATCTGCCGTGATAAAACCACGACAGTTGGCGCCCACCGTGGGGCAGATGCGCGGTGGTTTGGAGTACTCGAAGGGATCTCTCCCAGGGATCGAGGGATACGCCATTGGCAGGATGACCAAGAGTCGCCGCGGCAAGCTCTACATCGACGACGCTGGCTGGGGCCCCGAGACCGACTCAATCGAGTACGGGTACCGGGTCCCCTTCGGCAGAATTCACATTTTCATCGGCAAGATCGGCGGATCTAAGCCCGAGCTGGACATCTGCACCAACCTCGTCGAGTCGGCCCGGCGCGCGCAACCCGCCTGGATCAAGCCGGGCCGGAAGCATGTCTTCGTCGGTTTCACCCAGGGTGCGGAACTTGAGGAAGGTTCAGTGTCGCGGGAAGAAACCCTCATCTGCTCAGAGGATGGATCCTCGAGCGGAGAGGCAGAATCAATCTACCAGCATCATAACGGCGGGCTTGGGGGCTACTTCGATGGTGACAGTTTTCCGGAGCCCTATGAGCCGCCGAGCCAAGCCGCCGTCTTCATGGCTGGATCGGTGCAGGCTTCTGGCAGTACGGCAGCCGGGACAGCGGCGGCCAGCGCGACAGGGTCCGGGTCAGCCAGGCCCCTGGCTCAAGTTTTGTTGGATCTAATGAATGAGCTGACAACTCTAATGGGAACCGAGGTCACAGCGGAAAACCAAGCAAACCGTAACGCAGAAATCGCAAGGTTGAAGGACCAGATGACCAGGGCCCAGGAGGAGATCAATGCGTTACGGGCTCAGATGGATGCTGAGTCGGAGCGTCTTAGGGCTGAAGCTTTTTACCTTAGTCTGGATCAACAAGCTTCAGAGGCAGTTCTTCGGATGAGGCATCAGTCCCGCCCGCCTGATCAGTATGAGTCCATAAATCTTTTTAACACCCCGGGAGCAGGACCGAACAAGCTGCTTACCATGACCCGGACGGCGGAGGTGCCTGGGAATAGGGCGGCGACTCAGCTTCGACAGCCAGACCCGCCACACAGGAACCAGACCCTGCCACAATGATTTCTGACACCACCTGGTATTTACTCTAACCCGGTGGAGAACATGGTGGCTGCGGCGGCTAGGCTCAATGCGCTTCCCCTCACTAATGGGACGCCCTTCGCCGAAGAGGCACAGAATGCCATTGGGTACTTGCAGACAGCGGTGGCTCAACAGGAGAAGTATACTTACAACCGGAGTCGTGTGCACTCAACCCCCATCCCAAGTCGCAGTTATAGCCGGCGCTTGGAGTCACCGGTGGTCTCTAGCAGCGAGCGACGTCGAAACCCGCCCCGTGATGAGCCTCCCGTTGTCGATGCTCAAGCGATTGTGGATAATGCTAGATCTCAGCGGGAGGCGGCGGCCGCAGCGGCTTACCAAGAGCCGCCCCCGATGACCCCCTCAGTTTCGGTGGGAGCCGAAGTCACCTCCAGAGCTGTGGGAGTGCCGTGTTCAGCACAGGCTCTACGGAACGAACGCCTGCCGAAGGATTTTAAGGGTCCGCGCCAGGTGCCTAATTATACAGCTGACCTGCCTCCAGAAGCCTGGATCGAGAGTTACGAGCTAGCCATGGAGATGTTAGACGTCAGTGATGCAGTCTGCGCTAAGTACTTCATCATGATGCTGGAAGGACCGGCTCGTACATGGTTAAAGGGTTTGCCACCCAATAATATTAATTCCTGGGCCGAGCTAAAAGCAAAGTTCATCAAGAATTTTCAAGGAACATGCAAACAGCCTATGACGATCGTTGATTTGGATCATTGTGTGTAGCGTGAGGATGAGTCGGCCCATCATTGGGTCTGGCGGGTCTCAACCATTATCCAATTGTCTGACAATATCATGGCGGCTCAGGAGGTTCTAATTCTGGAGAAGAATTGTCATTTTTTGCCCCTTAAGCAGAAGCTTGGACGGCTCAAGCGTTCTTGCCAGGACATGGGTGAGCTCATGGCGGCCCTCACTAAATATGCAGATTCTGATAGCATGAAGGATCCTGGTTCTGATGATGAGAAGTCTGCTAAAGGTAAGAAGAATGGCAACGGCAAGGGTCAGCAGCAAAATGGGGCAGGAAATAACAATCCAGGCAATGGCGGTAAACGGAAGCATCCAGACAGCGGGTCAAATCTGGTGGCCAATACCAACACTGGGAACAAGCGTGGCAAGGGCAATGGTAAACCACCTTTCGGTAAAGACAAGCCTTTCAACATGGAAGCAATGCTTAACGACCCCTGCCCGAAGCATAGTCTTCCCAATAAACCATCCACTCATTCTTGGAAGGATTGCTATATCATGCGGGAGTTTCGGAACTACAGCCTTAACCAGCATCACAGTAATGGCAATGGACCGCTCGGCGGGTCAGGTTCCAGCTCTCATGGGTCCGGCTTTGGTGCAGACGGCTCAAGCTCTGGTTATCAAGGTCAAGGTAACCATGGAGGTCATAATCAGCAGTCTGGCAATGGTGGTCAGCAGCAAAACAACCAATCAGGGTATCAGAGTAACCCAAAGCAGCTTAATGGAGGCCAGTATCACGTTTTCACAACAAGCCTTGATAAGCGTGATCAAAAGGTGCGCAAGCGGGCGGTTAACGCAGCCATGCCGGCTCTTTCACAGTACTTAAAGTGGTCTGAATACACGATATCTTGCAGCAGGGAGGATCACCCGCCACGAGTTGATAACCCGGGGCATTTGGCCCTTGTGGTAGCCCCTCAGGTAGGAGGCTACATGTTCACCAAGGTGCTGATGGATGGTGGCAGCAGCATCAACATCTTATACTGTGACACTTTTCGTCGGATGAACCTGGTTGACAAGGATCTCAAACCGTCGTCAACAGTTTTTCACGGTGTGGTGCCCGGCAAGTCAGCTTATCCAGTAGGAAAAATTGCCCTTGAGGTAGCTTTTGGTGATGAGTTCAACTACAGGGTGGAGACCTTGTGGTTCGAGGTGGTTAAGATAAAGAGCCCATATCATGCTCTATTTGGACGGCCGGCTTATGCCAAGTTCATGGCCCGGCCTTGTTATGTATACTTGCAACTCAAGATGCCTGGTCTAAAGGGAACGATTACAGTGCATGGTGATCGGAAGATTGCTCTTGAGTGCGAGGAAGGTGATGCTGCGTATGCGGAGTCAAGTTGTGCTGAGGCAGAGTTAAAGTTTTATAAAGACAAAGTTGACCCGGCGGATATGACCCTGCTGAAGAAGCCCAGCACGGAATGTGACCCGCCCCTGAAGTTTGTGGTGGAAGATACCAAGTTGGTGGATTTTGCTCCTGGCGACTCATCACAACAGTTCACTATCGGGGCCAATATGGACACCAAATAGGAAAGCACGCTCATCGAATTCATCCGTGAGAATCGGGACATCTTTGCATGGAAGCCTTCTGACATGCCAGGTGTGCCGAGAGAATTCGCTGAGCACCACCTTAATATGGATCCTAAGTTTAAGCCAGTCAAACAATTCCTCCGTTGTTTCAATGAAGAGCGGCGTAAAGCTATTGGGGAAGAGGTAGCCCGGCTCTTAGCAGCAGGGTTTATCGTGGAGGTTTTTCACCCGGAGTGGTTGGCTAACCCCGTGCTCATACTTAAGAAGAACGGCACGTGGCGCATGTGTGTAGATTACACAGATCTCAACAAAGCGTGTCCGGTTGATCCATTTTCTCTCCCCCGTATCGACCAGATCATTGATGCAACGGCGGGTTGTGAGAGTTTATGTTTCCTGGACGCTTATTCGGGTTATCATCAGATCAAGATGGCAGTCAAAAACCAAGAGAAGACGTCTTTCATCACATCTTTTGGATCTTTCTGCTACGTGTCTATGCCTTTTGGACTCAAAAGTGCGCAGGCAACTTATCAACGCTGTGTGTAGAACTGTCTTCATAGTCAAATTGGGCGCAATGTTCATGCTTATGTAGATGATATTGTGGTCAAGTCAAGGAAGAAGGAGACTCTGCTAGATGATTTGAAGGAAACTTTTGATAACCTACGGGTTTACAAGATGATGCTTAACCCGGCTAAGTGTGTGTTTGGTGTGCCTGTAGGCAAGCTCCTGGGCTTGTTGGTCTCCGAGCGGGGCATTGAGTCTAACCCGGATAAGATAAAGGCCATCACCTCTTTGTCTAAGCCGGCGTGCATTAATGATGTCCAATGCTTGGCGGGTCGTATTGCCACTTTAAGCCGGTTCATAAGCCACCTAGGCGAGAAAGCTATTCCTTTGTATCAAATGATGAAGAAGACAGATGACTTTGTCTGGAGTGATGCTGCCAATGATGCGTTTGAGGCACTCAAAAAACAGTTGGTTGAGCCGCATGTCTTAGCTGCTCCCGTGGAAAAAGAGCCTTTGCTCCTGTACGTGGCGGCTAATAATAAAGCCGTCAGCGCTGCAGTAGTTATGGAGCGCAAGGAGGCAGGCAAAGAGTATCCAGTCCAACGATTGGTTTACTATGTCAGTGAAGTTTTGACAGAGTCCAAGCAATTATACCCGCATTGGCAAAAACTGGTGTTTGGAGTGTTCATGGCGAATCACAAGCTGAAGCATTATTTCCTTGGACATCCAATCACGGTGGCCAGTTCTACTCCTTTGGGAGATATCATTCAAAATAGAGAAGCCACCGGCAGGATCGCTAAGTGGGCAATGGAGCTTGGGCCTCTTAATTTGAAGTATGTGCCTCGAACGGCTGTCAAGTCCCAAGCCCTGGTGGATTTTATCAATGACTGGACAGAATGTCAAGCACCCGAGGAGAAGCCGAACAATACATATTGGACAATTCATTTTGATGGATCCAGACAGTTGGAAGGCTCGGGGGCTGGAGTTGTTTTAACTTCCCCGTGAGGTGACAAATTTTGTTATGTATTAAGGCTAATGTTTCCTTGTACTAACAATGCAGCTGAATATGAAGCCTTGCTTCATGGGCTTCGTGTGGCCAAGGAGATGAATTTGAGCCTGGTCAGATGTCTCGGCGACTCAGACCTGGTGGCCCAGCAAGTATCAGGAACGTGGGATTCTAAGGACCCGCGCATGGCGGCTTATCGCCAGGCGGTTGATGCTATTGCTGGTCACTTTAAGGGCTATCAGGTGGATCATATTGATCGTCGGAAGAATGAGGCAGCTGACACGTTATCAAGACTTGGGTCTCAGCGTAAGCCGGTGCCACCTAATGTTTTTCTGGATGTACTGCATCACCCGTCGGTTAAATTACCTTCTGAGGAGGATCTTGCTATACCTGACCCGGAAGGACAATTGGTAGCGGCTCTCCGCGCAATCCCTGATTGGACGCTGCCTTATCTGGCGTATCTGACTCGCGGCGATTTACCCCAAGACGAGACCCTGGCGCGAAAGGTTATGAGGCGGTCTAAGTCTATGACTATTGTCAATGGCGAGTTGCACAGGTGCAGCGTGACTGGCGTTTTTCAGCGTTGTGTCTCTCCTGAGGAAGGCCGTGAAATCTTGCAAGAGATACATGCCGGCGATTGTGGTCATCATGCCGGGTCAAAATCTTTGGTGGCTAAAGCTTTTCGGCACGGTTTTTACTGGTTAACAGCTCATGCAGATGCAGAAGACTTGGTCAGTAAATGTGATGGGTGTCAGAAATTTGGACGACGTGCCCATGTGCCGGCTCAAGAGTTACGGATGATTCCAATCACCTGGCCATTTGTGGTTTGGGGGCTTGATATGGTTGGACCGTTTAAGAGGTCTAAAGACAAGAAGACCCACCTCTTGGTGGCGGTTGATAAGTTTACTAAGTGGATTGAGGCAGAACCGGTCAGTAAGTGCGACGCAGGAACAGCAGTTCAGTTCGTCAAAAAGCTGATTTTACGGTTCGGTTATCCTCATAGTATCATTACTGACAATGGTACAAATCTGTCCAAGGGGGCTATGAAAGAGTTTTGTGAAAGCGAGCACATCCGCCTTGATGTCTCCTCCGTGGCTCACCCACAGTCTAATGGCCAAGCAGAGCGTGCTAACCAAGAAATTTTGAGAGGGATAAAACCCCGGCTTATGGTTCCTCTGGAGCAAACGCCGGGTTGTTGGGTGGAGGAGTTACCTTCAGTTCTTTGGAGCATTAGAACCACCCCCAACAGGTCAACAGGCTACACGCCTTTCTTCATGGTTTATGGCGCAGAAGCTGTTCTCCCCAGTGATATCCGTCATGACTCGCCCAGGGTGGCGGCTTACGTTGAAACTGATAATGAGACGGCGCGTCAGGACGCTTTGGATGCTCTGGATGAAGAACGGGATCTTGCAGCAGCACGGTCGGCAATCTACCAGCAAGATCCGCGTCGCTATCATAGCCGCAGAGTCAAGACCCGAACGTTCCAAGAAGGCGACTTAGTGCTCCAGATGATTCAAGACCAGTCAGATATGCATAAGTTGTCACCTCCCTGGGAAGGACCTTTTGTGATCAGCAGAAATCTCAACAATGGTTCCTATTATCTTATTGATATACGGGAGAGCAACAAGTCACTCACCTCTGGGGAGGAAACTACCAGGCCGTGGAACATTGCTCATCTTCGGCCATACTACACTTAAGCCACCGGCTCTCATCAATGTACATACTTCTGTCATTGTATATACCACTTTTTATAATATAATAAAGCCGGCATCCCTATAATTCAGGGCCTCTGCCGTTTTCCTACACCAAGTTTTGTGCAAAGAGTTGATTGTTCATAAGGTCACTTGGGGGCTTCCAACCCACTGGGTTTAGCTTTCATACCCTCTTGACCGGCTTTATACGCCATATTTGAGTTAAACATGCCTGT
This sequence comes from Elymus sibiricus, assembly GCA_039707655.1. NCBI lineage: Eukaryota > Viridiplantae > Streptophyta > Magnoliopsida > Poales > Poaceae > Elymus > Elymus sibiricus. The sequence continues at coordinate 155,590,186 of CM077669.1, forward strand.
TTGCAACTTGCTACTCCGCCAGGTGACCCGCCGAATGTTTGACAGTCAATCTTTTTTAAGACCCTGAACTTGTCAAAGTTAAACCGGCGGCTTATGTCACGTGAGAGCCGGCTTACAGAGAGCTAGGATAAACTCACCTATCTGCTGTAGTCTCTCCGCTATGTGGCCCATTCGTACTCTTAAGAGTCAATCTTTTTTAAGACCCTGAACTGGTTAAGGTTAAAACGACGGATTTATGTCACGTGAGAGCCGGCTTATGGGATTTTAGGCACTCACGCCTAGCTTCTTTGAAGCAGAAAATTTGAATTTTTTCAAAAATATAAGAGTTGATCTCTTTGGGCTGTGCCTTCAAAGCCGCCTAAACTATACAAAAAATTACACATGTATTTTCTTCTTGTTATTTTGCAGGAGTTTTTCATGATAAGATTCTAAGTTTCTGGGTAATCCCGGCTTAGCATTGCTCATGGAGTATAACCCGCCAGTGGGAATCGATGAATTCATACTGAGGCATATAGTCATGTCAAGACATTCATACTGGAATTTTTTTGACCAGCCGGCATATGAGTTGAAGAAGTTCAAAAAGTGCATGAAGGCACGGCACAGGCAATCAAGTTTTTACTACGACTATTACAAGGCTCCAGAGGGCCCAAAATGTGTGACTCAAGTTTTTTGCACAAGTTATAACCCGGCGGTTCAGCTTTGCCCGGGTTAACTGCATTGGAGACCGGCTCTTCGCCTAGCTCGTCGACGGGTCATCCTATGCCGGGTCTTCGTTTTCTTGGATCTGAAGGTTGTCCACATCCCAGTTGCAATTGAGTAAAGCTTCAAATTAAGCTTCGTCATGCAAGATTGGAGACGGGTTAACATCAGGGGCAAAGATGTGCTTACGACGTTGAGGAATCAGGTCCTTTGGCTCAAATGTGGGCGCCCGGACTCGTGTGTTGTAGTCATCGTAAGCCGCCTGGTACATCTTCAGATCAGCTTCTGTGGCTAACTGGCTGGCCAACACTCGAGACGCTCTGAAGCAACGGGCGTAGTCATCTTGAGTGAATTCTGACCCGTCGGCCTTCAGCTGCGGGAAGCCTCCCATCATTTCCTCTGGGTTGAGCTCTGACGCATATGCCAAAGCCCGGCTTAAAGCAGATATTGCACCCTTGCGGGCGACTGATTTCTTCATCTCTTCAAAGTGCTTGGGGACGGTGGAGAGGCAATTCAGCACATCCTTGATCAGTTTTGGAACCCCTTTTTCGCCAAACACAACCCGGATGGTGAAGAGGCTTCCAGCGTACAGCTGTTCAGTGAAGGCATATAAAGCCTTCAGTTTCAACAAGCTGTCATCTGGAAGCTGGCGAGTTCGTTTGCCTGAAAACAAATCAAGTTTGTAAGTCGCCAGGCGAGTCTCTATAAGAATATTTGAAAAATGCTCACAACATAGTCAACAACGCTTACCAAAGACGGCTTCGGTCATCCAGGCTATATGGCGCTTCAGGCTGGTGAGCTCTTCAGTGACAGGTTTAAGACGGCCCTCGGCATCTTCTGCACGTTTGGTCAAGGCGGCTTGGTTGGCTTCAGCAGTTTGCTTGTATGCTTCAAAATTTGCCTTGATCTTCTCCAGTTCTGTCGAGGAGAGCCGCCACTTTGTGTCAGCTTCAGCTCGGGCGTGTTGTTGCAATGCCAGGCTCTTCCTAAGGTCTGTCAAGCTAGACTCGGCCACATTTAAAGCATCCTACACACGACAAATGTCAAGCAGCAAGTTCATCAATTTTAAGCCGTCAGTCCGGTTTATAATAGTACTTGGAGGTACCGCAGAAGGTTGTTGCAAATCTCAAGCACATTGCAAGCAATATACTTGACACTTGGGGGCTAATGTATGTCAGTTCTTTCAAATTTCTACGATACAAACAAGACCCGGATCATCTTCATGAAGATAACCCGGCCCTTGGGGGCTACACATTGCTCTACAAGTCTATAAGATCAGATCTACAAAAGTTCTGGCTCATTATTTACATAATGACCCGGCCCTTGGGGGCTACACTTGGCATTTTTGCATTTATCAAGGCAATAAGTGCCGGCTCATTATTGGTATAATGACCCGGCCCTTGGGGGCTACACGTTGGTCTATCGAAGTCTACATATTGCTGAAGACCCGGCTTATCTTCGAGAAAATAAGCCGGCTCTTGGGGGCTACATAAGGATATACGGAGAGTAGAAAAGTGGAGTACCTCATATTTCCTCTTCATCATACCAACTAGGTTGGCCTCCATGTCCCGGCTCGCGGCAAGGCGGCTCAGATAACCCGAATGTAGTTCATCAGCAGTCAGCTTCTCCAAGTTGGGCAGATCAAGCTTAGCCTTCTCCTTCTCAGGTGGAGATGCCTCATCCTTGATGATGTGCTTGGATAGCATGTTGGAAGGGGCCGGAGCGGTATAGGCTGAGTCGGTGATAGTAACCTCTTCTTCTTGAGCAGTCATGCCTTGAGTTGTCGGCAGGGGGCTGGGCGGTTTAGGATCCGTCTCCAGATTGGCCTCAGGAATAATAATATTGGCATCCGCCGGCTCAGTAAGGTGAGGAGTTTCATCGTGGGTGCCTTGGTCAGTCTCGGAGGGCTCCACTGGAATCTCAGAAGTACCAAGTCTCGGGTCCTCCGGCTCTGAGACATCCGGACGGGAAGATGTCCCGCTTAGTTTCCTCTTCTTAGCCTGGGCCCTGCAAACAAAGATTTCATTGTCAGTTATATGCAAGGACAGAATAGTAATAAGCAGAAAGAGGATGCAAAGAAGTTTACCCCGGGTTGATAACAAGGGGAGGCAGTTTGGAGGCGGTCGAGTCGCCAGACGAAGGAGGTGATTCCTGACACAGTTAAATTAAGCAGTATGAGCAAGTGACAGCGCAAGACTAATATGCATAAGTACAAATATAAGTTATGAAATACCTCGTTGCGACGTTTCCGACGAGCCGGAGTGTCAGGTAAGCCGGCCACCAGGTCTTCAGAGCCGCCGCTCCGGGTCTGACGTCTAGCGTTATGTTGCTGCTTCTTCAAAAGAAAGTCGGGGTCCAAGTGAGCAAGAGGATCTGAAAATTTTACTTTCCGGATGACCCGCCGGATTTTCTCTGTTGGCAGAGGTTCCGAGTCGGAGGAGATGATAGTTACCTCTGCAGCACCGGCTTGGCTTGCCTCTGCGTCACCCTGAGAGGAGTCAGCGTCAATAAGTTGCATGAAAAGAAGGCCAAGGGAATCAAGTCCCACCTCTGAGTCATCCAGCCCAAATAGCTCCTCAGTTGTTTGCTTCTTCTTACGAGCCGGAGCCCGGGTCTTAGTCGCTTTTGACTTCTTTTTGGAGGTGGAGGTTAGTCTTTTATTCCAGAAAGAAGAGCCGGCCTACATATAATACATGCATGGACAGAGAGGTTAAATGAAGTAAAGTGCGAAATCTAAAGGAAAAGAGTGAAAGGTTAAAGTAAAGTCTTACTTCAGGAGCCGGGTTAAGAGCATAAAAGGGGCTTAACCCCGTATTGTTGCAAACTTCTTGAGGCTCTCCCAGCAGTGACTTGACGATTGCTTTAAGGTCCTTGTTTGTCAGTGGTGTCTGGTTGAAGCGTTGAGGGTCATTCACCTCACCAGTGTATTGACACATTAAGCCACTGCGGCGGCTCAGCGGTAAAATTCTCCAAGAAACCTAGCAGCGGGTCAGATCAACGCCAGTTAACCCATTGGCTAACAGGGCCCTTATCTTTGAAAACGTTGGACCATATTGGGCACGCTCAGTGGCAGTTAGCCGGTCTTGAAGTTCACTATCGGTGCAGAGCCGGTAGGGACGATAACCCGACAGTGGATTCTCTCCGACTGGAGAAGTGTCTTTGCAATAAAACCAGGTATAATTCCAGTCCTTGGGGTGGCTAGGCAGAGTCGCCACAGGAAAGGACACATCCCTCCGCCTCTGAATAGAAACACCACCGAGTGCAAGGCTTGTCCCATCAGCAATTTCAGTTTGGCGGTTCATATAGAAAAAATCCCTGAAGAGGTCAACGGACGGCTCTTCTTGCAGATATGCTTCACAGAAAATCTGGAACTGGCACAAATTGGTAGCAGAGTTGGGGCCAATGTCTTGAGGGTGCAGCTTGTGAAAGTGCAGTGCATCCCGGAAGAACTTTGATCCGGGTGGAGAAAAGCCACGGAGAAGATGGTCTATGAAAACAATAACCTCCCCATCCTTGGGTTCGGGAGTGATTTCGTTGCCTGGGACTCGCCAATGGATAACATCCTGAGCCGGCAAAACTCCCATGACTACAAAATCATTGAGCATTTCCTCAGTAACCCCAGAGCCTACCGAATCGCAAGAAGCGGGGGCTTTAGCCATGACGGCGGGTTAAAAGGCTGTGGAAGGGCATGAGAATGTGGCGGGTTAAAAACGCTGCATGACCAAAACAGTTATGACTATAAAACAACGACGCTACTTGGTGGGTCATTACTAATTATGAGCCGCCGCCAACTACATGAATGAGGCGGATTGCAACACTACAAGGAGAGCCGGCAGCATGACGGCGGGTCAAATAGACAGCAAATATTGAAAATATTGCTAAGTGTGGGCAAACAGGTTCCACCGACTACAGCTACCGTTTCAAGATCTACGGACGAAGATAATAGGAAAATATTTCCTAAACCTAAAACGACAGCGAAGAACAGACAGTTCGTATATGAGTTCCCATGGAGGGATGAGCTATGATGGGTATGGAAAACGTGTTAAGTGGAGCGCCACAGGTTTTTTGTTAGCGATTGAAGGCCTAAAGGCATTTCTTTTATCATCTACGGCAAGAGCTTCAACGAGCGGTGGTGGACTCGGAAGAACGCCGGCGAGCTAATGCAGATCTAAGAGGAAAAACGAAGGGAACTTGGAAGGTGCAGGAGATGCGGGCGAGCGCCGGCAAGCTCTGAACACAGTCAGGGTGATGCAGTGGCCCTTGTTGAGGACGGCGGCGAGGTCCGGACAGCGCGGAGGAGCTTCGGCTGCGCGAGCGTCTGGAGGAAGAAGAAGAGAGAGGCGGTGACGGGGGAAAGTGAAAAGGATAGGACCCCACGCACCTATTTATAAGGAGGATGGAACAACAACAGTCCGGTGCGGGAATCGAGGAGACAAAATGATGATTGACCAAGAAAACGCCTCAATTCTCGGGTTGACCAGTTAATGCAAAGATCCGTTGTGATGTCATTTAAGATCTTTTGGATTTATCAGAGATGACGTCATCCATTTTTACATGGCGGGTCATGAAGATTTATTTCAGGTCAGATGATTATGAAGAATGTAAGACTCGCCAACTAGAAGACTTAAAGATTGACATGAACAAGTTAAAATCAATCTGGGGCCTAATGTTGGGGATATAACCCCGTGGTGAGACCCGCCCAGGAGGGGCCGGGTCATGAAGTTGGCGGCTTAACAGTGAGGCCTTAAGCAGGCTGGAAGATCAAGACGAGGCCTGGAAGTGACTCGCTAAACGGGCCTGGCGGAGGCCCAGAGTCGGAAGGCAACGTGTGACCCGGAGGCGTAAGCCGCTGGGAGACAGCTTGCCAAACAAGGCAAGGATAGTTGGAGATACGGTCAGTTACTAGATGTAACCCGGCCCGGAGTCTTGTAAGCCCAGGGCCTCAACCTGTGTATATAAAGGTGGGTTCCCTGGGCGGCTTAGGGCACGAAACCTTTGATCGAGTACTAGGTCAAGCGAATCCGCTCCCTTGTAATCGATAGCCAATCAATACAACTCAAAGCAGGACATATGCTATTACCTCCTTCGAGAGGGGCCGAACCTGGGTAAACCTGTGTCTTTCGTCCCGATCAACCCCTTCGAGTTAACAGCTGTAGCGTTGGCTTCACCCCTAAGTCCTTGCACTAGGACATCTGCCATGATAAAACCACGACAGATTGAGTTTTACAGCAAGTTTTCATTCGCCGTAACGAGAACATAACGTATGATGGCGTGAGGTACAAAACGGGAGTTGATCTACACACTAGGTCCTGGCCAAATAATGCAACTTCCATCTTCAAGCAGCTACAATCGCCTTGTGCACATCAGCAGGGGAGACCTTGTTCATCGGATAGTAAAACAGCTTCGAAGAAAGGTACTTCCGCACATCAAGCATATTTTGCTGCAAAAGAGAAAAAAAAGAACAAGCGTTTATCAGACACACAACACATGAAAAGGCACACCGAAAAACATGGTTATCTATTATACCTTCTTAAAATCTTTCATCCTCTTGCCATCACAATTTTCAAAGTATAGCACTCCAAAATAACCACAATCAAAGGTGTTTTTCAACCAGAAATAGAAAAATGAAGTGGATAAAAGGTTAATATGGCTACACAAAATGAGATGAAAACACAAATATTTACGGAGTTGGTTTACTGAGTTGATTGTTGCGGGTACTCGAGCTGGGGCCAGTCTGGCTTGAAAGAATTTAAACCCACAGTGAAGTCTTGCTCTTCGGCAGCAAACCTCTTAAAGTTGGTGAACTAGCAACAGTACAAAAAATGTATAGCTTTTATCAGACACAAAAAAAGCAACCAAAAAATTGCTACAACACCTAATACTTCAGATATTTCAGTTCCTCTTTCAAGTTGTCGCAACATGTACATTGGTAATCTATTTTCCCATTAAGGAGTAATCAAAACCTAAAAATAAAAGATAAAGGTCACTTGTCAGATTCCTTGCAGCAATATCCAAATTCCTGTTGTCCAGCGAGTCAAACAGGTTAAATTGCTTTTGCAAGAGGTTAACGACACAAACAATCCAATGGCCATCCCGAACGATGGTGAAGAAAAGCTGCATTAAAGAGAGGAAAAACAAGTTACATTGAATAAACTTTAAAACATTCAAGAGGAATACACACATATTGAGTAAAGACTGTTGGGAGCAAACTTACTAGGTCGAAAGCTGAAATCTGAAAGTTTTGGCACGCCCTCCTCGGCTCTTTTGCACAAACACTTGGATCGAAAACTTCTGGGTGGACAGAAAGTTGAAGCGGCAACAAATATCGACATGGAAAAAATAAAAAATTTGATGGAGAAGTATTGCAGCAGGGTAGACATGGACATAGCAAAATAATGATAGTAGAAGGAAGCAAAAACGATGAACTAATGCTCATTAAAACAGAGAAAGCAAATTTCCTCTGCTTTCAATGAATAAAGACATGACTTCATTGCACATTTGAGCACGTGGCTTCAAAGACTTCTAGAAGTTGGAATATGTTATGTGAAAATCACCAATCCTAATGAAAGGAGGCCTGCAACAAGAGGGGTGAAAACCATATGAGTGAGTAGCATTTGTCAAACCATGAAAACAATATGAGTGAAGATAAAACGGGAATGATGGAAGCAAGAATAAGAACATGCCACTTACTCAATTTCCCCTTTCTTCATCTTCTTCATCTTGTACCTCTTCATGACGAAGTACTAGTACATTGCTTCAGTCTTGGAATCTGTCTTGATTTTCTTGTACTTTGGTCCGGCTGAAATTGGACTTGCTGCTCTTTTCTTGCTCTTGACCTTCTTCTCGTCCTTCAACCTCGCCTTCTCCTCATCATGGTTGGGACTTGGTTCCCTGCTGCTAACCAAAACAACAGTCTCCTCCTGTGGTTTTGGTGATCTAACTAAGAAGCAATCAAAGAAAAAGTAGTAACAAAAGTGATTTTCTACAAAATGTTGCGAGGATATATTTGTTCAAATATAAACATGGAAGGGCATACTTGCAGCCCCGCTTGAAAATGGAGCAATTGCAATTGGTGGGACATCATACACAGGGACTTTAATTCCTGCTGAACCTGGAGCCTGAGGAGTGGCATCAAAAACATCACAAGACTTTGGTGTTGCAGCAGTATTGTCATGGCTTGAAGCATTGGAGTCCACAGCTGCGCTTGGGACACCGATCCACCAATGTATTCCTCAGTGCCCTCTGGGACAGACTCATTGATGGTGCATCACTCCAATGTCCACCCACACTAGCCGGTGCAGAGTGATTGAGATGACTTCGTTGGGGACCATGCTCAACATCTTCGCCACTCGACACTTGCTCCTTTTCTACATTATCCCAATTGGCATGACAACTACTTTCTGCGTGAAGCTCTACTACATTTCCTCCATTAGGCTCATGAGCGCTGCTGCTAGAACGATTGCTTCGAGCTCCTTCAGCCGGCTCAACCACCACCTTGTCAGTTGTTGGCTTATCTGCAACCTTCCTACTAGAACTTTGCTTGCTACCCCCACACTCATCAGCAGCCTTAGTGCTAGAAGTTTTCTTGCTACCCCCACGCTCATCAGCCTTGGGTGCATCATTGCTGCGATGTGGCAGAATGTAAAAAGTAACATCCTTTGCTTGCTGATCACTTGACGAAACGAGATGAACATCTTTGAGAAGCTGCCCCATTCACCTACAATGCATTGCTTGCAACACTTGAACAAAAGAATTAGTAGCCCCTTTTAACTCTGCAACATAGAGTTTTGTGTGTTTGTTGTAGATTTCAGCCAGATGTGGTGGGAGCTGAAATGTATATGAAAATGAAAGTGGAGGTGGTCAGTGAGTGTGCAACTGACTACAAGATGGAAGGGCATTTGACAAAATTAAAAACAGAAAATAACAACGCAAAAAATAGAAATAATCTCACCTCAAGCTCTACCCCAAATGCGACTAGGTTCTAAAGCCAATCATCCAGTGAACCACACACATCTTCTTCTGCACTTTTCCCATTTTCCATTGGATTAATATCTTCTATAGGTTGTCTTTTGCACCAATGTCATCTTGGTTTCCATTAATGTTGACATCTTCAGCATCGCAATCTTGAGTATCATCACAATCCACATCTTGAGCAGTTGTTGCCTACAGCAACACCTGTGACTCCGCCTTCTGGAGATAATGCTGCATATGGTGTCTCTAACAGAGGCTGAAACTGCATGCCACACAGTAAAATAAGCAAAACAAAAAGTGGAAACAAAAATGCTGCAAACGGACGAGGGAAGAAAACTCACACGGAACTTCCCGAACGAGGCTTTGCCCAAAGATAGCTTGTTCTTGTCATACTCCCACACAAGATCAAAGTAGGTCTGGTGAACAAAGCATGCTCTTGGGAGAGAATAGTTCAATTGGTGCTCGTTGATCGCAGCTTGAGGAAAAATCAAATGATCCATGTAAATAACCTGATAACACAACACATAATATCTCAGATAACACAACATATAATATCTCAAATAGAAAAGAAATGTGATCACAAAAGACCAAAAACATAATGTGAGGTGATTGAAAACTTCAAAGAAGAAAAGATGTATACCGCTAACATAGGGAAACAGCCCCCAACCCAGAATTTGGTGATATCCTGTGATTTAATCTTCTCCTGGCACTTCTTGACCTCATTCATCACAACGCTTAAAACATGCTCATCCCAAGCATATTCAGTGGCCTTGTCAATTTCTTCAAGGCTCTTCAATGTCGGTGTCAAAACCGGCAGATCTCGGGTAGGGTGTCCCGAACTGTGGGTCTTAGATCGATGGGTAACAGGAGACAAGGGAGACGATGTTTACCCAGGTTCGGGCCCTCTTGATGGAGGTAAAACCCTACGTCCTGCTGTGTTTTGTATTGATGATGGAGTACCGAATACAGAGTTGATCTACCTCGAGATCGTATGATGTGGTCTAAACCCTAGAAGTAATGAACTTAACCTCCCCTATGGACTAAAACCCTCTGATTTATATAGATACCAGGGGTGCCTAGATTTACACAATGTCGGTTACGTTGGAGAAGATATATGCAAAATCTATCATCGTGTTCTTGGAGTACACGCCACGGCTAAGGAGGCTTCCATCTTGGGTACAACGTCATTGCAGTCTTTGGTTCTTTAATGATAATCACAGAGCGGCCCATCCACCGGCCTGCTAGATAGACCGACGGCCTGAGGACCCCTTAGTCCCAGACTCCCTCAGTAGCCCCCGAACTGGCCTCCAATGCCACAGTCTTGATTCAGCATTCCAAAGTCTTCGGCTTGCGGGGAGAGTTCCCTTCTTCTCCATAGTTTGGCTGATTCCAAATCGGACTATCATGTGTTCTCGATTGTCGAAACATCGTACAACCCACAATTTTTAATCTTTCGGCAACCCCTTGATTCCTGTGTACCAATCGGAGGCAGGCAATTCCAAAAATGCCCATCGAGGATTTGGGGGGGAGAACCATCCATTAAATAGAACTGGTCGTGCTTTAATCAATCCATCTTGTTCCCCATCTATTTGTGAAGAACATCAGGGAGTCATGGAGAGTGTTCCAGGTTCCACCTCACGCCCCCACGGCCCTCTCCCAGGTGACCAGGCATGTTTCTCTGTTTCTCGTCTCCGTCTACGTGAATTAGAGGTGCAAGGATATCTTCCCTCCTCAGATCTGACGCCTTCCCATTCCGGATTAACTTCAGCAAACGGCGAGGCTTTCGCGGAGAAATCCCTGACTCCTTGCAAAGAAGAGAGGGTATGCTTCGTTCCCTTCCTCTTACGAGGCCTGGGTTTTCCCATTCACCCTTTCTTAAGGGGTTTATTAGAATTTTATGGGATCCAGCTCCACCACCTTACCCCCGAATCCATTCTTCATATCTCGGGTTTCGTCACCCTTTGTGAGATGTTCCTGGGCTGTGAGGCCCATTTCGAACTGTGGAGGAAGTTTTTTTGCCTCGTCCCCTGTACTCACGGGGGCTCAATTTTTGAAGTTGGTGGAGCCGAAGTGTGGCGTATAACCGGGTCGGGATACCCTCTGGGGACCCCAAAGAAAGATTCCAAAGAGTGGACCTTCGAATGGTTTTATATCGAGGCTGTTCCCCTATTCGATCCAGCTCGGAGGGGCCTTCCCGAATTCTCCACCGCTCCCTTAAAGAAATGGTTCAACTGGCGTCCGAAGAGCTCTCTTCAAGAGGATAGTGCCGAAGTGAAACAACTGGTCGCCAAGGTGAGGTTGTTAGCACGTAGCAACTTGACCATTGTTGACGTGATAGTTGCGGCCATTAGACGGTGTGTCCAACCCCTTCAACAAAGGATGCATCCCTTGTGGTGTTATAATGGTTCAAGCGACGCGACCCGCTACAAGCGAGAGGGTCCTGCCAACCAGGAAGCAATGGCCGTCATACTGGCCGATCTCTTCATAGGAGAAAAAGAAGGGTTCATTCACCTGAACATCAGGGACGGATATTCGTACCATAATCCCATTAAATGGGTGAGTCCGATCCTATTTCCATATTCCAGACAGTTATATTAGTTTTTGACTAATTGAATCTGTTGGGGTTTTACCGAACAGGACTGGAGGCGCTGGATCGAGACGGTTAACTGTCCTTCCCCGCAGCCCAGGAATTATTCTCGAGATGACTACCTGGGGTTCCATGATGACCCGGATATGTTGATTATTTTTTAGGACGGAGTCTTTTTCCAGGAGAGCCTTGATGGCTTCGAGGTTGCCATCATAGCCGATCACCCTGGGACACTCCCCAGCCGAACCGAAGGTGGGAGGAAAACTTCTTCCTGGAAAGGGCGTTCGTCCCCCAATATTCTGGAGGCACCTCCCTCCGTTCCAAGGGTCCGCTGTAGTACGTGCCGAACACTAGGGAGCATACCTCCAGCAAAACCTACACAGAATACTGTCAAGCGTGCTGCTGCTGGAGGAACTACCTCAACTGCTCCTCCATCCAAGAGGTAACTATGTTAACTGTGTAGTTCGAGCATTGCTCATGGCTGCATGCAAGTTTTCGTAATCCAGGCCGACCTACATAGGAACCGAACACACCCTCCCTCATCCGAAGACGTCGAGAGGGTTCAAAGCGGTGGTTCCGCACAAAGGCCCCCAACAACCTCGGGATGCAATGAGGGGGCGCTACCATGGACTAACCTCCATAAGATGCAAAGGAAGTCTCTGCTACCAATTCGGAAGTGGAGAACGCGATGATTCATCAACGTCAAAACAAGTTGTTGCGCCGTCCTGAATTTTCCGATCATGAGGTTAGTGCTCTTGATTCGGTGGACATGCACCTCGGTGCCTCCCGATCAGGACTGGAAGGAATCGCAAATTTAATGTGAAACAGTCTTCGGGTAAGTGTTTGATTTCTGTCGGGACGGCCATATTAGGGGTCTTATAAGAACTTCGTGTGACACTTTCGCAGCTTTCAAAAGAGCAAAACGATAAGTTGTCGGAAGAACTTGAGGCGAGCCGGACTCAGCTGGAAACTGTAAAGGCCGAGCTAGAGGGAGTGAAAAAGTTTACAAGGGAAGCGCACGGTGAGTGACAACTTCGATTAATATATAATTGCTCGAATCATTGATGTCTAATGGGGGTTTGCTTTACAGCAGCCGAATCTATAGGTCAGCTCGAGAAAGATATGAATGCCGCAAGAGAGTCTCAGTTATATGCCGAATCGCAGCTTCAGGCCGGCCATCAAGTACTGACCCGTACCCTTGGGGAGAAAAACAACCTTCAGGCCGAAAATCAACGACAAGCTAGTTAGATTGAAGAGTTAAAAACTCAGCTGGCCTCTTCCCATGAAGAAAATCAAAGATTGAAGGGTGGCATATTTAGTAAGTGAGAATTTCGGATTCGTGTGTTCCTTCATAAATTGTACCCGCATTAACAGGCATACCGTGTCTCGTGGTAGCTCTCTTAACTGGGCGTCCCGAAGAGGAAGCCACCTCGTTCGGGGGGAACCTATTGAAGGAACTCTCCGTTGTGCATGAACAAGGTCGAAAGGCAATGAAGAGCATGATCAAGGCCCTATGTGTTGGGGAACGTTGCATGGGAAACAAAAATTTTCCTACGCACACACAAGATCTACCCATGGAGATGAGCATCTACGAGAGGGGAGATCGGATCCACATACCCTTGTAGATCGCTAAGCGAGAAGCGTTAAGAAACGCGGTTGATGTTGTCGAACGTCTTCGCGATCCAAATCGCAAGCCGTCCCGCGATCCAATCACGATCCAGCGCTGCACGGACGACACCTCTGCGTTCAGCACACGTACAGCTCGATGACGATCTCTGCCTCCTTGATCCAGCAAGGGAGAGCAGAGAGGTAGATGAGTTCTCCACCAACACGATGGCATGGTGGCGGTGGTGGTGGTGCTATCCCGGCAGGGCTACGCCTAGCGCTACCAAAACCGCCAACGGAGGAGAAAACGATCTAGGGAGAGAGAGAGGCGCCAAGGGCTTCGTGTGTCCTCTTGGGGTGCCCCCTCCCCTCTATAAGGTGGAGGGGCGTGGAGATCAGCCCCTCCAAGCCCTCGGGCGCAGCCAAGGGGGAGGAGTTGGACTCCTATTCCAATTCCCTCCCTTTCCATAAACAGGTGGACTTTCCACCTCTCCCAAGCCACATGGGCCTTGAGGGACTTGTGCGCCTGGCCCAATAAGGCCAGGGCACCTCCCCTCAGCCCATGCAAACCCTTGGGACGTGATGGAACCCTTGGTGGACTTCCGGACTCCTCCGGAAGTTTCCGGAACCTTTTAGAAGCTTCCCGGTACAATACCGAAAAAACCCGAAACTTTTTCGGTCGCCAAAATATGACTTCCCATATATAAATCTTTACCTCCGGACCATTCCGGAGCTCCTCGTGACGTCCAAGATCTCATCCGGGACTCTGAACAACCTTCGGTCACCAACATACATCACTCAATAATACCGAAACGTCACCGAACGTTAAGTGTGCAGACCCTGCGGGTTCAAGAACTATGTAGACATGACCGAGACACCTCTACGGTCAATAACCAATAGCGGTACCTGGATGCCTATATTGGTTCGTACATATTCTACGAAGATATTTATCGGTTGAACCTCTATGTCAAGGATTCAGTTAATCCCGTACGCTGTTCCCTTTGTTCATCGGTATGTTACTTGCCCGAGATTCGATCGTCGGTATCTCCATACCTAGTTCAATCTCGTTACCGGCAAGTCTCTTTACTCGTTCCGTAATACAAGATCCCGTGGTTAACACTTTAGTAACCTTGCTTCCAAGGCTCACTGTGATGTTGTATTACCGAGTGGGCCCTGAGATACCTCTCCGTCACGCGGAGTAACAAATCCCAGTCTTGATCCATGCCAACTCAACAGACACCCTCGGAGATACCTGTAGAGCATCTTTATAGTCACCCAGTTACGTTGTGGAGTTTGATACACAGAAGGTACTCCTCCGGTGTTAGTGAGTTACATGATCTCATGGTCATAGGAACACATACTTGACATGAAGAAAACAATAGCAATAAACTGACACGATCATATGCTACGTTCATAGTTTGGGTCTTGTCCATCACATCATTCTCCTAATGATGTGATCCCATTATCAAATGACAACTCATGTCTATGACTAGGAAACCATAGCCATCTTTGATCAACGAGCTAGTCCATCAGAGGCTTACTAGGGACACATTGTTGTCTATGTACCCACACATGTATTTGAGTTTCCAATCAATACAATTCTAGCATGGATAATAAACATTTATCATGAACAAGGAAATATAATAATAACCATATTATTATTGCCTCTAGGGCATATTTCCAACAGTCTTCCACTTGCACTAGAGTCAATAATCTAGCTCAGATCACTGTGTGATTTACATTGTAATGAATCTAACACCCATACAGTTCTGGTGTTGATCATGTTTCCCTCGTGGAAGAGGCTTAGTCAACGGATCTGCAACATTCTGATCCGTGTGTACTTTGCAAATACTTATGTCTCCTCCCTCGATGTAATCGCGGATGGAGTTGAAGCGTCGCTTTATGTGTCTGGTCCTCTTGTGAAACCTTGGTTCCTTGGCTAGGGCAATGGCACCAATGTTGTCACATAACAGAGTCATTGGGTTTAGTGCACTGGGCACTACTCCAAGATCCGTCATGAACTGCTTCATCCAGACACCTTCCTTTGCCGCCTCCGAGGCAGCTATGTACTCTGCTTCGCATGTAGAATCAGCTACCACGCTTTGCTTGGAACCGCACCAGCTTACCGCTCCTCCATTGAGAATAAATACGTATCCGGTTTGAGACTTAGAGTCATCCGGATCAGTTTCAAAGCTTGCATCAACGTAACCCTTTACGACGAGCTCTTGATCACCTCCATAAACGAGAAACATTTCCTTAGTCCTTTTCAGGTACTTTAGGATATTCTTGACCGCCGTCCAGTGATCCACTCCTGGATTACTTTGAAACCTTCCGGCCATACTTATGGCAAGGCTGACGTCTGGTCTTGTGCACAACATTGCATACATGATAGAGCCTATGGATGAAGCATAGGGGATGACACTCATCTTTTCTCTATCCTCTGCAGTTACTGGGCATTGAGTCTTACTCAACTTCACACCTTGTAACACAGGCAAGAACCCTTTCTTGGACTGATCCATCTTGAACTTCTTCAAAACTTTATCAAGGTATGTGCTCTGTGAAAGTCCTATTAAGCGTCTTGATCTATCTCTATAGATCTTGATGCCTAATATGAAAGCAGGTTCTCCTAGGTCCTTCATTGAAAAACGCTTGTTCAAATATTCCTTCACACTTTCCAAAAATTCTATATTGTTTCCAATCAGCAGTATGTCATCCACATATAAAACTAGAAACACTATAGAGCTCCCACTCACTTTCTTGTAAACACAAGCTTCTCCATAAACTTGTATAAACCCAAACGCTTTGATCACCTCATCAAAGCGCTTATTCCAACTCCGAGATGCCTGCACCAGTCCATAAATGGATCGCTGGAGCTTTCCAGCTTTGTCAGCATTCTCTGGATCGACAAAATCTTCTGGTTGTATCATATACAACTCTTCCTCAAGGAAACCATTAAGGAACGCTATTTTGACATCCATCTACCAAATTTCATAATCGAAAAATGCAGCTATTGCTAACATGATTCTGACGGACTTAAGTATCACTACGGGAGAGAAAGTCTCATCGTAGTCAATTCCTTGAACTTGTGAAAAACCCTTTGCCACAAGTCGAGCTTTATAGACGGTGACATTACCGTCCGTGTCCGTCTTCCTCTTAAAGATCCATTTATTCTGAATGGCCTTTCGCCCTTCAGGTAATACTTCCAAAGTCCACACTTTGTTTTCGTACATGGATCCTATCTCGGATTTCATGGCCTCTAACCATTTGTCAGAATCCGGGCCCACCATCGCTTCTCCATAGCTCGTAGGTTCATCGTTTTCCAACAACATGACCTCCAAGACAGGGTTACAGTACCATTCAGGAGCAGTATGTGCCCTTGTCGACCTACGAGGTTCGATGGTAACTTGATCCGAAGTTTCATGATCACTATCATTAGCTTCCTCTCCAACTGATGTAGGCTCCACAGAAACATCTTTGTGCGATGCGCTACTCTCTGGTTGAAGTGAAGGTTCAAGAACCTCATCAAGTTCTATCTTCCTCCCACTCAATTCTTTCGAGAGAAACTCTTTCTCGAGAAATGACCCGTTCTTAGCGACAAACACTTTGCCTTCGGATCTGAGATAGAAGGTGTACCCAACCGTCTCTTTTGGGCATCCTATGAAGACGCATTTGTCCACTTTGGGTTCCAGCTTTTCAGGCTGAAGCTTTTTGACATAAGCATCGCATCCCCAAACTTTAAGAAACGACAACTTTGGTTTCTTGCCAAACCATAGTTCCTACGGAGTCGTCTCAACGGATTTAGATGGTGCCCTATTTAAAGTGAATGAAGCTGTCTCTAACGCATAACCCCAAAACGATAGTGGCAAATCGGCAAGAGACATCATAGACCGCACCATATCCAATAAGGTTCGATTACGATGTTCAGACACACCATTACACTATGGTGTTCCAGGTGGCATCAACTGTGAAACAATTCCACATTGTCTTAAGTGATTGCCAAACTCATAACTCAGATATTCTCCTCCTCGATCAGATCGTAAGAATTTAATCTTCTTGTTACGATGATTCACAACTTCACTCTGATACTGCTTGAACTTTTCAAACGTTTTAGACTTATGTTTCATTAAGTAAATATACGCATATCTACCTAAGTCACCGGTGAAGGTGAGAAAATAACGATATCCACCGCGCGCCTCAATGCTCATTGGACCGCACACATTAGTATGTATGATCTCCAACAAGTCACTTGCCCGTTCCATTGTTCCAGAGAACAGGGTTTTAGTCATCTTGCCAATGAGGCATGGTTCACATGTGTCAAGTGATTCAAAATCAAGTGACTCCAAAAGTCCATCAGCATGGAGTTTCTTCATGCGTTTTACACCAATATGACCTAAGCGACAGTGCCACAAGAAAGTGGTGCTATCATTATCAACTCTACATCTTTTGGCATTAATGTTATGAGCATGTGTATCATCACTATCGAGATTCAACAATAATAAACCCCTCACAATGGGTGCATGACCATAAAATATACTACTCATATAAATAGAACAACCATTATTCTCTGACTTAATTGAGTAACCATCTCACAATAAACAAGATCCAGATATAATGTTCATGCTTAACGCAGGCACTAAATAACAATTATTCTGGTTCATCACTAATCCTGATGGTAATCAAAGAGCGAGCGTGCCGACGGCGATCACATCAACCTTGGAACCATTTCCCACGCGCATCGTCACTTCGTCCTTTGCCAGCCTCTGTCTATTCCGCAGTTCCTGTTTTGAGTTGCAAATGTGAGCAACCAAACCGGTATCAAATACCCAGGCACTACAACGAGAGTTGGTAAGGTACACATCAATAACATGTATATCATATATACCTTGTTTGGTGTTAGCCGCCTTCTTGTCGGCCAGATACTTGGGGCAGTTCCGCTTCCAGTGGCCAGTACCCTTGCAATGAAAGCACTTAGTTTCTGGCTTGGGTCCAACCTTGGGTTTCTTCACGGGAGGGGCAACTGCTTTGCCACTCTTCTTGGAGTTACCCTTCTTGCCCTTGCCATTTTTTCTTGAAACTAGTGGTTTTATTGACCATCAACACTTGATGCTCCTTGTGGATTTCAGACTCAGTGACTTTGAGCATCGCAAACACCTCGGCGACTGACTTGTTCATCCCTTGCATGTTTTAGTTCAACACAAAGCTCTTGTAGCTAGGTGGCAGTGATTGAAGAACTCTGTCAATGATCGCCTCCGGCGGGAGGGCAATTCCCAACTCAGCCAGAAGGTTGGAACACCCAGACATTCTGAGTATGTGTTCACTAACAGACCCGTTCTCCTTCATTTTGCAAGCATAGAATTTATCGGAGGTCTCATACCTCTCGATCTGGGAATTCTTCTCAAAGATAAACTTCAACTCCTGGAACATTTCATATGCTCCATGATGTTCAAAACACCTTTGAAGTCCCGGCTCTAAGCCATACAGCATAGCACACTGAACTATTGAGTAATCATCCGAATGCGACTGCCAGGTGTTCGCAACATCTGGAGACGACACTGGAGCGGGTGGCTCACCGAGCGGTGCATCAAGGACATTAGCCTTCTGGGAAGCCGTGAGTATAATCCTCAGGTTACGGCCCCAGTCTACAAAGTTACTTCCATCATCTTTCAGCTTAGCTTTCTCTAGGAACGCATTGAAATTCAGGGGAACTACTGCGCGAGCCATTGATCTACAACATAAAATTTGCAAACACAACTTAGACTATTATTCCAGATAATGAGTTTAGTTAATCATATTACTTAAAAACTCCCACTCAAATTGACATCCCTCCGGTCATCCGAGTGCTACATGATCCAAATTCACCAACCCAAGTCCGATCATCACGTGAGATGAGGTGGTTTCAATGGTGAACATCTCCATGTTGATCATATCTACTATATGACTCATGCTCGACATTTTGGTCTCTAGTGTTCTGAGGCCATGTCTGTACATGCTAGGCTCGTCAAGTTTAACCCGAGTGTTCCGCATGTGCAACACTGGCTTGCACCCGTTGTATGCGAACGTAGAGTCTATCACACCCAATCATCACGTGGTGTCTCGAAACGACAAACTTTTGCAACTGTGCACACTCGGGGAGAACACAATTTTATCTTGAAATTTTAGTGAGGGATCACCTTATAATGCTACCATCATCCTAAGCAAAACAAGGTGCATAAAAGGATTAACATCACATGCAAATCATAAGTGACATGATTTGGCCATGATCTTGTGCTTTTGATCTCCATCTCCAAAGCACCGGCATGATCTCCATCGTCACCGGCATAACACCATGATCTCCATTATCTTGAGCTCCATCAACGTGTCGCCATGAGGTTGTCGCGCCAACTATTGCTTCTACAACTATTGCTAACTCATAGCGATAAAGTAAAGCAAAAAGGCGAAAATTTATTAAAGACAACCCTATGGCTCCTGCCGGTTGCCGTACTCATCGACATGCAAGTCGTGATAATCTATACAAAACATGATCATCTCATACATCACATACATCTCATCATGTTTCTGGCCATATCATATCACATCATACCCTGCAAAAACAAGTTAGACGTCCTCTAATTTGTTGTTGCATGTTTTACGTGGCTGCTATGGGTATCTAGCAAGAACGACTCTTACCTACGCAAAACCCAACGGTGATATACAAGTTTCTATTTCACCTTCTACAAGGACCGCCTCTATCGAATTCGATTCAACTAAAGTGGGAGAGACAGACACCCACCAGCCATCTTATGCAACAAAGTTACATGTCACTCGATGGAACCGGTCTCTCGTACATGGACGAGTAAGGTTGGTCCGAGCCGCTTCATCCCACAATACCGCTGAATCAAGAAAAGAATAAGGAGAGAAGTAATCTGAATATCAACGCCCACAAACTCCTCTGTGTTCTACTCGTGATCTCATCTACGCATTGACCTGGCTCATGATGCCACTGTTGGGGAACGTTGCATGGGAAACAAAAAATTTCCTACGCACACACAAGATCTACCCATGGAGATGAGCATCTACGAGAGGGGAGATCAGATCCACATACCCTTGTAGATCGCTAAGCGGGAAGCGTTAAGAAACGCGGTTGATGTAGTCAAACGTCTTCACGATCCAAATCGCAAGCCGTCCCGCGATCCAATCACGATCTAGCGCCGAACGGACAGCACCTCCGCGTTCAGCACACGTACAGCTCGATGACAATCTCCGCCTCCTTGATCCAGCAAGGGAGAGCGGACAGGTAGATGAGTTCTCCGGCAACACGACGGCGTGGTGGCGGTGGTGGTGGTGCTATCCCGGCAAGGCTACGCCTAGCGCTACCGAAACCGCGAACGGAGGAGAAAACGATCTAGGGAGAGAGAGAGAGGCGCCAAGGGCTTTGTGTGTCCTCTTGGGGTGCCCCTTCCCATCTATATATAGGTAGAGGGGCATGGAGATCAGCCCCTCCAAGCCCTAGGGCGCAGCCAAGGGGGAGGAGTTGGACTCCTAGTCCAATTCCCTCCCTTTCCATAAACAGGTGGACTTTCCACCTCTCCCAAGCCACATGGGCCTTGAGGGACTTGTGCGCCTGGCCCAATAAGGCCAGGGCACCTCCCCTCAGCCCATGCAAACCCTTGGGACGTGGTGGAACCCTTGGTGGACTTCCGGACTCCTCCGGAAGTTTCTGGAACCTTCTAGAAGCTTCCCGGGACAATACCGGAAAAACCCGAAACTTTTTCGGTCGCCAAAATATGACTTCCCATATATAAATATTTACCTACGGACCATTCCGGAGCTCCTCGTGACGTCCGGGATCTCATCCGGGACTCCGAACAACCTTCGGCCACCAACATACATAACTCAATAATACCGAAACGTCACCGAACGTTAAGTGTGCAGACCCTCCGGGTTCAAGAACTATGTAGACATGACCGAGACACCTCTACGGTCAATAACCAATAGCGGGACGGATGACCATATTGGTTCCTACATATTCTACGAAGATCTTTATCGGTTTAACCTCTATGTCAAGGATTCAATTAATCCCGTACGATGTTCCCTTTGTTCATCGGTATGTTACTTGCCCGAGATTCGATCGTCGGTATCTCCATACCTAGTTCAATCTCGTTACCGGCAAGTCTCTTTACTCGTTCCGTAATACAAGATCCTGTGGCTAACACTTTAGTCACTTTGCTTGCAAGGCTCACTGTGATGTTTTTATTACTGAGTGGGCCCTGAGATACCTCTCCGTCACACGGAGTAACAAATCCCAGTCTTGATCCATGCCAACTCAACAGACACCCTCGGAGATACCTGTAGAGCATCTTTATAGTCACCTAGTTATGTTGTGGAGTTTGATACACACAAGGTACTCCTCCAGTGTTAGTGAGTTACATGATCTCATGGTCATAGGAACACATACTTGACATGCAGAAAACAATAGCAATAAACTGACATGATCATATGCTACGTTCATAGTTTGGGTCTTGTCCATAACATCATTCTCCTAATGATGTGATCCCGTTATCAAATGACAACTCATGTCTATGACTAGGAAACCATAGCCATCTTTGATCAATGAGCTAGTCCATCAGAGGCTTACTAGGGACACATTGTTTTCTATGTACCCACACATGTATTTGAGTTTCCAATCAATACAATTCTAGCATGGATAATAAACATTTATCATGAACAAGGAAATACAATAATAACCATTTTATTATTGCCTCTAGGGCATATTTCCAACACTATGGCCATCCCACAATCCTCCGGAAGGGATGGCTGAATTGGCGGGTCGGTTTAAAGGAGCTCGTCAGCTGTTTGAAGTGTGGAAAACTTCAGCCTGTCAAGAAGGAGCACGGGAGGCGTGGGCCATGGTGAATACAAGATTCTCCAAACTTGATCCCGAGCGCATGGCTCGAGTTGGGCCGGTAGGGCCAGATTGTCAAGAAATTCCTTTACATTTGGTATATGACCTGGTAATGCCAGCCGCACGCCTCTCGCAACAGGACTGTCGTTTGGATGCGATAATAGATAATCTTGATCAGTGTCCAGACACTTGATTCTATGTAACTATGTACTTTACATCAAATTTTGCTTCATCCGAACTGTAAACACTATCTTAACCGGCCATCGGCTTCCACCTCCTCGAATAATAATCAGGGAGTGTTCCTTACTATGCATCATCTGAGAATATCAAGATGGCAGTTCGGAGAACCAGGCAATCCGGCCATATGGTACGAACAGACAGAACTTTGATTGTAGAATGATGTTATATTACTTTTTAACGTAAGAAACATCTTCCAAAGAAAATAGTTCCTCTATGGGTTCCTTTCTTCGGGCGCTACGTTATCTGTAGGCTTAAAGCCGAATATCCACAATAAGCGGACAATTGTTGAGTTGGGAGTATAACTTCCAATTGTGGTGAGAATCACCTAACAATTCTCTCTTCCGTTTGAGACCGAGCAACTATTTTCTTAAGACTGCTAGCTTTTGGCTTTACCCGTCTGAGGTACGTGTCCGGATGACCCGGTCGTAACAATCGCAGAGGTGCTCCCTTTACCCTCTAGTCGAACAATCGGAAACATAGAGGGTAACCATAGGAGCCAGGCAACCCAGCTCGGCCAAGTCTAAAGTCAAATTGATGCATATAATGGTATTGTAGTATAGGAAGGGAGCACACACGATAAAGGTGATAATAAGAGCATAAAAAATGTTATTCAACTTTGTTTAAAAAGCCCCCAGGTGTTCTTGGGAAAATACATTTGAAAGATGTATGCCCAAGAATTAATATATATAGCTCGGTCGAGCTGAACATAACCTGATGGATAGTAAAAAGGAGAAAAAAGAAGGAACTGAAGGAAAAAGTGAGACTAGTGTTATTCAAGATGGCGGCCTTATCCGTAGAAGCGTCGAAGACGAGCTGCGTTCCAGGGGTTCGGTTCGAGGTAGTTATCTGTTGGGTTGCGTAGGCGATACACTCCTCCTGTAAGGACTTCATGAATGATGAATGGGCCCTCCCATTTGAGTGAGAGTTTGTTCTTCTTTTTCTCCGGCAGGCATAACACCAGTTCGCCCACATTGTATGCTTTAGCCCGAACTATCCTGCTCTGGTAGCGCCGCGCCTGTTGCTGGTAGAAGGTAGACCGTGCTAGAGCTATATAGCGCTCTTCCTCTAAGGCGTCTAGGTTGTCTTGCTGATCTAGTTCAACCTCCTTTTCCTCATACATACGCACTCTAGGAGCATCATGGATGATATCACACGGTAGGACTGCTTCTGCCCCGTATACCATAAAAAATGGTGTATACCCTGTTGACCGGTTAGGGGTGGTACATAAACCGCATAGTACGGAGTCCAACTCCTCTACCCAGTGACAATCTGATTCGGTCAGGGAGTGGACTAGGCGTTTCTTAATGCCGCTCATAATGAGTCTGTTGGCCCATTCAACCTGGCCATTGATTTGTGGATGATATACAGAGGCATAGTCAAGCTTGATGCCGAGATTAGCACACCAGACCTTAACTTCGTGAGCTGTGAAATTTAATCTGTTATCCCTTATTATACTATGTGGGACACCATAATGGTGAACCACTCCGGATATAAAGCCGATGACTGGCCGGACTTAGCAGAAGTGACTGGTTTGGCTTCAATCCACTTAGTGAATTTGTCTACCATTACCAGTAAATATTTCTTTTTCTTGCCCCCCCCCTTTAAGTGGTCCAACCATGTCCAGCCCCCAGACCACAAAAGGCCAGGTAATCGGTATTGTCCAAAGAGCCGTTGCAGGCATGTGGCTTTGATTAGTGAAAAGCTGGCAGCCCACACAATGCTGAACGAGCGTTTGAGCGCCGGCGCAAGCTGTGGGCCAAAAGAAGCCAGCCCGTAAAGCCTTGCTGACTAGAGCCCGAGCTGCCGCGTGATGGCCACCCATTCCTGCGTGTATTTCAACCAAAAGTTGCTGACCTTCTTCTTCGGATATGCACCGTTGGAGAACTCTAGTGGTGCTTATCTTATATAGCTCGCCTTTATGGAACTTGTAGGCCTTGCATCGATGAATTATTCGTCTAGCCTCCGTTTGGTCGTCAGGAAGCTCTTGGTGGAGTAAGTCGGCGAGAAAGGGCTCGGTCCATGGCGCGATTATTGCCATGACTTCGTGAGCCGAAGGTGTCTCTTCAAGTGCCGAGTCGCCAATAATTTGTTCATCTGGTTCGACAATAGGAGGGGTGACCTTCTCTTGACTGCTTGTGTCAGCAATGTTTTCCTCGTCCTGCGATAACACTGATTGCTTGAAAAGCCGTTCCAAAAAGGTATTCTTAGGCACCGGTCGCGTTTAGCGCCCATGCGCGCGAGGACGTCGGCAGCTTGATTGCCGTCTCTGGAGATATGATGAAATTCGAGTCCTTCGAACCGTGCTGAAATTTTAAGGACGGAGTTCCTGTAAGCCGTCATCTTTGGGTTTTTGGCATCAAATTTGCCATTGATTTGTGAAATGGCGAGGTTGGAGTCCCCTCGTACCTCGAGCCATTGCTCGCCCATAGAAGTTGCCATCCGGAGTCCGTGCAATTAGGCTTCATATTCGGCCACATTATTGGAATCAGTGTACATGATCCGAAGCACATACCGAATGTTGTCGCCGGTGGGGGATGTAAGGATTACGCCAGCCCCCAGTCCGACGAGTGTTTTGGAGCCGTCGAAGCACATGGTCCAGTAGGAGTATGTACTGTATTCTTTAGGGAGTTTGGCCTCTGTCCATTCGACAAGAAAATCCACCAAAACCTGAGATTTAATGGCTCTACGTGGCTTGTACATGATTTCAAAAGGTAAGAGCTCGATGGCCCATTTGGCTATATGGCCTGTGGTGGCCCTGTTGTTGATTATGTCATTGAGGGGTACTTCGGATGCTTCCGTGACCGAACACTCTTGGAAGTAGTGCCAGAGCTTGCGGGATGCCATAAAAACTGTGCAGGCTATCTTCTGGTAGTGCGGGTAGCGGGTTTTGCACGAAGTAAGCACTTCTGACACGTAATAGACCGGCTTCTGCATCTGGGGCTTGGGTCCTTCTGCCTCTCGTTTGACGAAGAGAACAACACTGACCACTTGATTGGTGGCCTATATGTACAACAACATTGGCTCCCCTGTGGCGGGTGCCATCAGTATGGGATTACTAGCCAATAGAGTTTTAATATCCTCCAATGCGGCTGTTGCCTCATCAGTCCACTCAAAGTTCTTAGTCCGTTTGAGCAGTTTGTAGAGTGACAGAGCCTTTTCACCGAGGCAGGAAATGAAGTGACTTAAGGCCGCCATGCAGCCCGCTAGTTTTTGTACGTGCTTTAACTCCGTCGGGATTGCTAACTGGGATAGGGCTCGAATTTTCGCTGGATTGGCCTCTATTCCTCTATGGGAGACGATAAATCCGAGTAGTTTA
The DNA here is from genome assembly GCA_039707655.1 of Elymus sibiricus. NCBI lineage: Eukaryota > Viridiplantae > Streptophyta > Magnoliopsida > Poales > Poaceae > Elymus > Elymus sibiricus. The sequence continues at coordinate 155,615,485 of CM077669.1, forward strand.
CCTGCAGGGACTCCGGAGACATATTTTTCCGGATTAAGCCATATATCGTAAGTCCGTAGATTGTCGAAGGTTGTTCGGAGATCGTCCACCAGTTGGCTGACGTGTTTTGTCTTGATGACCACGTCATCCACATATGCCTCGACTGTTTTGCCGATTTGTTTTTCGAGGCATGTCTGAATCATGCGTTGATATGTGGCGCCTGCGTTTTTTAATCCGAAGGTCATTGTATTGAAGTAGAATGGCCCGTCGGGAGTAATGAAGGCAGTTGCAGCCTGGTTGTATTCCTTCATTTTTATTTGATGGTATCCGGAGTAGGCATCAAGGAAGCACAACGAGTCGGGTCCTACGGTACCGTCGATCATCTGGTCTTTGCGAGGTACAGGAAAGGGATCCTTGGGGCGGCTTTATTTAGGTCTTTAAAGTCGGCACACAACCGCCAGGATTTGTCCTCCTTTGGCACCATGACCAAATTTGCCAACCACTCTGGATGTTTGATATCGCGGATGAATCCAGCCTCTAGTAATTTTGCCAATTTGGTACCCATGGCTTGACGCTTAGGTTTGGAAAATCGGCGTAGTGTGTGTTTGATTGGCTTGAAGCCTGGTATTATGTTCAGGTTGTGCTCTGCTAGTCCCCGTGGGATTCCTGGCATGTCGGAAGGATGCCAGGCGAATATGTCCCAGTTCTCATGTAAGAATGTACGTAGTGCTTCGTCAATTGCAGGGTCTAACTGAGCTCCAATGGATGTTGTCTTGTTGGGGTCCATTGGATGTACCTGAAATTTGACTATCTCATCCGCCGGTTTAAAGGAGGTAGATGTGGGCCTCTTGCTGAGTGTTACATCATCCTTATCTACCATTGAGCGGAGTGTGGTGAGATCTTCGGCTGCAAGGGCCTCTGATAGTGACTCGAGGGCAAGCGATGCGGTTTTGTTTTCCGCCCAGAGGGCTCTATCCACATCACTTTGAATAGTAATGACACCATTGGGCCCTGGCATTTTAAGCTTCATGTACCCGTAGTGCGGTATGGCGCGGAACCTGGTGAAGGCTTCACGTCTTAGTAGGGCGTGGTAGCCACTGTGGAAAGGTGCAATGTGAAAGACAAGTTCCTCGGATCTATAATTTTCCGGAGTACCGAATACTACATTGAGGGTAACTTGTTGTGTGCATCGCGCCTCTCTCCCGGGGATTATCCCTCGGAAGGTAGTGGCGCTTTGTTCGACGCGTCCTGTCGAACTGCATTTTGCATAGCGTATCCTCATAGATGAGTTTTAGGCCACTACCACCGTCCATTAGCACTTTGTTTAGCCGAAAACTGTCTATTATAGGGGTGAGAACCAGTGCGGCGGGTGTTCGGTTGGAGCGGATTCTCGGCTGGTCCTCCTCGCCAAAAGTTATGGCAGTGTTTGTCCAGGAATGCATTGCTGCCACGTGATATATTTGGTCGAGGTCTCAAAGTGCCCTCTTCCTTCGATTGTTCGATGGGAACGTTTCATAGATCATTAGGATCTCGTTGCTATCATCGGACGATGTGGCTGGATGTCTGTTTGGCAATGAGGTACCGAGGATGGCCTCCCCGCTCTTTGCGACTGGCCTCACGACCCAGCAAGCTCGAAGGCTGTGAGTGGTGTTTGTGTTCGGCAAAGAGGAATGTATGGGGCACAGCTTATCAAACAACTCATCGAGGACAAACTTGTGTCCCTCGAGAGGCTTAGCCCTTTTCTCGGTGGGCTCGTATTCGGCTATTCGCCGTGTGGGTATACGCTTCCTCCAAATTATTCTCGGTTCTTTGTTCTAGGTTAACTCCAGTTGTTGAGCCTGCCAAGTGCTTTCCATGGCACAGTACTTGTGCACTAGGTTCGATAGCTCGGCAAAGTCTCGGACGTGGTGATGAACGAGGGCGTTGAGGATCCCTTCATCCCGGCAGCTGTGCCGGAAGGCAGCTATTGTCTTGTGATCGTTGCAATCCGTTATCTTGTTTTTGGTAAGGAGGAATTGAGCCCACTAGTGGTGGACTGTTTCTCCAGGCCGTTGTATGACATACAGCATATCCCATATGTTGGGCCTCCCTGAATTGGTCGGGGAGTACTTGATGACCCACAAGTATAGGGGATCTATCGTAGTCCTTTCGATAAGTAAGAGTGTCGAACCCAACGAAGAGCAGAAGGAAATGACAAGCGGTTTTTAGTAAGGTATTCTCTGCAAGCACTGAAATTATCGGTAACAGATAGTTTTGTGATAAGATAATTCGTAACGGATAGCAAGTAACAAATGTAACAAAGGTGCAGCAAGGTGGCCCAATCCTTTTTGTAGCAAAGGACAAGCCTGGACAAACTCTTATATAAAGCAAAGCGCTCCCGAGGACACATGGGAATTTCTGTCAAGCTAGTTTTCATCATGCTCATATGATTCGCGTTCATTACTTTGATAATTTGATATGTGGGTGGACCGGTGCTTGGGTGCTGTCCTTACTTGGACAAGCCTCCCACTTATGATTAACCTCTCTCGCAAGCATCCTAAACTACGAAAAAGGAATTAAGATAAATCTAACCATAGCATGAAACATATGGATCCAAATCAGCCCCTTACGAAGCAACGCATAAACTAGGGTTTAAGCTTCTGTCACTTTAGCAACCCATCATCTACTTATTACTTCCCAGTGCCTTCCCCTAGGCCCAAATAATGGTGAAGTGTCATGTAGTCGACGTTCACATAACACCACTAGAGGAGAGACAACATACATCTCATCAAAATATCGAACGAATACCAAATTCACATGATTACTTATAACAAGACTTATCCCATGTCCTCAGCAACAAACGTAACTACTCACAGAGCATATTCATGTTCATAATCAGAGGAGTATTAATTATCATTAAGGATCTGAACATATGATCTTCCACCAAGTAAACCAACTAGCATCAACTACAAGGAGTAATCAACACTACTAGCAACCCACAGGTACCAATCTGAGGTTTTGAGAGAAAGATCGGATACAAGAGATGAACTAGGGTTTGGAGAGGAGATGGTGCTGGTGAAGATGTTGATGGAGATTGACCCCCTCTCGATGAGTGGATCGTTGGTGATGACGATGGCTTCGATTTCCCCCTCCGGGAGGGAAGTTTCCCCGGCAGAACAGCTCCGCCGGAGCCCTAGACTGGTTCTGCCCAAGTTCCGCCTCGAGACGGCGGCGCTTCGTCCCGAAAGCTCTCTTATGATTTTTTCCAGGTCAAAACCCTCCATATAGCAGAAGATGGGCACCGGAGGCCTGCCAGGGGGCCCACAAGCCACAGGGGCGCGCCCAGGGGGGTAGGGCGCGCCCCCCTGGCTTGTGACTGCCTGGTGGGTCCCCTCTGGTATTTCTTCCGCCCAATATTTTTTATATATTCCAAAATAATTCTCCGTAACGTTTCAGGACTTTTGGAGTTGTGGAGAATAGGTATCTCAGATTTGCTCCTTTTCCAGTCCAGAATTCCAGCTGCCGGCATTCTCCCTCTTCATGTAAATCTTGTAAAATAAGAGAGAAAAGGCATAAGTATTTTACCATAATGTGTAATAATAGCCCATAATGCAATAAATATCAATATAAAAGCATGATGCAAAATGGACGTATCAGTACTCGACGTGGGCGGTGGGTGGGAAAAAATTTCTTATCCCAATAGGTTGAGAGTTCGGAGCCACGATGCTGGGATCTTGCGTCGTTACGATGTTCGGCATGCCCGATTCGTGACCCGGGTCGCCCCTCGGACTCTTCGGTCCTAACTCAAGGTCGGGGGTTAGATCGGGAATTACTTCCGAACTATCCGTAGGACTGGGTCCGGATTCCGAACTCGGTAAGAAGTCATCGTGGCTTGATGCCGGGATATAGATCGTCCTCGGCTCCGGGATTCGAGATGGCGAGTCTTCGACCGAACTTTCCATGGTGGCCACCAGATGAGTGACTTGTGGAACGTGAATTTCCCTGTCATCGGGTTTAAGCCCGATTCGGTCATAGACCGAAGATTGGTAGCTGGACATTCCCATGGCCTGAATTCATCCCAGTAGCTCGTTCAAAGACGAGACATCCACGATATCGGTACTTCCGAGGTGTGCCGGGTCGATCCGTAATGCGATTGTACCTGGTGTTTCCGATAACACGCCCTGGCGTACTTCGTCCGGCAAGGAACAGGATGAGTCCATGGGATCGGGCTTCGAGGCCGGATCCGGGATGGAGGGTGCGTCCAGAATGCGGTCCTCCGCCGCTGGGGTTACCGTATTGGGGCTCGTGAGCTCTTCAAGAGGAGCCAATATGTTGTTGAAAACAAGATCCCCTCGGGAGTCGATGATGAACTCTAAGTTCCTGAACCTGACCTCCTGACAGGGGGCAAAACTTCCGACCTGGTCAAGACGACCGGCTGGATCCGCGTGCAGTACGATGCTGCCGAAAGCGAACATCTGTCCGAGGACAAAAACGTTCCCGCTGCAGACTTCGCTACTGATGATCATGCGAGCCATCGATCTTCTTGATGATCCCACGATAGAACTCTGAATGAAAGCACCAATGTCGGTGTCAAAACCGGCAGATCTCGGGTAGGGGATCCCGAACTATGGGTCTTAGATCAATGGGTAACAGGAGACAAGGAAGATGATGTTTACCCAGGTTCGGGCCCTCTTGATGGAGGTAAAACCCTACGTCCTGTTGTGTTTTGTATTGATGATGGAGTACCGTATACAGAGTTGATCTACCTCGAGATCGTATGATGTGGTATAAACCCTAAAAGTAATGAACTTAACCTCCCCTATGGACTAAAACCCTCTGATTTATATAGATACCAGGGGTGCCCAGATTTACACAATGTCGGTTACTTTGGAGAATATATATGCCAAATCTATCAACGTGTTCTTGGAGTACATGCCACGGCTAAGGAGGCTTCCATCTTGGGTACATCATCATTGCAGTCTTCTGTTCTTTAATGATAATCATAGACCGGTCCATCTGCCGGCCTGCTAGATAGGCCGACGGCCCGAGGACCCCTTAGTCCTGGACTCCCTCAGCTCCCAACCTAGAATTTGGTGATATCCTGTGATTTAATCTTCTCCTGGCACTTCTTGACCTCATTCATCGCAACGCTTAAAACATGCTCATCCCAAGCATATTCAGTGACCTTGTCAATTTCTTCAAGGCTCTTCAAGCACTCTAAGGGCACCATGTTGCCCATGCCAGGGGTTAAAACTGTTGCGAGTGCCAAGAGCACGCTTGACCTCTTGGTAGTATCACCATCATCATTCCTCACTTTGTGGAGCATATCCACTGTATGAGCAATTGGAGCCCTGCCATTCTTGTGATAAATGTTGCGGAGATCACACTGTTAATGCCGCTTGTAAAGCTCAACTTTTCTGTTGCCTGATGGAATGTTGAAAACCTTCTTCACCATGTCTCTTGTAAAAACAATAACCTTATTTTGGTTCAGCCTAAAAACCAGGGAATATATTAAAAATGTTGATGTCACAACATGATCTGAAGAAAGTACATGTTACAGACATGCTGACAGAGAAAAACAAAGAAGGCAGAGGGGTTCAATACATGAGCTCACGTTTGCCGGTGTCGATGTTCATTGCCAACCACTCCATCAGATCGCACGGTACTGTAAAAGGTGAGATGCTTTTGTGATCACCAAAGCCAGTTTCATCTATGTATTTTCTCTTGGTAGGATTGAGTTTAGACTTGGCACTTTCATGCAAACGTTTTGCCGCGAAATGTTGGCTGAATACACCATCAGACTCCATATCTTCTTCGTCTAGCAAGTAGCTGCAATATTTTAAAAAATGTATTGGGTATAACACAAAAAATGCAAAAAACCAGTAGATCAAACAAAATTATATGACAAACAAGTTTATAAAACAACCATTACATCATGCAACTACAACAGATTACAGATGGTTATTTCAATTCTGTTCAACATATGCAACGCAAAAAATGCAAAATACTAGTAGATCAAACAAGTTTATTAACAACCATTACATCATGCAACTACAATTACCAGAGGTCGCAGATGGTTATTTCAATTATGTTCAACATATCTCAACAAAAAAATTGAATACATGCATGCAACAAAAATACAGTAAGATGGAAAATCTTGTCATAAACATTTGTCTACATTGCATTCCAAAATACAAGATTATAGTTGTAAAACACAATGTAGCAAGGAGGATACAACATGGCTAGGCTGGCCAAAATAGCATATTCTTGCCTCTAGTAGTTGGATGAAACTCCTCCCCCTACTACAACATGGCTAGGCTAACCACAAAAGTAGCATCTGTAACCTCAACAAACACATCTGGAATTGCCCTCCCCCTACTTCAACAACTCCACTAGATACCCTAGCAACAACTGCGTGCATGAATCATCAGATCTATCTGAAACTCTGCAGCAATTGGGGCCCGTGAGGGGGGTGGCGGCTCAAAGCACAAAATCAACCAGAAACCCTGAAAATGGTGACCATACCTAGCAGATCTACTCTTCAACGACAGGAACTAATGGACCTGGCCATGAAATGGAGCTCATGTTCGCGGCGGAGAGGAATGGTGACCATACCTAGCAGATGGAAGCAGATCTACTCTCCCAACGGTAGGAACAAACAGTAATGTCCATGGAATTGAGCTCATGTTCGCGGGGCAGAGGAATGGTGACCATACCTGTCGTACGGGTCTTCCCGCTCGTCGCCGTGGCCTAAGGTGCTCACCGTCGATCGATCCTTTCCTGCCCTTGCCATCGCCATGATTCAAGATCTGGAGAGCGCCGTCTGCGTCGCTTGGGTCACCTCTATCGCTCGGATCGTGAGATGAGGTGGAAGCAGTGAGGACGGTGGAAGCAGTGAGCAAGCTGGAAGCAAAAACGCTCGCAACAAAAAATCGCTTGGAAAAAGGACCTGGGAGGGGACCTGGTCGGGACGTACGAGGCCCGTCCGATCTCGTGCGATCGCACGTGAGGCGCTCGCTCGGGAGGATGTGAGCATCCGGATGCAACGATGCGTTTCCAAAGGATATCTCACGTGCGTTGAAATGCGCTAAGAAAAGTGAATTTCCATTAATGAACTGTTTGTGTGCATATCCAGCCATGAAAGGGCTGTGACCATTTTGTTGGAGATATGCCCTAGAGGCAATCATATGATGATTTCGTTTCCTATGTATTCATGAGTATTTTGTATTGTCCTTGAACATCATCAGTGATATGTATCAAGAAGTATGTGACTTATTTGTGAGACTATATATAGTATGATGATTGTTCTAATAGTCCCTAGTTGTTAAGGTTATGCGGACACATATCCTTTACTAGTATAAGATTCAGTTGATGACTACGTTTCACAAGTCATGTGCATAGAGATGCTAAACTGATAGTATGGACTCGAGGATTGAGATCACCGAGTCGGATAGACCCCCTTTGAGACACAGCGAGATAATGTCATTTGTTAGTCTCAAGTACAATGTATATGCCATGTCCTAGACCTGAGGCCATCGCTTGTTCTCGGGATGAGGATCGACTTACTTAGGGTCTATCAAACGCTACTCCATAACTGGGTAGTTATAAAGGTAGCTTTCGGGTGAGTCACGAGACATGCCACGAGACATGGTTAACCAAGATGGGATTTCTCCCTCCATGAGGAGAGATATTCTCTGGTCCCTCTCGTGTGATCAAATTCAGAAAGCATGGTCATGCGACATGGGTTAAGTGTTAACCCAGTTCGGGAATCTGCATCACGGTTTCGAGAAGAGATGTCGAGCTACCACAAGGGTGACAAGTACTTGCCTTGAGATCTTCAACCTATATCATGAGGCAAAAGGAATGTTGTATATGACACATTGTCGAGGTTCGTCTAACGACTTTGCGCACACATGGGAGTTGGCACGTTCTGCTAGGAGCCACTACCGACTATCGACTCGGGTCGTGTCCATGTGTACGTGAACCTATAGGGTCGCACACTTAAGGGATTGCAGCCCATTCGGTTTGGATCCGAATGGAAAATGGGACTAGACTCGTCGTGGGCCTCAAGTGTTGAGCCCACCTCGGAGGTCTATATAAAGGGGAGTGGGCGCACCTTTCAGGGTTGATCTTTTTCCTCCCATCGACAGCCACCGCCACTCCCCATGCCACCATGCCGTGCAATTGGACCTAGCAATCCGCCACCCGACGATAAGTCTCCGTCGTATCTATAATTTTTGATTGTTTCATGCCAATATTATACAACTTTCACATATTTTTGGCAACATTTTATATGATTTATTGGACTAACCTATTGATCCAGTGCCCAGTGCCAGTTCCTGTTTGTTGCATGTTTTTTTTCCCCAGAATATCCATATCAAACGAAGTCCAAACGCGATAAAAATGTACGGAGATTTTTTTGGAATATTTATGAATTTTGAGAAATGGAATCAACGCAAACGAAGGCCCACAGCCCCCACAAGACACCAGGGCGTGGCTAGGGGGCCCAGGCGCGCCCTGGTGGGTTATGCCCACCTCGTAAGTCGGTTGGATCTCTCCTTCGGGCGCAACCAAGCTAATTTTTGGATAAAAATCCCCTCAAAATTTCAGCCCGATCGGAGTTACGGATCTCCGGGAATATAAGAAACGGTTTTCGTCCAGAAAACAGGAACACGAAACAGAAGAGAATTGAGAGGGATATCCAATCTAGGAGGGTCTCCTGCCCCTCTGCCGCCATGGAGGCCATGGACCAGAGGGGGAACTATCCTCCCATCTAGGGGGAGGCCAAGGAAGAAGAAGAAAGAGGGGGTGTCGGTGTAGTGAACAGGGGGTGTTCATTACCCCTGGACACGCATCGGCAAGTTGCAGCCTCCAGGCGGAAAGGGCATGGCAGAGAAGAAATCCACTTATAAGACACATCTAGGACCCAGGTTTCCGGCAAGGATTACTTGCCGGGAACAGGTCTACGCATCATCGGCAAGCTCAAAGGCCGGCAAGATCAGGATAGAATTTCCGGGAAGCGAGCCTTCCTGGGAGAAGACCTCCAGGGAGGTCACCGAGAAGACCCGATGTTGGACTCCCGACAAGATGCTTGCTGGGGGACAACTGGGAACAAGCACAAGACTATCAAGAAGGCATTCAAGCCGATGATCAGAACAGAGAAGACCGAAGGCTGGGATCCCGGCAAGATGCTTGCCGGGATGGCTAGCGAAGACCCGGCAAGATGCGCACCCGGCAAGATCCCGCCACCTTGCCACCGCTCCAGTGCAGCGACCAGCCTGTCAGACGGGGTTTGTCCTCCTGGATGCGTGTCATGGCATTAGTGGCGGATGGGGTTAAGCAGTGCTGATGGGACGAGTTCTTTTTCCATCCCCAAGAAAGTAAGGGACACCTAGACAGAGCATTTAATGCGTTTGTCCTAAGACGTCAGTGATAACGCTGTAGCAACTTTACACCTCTTGTACTTCACCACTGTTGGTGACCCCTTCGACGTATAAAAGGAGGCCCAAGGCGTAGCTACAAGGGGGGAGGAGCTTCTGGCTCAGATAGAGGAGGACCTTCTGGCCCATTCTGCATGCGTAGCTGCTGCTCGAACGTACTGTTCATCGCAAGCGCTCCTGGGGCTAGAGTTCAAAGACTCACAATACACTGAAGCAGGAGTAGGGTTTTACGCTTCTTAGCGGCCCGAACCTGGGTAAAAATCCCTTGTGTTGATCGTTCGATCTGCTCTTTGTGCAAGCCTTTCTCCTTGCCGAACCATAAAAGGGATCCACGCGATCCCATAGGTGTCGTACGCCGACATCTTTGGCGCGCCAGGTAGGGGGAAAGGTTGTGCGAACCTGATCTAGCGGTCAGCGCATCAGCTTCATCGTCCATGGCAACTTCGCTCTACTTACAGAAAGCTAAGTCCTAAAACTTTGATTGCTTTTTGTTGTGTAGCCTTATCCTTGATGGTAGTTTTGTATAACCTGTGCGCGAGGGAGCGCTCTAGAAACACTCTGCACTCCTGGTTGTTCTGGGTCCGCCCAACAACACAGATGCAGCTGCGGTTGTCTCTAGAGCGTTAAGCTCCTGAAGAGGCGGCGTTCTCGATAGGCTGCTAGACAGGACCCGATCCTAAGCTCCATCGACCAGAACGTGCGCATTCGGGGAGTATTCCAGCAAGCGTAGGGATTCATTGTACAAAAGTGCAATTGTTCAAGGAAAAGGCTTGATAAGTTTTATTTTCAGATTTCTGCGTAAACCCGTATGCTGAGGAGCCTCCCCGGGGCTAGTTGCGCTCCTAGTCACCTCGAGTCCGCTCGGCGATGTGAGCAGCTGCGCTAAAGCCGGGAAGGTAAACCTTTTCGGGAGGCGGCGTTCCCGGCAAGCCGCTAAGGACCCGTTCCTCAAAGCGCTGCTGACTGGATCGTGCGCACCGGAAAGTGTTCCGGCAAGCAAGGGAACATTCGATAGAAGTCAAGATTACAACAAATTAATCATAAACCAGAAGCTATTTAACTTGCTGTGCTAAAACGCTGTCGTGGCATTACATGTCCAATCAGTGTTGCAGGAATACGCATGGAAGGCGGGCTCGGGGGCTGGCAGCGCCCTAGAGAGTAACCTTCTAGAGAGCTGCCGGTCATCACCACGAGCGCGGCCTCGCTATGCGAGATGAACAGCAGGAAACACTAAGTTACAAAAACTTGTGACAATTGCATTTCTTTTGCTGTCCTCACTTGCTCCTTACACCCGTACGCGAAGGAGCCTCCCCGGGGCTAGTTGCGCTCCTAGTCGCCGCGAGTCCGCTCGGTGATGTGAGCAGCTGAGCTAAAGCCGGGAAGGTAAACCTTTTCGGGATGCGGTGTTCCCGGCAAGCCGCTAAGGACCCGTTCCTCCAAGCGCTGCCGGCTGGAGCGTGCGCACCGAAAAGCTTTCCGGCAAGCATGGGTCGTTTTGATTGATTTTCGTCCTTGTATATTAATCTGCACGCGACGGAACCTTGTCGTGGTGAGCCCACGCTCTAGTTTCGCCTCCAGTCCGCTCGGCAGGCTTAGCAGCCGCGTTCTGACCCGGCAAGTCGCCTTGCCGGCGGCGGCGTTTCCAGCAGGCTGCTAAGGACCTGTTCCTCAAAGCGCTCGCGGCAAACGTGCGCACCGGCAAGGTTTCCAAACAGCGTAGGATATAAGATATATGCAAGGACGGAATAAATCAAGAGGGAAGCAGACATTCATTTAGCATAAAGAAACATGTCTTGCATACATATGGTTTGGCCTGACTAAGATTAATTATTCCTTTACATGCGCCATTGCAGCAACAGGTATGCAAAAAGTACTTCAGTCTCGGCGGTTGCTTTATTCTCGGCGGCACGTGGCAGCCGAGAAAGCCAAGGGCGCCGTGCTGGAGGCCGGCAAGACGGCAGTGAGGCATTCACAGTAGACAGCGGCGACAGCAGGAGTAGGGTTTTACGCTTCTCAACGGCCCGAACCTGGGTAAAAATCCCTTGTGTTGATCGTTGGATCTGCTCTTTGTGCAAGCCTTTCTCCCTGCCGAACCATAAAAGGGATCCACGCGATCCCATAGGTGTCGTACGCCGACAGGGGGATCTCTCCCCCTCTCTCCCGGTGGCGCCGGAACGCTGCCAGGGCAAGCATCGTGACGGCGATCTACATCAACAATCTTGCCGCCGTCAACACCAACTCTCCCCCCCTCTATGCAGTGGTGTAACACCTCTCTTCCCGGCTGTAATCTCTACTTAAACATGGTGCTCAACTCCATATATTATTTTCCAATGATATTTGGCTATCCTATGATGGAGTAGATCTCTTTTGTCCTATGGGTTAATTGTGGTATGATATTATGGATGTGAGTTGTATGTTGATATGGTGCTGTCCTATGGTGCCCTCCGTCTCGCGCAAACGTGAGGGATCCCCGCTGTAGGGTGTTGCAATATGTTCATGATTTGCGTATGGTGGGTTGCTTGAGTGACAGAATCATAAACCCGAGTAGGTGGGTTGTTGCGTATGGGAGTAAAGAGGACTTGATACCTAAGGCTATGGTTGGGTTTTACCTTAATGATCTTTTGTAGTTGCGGATGCTTGATAGAGTTCCAATCATAAGTGCATATGATCCAAGTACGGAAAGTGTGTTAGCGTATGCCTCTCCCTCATTGCATATGACAAGTATCTATCATATTATATTCAATTGCCTAGGGACAATCTTTCTCTTGCGTTGCACAAAAAGATTTCTACTAAGTTATTTACTTTTATTGTTCTTTTATTAAAACAGCACCTAACTTTTATTTCCACGTTCTTTATTATCTTGCAAAGTACTTCTAGTTTATTCCCGCAAAGTAGTTTCATACTTGTTCTGGGTAAAGCAAGCATTAGCATGCGTAGAGTTGTATCGGTGGTCGATAGAACTTGAGGGAATATTTGTTCTACCTTTAGCTCCTCGTTGGGTTCGACAATCTTACTTATCAAAAAAGGCTACAAACGATCCCCTACACGTGTTGGTTATCAAGACCTTTTTCTGGCGCCGTTGCCGGGGAGCAATAGCGTGGGGTGAATATTCTCGTGTGTGCTTGTTTGCTTTATCACTAAGTAGTTTTTATTTTGTGCTCTTGTTTTCTATCTTTAGATATGGGTAGGAAACGCAAAATACCAAAAAAATTAGATGTACTTGCTGCTCCAAAAGTTGAGGAACCACTAGTGTTCCGTACTACCAAAGAATATTACTTGGATCATCTTCGATCCATTTGTGCTCGTGCTGAAAACCCAACTAGCTTAGTTGAGGGAAAATCATTAAATGAGCATGCTTATTATGTGCGACACCGCATATCTCAAAAAGGGAAACTCTTGTGGCATCAAATTAATACTTTGTGTTGCTATGCTTGGAATTTATGCGAAATACATGATTTTACTTGTTGTTCTGAAGAAACTCAAAAACACCTTCCCTACCAATGTGTGTTTAATGATAATGAAATACTATCTTCTTATGCCAAGGAAGCCTATTGTTATTTTGATGTTGAACAAATTGAAGAATTTGTTGCTTTTAAGGGTGCATATGAAATTGCTTCTTTGATTGAAAAGTATGATGCTACTCTTTACGAATCTGAAAATTTTACCATGCTTAAATATTGCTATGAAAACTATGCTTCTAATGCTTACGTTAAAGAATTTATTGAAGGAATGACCGCTGCCTTGGAAGAGACTAATATTTTGCAGGAATCTATGGAAGAAGAAATTGCTGAAACTGTGAGCTCATTAGATGAAAAAGATGAGGAGGAGAGCGAAGAACAAAAGGAGGAAGAGCGGATTGATCACTCGTGCCCACCTTCTAATGAGAGTAACTCTTCGAGTCGTACATTGTTTAATTACCCTTCGTGCTTACCAAAGGATGAATGCTATGATAATTGCTATGATCCCGTGGATTCATTTGAAATATCCCTTTTTGATGAACTTGATGCTTGCTATGCTTGTGGCCAAGATGCCAATATGAATTATGCTTATGAAGATGAACTTGCTATAGTTCCTTATGTTAAGCATGAAATTGTTGTTATTGCACCCACACATGATAGTCCTATTATCTTTTTGAATTCTCCCAACTACACTATATCAGAGAAGTTTGCTCTTATTAAGGATTACATTGATGGGTTGCGTTTTGCTACTACACATGATGATTTTAATGAATATAATATGCATGTGCTTGCTGCTCCTACTTGCAATTATTATGAGAGAGGAACCAAATCTTCACCTCTCTATGTTTCCAATACTATGAAATTGCAAGAAACTGTTTATACTATGCATTGGCCTTTACTTAATGTGCATCAATTGTTCTTGTATGACATGCCGATGCATAGGAAGAGGGTTAGACTTCGTTGTCACATGATATATATATCACTTTGTGCTCACTACTAAATTACAAATCATTGTCAATTAAAATTGGCTTTGATATACCTTGGGATCCGGGTGGATCCATTACTTGAGCACTTTATGCCTAGCTTAATGGCTTTAAAGAAAGCGTTGCCAGGGAGACAACCCGGAAGTTTTAGAGAGTCATTTTATTCTGTTGTGTGCTTTTATAAAGTTTAAAAACAAAAAAATATAGATGGGTACCTAAAACATCACAAAAAGAAAGGTGAAAGTGAGAGAGATGATGAGCACCGTTGAAGTGGGGGACGTCCTTGAACTTTTGTTCATGCCCATGGAAACTTTTCCAACAAAAATAATTACCCCCTTGTACAAATCCATTGTATTATAAAAATAATGTGCCAAGATTTTCCTTTAGGATGATTAGATTGCATGTTGGTATGTGCGGTGTAAAAACAGAAACTTTGGCTGTAGTGCGTGAATTTATTTTTTACTGGAACGTCAAAAGTTTCTGAAATTTTACACAGTATTTCTATACAAAATGTTTATTTCTTCCTAATTTTTCAGAATTGTTGGAGTTACATAAGTATGGTCAAAGTTCAGATTACTACAGACTGTCCTGTTTAAGACATATTCTGTTTTTGATGCATTGTTTTGCTTGTTTTGATGAAACTATCGATTTTATCGGTGGTATAAGCCATGGAAAAGTTATAATACAACAGTGATAATGAAAATATAAAATATGAATGGGTTTTCAACAGTACTTAAAGTAGGAATTTGCTCTATTATACTAACGGATCTCACCAGTCTTCTGTTAAGTTTTGTGTGGATGAAGTGTTCGAACATTGAGGAGGTGTCGATATGAGGAGAAGGTGGAGAGGCAAGAGTTCAAGCTTGGGGATGCCCAAGGAACCCCAAGTAAATATCCAAGGAGACTCAAGCGTCTAAGCTTGGGGATGCCCCGGAAGGCATCCCATCTTTCTTCAACAAGTATCGGTATGTTTTCATTTTCGTTTCTTTCATGTGATATGTGTAAATCTTGGAGCGTCTTTTGTGTTTAGTTTTCACTTTTCTTTTATGCACCATGCTGGTATGAGATAGTCCATGGTTGATTTATAGAATGCTCATTGCACTTCACTTATATCTTTTGAGTATGGCTTTATAGAATGCTTCATGTGCTTCACTTATATCATTTGAAGTTTGGATTGCATGTTTCTCTTCACATAGAAAACCGTTGTTCGTAGAATGCTCTTTTGCTTCACTTATATTTATTAGAGAATGGTCTTTTGTAGAAAGAATTAAACTCTCTTGCTTCACTTATATCTATTTAGAGAGTCAACTGGAATTGTTCATTCACATGGTTAGTCATAAAATCCTACATAAAACTTAGGGATCACTGAATATGATATGTTTGATTCCTTGCAATAGTTTTGCGATATAGAGATGATAATATGTGGGAGGTACTAGTGGATGATCGTGTTTAGTAATATATTGGTGTTAAGGTTTGTGATTCCCGAAGCATGCACGTATAGTCTCCCGTTATGCTAGGAAGTTGGAGCACAATTTATTCTTGATTGTCTATCTTTGTGTGAAGGTCGGGGGCGCGCGATGGTTAACTCCTACCAACCTCCACCCTAGGAGCATTCGTAGTAATACTTTGCTTTGAGGTCTAATAAACTTTTGCAATAAGTATGTGAGTTCTTTATGACTAATGTGAGTCCATGGATTATACGCACTCTTACCTTTCCGCAATTTGCTAGCCTCTACGGTACCGTGCATTGCCCTTTCTCACCTCGGGAGTCGGTGCAAACTTCGCCGGTGCATCCAAACCCCATGATATGATACGCTCTATCACACAGAAGCCTTATTATATCTTCCTCAAAACAGCCACCATACCTACCTATTATGTCATTTCCATAGCCATTCCGAGATATATTGCCATGCAACTTCCACCGCTTCCGTTTTGATGACTTGAGCATTCATTGTCATATTGCATTACATGATCGTAAGATAGCTAGCATGATGTTTCCATGGCTTGTCCATTTTTTGATATCTTTGTTGTGCTAGATCATTGCATTCATATAGAGCCATACTTTGTTCTACTATCGTTGTAATATTGAGTTGTAAGTAAATAGAAGTGTGATGATCATCATTATTCATTATTAGAGCATGTCCCAGTGATGAAAGGATGATGGAAACTATGATTCCCCCACAAGTTGGGATGAGGCTCCGGACAAAGAAAAAAAGGAAAAGAAAAAAAAGAAAAAAAAGAAAAAAAGAAAAAAAAGAAAAAAAGAAAAAAAAGAAAAAAAAAGAAAGAAAGAAAAATGGGCATGCTAATTCCACACTTGTGCTTCAAAGTAGCACCATGTTTTTCATATAGAGAGTCTCCTATGTTGTCACTTTCATATACTAGTGGGAATTTTTCATTATAGAGTTAGATGCATACCCACTTAGTTTTCATATTGAGCTTTCATACACTTATAGCTCTTAGTGCATCCGTTGCATGGCAATCCCTACTCCTCGCATTGATATCTATTGATGGGCATCTCCATAGCCCGTTGATACACTGAGTTGATGCAAGACTTTCTTCTCCACTTTTACCCCTTTGAAACCTACCACCATATTCTATTCCACCCATAGTGCTATATCCATGTATTCTATTCCACCATGGGCATCTCCATAGCTCGTTGATACGCTGAGTTGATGGCAATCATGTATTGTGTGAGAGTTGAAAATGCTGAAGCGCGTTAAAAAGTATGAACCAATTGCTTGGCTGACACCGGGGTAGTACATGATTTATACTTTGTGTTAAGAAGACAGAGCATGACAAGGCTATATGATTTTGTAGGGATAGCGTTCTTTAGCCTTGATATTTTGAAGAAATGATTGTTTGTTGGGATGCCTGAGTATTAATATCTTTATGTCAAAACTAGACTATTGCTTTGAATCACTTGTGTCTTAATATTCATGCATGATTAGATATATGATCAAGATTATGCTAGGTAGCATTCCACATCAAAAATTATCTTTTTTATCATTTACCTACTCGAGGACGAGCAGGAATTAAGCTTGGGGATGCTGATACGTCTCCGTCGTATCTATAATTTTTGATTGTTTCATGCCAATATTATACAACTTTCATATATTTTTGGCAAAATTTTATATGATTTATTGGACTAATCTATTGATCCAGTGCCCAGTGCCAGTTCCTGTTTGTTGCATGTTTTTTGTTTCGCAGAATATCCATATCAAACGAAGTCCAAACGCGATAAAAATTTACGGAGATTTGTTTTGGAATATTTATGAATTTTGAGAAGTGGAATCAATGCAAACGGAGGCCCACAGCCCCCACAAGACACCAGGGCGCGGCCAGGGGGCCCAGGCGCGCCCTGGTGGGTTATGCCCACCTCGTAACTCGGTTGGAGCTCTCCTTCGGGCGCAAGGAAGCTAATTTTTGGATAAAAATCCCCTCAAACTTTCAGCCCGATCGGAGTTACGGATCTCCGGAATATAAGAAATGGTTTTCGGCCAGAAAACAGGAACACGAAACAGAAGAGAACAGAGAGGGAGATCCAATCTAGGAGGGGATCCTGCCCCTCCGCCGCCATGGAGGCCATGGACCAGAGGGGGAACTATCCTCCCATCTAGGGGGGACTCCAAGGAAGAAGAAGAAAGAGGGGGGGACTCTCTCCCCCTCTCTCCCGGTGGCGCCGGAACGCCGCCGGGGCAAGCATCCTGACGGCGATCTACATCAACAATCTTGCCGCCGTCAACACCAACTCTCTCCCCCTCTATGCAGCGGTGTAACACCTCTCTTCCCTGCTATAATCTCTACTTAAACATGGTCTCAACTCCATATATTATTTCCCAATGATATTTGGCTATCCTATGATGTTTGAGTAGATCTGTTTTGTCCTATGGGTTAATTGTGGTATGATATTATGGATGTGAGTTGTATGTTGGTATGGTGCTGTCCTATGGTGCCCTCCGTCTCGCGCAAACATGAGGGATCCCCGCTGTAGGGTATTGCAATATGTTCATGATTTGCCTATGGTGGATTGCTTGAGTGACAGAAGCATAAACCCGAGTAGGTGGGTTGTTGCGTATGGGAGTAAAGAGGACTTGATACTTAAGGCTATGGTTGGGTTTTACCTTAATGATCTTTAGTAGTTGCGGATGCTTGCTAGAGTTCCAATCATAAGTGCATATGATCCAAGTACGGAATGTGTGTTAGCGCATGCCTCTCCCACATTGCATATGACAAGTATCTATCATATTATATTCAATTGCCTAGGGACAATCTTTCTCTTGCGTTACACAAAAAGCTTTCTACTAAGTTATTTACTTTTATTGTTCTTTTATTAAAACAACACCTAACTTTTATTTCCATGTTCTTTATTATCTTATAAGTACTTCTAGTTTATTCCCACAAAGTAGTTTCATACTTGTTCTAGGTAAAGGAAGCATTAGCGTGCATAGAGTTGTATCGGTGGTCGATAGTGAGGGAATATTTGTTCTACCTTTAGCTCCTCGTTGGGTTCGACACTCTTACTTATCGAAAAAGGCTACAAACGATCGCCTACACTTGTGGGTTATCACCCGACGCTGCCTCTGTATGTGTGGATACCTTGGAGGCATCGCATCTGCGGTACTTGGACGAACCGTTCGAGGGATCCGTGATGAACCGTTCGAGGGATCCGCGAGGAGCTGTTCAAGGGAGATCACTGCTCATGGGAGATCGGCTACAGGAGGAGGAGACGAATCGGCTGATCGACTACACGCATCACCATCTCTACTTCCGTTGTGGTGACTGCGCGTCTAGTGGTAAACCCGATCCCGTGATCTATTTCCAGCAGCATGTTCTTGGGTGCGCAGTAAAAAAAATTATTTGGCGCTAGCGTAGCGTACCGCGTGTTCCAACAGCAGTATCAGAGCCTCCGCTGTGTGGTGATAGATTCGGTGATTTGCATATGAGATATGTAGATCGGTTTAGGTGCGGGTCGATGAGATCGGCCATGCACGTCAGTTTTGACAATTTGTTTCGTGATCTTGCTTCCGTGATTGTGATGCAAAGGTCGTGACACGAATTACCCCTACCGGTCGGTTTCCGCCATCGGGGTAGACAGTGGAACGTAAATCCAGATGCGGCACGCAAAGATCAATGAGATTGATCGACCTGGAGCAAAGATCGACACCGTGGAAATGTGATTTCCGCAGTGCTCGAATCTGTTGGAGGAGTCACAGTATAACGGGCATAACTTTTGCATACGAACTCCGTTTTCGCTCCACGACCTGTCAAACTGAACAGCACGAAAAGATGCATTTGACCTTCAACCACTTTGCCATTTTTGGCGATATTTTCGAGGTCAAAATCCTCTTGGAAAATAGAGTTTTGGACAGTTTTATTTTCGTCGGTAGAACGTCTGACTTGTTTTTGCAGGGAATGTGTGTGATTTTGTTAGCCCATGAATGTTGCTTGTAAATTATTAAATCATGACCTGGGTGTCATGAGTGTGGCGACCGGTTAGAGCCATATGGTTGTCCCATTATTGTATTATTGACCTGCGTGTCAACATGAGATGCCTTGTAATGTAATTTACTCTCATAGCTATTAGTTTGTAATAGCATAGTATCTTATGTAACACTTGGCGGTTGACACCATGTGTGGAGATGGAGATCACCACAAGGGCAACCATGCATGGAGATGGAGATCGCCATGGGCATGCAGCGCACATGGAGATGGAGATCACCATGTGTTGATGAAAGGGGCTATACCATATCACACATATATATACTGCATGTGAAAGTTTATCCCTTTTATGCGCCCTTCTTTTGCATGATAGATGTTTTAAGTAGGGTGATCCCTCAAAGAATCTCAAGTAAAATTGCCTCCCCAATTGCTGCACCATCACATGTTAAGTATTTTTAGTGGTGGGCCTATAAAATTAGGGTGCTGCTAATTCTCCTTAACGTGGTGTGTTTGTGTCGGACACTTACGAGCGAAGCATTGGTTAACTTGTCATGGCTATCAAAACAGTTTTGGGCCTTGAGGCATAAGAGTTGGCATGGCATGAGATGTCCCCAACAAACAAGAGTCGTATAGAGATACGATTAGCAAGTGTTGCTTACCGAGTGATCTAGTCTTCTAGCGGTGATGCAAAAGCTCACTAGTTGACATGTGGATCTTGGATATTGAATCGCTAAGAATCAACGGAGGGATGTTGATTTTAGTGGGAGTAATGTTCTTATTAAAATGTTTAATTTGAATTACTTTTTATGACTACATGTCTTAGTGTTTTGCATATTTCTGTTGTAAATCAATGGCACCACCTGCTCAACCCAGTTTTTCGTTGAAATCAATCCTAGAAAAGGATAAACTGAATGGAACAAACTTTACCACCTTGTATAGAAATCTAAGAATTGTTCTCAGGCATGATAAAAAGGAACATGTTCTAGAGGAACCCCTTCCAGAGGAACCTGCCGAGAATGCTAATGCCACGGCCAGGAATGCCCACCAGAAACTCGTTGATGAGTCAAACGAGATCAGCTGTCTCATGCTGGCTTCTATGGAGCCCGATCCGCAGTAGCATTTCGAAAACATTGAGGCTTTCGATATGATCGAGAACCTCAAGAGCATGTTTCAGATGCAGTCAAGGACCGAAAGGTTCAACGTCTGGCAATCCTTGATGGATTGTAAGCTGAAAGAGGGTGTTCCACTGAGCCCGCATGTGATCAAGATGATAAGATACATGCAAGCTTTGGATCGGTTAGGCTTCCCACTTGGGGACGAATTGTCCACGGATACAATTCTGGCTTCTCTTTCGACTAGCTATGGGGCGTTCATCTTGAACTTCCATATGCACGGCATGGAAAAGAAGCTCACTGAATTGCATGGGATGCTAAAAGTGGCAGAGCAGGATATCAAGAAAGGCACGCATCAAGTGTTGATGGTGCAGAACACGGCAAAGTTCAAGAAGAGCTGGTCCTAGAAAAAGACTATGGCAAAGGGCAAGGAGGCAACTCCTACTGTCGCCGCCACGCCCAAGTCCGAACCAAACACGGGGACCGTTTGCTTTCACTGCAAGGAAACCAGTCACTGGAAGAGGAACTGCAGCAAGTGGCTTTCCCAGATAGGCAAGAAGACTGGAAGTGTAACTTCTTCTTCAGGTACACTTGTTGTATATGTTATAGACATTTTTCTTGCTGATATTTCTAGTAGCTCTTGGGTATATGATACCGGATCGGTTGTTCACATATGCAACTCGATGCAGAGGCTAAGAAGGACTAGGAATGTTGCAAGAGGAGAAGTTGACATACGCGTCGGGAACAAAGCAAGAGTTGTTGCATTAGCCGTCAGCACCATGCAACTTAATTTACCTTCAGGATTTGTAATGGAACTTGATAATTGTTATTATGTTCCTGCATTAACTTGAAACATTATTTCGGCCTCATGTTTGATGAGGCAAGGTTATGAATTCATTACTAAGGACAATGGTTGTTCTATTTACTTGAATAAAATGTTTTATGGCTTTGCGCCTGTTGTGGATGGGTTATTTATATTAGATCTTGAAGGTGAATCGGTCTATAACATAAATGTCAAGAGGCATAAGCCTAACGAGATAAATTCGACCTACATCTGGCATTGTCGACCAGGACACATTAGTCAAAAGCGCATGAAGAAGCTCCATGATGATGGAATTCTGACTTCATTTTATTTTGAATCATTTGAGACATGTGAGTCCTGCCTACTCGGCAAGATGACTAAGACTCCTTTTGCAAAGAGTTGTGAGAGGGCGTCTGAGCTATTGGAACTTATACATAGTGATGTATGTGGACCAATGAGCACGACAGCTAGAGGTGGTTTCCAATACTTCATGACTTTTATCGACGACTTTAGTTGATATGGATATGTCTACTTGATGAGGCACAAGTCAGAAACTTTTGAAAAATTCAAGGAGTTTCAGAATGAAGTGGAAAATCAACTCGGCAAGACAATCAAGCTTCTACGATCTGATCGTGGCGGTGAGTATATGAGCCAGGAGTTTGATGATCATCTGAAGAACCGTGGAATAGTTCCACAAATTACTCCTCCAGGTACGCCACAGAGAAATGGTGTGTCGGAACGGAGGAATCGGACTCTGTTAGACATGGTCCGATCGATGATGATTCAGTCGGATTTACCCTTGTCATTTTGGGGATACGCTCTAGAAACCACAGCTTTCACACTAAATAGGGTACCATCAAAGTCCGTATATAAGACACCATATGAGATATGGACTGCGAAGAGTCATAGCTTGTCTTTTCTAAAGATTTGGGGTTGTGAAGCATATGTCAAGCGACTCCAGTCGGACAAGCTCACACCCAAGTTGGACAAGTGCATATTCGTGGAATATCCTAGGGAAACCTTGGGATATTACTTCTACAACCGTGAAGAGGGCAAAGTGTTTGTCGCTCGACGTGGAGTTTTCCTTGAGAAAGAGTTTCTCAATTGGAAGGCTAGTGGGAGGTCGGTCCGACTCGAAGAAATTCGAGAGCCACACGGGGACATTCCGACAGGTGACTCAATCACGCCGGAGTTAGTCAGGGAACCCGTAGTGGAATTGGCACCAGTTCCACGTAGGTCGGAAAGGTTGCGCAATATGCACGACTATAATGTGTTGTTCTTGGAGAACAACGAACCGACCATGTATGAGGAAGCGATGGTGAGCCCTGATTCCGAGTTATGGCTTGAGGCCATGAGATCCGAATTAAAGTCCATGGATGACAATCAGGTTTGGAACTTGGTTGATCCGCCAGATGGCGTTCGAGCCATTGAGTGCAACTGGATCTTTAAGAAGAAAACTGATATGGATGGAAATGTTACAGTCCATAAGGCTCGACTTGTCGCTAAAGGTTATCGACAAGTTCAAGGAGTTGACTACGGTGAGACTTATTCACAGGTAGCGATGCCTAAATCAATTTGGATCATTCTTGCTATAGCTGCATATTTCGACTATGAGATATTGCAGATGGATGTCAAAACGGCTTTCCTTAATGGAAATTTAACTGAGGACATGTATATGACACAGCCTGAGGGTTTTGTCGGTCCAAAGAATGCTGGCATGGTATGCAAGCTTCAGAGATCCATTTATGGATTGAGGCAAGCATCTTGGAATTGGAACATTCGTTTTAATGAAGCGGTCAAAGAGTTTGGCTTCATCAAGAACGACTATGATCATTGTGTATTCAAGAAGGTCAGTGGGAGCTCAGTTGCATTTCTGATCCTGCATGTGGATGACATATTGTTGGTTGGAAATGATGTTCAAATGCTTGAATCTGTCAAGGACTCATTGAAAAATAGTTTTTCGATGAAAGACTTAGGAGAAGTAGCTTATATTCTGGGAATCAAGATCTGTAGAGATAGATCGAGAAGGCTTATTGGATTAAGCCAAAGTACGTATATAGACAAGGTGTTGAAGCGGTTCAACATGCAAGATGCCAAGAAAGGGTTCTTGCCCATGTCACATGGCATTAGTCTTAGCAAGACTCAGATTCCTTCGACTCCTGATGAGCGAAGATGCATGGATGGGATTCCGTATGCTTCGGCTGTCGGGTCCATCATGTATGCTATGGTATGTACTCGTACTGATGTTAGCTCTGATCTAAGCGTAGTAGGTAGATACCAGGCTGATCCAGGTGAGAGTCACTGGACAGCGATAAAGAATACTTGAGAAGGACAAAGGATATGTTCCTGGTTTATGGAGGTGAGGATGAGCTCACTGTAAAGAGTTACACTGATGCTAGTTTCCAAACCGATAGGGATGATAGTCGATCGCAATCTGGGTTTGTGTTCATTCTGACCGGAGGAGCAGTGAGCTGGAGGAGTGCCAAGCAAGATACGTTAGCTGATTCTACAACGGAGGCTGAGTATATTGCGGCTTCTGAAGCTGCAAAAGAAGGTGTTTGGGTGAAGAATTTTATTTCTGATCTTGGAGTGGTTCAGGACTCGTCCAATCTGTTGGACCTCTATTTTGATAATAGTGGTGCTATTTCACAAGTCAAGGAACCACGGAACCATCATAAAACCCAACACATAGTCAGGCATTTTAACCTCATTCGCGACATTGTCGAGAGAAGCAATGTAAACATACGCAAGATACACACGGATGCAAGTGTTGCTGATCCATTAACGAAGCCTTTGGGCATACGATGCCTAGATGATTGACTCTAGTGCAAGTGGGAGACTGTTGGAGATATGCCCTAGAGGCAATCATGTGATGATTTCATTTCCTATGTATTCATGAGTATTTTGTATTGTCCTTGAACATCATCAATGATATGTATCAAAAAATATGTGACTTATTTGTGAGACTATATATAGTATGATGATTGTTCTAATAGTCCCTAGTTGTTAAGGTTATGCGGACACATATCCTTTAATAGTATACGATTCAGTTGATGACTACGTTTCACAAGTCATGTGCATAGAGCTTCTAAACCGATAGTATGGACTCGGGGATTGAGATCACCGAGTCGGACAGACCCACTTTGAGACACAGCGAGATAATGTCATATGTTAGTCTCAAGTACAATGTATATGCCATGTCGTAGACCCGAGGCCATCGCATGTTCTCGGGATGAGGATCGACTTACTTAGGGTCTATCAAACGCAACTCCCTAACTGGGTAGTTATAAAGGTAGCTTTCGGGTGAGTCATGAGATATGTCGCGAGACATGGTTAACCAAGATGGGATTTTCCCCTCCGTGAGGAGAGATATTCTCTGGGCTCTCTCGTGTGATCAGATTCAGAAAGCATGGCCATGCGACATGGGTTAAGTGTTAACCCAGTTCGGGAATCTGCATCACGATTTTGAGAAGATATGTCGAGCTACCACAAGGGTGACAAGTACTCGCCTTGAGCTCTTCAACCTATATCAGGAGGCAAAAGGAATGTTGTATATGACACATTGTCGAGGTTCGTCTAACGACTTTGCACACACATGGGAGTTGGCACGTTTGCTAGGAGCCGCTACCGACTATCGACTCGGGTCGTGTCCATGTGTACGTGAACCTATAGGGTTGCGCACTTAAGGGATTGCAGCCCATTCGGATTGGTTCCGACTGGAAAATGGGACTAGACTCATTGTGGGCCTCAAGTGTTGAGCCCACCTCGGAGGTCTATATAAAGTGGAGTGGGCGCACCTTTCAGGGTTGATCTTTTTCCTCCCGTCGACAGCCACCGCCACTCCCCACGCCACCATGCCGTGCGATCGTAACTAGCAGTCCGCCGCCCGACGCTGCCCCCATACGTGTGGATACCTTGGAGGCATCGCATCTGCGGTGCTTGGACAAACCGTTCGAAGGATCCGTGACGAATTGTTCGAGGGATCCACGAGGAGCTATTCGTGGGAGATCATTGCTCGTGGGAGATCGGCTACAGGAGGAGGAGACGAATCGGCTGATCAACTACGCACATCACCAACTCTACTTCTGCTGTGGTGACTGCGCGTGTAGTGGTAAACCCGATCCCGTGATCTATTTCCAGCAGCATGTTCTTGGGTGCGTGGTAGAAATTTTTTATTTGGCGCTAGCATAGCGTACCGCGTGTTCCAACACATTCTGAATCCAAGCCATATAATTGCTTGATGCTCTTAATTGGAAAAGAGTTTTCTATGTCTTTCAAACTAATGCTGATTTAGAATTCTATAACAAAAAAATGCTCGAGTGCGCATGCAAAATTTCATGGCTAAATGGCATTCAAGGAGCTCGTTGCAAAAAAGACAAAATGAGCTCCAATAGTGTTGCTTTCAAAAGTTCCTCATATGTTTGAAATTTGTCTTTTTTACCGAGCCACTAAAATGTCCAAACTCTATGAAATTTGGCAAGGATTTCACGCACATGAGCATCTCGCATGTTTACTATTTTTATTAATTTTACTACTCACTCACAGGTGCATATGCACCCAAGATCCAAAATGCCACTTGCAAATGCATTTTTGGCTCCATGGAGCATTTGCTCCTGCATAAACAACAAGTTAAAAAAAATAGCAAAAGGTTCTTTTTTGTGTAGATGTTGGTGTTAGTGTTGCAAGCATGCTTGCCAATTTTCGTGTGAAACATAGCGCAATGTTTTGTTCGTGAAAAATAATAATTTTGGATGGGACATTTGGGGGTAATATTTGGTGTTCAATTTATTTATTCTGCGCAGGCCAAAATGCTTAATATTTTTGCCTAAAAAATTGCAGGTAGCATTTGGATGTGACCATGAACAAATGAATTTTTGTTGGGATTTTTGGACATTTCAAAAATCATTTCCGTGCGTTGGAGCATGTGCACTCGTGAGCCATATTCAATTTCTGGGTACCATGTACGTAATATTTACTCCCTCCAGACATGTAATATGTACTCCCTCCTTCGTTCGGAATTAAGTGACGCGAGGGGCAACATTTTGTATAGAAAGCGTATTTTATAATAACACCCTTGATAATCCAAATTACTCCCCAATTACACCTGCAACTCCGCCTCCTCCCCGCAACGAGCTCTAGCCCGCCCTCCTGCAGCAGGCTCCTCCAACACACCCTCCCAGCAACTCTGCTTCCAGCTCTAGCCACCTCCCCTAGCTCCAAGCAGGTCCGCCTCCTCCCGAGCAGGTCCAATCAGCCTCGTCTCCATGTAGCTCCTGCTCTAGAGCCTCATCCACTAGGCTCCAACGCCTCCTCCCATGAGCCAGCGTCTCTGCCTCGAGCTCCAACGATCGGATCAAGATCAGTTTCTGTATCAAGGTCAGCTCCTGAAGATGAAACAAACATGAAGAGGAGAGTGTGCACTTGGTAGCTCCTCATGCGTCCTACACCTGCACCTTGCTGGCAAGAGGAGGATGGCCAATATGAACTGATAACCCACAAGTATAGGGGATCGTTTGTAACCTTTTCGAATAGGAGTGTCGAACTCAACGAGAAGATAAAGGTAGAATTAATATTCTCTTCAAGTTCTATCGACCACCGATACAACTCTCACACACTAATGTTCACTTTACCTAGAACAAGAAATAAAACTATTTTGTAGGTGTAGTTGGATAGTTTTGCAAGATAATAAGGAACATGGTAATAAAAGTTAGGTGTTGTTTTAATAAAAGAACAATTATGTTAATTTAGTGAGTGTGGAAAAGTGGTGGTAGGATTTGCGAGATTATCCTAGGCAATTGGTAACTAGATCGTTTGTCGTTGTTGCAATTTTACATGAGGGAGAGGCATAAGCTAACACACTTTCCATACTAGGATCATATGCACTTATGATTGGAACTCTAGCAAGCATCCGCAACTACCAAATATCATTAAGGTAAAATCCAACCATAGCTTTAAGTGTGAAGTCCCCTTTATCCCATATGCAACAACTCACTTACCCAAGTTTTTGTGTTTTTGTCACCCACATACTCAGTCGGTAAGCAAATCATGAACGTATCGCAACACACTACAACGATAATCCCCCACGTGTGCGCGGCATGGAAGGCACTGTCAACACCAAAGTAAGACATACAACTGAAAACAATCACAATCATCAATCAACCCATAGGATAAAACGAATCTACTGAAGCATCATAGGATGGTTACACAGCATTGGATATATAACATAAAGCACCATGTTCAAGTAGTGGGTACAACGGGTCGCCAAAGAGTGGATTGCTGATAATAGATGAGAGAAGGTGATGGAGGTGACGGTAAAGATGACGGAGTTGTTGATGTAGATCGCCATCTTGATGGTTCCTCGGGCGGCGCTACAGTGCCGCCGGAAGAGAGGAGGAGAGGTACTCCTTCGTCTTCTTCCTAGATGGGAGAAGGATTTCCCCTTTGGTCCTTAGCCACCATGGCTCCTGGAGGGGAGAAACCCCTCCGAGGTTGGATCTCTCTCTCTCTCTCTCTCTCTCTCTCTCTCTCTCTCTCTCTCTCTCTCTCTCTCTCTCTCTCTATTTGTTCCCTATTTCTGGATGAAAACCGTTTCTTAAATATCATGAGATCCATAACTCCGATCCGGTTGAAATTTTAACACAATTTTCTCTCTCGATACAGGCTTCTTTACGCCCGAAGGAGAGCTCCAACCGACGTATGAGGTGGCCACAAGGGGCAGGGCGTGCCGTGGGGGGTAGGGCGCGTCCCTCGGCCTTGTGAAGCCTGTGGACCTCCTCTTTTGTTGATTCCAAGGCCACAAAATCACGTATATTACATAAATAACCTCCATAAATTTTTATCGTGTTTGGACTTCGTTTGATATGGATTTCCTGCAAAACAAATATGCAAAAAAACAAGAACTGATAGTGCGCAGTAGATTAATATGTTAGTCCAAGAAATCATATAAATTGTTGCCAAAGGTATGTGGAAATAGTAGGATATTAGCATGAAACAATAAAAAAATAGATACGACGGAGATGTATCAGCATCCTCAAGCTTAATTCTTGCTCGTCCTCGAGTAGGTAAATGATAAAACAAAGATTTTTTTGATGTGGAATGCTACCTAACATAATATTGATCAAATAATATAATCATGTCATGAATATTAGGATAGGAGATTCTAGGCAATAGTCTATCAATTTGATATTGAAACAATAATACAAAACATGCATGTAATTCATTATTGCCTTTCACAATAACAATGCTAAAGAATGTTATCCCTACTCATTTAATCATGTAAGCAATGGGATAACTCGATCTTCCTCACGTAAAGCATAAATCATGAACACCCCGGTGCCTAACCAATCATTTGACTCATACTTTTTCACGCGCTTCAGCATTTTCAACTTCACTCAATACCTGAGTGTGAGCCATGGACTTTCAACACTTTGGGTGGAATAGAATGATGGTAGGGATTGATAAGGGAAGACAAAAGTACATAAAGTCTCGCATCAACTCGGCGGATAGTTATGCCATGGAGATGCCTTCCAATCAATATCGATGCGAGAGGTAGGGATTGCCATGCAACTTTTGATGCACTAGAGCTATAAGTGTATGAAAGCTATCTACTCAAACTAAGTGGGTATGCATATAACTTACTTGCTCATGAATATCTCAAGCATTTGAGTAAGCCCGTCAATGGAATATGCAAGATAAATTCCATAGTGATTCCCACTAGTATATGAAAGTGAAAAAACACGAGGACTCTCTATATGAGAACATGGTGCTAATTTGAAGTACAAGTGTGGTAAAGGATAATGATGCTTCCCCCTCTCTCCTTTTCTATTTTTTTCTCCTTTTTTTATTTTTTTGGTGGGATCTTTTTGGGCTTTTTTTTATATCCTCACAGGTAGGGGCAACACTCTAATAATGATGATCATCACACTTCTACTTACTTACAACTCGATAAAACTGAATAATATGACTACATATGAATGCCTCTGGCAGTGTACCAAGATGTGCAATGATACTAGCGTAACATGTATACAATGATGAACGGTGGCTTTGTCACAAATATCATGTCAGCTGTATGACCATGCAAGGAAAAATGACCATGAATCTCAAGTCATATGAACGGTAATGGTGGAAGTTGGATGGCAATATATCTCAGAATGGCTATGGAAATGCCATGATAGGTAGGTATGACCGCCGGTGCAATGACATCCTATAAAACAATGTTTAACCCCTTTCCGTGATGTAGTTATAAACCATCGCCATGCCTATGTGGGCAATAGGTGGTCCATCCCACACGGCATAGAAATCGTCTGTGATGGTGACCGATGGTGCACACACTCTGCCAAGTATAATTGTGTGCGATGCAGCAACATATCGCACACACTATACTTTAGGCACATGTGTGGGATTTGGGAACCAATCGCACACGACTATCACGACTGAAACATGTCTAATTCCTCTTGGAAAACAAATGGTGTTTTACCTTTAACCATTTATGAAATATTAACTAAGCTATACGGACCATCATAGAAACTGTGTGTGATGTATGCATCATCGCATGCGAGTTTTCTCTGGCAAGCGTCTGCCATGCATGATATCATCGCACACGTTTCTTTAATAATTTACGCGTGGAATTGCTCTTTGCATAGGGCACGGTTTTCTGTTGGCTCACGTGTGATATAAGGTGCTATCGCAAACGATTGAGGAGCTCCTACACACACGTAGAAGTACTGCAAATCGTGTGCGATTTCTTATGTATCACCAACGTTTCCGTTTATATCTCGTGTGCTTTTTCTCTAGATCACAAGCGATTGCGCTATGTGTTATGTGTGATTTCCGTTCTGGATCGCACACACTTAGGTGCTTGAACTGTGTATGCTTAAATGGACAGGTTATGGTAAAATATCGCATTTGAATCACACCGCGAAAAGCAAATTTGCCACAACATGCAATTGAACAAATAGTGTCCACATGAATAACATTCATCATAATTCGCCACAATATGCAGTTGAACAAATGCTAGCTAAGTTCCACAGATGTATGGACATATGCAGTACATAATCATAGTGTACGAAATACGAAGACCTGATCAAATGAAAAACAATGCATCCATGCGTATATGTTTAGCCGATAACACTAACTGAATGCATACTTATTGTTCAAAGAAAAGGAAGGCTGAAATCGTCATGGTCTTGAGTGGGCTTGACATAGCATTTCATGAAGAAGTTGTTGATAAATCTCCTAACAGACAACAATTCAGCTGCGGGGAGCGGTTCAGGGGTCACCGGTTCAAAGATCAGCTGCAGGATTTTTTAGATCAGAATGTGTCATACGTGTGGAGTAGAAGATAGTAATGAAGAAATAGACTTACTGGTACTATTTTGGCAGCATCGACACAACATTCAGAAGATATGCATAGGGACATCATGTGTTTGCAAACGTAGTATCCACAAATGTTGGTCCCTTCTTGTTGTTGAGGACACAGAAATTTTATGTACAAAATTAGTCATGTATTTGCTCTGTTAGGAACAACCTAACCGGTGTAAGCTGTTTTTTTTCTCTGGAGAGAAATAGAAAGAGGTTTACTTAGAAACTTGAACATCTGACTAGCATTTTCTGATAATAACGGATTTTGGTGTCTTACCGGAGAAACAATCTCGTGCTGCAGAGGTAGTTGGCGGTCGAACAATGACCCTCCTAAAGTTGTGTACCTTGACAATACGTTGCAAATGAAGATCTTGAACCAGCCATGACTACAAAATATGAACATCAAAGGATTGAATACCTATCCACGAATTCCTGAAGTTGCGTTAGATCCTGAGGATTTATTGACTCTCTTAGAGAATCCAGGTAGTAAACTGTGTTGCACTTTGGTATAATAACCACCAAGATCCAGTGAAGGCTGCAGTTTAAGAAAACCATGAACTTACGAAGTATGTCGAAAATTGAAGACGATCAATGTATGCGTGGTTGTATATTTGACTTACCCTTCATGAATTGACTTGGATTGAATACCTATCCACGAATTCTTGTTGGGGAAGGACTTGGCCTTATCTTTGCGGATGAGTTTGCCACCATTGTCTTCCCTCTTCTCATATGGGCAATCCACCATGAAGTGACTCACATTACCACGGTGGTAGCAAGTACTCAGATGTTGCTTGCCTTTTGACCCATTTGAGTTGTTCTTGGAGAAGTTGGACCTTGTGTTTCTTTTGTTGCCCCAAAATTGCCTAGATGCGAGAGCCATGTGCTCATGGTAATCATATTTGGTGTGTTCGGGGCAACCCTCCACTTCCTCCTCTTCTTCTTCTTCTTGAATGACCTTGGCCTTCAAAGCAAGGTTGGGTGATGATTTCTTTGCCCGTTGAACACGAGCTAGAGCATTGTCGGTGGCCTTGTTCAAGATGTTCATTGCAATAAACTCATCCAACACGTCTGACGTGGCTTGAGACTGTGTCGGTATTTTCCCAAAGAGGAAGGGATGATGCAGCATAGCTACGGTAAGTATTTCCCTCAGTTATGAAACCAAGGTTATCGAACCATTAAGAGAACCAAGCAACACTATGTAAATGGTACCTGCACACAAAGAACAAATACTTGCAACCCGACGCGTAAGAGAGGTTGTCAATCTCTCCACGGTAAAAAGATAGATTGGATTGTATTAGATTGGCTAAATAGATTGCACAAGAACACAAAATAAAATATGCAAATAAAAAGTGCAGTAAGGTATTTTTGGGTTTTTGGAATAATAGATCTGAAAACAAATGCAGAAAAAGATAGATCAGAAAGCAATATGTTAAAAGAAAAGACCCGGGGGCCGTAGATTTCACTAGTGGCTTCTCTCAAGAAAATAGCACACGGTGGGTAAACAAATTACTGTTGGGCAATTGATAGAAGATCAAATAATCATGATGATATCCAAGGCAATGATCAATATATAGGCATCACGTCCAAGATTAGTAGACCGAAATGATTCTGCATCTACTACTATTACTCCACACATCAACCGCTATCCAGCATGCATCTAGTGTATTAAGTTCATGGAGAAATGGAGTAATGCAATAAGAACGATAACATGATGTAGACAAGATCTATTCATGTAGGAATAGACCCCATCTTGTTATCCTTAATAGCAATGATACATGCGTGCCTCGCTGCCCCTTCTGTCACTAGGAGAGGACAGCGCAAGATCGAACCCATCACAAAGCACCTCTTCCCATGGCAAGAAAAAACGATCTTGTTGGCCTATCTAAACCAAAGATTCGAAGAAGAAATATGAGGCTATAAATAATCATGCATATAAGAGATCAAAGAAGACTCAAATAATATTCATGGATAGAAACTGATCATGAACTCAAACTTCATCGGATCCCAACAAACACACCGCAAAAAGTCATTACATCAAATAGATCTCCAAGAGACCATTGTATTGAGAATCAAAAGAGAGAAAGAAAGCCATCTAGCTACTGCCTACGGACCCGTAGGTCTATGGTGGACTACTCACGCATCATCGGAGAGGCACCAATGAGGATGATGAACCCCTCCGTGATGGTGTTAGATTGGATCTCGTGGTTCTGGAACTTGCCACGGCTGGAATTGTGTTTCATCGACTCTTCTAGGGTTTCTGGAATTTCTGAAGATTTATAGAGCTGAGAGGCGGTGGAAAAGACCTCAGTGGGCCCCATGATACATCAGGGCGCGTCGGGGACCTCTGGCGTGCCCTGGTGTATCGTGGGCCACACGGGCCTCCCCCCAGGTGCTTCCTTGGCTCCCAAGTTGTCTTCTGGTCCAAAAAAATCTCCAAAAAGTTTCGTGGCAATTGGACTCCGTTTGGTACTGATATTCTACAAAGTAAAAAACAAGCAAAAAAACAACAACTGGCACTGGGCACTATGTCAATAGGTTAGTCCCAAAAAATGATATAAAGTTGCTATAAAATGATTATAAAACATCCAAGAATGATAATATAACAGCATGGAACAATCAAAAATTATAGATACGTTGGAGACGTATCAGCATCCCCAAGCTTAATTCCTGCTCGTCCTCGAGTAGGTAAATGATAAAAACAGAATTTTTGATGTGGAATGTTGCCTAACATGTTCATCACATATTATTTTCTTTTGTAACATGGACATTTGGACTTTTAGATGGTTCAAAGCAATAGTCTAGTTTTGACATGAAGACTTTAATACTCAAGCATACCAACAAGCAACCATGTCTTTGAAAATATCAACACTAAAGAAAGTTATCCCTAGCCCATCATGCACAATCATTGATCCATTCATGAAACACACTCAAATATTAGCTACACCCAATGCACAAGTATGATCATAGTGCCCCCTAGTCGGTGCTTTATAAGAGAAGATGGAGACTGAAATAAAAGTAAAAATTGCATAAAGTAAATAGATGGGCCCTTCGTAGAGGGAAGTAGGGATTCGTAGAGGTGCTAGAGCTCAAAGCTTAAATTGAGAGAGAAAAATACTTTGGGTGGCATGCCTTTCTTGTCAACGAAAATGACCAAGTAGTTCTCAATACTTTCCATGCTAGATACATCATAGTTGGTCCGCAAACAGAAAATAAAGTTTATTCCTTTTTCCACCATTCTTTCACAATCCATGGCTAGCCGTATCCACGGTTGCCTTCCATACCAACACTTTCCAAGGAATTTATTATTTCACAACATAAAGTAAATTTCTTTTTCATTTCGGGACTGGGCATCCCTATTACCGCCGTTCTCTCGTGTAATGACAAGTGAATAAACACTCATCTTGAGAATAACACATCTAGCATGGAAAAATATTGCCAACCACCTGCCGCTTCATGAGCGGTACGGGCACACAAAAAGGAAATTCATTTTGAAAATTAGAGATGACACATACAAATTTGCTTAGCACGGCACGGAAATACCACATATAGGTAGGTATGGTGGACTCATATGGCAAAACTGGGTTTAAGGATTTTGGATGCACAAGTAGTATTTCTACTTAGTACAAGTGGAGGCTAGCAAATAGATTGAGAAGCAACCAACCAAGAAACGAAAATTCACATAAACGGGCATTAAGCATAACTAACACCGAATAATGCACCACAAGTAGGATGTAATTTCATTGCACAACTATTGACTTTCGTGCTTGCATAGGGAATCACAAACCTTAACACCAATATTCTTACTAAAGCATAATTACTCACCAACATGACTCACATACTACTATCATCATGTCTCAAAACTATTACAAGGAATCAAGTTTAATTTGTCCAATGATCTTCATGAAAGTTTTTATTATATCCCTCTTGAATATCTATCACTTTGGGATTAGTTTCATATATTGCCATTGTTCTTGACAAGCTCAAATAAATTTAAGTGAAGAACATGAGCATAAAAATTTCATCTCTCAAAATAATATAAGTGAAGCATGAGAGAATTTCTTCAAAATTTACTAACTCTCAAATTAATCTAAGTGAAGCATGAGAGTATTTCTTCAAAAATTTAAAGCACACCATGCTCAAAAAGATATAAGTGAAGCACTAGAGCAATTCCGTAGCTATTTTTTTAAGTGAAGCATATAGAGCAATTCTAACAAATCAAAGCATAATTTTGGCTCTCTCAAATAGGTGTGTCCAGCAAGAATACTTGTGACAAACTAAAAAGAAAATCAAGCAAAGACTCATATAATACAAGACGCTCCAAGCAAAACTCATGATATGTGGCGAATAAAAATATAGTTCCAAGTAAAATACCGATGGTCGTTAGAAGAAAGAGGGGATGCCACTCGGGGCATCCCCAAGCTTAGTTGCTTGTTTCTCCTTGGATATTATCTTGGGGTGCGATAGCATCCACAAGCTTAGGCTCTTTGCACTCCTTATTCCTTCATCCATCGTGATCTCACCCAAAACTTGAAAACTTCAATCACACAAAACTCAACAAAACTTTCGTGAGATCCGTTAGTATAATAAAGCAAATCACCACTCTAAGTACTGTTGCAAACCCATTAATATTTTATTATTGCATTATATATAATGTATTCTAACTTTACCATGGCTTATACCCTCTAATACAAACCATAGATTCATCAAAATAAGCACACAATGCAACGAAAACAGAATCTGTCAAAAACAGAATAGTCTGTAGTAATCTGTACTCTAACAATACTTCTGTTACTAAAAAAAATGAAAAATTAGGACAACGTCAGCAATTTGTATATCAATCTTGTGTAAAAACTTCAGAATTTTTTATCACTTCTGTGATTTTTTAAAATTCTTCTACAGGACGCAAAAGTTTCTGTTTTTCAACAAGATCAAATCAACTATCACCCAACATGATTCCAAAGGTTTTACTTGGAACAAACACTAATTAAAACATAAATACACAATCATAACAGTATCATAATTGTGCAAACACTCAAGAACATAAAGAAAAAGGTAAAAATAAATTTTATTCATTGGGTTGCCTCCCAACAAGCGCTATCGTTTTATATCCCTAGCTAGGCATAATGCATAGATTCAAGTGTTGTCATCTTTAGTTTTTGCTCCATAGGATGCTCTCATGATTGATTCATATGGTGGATTAATTCTTGTTATAGGGAAGTGTTCCATGCCCTTTCTTAGTGGAAATTTAAATTTAATATTGCCTTCTTTCATATGAATCACGACACCTATAGTGCGTAAAAACGGTCTACCAAGTATAATGGGACAAGACGGATTGCAATAAATATCAAGAAAAATAAAATCTATGGGCACATAATTCCTATTTGCAAGAATAAGAACATCATTAATTCTTCCCAAAGGATTTTTAATAGTAGAATCCGCCAAGTGCAAATTAAGAGAACATTCTTCAATATTGGTAAGACCAAGCACATCACATAGAGATTTCGGAATTGTGGAAACACTAGCACCCAAATCACATAAAGCAAAGCACTCATAATTTTTAATCTTGACTTTAATGGTAGGTTCCCACTCATCATGAAATTTTCTAGGAATTGAAATCTCTAACTCCAACTTTTCTTCAAAAGATTTCATCATGGCATCAACCATATGTTTAGTAAAAACTTTATTTAATTATTTTGTTCATAAGCATGGGGTGAATTTATAATGGATTGTAACAAAGAAATACATTGAATAAAAGAGCAACTATCATAATTAAAGTCTTTGTAATCCAAAATAGTGGGCACATCGCTAGTTAAAGTTTTGACCTCTCCAAACCCACTTTCATCAATTTTTTCTTCAAGATTTTCACCCTCCAAATCATTGGGACGCCTTCTAGCTAAAGTTGACTCTACTCCAGTCCCTTTATCATCAATTTTAATATTACTAAACAAGGAATCAATAGAAGAAACACCAATCACTTTAAGATATTCATCATTTTTATGAAAGCAATCACTAGAAAACGCTTTTTCTAAAAAATCTCTTTTAGCTCTAAGCATAGTGGTTCTTTTCTTACTTTCATCCATAGAAACATATAAAGCTTTAATTGATTCATCAATCTTAGTTCGAAAAGCTTTCAACTTGAGATTTTCTACATCATGGGAAATTCTATCAATGCTTCTAGACATATCATCAATCTTATTCAACTTTTCTTCTATCGTAGTATTGAAAACTTTTTGAGCATTGATAAATTTTTTAATATTACTCTCAAGATCAGAGGAGTTCCTATTATTATTGTTAGAAGAATAACCATAGGAATTACCATAATTATTAGAGGAGTTTCCAGGAAAAGGCCTAGGATTAAAATTACCTCTATAAGCATTGTTATTAAAATTGTTTAGCGAGATGAAATTCACATCGACGGGAGCACTATTTTGCTCAATCAAAGTAGACAAAGGCACATCATTAAGATCAATAGGAGCATTTTTACTAGCAATCAACTTCATAAGAGCATCAACTTTTTCACTCAAAGTACTAATTTCTTCAACCGAATTTACTTTTTTACTAGTAGGTGCTCTTTCATTATGCCATTCTGAATAATTTTGCCATAATATTATCTAGCAATTTAGTAGCTTCACCCAAAGTAATCTCCATAAAAGTACCACCCGCGGCGGAATCTAAAAGATTTCTAGAGACAAATTCAATCCCGCATAAAAAATTTGTATGATCATCCAAAGATTAAAACCATGAGTAGGACAATTTCTTAGCATCAATTTCATTCTTTCCCAAGATTGTGTAACATGTTCATGCTCAAGTTGCTTAAAATTCATGATTTGAGTTCTAAGGGAAATAATTTTCGCGGGCGGAAAATACATAGTAATAAAAGCATCCTTGCACTTATCCCAAGAGTCGATACTATTGCGAGGCAAAGAAGAAAACCAAATTTTTGCACAATCCCGCAAGGAGAAAGGAAATAATTTCAACTTCACTATATCATTGTCCACATCTTTTTTTCTTTTGTATATGACACAATTCTATGAATGTGTTTAGATGGGACGCGGCATCCTCATTAGAAGTACCGGAAAATTGATCTTTCATGACAAGATTCAACAAAGCGGCATTAATATCACAAGACTCCGCACTAGTGGCAGGAGGAGCAATCGGAGTACTAATAAAATCATTATTATTGGTATTGGAAAAATCACACAATTTGGTATTTTCTTGAGTCGTCGTGACTACGCAAACAAGATTGCAAGCAAACAAGAGATCCGTCGAGAAAAAGGCAAACGAAAAAGCGGCGAATAAAACAACAATTTTTTGTGAAGTGGGGGAGATGAAAACGATAGGCAAATGGAAAATAATGTAAATTGCAAGGAGATGAGATTTGTGATTAGGAACCTGATAGATGTTGATGATGTCTCCCCGGCAACGGCGCAAGAAATTCCTTTGACGTGGCTTGAGACTGCGTCGGTATTTCCCCAAAGAGGAAGGGATGATGCAGCACAGCTACGGAAAGTATTTCCCTCAGTTTTGAAACCAAGGTTATCGAACCAGTAGGAGAACCAAGCAACACTATGTAAACGGTGCCTGCACACAAAGAACAAATACTTGCAACCCGATTGAGGGAGTCCGGGATTAAGGGGTCCTCGGACTACCGGCCTGTTCCCTGTGGGCCGGACTCGTGGGCCACTCGTTGGAGGAACGGACTGACCGAATACCCCATGACCAAGGAGGAAACCTAAGGAGCCGTGGCGTGCCCTTCAAGCTAAAGATGGTAGAATAGGCATGTTTACTCCTTGGGCAAGTGATGTCTACTACGCAACCTTCTTCTTGTAGACTCGTGTTGGGCCTCCAAGCGCAGAGTTTTGTAGGACAGTAGCAAATTTCCCTCAAGTGGATGACCTAAGGTTTATCAATCTGTGGGAGGCGTAGGATGAAGATGGTCTCTCTCAAACAACCCTGTAACCAAATAACAAAGAGTCTCTTGTGTCCCCAACACACCCAATACAATGGTAAATTGTATAGGTGCACTAGTTCGGCGAAGAGATGGTGATACAAGTGTAATATGGATGATAGATATAGGTTTTTGTAATCTGAAAATATAAAAACAGCAAGGTAACTAATGATAAAAGTGAGCACAAACGGTATTACAATGCTTGGAAACAAGGCCTAGGGTTCATACTTTCACTAGTGCAAGTTCTCTCAACAATACTAACATAGTTAAATCATATGTAAATCCCTCACGTGCGACAAAGAGTTCACTCCAAAGTCACAAATAGCGGAGAACAAACGAAGAGATTATTGTAGGGTATGAAACCACCTCAAAGTTATCTTTTCTGATCAATCTTATGAGCCATCCCTATAAGTGTCACGAACAGCCCTAGAGTTCGTACTAAAATAACACCTTAACATACACATCAACCAAAACCCTAATGTCACTTAGATACTCCAATGTCACCAGAAGTACCCATGGGCTTGATTATACGATATGCATCACACAATTTCAGATTCATCATGTTCAATCCAACACAAAGAACTTCAAAGAGTGCCCCAAAGTTTCTACTGGAGAGTCAAGACGAAAACGTGTGCCAACCCCTATGCATAGATTCCCAAGGTCACGGAACCCGCAAGTTGATCACCAAAACATACATCAAGTGGATCAATAGAACATCCCATTGTCACCACGGATATCCCATCGCAAGTTATACATCAAGTGTTCTCAAATCCTTAAAGACTCAATCCAGTAAGAAAACTTCAAAGGGAAAACTCAATTCATCACAAGAAGAGAGAGAGGGGGAAACTCCATATGATTCATCTATATTAATAAAGCTCGCGGTACATCAAGATCGTGTCATCTCAAGAACACAAGAGAGAGAGATCAAACACATAGCTACTGGTACATACCCTCAGCCCCGAGGGTGAACTCCCTCCTCGTCATGGAGATCGCCGGGATGATGAAGATGGCCTCCGGTGATGGGTTCCCCGTCCGGCAGGGTGCCGGAATGGGCTCCCGATTGGTTTTTCGTGGCTACAGAGGCTTGCGGCGGCGGAACTCCCGATCTAGGTTTCTTTTCGGGGGTTTCTGTATTTATAGGAATATTTGGCGTTGGAATCACATCAGGGGAGTGCTCGAGGGGCCCACAAGCCAGGGGGCGCGCCCTAGGGGGGGCGCCCCCTAGGCTTGTGGCCTCCTCGGGACTCCTCTCCGGTATCTTTTTGCTCCGATATTTTTTATATTTTCCAAAAATATTCTCCGTAAATTTTCAGCCCATTCCGAGAACTTCTATTTCTGCACAAAAACAACACCACGGTAGCTCTGCTGAAAACAGCGTCAGTCCGGGTTAGTTCTAATCAAATCATACCAAAATCATATAAAATTATTGTAAACATGGCATGAATGCTTCATAAATTATAGATACGTTGGAGACGTATCAGCATCCCCAAGCTTAATTCCTGCTCGTCCTCGAGTAGGTAAATGATAAAAGAAATAATTTATGAAGTGTGAATGCTACCTAACATGTTCATCATATTCTTTTCTTCTTTGTATAGCATGGACATTTGGACTTGTAAATGATTCAAAGCAATAGTCTAGTTTTAACATAATGACTTCAATACTCAAGCATGTCAACAAGCAACCATGTCTTTCAAAATATCAACACTAAAGAAAGTTATCCCTAACCCATCATGCTCAATCATTGATCCATTCATGAAACACACTCAAATATTAGCTATGCCCAATGCTCAAGTACGATCACAGTGCCCCCTATAGTTGGTGCTTATAAGAGAAGATGGAGACTCAAAGCAAAAATAAAAATTGCATAAAGTAAATAGATAGGCCCTTCGCAGAGGAAAGTAGGGATTTGTAGAGGTGCCAGAGCTCAAGGTTTAAATTGAGAGAGAGAAATATTTTGAGTGGCATGCTTTTCCTGTCAACGAAAACGATAAAGTAGCTCACAATACTTTCCATGCTAGATACATTATAGGCGGTTCCCAAACAGAATGGTAAAGTTTTTACTCCCCCTCCACCAATCAATCACACTCCACGGTGAGCCGAATCCACGGGTACCGTCCATACAAACAACAATCCTGGGGGAGTTTTGTTTCATTATATTTTGATTTGATTTTTGAGCATGGAACTGGGCATCCCGAATACCAGCCACTTTCTCGTGAATGATAGTGAATCAACACATATCGTGAGAATAACACACCTAGCATGGAAAAATATTGGATACTCCCCACCGTTTCATGAGCGGTATGGGCACACAAAAGAGAAAATTTATTTTGAAAATTTAGAGATGGCACAAACAAATTTGCTTGGAACGGCATGGAAATACCGCATATAGGTAGGTATGGTGGACTCATAAGGCAAAACTTGGTTTAAGGATTTTGGATGCACAAGTAGTATTTCTACTTAGTACAAATGGAGGCTAGCAAATAGATTGAGAAGCAACCAAACCAAGAAACGAAAAATCACATAAGTGAGCATTGAACA
Source organism: Elymus sibiricus (assembly GCA_039707655.1). Taxonomy (NCBI): domain Eukaryota; kingdom Viridiplantae; phylum Streptophyta; class Magnoliopsida; order Poales; family Poaceae; genus Elymus; species Elymus sibiricus. The sequence goes on from CM077669.1 coordinate 155,656,526, forward strand.
TAACTAACACCGAATAATGCACCACAAGTAGGATGTAACTTCATTGCATAACTATTGACTTTCGTACTTGCATAGGGAATCACAAACCTTAACACCAATATTCCTACTAAAGCATAATTACTCACTAACATGACTCACATATTACTATCATCATGTTTAAAAACGGTTACAAAGAATCAAGTTTAATTTGTCCCATGATCTTCATGAAAGTTTTTATTATATCCTCCTTGGATATCTATCACTTTGGGACTAGTTTCATATATTGCTATTGCTTTTTTGACAAGCTCAAACAAATTTAAATGAAGCACATGAGCATAAAGATTTCATCCCTCAAAAAGGTAGAAGTGAAGCATGAGAGGAAATGACAAGCTACTCTCAAAAGATATAAGTGAAGATCAATGAGTAGTCAAACAATTAAGTAGCTATGTGAGGACTCTCTCTCTCAATAAATATTTTCAGATCTGAGTATTTTATTCAAACAGCAAACTAAACAAAAATAGAACTCCAAGAATAGCACGCATCATGTGAACGAATAAAAATTTAGGCTCAACATAGGCTAACCGATAATTGTTGATGAAGAGAGGTGGGATGCGTAGCATCCCCAAGCTTAGATGCTTGAGACTTCTTGAAATATTTACTTGGGGTGCCTTGGGCATCCCCAAGCTTGAGCTTTTGTATCTCGTTCAATCCTCTCATATCATGGTTTCACCTATTCTCAAAAACATTTTCCACACAAAACTCGAAAAGAACTCGTGAGATAGGTTAGTACACATAATAATAAATCAACTCTTTATGTACTGCCAAGACAAGTTGCATAATAATTTTCAAACATTAGGTACTGTATACTATCATTTCCACAATTTATATCTATCAATATAGGCTATGGAAACTATAGGATAAGTAGATAACGAAACTATGACAGCAATCTGTCCAAACAGAACAGCCTGTAGAAATTTATGAAAACAGTGTACTTCTGTAACTCAAAAAATTATTAAAATTTAGGACATGCTATAAAATTTATATGACAATACAGTGTAAAAATTTCAGAAACTTTCCACGTTCCAGTAAAATATGAAAATTCAGACACTACAGCAAAAGTTTCTGTTCTTACACAGCACACATCAAAACATGCAATGCAAGCATCCTAAGGCAATTCTTGGAACTTTTTACTGAAAAACAAGATTATAAATAACACGTAACATAAAACAAGGAAATAAAATGATGCTCCAAGCAAATCTCATATTATGTGACGAATAAAAATATAGCTCCAAGTAAGATACACCGATAGTGTTGAAGACGAAAGAGGGGATGCCTTCCGGGGCATCCCCAAGCTTAGACGCTTGAGTCTTCCTTGGATATTACCTTGGGGGTGACTTGGGCATCCCCAAGCTTAGGTTCTTGTAATTCCTTATTCTTCTTCATATCAGTGTCTCACCCAAAACTTGAAAACTTCAATCACACAAAACTTAATGGAACTTCGTGAGATGGGTTAGTATAATAAACAAAGATCATTCACTTAGGTACTGTCAAGACAAGATTCATAATTGTTTCCACATGATACCTACTGTATTCTATTATTCCCATAATTTATACCACTAAATATAAGCTATGGAAACACTAAAACAAGCAAACTATGCATGCAAAACAGAATCTGTCAAAAACAGAACAGTCTGTTAAGATCTGTAGTGTGACCATACTTACCTGTCTCTACAAATTCTGAAAAATTAGGAAAACCTGAAGACTTTGTATATCAAGACTGTGTAAAAATTTCAGATCATTATCAGGCTCCAGTAAAAAATGAAAATTCATGTACAGGAGTCAAAAGTTTCTGTTTTGGTTCAGCATCAATTCTACTCATCTTGTGAGTCATCCCAAAGGCTTTACTTGGCACTTTATTGAAACAAAAGCTATAAAACATGATTACTACAGTAGCTTAATCATGTGAACACACAAAAACAGAAAGGAAAAGTGTTGGGTTGTCTCCCAACAAGCGCCTTTCTTTAAAGCCCTTTAGCTAGGCATGATGATTTCAATGATGCTCACATAGGAATAATAATTGAAACATGCAAAAGAGCATCATGAATCTAATGACAAGCACATTTAAGTCTAACCCACTTCCTATGCATAGGGATTTTGTGATCAAACAATTTATGGGAGCAAGAATCAACTAGCATAGGAAGGCAAAACAAGCATAACTTCAAAACTTTGAACACATAGAGAGGAAACTTGATATTATTGCAATTCCTACAAGCATATGTTCCTCCCTCATAATAATTTTCAGTAACATCATGAAGGAATTCCACAACATAACTATCACATAAAGCATTATCTTCATGATCCACAAGCATAGAAAATTTGTCACTCTCCACATAAGTAATTTTCTTTTCATTCATAATAGTGAGAGCAAACTCAACAAAATAACTATCATGAGACCCTTGATTGACATAACCACATTGAATATTAAAATCGTGATGACAAGTTTCATAGTCACTATCACTCTTTATAGCATACATGTCATCACAATAATCATCATAAATAGGAGGCATGCTTTCGTCATAATAAATTTGCTCATCAAAACTTGGGGGACTAAAAATATCATCTTCATCAAACATAGCATCCCCAAGCTTGTGGCTTTGCATATCATTAGCATCATGGATATTCAGAGAATTCATAATAACAATATTTCTATCAAGCTCATCATTCAAAGATTTAGTGCCAAACATTTTAATAACTTCTTCGTCTAACACTTGAGCACAATTTTCCTTTCCATCATTTTTACGAAAGACATTAAAAAGATGAAGCATATGAGGCAACCTCAATTCCATTTTTTGTAGTTTTATTTTATAGACTAAACTAGTGATAAAACAAGAAACTAAAAGATTCAATTGCAAGATCTAAAGATATACCTTCAAGCACTCACCTCCCCGGCAACGGCGCCAGAAAAGAGCTTGATGTCTACTACGCAACATTCTTCTTGTAGACTCGTGTTGGGCCTCCAAGCGCAGAGTTTTGTAGGACAGTAGCAAATTTCCCTCAAGTGGATGACCTAAGGTTTATCAATCCGTGGGAGGCGTAGGATGAAGATGGTCTCTCTCAAACAACCCTGCAACCAAATAACAAAGAGTCTCTTGTGTCCCCAACACACCCAATACAATGGTAAATTGTATAAGTGCACTAGTTCAGCGAAGAGATGGTGATACAAGTGTAATATGGATGATAGATATAGGTTTTTGTAATCTGAAAATATAAAAACAGCAAGGTAACTAATGATAAAAGTGAGCACAAACGGTATTGCAATGCTTGGAAACAAGGCCTAGGGTTCATACTTTCACTAGTGCAAGTTCTCTCAACAATAATAACATAGTTAAATCATATGTAAATCCCTCACGTGCGACAAAGAGTTCACTCCAAAGTCACAAATAGCGGAGAACAAACGAAGAAATTATTGTAGGGTACGAAACCACCTCAAAGTTATCTTTTCTGATCAATCTTATGAGCTATCCCTATAAGTGTCACGAACAGCCCTAGAGTTCGTACTAAAATAACACCTTAAGATACACATCAACCAAAACCCTAATGTCACCTAGATACTCCAATGTCACCACAAGTACCCATGGGCTTGATTATACGATATGCATCACACAATTTCAGATTCATCATGTTCAATCCAACACAAAGAACTTCAAAGAGTGCCCCAAAGTTTCTACCGGAGAGTCAAGACGAAAACGTGTGCCAACCCCTATGCATAGATTTCCAAGGTCACGGAACCTGCAAGTTGATCACCAAAACATACATCAAGTGGATCAATAGAACATCCCATTGTCACCACGGATATCCCATCGCAAGACATACATCAAGTGTTCTCAAATCGTTAAAGACTCAATCCGATAAGAAAACTTCAAAGGGAAAACTCAATTCATCACAAGAAGAGAGAGAGGGGAAAACTCCATATGATTCATCTATATTAATAAAGCTCGCGGTACATCAAGATCGTGTCATCTCAAGAACACAAGAGAGAGAGATCAAACACATAGCTACTGGTACATACCCTCAGCCCCGAGGGTGAACTCCCCCCTCGTCATGGAGATCGCCGGGATGATGAAGATGGCCTCCGGTGATGGGTTCCCCCTCCGGCATGGTGCCGGAATGGGCTCCCGATTGGTTTTTCGTGGCTACAGAGGCTTGCGGCGGCGGAACTCCTGATCTAGGTTTCTTTTCGTGGGTTTCTGTATTTATAGGAATATTTGGCGTTGGAATCACGTCAGGGGAGTGCTCGAGGGGCCCACAAGCCAGGGGGGCGCGCCCTAGGGGGGGGCGCCCCCTAGGCTTGTGGCCTCCTCGGGACTCCTCTCCGGTATCTTTTTGCTCCGGTATTTTTATATCTTCCAAAAATATTCTCCGTAAATTTTCAGCCCATTCCGAGAACTTTTATTTCTGCACAAAAACAACACCACGGTCTGCTGAAAACAGCGTCAGTCCGGGTTAGTTCTAATCAAATCATACCAAAATCATATAAAATTATTGTAAACATGGCATGAATACTTCATAAATTATAGATACGTTGGAGACGGATCAGCAAGCGGCCGACTATGTGTAACCCTAGGGACCCCTGGTGTCTATATAAACTAGAGGGTTTAGTTCGTAGAGGCTAGGTGAACTCATCTAGGGTTTAGCAACTTGATCTCGAGGTAGATCGACTCTTTAATCTTCATACACATCAATACAACCAAGCAGGACGTAGGGTTTTACCTCCATATGAGGGCCCGAACCTAGGTAAACATCGTCTCCTTCGTCTCCTGTTACCCATCGATTCTAGATCCACAGCTCGGGACCCCCTACCCGAGATCCGCCGGTTTTGACGCCGACATTGGTGCTTTCATTGAGAGTTCCGCTGCGTGATCGCTAGAGAAATCGATGGCTCGTCTTATCTTCAGCGATGAAGTCTGCAGCAAGGACGTTTTCGTTCGTGGTCAGATTTTCTCGTTCGGCAGCATCGTATCGCATGCCGATCCAGCCGGCCATCTTGGCCAGGTCGGAAGTTTCATCCCCAGACAGGAAGTCAGATTCGGGAACCTTGAGTTCGTCGCCGACTCCCGGGGAGATCTTGTTTTAATGAAGCTCTCAGCTTTCATGGAGGAGCCCGCAGGCCCCGACGCCTTAACGCCGGAGGCAGCTAGTCCCACCGCCGAGGTGGCCTCTATCCCTGGGTTGGCCATAACACCCAACCCAGCTGATATGCCCGGATCTACCGCGACCGAATACAACACGGGTGTGTCGTCGAGCGACCCTGGGACAAAGGCGCTGCGGATCGACCCCATGCGCTCCAGTGACATGGACCCCGCCGACATCTCGTCATTAAACGAGTTGCTTGGTCGGATTCAAACCATGGGTGTGACCGATGGCCAAACCTCAATCTACGGCCGGATCGGGTTTAAACCCGATGATAGGGAGATTCACACCCCACCGATCACTCACTTAGTCGCCACCATTGAGTGTCCGGCCGGAGGCCCATCCTCTCAACTACCGGAATTAAAAACAGTTTACGTCCTGGTTTCCGACCGACAGGACCTCTCCTACAATCCGAAACCCGGAAACCACGCCGGAAATAGCTCGGGATCAGCCGCCGATCTAGCGCGCGGCCTAGAACCCACGCAGAGGAGTCCTGTTTATAATATGAACTCCAAACTAGCCACGCCGTATCCCGCGATGACACGGGAGGCAAACGCCGTGAGCCCGAACTCACATCCTGGCGAGAAACTAAAATTTCCCCCGCCCACCACCCAAGTCGAGCACTCCTCAAGCACAGGAGATCCCAAGTTACCAGGCTTGCGGGAAATTAAACAACAGCCAGGGGAGTCAGTCTGACATTTTTGGGCTAGACTCCTCCTTGTTAAAGACAGAGTACTAGACTCTACTGGCCAGGAGCTAATAGCAACCTTAAGGCATAATTTCCACAATGAAGGAATCCTCAATGCCCTAGCCCGCCGTCACATTCATGACTTCTAGAGGAGCACCCTAGAGGAGCTCGGAAAAAGCGGATACCCCCGAAACGGCCAGCCGAACACGAACTCGCTGAGAAAAAGAATAGACCCCCTACGGGAGTTAGATCTGTCCTTGACGGGCTATTAGACAAGCCATGCCCTATACACTCTGTATTACTGAACACAAGCCCGACTCACAGCCTTAGAGCTTGCTGGGTCATCAGGCAGGTAGCAAAAAGCGGAGAGGCCATCCCCGAGGCCCTACCTCCAGGCAGAGGTTCAACAGCGCCATAAGAATGCAACGCCGAGGTCCTGACGATCTACGAAACGTTTTCCTCAAGGAATAAGATGAAGAGAGCTCTTCGAGAACTCGAACAAATCTATCAGGTGGCAGCAACGAATTCATGGACAGACACACCGATCACCTTCGGAGAAGCTGATCAACCAATCACCCGCCCCGGCCGAACACCTGCTGCACTGGTCCTCAACCCCATCGTCGATGGTTTCAGGTTACAAAAGGTGCTAATGGACGGTGGCAGTGGTTTAAACCTCATTTACGAGGATACCTTGGAAAAAATGCAGTTCGACCGATCCCGCATTGAACATAGCAACACAACCTTTGGTGGGATTATCCCTGGGAAAGAGGCACGTTGTTCCGGACGCGTTACCCTCGACGTGGTATTCAGTACGCCCGAAAACTACAGATCTGAAGAACTTCTCTTTCATATCGTGCCCTTTCACAGTGGTTACCACGCTCTGTTGGGGCGTGGCGCTTTCACAAAATTCCAAGCTATACCACATTACGGGTATATGAAGATCAAAATGCCGGGCCCAAATGGGGTGATCACAATCGCAAGTGACCCGCATACAGCCCTTCGAGCCGAAAACAGAACAGCAGTGCTCGCCCTCGAGGCACTAGCCGAGACCTTTGCAGCAGAGGAATTGACCGCACTCCGGTCAACTATGGACAAGCATGATGTGGTCCTTAGCAAGAGGCCCAAACCCACGTCCTTTAAACCTGCAGACGAAATCGTCAAATTTCAGGTACACCCAACGGACCCCAATAAAACAGCGTCCATCGGAGCTCAGCTGGACCCCATGGTGGACGAAGCACTGCGAACATTCTTACGAGAAAACTGGGATATCTTTGCCTGGCATCCTTCGGATATGCCAGGAATCCCATGACGGCTAGCAGAACACAGTCTGAACATAATCGCAGGCTTCAAGCCCGTCAAACAGGCTTTACGCAGATTTTCCGAACCCAAGCGACAAGCTATGGGCGAAGAACTAGCAAAATTGCTGGAGGCCGGATTCATAAGAGAAATCAAACACCCCGAGTGGTTGGCAAACCTGGTGATGGTACTGAAGAAAGATAAATCCTGGCGGCTGTGTGTCGATTTCAAAGACCTTAATAAAGCCTGCCCCAAGGACCCTTTCCCCTTACCACGCATTGACCAGATTATTGACGCTACAGCCGGACATGACTCATTGTGCTTCCTCGACGCTTATTCCGGATACCATCAGATCAAAATGAAGGAATCCGATCAGGCTGCAACTGCATTCATCACCCCCTACGGGCCCTTCTGCTTTAACACAATGCCTTTCGGGCTAAAAAAACGCAGGTGCTACATACCAGCGTATGATTCAGACATGTCTCGAAAAACAAGTCGGTAAAACAGTTGAGGCATACGTGGACGACGTGGTCATCAAGACCAAACACGTCGGCCAGCTGATAGACGACCTCAGGCAAACTTTTGCTAGTCTTCGAGAATATGATATATGGCTCAATCCGGACAAATGTGTCTTCGGAGTTCACACCGGTAAACTACTCAGATTCATTGTTTCCCATAGAGGAATAGAAGCGAATCCTGCTAAGATTTGCGCCCTATCTCAAGTTGCGATTCCTACAGAGCTAAAGCACGTGCAAAGGCTGGCGGGCTGCGTGGCGGCTTTGAGCCGCTTTATCTCCCGCCTTGGTGAAAATGCTTTACCGCTCTACAGGCTGCTGAAATGGACCAAAAACTTTGAGTGGACCGATGAAGCAACGGTTGCACTAGAGGAAATTAAAACACTGCTGGCCAGCAAGCCCATACTCACGGCGCCAGGCGCCGGTGAACCAATGTTACTGTACATCTCGGCCGCCAATCAAGTGGTCAGTGCGGTGCTCGTCTTCGAACGAGAGGACGAAGGTCACAAATTCCGGGTGCAAAAGCCAGTCTACTACGTGTCAGAAGTGCTAACGCCATGCAAGTCCAGATATCCGCACTACCAGAAGATAGCCTATACAGTGTTTATGGCATCACGAAAGCTTAGACATTACTTTCAAGAATGTTCGGTCACGGTGGCATCCGAAGTACCCCTGAACGATATAATAAACAACAGGGACACCACCGGCCGCATAGACAAATGGGCATTGAACTCCTTCCTTTCGAAATCACCTATAAACCACGACGAGCTATTAAATCTCAGGTGTTGGCCGATTTCCTTGCTGAATGGACAGAGGCCGAGCTCCCCAGAGAATATAGTACATACTCCCATTGGACGATGTACACCGACTCCAACAATGCGACCGAATACGAAGCACTATTGCATGGGCTTCGGATGGCAGCATCGATGGGCATACAACGCCTTGAAGTACGGGGAGACTCCAATCTCGCCATTTCTCAAATCAACGGCGAATTCGATGCTAAAAACCCAAAGATGGCAGCAAACAGAAATGTCGTTCTTAAAATATACGCATGGTTCGAGGGGCTAGAATTCCACCACGTCGCTAGAGACAGCAACCAGGCTGCCGACATTCTCGCCCGTATGGGAGCCAAGCGGGACCCCGTCCCAAAAAATACCTTCCTTGAATGGCTTTTCAAGCCATCGGTGGTATGGCAGGACAATAATAAGGGCGCTGGAGCCATCGACACGGAAGAGATCGTCGCTCCTACGAATGAACCAGATGAGCAAATCATCGGCGGTTCCATAATTGAAGAAACACCTTCGGCTCATGAGGTCATGGCAGTAATCGCACAATGGACCGAGCCTTTCCTTGCCTACCTTCTCCGCCAAGAACTCCCCGACGACCAGACGGAGGCGAGATGCATAATTCGGCGATCCAAGGCCTATAAGGTCCATGAGGGTGAATTATATAAGAAAAGCACTACCGGGATACTCCAATGGTCGAAGTCCACGCAGGCATGGGCGGCCACCACGCCGCAGCACGGGCCTTAGTAAGCAAAGTCTTTTGAGCAGGATTCTTTTGGCCCACCGCTCGAGCGGACGCCCAAGCGCTCGTCCAACATTGTGTTGGATGTCAACTATTCACAAATCAAAGCCATATGCCCTCGACAGCTCTTCGGACTATTCCGATCACCTAGCCTTTCGCGGTCTGGGGGCTGGATATGGTCGAACCACTTAAAGGGGGGACCAAAAAAAAATACCTGCTGGTCATGGTCGACAAGTTCACCAAATGGATCGAAGCAAAACCAGTCAAATCAACTAAGTCCGGACTGGTAATTGACTTTATATCCGGTGTGGTACACCATTACGGTGTTCCGCATAGCATAATAATGGACAACGGATCCAATTTCACCGCCCAGGAGGTGAAGGACTGGTGCGCAAACATGGGCATCAAGCTCAATTACGCCTCGGTGTATCACTCGCAGACCGATGGACAAGTCGAACGGGCCAACGGCCTAATCATGAGCGGCATCAAACCACGTCTGGTCCGATCTCTTCATGAATCTGACTGTCATTGGGTAGAGGAGCTTGACTCCGTTCTGTGGGGTCTGCGTACCACCCCGAATCGATCAACGGGATACACACCGTTTTTTATGGTCTACGGGGCAGAAGCAGTCCTTCCCTGCGATATCATTCATGACGCACCTAGGGTACGCTTGTACGAAGAAAAGGAGGCCGAGTTAGATCGGCAGGATGACTTAGACGCCTTGGAAGGAGAGCGCGATATAGCTCGGGCCCGCTCTACTTTCTATCTACAGCAGGCTCGGCGCTACCAAAGCAGGGAGGTTAGAGCGAAGGCATATAATGTGGGCGAAATTGTCTTACGACTCCCAGAGAAGCAGAAGCATAAACTCAAACCCAAGTGGGAGGGCCTTTTCATAATTGACGAAGTACTTACAGGAGGGGCTTATCGCCTCCGCAACCCGCCAGACAATCGCCTCGAACCAAACCCATGGAACGCAGCTCGTCTTTGGCGCTTTTACGGCTAGACCGGTGTTGTCATATTTCTTACCTTTCTTTTTCTTTTTCTTCTTTTTCTTTCGTATTCTTTCCCTTCCTTTTTAGCTTTGCAGGATTTGATATCGCTTCCCAGCATGTTCTCGGCTAAACCGAGCTTGCGTTAAATTTTTCGGCACACATCTTCAAATGCCTTGTCCGAAAAAACACATGGTGGCTTCTCCTCGAAGCCAGTTGTTATATATTTCGTGCAACCAGTTCACATGTATTATCCACGCACACTTCCCTTGTCGTTCTTACGCCATTATATGCATCAATTGGACCTAAGATTTTGCCCAAGCTGGGTTGCCTCGCTCTTGTACTTACCCTCTATGTTCCTGATTGTTCGGCTAGAGGGTAAAGGGAGTACCTCTGCGATTGTTATGACCGGATCTTCCGGATACGTACCTCAGACGGGTGAAGCCAAAAGCTAGCTATCTTAAGAAGAAAATTGGTCGGCCACGATGGAAGTAAAAACCTTGCGGTGATTCTCACCATTCCTGGGATTATTTTCCCAAAAAAGCCATTATCCGCATACTAGTAGTATACGGCCGTGACGTCTACGATCTACATAGCAACCTGAAGGAAGGTCCCGATAGAGGAACTATTTTCTTCGGAAGATGTTTCTTACGTTAAGTAGTAATATAACATATCTCCCTATGCACGTTCTGTCTGTTCGCACCGCATGGCCGGATTGCCTGGTTCCCCGAAATAAGTTCCTTTTATCGAAGGACATTCGATACAGAACACTCCCAAGCTCTTAGCGAGGGAGGCCGAAACTGATGGCCGGTTAAGACAATGTTTAGAGCATAGACGGAGCAGTTTTTTTTAATCTAAAGTACATAGTTACATAGAATCAAACACCTGGCTACTAGTCAAGATTATCTATTAAGGTATCCAGGGTGCAATCTTCTTGCGAAAGACGAGCGGCGGGCATCACTTGGTTGTAAACCAAATGAAGCGGCACTTCTTGCCCATCTGGCCCCACTAGCCCAACCCGAGCCATATGCTCTGGGTTAAGTTTGGTAAAGCGGGTCTTGACCATCGCCCACGCCTCCCGCGCTCCCTCTCGACAAGCCGATGTTTTCCATAACTCAAAACGGCATCGGGCCCCTTTAAACCTATCAGCCAGTTCGGACATCCCTTCTGGAGGCGTCTCGGCAGGCCTGAGTGCTTTGGCCATGCTCTTCATGGCTCTCCGAGCCCGCTCATGTACGGCAGACAATTCCTTCAGCAGGTTCCCTCGAAATGTGCTACTTCTTGAGCTTGCGTTGGTTTTCCCTTGAAGAGTAAAGGGTGATGCAGCAAAGTAGATAAGTATTTCCCTCAGTTGTTGAGAACCAAGGTATCAATCCAGTAGGAGATACAAGCAAGTCCCCAATCTTCGCACCTACACAAACAATCAAACTCTTGCACCCAACGCTATAAAAGGGTTGTCAATCCCTTCACGGTTATTTCCAAGGATGAGATCTGATTGAGATAGATATAAAAGATTTCTAAAACGAAAAGTAAAACAAAAGTAAAAAGATTGTAGCAAAGTATTTTTGGTATTTTTGGTTTATAGATCTGAAAGTATAATATGGAAAATAGACCCGGGGGCCATAGGTTTCACTAGAGGCTTCTCTCATGAAGGAAAATAATACGGTGGGTGAACAAATTACTGTCAAGCAATTGATAGAAAAGCGCATAGTTATGATGATATACAAGGCAATGATTATGCATATAGGCATCACATCCGTGTCAAGTAGACCGAAACGATTTTGCATCTACTACTATTACTCCACACATCGATCGACTCCTGCCTGCATCTAGAGTATTAAGTTCATGAAGAACAGAGTAACGCATTAGGTAAGATGACATGATGTAGAGGGATAAACTCAAGCAATATGATGAAAACCCCATCTTTTTATCCTCGATGGCAACAATACAAATACGTGCCTCGCTACCCCTACTTTGTCACTGGGTGAGGACACCGCAAGATTGAACCCAAAACTATGCACTTCTCCCATTGCAAGAATTACCAATCTAGTTGGCCAAACCAAACCAATAACTCGAAGAGACTTGCAAAGATATGAAATCAGGCATATAAGAATTCAGAGAAGATTCAAATAATATTCATAGATAAGCTGATCATAAACCCACAATTCATCGGATCTCGACAAACACACCGCAAAAGAGTATTACATCGGATAGATCTCCATGAAGATCATGAAGAACATGGTATTGAAGAACAAAGAGACAGAAGAAGCCATCTAGCTACTAGCTATGGACCCGAAGGTCTGTGGTGAACTACTCACGCATCATCGGAGGGGCAATGGAGTTGATGTAGATGCCCTCCGTGATCGAATCCCCCTCCGGCAGATTACCGGAAAAGGCTCCAAGATGGGATCTCACGGGAACAGAGGCTTCCGGCGGCGGAAAAGTATTTTTGTGGCTCTTTTTTGGTATCCAGGGAATATTTGGGAATTTATAGGCCGAAGAATAGGGTTAGGAGAGCTGATGGGGGGGCACAAGCCAGGGGGGCGCCCCCCCCCTAGGGCGCGCCCTGGTGGCATGTCGCCTCCCGGCAGGTCTCCTTCCTTCATCTCCAAGTCTGGCAGGTTTCTTCTGGTCCAAGAAAAATCATTCCGAAGATTTTATTCCGTTTGGACTCCGTTTAATATTCCTTATCTACAATACTCAAAAACAAGGAAAAAACAGAAACTGGCACTAGGCTCTAGATTAATAGGTTAGCCCCAAAAATAATATAAAATAGCATATTAATGCATATAAAACATCCAAAACAGATAATATAATAGCATGGAACAATCAAAAATTATAGATACGTTGGAGACGTATCAGAATGATCCGATCTCTTCCTCAGGCCGCTCGGTCAGGAGACCTAGACACGAGACGAAGCATGTCCTTCACACTTGATATAATAAAGGTAGTTTTCGGAATTACGAAGATATAAGTGCACTTACAGAATATGCCCCCTTGTAATCTCTGGTTCTCTTCTTGGGCTTGAGGCAATTGAGTTTTGAAACTCTCAAGTTCTTCGGCTTGCCGCTGATTTTCCTCCTTAAGCCGGTTCTTTTCCTCAAGACTTCGAGTCAACACACGGTGACCAACCTCTTGCTGAGATTCGGCATACCTCTGAGATTGTCGGGCTGCATCCAAATCTTTCTGCAACTGCCCTATGGATTCAGCTGCTATAAAGTACTCTCTCATTAGTACGGGAATGTCGAATAAAACTCGGGAAATTGACGTACTCACCGTGCGCCTCGCGGGTGAACTTCTTCACTTGCCCAAGCTCGGCCTTCACGGTTTGTACCTGTGTTCGGCTCACCTCAAGTTCCTCGGCCAACTTCTCATTTCGCTGCCTTGAAGCCTACATTATACATAAAACAATATTCAGATCCTTAACTCGGCCGTTCCGACCAAATCAAGGCTCCAGGGCTACTGGATTAATATTTGCGTTCGGTCGTTAAAACCGATCACTCACCTCCAGGCTGGACGATAATAGTTTAGCGGCTCCCTCAAGCCCAGCTCGGGCAGCGCCGATGTATGCGTCCACCGAACTTAGGGCATTAAACTCTTGATCGGAAAACGCTTGGTGGCGCAGGGCTTCCTTTCGCCGCCGGTAATTCATTGCACTCTCTACCTCGGAGTTAGTAACCGAGACATCCCCGGAGTCTTCAGGGGGCTGATCCGTCACAGGGGCTTCCGCGTCAAGATTAGCCTGAACAGAAGACCTTGGTTCAATATGGTTGCCTGGCACCTCAGCGGCGTTCCCGGAAGAAGGTGGTTGTACTCGTCTCCTGAGTATTTCGACACGAGAATTCTATGAGTACTTATTGCAATCAAGACAGTGGCTGAAATAAACGGTTAAATAAAGTACCTCTTGGTTGAGTGCACGATCGAGGTGGTCCCCGCGGTGGCCTCACGAGGAGGATTCCCGCTGTTGCTCGGCACGGGCCCTGCTGCCGAAGTTCGACGCGTGGACTGACGACCCTTGGGGATCGGCACACTCGGGTTGGCAGGGTTCGCTCGCCCTTTACGGGAAGAGGCCTTCTTTTTACCAGTGGTGGAAGAAGGGAGTGGTCCGGGGTGATCGGCTAGAAGAGCCACCTTGGAGCCGTCAAGGCTCTCCTGGTAAAAGACCCCGTCCTCATATTCAATTGATAGCTCCAGATCGTCATGGAATCCGAGATCGTCGTCACGAGAATAACTCTCTGGTTGAGGCACCGGATAGTTAACTGTCTCGACCCAGCGCCTCCAATTCTGTTCGGACAGATTGAAAGTTTCGATCAGAAGGATTATACATAAATATCCGAACTCGGAAAACAAAGCCAAGGGCTTACCCATTCGATGGGGTTATGACTCGAATAGCCATCCTTGGCTGACAGTCGAGCGAAATCTTCTTTTTCCCCTTTGAAAAGATCGGCCAGTATGGCCACCATTGCCGCCTGATTGGCAGGATCCTGCTGTTGGGAACGGGTGGTGTCACTTGTTCCGTTGTAACACCACAGGGGGTGTATTCTCTGCTGGAGAGGTTGAACGCATCGGGCAATGACGGTTGCCATCACGTCAATGATGGTTAACTTACTGTGAACTAGTAGCCTCACTGGGCGGCTAGGCATTTTACTTCGGCACTTTCCTCTTGGGACGGACTCTTCGGTCGCCAGTTGAACCTTTTCTTGAAAGGAGTGTCGGAATATTCGGGCAGATCCCTCCGAGCTGGATCGAACAGGGGAACGTCCTCAATATAGAACCATTCCGAGGTCCATTCTTCGGACTCTTTCTTCGGAGTCCCCACGGGATACCCCGTCCCAGCTATACGCCATACTTCGGCTCCGCCCACTTCCCGAATCATCCCGCCCCGAGTACGGGGGACAAAGCAGAAGTACCTCCTCCATAAGCCAAAATGGGCCTCACAGCCCAAGAACATCTCCCAGAGGGCGACAAAGCCCGAAATGTGCAGGATGGATCCGGGAGTGAGATGATGGAGTTGGATCCCGTAAAATTCCAATAGTCCCCTCAGGAAAGGATGGATGGGGAATCCTAGCCCCCGTAGGAGGAAGGGCACGAAACATACCCGCTCTCCCTTGTGTGGAACAGGGAAATTCTCTGCGAAGGCTTCAACATCAGAAGAAGTTAATCCGGCGCGGGTAAACGCCAAATCCGAGGCGGGAAGATAGCACTGGGTCTCAAGGTTGCGCAGCTGGAGGAGAGATACTGAACAACTTGCCCAATCTCCGGGAAGGGGGCCGTGAGGACCCGAGGAGGAGCCAGGGATGCTTGCCATGTCTTCAAGTTTTTTTGTTTGGGGCTTTTCGATTGTGAGGAAGAGGAAGGGGTTGCCTAAGCCACGATCCAGCCTGCTTAAATGGGAAGTTCCTCCCCTTTGTTTGCAGGAAGGGCAGTCCTGTAAAAGGCTGTTGGGCCGCCCGTCTCCCGTTGGCACGCAGGGATCAAGGGGGCGGCGGAGTTAATGCTGTGGGCCCCGCGGCGTCTCGACGATCGAAGAGCTCACTAGTGACCGGATTATTGTTTACCGAACAGAGAGGAGGAGAAGAACTCGCCTCGCAAGCCGAAGACTTTGGGAGCATAGGACCGTCCGGACTACATACCTCGGCATTGGAGGCTAGTTCGGGGGCTACTGAGGGAGTCCGGGATTAAGGGGTCTTCGGACTACCGGCCTGTTCCCTGTGGGCCGGACTCGTGGGCCACTCGTTGGAGGAACGGACTGACCAAATACCCCGTGACCAAGGAGGAAACCTAAGGAGCCGTGGCGTGCCCTTCAAGCTAAAGATGGTAGAATAGGCATGTTTACTCCTTGGGCAAGCGGCCGACTATGTGTAACCCTAGGGACCCCTGGTGTCTATATAAACCAGAGGGTTTAGTTCGTAGAGGCTAGGTGAACTCATCTAGGGTTTAGCAACTTGATCTTGAGGTATATCGACTCTATAATCTTCATACACATCAATACAACCAAGCAGGACGTAGGGTTTTACCTCCATAGGAGGGCCCGAACCTGGGTAAACATCGTCTCCTTCGTCTCCTGTTACCCATCGATTCTATATCCACAGCTCGGGACCCCCTACCCGAGATACGCCGGTTTTGACACCGACACCGACGCGTAAGAGAGGTTGTCAATCTCTCCACGGTAAAAAGATAGATTGGATTGTATTAGATTGGATAAATAGATCGCAAAAGAACACAAAATAAAAGATGCAAATAAAAAGTGCAACAACGTATTTTTGGGTTTTTGGAATAATAGATCTGAAAACAAATGCGGAAAAAGATAGATCGGAAAGCAATATGTTAAAACAATAGACCCGGGGGCCGTAGATTTCACTAGTGGCTTCTCTCAAGAAAATAGCCCACGGTGCGTAAACAAATTACTATTGGGCAATTGATAGAATATCAAATAATCATGACGATATCCAAGGCAATTATCAATACATAGGCATCACATCCAAGATTAGTAGACCGAAATGATTCTGCATCTACTACTATTACTCCACACATCGACCGCTATCCAACATGCATCTAGTGTATTAAGTTCATGAAGAAACGGAGTAATGCAATAAGAACGATGACATGATGTAGACAAGATCTATTCATGTAGGAATAGACCCCATCTTATTATCCTTAATAGCAACGATACATGCGTGCCTCGCTGCCCCTTCTGTCACTGGGAGAGGACAGCGCAAGATCGAACCCATCACAATGCACCTCTTCCCATGGCAAGAAAAATCGATCTAGTTGGCCTAACTAAACCAAAGATTTGAAGAAGAAATACGAGGCTATAAATAATCATGCATATAAGAGATCAAAGAAGACTCAAATAATATTCATGGATAGAAACTGATCATGAACTCAAACTTCATCGGATCCCAACAAACACACCGCAAAAAGTCATTACATCAAATAGATCTCCAAGAGACCATTGTATTGAGAATCAAAAGAGAGAGAGAAAGCCATCTAGTTACTGCCTACGGACCCGTAGGTCTATGATCGACTACTCACGCATCATCGGAGAGGCACCAATGAGGATGATGAACCCCTCCGTGATGGTGTTAGATTGGATCTCGTGGTTCTGGAACTTGTGGCGGCTGGAATTGTGTTTTGTCGACTCTTCTAGGGTTTCTAGAATTTTGAAGGATTTATAGAGTTGACAGGCGGTGGAAAAGACCTCCATGGGTCCCACGATACATCACGGCGCGTCGGGGGCCTCTAGCGCGCCCTGGTGTATCGTGGGCCACACGGGCCTCCCCCCAGGTGCATCCTTGGCTCCCATGTTGTCTTCTGGTCCAAAAAAATCTCCAAAAAGTTTTGTGGCAATTGGACTCCGTTTGGTATTGATATTCTGCGAAGTAAAAAACAATTAAAAACAGCAACTGGCACTGGGCACTATGTCAATAGGTTAGTCCCCAAAAATGATATAAAGTTGCTATAAAATGATTATAAAACATCCAAGAATGATAATATAACAGCATGGAAGAATAAAAAATTATAGATACGTTGGAGATGTATCAACATCGCTTGACGATAGAGAATGAAAGTCCAGTCTTTGACGGATAACGGAGGACATGACCTTATTGAATGGCATGATGGCCTTGATCGAGGAACTTACGCTTGATCCAGTATTCATCCATATCCTTGCTCCCATGATCTTGAAGAGTGACGGCAAGAGTTGTCACTCTCCGGTAAAGCTCACGAGGGTCCTTATCTTGAATCATAACAAACTCATTAGCTTCATCAAGCACTACCTCAAAGTTGGACCGTTGAATGCTTGAGCTGCCCTTGTATAAAGAGACAATGTGTTCCCAACAATCCTTAGCACAAGTGAAGGGACACAAGTGAGCTAGATCTTCGGGAGGCACTTCAGCTTGAAGAATGAACAAGGTGGAGTGATTGAGTTGATTGTCGGCCTCTTCTCTTGGGGTGAGGTTGTTTGGATCATGCGGGTAGTATCCTTGCACAATGATTCTCCAAAGTTGAGTTGAGCTGTGATTCAAATGAGACTTGATACGAAAAATCCAATTAGCAAAATTATTCTTAACAAGTTTAGGAGGAGGACCAAGATTAACTATATGAGGTGGGTGCACCGGTCCTCCATAGACCACGGGAGGGGGTACCGAGGCAAAGGTACCCAATTTTCTTGAGGTAAATTGTTCTTGTCAGTGCTAGCCCCCTATTTACCGGAGTGGACATCTGATGTCGAGTTAATGGGATTAACCACTTGTGTCGGATTGGTAGAAAGTTTGAGACTATCAAGGAAATCTTTAAACATGGACTTGACCTCGGTCGTCATAGAAGATTTAAGTGAGGACATTGCCTCATTTAAATTTTCTCGGGAGACCGTGCTCAAGCCCCCGGCCTCGGGTGAATCCACAACCCGATCCCCGCCATTAACCATACTCTTCGGGTGGTAAAACCCTTAGTAAAGAGACGTAGCTCTGATATCAATTGAAAGGATCGATATGGTTGACTAGAGGGGGGTGAATAGGCAACTACCAGTTTTTAACTCTTCTTTAGCAAATTAGGTTTAGCAACAAATAGGTTGTCTAGATATGCAACTAGGTGAGTGATGTCTACTACGCAACCTTCTTCTTGTAGACTCGTGTTGGGCCTCCAAGTGCAGAGTTTTGTAGGACAGTAGCAAATTTCCCTCAAGTGGATGACCTAAGGTTTATCAATCCGTGGGAGGCGTAGGATGAAGATGGTCTCTCTCAAACAACCCTGCAACCAAATAACAAAGAGTCTCTTGTGTCCCCAACACACCCAATACAATGGTAAATTGTATAGGTGCACTAGTTCGGTGAAGAGATGGTGATACAAGTGTAATATGGATAGTAGATATAGATTTTTGTAATCTGAAAATATAAAAACAGCAAGGTAGCAAATAACAAAAGTGAGCAAAAACGGCATTGCAATGCTTGAAAACAAGGCCTAGGGTTCATACTTTCACTAGTGCAAGTTCTCTCAACAATACTGACATAGTTGAATCATATGTAAATCCCTCACGTGCGACAAAGAGTTCACTCCAAAGTCACAAATAGCGGAGAACAAACGAAGAAATTATTGTAGGGTACGAAACCACCTCAAAGTTATCTTTTCCGATCAATCGTATGAGCTATCCCTATAAGTGTCACGAACAGCACTAGAGTTCGTACTAAAATAACACCTTAAGATACACATCAACCAAAACCCTAATGTCACCTAGATACTCCAATGTCACCACGAGTACCCATGGGCTTGATTATACGATATGCATCACACAATTTCAGATTCATCATGTTCAATCCAACACAAAGAATTTCAAAGAGTGCCCCAAAGTTTCTACCGGAGAGTCAAGACGAAAATGTGTGCCAACCCCTATGCATAGATTCCCAAGGTCACGGAACCCGCAAGTTGATCACCAAAACATACATCAAGTGGATCAATAGAACATCCCATTGTCACCACGGATATCCCATCGCAAGACATACATCAAAGGTTCTCAAATCCTTTAAAGACTCAATCCGATAAGAAAACTTCAAAGGGAAAACTCAATTCATCACAAGAAGATAGAGAGGGGGAAACTCCATATGATTCATCTATATTAATAAAGCTCGCGGTACATCAAGATCGTGTCATCTCAAGAACACGAGAGAGAGAGATCAAACACATAGCTACTGGTACATACCCTCAGCCCCGAGGGTGAACTACTCCCTCCTCGTCATGGAGACCGCCGGGATGATGAAGATGGCCTCCGGTGATGGTTTCCCCCTCCGACAGGGTGTCGGAACGGGCTCCCGATTGGTTTTTCATGGCTACATAGGCTTACGGCGGCGAAACTCCCGATCTAGGTTTCTTTCTGGAGGTTTCTGTATTTATAAGAAATTTGGGCGTCGGAAACAAGTCAAGGGGGGCCACGAGGCGTCCACGAGCCAGGGGGCGCGCCCTAGGGGGCGGCGCCCCCTAGGCTTGTGGTGGCCTCGTGGCTCTTCTGGCCCAACTCCGATGCCCTGTGGGCTTCTTCTGGTCCATAAAAAATCATTGTAAGTTTTTATTCCGTTTGGACTCCGTTTGATATTCCTTTTCTGTAAAACTTAAAAACAAGGAAAAAACAGAAACTGGCACTGGGCTCTAGGTTAGTAGGTTAGTCCCAAAAACAATATAAAATAGCATATACATGCATATAAAACATCCAAGATGGATAATATAATAGCATGGAACAATCAAAAATTATAGATACGTTGGAGACGTATCAAGCATCCCCAAGCTTAATTCCTGCTCGTCCTCGAGTAGGTAAATGATAAAAACAGAATTTTTGATGTGGAATGCTACCTAACATATTTATCAATGCAATCTTCTTTATTGTGGCAAGAATGTTCAGATCCATAAGATTCAAAACAAGAGTTTAATATTGACTTAAAAACAATATTACTTCAAGCATACTAATAAAGCAATCTTGTCTTCTCAAAATAACATGGCCAAAGAATGTTATCCCTACAAAATCATATAGTCTGGCTATGCTCCATCTTCATCACACAAAGTATTAAATCATGCACAACCCCGGTTTTAGCCAAGCAATTGTTTCATACTTTAGTATTCTCAAACTTTTTCAACTTTCACGCAATACATGAGCGTGAGCCATGGACATAGCACTATAGGTGGAATAGAATATGGTGGTTGTGGAGAAGACAAAAAGAAGGAGATAGTCTCACACCAACTAGGCGTATCAACGGGCTATGGAGATGCCCATCAATAGATATCAATGTGAGTGAGTAGGGATTGCCATGCAACGGATGCACTAGAGCTATAAGTGTATGAAAGCCCAAAAAGAAACTAAGTGGGTGTGCATCCAACTTGCTTGCTCACGAAGACCTAGGGCAATTTTGAGGAAGCCCATCATTGGAATATACAAGCCAAGCTCTATAATGAAAAATTCCCACTAGTATATGAAAGTGACAATATAGGAGACTCTCTATCATGAAGATCATGGTGCTACTTTGAAGCACAAGTGTGGAAAAAGGATAGTAGCATTGCCCCTTCTCTCTTTTCTCTCATTTTTTTTCATTTTTTTATTTGGGCTTCATTGGCCTCTTTTATTATTTTTAAAGTCTGGAGTCTCATCCCAACTTGTGAGGGAATCATAGCTTCCGTCATCCTTTCCTCACATGGGACAATGCTCTAATAATGATGATCATCACACTTTTATTTACTTACAACTCAAGAATTACAACTCGATACTTAGAACAAAATATGATTCTATATGAATGCCTCCAGCGGTGTACCGGGATGTGCAATGACTCAAGAGTGACATGTATAGAAAATATGAACGGTGGCTTTGCCACAAATACGATGTCAACTACATGATCATGCAAAGCAATATGACAATGATGATGCGTGTCATAAACGGAACGGTGGATGTTGCATGGCAATATATCTCGGAATGGCTATGGAAATGCCATAATAGGTAGGTATGGTGGCTGTTTTGAGGAAGGTATATGGTGGGTTTAATGCACCGGTGAAAGTTGCGTGGTACTAGAGAGGCTAGCAAGGGTGGAAGGGTGAGAGTGCGTATAATCCATGGACTCAACATTAGTCATAAAGAACTCACATACTTATTGCAAAAGTCTATTAGTCATCAAAACATAGTACTAGACGCATGCCCCTAGGGGAAGGGTTGGTAGGAGTTAACCATCGCGCGATCCCGACCTCCACACAAAGGAGGGCAATCAATAAATAAATCATGCTCCGACTTCGTCACATAACGGTTCACCATACGTGCATGCTACGGGAATCACAACCTTTAACACAAGTATTTCTACCAATCCACAATTACTCACTAGCATGTCTCTAATATTACCATCTTTATATCTCAAAACAATCATAAGGAATCAAACTTCTCATAGTATTCAATGCACTTTATATGAAAGTTTTTATTATATCCCTCTTGGATGCCCATTATATTAGGACTAAATTCATAACCTAAGCAAATTACCATTCTGTTTAGAGACTCTCAAAATAATATAAGTGAAGCATGAGAGTTCAACAATTTCTATAAAATAAAACCACCGCCGTGCTCTAAAAAGATATAAGTGAAGTACTAGAGCAAACTGACAAACTACTCCAAAAAGATATAAGTGAAGATCAATGAGTAGCCAACAATTAAATAACTATGTGAAGACTCTCTCATCTAAGAATTTCAGATCTTAAGTACTTTATTCAAACAGCAAAACAAAATAAAATGACATTCCAAGGATAGCACATATCATGTGAAGAAGCAAAAACTTAGGTTCAACCGATACTAACCGATAATTGTTGAAGAAGAAAGGTGGGATGCCAACCGGGGCATCCCCAAGCTTAGAAGCTTGAGACTTCTTGAAATATTAATTAGGGATGACTTGGGCATCCCCAAGCTTGAGCTCTTGTATCTCCTTAATTCCTCTCATATCATGGTTTCACCTATTCTCAAAAACTTCATCCACACAAAACTCGAAAAGAACTCGTGAGATAGGTTAGTACACATAAGAATAAATCAACACTTCATGTACTGCAAAGACAAGTTGCACAATAATTTTCAAACATCATCTACTGTTTACTATTATTTCCACAATTTATATCTACCAATATAGGCTATGGAAACTATAGGATAAGTAGATAACAAAACTATGATAGCAATCTGTCCAAACAGAACAGTCTGTAGCAATTTATGAAAACAGTGTACTTCTGTAACTCAAAAAATTATGAAAATTTAGGACATGATAAATAATTTATATGAAAACACTGTGTAAAAATTTCAGAAACTTTCCACATTCCAGTAAAATATGAAAATTCAAACACTACAGAAAAAGTTTCTGTTTTTACACAGCACACATCAAAACATGCAATGCAAGCATCCTAAGACAATTCTTGGAACTTCTCATTGAAAAACAAGATTATAAATAACACCTAACAGAGAAAAACAAAATAAAATGACGCTCCAAGCAAAACTCATATTATGTGACGAATAAAAATATAGCTCCAAGTAAGATATACCGATAGTGTTGAAGACGAAAGAGGGGATGCCTTCCGGGGCATCCCCAAGCTTAGGCGCTTGAGTATTCCTTGGATATTACCTTGGGCGTGCCTTGGGAATCCCCAATATTAGGTTATTGTCACTCCTTATTCTCCTCATATCGGTGTCTCACCCAAAACTTGAAAACTTCAATCACACAAAACTTAACGGAACTTCGTGAGATGGGTTAGTATAATAAAGATAGATCATTCACTTAGGTACTGTCAAGACAAGATTCAGAATTGTTCCCACATGATACCTACTGTATTCTAACATTACCATAATTTATACCACTAAATATAAGCTATGGAAACACTAAAACAAGCAAACTATGCATGCAAAACAGAATCTGTCAAAAACAGAACAGTCTGTGAAGATCTGTAGTGTAACTATACGTCCCTGTATCTAAAACTTCTGACAAATTAGGACAACCTGAAGAATTTGTATATCAAGACTGTATAAAAATTTCAGATCATTATCACGCTCCAGTAAAAAATGAAAATTCTTGTACTGGAGTCAAAAGTTTCTGTTTTGGTTCAGCATCAATTCTACTCATCTTGTGAGTCATCCCAAAGGCTTTACTTGGTACTTTATTGAAATAAAAGGCACAAAACATGATTACTACAGTAGCTTAATCATGTGAACACACAAAAACATAAATTAAAAGTGTTGGGTTGTCTCCCAACAAGCGCTTTTCTTGAATGCCTTTTAGCTAGGCATGATGATTTCAATGATGCTCACATAGCAATAATAATTGAAACATGCAAAAGAGCATCATGAATCTCATGACAAGCACATTTAAGTCTAACCCACTTCCTATGCATAGGTATTTTGTGAGCAAACAATTTATGGGAGCAAGAATCAACTAGCATAGGAAGGCAAAACAAGCATAACTTCAAAACTTTGAACACATAGAGAGGAAACTTGATATTATTGCAATTCCTACAAGCATATGTTCCTCCCTCATAATAATTTTCAGTAGCATCATGAAGGAATTTCACAACATAACTATCACATAAAGCATTATCTTCATGATCCACAATCATAGAAAATTTGTCACTCTCCACATAAGCAATTTTCTTCTCATTCATAATAGTGGGAGCAAACTCAACAAAATAACTATCATGAGATACTTGATTGACATAACCACTTTGAATATTAAAATCATGATGACAAGTTTCATGGTTACTATCACTCTTTATAGCATACATGTCATCATCATAATCATCATAGATAGCAGGCATGTCATTATCATAACAAATTTGCTCATCAAAACTTGGGGGACTAAAAATATCATCTTCATCAAACATAGCATCCCCAAGCTTGTGGCTTTGCATATCATTAGCATCATGGATATTCAGAGAATTCATACTAGCAATATTGCAATCATGCTCATCATTAAAGGAATTCTCATTAAGTATTTTCATAAATTCTTCCTCTACCAATTGAGCACAATTTTCCAAACCATCATTTTCATGAAAGACATTAAAAAGACGAACCAATTGATGAAACCTAAACTCCATTTTTTTGTAGTTTTCTTTTATAAAACCAAACTAGTGAAAAACAAGAAACTAAAATATTTAATTGCAAGATCTAAAGATATACCTCCAAGCACTCACCTCCCCAGCAACGGCGCCAGAAAAGAGCTTGATGTCTACTACGCAACCTTCTTCTTGTAGACTCGTGTTGGGCCTCCAAGCGCAGAGTTTTGTAGGACAGTAGCAAATTTCCCTCAAGTGGATGACCTAAGGTTTATCAATCCGTGGGAGGCGTAGGATGAAGATGGTCTCTCTCAAACAACCCTGCAACCAAATAACAAAGAGTCTCTTGTGTCCCCAACACACCCAATACAATGGTAAATTGTATAGGTGCACTAGTTCGGCGAAGAGATGGTGATACAAGTGTAATATGGATAGTAGATATAGATTTTTGTAATCTGAAAATATAAAAACAGCAAGGTAGCAAATAACAAAAGTGAGCAAAAACGGTATTGCAATGCTTGAAAACAAGGCCTAGGGTTCATACTTTCACTAGTGCAAGTTCTCTCAACAATACTGACATAGTTGAATCATATGTAAATCCCTCACGTGCGACAAAGTAAAGGTAAGATGGATAATATAATAGCATGGAACAATCAAAAATTATAGATACGTTGGAGACGTATCAGTGAGCAACCTATATGATGCTAACACCAATAACAACACAAGCAAGCAAAGGATACAATATAAGTAAAGCTTGCACAAAGTAAAGGTAAGAAGTAACCACAAGTGGAACCGATGGAGACGAGGATGTGTTACCGAACTTCCTTCCCTTTGAGGCCACCGTATTCTCCCCAAGATGCCACTAAGGCCACCGTATTCTCCTCATGCTCTCACACAATGCGAGATGCCATGATTCCACTAGTGGTTCTCTTGAAGGCGGCAACCGGACCTTAACAAACAAGGTTGGGGTAATCTCCACAACTTAATTGGAGGCTCCCAAGACCACCATGAAGCTTCACCATAATGGAATATGGCTTCGAGGTGACCTCTTCCGTCTAGGGTGCTCAAACACCCAAGAGTAACAAGATCCGCAAGGGATTAGTGGGGGGAATCAAATTTCTCTTGGTGGAAGTGTAGATCGGGCCCCTCACAACCAAACCCTAGAGTTTCAACAAGTTTCGTTGGCTAGGGAGAGAGATCGGGCAAAAATCAGCTTGGGGGGCAACAATGGAGCTTTTGAGAGGATAAGAGGTGAGTCTCTTTGGGGAAGAAGACCCCCTTAAATAGTGGGGAGGGAAGCTGCCCGTTACCAGCCCACCAGCTGCACATCAGCGGTAGTACCGCTCCAGGGAGCGGTACTTCCGCCTGCACGGAAGACCTGCCCGTTGGCCATAGCTGACTTAGCCAGGGAGGCGGTAGTGCCGCCGGAGCGATACTACCGCTCCTGCCAGATCCAAGCAGTAGTAGGGGGCGGCGGTAGTACCGCTTGTTACTACCGCCCCTACTACCGCTCTAGTGGTGCGGCACCTCAGACACCAGACGCAAGGGTGTCTGGTGCACCGCGAATGGTGGCCGAGCCAGCACAGCAGCAGTAGTACAGGGCAGTGGTAATACCGCTTGGTATTATCGCCCCTACTACCGCTCTAATGGCGTGGGTCGACAAACACTAGAAGGGAGGGTGTCTGGTGCCCCGCACCGGGTGCCAGGGCCACCCAGCGGTACTATCGCTCTGGACAGCGGTACTACCGCTCTGGCAACTTAGAGGCAGCCAAGGGCACAGGGCAGAGCTCCATATTGCCGAGAAAGGACGGGGTGCAAATGTGTATGTGTTGATTCCACCCAACCTTTCCAAATGCGGACCCCCTCTTGATAGTACGAATTTTCCTACGACTCAGGTCCACCAACGCTAAATCGTCAGAAAATAACCTCTTCTCTTTTATCCACCGAAGGGGAAAATAACCGTCTCATGACACCTGATAATCTCTGAAAGCTTAGTGCACACGGTTAGTCCACAAATGCATTGTCATCAATCATCAAAACCATTAGGCTAGAAATATGCCCTTACAACCGGCATGTTTGGATTAACATACTTCAAGTTATTTGCCGATGAATAAAAAGTTGAAACACTTTGTGGCAGACTATTGGAAGTTCCTACTTGGGGTGTTTTAGCTTGATTAACCAAGCTCATCATGTTGTTCATCGGCATATAGATTTGTGGGGTTGCCGATGCATGGGAGTTGGGATACATATGTTGCATGTTGCTTAAATTATATGAAGTTGAAGTAAGAAGATTATTCTGAATCGGCTGTTGCACATAATTGGACGCATGATTCATAAAACTAGGGCTAGCCGATACATTATGCTCATTAAGTGATCTAGCAACAACATATGCATTATTTGCATCTACATAAGTGAATTGGGTATTCATATTACCTTTGTAGATTGCAAACCCTAGATGACGACCTCTTCGTAGCAAGAACAGGGTGGAGACCGTTCAAAGCTTCGTCCCCAGCAGAGTCGCTAAAAAGTGTGTTCGCACACGAACACATCACCATGTACCCTTGACATCGGGGGTGATGCACCGCAGCTCATGTCAAAGGAGACCCGTCCGGAAGCGCGGCACACAAGCAATCCGGCGGGTGCTTTTGTAGACCCGAAACCCCACACTCCCGGGAGGGACCCCGTCAGGGCGCGTGGCGGGTATGTGCTACCCTATGTCAACCTGATCGCCCCTATGGCCTCGTGTATCGCCGTCCTACAAGTAGAAGAACGAACGAAGAACGAGGAAGAAGAAGAACAAAGGAGAAGGTGAAAGTAAAGGTAAAAGATGATAGACTGATTTGCCGATTGTGTGTTGTTCAATTTTCTGTCACCTCTGATCTATTTATGAGGCGGCTGGACTTCCCGTATAATAAAAAGACTCCAAATCCCGTCCAAATCTTTCCAAAATTAACCGAATTTGGATTTAGGTAAGTCTAAGACAATAGTTCGGTTTTTGGGTCTCACAGGCCGCAAACGACCTCGGATGAAGATGAGCCCAAAAGTAAATTTAACCGTTTCGACAAGGCGAACAACTTTCATGTTGAACTTCTTCGATTCAAGGCCAGTATTCCAGGCCAAAACACTTGCGCAAAACAAGCAATCGGTGACACTACCTATTAGACATGTGTCTGATTGGGTGCACCACTTTTTGCCTCGTGGTAGGGCCGCACTTCGATGGCTTTAACGTTTGCATACGACCTCAGATGAAGACGAGTTTTATATCAAAATCGATCATTTCGACGAGATAAAGACAATCCGTGTAAAACATTTTCTCATATGAATCAGTATTGGAGACGTAATCGGCCGAACAGTACTCTAAATATGAAATCCTAGTACTTTGAGCACAGTTTCGGCCTTCGAGATAAGATTAGATGGTGATGGCCCAAACTTCAAAGGTGTTCATGTCAACACTATGGAACTTTTTCATGTAGAGCACTTTTTCACTAGAAGCTATCTTAATAATGTTTTCTTCCATGTCAAAATCTGGTGTCAACACACTGCAAAGTAAAAGTGCATATTTTTTCCTAGTGACATCTCTACGCTGTGAAGTAAATATCGATGAGAAAAGTTCACCGGAGGTCTTTATATTTTCTAAGTTGTGTTCCATGAATTTCTAAAGAAAGGTTTTAGTAAGGAACTCAAAGCTGAACACTTCAAATTTTGTCAATTCAGGCACCAAATCGACATAAAAATGCATCGTGAAGATATACTTTATATGTTATCTTTGTTCACAATCTTTCTCTTACATCTCCTAACACAAATGGAATTTGCAGTCAAAACTCCATGGATATATTATTAGTGAGGCTGCAAGCTGTTATTTGGCCAAAAACAACCATAGGGCATTGTATCTGAAATTTTCGATGTCCACACAAACTTGATTAATTGGTGATAATTATTCACATTTCTTGCACCCTCTCATCTCCACTTTATGCGAAAAGAAACCAAATTTACCCAAAATCCTCACCTAATCTTGGTTTGGCATTTATCCTCACATATGTATATCTGCAACATATTTGGGCATCGTAGCAGCCCGCGTGTCGTATTTATCTTTGATGCACGAAGGACGACATGTGTCATTGCTACTGCCAGCGCAGATGTTTGGCACTGCCACACAGGCAGGGTGCGCAGGGGTGTGTGCCACACGTACTGCCGCCCGCTCTGACTGTTCAATCAGTAAGTATCTAGAATTGTCAGATTACATGGTAGGAGGAGGACAATAGGAAGCATGGATGAACCCATGCATCATGCAAAAGATTACTAATACATGTTCTTTAGTGTGTTTTCTTCTCGTGCTTGTAGGCGAAAAATGAGAGGTTCGCCAACTGATAAATGTTCATTTGTTGTGATCTTGCAATGTCAACGTCCGGAACTTAGTTTAGTTAGTTTACTTTAGTTTAGTTTAGGTTAATTTTGTGTAGTTTTGATGCTTACTATATCGAACTAATTAACTTTTGTGAAGTTTGCAACTAATATATCAAACTACTCCAAATTTGATGTTTGAAATATTTGAAATGAATAAGTTTATAAAATGGGAAACGCATTAAATTGCCCGGATGATATTCTCGATGTATAAACCGTCCCCGCTCGCCTGCCTCGTGTCCCCTATGGGTCCCGTACACCGCTCCCCCTCGCAGCGTTATCTTTATGCGAAAAGATCGTCCGCACATTTTGTTTTCTCCTAGAAGCCTTCTTCATCGTGCAAATTCATTTTGTGTTTCTCACCATCGCCACACACCAATGCCGCCACATCTCCCCAACACTGTTGCAACAAGCTCCACGAACAAAATGTGCATGTTGGGGCCTCACCTCCCCTGCTTTGTCCCAGGCAGTTGACACGAGCTCGTTTCACACCACTGCAACCTCCATGCTTATGTAGCATCCCCTTTGCTGCAACTTGGAGTGGCAGCACCAACCGTTGTCATCATCATTGCACACCCTCCCGCTAGAGCAACCAACATGCTGCTGTACGGGAATGGCGGCGTATGTTTGCAAAGCAGCATCCATGCTGGCATCGGAGAACACTACGACGACGAGGCACGAAAACATTTGTGATGCTATGGCATAGCTACAAAGCAACGTCTGTGGAGGCACTAGTGCTGCAGGAGCAGCGGCGATGCATAATCAATGGGAGCGCCAGAGCTGCAAAGCAGCATCCATGGATGCATTGGCGTTGCTGAAGCGACAACGATGCAACATCAATGGGGGCAACACAACTGCAAAGAAGCATCCGTGGATGCATTGGTACCGCGAGAGTGGCAGGGATGTAGCATCCATGGGATCAGTGCAGCTATAAAGAGGCATCCATGGATGCATTGGTGTTGTGGAAGCGGCGGCGATGCATTATCAATGGGGGCGGCGCAGCTGCAAATAAGCATCCATGAAGGCAACGATGCTGGGGCGGTGGCCGGTGTCACCCTCTATCTTCTTGTTACATCAATGGTGCTGCATGGCGAGGGATGCAACAGAAGGTGGCCAGCATCACGTTCATCGGGGGGTGCCACTATTGCGAGATCGCCAGTGAGGGGCGATGCAACGGTAGGGGCGGCGTTGCCGTAGACGCAGTCAACATCATCTGTGCTGAACAAGGTCACATGCTATCATGTTGTTGTACGCTTTGGGACTGGTGGATGTGAGGCGAGGGATACATGTTGTGTTGCTTTGATCGAACATTTACCTAGACCTGATCAGACGACTGACCAGTCGGCTGATCTTTCCCTAAGATGTGTCGCCTGACACCTAGTAGACGCTTTAGACAATAGTCTTGGATGGTCCGCACCTGCGGGTGCTGCTCTGCATCACTTTTAGCAAGCGCTAGCGCACAGGTCGCTCGCGCGCCACCCTCAGATGGTCTTGGCCCGTCAGTGTAAACAAGTGACAATTAACATTGGTATTTTTTTCTTCTTCTCTCTAAAAGTTCTTTTTACGTTTGAAAATTCAAATTCTAAACATTTTTTTGGAAAAGTGCACATTTTTTTAATATTCCAAATATTTTTGAATATTTTTTGAAAACGCGAACAAATTTGAAAACAGGAACTTCTTTTAAACCCCCAAACGATAAACATGGTGAATTTGAAATTTTGTTTGCAAATTCGAAAATCTAAACAATTTTTCAAAAAGTGAATTTTTTTTCAAATACGAAACATTTTTGCAAAATACACACTAAACAAATATTTAATATATGATGAACATTTTATTTGTATATAATGGACCTTTTCAATATATGGTGAACAGTTTTATGAAATACACACTGAACAATTATTCAACATATGATGAACATTTTATTTGTACACAATGAACATTTTTAATATGCAGTGAACATTTTACAGTTACACACTAAACATATGGTTATAGACGGTGATTTTTTTTCCAAATCACGAACAATTGTTGACATCCCAAGAAATTTTTGAGTTAAAGGTTTTTGAATTTTGTAACCATTTCTTGCAATTGTGAACAAAATTTTAAATTGCAAACATTTTTTGATAAACCAGAAACAAAATTTAAAAACCTATAATGAAAACGCCAACTTTTTCCTAAATTTTGAATATTTTTTGTAATTTGAGGAATAAAAAAATAAAAATGATAAGAAAAGGGAAAAAGAAAATGAAAAGAAAACAAAAAACAGTAAAAAATGATTTTAATACATTGTCATGAATAAAAAGCAAAAAAAAAAGAAGAAATAAAAAAAGAACAAGAAAAAATAGAAAGCATGTTTGAAGAACCAGAAAACAGGGGAAAATACCATGTGGAAGCTTCCCAAAACCGTTGGTGATGCTCCAGTCACTGGTCTGGCTCACTCGATGTGCACTTAGGCGACTGACGCTGTAACGCTCACAAAGAGCGACATATATCATTTGCGGGCGCGCGCGCAGTTATCCGCAAACGCATCCGCATTGGTGCGTCTATGTCTTGCCTGGCGCAAGGTGAAAACAACCCTCGCTTATTCGCCAAAGGAAAAGGAAACAACCTTCACCGTGTTCATGGGCCAGTTGGGCCGTAAGGAGTATATAACAGACGCACTTGACGAAATATTCTGCAAACAATCATAAGTTGTAGTGGCTCGAGCTGTTTGAATTGAACAATGCAGTGTAGGTTTAAATCCTGATCTGTACATATTTTGTTCTTTTTGTTTTTAAATGTATACTTCCAAAATGTTCGAAAAATATATATTAAAAAATGTTTTATGTAAAGCATTTGAATTTTTTTAATCAATATATTAAAATTTTAAATATGTATGGAAAAAGTTTCTAATGTATATGAAAAATGTATACAAAAAATAAGCAATGTGTACTGAAAAAGCTGGTCGAGTATTTGAAAATGGTAATCAAGGATTTAGAAAAGGTTAGTCAAGCATTTAAAAATGTTAAATATGTATCGAAAAATGTATATATTACAAAAAACACTTTACGTAAAATATTTGAAAGAATGTTAAGCATATGAAAAGGTTAAATGCGTCTAAAAAATATTTAATATGTATACCAAAAATGTAAAATCTGTATCAAAACAGTTGATCTTGTATTTAAAATATGTTAATAGAACATGTCAAAAATGTTAAATGTAAAAAAAA
This sequence comes from Elymus sibiricus, assembly GCA_039707655.1. Classification (NCBI taxonomy): domain Eukaryota; kingdom Viridiplantae; phylum Streptophyta; class Magnoliopsida; order Poales; family Poaceae; genus Elymus; species Elymus sibiricus. The sequence goes on from CM077669.1 coordinate 155,688,854, forward strand.
TGTTTGCCATGTATACAAAAATAATAGAAATGTGTATGAAAAAATGTTGACCACGTATCTAAAAATTATTAAACATGTATAAAAATATTGTTCATTTATTAATAAATTTTTAAACATGTATAGAAATTTTTTTATCAGGTGTGGAACATTTTTAAATCGCAACAAAACATTGTTTCACACGCCATGTATATAAAAATGTTTCCTAAGACCGTCCGATGTGATTCTTGTGGCTGGTATGGACACGTGGTGACATCCTATCACAAAGCTAAGCAGGAGAAGAGATGGAAATGGGTCCCAAAATGCAGGCGAGGTTCCAAGTTTACCCTGGACGCTCCAAATTCTGACTCCGTTTCTCCTCCTAATGCCCTGCTCGTGACCAAACCCACCCTGCCTCCTCCGCCGGCACCTCGAAACACCCCAGCCATGGCGAACTACCCGCTCAATGTTGTCCGCTTCCTCCCGCAAGGGATGTCCATCGAGCCCGGGCCACCTGATCGTGTCGCCCGTGGTGGGATGGTGGTGTCCCCAATCCGACCGCTCAACCACAGCTTCCTCGCCATTGCTGAGGCGAGCCGATTCGTCCATGTTCATCTTCGCTAAGCTCTCCGGGACAACATCGAAGGTATCTTGCATGAAGCTCAGCTCTTCACTACTGAGGTTAGTGACCACCCGTTTGGCATTGGAATTTTTGGATTCGTGGACTCTTTTATCAAAGATTCGGCTGCGGGCACCACCTTTGAAATAGATGAGGATGAACTGGTGATTTCTTTTGTTCCTCACAATGCATCCATAAATATGAGACAGACTACTTACGGCTCAAAACTTTGGTTGCTATATTTTGGCTTCCCATATGATTATCAGATTGATCATTACATCAACAAGTTTGTAGGTGGTTTTGGTGAAGTGGTCTCCTAGTATAACCCACGTCAAGATCGTAGGTATGTTATGCTTAAGTTCAGAGTGATTCACATGACACTCATCCCCAAGAGCTTTGTTGTCCGTCAGCTTGGAGGTCCGCGGGAGTGCTGGACAATTCAGGTAACTATTTTGCGCAGCAGTGATTGGCATGTGCACCTCCCGGAGGTCCCCCTAGCTGGAGAAGAACATCCGCCTCCCGATGGCAATCCTCACCCCATGTATGGTCCTGAGCTCACGGCAGAACAAATTTATCAGCAACAAGTGCATAACTGGTTCGCACAAAATGGAGCTCCGAATGTTGTTCATGCTACCGCTGCTGACAATGAGGAGAACCTGGTTGATGTTGAAATTGACGAAGCACCGCCTAATGATGGCTGGGGGGCTTGGCCTGCCCCCCGGCTCCTCCAACTCCTCTGTTACCCCTGCTCTTGTTAACTTTCAAGCTTGGTTGATTGCTAATGGATTGCAAGTTCACGATGGTATCGAGCAGTCTGACAACACTATTGATAGCCCTGGGGATGCTTGGAATGATTCGATCACGGTGGTTAACAGCTCAAGCTCTGAAAATTCCCACAGTGATCTGGCTATGGTGAGTCTGTCTGCTTCTAATGAACCTCAGAACCACCATACCACTGATGCCCAGCTCGGTCTTGTTCTCAGTGAATCTGCATAATAATGGGATCTCATTCAGTATGTCTGATCAGGGAGAGATCATCTCCTCTATCCTGATCAATGAGCTAATTCTTGCAAGATAGCTCAGAACTATTTTGGCAAGTGCTCTCCGTGCTATTTTAGCAACTTATGGGCCCTGGAATTGCAGATATGGTTTGTTCTCTGACTGCTTTCAGGTTGATGTGGAAGTTACTCAGGGACCCTCTGGTTTGATCTTCAACACTTGTCTGCCCTCCCCGGATGATATAATATTGAGGCCTTCTGGTGTGATCATTGAGGAGCTCTCTGGAGAGGCAGATGGTCTTTCCGAGGCTGATACTTTGCCTCCCGCACTGCCCAATCTTGTAACTGAGACGACGGTTGTGCCATCTACCCAGTTCTCTGAGACTGTCATTGCTATTGATCACGGCAATCAAACAGCTCCAGCTGGCCCAATAATCGCAGTCAACTCCCAGTCATTCACTACAGATTCTGAGCTCCCTGTCTTGGGCCGCCGTGGAAAAATGAAAGCCCCCTGGATACTGTAAACCTGCGTCGTAGTGCGAGGGACAACAAATATGACGGTTTCAGAATTCCATAACCCTATGACAACCGCACATACAAGTCCAAGGTTAAGCATCGTGTTGTGCCCTCGGTTCTGCAAACAACCCAGATTGTTGATGCCCCCACTCTCGCCGTTGTGGACCCTGAGGTGGCTGCCCCGCCTCCTACCCCCATTCCGATTATCCAGGCAGTGGGTACATGATACTTGTGATCTGCGTTGGGTTTTCCGTGAAGAGGAACGGGTAATTGCATCACAAAGTGGGTAAGTATTTCCCTCAGTTATGGAACCAAGGTTTATCGAACCAATAGGAATATCAATCCTCAACCGTCTTCAGCGGCTGCACACAATTGAACAAACGACTTGCACCCAACACGGGCAAGAGGGTTGTCAATCCCCATGATCTCATTATTTGCAAGCAAATGAGTTGTGTAGATAATTGTTGATAAATATAAATTGCAAAATAAATAAAAAGTAAATAAAGGCAGCGAGGTAATTGTAGCGTTTGTAAATATATAAGTGAATAGACCCGGGGGACCATAGTGTTCCCTAGCGGCATCTCTCATGTAGGCAGCATACGGTGGGTAACAAATTACTGTTGGGCAATTGATAGAAAAGAGGATAGTTATGCGATTTTCACAGCAATGATCATGTGTATATAGGCATCACGTCCATAAACAAATAGGCTGACTCCTGCCTTCACCTATTACTATTACTCCACTCATAGACCGCTATCCAGCATGCATCGAGAGTATTAAGTAAAACAGAGTAATGCTTGGAGAACGATGACATGGTGTAGACAAAGTAAACTCAATCAATATGAATAAACCCCATCGTTTTATCCTTAGTAGCAATAACACAAAGACGCATCTTGTCCCCTACTTTGTCACTGGGATATAGAAACTCGCCAGGTTGAACCTACCACAACGCACTACTCCCACCGATGAAATATCAATCTACTTGGCCAAAGCACATCAATAGATCGGAGAGCATTATGAAGCTATAATAATCATGCAATTAAGAGATAATATATATCAGAGGTATCTCAAATACTTTTCATGAATAATCTGAACATAAACCCACAATTCATCGGATCCCAACAAACACACCGCACAATAGGATTACATCGGATAGATCAAAGCGAAGGTGTGATGACCATTGTATTAAAGATCATAAGATAGATATATTACCATCTAGGTACTAGCTATGGACCCGTAGGTCTGTGGTGAACTACTCACACATCATCATGAGGGCATCAAGGTTGATGAAGAGGCCCTCCGTGATCGATCCCCCCTCCGGCAGGGTGCCGGAACGGAGCTCTAGATGGCCTCGCAATGGAACAGAGACTTGCGGCGGCGGAAAAAGGGTTTCGGGACTGCCTTTATGGTTTTTGCGATATTAGAGAATTTATAGGCCTGAGAGGGACATCAGAAGAGCCACAAGGGGGCCACGACATATCAGGGCGCCCTCCAAGGCGCGCCCTGATGTGTGGTGGGCCCCTCGTGTGCCTCCCGACCTCCTTCCAAAGCTTCTAGGTCTTCTTTTGGTCCAGAAAAAATCATCAAAAAGATTCGTGGCAATTGGACTTGGTTTGGTACTGTAAACCTGAAAAGTCAAAAACATACAGAAAATAGCAAGTGGCACTGGGCACTGGGTCAATAGGTCGTTAGTGCTCAAAAATATTATAAATTGGTAAATAAAGACCCAAAAAGTATCCTACAATGATAATATATCAGCATGGAACAATCAAAAATTATAGATACTTTGGAGAGGTATCAAGCATCCCCAAGCTTAAGTCCTGCCCGTCCTCGAGTAGGTAAATGATAAAAACAGAATTTTTTATGTGACATGCTATCCATTATGTAATCTTATGCATGTATGCTCATTGAGAAAAGATGAATCAACAAATATTAACATAGCAATACTAAAGTGTAAGAAACAGAATTATCAATCCTAAAAGTTTACGATCCTTAAGAAATGTTTACCCCCCCCCATTCATCTTATTATATTAGCAAGGCATGGCTCCATCTTCACCACATTAATACAAATGTCAAGCACCACGGTGTCCAAGTCAGGCAATTGGATCGTACCTTTTCAATATGCATCAACTTTTTATTCTTCACGCAATACATGAGCGTGAGCCATTGGACATAGCATTTAGGTGTAATATAATATGGTGGTAGATATCAAAGGGGTTAAAAGGTGGAGAATATAGTCTCACATCAACTAGGCGTACCAAAAGATAGTAGCAAAGTTTGTAATAATGAATAGGTAATTCCCACTAGCATATGAAAGTGACATATCATGAGACTCTCTACATGAGGAACATGGTGCCACTTTGAGGCACAAGTGTGGTAAAAGATAGTAGCAAAGTCCCTTCTCTCATTTTTCTCTCATTTTTTTAAATGGGTGGTGGGCTCATTTGGCCTCCCCCATCTTTATTTTTTCGTCCGGAGTCTCATCTCGACTTATGGGAGAATCATCATCTCCATCATTCTTTCCTCACTGGGACAATGCTCTAATAATGACGATCATCACACTTTTATTTACTTACAACTCAATATGGAGAACTGATATGAAGATATGACTTTGTATTAATGCCTCTGGCAGTGTACCAGGATGCGCAATGATCTAGCGTGACATGTATCAAAAATATGATGAACGGTGGCTTTGCCACAAATACTATGTCAGCTCTATATGATCATGCAAAGCAATATGAAGATGAACAAACTAGTCATGTAAAGTGGCGATGGAATTTGCATGACAATATATGTCGGAATGGCTATGAAAATGCCATGATAGGTAGGTATGGTGGCTGTTTTGAGGAAGATATAATAAGGCTTATGTGCAACAGAGCGTGTCATGTCACGGGGTTTGGATGCACCGGCGAAAGTTGCACTGATCCTCGAGGTGAGAACGGGCTATGCACGGTACCGAAGAGGCTAGCAAATATGAGAATGTGAGATTGCGTATGTCCATGGTTTCACATTAGTCATAAAGAAATCATATACTTATTGCGAAGTTTTATTAGTTTATCATAAATCAAAGTACTACTCGCATGCCCCGAGGGAAGAGGTTGGTAGGAGTTAACCATCGCGCGCTTCCGACCCGAAACAACACTAGGATTTCAACGAGGAATAGAAATGCTCACACATCATCACCATGCCTCTTTAATTTTTAGATGAACAAAAGGGTCAACCTCTCTTAATATCGACACTTCTATGGTTTAACAATTATGAAGTCACGCCTATTTCATATTACCACATCAATATCATTGACCCACAATTTCTCTATATGTGCTACATGATGGTTTTGATTATCATTCATTGAATACCTAATATTTTTGGACTAGTATTATGACCCATGCAAATTACCGTCACTATTTATCAAATCTCAAATAAATATAAGTGAAGAACGAGAGTGAAATCATTTCTATAAAATCTACATGCCACCGTGCTCAAAAAGATATAAGTGAAGTACTAGAGCAGCTGCTAAGCTCAAAAGATATAAGTGAAGCACATAGAGTATTCTAACAAATTATGATGAAGGTGTGTCTCTCTTAAATAGGTGTGTCCAACAAACAATGATTGTGGCAAACTGAAAGTAAAAGCAAACAAAAGCAAACGACGCTCCAAGCAAAACTCATATCATGTGACGAATAAAAATGTAGCTTCAACTGACATACCGATGGATTGAGACGAAAGAGGGGATGCCTTCCGGGGCATCCCCAAGCTTAGACGCTTGAGTATCCTTTAAAATATTACCTTGGTGTGCCTTGGGCATTCCCAAGATTAGGCTCTTGCTACTCCTTATTCCTTTGTCCATCATGATAACACCCAAAACTTGAAAACTTCAATCACACAAAACTCAACAAAACTTTCGTGAGATCCGTTAGTATAAGAATTATATTGCATACTTTAAGTACTGTTATAAATTTATTCAAATATCATAAATGCATAATAGGTATTGTATTCTGACTTCTTCATGGCTTATACCCCGCGATACAATCCATAGCATAATCAAAACAAGCAACTATGCAAGCAAAAACAGAATCTGTCTAAAACAGAATAGTCTGTACCAATCTGTAGAGAACCTATACTTATGTAAGTCTACAAATTCTGACAAATTAGGACAACCTCGAAAATTTGTATAGCAACACTGTGTAAAAACTTCAGATCATTATCACGCTCCAGTAAAAAAACTAAAATTCCTGTACTGGAGTCAAAAGTTTATGTTTTGTTTCAGCATCGATTCTACTCATCTTGTGAGTCATCCCAAAGGCTTTACTTGGCATAAACACTAATTTAAACACAAAAACATAATCATTACAGAGGAAATAATCATGTTATAAAAAACAAACAGAAAGTTTACAGCAAAAATTTAAAGATAACTATTGGGTTGCCTCCCAACAAGCGCTATTGTTTTATGCCCCTAGATAGGCATAATGCATAGTTTCAAGTATTGTCATCTTTGACACCAAGGGATCCACTCCCCTTCATGTCTTTCAAAACTAGCTCTTCTAAAATCTTACTTAATAAATCAACGTTTTCAAATTTAGTGGAAGGATTCAAGTGATCAAAAGGATTTAGGGTATCATCACTATCATCATCATCATCATTGGGATCTTCATACAAAACATGAATTTCATCATTGATAGGTTCCATAATAGTGTTTTCATGCCAATCTTCGCTAAACCCTTCATTAATTCCTTTAACAATCCACTCAAATTTATCACAAGTATGAAGGAATAAAGCTTGCATTAATTCTTCGGGAGAAACATTTCTCCTCATATTCTCATTAAAACCTTGACAATTACTAGATTCCAACATACGCAAAGCCTCATTATTATGTAGAATCACTTCTATAGGGGGAGTCTCATATTTTTACTCTATAAAAAGAAAATATTTCTCTTGCTTCCCTCACTATGTAATCAAATTCATGCATAAGGATGATGGTAGCAATTTTCTTAATCTTAGGATTACGAATACTCGGTTGTTCCAAAAATATCTTTTGGAGCATAGGATCGAGATGCACAAATTTTCTTTCTAGCTTCAATATTAGCATTGTAATAGCATCCACATACCAACTTGTTTCTTCAAGTATAGTTCCTTTAGTAAAAGGGATAACTCTCGAGCACTCAAAAAATTCTTGTATAATAAGTTTGCCAATGATATTCCCACTACCTACATCAAAGACTTTTGATTTTAAAACCGTGTGGGTATCACTATTAGGAACTTGATTTTTAGGAGGATCATGAATAGCAATTTTTGGTCTCTCCTCTTCCGCGTCACTAGCACTATCTTCACTAGCGCTCTCAACAATAACTTTCTCGAACTCAGACATGATAGCAAGATGAAGCAAGCAAAGGAGCAAACTAGTAACTAGCAAATATAAAAAAATTGATTTTTATGTGACAAGCTAAATATAACAGAAAATAAAAAGATAAACAAGTGAATGAAAATTTGTGTGAAGTTACTTGATAGTTGATCATGATATTCCCCGGCAACGGCGCCAGAAATCCTTCCTGATACTTGTGATCTGCGTTGGGTTTTCCGTGAAGAGGAATGGGTAATTGCAGCACAAAGTGGGTAAGTATTTCCCTCAGTTATGAAACCAAGGTTTATCGAACCAATAGGAATATCAATCCTCAACCGTCTTCAGCAGCTGCACACAAATGAACAAAAGACTTGCACCCAACGCGGGCAAGAGGGTTGTCAATCCCCTTGATCTCGTTATTTGCAAGCAAATGAGTTGTGTAGATACTTGTCGATAAATATAAATTGCAAAATAAATAAAAAGTAAATAAAGGCAACGAGGTAATTGTAGCGTTTGTAAATATATAAGTGAATAGCCCCGTGCGCCATAGTGTTCCCTAGCGGCATCTCTCATGTAGGCAGCGTACGGTGGGTAACAAATTACTGTTGGGCAATTGATAGAAAAGCGGATACTTATGCGATTTTCACGGCAATGATCATATGTATATAGGCATCACATCCATAAACAAATAGGCCGACTCCTACCTGCACCTATTACTATTACTCCACTCATCGACCGCTATCTAGCATGCATCTAGAGTATTAAGTAAAACAGAGTAATGCTTGGAGAACGATGACATGATGTAGACAAAGTAAACTCAATCAATATGAATAAACCCCATCGTTTTATCCTTAGTAGCAACAACACAAAGACGCATCTTGTCCCGTACTTTTTCACTGGGATATAGAAACTCGCCAGGTTGAACCTACCACAACGCACCACTCCCAGCGATGAGATATCAATCTACTTGGCCAAAGCACATCAATAGATCGGAGAGCATTACGAAGCGATAATGATCATGCAATTAAGAGATAATATATATCAGAGGCATCTCAAATACTTTTCATGAATAATCTGAACATAAACCCCCAATTCATCGGATCCCAACAAACACACCGCACAATAGGATTATATCGGATAGATCAAAGCGAAGATGCGATGACCATTGTATTGAAGATCATAAGATAGAGAGATTGCCATCTAGGTACTAGCTATGGACCCGTAGGTCTGTGGTGAACTACTCACACATCATCATGAGGGCAGCAAGGTTGATGAAGAGGCCCTCTGTGATCGATACCCCCTCCGGCAGGGTGCCGGAACGGAGGTCCAGATGGCCTCGCAACGGAACAGAGACTTGCAGCGGCGGAAAAAGGGTTTCAGGACTGCCTTAAGGGGTTTTGCGATATTAGAGAAATTATAGGCCAGAGAGGGATGTTGGGAGAGCCACGAGGGGGACACCACATATCAGGCCCCCCAGGGCGCGCCCTGATGTGTGGTGGGGCCCTCGTGTGCCTCCTGACCTCCTTCCAAAGCTTCTAGGTCTTCTTTTGGTCCAGAAAAAATCATCAAAAAGTTTCATGGCAATTGGACTTCATTTGGTACTGTAAACCTGAAAAGGCAAAAACATGCAGAAAACAACAACTGGCACTGGGCACTGGGTCAATAGGTTAGTGCTCAAAAATATTATAAATTGGTAAATAAAGACCAAAAAGTATCCTACAATGATAATATATCAGCATAGAACAATCAAAAATTATAGATACGTTGGAGACGTATCAGTACACAACTGTGTGCAGTCCCAGCAGAAGGACTCACCACGGAGGCTCTTATGGCGCCAAAGGAAAAGGCATCCTCCTCATAATTGACGGCCTCCTGCTCTCCATCGACCTAGATGTCCTACGTCATCGATTTATGCTTCGCGCGGTTTTATTTTGAGGACTACTTCTCTTTCTTTTGCACCGCGCTTATGAACCTCTTATTATCTTTTTGGTAATGTTGCAAAACTGGAACATCTTATGTTGGAATATCCGCGGTTTAAACTCTGATAAAAAACATCTGGCTTTATCCAATGCGATTACTTCTAGTGGATGCTCGATAGTCTGTCTCCAGGAATCAAAAATGCCAGATTTCAATCTGGCTAAACTGAAATCTCTATGCCCGCGGCACTTTGACAAATTTGCATTTGTTCCCTCTGTGGGCGCATCAGGTGGAATTATCGCAATTTGGAATAGTGCCCTCTTCACAGGAACTGTTATCTTTTCGGAAACTTTTGCACTTGGGATCCGTTTCACCTCCACCCAATCATCATAGTCCTGGACCCTGGTTAACATCTATGGACCTTGTCTAGGTGAGCATAGAGAGACCTTCACCAAGTGGCTGTTTGAGATTAATATTCCTGACCAAGATGATTGGCTCCTTTTGGGAGACTTCAACTACATACGAGCACCTGATAACCGTAATAAACCTGGTGGTGATGCCCAAGACATGCTGATATTCAATGATTTCATCAGGGAACAAAACCTAATTGAAATTGTTATTAAAGGCCGAATGCACACTTGGAGCAACATGCAATCAGACCCCCTACTGGAGCAGATTGACTGGTTTCTAATATCCACCAACTGGACGACCCTCGATTGCCACACTCCTATCCTCGGAGAATATCCCAATAGAAGATCATGCTCGCAAGGAATTGGTTATTTATGAAACCTTCAGAGATCACCTGGGCTCCTCCACTACATCACACATGAAATTTGACTTGCCCTCCATCCTCAAAACTCATGAGGATCTCCAGCATCTGACCACCCCTTTTACCCCTGATGAGATTGCTGGAGTCGTTAAAGAAATGCCGGTGGATAGAGCACCTGGTCCGGAAGGATTCACCGGAGCTTTTCTCAAAGCATGTTGGCCGATCATCAAAGGAGACTTTTACAAATTATGATCTGAATTCCACAGTGGTAACCTGAATCTAGAAAGCCTGAACTATGGTTTTATCACCCTCATCCCTAAAATTCAAGCGCCAACTATGGTCAATGATTACCGCCCCATCACTTTGCTGAATTGATGCCTGAAAGTCATCACTAAGCTGCTTGCCAACCGTCTCCAAAAAATAATTTTGAAGATTGTGCATTGCAACCAATACGGTTTCATCAAGGGTAGATCCATACAAGATTGCCTGGCCCAGGCCTTCGAGTACATTCACCAATGCCAAGCCTCCAAAAAAGAGATCGTTCTTCTCAAGATTGATTTCGCAAAGGCGTTCGACACGATTGATCACTTGGATATGCTGAAAATCATGGAACATCTGGGATTCAATGATAAATGGTTGGGGTGGATACGATGCATTTTCTCCTCAGGCAAATCGTTTGTACTCCTCAATGGAGTCCCTGGTCGGCAGTTCCACCACCGCTGTGGAGTGCGACAAGGTGAACTGCTGTCCCCACTCATTTTTGTCATCGCTGCCGACCTCCTACAATCAGCAATCAATGATGCATATAGGAGAAACTTGTTGCAATTACCCATTGAAGCCCGAGGCAACACTGACTACCCTGTCATTCAATATGCAGACGATACGATCATTGTCATGCCTGCGTGCCCGAAAAAGCTACAACCATGAAACAAATTCTCACACACTATGCAGTGTCCATTTGCCTGAAAATCAACTTCCACAAATCCATGTTGATCCCGATCAACACACCCGACGCCCTATGCCAAAACATTGCTGAAATTTTCGGCTGCAGTAAAGGAAGCATGCCCTTTACATACCTCGGACTGCCGCTAGGCACCACCAAGCCCACGTTACAAGACCCGATGCCCCTTGTATGCAAGGCAGAATGTCGGGTGACTTCCACCATGTCCATGATGTCATATGGTGCAAAGCTATCCTTTCTTAACTCGATTGTCACCTCCCTAATCATGTTTGCAATGTGCACGATCAAGCTGAACCCTAAGATATTGGCACAATTAGACAAAATTAGAAAAGACTGCCTGTGGAATAAGAAAATGGAAAATGGTGTTCGATGCAACTCCCTAGCTGCTTGGGATTTGGTTTGCCGCCCAAAGGAAAAAAGGTGGACCGGGAGTGTTGGATTTTCAGGTCCAGAATGATGCGCTCCTCCTCAAATTCCTCCACAAATTCTACAACCGTCAAGACATCCCCTGGGTACAGCTAATTTGGAATACATATTATGCGGATTCAGTCCCCCATACCACAGACCCGTGCGGCTCCTTATGGTGGAAATAAATCATGCAACTTAGCCCAATCTATCGAGGGATCTCATCAATAGATATACAAGACGGCTCCACCGCTCTATTCTGGAAAGACTTGTGGCAGGATGAACTGACAACAACTTCCTTCCCGCATGCCTACTCGTACACCACTGCGGAAGACATCTCTGTCAAAGACTTTTTGAACATGACAGACTTGAGCACGACCTTCCAGTTGCCACTCTCACCCTAGGCCCATGATGAGGTCAAGGAGATCCAAAGGGTGATCAGGAGCATGGACATCCCTTCCAACGACAGTGATGTTTGGACCTATGCTTGGGGAGCCACTGACTTCAAAGCCGTACTATGAATTTTACTTCAAAGACATCCAGGTACACAAGGCGTACAAATGGCTTTGGAAATCAAAGGATTAAGGTGTTCGGTTGGCTGCTACTCTCGGATAGGATTAACACCAGAAGCATGCTCAAGAGAAGACATTACAATATAGGAGACAATCTAGTCTGTCTCCTCTGTGGCAAACACATTGAAGAGACAGTCGAACACCTCTTCTTCAAGTGCACCTCAGTCAACAATACTAGGACAAACTGTTGATCCGATGGAATGATGCTACACACCGTCTGGACCTGATTGATGATGCCAAAAGACACTGGACCAGACCTCTCTTCATGGACACATTCTTGCTTACAGCATGGAGCCTGTGGAAAGAAAGGAATAACAATTTTTTTCAGGGGGATCCAGCCCACAATCTTGTCCTGGCAACTGCGCTTCAAATCTGACTTCTCCAACCTGACACATAGAGTGCCAGAACAGCTAAAACCATACATTGCTGAGCTAGTGAGCTCTATTGCTTAATTTACCCTTTAGCTAGATCCTCCTTGTAAAACCCCCTAGATCTGTAGCAAAACCCCTTACTATCCTTCTTTGCTCTATCCATCCCTACCCAAAATGGGCTAGGGATCTTGTACATTATGTAACATCATGTTGCCTTTAATATATATGCAGTAGGAGGCTCTCCTACTGTTTCAGCCCTCAAAAAAATGTACATGACGTGTCAAAGAATGTTTTGTTGCCATTTCATATATATATATACTCATGGTTTCTATTATATTTGTGAAATATGTATATATTTGTACGTAAAAAGTAGCATACTCAAAATACAATACATACTACCTAAAAAATGAGATATATACTACCCAAATGTTCTCATATACTACATACTACGCATATATACTCTCGGGTTTGATAGATACAATATACAACATATAAAACGCAAGTGGTGGTAACTACCATTGGATGGTAGGAAACATTTGTCCTATATATATATACATACACACACACGTACACACACGCAATATATACTTAATATGTATGTATTAAGCCGGTTTATTCTGCAAACATTAGTAGAATAATATTCTGCTAACACTTTCAAACTGCATGCTCAATGCAAGTGCTCGACATTTTCGAAATAAGAGTAGTGTAATGCTGGACGAAGGGAACTGCTTGTCGCAAAAATGCACATATTTTTAGTACTACTTAACCCAATTTTTTAACAATTTGTCCGAACGAGGAACGAGGCATATGATATATCGTTGGAAGGCTATGGATTAGACGCAACTTTGCCATGTTAAATACTTTTAGAGATTCCTTACGCTTTAAGATTAATTTCGAAAATAGTGTTATGCCCTACGAGTGGCAGCGAGCGTATTTTCATGTTGTTTTTAAAAAACACTCATCAGAATGATGCAACCGATACGTCGTTGGAAAGATATCGACGTGGCGCAACTTTTTCATTTAAAACACCATCTCTAATTCTTTAAGGTTTAAGAGTGGTTTCAAAATTACGGAAATGCATACACTGTTTTTCCATGAACCCAAAATCGACAAATTGAACTGCATCAGACAGGAAACCGCACTGTAATGTCGATGAAGGGAAATGCACTCGGTTTCTACGGTAATGTTTTCGCTATAATTTTTCAACGTTTGTCGAAATGAGGCTATGGAATAGGCACAACATATTCATGTAGAACACGTTTCGAGATTCCTTACAATTTTAAATCCATTTTGAAAACGATGCGTGAGTCGACAAATGGCAGTTAACATATTTTCGCGATTTTTCCAAACCGCTCATTGGCTACGTTGTTGGAAAGATATTGACAAGATGCAACTTTTTCATGTAAAACACCCTCTCTAATTTCATACGGATTAAGAGCAGAATTTACCAAAATGCGGACACTCTATTTTTTCGCGGAACCAAAATCAACGAAATGAACTGCTTCCGACGAGAAATGACAATGCAATGTCAACAAAGGGGACTACTACACGCGTGTTTTTGGGTACTGTTTTCGCTATAATTTTTGTACTGTTTTGTCGAAACGAGGCTTGTGATACGTCGTTGGAAAGCTATGGAATCGGCGCAACTTATTCATGTAGAACACCTTCTGAGATTTCTTACATTTAAATGAATTTCACATAGGGTGCGGTGCGCGTCACGTGATAGCGGAGGTATTTTTATGATTTTTTTGAACTGCTTGTCGGAATGATGCAAATGATACATCATTGGAAAGATGTCAACGAGGCGCAATTTTTTCATGTAGATCATTTTCTCTAATTACTTACGGTTTAACAGCCTAAGACTCAGTGTGTGCAATGAGGTCACCTTTGATAACCTTGAAACTTTTCACAAGGATCTCATGTTCCTCAACTGTCATGAGAGATCAACTACAAAATTTTCATTTTTAATCTTCAGGGTATCTTTGAACTCAAGAGAAACTTGCAAAAGCATCATTGGTTTTAACAAAGTCAATTTGATGGGAAGATAATGCTTCCTCAAGTGATGCTTTCATGACACTCTCTTCATGTAGCTCGTGCTTGAGGAGTTTCACTCTCTCTTTTTCCTCTATGAGGAGCTTCTCAACGTTCTCAATAAAATCATCACATTTGGCGAGTGACTTAAGGAGATTGTCAAAACAGGTACGAGCTTCACTATGAACAGTCTTCACGAAAACCATCAAGGATTCCGCATTATCATCCACACTATGATCACACTCATCCTCCAACACCTCAGATGAGACATTGGCAGTGTGGATAGTGGGCTTACAAGATTTGGAATTTTTTACCTCTTTAGCCATGAGGCACCGATGAGTGAGGGTCTTGTCCTCATTGGGGGAGTCGAAGAGGTTGGCGGTGGAGGAGGAGGTAGTGACATGAACGACAATTGCGGCCGTACCCACTTGATCATCATCAGCGTTATCTTCATCTCTGGACATTTTGTCCTCAGGAACAAGCGTCTTGTCATATTTCCTCTTTGTGAACTTGGAGAATTTCTTCTTCTTGAGCACAAGCTTCTCGGATTTGTCTTCCCGTCTCTCATAGAGGCAATCATGCACAAAGTGTCTTGGGCTATCACAATTGTAACACTTTCTCCTTCCAAAGGTCATTCCTTGCAGATTCTTTCCTTTCTTTGACATGGTATCCATTTCTTGACTAAAAGAGCCAAGTCTTATGCAAAGTCATTTGCCAGGCATGAAGTGTCACCATATTCCTCACAACTTTGTTCAACCACCTCTTCTTCTCTTGATTGTTAGCAACCACTTTTTTGGACTTCAAAGTAAGATTTGTGTTCTTGGTGTCTTGAGCAATGGAGAAAGTCTTCTTGGACTTGGTCTCCAAAAGAACATTAGGGGAGAAAGTAGACACAACTTGAGCCGCGGTCAACTTGTGGTAGTCCTGGTGTTGGTGGATCATCATCACCATAGTGTGTTCCGTGAGAACCATGGCATCAATGAATTTGTCCTTAATAAAATCATTATTTTCCCACGAGCATCTAAAGGTTCTCAAATTTAGCACAAGGGATTTCAACCTTCAATACACTTCATCCACGGTCTCACCATCATTCCTCAAAAACAAATTGACCTCTTTCTTGAGAAATGCTAACCGAGTTCTTCAAATTACTTCATCACCCTCGAGGGCCTCCTCAAGACAACCCCAAATTTCCTTGGCTGTCTTGGGAAGAGCTATGGAGTCACTATAGTCATCGGTCACCACATTGCACAACATGTTGTGAGCGGTTGTGTCATTGGGGTTGAAACCATTGAAGTCATAGGTCACCGCTTTCTTTTGAAGTGAGATTTGCCGAGTCATTGGGGTTGAAACCGTTGACCACGATCCACCAAAGTTGGGTAGATTCTCTTCGAATGTGAGACCCTGATACTCTTGATATGCGTTGGGTTTTCCGTGAAGAGGAACGGGTAATCGCAGCACAAAGTGGGCAAGTATTTCCCTCAGTTATGAAACCAAGGTTTATCGAACCAATAGGAATACCAATCCTCAACTGTCTTCAATGGCTGCACACAAAAGAACAAACAACTTGCACCCAATGCCAGCAAGAGGGTCGTCAATCCCCTTGATCTCGTTATTTGCAAACAAGTGAGTTGTGTAGATAATTGTAGATAATAGTAAAGTGCAAAATAAAATAAAAGGTAATAAATAACATCAAGGTAATGATAGCATTTGTGAATATATAAGTGAATAGACCCGGGGGCCGTAGACTTCTCTAGTGGCATCTCTCATAAACAAAGCATACGGTGGGTAAACAAATTACTGTTGGGCAATTGATAGAAAAGCGAATAATTATGCGATGTTCACGGCAATGATCATGTGTATATAGGCATAACGTCCATAAGCAAATAGGCCGACTCCTTCCTGCACCTACTTCTATTACTCCACTTCAAGAGCGCTTCTATGCTTGCCTCTCTACGTATTAAGTTCATGACAAACAGAATAATGCTTGGAGAACGATGACATGATGTAGACAAAGTAAACTCAACTAATATGAATAAACACCATCATTTTATCCTTAGTAGCAACAACACAAAGATGCAACTTGTCCCCTTCTATCACTGGGATATAGAAACTCGTCAGGTTGAACCTACTACAACGCACCACTCCCACTGAAGAAATATTAATCTAGTTGGCCAAACTATCTCAATAGATCGGAGAGCATTACGAAGCTATGATGATCATGCAAATAAGAATCATAGTAATCAGGTTTGACTCAAATACTTCTCATGAATAATCTGAACATAAACTCACAATTCATCGGATCCCAACAAACACACCATACAAAGGGATTACATCGGATAGATCAAGGCAGGTTGCCGGAACGGAGGTGTAGATGGCCTCCCGTCGGAACAGAGACTTGCGGTAGTGAAAAAAGTGTTTCGGGAGCGCTTCTGGTGTATTTAGGGTAGATGTGAATTTATAGGCCAGAGAACGACGTCGGGAGAGGCTCCAGGGGGCCACAACATATCTGGTCGCGCCCCCTGGGGGCGCGGCCAGATGGCTTGTGGGCCCCTGGTGCATCTCCTTGCCCTCCTCCGAAGCTTCTAGGTCTTGTATTGGTCCAGAAAAAATCACCAAAAAGTTTCGTGACAATTGGACTCCGTTTGGTATTGTAACTCTGAAAAGGCAAAAACACGCAGAAAACAGGAACTGGCACTGGGCACTGGGTCAATAGGTTAGTGCTCAAAAAATATTATAAACTGGTAAATAAATACCCAAAAAGTATCCTAGAATGATAATATGTCAGCATGGAACAATCAAAAATTATAGATACGTTGGAGACGTATCAACATCCCCAAGCTTAATTCCTGCTCGTCCTCGAGTAGGTAAATGATAAAAACAGAATTTTTGATGTGACATGCTACCAATTATGTAATCTTTGGTATGCATGCTCATTGAGAAATGATGAATTAACAAACAGCAACATAGTACTCCCTCCGTCCCAAAATAAGTGTCGTTGATCTATTATAAAATTTGTACTAACTTAGTACAAATTTTGCGACACTTATTTTGGGACGGAGGGAGTAATATTTATAAGTATAAGAAACAAATCATTAATTTTTCAAAGTATACGATCCTAAAAGAATGTTTTACCCCTATTCATCTTATTATATTAGCAAGGCACGACTCCATCTTCACCACATAGATACAAATGTTAAGCACCACGGTGTCCAAGTCAGGCAATTGGATCATACTTTTTTAATATGCATCAACTTTTTATTCTTCACGCAATACATGAGCGTGAACCATTGGACATAGCATATAGGTGGAATAGAATATGGTGGTAGGTATCAAAGGGGTAAAAAGTGGAGAAGATAGTCTCGCATCAACTAGGCGTACCAACGAGCTATGGAGATGCTCATCGATAGATATCAATGCGAGGAGTAGGGATTGCCATGCAAATGATGCACTAGAGCTATAAGTGTATGAAAGCTCAACTAAAGCTAAGTGAGGTGTGCATCCAACTTGCTTGCTGATAACCCACAAGTATAGGGGATCACAACAGTTTTCGAGGGTAGAGTATTCAACCCAAATTTATTGATTCGACACAAGGGGAGCCAAAGAATATTCTCGAGTATTAGCAGCGGAGTTGTCAATTCAACCACACCTAAAAGACTTAATATCTGCAGCAAAGTATTTAGTAGCAAAGTAGTATGGGAGTAACGGTAACGGTGGCAAAAGTGACAGTAGCAGTATTGTAGTGATTGTAATAGTAGCAACGGAAAAGTAACTTAGCAAAGATCAATATGTGAAAAGCTCGTAGGCAATGGACCAGTGATGGATAATTATGTCGGATAGCATTCATCATGCAACAGTTATAACATAGGGTGACACAGAACTAGCTCCAATTCATCAATATAATGTAGGCATGTATTCCATATATAGTCATATGTGCTTATGGAAAAGAACTTGCATGACATCTTTTGTCCTACCCTCCCGTGGCAGCGGGGTCCTAATGGAAACTAAGGGATATTAAGGCCTCCTTTTAATAGAGAACCGGACCAAAGCATTAGCACTTAGTGAATACATGAACTCCTCAAACTACGGTAATCACCGGAAAGAATCCCAGTTATTGTCAGCCTGGGGGATGCGGATCATAACTCGTAATAGGTGTCTACAACTTGCAAGATAGGATCAAGAACACATATATATTCATGAAAACATAATAGGTTCAGATCTGAAATCATGGCACTCAGGCCCTAGTGACAAGCATTAAGCATAGCAAAGTCATAGCAAAATCAATCTCAGAACATAGTGGATACTAGGGATCAAACCCTAACAAAACTAACTCGATTACATGGTAAATCTCATCCAACCCATCACCGTCTAGCAAGCCTACGATGGGATTACTCACGAACGGCGGAGAGCATCATGAAATTGGTGATGAAGGATGGTTGGTGATGACGACGGCGTCGATTTTCCCTCTCCGGAGCCCAAATCAGACTCCAGATCTTCCCTCCCGAGGAAGAACATGAGGTGGCGGCGGCTCCGTATCGTGAAACGCGATGAACTCTTCTCTCTGATTTTTTTCTCCCCGAATAGGAATATATAGAGTTGGAGTTGAGGTCGGCGGAGCTCTAGGGGGGCCACAAGACAGGGGGGCACGCCCTAGGGGGGGGCGCCCCCCTGGCTTGTGGCCAGGTGGTGGACCCCCTCCGGTTGATTCTTTCGCCAGTATTTTTTATTAATTCCAAAAATATTCTCCGTAAATTTTCAGGTCAATCCGAGAACTTTTATTTCTGCACAAAGATAACACCAAGGCAATTCTGCTGAAAACAGCGTCAGTCCGGGTTAGTTCCATTCAAATCATGCAAATTAGAGTCCAAAACAAGGGCAAAAGAGTTTGGAAAAGTAGATACGATGGAGACATATCAACTCCCCCAAGCTTAACCCATTGCTTGTCCTCAAGCAATTCAGTTGACAAACTGAAAGTGACAAAGAAAACCTTTTACAAACTCTGTTTGATCTTGTTGTTGTAAATATGTCTAACTGATATTCAGATTTTCAGCAAGGATTATGGACTAACCACATTCACAATAACATTTAGGTCTCACATTTACTCATATCAATGGCATAATCAACTAGCGAGCAATAATAATAAATCTCGGATGACAAAACTTTTATCAAAACAATCATGATACAATATGATATAATGGTATCTCGCTAGCCCTTTCTGAGACCGCAAAACATAAATGCATAGCACCTCTAAAGAACAAGGACTGACTAGACATTGTAATTCATGGTAAAAGAGATCCAGTCACAATCATACTCAATATCAATTAATAACAAAGCATACAAATGACGGTGGTGCTCTCTAACTGGTGCTTTTTATAAGAGGAGGATGACTCAACAGTAAAGTAAAATAGATAGGCCCTTCGCAGAGGGAAGCATTGATTTGCAGAGGTGCCAGAGCTCGAGCTTTTAAAACAGGGATGAATAATAATTTTGAGCGGTATGCTTTCATTGTCAACATAACAACCAAGATATCTCGGTATCTTCCATGCTAGATACATTATAGGCGGTTCCCAAGCAGAATAGTAAAGTTTTTACTCCCCCTCCACCAATCAGTCACACTCCATGGCGAGCCGAATCCACGGGTACCGTCCATACAAACAACAATCCTGGGGGAGTTTTGTTTCATTATATTTTGATTTGATTTTGAGCATGGAACTGGGCATTCCGAATACCAGCCACTTTCTCGTGAATGATAGTGAATCAACACATATCGTGAGAATAACCCACCTAGCATGGAGGATACTGACAGCCCCTAGTTACTACATGAGCGATTCGGGCATGCAAAACAGAATATTATTTGAAGGTTTAGAGTTTGGCACATGCAAATTTACTTGGAACGGCAGGTAAATACCGCATATAGGTAGGTATGGTGGACTCATATGGAACAACTTTGGGTTTATGAAGGTGGATGCACAAGCAGTATTCCCGCTTAGTACAAGTGAAGGCTAGCAAAAGACTGGGAAGCGACCAACTAGAGAGCGACAACAGTCATAAACATACTTTGAGATTAACCAACATTGAATGCAAGCATGAGTAGGATATAAATCACCATGAACATAAATATCGTGGAGGCTATGTTGATTTTGTTTCAACTACATGAGTGAACATGTGCCAAGTCAAGCCACTTGAATCATTCAGAGGAGGATACCATCCTATCATACTACATCACAACCATTTTAAAATGCATGTTGGCACTCAAGACAAACCATTATACACTCTTAGCTAATTAAGCATGGCATGAGTAACTATAATCTCTAATTGTCATTGCAAACATGTTCCATCCATATTGAGCTGAATCCAGAACGGTGAGCTAATCATATTTACAAAAACAAAATAGGTCGAGTTCATACCAGCTTTTCTCCATCTCAACCACTTCATCATATATCGTCATTATTGCCTTTCACTTGCACGACCGAACGGTGTGAATAATAATAAGAGTGCACGAGCATTGGACTAAGCTGGAATTTGCAAACAATAACTCAAAGGAGAAGGCAAGGTAATATGGGCTCTCTGTAAGATAAACAATGATGCATATGAGAGCCACTCAACATTTTCATCGTGGCCTTCTCCTTGCGACCCAAAGAAAAGAAATTTCAAAACAAGAATGGGAAAAACTATTTACACGGGAAAGCTCCCAACAAGCAAAAGAAGAACGAGAAATCTTTTTGGGTTTTCTTTTAATGATACAACTAAACAAACTAAAAAGGTAAAGCTAGGACTATTTTTTTTTGGATTTTTCTCAAGCTTAATCAAGCACACAAGAAGAAAGCGAAAAAGAAAAGAAAATAAACTACCATGGATGATATAATGAAAAAGTATAAGCACCGACTACTAAGATGAGTGTGTGAACATGAATGTAATGTCGGTGAGAAATACGTACTCCCCCAAGCTTAGGCTTTTGGCCTAAGTTGGTCTATGGCCATGGCTGAAAATAACCATCTCCTGGTTACTCCTGAGGATACTGAGGGTTCCACTGGTTGGCGAGCTCCTGTGGCTCCCACTGAAAAACTGGATCCTGATACGGATCAAGGGCTGGTGCCGACTCAGGTGCGGGGGGTTGCGACAGACCCCAATAACTATAGATGTCCTCGGGCATAATAGTGTACCTGCCTGAATGAATACCGAACAAAGAAGAAGCAAGCAGAGCAATAATCTCACAAGTACCCTGACTAAATACTAAGTTGTATAGCAGCCTCCTGTCATTATCCTTCCTAATAAAATCATGTGCTACCATACTATCATAGTCTAAATATCTTGTAGGTAGTAACATTTCCTCTTCCTCGTCAAGCCTAATGGGTATTTTAAAGTGTTTGGCTAGACGAGATGCATAGATACCTCCGAATATGGGGCCCTTCGAACGGTTTAAGTTCAACCATTGGGCCACTATAGCACCCAGATTAAAAGTTCTATCAGCAAGTAAAGCGTGGCGCAGAATGGCGAGGTCGGGAGCACTAAGGCTTCCACTCTCCCCACGACCAACTAAACATCTCCCCGCGAATAATGAATAATAGCGTAGAACAGGAAAATGTAAACTAGCCGCTCTTGCCTTTGACACACCTCTCTCTTCCCCCACAGTGATTGCGGCAATAAAGTCCTCCATGTCTCTAGGACGTGGTTCGCTGATGCTGCCCTCATAAGGTATTTTGCAAACTTTGCAAAAGTCGAAAAGTTTCATCTCCTTAGGCACATCATATAAGTAAAATTCTACCATGGGAGGATTCTTCCTAGGATAAAAGTGAAAATTTTGCACGAAGATATTAGTGAGTAGGAGGTACTGGTCACACTTATCGTTGAGGAAATCGGTGATGCCTGCATTCTCAGCCAAATAATAAAAATCTTCATAAATTCCGGCCGCCCTCAAGAATGCATCACTTGGCCATTCACCTGGCCCAACTTCCGCGACGCGAGGAAGATTATATTTGGACTTCTTCTTCACCTCATTTTCATCTTATTTAGAGCCCCGGCTTGAAGAGCCTCTTAATAATCTCCTCATCAATTTTTTCTGAAAAATTCTGAAATTTTTAGTGACTCACAATAAAGGTGAACAAAACTCAACAAAACTTATAGCAACTACTCCCACAAGTGCCTAGAGGCTATATCATGCATCAAAACTACTTGGGACCTTACAAATTTGACATGCAAGCTCAATCACAAGGTCACCACAGCAGCAAAATTTTTCAATATATAAAGCACTAGAACAAAAACTAATTGGACCATTGGAGGAGTCACATACCGAAGAACAATCCCCCAAAACAGTTTTGCAAATAGAGCTTTGCACAAGGAGATCGAAAATGGCAGCAAAATGAACTAGAACACGGGTTTGAGCAATGGTGGGATTTTTTCTGGAGGAAGACGAAGTGGATGGTGGCTGGAATAAGTGAGGGGGGGGCCTACGTCGGACCCACAAGCCAGGGGGGCGCGCCCTGCAGGCTTGTGGCCCACTGGTGCAGCCCCCTGATGTGTTCTCAGTGCCAGAAATTCTTAAATATTCCAGAAAAAATCATACTACATTTTCAGGGCGTTTGGAGAACTTTTATTTTCAGGTCACTTTTTTATTGCATGGATAAAACAGAAAACAGAAAAATAATAGCATTTTTACTTTAATTAATCTAAATAACAGAAAGTAAAAGTTGGGTGCAGAAGGTTGTGCTTTCTAAATTCATCCATCTCATGCCCGTCAAAAAGAATCCATCAATAAGGTTGATCAAGTCTTATTGACAAACTTTTTTTCGAATGACACGGAACCGGAGAATTTTTGAATAACACTAGGTTACCTCAATGGGGATATGCATGTCCCCAACAATAAGTATATCATATTTCTTTTTGGCAGTAGGGAGAGGGAATTCAAAACCTCCAATAATAATCGTTGGAATTTTTTCAATGGAGTTGATACTATGA
The DNA here is from genome assembly GCA_039707655.1 of Elymus sibiricus. Taxonomy (NCBI): domain Eukaryota; kingdom Viridiplantae; phylum Streptophyta; class Magnoliopsida; order Poales; family Poaceae; genus Elymus; species Elymus sibiricus. The sequence continues at coordinate 155,712,279 of CM077669.1, forward strand.
ACTTGAGATTGTTTCTTCGGAAAGTGTACCGTATGCTCATTACCATTAACATGAAAAGTGGCATTGCCCTTGTTGCAATCAATAACAGCCCCTGCAGTATTGAAAAAGGGTCTACCAAGGATGATCGACATACTGTCGTCCTCGGGAATATCAAGAATAACAAAGTCCGTTAGGATAGTAACATTTGCAACTACGACAGGCACATCCTCGCAAATACCGATGGGTAAAGCAGTTGATTTATCAGCCATTTGCAAAGAGATTTCAGTAGGTGTCAACTTATTCAAATCAAGTCTACGATATAAAGAGAAAGGCATAACACTAACACCAGCTCCAAGATCACATAAAGCAGTTTTAACATAATTTCTTTTAATAGAGCATGGTATAGTAGGTACTCCGGGATCTCCTAGTTTCTTTGGTATTCCACCCTTAAAGGTATAATTAGCAAGCATGGTGGAAATCTCAGCTTCCGTTATCTTTCTTTTATTTGTCACAATATCTTTCATATACTTAGCATAAGGAGACATTTTCAGAATATCAGTCAAGTGCATACGCAAAAAGACAGGTCTAAGCATTTCAACAAAGCGCTCAAAGTCCTCATCATCCTTTTTCTTGGATGGCTTAGGAGGAAAGGGCATGGGTTTCTGAACCCAAGGCTCTCTTTCTTTACCATGCTTCCTAGCAACAAAGTCTCTTTTATCATAACTTTTGTTCTTAGGTTGTGGGTTATCAAGATCAACAGCAGGTTCAATCTCCACATCATTATCATTACTAGGTTGAGCATCAACATGAACATCATCTTTAATATTATCACTAGGCTCATGTTCGTTACCAGATTGTGTCTCAGCATCAGAAATAGAAATATCATTTGGGTTATCATGAGTACGTATAACAGGTTCACTAGCAGCATGCAAAGTCCTATCATCATTCTTTTTCTTTCTTTTGCTAGAATGACTAGGTGCATCAGAATTAATTCTCTAAGAATCTTGCTTAATTCTCTTAGGGTGGCCCTCAGGATACAAAGGTTCCTGAGTCATCCTACCCCCTCTAGTCACAACTCTAACAGAATGATCATTGTTCTTACCATTCATCTCATTGAGCAAATCATTTTGTGCCTTAAGTACTTGTTCTACTTGAGTAGTTACCATGGAAGCATGTTTACTAATAAGCTTAAGATCATTGATAGTTCTACTCATATAATCACCTAAGCGATCAAGCATGTAAGCATTGTGTTTCAATTGTCTACTAACATAAGCATTGAAATTTTCTTGCTTAACAATAAAGTTATCAAACTCATCCAAGCATTGGCTAGCAGACTTATTATAAGGAATATCACCTTCATCAAATCTATGGAGAGAATTTACCTCTATTACCTGTGTCGGGGTATCAAGACCATGTATTTCTTCAATAGGTGGCAGATTCTTAACATCTTCAGCTTTAATGCCTTTTTCTTTCATAGATTTCTTTGCCTCTTGCATATCTTCAGGACTGAGAAATAGAATACCTCTTTTCTTCGGAGTTGGCTTTGGAGGTGGTTCGGGAATAGTCCAATCATTATCATTACTCAATATATTATTCAATAGTAGTTCAGCTTGTTCAACAGTTCGTTCCCTAAAAACACAACCAGCACAACTATCTAGGTGGTCCCTAGAAGCATCGGTTAGTCTATTATAAAAGATATCAAGTATTTCGTTTTTCTTGAGAGGATGATCAGGCAAAGCATTAAGTAATTGGAGAAGCCTCCCCCAAGCTTGTGGGAGACTCTCTTCTTCAATTTGCACAAAGTTAAATATTTCCTGCAAGGCAGCTTGTTTCTTATGGGCAGGAAAATATTTTTCAGAGAAGTAATATATCATATCCTGGGGACTACGCACACAACCAGGAGCAAGAGAATTAAACCATATCTTAGCATCACCCTTTAATGAAAAAGAAAACAACTTAAGAATATAGTAATAACGAATTTTTTCCTCATGAGTAAATAGGGTGGCTATATCATTCAATTTAGTAAGATGTGCCACAACAGTTTCAGATTCATAACCATGGAAAGGATCAGATTCAACAAAAGTAATTAACTCAGGATCGACAGAGAATTCATAATCCTTATCAGTGACAAAGATAGGTGAAGTAGCAAACTTAGGATCATATTGCATTCTAGCATTCAAAGATTTTTCCTTCCACTTGCATAGCAATTTCTTAAGATCATCTCTATCCTTACAAGCAAGAAAGTCCCTAGATACCTCTCCTTCCATAACATAACCCTTAGGTATATTAGGAAATTCATATCTAGGAGAGCTAGGTCTAGCAGGTGTATCATAGTGTTCAGTTTCAATAATTTCATCAGATTCAGAAATATCATCAGTTTCAGCATTGACTCTAGCAATTTGTTCATCAAGGAATTCACCCAGTGGAACAATATTATCAAGCAAAGTATCATCATAAGCATCATGCATAGCAGAAGTGGCATCATCAATCACTTGCGACATATCAGAATTACTAGCAGGTGGTGGTGTCGCAAATTTACTCATAACAGAAGGTGAATCAAGTGTAGAGCTAGATGGCAGTTCCTTACCTCCCCTCGTAGTAGAGGGATAGATCTTGGTTTTTGGGTCTTTCAGATTCTTCATAGTGATCAACAGATATAAATCCCAAGTGACTCAGAGAATAGAGCTATGCTCCCCGTCAACGACACCAGAAAAAGGTCTTGATAACCCACAAGTATAGGGGATCGCAACAGTTTTCGAGGGTAGAGTATTCAACCCAAATTTATTGATTCGACACAATGGGAGCCAAAGAATATTCTCGAGTATTAGCAGCTGACTTGTCAATTCAACCACACCTGAAAGACTTAATATCTGCAACAAAGTATTTAGTAGCAAAGTAGTATGGGAGTAACGGTAACGGTGGCAAAAGTGACAGTAGCAGTATTGTAGTGATTGTAACAGTAGCAACGGAAAAGTAACTTAGCAAAGATCAATATGTGAAAAGCTCGTAGGCAACAGATTAGTGATGGATAATTATGTCGGATAGCATTCATCATGCAACGGTTATAACATAGGGTGACACAGAACTAGCTCCAATTCATCAATATAATGTAGGCATGTATTCCATATATAGTCATACGTGCTTATGGAAAAGAACTTGCATGCCATCTTTTGTCCTACCCTCCCGTGGCAGCGGGGTCCTAATGGAAACTAAGGGATATTAAGGCCTCCTTTTAATAGAGAACCGGACCAAAGCATTAGCACTTAGTGAATACATGAACTCCTCAAACTACGGTAATCACCGGAAAGAATCCCAGTTATTGTCACCCTGGGGTATGCGGATCATAACTCGTAACAGGTGTCTACAACTTGCAAGATAGGATCAAGAACACATATATATTCATGAAAACATAATAGGTTCAGATCTGAAATCATGGCACTCGGGCCCTAGTGACAAGCATTAAGCATAGCAAAGTCATAGCAACATCAATCTCAGAACATAGTGGATACTAGGGATCAAACCCTAACAAAACTAACTCGATTACATGGTAAATCTCATCCAACCCATCACCGTCCAGCAAGCCTACGATGGGATTACTCACGAACGGCGGAGAGCATCATGAAATTGGTGATGACGGATGGTTGGTGATGACGACGGCGTCGATTTCCCCTCTCTGGAGCCCAAATCAGACTCCACATCTGCCCTCCCGAGGAAGAACAGGAGGTGGCGGCGGCTCCGTATCGTGAAACGCGATGAACTCTTCTCTCTGATTTTTTTCTCCCCGAATAGGAATATATAGAGTTGGAGTTGAGGTCGGCGGAGCTCCAGGGGGCCCACAAGACAGGGGGCGCGCCCTAGGGGGGGGCCCTGGCTTGTTGCCAGGTGGTGGACCCCCTCCGGTTGATTCTTTCGCCAGTATTTTTTATTAATTCCAAAAATATTCTCCGTAAATTTTCAGGTCAATCCGAGAACTTTTATTTCTGCACAAAAATAACACCAAGGCAAATTAGAGTCTAAAACAAGGGCAAAAGAGTTTGGAAAAGTAGATACGATGGAGACGTATCACTTGCTCATGAAGACCTCGGGCATTTTAGGAAGCCCGTTGTAGGAATATACAAGCCAAGTTTATTATATGAAAAGGTAATTCCCACTAGCATATGGAAGTGTCAACAGAGGAGACTCTCTATATGAAGAACATGGTGCCACTTTGAGGCACAAGTGTGGTAAAGGATAGTAGCAAAGTCCCTTCTCTCTTTTCTCTCATCTTTTTTTATATGGTGGGCTTTTCTCTCTTTTTTTCCTTTATGCCTCCCCCCATTTTCTCTTTTTTATATGGTGGGCTCATTTGGCCTCCCCCATTTTTATTTCATTTTTCGTCCGGAGTCTCATCCCGACTTGTGGGGGAATCATAGTCTCCATCATCCTTTCCTCACCGGGACAATTCTCTAATAATGATGATCATCACACTTTTATTTACTTACAACTCAACATGAAGAACTGATAGGAAGATATGACTCTGTATGAATGCCTCTGGCAGTGTACTAGGATGTGCAATGATCTAACGTGGCATGTATCAAAAATATGAATAACGGTGGCTTTGCCACAAATACTATGGCAGCTCTATATGATCATGCAAAGCATTATGGTGATGAACGAACTATTCATGTGAAGTGACGATGGAATTTGCATGGCAATATATCTCTGAATGGCTATGGAAATGCCATAATAGGTAGGTATGGTTGCTGTTTTGAGGAAGATATAATAAGGCTTATGTGCAACAGAGCGTATCATGTCACGGGGTTTGGATGCACCGGCGAATATTTGCACCGATCCTCGAGGTGAAAATGGGCTGTGCACGGTACCGAAGAGGCTAGCAAATATGAGAAGGTGAAGATGTGTATGTCCATGGTATCACATTAGTCATAAAGAACTCACATACGTATTCCAAAGTTTTATTAGTTTTATCACAAATCAAAGTACTCCTCGCATGCCCCGAGGGAGGAGGTTCGTAGGAGTTAACCATGGCGCGCCCCCAAGTCAAAACAACACTAGGATTTCAACGAGGAATATAAATGCTCACACATCATCACCATGCCTCTTTAATTTTTAGATGAATAACAAGTTAACACCTCTTAATCTCGATACTTCTATGAATCAACAATTTAGGACTCACACCTTTTTCATATTACTACATCAATGTCATTAACCCACAACTTCTCTATATGTGTTACATGATGATTTTGATTATCATTCATTGAATACCTAATATTCTTGGACTAGTCTTATGTCCCATGAAAATTACCGTCACTATTACTCATCTCTCAAACAAATATAAGTGAATAATGAGAGCATATCATTTCTATAAAATCTACACGCCATCGTGCTCAAAAAGATACAAGTGAAGTACAAGAGCAACTACCTAGCTCAAAAGATATAAGCGAGGCATATAGAGTATTCTAGCAAATTATCATGAAGGTGTGTCTCTCTGAAATAGGTGTGTCCAGAAAATGATGATTGTGACAAACTGAAAGTAAAAGAAAACAAAAGCAAACGACGCTCCAAGCAAAACACATATCATGTGATGAATAAAAATATAGCTCCAAGTGATATACCGATGGATTGTGACGAAAGTGGGGATGCCTTCCGGGGCATCCCCAAGCTTATATGATCGAGTCTCCTTAGAATTATACTTGGGGTGCGTTGGGCATCCCCAAGCTTGGTCTCTTGCTACTCCTTATTCCGTAGTCCATCGTGATCACACCCAAAACTTGAAAACTTCAATCACACAAAACTCAACAAAACTTCGTGAGATCCGTTAGTATAAGAAACATATTACATACTTGAGGTACTGTGATAAATTGATTCAAATACATTTTTGCATAATAGGTACTGTATTCTAACTTCCCATGACTTACACCCCCCGATATAGTCCATGGTATAATCAAGACAAGCAAACTATGCAAGCAAAACAGAATCTGTTTAAAACAGAATAGTCTGTAGCCATCTGTAAAGAGCCCACACTTATGTAACTCTTAAAATTATTAAAAATTAGTACAACGTAAATAATTTGTATAGAAATACTGTGTTAAAATTTCAGATCATTATCACGATCCAGTAAAAAATGAAAATTCCTGCACTTGAGTCAAAGTTTCTGTTTCAGATTCAACATCGTTTCTACTCATCTTGTGAGTTATCCCAAAGGCTTAAATTGGCACAAACACTAATTAAAACATAAAAACAAAATCATTACAGAGGCAACAATCATGTTATCACACAAAAACATAAAGTAAAAACAAAAATAAAGATACATATTGGGTTGCCTCCCAACAAGCGCTATTGTTTTATGCCCCTAGCTAGGCATAATGCATAGTTTCAAGTGTTGTCATCTTTGACATTCAACCCGTAGGTAGCTCTCATGATTGATTCATAAGGTTTTTTAATTCTCTTCCTAGGTAAGTGCTCCATCCCTTTCTTTAATGGGAATTGGAATCTTATATTTCCCTCTTTCATATCGATAATTGCACCTATAGTTCGTAAAAATAGCCTTCCAAGTATTATGGGACAAGAAGGACTGCAATCAATATCAAGCACAATAAAATATACAGGCACATAATTTTTGTTTGCAATAATAAGAACATCATTAATTCTACCTAAAGGTTTCTTGATGGTAGAATCCGCAAGATGCAAGTTTAGGGAACACTCTTCAATATTAGTGAGACCAAGCACATCACATAAAGTTTTTGGTATGGTTGAAACACTAGCACCAAGGTCACACAAAGAATTGCATTCATATATTTTTTATATTTATTTTTATAGTAGGTTCCCACTCATCATGCAATTTTCTAGGAATAGAAATTTCAAGCTCAAGTTTCTCATCATAAGCTTTTATCATAGCTTCTACTATATGTTCGGTAAAAGCTTTGTTTTGTTCATAAGCATTGGGTGAGCTAATAATGGATTGTAGCAAGGGAATACATTCTACTAGAGAGCATTTATCATAATTAAAGTCCTTGTAATCCAAGATAGTGGGCACATCACTAGTTAAGGTTTTGACCTGTCCAAACCCACTTTTTTCAGTTTTAGCATTAGAATAATCACCCTCCAAGTAGACGGGACGCTCCTTAAATAAAGTTGACTCATCTCCAGTCCCTTTATCATTTATATTCAGATATGTAAACAAAGATTCAATAAGAGAAACACCAATCATTTTAAGAGCTTCATCATGATTCCGGTAAATACCGGGTGGAAGAGCTTTTTCTAAGAATTCTCGCTTAGCTCTCAACTTAGCGGTCCTCTCCTTACTTTCATTAATAGATAATTGGATAGATTTAATAGTCTCATTAAAATCATGCTTGGGTGGCAAAGACTTATTTCTAAGAGTTTCAACATCAAGAGCAATTCTATCCATGTTTTTAGCCAAAGTATCAATCATATGCAACTTTTCTTCTACCGTAGTGTTGAAAACCTTTTGAGAATTAATAAATTCTTTAATTGTGTTATCAAGATCAGAAGGTATCCTATTAGAATTTCTAGAAGCATTTCCATATGAATTACCATAAGAATTTCCATAGTTTGTAGAGGAATTACTGGGATACAGTCTAGCATTGAAATTTCTTCTATAAGCGTTGTTGTTGAAATTATTTCGCGAGATAAAGTTCACATCAATAGCATAATTATTTTGATCAATCAAAGTAGACAAAGGCATATCATTGGTATCAACATTAGCATTTTTATTAGCAACCATATTCATAAGAGCATCCACTTTTTCACTCAAAGTAGCGATTTCTTCAAAAGAATTTACCTTCTTACCAATTGGAGCTCTTTCGGTATGCCATTGAGAATAATTTTTCATAATGTTGTCCAGAAGTTTTGTGGCCTCTCCTAAGGTCACATCCATGAAGGTACCACCTGCGGCAGAATCTAGAAGATTTCTATATACAAAGTTTAGTCCAGCATAGAAAGTTTGGATAATCATCTACAAGTTTAAGCCATGAGTTGGACAATTTCTTATCATCGATTTCATTCTCTCCCAAGCTTTAGCAACATGTTCTTGATCTTGCTGTTTAAAATTCCTTATTTGATTTCTAAGGGAGATAATCTTAGCATGAGGAAAATACTTGGCAATAAAAGCATCTTTACACTTATCCCACGTTCCAATACTATTGCGAGGTAAAGATGAAAACCAAGCTTTAGCTTTGTATCTTAGTGAAAATGGAAATAATTTTAATTTCACAATATCAATATCCATATCCTTCTTCTTTTGCATATCACATAATTCAACAAAGGTATTAAGATGTGATGCGGGATCCTCATTAGGACTTACCGAAAATTGATCTTTCATGACAAGATTGAGCAATGCAGCATTAATATCAAATGCCTCCGCATTAGTGGCGGGTGATATAGGAATACTAATAAAATCATTATTATTAGTATTTGAGAAATCACACGACTTAGTAGTATCTAGAGCCATGGTGACCGGACTAGCAGAACAAGCAAGACAAGTAAACTAGCAAGTAAAGCAAACTAGAGGCAAACTAGTAACTAGCAAAGGTAAATATTTTTGTATTTTTGTTTTTTATGAGACAAACTAAATATAACAGCAAATAAAAAGAATAACAAGTGAATGAAAGTTTGTGCGAAGTTACTTGATAGTTGGTGATGGTATTCCCCGACATTGGCGCCAGAAATCCTTCCTGATACTCGTGATTTGCGTTAGGTTTTCCGTAAAGAGGAATGGGTAATCGCATCACAAAGTGGGTAAGTATTTCCCTCAGTTATGAAACCAAGGTTTATCAAACCAATAGGAATACCAATCCTCAACCGTCTTCAGCGGCTGCACACAAAAGAACAAACAACTTGCACCCAACGCCGGCAAGAGAGTCGTCAATCCCCTTGATCTCGTTATTTGCAAGCAAGTGAGTTGTGTGAATAATTGTAGATAATAGTAAAGTGAAAAATAAAATAAAAGGTAATAAATAACAGCAAGGTAATGATAGCGTTTGTGAATATGTAAGTGAATAGATCCGGGGGCCGTAGAGTTCTCTAGTGGCATCTCTCATAAGCAAAGCATACGGTGGGTAAACAAATTACTGTTTGGCAATTGATAGAAAAGCGAATAATTATGCGATGTTCACGGCAATGATCATGTGTATATAGGCATCACGTCCATAGGCAAATAGGCCGACTCCTGCCTGCACCTACTACTATTACTCCACTTCAAGAGCGCTTCTATGCTTGCCTCTCTACGTATTAAGTTCATGACAAACGGAGTAATGCTTGGGGAACGATGACATGATGTAGACAAAGTAAACTCAACTAATATGAATGAAACCCGTCGTTTTATCCTTTGTAGCAACAACACATAGACGCAACTTGTCCCCTTCTATCACTGGGATATAGAAACTCGTCATGTTGAACCTACTACAACGCACCACTCCCACTGAAGAAATATCAATCTAGTTGGCCAAACTATCTCAATAGATCGGAGAGCATTACGAAGCTATGATGATCATTCAAATAAGAATCATAGTAATCGGGTTTGACTCAAATACTTTTCATGAATAATCTGAACATAAACTCACAATTCATCGGATCCCAACAAACACACCATACAAAGGGATTACATCGGATAGATCAAGGCAAAGATGCGATGAACATTGTATTAAAGATCAAGAGAGAGAGAGAGAGAGATTGCCATCTAGGTACTACCTACGGACCCGTAGGTCTGTGGTGAACTACTCATACATCATGGTGAGGGCAGCAATGTTGATGAAGAGGCCCTCCGTGATCGATCTCCCCTCCGGCAGGGTGCCGAAACGAAGGTGTAGATGGCCTCCCGTCGGAACAGAGACTTGCGGCGGCGGAAAAAGTGTTTCGGGAGGACTTCTGGTGTTTTTAGGGTAGATGTGAATTTATAGGCCAGAGAACGACGTCGGGAGAGGCTCCAGGGGGACACAACATATCTGGCCGTGCCCCCTGGGGGCGCGGCCAGATGGCTTGTGGGCCCCTTGTGCATCCCCTTGCCCTCCTTCGAAGCTTCTAGGTCTTGTATTGGTTCAGAAAAAATCACCAAAAAGTTTCGTGACAATTGGACTCCGTTTGGTATTGTAACTCTGAAAAGGAAAAAACACGTAGAAAACAGGAACTGGCACTGGGCACTTGGTCAATAGGTTAGTGCTAAAAATATATTATAAATTAGGAAATAAATACCCAAAAAGTATCCTAGAATGATAATATGTCAGCATGGAACAATCAAAATTTATAGATACGTTGGAGATGTATCAGACTCCATATCTAGCTTCTACTTAGCAAATGCATTACTTGTCAAAGGGGGTGGAGGCCCAACATGATTAATGTGAGGATGTTGTAGGGGTTGAGGTGAATAGAAAAGCTCCGTGGCATTGTACTTGGGAACTTGAGAACTCCCTGGTGATGCAAGGGTTTCCCTAGAATCATCCACATCAAGAACCTCATGTGAATTAAATGAGTTCGATGCGGATGTAGAGGGCTTTAGGCGCACATCTATTTCCTCTTTAACAGAGGAGTGAACCTCTTTCAACATTGTGATTTTGAGGTCCAAAAACATTGAAAGAACATTAGCCGCGGTTAAAGGGACAACCAGGTTAATGGGGACCAGGAGAGCATTGGCTTGAGGTATCACGACCTCGACCGCGGCGGGAGGTAGGTTTAGACCATCTCCCATAAGTGATGCAAGACCTCCCACATTCTCATGATCGTCCACATCCTATAAGGTTGTAAAATCTTATATTAGAGCACGAGACTCTAATACCAATTGAAAGTATTCATGCGGTTGATTAGGGGGGGGGGGGTTAATAGGAGACAACAAATTTTAATATTGTTTGTCAATTTTAGGGATATGCGGGTACATAGGATTCACTATATATGCAACTAAGTGAACAAAAGCTATAAGACAAACAATCTTAGAGCTAAATAAGCTAGGCAACAATCTAATTAGCAAGCCCAAAAACATAGAAAGCAAAGAAAGGTGCGGGAAAAGGACTACCACAAGTGAGACGATGACGCATATTCTATTCCGAAGGTCACACTTCCTTAGGGAAGAGCTAATCTCTATTACAGCGGTGCCGAAGCCAAAGCTTGCGGAACGCCACCGAAGATTCACTGTATTCTCCTTCCAGTCACACCCAATGGATGAGCCTCGAATCACTCGGGGTTGGTCTTGAAGGGGGCCACCAGACCTTTACAAACTTCTCCGAGCACATCACAAGAAAGGAAGCTTCCAGAGGAACCTCTAACCACCTAGGAGCCCAAGCTCCAAGAGTAACAAACCAGTGGTGGACAAATATTGTGGGGAACACAAATTTGGTTTGGTCAAAGTGTAGACCGGGTCTTGCTCTCCCAATCCCCAAAGTTTCAACAAGTTTGGGTGGAGGGATTGAGAGTATTGAGCAAAATGAGGCGTAGCAATGATGGAGCTCAACAAGACATACCCCCTTCTATAGTGCTCTTGGTCTGGTGAGCATTTCTTCCCGTTGGACCCCGTGCGCACGGGCTAAGTCAGCCCCGTGCATACGGGATGTCTAGAGGCGAAACCACCACCCCGTGCTCATGGGGTGTCCATAGAGTTTTGGTACCCCATGCACACGGGGGTCAAAAGACTCCATGCGCACTGGGTATCCAGAAACTTTCTAACCACCCTCTGTTCACGGGGTGTCCAAAGAGTTTCTGTTGATACCCAAAGGACACCTCAGCAAAGCACACAACATGGGATTTTTATGTGGTAGGTGTAGGAGGGCTGGTGTATTTGTTTCAAAGTTTCCCCACACGACACTTATCCACGACAAACCCTCTTGATAGTGGAGTTTTTCCTATGACTCAAATCGAACCAAACAAAAACCTTCGAGTCGAGGTAAATTCCGCCTTTGATCTTCTTGAAATGAGGGGGGGGGGGTCACACAACTCAAACAAGATATTCACATAACCAATATCCTAAGATAAAATATAATAAGCGATATTAGTTCCTCTAACCATGTTGTCATCACACCAAAATATAATTAAGTGCCACTTGCACTTTCAGTGCGCCAAGTGTCGCACTCTCAGCCAACCAGAGTGACCCTTGCGGGGCTCCCCTAAGGGGCACCCCTTGATTAGTTGCTCCCGACCAACCAGTACATTGACCGACATCTCGAGCGAGTGAACGAGACAACGAGAAGAACAATTGTGTTGGCCCAATTAGAATGCAGTGGTGAAATCCTTGAGACGGGCATACCTTTGGTATCTCTATAAGCGAGAAATAGCTTCCATGCTTAATGGGGGCGTAGCAGGGCCACCGCACCCCAAGACCATGAGATTTTCTAAGTCCCCCTAACATATAGCCCTATAACCAGTAAAACATGGCCCAAAACATATTCTGCCCCCTCCCCCAGCCAATTGCCCATTCAGGAATTTGGCCCACGCTTCACCACTTCACATCTGGACGTGTCTGCAAATATTTAAGGGCATTTCCTATTTAGCGCCTCGGGCGTCAGTTATAGGCAATTTTGCAAACCGGCACACACCCCTCCCTCCGCGCTGGGTCGGCCCATTCCACTTTTTTCGGTTTAATATACAAGAATTTTGTGGGAGAGATTCGAATTCCCGACCGCCACCTTAATTGTAACTCGCACTAACCAACCAGATAGACCACACGTTGTGATAATGTATTTTCTTTTCTTCTTTTATACTTTCTCCGGCCGGTTTTTCTCGACTGCTTTTTTGTTTTGTTTTTCACTATTTTTCTCTTATGTTTTCTTTCATCATTTTTCATTTTTCTTTAATTTTTTCTTTTTTCTCAAGATGCACAAACTCTTTCTAATTCGATGAACTCTTTCTCAAATTGTTAAACTTTTTTTCAAAGTTTCATGCACTTTTTTCCAAATTTCATGAACTTTTTTTCCAAACCCGATGAACTTTTCCAAATTCGATGATTTGTTTTTTGAGATCGGCAATTTTTTCCAAATTTGGTGATTTTTTTCCCGAATTGATGAGCTTCTTTCAAGTTTGATGTTTTTTTCAAAATTGATGATATTTTTCAATTCGGTGAACTTTTTTTAAGTCGTTGAACTTTTTCCAAATATGTGAACTATTTTTCAAAATCTATGAACTTTTTCTTCAAACGTGATGGACTTTTTAAAATTCCTATCATGTATGTAAATTTTATAAAAAAATGAATTTATGAAAAAAAGTCGTGAATTTATGATTTTCTGTGAATCTCTACTCCAAGGGGGGGGGGGGGTGCGGCGGTGATGGTATGTCGGTATGTCGTTCATTTGGTTAGTTTCTCTCCACCGAATGACGGATCTCGGTCGATGGTTTCCAAAGATAGGCCACCTCCCATTTTTGATCTTTCCTTCGATTTTCTGCCAAAATGAACTCCCAAAAAATCAGCCCACCCCACCCACTCCTCCTCCCCTTTCGTATGGAGCCCCATGCATGATCTGTTAGGAAAAAGAAAACACACACGATTGATTCCAACGATGCCCCAATCCTACTCTCCCTCCCCTCCTCCTGATAGCAGCAGCAGCGGGGGAGTGCCACACGAAGCAGCAATGGGACGATGACAAGCAGAAGGTGGACGGATAAATTTATCTCACGGGGTCGTTCTTCTCTCACCCTTTTTCTTTTTCCAGATCAAAATCGAGATATAGAGCGGCTGACCGGGGATGACGCTGATGGGGCGGCGGATGTGTGTGGCGGCATGGTTGGAGCGCGAAGAGGGGCGCCGGCACCATGGTGGTGAATACTGACCGCATCGTGAGTCGTGAACAAGAGCTGGGGAGGCTGCCGGTGTCGTTGGGAACGCTGCCGGTGGCCTCCTCACGGTGGACACGGTTCGGGCCTGTCCGGCCCCTGACCGAGCTGCGCTTTGGACCGGCCGCGACGGGTACGGACTGGGCCGGACCGAAGTTTCCTGACGAAGAGGCAGTTTATATATGGTAGCGTCTCTACCCACATTAAGCTCGTCCCAGGGAACTCCGTCGCCCGTCGACACCATCACTGTCAGCACATACTACGTGTGTACATCGTCGCTTCCAATTTCAGATTACTGATGAGCTTTTACTGCAATCACGATGACTATAATACTAGCGGTATGTGCATCAATTGATTGGAAATTCAGACATCGTCTGTGGGGGATGACCATGATGATCGACTTCGAGTTCTTGGGGAGCAAGATGGGGCACATCGACGTGTTTGTCCACACCCCAAGTTCCCTTCGTGCGAACACACGCGAACGAGAGATTGCTCGAGGAAGAATGAAGACACAGGTGTTTTTCGCTGCACAAACTTCAGAGCTTTTTTGTTCTATTTCTCTTCCATTTATTCAGACTTACAGAACGGGAAACATGGCTTCACGCCCCTGACTTTTGCCGTCGTGATCCACGAGCATACCGACGAGGCACGAGAATCGCTCAGGCTATTAGACCCACGAGCTAAACTAGCTAACGGAAAGAAAGCGTTCGAGCCTAACCTGACGAAAAACCAAAGTGCGAACTGAACTAACTGCAAACGTGACAAGGGCCTGGGATTTATTCAACAGTGTTTGCCAACATCGCGGGCAAGAAGGAGGTGCAGTTCATGCCCAGCGCGCGTGCATGCATGGGCTGCACCGCTTCATCGCGTCAGCAAAGCCGGGGACGTGATGACTGCGACAAATTTGATGGCGGTAGACGGCGGCCGTGGTCGTGGAAGAGAGGATATGTGTGCGTCGTGTAGGCGGCGTCCGGCCTAATTCCTGAGCTGTAGGTTAGCTAGCTTGAAAAGTTCACTGAAGAAGATGCAAAATGATTTCAGATAGCATGTGTGTGAACATACATGCTCTAGATCTGTTTATAATAAGTTTGTGTCACCAATATCCCGTGGCTTCCTTTCGTTCGCTTTGAGTACAAAATGCAGATTCGTGCATCAGTCATCCATACCTCAAATCTTTTTTTTTTTGCGGGGGATCCATACCTCAAATCTAATTGTGCTTACTAACTTCACATATATCTTGTGCATGTATATATCTTCAGGTAAGGGCTATAAATAACATTGTTTAGGCAATCTCAAGTTGCAGAGGTTTTTTACATTGATAATCCCTCGATAACTTGGACTACTCTTATATATCTTTCCTATTGTGATTTGATTTGCGGGTTGGAGTGAATATTGGTGCATTGATATTAATTTTTAAATTTGATAGTACTAATTTGAGAAGATGGGTGCATAACAATATCATTTGGTTAAACAAGATATATTGGTCTATCAATCAATACAATAATGGCTGACATTATCTTTGTGGTATGAGACTACAATAGTACTTCCTATGCAAAGTAATAAAAGATATTTTAGATCACTTTTTTAGTGATCTAAAAGATATTATATTAGTTTGCGGAGGGAGTATTTTGTTCTGTAGATTGAGCCAAACTTAGTGCCATATTAGCAAGTTGTGCAACGAATCTCCTGTCTCCCAGTAGCAATTGAATCAAAATTAACTATAAGTTATCCTTTCTATATAATGGAAATAGTTTCACATTGCATGAGCAAAACATAATGACGCCGCCGGTACGTCGTTCATTTTGTATGAAAAATAGAGCTGATGTACCCACTTTCAACATTTTCATTCTCTTTGGATATATAGAACAGAGGTGAAGCTCGGGAGGTGACGAGATCCGGTGCATAATCTGGAAATAGTGTTATTCAATCTAACACGAAAAAGAAAGTATTGCATAGGGACCTCACCTAGAGGGCCAACCGAAAACATTAAATTGCAGAAGGACGGTGGCATTTACAATTGCGTGGAGAGTGTGGTTAAGGAGACATGATGACTGCCAAGAAGAAAAGTGAATCTCCATTAGTCTCTATATAAATGGAAGTCAAATACATGCTCGACTATGATTTCCGAATTAGAATAATTTTCACAAGATGAATAGTTTTTGTTATTCCATGGAAAAACACGGGCATATTTGTGGCTACATTAGGGCATCTCCAAGGCAGACCCACAAACCTCCCGCAACCTTCCGGACCACACGGTCCGGACCGTGGAAGCCATCCAACGCGACCCTGTATCGGTCCGCGGGGCATTCCGAACGCGATTTCTCCCGCAAACCGGAGACAAAAGTGGGGGAGGTTTGCGGGAATCCAGACACGAGAAACGTCGCTATCCGCCACCCCTAGCCCACCCAAAACCCTTCCCGGACCCCAGCGACTACATACTCCTCATTTTCTCTCCTTCATTCTTTCTCTCTTGCCTTCGCCGCCACTCCACCACCCCGGCCACCACGCCACACCCCTGCTCGAATTTTGCATCTCCGTCACCCTTTGGCGCTTCAGCAGGGCTCCCCGCCGCTTCTCCTCCGTCTCAGTTCAGCTCCTGTCCTTCGACCGCCCCGCCAGGTACCATCCTCTCATGTTAATTCTCACCATGCCCGCCAACTGTTCGATGAATCGCCGGAGATGAAAACAGTTGTCCCTTCTTCTTTCTAGCAATGGATTCCGCTTTGGAGTACATATACAAGCATTATGTTGAGTCGTTCGACGGCTCGTCGGACGAGGAGGACTACTCCAATGAGACGGCGATGATGCAGGCGGTCCTTGAAGACGTGGAGCGTGCGGAAGAGCATGTTCACAATTTAAAGGGCTCGATCAAGGGTCATCAAGTGCTCAACCGCTATAGGGCATGCGTGCATTTGACACTGATGGCCGACTACTTTGCCTCTGATGCACTATTCGTTGGCCATTTTTGCCGGCTTTTTTGGATGTGCATGACTGTCTTCGATCTTTTGTACCATGGCGTCCAGTCATACGATGACTACTTCATCCTGAAGAAGGATGCCGTGGGAACGATTGGCTTCTCTGGTTACCAGAAATTCACGGTCGCATTCCGGATGCTTGCCCATGGCACGGCCGCCGATTCGTGGGACTCTGAGAGCACCTGCGGAGATGCCATGGTCAGGTTTGCAACTGCCGTGGTCGAGGTGTTCGGACCTTGGCAAACTCAGAAGCAAGAGGGTGGCCAGGTTTGCTTGGATCTCTAGACTGCATGCATTGGAAATGGAAGAACTTCCCGAAGGCTTTGCAAGGACAATATCAGGGTCTTGTTAAGAATCCCATCATCTTTCTTGAAGCAGTTGCATCACATGATCTTTGGATTTGGCATGCTTTCTTTGGCATGCCTGGGTCTCACACAATGACATCAATGCACTGCAACGATCGTCGTTGTTTGCGAGGCTCACTGAAGGAAAAGCTCCTCCTTGCCACTATACTCTCAACGGCCATGAGTACAACATGTGTTACTATCTGGTTGACGGTATCTATCCCTCATGGGCTACATATATCAACACCATCTCCAACCCAAAAGGCCAAAAAAGGTCTCACTTTGCACAAAGACAAGAAGCAGCTAGAAAGCATGTCGAGAGGTCATTTGGAGTTCTGCAGGCCCATTTTGCAGTTATTCGTGGACCTACAAAACAATGGGATCCGGAGACCTTGTAGGAGGTGATGACATGTTGTGTGATCATGCATAACATGATGGTCGAGGATGCGGGTGACGATGCTGCCGCAAGTATGGAATTTGAGAACATGGGTGATCCTATCCAACTTCCGGAACAGAATCCGACCACATTTGAAGAGTTCATTCAGATGCATCAACAAATTCAACATTGACCAACTCACGAGCAGCTGAAGGAAGATTTGATTGAGCATCAGTGGGCGTTGAAAGGGGACAACAATGTTGGGATGTAATATTTGAACTTTAAAAAAATTTGAACTAGTGTTGCATGCGGCTATTTTAACGTATGTATTCTTTGCATGCGGCTATTTGATCGTGCAGTCTTGGAAAAAATGAGACAGGCCGGATGTATGCGGCTACGGTTGGATGTCGCCCTCCTGCATCCGTGTCCGCGGACTGGTCCCCTGTCCGCGGACGGATGCGGGACAAAATTTACAAGTTGCCCTTGGAGATGCCCTTATATATTTCCCTTCGCAACAAGTTCTTACATGTTTCTCTTTGACAAAGTTCTGTAGCAAGCAAGCATCTATAGAATTGAGGAAGATTATTAATATTCTGTCACATTGCTTAGAAGAATATTCTGATAAATATCTTTTTTTATCTGTTGAATGTCTCTATTATTAAATGTCTATTATCTCTACTATTCCCTACCTTGAAGGAAGTCTATATGCCGTGTTCGTTTTGCTTCGCTTTGTAACACCAATGATCGACCGAAGGAAAAAAAATCACCCTCTCACTCGATCCCACCCGCGTGCAAAAAGAGAGTTAAAAAATCAACGGTGGAAACCCACATATGCATGCCGACTCCACCCTCGATTCCTCGAGCAACCTCTCTCCAATCAACACCTTCCAATCTTCCATACCCACTTCCACTCACGTCGTCGCCTCGTATGAGTCCCCTCCTCACACACACGCCACCACCAGCCATGCCCCGACCGCCATTGGCCATCCCCTATTCCGCCTTTGCGGTTAGCTCCGCCTTCCATCACTGGTTGGCTGGTTGTGCCCGCCACACAGTTGTGGAGCGGGTCACGAGAGAGGCAGACGGTTGGCTACGGGCTAGACATGAAAGTGATGTCGGCAATGGATACCATGCCGATGGGCAGGGCATGGTCAATGGTGGCCTTCATAGTGTTTCCGAGTGAGAGCGAGGCATCGGCCATCGTGCAACCAGAGAAATCGAAGCCCGGGCCGAAGTTGGCCGGCGTAAAAGCTGACAGACCCGAAGGCCGGTGACGGTTCCACCACCACCGCACCGCCTTTGAACTTGGTGGAGATGCGGAAGGAGAGCGGTGGCAGTGTGAAGACCCCGGCGCCTCTTGTTGCGACCATGACCATGACCATGACATCGGTACGAAAGATACTAACTTTATACATATTGGCTAGCTTCAAAAGCATTGACATATTTTCTTATGCGCTCAACCGAGATCACCTAGAACAACCATACTGGGACATATGTGATTCATAGATAGTAGTTGTTCATAAGACAAGCCAGCCGTGGGTGTTGTGGCTAGGTAGTTTCAGAATTTAGTCCTTCAGTTCCTGCAAGCTCGAATCTGCTATTTAATCAAGCTTTCAATACCTGTAATTGTGACACACATGGACACGTGAAGTTGAGTGATACCAATATAATTTAATCATGGGCGACATATATCCAGTTATAAGTTCTTTGGTGGTGAGCGATTTGGCTGGTTAAGGAGACACGAAGACTGTCGAGAAGGAAATAAATGAAAGAGAGTTTCTATTTGTCTTTGTATGATGAAAACCAAATGTCATCATGCTTAAGACATGAATTAAATGAATAATTTGATCAATGTGTACATATTTTTATTAGTTTGTGACAACGCACTGGCATTTGGCGACTGCCCGTAGCAACGCATGGGTATTGTCCTAATTTTATGTAAAAGTCAACAATTAACAACCTGGTCAGTTGTCCACGCTTGTGGTTAAAGGTCAAACAAGACCTATTTTAGACAAGTCAACCTGCGATCGGGGGGATTGAGGGACGAGCGACCTACTACGATCGAGAGAACACTCGTGTATAATGGGCCGGGCCATGTAGGGGCGTGCATCGGGGTTGTTTCCCTTTACGGGCGCATAATGCGCAGAATAGGAGCTCCCATATTTAAGGGTGTCGGTTTTGATCTATAGCCTTCGAGAAGCCCTAGCTCGGGAGCGCATGAGTTGATAAGCCTCCCGGTTCCTCACCTTTTTGGACTGTAGGATCACGGCGGTTGGAAAGTGATCGCAGAAGATGTGAGAAGCGTGAGAATTGTAGCTGGCGCAAAGGTCAAAATGCCAGACGCGACCGACTAGGTCTCATGGGAAGGCTAACTAACATGAGGCTCCGGAAGCCATCGTAGACTCCCAGGGAAGGTTGACTTTGTGGCTAGACGCTAACACAACTGCCGCCGAAGGAGACATGTTGTCGCAGCCCAGATCCACAAAGCCGCCAGCAAGTGGCGGCATGTGAAAACGATTGGGAGGCGCTAATGTGGAGGATGTTGGTGCTAGAGTATTATCCAATCAATCCATTATTCTTTGTATTTTTATTGTCATCAACTCAAATGTCAACTAATACACAAAGCCTTCGGTCAGGCCATCATTTGTCGTGGCTCCTCGGGCGGCTCATCGGGATCTTCAGGGGGCTCCTGGCCACACTTCTTAGTACACATGCAGTGACGTTCTATAACACCATGGCAATACCCACCGGTCAAGTCCTCACTCATGCAGACGGCGACACATTTATCGTTATGGGTGCACCGCCCTTTGAAGGTTCGGCTACGCTCCTTGCACAACTCGGCCTCTGCACCTACTCAATCAATCAATCAACAATCGCACCGAACTTTCAGTTTAAGTAACACGCTATTCTTTCCCACGGCTACACATTTTCAAAGTACTACAACAAAGGTACTAAAGAGTAGAGAAGGTGTCTAGTTGAACGGACTCACCCAAGGTAAGGAAGAGCAAGACCAAAGCTATTGTTGCGACCTTGGCCTCCATGGCAGCTGGATCGATATCTTCTTCTTGAGGACGCTGGATCGAGATGTGTCATGAAGAGAGAAATGGCTCGGTGTCTATTTATACGGCTTGGAGCTATATCTTGTGTATCCACGAGGGATGTGTAGCATTTAGTTCATAGCTTGATTATGAAATGGATACGCTTGTTGGTTTTTGGATACCATCAAGTTAGTGAACATTTATGTGTGTATATCCTTGCTTTGAAATCTGGATACTCTATAAAATAAATGTGCATATCTTTTCCTGGTGACATCTGTACGCTGGCTAGTAAATATCCATGAGAAAAGTTCTCGGGAGGTCTTTATGCTTTCGAAGTTGTGTTCCACAAATATCTAAAGCAAAGTTTGAGTAGGAAACTCCAAGGTGATAACTTCAAAGTTTTGTGGGTTCACACACGAAATCGACATGAAAATGGCAAATAGTGAAATCATGTATACTTTACCTGTAATCTTTGTTCACAATCTTTCTTCTTTATCTCCTGACATCAAAGAAATCTATCCATCTATCTATCTATCTATCTATTATATATTCTTTATATTATTAAAACGATATAAAACGAATAGATGAAATTTAACTAGCAAATAAGAACGGTTGAGGTTTAATGAATCTAAAGATCTGTACATTATGGGGAATACGTTTTCCCCAAGTAATATTAGATTATAGTCCGATTATAGTCAGGAAGGTCCACAAGTACTATCCGTTTAGCCCATGGCACTAACTCCATCCGTACACAAATTGAATAATGAGCTGTAAAAGGACCTAGACAAAAAAAACTACTCCAATTAGACTGCTTGGATTAATTATGCATACAACAATGAAAAACGAGCTGCTTATTGCAAAGAAAAAGGCAAAGACAGACACACGCAATCCAGAAAATCCTCTCCTCATACGATCAAACTGGGCGGCTACTCTTGGTTCTTGTTTGGTGTTTCTCTTTGTGAGTTTTAGAGCTTATGGTCATCTTCATGACAAGCTCGAGTTCATCGAAAACGGAGTCCATATGCATCTTATATGATGTTTTCGATGTTGGAGTTTTTGCTGGTTCTTCATTCATAGAGGTTTCACATCTATATATCATTGGCATTTTTATAATGCCACAATTCGGAGCTCGTATGCGAAAGTTATGGCAGTTTCAGTGCCAGGGCAGTTTTTCTCTGATCAAGCGGAAGTACTGTTCGGTACCACGGTAGTACCATGGTAGTACCGCCTAGGAGGTACTTCCGCTATGTACTACCGCTACTACTACCGCTTATTTTATTCTTCTGGTGCATTTGCCCTTGTTGAGCGGAAGTACCGCTGCTATGGAGCGGTAGTACCGCTCAGGTGGTTCAGGCGTCCGCGCCAGCCACCAGACACCTGGTCTGATGCCTCGCGCCACCCGAGCGGAAGTAGAGCGGTTGTATTAAGCGGTAGTACCATGGGCAGGAGCGGTAGTACCGCTTCGGCGGCACTACCGTCTCAAGGTTTCTGCCATTTTCATGCTTTTTCCTAGAACTATCGTACTAAGCGGTAGTACCGCTCAGCCGAGCGGTAGTACCGCTTGTGCACGACCTGTGCACATAACGGTTGGATTTGGGGAGGCCTATTTAAGGGGGTCTTCTTCCCCAATGATTCTAATCCATAGAGCTCGTGTTTTACCCCCCATTGTTGACCTTCTTCGAGCTTGCTAACTCTTAATCCCTCCAACGATTCTTGCTAGTTCTTGAGGGAAAAGAGAGAGGAGATCTAGATCCACATTTCCACCAATCACTTTCTCCTCTATGTGAGGGGAACCCCTTGGATCTAGATCTTGGAGTTCTTCGTGTTCTTCTTTGTTCTTCCTCTCATTTTCCTCCATAGCATTAGTTATTGTGGTGGGATTTGGGAGAGAAGGACTTGGGCACTCCGTGTGCCCTTGCCATTGCATTTGGTGCATAGGTTTGAGTTCTCCACGATGATACGTGAAAGTGAAGTTTGAGAAGCTTATTACTCTTGGGTGCTTGGGCACCCTAGAGCTTGTGCCTCTTGGGTGCTTTGGTGCCCTAGACGGTTGGTGGTGCCTCGGACCTCAATCATTGTGGTGTAAATCTCCGGGCAAGTGTCGGGGTCTCTAATTAGGTTGTGGAGATTGCCCCGAGCATTTGAGGTCACCTCGGAGCCACAATCCATTGTGGTGAAGCTTCGTGGTGTTGTTGGGAACCTCCTATTAAGTTGTTGAGTTTGCCTCAACCTTGTTTGTACGGGTTCAGTGACCACCCTCAAGGGTCCCTTAGTGGAATCACGACATCTTGCATTGTACGAGGGCGCGAGGAGATTACAGTGGCCTTAGTGGCATCTTGGGGAGCATTGTCCCTCCACACTGCTCCAAACGGAGATTAGCATCCGCAAGGGTGTGAACTTCGGGATACATCGTCGTCTCCGCGTGCCTCGGTTATCTCTTACCCGAGCCCTTTACTTATGCACTTTATTTTGTGATAGCCATATTGTTTCATACTATATATCTTGCTATCACTTAGTTGTTTATCTTGCTTAGCATAAGTTGTTGGTGCACATAGGTGAGCCAAGTTGTTTTAGGTTTTGTGCTTGACATATTAAACGTTAGTTTTATTCCGCATTTGTTCAAGCCTAAACCGTAATTATTTTAAAGCGCCTATTCACCCCCCCTCTAGGCGACATCCACGTCCTTTCAGATGTACCTATCACACATGAGAGGTACAAGGATAAGGTTTGCCATCTAAGCACCCGGAGATTCATTGTGAAAATTTATCTCTTTCCATGTTGTGAAAATTTATCTCTCTTCATGTTTGTATTAATGTTCGTCCTTGTGATGAATTCGTTCACACTTAGCTTGACGATCTATATTAGTCATGATTTCCTACTAATTCTTTTCGTTCATTATGTATCTTTGACTATCCAACTCCATGAATGAATTCATGTACATGTTTTTATTTTCATGTTCTGTCTTGAGATCACACATATTGAGTTGTGCGGGGCATGTTCATCTGTATAGGGAGTATATACCTATTGAGTTGTGCAGGTTAATATCTATGTGTATACACTATAGCCCATAGCAATGCATGGGCGTTCTACTAGTTTTTCATAATGACACACTTAAGACTAAACTTTGCACGTGTAATAACTTTGGAATGAAGTCCAAACATGTAGTGTGAAAATTAAGTATAAGTCCATGATTATAGAGATAAAAACAAAATAATTTCTCACATGATAAGATCAGCAACATGGTGTTCTCTAATTCAAAACAAGCATTTCATGCCTAACATACTTATAAGAATGTAAAAAGAATACCTAGCACATCTAGCTGCGCAAATGCGCAGGACATCCTGCTCGTTTGTAGTTAAAACTCCATAGATATATTTGGTGATTCTTTTGGAAAACCCAACACAACCTTTCCTTCATATCGTATTTTTGGTGATTTTTTTGGAAAACGCAAATAGTGAAATCGTACTTTATCTGTAATCTTTGTTCACAACTTCTATTTTGTATCTCCTAAAACAAATTGAATTTTCAGTCAAAACTCTGTGGATACGTCATCGACGAGACCGCAAGCTGTTGTCCGGCCAAAACATCCATAAGGCGGCCGGTGGGTCTGTATTTTCAGTGTCCCCATAGCCAAGATTAATTGGTTAATTATAGCACCGATTAATTGACCTGACCTTTAGCGAAATTGTTCTGGTCATTTGCATATCTTACAAGCGCATTGTGTTCTTAAAAATATTGCAGTTTAAGTCATGTGCAATATATATTTTGCCATAAATTTAGTGCATTGTTTAGTTAAATATTTATTGGTGTTCTAAAAGCTTAAGTGTTTAGGTTCGCTAAAACTAGGCAAGCGCATGTTATCTAAAAATAAATTTAATATTTACTGTCAGAAAATTTAGTGACTTCCTAGCGGAATGTTCATAGATGTTGATAAGTGAGCTGTTGGAGATAATACAATCTATCCAAAGAACACTCCAATAGTGTTGTGGGAGAATAAAATTACACTTCTATTTAACGGCATTTGTCGTGACAAGTAAAATACAAGTGTGAAAAACTGCAACACTCCCAAATAAGTCCCCTCGGTGAAGTTTGACCACAGAACTCCAAGGTGAACATTTTCCCAATTTGTTGATTCAAGGATCAAATCAACGTGAAAATGTACTCACTGATGTAGTTTCCTAATTTATCTAGATTCTCTAATATCAATTTCTCTTTCACATCTCCCAGCACATTAATTTGCGTTGAAAGTGAAATTATAAGTTTTAGGCATTCATTTGCAGTTTTCCTGACTTCTCTCATGTTTCCATAGGGATTGGATCCACTCGTGTTAAAATGGGTGTTTGAGCCAATAAGACCACCAAATTTCTAGGCAACGACGTTTTGTAGTATACTTTGGTGCGCTAACATGTCCGGTTCATTGAAATGTCCATGTACACTAATTATTCTTCACAATTGTGTCAAAAATATATTATCCACGACGACATTACAAATAAAGACCACTGTGATATCGGTTGTAATTCTTAGCATTTCTTGCACCGTCTAATCTCATATTTATGCGAAAACAAACCAAAATCTTGCTTTGGCATTCGACCACTGTGCGTCTAGCACGACGACTCACACATGCAGATGCGCAACATTTTTGGGTCTCCGTAGCAGGCCCCCGTGTCGTACTTCTCGCTGATGCACCATGTGCGGTAGGCGTCGTTGTTGTTTCCAACACAGATGTCTGGAACAGGGCAAGGTGCGCAGGGGTGGGTGCCGCACGTAACTCCGGCTGCTCCGACTATTTTCAGTCAGGAAGTGTCCAGCGTTGTTAGATTAGATGACAAGGACGAGATGCAACATTGATCAAGACATACATCATCTAAGAGATTAGATATGCATGTTCTTTCTTGTGTGTTTTGCAGATGCTTACCGGTAAAAGATGAGAGGATGGCCAATGCAACGATCGCCGCCATAGTTGTTGTTGTGATCTTGCAAGCCGCCATGGCTCTGAAAGTTGGAACTGATTGAGGTGTAGGGAGATAAGGTTGTGGAGAGGTGCCTCTTTATATGTTGGTGCATTCTCATATGGTTGTTCAATTAAGCATACATTTATTTTTATCGACCATATGAGCTGGATAATTTGGCCTCGATCTGTGTGATTTAGCTGCCATTAGATGTTACAGGCTGCTGGTGAATGAGCAGTGTGTGGTATTATTATGCATTTCATGTTTTGAGATGGTAGACTAGACACTTCCGGCAAATATTAACCCAAATATGCTATCATGTGGTGGCGCATTTGGACCATGAGTCGGGATTGGCTAGGCTTGATGAACATGGTTGTGGACACTTAGGCAACCTACACGATTGGTGGTTGTCGATGACTCATCCCAATGATGGCTGGAGCAAACTCATGACATATTTAGTCTTGTTGGTTTCTTAGGAGATTTGGAATGAAAGTTATGTGCAGGTATTTCACCACCACTCTTCAATGCCAACTACCATCATGGCCAAGATCAAACAAGAGGTCGATGTTTGGGCTACTGTGCGAGCTAATCATTTGATATAAATCATGAAACAAGAGTAAATCGTTTTGTTTTTTGCTCTTGGCTATTAAGTTTTAATGTCTAAACTTTCTTCATAATCAATGAAAAATGGAAAAGATTTTTCTCTTGTTTCCAAATAATTTACAAGAGAAAACTCTCCTGCTATTTCTGAAAAAAATGGTCACTCTGGATTGAGTGGAGCATGCATCGAGGCTGGTAGAGACGGTGATATCTAGAGAGGAGGCACACAAAGAAATTGTGGAGGGGGGAGGAAGAAGGCATGGGAGGTGCTCCTGCCTACACCCAAGATAGGGACGGTAAGAAAACAAGGTTTTAGGAGGTCTGGTGGGTTGACCATCGCCCCTATGTCAAATTTTATCTAGATTGCGCAGTTTATCCTGCAACCACAATATTACCACCAACAAAGTATTCTCACGTGGTTTTAGTTGTTTAAACCTTAGGAGATTCGCATACAAAATTATATGTAACCTCTTTCTCTTCTCTCCAAGCCCTATAAAGAAGATTTTCTAAGCTACTCTGTGCCCCCACCTCTCCTCTGTTAGCTCTGCTGGTGTGAGAGTGCGGGGAGATCCCAATATACCAGATGGAGGTATGGTTTTTCCCCGCTTTGAGGATTTTACAGGATTATGCGACATAACTTAGTTAATGGTGGCAACGACGTTGATCCTCGAATAAATCTCGAGCTTCCCCATATCAGCCGTATCTGTTGGGATAGCATCGATGATTTGTTGGCGTACATTGCTATCGGTCTCTCTGGCTGGTGAGGTTAGGGTTTGCAAGATTTGGCAGTAGCGATGACATCCCTTTGCAGTTTAGCCATCCGGCCTCCCCTTGTTAGTTGGTACAACCTCTAGTATCAATGTGAGGATTTTTGGAGGTTGGGTTATTTTCTCCGTACATCTTCCGGTGTCTATGGCTTTGACAATTTCTTCTCCAGGATTTTGTGTTGGAAATATGCCCTAGAGGCAATTAATAAAGTGTTTATTATCATATTTCTCCGTTCATGATAATGGTTTATTATTCATGCTAGAATTGTATTGACCGGAAACTTAATACATGTGTGGATAATAGACAAATACTGAGTCCCTAGTAAGCCTCTACTAGACTAGCTCGTTGATCAAAAGATGGTCAAGATTTCCTGACCATGGACATGAGTTGTCATTTGATAACGGGATCACATCATTAGGAGAATGATGTGATGGACATGACCCAACCGTTAGCATAGCAAATGATCGTTCAGTTTATTGCTATTGCTTTCACTATGTCAAATACACGTTCCTCTGACCATGAGATCATGCAACTCCCGGATACCGTAGGAATACTTTGGGTGTATCAAACGTCACAATGTAACTGGGTGATTATAAAGGTGCACTACAGGTATCTCCGAAAGTGTTTGTTGAGTTGGCATGGATCGAGATTGGGATTTGTCACTCCGACTATCGGAGAGGTATCTCTGGGCCCTCTCGGTAATACAGCATCACAGAAGCCTTGCAAGCACCGTGACTAAAGAGTTAGTTGCAAGATGATGTATTACGGAACGAGTAAAGAGACTTGCCGGTAACGAGATTGAACTAGGTATTGGATACCGACGATCGAATCTCGGGCAAGTAACATACCGCCGGACAAAGGGAACAACGTATGTTGTCATATGAGGTTCACCGATAAAGATCTTCGTGGAATATGTAGGAACCAATATGAGCATCCAGGTCCCGCTGTTGGTTATTGACCAGAGAGTTGTCTCGGTCATGTCTACATCATTCCCGAACCCGTAGGGTCCGCACACTTAAGGTTCGATGACGAAATAGTATTATATGAGTTATGTGATTGGTGACCGAATGTTGTTCGGAGTCCCGGATGAGATCACGGACTTGACGAGGAGTCTCGGAATGTCCGAGAGGTAAAGATTCATATATTGGAAGGTTATATTCGGACGTCGGAAAGGTTCCGAGTGATTCGGGTATTTTTCGGAGTACCGGGGAGTTACGGGAATTCACCGGGAGAAGTAATGGGCCTTATTGGGCCATACGGGAAAAGGAGAGGCAGGCCACGTGAGGAGGCGCCCCCCCCCCCCTTGCCCAAACCGAATTTGACTAGGGGAGGGGGCGCAGCCCCCTCTTTCCTTTCCCTCTCCCTTCCCCCTTTCCTACTCCGTATGGGAGGTGGAATCCTACTAGGACTAAGGAGTCCTAGTAGGACTCCCCACACTTGGCGCACCCCTAGGGGGCCGGCCTCCTCCCTCTCATCCTTTATATACGGGGGCAAGGGGGCACCCCAAAGTACACAATTGTCCCATAGCCGTGTGCGGTGCCCCGATCTCCGTTTTCCACCTCGGTCATATTTTCGGAGAGCTTAGGCGAAGCCCTGCCGGAATCACTTCACCGTCACCGTCGCCACGCCGTCGTGCTGACGGAACTCATCTACTACCTCGACGTCTTGCTGGATCAAGAAGGCGAGGAACGTCACCGAGCTGCACGTGTGTAGAACTCGGAGGTGCCGTACGTTCGGTACTCGATCGGTGGAGCTCGAAGGATTGTTCGACTACATCAACCGCGTTGTGAGACGCTTCCGCTAAACGGTCTACGAGGGTACGTAGACACACTCTCCCCTCTCGTAGCGATGCATCTCCATGGATAGATCTTGCGTGAGCGTAGGAAATTTTTGAAATTCATGCTCCATTCCCCAACAGTGGCATCCGAGCCAGGTCTATGCGTAGATGTGATTTGCACGAGTAGAACACAAACGAGTTGTGGGCGTGGGTGTATACATATTGCTTGCCGTTACTAGTTGATACTTGATTCGGCGGTATTGTGAGATGAAGCGGCCCGGACCGACATTACGCGTACGCTTACGCGAGACAGGTTTCACCGCTACGTGCACTCGTTGCATAAAGGTGACTGGCGGGTGTCTGTCTCTCTCACTTTAGTTGAATCGGTTTCAATGAAGAGGGTTCTTTTAGAAGATCAAAAAGCAATCACTACACCACGTTGTGGTTTTGCGTAGGTAAGAACGGTTCTTGCAAACCCGTAGCAGCCACGTAAAACTTGCAACAACAAAGTAGAGGACGTCTAACTTGTTTTTGCAGGGTATGCTGGTGATGTGATATGGTCAAGACATGATGTGATATAAGTTGTTGTATGAGATGATCATGTTTTGTAAGTTATCAGGCAACCGGCAGGAGCCTTATGGTTGTCTCTTTATTGTATGCAATGCCAACGCTATGTAATTGCTTTTCTTTACCGCTATGAGTTAGCAGTAGTAGTAGTAGCAATAGCCGGCGAGACATCCACGACGCTGTGATGGAGATCAAGGTGTCACGACGCTACGATGGAGATCATGGTGTCAATCTGGTGACGATGGAGATCATGACGGTGCTTGGCTGATGGAGATCAAAAGCACAAGACGATGATGGCCATATCATGTCACATATATTGAATTGCATGTGATGTTAATCCTTTTATGCATCTTATTTTGCTTAGGACGACGGTAGCATTATAAGATGATCCCTTCACTAAATTTCAAGATAAGTGTTCTCCCCTAGTATGCACCGTTGCGAAGGTTCGACGCTTCTAAGCACCACGTGATGATCGGGTGTGATGGATTCTTTCGTTCGCATACAACGGGTGTAAGCCAGTTTTACACACGCAGAATACTTGGGTTAAACTTGACGAGCCTAGCATATACAGATATGGCCTCGGAACACAAGAGACCGAAAGGTCGAACATGAGTCATATAGTAGATATGATCAACATGAAAGATGTTCACCATTGATAACTAATCCACCTCACGTGATGATCGGACGTGGCTTAGTTGATGTGGATCATGTTACACTTAGACAACTTGAGGGATGTTAATCTAAGTGGGAGTTCTTAAATAATTTGATTAATTGAACTTCAATTATCATGAACATAGTCTAAATAATCTTTGCAATTGTATGTTGTAGATCTATGGCCCGCGCTATAGTTCCACTGAATTTTAATGCGTTCCTAGAGAAAGCTAAGTTGAAAGATGATGGAAGCAACTATGCGGACTGGGTCCGTAATCTGAGGATCATCCTCATTGCTGCACAGAAGGCTTATGTCCTTGATGCACCGCTAGGTGTCGCACCCCCTCCCTTGTCTGTCGACGTTATGAACGCCTGGCAGACACGTGTTGATGACTACTCGATAGTTCAGTGTGCCATGCTTTACGGCTTAGAACCGGGGCTCCAAAGACGTTTTGAGCATCACGGAGCATATGAGATGTTCCAAGAGCTGAAACTTGTATTTCAAGCTCATGCCCGGGTCGAGAGATATGATGTCTCCGACAAGTTCTTTAGTTGTAAGATGGAGGAGAATAGTTCTGTCAGTGAGCATATACTCAAGATGTCTGGGTTGCATAACCGCTTGACTCAGTTGGGAGTTAATCTTCCAGATGATTCGGTTATTGACAGAATTCTCCAATCACTGCCACCAAGCTATAAGGGCTTTGTGATGAACTATAATATGCAAGGAATGGAAAAGTCTATTTCCGAGCTCTTCGCTATGCTCAAACCTGCGGAGGTAGAAGTCAAGAAGGAGCATCAAGTGTTGATGGTAAAGAAGAGCACTAGTTTCAAGAAGGGCAAGGGAAAGAAGGGGAACTTCAAGAAGAACGGCAAATCAGTTGCTGCTCCCATGAAGAAACCCAAGTCTGTACCCAAACCCGAGACTGAGTGTTTCTACTGCAAGGGGACTGGTCACTGGAAGCGGAACTGCCCCAAGTACCTGGCAGATAAGAAGGCTGGCAACATCAACAAAGGTATATTTGATATACATGTTATTGATGTGTACCTTACCAATGCTCGTAGTAGCACCTGGGTATTTGATACTGGTTCAGTTGCTCATATTTGTAACTCAAAACAGGAGCTACGGAATAAACGAAGATTGGCTAAGGACGAGGTGACGATGCGCGTCGGGAACGGTTCAAGAGTTGAAGTTATCGCCGTCGGCACGCTACCTCTACATCTACCCTCGGGATTAGTGATGAACCTAAATAATTGTTATTTGGTGCCTGCGTTGAGCATGAACATTATATCTGGATCTTGTTTATTGCGAGACGGTTATTCATTTAAATCAGAGAATAAAGGTTGTTCTATTTTGATGAACAATATCTTTTATGGTCATGCACCGCTTGTGAATGGTTTATTCTTGTTGAATCTCGATCGTGGTGATACACACATCCATAATATTGATGCCAAAAGACGCAAAATTGATAATGATAGTACCACATATTTGTGGCACTGTCGCTTAGGTCATATTGGTGTTAAACGCATGAAGAAACTCCATATAGATGGACTTTTGGAATCACTTGATTATGAATCATTTGAGACGTGCGAACCATGCCTCATGGGCAAGATGACTAAGACTCCGTTCTCCGGAACAATGGAGCGAGCAACAGACTTGTTGGAAATAATACATACCGATGTATGCGGTCCGATGAGTGTTGAGGCGCGCGGTGGATATCGTTATGTTCTCACGTTCACAGATGATTTGAGTAGATATGGTTATGTCTACTTAATGAAACATAAGTCTGAAACGTTTGAAAAGTTCAAAGAATTTCAGAGTGAAGTAGAGAACCATCGTAACAAGAAAATAAAGTTCTTACGATATGATCGTGGAGGAGAATATTTGAGTTACGAGTTTGGCAATCACTTAAGACAATGTGGAATTGTTTCACAGCTCACGCCACCTGGAACACCACAGCGTAATGGTGTGTCCGAACGTCGTAATCGTACTCTATTAGATATGGTGCGTTCTATGATGTCTCTTACCGATTTGCCACTATCATTTTGGGGTTATGCATTAGAGACAGCTGCATTCACTTTAAACAGGGCACCATCTAAATCCGTTGAGACGACACCGTATGAACTGTGGTTTGGTAAGAAACCTAAGCTGTCGTTTCTGAAAGTTTGGGGAAGCGATGCTTATGTCAAAAGGCTTCAGCCAGATAAGCTCGAACCCAAAGCGGATAAGTGCGTCTTCATAGGATACCCAAAGGAAACCGTTGGGTACACCTTCTACCACAGATCCGAAGGCAAAGTATTCGTTGCTAAGAATGGATCCTTTCTAGAGAAGGAGTTTCTCTCGAAAGAAGTGAGTGGGAGGAAAGTAGAAATTGATGAGGTAATTGTACCTCCTCTGGATAGTAGTACGTCACAGGAAGAAATTTCTATGACACCGACACAGACCAGAGAGGAAGTAGATGATGATGATCATGAAGCTTCAGATCAAGTTGCTACAGAACCTCGTAGGTCAACCAGGACACGCTCCGCACCAGATTGGTACGGCAATCCTGTCTTGGAGGTCATGTTGTTAGACAACGGTGAACCTACGAACTATGAAGAAGCGATGGCGAGCCCAGATTCCGACAAATGGCTTGAGGCCATGAAATCCGAGATTAGATCCATGTATGAGAACAAAGTGTGGACTTTGGTAGACTTGCCCGATGAACGGCGAGCTATTAAAAATGGATCTTTAAGAAGAAGACGGACGCTGATGGTAATGTCACCGTCTATAAAGCACGACTTGTTGATAAAGTTTATCGACAAGTTCAAGGAGTTGACTACGATGAGACTTTCTCACCCGTAGCGATGCTAAAGTCTGTCAGAATTATGTTAGCAATTGCCGCATTTTTTGATTATGAAATCTGGCAAATGGACGTCAAAACGGCATTCCTTATTGGATTCCTTAAGGAAGAATTGTATATGTTGCAACCGGAAGGTTTTGTCGATCCTAAAGGTGCTAACAAAGTATGCAAGCTCCAGCGATCCATCTATGGACTGGTGCAAGCATCTCGGAGCTGGAATACTCGCTTTGATGAAGTGATTAAAGCGTTTGGGTTTATGCAAGTTTATGGAGAAACTTGTATTTACAACAAAGTGAGTGGGAGCGCTATAACATTTCTAATAAGTATATGTGATTGGAAATGATGTAGAATTTCTGGAAAGCATAAAGAATTAATTGAAAGGAGTTTTTCAATAAAAACCTGTTTTTGAGTTATCCACGGTTTGGGCATCGAGATCTATAGAGATAGATAAAGACACCTGATAAAAGATTTTCACACACCTTGATGAGATTTTGAAGAAGTTCAAAATGGATCAAGTCAAAAGAAATAAGTTCTTGGCTGGTGTGAAGTGGAGTAAGACTTGAAGATCTAGGTAAAGGTTGTTTACATGTTAGGCATCAAAATCTATAGAGATAGATTGAGACGCCTCATATGACTTTCACAAAACATATATCTTGACAAGATTTTGAAGAAGTTCAAAATGGATCAGTCAAAGAAGGAGTTCTTGACTGTGGTGAAAGGTGTGAAGTTGAGTAAGACTCAAATCTCGACCACGGCAAAATAAATAGAATGGATGAAGGTTATCCCCTATGCCTCGGCCATAGGTTCTATAAAGTATGCCAAGCTGTGTGCCTTGCCATGTGTCTGGCAAAAGAGGTACCAAAGTGATCCAGGAGTAGATCACTGGACAGCAGTCAAGAATATCCTGAAGTACCTGAAAAGGACTAAGGAAGAATTTCTCGGGAATAGAGGTGATAAAGAGTTCGTCGTAAAGGGTTACGTCGATGCAAGCTTTAAACACCGATCCGGAAGACTATGAGTCTCATACCGGATACGTAAAGTGGGACAGTCGGTTTGGAGTAGCTCCAAGCAGAGTGTGGTAGCAGCATCTACATATGACATAGAGATTTGCCAAGAACACACGGATCTGATTATTGCAGACCCGTTGACTAAAACCTCTCTCACAAGCAAAACATGATCAGCCCTAGAACTGATTGGATGTTAATTACATGGAGATGTAAACTAGATTATTGACTCTAGTGCAAGTGGGAGACTGTTGGAAATATGCCCTAGAGGCAATTAATAAAGTGTTTATTATCATATTTCTCCGTTCATGATAATGGTTTATTATTCATGCTAGAATTGTATTGACCGGAAACTTAATACATGTGTGGATAATAGTCAAATACTGAGTCCCTAGTAAGCCTCTACTAGACTAGCTCGTTGATCAAAAGATGGTCAAGATTTCCTGACCATGGACATGAGTTGTCATTTGATAACGGGATCACCTCATTAGGAGAATGATGTGATGGACATGACCCAACCGTTAGCATAGCAAATGATCGTTCAGTTTATTGCTATTGCTTTCACTATGTCAAATACACGTTCCTCTGACCATGAGATCATGCAACTCCCGGATACCGTAGGAATACTTTGGGTGTATCAAACGTCACAACATAACTGGGTGATTATAAAGGTGCACTACAGGTATCTCCGAAAGTGTTTGTTGAGTTGGCATGGATCAAGATTGGGATTTGTCACTCCGACTATCGGAGAGGTATCTCTGGGCCCTCTCGGTAATACAGCATCACAGAAGCCTTGCAAGCACCGTGACTAAAGAGTTAGTTGCAAGATGATGTATTACGGAACGAGTAAAGAGACTTGCCGGTAACGAGATTGAACTAGGTATTGGATACCGACGATCGAATCTCGGGCAAGTAACATACCGCCGGACAAAGGGAACAACGTATGTTGTCATATGAGGTTCACCGATAAAGATCTTCGTGGAATATGTAGGAACCAATATGAGCATCCAGGTCCCGCTGTTGGTTATTGACCAGAGAGTTGTCTCGGTCATGTCTACATCATTCCCGAACCCGTAGGGTCCGCACACTTAAGGTTCGATGACAAAATAGTATTATATGAGTTATGTGATTGGTGACCGAATGTTGTTCGGAGTCCCGGATGAGATCACGGACATGACGAGGAGTCTCGGAATGTCCGAGAGGTAAAGATTCATATATTGGAAGGCTATATTCGGACGTCGGAAAGGTTCCGAGTGATTCGGGTATTTTTCGGAGTACCGGGGAGTTACGGGAAATCACCGGGAGAAATAATGGGCTTTATTGGGCCATACGGGAAAAGGAGAGGCAGGCCACGTGAGGAGGCGCGCGCCCCCCCTTGCCCAAACCGAATCGGACTAGGGGAGGGGGCGCAGCCCCCTCTTTCCTTTCCCTCTCCCTTCCCCCTTTCCTACTCCGTATGGGAGGTGGAATCCTACTAGGACTAAGGAGTCCTAGTAGCACTCCCCACACTTGGCGCACCCCTAGGGGGGCGGCCTCCCTCTCATCCTTTATATACGGGGGCAAGGGGGCACCCCAAAGTACACAATTGTCCCATAGCCGTGTGCGGTGCCCCGATCTCCGTTTTCCACCTCGGTCATATTTTCGGAGAGCTTAGGCGAAGCCCTGCCGGAATCACTTCACCGTCACCGTCGCCACGCCGTCGTGCTGACGGAACTCATCTACTACCTCGACGTCTTGCTGTATCAAGAAGGCGAGGAACGTCACCGAGCTGCACGTGTGTAGAACTCGGAGGTGCCGTACGTTCGGTACTCGATCGGTGGAGCTCGAAGGATTGTTCGACTACATCAACCGCGTTGTGAGACGCTTCCGCTAAACGGTCTACGAGGGTACGTAGACACACTCTCCCCTCTCGTAGCGATGCATCTCCATGGATAGATCTTGCGTGAGCGTAGGAAATTTTTGAAATTCATGCTCCGTTCCCCTACATTTTGGTCTAACATGATTGTGACCCATATGATATAACTTATGCATTTACTTTAGCTACATGATTAGTTATCATTTTATGATAAACAATATGTGTTGTTTTGTATGGCTTATAGATGTATATTTCTTCTTTGATTCATTAGTCTAATCATTGGCTGGTTTTGATAAAAGATCAATAGTAGAAGTGGTGTGCATTAGATGGGATAAATCTTTATGTGTGGAGTGTATTTATTTGGTTGTAAGAGAAAAAATCTTATAATTGTATTTGTGTCAGTAAGGATAAAAAGATAATTGACTCGTTGTCTCCCTGACGAGCTGGGGGTGAGGGGAATATTATGAACAACATGTTAGCTTACTTAATGAAACACCTTATCTAACTACAAAATACTTGGGGATGCAGTGCAGGTTGTGGGTCTCTATGTGGAGTATTAAGTATAGGTGTTTGGAGAGAGATGTTGGTGTATAGATTCATGGACGTGTTGCCTATAACATGGCATCATATCGTGTAGTTTATCATATTTGTATTAGTCATTAATTATGTTCACATAAATAATACATTTGGCATATATATATGAACCAACAAATGTTGCCTATAATAATTATATTTTTACACCGTTGTTACTTGGAGAGATGCTACTATGGTGAACATATGAATCACGGTCCAATTTTCCACAAAAAACAACCGCCAATTTACCTTTACATGCACTTTTATTTTCAAAAGTTATTATTCCAAAAATGAAGACAATACTTCAAAACATACGATGCGCCCATAACTTGTTGTGACTAGCAAAGGTAGTGAGACTGATAAACTCACTAGAGTTGTTCCGGACACAACAAAGTTCTTAATTATGTTGCAAGAGTGGTCATTGAACCCAAAACATTTTTATCTATTGGATTGATGACTTTGGTTTCTTAACCGAGGGAGACTTACCACTTGCCTCAAACCCTTTCACGTGAGGACCCAACAATTCTACTAAGTGTGATCCTTGGAGCAACAAGCAGCTAACCTGATACTTCAGGCTCAGAGACCAGTGGATCTTTAGGGCTATATTGTTTCATCGCTTGACATCTCACACTCAGGGGTACGGACCCCCTGGATCTCCGAGTCCCTAGGGCCGGATCTTTGCGATGCCAGGAACTCTAGGCTAGCACCGCATCTTCGAGGTCACATGTCCAAACATGATATTTGTTGGATTTGTTAGGGACTATGAAATCCCTTCCTTCTTCTACCTGTAGATTTATCAATTTTAACTTGAGTTGTTACTCACTACTTACCTTTGAAAGCTCTTGCGCTCTAATTCCTCCAACTAAATCTCTCCAAACTTTAAGGAATCAAAGAGGACGCAAATCTGAAACATAGTGTGAACTTTGGAATATACTTTCTCTGACTTTAGTTATTTATGTACGATTACCTTTACTATGTGCTTGTGCTTGTGCTTGCTAGTTAGCTTGTTGCTCTTTCTTACCATCTTTAGCTAGCTTGCCTTTCCATATAGGTTGTTGACATCGTATAGCTGCATATCTAAAAGGCTTACTATCTCCATTATTCCTAAAATAGTTTAGGAAAGCTAAACATCGGTAGTCACCTATTAACCTCCTCTAGTACCTCATTGGCCCTTTCAGTTGGGGGTGAAACTCATGCTTAGACATCGTGTAGGATAGTGGTCAAATGGTAAAAATTATGCACCCACACACCCCATGGTACGACACATGGTGCGCAACAAAAAATTGTTAGCAATTGTTTTCCATTCATCCGGTAGAAATTGTTTTCCATTCATCCGGTTTCTGTTCCTTTTTGCCCGCATTATGTTTCTCTTTCTGTTTATATTTTAAATTTTCTGGTTTCATTTTTTGCATCAGGTTTCTTCCTTTTTGTCAGGTTTTCTTTTCCATTCTTTTTGCTGGTTTTCTTCCATTTTTTGTGTAATCTTTCTTCTATTTTTAGATTCATGAATATTTTCCAATTTTATGAACATGTTTTAAAATCCTTTAACATCTATAAAATCTCCTTGAACATTTTCTATAATTGTTTTGCATATTTTTGTTAAAATGTGGTCAGTTTTTTAAAATTAATGAATTTCATGATTTTTTAAAATCATTAACACTTAAGATCATAAATATTTAAAAACATTATGGACATTTTTAATCAATAAAAGATATTTGCAAAAAATTAGTTCCTCTGTAACTCAATATAAAACATTTTTGTGGTTTCATTGAACTGTAGAAACATCTTATATTGTCTTATAGAGGTAGTACTAGGTATTTACCTGATTTTTTTGTTTACATCCGAGCAAGCGGGCAAGTTGTAGCGCCTAATGGTTTTCTACAAGAGCTATAAGAGCGAGCGCTACATGGGTCGGCCTGAGAGTGTGGTATCTCTATACCCATAACATAACACCCATAACATAATTTATTAGTTGCTCGCTCCTGTGGACGGACCCATTTTTTTACAAAGGAAAGAAACATTATTAAACAAAATTTTACAGATGTTCACTTTTTATTTAAATGTAACTATATTTTAAAAATATTCAAAAAGTAGAAAAATTGGAATAATTTTCTACATCTTTTAAAATGTTCACATATATTTAATTTTTTAATAAATTTTAAAAGATAATCAGACATATATATTATGTGCATGATTTAAAAAAAATTCCCAGATTATATCAAGAATTATAAAGAAATCATTTTTTGAAAATATCATCAATTTTTTTAAAATATTCAAAATTTGAAAACAAATGACAAATAGAATGGTTCATAAATTTAAGAAAGCTCAGGAATTTTAAAGTGTCCTCAATCTATTAAAAAATCATGTGCTTCGAATATTTTCATGGATTTAAAATTGTTCATGTGTTTTCAAAAAAATTCCACGGGTTTAAAATAAACAAAGAATTAAAACAAATAATAAGAAAAAACAAAAAGTGAAAAGAAATGGGAAATGAAATGATAAATGAATAATAAAAGAAAGATAAGAAATGAAGAGGCAAAAATAAAATCATGGGAAAAGGTTGGTAGAGAAACACGGGTGGACAAGTTAATATAAACAAAATTGATGGACGTGTCCAACCATATACTATTGTTTTGTGCCAATTGGGTATATCTATTCAAAGCCAATAACATAGAATAGAAGAATTGCTTAATATGGGTACCCCGTAGTTGGGCTTATCTCTGCCTTTCCAGGTTGTGTAATTGGGCTTGCCTCTATTTGGTGGGCTTTCTAGTTGTGAATTGAACTTCGTTAATCGGTCACCAAAGCGCTAGTTGTCTACGATCTTACGAAGTAATATCAACTGAGGAAGAAGCTAGTGCCACTTAAATTCGAAAAGAAGACCTTTATGGTGAGAACTATTCCTTGTCCACAACATCTGACTTATTAGCTTTGCATCTTGCTGGCCATCAAGAAACAACCTCCTCTTTTCATTTTTCTTTCAGCAGCCAAGTTGTTTCAAACATGAATTTGTATGGGGTAAAAGCTATAGCTTCCCCTTCTACCAATAAAAGAGAAGCATGATGGGACACAACCTCAAGCAAGCTTATCAAAAAAAGCAAACAAAAAAACATGAACTGATGAAAACTCTATGAAGCACTCATCTAACAAGATTTTGTTCTTGATCCAAGTAAATTACCTCCAACACTCCAGAGTTCTTGTAACACAACTTCAGCAATGAACTCATTGAAGGTTACCATCCTTATAATATGCACATTACCATTCTACTATTTACATGACATAACATAATCATATTTCAATCTCCTCCCTTTTTTTGAAACCTGAACCGTAGAACAATAGTTCTGCGGTATATTTTCATTAAAATTAAATAATATGTACAGATAAGAAATACATTCAGCCTGTGGCTGCAACTATCCAATCCCAACTTTTTATAACATGGAAACAATTTAAAAGCTTTGCATATCCTCTATCCAAAGAAGGAGTGGATCCAGAAACTTTGCTTTAGTTGTGTCTGACTAGCATGAGGTCTTGTTTTAACTTGAATTTCCAGCTCCTGGTACTTGATCCTTCATTTCTAGAAAGCACTCCATTCCTTTGCATCCAAATGTTCCAACATCCCAAAATGATAATGTCCATAGCAATTCCATTTGCAAAATCTAATGCAACATAACCACCTCATCATAGCATGAAATTCCTCTTTTCTTTGTGTGGCGGATATCAGACCAACAATGTTGTGCAAAGGTGCAGTCCCAAAACAAATGAAGTATGGTTTCATCACAATTCTCATTACAAAGCACATCGTTGTAGGATGGAATGAGAAAGGATTTTCTCTTGAGCAGACTCCTTGTACTGACTCTATCATAAAGGGCAAGCCAAAAGAAGATCTTATGCCTGATTCTTCTTGCACTTTGCCACAACCACTTGAAGATGCAATGAATGTCGGAGTTTCCTGTGAGCAATTTATATACCTGCCTTGTTGAATAGAGATTCTTGCGCGAGGCATAAGACCAAGTATCATTTTCATCAGTTAGAATGATCTTATTGACATCATGCTGCAATTTAATGAATTGAGTATGTTCTTGGATAGACAGTGGTCTGTGAAATTTTGCTTCAAAATCATGTGCGTTTGCCATAATAGCAACAATTGTGTCATTGGAGGTAACAAAAGAGTGAAGTTCTGGGTATTGTGATGCTAGTGGTTGTTCTTTCCATGTGTCTCCCCAAAAGAGGACTGTCTTTCCAGATCCAAGTGAGCATTTGGGAAATTGTTTGTAAATAGGAATAAGTTTAATAAGGGATTTCCACCAGAAATAGCCCTCGGAATTGCCAGTTCTCCATAGTCAGTTTCCCAAATGAGAGTAACCCAAGGCATATTGTGGTTGTTGAAGAATTTGTGAAGCTTCTTAAGAAGCAGAGCTTCATTCTGAGTAGCTAAGTCAATAACTCCCAGTCCTCCTTGGGTTTTTGGTTGGCACTTACCCAAGATATCATAGCTTGGCCCATCTGATTAGTACCATATTTCCTCCAGAAACAATTATTGATCTGGTCAACTACCCCTACTGGAAGGGCCAGACTACACATGAAGTAGGTGGGTAGGGAGTTGTATACTGATTTGATTAATTGTAGTCTTCCATCATAGGATATTAGAGTGGAGCGGCCTGCAATTCTTCTCTCAATTCTTTGCATCATGGGAGAGAAATCATCAATCTTGAGCTTGTTTGTACTCACAGGTAATCCCAAATAAGTGAAAGGAAAGGAGCCAACTTGACATCCTATGGAGTTCTTGATAGCTTCCAAGATTTCAGGGCTTACATTGATGGGAATAATCACTGATTTATGATAGTTAACTCTAAGTCCAGTCTGTGTGGTGAAATGTAAGAGGAGATTTCTGACTTGGCTTACTTGAGTGGTTTCAGTTGGTAGTACCAAAATAGTGTCATCGGCATACTGTATCACTGGAAAATCGGGGCATGATTGTCTGATGAGAGGAGGGGAAACAATGTTGTTTCTCATTGCTTCATTCAGAATGGACTATAGTAAGTCAGCTGTTAGAACAAAGAGCAGTGGGGAAAGAGGGTATCCCTGCCTGACTCCCCTTTTACAGTGGAAACATTTCCCTGGTATTCCATTAAGTAACACTGCTGATGTTGCTAAGCTGAAAATATGCTTTATCCATCCAATCAATCTCTGACTAAAACGTTTGACCTTCATGATCTTAAGAATTAATTCATGCTCACTCAGATCAAAGTCCTTTTCAAAATCAGGTTTAGCCACAATGATTTCTTCCTTAGATTGGTGACACTCATGTAAGTATTCAAAAGCCCAGTCCAAGCAATCTTGAATTGATCGCTCCTTCAAAAAACCATATTGGTTGATGTGAACCGGCTTTAGAATTTACTTTCAATTGACTGGCCAGTAATTTTGTAATGATCTTGATGGAGCAATTCAACAGAAAGATGGGTCTGAAGTCACTTGGGGTTGCAGGATTGTCCTTCTTGGGCACTAAAGTGATGAAGGAAGTATTGATACTCTGTAGATTTAGATTGCCATGATAGAAATCCCCAGAAATAATATCCCAGCAAGCCTTAATAAAAGCTCCATTGAAGCCATTGGGTCCTGGTGCTTTATCTGCAGGCATGTTTGCAATCACATCATAAATTTCCTTCTTGTTGAATGGATCATCTAACTTAGCTAGATGTGGGCTTTTGCTGAGTAAGTCTTCTAGATTAAAAGCTTCATAGATAGGCAATGTAGAGCTTAGCCTTTGCTTAAAGGATCTACAAAGAACTGTTGCCTTTGCTTGTGTTTAGATATCTCACTGCCAAATTCATCCAGTAACAGAGATATGTGATTTTTTCTGTATTTAATTGTTGCTTTTTCTTGGAAGAACTTGGTATTTTCATCACCAAGTTTCACCCATCTAATAGTTGCTCTTTGTTCCCAATAGGTGTTTTGAAAGGATAGTAACTTCAAATATTGTTCCTTGATGATAGCTCTACCGTTCCATTCTTCATTTGATAACTCTCTGAACTCCTCAATAACATCAAACAACATGATAAACTTGTTGCAAGCTTGGATAGAACCAGCAAGGTTTGAAAGGGATTTAGACCAAATCTTGAGCCTCTTTCTTAATCTGTTGAATTGAGCTGTGATTTTTTTAGAACTGTCAACTTCATTAACCACTTGATTCCAAATATTTTCAACGACTTCCTTGAAGCTTGAGTGTTCAATCCAAAAGTTTCCAAATCTAAAGAGAGAGGACTTGGGAATGGATGTGCCTATATTGACTACACAAGGAGCATGGTCAGAAATTGGTTTAGCCAAGGCATGAGTTGTGGTGTTTGGGTAGTGAAGAGTCCAAGCTTCAGAGGAGAAAAATCTAATCTAACTTTTCAAGCAATGGAGCAAAAAGCATATTAGTCCAAGTGAAAATTTTCCCTTTGAGTGGGATTTCGACAGGACCCAAGTTGCTGATAGCTTCATTAAACTGCAACATATCCTGGAAGTTTCCTCCCTCTCTGTTTCTGTTCTCAGGATATCTTACATAATTAAAATCTCCCAGAATGAGCCAATCAACAACAGAAGGAGTTTGAATATTATGGAACCAATCAATAAATTTTATCTTTTGCCCTTGCTCACAAGGGCCGTAAAAATTTGTTAAAATCCGAGTGTCCCCAGTGTGAACATAGGTGAACTGTATTTCAAGAGAGAATTTGTTTTGG
Organism: Elymus sibiricus; assembly: GCA_039707655.1. Classification (NCBI taxonomy): domain Eukaryota; kingdom Viridiplantae; phylum Streptophyta; class Magnoliopsida; order Poales; family Poaceae; genus Elymus; species Elymus sibiricus. The sequence goes on from CM077669.1 coordinate 155,755,064, forward strand.
AAAATTTTGTGCCCATGAAACGGGCTATCATTCCAAGAATTGAGAAGGCCACCAGAGGCTCAAGTACAGGGAAGAAACTCAAACTTATTAATTCTTTTGTGGCAGAAGTTCTTTAAGTAAGAGCTATCAAAATTCTCTCTCTTTGTTTCCTGAATGCAGAGGATAGCACAATTGGATTCTTCTATCTTATTTGAGAGAGCTAGCCACTTGTATGGGGAGTTGATACCCCTCACATTCTAATTAAGTATATTCCAGGTGGATAATCTATTATTCATAACAGATATGATAGAGCACTTGAAGGAACAGTTCAGGGGGGATTGCATCCAGGAGTCTTGTGCAAAATATTACAACCATAACAGCTTTACCTCAGCTAAAGTTCATAGGACAATAACTTAAAGTGAACCAAATTATTATAGACAAGGACCAAAATACTACTACCTGCATTTGAGCAATCATAACTAGAAATTTTCTTCTTTTGAAGGCCTCATTCCTTGACATTGTTGTTTCCTTTGCTGCTCTCTTCCTTGTCCTTTGACCCCCTTCTGTTTTTTGGCTTGGTCTGCAACTCCTCAGCTACCAGTTTTGCATCCACCTTGCAAAAGGTGGTAGACAAGTTTTTAACAATTTTACCAGCTATGGGGGGGGGGACGATCACAATTACAAGCCATGCAATTTCTATTCACACAAGTTTTATTTTTGAAGCCATGTGCCAGATCTTGTAATATGATGCTTCTTCTTACCTCTGTTTCCACTAGAGGCACTCTCTCTTTCCTCTTTTTCTTGCTTAACAGGGCACTGGTTGTAGAAGCATGTTCTAGTTCCTCAGGAACAACTGATGAACATGACGTAGGCTGAGGAGTTGAAAAGGAAGTGTCCTTTTGCAATGCCTCCTCCACTTTTTCCTACAATTCACAAGTAGGAGGGGGCACTGAAATACATAACTCGGGCAACTGGAAGGGAAATAAATGCCGGCTTTCGGATCCTTGAATGATTATATTCCACATATCAAAGAGAAGGAAGCTTTTTTCCCAATCAAATCTTTCTCTGGAGATTAAAGCAGGGATAATGAAATTAGCCATTCAGATGGTACTTGGAAAAATTTGTCATTTTCAGTTGCTGGAGCAAAACATTCATTCCATAGATTGGCTCCTTCCATTCCTAATAGCAATTGAGCTTCTGTCAGATTAGAGACTAAAATCTTTTGCTGAGAAGTATCAGAAATCATCTTTTGCAATCGTGGAGTAGTAATGTCTGGTGCAATTGAAGAAGCAGTCTGATTGACAGTAGAGTATTTACCCTTTTCAAGAAAACCTAGGGGAGGCCCCATGCTGTTTGATTGCACCTCAACACTGCCAGAGGTGATGGGAGCATTTGCAGATTCAAATGGCAGAGCAGGAGGGTTATCAAAACTAGAAGCTGGATCCTCTTTTGATAGCTCCATCAATTTTGTCTCTAGATCAGGAATCTTGAGAAAAACTGTAAGTCCAGCTGGGAAGGTATCATTGAGCTTGGGCCAGGAGAGCCAGAGGAGACAACCAATGCACTAGTCGTATCTTGGGGAGGTCCAACTATTAAAGGAGCTGGATTGAGAGGCACTTCTTTATCATTAGACTTAATCTTAGGAAGCACAGAAAATTCATCTAAAATGTGGCTATCAAGATATGTTCTGTCAATAGTGATGTAATTGGCATTGATTTGCAGAAGAATGTTCAATTTTGCGGAATCATCCTATAAAAGCCCAGGAACATGTGGAGCAGGTATTGAAAGCACTTGGGGCTGCACTTCTGGTTGTGCTACAGGATCCCTCTGTTGCACTTCTTGTTGCAGTGGTGGAAGAGCCTATTGTAAATCATGTTGCAGTTGCACTTCATGTTGCACTGTAAGATGTTGCAGATGAACATCAATAGCTTGTTGTTACAGTTGAGCTACTTCAGGGAACAAGTGCTGTTGTGGCAGAAAATTAGGGGTAGACAGGGCTAGCACTGGGGCATTTAAATTGAATGGCAGCGGATGGAAGCCTCTCCTCCCATGATAGATTCTGATGAGCTGGCAGAGTGATGACCATCAGACAAGGTGATATTGCTGCTACTATCCATTACCGGAAGCTCTGCATTAGGCTGTTCATCATCTTCAAATGGGGCCATCAGATCATTTAGTTGTACAAATTCCCCCCGCTAGATCTCAAAATCAATGTTAAGATCGAAATTGCCAACATTATGATTGTTATTACCAGGAACCCAATTTTCTCCACCAATGGCAAGCTGCAAGGGCACATCAACTAGGTTGAGATCAATGTCTTCCATGGGCTGATCATTATTGGGAGGGACAACATTGTTGGTTGTCTTGAGGGTGTTGCAGAAAGGGTCCCAGGAAGACATGCTGGTTTGGGTGGAAATGTGCTTGCTTAGGAACTGGATGGGGATTGCCATTTGCATGGATAGGATCTTCATCGGGGGGACCCGCACCAATAGGGTTTTGCTACACCATAACAACATGAGATGACCAAGATTCCTCTAAGAAGTTTTCAGTACCAGATAAAACTATGCTAGCTGGTATGTCCCTTAGTTCCCCCACTTTAACTTTGATCATGATGCCAGTCTCACTGCTCCTCCTTTCATCCCAAGAAAGTAACATGGCAAACATATTTGACTGCATTATGAATGTCTGTCAAATTCTGCAGATCTACATGAAAACCTGCTACAAATAGCCAGCATTCCCTGCTAGGGTTGAACTTCCTCCAATTCTAACATTCATCATGCTTTTTAAATACAATGAAAATATCATCATAACTATGAGGACTAGCAGCCACAAGATCATCTCGATCAAAAATGCTCTGAAACTGAACTAAAGTCTGCCCCATAGGACATCGCACAATCTTATGGAACCCAACCCTCTTGCTCATTGTGAGAAACTCAGAGAGGATTTCCCTTAGATTAGTAAAGTGCACTTGCCCTTCTGGCATGGGGAGGATTGAAGCAATGGCGAGGGTTTCATGTCGCCTATCAATGTGCCCGCAGACCACCCTCACCCTTGCTGGTGTGCCATCAATCTGCACAGCTTGGTGATTCTCTGGGAGAAATGGGGCAGGATCGGAGGGGAAGTTCGCCGTGGACGGCTGAGGCGGGCGAGGGTCAACTAGAAATTATTGTTGCAGCAACGGAGTGGGGGCGAGGTGGTGGAGGAGGCATAGAAGAGCTCGGTAGAGAATAGAGGGAGTGCGAAGCATCGCTGGATGGCTGGCAGGTGAGGCATCTTTGGCGAAGGAAGGTTGTCTAGGTGGATGATTGCTCGCAGCTAATTTCCTGTCAGAGGAGATTTGGTGGCCATAGTGAAAGGATCGACAAGGTTGACTAGAGGGGGGGGTGAATAGGCAACTACCAATTTTTACTTAATCTTTATCAAATTAGGTATAGCAACAAATAGGTTGTCTAGATATGCAACTAGGTGAGCAACCTATATGATGCTAACAACAATAACTACGCAAGCAAGCAAATAATGGACAATAGGTAAAGCTTGCTCAAAGTAAAGGTAAGAAGTAACCACGAGTGAAACCGATGGAGACGAGGATGTGTTCCCAAAGTTCCTTCCCTTTGAGGGGAAGTACGTCTCCGTTGGAGCGGTGTGGAGGCACAATGCTCCCCAAGAAGCCACTAGGGCCACCGTATTCTCCTCACGCTCTCACACAATGCGAGATGCCGTGATTCCACTAGTGGTGCACTTGAAGGTGGCAACCGGACCTTTACAAACAAGGTTGGGGCAATCTCCACAACTTAATTGGAGGCTCCCAACACCACCACGAAGCTTCACCACAATGTAGTATGGCTTCACGGTGACCTCTTCCGTCTAGGGTGCTCAAACACCCAAGAGTAACAAGATCCACAAGGGATTAGTGGGGGGAATCAAATTTCTCTTGGTGGAAGTGTAGATCAAGGCCTTCTCCTCCCAACCCTAGAGCATCAACAAGAATCGATGGGTAGGGAGAGAGATCGGTCAAGAGTAAGCTTAGGAGCAACAATGGAGCTTTTTGGGAAAAGAGGTACATCTCCAAGGGGGAGAAGACACTCTTATATAGGTGGAGAAAACTGGCCGTTTTCTGCCTAAAAACATGTCTAAGCGGTAGTACCGCTCAGGGGAGCGGTACTTCCGCTTATACACGTCCTGAAGCATTTAAGCGGTAGTACCGCAGTACCGCTCAGTACCGCTCTGGAGGGAGCGGTACTTCCGCTTAAACGTTTCACAAAGCCAGAGAGAAAATATAAGCGGTAGTAGCCACAGACCTTCAGGGCGGCAGTACCGCTGGAGCGGTACTACCGCTCTGGGGATAGCGGTACTTCCGCTTAAAAAGCCAGAGGCACCCGTAGGCACCAGAAGGTGAAAATAAGCGGTAGTACAAGCGGCACTTCAGGGCGGCAGTACCGCTGGGGCGGTACTACCGCTCTGCAGAGCGGTACTTCCTCTTATGAAAACCTTTGGAGCCCTTGGTGCAGGAAATGCTCCATTATGCCGGGAAACGAAGGGGGTGCAAAGTGTACGTGATAATTCGACCCAACCTTTCCAGATGCGCATCCCCTCTTGATAGTACAGATTTTCCTACGACTCAAGTCCACCAACCTAAAATCGAAAGGAAAGACTCCGTCTTTTGATTTACTAGTTGAGGGGATGAAAACCGTCTCGTGCCACCTGATAATCTCTGAAAGCTTAATGCACATGACTAGTCCGCATAAGTATTGTCATCAACCACCAAAACCACTTAGGGAAAATTATGCTCTTACAATCTCCCCCTTTTTGGTGCGTTGATGACAACACGGGATTTGCCAGTATAAGATATGAATTTAAGACATAGGCAAACCCATCATCTACAAAATATAGACAGGCTCCCCCTAGATGTGTGCTCTATTCAAATATGCTTTTGGAATGCAAAGAGCACACACTAGGATCAACGGTCCCCTATATTTTATAGACCCGGCCATACTTGCATATACAGGATAAGAGTTAATGCGGTAAGCAAGTAGGAGAATATAAACTCACTAGATAACTGAGATAGACATAACAAAGTAGGATAACTGAGATAGCATATGTCTTACACCATACTTTAGTGCTCACGAGTTCTTGACAACATAAACCAAAGCAAGCAAATAAAAGAGTTCATGAGATAAGAGATGCACAGATAAAACAAAGATACTCGTGACTCGGCAATGCAAAGCAAATCCCTAAACACTCTCTCCCCCTTTGGCATCGAGACACCAAAAGGGGGCACAACTGGCTAGAACAAGTGAAGGTGATGGAAGCCCACAAGATCAGTCCTCCTCCTCATCATCATCCTCATCATCGTCCTCACCATCCTCCTCATCAGTGGCATCAGGAACATCTTCGTCTGACACAGCCCACTGACAGTTCTCCTTGATCCATGCCTCCTCATCAGTAATCTGGTCCTCAGACCCACTGTCAACTGTGAGGCCAATCTTCCTCATAATCATCTTGTCACGACTGCGAGCCTTCTTGGCTTCAGCATGTACTGGCCCTTGACCTGGAAGCAAAGAAGGTTCATCATCTTCGTCTTCAGCTTGGCAGCCCACGAAGGAACATGCTCAGATGGAGGAACATAAGTGTCATCAGTATAGTCTGGCTCAGGCTTATCATCACAATCAGTTTCAACAATCTCGGGACCCCCAGGGGCAACGCCCCAGTTCTCCTTCACACGGAGCTTAAGAATATCGTTGGTCACCATGCGTTGAGTAGCAAGAGCCTCCCCAGGGAATGAAGCAGCCCAAGTATCCTCAATGAGTTTGAACAGATAAGGGCCATAGATGGGCACCTTACGGTCAAGAACAGCAGACCGAAGCTCCCTCCACATGATGTGGGAAATGTCCAAAGTCGAGTCACGGCCACGCTCCTTAAGGCATAACAGCAGAAGGTTCACAAGATAAGAGTGAACCTGATCCTTATTCCCAACACGGGGAAACAGAGTGTTGCGGAAGATACGATGCATAATGTCTAGAAATGGAATGAGCTCAGTGCGAGTGCCGTTAGCAGTCCGAACCACCCTGGAATGGCGAAGAAGCTTGGACGTGTGAATTGCCTATACTTCAGTATGTGGCCTCAGTCCAGTAGGCTCATCCAGACCCTGATCAGCAATGCCCAGCGAGTTCATGAAGGTCTTCCAGTCGGAGTTCAAAACCTTGCTACCAGTCATCCAAGTCATTTTGCGGTCCTTATCAGAGTGAAAGTGAACGGTGGCATAAAATTGAGCCACAATCTCGCAATCGAAGTCCTTGTTGAAGCTGATGATGGGAACCAGACCCCATTGAGCACAAAGAGCACGAGCCTCAGCAAAATAGGCAGAGTGGGGGTTGTTGTTCATGTGCCCCGTGTCGATGGACTTGGCATCAGGCACATAGAGATTGGTCTTGTTCTGCAGGACCCCCAAGTAAATAAGAGATTGTTCCCTGGTCCAGAAGGGACGCCCAGCCAGTGCCGCATCCTGAGGACGACGATAAGGGATGAGCTACCTGAACTCCACAAACTCCTTGCTAGTCATATCTGCAGGACTCTTTTCTGCTTTCTTCTTGCTTGTAGTCCGCTTTACCTGCTGCTGAGAATGTTGAGCACTAGAACCAGCCCCTGCATCTTCAGATGTGCGAAACCTCTTGGAACCACCCCTCCATTCAGGATTCATGCGACGAGGAGGAGCATTGCTACCATCACCTGGAACTCACACAAAAGGGAATGGAAACAGACACACCAAATGTAAATAACCAACATAAGCCAAACAGAATTACTAGAGAGAAATGAAACACAGAGATTTGGAGGAGTCCTGTGACCAGCGGTAGTACCGCGGAGCAGGAGCGTGATAACCCACAAGTATAGGGGATCGCAACAGTTTTCGAGGGTAGAGTATTCAACCCAAATTTATAGATTCGACACAAGGGGAGCCAAAGAATACTTGAGAGTATTAGCAGTTGAGTTGTCAATTCAACCACACCTGGAGATTAAATATCTGCAGCAAGATGATCAGTAGCACAGTAATATGATAGTTTGATAGCAGTAGTGACAGTGACAGTAACAGTAGCAGTAACAGTAGTAGCAGCAATGGTAACTTAGCAAGAACAATAAGTGGAAAGCTCGTAGGCACTGGATCGGTAACTTGTTGGATGATATTCATCATGTAACAGTCATAACCTAGGGCGATACAGAACTAGCTCAGTTCATCAATGTAATGTAGGCATGTATTCCGTAAATAGTCATACGTGCTTATGGAAAAGAACTTGCATGACATCTTTTGTCCTACCCTCCCGTGGCAGCGGGGTCCATAAGGAAACTAAGGGATATTAAGGCCTCCTTTTAATAGAGAACCGGAACAAAGCATTAACACATGGTGAATACATGAACTCCTCAAACTACGGTCATCACCGCGAAGTATCCCAAATATTGTCACTATGGGGTTGACGGATCATAACACGTAATAGGTGCATATGACTAGGCAAGATCGGATCAAGAACATAGATATAGATATGATAACATAAACGGTTCAGATCTGAAATCATGGCACTCGGGCCCTAGTGACAAGCATTAGGCATAGCAAAGTCATAGCAACATCAATCTCAGAACATAATGGATACTAGTGATCAAGCCCTAACAAAACTAACTCGATTACATGATGAATCTCATCCAAATCCTCACCGACCAGCAAGCCTACGAAGGAATTACTCACTCCCGGTGGGGAGCATCATGGAATTGGCGATGGAGAAAGGTTCGTGATGACGAAGACCGAAGATTCCCCTCTCCGGAGCCCCAAACAGGCTCCAGGTCTGTCCTCCCGATGAAGAACAGGAGGTGGCGGCAGCTCCGTATCGTAAAACGCGATGAAACTTTCTCTCTGATTTTTTTCTCCGAAAATAGGAATTTATAGTGGCGGAATTAGGGTCAGTGGGGCCACGAGGTGGGCACAACCCACCAAGGGGCACCCAGGGGGCCTGGCGCGCCCTGGTGGGTGCTGGCCACCCTGGCCCCCCTCTTCAGTGGATTTTGGCTCAAATAATTCACATATATTCTGAAATAATTCTCCAAAAAGTTTCGTTCCATTTCGAGAACTTTTATTTCTACACAAAAACAACAACATGGTAGTTCTGCTGAAAACAGCGTCAGTCCGGGTTAGTTCCATTCAAATCATGCAAATTAGAGTCCAAAACAAGGGCAAAAGGGTGAGGAAAAGTAGATACGTTGGAGACATATCAACTCCCCCAAGCTTAAACCTTTGCTTGTCCTCAAGCAATTCAGTTGACAAACTGAAAGTGATAAAGAAAAACTTTTATGAACTCTTTTGTTCTTGTTTACATATATATGCTTAAGTAGCACCCAGGTTTTCAGCAAAGATTATGACTAACCATGTCAACAATAACTCTTAGAAATTATATTAACTCATAACAATAACATAAGCAACTAGCGAGCAATAATAAGATATCTCAAGCGTCAACACTTTGTCAAAACAATCATGATACAACATGACAATAGTGGTATCTCGCTAGCCCTTTCTGAGACCGCAAAACATAAATGCAGAGCACCTCCAAAGTTCAAGCAACGACTAAACATTGTAATTGATGGTAGAAAAGATCCAGACATGCTGCACCCAACAACAACTATACACAATGCATGAGGATGACAATAGTGCTCTCAGGTCTGGCGCTTATTTGAGAAGGTGATGACTCAACATAAAAGTAAATAGATAGTCCCTTTGCAGAGGGAAGCATGGATTTGCAGCGGTGCCAGAGCTCAAAGTTTAAAACAGAGATAGATATAATTTTGGGAGGTACACCCTTCCTGTCAACGTCACGACCAAAAGTTATCAATATCTTCCATGCTAAACAAATTAGCGGCAGTTCCCAAGCGGTAAAAGTAAAGGTTTACTCCCCCTCCACCAACAATCACACTCCACGGCTAGCCGCATCCACGGGTACCGTCCAAACCAACAACATTCCTGGGGGAGTTTAGTTTAATTATTTTTTATTTTTGATTTCGGGACTGGGAATCCCTATTACCGCCCCTCTCGTGTAAGGACAAGTGAATAAACACTCATCATGAGAATAACCCGCTTAGCATGGAAGATACTGACCACCCCCTGTCGCTCCATGAGCGGTCCAGGCACACAAAACAGATGTTCATTTGAATTTTTAGAGGTGGCACATGCAAATTTACTTGGAACGACAGGGTAATACCGCATATAGGTAGATATGGTGGACTCATCTGGCATAACTTGGTTTATGGGTTTTGATGCACAAGTAGTATTCCCGCTTAGTACGGGCGAAGGCTAGCAATTAGATTGAGAAGCGGCCAGCTAGAGAGCGGAAACAGTCATGAACATGCATTACATATAATCAACATTGAATACTAGCATGAGTAGGATATGGACACCATGAACATAAATATCATGAAGGCTATGTTGGTTTTGATTCAACTACATGCGTGAACATGTCCCAAGTCAAGCCACTTGAAACATTCAGAGTAGGATACCATATCATCATACCGCATCACAACCATTTTAATGCATGTTAACATCCAAGATAAATCATTATCCACTCCTAGCTACTTAAGCATGGCATGAACAACTATAATCTCTAATGGTCATTGCAAACATGTTTGATCATAATGAGTTGAATCAAGGGATACTAGGTTAAACATATTTACAAAAACAAAAAACAAGTTGAGTTCATACCCGCTTTTCTCTGCCATAGTTAATTCATCAAATGTCGTCATTATTGCCTTTCACTTGCACGACCGAATGATAAGAAAATAATGATAGTGCAAGAATGCCATGGACTAAGCTGGAATCTGCAAACATTTTATTCAAGAGGAGAAGACGGAATAATATGGGCTCTTTGTTAGATAAACAATAATATAGATGAGAGCCACTCAACAATTTCATTGTGGTCTTCTTCTTGGTACGACTCAAGTAAAAAGAAAATAATTTCAGAGAAACACACTGAAATATTTTTGGAGTTCTTGGTTTTTCTTGAAGAAAGCAAATTGAAGAGGAAAAACAAAAACGAGAAAAACTATTTACACGGGAAAGCTCCCAACAAGCAAAAGAAGAAGTGAGAAATCTTTTTGGGTTTTCTTTTGATGCTACAATCAAACTAAGCTAAAAAGAAAAACTAAAAAGAAGTAGGAAATATTTTTGAATTTTCTCCAAGTTTTTCAAACACACAAGAAGAAAGCGAGAAAACAAATCTAGCATGGATATTACAATGAAAAAGTGTGAACACCGACAACTGGAATGAAGTGTGTGAACATGAATGTAATGTCGGTGGAAATACGTACTCCCCCAAGCTTAGGCTTTTGGCCTAGCTTGGTAATCACCATCCGTAGTAACCATCCGGTCCCAAGTCGTAGTGAGGCGGAGGCGGCACCTGAGCATCCCACCCCTGGGGCTCCTCCTCAGCAGCTGCTAGGTTGTTCCGGTAAGCTATAATGTCATCTGGCATGATCCTGTATCCGTTCCTGGCAATAGAATCAAACAAAGCAGGTGCAGGCAACGGAATAACATCATGCGTTTCCTTGCTAAATACTAGGTTATAATGAATGTCACGGGGAGAATCGGTTACATCTAGGAATTGGTGAGCCTGCAGTGACTTGTGATCAAGGTAAACTCGGGATAAGAGATAATCATGTGGGCGAAACTGGACTCTAAAGTGGCTCGCTAGACGAGTAGCATAAATACCACCATGTATCTTTCCCTTAGTTTTGTTAAGATGTAAGCGATGAGCAATAATAGCCCCCATACTAAAGGTGTGATCATCATAAAGTGCACGACGTAAAATAGCAAGGTCAGGGGCACTGAGTGCGCCGACCTTCTCCCTAGCAGTTAAAGACTTAGCGATGACCAAAGCAAAATAATGTACTGAGGGAAACTGCAAGCTGGTAGCAGTGGTGCTCGACACGCCTCTATCCTCACCCACGGTTAACGTGAGGAGAAAGTCCTCAAACTCAGATGGCCTAGGTTCTCTCAAGTCCCCATCAGAAGGGATCAAGCATATGTTGCAGAAGTCAGTTAACGGTATTTTATAAGTCTCAGCATAAAGGTTAAACTGTACTTCAGGGGGGTCGTTTCTTCCTAGATAGTAAAAGCTTTGCACAAAGGAATTTGTAAGGATTTGATATTGGTCACACTTAGCTGTGAGGAACTCGGTCAACCAAGCGTTTGCAACAAACTGAGCGGACTCTTGATGGAACCCGGCCTCCTCCATGAAGGCATCATGCGGCCATTCGCATGGCCGCACCTCCACCTTTCTTGGGGTGTGAAGTTCATTGTTCGATGATTCCCCAATGACTCCCTTGGCATTTTTCTTGGAGGAGAACTTCCTAAAGATTTGCATTTTATTCCTATAAAAATTCTGAAAAATTTTAGTCCACAAAAAATTTTGTCAACAAAACTTTGTAAGATTGTTAGCAACTACTCCCAAGCATGCATAGAGGCCATATTGAGCATTCAAACTACTTAGAACTCTAAGAATTCAACATGCAAGCTCATCTACAGCAGCACCAAGAGTAGCTAATTACTCTAAAAATAATCCACTAAAACAAAAACTAATTGGATCAATGGAGGAGTCACATACCAAGTAGCAATCCCTTCAAACAGTTTCAGAAACGGAGCTTCGAGCAAAGAGATCGAAATCCGCGGGTTTGAGAGCAAGAACACGAAAATGGTGGCCGTGATGATTTTTTTCTGGAGGTAGGGGATGATGTGGGCTAAAGTGATAAGTGAGGGGGCCCACGTGGGGGCCACAACCCACCAGGGCGCGCCTGGGGGAGCTGGCGCGCCCTCGTGTCTTGTGGGCACCAGGTGCACCCCCTCTGGTATTATTTGCACCAAAAATTCAGAAATATTTGGAAAAAATCGTGTTAAATTTTCAGGGCATTCTGAGAATTTTTATTTTTGAGTCATTTTTTTATTGCACGGAGAAAACAGAAAACAAGATAAAATGGCATTTTATTTCATTCAACTAACTAAAACAGAAAATAAAAAGGTGGGAGTAGAAAGTTGTGCTTACTAGATTCATCGACTTCATACCTTTCAAAAATGATTCATTAATAGGTTGATCAAGTCTTATTAACAACCACTTCCGATTAGCATGAAACCGAAGAACTTTCGTAAAACACTAAGTTACCTCAATGGGGATGTGCATATCCCCAACAATAAGTATATCATATTTCTTTTTGGCAGTAGGTAGAGGTAATTGAAAACTTCCAATAGTGATGGTCGGAGATTCTTCAATAACATTTATACCATTCACTTGGAATTGTTTCTTCGGAAAGTGCACCATGTGCTCATTACCATTGATATGAAAAGTGACTTTGCTTTTATTGCAATCAATAATAGCCCCTGCAGTATTCAAAAAGGGTCTACCAAGGATAATCGACATGTTGTCATCCTCGGGCATCTCGAGAATAACAAAGTCCGTTAAGATAGTAACATTTGCAACAACAACGGGCACGTCCTCACAGATACCGATAGGTATGGCAGTTGATTTGTCAGTCATTTGCAATGATATCTCAGTAGGTGTGAGTCTATTCAAATCAAGTCTTTTATATAAGGAGAAAGGCATAACACTAACACCGGCTCCTAAGTCACACAAAGCAGTTTTGACATAGTTTCTCTTAATGGAGCAAGGTATAGTTGGTATTCCAGGATCTTTGAGTTTTTAGGTAATCCATCCTTAAAAGAATAATTAGCAAGCATAGTGGAGATTTTAGCTTCAGGTATCTTTCTTTTATTTGTGATGATGTCTTTCATATACTTTGCATAAGGGGCCATCTTCAAAATATCAGTCAAGCGGGTACGCAAAAAGACTGGCCTAATCATTTCAGCAAAGCACTCAAATTCTTCATCATTCTTTTTCTTAGATGGCTTAGGTGGAAATGGCATGGGTTTCTAAACCCATGGCTCTCTTTCTTTACCATGTTTCCTAGCCACAAAGTCTCTTTTATCATACCGTTTATTTTTAGGTTCTGGGTTATCAAGATCAGGAGCAGGCTCTATTTCAACATCATTATCTAGTTCTACATCATTACTAGGTTGAGCATCATCATGAACATCATCATTATCATTATCATTATCACTAGGTGAACGTTCACTACCAGACTGAGTTTCAGCATCAGAAATAGAGACATCATTATTATCAGGAGGTTTTTGTGTCTCAGGTTCACTAGAGGTATGCAAAGTCCTATCATTTTTCTTTTTCTTTTTCCTCTTAGAAGGACTAGGTGCATCAGTATTAATTCTCTGAGAATCTTGTTCAATTCTTTTAGGATGACCCTCAGGATAAAGTGGTTCTTGGGTCATTCTTCCTCCTCTAGTTACTACTCTAGCAGCAAAATCATGCATATTATTATTCATTTCATCAAGCAATTCTTTTTGAGACTTAGCAACTTGTCCTAGCTGAGTTTGAACCATAGAGGCATGCTTTCCTACACCTCTAACATCGTTACTGATTCTAAATAGCAAGTCACACAAGCGAGCAATCGTATCAGAATTGTATTTCAATTGTTTCAGAACATGGGCATTGAAATGATCTTGCTTCATAATATAGTTGTCAAACTCATATAAGCATTGACTAGGATGTTTATTGTGAGGAATGTCACTTTCATTAAAGTTTAATAAAGAATTTACCTCTACCACCTGTGGAGGTGGTAGTGTGTCAAGGCCATGTATTTCTTCAATAGGTGGCAAATTCTTAACATCCTCAGCTTTAATACCTTTTTCCTTCATAGATTTCTTTGCCTCTTGCATATCTTCAGGACTGAGAAATAAGATACCCCTCTTCTTCGGAGTGGGTTTAGGCGGTGGTTCAGGAAGAGTCCAATCATCATAATTTTTCAATATATTATTCAATAATTCCTCAGCTTGTTCAACAGTTTGTTCCCTGAAAACACAACTAGCACAACTATCTAGGAAGTCCCTAGAAGTATCGGTTAGTCCATTATAAAAGATATCAAGTATTTCATTTTTCTTGAGAGGATGATCAGGCAAAGCATTAAGCAATTGGAGAAGCCTCCCCCAAGCTTGTGGGAGACTCTCTTCTCCAATTTGCACAATGTTAAATATTTCCTGTAAGGCAGCTTGTTTCTTATGAGCAGGAAAATATTTTTCAGAGAAGTAGTAGATCATATCCTGGGGACTACCCACACAACCAGGAGTAAGAGTATTGTACCATGTCTTAGCATCACCCTTTAATGAGAACGGAAATAACTTAAGGATATAATAGTAGCGAATCTTCTCATCATGAGCAAAGAGGGTGGCTATATCATTCAGCTTAGTAAGGTGTGCCACTACAGTTTCAGTTTCATAGCCATAAAAAGGATCAGATTCAACCAAAGTAATTAACTCTGGGTCGACAGAGAACTCATAATCCTTATCGGTAACAAAGGTAGGTGCAGTAGCAAACTTAGGATCACATTTCATTCTAGCATTCAAAGTCTTTTCCTTATACTTGCGTAGCAATTTCTTAAGATCGTTTCTATCCTTGCAAGAAAGAATTTCTCTAGTTATCTCTTCTTCCATAACATAACCTTCAGGTATCTTAGGCATTTCAAACTTAGGAGAGCTAGTACTAGTAGGTGTTTCATAGTCATCATCAGTTTCATAGGTTTCATCAGTTTCAGCAATCTCATCAGTTTCAGCAATCTCATCAGTTTCAGTAGTTTTATTCTCTTTAGCTCTAGCAATTTGTTCATCAAGAAATTCTCCTAGTGGCACAGTATCATCAAGCATGGTACTAGCATCATCATAAGCATAATTCATAGCAGACGTAGCATCATCAATAACTTGCGACATATCAGGATTACTAGCATGTGATGGTGTTGCAAGCTTACTCATAACAGAAGGTGAATCAAGTGCAGAGCTAGATGGCAGTTCCTTACCTCCCCTCGTCTTAGAGGGAAAAATCTTAGTATTTGGATCCTTTAGATTCTTCATAGTGATCAATTGATATAAATCCCAAGTGACTCAACAAATATTGCTATGCTCCCCGGCAACGGTGCCATAAAAAGGTCTTGATAACCCACAAGTATAGGGAATCGCAACAGTTTTCGAGGGTAGAGTATTCAACCCAAATTTATAGATTCGACACAAGGAGAGCCAAAGAATACTTGAGAGTATTAGCAGTTGAGTTGTCAATTCAACCACACCTGGAGATTAAATATCTGCAGCAAGATGATCAGTAGCACAGTAATATGATAGTTTGATAGCAGTAGTGACAGTAACAGTAGCGGTAACAGTAGATGCAGCAATAGTAACTTAGCAAGAACAATAAGTGGAAAGCTCGTAGGCACTGGATCGGTAACTCGTTGGATGATATTCGTCATGTAACAGTCATAACCTAGGGCGATACAGAACTAGCTCAGTTCATCAATGTAATGTAGGCATGTATTCCGTAAATAGTCATACGTGCTTATGGAAAAGAACTTGCATGACATCTTTTGTCCTACCCTCCCGTGGCAGTGGGGTCCATAAGGAAACTAAGGGATATTAAGGCCTCCTTTTAATAGAGAACCGGAACAAAGCATTAACACATGGTGAATACATGAACTCCTCAAATTACGGTCATCACCGCGAAGTATCCCAAATATTGTCACTATGGGGTTGATGGGTCGTAACACGTAATAGGTGCATATGACTAGACAAGATCGGATCAAGAACATAGATATAGATATGATAACATAAACGGTTCAGATCTGAAATCATGGCACTCGGGCCCTAGTGACAAGCATTAGGCATAGCAAAGTCATAGCAACATCAATCTCAGAACATAATGGATACTAGTGATCAAGCCCTAACAAAACTAACTCGATTACATGATGAATCTCATCCAACTCCTCACCGACCAGCAAGCCTACGAAGGAATTACTCACTCCCGGTGGGAGCATCATGGAATTGGCGATGGAGAAAGGTTGGTGATGACGAAGACCGAAGATTCCCCTCTCCGGAGCCCCAAACGGGCTCCAAAGCTGGCCTCCCGATGAAGAACAGGAGGTGGCGGCGGCTCCGTATCGTAAAATGCGATGAAACTTTCTCTCTCATTTTTTTTCTCCGAAAATAGGAATTTATAGTGGCAGAATTAGGGTCAGTGGGGTCACGAGGTGGGCAGATTCCACCAGGGCGCTCCCAGGGGGCCTGGCGCGCCCTGGTGGGTGCTGTCCACCCTGGCCCCCCTCTTCAGTGGATTTTGGCTCCAATAATTCACATATATTCTGAAATAATTCTCCAAAAAGTTTCATTCCATTCCGAGAACTTTTATTTCTGCACAAAAACAACACCATGGTAGTTCTGCTGAAAACAGCGTCAGTCCGGGTTAGTTCCATTCAAATCATGCAAATTAGAGTCCAAAACAAGGGCAAAATGGTGAGGAAAAGTAGATACGTTGGAGACGTATCAGAGCGGTACTTCCGCTTGGAGCGGTAGTACCGGTCATGCCCCAGCGGTAGTACCGCCCTGGCGACGGGAAAGTTCCGCGGTAGGGAAGTGGACAAAGGATCCAACAAATTTGAGTGTCATCAATCATACTTATATCTAGTAATCATCTCACGTCCTACTCATGCCAAGATTGAGCGAGAAAACAAGAAAAACCACACACATTGCCCTAGATGTAAGATTCAACAAAGCTAGGTCAAAAAGAGGACGATCGAGGGCTATACCAGGGTCCATGGCACGAGGAGGAGATGGGGTTCAACCCCACCGGACGGAAATGCGAAGAACGGCACGGAATGGGAGATCCGGAGCCGGCCTCCGGGAGAGCTTTGGTCGCCAAGGCTGGAGAAGAAACAGTGAATGGGTATGGGGGGAGTTAGAACTCCCACTGCCCACTACTTGAATCGTCCGAGGGCCCCCCGAAGCGGTAGTACCACTGGCATGGGCGGTACTTCTGCTGGAGCGGTAGTACTGTCCGCCCAAACGGTAGTACCGCTTATGACCAAAAACTATCCCCAGCCCAGAACAGAAAACAGGACTTATGCGGTACAACAGTTCTGAGAAGATGAAGAGCATCAAGACACCCTACCAAAACACATAAATGGAGTTACTCCAAGTCTTTACAAGAAACCAAACACAACGAGACAAAGACTCGAATCAACACATTCAAACCAATACGCTCTATAAAAAGCAAATGCCTCACTAGGAGGAGGGGCGGCGGCCAAAGCCACCTATGTTTGAGTCAATTGGTATGGCACCGCGAATATTTTAACCTTGGGCCCATGACCAAAACTCGTCTTTGAAGCACATGTGCCATCTAAAATGGTGAATGTGAAAGATTTGATCATTTTATGCATAATAGGAGGAGGCATAGTTCATTGAGAGAACTAGACTCCCCCTAAATTCATGCCTACATCTAGACAAAACATGATGAAGAGTATGGTGGGGTGTACAAAATCTCAAGCCACATTGCTCGAATCAATGATATTTAGCTCATGCCTTAACTCGCGAAATCTTGCTTCATCCAATGGCTTCATGAATATATCTGCAAGTTGTTCTTTAGTATAAAGATGAATAAGATCAATTTCTCCACGCTTGATGTGATCCCGGATGAAGTGATGACGAATCTCAATATGCTTCGTCTTGCAGTGTTGGACCGGGTTGTTGGAGATCTTGATCGTGCTCTCGTTATCGCAGTAAAGAGGCACTTTGTCACAGTTGACACCATAATCCTTTAAGGTTTGCCTCATCCAAAGAATATGAGCACAACAGCTTGCGGCGGCTACATACTCGGCCTCGGTTGACGAGAGAGAAACACAGTTTTGTTTCTTCAAAGACCAGCTTGCCAAAGAACGACCAAGGAATTGGCAGCCTCCGGAAGTGGACTTTCTTTCCACACGGTCTCCCGCCCAATCCGAGTCAGTATATCCTATGAGATCAAATGAAGCACCTTTGGGGTACCATAAGCCAAAGTTTGGGGTATGAGCCAAATATCAAAAGATTCGCTTGACAACCACATAGTGACTCTCCTTAGGTGCAACTTGAAATCTTGCACAAATTCCCACACTCAACATAATATCCGGTCTATATGCACAAAGGTAAAGCAGAGATCCAATCATGGAGCGATATACCTTTTGATCCACAGCTTTACCATTGGGATCACTGTCAAGTTGGCATTTGAGCTGCATTGGAGTGTTGGCCTTGGGAGGATTGAGCTCATCCAACTTGAACCTCTTGAGCATGTCTTGGGTGTATTTAGCTTGGTTGATGAAGGTTCCTTGGCTTCGTTGCTTGACTTCGAATCCAAGGAAGAACTTCAACTCTCCCATCATAGACATCTCAAACTCTTTGGTCATTAGTGCGGCAAACTCATCATTAAAAGCTTTGTTAGAAGAACCAAAGATAATATCATCTACATATAGTTGGCATACGAACAAGTTTCCATTAACCCTCTTAGCAAAAAGAGTGGGGTCGATTTTCCCAATTTCAAACCCACGATCTTGCAACATCTCGGTAAGGTGCTCATACCATGTCTGTGGGGTTTGTTTAAGGCCATATAGTGCCTTATCGAGAATGTATACATGATTGGGGAACTTGGGATCCTCAAAACCCGGAGGTTGCTTGACATATACCAACTCCTTAAGTGGACCATTAAGAAAATCACTCTTCACATCCATTTGATATAATATAAAATCATGATGAGAGGCATAGGCAAGCAGCATGCGAATAGATTCAAGGCGAGCAACAGGAGCAAAGGTTTCACTGTAGTCGATACCCTCAACTTGGTAGTATCCTTGAGCTACCAGTCTTGCCTTGTTGCGAATAATAATGCCATGCGCATCTTGCTTGTTCTTAAAGATCCATTTGGTTCCAATGACATTGTGCTTCTCCTTTAGTCTTGGCACCAATCGCCACACCTTGTTGGGCTCGAAGTTGTTGATTTCCTCATGCATGGCTTCAAGCCATTCCTCGTCCTCGAGCGCATCTTGTACCTTGAGGGGTTCAAAGCAAGAAACAAATGCATGATGTTCACAAAAGTTTGTTAATTGACGACGAGTAGTTACCCCTCTCTTTAAGCTTCCATAAACGTTCTTTAATAGGTGTTGTTTGACTCTAAGTTTGGAAGCAATCTTGGCAGCTCGTCTTTCTAGAATTTCTTCCTTGGAAGGTTGAGGCCCGGTATCTTGACGAGCTTTGGTGCCAGCTCCGACTTGTTCTAGATCTTGATCATGATCTTTATCTTGAGATTGATCTGGATCTTGTGCATGATCCTAATCTTGAGCTTGATCCTGATCTTGAGCTTGATCTTGATCTTCAATTTGCACGGGGGTGTGAACTTGATCTTGAGCATCATGTGATGAAGAAACATCACCATTAAGTTGATCTTGCCCTTGATCTTGATCACGAGGATGAGGGCCTTCACTTTGTTCTTCGGAAGCGTGTGAGTCATGCGTCGGTGATGGTTCCACTTGAGTGGAACATTGTCCTTCTCCTTCAGCCACAAGGGGTTCCTCAACGGGTAGGAAGTATCCCACGTCCATTCTTCATATGGCTTGGGGAGGAATTTCATCACATGTATCACAAAGACCACTTTGCTCCACTTGGGAGCCATTATTTTCATCAAACTCTACGTTACTCGTCTCCTCAATGAGTCCCGTGGACTTGTTGAGGACATGGTAAGCATGAGAGTTTGCAGCATAACCAACAAATATGCCCTCATGGGCTCTAGCTTCAAATTTAAACAAATGAACACCTTTCTTGAGAATAAAACACTTACAACCAAACACCCGGAAGTACTTGAGGTTGGGCTTGTTCCCGGTAAGTATCTCATAAGGAGTCTTGTTCAAGCCTTTGCGGAGATAGAGCCGATTTGATGCATGACAAGCGGTGTTGATGGCTTCGGCCCAAAAGTTGTATGGAGATTTAAACTCCGCCATCATGGTTCTTGCCGCATCCATCAATGTCCAATTCTTCCTTTCCGCAACACCATTTTGTTGAGGGGTGTAAGGTGTGGAATATTGGTGCTTTATCCCCTCATCACTAAGAAACTCATCCAGGGTGTAGTTCTTGAACTCAGTGCCATTCTCACTTCTAATCATCAAAATCTTTGCTTCATGTTGACGTTGGACATCATTTGCAAAGTTGATGACAGTTTGTTGAGTCTCACTCTTCCTCTTGAAGAAATAAACCCATGTGTATCTTGAGAAATCATCCACAATCACCAAGCAATACCTTCTTCCTCCAAGACTATCAAAAGATGGAGGGCCGAAGAGATCCATGTGAAGGAGCTCTAAGGTCCTCTTTGAATAGATTGTAGTAGTTGGACGATGAGCCTTTTCATGTAGCTTTCCTTCGATACAAGCACTGCAAGCATGATCTTTGGCAAAGCTCACATTTGTTAGTCCAAGAATGTGATCCCCTTTGAGGAGACTTTGCAAAGATCTCATATTGACATGAGCTAGTCAGCGATGCCAAAGCCATCCCATATCAACTTTAGCCATTAGGCATGTCGCGGTCTTAGTGGGTCGCTCCGAGAAGTTAATCACATAGAGACCATTTTCGACATGCCCAACAAAGGCTACTTTAAGAGTCTTGCTCCACAAAAGAGTCACGATATCAATGCCAAAGAAGGTACTAAAACCCATAAGTGCAAGTTGACGAACGGAAAGTAAATTGTATGCAAGGGTCTCAACAAGCATGACTTTCTCAATGGTTAAGGTTGGAGAGATAACCACCTTGCCAAGACCCAATACCTTAGAGATTGTGTCATCACCAAAGGAGACTTCAGTGGCCACAGATGCATCTGGTTGAACGTCCACCACCAAGTCCTTGCTTCCAGTCATATGATTTGTTGCTCCACTATCAAGCAACCATGATGCCCCTCCGGAAGCAAACTCCTACAATAGATCAATGCTTGGATTTAGGTACCCATTCTTTAATGGGTCCTTTCATGTTAGTGACAAGGGACTTAGGAACCCAAATAGACCATTCAATGTAATCATAGAAAGGACCAACATATTTAGCATAAACATGCCCATCACTAGCACGGCATAAAACATAAGAGGGTTAAAATCGCCGGCCTTGTTGGAGTGGGAGGTCTTTCCCTTCTTAGCACTACCGACCGACTCCTTCTCCTTCTTCTCCTTATGAGAGGCATTCCCCACTTTGACAAAGGTATCCTTGAGCGGGGGAACTTGCCTGGTCTTCACCTTCTTTTTCTTCTTCTCCTTGGTTTTGGGTGCAAACCCAACTCCTTCCTTTGCTACGACTTCCTTTTGATTACTCAAAAGGTCATTTAGATTCTTCTCACCTTGGATACATGTCACAAGGCCTTTCTCAAGTTGCTCTTTCAACTTAGCATTCTCCTCCACAAGGTGCGCATGCTTACAACAAGGGTTAGTAGCAATGGCACTATCAATTAATACAAAGGGAGGACAAGTAGCTATTTCCTTAGTAAGTTTTACTTGGAGTTGATCATGGGATTCCTTGAGAGAGTCAAGAGTACTCTTCAATGCCTTGTGAGCATTGTCGAGAGTGTTAAACTCTTCCTTGAGTCTACCATGGTCAACCCCAAGGGTATCCTTCTCGGATTTAAGAACACGATTAAGGACAATAGCATGATCATGATCTTTGCGTAATTTAGCTAGGTCAACGTTTTGTGACTCCTCAAGAGTCAAACGAAGACTTTGCTCTTCCTCGAGAGCAATGGAGAGCTCCGCAATCTCATCGGCATAGTCACGACTATGTCCCCTCAACTCCTTGAGGGATTCCTCTTGAGACTCAATGATATCATTGGCCTCACCAAGTTGTTCCAAGAGAGCAACAAAGTGCTTCTTGGATTCACCTTTGAGTTTACACATGAATTTGTCAAACTCATTCTCATCCTCTTTCGCCACCTCATGTTCATCCACACAATCCAACAACGAAGGAGTGGCGGAATAGAAGTTTTAATGTTAGAGGTTTTGACGTTGGAGGTTACCTTGGTGATACCTTTGGCCATAAGGCACTTAGCAATGTGGTTCTCATTGGGGGAGTCGAAGAGAGACACCTTAGTTGGGTTTGAGGAAACAATTGCCACTAAAGCCATTGCCATCCCTTCACCACTTGATTCTTCATTATCATCATCATCATCGGAGGCATACTCTTCTTGTGCTACCAACCCCTTTTGAGCTACTTTCTTGGGGAAGTTGTTCTTGTTGGGGAATGACTAGGATTTGTCTTTGCGGATGAGCTTGCCACCATTGTCTTCCCTCTTCTCATACGGACAATCCACCACAAAGTGACTCACATTGCCACAATTATAGCATGTCCTCACACGTTGCTTTCCCTTTGACCCACTTGTGTTGCTCTTGGAGAAATTTGGCTTTGAGTTTCTCTTGTTGCCCCAAAGTTGCCTAGACGCAAGAGCCATGTGCTCATGGTAAGCATATTTGGTGTCTTCGGGGCAACACTCCTCTTCTTCTTCTTCATCTTCTTCAACAATACCTTTGGCCTTCAAAGCAAGGTTGGGTGAAGATTTCTTTGACCGTTGCACATGAGCTAGAGCATTGTCGGCGGTCTTGTTTAACATGTTCATGGCAATAAACTCATCCAACACATCGCTTGAGGACCGAGAGTGAAAGTCCGGCCATTGACGAATGACAGAGTACACGGCCTTGTTGAAAGGCATGATGGCCTTGAGAAACTTCCGCTTGATCCAATTGTCATCCACATCCTTGCTGTCATGATCTTGAAGAGAGACCGCAAGGGTTGTCACTCTCCGGTAGAGCTCACGAGGTTCTTCATCATCAAGCATCACAAATTCATTGCACTCATCAAGGATCACTTCGAAGTTGGGCCGTTGAATGCTCAAGCTGCCCTTGTGCATGGATACAATGTGCTCCCAACAATCCTTGGCACGAGTGAATGGACGCAAGTGAGCAAGATCTTCCGCGGGAACAACAGCTTGGAGGATGAACAAGGTAGAATGATTGAGTTGATTGTCGGCCTCTTCTCTAGGAGTGAGGTTGCTTGGATCATGAGGATAGTACCCTTGCTCAATGATTCTCCAAAGATGTGTTGAGCTGTGATTCAAATGAGACTTGATGCGAAAAACCCAATTAGCAAAATCATTCTTAACAAGCTTAGGAGGAGGACCAAGATTAACTATATGAGGTGGGTGCACTGGTCCTCCATAGACCACGGGAGGGGGTACCAAGGCAAAAGTACCCGTCCCACTAGTTCCTTGAGGTAGCTTGTTCTTGTCAGTGCTAGCCCCTTCCTTTTCGGAGGGGGCATCCGATGACGAGTTAGTGGGATTAACCACTAACAACGGATCGGTAGAAAGTTCGAGACCCCCAAGGAATTCTTTAAACATGGATGTGACCTCGGTCGTCAAAGAGGATTTGAGCAAGGAAATAGCCTCATTCAAATCCTCGCGAGAGACCTTGTTCACACCCACGGCCTCGGGAAGTTCTCCCGACCGCTCCCTGTCGTCAACCATACTCTTCGGGTGGTGAAACTCTTAATAAAGAGACGAGGCTCTCATACCAATTGAAAGGATCGATATGGTTGACTACAGGGGGTGAATAGGCAACTACCAATTTTTACTTAATCTTTATCAAATTAGGTATAGCAACAAATAGGTTGTCTAGATATGCAACTAGGTGAGCAACCTATATGATGCTAACAACAATAACTACGCAAGCAAGCAAATAATGGACAATAGGTAAAGCTTGCTCAAAGTAAAGGTAAGAAGTAACCACGAGTGAAACCGATGGAGACGAGGATGTGTTCCCGAAGTTCCTTCCCTTTGAGGGGAAGTACGTCTCCATTGGAGCGGTGTGGAGGCACAATGCTCCCCAAGAAGCCACTAGGGCCACCGTATTCTCCTCACGCTCTCACACAATGCGAGATGTCGTGATTCCACTAGTGGTGCACTTGAAGGTGGCAACCGGACCTTTACAAACAAGGTTGGGGCAATCTCCACAACTTAATTGGAGGCTCCCAACACCACCACGAAGCTTCACCACAATGGAGTATGGCTTCACGGTGACCTCTTCCGTCTAGGGTGCTCAAACACCCAAGAGTAACAAGATCCGCAAGGGATTAGTGGGGGGAATCAAATTTCTCTTGGTGGAAGTGTAGATCAAGGCCTTCTCCTCCCAACCCTAGAGCATCAACAAGAATCGATGGCTAGGGAGAGATATCGGGCAACAGTAAGCTTAGGAGCAACAATGGAGCTTTTTGGGAAAAGAGGTACATCTCCAAGGGGGGAGAAGACACTCTTATATAGGTGGAGAAAACTGGCAGTTTTCTACCTGAAAACATGTCTAAGCGGTAGTACCGCTCAGGGGAGCGGTACTTCCGCTTATACACATCCTGAAGCATTTAAGCGGTAGTACCGCTCTGGAGGGAGCGGTACTTCCACTTAAACGTTTCACAAAGCCAGAGAGAAAATATAAGCGGTAGTAGCCATAGACCCTCAGGGCGGCAGTACCGCTAGAGAGGTACTACCGCTCTGGGGAGGGCAATACTTCCGCTTAAAAAGCCAGAGGCACCCGTAGGCACCAGAAGGTGAAAATAAGCGGTAGTACAAGCGACACTTCAGGGCGGCAGTACCGCTGGGGCGGTACTACCGCTCTGCAGAGCGGTACTTCCGCTTATGAAAACCTTTGGGGCCCTTGGGGCAGGAAATGCTCCATTGTGCCGGGAAACGAAGGGGGTGCAAAGTGTACGTGATAATTCCACCCAACCTTTCCAGATGCAGATCCCCTCCTTATAGTACGGATTTTCCTACGACTCAAATCCACCAACCTAAAATCGAAAGGAAAGACTCCGTCTTCTGATTTACTAGTTGAGGGGATGAAAACCGTCTCGTGCCACCTGATAATCTCTGAAAGCTTAATGCACACGATTAGTCCGCATAAGTATTGTCATCAACCACCAAAACCACTTAGGGAAAATTATGCTCTTACACATAGTTAGAGCGAGGATTATAAGGTTGATTGCAAGTTGTCCCAATATGCCCCAACCATTGCATGCCCATCAACGGATTTTATTGGTGCATTGGGCTGTCTGGTGGGCCGAAGAGAGATATCGAGTACAAATACTTTTGGGCTGCGCAGCCGCGGGACAAGGCCCAAGTATTCCTTTGCATTGAAATTGAAATCCAAAGATCCTGCCTTGTTTCTCCCTGTATTCAATTCACCAGAAACTGCTCTCTGCTGATTAATGGGATATTCAAACCTTTGAAAAACTAATTGATGAACCGTAGGAGAAGAATGGCGATAAAAAAATTCTTGGGCTTGAACAACTTGAGCATATGATTTAGATTGACCTTTACGATAAACCTTAGTCCATTCTGCATCTTCTTCATGACAGAAGGCCTCAAATTCCTTTAAGTAATCAGGACCACCAGAACCCCAAAGAAAAAGGAGATATTGAAATTCTGATTAGCAATGTTGCCACCCTTGAAAATAGCCATACCTACATCCCTTGATGCCATTGAAAATTTGAAAGAGCAATTCTGACAACATGAAACCTTAAAACGAGAAGTATGGCCACCAAAACATGACTGAAGAATTAGACCAACAGAATAAAACATTAAGTCTCAATTTTGATCGAGACAAGTCTGCGACCAGAAAGAATTCCTTGAGATTCCTCCCCTCGATGAAGTTGAATGGGACACTATACTGCTTCCAGATCAAATCTTCAAAAGCCAGCCCTGGCTCAAACTTAAGATCAAAGAGCGGCATGATGGAAAACTGGTCGATGCAGTCGGAGTGGACAGCAGCGATATGGTGGTCGCCGCGCCAAGAGTGGGCAGCGGTGGGGCAGTGTCGCAGAGGGGGCTAGGAGCGAGGGGCTAGAAGCGAGGGGCTCTAACAGAGTATATTCAAAACCACATAAACAATTACACATCATTGGCGAAGAAGAAGGAAAGATACCAGTAGGCAGTGAGTAGCACACTTCTTCTAGAAGAAGTTTATTGATCGTAACGAGGACAAAAATCAGCAGGCCTCAATCTCCACCCATTACCTTTGGTAAGTTAGTACTGTGCATCCTTGATGTCAATTTTGTAAAGAAATCATCTCTAAGACCCCCGTTGAGTAGGGTCATACACATTAATCATGACCCAAGAGAATTTCTCTTTTATCCATGTTACTAGCAAAAAATTATAATGAGTGCACCAGATCCCACAAATACAACATTTATCTAAATCATCCACATCTATCAACAATACACTTGCATCACGTCGGCTCCAATTTGCTGCTGGGCGTTGCTATACCTCGCGTCTAGAGAGCCTAAGAATTGTCTTGCCTAATGTAGAGCTTTTAGTAGGCCAACATTGTGCTACAACGTCACTTGTTAGTTCGTTTATTTTTTTGGTTAGTTTTTTTATTTTTTATTTTTATTTTTACACTCTGAAAAGTTATATACATTTATAAAATTAAATTTCACAAATTAATTTTATTAAATTATTAAAATTACATGCACATTAAAAAATGCTCATATAATGTAAAATTTTCTTCACGCAACTTAAAAAAATGCTTGGATCATTAAAAAAATATTTGTGTAGTTTAGAAAATAGTGACACATTTTAAAATATGTTCATTATATGTTTGAAAAATGCTCATGAAAATATAAGAAATTTTTCACATATTTTTTAGAAAATCATACAATTTTTTTTGCATCACATTTATCGAATGTTCACAAGTTTGTCGTAGTTAGAAAATCATTCAAAAAAATATGTTCGTGACATTTAAAAAAATGTACTGTAACGCCCAATATGCGGTCCTATCCTCGCGGAAACTTGAAGGTCTCAATAAGGATAGAAACGCATATCAAAGGCGCTTTAACAAGGTGCATATCATCATAAATACATGTGCTGAAGAGAGGAGTATACAAGATATGACTTACACTCACCGCAAGCTACAACATGAATATCTTAATACATCAGTACATAGCAATCATCATACAGAAGAGCAGGATTCGACTACAGTTGAAATCAAACGAAAAGAAGATGACATCCACCCTGCTAATCTCACAATGCCAACTTGAACCCATCTAATGATCGACGATGAAGAAGAACTCCAAATAGAATAAGCACCGCTCTCACGTCAAAGCATCACATTACTTGTACCTGCACCTTTTGTTGTAGTAATCTGTAAGCTACGGGGACTCAGTAATCTCATTACTAAGGGTATCAAAACTAGCCAAGCTTAATGGGTAAGGAATGGTTAAGTAGTGAGATTACAACAAGCACTAAGTATTTTATCTGGCTAACTTACGAGTACAAGAATGAGAAGAGTGATCTATGCAAAAACGGACTTGAACCAGTAATGATCAAGAATTGATCCTGAACACCTACTTACTAGTCAATCATAACCCCGTTGTGTTCACTTCTTGGTTAAAACCTCACAAGAATAGATGATCACGGTTACACACATAGTTGGTGTATTTTAGTTAGATTTAGTGTCAAGTTCTCTACAACCAGATATTATAAATTTCCAAGTCACCACAATAGCGTGGGCACAACTTTCCGAAAGATTTAACCCCGCAGGGATGCTCCAAGTAGTCCATTATAAATTAGCACATGCATCCGATTGAAAAAACTCACAATGTGATGACACGATGCTTACGGTAAGGAATCCCGATGGACAAGCCACTCGTCAAAGGTAAAACTAAACCAGCAAGACCACCCAACATGTTGACCAACCCGATAGGAGCCGAATATTTTGTTCTCAAGACACGATCGGATTGTCCAAACTTACGTTAGGCCAATCACAGAGTTGCCCCTGGGGGCCACCGGCGGTTGACAGGTTTGGACCAACACTCATGAGGAGCATTAGCCCGATTTGTTGTTAAAGGTCCATGGGGTCTGAAAAGTCCATATGCAAGTTTTATTAGGTTGGCGAATGGTAAAACCAATGTTGGGCCTTGTTGAAAGAGTTTTATCCTAAGACGAATGATCAAGGGGGGGGGCATAATACCCCACATGTTTTAGAAGCGCTCATCAATGAATATAACACCGGTATAACGGAAACTAAGCCGGCAAGAGTGAAACAAAACACCAAGCACAAGACCAAGCCTTCCACCCTTTACCAAGTGTATAGATGCATTAATTAAAATATTCAAGATAGTGTGATATATATATTTTTGACCATGAAGACTGCAGGGCTTACGCCCCACATCAATTTATTAATCAAAACAGCATATGGACAAAAAGTCCTCAAGAGAGGGAAGGAAATCTACCTCTAAAACTAGAAAGAAAAGAGTACAAGTGTGGGGCTCAAGGTGGCAGAAAATCAATCCACCTGAGGAGGGAATCTCTATATTTGTTCTTGATTCTATGAGTGAGGAGGGTAATGTCATGAATGAAACCACTTCTCCATTTCCTGAGGGAGGGCTTGATGTGCCTGAAAGCCTTATCATTCCTCACTTTCCAAATATTCCACCATGCCAAGAAAACCACCTCAGTAAAGAAAGGTTTGTCAAACTCCTTTCTTGCCTGGTAAGCAATCTGTACCATGTCATTGCTGTCAATCCAGGAGATCTGAAGATAGTTCCATATTCGGGCATTGAAGTTGCATTGGAAGAAAAGATGATTTCGATCTTCCAATGTGAAAGTGGGGTAGAGGACACATTCTGGTCCATCATTGATTCTCCAATGTCTACGTTGAATCATGTCATTTGTGTTTATCCTATCCATGATTACCAACCATGCAAACATCTTGATTGACATTGTGCAACAGCTTTTCCAAATCCAGCCAAGAATAGGGTTGGCCACTATAGGTTGATGCACAAAATCATAATACTTTTTGGCATAGTACTCAGAGACTTTCCCATGTCTCCAGCACCAAGAGTCATTGATCTCAGCATCAAAACTGGCGTCAGTAAGCATTTAGTTCAACTGGTTGAGTTCATTGTAAGCCAGTTCAGAAAGGGGTAAAGAGAAAAGCTCATGGATATCTGTGGTCTGTAGGACCTCCTTAACCGAAAGCATTTTGTCATGACAATATGAAAAAAGTCTCGGGAATCTCTCATGTAATGGTGCACATTGATTTTCAATTTGCCAGTGATCTGTCCAGAAGAGTACAGTATCCCCTTTGTTCATCTTGACGACTGTAACTGATCTGAATTTGTCCATGAGCTTGGTTAGATCTCTCCACCAGAAAGAACCACACAAGGTAGTGTCATGAGGCACCCTATCAAAATAATAGGAGTCCCAGATTAAATGAACCCATGGAACATCAGCCTTATTGTAGAACTTGTTGAGATGTTTCATGAGTAAAGCCTCATTTTGTAGACCAAGATTGAGGATCCCCAGACCTCCCTTGAGCTTTGGCCTGCACACTAGGGACCAAGCATCTAGTGAGTGGCCTTTATCCTCCCCATACTTTCTCCAGAGACATTGCCTTTGTATCCTTTCCAATTGCTTCAAGATGCCAGGTGGAATTGATAAGCTGCACATGAAGAAGATAGGTAGAGAGGAGATGACAGAATTAACTAATTGAAGTCTCCCTCCTTGTGGTAAGAACCAGGAACTAGCTGTGAGCCTTCTCTCCATGCAATCCACAAGTGGCATCAGATCGACAATCTTAGGTCTAATAGTCCCCATAGGCAGACCTAAATAAGTGAAAGGCATTCTGCCAAGCTGACATCCAAATTGAGTTGCTAAATTAATAGCTACCTCCTCCCTCACATTGATTGGATACATGGATGACTTGTGATAGTTGATCTGCAGTCCAGTTGCATTGGAGAAAGAATTAAGAACGTTTCTGAGGGCAGCCAATTGAGAACTTTCAGCCTGAAGGAACAGTAGAGTGTCATCAGCATACTGAATCACAGGAAAATCTGGGTCATGAGTTGCAAGACGCAGACTAATTGTACCCTACTGGAGCAGATTATTTATCATTGTTTGTAAAAGATCACCAGCAAGAACAAAGAGCAAAGGAGAAATGGGGTCTCCTTGTTTTACACCACACTTGCATTTGAAATGTTTGCCAGGTACCCCATTCAGCAGCACTGAGGAAGTTCCTGAAGATAAAAGCTCCCTAATCCAAGTGATCCATTTTTCAGTAAATCCTTTTGCCACCAGAATTCAGATTATTGCCTCATGCTGAATTGAGTCAAAAGCCTTTTCAAAATCAAGCTTAAGAAGAATGATTGGTCTCTTGGATTGATTGCATTGGTGAATGTATTCAAAAGTCCAAGCTAGACAGTCCTGAATAGTTCTAGATTTGATAAAACCATACTGGTTCTTATGCGCACAATTGGTAATTTCAGCTTGAAACCTGTTTGCTGCCATTTTAGTTAGGAATTTGAGACCCACACTAGTCAGAGAAATAGGTCTAAAATCCCCAACACACTCAGGGGAATGTTTTTTTGGGATCAAGGTGATGAAAGCATCATTCAGATTTTCCAGCTTTGCAGTTCCACCATGAAATTCCTGAGCCAGTTTGATAAAATCACCAGAGATGTTGTGCTAGCATTTTTTCATAAAAAGGCCATTAAAGCCATCAGGACCAGGGGCCTTGTCAATGGCCATCTCCTTGACTACCTTTTCAATTTCCTTGACCTCAAATGGCTTGGTAAGCACATCAAGCCCATGAACCCGGGGAATTAGAGCAAGAATTTCCCTTCCCAGCTGAACTTCCTTTATAGCTCCCATTCTATTTTTGAAATCCTGCAGAAACTCACTAGTCACGAGTCCATGATCAGATGTCACAGATCCATCAGGTAACACCAAGCTTGCAATTGCATTTTTTCTATGCCTTTCAGTTGCCATTGCCTGGAAATTTTTTGAGTTCTCCTCACCCACTTTGATGTATCTAATGGTACATCTTTTCTTCCAATATAAATATTGAAGGTGTAGAAGGTTGTCATGATGCAGTTTTACTACCTTCCTGAAGTTAAACTCTGGTCTTGATAGAGGTCTCCACTCCTCCAGATTATCCAACCATAAAATCACCCAATTACACTTCTCAATCAGCCTCTTTATGTGTGACAGGCCCTTCTGCCATTTCTTCAATGCAAACCTCAGGGCTTTTAATTTATGCACAATAATAGCTGAGATATGTGATTTATGTGAGCTCATAGACCAGACCGATTGAACACACTCCATAAAACCTGGTGGCCCCACCCAATAGTTTTCAAATATGAAAATGTTTGCTTTTGGGATGGAAGTACTAATGGAGATCAAGCAAGGCACATGATCAGAGGCGGTTTTAGCCAGTGGAACCACTTGCGTCATTGGGTATTGACTGATCCAGCAAGCACAGGTGAAAACCCAGTCAAGTTGTTCCAGCAGCGGTCGATCATGCATGTTAGACCATGTAAATTTTCTCCCTTTCAAGGGGAGCTCCAACAGTCCAAGATGCCCAATAATCTCATTAAAAATAAAGATATCATTGACATCTCCTCCAGGGAGGTTTCTGTTCTCCAGTGATCTAATGAAGTTAAAATCTCCCATTAATATCCAATGCTTGTCAGGCTCAATATCCAGAGCATACATCCATCTGACAAATTCATCTATCATTTGCCCTTGGCAAGGTCCATATACATTAACAACAAACCACTTATCCTGATTATGGGTTGAGGTGAAGCTAATAATAATACCAAAAGGTTTCACTTCCACCAAAGAACCCTGAAGAAGGTCCGAGCGCCATACTCTCAGTATGCCACCAGATTCACCGCGTGAAGGTGACTCAATGAATTCATCAAATTGAGGAGGGCAAATATTTTTAAGAAGAGAGCGATAACAGGACTGCAGCTTTGTTTCCTGCAAGCAAACTATAACACATTGGCTTTCAACCACTTTTGCTCTAACTGCAAGCTGACGCGCTTCAGAATTCAAACCTCTAACATTCCAGCAGAGAATTTTCCAGCTTCTAGTTGAGGATGTATTCATAGATAAAACCAGGCAGGGTAAGCAGAATAAAATACGACACATAATGCCGTACATCCATAGTTCTTATAAACGATAAGATGCAAATGTCTAAAGTTCAGTACACCAAGCACAAAAGACATAACATAAGAAGCAGATTTAACAGGCTTGCTAAACCTAACGCGGAGAAATGGCATCATTATCATTAACTTGTCGATGAAGATGGGCCCTCCTTAGGATCAGCCATAAGCTTCCCCGCGGTCAGTAGTGTTGCATCAATCTCCAGCTCTACCCCAGCAGCCTGAAGCATCTTGATCGGGGTGTAAGGTGGGCCTGCATCTGGCATCCTATCCTCTTGGCCTTCAGTTCCCTCCACTGGAGAAGTAGGAGGTGCCGGGGAGAATTGGGCCTTGCCAGACATGGGCCTGGAGCGTTGCCTTTTCTTCTTGGGCTGAAAGGAGAGCTCTTCAAAAACCACATTCTTAAACCCATCAAGCTTTGTCGCGCTCCTTGTGCATCTCCTCACTGAAGTTTCCAGTAGGGGAGCAGCCACCTTCCTTGGTCTGCTCTTCTTTCCCTTGACAGCTTCCTCTGCAGAGAAGACCACAAAGGAGGTATAACAGCAGGCTGTTCACTTGTCCTCTCCAGCTGAGAATCATCTGACGCCGCAGGTAGTTCATCAGTATCAGTAGTAACATCGATGGCATGGAAAAGAGCTCTTGCCACCGGCCTTTTAACTGGAGCAATAAGCTTTCTGGGAGAGGCAGGTAATTGGGCCACTAACAGAGACAATCTTCTTTCTTCATCCAAAGCAATGGACCAGGTACGCTTGGAATAGATTACCGCAAACATAGTTTTAACTTGATTGGCCTGGGCACATGTTTTGTGGAGGAGTCACACATCAATGTCTCAAAAGATCTCTTCCATATCATGTCTGGGGGGAGAGGAGGACCTGCCACAATACGAACCATGCCAATGAATATCTGCTGCTGATCAATGACAGGGGGCTGGTATGGTATAATCGCTAGAGGGTTCACAGGAGGAGCAAACTGAGCAGGCTCCACGTCAATCTGCACTTGCTGTTCCACAGAAGCCGACCCTTCCAGCTGATCAATCACAATAGAGATTTGGTCTTGCTCAGGGGCATCAGGTTGTGGAGGAGCGTTCTCCTCATTATCTCCCTAAACTGCATGACCCCATCCCTCTGCCCAACCTGAATCAGCATTGTTTTGAACCGGATGCTCTGGAGCTAAGACAGGCACATCATTCCAGCCCAGTTGAGGAAATGAAGGGAGAACAAACGGCACGTTGTCCGGCATGAGATTACCAGGTAGAGGATGGGGATTTCAATCAGGAGGCATTGGGTCCTCATCATTTGGCATCTGATCCGCAAAATTGGCACCCAAAACATAACAAGCTACAGTCCAGGACACTCGAGCACCACCCCATTCAGCATAATCCCCAAATACAACATCTCGCGGGACTAACGGCGTGTCAGGAAAGCTGGCTTCCACTAGGGTTCTCACCAAGTAAGGATCCTCACTGTTCCACGAAATGAATTTTCCAAATGTGCCTACCACCTGAGAAATGTATTCAGTTGTGCGGTAATCTAAAGGTATTCCTATGAACATCAACCATCATTGCGGAAACCATTCGCCCCCTTTAAGCTTTCCCCCTCATCATGCTTCATAAATCTGACGAAACGATCATTTCCAATCGGAAAAGGGGCATGCTGAATCAAGGAGTATCTGACAACAGGATCTCTAACTTGAAAAAGACCAACACCATGAAACCACGGCTGACTAGATCGAACCAGAATACCTCTGTTTTGCAGGAACTGCACAATCTCCTCTCTGACAGGCCCCAGCGGTCCTTCCGGGGCAGGCATGACCTCAGCGACCATGTAGTCCTCATGGCGATGCGGTGGACGAGCCGCAGGTGTGAAGAAGGTGCTTGACAGACGGAGGTCGCCGCCGTCAATGATGTGATGACCTGCCGGCACAAAGCGCTCGAGATCGAGCTCATAGTTTGCCATGGATATAGGCGGAGGGCTTGAGTTGGGGTTTTCGCCAGGAGGAGGAATCGGAGGAGTTTGCAAGGTTGTCTGCGTGGATGTGACCGGGCAGTCTATGCCATTAACGTTGTCTCTCTTCCCAAAGCAGGCAGAGGAGCCCAAAAAATCCGAGTATTGTTGCTGAAAAATTGGTTTCCAAACTAATCCGTGTACGCGCGCGAACTCTTGGCAGTCCCATCTAGTGTGACCAGGGTGAGAGCAAGCCGAGCAGACCGCTGGACTTCCACAAGAGGATGAAAGGTGGCCCTGTTGGGAGCAGATGGAGCATGTGGTAACACGGTCCACCATGTCATTGACCATAGTCTCGAATTGCAGAGCAGCCTCTTGGGTGGAGGGTATTTCTGGGGTAGAAGGCCCAACCATGCCAAGAGTCCCAGGTGGATCAACAGGCCCATTTTGCTCTTGAGGCCCAAGAGAAATATTGCTGTCCAAAGATAGATCCCGCTGAGATGGGCTTGACACCGAACAAATCTCGGCCTCGCAAGCATTTTGAGTAGGAGAAAATCCCGCCCCCGAAATTATAGTCAGGTGCATATCTTCATGCACGGAGGACAACTCCGAAGATCTTGGAGGAACAGTCGAGCTTGAGGTCACCGGCCGAGCATTCGCCGGCAAAGGACGAACCGTACCAAAAACGATAGGTGGCCTCGCCACCGTCCATTGAAGGTCCATGGGAGGAGAGGGTTGAATAATGACACGCTCATGAGCAGAGAATTCATGTCCTGCCTCTATCAATGTTTCAACGCATTCCTGAGAAGGAGGGTCTCTATATCCTTTGCATGCAGGATAGTTCATAAGAGTGGAAAAAGATAATTTCTTCTTGGCCGAACTATGTGACTTGATAGAAGATCTAATGGGGGGTTTATGCATAGCCAGAAGACCCATAGAAGATCTACGTTTAGTCAGACTAACCAAAATCCATTCTCCATCACATTGTTTTCTCCAAATCTTAAGCTCTCGAATCCAGTTAGGCCCCCCATTTCCCCAAAGATTAAAGTTGCACTTGAACAGATCAAAAGCAAAAGAACGTAGATCGACTATATGGAAACCAACTTGCTGACAAGAAACTTGGAAGGAGTAAACCTTATCTTTGATATGAGAGACCCTAAGATCAATGGCAGAACCACCAATTGCCGATTCCAGTGCCGCCGCCACAGATTGCTCCGTCAGCCTGAATGCATGCCGACTAAAAGAAACCACCAGAATGAATGATCTCCTGGTTCCCATCAGGTGCACCGTGAGTCCAGTAGATTTGAAAACCTCATCAGAAAAAAACCCTACCCTTGGAGAAATCCAGGCCAAGGGTAGATCCACCGAGAGAACCCATGCGAGATGGGTATTGCCTTGATCCAAAGAGAACGCCGGAGAGAATCTTCGGAGAGAATTCACCTCCTAGCGGCGAGAAAGAGAGATTGCCGGAGAGGGAGCCCAAGATAGTGTGATATCCCATGATATCCATGTCCCAAGATGGAACAAACTGCACCTGCAACTAGCAACGCTATAAGAGGGACTGGGCAAGTGGTAACTTAGCCAAACAATGGTTTGCTAGGACAGTGAAGGTTAGAGGTTGATCATGGCAAGTTGGGAGGCTTGACAAACAAGTGGTAGGTGATGAGACATAGCGATAGCAACGAGACAACTAGCATAGTAAAGATAGTAGTGATATCTAAGGTAATGATCATCTTGCCTGGAATCTCGCTTGGAAGAAGATTGAATCTGTGAATTAGACGAATGAGCATAGTTTAACGAATCCTCACACTCTGAAATGCTATCGGACTCTAGCAAGAAGAAGTGAAACCGGAAAGAAGCAAACAATACACGGTAAACAAACAAGCATAATCATGGCATGATGCACAATCAAGTATGATGCATGTCCATTTAAAGATACATGACATGGCAAGGTGAAATCAAACAAATACAACACATTAAGTGAATTTCAATATGCAATGGTTGAATATTGACGAAACTCTGCATTCATTTAGTTCGCTCCCATTTAGGTACCCAGCAAATTTAAATGTTGTTTATCATGGCAAGGGGTGAAGCATAATTAAAGTAAACTATCTAGGCATTTTAAATGTGGCCGAAAACAACAAATAGCATTTCTACAATGACCCCATATGCAAATTTTGAATTTGGTAATGTCCTGTCCTAAACATAATTTAATCGTTGCTAAACAAGAATATAAAGTGCACCATGTTATTCTACATGTTTTCCTAGTCAAGTTACATATATAGTTCATTTAATCCGGAGCTACGGTTATTTAGTTATAAAATAAACCATTTTAGCATGGCATTTATACAAATTAATGCAAACGGTAGTTTTAAACTTTTTTATCATGAATGGAAGCTGGATATTGTGAAACTACATGAAAATCTACCCAAGTTTCATATATGCCATGTTTTATTTGGATACATGGATATTTAGTTATTAGCAATTTAAATCAGCGTCATTTCTGTAATTATGCATGTCCTGGAAAATTGACAAATTCGCACAAGGGAAAAACAACACTATCGGGCCGAATCTGTAATTAACTAGGCTGCACAGGCATGAGGTGCAACATAGCAAAGTGGGGCACTGGGCGAGGGATAGGCTGCATATGCTCACACGGGGTTCGGGCCAGCTCTGGAGCTGGACCTTGTGGCCGAAGTGGGCGAACTGACTGTTGGGCTAGTCAACGCGCTCGAGACCGAGCGCTGCTACTCGATCCCAGGCGTGCGGGACTAGCAGAGGAGGCGACATTCAGGCCGGCGGCGACTTCCAGTGGATGCAGCGGCAGGGTCTGGCGAGGGCGTCCAGATCCGGTCGGGATCGCGGCCTTGGTGAACGGGGTGGATCTAGGAGCACATGCGTGAGCTCGGGCTACAGCCATCCATGGCGCTGCATCAGGGGAGTCGAGAGGGAGATGGGAGGTAGGGGAGGTGGAAATGAAGGAGCGCCTGCAGAGCATCTCACAGGCGATAAAGCATTCCATGGGCGCGTCGACCTTGTGGTGGAGGAAGAAGGCCCACGGTGGCACTGGCTCGTCGGCTTCCACGGCGTCGGGCGCAACTCCTATTTGAAACGAGAAAGAGAGAGATTAGAGAAAAGGAGGAAGACCGGGTGGACAAGAAGGAAAAGAAGGGACAGTGCAGTTGGCCTGCTTGCTCCCACAGGGCTCGCCGGTTTGGGGACGTTGGTGGCCGGCGGGCAAGGCGGAGGGGTCGAGCTCGGGGTCGGGCGTGGAAGCTTGAGGACCTCCTCTCCTCGGCCTCGAGGGTGCTGCGGGAGCCGGCGTGCGGCACCCGTTGGTTAGATGGGGGCTCAGACAGGACCCCGAGAAGGTTGGCGGTTGTGGAGCGAGGTGGAGGCGGAGGGTTGGCTGTGACGCGGAAACGGAGGAGAGACAGTGGGGGTGGCGACGGCTTCGGGATTGGGGAGGAATGGACAGGACAACCTAGGGTCTAGGGTTTCTTTTGTATATATAGCTATTGGATCCGAGTAGGGGCTATGTTGTCCCTACGATCGAAATCGGACAGTCGAGAAACATAGCCTAGGGGATTCCAAACAAAGAACCCAAGATGATTGAGGTTAATCGGGGTTGATCCGGACCCATTGGTCATGAACGGGTGTTTCGGGTTTGGGAAGTTCCACACAAGGTTGCGGGCGGGTCGGCGCACTGTGCAGAGAGGCTACACAGGGGTGAGAGGGAAAACGGGAAGCCCGACTTTAGTTTTATTTTATGAAAAATGTCCGACAATTTAACCAACTATAGTGCCGCTACAGTTTAACGGTTGGGGTATCAAACGAACTCTTAATGCGACGAAATTTGTCAGGCGGTCTACATACAACATATTAAGACCGCACGCCAACTTTCAACCAATTCCAAGAAAATATATTCCCACTTATAAAAATATATTTAGCGATGACGCGGGCGCGTGCAAGTGTGTTTGGTCTCGAAACAATCAACGAGGACAACGGGGAGAAACGGCAACTACGAATGGATGCAAGTTTTAAAAAATGACGGCAATGGAGTGCCGATGCAATGTGAATGATGAATGCGACAAACAATTAAATCACACGGCGATAATGAAAAATAAATGGAAGGCATCGGGAACTTCGGTCTCGGGCTGTTACAACTCTCCCCCACTTACAAGAGATCTCGCCCTGAGATCTTAGAATAAGAAGAGGAAGAGGAAAGTGGAAGAGGTAAAACTAAGTTGCTTCTTTGACAAATGAGTGAAACCAATGAACCTCGGAGGTTGCAAAGAGATGAAGACTGGCACGACGAACAAGCGAGAATTCAAAACTACTCCGGTTGAAACGAGATAGACAAAGAACGAGAAAGAAAGAATTTGGACAACACTTCGGTTGAAAAGGGAAGCAAAACTTGATAAGATGGAAAAAACTTGAAAAGAGGACACAATACTCCTGTTAAATGGATAAGGAAGGAAGATAACATGATCTTGACAAAGCGAGATGATGGGTCGAAGAGAGCAACATCACAATGCCTCCGGAAAAAAAGAATATAAGCTAGATCGTTGGAAAGAAAAGAACGGAGAAGAAAATGACATCTTCTACCACAATTGAATTTGAAAAGCATTCTTACAAAGAAGGATTGAACAGAGTTGTTGGAAAAATCAACAACAAAAAGAATAAACTTCTTTTGGGCTTATGGAAAACATCTCAAAATTACGAGGTGACAACCGACCACTAACGAAAACAATGGATTGGTTGAGATTAAGAAATAGATGAAAACTTCTTTCACCGAGAGGATAAAAGAATACTTGGGTCATAAAAAAACACCGCAATAGCAACAATCCATAGGAAAAGCTTTAGGTGAAATCCAATCCAAGATAGCTCCAAGGAAGAAAAATGACGGTTGACAAGATCTCATCATCGAAGAAATTGATGGGTTTACAATATCTCATTCTTGACAAATTTTCTTCCAGACTCCTCATGAATCAACAATGCTATAAGACCACCTCAAAATATAACGGAGGAAGAATCTGCACTTTGGAAAGCAAGACGAAGAAAGCTTGGACTCCTCAAAATAAACATGTATTCAACATCATGTTTATTTCAGAGTATAGCTTAGCAGATCTTTTAACTTGGAGAAAGAATTTTGAAGAGCACTTTGAGAATGAAATAAATCCTTGACGGACCACCATGAAGAACCTCCGCAACAAAAGGATGATTGAAAGGAAATGAAGGTTCAAAGGAATAATATTAAAGCCTTGCAAAGATTTAGATGGAGCTTCGGGATGAGATACTTGAGAAAACTTGGAACTCCGGAAAAGAACCGATGAACAACTTAGAACAGAGAATTTTTATATCATGAACAACTCAGGAAGAAGGATTGAAATCACCTTGATGAAACAATAATAAGAATTATGCTATTCTTATCCTTCATCAACTTAAATTGATGACAAGCAACAGATTTGGCATACAACTTATTCTTCTTCAAAAGAATTGAAGGGGGATAGCATGAACTTGAAGAAGTCTTGAACGAAACACTGGTAAGAATTTCAAATGAATGAGGATACTATGAACGAATGGAAATACATGAGCATGAAGATACCACAATTCGTCTAGTAGAAAACTTGAAAGAACCACCAGAATAAATAAGAGACGAACGAAGAGACAATAATTGACAAGAATTTGAGATGAAAGCTAAAAGCGACAACGATGAATTCTTCTGAAATGATGGATCTCCGAATAATCAAAAATGAAAGAACTTCTCATGGTCAGAAACAATTTTGAGATGATAGCACAAGCTTGAACCGTAAATCTCCATGAGAACGGATACAGATTTAAGAAAAACTCTTCTTCGGTCTTCCAAGTGGAGAACGATGACAAGAAACACCACCATGAATTGTTGAGATACTCCGGAACAATGAAATAAAGAAAGGTTGAGCCAAGAATGAAAATAATCCGAGGTGATCTTGGAGAAGTAATATGACTGATGGAATTCATTCTAAAGTCACACTTGAAGGAGGATTTTAGAAGAAACTCCGGGAAAAGATTAGGAAGGCCAGGTAGGATCCTGGAGAAAACGTGTGGGTTATGGGCCCACTCAAAGAGAACACCATTGAAATGATTGTTTAGAAGGAGAGATTGCACCGGTACAAATTAAAAACTTGATAGGGTTGAGAACCTCGAATAACTTAATGAATTTGAAGGGAAAACGAGTCTTCTGAGATATCTTCTGCACGCCGGAAAGAATAGAGAGAGGCTTGGCCAAGCATTTCCAACACGGGAAAACATTGGACAACTGAAAAGAATTTGACGAACACCGAAAGCTTGAATTGAATTCGCGGGAGAAGAAAACGAGAACAAAGAATAATGAATTGAAACTCCTGAGAATCTTCACAAGGAATCAACGGATTGAAACTTTGAATAAAAAATGAAGAGATTGCACATTAATAAATTGAAATTTGATTTGAGATCTCCGACTCCAAGAGAAAAAAAGTCATGGGAGGGTGGGGAAAATGAGGACAACTTGGGACAGATGAAACAAACTTTGACGAGAACACAAAGATTGATCTTGCACATATTCAAAAGGATTGAATTCACTTTAAGAGAAGCACACCGGTTGGGAGATAATTACCATGACAATCACGATTAATCAAGAGGATTTGCACTCACATAAGAATAAGAGAAAACCAATAAGGAAGGTATGGAATCAGCACTTGAAATTTAAGCAACCCGAATTACCATACTCCAACAAAAAAGGACGAGGCTTGCATATTAAGCCAGAAACAAATACATAATCCATTTGCATTTTTTGGAAAGATAATCCTAGGTAACTACTTAAATTCCCACCCTAGAACTTCCAAAAATTTCTGGTTATGCGATCAAGTTGCGGGTCCAGGAACCTACTCATAGCAAACAACAACATAATCATCTGCAACTGCATCCACAACCCTCAACACACAACCGAGAAACTCTTCTACCTCATACTTTCGAAACAACAACGATACTAGACCTAGTAGATCATCCGAGCTATCTTCGGTACTAGGGAAAAGTCATGACACTATTTGCCACCAAGCAAAGTATGAAAGCGTTTCGATGTCGGCGTCTTCTGGTATTTCGGAACTGAAATGATCGCGAATGTGCCAAGAAAACCTTGGATCTCAACTCCCCGAGTCCAATCCATACAATCGGGAGGCACCAAGAATAGAATTCTGGTCACACCGATATCGCAACGATTCCAAAATACCCGCATGATCCTAAAAAAATTGAGTGAGAAGAGAGATAGAATCAAAACTCCTACGCCACGATTCCTCACCAGAGTGACGCTGGGGATGATAAGTGAAAAAGAATTCATACTCTCCGATATATAACTAGATTCAAAATAGTTTTTTTAGACTCAACAACGGCCAAGTTCGATCAATCAAGGGGGTCTTAGGTTGGTACTGCTCTGATACCGACTTGGAATACCCAATATGCGGTCCTATCCTCTCGGAAACTTGAAGGTCTCAACAAGGATAGAAGCGCATATCGTAGACGCTTTAATAAGGTGGATATCGTCACAAATATATGTGCCGAAGAGAAGAGTATATAAGATATGGCTTACACTCGCCACAAGCTACACCATGAATATCTCAATACATCAGTACATAGTAATCATCATACAGAATAGCAGGATCCGACTACGGACGAAATCAAATGAAAAGAAGACGACGTCCACCCTGCTAATCCAAGGCTTCCAACCTGGAACCCATCCTATGATCGACGAAGAAGAACCCATCCTATGATCGACGAAGAACAAGAACGTCAAAGCATCGCATTACCCGTACCTGCACCTGTTGTTGTAGTAATCTGCGAGCCACAGGGACTCAACAATCTCATTACCAAGGGTATCAAAACTAGCCAAGCTTACTGGATAAGGAATGCTTAAGTGGTGACGTTGCAGCAAGCACTAAGCATTTTATCTGTCTAACTTATGTGTACAAGAATGAGAAGAGTGATCAACACATAAACGGACGTGAACTAGTAATAATCAAGAATTGATCCTGAACACCTACTTATGAGTCAATCATAACCCCATTGTGTTCACTTCTTGGTTCAAACCTCACAAGAAGAGACGATCACGGTTACACACACGGTTGGTGTATTTTAGTTAGATTTAGTGTCAATTTCTCTACAACCGGATATTATAAATTTCTAAGTTGCCACATAACCGCGGCCACGGCTTTCCAAAAGATTTAACCCTGCAGGGGTGCTCCAAGTAGTCCGTTATAAATTAGTGGCCGCCGACGGTTGACAGGTTTGGACCAACACTCACGAGGAGCATTGGCCCGATTTGTTGATTAAAAGTCCAGGGGTCCGAAAAGTCCCTATGCAAGTTTTATTAGGTTGGCGAATGGTAAAACCAATGTTGGGCATTCCTGGAATAGTTTTACCCTAAAACAAATTATCATGGTGCCCCATAATACGCCACAGGTGTTAGAAGCGCTCATCAAGGAACATAACACCTGTATAACAAAAACTAGGGCGGCAAGAGTGGAACAAAACACCAAGCAAAAGGCCGAGTCTTCCAACCTTTGCCAAGTGTATAGATGCATTAATCAAATTTTCAAGATAGTGTGATATCCCATGATATCCATGTCCCAACATGGAACAAACTCCACCTGCATCTAGCAACACTATAAGAGGGGTTGAGCAAACGGTAAGTTAGCCAAACAACGGTTTGCTAGGACATTGGAAGGTTAGAGGCTGATCATGGCAAGTTGAGAGGCTTGACAAACTAGTGGCAGGTGACGACACAAAGCGATAGCAACGAGACAACTAGCATAACAAAGATAGTAGTGATATCCGACGTAATGATCATCTTGCCTGGAATCCCGCTTGGAAGAAGATTGAATCCGAGAAGTAGACGAACAGACGTAGTCAAACGAATCCTCACACTCTGAAACGTTATCGAACTCTAGCAAGAAGAAGTGAAACAGAAAAGAGACAAACAATACATGGTAAACAAACAAGCATAATCATGGCATGATGAACAATCAAGTATGATGCATGTCCATTTAAAGAAGTATGACATGGCAAGGTGAAATCAAATAAATACTACACATTAAGTGAATTTCAATATGCAAGGGGTTGCCTATTGACGAAACTCCACATTCAGTTATTTAGTTCGCTCCCGTTTAGGTACCCAACAAGTTTAAATGCTGATTATCATGGAAATAGGTGAAGCATAATTAAACTACACTATCTAGGCATTTTAAATGAGTCCGGAAACAACAAATAGCATTTCCGAAACGACCCCATATGCAAATTTCGAATTTTGTAATGATATGCCCCAAACATAATTTTAGTGTTGTTAAACAGGAATATAAAGTGCACCATGTTATTCTACATGTTTTACTAGTCAAGTTACATATATAGTTTATTTAATTCGGAGTTACGGTAATTTAGTTATGAAATAAACTGTTTTAGCATGGCATTTATGCAAATTAATGAAAATGGCAGTTTTAAACATTTTTTTCATGAATGAAAGTTGGATATTGTGAAACTGCACGAAAATCTACCCAAGTTTCATATATGAAATGTTTTATTTGGATGCATGGATATTTCGTTATTAGGAATTTAAATCAGTGACTTTCTGTCATTATGCATGTCCTGGAAAATTAACAAATTCGCAACAGGGAAAAACAATATTATCGGGCCGAATCTGTAATTAACTGGGCTACACAGGCATGAGCGCAACATAGCAAAGCGGGACACTGGGCGAGGGATAGGCTGCAGATGCTCACAAGGTGTTCGGGCCAGATTTGGAGCTGGGCGTTGAGGCCAAAGCGGGCGAACCGACTGCTAGGTTGGCAACCGCGCTCAAGATCAAACGTTGCTACTCGATCCCCATGCGTGCTAGACGAGCAAAGGAGGCGGCGTTCAGGCCGGCGGTGACTTTCTGTGGGAGCAACGGTAGGGTCCGGCGAGGGCATCCAGATCCGGTCGGATCGCGACCTTGGTGAACGGGGCGGATACAGGAGGACGGGCGCGAGCTTGGGTTGCAGCCATCCATGACGTTGCATCGGGGGGTCGAAAGGGAGATCAGAGGCAGGGGAGGTGCCAGTAAATGGAGGAGCGGCAGCAGGGCATGTCACCGGCGGCAGAGCATTCCACAGGCGCAGTGACCTTGTGGTGGAGACGAAGACCTGCGTTGGCGCTGGCTTGTCGGCTTCCACGGCGTCGGGCGCAGGTCCTATTTGAAATGAGAAGGGGAGACAGAGAGAGAGAGAGAGAGAGAGAGAGAGAGAGAGAGAGAGAGAGAGAGAGAGAGAGCTTAGAAAAGGAGGAAGACCGGACGGAGAAGAAGGAAAAGGAGGGACGGCGCGGCTGGCCTGCTTGCTCCAATATAGCTCGCCGGTTTAGGGACGTCGGTGACCGTCGGGCAAGGCGGCAGGGTCGAGCTCAGGGTCGGGCGTGGAAGCTCGAGGAGCTCCTCCTCTCGGCCTCGAGGGTGTTGCAGGAGCGGGCGTGCGGCGCACGCTGGTTGGATGGAGGCTTAGACAGAATCCCGAGAAGGGTAGCGGTTGTGGAGTGAGTTGGAGGCGGAGGGTTGGTTGCGGCGCGGAAATGAAGGAGAGACAAAGGGGGTGGCGGCGGCTTCGGGATTGGGGAGGAATGGATGGGACAACCTAGGGTCTAGGGTTTCCTGTGTTTATATAGCTATTGGATCCGAGTAAGGGCTATGTTGTCCCTACGATCCAAATCGGATGGTCGAGAAACATAGCCTAGGGGAGTCCAAAAAAAGAATTGAAGATGATTGATGTTAATCGGGGTTGATCCGGACCCATTGGTCATGAACGGGCGTTTCTGGTTCGGGGAAGTTTCGGACAAGGTTGCGGGCGGGTCGGCACACTGTGCAGAGAGGCTAGGTGGGGGTGAGAGGGAAAACGGGCAGCCCAGGATTAGTTTTAT
Organism: Elymus sibiricus; assembly: GCA_039707655.1. Lineage (NCBI taxonomy): Eukaryota > Viridiplantae > Streptophyta > Magnoliopsida > Poales > Poaceae > Elymus > Elymus sibiricus. Next base: position 155,799,872 of record CM077669.1, read on the forward strand.
TTTATGAAAACATCCGACAATTTAACCGACTATAGTGCCGCTATTGTTTAACGGTTGGAGTATCAAACGCACTGTTCAAGAATTCGTCCGATTAACCAGTTAACTTGCCAGTTAATCGCTACTCGTAGGGTGACCGAATCGAATAGCACCTATTCATCGCGTTAACTTGCCAAGCCGATTAATTGGCCAGTTAGACCGATTAATCAGTTCATACCGATTAATCAGTTGCGAGATCGATTAATCGCTAATCACCCGTTAATTGGTGGGCAAACGAATCCCAAATATTTGGCACATAACCCCTCCCACCCCCTCTTGCTACTAAATACCTAGGGTTTGGCCCTTCTCCCACTCCCTCGTGTTCCTTTCATCCCCTCCTAAGCTGATTGGTAGCTAGCGAGGTCCTCACCGATGCCAGCCACCACACTACATATCAACGATCCAGCTGCTCCGCCACTCTGGTCGCCTGCCTGGACCCCATTCCCCTCCCCCTTGGCTACTCGCCATCCTCTCCCATGGGATGGTCCCCAATCTCTTCCTCCATGGCGTCACAAGCAGGGAAGATACTACAATCTTTTCCCCCTTTTTAGTGGAGAATCCAGCGTTCATATATTAGTAGATTATAAATTACAATTTTGTAGATTAGTGGATGGAATTGTTGGTTTTGCTTGTTATTTGTAGTATATTGTGTGATGTATGTTAGCAAGTATATGGATGCGTTTAAATGTTTAATTGATAATTCTGAATTTTGAGATTTTATAGATCTGGGTGTATAACGATTATTAATTTTACCTCTTGTCTATTTTTTTATATGCCTAGAATAGAATATTTTGGTATATTACATAGCTAGGTGCATGGAAGTACGGTATAATACAAAAAAATCTAGATATAAGTTGACAAGTTTTTATTTAATCCACCAATTAATGCTCGACCGATTAATCCAGTTAATAGGCCAATTCACCAATTAATCGCTACTCCCAAGCCGACCGAGCAGCTACCAGTTACCGATTTCCTGAACATTGATCAAACGGACTCTGAATGCGACGAAATTTGTCAAGCAGTCTATCTACAATATACTAACACCACACGCCAACTTTCAACCCATTCTGAGAACATTTTATTCTTATTTATAAAAAATACATTTAATGATGAGGCGGGCGCGTGCAAGTGTGTTTGGTCTCGGGACGATCAACGAGGACAACGGGGAGAAACGGCAACTACAAGTGGATGCAAGTTTTGAAAAATGACGGCAACGGAGTGCCGATGCACTATGAATGAAGAATGCGACAAACCATTAAATCACACAGCGATAACGAAAAATAAATGGAAGGCATCTGGAGCGTCGGTCTCGAGCTGTTATATGTACAATGTAGAAATTTCATCGCACAGATTCAAAAAAAAATCATAACATTGTTGTTTTGCAACATTTCATAAATATTTATAAAAACTAAAAAACACTTCATGTTTTACAAAAAATATTTTGGTGTGTTTTACAAAAGAATGGCCCCTTTTATCTAAGAATGCCCAATGCCTTCGATTGTTCACTCCCCAACGTGTTAAGTGAATATTCCTTAAAAAATAATCAGGTACTTCCTCCGTCCAGGTGCATAGGGCATTTAAGGAACTGCATCACAACCTAGATGCATGGAGATTGGATGGAGGATACTAAACCAAAAATCAATAGCAATGATGACTCTTATTTATCCTGCTTATAAAAATTGGGAAGAACCAACCACCATGTTGGTTTTTCCTGTCATTAATTCCTAAAGAGCAACATGCAAATTCTATTTAATGCGCGACCAATGAAAATAATAGCCTCCAAAATAAAAATTAATGATTACAGGAAATGAGAAGCTTCTTACACGAATGGTGACTTATATATTTGGAATCACATGGACGAAGGGAGTATAACTGTTACTAGATAACTAGGCCGACACATTTATTCGATTGTTCACTTCCAACCGTGTGTTTCCTCGACAACTGGCCTCATCGAGCGGCAAGTACGAAAGGCAGGTCCCATTTGATGCTAAGAGCATGGTTAATAATACAGCCAACAATGGCCAACCTAAAAACCGGCATGTACAATAGTAAGCTTTTAATGTGTACTACTTTATTAGTACTTGGCCCACCTGACAACCTCACAAAGCATTTTGGGCCTCGTGCTTCAGCTGGCTACTAACCAAGAGTCCGCTTGTCTTCTCTCTCCTTCAACTAAACAAAGATATAGTATTCTAGTCGTTATAGCCTGCTTATGTCATCTTATTGTACTTGCTCTAACGGACAATCTAATGGGGTTCCTATTTGGCGTGTTCAACGCCAGGAAAGCTTCCTGGCGCCCACGTTCCATCCCTCGTGGGCCGGCCCATGTACATGGCCAGTGCTCGATTGCATTGCTAGTTCGCTCGGTCGCATTTCCTGGTTTCGGTTAACAATCAACCATTGACTTTCGAGGAACAAACATAAAGAAATCACACAAAAAAAGACCATGAATTCAAAAAAATCTTCGCCGAAGGCTTTATGCCTGGTGAGACATTTGTCTCTTGGGAAGTTTTGATTAGAGATGAAGCTGGCCAAGTACTCCCGGCCCGGGCAGGAAGGAGGGAGCAAGTGGCGGATGAATTTGGTGCTGAGATGTCTATGATGTCTGAGGCTATTTCCCTGGCGGTCGATGTAGGAACGATCCGCGTGACTTTTGAAACAGATTCCCAACTCCTGAAGGATGCATTGGACGTGACCAAGGTGGATTCTTCCGTGTATGCGGCTATTATAGAAGACCTCAAATTCCATCTCAAGATGTGGTTCTCAAAGCATAATGTCGTTGTGTGTCGTCGTAATGCGAACTATGTAGCGCATGAACTAGCTAAAGTTGGTCGTTTATGTTTGCCGAATGATAGCATCGCCTCGAATACTATTGTACCGCCCCTAGTGGCTGCTCGTGTTTTGGGTGATTTACCCGAGCACCATTAAACTATAAAGTTTTGCTTTACCTTCGAAAAAAGGTTCGCCAATTATTTTTTAAATGTTTCAAAAAAATTAAAAAAAATCATCGAATCTGAAAAAAATTCATTCAATTTGAAAAAAAAATCATCGATTTGAAAAACGTTCAGCGGATTTGAAAGAAAAGTTCATCACTTTGGAAAAGTTCGTCGAATTTGAAAAAAATCATTTAATTTGGAAAAAAATTAACGATTTGTAAAAAGTTCATAGAATTTGAAAAGTAGTTCATCAAATCTGAAACAAAGTTCATAGAATTTGAAAGAAGTCCATAGATTTCAAAAAAAATATCATCCAATTCGAAAAAAGTTCATTATGTGAAAAAAAAATCATTTATGCAAAAAAAAAGTTCATCTAATTTTTTTTAAAAATAGTTCATCAATTTTGATCAATAATTTCATCGAATTGAATAAATAATTACAAATTATGAAAAATGTTGTCAAAAAAGTAAAAAAGAAGAAAAAAAAGAGGAAAGTAGAATAGAAAAAAAGATGCAACCCAACACACTTGGTTAGTTGGCGTTCTGGTTCCCGCAGTGCATGTAGGTCGGAGGATCCATTCACTGCGCGATCTACTTTTTGCGATTAAAACAACAAAAGAAAATTTAGATGGGCCAGCCCGGCGCAGGAGGGGGTGAGCACCGTTTGTAAAATAGAGAGTAACGAGCGCCTGAAGCCCTAAATAGTGGTCGCTTTGCTAAAACGAGCAGCTAGACAGATTGGCCTTCTTTTGGCTGTTTTTCTTTCAGGTTTTTTCGTGTGTAGTTTTTTGATTCGATTTCCTTTATTCTTTATTTTTATTTGTATATTCATATTTATCAGATTTTTTCCTGCAGTTTTTTTTCTTTTTCTACATTTTATTTTTTTCATAGATTTGACAATATACTGTGAACATTATTTTCAAAAAACTGCTCTTAAAATTTCTTTAGCATACACTGAAAATTTTAAAAACACATACTGATTTTTTTTAAAAACTGCTCTGAAATTTCAAATTTTCTATGTGTTTCGGAAATATATTCTATTCGGTTTAAGAAAAAGCTTTTCAAATAATACTCATGTTTGAAGTAAATGTTTAAAAGAACCTGAGCCAAAACTAGTCACTAGAGTGTTTTGCTGGATCCCAAATGGTCGTCCAGTCGGATCACACCTGGGAAACGGCTCGGCTGTTTGTCGCTCATAAGCAGGATGTTGCTTTTGGCTCTAGGGATTATATGCTATGAGCGCCAAAAATGTATTTTGCCAATGTAATTTTTTTGAAAAAATAGATGTGTTCATTGTCACACCCAAATGCTACCTATAAATTTTTAGTGGAAAAGGTTAAGCATGTTGACTTGTACAAAACAAAACAAGTCGAACAACAAAGATATCTTCAAATGTGTCGGGCCACTGGGACAGGGGGTACCCAGGCCCGTCTGCCTAAGGCCCATGTCACGACGCGGGGCATGGGCCCGGTGCAGCCCGCCCTGAGGGCGTCGCGAAGAAGGCCTTCATGGGGCCCCCGCCTCATGAGGCAACTGGCCGGAGGCACCCCCCCGCCAGCCTTCGGAGCCACCCTCGCGAGGGCGGTTCCCGGGGGTTCCCCCCGTGGGCCATGCGGGGTGCACAGGAAAAAGGAGGCTCAACGGGGTCGTGCAACCCGACCCGTTCGGAGGGCAGTGAGCGCCCTACCAATCGTCGTCCGGAGCTGCGGCAAGGGGGCTACGGCAGGAAGACTTTCCTCTTTGGTGCTAAGGGATCATGGCAAGTCTACCGGTTCCCAAAGCGGCCCCAAAGGTTCCCCGTTTAGTGTTAGGCGGCCAAGGCTGGGAGCTCGCCAGGACGGAGGTCATCCCTGAGCCCACCAGCACGTCACGGCGGGGAGCTTTTGCACGCGAAAACTACTTTCGTCAGGATAAGCCGCAGTCCTGTCCCCCTTCAAACTGACCGTTGTGGCAACCCTTCCCGCCATGTGTTTTCGGAGGAAGAGGACCAAGGCCAGTATAGAAAGGGGCGAGGCGGCAACAAGAATGGGGGACCCCGGCTGTATTCACTTTCACCCTCCAAACAATTCAGACAGGCAGGAGTAGGGTTTTACACCGCAAGGTGGCCCGAACCTGGGTAGATCGCTGTGTTCATTGTTCCTCCCCCAAGCTCAAGCACGCCAGAGCACCGCCTTAGGTTAGCGAGAGAGAGCGAGGTTGGAGAGTCGGCGCACCCGACAGTTCGAACCTCTCTTGGGTCCCCGGAGCCCCGATTCCAACATTTGGTGCGCCAGGTAGGGGTGCGTCGCCGCTCCTCAGCTCCGTTTCGGCTCCGCCCTTGCTGACCCCATGACCGAAGCCCGTCGTGTGCGCGCTGAGTGCCAAGCAGCCCACGTCGTGCAGACTACGCCCGTGGGTCGCGACGGCCGCCGCCACTCCGCCAGCGCCGAAGCTGCCGCCGCCACCGACCCTGCAGCACGCGAGCAGCAGGACTCCTCCATGCACCCTTCCGTGCAGAGGGATGGTCGCACTGCTACGGCCTCCTCCTCCCACGCTCACCTTGAGCACGTGAATGCACAGACCGCACTGCTCATGGCGCGCGAGCTGCTTCGCTACCGTCCGGTAGATGCCGGCTACGATGCCTGGCTGGGCCGCATCACCAAACTCGTCACCGCCGCCGGAAAAACCCCGGAGCCCTCTTGTTCGCTCCGGCCCCCGCCGTCTCGGGCTGTGGACATGGCGCACGGGGCGCCGCCACCGCCTCCCCTGCATGACGTGGCGGCCGAGCCTCGACGCGACCCGCCCCACGAAGCGCCTCCGCCAGCCCAGGATGAGGCCAGCTGCCAGATCGTCCGCCGCGCGCCGCCTGACGCACGGGTGATCCTCGAGCAGCAGCGCCAGTGCCAAGAAAGGATCCTCCAGGACGTCGCGACCGCTGGACGCCAGAACCGAGCCACCCTCGCGCACGGCATCCCCACCAGCACGGTGGTCTGTCGAGCATTCACTTGTGAGCTGCGGAGGGTGGTTTGGCCCGTTAAGTTCAAGCCCGAGCTGCCCCCGCGCTAAGATGGGGTCCTTGACCCCACGGAGTTCCTCCAGCTCTACGCGCTGAGCATCGAGGCGGCAAATGTTGGGGAACGTTGCATGGGAAACAAAAAATTTCCAACGTGCATACAAGATCTATCCATGGTGCTGAGCATCTACGAGAGGAGAGATCGGATCCACATACCCTTGTAGATCGCTAAGCGGGAAGCGTTAAAAAACGTAGTTGATGTAGTCGAACGTCTTCGCGATCCAAATCGCAAGCCGTCCTGTGATCCAATCACGATCTAGCGCCGAACGGACGGCACCTCCGCGTTCAGCACACGTACAGCTCGATGACGATCTCCGCCTCCTTGATCCAGCAAGCGAGGGCGGAGAGGCAGATGGGTTCTCCGGCAGCACGACGGCGTGGCAGTGGTGGTGGTGGAGTTGATCCGGCAGAGCTTCGCTAAGCAACGCCGAGTCAAACTAGAGGAGAGGCAATCTAGGGGAGAGGGAGGGCTGCGCCGTGGCTTAAGGTGGAGGCAGCCCTCCCTCCCCTCTCATATATATAGGTGGAGAGGGAGAGGGGGTCGCCCCCCTAGGGTTCCCACCCCTAGGGGCGGCGGCCGAGAGAGGGAGGCGGCGGCCAAGGGGTGCCTTGGCCCCCAAGGCAAGGTGGCCGGCCCCCTTTAGGGTTCCCCCTCCACCCTTCGGCCGCATGGGCCTTGTGGGAGGGGCGGCTAGCCCACCAGGGGCTGGTGCGCCCCCTCTCACAGCCCATGGGGCCCTCCGGGGTAGGTGGACCCACCCGGTGGACCCCCGGAACCCTTCTGGCACTCCCGACGAAATCCGGGCAAACTCCGAAACAATTCCGGTGCCCGAACATCAACTTCCTATATATCAATATTTACCTCCGGACCATTCCGGAGCTCCTCGTGATGTCCGGGATCTCATCCGGGACTCCGAACAACCTTCGGTCACCAACATACATAACCCAATAATACCAAATCGTCACCGAACGCTAAGTGTGCAGACCCTGCGGGTTCGAGAACTATGTAGACATGATCGAGACACCTCTACGGTCAATAACCAATAGCGGGACCTGGATGCCCATATTGGTTCCTACATATTCTACGAAGATCTTTATCGGTCGAACCACGATGTCAAGGATTCAAACAATCCCGTATGCAGTTCCCTTTGTCCATCGGTATGTTACTTGCCGGAGATTCGATCGTCGGTATCTCCATACCTAGTTCAATATCGTTACCGGCAAGTCTCTTTACTCGTTTCCTAATACAAGATCCCGTGACCAACTCCTTGGTCACAATGCTTGCAAGCTTCTTGTGATGTTGTATTACCGAGAGGGCCCAGAGATACCTCTCCGTCATACGGAGTGACAAATCCCAGTCTCGATCCACGCCAACCCAACACACACCCTCGGAGATACCTGTAGAGCACCTTTATAGTCTCCAGTTACGTTGCGACATTTGATACACACAAGGTACTCCTCCGGTGTCAGTGAGTTGCATGATTTCATGATCATAGGAACAGATACTTGACACGCAGAAAACAATAGCAATAAACTTGACACGATCATATGCTAAGTTCATAGTTTGGGTCTTGTCCATCACATCATTCTCCTAATGATGTGATCCCGTTATCAAATGACAACTCATGTCTATGGCCAGGAAACCTTGACCATCTTTGATCAACGAGCTAGTCTAGTAGAGGCTCACTAGGGACATAGTGTTGTCTATGTATCCACACATGTATCTGAGTTTCCGATCAATACAATTCTAGCATGGATAATAAACGATTATCATGAACATGGAAATATGATAATAACTAATTTATTATTGCCTCTAGGGCATATTTCCAACAGTCTCCCACTTGCACTAGAGTCTATAATCTAGTTCACATCACCATGTGATTAACACCCAATGACTTCTGGGGTTTTATCATGTTTTGCCTGTGAGAGAGGTTTTTAGTCAACGGGTCTGCAACATTCAGATCCGTGTGCACTTTGCAAATATTATGTCATACTGTAGATGCTGCTACCATGCTCCACTTGGAGCTATTCCGAATGGTGCTCCACTATACGTATCCGGATTGCTACTCAGAGCCATCGGGATTGGTGTCAAAGCTTGCATCGACGTAACTCTTTACGACGAACTCTTTATCACCTCCATAATCGAGAAATATTTCCTCAGTCCTCAAGTTACTAAGGATAATTTTGACCGCTGTCCAGTGATCCACTCCTGGATCACTTATGTACCCCTTGACAGACTCATGGCAAGGCACACACCAGGTGTGGTACATAGCATGGCATACTATATAGAGCCTACGGCTAAGACATAGGGGACGACCTTCATGCTTTTTCTCTCTTCTGCCGTGGTCGAGCTTTGAGTCTCACTCAACTTCACACCTTACAAATCAGGCAAGAATTCCTTCTTTGACTGATCCATTTGAACTCCTTCAAAATCTTGTCAAGGTATGCTCTCATTGAAAGTCTTATCAGGCGTTTTTATCTATCTCTATAGATCTTGATGCCCAATATTTAAGTAGCCTTTTATCCAGGTCTTCCTTTGAAAAACAACTTTCAAACAACCTTTTATGCCTTCTAGAAATTTCTACATCATTCCCGATCACCAATATGTCATCCACATATACTTATCAGAAATTCTATAGTGCCCCCACTCACTTTCTTGTAAATACAAGTTTCTTATAAACTTTGTATAAACCCAAAAGCTTTGATCACCTCATCAAAGCATATATTCCAACTCCGAAATGCTTGCTCCAGTCCATAGAAGGATCGCTGGAGCTTGCATACCTTTTAGCATCCTTAGGACCGACAAAACCTTCTGGTTGTATCACATACAACCTTTCCTCATGGAAACTGTTAAGGAAACTCTGTTTTGACATCCATCTGCCAGATTTCATAATCGAAAAATGCAACAACTGCAAACATAATTCCAACAGACTTTAGCATCGCTACAGGTGAGAAAGTCTCATCGTAGTCAACTCCTTGAACTTGTCAGAAACTACTTTGCGATGAGTCGAGCTTCATAAATGGTGACATTTACCATCAGCGTTTGTCTTCTTCTTAAAGATCCATTTTTACTTAACGGCCTGTCGTTCATTGGGAAAGTCTACCAAAGTCCATACTTGGTTTTCATACATGGAACCTATCTCGGATTTCATGGCTCCTAGCCATTTGTTGGAATCTGGGCCCACCATCGCTTGTTCATAGCTCGTAGGTTCGTGGTTGTCTAATAACATGACATCCAAGACAGGATTGCCGTACCACTCAGGGGCGGTACGATTCCTTGTCAACCTACGAGGCTCGGTAGTAACTTGATCCAAAGTGTCATCATCATCATCATTAACTTCCTCTTCATTCGGTGTAGGCGCCACAGAAAACATCTTTCTGCGTCGTGCTACCATCCAACTGAAGTGACGGTTCAATAACCTCATCAAGTTCTACTTTTCCTCCCACTCAATTCTTTCGAGAGAAACTCTTTCTCGAGAAAGGACCCGTTTTAGAAACAAACACTTTGCGCTCGGATCTGAGATAGAAGGTATACCCAACTATTTCCTTAGGGTATCATATGAAGACGCATTTGTCCGCTTTGGGTTCGAGCTTATCAGGTTGAAGTCTTTTCACATAAGCATTGCATTCCCAAACTCTAAGAAACGACAACTTAGGTTTCTGCTAAACCATAATTCATACGGTGTCATCTCAACGGACTTAGATGGTGCCCTATTAAAGTGAATGTAGTTGTCTCTAATGCATAACCCGAAAATGATAGTGGCAAATCGGTAAGAGACATCATAGTACGCACCATATCCAATAGAGTACGACTACGACGTTCGGACACACCATCACACCATGGTGTTCCAGGCGGCGTGAGTTGTGAAACAATTTCCACATTGTCTTAAGTTGCATACCAAACTCGTAACTCAGATATTCACCTCCACGATCATATTGTAGACATTTTATCTTCTTGTCACGATGATCTTCAACTTCACTCTGAAATTGCTTGAACTTTTCAAACGTTTCAGACTTGTGTTTCATTAAGTAAATATACCTATATCTACTCAAATCATCAGTGAAGGTAAGAAAATAACGATATCCACCGCACGCTTCAACACTTATTGGACTGCATACATCAACATGTATCATTTCCAATAAGTCACTTGCCCGCTCCATCATACCGGAAAACGGGGTCTTAGTCATCTTGCCCATGAGGCATGGTCCGCATGTCTCAAGCAATTCGAAATCGAGTGAGTCCAAAGATCCATCAACATGGAGTTTCTTCATGCGCTTTACACCAATATGACCTTAGCGGCAGTGCCACAAGTATGTGGTACTATCATTATTAACTCTGCATATTTTGGCATAAATATTATGAACATGTGTATCACTACGATCGAGATTCAATAAACCATTCACATTTGGTGCATGACCATTGAAGGTATTATTCATGTAAACAGAGTAACCATTATTCTCTTGACTTAAATGAATAACCGTATTGCAATAAACACGATCTGATCATGCTCAACGCAAACACCAAATAACATTTATTTAGGTTCAACACTAATCCCGAAGGTAGAGGGAGCGTGCGATGGTGATCACATCAACCTTGGAAACACTTCCAACACACATCGTCACCTCGCCCTTTAGCTAGTCTCCGTTTATTCCGTAGCTTTTATTTTGAGTTACTAACATTAGCAACTGAACCGGTATCTAATACCCCGGTGCTACTAGGAGTACTAGTAAGGTACACATCAATAACACATATATCAAATATACTCTGTTGACATTGCCAGCCTTCTTATCTGCCAAGTATCTGGGGCAGTTCCGCTATCAGTGACCGTTCCCCTTATTATAGAAGCACTTAGTCTCAGGTTTGGGTTCAACCTTGGGTTTCTTCAGTGGAGCGGCAACTGGCTTGCCATTCATGAAGTTTCCCTTCTTGCCCTTGCCCTTCTCGAAACTAGTGGTTTTACTAACCATCAACACTTGATGCTCCTTCTTGATTTCTACCTTCGCGGTGTCAAACATCGCGAATAGCTCAGGGATCATCTCCATCCCTGGCATGTTATAGTTCATCATGAAGCTCTAGTAGCTTGGTGGAAGTGACTTGGAAAACTCTGTCAATCACTATCTTATCTGGAAGATGAAATCCCACTTGATTCAAGTGATTGTAGTACCCAGACAATCTGGGCACATGCTCACCTGATTGAGCTATTCTCCTTCATCTTGCAGGCAAAGAATGTTGTTGGAGGTCTCATATCTCTCAACAAGGGCACGAGCCTGAAATCCCAATTTCAGCTCTTGGAACATCTCATATGCTCCGTGACATTCAAAACGTCTTTGGAGCCTCAATTCTAAGCTGTAATGCATGACGCACTGAACTATCAAGTAGTCATCAGAACGTGTCTGTCAGATGTTCAGAACATCCACAGACAACGCTTGAGGGGGTGGCGCACCGAGCGGTGCATCAAGGACATAAGCCTTCTGTGGAGCAATGAGGACAATCCTCAGATCACGGACCCAGTCCGCATAACTGCTACCATCATCTTTCAACTTACTTTCTCTCTAGGAATGTATCAAAATTTAAGGGAGCTACAGCGCGAGCTATAGATCTACAATATAATTTTGCAAATACAACTTTAGACTAGGTTCATGATCATGAGTTCAATTAATCATATTACTAAAGAACTACCAATCAAATTGACATCCCTCCGGTCATCCGAGTGCTACATGATCCAAATTCACCAACCCAAGTCCGATCATCACGTGAGATGAGGTGGTTTCAATGGTGAACATCTCCATGTTGATCATATCTACTATATGACTCATGTTCGACCTTTCGGTCTCTTGTGTTCCGAGGCCATGTTTGTACATGCTAGGCTCTTCAAGTTTAACCTGAGTGTTCCGCATGTGCAACACTGGCTTGCACCCGTTGTATGTGAACGTACAGTCTATCACACCCGATCATCACGTGGTGTCTCGAAACGACGAACTTTCGCAACGGTGCACACTCGGGAAGAACACAATTTTATCTTAAAATTTTAGTGAGGGATCACCTTATAATGATACCGTCGTCCTAAGCAAAACAAGGTGCATAAAAGGATTAACATCACATGCAAATCATAAGTGACATGATATGGCCATGAACTTGTGCTTTTGATCTCCATCTCCAAAGAACCGGCATGATCTCCATCGTCACCCGCATGACACCATGATCTCCATCGTCACTGACATGACACCATGATCTCCATCATCTTGATCTCCATCAACGTGTCGCCATCGGGGTTGTCGCGCCAACCATGCTTCTACTACTACAGCTACCGCTTAGCGATAAAGTAAAGCATTACATAGCGCTTAATGGGTGACACGCAGGCCACATAATTAATTAAAGACAACCCTATGGCTCCTGCCGGTTGCCGTATTGAACGACATGCAAGTCGTGATAATCTATACAAAACATGATCATCTCATACATCACATATATCTCATCATGTTTTTGGCCATATCATATCACATCATACCCTGCAAAAACAAGTTAGACGTCCTCTAATTTGTTGTTGCATGTTTTACGTGGCTGCTATGGGTATCTAGCAAGAACGATTCTTACCTACGCAAAACCACAATGGTGATATACAAGTTGCTATTTCACCTTCTACAAGGACCGCCTCTGTCGAATCCGATTCAACTAAAGTGGGAGAGACAGACAACCGTCAACCATCTTATGCAGCAAAGTTACATGTCAGTCGATGGAACCGGTCTCATGTACGAGGACATGTAAGGTTGGTCCGAGCCGCTTCATCGCACAATACCGCTGAATCAAGAAAAGACTAAGGAGGGAAGCAATCTGAAAATCAACGCCCACAAACTCCTTTGTGTTCTACTCGTGATCTCATCTACGCATAGACCTAGCTCATGATGCCACTGTTGGGAACGTTGCATGGGAAACAAAAAAATTCCTACGCACATACAAGATCTATCCATGGTGATGAGCATCTACGAGAGGAGAGATCGGATCCACATACCCTTGTAGATCGCTAAGCGGGAAGCGTTAAGAAACGCGGTTGACGTAGCCGAACGTCTTCGCGATCCAAATCGCAAGCCGTCCCGTGATCCAATCACGATCTAGTGCCGAACGGATGGCACCTCCGCGTTCAGCACACGTACAGCTCGATGATGATCTCCGCCTCCTTGATCCAGCAAGTGAGGGCGGAGAGGCATATGGGTTCTCTGGCACCACAACGGCATGGCGGCGGTGGTGGTGGATTTGATCCGGCAGACCTTTGCTAAGCAACGCCAATTCAACTAGACGAGAGGCAATCTAGGGGAGAGGGAGGGCTGCGCCGTGGCTTAAGGTGGTGGCAGGCCACCCTCCCCTCTCATATATATAGGGAGAGAGGGAGAGGGGGTCAGCCCCCCTAGGGTTCCCACCCCTAGGGACGGCGGCCGAGAGAGGGGTGCGGCGGCCAAGGGGTGCCTTGGCCCCCAAGGCAAGGTGGCCGGCCCCCTTTAGGGTTCCCCCCTCCACCCTTCGGACGCATGGGCCTTGTGGGAGGGGCGGCCAGCCCACCAGGGGCTGGTGCACCTCTCTCACAGCCCATGGGGCCCTCCGGGGTAGGTGGACCCACCTGGTGGACCCCCGGAACCCTTCCGGCACTCCCGACGAAATCCGGGCAAACTCTGAAACCATTCCGGTGCCCGAACATCAACTTCATATATATCAATCTTTACCTCCGGACCATTCCAGAGCTCCTCGTGATGTCCGGGATCTCATCCGGGACTCCGAACAACCTTCGGTCACCAACATACATAACCCAATAATACCAAATCGTCACCGAACGTTAAGTGTGCAGCCCTGCGGGTTCGAAAACTATGTAGACATGACCGAGACACCTCTACGGTCAATACCCAAAAGCGGGACCTGGATGCCCATATTGGTTCCTACATATTCTACGAAGATCTTTATCGGTCGAACCACGATGTCAAGGATTCAGACAATCCCGTATGCAGTTCCCTTTGTCCATCGGTATGTTACTTGCCCGAGATTCGATCGTCGGTATCTCCATACCTAGTTCAATCTCGTTACCGGCAAGTCTCTTTACTCGTTCCATAATACAAGATCCCGTGACCAACTCCTTAGTCACATTGCTTGCAAGCTTCTTGTGATGTTGTGTTACCGAGAGGGCCCAGAGATACCTCTCCATCATACGGAGTGACAAATCCCAGTCTCGATCCACGCCAACCCAACACACACCCTCGAAGATACCTGTAGAGCACCTTTATAGTCACCCAGTTACGTTGCGACGTTTGATACACACAAGGTACTCCTCCGGTGTCAGTGAGTTGCATGATCTCATGATCATAGGAACAGATACTTGACACGCAGAAAACGATAGCAATAAACTTGACATGATCATATGCTACGTTCATAGTTTGGGTCTTGTCCATCACATCATTCTCCTAATGATGTGATCACGTTATCAAATGAAAACTCATGTCTATAGCCAGGAAACCTTGACCATCTTTGATCAACGAGCTAGTCTAGTAGAGGCTCACTAGGGACATAGTGTTGTCTATGTATCCACACATGTATCTGAGTTTCCGATCAATACAATTCTAGCATGGATAATAAACGATTATCATGAACAAGGAAATATGATAATAAATAATTTATTATTGCCTCTAGGGCATATTTCCAACAGCGAACGGCAACGACAAGGTCATGGCGAACTGGTTCCCCATGGCCCTCAAGGATGGCGCGTGCTCCTGGCTCATGAACCTGCCCGAGGAGTCGATCTCTTCTTGGAGCAAGCTTTGCGAGCTGTTCGTCGACAACTTCAAGGGCATGCATGACCGCCCGCTCTCCGTCAACGACCTGCGACGCGTGAAGCAGCGCCCCAGAGAGACCTTGCACAAGTACATCCAACGTTTCAGCCAGGTGCGCAACAAGATCCCGCGTGCCTCGGACGAAGCCATCATCATGGCGTTCACCAGTGGCGTCAAGGATGTCCGGATGTGTGAAAATCTCACCATCAACGACATCGCGGACAAATGCGCCAAGGCCGAGGAAGGTCGCCTCTTTATCCATGACGACCCAGACGCCGCGCCGGACGACGGTAAGGCGAAGACCAAGGAAGTCAAACGCAAGGGCCCGACCGTTCTCGCGGCGGAGCCCGAGCAGAAGCGCGGCCGCGACTGTGATGCGCCCGAGAAGGATAGTCGTCCGTTCTGTATCTACCACGACGTCCACACGCATAACACCGAAGACTGCTAGGAGCTCAAGTCCCTCCGCGACGAGCGTGTCGAGCGACGCCCGAAACGCAGCGATCGCAGCCCCGGCCGCGGAGGCGGCCGCAGTGGGGGCAGGTGGGACAGTCGCGGCGGCAATCCTCGCCAAGGTTGGCGTGAGAAGCCTCGCGAGGACAACTGGTGTGGTCAGCCTCGTGTGGACGCCTGGCGTGAGCAACCTCGCGAGGCACGCCCTCAGGACAACACTGCTCTCCCGCCGCTGCCTCCGCCACCCAGAAGGAGCGACAATGCCCAACGGGACGAGGGAGTCGGGGGCTATCAGGAGCCTCGCGCGATAGCATGTATCCTCGGCGAGGCCCACACCCCAGCGTCCAACCGTTTGTTCAAGCAGTTCTCTCGCGAGGTAAACGCTGCCCTCCCGAAGCCAGAGGCCACGCGACCCTTCAAGTGGTCACAGTACGCCATCTGCTTCGACGCCAGGGACAGCCTCAAGTCCACGGCGGCCGCAGGCGCGCTCCCCATGCTGTGCACCCCCACCATCAGTAATGTCATGGTCACCAAGACCCTCATCGATGGAGGCGCGGGCCTCAACATGCTCTCCGTGGAAACCTTCGAGATGCTTCAAGTGCCCTACGACCAACTGATGCCTATGAGGCCGTTCTCTGGGGTGACGGACAGCTCCACTGTTCCCCTGGGGTAGGTCCGCCTCCCGGTTTCCTTCGGCTCACACGACAACAACCACACCGAGCTCATCGACTTCGACGTGGCACACATCGGCCTCCCGTACAACGCAATCCTGGGGTACCCAGCGCTGGCCAAGTTCATGGTGGCGACTCACCATGGCTACAATGTCCTCAAGATGCCTGGCTGCAGCGGCATCATCACCATCGCCTGCGACGAGAAGGATGCGGTCTGCTCCCTTGAGCGCGCCTACAAAGCGGTCGTGGCTGAGCATTCTGACGACAAAGGGAATGCCAAGCCCCGCAAGGCCGCGCCCCCAAGGAAGAAGCAGCTACTACCCGCCCAAGGCCTGCCCGAGGCGAGGAACGTGGCGCCCGGCAATAGCGTCGCGAACCCCGTGCCCGCCGCAGGCACCTGCCTCCCCCAGCATAGGAAGGCGCGCTCGGCGCCTCCCGCAAGCCAGGCTCGAGGGCTTCCGTTTGGAAGGCATCCAATCTGACCCGTGTGACAAGGGAGGTGCTCGGGCACCACTTGGAGGCGTGCTCGACGCGCGCCCCCGTGAGCAAGGAAAGCAGCACTAGGTACCAGGGGCGCAAGAGTTCATCGCCCGAGAAATCGGCAGGCTGCGGGAGGCATGGGCCATGCGTGGCGTGTCTTACCCAGGGCGGCCCGCCAAACCGACGGCGGCTCCCAGGGATGACGTCAAGGTACGCATGTGCATCGACATCGTGGGGCTCAACTTTGCCAGTTCGCGGGGCCTCTCCTTGCCGCCGCAGGCAGGGCGAGGCAGTGGTGCCACCACCAGCCATGCCCGTATGCCCTTTGTCCTGAAGAACGCTGGCGCCACCTTCCAAAGACTCATGCAACTCGTGATGGCGCCTCACGAGGCGTCGGGTCCTCACGGGCCCCCAAGACCTCGGGAACCATCCGGTCCCTGAGAGGTGGACCTCCGCAGCACGCTTCGCCAAGCAGCCGGACGCTCCCGCGGAAACGTGATCGCCACATGACTTTTTGGTTGCTTAAAATGAGGGCGCCCTCCGGGCCGCATTATGCTCGAGTGGGCAAGGGTTCCCCCCTGTGGCTTCCGCACCTTTTGGTTGTGTAGCAAATTTGGTTATCCTTTGATGAATCCAAGACGCTTGTTTAAGCCTAGCGTCTAGTGCTTCGCCACCACTTGCATTTTCCGCGCCCTCACGACCCTTCCACCTGTCGGCTCATGACGGGGCAGGACACGACGTCTGTGCTAGGGTCGTCCCTACATCGTTGATAAATCCAAGCGATCGAGCTCTGTCTCGCGGGCTTGCTCCCGTGCACGTCACCTCGCAGGGTCCTTGGTGTCTTACCCTTTCATGGAACCGCCGCGAGAAGACGAACAAGGGTGCGGCTTAATATTGTATGACTGCCAGTGAGGTGTTTCGCCACCTCGGGCGCTATGCTTCAGGCGATTCTTCCCTTGGTCATTGTATGAGGGAACTCGACACAGCGTCTGTGCTCGGGTCCGTCCCTGCAGCGTCGGTAAACCCGAGAGATCGAGCTCTGTCTGGCTGGCTAGGCCCACACACGTCACCTCACTGGGTCCTCGGTGTCCAACCCCTTCATATGATGGCCTCGGGACGACCGTCCGACGCGCATCGCCCCCATGTCCCAGGATTGCGTAAGCGCGCAGCCGCGTCGAAAGGACGAGGCACAAACCGCCTGAAGACAGAAGAAGGAATTCTTGAGCCCAGTGCCTTGAATATCTGACCCCTCCTTATTGTCGCCCATCACCCTCTCACGTAAGAATGAGGTTGGGGCTGTACACGCCTCGGAGCCTCCCAGAGTGCCACCCCTTGGCCTCGGGAGGACTCCCGCCCACGCCCAAGTGGAAGCCCCATGCTCCGTGCTTTCGGAATAACTATCGAACCGCGACTATGCCCACGCCCAAGTGGAAGCCCCATGCCTCGTGCTGGCGGAAGAACTGTCGAACCACACCTATGCCCACGCCTAGTGGAAGCCCCATGCTCCGCGCTGGTGGATGGTCGATCAAAGGCGTCACCTCGCCCCGCGACGCCCACAAACCAGTTTCCCGTTGGGCCTCATGCGAGCGCGGGCTGGGAACGGTGCATGTGCTCGGGTTAGTCCCAGCAGCGCCGAAAAATCCAAGGGACCGGGCTCTGGCTTGCGGGCTTACCCCCGTGCACATCACCCAACTAAGGCCCTTGGTGCCTAGTCTCCTCACGCAATGCCCATGCGCAAAACTGGCTAGCACGTGTTCTCTCCGAAGCCTCGCCGTCACGAGCGTTGTTCCTCTTCCAGGCTGCTCGTACGTCAAGGGGGGCTCTTGAGCAAAGCGCCTCAGGCGCCTTCACTAGTTCCCGAAGCCCCTCACCTCTTGGCCTTGTCTAGGCACCGCGACCTGACAACCCAGTGACGGTTAAGGCATGCGCGGGACTGGGCCCTGCCGACGCAGAGCATGAAGGCAAGCCAGAGGAAAACCGAACATGAAAGGGAAGCCCGCGGGTCACAGGCAGTCATTACAAGCTTATGATGTTTGGTACATCAAAACCACGGACGACGAAAGGAGTTCCAGCACCATCACCTCCATCGTCGCAGTTGCCGCAGGTGAACTTACCAAGCAGCGCGCTCACAGGGACCGCCACGGTGGCCTCCAGGCGATCGCGGGATTCTTTGGGGACGGGGCCTATCACCTCGTCAAAATTGAAGTTCGGGTCACGGAGCAGAAGGTGGCTGAAGACTCGGGTTGCCGCCACAGAGAACAGGTCTCGGCATTCCTCCTCCAGGAAGCCGTCCACCTTCCGCACAGTGTCCTCAAGCTCCCCCACGAGCCTAGCAGAAAGCTCGGTGAAGCCGTTGTCAGGGGTGGCGAGAGGAGCATCAAAACTCCCCTGCATAAAAATTGGAAGGCCGCGCGATCCCTGAGCTCTAGAGGAGAAAAGTCAGTGTGGTCCTCCGCTGCCTTCGCGTTGGCGTCGGCCTGAATCTTCTTCTCCCTAGCGTCCAGCGCGGCGTTCACCTTAGAGACGTGCTTCGCATGGGCTTCCTGGGCTTCGATCACTTCGCGCTGCAGCACCTCCAGGCGCTCGCGTTCCGTGGCCTGCCTGGCCGCCACCCTCGTCAGCTCGGCGTCGTGATCGGCGAGCCGCACTTCGCGGGACTTGAGGCCGTCTTCCTGCAGTTGGAGTTGTTGCGCCTGCATGTCTCGCTCGTCCCGGAGCGCCTTCAGGTTGGCTTCCGCCTCTTCGCAGCACTTGGTGGTCTCCGCCTTCTCGGCGAGGGCATCCTCGCGGGCCGTCCTTGCTTCGGTGGTGTCCTTCTCGCTCTCCACGAGGGTGGTGGAGAGCCGTTGTATCAGGGTGGCGAGCTCCAGGTGCTCCCCAGCAAGGCGCGCTTCGGCATCCCGGGAGGCTCCCACAAACCGGTCGACTGCGGCCCGAGCATCGGATAGGGCCTCCTGCCCGAGCGGGGCGTGCTGGCTCATGACTGCGAGGGCCGGGCGGAGTGCCGGTGCCTCGGCACTGGTCGTCGCCCCAGCCGAAGGGGCCCCAGTGCTCTCCGCTTGGGGTGCCAGGGGCTTCGGCCTTTCCTCAGCGGCCAGCCCCCGCGGTGCGTCAGGTAGGGCCACCGCGTTGGCTTCGTCGGCTCCTGAAGTGGGCTCGGATCGAGGTGGCCCCTGGAGGCCCCCTGTGCTGTGCCCTGCCGTGGAAGTGGAGACGCCTAAGGATGACTGCGGCGCCTGCTCCCGCCCCGCAGGTGGGGGCACCGTGGCCACGACAAGAGGCGCCGGGGGCTGGGCCTCCACTGCCTCGGCGATCGGTCCCTCCTGCTGCACAGAGGAGGAGCTGGGCGTCGCCGCGACCCCATTACACCCAGGCGTGGCGCCGGCCCGACGTGAGGCGCTATCACGCCCATCGAGATTGCGGCCGAGCGCCGACGTCGCCGTTGAGGCGAATGTCACCTTCGCCCCGGCATCTGTCTTCTTCCTCTTCCCCTCGCCACTGCCCCGGCACCTGCGCGGATGAAGAGTTAACATGAGCAAGCAAGTCATAGGTGCGGGGTATGAGCTCGGATTCAAGCACTTACTCGTCCCCAGCAGCCCATCTCCTCTTCTTCTCGGCGGGGGGGGGGGGCACGCCCCCGCCGTCTTCGGGCACTCCCCTGGCGGCGCCTGAAGGGCGCTCGGCGTGCCCCTCGGAGGACCCGGCCGGGTCCCTCCCCTTTTCGAGGGCCTGGAGAGTCCCTTGTGAGGGCGCGATTGCCCCAGGAGCGCGGACCACCTCGCCGGCGTGGACCCCGGCAGCTGGAGCCCGGGGCTGGAGGAGTGGGCTCATGTTGCCCCTGCCAAGTCGGAGGGCTAAGGAGGCATCGCATGGGGAAGCTCGCCGGCATCGTCGTCGTCATCCCCGAAGCCGCGCAGAGACTGGCGGTGGCCTCCTCTTCCTCCTCCGTCGCCTCCGAGCCTTCACCGTCACCGTCTTCGGCAGAGGACGACACCTAAACAGGGGAACTCCTCATTGACCCCTCGCTGCTGCTCGGCACGAGTCCCCATCCGTTGAATGGAGGCATGAGAGCGACCGGGTCCACTTGGTTGTCTTGGCCGTGCAGCGGGCCCGCGGCCTCAGGAGGATCACCGGGGATGAAGCCAAGCAGGGCTGTCACGGCCCCTTCGAACCCGGGAAGTGTCAGGCCGGCGGGGTGCAACCTCATCGGGTCCCTCGTGCCCTCGTACTCCCACATGGGCTGCGAGTGTGCCTGGAGTGGCGCGATGCGCTGCCCTAGGAATTCCTTAACGATTATCGCCCCCGACAGCTGGGTGTTCCCATGCGAGGCAATCCGCTCCAGGACAGGCATTGCCTTCGGGTCGGAGAGCGTCGCGCGGCTCCATCCAGAGTGCTGCACGGGAAGGGCAGTAGGAATCCTCGGGAGCGGGTGGACTTGGAGGGCGTCCAAGTAGACCCAGCGCTGTCGATAGCCCTCCACCTTCTTCCCAGCCTTCAGGCAGATGCCGGCGCTCTTGACATCAACAAAGAAGACGCACACCGAGAGCTGGTCGTGGGCAGTGAACCGCAGGCTGAAGAAATAGCGGAAGAGCGCCACTGAGAGCCTCACGCCCACAAAGGCTTCACGGTAAAAGGCGAAGATGGACAGGAGGAGGATGAAGTTGGGTTGGAGGTGCAGAGCGTGAGTCTGGTAATGGGTGAGGATGGCATAGAAGAACTCGGAGAATGGCGGGACCAACCCAGCACAGACACAATGGAGGAAGAAGGCGTAGGCGGACGCACCCAGATTGCTCCGCGCCACTGCACCAGGGGAGATGACGGTGGTCTTCCCCTCATTCTGGTCGCCCGCTATCAACGGGCGCACCGGGTCCAGGTCTTCCTCCTTGGCGACGGAGGAGCGTAGGAGAGCTGCCCAACTTCCAGGGGGCTTGCGGCCGGAGCCATGACCTTTGCCTTCTTCCCGCCCGGGGCCATCCAAGCGTTAGAGTGGCAAGTGAGATGGGGAGAAGGGTACTTCGCTTGAGATCGGATCTGGTGGAGTTTCGAGCGGTGAAGGGAGGAGCAAAGAGACAGGCGCCAAGCAAGAAGAGATAATGATGGCCCCATGTCGCGGGAAGGCTTTATGCCGGCCTCGGCAGTTGCCGAGGAATTTCATGAAGGCGGTGGCGCCCCGCGTCGCGACCGGCTCACAGGCGGTTAGAGCCCGCACCGCTTCGCCCCTCCAGCTGGCAGAGTCGAGCACGCTACAGGCTCGGGGGCTACTGTTGGGCCATTAGGACAGGGGGTACCCAGTCCTGTCTACCTGAGGCCCATGTCACGACGCGAGGCTTGGGCCCGGTGCAGCCCGCCCTGAGGGCATAGCGAAGAAGGCCTTCATGGGGCCCCCACCTCATGAGGCAACTGGCCGGAGGCACCCCCGCCAGTCTCTGGAGCCACCCTCGTGAGGGCGGTTCCCGGGGGTGCCCCCCATGAGCCGTGCGGGGTGCACAAGACAAAGGAGGCTCAACGGGGTCGCGCAACCTGTCCCATTCGGAAGCCAATGCGCGCCCTACCAATCGTCGTCCGGAGCTGCGGCAGGGGGCTACGGCAGGAAGACTTTCCTCTTTGGTGCTAAGGGAGCATGGCCAGTCTACCGGTTCCCAAAGTGGCCCCCAAAGGTTCCTCGTTTGGTGTTAGGCGGCCAAGGCTGGGAGCTCTCCAGGATGGAGGTCATCCCCGAGCCCACCAGCGCGTCACGGCAGGGAGCTTTTGCACGCGAAGACTACTTTCGTCAGGATAAGCCACAGTCCTGTCCGCCTTCAAACTGGCCGTTGTGGCAACCCTTCCCAGCATGTGTTTTCGGGGGAAGAGGACCAAGGCCAGTATAAAAAGGGGGCGAGGCGGCAACAAGAAGGGGGGACCCCGGCTGTATTCACTTTCACCCTCAAAGCAATTCAGACATACATGAGTAGGGTTTTACACCGCAAGGTGGCCCGAACCTGGGTAGATCGCTGTGTTCATTGTTCCTCCCCGCAAGCTCAAGCACGCCGAGCACCATCGTAGGTTAGCGAGAGAGAGCGAGGTTGGAGAGCCGGCGCACCCCAGAGTTCGAACCTCTCTTGGGTCCCCGGAGCCCCGATTCCGACAAAATGGTGCACTTAATTTTGTTTTTTCACCGATGAAGCACTACTATCCCGTTTTGCATAAAAAATGATAAGAACACTTGTTACCTTAACATGAACATGAACAAGAACAAAAAATTATTTACTACTTATTTGTACTTTACTATTCATCAGAGAGGATATGCTCCCAAGAGCCAAAACTCCGCGTCCCTCATAAGTGTCCTATATGAACTTTTCTACACTAACAGCGTCAAATAGTCGACCTGTCACATAGGCAATTTTTACTATTTTGTCTTCTTTACTATAGTTTTAGTTTTCCCTCTCAGTGTTTTTATCTTTTTTTTCAAATTTTGCTCCTGTTTTTTTGAAAAAATGTTTGAAATTTTGTAAAAATGTTCACAATTTAAAAACATTATCATATTTTAAAATCTTGTTCCGAATTTAAAAAATGTTCTCTTTTAGAAACAATGGTCCCACTTTAAGAGCAATGTCCAAAAGAAACACTCACACGTTTTCAAACTATGAACAATTTTCTGAAATGTCAAACATTTTCTAAAAAACAACCAATTTTTAAATTGTGAAATTTTTCTTAAAATGCACATACTTTGGGAAATTTGGAATATTTTTTGAAAATACAATTTTTTTTCAACATTAGGAACTTTCTGTACCCGTATTTTTTCAGAATTGTGATTTTTTTTAAATGCCAACACATTTCAAATGTGCAGTTATTTTGTTTAAATTGTTTAATTTTTAATAAAAAAAGAAAATTGAAGAAGTTTTTTTGGAAAACACAAACAATTTTTGATAGTGTCAACATTTTTCGAAAATTATGATTTTTTTTCAGAAACTTTTTATTCTGAACATTCTTCAAAAAACACTGACATTTTTGAAAATTCTGAACATTTTAAAAAAATTAAACATTTTGTGAATTCTTAAAAAAGAAAATGCCAAAAAACTAGAAAAGGAAAATATAAAAAGGAGAAGATCAGGAAACGAAAAAAGTAACAAAAAGGAGAGTACAATAAACAGAAAAAAAAACATGAGTTATGGTGAATTGGATCTGCCACGTGCGCATGACCATGTGCATTTTGGCGTATCTTTGCCGCTTTGACCGAGAAATAGGATTTTCCGGTGGGCAACGCCGGAACAACTTAAAATATTGAATGTGCCATGATAGGATAAAATATCAAGGGTCAATGCAAATATTGGGAGCGAGTGAAGGGTACCCCTGAAAGGGTCACATGAACGCCACTTTTCCTGGTCTGAGGAGCGGTCCAGCGCGTCATGTGGCGGAAACGATATGTAATGCGCTGGATGCTTCTCCCATCAAACGTTTTTAATGTTTTTTTTTTGGCCTTTTCTCAGTTTTCTTGGTTAATTTTTTAAATTATATTTTAGATTTTTTTTTTCAGGTTTTTTCATGGAGCAAGGTGTGCTCCCATGTGCATCATAAGTGTGTTTCATCACTTGGGAAGCACAACTTAGTTCACTTGAGAGCATGAGTTAGTACAAGTTAGAATCACAAGTTAGCGTTGATTGGACACACACAACGAGAAACATGCATATTAATGCAAGTTGGGAAGCACATGTTGGGAAGCACAACTTAGTGCTAGATAGGAGCAAGGGTTAGTTTGTGTTGTGTACACAGATTAGGTGTAGTTGGGAGCGCACATGCAAGTACTAGTTGGAAGCGCAAGTTGGATGGCACATGCTAATAGTAGGTGGAAGCACATGTTCAGGTTAGTGTAGCTAAGAGCACACATGTTAGTACTAGTTGGGAGCATAAGTTAGAAGCACATATTAGTACTAGGTTGGACCACGAATTAGTTCACGTTGGCGGCACAAGTTCATGTGGTTGGGAGCACATATTTTGCCGAAACAAATTTCATTGACACCTAACATGAGATCTAACTTTGAAGATCTCTAAGTGAGGAACATAGGGGCAAAAAAGGTTCGTAATTTGGACGCACGATTTATAAAGTTTTTTCTTTTAAAAAAGAATCTGCAAAAGAAAAAGCACAGACAAATCCACACATCCTTTCTGCCGTAGGAAAAAATCTCATCAAAACTCACGGTTTGCGACAATGACGCACATGCCATGCGTCATTTGTCACCACCGCAGAGAATAAGATATGACATTTGTAAAAGGTACATGTTAACTAGTTATTTTGGCAAGTACACATGACTTTGTTGAAACCAATTATGGAGAAACAAAATTGCTGGTTCTAAAATGTAAGGAACTTATTAGTTATTAAGACATAGTACATACCTTGTATGCCAGTAGAAACAACTCATCTCCTTTGTCACGGGGCGGTGTTGTTTCACGGAACACGTAAAGCATAACACGAAGGGTAATAGTAGTTGCAAGAAAATGGAGGGTTCATTGACTTCACCCTTCCCCCGTCCCCCGCATCGCTTCCGCGAGCGACCAGGGGAAACCCTAGCGCCGCCGCCGCCTAGTCCCTCCCCCTCGGCCTTCCTCCCCCCTGCCGACACCCCGAAGCGTCGTCGGGCTAAGCCCGGCCGGCGTGGGTGGCGGCGGGGCCTGCTTCCTCTCCTCGCGGCTCGGGGCCAGCACGGGATGGCTTTGTGCGTGGAGACGCCGGGGTGCCACAGGGCCTGGCGGCGCGGCAGCCAGTATGCGGGGCGGCGGCGTCCTCCCCTGGCGATGGTGCTGCAGCGCCTAGGTGCGTTGGTTCGGCGCGGCGGCTGTGAGTTCGTCTCCCCCCCCCCCCCCCCTCCTTCCCCGTCGCGAGCGTGCGGTGGTGCTCCTCTGTCAGCGGTACCTCCAGCGGCGCGCCGCTTCGGGTGGAGAGGAGGCGGTGGCGCGGCCACTTGGCTGCGGCGGCGCCCCCCGACCCAGATATGGGCCCTTTGGGGCCCCCATCTGGGTCTGGGCGGGCCTGGGCCAGATTCGTTTGCGATGACTCCGGCGGACGGAGCTACGACGTGTGCCTGGGGTTGCGGAGATGGCGACACACCCACTTCAGCGCGGTGACAGGAGCTTCACAAGCCCATTTCGGGCTCGGCCAGGCATAAGGACCTGGTGTGCTCCTCTTGGTGCGTCCGATCGGTGATGCCGATGGCGGTGGAGGTTGTCCCCTCCCGCGTGGTTGCCGACTTTGCCGCACCTTGTTCCCGGCTCCTCCCTCTTGCACCCGTCGCTCCCGCTTCGGTTTCCATGGTGAGACGGCGGTGATTTCCCTAAGATCGTGGTGGCGCATGTGGGTGGATGGCATGGTTGGTGGAGCGTGATGGATCGACCGGGAGTGTGGGTGTTTGGCGGATGGGAGAAATCCTTGTCGGCTTGGCACGTGGTGGAAATTCGTCGGAGGGCGCAACGGTTGCGGTTCAGCAGGGTTTTCGTTAATCCGGCTTTGTTGGGTTTAGTTTATTTTTTCTTTCTCTGTTATTTCTTTTCGGCGTGCTTGTGCTGTTTGCCCCAGGATTGAACTTGGAGTTGTATCAGGTGGTTGCTTCATTTATAAAGCAGGATGAAACCTATTTCGAGAAGAACACGGAGGACATGGAGCTTTCGCCCACGAGATAAAATGCATCCTTCTGAACAATGAATTGAATAATATAGATAAATTAAAATTATTGATTTTTTCAGCAACAAACGTTGTTGAGTGATGTGCACGTCTGCAAATTTCCATGAAGAAAAAACATTCCTAATGATCTGGGTCAAAAACAAAACCAATGCTCAAAAAATACTATTGAGCTGATTTTGTTATTTGACGGCATAAATCATAGAGGGCATCGTCCAGTGCGAATACGTATAAAATCAATTGCTGACAATGTAAAATATTAGTCACGATGACTGGACGAAACATAGCATCAGACTGGTGTGCAAAATCTGTCACTCGATGATCAAGCATTCAAGCTATGCTCATACCAGACATGCATCCTCTCATGGACGCCATGAGTCGCGACCGACGAAGGGTCCTCTTCTCATGGACGCCGTGAGTTGGTCCACCACACCGAGGACTCTCCCCGCCCCTCCCGTCTCGCCCCCGCACGACGACCGGGGGGAAACCCTAGCACTGTCGCGTCCTAGACCCTCCTCTCACCTCTCCTCCTCACCGCCGCCATGCAAAGCCTGGTCGGCGTCGGCGCCAGCGGGACCCTTTCTCCGCTCATCCGGCAGGATCTGGCGCCGGCGGCGCTCTGTGGCAGATTGCGGTGCGTTGGCGGGGGCGCACACTACTAGGAAATACCTTATAGGTAGAGGATTAACACTAGCATGGGAAAAAGGCCCGGCGCTGCTGCTATTTAGTAGTAGCGCCGGCCCAAAGACAGCACTACATGTACACGTTGGTAGCAGCGCATGCTGTGGTGGGCCATACTACTACTACATGGCCCCACCGTGTCCCCCAGGGCTGGCCTTAGTAGCAGCACGACCATATAACACGCGCTACAACTAAGATTTTAGTAGTAGCACTGGTATGGACCCGGCGTTGCTACTATTTACACCCGGGCCCAGCTCCCAGGCAGTGGCGGACCCAGGAATTGAAGTTAGCCGAGGCGAACATTTAATGTCTATTTTTTTGTTACAAATGCAACTCTATTCAACCAAAACTAATAGCATTCAACAACAAAAGAATAAAAAAGCTCTTAAAAACTAGTAAACTGATAACATGGACTCTTGTCGCTTGAAGTGCTCACTTATGCCAAAATATGATCCCATAATTCCAATTTTCGAACGAGACCTACAAAATTATGAATGCATTAGCACAAGTGTGATTAGAGTTGTATATTTTGATATGATCATATGATGGTAACTGGGTGGTAGTATACCTTTAAGATGTAATTGCATAATGAACACGGCCTTGTGGAGGTAGATGACCTCGACGACTCTTCAAGGCATGAAAATGAACCATGATCTGTTTATCACTAATTTTAGCAAATATCTCGCGCTCAACAAAGCAAACCATCAAATCATTACGCCAATCATCACCCATCTTGTTTTGAAGATCTTTATAATATTCATGGCTGAGAAAACCCTCTCAACTGATGCAGTTGCCACGGGTAATGTCAATTTGCTTACGTGTGCCAGGATCAGGATCCACATCAGCTAAAGTAAATACCGGAGGAATGCCCTACAACATCAAATGGCACCAAAACTGAGTGTCCTATTACTGTTGCCTTAATGTTCCTATTAAACATTCCAAGTTTCCAACTAACAGATCGAAGGGAAAAAAGGATGCAACAAGAGGATACCTGCTGCTGGTGGTGGTCGTTGGAGTCATGTGGTCGCTTTCGCACGGCTGGTTTGCCTGCTCCACCATTCGATCTGGGCGCCCAAGCTTCTGCCCATGCCACATCCGTAGCCTCTTCGACAGCAGCAGCCTTAGCCTCAGCGAGTTCGACAGCAGCGGTTATCCCTATCCAATCCACATCTTCACCTGAATCCACATCTTAACCTGAATCCATCACCGACTAGGCCAATTTTTGCACTCCGGCAGTAGGCAGCGGCGCAGCACCCGCAACAGTCTAGGTCGAGGGAGCCAGGGAGGGGAACCAGTATCGAGAGGAGGGCGAGGTGAACAGCAGTGGGTGCCTCGCGTGAGGCCTCCGACGGTGGTGCACCACCCGCACTCCCGCAACAGCCTAGGTCGAGGGAGCTAGGAGGGGAATTGCTGGATCGAGCGATGTGGGGAACGTCTCGACGCCTCGACCAGTCACTGGGCTAGACCGCTCGTATGTTTGGGCCTGTAGAAACCAGTCCACCGGCCCAAACTCTTTCTCTTTCAGGGAATGCTTCGATCGCTGGCTACCGCACGAAGCCACGAATGGATGTGAGAACATAGCAGGTCAAAACAGAGCAGAGAACAGAGATCGCTGGCTGCCGGAGAAAAGACAGGTAGGTGGGGATCAATCCTCTGCCGCCGGCGATGCGGGGGCGGCCGCCCCAGCTCGCCCCAATGGTGGGTCCGCCACTTCTCCCAGGCATCGTCTAGCAGTAGCGCTGGGTAGGGACCCCACGCTACTATTAGGGGCACCTTATCCACACTCCGCGCGCCCATTCCTGTCTCCCTTACTCTCCCCCTCACACTCTCGATGTCTCTGTCGTGTCGTCATTGTCCGCCGCACCCGTTGCCCACCGCCGCCGTCGTCCGTGCTCCTGATCGACCGAGGTAATCTCTCTCCTCTCTCTTCCCTCCCTCCCTCCTTCGGCCCTCCTCCACCTCCCTCCCTTACTCCTCCGGCCCTCCTCCCTCCTTCCTTGTTGCTTAGATGGATGGATTGATGTTGCTGAATTTGTTAGATGTATGGATCGATTGATTGTGGATGTTTCTACATGGATGGATTGATTGTGGATGTCTTTTTCCAAGTTCTAGAAATTATCTCCTTCTAGGTCTAGATGGAGACGTTGTGCTAAATGTTCCTGTTATATGTAAGTTTTTTTTTGAAAGATCTGGCAGTTGCCAGCTTAATTGATTTAGCAGATAGAGAGCGGAAACATTGTTGATCAAGTGATCAGGGTGGATGAAAAAGAAAAGTACAGCTAGGGCTTTAGCTCCCTACATGCAAGGAGCAGCAAGCTACCCTAATCTCTCACGGTGTGATCCCCAAAAGGGGCCTCAAAACTGTTGTAGCCAGCGAGCCTTAGATGATCCATGGTTGATCTGACCGTAGCGATCACACGGCGAGCATCAGCCACTTGATCCCGAAAAACGCATTCGTTGCGGTGCTTCCATATCTCCCACGCGAGGATGATGATCAGAGCCTTGGTGCCCTTCCTGCATTGCTCCAGAGATCACTTTGCCATGCATTGGATCATCCTTGCCGACGTTCCGTGCACGCTGGGGAGAGGAGCCAGAGCGTCGCAGCCGTTCCAGGACGATGCCTCGCGCCAGATCTCTCAAGAGAAGGGGCACTCCCAGATCAGGTGAATGGAGGTTTCCAGGTTTCTGACGCATAGGGGGGCAGAAGTAGTTGTTCGGCCAACCCCTACGCTGGAGGCGATCGCTGCACCAGAGCCGGTCGAGCAAGAGCAGCCAGGCATAGAATTTTGCCCTCTCCGGCGCCTGCGTCCTCCAGACGAGGTCTTTGAAGCAGCCTTGGGCAGGCCGCGGGAACTGCGCTTTGTAGGCCCTGTTTGCCGAGTAGCGGCCATCGCCGCCACCGGTCCACCTGAGCTCGTCCCTGACCCCGGCGCGCTGTTGAATGTTGGCGGTCTGGATGAGGCACGCGATTCCGACGACCGCCGGGGCGATCTCATGGAGGTTTCCGTGCCGCATGTCAATGATCCACTAGTCATTGTTTAGGGCGTCGGCAACAGACCTGTTTTTCCCCCGTGTAAGACTGAAGAGATCAGGGAACGCTGTCCGCAGGGTGGAGTCACCAATCCATCTGCTCTTCCAGAACAGCGCCTTGCACCCGTCACCCAAGATTACTGATGTATTAGCGTCGAAGATGCGGCGATCCTCGGCGTCGCACGGCAGCTGGGAGCCGATCCAGGGCCGATTCGGGTCGTGCCATTGCAGCCATAACCATCTGAGGCGAAGGGCGCGCCCAAAAGCTTGGAGGTTGAGGATGCCGAGCCCCCCATTGCTTGTTGGCGTGCATATCGTGTTCCATGCAACTTTGCATTTGCCGCCCGAGATTTCTTCCTCTTGTGCCCAAAGAAAGCGACGCCTTGCTTTATCAATCTCTTTAAGGACCTTCTTCTGAATACGCAGCACAGTCATGGCGTACGTAGGAAGAGCAGAGAGAACATGCCGAACTAACACTCTCCTACCGGCGATGTTGAGAAGTTTCCCCTTCCAGCCTGCTAACCTAGCCCTAATTCTATCTAGGATGAATTGAAGATGAACTACGCGGAGCCTACCGATGGAGATTGGGAGCCCTAGATAGGTTATCGGAAAATCGATCAGAGACCCCTCGAAGCTCTGAAGCACTTCCGGCAACTGAAATTGATCGCATCTGATAGCTGCAACAGAAGATTTCCTTTGGTTCAGCTTAAGGCCCGACGCCTCGCCAAATTGGCCAAGGATGCTTAGTAGGCAGTCCACCTCCTCCTTGACAGGGTTGGCGAAGATCACCGCGTCGTCTGCATACAAACTGATGCGCATGCCGGCGCCCGTGCCTGGGAGCGGGGCCAGAATGCCCTCATCAGTCGTCGTCTTGAGGAGTCGGTACAGAGGGTCGATGGCCAGGATGAACAACAGAGGAGACAGCGGGTCGCCTTGCCGCAGCCCTCTCTGGTGCCAGAACTGCCTGCCCTGGGTGCCGTTCAGGAGACACGCCGAGGACGAGGAGGAGAGCAGAAGAGAGACCCAATCACGCCATCGCGAACTGAAACCCAATTTTTGCATAAGCTCTAGGATGTAGTCCCAAGAGACAGAATCGAAAGCACGGGCGATGTCAAGCTTGAAGAGCAGTGCAGGCCTTTTCTGACGGTGGAGAGCTCTGACGCGACCTTGGACGAACATGAAGCTATCATGCAGGCATTTTCCTTTTTGGAATGCTGTTTGGGCTGGGGACACGACAGAGCTGATAGCCATGGCCAACCGGGACGACAGCACCTTTGCGATCAGCTTCGCAACCGAGTGGATCAAACTTATGGGCCTGAAATGCCCAATTTCAGAAGCACCATTCTTCTTCGGCAGCAGGGCAATGATCGCGCTGTTCAGCTCGGAGAAATTTTGCCCGGCGAGGTGGTAGAACTTGGAGAAAACCAGAAGGATGTCTCTCTTGATGATGTGCCAGCAGCTGTGGAAGAAGCGGCCCGAGAACCCGTCTGGGCCCGGAGCTTTTTCTGCCGACGACGCGGTGATCGCGGCCCAGATCTCCTGCTCAGTGAAGGACGTGTCCAGCCCCTCCGCGTTGATCGTAGGAAGATGCAGCACCTCCCAGTTGAGGGTGAAACGCCTCTGCTCTCTTTGGCCCATAATCCGGCTGAAATGGTCGTGGATGGCCTCTGCCTTTTCTTCGTGATCAACCACCTCTCTATCATCCACCCGGAGCACGTGGATGAAATTCTTCCTTCTTCTGGCGCGCATCTTGGCATGGAACAGCTTTGTGTTGGCGTCGCCCGCTCGGATCCAAGTTATCCTGCTGGCCTGGTGTTTTCTGGCACGGTCGATGGCCGCCAGGCCGATCACCTTGACCTTCAGTTCTCTGCGAAGCTTGAGCTCGGCCGTGGACAGCGCTCTGGATTCCTGGGCCACATCCAGATGGAGAATAACCTCATTAGCGATGTGGAACTGCATCTTTACGCCCCCGAAAAGGGATTTGCTCCAAGTCTTCAAATCTCTGGCCACCCTTGACAGCTTTTGCTTGACCCTGACGAACGGGCAGTCGTGGTTGACGGGGCGATCCCAGGCGTGCTGGACAGTCTCAAAAAAGTGAGGGAAGCGCGGCCAGAAGTTTTCAAATTTGAAACGGGCTTGTCTTATTGGAGCTTTGGCGTTGGCAAGGACGAGGGGGCAATGATCAGAGAAAGAGGTGGAAGCGGCAGTCAGAATAAAGCCCGG
Source organism: Elymus sibiricus (assembly GCA_039707655.1). NCBI lineage: Eukaryota > Viridiplantae > Streptophyta > Magnoliopsida > Poales > Poaceae > Elymus > Elymus sibiricus. The sequence goes on from CM077669.1 coordinate 155,831,890, forward strand.
AAGCATGTCTTCCCAGGCAGAGTTGCAAAACGCTTTGTCGATACTGCAGAGGGTGGGGTTGTCGCGCTCGTTGCTCCACGTGAATCTTCTAGTCTTGCATTTGATTTCCTTGAGGCCAGCCAAGTCGATGGCCCTGCGGAAGTGCCCGATCATCCTTCTGTTGATGTTGCAGTTGTTTTTGTCCCGTGCCTCATATATCATGTTAAAATCCCCACAGATCATCCATGGTTCAGAGGGGGGGTGCTGCACAGGCAAGCTCGGCTAGGAATTGTTGTTTCATGTCGTCGTCGGTAGGGCCGTACACCGTCGTCAACCAGAAGAATCGATCACTATCGATGAACTCTACTCTCGCAGTAAGGGAGAAACTACCTAAGTGATGAGTGGCTATGTTAACAACCTGAGTGTCCTAGAAGATCGCAGCCCCACCCCTCATGCCAATCGCGGGGAGCACTGCGCAGCCCTGCAACCGTTGGCCTCCCACGTCCCTTGCAAGCTCAGGCGACCAGACCTGAATTTTGGTTTCCTGGAGATTCAGGATTGACACTCTATGGGCGCAAGCTACCTCTCTGACGGCAGAGCGGCGCGCCGGCGCGTTGAGACCTCGCACGTTCCATGACATAATTTTGAATTGGTCGTCATTCATGGGGACACAGTGATTTGCTCCGTCGACTACTAATTTTACTAGAAGAACAAGCTTGCACACCACCGTTACAGTAACCTGGGGGGCGACGATGGCCACCAACAGACCCAAAACCCCATCGTCGTCGAGACACAGAACCTCTACTCCCTACACTTAAGGATAACATGGAAAGAAGACCTAACTCGAGCTGGAGAACTACCAGCCGCCGATGGAGACTACTACTAAGCACTAACATGATCACACTACATCTTCCGCAGCGATGCCGGCCATTCCGGCAGCTATCTGAAGGGCATTGCTGTCGAGCCCAGTCAGCTTAGCAATGGTAGCGATGTCCTGCAAGGAGAGGGGTTCCTCGAAGCGCTTCAGCAGGTCCGCAGCCGCCTTGGGAGTCATCTTGTCGCCGGGGCCGAGCCCGCCCAGCTCCTGCCCCAGGCGCAGAGTTGCTCGCTGTGCGACGGGCACGATGCAGTTGGCAGCGGCCTGTCTGGCGCTGCGGCGCGAGGGGACCGAGCTTTCTCTGGTCTTGGGGGGGCGGAGCAACGTGCACGAGGTGGAGGCGCGCTGATGATCGGTGGTGGGATGGCGTGGAACAGCGTGATCGGTGCCGGCTCGGTATTGGCTTCCACCAGCTCCAACCTGTCAATCTGCTGGGTCACCGCGGCCACCTGAAACCCCACAGCAACTGGAGGTGTGGAGGAGATGCATGGCATGAGGGCAGGCACAGAAAGGTCAGCGATGCAGGGCAGCATCTCTTCGTCGGCAAAGACGTCGGCAGGGGTGGGGGAGGAGCGGCGGCGGCGACCACCCTGGCGTGGGGGCAGGGCCCGCCGTCTTCGAAGCGGAGCGGCGTCTCAAGTGCCTCCAACATGGCCTGCTCCATCTCGAGCTGCATCACATCGGTGCGGGGAGGCGGGGAGAGCGCGCGGCCGGTGGGGAAGGTGAAGAACTCAGCGATGGGGTCGACCTCTGGCGTATCTTGGCTCGGGGGAGGGAGAGGGGGCGGCGGGGTGGCATGCAGTGGGGCCTTGGCGCGCACATCCTTGCTGGTGGAGCGGCCACGCCCTTGGCCACCGTACGTGCGCCGCGAGGGGGAGCGGCTGCACTGCCGCTGGGCGGGGAGGACGATGTCCGTAGCAGCACCCCTGGCGTGGCAGCCAGAGCCCAGGAAGGCATCCTTCCACGAGCGCCGTGCCCCACCGCGATCGCTGTCCTCATCATCACGGCCCCCGCCCCCCTGGCGGAACATGCCACAGGTCGTCGCCGCGAGCCTGGGGGCGCGCCTGGCCACGGCCTGCCCGTCCTCCACGTCGGCGATCCAGGTGCCAAGCTCGACGCGGGGGAATGGTATGTCGTCTTCTTCGTCGGAGGAGGGGATCCCGCTCTGGCCCGAGTGGGAGGATAGAGGCGAGAGCGGGGTCCAGTCCTCCACTCTGTCAACGAGCAGCAGCAGATCGTAGCGCCGAACACCCGGCGGCGGAGGCACGCGCCTATCCTGCGGGGCAAAGCCCAGGATCTCGTCGACGCGTCCGGCGCCGCGCTTGAGCACCCAGATGGCACGCTTGGTCGGGATGTGGGCGACGTCCCAGACCCACATCCAACATGCGAAGGTGCGCGTGTGGCCGCGCTCCAGCGTGCGCGAGTCCAGCCGGTCGATGCGCCCGAAATCGCCGAGCACCTCCTCCGCACCCTCCATGGACCAGAACTGCATGGGTAGGTCTTCAACGACGACGCGGACATGGAGGGTGAACTTCATCAGGGCGGCGTGGTCGTCCTCGTGCCAAGCACGGATGAAGAACTTCGCGCCGTCCACCTTGAGGACACCGCGGCGGACAGCGTTGTCGCGGTGCGCAGGCAGGTCGAAGTGCACCAGGAAATCCTCCGGGTGATGGGCGGTGACGCGCAGCTGATGAGGAGGGGTGCTGAGCTGCTCCTCGATGGCCCTCCCCACTGCCATGGGATTGGTGGTGTGGACCCGTTCAGCGGCGGAGAGGGTGACAACGTGTTGGCGCAGGATGAACTCCTCATGCTCCAGGGCCGGCGAGGCGACGATGACCTTGTTGCTGACGCGTGGTCGCCGTGTCGGGTCGCAGTGCAGAAAATGCTCCATGGCTGGCGGTGGCGGAGCGGCAGGGGCAGGAGGCGAAGGCGTGGGGAAGCGAAGACGCTCGCGGACTGGCGTGGAGCGTTGCGGCGGCCCCCTTGGTGCAGCGGCCGGCCTGCTCCCCCCACCGTTGCGGGGGTTGAGGGAGCACTCACGGCCAAAGTGACCCGGACGCTCGCAGAGGATGCACCGGAGAGGGTCGCGGCAGTCTTTGCGGCGGTGGAACTTGCTGAGACAGCGGAAGCATTTGCCATGGAACTTCCTTAAAAAGGCCTCGCGCCCGCGCTCCTCCTTGGATGCTCGGCCCCGGTCCGAGCGCTGTTGTGGCCGCGGCGCCCCCCGGACCGCAGGGTCCTTGCCAGCCCGCTGGTTCTTCCGGGCAGTAACTTATGGCCATCCGTCACCGTCGCCCGAAGAGGAAAGCCCAGCGGGGGGAGACGGGGCAACCACAACGGATTGCAGGCGGCCCTGCCCATAAGTGGCAAGGGGAGACGGGGGCGCATGCAGATCCGGCGGATCCACGCCCGATCCGCGCCTGGAGCACTCGCCGCGTGCCAGGAAACGCGGCGGAGAGGCCGGATCTGAGCCCACCAGAGTTGACGCCGGGGAGAGACCAGGGGCCGGGGAAGCGCATGGACCGCCGGGGAGAAGGGGGGCCGGACCAAAGGCGAGCGGGGGCGGTGGTTGGGGGAGGAGGGATGGCCATAATGTCTGGATTTTGTGGCCGCCGCGGCCGGAGTGGCCTGCGGCGCGGGGTAGGGAGGGGGGAGGCTCTCGCACTCGGTGAAGTTCTCGTGATCACAGGTTTTACAACCGGTCTTATATATATGTAAGTTTTCATAGATGTAGTAGTAGTAGATGAGTAGTTGTGAAAATATGAAGCTAGTATTTTTTTATATGAAAATGTGAAGCTAGTATTTTTTTATATGAAAATGTGAAGCTAGTACTTTTTTATATGAAAAAGAACTTGACTCTGTTCATGTTGGGGAACGTTGCATGGGAAACAAAAATTTTCCTACGCACACGCAAGATCTATCCATGGTGATGAGCATCTACGAGAGGGAGAGTAAATCTACATACCCTTGTAGATCGCTAAGCGGAAGCGTTAAGAAACGCGGTTGATGTAGTCGAACGTCTTCGCGATCCAAATCGCAAGTCGTCCCTCGAACCGATCACGAACTAGCGCCGAACGGACGGCACCTCCGCGTTCAACACACGTACGGCTTGATGACGCCTTCACCTCCTCGATCCAGCGAGCGATGGTGAAGTAGTGGTTGAGTTATAGCAGCACGACGGCGTGGTGATGGTGGTGAGGAACAATCTCTGCAGGGCTTCGCCAAGCGCTACGGAGATTATGACGGAGGAACTAGAGGGCTAGGGTTGCCGGCACACGGCTTGGGAAATCCTGATGTCTCCCGTGTGCTAGCCCTGCCCCTCTATTTATATGTTGAGCCTTGGGGTCTAAACTTGGAGTAAAAGCCTCCTCCAGGTCGTTTTTGCCCGCACAAGGTCGGTTTGGCCCGCAGGGAAAGAGTCCAACTCGGATCCCTGCCGAACCGTGCACAGCCGCGCACAAGCGGTAGTACCGCTCACAAGCGGTAGTACCGCTTGAGCGGTAGTACCGCTTCACCAAGCGGTAGTACCGCTTGGGCGGTAGTACCGCTTCACAAAACGGTAGTACCGCTTACGCGGCAGCAAAACTACTTTTTGCACTTTCCAATACCTCGTGGGCTTTATCCCTTTGGCCCATATAAAGTGTTGCTGTACCCGAACACTTCGGTAAACATCCGGAACCCCTTCCGGTGAATTCCGGAACCCTTCCGGAGATCAAAACACTATTATCACATATATCAATCTTTACCTCCAGACTATTCCGGAGATCCTCGTCATGTCCGGGATCTTATCCGGGACTCCGAACAACCTTCGGTCACCAACATAACTCAACTATACTAATCGTCACCAAACATTAAGTGTGTAGACCCTGCGGGTTCGAGAACTATGTAGACATGACCGAGACACCTCTACGGCCAATAACCAATAGCGGGACCTGGATGCCCATATAGGCTCCTACATATTCTACGAAGATCTTTTATCGGTCAAACCTCTATGTCAAGGATTCAGTTAATCCCGTATGCTGTTCCCTTTGTTCTTCAGTATGTTACTTGCCCGAGATTCGATCGTCGGTATCTCTATACCTAGTTCAATCTCGTTACCGGCAAGTCTCTTTACTCGTTCCGTAATACAAGATCTCGTGGCTAACACTTTAGTCACATTGCTTGCAAGGCTCATAGTGATGTTGTATTACCGAGTGGGCCCTGAGATACCTCTCCGTCATATGGAGTAACAAATCCCAGTCTTGATCCATGCCAACCCAACAGACACCCTCGGAGATACCTGTAGAGCACCTTTATAGTCACCCAGTTACGTTGCGACGTTTGATACACACAAGGTACTCTTCCGATGTCAGGGAGTTGCATGATCTCATGGTCATAGGAACAGATACTTGACATGCAGAAAACAATAGCAATAAACTGACACGATCATATGCTACGTTCGTAGTTTGGGTCTTGTCCATCACATCATTCTCATAATGATGTGATCCCGTTATCAAATGACATCTCATGTCAATGGCTAGGAAACCTTAACCATCTTTGATCAACGAGCTAGTCAACTAGAGGCTTACTAGGGACACAGTGTTGTCTATGTATCCACACATGTATTTGAGTTTCCAATCAATACAATTATAGCATGGATAATAAACGATTATCATAAACAAGGAAATATAATAATAACCAATTTATTATTGCCTCTAGGGCATATTTCCAACAGTCTCCCACTTGCACTAGAGTCAATAATCTAGTTCACATCACTATGTGATTTACATTGTAATGAATCGAACACCCATGCAGTTCTGGTGTTGTTCATGTTTAGCCCTTGGAAGTGGTTTACTCATCGGATCTGCAACATTTAGATCCGTGTGTACTTTGCAAATTTTTATGTCGTCCTCCTTGATGTAATCGCGGATGGAATTGAAACGTCGCTTTATGTGTCTGGTCCTCTTGTGAAATCTTGGTTCCTTGGCTAGAGTAATGGCACCAGTGTTATCACAAAACAGAGTCATTGGGTTAAGCGCACTAGGCACTACTCCAAGATCTGTCATGAACTCCTTCATCCAGACACCTTCCTTCGCCGCCTCCGAGGCTGCGATGTACTCCGCTTCGCATGTAGAATCAGCTACCACGCTTTGCTTGGAACTGCACCAGCTAACCGCACCCCCATTAAGAATAAATACGTATCCGGTTTGAGACTTAGAGTCATCCGGATCAGTGTCAAAGCTTGCATCGACGTAACCCTTTACGACGAGCTCTTGATCACCTCCATAAACGAGAAACATGTCCTTAGTCCTTTTCAGGTACTTCAGGATATTCTTGACCGCCGTCCAGTGTTCCATTCCTGGATCACTTTGAAACCTTCCGACCATACTTATGGCAAGGCTGACATCGGGTCTTGTGCACAGCATTGCATACATAATAGAGCCTATGGCTGAAGCATAGGGGATGACACTCATCTTTTCTCTATCTTCTGCAGTCACTGGGCATTGAGTCTTACTCAACTTCACACCTTGCAAAACAGGCAAGAACCCCTTCTTGGACTGATCCATTTTGAACTTCTTCAAAATCTTATCAAGGTATGTGCTTTGTGAAAGTCCTATTAAGCGTCTTGATCTATCTCTATAGATCTTGATGCCTAATATGAAAGCAGCTTCTCCTAGGTCCTTCATTGAAAAACTCTTGTTCAAATATTCCTTCACGCTTTCCAACATTTCTATATTGTTTCCAATCAGCAATATGTCATCCACATATAATATTAGAAACGCTATAGAGCTCCCACTCACTTTCTTGTAAATACAAGCTTCTCCGTAAACTTGTATAAACTCGAACGCTTTGATCACTTCATCAAAGCGAAGATTCCAACTCCGAGATGCTTGCACCAGTCCATAAATGGATCGCTGGAGTTTGCAAACTTTGTCAGCATTCTCTGGATCGACAAAACCTTCTGGTTGCATCATATACAACTCTTCCTTAAGGAAACCGTTAAGGAATGCTGTTTTGACATCCATCTGCCAAATTTCATAATCGAAAAAGGCAGCTATTGCTAACATGATTCTGACGGACTTAAGCATCGCTACGGGTGAGAAGGTCTCATCGTAGTCAACTCCTTGAACTTGTGAAAAACCCTTTGCCACAAGTCGAGCTTTATAGACGGTGACATTACCGTCCGCGTCCGTCTTCCTCTTAAAGATCCATTTGTTCTGAATGGCCTTACGCCCTTCAGGTAATACTTCCAAAGTCCATACTTTGTTTTCATACATGGATCCCATCTCGGATTTCATGGCCTCTAACCACTTCTCGGAATCCGGGCCCATCATCGCTTTCTCCATAGCTCGTAGGTTCATCGTTGTCTAACAACATGACCTCTAAGACAGGGTTGCCGTACCACTCGGGAGCAGTACGCGTCCTTGTCGACCTACGAGGTTCGATAGCAACTTGATCCAAAGCTTCATGATCATCATCATTAACTTCCTCTTCAGCTAATGTAGGCTCCACAGAAACAACTTTCTGCACTGCGCTACTCTCAGGTTGAAGTAAAGGTTCAACAACCTCATCAAGTTCTATCTTCCTCCCACTCAATTCTTTCGAGAGAAACTCTTTCTCAAGAAATGTTCCGTTTTTAGCGACAAACACTTTGCCTTCGGATCTGAGATAGAAGGTATACCCAACTGTCTCTTTTGGGTATCCTATGAAGACGCATTTCTCCGCTTTGGGTTCCAGCTTTTCAGGCTGAAGCTTTTTGACATAAGCATCACATCCCCAAATTTTAAGAAACGACAGCTTTGGCTTCTTGCCAAACCAAAGTTCATATGGCGTTGTCTCAACGGATTTCGATGGTGCCCTATTTAAAGTGAATGCAGCTGTCTCTAATGCATAACCCCAAAACGATAGTGGCAAATCGGCAAGAGACATCATAGATCGCACCAAATCCAATAAAGTTCGATTACGACGTTCGGACACACCATTACGCTGTGGTGTTCCAGGCGGTGTCAGTTGTGAAACAATTCCACATTGTCTTAAGTCACTGCCAAACTCATAACTCAGATATTCTCCTCCTCGATCAGATCGTAGGAATTTAATCTTCTTGTTACGATGATTCTCAACTTCACTCTGAAATTGTTTGAACTTTTCAAACGTTTCAGACTTGTGTTTCATTAAGTAAATATACCCATATCTACTTAAGTCATCAGTGAAGGTGAGAAAATAACGATAACCACCGCGTGCCTCAATACTCATTGGACCGCACACATCAGTATGTATGATTTCCAATAAGTCACTTGCCCGTTCCATTGTTCCAGAGAACGGCGTTTTAGTCATCTTGCCCAAGAGGCATGGCTCACATGTGTCAAGTGATTCAAAATCAAGTGACTCCAAAAGTCCATCAGCATGGAGCTTCCTCATGCGTTTTACGCCAATATGACCTAAACGGCAGTGCCACAAGAAAGTGGTATTATCATTATCAATCTTACATCTTTTGGCATCAATGTTATGAACATGTGTATCATTACTATCGAGATTCAATAAGAATAAACCGCTTACATTGGGTGCATGACCATAAAAGATATTACCCATATAAATAGAACAACCATTATTCTCTGATTTAAATGAGTAACCGTCTCGCAATAAACAAGATCCAGATATAATGTTCATGCTTAACGCAGGCACCAAATAACACTTATTTAGGTTCATCACTAATCCCGACGGTAATCGAAGAACGAGCGTGCCGACGGCGATCACATCAACCTTGGAACCATTTCCCACGCGCATCGTCACTTCGTCCTTCGCCAGCCTCCGTCTATTCCGCAGTTCCTGTTTAGAGTTGCAAATATGAGCAACCGCACCGGTATCAAATACCCAGGCACTACAACGAGGGTTGGTAAGGAACATATCAATAACATGTATATCATATATACCTTGTTTGTTGTTGGCCGCCTTCTTGTCAGCCAAATACTTGGGGCAGTTCCGCTTCCAGTGTCCAGTTCCCTTGCAATGAAAGCACTCAGTTTCTGGTTTGGGTCCAGCCTTGGGTTTCTTCACGAGAGGAGCAACTGCTTTGCCACTCTTCTTGGAGTTACCCTTCTTACCCTTGCCATTTTTCTTGAAACTAGTGGTTTTATTGACCATCAACACTTGATGCTCCTTCTGAATTTCAGACTCAGCGGCTTTCAGCATCGCAAACAGCTCGGCGACTGACTTGTTCATCCCGTGCATGTTATAGTTCAACACGAAGCTCTTGTAGCTAGGTGGCAATGATTGAAGAACTCTGTCAGTGATAGCCTCTGGCGGAAGGGGCATCCCTAACTCAGCCAGACGGGTGGAGTACCCAGACATTCTGAGCACGTTATCACTGATAGACCCGTTCTCCTCCATCTTGCAAGCATAGAACTTATCGGAGATCTCATATCTCTCGATCCGGGCATTCTTCTGAAAGATAAACTTCAACTCCTGGAACATCTCATATGCTCCATGACGTTCAAAACGTCTTTGAAGTCCCGGTTCTAAGCCATACAACATTGCACATTGAACTATTGAGTAATCATCAGAACGAGTCTGCCAGGCGTTCACAACGTCTAGAGACTCAACTGGAGCGGGTGGATCACCAAGCGGTGCATCAAGGACATAAGCCTTCTGGGAAGCCGTAAGGATAATCCTCAGATTACGGGCCCAGTCCACAAAGTTACTTCCATCATCTTTCAACTTAGCTTTCTCTAGGAATGCATTAAAATTCAGGGGTGCTACTGTGCGAGCCATGATCTACAACATAAATATAGCAACGACAACTTAGACTATTGTTCAAGATAATGAGTTTAATTAATCATATTACTTAAAAACTCCCACTCAAATTGACATCCCTCCGGTCATTCGAGTGTAACATGATCCAAATCCACCAACTCAAGTCCGATCATCACGTGAGTCGAGGTGGTTTCAATGGTGAACATCTTCATGTTGATCATATCTACTATATGACTCATGTTCAACCTTTCGGTCTCTTGTGTTCCGAGGCCATGTCTGTACATGCTAGGCTCGTCAAGTTTAACCCGAGTGTTCCGCGTGTGCAACATGGCTTGCACCCGTTGTATGTGAACGTGGAGTCTATCACACCCGATCATCACGGCGTGTCTCGAAACGACGAACTTTCGCAACGGTGCACACTCGGGGAGAACACAATTTATCTTGAAATTTAAGTGAGGGATCACCTTATAATGCTACCGTCGTCCTAAGCAAAATAAGATGCATAAAAGGATTAACATCACATGCAAATCATAAGTGACATGATATGGCCATGAACTTGTGCTTTTGATCTCCATCTCCAAAGCACCGGCATGATCTCCATCGTCACCGGCATGACACCATGATCTCCATCATCTTGATCTCCATCAACATGTCGCCATAAGGTTGTCGCGCCGACTGTTGCTTCCACGACTATTGCTAACGTTTAGCGATAAAGTAAAGCATTACATAGCGCTTAATGATTGACACGCAGGTCATACAATAATTAAAGACAACTCTATGGCTCCTGCCAGTTGCCGTACTCATCGACATGCAAGTCGTGATATTCTATACAACACATGATCATCTCATACATCACATATATCTCATCATGTAATTGGCCATATCACATCACAACATACCCTGCAAAAACAAGTTAGACGTCCTCTAATTGTTGTTGCAAATTTTACGTGGCTGCTACGGGTTTGAAAGAACCGTTCTTACCTACGCAAAACCACAACGTGGTGTAGTGATTGCTTTTTGATCTTCTAAAAGAACCCTCTTCATTGAAATCGATTCAACTAAAGTGAGAGAGACAGACACCCGCTAGCCATCTTTATGCAACGAAGTTACATGTTAGTTGAAGGAACCTGTCTCGCGTAAGTGTACGCGTAATGTCGGTCCGGGCCGCTTCATCTCACAGTACCGCCGAATCAAATATCAACTAGTAACGGCAAGCAATATGTATACACCCACGCCCACAACTCGTTTGTGTTCTACTCGAGATCTCATCTACGCATAGACCTAGCTCTGATACCACTGTTGGGGAACATTGCATGGGAAACAAAAAATTTCCTACGCACACGCAAGATCTATCCATGGTGATGAGCATCTACGAGAGGGAGAGTAAATCTACATACCCTTGTAGATCGCTAAGCGGAAGCGTTAAGAAACGCGGTTGATGTAGTCGAATGTCTTCACGATCCAAATCGCAAGTCGTCCCTCGAACCGATCACGAACTAGCGCCGAACGGACGGCACCTCCGCGTTCAACACACGTACGGCTTGATGACGCCTTCACCTCCTCGATCCAGCGAGCGATGGTGAAGTAGTGGTTGAGTTACAGCAGCACAACGGCGTGGTGATGGTGGTGAGGAACAATCTCTGCAGGGCTTCGCCAAGCGCTACGGAGATTATGACGGAGGAACTAGAGGGCTAGGGTTGCCGGCACACGGCTTGGGAAATCCTGATGTCTCCCGTGTGCTAGCCCTGCCCCTCTATTTATATGTTGAGCCTTGGGGTCTAAACTTGGAGTAAAAGCCTCCTCCAGGTCGGTTTTGCCCGCACAAGGTCGGTTTGGCCCACAGGGAAAGAGTCCAACTCGGATCCCTGCCGAACCGTGCACAGCCGCGCACAAGCGGTAGTACCGCTCACAAGCGGTAGTACCGCTTGAGCGGTAGTACCGCTTCACCAGGCGGTAGTACCGCTTGGGCGGTAGTACCGCTTCACAAAACGGTAGTACCGCTTACGCGGCAGCAAAACTACTTTTTGCACTTTCCAATACCTCGTGGGCTTTATCCCTTTGGCCCATATAAAGTGTTGCTGTACCCGAACACTTCGGTAAACATCCGGAACCCCTTCCGGTGAATTCCGGAACCCTTCCGGAGATCAAAACACTATTATCACATATATCAATCTTTACCTCCAGACTATTCCGGAGATCCTCGTCATGTCCGGGATCTTATCCGGGACTCCGAACAACCTTCGGTCACCAACATAACTCAACTATACTAATCGTCACCAAACGTTAAGTGTGTAGACCCTGCGGGTTCGAGAACTATGTAGACATGACCGAGACACATCTACGGCCAATAACCAATAGCGGGACCTGGATGCCCATATAGGCTCCTACATATTCTACGAAGATCTTTTATCGGTCAAACCTCTATGTCAAGGATTCAGTTAATCCCGTATGCTGTTCCCTTTGTTCTTCGGTATGTTACTTGCCCGAGATTCGATCGTCGGTATCTCTATACCTAGTTCAATCTCGTTACCGGCAAGTCTCTTTACTCGTTCCGTAATACAAGATCTCGTGGCTAACACTTTAGTCACATTGCTTGCAAGGCTCATAGTGATGTTGTATTACCGAGTGGGCCCTGAGATACCTCTCCGTCATATGGAGTAACAAATCCCAGTCTTGATCCATGCCAACCCAACAGACACCCTCGGAGATACCTGTAGAGCACCTTTATAGTCACCCAGTTACGTTGCGACGTTTGATACACACAAGGTACTCTTCCGATGTCAGGGAGTTGCATGATCTCATGGTCATAGGAACAGATACTTGACATGCAGAAAACAATAGCAATAAACTGACACGATCATATGCTACGTTCGTAGTTTGGGTCTCTTCCATCACATCATTCTCCTAATGATGTGATCCCGTTATCAAATGACATCTCATGTCAATGGCTAGGAAACCTTAACCATCTTTGATCAACGAGCTAGTCAACTAGAGGCTTACTAGGGACACAGTGTTGTCTATGTATCCACACATGTATTTGAGTTTCCAATCAATACAATTATAGCATGGATAATAAACGATTATCATAAACAAGGAAATATAATAATAACCAATTTATTATTGCCTCTAGGGCATATTTCCAACAGTTCATGCTTAAAATGTGAATCTAGTGATGTTGCTGCTACTTTGAATGCTCATGTGTGACTACTCATGTGGTGCACGATACATCACCAACGAGCTAATCAACGATGCCCAGTAGATCACCAACGACACCCGCATCCTCGACAGTTATGTAGTGAGCATTTTTGTGTAATATCACATTTCTATGTAGGTGCAATAGTTCAACAACACTAGAATTTTTGTTTTGTATTTAAGTAATGTTTGATTTGAGGGACCTATGATATGCTATGTTGATGTTCAAAGAAAGACAAATGCCCATGATACATGAATTTGCAGGGAACACCTCCGAGTGGCCTATGTTTTGCCGAAATATTGATTCATTTCCATTCCAGCAAATTTCAAGCACTCGATATGTCCTGTTTTTAGCAATGGTCATGCCGAAATTTTTCGTGAATTTTGGAATGACTTGTACTAAAAAGTAGGAAATATCGAGTGTCCGTGATTTGCCGGAATAGGAATTAAACGACATTCCGGAAAAATATATGCCATTTTTTATGTCATTACTTCATATATGTAATGTTAGTTGACTGATGCTTAGGGTTGACTTTCCGTCTATCGGAGCTCCTTGTGTGACTTTCAGCCTGTTCTTGAAGGAGGACCCCGACTGTTGTCGTGGGGGTCGTTTCCTCTTCTTCTTCTTGCTATATATACCTTGGTATAATACGCGAGAGAAGTAGGGGAAGCGACCATCACCGATGGTCGAAATATCTTGAAGGAAGAATCCCGACTGTTGTCGTGGGGGTCGCTTCCTCTTCTTCTCGCGATATATACCTTGGTATAATGCGCGAGAGAAGTAGGGGAAGAGACCATCACCGACAGTCAAAATATCAGAGAGGAAGAATCCTGACTATTGTCGTGTGGGTCGCTTCCTCCTTCTTCCCTATGTGCTAGACATTTTGATAATGCACGCGGGGACGAAGGGAGAAGCGATCAACACCGATGGTCGAATTTGTTTCGAGAGGAAGAACGTCGACTATTGTCGTAGGGTTCACTCTTCCTCTTTCTCCTCGTGATAGACCTTTTGGTAATGCACGGGGAGAAAGAGAAGAACGACTATCACCGATGGTCGTAATATTAGTGTGAGGGAGTGTCCACCACATACACCATCATATTAGTGTGAGGGAGTGTCACCATATACACATGAGATATGAGAGTTTTCCAAGGAAGCCTCGACAGGTCGATAGTCAACCCGTGCTGAATAGTGATCGATGTGCCGAGTTTCTGGTATAATTACCGTCGATTTTTAATCTTTGAATCATCAACACAGGACATGTCTGACGACGATAGTATCCCTGAGTGCGATTAATGCATAGACGATGTGGGTATGTGCAACCTTTTTCTCACTTAGAAAAGGGAAGGTGCTTGACCGTCACGCTAAAGGAGGCCTTCGAATATTCTATGGTATGTAACGACGGCATGTATTTTTTTGTATTAAGCATGACGTGTGCTTTTTGCTTTAACCTGTAATTTTCTTTTTTACAATTCGACTAGTGCATTCCCTGCTATACAGGACTGTATGTCTTGGACAAGTTTCGTTTCGAAGATAGGGAGAGTATGGAGACGAAGAGAGCTCACCTAAGGACGAAACATTTTGTTTTTGATGTTAAGCTCTAAATACAGTAGATCACTCACATTTTGGTTGTTCCAATTGGAGAGGACTACACAAGGCCTACGGGTTTCAAGAGGGCATGAAAATAACCTTCAATCTTGGTCTTAATATGATTGTGAAGATAATATCGAAATTTGGGTGCATGTGGACATGATTTCAGTTCTACCTTCATGTGAGTTTGTCAACAAATTTGTTAAGTAATTTATATTGTTTATTTCAAAATAGTCAGTACTCATCCCTATTAAACTTGTTTATTTTTAATTGTCAGCTTATTTCTTTTCTCCAAGAAATACACGGAAGGTAGTAGACAAGACCTATTACAGTTATGGCTTGGAACTAATTTAGTTGGAAAAAAAAATCATATGATCTCATTTAGACTTTTAAGACCAATTATCAAATTGGCGAAAGTTATATTGAATACGTGCCACTAGTGCACGAGTTGAACCATGTTAACATCCGTGCATATAGCATGGCAAGTTACTATTGTGTCACTAGTCCATCTTTTGCATACATTCTTCTTAAGCAAAACTAGATTGCTAACTATGTTATTATTACGTTCTTCAAAAGAAACTCCCGCCAGAGGTTGTGCCTGACCTGACGTTTGTCGAAGGTCATTTGGATGTTATTAGCTTATGACCAACTCTGCCGGTGGGTTTCCACAGTGCATACTCGATTTCTCAAACGGATGAAAGCCTCAAAATCAAAAGATGGAGCAAAGCAATGAATGCATACATGCAACCACTTGGAGGAGACGAGAAGGATCTGCGCAGGCCATAAGTTGGAGACATGTGGATCTCTATTCTTCATAATGGAGATGGAGGGGTTTATCTGTTTTATGCTATTTTACCTAAGAGAGAGTAGTAGGTCCTAACCAGTAGTCATCATGTGCTAAAATGATGATGATTTATTTAACTAGGATGATAATAAATATCTAGTGCTGGTTAACTTTTGATATGTTAGAAGATGAGTTCGTATATTACTATGATGATGATTACGAGGAGGTTGTGGTACTTATCATGTGCTAGTATGCTGATGAGTTATGATAATGATGAGTTGTTATATCATTGGGTGGAAAAAACATGGATTGGATTATAGTGAATGGATCGAATTAACCAAGTTGGATTAGTAGGACGACATGATGTTGGGACGGCACACAAGTGCCGAATGTATAAAAAATTAATCTAATTAGTGTTTCATCCACTACCTCTTCGTTGCTAATGTATAAAAATGTGTATAATGGTGTACAAATACAGAAAAAATACAAGTAAATAGTAGTGGCGCGGGACAGGAACATGTGTTGCTGCTATTTAGTAGTAGCGCGTTTAGAATCAACGCTACTGCTATCACCACTAGTAGTAGCGCGGGGTAGAAAATGCACTACTGCTAAAATTTAGTTGTAGCACCCTAGCAATAGCGCACAGCCCCGCGCTACTGGTAGGAAAAAAACAAGCCCTGCCAGTAGTGTTTTCCCTAGTAGTGGCGGACCCAGGGGCGACGGCGGGAGATGCGCATGTCGCGCGCTCGTGGCTCCCCCTGGTGGTAGTTCAGGGCACACATGTGGTGGCCGGGTGGTCGATCTGATCCACATCTGGCCACCGGCGGCGCGGGGCTACCCTCTGGCAGCGGTTGTCGGCCCGGGCTGGGGCTCCCTTCCGGTGGCTTGTGCTGGCCTTGGCTCGCCATGGTTGGGGGCTGCCGTCGCTTTGGACTAGTGGGCTTGTGGTGGCTCGGGGGTGCTCAGGCCGCTGGTGCTAGCGCGGCATGGCGTTTGGTGCTCGGCGGCGGGGAGCGGGTGGCGGCGACCACTTTCCTTCTCCTGGGTACGGCCCGGTGGTGGCTACGACCTAGGGTTTGTGCTCGGGCAGACCGGATCTGGGCCCGAGGCGGATCAGAGTTCTTGCTCCGGGTAGGTGAGGTGGGGTTTGGTCCGGGTTGTGCTAGCTGGTGGTGCTCTTCATCTCCTCGCGGGTGCGGCGGTGGTGGTCTTGATTCCAAGGTGCTGGTGAGCAAACGACACCGGTGGCCATGAACATGGCGTTGTGTGTGCTAGCTTAGGCCAGGGCTCGGGGCTGGCTCGTCGACGGTCGTCGACCGTCACAGGGTCGTGCCCCCCCCCCCCCCAATCCACCGGGATTGGCTAGGGATGCAGGTGTGGGTACCTCCTATGGTGGAGGCGCCTACCCAGACTCGGTGATTGATGCCAGGCTAGGAGTAGTTGGTCTGCCTCTGCTCCTCCTATCGTGCCTGAGTGCGTTCTGAAGTGAGGGCGTTCGGTATCTGGTGACAGGGATGCTGGGGCGGAGACCCCGGATGGCGGTCCGCATGATTTTCTCGTCGGCGGGCACCATCGCGGCGGTGGTGGCTCTCCTTCCTGATTGTGTGGGCGACATGAGGTATAGCGATGGGTGGCCCGGGCATGCCCTCTGTCCCCACAAGGGCATTGCCCTGATCCGGCTCCGGGGACCTGACCTAGTCGCACTCGTCCTAGCGGCCTCGTGGTGGCACGGTGAGATGTCGAGCGAAAGCTCCGTGACTTGGCGCCGACGATGGCGACGCCGTGAGTGCCGTAGTCTTCCTGAAGACGTCGGCATGGTTCTTTTCTTCGTGTCAGGGCTCCGGATGAAGACCTTTGTCCATTGTGGACTCGGCAACGACGACGTTCGGCGTCGTTTTTCCTCTCGAGGGCGTTGGCGTGGACCTTAGGCGTACTAGTTCGTAGTGTGGCGGTGTGTTCATTTCTTCCTGTGTTCTGTCATGGACCCTGCGTCATCGTCGCGACTCCAAGAAGCCCAAGCTGGACCCGTCAGCTTCCCCGCTGAAGAACGCCCTTGCTAGCACGAGTGAGCAATTCACTGTCCTCATGCTGGAGCTCCTAAACCGTGTGTACCTCTCGTCGCGGCACACACTCAAGCAGTCAAGCCCACGGCCATCCACGAAGACGCGGTGCTGCACACACATGGGCGCCGACTGAAGCACGACACTATTGTTCCTGCAATCTTCGGCAGTGAGAAGCACGAGGTGACGATGCTGGTGTTAGCAGCTGTGATGCAGGCATGCAGCTGTCGGATTGCTCGACACTGCAAGATTGGGCGAGATGGCGATTACTTGGGTTTTTATTGTTTTTCTTTTTACGAATACGTCTGACGGGGGTGGAAGAGCCGGATGGAACTCATTTCACGGTTGTGAATGAAGCATAGGTTGATTCGCTGATCGTAATTCCTTAACCTTTAGGATTAGTGTGGGCCCAAATAATAGTGTAGATTCCACGTTTTGCTTCGGATATTATTACATGTTTTAGTGAGTTTATTTTCAGATATATAATATATAGAGAGAGTTTGTACTTTTGTAAAACATAAACTTGTAAACTTCAAATGTTATTGAAGTGCATAAACAAATTGAAATAGTAAATTTTGGTACATTAGCTTACTGGCATAGTTAAGACAATTTCAAGTGCCGCATCTTTTGAAAGTTGCAAACTGAATTTTGTAACGTGTAAATCTAACAAAAAAAAACTGTTCATTCTTTTCTAATACGTATTTCTGTGTGTGTCTATAATTGAAGTGAGGGATTTTCACCAAGGGGCGTGTCTTTCCATGAAAAGACATCATCCTACATTCTTAAGAAGTTCATCCTACTACAAGGCATTCTCTCAACATGCACATTGTCCACCTCAGCTTTGTACTATGTCATCAATTCTTTACTCACCTCATGCATTCCATTTGAGCTCTCTCTCTCTCTCTCTCATCGGTGTGAACCGGGTTTTTTCACCATTGGCAGAATTGGAGGTAAACATATTATAGAGCATAGGCTTTAGGACATCCCCTTATCCAGCCACCCATTTATGCATCGCGATTCGTGCAAACACTTTTATCTTTTTTGTTTCTTCCACATAAAACGACATTTGAACTTCAAACTTTGCAGCACAACAAAACATTCTAACTAGAATGTGACAATCACCGGCACTTGCCGGCGGCGGCGCAAGAGGTCGCGATGCCGGGAACGCGCGCGCAGGATCTTCAGCACGACGTCCTCCGGCAGCCTCACCAGCGAGAGCGCTGCGCGTGCTTGCATGCCACTACTATTAGAGCATCTCCAGCTGTTCGGCCCCCCCAAGGACCTGAAATAGCGCCGCTTGGGGGCGAACCGGCGATAAATTCGGCGTGGGGGGCTCGGGTTCCCAGCTGACCCCCCAAGGTGGCCCCCGAGCCGACGATTTCGTCCCAAATTCAGCGCAAATTCGGCCCAAGTTCGGCCCAAATTCGGTGCACTTCGGCACAATTTCAACAAAAACTAAATCGCATACAAATCAAATAGTTCAATGAAGCAAGGTCATAATTCCAACACAAATTAAAACAAATCGAACTAGGCGTTGCCCATGAGCCTCCATAGGTGCTACACCAGATCGTCATGTAGTTCTTGATGCACCTGTGGGTCTCGGATCTCCTGTCGCATATTGAGGAAGGCAGCCCATGTTGCCGGTACCTGGTGATCAACAACTGCAAGAGGACCCTGCCTGAAATATCGTTCAGTGTCAAACACTGACTCTTCCTGCTCGCTCTCAATGATCATGTTGTGCAAGATGACACAGCAATTCATCACCTCCCACATCTGAGATTTCGACCAGGTCAGAGCGGGGTACCGGACAACAGCAAATCGAGATTGGAGCACACCAAATGCTCGCTCGACATCCTTCCTGCAAGCCTCCTAACACTTAGCAAAGTGTGACTTCTTGCCTCCTACCACAGGGTTTGAGATAGTCTTCACAAATGTGGACCATCTCGGATAGATACCATCTGCTAGATGGTATCCCTTGTTGTAGTGGCGTCCATTGATCTAGAAGTTCACCGGAGTAGCATGACCTTCAACAAGCTTCGCAAAGACATTCGAGCAATGCAGTACTTGGATGTCATTGTGAATTCCTGGCATACCAAAGAAGGAGTGCCAAATCCATAGGTCATGTGTGGCCACTGCCTCAGGATCATGAGGTGCTCTTCGTCGGCGGTGTCGGCCTCAGCTTCCTCCTCCATCAGAGTCGCGAACGTCTCCTCGTCGTCTGAGTCCATTGCCGACCAGGCAAATCGTCGAACACCTGGCGGGCGTGGTGGATGGGCAGCCGCCGGTATCCCCGCTTGTGTGGCCGTCAGAGCCCTGGAAAGCTCGCCCAGGAGCGGGATGGAGGCTGCCGCGAAACCGGCGGGAAAATGGCATTTTCTAGCGGCGGGGCAGCGACTCTGGGCAGGTGGGCGGCGCCGGGATCGGCATGACGGCGAGGCGTCCTGTGGCGCGCGAGGGCGAATCTGGCGGGGAAAAGGCGTTTCTCGCCTGACAGTGGTGTCCCACGCGCCGCTTTTCCTTCGGCCGGAGCCCCCAAGTGCCCCCCAGCGTGCTCGTTCTGGGATCGCCGGCCTAAAAAATGGGCCCAACCGACGGAATTTGGCGTCCTGAAGGGACGACTGAGAGGATTTTTCGACGCCGGCATTAAAAAATGCACCTTGGGGGTCTGTTGGGGGTGCGGCTGGAGATGCTCTTACGCGTTTGTGTATGTCGTCGCTGGTACTAGCGTGTGCACGTATGCATGCATGCAAGCATGATTAGTTCTTTGCTAATTACCCTAGCTATGTAGCCAATGGTCCCTAGCTAAGATATACATGCATACTCCCTCCGTCCATCAATAAGCGAACATCTACCTTTTTTCCTAAGTCAAATTTTAAAATTTTGACTGAATTTATAGAAAAAAAAATAGAAGCATTTATGGTACTAAATTAGCATCGCTAGATTCGTCTTGAAATGTACTTTCATAATATACCAATTTGATTTCATATATGCTACTACTCTTTTATATAAATTTGGTCAAAATTTTGAAACTTTAACTGAAGACTAAAAGCTAGATATACACTTATTCACGAACGGAGGGAGTATCATACAAACTTAGCTACAAATCTAATTGCTATATTCAAGAAAAATATGTGAAATTCTAGCCTCCTAACCAAGACATGTTTTTTTTAGCGATCTAACCAAGACATGTTTGAATTTCTTTTGTCATGATTTCTCTTCGATTGGTTTATTTCCATTTGTACTCAACTTTCTTTCTTTCTTCCTCGCAAAAAGAAAAGTTCTTTGCTACTATCTATTTGTTGGCTATTACTACTATTAAATATTTAAACCACATAATTTTATTGAATTTAACTTCTACCTTTGCATGCTAAAAAATTCCGCATCAACGAGCGGGGTATCATCTAGTTTCACCGAAGGATATGCTTTTAACCAAATGACATGACTGCCATAGGCGTCGACTACGAAGATCTAATGGAATTGATTGATCCTTGATAAAATCCAACGACGACTGTTTTAGGATGGTATACCTTAATGTAGCTATTGTTGTTGAGTATATATATTATGTTCATATATTGTGTCTAGGCCCACCACCTAGTTTCTTGTATAGTTGAGGTCGTGGCCCACCTTGTACATCATATATACGTGCGATTGCACCTGATCAATACATCGTGCAATTCCATCATCATACATGGTATCAGTTTCCGGGTTCTAAACCCTAGCTTCCGCCCGCCGCCGCCGCCGCGCCCACCCTTCCGCGCCGCCGCCGCCGCGCTCCCCTCGCGCCGCCGCTTCCCCACTCAGTCGCCGCCGCCGCGCCCTCCTAGCGCCGCCGCCGCCACACTCCCTAGTCGCCGCCGCCGCGCCCTCTTGCGCCGCTGCCGCCACAAACCCTAGCCGCCGCCGCAGCGCCATCTAGCGCCGCCGCCGCTGCTATATCTTCCGTCACTTCCTCCGGCTCCAACCCCTTCGCCGACGCCAACCCTCCCGACGCCGCCGACATCCGCAACCTCAACATCCACGAACGTGTTCCGGTTTGTCTTACCCAGACGGACTCCTCCTACTACGCATGGAAGACCAATTTCTCCCTTGTGTTTCGGGAGTACAATCTTCTTGATCATGTGGATGGATGCGTCGATTCCAGCCTTGTGCCTGCGCACCATGAGTGGTCCACCATCGACGCCACCCTCATCTGCTGGTTCTTCCTCACCATCTCGCCCGATCTGTTTCACACGGTCGTGCACGACGGTGACGATGCTCGTGCGGTTTGTCCAAGCTGAACGGGCTCTTCACCGAATATCGCCTCCAACGCCGTGTCTTCTTGCAGCAAGAGTTTTTTGGGTGCCACCAAGACAACTCCTCCGTCGACGAATATTGCCTTCGTCTCAAGACCCTTGCTGACGAGCTCCGCGATATTGGCGCGAAGATTGATGACGATACCCTTCTCAGCACACTCACCACCGGTCTCAACGAGGACTTCGGCAACGCCGCGGCGAACCTCTCCCTCATCACCGAGCCCTCCTTCGCCAAGTTCGTGGCCTATCTCCGGTTGGAGGAGCGCCGGATGAAGCAGGTCAAGAGCCGGGCCATGCATGTTGCCCTAGCCGCCGGCACCACTCGCGGCGGTCCCCCACCGCCACCCGCCACTCCTCACCAGCAGCGCCCCCCCGCGCCGCAGCAGACTCCGCTGCTCCCGACGCCGCCGGTGCCGTTCGGCGCGCCTCCAGCCCCATCGGTGCCTGCTCCCGCTGGCCGCAAACGGGGCGGTCGGCGCGGAGGTCGCCAGCAGCAGCAGGGCGGCGCCCCCCAACAGCAACATGTGCAGCAGCAACCCCCGCCTTGGACCGGCGGCTACAACCCATGGACGGGTGTTGTCCATGCATACACCATGCCGGTTCCTCGGGCCCCAGCACCGACCATGCCCGCTCCGCGCCCGCCGGCTCATCAGGCTTATCTCGCCGGGCCGCCCTCCTACGGAGGGTTCCCGACCCCACCACCGCCGCAGATGACCGGAGCCTACGGCATGGTGTCTCCATCACCCCCGTCGGCTCTGCCCCCACCGCCATGGGATCCGGCGCTCCTTGCCGCGCTGCACTCCGCTCCTTCGCCCAACAACTATCCTGGTGGCGGTGATTGGTACATGGACACCGGTGCCACTGCCCACATGTTCGCTCATTCGGGTAACCTCACCTGTTTCTCTCCCGTCAACACTTCCACCCGCGTCACTGTCGGTGATTGCTCCACCCTCCCGATCACACATGTCGGGCGCACCTCGTTTCCTTCTTCTTCCATGCCACTCACTTTGTCTAACGTTCTTGTTTCTCCTGACCTCATTAAGAATCTTGTTTCCGTTCGTTATCTTGCTCGTGAAAATCCTGTAACTGTTGAGTTTGACAAATTTGGTTTTTGTGTCAAGGACGCTCGAACCAGGATGGTAATCCACCGATGTGATAGTCCCGACGACGATCTCTATTCGGTCCACCCGAAGTCCTCCACCACTACTACTCCAGTTGCTCTCTCGGCCGGCGTCGACCTTTGGCACGCCCGTCTTGGTCATCCCAACCCCGCCACTCTTCGTCATATTCTTAGGAGTTTCAGTTTTCATTGTAATAAAGTAGAGGATCACACTTGTCATGCATGTCGTGTCGGCAAACTTGTTCGCCTTCCGTTTAATAATTCAGCCACCATTGCGTCTTTTCCTTTTCAGTTGATCCATAGTGATGTGTGGACATCTCCAGTTCCTAGTAATTCGGGCTATGTCTATTATCTCGTTATTCTTGATGATTACTCCCATTATGTGTGGACTTTTCCTTTACGACGGAAATCGGATGCACTCTCTACCTTGACGGCTTTTTACTGCTATGTCAGCATGCAGTTTGGGCGTCCCATTCTAGATCTTCAGACTGACAATGGAAAAGAGTTCGACAATCTTGCATTCCGCACTTTTCTCGCACACCATGGCACAATTTTTCGTCTCACATGCCCGTATACATCACAGCAAAATGGCCGCGCTGAACGTGTCCTACGCACTCTCAATGACTGCGTTCGCACCCTCCTGTTTCATGCCAACGTGCCTCCTCGCTTCTGGCCGGATGCCCTCGCCACCGCGTCGCTTCTTCTTAATCTCCGGCCCTGCCGGCCGCGCTGGAATTATGCGCCCCACCACCTTCTCTTCGGTACGCCGCCTTCCTATGATGGCTTGCGTATCTTTGGGTGCCTCTGCTATCCCAGCATCGTCGACATCACTCCTCACAAACTCGCTCCACGTTCCGTTGCCTGCATCTTCATCGGTTACCCTCCCAACTCCAAAGGATACTGCTGCTATGATCCAGTCTCCCATCGCGTGTACACCTTCCGGCATGTTTACTTTGACGAGTTTGTATTTCCCTTTCAGCAGGTGCCTCCGGCCGCTCCTTCGTCGCCGGCCTCTGATGGCGCCGGGTCGCTGAGTTCTCACCCCGGGCATGCGCGTGCGGCCATTGGCCCGCCACCCGGCTTTGAGGCCCGCCACGGTCCTCCCGCCGCGACCTCCCCCGGCTCGGGCATTGTGCTCCCTAGCACCGCCGCGAGCTCTTCATCGGCGTCGACCTCCTCTGGCCCGCCCTCGCCCGCGGCGCCGGCCTCGCCCGCGGCGCCGCCGTCGCCTGACGAGCCTGCCTCGCCCGCGGCCTCGATGCCTTCGGACGCCTCGTCCACGCCACCTGCGGCTACCCCGCCGGCTGGTCCCGTCACTCGTGCTCGGGCGGGCATCCACTGTCCGAGCTCGCGGTATGCTTTGGATGAGTACGTCTGCACCGCCTCCACCTCCGCGCAGTCGCCCCTGTCGTCCTCTGTTCGAGCGGCCCTGCGCGATCCTCTCTGGGTTGCGGCGATGCAGGAGGAGTTTGACGCATTGCAGCGTAACCGGACTTGGCAGCTTATCCCTCGTCCCCGTCACGCTAATGTGATCACCGGGAAGTGGGTTTTCAAGCACAAAGTCCATCCTGATGGTTCTCTCGACCGCTACAAGGCGCGTTGGGTCGTTCGTGGCTTTCGCCAACGTGCCGACGTCGACTTCACTGACACTTTCGCTCCGGTTGTTAAGCCCGGCACGATCCGTACTGTCTTACAGCTTGCAGTCTCCCGTGCCTGGCCAGTACACCAGATGGACGTCTCCAACGCCTTCCTTCATGGTCACCTTCAGGAGCAGGTCTTCTGTCAGCAACCCACCGGGTTTGTTGATCCGACGCATCCAGATCATGTGTGTTTGCTTTCGCGCTCCTTATATGGGCTCAAGCAGGCTCCTCGCGCCTGGTACCAGCGCATCGCGGCGTTTCTGCATCAACTCGGGTTTCGCTCCACACGCTCCGATGCTTCGTTGTTTGTTTATCACCAGGGCGCCGCCACTGCATATCTGCTCCTCTATGTCGACGACATTATTCTGACAGCATGCACTACTGGGCTTCTCAGTCAGCTCACTGATCGTCTTCGCGCTGAGTTTGCCATCAAGGATCTGGGTCCGTTACACTACTTCCTCAGTGTCGAGGTAGTGCGCCGTCCTGATGGTTTCTTCGTCCACCAGCGGAAGTACGCTCTTGAGCTCCTTGACCGTGCTGGCATGCTTAATTGCAGACCCGCGGCCACACCTGTTGACACGAAGGCCAAGCTCTCTGCTGCTGATGGTTCTCCTGCTCCGGATGCTCCTTTCTACCGGTCTATTGTGGGTTCTCTTCAGTACCTCACTCTCACTCGACCGGAGCTCCAGTATGATGTGCAGCAGGCGTGCCTCCACATGCATGCCCCTCGAGATGCTCATTGGACCTTCGTCAAGCGGATCATCCGCTACATCCGTGGCTCCGTGGACCTTGGTCTCACGTTGCACGCCTCTGCCTCCACCGAGTTCACCGCCTACGCCGACGCTGACTGGGTCGGCTGCCCTGACACCCGTCGATCCACCTCGGGTTACTGTGTCTTCCTTGGACCATCACTTGTTTCGTGGTCTTCCAAGCGGCAGCCTACGGTCTCCCGGTCCAGTGCTGAGGCTGAGTATCGCGCCATGGCCAATGTTGTCACCGAGTGTTCATGGCTACGCCAGCTTCTCCTTGAGCTCTCGTGCCCAGTCGACAAGGCAACGGTGGTCTACTGCGACAACGTCTCGGCCGTCTACCTCTCCGCCAACCCGGTTCATCATCGCCGCACCAAGCACATTGAGCTTGATATTCATTTTGTTCGGGATCAGGTCGCCCTTGGCCACGTTCGTGTCTTACACGTTCCGACCTCCCAACAATTTGCAGATATCATGACCAAAGGCTTGCCCATGGCGTCCTTCGAGGAGTTCCGATCCAGTCTTTGCGTCAGCGATGGTGCCGCTTCGACTACGGGGGGTGTTGAGTATATATATTATGTGCATATATTGTGTCTAGGCCCACCTCCTAGTCTCTTGTATAGTTGAGGTCGTGGCTCATCTTGTACATCATATATACGTGTGATTGCATCTGATCAATACATCGTGCAATTCCATCATCATACAATTGTATTAGGAGTCAGTTTTAGAATATAGATGGATATATAAGATAGTTAACTTAAAATATCTTAATATATAAAATGGGAACATCTGGGTACCCAGGAACATTACTGATGAATAGCTTGTTTGTAATGCATGTCGCCGTAGAAAACTTGTAATTATAATTTTGAAAAATTGTGACTGTACCTACTGGTATAAGTTTTGTTACACTCTTATAGGTATACGTGTAAAAAGTAACAGTTAAATGTGTATGCATGCAGTTTAACATATGGACATTCAAAGTTACCATCTATTTATGAAAGAACGTATTAGTGTTTAGACAAATCGAAGAAAAGAATTTTGGGGCGGTGGGAGTACTACATAGCAGCAAATATGTAAATGAAACTTACATATATTTGTGAATTTGGCCTTTAGGTCCACCATGTGATTGCTATTTGTTGTCTCAAAATAGTAGTCAGAGAAGGAACTTTGTTGCAGTATATTGGGTGGCACAACTGTGCCTATTCCCATGATAGTTGCTCTGGTGCCACTTACGCAAAACCCCGTCTCCAAAGAATTCTCTTTTCTACAGAAGCAAAACCACCGTTATAGCACTACGCATAAACACAAATCGGTAATATGAGGTGCCATGCATGTTGAACGTACAGTTGCATATATTTATGAGAACTGCTACACAATAGGATTGGTTCCCTCCGTTTTAGGCGTTATACAAACTTTACGTGTTTCATTGTATTTTGTTTTTTATTTTTCGTTTGAATGAGATGACATTATTTGGTTGTGTGCATCTTAGCTATGCAGAGACTATGTGTAATGCTTAAATGGGCCTTGGCCATCATGGAGCGTGCACAGAAGCGGCAAAGCTTGCGAATCACCAACCTAAAAGATGGAGATGCCAACACTCGTTTTTTCCACCTCCGGGTCAATCATAGAAGAAGGAAGATATTCATCCACCGCCTCAAGCACAACAATGGGTGGGTTACTGCCCATGGCCATAAGAAGTCCATCATTCAAGATCATTTCGTGAAGGTCACCAAACGCGGTCTGCCGCGTCACACCGATTTCAACTGGGGCATTATCCCGGCCCCCGAGTGCGACCTCACGGACCTTGGAGCAGCCTTCACGGAGGAAGAGGTGAAAAGGGCAATTTTGATCTTCCCGGCGACAAAGCGTCGGGGCCCGATGGCTTTTCCGTGGCATTCTTCAAGGAATGTTGGGAAATCATAAAAGGTGATATCATGCTCGTGGTCAATCACTTCTCCAACTTACATTCTGATAATTTGCACTGGCTCAACTCGGCGAACATTGCTCTAATTCCAAAGAATGAGGGGGCAGAATCCATCTTGGACTTTCGCCCCATTAGCCTCATTCACGCTATTGCGAAGATAATTTCCAAGATGATGGCTACCCGGATGGCCCCTCATATGCACGACCTTGTCTCAAACGCCCAGAGCGCCTTCATCCAAAAGAGAAGCATCCACGACAACTTCATGTATGTCAGAAACTTGGCGAGAAAATTGCAGCGAAAAGACAGACCGGCCCTTCTATTCAAGCTTGATATCAAGAAGGCGTTTGACTCTGTGCGCTGGGACTTTCTCATGGATCTTCTCCAACATCTTCGCTTCCCGGTCAGATTCCGAGATTGGGTTGCGGCTTTGCTGTCCACTGCCACCTCGAGGGTTTTGATCAATGGGGTGTTGGGAGACCCACTGAAGCACGAATGTGGCCTTCGACAGGGCGACCCGCTGTCACCACTTCTTTTCGTCCTCGCCATTGATCCACTCCATCATCTCCTCAGCAAGGCCACTGCTCAAGGGCATCTCCATCCTCTATGTGGTACAACTCCAACCGTTAGAGCTTCGCTTTACGCCGACGATGCTGTCATCTTTGTCAAACCAATTAAGGAGGATGTACAATTCCTGGCCGCCACCCTGGCTTCATTTGGAGAAGTGACCGGTCTTGTCAACAACTGTGCCAAAAGTCTCGTTGCCCCTATTCGTTGTGATGGTATCGATCTGAACAATGTGCTTCATGCTTTTCCGGCGGTCCGTACATAATTTCCGATGCCTTATCTTGGCCTTCCTCTGTTTGTTAAGTGTCTCAAGAGAATTCATTTCCAGCATCTTGAAGATAAGATCGCGGGCAAGCTCCCACCATGGCAAGGAAGACATGTGGCTTCTACAGGTCGAACGGTTCTTGTCAAGGTTGTCCTAACGGCCATCGCAATATATCATCTCACTCCCCTTGACATCCTGGTGGAGGTCCTTCAGAAAATTGATAGCATCCGCCGTGCATATCTTTGGGCGGGCACGAACAAGGTTTCTGGAGGGAAATGCAAGGTAAACTGGGACCTCGTTTGCAAACCAAAGAACAAGGGCGGCTTGGGGGTGCTCAATTTGAACAAATTTGCTAAGTCCCTGAGACTTCGATGGTTATGGTTTGAGTGGAAAGATAAGAGAAAGCCATGGATTTTCATGGAAGTGTCGCGCACGGAAGACGATCGTCATTTCTTTGCGGTAGACACTATGGTCACAGTGGGAAATGGAAGGACAACGAGATTATATAATTCATCTTGGCTACGAGGATTGCGCCCTCGTGACATCGCTCCCGGTCTCTACGATCTCTCTCTCTCGCAAGAAAAACTCCTCAGTTCAACAAGCTATGAACAACAACCAGTGGATTGCGAATATTGATAGCTCAAATGTCCTCTTCCTTGAACTCATCCAACAGTTTGCTAACCTTTGGGACAAACTAGCAATGGTGGCCCTTGATGACTGTCACACCCTATGTTTTGCCTCATGACTAAGTTATCATGACTCAAAAATCAGGGCCAATTAAAACTTTTGTGTGCTTGTGATGCTTTACTTGATTGTTGATTGTCTGATTGCTTGCTTGTGCTCTATATTCATAAGACTTCCTCCTACCCTCAAGAACTCTTTTTCTTGATCCAAACTATTGTCCAATGATCATACCATGTGTATAGGACCTAAAACTATTTTTATCAAATATTATTTTGGCCAAAAGGGATTTATTGAAATTAGGTTTTCAAAAACCCCTGAGTTGAGAATTTAACTACAAGTCCTTAAATTGGGTGGATTTCTTTGCCCCAAAGGATTTATTTGGAACGTACTATATATATATAACTCCCCAAAACCACAAAATATTGATTTTAAAGATTATTCCTATTTTATTTAAAGGCTTTTTCTTAAGGCCAGAAATGGTCTTTTATAGGGAAAAATTATTTTTATGCTTTCAAAATATTTGAGAAAATTTAGGGAAACTCAGTGGACATATATTGTCCATATATAAGAGTTTCAACATATGGTCTTGTTCAACATAATGGGCAAAACACTTCAAAACCCTTTCTGCTTAAATTAAGCATTTGGAATATTTCTATAATAAGTATTCTCAAATAAATCCAGGAAAATTCCATCAAGTCACACATACTATATGTGATGATCTTGCAAAGTTTCATAGCAATCCCAATTGTTTTGGTTCATCAAAATATCCCAAAATCCTCTCTGTCCAGAATCAAATTTGAACAACTTTACATGGTAAAGTTTCTCCTATTAGTCTCAAACTTGGTGGACATGTTCTAATTCTCTAATAATGCATCCACACCAAGTGGTGCATCAAGGAGAGCTAATCCACTTGTCCAAATCCCCCCAAACCCACTTCTGTTGATTTCAAGAATTGGAAATTTTTGCATTGTCAAGTTTCCCCATTTGGTCCCAAACTTTTTGGGTATGCTCTAATACCCAAATAATGCTACCACACCAAGTGGTGCATCAAGGAAAATGGATTTTCATAGCTAGATCTAAGCAAATCCATTTCTGCCCATTTCTAGGGTTTATAAAGTTTGCATTAGCAACTTCCTTCATATGATCTCAAACTTGGTGATCAACCCTATTTTTAACCACCACTTGATCCTGTTAAACCTCATGGCAATTGGAGTGTTTTTTCTTGACCAAAACAGCATCAAACACCTTCTGGTGATTTGGTAAAAACATGTTTTGAACCCCTTTCACTACTTCCCTTCACCCCAACTTTTTACCACAGCTTACTAGTGTTGCCTTGCACCTCCAGTAAGATTCCTCAGCCATGGCTCAATAATGGAGAAGGGTAAAACCCCCATTTACCCCTCTGGACAGCAGTATTCCTCCCCTCTCTCCACTTTCCCTCTCACCTAAGGCACCCCCAGAGCATCCTATTGTTGGAAATATGCCCTAGAGGCAATAATAAAGTGATTATTATTATTATATTTCGTTGTTCATGATAGTCGTTTATTATCCATGCTATAATTGTATTGATTGGAAACACAAATACATGTGTGGATACATAGACAACACAGTGTCCCTAGTATGCCTCTAGTAGACTAGGTCGTTGATCAAAGATGGTCAAGGTTCCCTAGCCATAGACATGAGATGTCATTTGATAACGGGATCACATCATTAGGAGAATGATGTGATGGACAAGACCCAAGCTATGAACGTAGCATATGATCGTGTCAGTTTATTGCTATAGTTTTCTGCATGTCAAGTATTTGTTCCTATGACCATGAGATCATGCAACTCACTGACACCGGAGGAATACCTTGTGTGTATCAAATGTCGCAACGTAACTGGGTGACTATAAAGATGCTCTACAGGTATCTCCGAGGGAGTCTGTTGAGTTGGCATGGATCGAAACTGGGATTTGTTACTCCGTGTGACGGAGAGGTATCTCAGGGCCCACTCGGTAATACAACATCACAATAAGCCTTGCAAGCAAAGTGACTAAAGAGTTAGCCACGGGATCTTCTATTATGGAACGAGTAAAGAGACTTGCCAGTAACGAGATTGAACTAGGTATAGAGATACCGACGATCGAATCTCGGGCAAGTAATATACCGAAGAACAAGGGAACAACATAAGGGATTAACTGAATCCTTGACATAGAGGTTCAACCGATAAAGACCTTCGTAGAATATGTAGGAACCAATACGGGCATCCAGGTCCCGCTATTGGTTATTGACCATAGAGGTGTCTCGGTCATGTCTACATAGTTCTCGAACCCGCAGGGTCTGCACACTTAACGTTCGGTGATGTTTCGGTAGTATTGAGTTATGTATGGTGATGACCGAAGGTTGTTCGGAGTCCCGGATGAGATCCCGGACGTCACGAGGACCTCCGGAATGGTCCAGAGGTAAAGATTGATATATAGGAAAGTGGTGTTTGAACTCCGGAAAAGTTTCGGGCATTTCCGATAGTGTATAGGGAGTGACGAATGGGTTCCGGGGGTCCACCAAGTGGGGCCTGATACGTCTTCAACGTATCTATAATTTATGAAGTATTCATGCCATGTTTACAATAATTTTATATGATTTTGGTATGATTTGATTAGAACTAACCCGGACTGACGCTGTTTTCAACAGAGCTACCGTGGTGTTGTTTTTGTGCAGAAATAAAAGTTCTCGGAATGGGCTGAAAATTTACGGAGAATATTTTTGGAAAATATAAAAAATACTGGAGTAAAAAGATACCGGAGAGGAGTCCCGAGGAGGCCACAAGCCTAGGGGCGCCCCCCCTAGGGCGCGCCCCCTGGCTTGTGGGTCCCTCGAGCACTCCCCTGACGTGATTCCAACGCCAAGTACTCCTATAAATCGAGAAACCTTCAGAAAGAAACCTAGATTGGGAGTTCCGCCGCTAGAAGCCTCTGTAGCCACGAAAAACCAATCGGGAGCCCGTTCCGGCACCCTGCCGGAGTGGGAAACCATCACCGGAGGCCATCTTCATCATCCTGGCGGTCTCCATGACGAGGAGGGAGTAGTTCACCCTCGGGGCTGAGGATGTGTACCAATAGCTATGTGTTTGATCTCTCTCTCTCGTGTTCTTGAGATGGCACGATCTTGATGTACCGCGAGCTTTATTGATATAGATGAATCATATGGAGTTTTCCCCTCTCTATCTTCTTGTGATGAATTGAGTTTTCCCTTTGAAGTTTTCTTATCGGATTGAGTCTTTAAAGGATTTGAGAACACTTGATGTATGTCTTGCGATGGGATATCCGTGGTGACAATGGGATGTTCTATTGATCCACTTGATGTATGTTTTGGTGATCAACTTGCGGGTTCCGTGACCTTGGGAATCTATGCATAGGGGTTGGCACACGTTTTCGTCTTGACTCTCCGGTAGAAACTTTGGGGCACTCTTTGAAGTTCGTTGTGTTGGATTGAACATGATGAATCTGAAATTGTGTGATGCATATCGTATAATCAAGCCCATGGGTACTTTTGGTGACATTGGAGTATCTAGGTGACATTAGGGTTTTGGTTGATGTGTATCTTAAGGTGTTATTTTAGTACGAACTCTAGGGCTGTTCGTGACACTTATAGGGATAGCTCATAAGATTCATCGGAAAAGGTAACTTTGAGGTGGTTTCGTACCCTACAATAATTTCTTCGTTTGTTCTCCGCTATTTGTGACTTTGGAGTGAACTCATTGTCGCACGTGAGGGATTTATATATGATTCAACTATGTTAGTATTGTTGAGAGAACTTGCACTAGTGAAAGTATGAACCCTAGGCCTTGTTTCTAAGCATTGCAATACCGTTTGTGCTCACTTTTATCATTAGTTACCTTGCTGTTTTTATATTTTCAGATTACAAAAATCTATATCTCCCATCCATATTACACTTGTATCACCATCTCTTCGCCGAACTAGTGCACCTATACAATTTGCCATTGTATTGGGTGTGTTGGGGACACAAGAGATTTCTTGTATTTGATTGCAGGGTTGTTTGAGAGAGACCATCTTCATCCTACACCTCCCACGGATTGATAAACATTAGGTCATCCACTTGAGGGAAATTTGCTACTGTCCTACAAAACTCTGCGCTTGGAGGCCCAACACGAGTCTACAAGAAGAAGGTTGCGTAGTAGACATCAAGCTCTTTTCTGGCGCTGTTGCCGGGGAGGCTAGGTAAGCGGCACTCACATCCCGTCAACGAAGCTCTTTTCTGGTGCCGTTGCCGGGGAGGTGAGTGCTTGAAGTTATATCTTTAGATCTTGCAATTAAATCTTTTAGTTTCTTGTTTTTCACTAGTTTGGTTTTATAAAAGAAAATTACAAAAAAAAAATGGAGTTTAGGTTGCATCAATTGGTTCATCTTTATAATGTCTTTCGTGAAAATGATGGTTTGGAAAATTGTGCTCAATTGGTAGAGGAAGAATTTATGAAAATACTTAATGAGAATTCCTTGAATGATGAGCATGATTGCAATATTTCTAGTATGAATTCTCTGAATATCGATGATGTTAATGATATGCAAAGCCACAAGCTTGGGGATGCTATGTTTGATGAATATGATATTTTTAGTCCCCCAAGTTTTGATGAGCAAAACTATTATGATGATGGCATGCCTCCTATCTATGATGATTATTGTGATGACACGTATGCTATAAAGAGTGATAGTAACCATGAAACTTGTCATCATGATTTTAATATTCAAAGTGGTTATGTCAATCAAGTATCACATGATAGTTATTTTGTTGAGTTTGCTCCCTCTATTATCAATGAGAGGAAAATTGCTTATGTGGAGAGTGGCAAAATTTCTATGCTTGTAGATCATGAAAAGAATGCTTTATGTGCTGGTTATATTGTGAAATTCCTTCATGATGCTACTGAAAATTATTATGAGAGATGATCTTATGCTTCTACATATTGCAATAATATCAAGTTTCCTCTCTATGTGTTGAAAGTTTTGAAGTCATGCTTGTTTTGCCTTCCTATGCTAGTTGATTCTTGCTCCCATAAATTGTTTGTTCACAAAATCCCTATGCATAGGAAGTGGGTTAGGCTTCAATGTGCTAGTCATATGCTTCATGATGCTCTCTTTGTGTTTCAATTCTTATCCTTTTTGTGAGCATCATTGAAATCATCATGCCTAGCTAAAAAGGCATTAAAGAAAAGCGCTTGTTGGGAGACAACCCAATGTTTATACCTACTGTTTTTGTGTGTCCACATGATTAAGCTACTGTATAATCATGTTTTATAGCTTTTGTTTCAATAAAGTGCCAAGTAAAGCCTTTGGGATAGTGCGGATGATAGTTGAATTGATGCTGAACCAAAACAGAAACTTTTGACTCCAGTACAGGAATTTTCATATTTTACTGGAGCATGATAATGATCTGAAATTTTTACTCAGTATTTATATACAAAGTCTTCAGGTTTTCCTAATTGTTCAGAATTTTTAGAGACAGGGAAGTATGGTCACACTACAGATCTTCACAAACTGTTCTGTTTTTGACAGATTCTGTTTTGCATGCATAGTTTGCTTGTTTTAGTGTTTCCATAGCTTATATTTAGTGGTATAAATTATGGGAATAATATAATACAGTAGGTATCATGTGGAAACAATTATGAATCTTGTCTTGACAGTACCTAAGTGAATGATCTTTGTTAATTATACTAACCCATCTCACGAAGTTCCGTTAAGTTTTGTGTGATTGAAGTTTTCAAGTTTTGGGTGAGACACCGATATGAGGAAGAATAAGGAGTGACAATAACCTAAGCTTGGGGATGCCCAAGGCACCCCCAAGGTAATATCCAAGGAAGACTCAAGCGCCTAAGCTGGGGGATGCCCCGAAAGGCATCCCCTCTTTCGTCTTCAACATTATCGGTATATCTTACTTGGAGCTATATTTTTATTCGTCACATAATATGAGTTTTGCTTCGAGCGTCATTTTATTTTCTTGTTCTCTGTTAGGTGTCATTTATAATCTTGTTTTTCAATAAAAAGTTCCAAGAATTGCCTTTAGGATGCTTGCATTGCATGTTTGATGTGTGCTGTGTAAAAACAAAAACTTTTGCTGTAGCGTTTGAATTTTCATATTTTACTGGAACGTGGAAAGTTTCTGAATTTTTTACAAAGTGTTGTCATATAAATTATTTAGCATGTCCTAAATTTTCATAAATTTCTACAGACTGTTCTGTTTGGACAGATTGCTGTCATAGTTTTGTTATCTACTTATCCTATAGTTTCCATAGCCTATATTGGTAGATATAAATTGTGGAAATGATAGTATACAGTACCTAATGTTTGAAAATTATTGTGCAACATGTCTTGGCAGTACATGAAGTGTTGATTTATTCTTATGTGTACTAACCTATCTCACGAGTTCTTTTCGAGTTTTGTGTGGCTGAAGTTTTTGAGAATAGGTGAAACCATGATATGAGAGGATTGAACAAGATACAAAAGCTCAAGCTTGGGGATGCCCAAGGCACCCCAAGTAAATGTTTCAAGAAGTCTCAAGCATATAAGCTTGGGGATGCTACGCATCCCACCTCTCTTCATCAACAATTATCGGTTAGCCTATGTTGAGCCTAAATTCTTATTCGTTCACATGATGCGTGCTATTCTTGGAGTGCTATTTTTCTTTTGTTTGCTGTTTGAATAAAATACTCAGATCTGAAAATATTTATTGAGAGAGAGAGAGAGAGTCCTCACATAGCTACTTAATTGTTTGACTACTCATTGATCTTCACTTATATCTTTTGAGAGTAGCTTGTCATTTCCTCTCATGCTTCACTTATACCTTTTTGAGGGATGAAATCTTTATGCTCATGTGCTTCATTTAAATTTGTTGAGCTTGTCGAAAAAGCAATAGCAATATATGAAACTAGTCCCAAAGTGATAGATATCCAAGGAGGATATAATAAAAACTTTCATGAAGATCATGGGACAAATTAAACTTGATTCTTTGTAATAGTTTTGAAACATGATGATAGTAATATGTGAGCCATGTTAGTGAGTAATTATGCTTTAGTAGGAATATTGGTGTTAAGGTTTGTGATTCCCTATGCAAGTACGAAAGTCAATAGTTATGCGATGAAGTTACATCCTACTTGTGGTGCATTATTCGGTGTTAGTTATGTTCAATGCTCACTTATGTGAATTTTTGTTTCTTGGTTTGGTTGCTTCCCAATCTATTTGCTAGCCTCCATTTGTACTAAGTAGAAATACTACTTGTGCATCCAAAATCCTTAAACCAAGTTTTGCCTTATGACTCCACCATACCTACCTATATGCGGTATTTCCATGCCGTTCCAAGCAAATTTGTATGTGCCATCTCTAAATTTTCAAAATAAATTTTCTCTTTTGTGTGCCCGTACCGCTCATGAAACGGTGGGGAGTATCCAATAGTTTTCCATGCTAGGTGTGTTATTCTCACGATATGTGTTGATCCACTATCATTCACGAGAAAGTGGCTGGTATTCGGGATGCCCAGTTCCATGCTCAAAAATCAAAACAAAATATAATGAAACAAAACTCCCCCAGGATTATTGTTTGTATGGACGGTACCCGTGGATTCGGCTCGCCGTGGAGTGTGATTGATTGGTGGAGGGGGAGTAAAAACTTTACCATTCTGTTTGGGAACCGCCTATAATGTATCTAGCATGGAAAGTATTGTGAGCTACTTTGTCGTTTTCGTTGACAGGAAAAGCATGCCACTCAAAATATTTTTCTCTCTCAATTTAAAAGCTCGAGCTCTGGCACCTCTACAAATCCCTACTTCCCTCTGCGAAGGGCCTATCTATTTACTTTATGCAATTTTTATTTTTTCTTTGAGTCTCCATCTTCTCTTATAAGCACCAACTAGGGGGCACTATGATCGTACTTGAGCATTGGGCATAGCTAATATTTGAGTGTGTTTCATGAATGGATCAATGATTGAGCATGATGGGCTAGGGATAACTTTCTTTAGTGTTGATATTTTGAAAGACATGGTTGCTTGTTGACATGCTTGAGTATTGAAGTCATTATGTTAAAACTAGACTATTGCTTTGAATCATTTACAAGTCCAAATGTCCATGCTATACAAAGACGAAAAGAATATGATGAACATGTTAGGTAGCATTCACACTTCATAAATTATTTCTTTTATCATTTACCTACTCGAGGATGAGCAGGAATTAAGCTTGGGGATGCTGATACGTCTCCAACGTATCTATAATTTATGAAGTATTCATGCCATGTTTACAATAATTTTATATGATTTTGGTATGATTTGTTTAGAACTAACCCGAACTGACGTTGTTTTCAGCAGAGCTACCGTGGTGTTGTTTTTGTGCAGAAATAAAAGTTCTCGGAATGGGCTGAAAATTTACGGAGAATATTTTTGGAAAATGTAAAAAATACTGGAGTAAAAAGATACCGGAGAGGAGTCCCGAGGAGGCCACAAGCCTAGGGGGTGCCCCCCCTAGGGCGCGCCCCCCTGGCTTGTGGGTCCCTCGAGCACTCCCCTGACGTGATTCCAACGCCAAGTACTCCTATAAATCGAGAAACCTCCAGAAAGAAACCTAGATCGGGAGTTCCGCCGCCAGAAGCCTCTGTAGCCACGGAAAACCAATCGGGAACCCGTTCCGGCACCCTGCCGAAGGGGGAAACCATCATCGGAGGCCATCTTCATCATCCCGGCGGTCTCCATGACGAGGAGGGAGTAGTTCACCCTCGGGGCTGAGGGTATGTACCAGTAGCTATGTGTTTGATCTCTCTCTCTCTCGTGTTCTTGAGATGGCACGATCTTGATGTACCACGAGCTTTATTAATATAGATGAATCATATGGAGTTTTCCCCTCTCTATCTTCTTGTGATGAATTGAGTTTTCCCTTTGAAGTTTTCTTATCGGATTGAGTCTTTAAAGGATTTGAGAACACTTGATGTATGTCTTGCGATGGGATATCCGTGGTGACAATGGGATGTTCTATTGATCCACTTGATGTATGTTTTGGTGATCAACTTGCGGGTTCCGTGACCTTGGGAATCTATGCATAGGGGTTGGCACACGTTTTCGTCTTGACTCTCCGGTAGAAACTTTGGGGCACTCTTTGAAGTTCGTTGTGTTGGATTGAACATGATGAATCTTAAATTGTGTGATGCATATCGTATAATCAAGCCCATGGGTACTTGTGGTGACATTGGAGTATCTAGGTGACATTAGGGTTTTGGTTGATGTGTATCTTAAGGTGTTATTTTAGTACGAACTCTAGGGCTGTTCGTGACACTTATAGGGATAGCTCATAAGATTGATCGGAAAAGGTAACTTTGAGGTGGTTTCGTACCCTACAATAATTTCTTCGTTTGTTCTCCGCTATTTGTGACTTTGGAGTGAACTCATTGTCGCACGTGAGGGATTTATATATGATTCAACTATGTTAGTATTGTTGAGAGAAATTTCACTAGTGAAAGTATGAACCCTAGGCCTTGTTTCTAAGCATTGCAATACCGTTTGTGCTCACTTTAATCATTAGTTACCTTGCTGTTTTTATATTTTCAGATTACAAAAATCTATATCTCCCATCCATATTACACTTGTATCACCATCTCTTCGCCGAACTAGTGCACCTATACAATTTGCCATTGTATTGGGTGTGTTGGGGACACAAGAGATTTCTTGTATTTGATTGCAGGGTTGTTTGAGAGAGACCATCTTCATCCTACACCTCCCACGGATTGATAAACCTTAGGTCATCCACTTGAGGGAAATTTGCTACTGTCCTACAAAACTCTGCGCTTGGAGGCCTAACACGAGTCTACAAGAAGAAGGTTGCGTAGTAGACATCAGGGCCCATACACCCCAAGGGGCCACATGGGCCTTAGTGGTGGCGCACCAGCCCCTGGTGGGCTGGTGCGGCCAGCCCTATGGGCCTATGCGCAGGAAAAAGAGGAGAGGGGAGGAGTCCTAATCAGAGGAGGACTCCTCCCACGCCCACCTCCTAGTTGGAGGTGGACTTCTCCACCTCCTGGTTCGGCCGACCCTAGGGGGGAAACCCTAGGGCGCCAGCCCCCTCCCCTCCCTCCTATATATATTGGAGGGGAGAGAGGGCAGCCGCACCCCAAGCCACGGTGCAGCCCTCTCCCCCACCCCCACTAGCTCGTCTCCTCCTCTAGATAGATTCAACGGTGCTTGGCGAAGCCCTACCGGATCAGCTCCACCACCGCCGTCACCACGCTGTTGTGCTGCCGGAGTACTCATCTACCTCTCCGCTCCCTCTTGATGGATCAAGAAGGCGGAGATCATCATCGAGCTGTACGTGTGCTGAACGCGGAGGTGCCGTCCGTTCGGCGCTAGATCAGGACGGATCGTGATTGGATCGCGGGACAGCTTGCGATTTGGATCGCGAAGACGTTCGACTACATCAACCGCGTTTCTTAACGCTTCCCGCTTAGCGATCTACATGGGTACGTAGATCCACTGCCCCTCTCGTAGATGCTCATCACCATGGATAGATCTTGCATGTGCGTAGGAAAATTTTTGTTTCCCATGCAACGTTCCCCAACAGTGGCATCATGAGCTAGGTCTATGCGTAGATGAGATCACGAGTAGAACACAAAGGAGTTTGTGGCGTTGATATTCAGATTGCTTCCCTCCTTAGTCTTTTCTTGATTCAGCGGTATTGTGGGATGAAGCGGCTCGGACCAACCTTACTCGTCCACGTACGAGAGACCGGTTCCATCGAGTGACATGTAACTTTGTTGCATAAGATGGCTGGCGGGTGTCTGTCTCTCCCACTTTAGTTGAATCGGATTTGACAGAGGTGGTCCTTGTAGAAGGTGAAATAGCAACTTATATATCACCGTTGTGGTTTTGCGTAGGTAAGAATCGTTCTTGCTAGATACCCATAGCAGCCACGTAAAACATGCAACAACAAATTAGAGGACGTCTAACTTGTTTTTGTAGGGTATGATGTGATACGATATGGCCAGAAACATGATGAGATATATGTGACGTATGAGATCATCATGTTTTGTATAGATTATCATGACTTGCATGTCGATGAGTACGGCAACCGGCAGGAGCCATAGGGTTGTCTTTAATTTATTTTTGCCTTTTACTTTACTTTATCGCTATGAGTTAGCAATAGTTGTAGAAGCAATGGTTGGCGCAACAACCTCATGGCGACACGTTGATGGAGATCAAGATGATGGAGATCATGGTGTTATGCCGGTGACGATGGAGATCATGCCGGTGCTTTGGAGATGGAGATCAAAAGCACAAGATCATGGCCATATCATGTCACTTATGATTTGCATGTGATGTTAATCCTTTTATGCACCTTGTTTTGCTTAGGACGACGGTAGCATTATAAGGTGATCCCTCACTAAAATTTCAAGGTCAAATTGTGTTCTCCCCGAGTGTGCAGCGTTGCGAAAGTTCATCGTTTCGAGACACCACGTGATGATCGGGTGTGATAGACTCTACGTTCGCATACAACGGGTGCAAGCCAGTGTTGCACGTGCGGAACACTCGGGTTAAACTTGACGAGCCTAGCATGTACAGACATGGCCTCGGAACACAAGAGACCGAAAGGTCGAACATGAGTCATATAGTAGATATGATCAACATGGAGATGTTCAACATTGAAACCACCTCATCTCACGTGATGATCGGACTTGGGTTGGTGAATTTGGATCATGTGACACTCGAATGACCTGAGGGGTGTCAATTTGAGTGGGATTTTTTAAGTAATATGATTAACTAAACTCTTTATCTTTAACAATAGTCTAAGTTGTCTTTGCAAAATTTATGTTGTAGATCAATGGCTCGCACAGTAGCACCCCTGAATTTCAATGCGTTCCTAGAGAAAGCTAAGTTGAAAGATGATGGAAGTAACTTTGTAGACTGGGCCCGTAATCTGAGGATTATCCTCACGGCTTCCCAAAAGGCTTATGTCCTTGATGCACCGCTCGGTGAACCACCCGCTCCAGTAGAGTCTGCAGACGTTGTGAACGCCTGGCAGGCACATTTTGATGACTACTCAATAGTTCAGTGTGTGATGTTGTATGGCTTAGAACCGGGACTTCAAAGACGTTTTGAACGTCATGGAGCATATGAGATGTTCTAGGAGTTGAAGTTTATCTTTGAGAAGAATGCCCGGATCGAGAGGTATGAGACCTTCGATAAGTTCTATGCTTGCAAGATGGAGGAGAACGGGTCTGTCGGTGAACATGTACTCAGAATGTCTGGGTATTCCAACCGTCTTGCGGAGTTGGGAATTGTTCTCCCGCCAGAGGCGATCACTGACAGAGTTCTTCCATCACTGCCACCTAGCTACAAAAGCTTCATGTTGAACTATAACATGCAAGGGATGAACAAGTCAGTCGCCGAGCTGTTTGCGATGTTGAAAGTCGCTGAGTCTGAGATTCAGAAGGAGCATCAAGTGTTGATGGTCAATAAAACCACTAGTTTCAAGAAGAATGGCAAGGGCAAGAAGGGTAACTCCAAGAAGAGTGGCAAAGCATTTGCCCCTCCCATGAAGAAACCCAAGGCTGGACCCAAGCCAGAAACTGAGTGCTTTCATTGCAAGGGAACTGGTCACTGGAAGCGGAACTGCCCCAAGTATCTGGCCGACAAGAAGGCGGCCAACACCAAACAAGGTATATATGATATACATGTTATTGATGTGTACCTTACCAACTCTCGTTGTAGTACCTGAGTATTTGATACCGGTTTGGTTGCTCACATTTGCAACTCAAAGCAGGAACTACGGAATAGACGGAGGCTGGCAAAGGACGAAGTGACGATGCGCGTGGGAAATGGTTCCAAGGTTGATGTGATCGCCGTCGGCACGCTCGCTCTTCGATTACCATCGGGATTAGTGATGAACCTGAATAATTGTTATTTAGTGTCTGCGTTAAGCATGAACATTATATCTAGATCTTGTTTATTGCGAGACGGTTACTCATTTAAATCAGAGAATAATGGTTGTTCTATTTATATGAGTAATATCTTTTATGGTCATGCACCCATTGTGAGGGGTTTATTCTTATTGAATCTCGATAGTGATGATACACATGTTCATAAAATTGATGCCAAAAGATGTAGAGTTGATAATGATAGCACCACTTTCTTATGGCACTGCCGCTTAGGTCATATTGGTGTAAAACGCATGAAGAAGCTCCATGCTGATGGACTTTTGGAGTCACTTGATTTTGAATCACTTGACACATGTGAACCATGCCTCTTGGGCAAGATGACTAAGACCCCGTTCTCTAGTACAATGGAACGGGAGGTGACTTGTTGGAAATCATACATACTGATGTGTGCCGTCCAATGAGCATTGAGGCGCACGGTGGATATCGTTATTTTCTCACCTTCACCGATGACTTAAGTAGATATGGGTATATTTACTTAATGAAACATAAGTCTGAAACGTTTGAAAAGTTCAAGCAATTTCAGAGTGAAGTTGAGAATCATCGTAACAAGAAGATTAAATTCCTACGATATGATCGAGGAGGAGAATATTTGAGTTATGAGTTTGGCAATCACTTAAGACAATGTGGAATTGTTTCACAATTGACACTGCCTGGAACACCACAGCGTAATGGTGTGTCCGAACGTCGTAATCGAACCTTATTGGATATGGTGCGGTCTATGATGTCTCTTGCCGATTTGCCACTATAGTTTTGGGGTTATGCGTTAGAGACAGTTGCATTCACTTTAAATAGGGCACCAACTAAATCCGTTGAGACGACGCCATATAAACTGTGGTTTGGCAAGAAACCAAAGGTGTCGTTTCTTAAAGTTTGAGGATGTGATGCTTATGTCAAAAAGCTTCAGCCTGAAAAGCTGGAACCCAAAGCGGAGAAATGCGTCTTCATAGGAGACCCAAAAGAGACGGTTGGGTATACGTTCTATCTCAGATCCGAAGGCAAAGTGTTTGTCGCAAAGAACGAGTCATTTCTCAAGAAAGAGTTTCTCTTGAAAGAATTGAGTGGGAGGAAAATAGAACTTGATGAGGTTGTTGAACCTTTACTTCAACCAGAGAGTAGCGCAGCGCAGAAAGATGTTCCTGTAGAGCCTACATCGGTTGAAGAGGAAGCTGATGATGGTGATCATGAGGCTTCGGATCAAGTTGCTATCGAACCTCGTAGGTCGACAAGGGCACGTACTGCTCCTGAGTGGTACGGTAACCCTGTCTTAGAGGTCAGTTGTTGGACAACAATGAACCTACGAGCTATGGAGAAGCGATGGTGGGCCCGGATTCCGAGAAATGATTAGAGGCCATGAAATCCGAGATGGGATCCACGTATGAAAACAAAGTATGGACTTTGGAAGTATTACCTGAAGGGCGAAAGGACATTCAGAATAAATGGATCCTTAAGAAGAAGACGGACGCGGACGGTAATGTCACTGTCTATAAAGCTCGACTTGTGGCAAAGGGTTTTTCACAAGTTCAAGGAGTTGACTACGATGAGACCTTCTCACCCGTAGTGATGCTTAAGTCCGTCAGAATCATGTTAGCAATAGCTGCATTTTTCGATTATGAAATTTGGCAGATGGATGTCAAAACAGCGTTCCTTAACGGTTTCCTTAAGGAAGAGTTGTATATGATGCAACCAGAAGGTTTTGTCGATCTAGAGAATGCTGACAAAGTTTGCAAACTCGAGCAATCCATTTATGGACTGGTGCAAGCATCTCGGAGTTGGAATCTTCGCTTTGATGAGGTGATCAAAGCGTTCGGGTTTATACAAGTTTACGGAGAAGCTTGTATTTAGAAGAAAGTGAGTGGGAGCTCTATAGCGTTTCTAATATTATATGTGGATGACATATTGCTGATTGGAAACAATATAGAAATGTTGGAAAGCGTGAAGGAATATTTGAACAAGAGTTTTTCAATGAAGGACCTAGGAGAAGCTACTTTCATATTAGGCATCAAGATCTATAGAGATAGATCGAGACGCTTAACAGGACTTTCACAGAGCACATACCTTGACAAAGTTTTGAAGAAGTTCAAAATGGATCAGTTCAAGAAGGGGTTCTTGCCTGTATTGCAAGGTGTGAAGTTGAGTAAGACTCAATGCCCAGTGACTACAGAAGATAAAGAAAAGATGAGTGTCATCCCCTATGCTTCAGCCATAGGCTCTATCATGTATGCAATGCTGTGCACAAGACCTGATGTCAGCCTTGCCATAAGTATGCCCGGAAGGTTTCAAAGTGATCCAGGAATGGAACACTGGACGGCGGTCAAGAATATCCTGAAGTACCTGAAAAGGACTAAGGACATGTTTCTCGTTTATGGAGGTGATCAAGAGCTCGTCGTAAAGGGTTACGTCGATGCAAGCT
Source organism: Elymus sibiricus (assembly GCA_039707655.1). Classification (NCBI taxonomy): domain Eukaryota; kingdom Viridiplantae; phylum Streptophyta; class Magnoliopsida; order Poales; family Poaceae; genus Elymus; species Elymus sibiricus. Next base: position 155,875,703 of record CM077669.1, read on the forward strand.
TTGACACTGATCTGGATGACTCTAAGTCTCAAACCGGATACGTATTTATTCTCAATGGGGGAGCGGTAAGCTGGTGCAGTTCCAAGCAGAGCGTGGTAGCTGATTCTACATGCGAAGCGGAGTACATCGCTGCCTCGGAGGCGGCGAAGGAAGGTGTCTGGATGAAGGAGTTCATGACAGATCTTGGAGTAGTGCCCAGTGCACTAAACCCAATGACTCTGTTCTGTGACAACACTGGTGCCATTGCTCTGGCCAGGGAACCAAGGTTTCACAAGAGGACCATACACATAAAGAGACGCTTCAATTCCATCCGCTATTACATCAAGGAGGAGGACATAAATATTTACAAAGTGCACACGGATCTGAATGTCGCAGACCCGTTGACTAAACCTCTTCCAAGGGCTAAACATGACCAACACCAGAACTGTATGGGTGTTAGATTCATTACAATGTAAATCACATAGTGATGTGAGCTAGATTATTGACTCTAGTGCAAGTGGGGCACTATTGGAAATATGCCCTAGAGCCAATAATAAAGTGATTATTATTATATTTCTTTGTTCATGATAATCGTTTATTATCCATGCTATAATTGTATTGATTGGAAACAAAAATACATGTGTAGACAACACCGTGTCCCTAGTATGCCTCTAGTAGACTAGCTCGTTGATCAAAGATGGTCAAGGTTCCCTAGCCATAGACATGAGATGTCATTTGATAACAGGATCACATCATTAGGAGAATGATGTGATGGACAAGACCCAAACTATGAACGTAGCATATGATCGTGTCAGTTTATTGCTATAGTTTTCTGCATGTCAAGTATCTGTTCCTATGACCATGAGATCATGCAACTCACTGACACCGGAGGAATACCTTGTGTGTATCAAACGTCGCAACGTAACTGGGTGACTATAAAGATGCTCTACAGGTATCTCCGAGGGTGTTTGTTGAGTTGGCATGGATCGAAACTGGGATTTGTTACTCCGTGTGATAGAGAGGTATCTTAGGGCCCACTCGGTAATACAACATCACAATAAGCCTTGCAAGCAAAGTGACAAAAGAGTTAGCCACGGGATCTTCTATTACGGAACGAGTAAAGAGACTTGCCGGTAAAGAGATTGAACTAGGTATAGAGATACCGACGATCGAATCTCGGGCAAGTAACATACCGAAGAACAAAGGGAACAGCATACGGGATTAACTGAATCCTTGACATAGAGGTTCAACCGATAAAGATCTTCGTAGAATATGTAGGAACCAATATGGGCATCCAGGTCCCGCTATTGGTTATTGACCATAGAGGTGTCTCGGTCATGTCTACATAGTTCTCGAACCCGCAGGGTCTGCACACTTAACGTTCGGTGACGTTTCGGTAGTATTGAGTTATGTATGGTGGTGACCGAAGGTTGTTCGGAGTCCCGGATGAGATCCCGGACGTCACGAGGAGCTCCGGAATGGTTCGGAGGTAAAGATTGATATATAGGAAATTGGTGTTTGAACTCCGGAAAAGTTTCGGGCATTTCCGGTAGTGTACCGGGAGTGACGAATGGGTTCCGAGGGTCCACCAAGTGGGGCCCACACACCCCAAGGGGCCACATGGGCCTTAGTGGTGGCGCACCAGCCCCTGGTGGGCTGGTGCGGCCAGCCCTATGGGCCTATGCGCAAGAAAAAGAGGAGAGGGGGAGGAGTCCTAATCGGAGGAGGACTCCTCCCACACCCACCTCCTAGTTGGATGTGGACTCCTCCACCTCCTGGTTTGGCCGACCCTAGGGGGGAAACCCTAGGGCGCCAGCCCCCTCCCCTCCCTCCTATATATATTGGAGGGGAGAGAGGGCAGCCGCACCCCAAGCCATGGTGCAGCCCTCCCCCCCCCCCCACTAGATCGTCTCCTCCTCTAGATAGATTTGACGGTGCTTGGCGAAGCCTTGCCGGATCAGCTCCGCCACCGCCGTCACCACGCCGTCCTGCTGCCGGAGTACTCATCTACCTCTCCGCTCCCTCTTGCTGGATCAAGAAGGGGGAGATCGTCATCGAGTTGTACGTGTGCTGAACGCAGAGGTGCCGTCCGTTCGGCGCTAGATCGGGACGGATCGTGATTGGATCGCGGGACGGCTTGCGATTTGGATCGCGAGGACGTTCGACTACATCAACCGCGTTTCTTAACGCTTCCCGCTTAGCGATCTACAAGGGTACATAGATCCACTCTCCCTCTCGTAGATGCTCATCACCATGGATAGATCTTGCGTAGGAAATTTTTTGTTTCCCATGCAACGTTCCCCAACACCTATACTCTCTCTCTCTCCTTTTGATTAAGCCCCCTAGAGCTTCTAGACACTGGTGGTCGTGTCCAAGACACCAATGGCATGCCATGGCATGCCATTTGGCCGCTCTGGAGCGCGCTACAGTGCACCAGAGCACTGTAGCGGCGCCCATCCCCACCTCCCGACCACCTCGAGCGGAGCAAACGCGCCAGCTGGTCCCCCTCGACGTCCTCAACACGCTACGGGGTCATGCCCATCCTCCCTTGTCCTCCTCCTTTCCCGGCAGAGCACGCCGAGCGACGCCCATGGACTCAGTCCATGGCGCGCCCCGGACCGGCTATAAGAGGCCCCTGGAGCGCCCCTCTCAGCCCCCTTAGCCCCCTCTCTCTCCCATAGACCCCCTGGACATCGCCAGTCTTGCCCCCGAGTCCTCCTCATCCTCCTACGGCCGATGACCCCGCCTCGGCCGCCGCTCGAATTCGAGCTTCCCGATGACTCTTCCCTCCCCTAAGCTCCAGCAGGAAACCTACCGCATCACCACGAGGCTTCCCGCCGCTCCATTTCCTTGCTCCCATGCTCGTGGCGCCATGCCCTTCGTCGCTGGCGGCCACATCCGCGGCCACCCGAGCCCTCGTCGCTGCACTTCTCCCCTGTGGGCGTGCTGCAGCCAGGCGGATGCGGCTCGCCGCCACGAGCGCGCAGGTAGCCGGCCCACCCGAAATGGTGGCCTGTAGCGCCGGCGAGCACCGTCGGCATCGCTCCTGTCCACGCCCGAAGGCGCCCACGGAGGAAGGAGACGAACCCGCCACGCGAGCCCCGTGTGTCGGCCGGCCAGCGGGACCAAGCCGTCGACAAGTGGGCACAGCCTGTTAAGTGGAGGCGGGAATGCAGGGCGGCTGTCTCCGCTTAAGAGAAGCGTATTCGCTGGAATGCGCTTTCGGTGTCACCACCTCCAGCTCGGCCAAGCCATTGGGCCGGCCCAGTTGATTATCCAGCGCCCTGAGCACCGAATAGCTGTTTAGGTATAGATTTTGTTTTTTCCTTTTTTCTTATTCTGACAGATTCAAAAATTCATAGTAAATTCATATCAACTCCATTTTTGATGATTCAAATTTCTACATTCTCCTAAAAATGCCACCTATCCAATGATGAAACTCTCATATTTTTTCACCACAAGTTTCTGCACTGTTCCCGTATTAATTCTAATTTGAATTATTCAAAACCCAATTTTTTAAAACCCCTAGGGCATTCATTCTAACTCCAAATTGAGTGATTCAAATTTCTAGATGACCATAACAACATGCCCTATCTATCTAGCCATGTGTAACATTTTTCCTTACACTTATTCTGCTATGTCAATTATTGGACCATTTCTTCATATATGACCCACTTTGCAAATCCCTAGAATATTCATACCAACTCCAAATACAGTGAAACCACTTCCTAGAACCTTCTAAAATCATGCCCTGCTTGATGAGTGCCTCCACTCATTTTTATAAAAATATTTTCTGTGAACTTCTTATAGGATCACCATTTCCTTTATTCCCATCCTATCGGCCTTTCCAAAAATCCTTATTGATGCAACTCAAGTGCATCCTCTTTAGGTATTTTTCTTATGACCAAGGACATCTAAGAAAAATAAAAATCCTATTTATAGAGCACTTTTATTTTCTGCTTGTTGTGTTGCTTATTGTGGTTGTTTACCGACGGTAGTTGACGAGATAAACGAAGTGCTCGGAGTTGGACGAGAAGCGTGTGAAGACCTCGAAGACTTTGCTGAGCCAGGTAAGCAGCCCTTTGACCATATTAAGAAACCAATTTATTGCATGGCATATATCACTTTATGTTATGATATATTGATCATGATGACGTGGTGACCACTTCGGTGGGATGCCTCCGATACTTTTACCATTGATACTTGCATTGTGCATGAGCCTACCTCCTTATGAGGGTTATGCAGGTGGGAGTAGTTAGGTTGCTAAGTAGTTGCTACACAAGTGGGATGGGGATATGCATGGTGATGGAAACAAAAGTGTTTTCAAAGACTTTTCGAAAACCCCATCGGGTGCCACTAATGCCCGAGGGAGATGTTGTTGAGCTAGGTAACCACTTGATAAAGAAGTGGTGTACCGGAGCAAGTGAGTGTGTGTGGTTTTCAAAAACGGATTGGTGTAAGTTGCGACCGTTATTCCAACCTTACATGTACAACCACGATACCCCTTATGGGACGGGGCTTTGTTGATTACTTTGGTTGGTGCTAGCAGAGAGCCCGCATTACTAGTGGCGGGAGTGACGTGGTCACTCTCGATACGGGGTCGTGCCAGAAAGGACGATCATGGGATGTTTTCACAGACACCGGGCACACCGTTGGTCCCTGCATGGATGTTACTTGTGATGTACATCATGCGGGCTGGGTACCAATCGAGTGGACTTTGTTTAGTATCGTCAGGGGAAAGGCAATGTTCGGGTACTTACCTCGGGTATGAATAATACCGCGAGTCGTGGCTTGACACGGAAGTTTTCCGAGTCTCGTGGGTAAAGTGTGCAACCTCTGCAGAGTGTAAAACTATTCGAATAGCCGTGTCCACGGTCAAGGACAGTTGGATGACCGCTCTTGGGCTACGTCCATTGTTTACAAACTTGGTGTGTGTGGGGGGTGTGACAAGGATGATGGTTAAGCTAAGTCCGATGAATTGGCATGATGATTGAACATGAGATGTTCAACCCCTGTTCATATTTATATCGGTAACTTGTTCACATGGATACTTGCTACTTCATGATGCATGCTTCTACAAGTTAATTGATCATGTCAATGCACTCAAAATTAGCTTTCCGCAAACTTACCTACTTAGTGCTATATCATGCATTGTTATACCTTGTTCCAAAACATGGATTGGTTGCGAGTACATTCAAAGTACTCATTGGCTTGCCACTGGTTATTTTATTGGCCAGGCATGAAAGGACAGAATATGATGAAGAGTACCTTGGTGAAGAACATGCGAGCTAGGACGCTACCCAGTCAGAATGCCTGTAGGGTTAAGGCAGATGGCATGGGTTCACGCTATCGTTGAAGATTTCCGCTGCAAGTTTATGAAGACTAGGCCTTAAGGGCCATATTCAAGTAAAACGGTATGTAATGGATGTAAGACTCTTGTTATTCAATTTATGTGTGTTCAGTGAGCATTGATCTCTGGGATCACTGTGCACGTACATTCGGTGATCACGACTTATGAGTCGGGGTCCCCACAATGACGATGTTGAAGACTCGATTATATGGAAGTTCACCAAAGATGGGGTATACTCTGCATCCTCGGCTTACAAGGCGCAATTTGAAGGCCTCGCCACCTCGGACCTTGTCCATTCAGTGTGGACAGTTTGGGCGCCCCCTCAGTGCAAGTTTTTTGCTTGGCTTGTTCTTCAAGATAGGATTTGGACTTCGGACCGCTTGAGCCATCGTGGTTGGCCTAATTGCGGTCTATGCTCTCTTTGCAAGCAAACCCAAGAAACCACGGCTCATCTTCTCTTCCAGTGCCGCTATACCATGCGCATTTGGAATGACGTCCTCCCATGGCTCGGCATGCATCACATCACCACGTCTACTTGGGTGACAAGGGCTTCGGTAAGAGAATGGTCGAATAGTAACCTCCCGATCCGGCTCGGCTCGCCCAAGGCACTTGCCTCCCTCACAATGCTCATCTCTTGGGAGGTTTGGTCAGAACGCAACGCTAGAGTTTTCCGCAACCCGGCGGCTCCTTTCATGTCCATCATCAACAAAGTCAAACAGGAGTGTCACTTTGGGCTTTGGCCGGAGCGAAACATTTGGATGTTGTAATGCCTCGAGAGTAGTCCTTTTATTTGCCGCATTGCGGCTTATGCCTAAAACCTTCTCCCTTAATCAATGAAATGGCAAGTCTTTTGCCTTATTGCAAAAAAATTATTTTAAGTAATAAAGCGTCCAAATTTTTAAAATGAAAACTGCTACACAAAGGATGGGTTGTGCCCGATTTGTAGACGACAAAGATATAGCAGCCATCGATTACTTGGGTTCACGTGGGCTGCAGTCATCGATCGCATGGTCGTTTGAAATTCGTCCTCCAAATTATCGTGTGCACAGTAATTTCGTATATTTATTACTAGCTATGCATTAGGTTAGATCGGCCAACCCATTAACCCTCCCGTTGGAGTGGGCACATGTTCATAACTGCAAAATGGGATCATATATTTGTGTATTTTTGTTTGGTCAGCATTGTTGGCTTAGGATGTGTACATCTGTTCCGTCGGTCCACGAATAAGTGTATATATAGAAATTTTAGGATAAATTATAAAGTACGGTAAAAAATGCATCGAAAAGATGCAAGCCACCATCTATCATCTTTTTAATTATCCTAGTACCCGCAATGAGTTAAAGTGCATGTAGAAGATGAAGAGACCATGTGTTGAATTTGATTGGTCTTGATTATCGTGTAATGAGAGATGAGCATTTTTTGTATTTTAAAATGCATTGGTAAGATAGAAGTACACTAGTTTGTGGATAATTTTAAATGTCAAACGTACACTGATTCATGGACGGAGGGAGCATATATTACCGAAATTGAACAAGCACCAATGATACAGGTATGTTTCTCAATCATTTTTGTGTACTATAGCAACTCATGGCACCAAGTCATTGTGTTAAAAAGGGGGCAAATTGCACTGTAGAAAATGTGGAAACTTAATCGGCTACCCGATGTATTGTCGTGCCCCAGATTGACAAATTAACGATACATAGTGACTTTTCCAAATTACTTGGTCAAATCTACGGGGAAATACATCAAATTAGTTTCACTAGGTTAATCCTGAATATATTTGTGTATTATATATAATTAAACGCATTTTTAGTTCTAGATACATCCATTTCTATCCGTTTCCGTAACAAGTAATTCGAGATAGAGTGAGTATAAAGACATGCATGAATCCCATGAGCATTGGTCAGTCCTTTGATGCGGTGTCATGAGAGGTTGTGCATGGCATTGCGGCGTGAGCATGGTGGTAGTTGTGGTGTGCGCAACACCCTTTGCGAAATACAAATCCGTCCTTCTCTTCTATTTTTTTATAGTTTGGATTGCTTACCACATGTACATGTCACTCTCACGTGGTAACATTCACTTCTAAATTATATCAAACTTTAGTTTATTTGTCCTAATAAAAAATTGCATTCCTTTCTTTTGGCAGGGTCCGAACTGGCTTCCATATAATCTCAGAAAATCTCAGGGTTTTCTACCCTCTTTTAACCTAAAAGCATTCAAACAATTTTCAAATATTGATCAAGTATTGTTGAAATTTGAGCTAATTTTGTCAAAACCAAAAAATCGCACCGCACCCTACTCTCTTAGGAGGACTAGAGGAACCGGTGACCGGTTGGCCCGCCAGAAGTGAAAACCTTTATCACAAGTCAAACTTCTTTATGTTTTAGCAAGTCTATAAAAAACATGCTAATATCTACAATATCAGATACATCCATTTCTCCAAGGACTAATTCAGGACGGAGGAAGTACTTCTTTATGAAACGGGAGAGTACGTAGTAAGTAATTACAACCTTTCTATTACGTCTATCAGACCATGTGTGATGCATGTACAATTACTAGGTTGGAATTAAGATGTACTCCCTCTGTAAATTAATATAAGACATTTTGGATCACTGGTGATCTAAAAGTTATATTAGTTTATGGAGGGAGTAATCACTAAGTGTCAAAGGATTTTAAAAAAATGTATTCTCTCTGACTTTATTTACTTGGAATATTAGTTTTGTCCTAAGTCAAACATTATAAAGTTTGATCAGGTTTATAGAAATGAAATAAACATTTACAATAACAAGTATATATTCTTAAAAAAGTATATATGATATGACAATATATTCAATGATGAACATAATGCTATCGGTTTGGTATGTAAATGTCAATAAATTCCACTGTAAACTTATTCAGTGTTTACAAAAAATAAGCCGTCCACTGGCAAAATTGCTCAATGTTTTTCCCTCTTCTTCCCCCTCGTCTGGTATTAAATCCTTAAATAGCAAGTGGTAAAAGATCACAGATACAAAACAAGTGCACTTGATACAGGAGTAGCAGCCAACAGGTCAAGAAGACATTGGTAGTGGATCAGAGCAGTGGCTTGCAGTAGCAATTGTTAGCTAGAGGTTGGATCTCTGCACGCAAGAGGACACCACCCTACAAGCAAACGCAAGAGAAGAAGCTCACACGACCGAGGAGACACGGTGGGCTGAAGGCAATTTTCTGGTGCTTCTCCTGTTGCTAGTCGGTACTTCTACGACTGATACAGTGAAAGCGTGACGAATGGCTGTTTCAGGGTTCGTGATATTATATGCTGGGTGGGTTTGGTGGACGGTTTCAACGAGCATGGCACCAACGGATCCACACAGCACTCATCAAGGGCGTGTTTGGTTGCTTGTATAAGGCCCAACCAGGCCCGTTTGATGCAGCATCTTCTCGGACACGGCTTGTTTGATTATATGCATACACGGTTGGATCTGCATAGCACGGTTTTTAAAAGCATTTTTGGACCTAGCGAGCCAACCCGAGTGATGCTTTGAAGCGTGGCTCATTAGAAACGTGTTTACAGTTAATCACTGGATCACTTGTCCCCTTACTCCTTCTGTGTCAACCCAAAAAACCCGCACGCCGTCGAACTCGCCCTCGTGCGCGCCGGATCCGGCCACCGCGGCCGCAGCGATCGACGTCATGATGGACCATGTCATCCTTCCCTCCATGTCTGGGCGCGGTTCCTCGTCGCCGTGTTCGACGACCTTCTACTGTTGGGCGCGAGTGGCGGGATGTCGCGGTCCGCGTTGCTCCGCCTCCGCGAGTTGCTCCTCGTGCTGCAGCACTTCAAGGTCGTCGTGGTCGACTGCTCCGCGACGGGGAACCAGAGGTGGCAGGCATCGGAGATGGCGACCGGACTTGTCGGTCGTGTCCAGCGAGGCATCGACCCCCCGACCACTGGCGGGAGAAGGCCATTCGAGGTCGCCCTTTTCCTCCCCACCTGCGCCCTGGACTGTGCGGATCGGGGGGGGGGGGGGGGGGGGGGGGGGGTGCTCCGCCACGAGATGGGTGCACGCCAGTGCACAAGGCAGGAGGCTCGACGGCGGATCTAGACATGGGGAGGGCGGATTCGGCCGTCGCGGCGTTGCGGCGATGGTCACCTTCGGCTGGTCCGGCCCCGGCCTGAACGACCACGCCCAGTTGCCATGCCCTGGACGACGCCTTGCTTGGCCAGCTCAAGTGCGACTTCGGCGCAGGAGTCCAGGTGAGCTCCCGGGCTTCCGCGCACGATGGCCTGCTTGACTCGGCCTACGCCTTTGTCAGGGTGCTCCGTGCTCCTCTGTTCGTGCCCTGCCGCACAGCTGCGTCCGCCGGAAGCTGGGCTCGCGGCTTCTCGGAGCTGACGATCGACGAGGACTTGGTCGAAGACCTGCGAAGAAGCGCTCCTCTGTGGCCAGCCGTCGCGGCGCGGTAGTCAGCGGCCGGGGCCAGCCGTCGCGGCGTGGTAGTCAGCGGCTGCGGCGTCGCCGTAGAAGCTGCTACGACCCCGCCATGTTGTCCCTCCCCGGTAGCATCCCCTCCTGAGCCGTCGTCGGCAACGTCGGCATCCTCCTCCGCCACGCCCACGATGTAATATCTCTTGTTAACTACTAATCATCATACATGTATGCAACCAAACATCGGGTGTAAATTGCTTCACGATGACAAGACCCCTTAGACAACCAAACAATATGCAAACGTCGTTTTTTACCATGTATTTGCCCAACCGTCTCCACTCAGCCTGGCCGGTTTTCCTCCTCTCAGCCAGGCTCCGCTCATGCCAGCAACCAAACACATCCCAAATGGTGAATTGCCAAACAACACAAATAGTATCCACAGAGGTCGATCAGACAGATCGTGATGAATGGACACGATGTCCTCAATAATTTGTCGACTTAATTGGTTGTCTTCCATTTTCTTGACCACCCACCTAACGTAGCCATCCAAACTTAACTCGATACCCCCCTAAAAAAGAATTAACTCATACTCCTTTCATCCCATAGTATAGTCGACTTTGCTAAATAGCAGGTGCCTGCATTTTTTTCATGTCTCTGTCACTTTGTACTTTGCTAAATAGCATGTGCCTGAAATTTCTCCATGCCTCGGTCACTTTCTGCGTCGTTGGAGACTGAAGGCGAAGATGGCATGAGGAGCGTCATCGACAAGCGCCGGCCATGGCGAGGCCGGGCCATGGAGGGGCGGGAGTCGAGAATAGCGAGTCTAAAACTTGACGGGTGTGGGTCGCGGCCGGGGGAGGGGGGGGGGTGGTTGCGGGGGTCGCCGGAGTTGTTGCGGGTCGAGAGGGTACTCAGAGGGGTGGCCGGTTGGCGACAAGGATGGCAACTTTAGTTCTCAAGCACGGCAATTTTTTGTTTGGATGGCAAGTTTTAGTTTTTTTGGGCTTTTTTCGGATGACAACTTTAGTTGTAAGAACCGTCTAGGCGGGATTACTTCGTGCTACACGTGTGGTACTTGTCATTTCGGAATATCTTTTACTCTTGGATAAAAATTTATGTAATCAAGCCAAGATATTCCCTCCTGAAAAAACTGGATCTCACTCCCGTGTCGCTCATGGGCAATACCGGGGCGTCCACAGAAGCAGCTGTCGGCCTCCGCTCGTCGCAACTCCTCCTCACCGCCGCCGCCGCCGAGCGCGATGGCGGCGGGGGCTGCTCCTATAGACCATGAGACGCGTGCGGCTCGAGTACACAACGACGTTGGGAGTCTGCGGCGGCCAGGGTAGGCTGGCCTGTCTTGCTGCCATGGCCGGCGTTGATGATCTAGCGGTTTGGCATCTACTGTCGGACGTCAACCACTTCGATCCGGCCGCTTACGAGTTCCGTTCTTCACCGTCATAGATCTATACGGACTGACGTATGTCGCCCCTGAATATCTTAGATCGGAAAGACTCTGGTCGCGCGCGCTCATATTATCAGCAAACACAGCTTCAAGATGGCACGGCGCGAAGCTTCGCTTTCTTATCGGAGTGATGGGACATGTCTAAGTCAAGATTTCCATGGCACTGATAGAGGTGGAGAAAGTCATGGCGGCTGTGATTGGAGGTCTTGAAGCGTTGGCAGAAAGGTGTACTGGATGCGATGAAGACTGTGTGCTAGGTGTTTTTGTAACTTGCAACAGTGGCCTTGGCAAGCGGGATGGCAACACTGAAGGTCGGCAATTTTGGTGGTGCTCCTCGAGTACCGAGTGTCGATTCCTAGGGTGAAACCCCAAGGTTTGGCCTTCATTGATTGTACCTGGCAATGGTCTTGTTGAAGGCATTCTTTTTTGGGTGAACTCGGACTCTCTTCAGGGGATTTTTTTAATGAAAAACCAGGCCGAACTTCTAAAAAACAGCCCACCCGCTTCCATAGAACAATATCAGGGCAATGTAGACCTAAGTGGATTTATTGGATCCTGAGGAACCATCACAAGTACTCAAGATCTTCGATCGGGCAAAGACAACGTTTGTGCATTGTTTTCTTTTTGAAGGCGTTGCTTTTGAAGAACCTTCTTTGTATACTGGGTGGTGTCTTCGGTGGTAGTTAGAGTGTTGTTGTTGCTAGTGACTGATCACCGTGGCAGGGCTTTTTTCTTCTGTTTTTTTCTTTTCTTTTCTGTTTTGTGCATCTTTAATGTCTTTGGACATCTTATTGATATAGAGGCCGGATATAATCGGTATCTTCGTGATATTAATATATTTCTTTTTCGAAAATAGCTGCAACCATTTAAAAATGTGTCAATAATCTCAAATACGAATCCAACAGGATCAAGTTTGTCTCGTAACTCACATAGCGGTGGACTCATTGTTGAAGGCTCAATTAGTATTGATGAACCTTACATAAATCAACCGATATACAATCGATAAGATTTTTGGAATGGCATCAGCCCGCCAGGTCATGCCTTTTGATCCAGAGAAAGAAGCCACTTTGCGGGGCGGTGGTATATTGCGGCACTCACAGTCCCCCACACTGCCAGGGAATTTGATCTCGCAAAGCCCGCCTGTGAATCCCGCGGCTCTGCATCGCGCCACGCAGTCCTCGCGGCGGAGGCTGTCTGACACTGCCCATCTGCATAAACTAGAATGAGTATTATCATTAGGTACACACATACATGTCGTTTCGGATATTATTATTTTTGCGGGGGATGTCGTTTCGGATACTGATCCGGTCTTTGTAGTTTAAACTTCAACCATCAGTTTATGTTTCTCAAACAGAAAATAATACAGATTTTGAAAATATACTACATGTTGGATTTAATTAACATTATCGCTCTGGTGATTAGTACTTCCTCCGTTCCTAAATATAAGACCTTTTAGACATTTCAATAGGGGACTATATACGGAACAAATGAGTGACTCTACACTCTAAAATATGTCTATGTACATTCGTATGTAGTTTATAGTAAAATCTCTAAAAGATCTTATATTTTGAAACGGAGGGAGTAGTTGCCAACTTTCTATATAGATGGTCGGGCCATATAAAATGACGAGTATTGTGACACGTAGGAATTATATAGAGGAAAACTGTTAGCAGAATGTGGTCATGTGCTTACCACAGGACACGAGTGCCAGTATCAAGATAGAACCAATGGTGATCTTGTACGCCATGGCTTGCACTTGAGATTATTCCTTGGTTGCTTGGAGGTGCGGAGTGCAGTGGAGCAGTGTTTGTTTACCTCGTGTATATATAGGACTGCAAAGATGGTAGTAAGTGTATTCCAGTGCACCATATCTTAAATTGTATCTAATTTCATTAAGTAGGCATTTAGTACTTTCCAAAAATATTCTATCAAAAGAAACGTCTTGTATCTAAAGAGATCATACTCTTTATTTCTCGTGATCAACCTATCAAATTGTTGTTGTGGCCTTTATATGGCATGTACACTAGGGAGAAGTGCATGGATAAATCCATGGGCATATGAACCCACTTTAAAAAACTCATTTTTAAATGGCAAAAAATTCTAAAAGAAGTCTCACGCATGCACCTTCACATTATATGTGCGTGCAGAAAGTTTCACGAAAAAATGTTTTTTTAACCTGTGCAAAAAAGAAAAAAAAAGTGACGTCGAACGCTATTTAGAAGCACTGGTTTATGTTTTTTGGCAGTGGCAAAACTAAAAGGAAATATTTTTCACAAAAATTTATGACGCGCACACATGCTGTGAAGATGTATGCGTGAAATTTTCTTTTGAATTTTTTTTGACATATTTAAAATGCATTTTTTGAAAAGTGGGTTCATATGTCCATGGGTTCAGGACGCCTACACTCATACGCTAGGCCACAATTATACGACAACGACGATAGCTGCGGATGTGCCAACCTGGGGAGGGGAGGGGCGACGAGGAGACAAAGTTGAGGCTTAAGAACATCGTCTGAGCTCTCAAACTGCTCCTATACGTCCAGACGAACAACCCTCTCAGTGATCGGTCACGTTTTTGCGACCCAGTCACCCACCCCAAACCGGCCTTATTGTAGGAGATATGCCCAAGAGGCAATAATAAATGTTATCATTTATCCCCATGTTCCGAATTAAGTTTATATTCCATGCTATAACTGCAATGATTCTCGAGTCTGCAATATCCACGAGGCCCGGAGGGAAACTCATTTGCACGTGTGGTATAATAAACGGTAAAATGTATTCCTAGTCTTGCCTCTAAGATTGGCTCAAGTATTGCATGATGATCCTGTTTTCCTGATCATGGGCATGGCTATGCCGGCAATTTTGAGGGCGCAATGTTGGTAGAACACTTGTGTTGAATCGACCCGAATTGATGTTATGCTATGAGATACTTTCGTCACTACTTAATGGTTAATAACACAGAGATAGTTAATGTTTGCATAATTCCTTAGACCATGAGAGTATCGAGTTCCTTCGTGCTTGCTTCGTGAACTTTGGGGTTTGTTAAACGTCATCCGTTACTGGGTGGTTATTACGGCGGCTTACGGGTTCACGGAAAAGTATGACAAGTAACAAGATAGCTCAAGATTGGGATTTGCTCCTCCGACGATGGAGAGATATCTCTGGGCCCTCTCGGTATTACGGTATCCATCATCGTCTGGCCAGACACAGGGTGATTTGATCACAGGAATGCCGAAACACGGTAACGAGAAAAGAGAACAATACCGGTAACGAGGTAACTGGCATAGTGGACAAGTTGTTGATCCACGGGGATGCCAACATGTCTCACCTCAGGTATTTGTAACATATCGCGAAGCAACAGGAATAGTACTCGGCAACTGGAGGTTCACTCGAATATTCATTCGTGTGGGTATATGGGTCAATATGGGTGTCCACGGCTCCGATGTTGATCATTGATCGGAAGGGATTCCGGGTCATGTCTATACTTCACCGAACCTATAGGGTCACACGCTTAAGGGTCATCTATCTGTTGAATACTAGACAGGGAGTCTGAGAGAAATTCACCGAAAAAGTTTCGGAGACAACGGAAGAGTTCCGGAGAGAGAACACCGGAAGAGTTTCGGTAAAACCAAAAAGTTGTTTCGGAGTGTACCGTTAAGTCAAATTGGTTTCGGCACATGCCTGGAAATTATTGGAGGGTACCAGAATTGTTCCGGTAACTTCTGAGATTTTTCAGAGACAAAAACCGGAAATGTTTCGGACTGCCGGAACCGCTTTAGTTGCTTTTCACAGATGAAAATCACTAAACCGAAAAGTTTTTTCGGAGTACACCATTAAGTCAAATTGGTTTCGGCACACGCCTGATAATTCTTGGAGGGTGCCAGAATCATTCTGGAAACTTCTGGGAATTTTCCGGAAGAAAAACCGGAAATGTTCCGGAGCTGCCGGAACCGCTTTGTTTGCTTTTCGCAGATGAAAATCACTAATCCGGAATTGTTTCGGAATGCGTCGAAAATTATTTTAGTGGGTACTGGAAATGTTCTAGGTCCACATAAATATTTTCGGTTCGAACGGACGCTGAAAAATGTCGTCGTGAATAGTGAAATCAGCTTTATGGTTACTTTTTGGAAAGCCACCTTTTTGGGCTTTTGCTCCAAAATATCTTGGAGATGACATGGATGGATGTGGCTGAAATTTCAGCCCCTCCACCCCTCCTTCTCCTATAAATAGAGGTGGAGGGGGCTGCCCAAACTCACTCTTTCTCACATACAAGTGACATGCATGATCTGGCTTTCTCTCTCCCTCCCAGCGAAATAGTTTCGTTGAGCCGGAAGGCTGTCTGGGTTCCGGTGGGAACTAGTTTTGGATGGCGAAGCCCTGCCGGATAGATGACACCGTATGTGTGCTACTCTGTAGAGAGGTCGTAGTTTCGGTCTTAGTTCGAGAGTGCCTCCCGAAGGGCTGTCCGTGTGACCGTCCGAGTTTCGGAGGTCCTCCCGAAGGGCTGTCCGTGTGATCGTCCGAGTTTCGGAGGTCCTCCCGAAGGGCTATCCGCGACACCGTCCGGGGGACTGTCCGACCGCCTCCCGGAGGGTTGTCCGAGGGGCAGATGAGGGTATACATCCTCGCGGTTGGGAGGTTGTAAATCCTAGCTGCGGGGATCTGCACCGCCGATCGTCATCGACTCTATTTCCGCTGCGCTATGAGTCGGTAACGATAAAGATCAAACCTTGTATGCAGTCTCCATAGTGGTCCTGGGCTGGTGCGTTGGTCGGAAATTTTTGTTTTCTGCTACGTTCCCCAACAGTGGCATCATGAGCCGTGCTATGCGTAGATGCAGGTTGCGATCTAGAATACATAGAGATGTATGGGTGTTGCACAATATAATTAGGTAGTAGATGAGTTCTATTACTGAAAATTATTTGTGCGGGTAGCAGATGAAATCTGTTACCCGATGTTCTTGTTGCTTCCCTGGGATTTGCATATTTCTGATCTTGATAACAGCATGGTGGAGTTTCAATGTTCTGGCAATCCGCGATCCTGATTAATCAACGAAGTGCTAACAGTTCATTGAATTCCACTGTAGTTAAAAACAAAGATGAAATTTCGCAGACGAAAGGGCAATGCAGATATGATCTGCACGGGGGTCATGCGTATGACGAAGTTCAGTATGGGGCTCAAGATTTTATTATCTCGTGTTTCATACACCCCGCAAAGTTAATCTAGCAACTTGAATTATCATACTTGATGATGGACGTTGGTAGCTTCGTTTTGTTTCGAAACCTTAGAAGCCATGAAAAACAAGTTCTTGCATAAACCGATTAGAGGCGTCTAACTTGGTTTTGCAGGAGGGTTTGCATGAGCATGTGATGTGGTATAGCAATCCTCATATTAATTTGATTATGTATGAGATGACTATATGATGTAAATTAACATGACCTACGTGTCATGATTTGGCATGATGGCTGGAGCCATATGATTGTCACTTTAATGACCTACGTGTCAACCTTGAGTAATGCACTTATTTTATTAGCTATAGAGATAGCAATATTATCTGGTGCATCGACAAGGTGGTGGCAATCTTCGCGAAGGTGAACACCGATGCAAATGCCGAAGACGAAGAAATACTTGACTTCTCCGTCAGAAGGGGCTATACCATATCATGCTATTATAAATTGCCTGAGATGTTTATCCCTTATGATGCACCCTTCTTGATTGCGCGGTAGTCGCTTTTATTAGGGTGATCTCTTACTTAAAATATCAAGTAGTTAGTGTTCTCCCAAGTGTAGCATCGTCACAGCATGTATCCTTTCGGGGTGCCACATGCTACCATGGGCACGAACGACTGGAAAGTATAAGGCGGGTGAGGTCAGACCTCACTGCAAGATCACTTGGTTGTCTTGACGTTCAGGCAGGAAAGTCCTGAGCTCGGAACACATGCATCGAAAGATGAACAAGAATCACATAAAGATGTGATTGGCAAGATGGCCTACCGGTTGAGATTTTCGTCATCTGTGATGCTACCATCGTGGCGAACAATCAAAACTCATGTCTTGTATCACTCACAATCAATTATGAGAGATATTGTTTTGAGTGGGAGCGCGCTTTAGAATTAATTCTTTTAATTCTTAGTGCAATTAATTTTGAACACTGTCTAAGTGTGATTTGCATAATAGTTGTAGAATAATGGCTCGTGTTTCCACCTTCCCTATTAAAATTGGATAAGCTGTTATTTATCTGGTTAAAACTTTACGATTAATAACGTAATGTGAGGATTGTCCTCAAGAGTGCCGAGAAGGACTTTGTCCTATCGCATGCTTTCGATATTCTCCCACTAATGCTATGGATCATGTGACTCTCGTCCTTCGATCCAAAAGCTAGAATTCCGTTTCAGTCAAGTGCAATACGTTTGCTTCCATGAGACCCGAACTTCGAAAGTTTTGGGATAGTTATGTGATATTCATGGAACTGAAAATTAATTTTCAGATACAAACAAAGGCTGAAAGATATGAAATATCCAAAGGAATATTTGTTTGCAAACTATTAGTAAAGGTGTTTACTATGCATTAGACCGATGAGAGAGGGATCCAGGAGAACGCCTATCATGTAAATGAAGGTGAATAAAACAACAACTTAAAGAGAAAGGAAGTGTCCAAAGGGTGTTAGTAAAACTTTCACGCCTAGGAAGTCTGGGGCTAAACGCCACTCTTAAGTTGGGTGCTTCTTCTGAGAGTAGGAGAAATACTAAAAGTTAAACTGTTAGAAGTATAAAGGCAGAAAGAAAGAAGACTGGAATATCCAGCTCATGTATGAATGTCATACAAGTTTTTGATGTATAGAAGGCTGGTCAAAGATATAGTTCTTGGGAATTATGGTTAAACATGTTAATCACTAATTTTTGGGTATTGTGAGTTGATCACAAAGATACCCGCTCGACTGCATTCTGTTGCGACTCGATGCAAGAACTACTATGGCCTGAAAGACTAGCCAGGAATGAGGTCTTGATACACGCTGGGAGCATAGTAAAAGTTACTATACCTTCCATCGGTGTATTACCTATGTGTTTTCTTTCATAATTCATTTTAGAGCTTTACACACTCTAGCCCTTTGCATAAGGTATCTTGCAAGAAGGTTGTTCATAAGAGAACTTTTGATGTTCGGTGTTATGAATAAACATAAGGGCCATACTTTCATTATGAATGAGATGTATGTTATGAAAAATGATATTAATATATTACCTCTGTGTTTACTTTCATAATTCATTTTAGAGTTTCATACACTCTAACCCAGTGCACAATGTTTGTTGCAAAAGGGTTGTTCATAAAAGAACAATTGTTGTTCAGTATTATGAATAACGTGAAGGGCCATGCTTCCATCCAAGATGGGATGTATGTTATGAATATTGATGGAAATATGATACATCCATAACACTGACGCTAAATGTCGTAAGACTAAAAGAATACCACACAAGTGTGGCACTGCATTTGGTCGCATTGGAGAAACCCGCATGGAAAATTCCATTATGATGGATTTTGAAGTCGGTTGATTTTAAATCATCTGACACTTGCAACTTTCGTCCGAAAAGTGAAGTGACTGAAATACCGTTCACAGGCCATAAGGAATGAGCAACAAACTTATTGGTGGTCATACATTTTGATGTGTGTAGTTCAATAAATGTTGTTGCAAGTAGTGGATTTATCTCTCTTCAGAAATGACTCAAGTAGATATATGGATATTTACTTGATGAGACGTAAGTCTGGATCTTTTGAAATCATTCGAAAAGTTTTCAAAAATGAAGTAGAAGTTGTTGTAACAAGAAAATTATGTTTCTACAATTCGATTGCAGAAAGGAATATTTGAGTTATAAGTTTAGCGAATGTCTGATGAGTTGTGAAAGGGGTTTCATAACTTGCACCTCCCGGAACACCACTGCAAGTGGAGAGTCCGTGAAGATGTAATCGAACCATTCATGACATGGTAAGATCAAAGATGACATAAATAAATTTGCCATTATCCCTTTTAAAGTGATGCTTTAGAGACTGCGGCTTTTACACTGAAAAGAGCTCCATCGGGTCTGTTGAAATGATGCCATGGTATGGTACGCCCAATCATGTTATATATTTTCTTAACGTTTGGAATATGGGGCTTGTGTAAAAGGTTACAAACCTATTCCAAATCAGACAAGTGCTACTTTGTAGGTTATCCCAAGTTATTGGGTATTCCCCCACCACTATACTGAGGCTAAGAGTTTTGCCACATAGAACGGTATGGTTTTTGAAGAAAACTGTTCTTTCAAAAAGGTGAGTGGGAGAACAGTGCAACTCGACGAGATAAACAGTATCTTCGTCATCAGATCAAAGGAAAGAGACCTTGGAAGTAATTCCAGAGTTTCCTATTGCGACTGATACGGAAGCCTCTACATGAGATGTATGGACTTCGGTCGAACTTGCAGCTGAACCACGTAGGAAAAACTCGTGCAAACCTCTCAGGTGCGCATACGAGATATTGTTGTTAGACAACAGTATACCTACGATACACAAGGAAGCGTTGATGGGCCCTGACTCCGGAATTGGTTAAATGCCAATACAATCCGAGATAGTTTCCATATAAGTGATTCAAGATTAAAACCTTGATACACCTTTCGGAAGACTTAGAGTCTAACGAATATTTATGAAACTATAAACTGATGTGGATAAAATGTTTTATCCATAAAGCTCGACTTGTTGCAATAACAAGTTCAAGGAGTTGACTACGATGAGGTTGTTTCACCGTAGCGATGCTTAAAGTCTGTTCGGGTTAAACTAGCAATTAATACATATTTCAATCATGAGATATGAAACATGGATGGCGAAAGAATTTCCATGAAATGGGAATACAAACTAGGATTTGTATGTGATACAGTCCAAAGTATTTTGTCGATCCAAAGGATGCTAGTGAGTATGCAAACTTCAGAGTTCTAGCAATGGACAGAAGAGAGCAAAATGGAGTTGGAATCTTCGTCTTGATGAAATGATCAAAAGAGTTTGATTTCATCAATGGATAATGAAGATGCTTGTGCTTTCAAGAAAGTAAGTGGGAGCATAATAATATTTCTAAAAACCTTGTGTGCTTGACACATTATTAATTGGAAATAAATTTCTTGACACGAATTAGGACTTCATTTGAAAATAGTTTTTCGATGAAGTGCTTGGGCTAAATAGCCTTGCTATTAGGCATAATGATCTATGGAGATAGATTTGCCTAATGGGGCTAAGCAAAAATACATATTGACAAGATGCTAAAACCATTTAGCACTAAAACCGCCAAGGAGTGATTCTTGCCGAAGTCACATGGAAAGAGTTTTGTAAGACTCGGTGTCCCAAAACACTGATGAGCAAAATACATGATGGAGATTCCACACACTCTTGTGTTTGGATTAATCATGTATTCCATGGTATGTAAAACAACCAGATATGTCTGATACTCCCAAACTGTTGCGAGTATAGATACCAAAGTGATCAAAGTACTGATCATAGGACAACAGTGAAAAATGTCATTGAGTACTAAAGTAGCACTGATGACATGTTTTCTCGCAAGCAGAGATTATGAAGTACTCGTTGTAAGTAATTACATCGATACAGTCTTCATCAATGCTCCATGCGATTTTCGATTTAAGTTAAGGTTTTGTGTAATACACAATACGATGGCACGGTAAGTTGGAATTGTTCTAAACAGGTTACTGTGGCGAATTCTATAAGAAAGGCTAAGTATGTTGACGTTTTGGAAGCAGCAAAGAAGATGTTGAATCATATAGTTCATTCATGAACTTAGTATGGTTCCAAGATGGCTTTGGTCAATGGGACACTATTGCAGATAGTTGCTCCATAGCTCAGTCTGAGGAATCAAGGTTTGACCTGTGATTCACATATATACAAAGCCAAATCCACACAAAATATGAATTTTGTGAAAGCGTGAAAACGCGAGGATATGCAAAGATACACACGGAGCTGAAGTTGTCAGATCCGTTGGACATCAGGCTATACCACAAGCGAAGCATATTTTACACCAGTATGCCATAGGTGTAAAGTGCATTAGCATTGACTAGATTATTGACTCTAGTGCAAGTGGGAGTCTGTAGGAGATATGCCCAAGAGGCAATAATAAATGTTATTATTTATCCCCATGTTCCTAATTAAGTTTATATTCCATGCTATAACTGCAATGATTATCGAGTCTGCAATATCCACGAGGCCCGGAGGGAAACTCATTTGCACGTGTGCTATAATAAACGGTAAAATGTATTCCTAGTCTTGCCTCTAAGACTGGCTCAAGTATTGCAAGATGATCCTGTTTTCCTGATCATGGGCATGGCTATGCCGGCAATTTTGAGGGCGCAATGTTGGTAGAACACTTGTGTTGAATCGACCCGAATTGATGTTATGCTATGAGATACTTTCGTCACTACTTAATGGTTAATAACACAGAGATAGTTAATGTTTGCATAATTCCTTAGACCATGAGAGTATCGAGTTCCTTCGTGCTTGCTTCGTGAACTTTGGGGTTTGTTAAACGTCATCCGTTACTGGGTGGCTATTACGGCGGCTTACGGGTTCACAGAAAAGTATGGCAAGTAACAAGATAGCTCAAGATTGGGATTTGCTCCTCCGACGATGGAGAGATATCTCTGGGCCCTCTCGGTATTACGGTATCCATCATCGTCTGGCCAGACACAGGGTGATTTGATCACAGGGATGCCGAAACACGGTAACGAGAAAAGAGAACAATACCGGTAACGAGGTAACCGGCATAGTGGACAAGTTGTTGATCCACGGGGATGCCAACATGTCTCACCTCAGGTATTTGTAACATATCGCGAAGCAACAGGAATAGCACTCGGCAACTGGAGGTTCACTCGAATATTCATTCGTGTGGGTATAGGGGTCAATATGGGTGTCCACGGCTCCGATGTTGATCATTGATCGGAAGGGATTCCGGGTCATGTCTATACTTCACCGAACCTATAGGGTCACACGCTTAAGGGTCATCTATCTGGTGAATACTAGACAGGGAGTCTGAGAGAAATTCACCGAAAAAGTTTCGGAGACAACGGAAGAGTTCCGGAGAGAGAACACCGGAAGAGTTTCGGTAAAACCGAAAAGTTGTTTCGGAGTGTATCGTTAAGTCAAATTGGTTTCGGCACATGCCTGGAAATTATTGGAGGGTACCAGAATTGTTCCGGTAACTTCTGAGATTTTTCAGAGACAAAAACCGGAAATGTTCCGGACTGCCGGAACCGCTTTAGTTGCTTTTCACAGATGAAAATCACTAAACCGAAGGGCTGTCCGCGACACCGTCCAGGGGACTGTCCGACCGCCTCCCGGAGGTCTGTCCGAGGGGCAGATGAGGGTATACATCCTCGCGGTTGGGAGGTTGTAAATCCTAGCTGCGGAGATCTGCACCGCCGATCGTCATCGACTCTACTTCCGCTGCGCTACGAGTCGGTAATGATAAAGATCAAACCTTGTATGCAGTCTCCATAGTGGTCCTGTGCTGGTGCGTTGGTCGGAAATTTTTGTTTTCTGCTACGTTCCCCAACACTTATACCTCTGGGTTGTCCGACACCCCTCAAACTCAGCCCATATTTGGGGTGAATATTGGAGGCCCGGATGTGTTTGGACGCGTCTGCCACGTCCGATCAGGTCAACATTGGCTCACTCCACCCCCCCCACCCCTCCCCCCCACACACACAAATACCCCACTTCGGACAAAACGTATTCAAAGTCCACGCTCTTCTCGACCTCGACGTTCTACTGCCCGTCCCTCCTCTCCCCTCCACCTTGTTCCGCTCTGACAAGCATTCCGGCAGCGCATCTATGATGGATATGGGGGCGCCCGAATCGGAGGCACAACGCGAGGTGCGGCGGAGGTTGGTTCCTCAACACCGGCGCAAGGTCCTCCCACACCTATGCGATGTCCGTGTCAGTCGGTCGCTAACCACGACAGGGATGGACACGAGGCGCCTCTGCCACAAGAATGTGAAGGCACTCTGGCTTGGAATCGAAGAGTTTGAGTGACCCACGAAGGAGAAGGATACCGCCAAGTTGAAGGCGACATGGCTAGCATAAGAGTAGGCTCGCGCCGCCCAACGTCTCACAGACATCATCAGCTCTTCTTCGTCGTCGTCCGACATAACGAGTGACGACGACAACCCTCATTAGGCCGCCGATACATACATGGAGGATTACCACCACTCAGGTGACCGCAAGGGGAACAGACCGACGCGGAAATGGTGATGTCTGACGCCCCCTCTCCATTTATCTAGTTATTATCGTATCTATGTCTCTAGTTTATCTATGTTCGATGACGAATTTGATCTTTTGGGTTTGTTTGCATAACACTTGTCGAATCTGTGTATGTTTTTGTGAGCATGTACTTCACTCATAGAAGGACTAACCTTAGTTGGAAGGTTATTATTATTTATGCCCGGTGCACCACAGGAGTTTTGACGCATTCCTCGTCGAGCCGAAATCCAAGGTGAACAGAGTCCCATCCCGGTGGTGGTGGGAGGCAATTTCAATGCCATCCGCTTCCATGAGGACAAAATCTCGACCAACGTGGATCTCCCCCTGATGCACTTGTTCATGGATTGCATCGCTAACCTAGCCCTTATGGAGAACACATGTGTGGGCATGTGACACACCTGGACTAATAACATGTGTTGGATCGTGTCCTAGCGTTTGTTGAGTGGAAAGTGGCATTGCCTCTCTGCTCCTTGTGCACGGTAGGATCGGCTTGGACCACTCCGCCTTCCAGCTCTCTTTGGTGGAGTATCCACCCACTAGGTCGAATCGCTTCCAATTTGAGAACTTGTTGTTTCTATAGTTCGGGTTCATGGAAGCGGCTCAACTCAACTACGCCAATGTATCCCGCCATTTTATGGGGGGGCTTGGGCGGAAATGCAGGGGCTGAACTGCGTCAGGGTAAGGGCGCTATCCTAGGCCAGATTCAGTCGCTTGATGTGGTGTCTGATTCGGTCGGCCTTCCTACTGAGGAGTGGCTTCAGCAGTACGCCCTTGAGGCCTCTCTTGTGGAGATCTACAAGAGTGAGAAAGATTTTCTGAAGGTAGAGGAGCCATTAGAATTGGATTCTGCGGGGAGAAAGCTAACACGCCTACTTCCATTCCATAGTGAAGGGGCGATGTTGGAAGTGCTACATCATTTTCTTATGAGCGGATGACATCCTCTTCGAGGATGCCAGAGATATCTCTGCCCACATTTACTCCTTCGACATGGAGCTCTTCATGGCAGGACCCCGTGTTGGAGATGTGTTAGTTGTAGACTGTTGGGCGGTTGGGGCCATGATCTCGGCTGGTAAGAATGTCGAACTCACCTTGCCATTCATGTCGGAGGAGATTAGCCTCATGAATATGGAGATGAAGGATAGTTTCGTGGCTGGACCAGATGACCTTCTAGTCACCTTCTTCAAGAAGTTCTAGGAGCACTTCAGGTTGCGATTATGCCAATGTTTGAGGAGTTCCACATTGGGATGTTGGACATGTCTCGCCTGAATTTCCATGTTATTACCCCGATCCCCAAATTAGTGCAAGCCACGGATATTCACCACTTAGTCGATCACGATGATCAACGTCCTCCAATGGATCTTCGCAAAGGTTTGCGTGAGGCGGTTCACCCCATTGGTGGGATGCCTCACGCATCCTTGCCAGTTGGCTTTCCTTAAAGGGTGGTATATTCATGATGGGATCTTGGCACTTCATGAGCTTGTTCGTAAGGTAAGGGTTTAGAGCTAGAAGAATGCATGTGGACGATTGGACTGGTCCTTCCTCCACCAGGTTCTTGAGCGGAGGGGGTTCTAGGATCATTGGATTAGTTGAATCATGCAGATCGTCATAGGTGGTAGCACCGCCATCAATATTAATGGGGAAGTGGGTCCCTATTTTAGTTTTCGCACAGGGTGAGGCAGGGAAACCAATCTCATCCTCCTTTAACCTTGTGGTTGACACCTTGGCGGCTATCTTGGAGAAGGGTAAGATAGTCGGCCATATCTCCGATGTGGTTGCCCATATAATCCCTGGAGGTGGTGTGACCCACCTTCAGTATGCGTACGACACCATGATCATGGTGGAGGGGCTTTATTAGATATTATAAATCTTAAGTTCCTTCTCCTTTTCTTATAGTCCATGTCGTGGCTAATGAACAACTTGGATGAGAGTGAGGTCGTGGTTTTAGGTTATCCGCCCATGGAGCAGCAGTAGATTGCAGACAATCTTAATTGCAAGTTGTCCTCTTTCCCAATCACCTACCTAGGGATGCCGCCCTTTGCCACTACGACCCTTATCCAGGACTTTGACCCACTAGTAGGGTGTGTCAAGGTGAAGGCAAAGCTATGGTGTGGGAGGTGTCGGGAGTTCTGGGAACGGGGGTACCCAGACCTGCCTGCCTGCGGCCCAGGGCATGGCCCACTTCATCGACCAAACACGGCCGGGCGTGGCCCCACTCAAGGCAAGGCCCTCGCGAGGGCCCTAGGCTCGCGAGGAGGAGCAGCATCAAGACCGGCAAGGGATGGGCCTCCTTAGGCCCCCTCCGGAGCAGCGGAGATCTCTATGCAAGGCCCGGCTTCAGGAGTCAAGGGTGACGCAAGGAAGGACAGGCGGACGCCAGCGTGCCAGGCGGCACAGTTTCCCCTTTAGTGCAAAGGGAGCAAGGACGTACGCGGGTTTCCAAAGCACCCCCCAAAGGTTTCCATTCCGGTGCAACAAGACCACAACCACCAGCCCCGCAGGGAGGATGTCATCGCTGAGCCCATCCCTGCGCCGTCGACAACTACTTTGCAGGCGAAGACCGCCTTTGGGCAGGGCGGGCACGTACTCCTGTCCCCCTTCAAAATTGGCCGTTGTGGGATCCCTTCCCGCCAGTGCGATAAGGGAAGAGGACCGAAGCCGCCGCTATATATAAAGGGTAGGCTGCGCCGTAGAGAGGGATCCGGCATCCATTCCACCACTCATCCATCGCCAAGCCACAGAGGGCCCCGAACACCTCTGGGGAGCCCTCATGAGGCCCTGAAACACTGTACTTGTTCATCCACCTCACCTCCTCGAGAGGCAATCCACCAAAGTAGGAGTAGGGTATTACGCTTCGCAGCGGCCCGAACCTGGGTAAACTGTCGTGTTCATCTTCTTCCTCGTCATCGTGCGAGTTTGTTGTTGTGTTCATCGATTAGCGAGCTAGGTTGGGCGAAGCCGCTGGGGATCTTCGCACACGCCCCTGTGTTCGAATCTTAAGGGTTTTGCGGAGCCTGAAATCCGACATTTGGCGCGCCAGGTAGGGGGCGTGTCGAGGTCTTCTCCAAGCTTCGCTCTCCCCGAGCTTCGCTGCTCCGATGGCCGGAGCCCAACAAGCTTCCCCGGGCCGTGGTGGGTCAGCCTCTGTCAACCCCGCCGCGGCAATCGGAGGCCCACGCCCCGGCAGCATGGTACTGGGCGGCCAGTACCAGGTCGCCAGCATCACCTCCACCGTTGCCGCCTCCCGCGCCGCTCAAGAACACGACGGGCGGGCAGCGCCCTCGGCACCGGCGACGCGCCGCACCTACGTGGGGGACCTCAACGCGCACGATGCGCTACTGCTGGCAAGCGAGATGCTCTGCCACCGACCAACGCACGGGGGCTTCGACGCATGGGCCAACCACATCGCGGAGCTGGTCACCGTCGCCCAGGGCGCCATCATCTCTCACTCTTCTTCAAGGCCGCAGGCGCCAGGCGTCGGGGACTCGCATGCCGCGCTTGCCCCCCAGCCTGCCGGCGGAAGGGCCCCTCCAGCGCTGGACGGGTCCGAGCGGGGCGCGCCACACGTTGTGCTTCTCCTCCTCAGAATCCCGGTGACCGGCTTCGGGGCGCAACCCGGCCACGACGACCAGGCACACGGAGGGAACGACGGGGCACCCCGCGCGCACACTGACACGCATCTCTGTGACCCGGCGGGCCCTCAGCAGCCCGGATTGACCAGGCGGGAGCGCGCCATCCGGCGCAGTGAGCAGGCGGCGCAGGCGTCCGGACAAACAAGCAACAGCGGCGAAGGCGCATTGGGTCGCCAAGGGAGCAATCCACACCAGGAGACGCGCGGCCCACCCAACGGCGGTGGCAGAGGTAAGCAACTCCGCTGAGGCCCGGCGCAGGAGGGTCTACGAGCGACGCGCACGGGGCGGCTTCCCGCCACCGCCAGCAGGGACCGCCCCCGGCGCACCGACGGGCGGCTCAGGAGGCGGACCAAGTACCTACGTGGAGCCCTACGTACCATGCTACATCGTGCCGCCTGGCGGGGGGATGGGTCAAGCACCCGCCGCGGGCGCCAGCACCCCCCAAGAGTGAGGAACACCTGGGGCGTCCTCCTCGAGCCGGGCCTGGGGGCTCCCGTCAGCAGAGCACCGGGCCTGGGCGGCGCGAGCAGGAGGGCGCCACCGAGCCGCGGGGCGCGGCACAAGCCGGCGCCCCCGCGGGCAAGCGATGCCGGACCAGGCCCCCTGGCCTCATGAGTAATGGCCTGGGGGGAGCAACAAGACGCAAGCAGCGCGGGGCACCCGCGGCGACTACAGCAGGCACAGCCTCGGGAGGTCGGGCCTCACGAGGCCCTCGGGACCTTGTCTGGAGGGCGCACGGGCGCCTCATGAGGCATGCTTCATCGAAAAAACACCCTTACGGCCACGCCGGTGCATCGTGCTCATGTTTGGGCCTCGGGAGCGCAATCATGTGGTCGCGCGGGGAACGATGCATTCGGGTTAGGGTCGTAAAGGCGCGCAACCGGGCAGAAATGCACGGGCTGGTTCTTGACGGAGTTGGGAGCCACCGGGCCGAGCGCCTGGGGGCTTGCCCAGCTATCTACGGCCGTGACACTCTCACGTAATAATGAGCGAGCTGTATACGCCCGGAGCCCCCCGAGGACGCGGAGGGGTTCCTCCCACGCAATGTGGCAGCCACAGCCCAGAGCTGGCGGAGAAGTCAACACAACCTATCAATGGCTATGCCCATGCAACGTGGATGCCCTACGCTCAGCGCTGGGGGAAGACGAAGACTAGCCTAGGGGCCAGACGCGGCATTTGCTTGCTTCTTCTTTGGTGTTCAAGTTGCCATTTTTTGGAACGAAGTCAGAGGACTTCGAAACTCTATGTTTAAAAAGAAAAGGGGGCGGGAATTTTTCTCTGTGTGTTCTCTCATTTTACCAAACTTGGATTCTTTCTTTCTGGACGGTGTTCCGCAAGGGGCCAAACGTCCCGCTCCACCTCAGGGGCGCGCACCTTTTAGCTGTCTACCCCCGCTCGGGGGCTCAGACCCCAGCATGGAATCAAGGGAGGCCCCAGGGCTCCCCGAGACAGCAGCCATCAGGACGGAATGGGGGATCGCCCGGGCGTCAAAGGGGGCTCCTGAGCATCGCGCCTCAGGAGCCTTACTGGTCAAAATAGCCACTCGTCTCCCTAGACGTCATCCTTGGTGATCCGGTCGGCGTCGAGGGTGACGGGGCCTGACCCCGTGGTTGCGTCATGGTTATCCGGTCGTACATTACGGTGGTCGGGAAATGCGCGGGACTGGGACCTGACGACGTAGGGCGGCCTGAGCGTCAGGAGGGGGGCTCCTGAGCATCACGCCTCAGGAGCCTTACCGGTCATATAGCCACTCGTCCTCCTTGATGCCGTCCTTGGTGATCCGGTCGGCGTCGAGGGTGTCGGGGCCGGACCCCGTGGATGCGTGCTGGTGGTTCGGCCGTATTTTATGGTGGTCTGGAAATGCGCGGGACTGGGTCCTGTAGGCGCAGAGTGCCGAAAGGGCTCCCAAACCGTCCCACAAACAAGAAGGGAGCATCTCAGGAGGAGTTGCGAACAAGGCCATCGCCACCCTACGAGCTAAGTGCACTGCAAACCCAAGCAAGAGCCTCCTGGCCTCATAACAACCCGAGAACGGAATAAAAATTGCGCGCACTAACATAAGGATGCAGGTATTACGGACACCCACGCATGGTTGCCAAGGCCCCCGAGGCCGGAGGCGCCGGGAAAAATGGCACGAGGAAGGGGACCAAGCCACGGCGAGCAGCAAGATCACCGACCAGGCGAACAGTGGCGCAAGCGGCGCCTCGTGAGGAGACACTTCGCGGGGGCCCTGACGGCCGCTGTCGCCGGGCCACGGCGGAACCGGCACCAAGCCCTGCGCAAGAAAGCTAAACTACAACAACGGCAACCGAGCAATCAGCGATTCAAGGAAGAAAGACGAGAAGGCAAAGGTAACACGCAAAAGATTAACGCCCATCAGGGCAGAGTCCTTCTTCAAACATTACAGGAAGTGGGGAGAGGAGACAGAGGACATTTAGGAGGAGAAGCCGCCTACGCCGCTGGCCGGCTCGGCATCGGAGTCACCCTCCTCGCTGGAAGCGGGCACCTGGACGAACCGCTCCACCATGGCCTCCACATGCGGGCGCACCTCGTCCCGAAGGGGGCGCTAGAGCCCGTCAGGCACCGGCTCCCCGGCGCGTCGGAGGTCGAGTTGCGGGGCGAGGCGGCGCAGGTTGGAGAAGACGAGCGTGAAGGCAAGGTCCAGAAGGTCGCGCGCGTCGAACTCACTATCCGCGTTCACGCGGGAGACGCCGGTCTCCAGCGCCTCCACCACCTTCTGGAAGAATTCGAGGTAGCCCCCGTCGCCACGCACGTTCGGCAGCGCGGGGGCGTCCCCGACGAACCGGCTCACCGCGCCGGCCGCGCGGCTGGCGATGCCCGAGAACTGCTTGGCGCGCTGGGACTCCAGCCGCCTCGCGTGCGCCGCCTCATCCTGGGCGGCCTGCACGGCGTCGGCCGCCTCCTGGACCTGGGTCTGAAGGGACGCCAACTCCGCCCTGGCCTCCGCCTCGCCCCGGAGGGCTGCTTGGAAGGCGGCCTCGGCAGTGGTCAGCCGAGCCCGCAGCGTCTCCGCTTCCTCCTGAAGCTCGCCAAGCTTGCGCTTCTTGGCCACGGGCACCCTGGGAGGTGGAGAGGATCATGCTCAGAATGCTGGGCAGAACGGCTAAAGAAGAGGGAGGCGGCAAAATACTTACTCGTCGACCAGGGCCCAACGCCGGCCCCGAGGGCCCCCCACCACTGCCTCCGGAGGAGGACGAGGGAGCCGGCGGAGCCGCGCGCTTCCCTGCGCCCGCACCGCTTCCTCCGGACGCCATGAAGGACGAGAAGACGGGAAGGAAAGAGGGTTTTCTCGGCAGGGCAAAGGAAACAAGGAGAAGCTTCAAGATTGCAATGCCCCTCCCCTGCCATGGGCGGGGCGGATTTATAGGCGTAACCGCAGCAGCTAGGCATCGTGGGAGAGCGGGCATCGCGCGCCTCTCGGGTGCCGCGAGGCGGTTCGATTAATGCATTGTCATCCACGTCGCCTCTCCTGCCAACAGAAGGGTCACATCCGCGTGGCCCGAGGGGTAGAGGCCCAGAGCAGCGGCAGCATTCAATGGGAAGCAATGATGGCTGGCGCAGCGCCCGGGCGTCGTGTCAGTTTGACTGGAGGCGGTTCCGAACGCCCTCGGGGAGCGGAGGCGTCGCCGTCAGGGCATTCGACGCGTGTAAAGCCCAGCCCGCAGGCGTCTGGGGCCCGCGGCGCTCCGGGCCGGCCACAGGGCTTCACCCGTAAACCGACTCGGGCGCGCCTTGGGCCCGGGGGCTACTGTCGGCGTTCTGGGAACGGGGGTACCCAGACCTGCCTGCCTGCGGCCCAGGGCATGGCCCACTTCATCGACCAAACACGGCCGGGCGTGGCCCCACTCAAGGCAAGGCCCTCGCGAGGGCCCTAGGCTCGCGAGGAGGAGCAGCATCAAGACCGGCAAGGGATGAGCCTCCTCAGGCCCCCTCCGGAGCGGCGGAGATCTCTATGCAAGGCCCGGCTTCAGAAGTCAAGGGTGACGCAAGGAAGGACAGGCGGGCGCCAGCGCGCCAGGCGGCACAGTTTCCCCTTTAGTGCAAAGGGAGCAAGGATGTACGCGGGTTCCCAAAGCACCCCCCAAAGGTTTCCATTCCGGTGCAACAAGACCACAACCACCAGCCCCGCTGGGAGGATGTCATCGCTGAGCCCATCTCTGCGCCGTCGACAGCTACTTTGCAGGCGAAGACCGCCTTTGGGCAGGGCAGGCACGTACTCCTGTCCCCCTTCAAAATTGGCCGTTGTGGGATCCCTTCCCGCCAGTGCGATAAGGGAAGAGGACCGGAGTCGCCGCTATATATAGAGGGTAGGCTGCGCCGTAGAGAGGGATCCGGCATCCATTCCACCACTCATCCATCGCCAAGCCACAGAGGGCCCCGAACACCTCTGGGGAGCCCTCATGAGGCCCTGAAACACTGTACTTGTTCATCCACCTCACCTCCTCAAGAGGCAATCCACCAAAGCAGGAGTAGGGTATTACGCTTCGCAGCGGCCCGAACCTGGGTAAACTGTTGTGTTCATCTTCTTCCTC
Source organism: Elymus sibiricus (assembly GCA_039707655.1). Taxonomy (NCBI): domain Eukaryota; kingdom Viridiplantae; phylum Streptophyta; class Magnoliopsida; order Poales; family Poaceae; genus Elymus; species Elymus sibiricus. The sequence goes on from CM077669.1 coordinate 155,907,365, forward strand.
GTCATCGTGCAAGTTTGTTGCTGTGTTCATCGAGTAGCGAGCTAGGTTGGGCGAAGCCACTGGGGATCTTCGCACACGCCCCTGTGTTCGAATCTTAAGGGTTTTGCGGAGCCCGAAATCCGACAGGAGGTTCACCTCCAAACAGAGCAAATATGTGCTCATTGACTCCCACCTCTCTAGCCTCCCCATGTATATGATGGAGTTTTATATTCTTCCAAGGGGAGTGCATAGAGCCTTCAACAAGGAGTTGTCTCGCTTCTTCTGGCAGGCGGCCAATGGGCGCAGAAAATACCGTATAGTGTGAGGGCAGATGTCTGCTTCCCTAAGGAACATGTAATCTTGGTATTCTGGCATCTCGCGTATGAATGTGGCCCTCATGCTATGATGAGTGGAGGATTCTTAGGGATGAGGGGGGCCTACGGCTACATTTTATAGAAGCTAAAATGCTTGTAGGACCGCCCTCTTTTGGCTTGCGGTCGACGGGAGGGGTCCCGGTTCTAGCAATCCCTCTGGCCGATCAAGCATGAGATCCTCCTGGGTATGAGTGTATTCATAGGCGATGGAGAAGGTACCCTTTTATGGCTTGACCCGTGGCTCGGTAGGAATTTGTTGCACGTTGAGTTCCCAACTCTTTTTGTGAGCTACTCGAATCTAATGCTTTTAGTTGCTGATACGTCTCCAACGTATCTATAATTTATGAAGTATTCATGCCATGTTTACAATAATTTTATATGATTTTGGTATGATTTTATTAGAACTAACCCAGACTGACGCTGTTTTCAGCAGAGTTACCGTGGTGTTGTTTTTGTGCAGAAATAAAAGTTCTCGGAATGAGCTGAAAATTTACGGAGAATATTTTTGGAAAATATAAAAAATACCGGAGCAAAAAGATACCAGAGAGGAGTCCCGAGGAGGCCACAAGCCTAGGGGGCGCCCCCCCCCCCCCCCCAGGGCGCGCCCCCTGGCTTGTGGGCCCCTCGAGCACCCCCCTGACGTGATTCCAACGCCAAATATTCCTATAAATACAGAAACCCCCGAAAAGAAACCTAGATTGGGAGTTCCGCCGCCGCAAGCCTCTGTAACAACGAAAAACCAATCGGGAGCCCGTTCCGGCACCCTGCCGGTGGGGGAAACCATCACCGGAGGCCATCTTCATCATCCCGGCGGTCTCCATGATGAGGAGGGAGTAGTTCACCCTCGGGGTTGAGGGTATGTACCAGTAGCTATGTGTTTGATCTCTCTCTCTCTCTCGTGTTCTTGAGATGACACGATCTTGATGTATCGCGAGCTTTATTGATATAGATGAATCATATGGAGTTTTCCCCTCTCTATCTTCTTGTGATGAATTGAGTTTTCCCTTTGAAGTTTACTTATCGGATTGAGTCTTTAAGGATTTGAGAACACTTGATGTATGTCTTGCAATGGGATATCCGTGGTGACAATGGGATGTTCTATTGATCCACTTGATGTACGTTTTGGTGATCAACTTGCGGGTTCCGTGACCTTGGGAATCTATGCATAGGGGTTGGCACATGTTTTCGTCTTGACTCTCCGGTAGAAACTTTGGGGCACTCTTTGAAGTTCTTTGTGTTGGATTGAACATGATGAATCTGAAATTGTGTGATGCATATCGTATAATCAAGCCCATGGGTACTCGTGGTGACATTGGAGTATCTAGGTGACATTAGGGTTTTGGTTGATGTGTATCTTAAGGTGTTATTTTAGTACGAACTCTAGGGCTGTTCGTGACACTTATAGGGATAGCTCATATGATTGATCGGAAAAGATAACTTTGAGGTGGTTTCATACCCTACAATAATTTCTTCGTTTGTTCTCCGCTATTTGTGACTTTGGAGTGAACTCTTTGTCGCACGTGAGGGATTTACATATGATACAACTATGTCAGTATTGTTGAGAGAACTTGCACTAGTGAAAGTATGAACCCTAGGCCTTGTTTCTAAGCATTGCAATACCGTTTTTGCTCACTTCTATCATTAGTTACCTTGCTGTTTTTATATTTTCAGATTACAAATACCTATATCTAGCATCCATATTACACTTGTATCACCATCTCTTCGCCGAACTAGTGCACCTATACAATTTACCATTGTATTGGGTGTGTTGGGGACACAAGAGACTTTTTGTTATTTGGTTGCAGGGTTGTTTGAGAGAGACCATCTTCATCCTACGCCTCCCACGGATTGATAAACCTTAGGTCATCCACTTGAGGGAAATTTGCTACTGTCCTACAAAACTCTGCGCTTGGAGGCCCAACACGAGTCTACAAGAAGAAGGTTGCGTAGTAGACATCAGTTGCCTCGAGGTCCACAATGGGAATTGGAAAAACCCATTTCAACAAACATTTGGCCTCGAGGAAGCCTTAGCATGGACCAAGTTGTGGGTGGCCCTCCCTCTGTCCCTATCGAGGTATCCAAAAGTTTAGTCTTGGCATCTGGCCCCCTCGGGGGTCTTCTCTATCTGATTGGCATACTGCAGCCTGTGACATGCGCCGACCATTGAGTGTGCCTTCCCTAGGGTACGGAGGTGGCGAAGCGGAATGGGTCGGACGATGGCAAAGCAAGGGTTCCATTTATGATCACGGCTGGCAAGGATGTGGGCAAGCAGCAACTTGACGGAGGGCACGGAGCATAGAATTTCATCATTGATTTCTCACAGGTCAGCTTTGCTCGGTCTTACAAGGACCGAACCAATGTTCTGGTGGACCAAAATCACGGTTTTCGCCTTTGAAGGAAATCAATAGGTCATCAATTTCAGCAAACAAAATTTCTCAATTACCCAAAGCACTCAACCGACCGGTTCAAGGAAACTGAATGCCCAGCCTGACCGCCCACCAATTTGACCCTTCATAACCCTCTTTATTGCCACCTACGCTCAAGAGGTAACCCGGTGAAATGGAGGGAGAGGCACGGAGGGGGGAGGGGGCGACAGGTGATCGAGTGGAGGGGAGAACTATAGAGGCTCGACGGTCGTGTCTGAGATAGCCGGTAGCACCCGATACTCTCCTAACCATAAATCTAGCACCATCACGTGAGAAATGACCACACGAGAAGAGATTTTGAGTGCTCTTGTTCCACACTCCAAGTTGGATGCAGGGGAAATGTGTACGTCTACGCTCTAAGGGCATCTCCAATGTTGACCCTCAAACCTCCCGCAACCGTCCGGACCACGATGTCCGGACCGCGGAAGCCATCCAACGTGGTCCTGTATCGGTCCGCGCAGTGGTCCGAACACGATTTCTCCCGCAAACCAGAGACAAACGTGGGGGAGCTTTGCGGGAGTCCGGACCGCTACTTCTCCCGATTCTGACAGCCCTGGCCCACCAAAAAACCCTCCCCCCTCCCGCGTGCGCCACCCGCCCGAAACGGTCAGCAGCGCTCCAGAGAATCAGTGCCCGCATTCATGTCCGGCCAGAGCGGACGCGACCACTCACTCGCGCTGGCATTGAAACTGCGTGCCGGCCGAGAGAGCGCCGACCGCGCCGCTTCCCGGTGCAAGCGACTACTACGCGTTCAAACGACACGACGGTCGCCCGTCCATCCGTCTGCCACCCACATTGATGGCACGCGGTTGCCAAGGCGTCTCCTCCAGCGCCACATGTATGTCCGTCTGCCGCCCATTGCTATATAAACCACTGCCCCGGCCGTAGCCGCATTCATCAGCCTATGATCCCTCTCCGCACCAATCTCACCATAGATTCCTCCCCTGCCAAAGCTCTCTGGGGCGGGCTGACACCGAGCCAGAAGAAGGAAATGGCCGGCATTGTTGTCGGCTGGCTGGCCGGCACGCAGCCGGAGGACTTCGGTGACCCAATGGAGGACGCGGCCGACGAAGACCCAGAGCTACCCTCCTCTTCCTCCTCCGTCGCGCCACCCTCCTCCTCCACCGCGCATCCCTGACCGGTGCACGGCACCATGACCATCAGCAAGGCTCGTGCCCATTACATGGACATGGTGCGGCAGGAGCAATTCCGGGAGGCGTAGGTCGATGTCGCCTGCAACCACCACCTTCTCCAGGAGCACCTACAGGCGGAGGAGCAGCTCGGCGCCGGCAGGGCGGTCGCGCTCGACGTGGACTTTGCGGAGCAAGAGGCGCTGTTCTAGTCCTATCGCTCTACCCGCGAGATCCGCCTCGCCCGCTGGCGGTACCGGTAGCGGGTGGCGGAGGTGGCGGCGACTGCGGCCAATGATGACGAGGCGTGTGACGAGCCACTGTTCGGCAATACCGACGATGAGGAGGAGGACAACGCCGAGGCCGCGCCCAATGAAGTCGGCACATCCACGGGCGTCGCCGGCAATGAGGAAGAGTAGTGCACGGGAGATCGTCAGCGCTCGGGTCCCAGGAAGACCACCGCTCATCCCTCCTTTCGATGCCAAACTTGGTGGGCTGAACATTGACGGCAATTAGTCGCTTGGCGGCGACGTGGAGGCGGACATCTGCGCTTGTCGGGTCTCCGGAGGAGGAGGTTACGGAGGCAGAGCTGGAGAGCACCGAGGCGGAGTTCGAGAAGGCGAAGCTTCAATTCTCTGGGCTCATGGCCGGACATGAGGAACGAGCGTTGGCAACCATTTAGCTTAGGTATTAATTATACCTCTAAAGCCGGACTAGAATGTAAATGTAATGAAATCCGTCGTATTTATATGAAATCCGCCCATGTTTGATCGACTTTCATCCGGTTGGTTAGAATTGTTGGCCGAATGTATGCGGCTAGCGTTGAATGACGGTCTCCCACATCCGTGTCCACGGACTGGTCTCCCCTATTCCGGACAATGTGGGAAGAAATTTGCAAATCGTAGTTCGAGATGCCCTAAGAATGTAGTTGGGCTGGCCGCCCTCTTCCCTCCTCCCCTTCTCTTCTTCCTCCCCATCACCAAACCTCTCCTTACCGCCATCTTCTCCTTCCTCCCCTCTCCACCACCACGCCACAGTGCGTTTTTTCTCAAGTCCACACCCTACACGCGGAATCCAACATCCACTTATTTCAATCATCTACCGTGGTCACCCACGTACACGGACGGCCGCTTGCTATGTGCAACCACAAATTGATTGCAAAAATATGTTCAGACGACATGGGAGAGTTAAACTTGGATAAATTCATCTATAAGTTGTGGAAACAAAATATGAAGAAATTGTTAGGAATTAATTAGCACATGTCTATTGTTAATTATCACATGCTAATTAACGAACAGTCATTAGCAAAGGGTTTGTCCAACCCCGAACAGTCATGTCGGTGTAATGAACAGGGGGTGTTCGTTACCCCTGGACACGCACGGGCAAGTTACAGCCTCCAGGCGGGAAGGGCATGGCTGAGAAGAAATCCACTTATGAGACGCATCTAAGACCCAGGTTTCCGGCAAGGACTACTTGCCGGGAACAGGCCTACGCATCGCCGGCAAGCTCAAAGGCCGGCAAGATCAAGATAGAATTTCCGGGAAACGAGCCTTCCTGGGAGAAGACCTCCAGGCAGGTCACCGAGAAGACCCGATGTTGGACTCCCGGCAAGATGCTTGCCGAAGGACAACTGGGAACAAGCACAAGACTATCCAGAAGGCATTCAAGTCAATAATCAGAAGACAGAAGACCAAAGGCTGAAATCCCAGCAAGATTCTTGCCGGGATGGCTGGCGAAGCCCCGACAAGATTCAGCCCCGGCAAGATTCAGTCCCGGCAAGATTCGGCCCCGGCAAGATTTGCACCCGGCAAGACCTCGCCACCCTGTCACCGCTCCAGCGCAGCGACCAGCTTGTCTTTTAGCTGTTGTCCTCTTGGTAACGTGTCAGGCGCTAGTGGCGGACGAGCTTAAGCGGTGCTGATGGGACGGCTTCTTTTCCCGTCCCCAAGACGCTAAGGGACACTTCAGCAGAGCATTTAATGCGTTTGTCCTGAGATGTCAGGGATAACCATGTAAACGCTGTAGCAACTTTACACCTCTTGTACTTCGCCACTGTTGGTGACCCCTTCGACGTATAAAAGGAGGCCCAAGGCATAGCTGCAGGGGGGAGCGGCTCAGAGAGAGCTGCTAGATCGGAGATGGAGAGGACCTTCTGGCCCGTTCTGCATGCGTAGCAGCTGTGTACTGTTCATCACATAGCGCTCCTGAAGCTTGGGCATAAACACATCCAATACAACCAAAACAGGAGTAGGGTTTTACGCTTCTCAGCGGCCCGAACCTGGGTAAAGATCCCTCGCGTTTATCGTTGGATCTGCTCTTTGTGCAAGCCCTTCTCCCTGCCGAACCATAAAGGGATCCCTCTCGATCTCATAGGTGTCGTACGCCGACAAGTCATGTCTCTTCTCTCTCTAATGCCAACATGCACCTGTTCTGAAGGGATGCCTCCGAACAGACACCTCTTCTTCCCATCTCTTCCATATGTATATATAGTTAAGAATTAATAGAAACTCCTTTCACTTCATTCAATCTCGTTTTACTTTAACACGTTATGAGCACGCTCCTAGCGGAGAGCTATTTGGCCACACGAGATGAATCACGCCACCATCCTGTCGCCGGTGGTCTGCTGCATGCGGTGCCAAAGGCACACGCTGACGACTTGGGCAGAAGAAAATCAATCAACGGATGGAATAGCATTCATTCCTTGCAAGCAGTACCATGTTTTGGTTTAAATCAGTGACTAATGATGAAACTGTTTCCGTTCATGTTTGCCGAACAGAAATTGCTAGAAGCACGCTCTTTGGTGGAGCTATTTCACGTTGGCGTTCGTCCGACAAGGCGGAACTGCATCTCATCGAAGCCTTTTTGCGTCCGCAGAAACATATGAGAATGATCTCCATTAATCGATCAGCACTTAATTGCTGCATGCAAATCATTAATTAGGGTGATTGATTAAAGACACGAGGACGAGTGCAGAACTCCCAGGCGCTCAGACTAACATATTTTGCAGAATCACATGAAGGAACAATCACATGAAGGAACTCCCAGGCGCTCAGACTAACGAGTGCAGAACTCCTCGGACTCTGCTTCAGTATTGAAGCCGCTCATCCTGGCTCACTTGCAGCCATCAGTGCGGCCATGTAACAACACATCAGCGGTGCAGCGGCCCTCGGCCCGGCGCTCCACCCGGCATCGGCTTTTCGCGGCCATCGCGTGGATGCAGCCTCCAGTGCACAGCGACCTCAGGCTGGCTCCCCGCGGCTGGACCAGTCCTCGACGTCGGCGGCCCCGCCCACCGGCGGTTCCGGCTGCTCCTCGAAGCGACGGCACGACCGGCCCCTCACAAGGCGGCGGCGAGGCATCATGTCTTAGCAAAACAACGAGGAAATCGGGTATTTACCACTTTCAACATGCGACTTCGCAAAATTACCACTGTGAAGATGGGCTTCGCAAAATTGCCACCCACCTCGTGGACACTTTGATTACAATGTCATTTCCACTATTTTATTGATTTTTCTTTCGTTTTCCCATTTATATGCACCTGCAAGGACTAGACTGCCCCTGGCTATTCCGTCCATTGCTTGGTGTGGTCAAAATGCTGAAATGCTGGCTCGCCGCCGTAGCTTATCCATGCCTTCGCGCGCCAGCGAAGCTCGCTGCTGGCTGCTCATCCACGCCTGCCCGTCGATGTAACTCGACCTCACCTGCTGGCTGCTCGCCCACGCCTGTGTGCACCATCGGAGCGCGCTCTCGTCTGCTCGTCGTCGTAGCTCGGCATGACAGCGTGTGATGTCGTTGCTCACCCATGCCTGCGCAACTGCGAAGCTTGCCCTCGCCTGCTCGCACACACATGTGTGGGCCGTTGCAGCTCACCTCCCCTGCTCGCCCACACCTGCGCACACCGTTGCAGCTCGCCCCGCGGCGTGCTGGTGGAGTAACGGACTGGCGAGGGCGGCGATGAACAGCAACATCAATGGCGTCGAGGAAGCAGCTTGACCTTAGTGCGTTCATGGAGGATGGAGAAAAAGGTGCGTGCAGGTGGCCAGGTGCTTAACATGGAGAATACGAGCAAGTTCTAAGCACAATTGTACAACCTTGTAAGTTGTACTTCGCTAGAACCTGTCACTACTTGTTCATGGATTAAACTAGGGGTCAAGCAAACAAAGCAAGAGAAAGAGACGATACCGTATTATTCGGACGGACTAGGTTTCAGGCGGCCGCTGTGGTACTGCCGTACCAGGGTGCGTGATGCGCAGCGTCCAGGCGATCGACGGCGGTGACGTTCAAGACGATCGGCGGCATCACGGCAGCGTCCAGGGACGGGGTGACATTCAGGCCGATCGGCGGCATCGCGGTAGCGTCCAGGAGATTCGTCCTGTAGGCGATCTGCATCGGGCATGGTGTTTCCGGCTGATTACGCGCACGTTAAGTCGGGAACACAGCAAAACACTGCTTACTGCATACATGGTACACGATGCGATCAGGCACATGTAGACATCCAAGGGCAGTCTGGTCCTTTCAGGTACGTGTAAATGGAAAAACTAATGAGAAATCGATAAAAGGTGGAAAATGGCATGGTAATCAAGGTGGACACGAGCTGAGTGGCAATTTTGCGAAGCCCATCTTGACAGTGGCAATTTTGCGAAGCCGCATGTTGAAAATGGCAAATAACCGATTTTCTCTGCACAACGGCGTTCGTTTTCCTCACCATGGTTAACTCACAGCCACACACGCACGCACGGGATAAGGAATTGGAGCAATCCTTATCTCTTTGGCAAATTTTCAATTTAACCATCCAATTCGAGTCTAATTTAGTACAAGTCCCTAAAATATCTGTTTAAACCACAGTTTAACATATCTCTGCCGTTTAGCCCTCTGGCTTACTGTATTTTAGAAACGAGCCATTAGGCCAATGGACTTTGTAGTTAGTACTCGAAGTTACTGTTTTCAGCAATATAACCCTATTGTTATCACAGTTTGCATTCTAAGCCATCGACTTTAGAAAAATGTATGAGGTTGACCTCAGCTCATCCTAAATTTCATACAACACTCTATACTATGCAATTTTGGTACAACAACTATCACTTTGTAATTAAAATTATTATTCTTTGCAAAGAATTACAAAGCGTCATACTTAATATGACTAGCCAAAATTTTATTTGTGAATCACAAGGTATTGGTGGCATCTATTGCACCATTTACAAATTATCCATCGCTACTGTGAGATCTACATTTGTTATTTTAACAAAATGACTATCTTCAAAGTGCTCTGCCAAATATTAATATGATAGTAAACACAAGGTAATAGAAATCACGAGCATTTATTGACGAAAGTCAGGTTATGCATCTATTACTGCGAGCTCTACACCGCATTTGGTGATTATCTTTTAAATGTTATCTATATAATTTGTGGTATACGCATATCCCTAGTAGCATCAGCTATATTTATTAAATTTGCTCCTCAGAAGCATTTGTTGTTGTCCAATAAAATGATTTACTCTCGTAGTAAATTTTATTCATGCACAAACACTATACATTCGAAATTGTATTTTGTGCTACTATGAATAATTTAAGCCCCACTTTGCTTAAATAAGTTATAGAAAATTACGCAAACATTTGCATAGTCCGATGATTACCTTTTATACATTGGTAAAATACATGGCAGTGGATCTATGCCACTATTTGTGACTATATTGTCGCCCATCTATCAAGATGGATACAATAATCTATATCGACATCACATTGTGATTATACTTTCATCGTGACTAACCAGTGTTAAACATGCAACGTCCATATTTTTGGCAATGACTCTAAAGTTGCATGTTTCCTCTAGAATGAAGTCCAAAATGTTAGCACCGATTTTATCACATGTGTTGTATTGGACGATACACCAAGGATCACCTTGGCCATGATTGTTCTCAAACAAATCATTATATATATATATATATATATATATATATATATATATATATATATATATATATATATATATAGGAAAATGACTATATACTCCTGGGAGTATGTACTTCTGCGCATCATATACCACATAAATGAATTGTTTATACCATTTTATCATTTTTAATATACTTCATTAACAATTACTAGATGCCCCAAAATGAGTTTCATTAAAAATTATATTTTAAACCACATATTATATTTTATTTAGAAGTGAACTGCATTTTTTGTACGTAAAAAAGGTATACTGCATAAAAAAAGGGTTTCGACGATATTTTTTCTCAAAACTTGCATTGAGGTATATTAAAATAATTAACAAGGTATATTGAGAATGATAAAGAGGTATAATATGCTTATTTAAGAGATATATTTGAATGTGGGAGTACATACTCCCAGGAGTACAGAAGAGGTGTCCTATATATATATATATATATATATATATATATATATATAGACAGACCGTCTATTCTGATATTGGGTGCAGAATAACTATTCTGACAACACTTCCGAACTGCACGGTTTACGCGAGTGCACTGCATACCTTTCAAACGAGCACTGCAATGTCAGTAGAAAAAACTGCATGCGTTTTTTCGGCACTGTTTTCGCTCCAGTTTCTAAACCGTTTATCGGAACAAGGCGTATAATATACCGTTGGATAGCTACGGAAAATGCGCAACTTCGTCATGTTAAACGCTTTTCGAAATTCCTCGCGGCTTAAGAGCAGTTTTGAATACGGTGGGCGCCCAACGGGTGACAGCGAGCGTATTTTCGTGATTTTTTCTAAACGGCTCGTTGGAATGAAGCAAACGATATGGCCTTGGATAGGTATCGACGAGCCGCAACTTTTTCATAATATTACACTCCCTAATTCCTTACGGTTTAAGAGTAATTTCAAATTTACTCAAAAACGGAATTCTGTTTTTTAATTTTTTCGATTTTTTCGGTGCGATTTTCGCTGTAGTTTTTTAACCGTTTGTCGGAACGAGGCGTGTGATACGGCGTTGGAAAGCTGTGGAATAGGCTCAACTTTCATATGTTGGTCATTTGTTGATATTCCTCACAGTTTTAAAGGAATTTTGAAAACGGTGTCACTGCCTACGAGTGGCAGCGAGCGTATTTTCGTGATTTTTTCCAAACCATTTGTCGGAACGATGCAAATGATACGGCGTTGGAAAGATATCGACGAGGCACAACTTTTTCATGTAGACACTATCTTTAATTCTTTACGGTTTAAGAGCAGTTTTCGAATTATCAAAATGCGAACAGTCTGTTTTTCGCGACACCAAAAATTACGCTTGAACCGCATAAGACAGAAGAACGCACTGCTTCATATCGAAAAACGCACTGCATCAGACGATCAAGCGAACTGCATTATTTCTGTTTGTCATTTTTTCTAACTCTTTTAAAAACGATAGTGTACTGTAGTGACGAGGGCAAGTGAACCACATCAATGGAAAAAAAACGATAGTGTACCGCGACACGAGTTTAAGTGGACCGCTTGACTTTTTTCATCTTTTTCTAACCGTTTTTGACAAGATTAAGTGGACCACATGGCCAAAGTTAATGTACTGGCATCAGAGGGGAAAGCCCACTGCAATGTCATGAAACAAGATTGCGCATGATTTCTTTTTGTTATTTTTCTCAAAACGGAAAAAATGCATAGTCGAGTTGAGCGAACTACAGAATTTTTTTAAATGCATTTATTTTTAAATGTAGTGTACTGAAGCGTCCTTCGTAGTGAAGCTTTTCTATGACCAAACTACACTGCATTTTCTTCATAGTTTTTTCACTGCACAATAGCAACAGATAGAAAAAAATTCAAAGTTGCACACAACTCGAATCTGGACTGCGTTGTCTAGAATAAGGTACTACTTGGTTATTCCGTACATCATTAATTTTTACACTCTAAACAACGAAAGAGTGCAAAATGAACTGCACATGAGTTTTTAATAATTACAACCGTTTGTGTGTTTTTAACACAATGACAACTCAATCATCACACAAATTTTTTGACAAAAAAATCAACCTGTGGATGAAGTACACTCGTGCACGCCACAAAATGCATAGTACAATCTGTAAAAAGGGCAGGGTGATGCTCGTCGGTGATGTGCGGCGGAGCAAACTGCACGGAGTCAACGAGTGCTCTTCACGCGTCCGCTGAGTGAACTGCAAGTGGACATGTCGAGCACAGGGGGAGTCGGCGTGTGCTGCTGCTCGTAGTTTCCGTCGTCGCGGCTGGAGGTAAGGGTCAGAGGGAGAGGAACAAACTTGATCTCTCCAGGGAGATGATGGACCAAGTGTGGCATCCTGCGAGTCTCGACTCGCCCCTCTCGTCCTCGTCGTAAGGGGAGAAGTTGGCCTGGTAGATCCTCCACCGGAGCACCCTTGGCGACGGGAGGAGGACGAAGGCAGCATGGGAGGAGAGCGCTACCCGGTCCCGGCCTCCCAGCCATAGTCGTCGTGGCCTTCCAGCCACGGCCCTCACCGTCGGTGGATCCAGCTCGCGGCCGATGGCGCTGCGTCGTTGTGGTGGTGGATCTAGTTGTGGGGGAGGACTAAGGGCATCCACGGATCGGACAGGGAGGCCACGCGGCGGTGGAGGCGGGGTGACGGGGAAGGATCCATGTAGGCGGCCGTGCGGGGCACCTGGGGGCGGCGGGGGCAGATCTGAACCGGCTGCCGCGCGGGGTGGGTGGGGGGCGCCCGGATCCACGCCGGCAACCGCGCAGGGCGCCTGGGGGCGGCGCACCCGGATCCGCGTCGGCGGCCGGTGGTGGTTGCTGGCCGGTGGTGCATCGCGGGGCATTGCCGGAGTTAATTGGGCGGCTTCATGGGGGCGTGGCCGGGGTTGGGAGGGATCGTGGGTGGTGGGGGCGGCGGAGGCTGGACGTGGAGAGAAGGTGCGGGCGGAGAGAGGCGGCGCCGGTCGGTCCTGGGCAGGTGCGACGGTGGAAGGGGGTGGAGAAGGGTGGGGTGGAGTGGTTCGGTGGGGGGAGGAGAAGATAAGGTCGGGAGGGACGCAGGGGCAACAATACAGAAGGAGTGTAGGGTTTTTTTTGGTTCCTGCAGTTCGCCTCGTTTTGAATCTGTAGCGCGAGTCGGGGTGGGTAGGGTAGTTTCTTCGGTGTTGTCAGAATAAGCCTGTTCGGTGTTAGAATAAGGGTCTCGAGGGTGTTGTCAAAATAGACCCACCCTTATATATATATATATAGAGAGAGAGATAGAGAGAAAGTAGCACTATTATGATCCTGGGATTAGAATATTATTCTGATATCAACGTCGAACTTATGTTCCCGAACTCCACGAATCGGCGTCGACAGAAAAAAGAAAAACCATCCCGTGGCCACGAAGTGCTAGAACCACCACCCTCCCTCCCACGGCGATCCCCGGATCCCGACCTCCAGCCCCGCCCCGGACCACCGCGCCACCTCACCGGGCACCCCCGCCGCCACGCGCCCTCCCGGATTCCCCGCCGCGACCTTCCCAGGACGCCGCCGCCGCCTTCCTAGAGCGCCGCCACAACCTGCCCATGGAGCCGTCGCAGCCATCTACCACGCGCCTCTCTCCATCCCCAGATCACCTCCCGCCGCCGCCCTCCATCCCCACCACGCCGCCACCGCCGGACCTCTACCGGCCACCGCAACCGGCGACCCCATCCCCTGGCTCGCTTGCACGCGGCCGTGATCCCCCATCTCGTTGCAAACTTGCCGTTGCACGCCACATCCCTCCTCCTAAGGTGCCGCCCGTCCGATCCACTCCAGTAGTGTGCACGTCCCGCCGCCGCCGGCGAGAGCCACTACTCCTTGTGCTCCTCTCTCATCCAAGTTCGTGCTGCCCTGATTCAATTTGTGTTCTATTGCAGGTTGGGGCATTGGGCTCGGTGTGAACTGCGAACATATCAGTGGTTGGACTAGCAGCAATTAACTGTATCAACACGGATGACGCCACCTCGCACGCGTTCATGTTCATCGTCGGCGGTCAGCACCTCGAAGGCATGACAGACGCACTCCCCTAGCTCATGTTGCTTCCACGGTAACTGTTCTTCTTCTGCTCATGACGTTGGAGCATGCTGCAACATCCGTTAATTTCTGAAACTCAACTCCCTCAGGTTCAGTCCACGTCAGTTATTCTTGTATGCAGATTTGAACAGTCTAAAACTGAAAAAAGGAATGCGTCAGTATAACTACTCAACAGAAAATGGTCAAGTGTATGTTTCTTTTGTGTTTTTTTGTGTGCTCGTATTTGCATAATTTACCTCAATGAAAATTCAGTTACTTTTGTACCTATGTGGATAACGTGGGAACAATTTTTCTATCCACCATATGTTTTTGCTAAAATGAGTTTGTTTGTCTTCCTTTATATGTGAATAAAATTGACGCTAGCAAAATTCTCTTGAAAATAAGTTCAAATAAAAAATGATAGAAGGTCACATATGTTACGAGGTAAAAGTTTGCGTAAAAATGCAGAATACTTTATTCGCAAAAAAATACAGAAGACTTTACAATCTAGGAGTTTGTGTACCTGCTCCTTTTTTGTGGCTGCTGCAGGCCGCAACACTTGTCATCGTCATCTCCACTTAGCCCATGTCACGAAGCTTTGCCTCCCTGGTACTGCTACACGAAGTGCTCACTTGATCGTCGACAATTTGGCACAAAGTTGAACAACTTTAGCTAGAGTTGAGAGTGCAGATAACTGAATGTTTATACAGTCAATCCTGTTGGCCTCGAGGTTATATGAAGATATTCAGAAGTTCAAAAGAAGAGTTCCATGAAAGTCAAAATCAAAGAAAAGAGCGTTATAAAATTTGAACTTCACCATTTTATGAAAAATGAAGAAGTTCAAATAAAAAAGGCTGAGAAGTTCAAATTAAAATAGCAGAGAAGATCAAAGTTTATGAAAAACTCAGATTTTTTTTCTCGTTACTAAAGAGTAAAATGAAGAAGTTCAAATAAAAAAGCTGAGAAGTTCAGATTAAACTCGTGAAATTCTTTACACGGAAAATGGATCAGTTTTATTTTCCTTGTTTCGAAAATAAATACATAGAAGTTCAACATAAAAAAGCTCAGAAGTTCAAATTAGAATAATGGAGTAATTCGACCGTGTAAACCAACCCGGATTTTTTTCTTTACTAAATTAGAAAAAAGTGAGAACTTCAAACAAAAATGTGATAGAAATTCATAGTGAAAACAACGAGAAGTTCAAGTACTACAAGGAATGCGTTTCAGGTGAGAATAAAAGAATAGGAAAATAAAAGCTTTAAAGTTTTATTGAAAGAAGTTCACGTGCTCTACCTGGGGAAGTTCATAAATTCTTGCAAGAGAGGTTCACCTTGTATTTCCATGTTCGAAAACACAAAAAAGAAATTGTTTTTTGTGTTTTAAAATAATTCTCTCAATCCACAAAGAAGTTCAGTTATTATTTGGGAGCAATTAAATTTCAAAAAGAAAATAAAAAATTCAAATTATAAAAACGAAGAAAGTTCACGTACTACATGGTGTGTGTTTAATATGAGAAAAATGAATAAAAAGGCAAGGTCCGTTTTTTTTGCTATAAGTTCAAGTCCTCGGGTCAGAGAAAGTTAAAAAATTATCGTGAGAGGGGTTTGTTCAAAAATAAATATCATTTGTGTAACACCGACGAATGGGTGAGAAATTACAAAAGAAAATACGTGTGAGAAGTTCAACGTGAAAACAGCGCGAAGTTCGACTACTACACTGAATGAATGTCAGATTTTTTTTTAAACCGTCACGAGTATGAAAAAAAGATGAACACAGAAAAGTTGCGTGTTTACAATAGCTTTCCATCCGTATATCATTTTCTCAATTCCGATAAGTGGGTGGAGAGTTACGAGCAAAAACCACCATGTGAAAAACAGAGTGAAGTTCAAGTAGACAAGCCGAGAAGTTCAAGTTCTTCACACGGTGCATTTTCGAAGACCCTGTCTCGCGATAAAGGCAGAACGCATGATCTCGTTGTTTTCGAAATTTCCTGAAAACGGATAGGAATTAGAGAAAACTGCCTACATGAAAAGTTTTGCATTTTCCGTAGCTTTTCAACGGTATATTATTTGTCCCATTCCGATAAAGTTTGTAAAAATTACGGCAAAAATACGTTTTAAGCCATTTTTTAAATTGACTTAAAACCGTAAAGAATTGGAAAAACTAATCTACAAATAAAAGTTTCGCATTTGTTCAAGCTTTCCAACGCCATATCATTTGCTACATTCTGACAAACCATTGAGAAAATAACGCGAAAATACAACTCGATACAGATTCTGCCGTTTTCTAAATTTCAGGCTGCAGGTGGACACGGGCCGCCCGCGGTGCCCACTTACAGGCCCACAAAAATCGTGCTCGCGGTCATCCACAGGATTACCTTAAACTTACGTGGAATATGTGGGTTAGCCCACGAAAACCACATCCTGCCCGCATATCGTCCTCCGCTAGACTGTTCGTGTCCCACGCGCGGCGCCGCGCGATGCAGCGAGCCAGCGACCATGGATTCAACGACGCGACCAGCAGCCGAAGTGACGCCGCTAGTTCCGGCCCACGTGTACTCTGCTGCCGCTTCCACACTCCCTCCCAAGTTCCCTCCTCGACATCATTATCTCCTCGCTGTGACGCTACCTCTGCCGATGGGGAAGAGTTTCGCCGGCGCCGCCCTTGGATCCCTACCCTACAGAGGATGCCATTGTTTGTGAACTTGTATTGGAGTTTTCGCCGCAATAGGGAGGCCAACCCATGTGCCTGTGGTAGTGCCAAATGATTGGCGGATGGCATGAGCATGGCGACACGCGCATGCAGGACAACTGTATGTGCACCGGCGGCCGCAGGTCAACGCACCGGCGCGCGCACGTCGACGAACGCAATGGCTCTGTCCTGTGCTTGGCCGCGTGATTAAGTGCTGATGGTGGTGCATGAATGGAGGAGTTGGCACGACGGCTGGTTTGGGACGGCATACTGGGTCCGTTGGGTTCTAGCTACTTGGCTCCACATGGACATGCTCACTGACGCTGTGGACAAGGTGGAGCGCGTCATTGGCAGACGGAGGCAACACTCTGGCAGCTCCTCGCCGGAGTTCGATGGTTCCGGGGTCTTCGTCGGCTCGCCACAAACGTGCAGGACGTGATGCGGGTGCTGCTTTCCATGTTCGACAATGCATCTGTCCAGCCAGGGAAAGGCATACAGTGGTATTATCCAGAGGCCTAGCGATGTAAGTTTCTAGTTCGCCTAGTGCAATCTAAATTATGCGGGTTAGCGGCAACCGCGGACTAAACTGTAGGTTATGTGGGGATCCCGCATAAGCCCACTTAAATAAGCGGGCTGATGCGGCATGATGCGGGTGTCTCGCGGAGCGTCCCACTTGCAGCCTGATCTAAATTTCTTTTAAACCGTTCATAGTTGGAACAAACTTTTTATATGAAAAGATGTGCATTTTTATAAGCTTTCCAATGCCATATCATTTGCATCGATCGGACTAGCCGTTTTTAAATTAACCCCGAAATATGAACCCGGCTATTCGGTTTCGGAAATTCCGCCATTTTTCAAATTCCTCTTTAACCGTAGGTAATTTGGGAAAACGTTCAACGTGTGAAATGAGCGGATTTGCAGCAGCTTTCCAACGCCATTTCATTTGTCTCATTCCGATAAACGGTTTAGAAATAGGCTCGAAAATACGATTCACGTTTTTTTGTATGAAGAAAAACGGTTTTTAAAACTGCACTTAAACCGTGTGGATTTTGCCAAAAATTAAACCTAGGCTGTTATACTGGTGTCCATTGTTTTCCAATGGTATATCGCAAGCCCTATTTGGACATTTTTTAGCGGAAGTTCAACCTAGCACTTAGGGAAGTTCAAGTGCTACTGCTGGGACGAGTCAGGTAGTTATCAGAATATTATTCTCATCCCGTGATCAGAATAGTGTTTATGTATGTATGTGTGTGTGTGTGTGTGTATACAGACCGTCTATTCTGACAACGGGTGCAGAATAACTATTCTAACAACACTTCCGAGCTGCACGGTTAACGCGAGTGCACTGCATCCCTATCAAACGAGCATTGCAATGTTAGCAGAAAAAACTGCACGTGTATTTTCGGCACCGTTTTCGCTCCAGTTTCTAAACCGTTTGTCGAAACGAGGCGTATAATATACCATTGGATAGCTATGGAAAATCCGCAACTTCGTCATGTTGAAAACTTTTCGTGATTCCTCACGGTTTAAGAGCAGTATCGAAAACGATGGCCGCCCGACGAGTGGCAGTGAGCGTATTTTCGCGTTATTTTCTAAACCGCTCATCGGAATGAAGCAAACGATATGGCGTTGGAAAGATATCGTCGATGCGCAACTTTTTCATGTAGATCACTCTCTCTAATTCCTTACGGTTTGAGAGTAATTTCAAATTTACTAAAAAACGGAATTCTGTTTTTCAAATTTTACGAATATTTTGGTACGGTTTTCGCTCCAGTTTTTTAACCATTTCTCAGAACGAGGCGTGCGATACGGCGTTGGAAAGCTGTGTAATAGACGCAACTTTTATATGTTGATCATTTGTTGAGATTCCTCACGGTTTTAAATGAATTTTGAAAACGGTGCGGCTGCCTACGAGTGGCAGCGAGCGTATTTTCGTAAAATTTTCCAAACCGCTTGTCGGATCGATGTAAATGATACGGCGTTGGAAAGATATCGACGAGACACAACTTTTTCATGTAGAACACTCTCTCTAATTCCTTCCGGTTTAAGAGCAGTTTCGAAATTACCGAAATGCGGACACTCTGTTTTTCGCGACACCAAAATCGACGCGTGAACCGCATCAGACAGAAGACCGCACTGCTTCAGACGGAAGACCGCACTGCATCCTACTGGCAAGCGAACTGCATGATTTCTTTTAGTTTTTGTCTTTTTTCTAACTTGTATGAACGAGAGTGGAACGCGAAGACGAGGCAAATGAACCACAACACTTTTTAAAGTGAACCGTGTTAAATTTTGTTGTTGTTTTCTCTAACGTTGGATGTAAATGAACGTGTTCACTCTCAAAAGTGAACCACATCCCAAGACAAAGCGCACTGCAGGTGCTGTTGCAGTCGAGTGGGTTTTGAAACACACAAAACAAAGTGCACCTTTTCATATGCAAAATAAATGCGGCTCTGTGACATCGAGGCAAAGCAAGCTAACTACATTTTATTCTCTTTCCATTGCAAACACATAGAATTAACATCACAGCGATACATTAAAAATGCATTCACAAATTACAAGCAAACTGCATCCATCATCTGGCCGAACCGCATGTCAGTCTAACCAAACTTCAAGCCGTGGCCGCGCCCACAAAATCTAAACGACCAAAAAACTTTAAAATGCACTGGGAGCACCTAGTGAAACTGCATCACCGTAGCATAACCAGAGTACTACACGGACGGACGTCCTCGACGACAAAGCCACATCCTCGCCAAAATCTGAGAAAAGCACCACCAACATCCAGGGGAACACCCGACAGAAAATGAAGCAGATCGAGGTAGGGTTACGAGCAAATTAAATTACAAATTAGGCATAGCGAGCTGCACATCTCACTTGTACCGAACTGCATCATTCCTCATATCGAGCTACACATCTCACTCTTAACAAAACGCCAAAGCAGAGGTCTGTGACCTCGCCGGCGCCTGGATCTTGAACGGTGGAAAGGGGAGGGAGCCATTGCGTGATGCTGGAGGTGGTGGACCCTTCTGTCCACGCCAGAGCTGCACAAAATGCATCCATGTCGAATGTGGCATCTCATGCGTGAGAACGGATCCAACAACAAGTACCTAGCTCACCGTGGATCCTAACGAGGAGAGAAAGGAGGAGGAGGGGGTGGCACAGCCACCATGGGCAGCCATGGATCCAGGCCGAAAGGAGTCCTCGTTGATGGCCGTGGGACCTGGCCTCTCTCCACCCAAAGCCGCACCACCTGAACGGGGCGAGGTCTCGCCGGATCCGGGGGGCGCCACCAAGGTGAACAACACGGGATTGGGAGGAGGCTCTTGGGGGAGGACCCCGGATCCGTCGTGGCTAGGCGCGGGGTGGCGAGGGTGCTCAGATCTGTCGACGTTTGCGTGTCTGGTGGCGAGGGAGCCCCGATCCGCCACCGGTTGGGCGCGGGCTAGCGCCACCTCCCGCGGCACAACGCGTGGTGGGGCGGGCGGGGAAGTAGGGGCAGGGTGGCGGGAGAGCTACCGGCGGCGCGCCATGGATCGAGTGGGAGGGCGGGGAGGGGGGGCTGGAGGTGCGGCTTTGCCGGCAGGATCCGGTCCGGAGATGGGCGCGCGGGCGAGGGATTCAGCAGCCCTCTTGGCCGGCGGCGGAGGCAGGTGGGAGGAGGCGGCTGGGGGAGGTGGGAGGAGGCCGCGGTTGTTTGTGGATAAAGGTAGGCACGGGGGGTGGGGTGCCCCGACGGGGAAGAAGGTGGGAGTGCAGCTCTGTTCGTTTTGTTGTTGATGTTCGGCTTGGGTGGGTGTAGCAGTACGTTTGTGTTGTCAGAATAAACGTTTTTTATGTTAGAATAAGGTCTTAAGGGTGTTGTCAGAATAGACCCACCCTATATATATATATGACAAATGTTTCGTACGACCGGGTGTAGTTACTCCCATTTTTGTTTGACATGTTGTATGTAGTATCTATCGTATCGGAGAGTATGTATGCGTAGTATGTAGTATATAAGAATATTTAGATAGTATATATACAAATTTTTAGGTAGTATGTAACATATTTTTAGCATACTCATTTTTACGTATAAATATATGTACGTATTTCATAATATGATAAAAACTATGGATCACTATATTTTTTTCATGTAACATACTTTGAAGTATCTTATATATAGTATGTGAACAAACTCAAGGTGATAAATTAATATGTATACTACCACATGAATGTTTATTTTAAGATGATTCATGACATCAGTCATTATATCCACCCGTGGCACTATTGCCACTATAACTCCACCTTCGAGAAAATGTGTCATGGCTATTCTCTTAATAGCTAAGTATGTACATATTGCATTTTTATTTCACAAAATTCACTTAGCTCTCAAACTAAGTACATAATGGATGAATATTTATTCACCTCAAATATATCGTTTTCAAACGATCACAAAGACAACTCAAGTTTGTCAGATGTGTGGTTATACAAACATCGTACCTATGATTACCAAACCCTCAAACATATGGTCAAACCACACCACAAATTTATTAAAAAGGCAAAGAAGTTCATTGGGATAAATTTGAAAATCTGCAAACTTATAACTAGAAACTATTCTGGTAAATGATTATTCTCAAATCTTCCTGAGAAGGAGAATAAAAAATCTAGTGCAAGAAAAGGATGGCGAATTCTTTGCACCCATGATATGTTTGCATAATAATAAAAATCACTAATATTGGAGACCTCATGTAATCTCCTAATTATTCCCCAAATATCATTAGCCTATACTTGTGCTACTACATGTAGTGCGATGTCCAATATCCTATTGCTTGGACATTATATTTGATAAATTTTGAATGTATGAATCAATTCATACATAGTTTTGTTGCCTACATAATAATTTTCTAAATTTTACAACATATTTGGCTTTAAGCCTTACAATCCTGGTTTGGGGTTGATTAGAAAAAAATATTGGCAATTCTGTTGGTCACAACTTTTCAAGTTGCAATATTTCCCAAATCATCAAATTTTATGTGCATCACATGTGCCATAGGGGAAATAAGTTTTAAGGCTCTCTCACCTTAAAATTTTAAATGAGTCATTCATTCTTTCTTGAACACATTCAGAAGATATGTGGATTACTCAACCATTATGTGGTATTATATAGATACTTCATGGTACTCATGGAAACATTTATAAAATGATTTCAAGTGTGTCTCTTTTCACACAAAACCATGAATGATCTAACTAAATTAATTGCTCAACTTAGCAAAGTAAGAGCAAATTGTTCTAAACAAGGAATAAATCCATTTGAATAGACAACTTCATTGAACTCATTTCAAAAGCAATATCAGAATGGTTTAGCTAAATTTCTTATCAAAGATAGTGAAATTAATAACATGACCAAACTTATAGAATTGTAATTTACTAGCCTCTTGCTAGACAAATACGGCATTACACACCGTAAGTATGATATAAATCATACCAACTGCATAGCATACTACTTTCCCCTGTAGTAATTACGTGGAAATCAACAAAGTATTTCCTATCTGTGAACATCAATGGGCCCTCACAGGAAATTAGGGATCTATGTGAGGAATAAAAATTTATCCGTCAATCAAAATTATTCATAGCCCGTATGCTGATTGCATCAGCAATAAGGATATTTTTCGGCATTAGGGGGAGATAAGTACCACAAAGAATGCTGAGAAATAAATTAGAAA
The DNA here is from genome assembly GCA_039707655.1 of Elymus sibiricus. NCBI lineage: Eukaryota > Viridiplantae > Streptophyta > Magnoliopsida > Poales > Poaceae > Elymus > Elymus sibiricus. Next base: position 155,929,617 of record CM077669.1, read on the forward strand.
TGTTATTGACATTCAATCCTTATATCCACGTACTCAAAGAATCTAAACTAGAAGTTTAGAGAATCATATATTTGCAACACATTGCAAATCTGCCACATACATTTACTGATGACAAGGTGTCACTAAATTCTATACTCCTACAGTGAAGTGTCAGAAAGAGTGGAGGTACCTGATAAACCACTCTTCTCCCCAAATGAGAGCAACAGGGGGAGAAATCTGACCACACGAGATATAATCTCGCATATGCTTCCGCGGAAATAGAGGAGATCTAATCCTCAACCAGTAAATGTAATTCAACATCAAGTTGAAAGACACCTCACTGGATGCTCATCATCCAAAGCCCGGCATAATGTGCACAAATGTTTTGGTGCCGGGACATCGAAACACCTTGACTCCATTGTTGTAGGAAATCAGAAGGAGTTGAAAGGAATAAATACATTTCCACAAATTTCATCGATTCCACCAGAATCATATAAAATAAAGACTACATTTGTCGACATATATTTCTTCTCAAAATTGCTAAAACCTTTTGGGCCTTGAACCAAAATCCATGATAGAGTGCCTCTTGCACTCATATTGGTTCACATAAAAGGAAGCAAGTAATGAAGAATAGCACTCGCTCAGCAGAGAGTGGTATTTACAGCAGTAATACCCACTACTCATAAGTATCTCCCATATGGAATACTAAAAACTTCTCATTCATAGACAAAGTCAATGAGGTGGTGAGAAAGCGAGGCTTGTAGCAAAAGGGTTCACGCAGAGACCCGACATCGATTACGATGTAACATGCCCTCTTGGTATGAGTGGAATTATGTTTCGATGATAAATATCATTGGCAATATAAATAATATATCCATGTAGTTATTGGATGCAGTGACAACATACTCATATGGGTCACTCGTTTCGAAAATTTATAACGAAGTCCCTGAAGGACTTACAATTCTGAATCCAAAAACAAATCGCAACATGTATTGTGTAAACCTTCAGAAGTCACTCCATGACTCATAATAGTCAAAAAGCATATGGTACTACTGACTAAATGAGTTCCTTTTTCAAAAGGATTACTCAAGAATGATGATTGTTTATGTGTTAATACAGAAATCACAAATTTGATTTCCTTACATCACCTCAGTGTATATCGATGATTTCGTCATCAATGTCTCTATAAGACTTAAACATACACAAAATCATCTCAAGATGGAAAATTTGGATTCAACCAAATTTAGCTTAAGTTTACTACTTGAGCATTCTCTCAAGAATACATATCAGTCTACATATATCCAAAACATATACGAGAAGTTCAATGTGATATATCATACCAACGGAAGACATGTATGGTCATACTACCCTTTATAGGTTACAAATCCATTCATACCTAGGGGTGATGACGAAGTGATATTAGGACCTGAAGTTCTATATCTCACTAATATCTCATATAATTTCAAAATACGCTAGGCCTGACACTATATTTTCTATCTTTATTCAAAGTGCAACCCCTAACAAAAGGTATATGGTGGATATAAGGAATATCATCTTATATGTGAATCTTTTAACAAATCTTGGATATTTCCATCAGGAAATACAAGATATGACCATGATATGATGTAATAATATTGGCTCTTTATTTGATCCCAACGACGCCATATCAATGACTGAATTTGCTGGAATAGCCTTCATATGGAAGTCATCTAAATGGACTTTAATGGTTATTTCCACTAATCATTCTGACATAATTGATTTATCTAAAAGCATTGCAAAATATGCATGACTTAGCAGAATGATTAACCACACTCAAAATCATGTGGTTGAGATTCATCAGAATCACATAACTTGATTTATCAAGATGCTTCCACTTGTTTTACTCAATACCTACAGGTTATAATAAGAGCAATATCAAAAAGCACATTGCTCGAAAATTAATTATCCTCATGGATTATAGAAAAGTAAGGAAATATTTTGCAAACAAAATACGGTGAAAATCCAATAGATTATTCACAATGTCCTGTTCATGTCAATGGAATTGGTATGAGACATCCTGCAAAGTTCAGGGGGAGTAATCTCCCAAATTATAACCTGTAACAATCATCAGATTGCGTATATTGTACTCTTTTTCCCTTCATGAGTTTTCCCCTAATGGTTTCTCATAAAAGGTTTTTAACGAGACAATATGAACACAAGTTTCCATATATGCCATATCATTTTCTCCTTATATTTTTTTCCACTAGGTTTTTAAAGGAGTTTTCAATGGCATATCAGATCGCACTCTTTTCCTTATGAGTTTTCTCTAAAAGTTTCTCATAACGGTTTAATGAGTTAGTATCTTCTCAAAGATCATGTGTCATACTTTCTATTTTCCCCACCGGGGTTTTTAAAGAAGTATTCAAGACATACTTTTTGTTTCTAAACTCAACAATGAGTTTTCTTCTTCAAAGGTTTTCTCATTTGAGTCATCAAGGAGACAATAATCATTATATGTTGCACCTTTTTCTCCTTATTATTTTTCCCATTGGGTTTAAAGGAGTTTGAGCAACATATCTACTCTATTCTCCTCATATTTTTACCACAGGGGATTATATGGAAGATTTCTCAAAATGGAAGATCTATATACAAGAAGCTTTCAACGATGAAACATTCAAGGAGCAGTGTTGTACAAGGGGGAGTGTTATGAATTAATTAGCACATGTCTATTGTTAATTAACACATGCTAATTAACAAACAGTCATTAGCAAAGGGTGTGTCCAACCCCGAATAGTCATGTCTCTTCTCTCTCTAATGCCAACAGGCACCTGTTCTGGAGGGATGCCTCCGAACAGACACCTCTTCTTTCCATCTCTTCCATATGTATATATACTTGAGAATCAATAGAAACAAGACTAATCGTCCATTCACTTCATTCAATCTCATTTTACTTTAACAGAAATCATACATGAGAACCCCAAAGGGAACAATTTGTGATTTCTTTCTTTAGCAATAAATCAAACCACCGATATAAATGAGATTCGCTCAACAAATCCCACGAAGTGCTCAGAACGCTACGGTGTAAGTTTCGTCCACTGCTACAAGCACGTCATGGATCCGAGTACCCATTTCTGCTTGTGCTCAAAAGGCACAACAAAGGCAATAATAAATACTGAAACGAAAAGGAACCGGCAAAATTGAAGCCTATTAGTAGCACTCAGGGCTGATCAGTGCTTGGCGGTGACAAGAGCCATGTGGGCAATCAGATCAAGAACTCGGTTGCTGAATCAAGAAAATGAAAGCAATTAATCCATTGGTTAACTTGAGACCTGAAAATGTGGGAAAAGAGCAATTTTATTGAGGTGAGAAATAGACGCTCACCTGTAGCCCCACTCGTTGTCGTACCACGACACGAGCTTCATGAAGGAAGAGCTCAGTCCCATGCCAGCATTAGCATCAAATATACTTGACCTGAGATGCAGGGAAAGCAATGAATTTCTCTGGTACTACGGGTGCAGAGCAAATTGCGGTACTATGTGAGCAGACATAATTTTTACCTTGTGTCACCAACAAAATCGTTGGATACTACATCCTCGTCTGTGTAGCCTAAAATGCCTTTCAGTGCGCCCTCTGATGCCGCCCTGAAACACGGGGCATATGTGTAAGCTTGATAGTGAAAGCAGTGTTACACATGATGACACGACACATACAGTTGTTAGGTTATATACTCCCTCCGTTCCTAAATATAAGTCTTTGTAGACGTTTCAATAGGTGACTACATATGGAGTAAAATGAATGAACCTACACTTTAAAATATGTCTGCATACATCCGTATGTAGTCCGGTAGTAGAATCTCTAAAAAGACTTATATTTAGGAACGGAGGGAGTACATGATAGCAGGAGAAGCTCGTTCAAGTTACTAACTAATACAGTAATATATAACCCTTATCTACCTAACAGTTGAGTATAATTTTTGTAACCTAAGGGGTGCAACAGAATTGAACTGTATTTTAAAATATTTGCTCATCAGTTCCTACTACCTGAGAAGTTCACATATGTTTCGTTCGGACATGCATCTTACATTTTGCTCAGAAGTGTCATGAGCATTCTGTTAATCTTCAAAATACTGGTAACTATTACATAAGCTAACGAGTTGCTTAACAAGACAAGTCAAACTGAAATTGTGAAATGTAAAGAGCTGAACAGGTAATAAGAAAATGAGAATGAAAAATGTGATTATTCTGCATACTTGATGGCTGCTTTCACATCATCATAGGAGGCACTTTTCTCAAGCCGGCAGGTCAAGTCGACCACAGAGACATTTGGTGTTGGAACTCGGAAAGCCATGCCAGTAAGCTTTCCATTTAGCTCAGGGAGGACTTTACCAACAGCCTACAGGAAAATAGAATCAAAGTCAATCGATAACGAAAATCGCAAATACACATGATATGCTTTCATCTCAAGTTACCTTTGCTGCACCAGTGGAGCTAGGAATTATGTTTTGACCAGCACCACGTCCTCCTCTCCAATCTTTCATTGAAGGACCATCAACAGTCTTTTGGGTGGCTGGAAACAGAAGAAGAAATATGTTATGACACAGAATTTGAAAGCAACAATTACTCCACAAAGAATGCAAAACACAAGTCACCCTTTGTGACAACTGAGAAGTTTCATAGCGTAGAAAGAAAACCTGTTGTTGCGTGAACAGTTGTCATTAGACCTTCAAGAATGCCAAATTCCTCATGAACAACCTGCACATAACGGTTCATGGGCATCATGAGGACGATAGAATAGATTAATCACCAGAGCAGTTTATTGTAATTGTATTGTGCAGTTAACTTGGCAGGAAGTAGATACTGGTTCAAGAAAACCAACAGGACAAGGAATGGGGAGGAGTTACCTTGGCAAGAGGAGCAAGACAGTTAGTGGTGCAACTTGCATTAGAAACAACATTCATCTTGGGGTCGTAGCTCATCTCATTTACTCCAACCACAAACATGGGAGCATCTGCGGATGGAGCAGATATCACCACTTTCTTAGCACCACCCTATATAAACAAGGTAGCAAAAGTCTCAACATTGTGTTCATTGCAAAAGGCACATTGTTTGCTAATTAGACGACATCAAAGAAGAAATGGCATACAGACCTTCAAGTGTACCGATGCTTTATCAATAGTTGTAAAAACACCAGAAGATTCAACAACATAATCAGCTCCAAAGTTACCCCAAGGAATCTCTGCAGGGTCTCTGGAAATTGAGAAATAAAAGATTAAAATCCTTCAATACGCATGTAGCAAAATGTCAAAGTAAAGGATCTGAAGAAGAAAAAACTGACAAAACCACAACCCAGAAGTATGAGTTCAGTCACAACCGACATATGAATATCAGAACCAAAGTAAGAAAAGAAATACACAGTACACCAGATGCACAGCAAGCTTCTGCTGATATAGACATTAAAAAGGGCAGCCCGGTGCATGTAGCTCCCGCTTGCGCAGGGTCCGGGGAAGGGTCTGACCACTTCTGCTGATATAGACATTATATGTACATAAACATGTGTTTGTAAGCATCAGTTATTAAGTAATAATATTACTTTGGCCACTCCATTGCTTCACTTGTACTTATTTCAGGACAACAATGCCATGTATATTCAGCAACCACAACATTTATATGAACTGCACTAATATGGCAAACAATCGGCTAACCCTGGCATAATTACCTTTTGCTTGTTATTGTGATTTTCTTCCCATTGATCTCCAGGGTTGAATCATCCACAACATTAATGGATCCTTTAAAGGGGCCATGAGTGGAGTCATACTTGAACATATAGGCCTGGAAAAGGGGGAACATTAACTTCAAACCAAACAAAAGAAACCAAAATGCTACACCACATGCAAATACAGACTTGTTATTTCAGCAGTGAAGGAAAGAATATAATGGCAGAATTAAATTTGTCAAATTCCAATGAGTGGATCATCCCACTTGATGATTCTTGTCATGGCACCTAACAGAAAAAAAAATAGGAATCCCAATTGCATAAAATTGGGTGGTTAACCAATGCGTATGTGCTTGAAATACAGAAATACAGTGCATTATAAACAATATTTTATGAATTGACTGAAGAAGTTGCCACATACGAGTACAACATGAAGGTGAAACACAGGCAAAACATACAGGAAAGATACTTGGCATCGAACTAAATAGGATTATGAGAACTATCATCTCTCCTGGCTACCTCGCGATACAGAGTTACATGGCACTTTGCACCTGTTATCTGCAACAGTCCTCAAGGATATCCGCAACAGGGGTGTGGGAGAGAATAGTTCTCTTATAGCTGCTTGGTAGCGTTACATGCCCATTCAAACATTCACATGTACTTTGCACACGGGAATCGTTCATGTGGCAAAATACGTCAACATCATTCATGGTATCAGAGCATTCTCTAGCTCATGTTAGCTTGATGAAAACAATGTCTACCGCCCTCTACCTTCCGTACTGGAACTCCTCTTTACCAATGCCCACCGGTCCCTCCCATTTCCAGAGTTGCCTGCCTCTGCGGGAATGGAAGAGAGCAGTAGGTGGCGATGAAAAGGAGGGGGGTCACAGAAGGTAGGAGACGGTGGTTTAGAAGAGTGAGCTAGATAATCACTTATACCATGAGTGATGAATGACAGTGAGTATGCCACACAAATACCTGTCGTACTCATTGATATTTAGATAGTACATTACATTTGAATGGGTATGTGGAGTTACCATGAAATACTATCAAGCAGCTGCAGGACACCTACTATATCTCATGCATAGTGAGGAATTTGTCATAGGCTATTGGAGGGAGTGTGTGCATGATGCCATGAATAGTTTGTGTTATCTCGGAGTTAAAATTACTAGTTACATTTATATAAAGCTAATAAAAAGAAAACTCATGAAATTCATAAGGTCTCTTATCACACAAAAACAGAAACAAACAAAAATGTATGTCCGTACTGTGAACACGGTTCGATGCCATGAGTAAAGAACTAACTACTGCAAAACCATGAGTTTGACACTTTAACTTAAAATTTCACGTGTAGAAGATCTCATAGCACAAAATATGCAAATCATATAGCATTATTTCCTTACCATATACTTAGCATCAATGAAAGGATCATTGACAGCCACAACTTCAATATCATCTCTACTGGTTGCAATTCTCAGAACCAATCTCCCAATCCGTCCGAACCCTGCAGTAATAAAAACAACGTGCTAACATTAAAAAATGCATATGGATTATTACTTCATCTACTTTTGACTCATACAGCACCAAAGTATAAGCTATCTATGAGTGCCTGGTGTGATCATCTGAGGAATAAAAATATGTTCCGAAGACCTTACAAGATGATAATTAATTCGTTGACACAGTATATTATGAAACAAAAGAACATGGCTTAAGCATCCTGGACAAAAAATGCAACCAGCAAGGATTAATCTGCCTCATCTAGATTGCAACAGTTTTTTTTTGCATCAATTATGTATACAAGATGCTCACCATTGATGCCAACCTTCGTCTTCTCCCCACTCGAATACTCTGCAGAGAAAAACAAAAAGGACAAAAAAAGATTATAAAACAATCGAATGCCACTAGAAGCTGCAATATGTTTGCTGAGCCCAGCAACTTACGTGGGACGACAGGGGGTGCCTGTGTAGCTATAGCTCTAAGTGGCTCAATGTTCCTGGCACTTTAGTATAAACGAATTAGATGCAGCACAAACTAATCTGGTATACAGTTCACAAGGCAATACGATTATGCGAATGATGAATGATGCATCGGAAGAGGCACTTACGATGAAGAGGAAGCCACAATGGAGGGGAAGCTGCAGCCAAAATGAGCTGAGCCCGTGCTCCTCACGCATGACACCTATGCCACAGCAGACAAATCCCATCAATATGAGTACAAAAAAGTTCAGTACTAACTAACAACCAACAAAGGAGAAGGAGAGAGGCTTCTGGCGATGTAAATAACACAACAACGGATTCCAAACAAAAGTGGAAATCAACAGAGCTACAGCAACGCTTACTGACATACAAACAAATCCACACCTTAATTCAGAGTTAATAAACAGAGTCGCCTTGGCTAAATTCCACGGAACAGGTGCCAAACAGCAGGAACTCGTACGCGGCGCTTGAACCCAATTCAGCCCGTAGGACGTACTGCAGCGCCAAAGAGCACAATGGCTGGATTCCCCACCGAAGATAAGACAGTTTCGAGCGAATTACGACGGGAACCAAATCTAAACGCGGAAATGGACTCGCATCAGCCCAGCGGCGCCGCGTGTGCCAGCCCTTAACGGAACCTCTCCGGCTTTTACGCGTACAGACAGACAGTGTGTGTGAAGGGGCAAGCAACGGATACCTTGGAGGGTTCGGCGGCGGCGCGGGATCCGTCGCCGGACGAGGACAGGGCCGCCGCGGCGCGGAGAGGCACGGAGAGCGCCACCATGGGAGAAGGGATTGACGGACGGGTGGGTGCGTGCCTGCGTTAGGGTTTGACCGGGGAGGGAGAGAGGGAGGGGAGGGACCGCAGGAGAGGGTCACGAGGAGGAGGAGGAGCCGAGGTTTGGCCTTTCGTTCACGGAGGCGGGCGGGGGAAGGTGGCGGCTCGAGGCCTGTTTTATAAGAAGAAAATGGAAAAAACAGCAGCTGCCCACGAGCGAGCTTCGCCTACCCCCTCCACCGAATCTCTTGGTTGGCTGCCCGTGCTCGTCGTCGTGTTTTTTAAAAAGAGGAGGAGGATCTTACCAACTTTGGTTTTGGTTTTCGCACAAGAGAACCAACTGGTATTCGTCTCTTTGCAAGGCGATTGTCATTTGTCCAAGCGCCGCGGTTGGCAGCGCTACTGCCCGACATTTTCATCTCAAAAGAAAAAAGAAAAGTGGATGTTGCCAAGAGGTGTGGATACAAGATAGTACTCCCACTGTTCCAAAATAACTGTCTTAACTTTGTACTAGCTCTAGTATAAAGTTGTACTTAGCTTAAGACACTTATTTTGGGACGGAGGGAGTATTGTTTTAATCGTAAAATCTATTTTCAGAGTGCGCACCCCGGTGTATTAGGCTACTTCCAATGCATTGGTGCTAAGAGGAGGTGCTAAGCACATTTTAAACTTTAGCAACCAAAGCCCCCAATGCATAGGTGCTTAACTTGTTGTAGCTAAGCACACTCTATTTAATGATTTAGCTACTAAAGTTCTTCATGCATTGATGAGCTTTCTTTCATTTAAGTATTTTGCCTAGGTTCACGCGCTTAGCACCGTTTCTTCCTGGGGTCACCACACTCATCTCTCTCCTCTTAAATACCATGTCACATCAGATTTTTTGCCTATGTGGCAGCCTTAGCACCTGTACAAGGTGGAGCATTGGGAGGGGCCTTATGCAGTGCGCACCTTTCTCGCACGCTGGACGAGAATCGCTGACTGCAGGGCCTCGAGGAAGTCACGAGCTAATGGTACTACTAGAATGCTCGTGCGTTATCATGCGCATTTTAAAAAAATTACTGGTTTGCATATATAAGCATAAGGCATGCCAAATTTTCAGCTTGCCATAGAAAGTGAACATAGTCTAAAATTTCAAGCCTTGGAATATCATCATCCTTGTTGATTCAAATTCGACACTGTGTAAACCTACAAGAAAAAAAGCTCACTACCTTAACTATGTAATAACCTGAAGAAAAATTGCTTAGTTATTCTGATAATTTTGCTAGTACAACTATGATAGTAGGATAATCACCTAGGTGTTTTGATTTGAAAGGAAGAAACACCAACAATCATGAGGCCCTTCAGAAATCACGACATGATCCTGATCTCTTATAAGATATATCCTTCCCAATATTCAGATCTAATGGGAAAATCCTAGCCAAACAATGTACACATAATAGGATTGACAATGTTTTTCTGCATTTGCTAAATAATAACCATGGGACTACATGCAAAACAAGATGAATTGGGGCTTCAGGGTCCAATAGTATATATACAGGATCGATGCGACAAAGTTGGCGAAGAACATCGAGATGGTTCCAACATAGGATTTGTCTGGATTGTAAGGGAGCTTCGCGTGCCCGAATCGCCTCCCGCCTTTGTCACCCACACCTAAAAGAAGCAACATACATGGTTATGTTGTTTTCTAAAACCTTTGCTTGCAGAATCAAAGGAGAATCTAGCACATGGCCTCACGTTTGTGAGAAGAGTATATCAAAACTTGTCTCGAATTTGGTCAAAATATATCACAGCCTATTGGTCTCATATATCATGAAACATCATGCCAAGTTTCATGAATTTCAGCTGAGTTTCGGATTTACTTGAATTTTAAAACAAATATATTCAATGTTTGCGGCCTAGCTGTTTAATAACCAGGATTTTTAATTTTTGCCACGACGCCAAGATGTTTGAGATTTCTTGCCATTATTTGTATGGGGACTAAACATGAACCCAAGGGAGCATATGATTTTCCCCATTAAATTCCTAGAAACTCAATTAATGTATAAAAATGTCAAATGATCTGTGAAATTTTTCTAATCTTAACACGAACTCATATGTTCCATGTTCACTGCATAAATAGTTTGACGCATGCACTTTGAAGTGGTGGTGTTGGGTGGTGGTCGGTGGTGGTCGTCCCTCGGACAATCCCTCTCGTGTTATCAGTGACACGCCCATTCGTCGGCCCACATGGCCTATCACTTTGACTGCCAGCGAGAGGGATTTCACCAAGGTGGATTCATCTTGGTTTGTGTTACGGTAGATCATGGTGAGATTCCATGCCAAAGTTTGAGTGCGTGCGTACACATGAATCCCTCACACTGCCTCAAAGTTGAGGGAGGGGGGAGTGATACGTCTCCAATGTATCTATAATTTTTTATTGTTCCATGCTGATATATTATCACTCTAGGATACTTTTTGGGTATTTATTTACCAATTTATAATATTTTTGAGCACTAAACTATTAACCCAGTGCCCAGTGTCAGTTCCTGTTTTCTGCGTGTTCTTGCCTTTTCAGAGTTACAATGCCAAACGGAGTCCAATTGCCATGAAACTTTTTAGTGATTTTTTTTGGACCAATACAAGACCTAGAAGCTTCGGAGGAGGGCCAGGAGATGCACCAGGGGCCCACCACATATCTGTCCGCGCCCCCCTGGAGCGTCCCCCGACGTCGTTATCTGGCCTATAAATTCACATCTACTCTAAAAACATCAAAAGCGCTCCTGAAACACTTTTTCCGCCGCTGCAAGCCTCTGTTCCGACAGGAGGCCATCTACACCTCCGTTCCGGCACCCTGCCGGAGGGGAGATCGATCGCGGAGGGCCTCTTCGTCAACCTTGCTGCCCTCACCATGATGTGCGAGTAGTTCACCGCAGACCTACGGGTCCGTAGGTAGTACCTAGATGGCAATCTCTCTCTCTCTCAATCTTCAATACAATGTTCATCGCATCTTTGCCTTGATCTATCCGATGTAATCCCTTTGTATGGTGTGTTTGTTGGGATCCGATGAATTGTGAGTTTATGTTTAGGTTATTCATGAAAAGTATTTGAGTCAACCCTGATTACTATGATTCTTATTTGCATGATCATCATAGGTTCGTAATGATCTCCGATCTATTGAGATAGTTTGGCCAACTAGATTGATATTTCTTCGGTGGGAGTGGTGCGTTGTAGTAAGTTCAACCTGACGAGTTTCTATATCCAGTGACAGGGACAAGTTGCGTCTTTGTGTTGTTGCTGCTAAGGATAAAACGATGAGGTTTATTCATATTAGTTGAGTTTACTTTGTCTACATCATGTCATCGTTCTCCAAGCATTACTCCGTTTGTCATGAACTTAATACGTAGAGAGGCAAGCATAGAAGCGCTCTTGAAGTGGAGTAATAGTAGTAGGTGCAGGCAGGAGTCGGCCTATTTGCTTATGAACGTGATGCCTATATACACATGATCATTGCCGTGAACATCGCATAATTATTCGCTTTTCTATCAATTGCCCAACAGTAATTTGTTTACCCACTGTATGCTTTGCTTATGAGAGATGCCACTAGAGAACTCTACGGCCCCCGGGTCTATTCACTTATAAATTCACAAACGCTATCATTACCTTGCTGTTATTTATTACCTTTTATTTTATTTTGCACTTTACAATTATCTACACAACTCACTTGCTTGCAAATAACGAGATCAAGGGGATTGACAACCCTCTTGCCGGCGTTGGGTGCAAGTTGTTTGTTCTTTTGTGTGCAGCCGCTGAAGACGGTTGAGGATTGGTATTCCTATTGGTTCGATAAACCTTGGTTTCATAACTGAGGGAAATACTTACCCACTTTGTGATGCGATTACCCGTTCCTCTTCACGGAAAACCCAACGCAGATCATGAGTATCAGGGAGGTGGGAGGAGGCATACTACACGTACATACGTAGTTATACTTCACTGTGGGGACTTTCCGGTTTGCGAACTAGGCACCACGTCAAAGTCGTGCATTGGGCATTTTGACATCAAAATACCCCCATACATATGTTTGGGACACATGTAGATGTTGATGGTCCTCGATGGCTCCCTCAAGTAGTTATTGGTGACACGTCCATTTGTGGGACCCGTGTGGTCCATCACTTTGACCTGTTATGGGAGGGGTTTGACCTACTAGGTGGATCCTTTTCGGTCTGTGTTAAGATATATAGGTCATGCATGGTGAGATATCGAGACAAATGTTTTGACATCATGCATACCCATGAACCCACCAGCTCAAACTGGGGGGCATATAGTATACACGTTGTGATCCTTCGTATGGGGACTTTCAGTTTCTGAGGCAGGTGACATTAAAGTTGTCCATTGGGTCCTAAACAAACACTTACATATATATACATATGTGTCTCGACCTCATGCAGTCATTGGCTGTCAAACACTCCCTCACGTAGTTATCGACATCACACCCATCCATGGGCCCATGTGGTCCATCACTTTTACCAGTGGCAGTAGAGAGGTTAATTTGACCATTTGTGGATTCTTTTAGTATGTGTTACTATACGTAGTTCACAATGAGATTTCTGACCAAAATTCGAGTGCATGCGTACACACGTGAATCTCTCCCACCGGCTCGAAGTGGGGGTGGGGGCATATATATACTACGGGTCGTGAACCTCCGGACGGGGGACTTTCTGATATGCGAGACACATGTAGCACTTGAAAGTTGTGCATTTGGTATTTGAATACATCGCACAACGCTTGCATACATATGTGTTTGGGCCACATATGCACGCGCTGGCCGGTGTTGTCTTCGAACACTCCCTCGCGTGGTTATGGACGATTATCCAATTTGTGGGCCCGCGTGGCCTGTCACTTAAACCGTCGGCAACATATGCTAATTTGACCAATTTAGGTGAATATTCTTCTTGGTATTTGTTACGGCATAGTTCATGGTGAAATTCCATACCAAAGTTCGAGCGCATACATGAATCGTCGACCCTCCCACTTAAATCGATGCATATACTACGTGTCGTGAACCTCTTTACGGTACTTCCAAGTTTGCGAGGGCGATGTACATGCCCGTGTCATGCCAAAGTTGTGTATTTGGTATTTAAAAATCACACACCCCTTCATATATACATATATGTCTGGGCCACATGCATGAGATGGTTGTCTCCAGAGTACACTCCCTCGCGTGGTTATGGGTGACACACCCATCCGTGGACCCACGTGGTATGTCACTTTGGTTAGTAGCGAGAGAGTACTATATATACACATATGCCCTCCCGATGGCTCTAAGTGGAGGGGGAGGTTAATTTGACAAAGAGGTTGATTATTGGTATGTGCTGCGATATGTCGTGCTGATATGCCCTCCCGACGGCTCAAAGTGCGTGTGTGTGGTGGGGGGCAACACAGTATTGCATATACATGAAACCTTGCGTGGTCAGGTAATGTCCGGGTTGTGAGAGGCATGCGCCACATCAAAAAAGTATGCATATGGTATTCAAATATCACACCACCTTTTCATGTACATATAGTTGGGCCACATTCAGGGCGTCGTGGTCTGGCCCATATCTTGAAGTCTTCGAGACACGCCCATCCATGGGCCCACACGGTCTACCCCTTTGACATAATTAAAACACGATGGGGCCGGGGGGGGGCTTGACCATATGATGGATTTCCATTGTTTTTGTGTTACGGTAGGGAGATTGCAAACCTAGTCCGAGCGCATGCGTTTTCTTTGTCGTCGACTCGAAGTGGGGGGGTGCACAGACCAGCAGTATTGTGCGCTTTGCGAGACATGTGCGTGCCACATGAAAGTTGTGCATTCCATATTTGAACATCACAACACCCTTTTCATACATATATTTGGTCCACATGTAGGTGTGTTTGTGTTCTAACCCTTTCCCGCGTTTTTTCTCTATGTTGTTGTATAAATTGCAAACGAGTCGGATGAGACAACTGTCTGCAATTGTCGATGCAGTAGACACGGTTCCCACAGACTAACCGTGTGCCACGCCCATGCCTGTCACATCAGCACATTCCATTGGTGGCCGCTGGCCACGATGGACTAGGCTAACACGAGGCTTCCCTCGCAAGCGCCAGCCACTTTAAATGGGCCATGCGTACAGTGAAAACCCCAATCCGACATGATAGACACCATGGCGGCTCTCAACTCCTTTAGATGGAGTGGACACACACACATAGTGTAACGTGTGAGATTAACCGTAATGTATGGCACACATCTCACATTTCTACGTTTGCAGCAACCCACCTTGAGAAATCGTAAAAATATCTACCCGCCTTGATCAATTTAAATTTTGGTTGTTCCGCGGGTTTTTCTCTTTGATAGCACACGGTTATTATGTCTGGGTTGTGTGTGATGTTTGTTGCTCCGGCGCCACTTCAATCCCTTCGTAAAAATTTCACTAGCCCCGGTATTTCACTCCCGCCTAGTAAAATTTTCAGGAGCCGCGACATTTCCTCAAACACCACCTTGGCCCCCCCTTCACACCCCCACCCACACACACCACTCCTCCCTCGCTCGAACCCTGGCTAGCTCGCCGCTACCCCACTTCCACCGTCAACCTCTGTTGTTCTCCCCATGCAGGTTACCCACCCATCTCCATACCCTCGCGGCCCTGAATTTCTTAGATGACGCCCGCTAAACATCCCCTTTCTCACAGATCCCCATCCCCCACTGCAGACCATCGCAGCCTAATCCAAGCTATGCTTCCTGGGGACCGAGGAGCGAATGGCTGTAAGGAGGTACATCGCGGCCTGTCCGCTGGATGATGGCGAGGTGGCTACCGAGGCCACTGGGGAAGCTGACCACGATGACGAGGTGACCGTCGAGGCCGTCGAGGAAACGGACTACGATGACAAGGTGGCCGCCGAGGCCACCGGGGAATCTGACAATGATGAGGCTTCAGAACAACGGGCTCGTGTATGGATGTATATCTACGCAGCCGGCTACGACATCGAGCTCGTCGATAGCGACAGCTTGACGCAGGCTATGTCACAGGTTAAGTGGTCCAGCCCAACCCCTCGTGTTCAACCCCCATCGACCTCGGGTTAAACTTACACATGATGTTTTATACATGTGCATATAGAATGTATTGTTTTTAATTTTATAGTAATGATTTTGTGAATCTCTCTTAATAGAATCTTAATTAACAAGTTAACAAACTAGGAATATAAATTTGTTATGCTAAAGCATTGACATGGTGCATTTTGTTTTACTAAAAACACATGTTTTGAGTAAGAATAATAAAAAAAATCAATATATGCTTCCTTTGATATATCTGCATACCGTTTGATATATCACCCGATATCCGACATCCGATATGTCAAAGCCAAACCGGTATAAATTCGATATCCAATATTTTGAACCTTGGACGCGCCCCTAGGCCATAAATCCTTGTAAATACTAAAACCCTTCGCCATATTTTCAGAAGAATTTTATCGCTATCGCAAGTTCCTCTTTTGTGAAGATCCAATCTGGAGGCATGTTCCACAACTCTGCCATAGGAGGAGTCCATTGTCGTAGCCATCTTCATCAACCTTTATTGCCTCCATGATGATGTGTGAGTAGTTCCATTAGGACCTTTGTAACACCTCAGTGTCATGCTACAGTGACCTCACTCTAATGGTGCCATGTCATCAAGGTTTACTAAGCCAATTTCCACTTGATGAAAATCAAAGCCAATTTCAAATTTAAAATAAAGTCAGATAAATTATTTCTTCAAACAATAAAACAAAAATGTTGTTAGTATTTTAAATATTCCCCAAGCAATTATAAAAATATCAGAAACTTCATTTCAATCCCTATTTTTACCTAGCAAATATTTTATTGCTTCAACAGCAAATAACTTGATCATTTCAATTTCTAAAAATATCTAAACCTTACAAAATACTCTGAAACTTTTTGTGCAACCCCATAATATTGTGCAAGAATTATGTGCCAAATTTCATGTGTAGCAAAATTCCTTTGATGGCTAAAGAAATAAAAAGCATAGTGGAAAAATAAAGACAAAAGGAATAAAAGGAAAAGGACCTAAGCTACTGTGCATGTGGGCTCTAGTGCCCACAGTGTACTGTGGCCCAGCCCATGAGGGCCTTCTCCCTCCTCTGTACACGGGAGGAGGCAGAGGCCATGGTGTGGCAACCATCCCACGGCGCCATGGCCGGATGGCCACCACGTCGCCTCCTCGAGCTACAAATACGTCCAAACGAAACCCTAGATCACCCTCTTCCATTCCCCCTCGATCCCCTTCGTTCCCCCTCCTCTCTGGCTCGAATTCGAGCTCATGAGCTCACGCGGTCACCACTGCCTCGCCCTCGTTGACGTGTCCGACGGCCTCTCCGGCGTGCGGGAGCACGTCCAGGAGGTATTCGTCCGTCCCGGACACCAGCTCAAGCCGAGGAGCTGCGTAGCTGGCCCGTCGTATTCTTCTTCATCCGGCCGTCGCCATCTCGCCGTCGTCGTTGTCTCTCCGGTCCACCTCGCGCCTCCCCGAGCACGTCAACGGACCCGTGGTGAGCTCCTCTTCCGATCCCCCTTGTTCCCGTCCTCGATCTGTTGCCGTTGCTGCCGTCCCCGAGATTGTCCGAGCGTACGCATACGCGTACGTACGTGCGTGTGTGCCCGTGCGTGGCCTTGCCGCTGCTGCCACTTTGCTTTGTTTGTTGCTGCTGCTAGCATGCCGCTGCCGCTAGCCGCTGCTCCTCCTAGCCGCTGCCGGTGCTGTCCCCTGTTGCTGCTGCGCCTTGCCGCTGCTGCCTGTTGCTCCCACCGCTTAAAATATGTCACTGACATTTAGGCCCCACACGCACTATTACCCTTTTGACTAATCAAATTGACTTGGTCAATTTGGATTAATTAAATACAGAAAATTTCAGAAAATCATTTAAGCTTTGAAATATCATATAAAATAAACCGTAAGTCGGATGAAAATAATTTATATATGAAAGATGATCAGAAAAATATAACGAATCCGAATATGCCATCCATATACCTGTCACACCTCTTTAACATGACGAACATGGACATTTTGCATCAGGATCATCTGTCCGAAAAATACCTGGAGCCGGGAATATATCGCCGGATATTTCCCCCCTTCTTTTAGAATGCTTAGGAATGCATTAGAGCATGTCACCCACACATCTTGTCGTGTCATTTCATTTGTGTTGCATTTGATTGCTCTGTTATTTATTTGTTTCCCCCTCCATTACTTCTTTCATGGACCCCAAGACCGATGTTGATCCGATGATCTACTACTTCACCGTCAAGGTTCTGCGTTTGTCTGCAAGGCAACTAGGCAAGCAACCCCCTTGATCATCCCGATATCGCCCATTCATTCTCCCTCATGCTTGCATTAGATTTTGCTACTGTTTAGTTAGCTCCTATTCTGATGCATAGCATGTCTTTGTTAATCTGCTTTTGTACCTGTTACTATATTAAATGCTTAGTATAGGTTGATTAGTGAATCCCCAGTGACCCCACTTAGTCCCAGTTGCCCCTGCTTCATCATCAAAGACTCGACGACCCGAAGACTTGAAGACTCGATCAACCCGATCAACGAGCCATGCCCGTCACATCACATCCCCCCCCTTTAGTTGTACGACTCTGCAGGGCTACTATCGAGTACCGAGGGTGACACCTCGTAAAGTACTCATGATGTTAACTCTGTAGCATAACTAATCGGTCGTGGATATCGAGGGTGATTCCTCCGTCACCACTTCTGATAACGACTCTGTCGTACAACACCTCAAGCGTAGACCATCAAGGGTGATTCCTCCCTGGTCACCTTGAAGGTTACATTGAGTGGGATCCATCGAGGGTGATTCCTCGGTTTTCCCCCTTGGTGCTATAGACACACAGTTACATTTACTTTACTGTTGAAACATGTTGAGGTCAGGATGACCTGGAAGGTGTTGATGCAATGATGACGAGGCGTGGCCGGGCATTTTTGGCCTTTGCCACACATCCTCGAGACGGGCGACGAGAGCACATATCGTGGATCATTGATCGTCACCGCAGTTAACAAAATGTTAATGTGTTGGGTATTTGATCTGAGTTGGTCGATTGATCTTTTTTGCACTAACCTTCACATGGGAGAAGTTATGGGTACTCAGCGTTGTTGTATCAGCCGAAGCTCTTCGGACGTCAGCAATGGAGGCCCGAGTGTGTTGGGGAACGGAGCATGAATTTCAAAAAAATTCCTACGCTCACGCAAGATCTATCCATGGAGATGCATCGCTACGAGAGGGGAGAGTGTGTCTACGTACCCTCGTAGACCGTTAGCGGAAGCGTTTCACAACGCGGTTGATGTAGTCGAACAATCCTTCGAGCTCCACCGATCGAGTACCGAACGTACGGCACCTCCGAGTTCTACACACGTGCAGCTCGGTGACGTTCCTCGCCTTCTTGATCCAGCAAGATGTCGAGGTAGTAGATGAGTTCCGTCAGCACGACGGCGTGGCGACGGTGACGGTGAAGTGATTCCGGCAGGGCTTCGCCTAAGCTCTCCGAAAATATGACCGAGGTGGAAAACGGAGATCGGGGCACCGCACACGGCTTTGGAACAATTGTGTACTTTGGGGTGCCCCCTTGCCCCCGTATATAAAGGATGAGAGGGAGGAGGCTGGCCCCCTAGGGGTGCGCCAAGTGTGGGGAGTCCTACTAGGACTCCTTAGTCCTAGTAGGATTCCACCTCCCATACGGAGTAGGAAAGGGGGAAGGGAGAGGGAAAGGAAAGAGGGGGCTGCGCCCCCTCCCCTAGTCCAATTCGGTTTGGGCAAGGGGGGGTGCGCGCCTCCTCACATGGCCTGCCTCTCCTTTTCCCGTATGGCCCAATTGTTGGGGAACGTTGCATGGGAAACAAAAATTTCCTACGCACACACAAGATCTATCCATGGTGATGAGCATCTACGAGAGGGAGAGTGAATCTACATACCCTTGTAGATCGCTAAGCGGAAGCGTTAAGAAACGCGGTTGATGTAGTCGAACGTCTTCGCGATCCAAATCGCAAGTCGTCCCTCGATCCGATCACGTACTAGCGCCGAACGGACGGCACCTCCGCGTTCAACACACGTACGGCTTGATGACGCCTTCACCTCCTCGATCCAGCGAGCGATGGTGAAGTAGTGGTTGAGTTCCAGCAGCACGACGGCGTGGTGATGGTGGTGAGGAACAATCTCTGCAGGGCTTCGCCAAGCACTACGGAGATTATGACGGAGGAACTAGAGGGTTAGGGTTGCCGCACACGGCTTGGGGAAATCTTGATGTATCCCGTGTGCTAGCCCTGCCCCTCTATTTATATGTTGAGCCTTGGGGTCTAAACTTGGAGTAAAAGCCTCCTCCAGGTCGGTTTTTCCCGCACAAGGTCGGTTTGGCCCGCAGGGAAAGAGTCCAACTCGGATCCCTGCCGAACCGTGCACAGCCGCGCACAAGCGGTAGTACCGCTTCACACAAGCGGTAGTACCGCTTGGGCGGTAGTACCGCTTCACACAAGCGGTAGTACCGCTCGGGCGGTAGTACCGCTTCACCAAGCGGTAGTACCGCTTACGCGGCAGCAAAACTACTTTTGCACTTTCCAATACCTCGTGGGCTTTATCCCTTTGGCCCATATAAAGTGTTGCTGCACCCGAACACTTCGGTAAACATCCGGAACCCCTTCCGGTGAATTCCGGAACCCTTCCGGAGATCAAAACACTATTATCACATATATCAATCTTTATCTCCGGACTATTCCGGAGATCCTCGTCATGTCCGGGATCTTATCCGGGACTCCGAACAACCTTCGGTCACCAACAAAATAACTCAACTATACTAATCGTCACCAAACGTTAAGTGTGTAGACCCTGCGGGTTCGAGAACTATGTAGACATGACCGAGACACCTCTACGATCAATAACCAATAGCGGGACCTGGATGCCCATATTGGCTCCTACATATTCTACGAAGATTTTTATCGGTCGAACCTCTATGTCAAGGATTCAGTTAATCCCGTATGCTGTTCCCTTTGTTCTTCGGTATGTTACTTGCCCGAGATTCGATCGTCGGTATCTCTATACCTAGTTCAATCTCGTTACCGGCAAGTCTCTTTACTCGTTCCGTAATACAAGATCTCGTGGCTAACACTTTAGTCACATTGCTTGCAAGGCTCATAGTGATGTTGTATTACCGAGTGGGCCCTGAGATACCTCTCCGTCATATGGAGTAACAAATCCCAGTCTTGATCCATGCCAACCCAACAGACACCCTCGGAGATACCTGTAGAGCACCTTTATAGTCACCCAGTTACGTTGTGACGTTTGATACACACAAGGTACTCTTCCGATGTCAGGGAGTTGCATGATCTCATGGTCATAGGAACAGATACTTGACATGCAGAAAACAATAGCAATAAACTGACACGATCATATGCTACGTTCGTAGTTTGGGTCTTGTCCATCACATCATTCTCCTAATGATGTGATCCCGTTATCAAATGACATCTCATGTCAATGGCTAGGAAACCTTAACCATCTTTGATCAACGAGCTAGTCAACTAGAGGCTTACTAGGGACACAGTGTTGTCTATGTACCCACACATGTATTTGAGTTTCCAATCAATACAATTATAGCATGGATAATAAACGATTATCATGAACAAGGAAATATAATAATAACCAATTTATTATTGCCTCTAGGGCATATTTCCAACAGTCTCCCACTTGCACTAGAGTCAATAATCTAGTTCACATCACTATGTGATTTACATTGTAATGAATCGAACACCCATGCAGTTCTGGTGTTGTTCATGTTTAGCCCTTGGAAGAGGTTTAGTCATCGGATCTGCAACATTCAGATCCGTGTGTACTTTGCAAATATTTATGTCGTCCTCCTTGATGTAATCGCGGATGGAATTGAAGCGTCGCTTTATGTGTCTGGTCCTCTTGTGAAATCTTGGTTCCTTTGCTAGAGCAATGGCACCAGTGTTATCACAAAACAGAGTCATTGGGTTAAGCGCACTAGGCACTACTCCAAGATCTGTCATGAACTCCTTCATCCAGACACCTTCCTTCGCCGCCTCCGAGGCTGCGATGTACTCCGCTTCGCATGTAGAATCAGCTACCATGCTTTGCTTGGAACTGCACCAGCTAACCGCACCCCCATTAAGAATAAATACGTATCTGGTTTGAGACTTAGAGTCATCCGGATCAGTGTCAAAGCTTGCATCGACGTAACCCTTTACGACGAGCTCTTGATCACCTCCATAAACGAGAAACATGTCCTTAGTCCTTTTCAGGTACTTCAGGATATTCTTGACCGCCGTCCAGTGTTCCATTCCTGGATCACTTTGAAACCTTCCGACCATACTTATGGCAAGGCTGACATCGGGTCTTGTGCACAGCATTGCATACATAATAGAGCCTATGGCTGAAGCATAGGGGATGACACTCATCTTTTCTCTATCTTCTGCAGTCACTGGGCATTGAGTCTTACTCAACTTCACACCTTGCAAAACAGGCAAGAACCCCTTCTTGGACTGATCTTCTTCAAAATCTTATCAAGGTATGTGCTTTGTGAAAGTCCTATTAAGCGTCTTGATCTATCTCTATAGATCTTGATGCCTAATATGAAAGCAGCTTCTCCTAGGTCCTTCATTGAAAAACTCTTGTTCAAATATTCCTTCACGCTTTCCAACATTTCTATATTGTTTCCAATCAGCAATATGTCATCCACATATAATATTAGAAACGCTATAGAGCTCCCACTCACTTTCTTGTAAATACAAGCTTCTCCGTAAACTTGTATAAACTCGAACGCTTTGATCACCTCATCAAAACGAAGATTCCAACTCCGAGATGCTTGCACCAGTCCATAAATGGATCGCTGGAGTTTGCAAACTTTGTCAGCATTCTCTGGATCGACAAAACCTTCTGGTTGCATCATATACAACTCTTCCTTAAGGTAACCGTTTAAGGAACGCTGTTTTGACATCCATCTGCCAAATTTCATAATCGAAAAAGGTAGCTATTGCTAACATGATTCTGACGGACTTAAGCATCGCTACGGGTGAGAAGGTCTCATCGTAGTCAACTCCTTGAACTTGTGAAAAACCCTTTGCCACAAGTCGAGCTTTATAGACGGTGACATTACCGTCCGCGTCCGTCTTCCTCTTAAAGATCCATTTGTTCTGAATGGCCTTACGCCCTTCAGGTAATACTTCCAAAGTCCATACTTTGTTTTCATACATGGATCCCATCTCGGATTTCATGGCCTCTAACCACTTCTCGGAATCCGGGCCCATCATTGCTTCTCCATAGCTCGTAGGTTCATCGTTGTCTAACAACATGACCTCTAAGACAGGGTTGCCGTACCACTCGGGAGTAGTACGCGTCCTTGTCGACCTACGAGGTTCGATAGCAACTTGATCCAAAGCTTCATGATCATCATCATTAACTTCCTCTTCAGCTAATGTAGGCTCCACAGAAACAACTTTCTGCGCTGCGCTACTCTCAGGTTGAAGTAAAGGTTCAACAACCTCATCAAGTTCTATCTTCCTCCCACTCAATTCTTTCGAGAGAAACTCTTTCTCAAGAAACGTTCCGTTTTTAGCGACAAACACTTTGCCTTCGGATCTGAGGTAGAAGGTATACCCAACTGTCTCTTTTGGGTATCCTATGAAGACGCATTTCTCCGCTTTGGGTTCCAGCTTTTCAGGCTGAAGCTTTTTGACATAAGCATCACATCCCCAAACTTTAAGAAACGACAGCTTTGGCTTCTTGCCAAACCAAAGTTCATATGGCGTCGTCTCAACGGATTTCGAAGGTGCCCTATTTAAAGTGAATGCAGCTGTCTCTAATGCATAACCCCAAAACGATAGTGGCAAATCGGCAAGAGACATCATAGATCGCACCATATCCAATAAGGTTCGATTACGACGTTCGAACACACCATTACGCTGTGGTGTTCCAGGCGGTGTCAATTGTGAAACAATTCCACACTGTCTTAAGTGACTGCCAAACTCATAACTCAGATATTCTCCTCCTCGATCAGATCGTAGGAATTTAATCTTCTTGTTACGATGATTCTCAACTTCACTCTGAAATTGTTTGAACTTTTCAAACGTTTCAGACTTGTGTTTCATTAAGTAAATATACCCATATCTACTTAAGTCATCAGTGAAGGTGAGAAAGTAACGATAACCACCGCGCGCCTCAATACTCATCGGACCACACACATCAGTATGTATGATTTCCAATAAGTCACTTGCCCGTTCCATTGTTCCAGAGAACGGCGTTTTAGTCATCTTGCCCATGAGGCATGGCTCACATGTGTCAAGTGATTCAAAATCAAGTGACTCCAAAAGTCCATCAGCATGGAGCTTCCTCATGCGTTTTACGCCAATATGACCTAAACGGCAGTGCCACAAGAAAGTGGTATTATCATTATCAATTCTACATCTTTTGGCATCAATGTTATGAACATGTGTATCATTACTATCGAGATTCAATAAGAATAAACCCCTCACATTGGGTGCATGACCATAAAAGATATTACTCATATAAATAGAACAACCATTATTCTCTGATTTAAATGAGTAACCGTCTCACAATAAACAAGATCCAGATATAATGTTCATGCTTAACGCAGGCACCAAATAACACTTATTTAGGTTCATCACTAATCCCGACGGTAATCGAAGAGCGAGCGTGCCGACGGCGATCACATCAACCTTGGAACCATTTCCCACGCGCATCGTCACTTCGTCCTTTGCCAGCCTCCGTCTATACCGCAGTTCCTGTTTAGAGTTGCAAATATGAGCAACCGCACCGGTATCAAATACCTAGGCACTACAACGAGGGTTGGTAAGGTACACATCAATAACATGTATATCATATATACCTTGTTTGTTGTTGGCCGCCTTCTTGTCAGCCAAATACTTGGGGCAATTCCGCTTCCAGTGTCCAGTTCCCTTGCAATGAAAACACACAGTTTCTGGTTTGGGTCCAGCCTTGGGTTTCTTCACGAGAGGAGCAACTGTTTTGCCACTCTTCTTGGAGTTACCCTTCTTACCCTTGCCATTTTTCTTGAAACTAGTGGTTTTATTGATCATCAACACTTGATGCTCCTTCTGAATTTCAGACTCAGCGGCTTTCAGCATCGCAAACAGCTCGGCGACTGACTTGTTCATCCCGTGCATGTTATAGTTCAACACGAAGCTCTTGTAGCTAGGTGGCAATGATTGAAGAACTCTGTCAGTGATAGCCTCTGGCGGAAGGGGCATCCCCAATTCAGCCAGACGGGTGGAGTACCCAGACATTCTGAGTACGTGATCACTGATAGACCCGTTCTCCTCCATCTTGCAAGCATAGAACTTATCGGAGATCTCATATCTCTCGATCCGGGCATTCTTCTGAAAGATAAACTTCAATTCCTGGAACATCTCATATTCTCCATGACGTTCAAAACGTCTTTGAAGTCCCGGTTCTAAGCCATACAACATTGCACATTGAACTATTGAGTAATCATCAGAACGAGCCTGCCAGGCGTTCACAACATCTAGAGACTCAACTGGAGCGGGTGGATCACCAAGCGGTGCATCAAGGACATAAGCCTTCTGGGAAGCCGTAAGGATAATCCTTAGATTACGGGCCCAGTCCACAAAGTTACTTCCATCATCTTTCAACTTAGCTTTCTCTAGGAACGCATTAAAATTCAGGGGTGCTACTGCGCGAGCCATGATCTACAACATAAATATAGCAAAGACAACTTAGACTATTGTTCTAGATAATGAGTTTAGTTAATCATATTACTTAAAAAAAACTCCCACTCAAATTGACATCCCTCTGGTCATTCGAGTGTAACATGATCCAAATCCACCAACTCAAGTCCGATCATCACGTGAGTTGAGGTGGTTTCAATGGTGAACATCTTCATGTTGATCATATCTACTATATGACTCATGTTCGACCTTTCGGTCTCTTGTGTTCCGAGGCCATGTCTGTACATGCTAGGCTCGTCAAGTTTAACCCGAGTGTTCTGCGTGTGCAACATGGCTTGCACCCGTTGTATGTGAACGTGGAGTCTATCACACCCGATCATCACGGCGTGTCTCGAAACGACGAACTTTCGCAACGGTGCACACTCGGGGAGAACACAATTTATCTTGAAATTTAAGTGAGGGATCACCTTATAATGCTACCGTCGTCCTAAGCAAAATAAGATGCATAAAAGGATTAACATCACATGCAAATCATAAGTGACATGATATGGCCATGAACTTGTGCTTTTGATCTCCATCTCCAAAGCACCGGCATGATCTCCATCGTCACCGGCATGACACCATGATCTCCATCATCTTGATCTCCATCAACGTGTCGCCATAAGGTTGTCGCGCCGACTGTTGCTTCCACGACTATTGCTAACGTTTAGCGATAAAGTAAAGCATTACATAGCGCTTAATGATTGACACGCAGGTCATACAATAATTAAAGACAACTCTATGGCTCCTGCCAGTTGCCGTACTCATCGACATGCAAGTCGTGATATTCTATACAACACATGATCATCTCATACATCACATATATCTCATCATGTAATTGGCCATATCACATCACAACATACCCTGCAAAAACAAGTTAGACGTCCTCTAATTGTTGTTGCAAATTTTACGTGGCTGCTACGGGTTTGCAAGAACCGTTCTTACCTACGCAAAACCACAACGTGGTGTAGTGATTGCTTTTTGATCTTCTAAAAGAACCCTCTTCATTGAAATCGATTCAACTAAAGTGAGAGAGACAGACACCCGCTAGCCATCTTTATGCAACGAAGTTACATGTCAGTTGAAGGAACCTGTCTCGCGTAAGTGTACGCGTAATGTCGGTCCGGGCCGCTTCATCTCACAGTACCGCCGAATCAAATATCAACTAGTAACGGCAAGCAATATGTATACTCCCACGCCCACAACTCGTTTGTGTTCTACTAGAGATCTCATCTACGCATAGACCTAGCTCATGATGCCACTGTTGGGGAACGTTGCATGGGAAACAAAAATTTCCTACGCACACACAAGATCTATCCATGGTGATGAGCATCTACGAGAGGGAGAGTGAATCTACATACCCTTGTAGATCGCTAAGCGGAAGCGTTAAGAAACGCGGTTGATGTAGTCGAACGTCTTCGCGATCCAAATCGCAAGTCGTCCCTCGATCCGATCACGTACTAGCGCCGAACGGACGGCACCTCCGCGTTCAACACATGTACGGCTTGATGACGCCTTCACCTCCTCGATCCAGCGAGCGATGGTGAAGTAGTGGTTGAGTTCCAGCAGCACGACGGCATGGTGATGGTGGTGAGGAACAATCTCTGCAGGGCTTCGCCAAGCACTACGGAGATTATGACGGAGGAACTAGAGGGTTAGGGTTGCCGCACATGGCTTGGGGAAATCTTGATGTATCCCGTGTGCTAGCCCTGCCCCTCTATTTATATGTTGAGCCTTGGGGTCTAAACTTGGAGTAAAAGCCTCCTCCAGGTCGGTTTTTCCCGCACAAGGTCGGTTTGGCCCGCAGGGAAAGAGTCCAACTCGGATCCCTGCCGAACCGTGCACAGCCGCGCACAAGCGGTAGTACCGCTTCACACAAGCGGTAGTACCGCTTGGGCGGTAGTACCGCTTCACACAAGCGGTAGTACCGCTCGGGCGGTAGTACCGCTTCACCAAGCGGTAGTACCGCTTACGCGGCAGCAAAACTACTTTTGCACTTTCCAATACCTCGTGGGCTTTATCCCTTTGGCCCATATAAAGTGTTGCTGCACCCGAACACTTCGGCAAACATCCGGAACCCCTTCCGGTGAATTCCGGAACCCTTCCGGAGATCAAAACACTATTATCACATATATCAATCTTTATCTCCGGACTATTCCGGAGATCCTCGTCATGTCCGGGATCTTATCCGGGACTCCGAACAACCTTCGGTCACCAACAAAATAACTCAACTATACTAATCGTCACCAAACGTTAAGTGTGTAGACCCTGCGGGTTCGAGAACTATGTAGACATGACCAAGACACCTCTACGATCAATAACCAATAGCGGGACCTGGATGCCCATATTGGCTCCTACATATTCTACGAAGATTTTTATCGGTCGAACCTCTATGTCAAGGATTCAGTTAATCCCGTATGTTGTTCCCTTTGTTCTTCGGTATGTTACTTGCCCGAGATTCGATCGTCGGTATCTCTATACCTAGTTCAATCTCGTTACCGGCAAGTCTCTTTACTCGTTCCGTAATACAAGATCCTGTGGCTAACTCTTTAGTCACTTTGCTTGCAAGGCTCAATGTGATGTTGCATTACCGAGTGGGCCCTGAGATACCTCTCCGTCACACGGAGTAACAAATCCCAGTCTTGATCCATGCCAACCCAACAGACACCCTCGGAGATACCTGTAGAGCACCTTTATAGTCACCCAGTTACGTTGCGACGTTTGATACACACAAGGTACTCTTCCGATGTCAGGGAGTTGCATGATCTCATGGTCATAGGAACAGATACTTGACATGCAGAAAACAATAGCAATAAACTGACACGATCATATGCTACGTTCGTAGTTTGGGTCTTGTCCATCACATCATTCTCCTAATGATGTGATCCCGTTATCAAATGACATCTCATGTCAATGGCTAGGAAACCTTAACCATCTTTGATCAACGAGCTAGTCAACTAGAGGCTTACTAGGGACACAGTGTTGTCTATGTACCCACACATGTATTTGAGTTTCCAATCAATACAATTATAGCATGGATAATAAACGATTATCATGAAAAAGGAAATATAATAATAACCAATTTATTATTGCCTCTAGGGCATATTTCCAACACCAATAAGGCCCATTACTTCTCCCGGTGAATTCCCGTAACTCCCCGGTACTACGAAAAATACCCGAATCACTCGGAACCTTTCCGACGTCCGAATATAGCCTTCCAATATATGAATCTTTACCTCTCGACCATTTCGAGACTCCTCGTCATGTCCGTGATCTCATCCGGGACTCCATACAAACTTCGGCCACCAATCACATAACTCATATAATACTAAATCGTCATCGAACCTTAAGTGTGCGGACCCTACGGGTTCGGGAATGATGTAGACATGATCGAGACGACTCTCCGGTCAATAACCAACAGCGGAACCTGGATGCTCATATTGGTTCCTACATATTCCACAAAGATCTTTATCGGTGAACCTCATATGTCAACATACGTTGTTCCCTTTGTCTGGCGGTATGTTACTTGCCCGAGATTCGATCGTCGGTATCCAATACCTAGTTCAATCTCGTTACCGGCAAGTCTCTTTACTCGTTCCGTAATACATCATCTTGCAACTAACTCTTTAGTCACGGTGCTTGCAAGGCTTCTGTGATGCTGTATTACCGAGAGGGCCCAGAGATACCTCTCCGATAGTCGGAGTGACAAATCCCCATCTTGATCCATGCCAACTCAACAAACACTTTCGGAGATACCTGTAGTGCACCTTTATAATCACCCAGTTACGTTGTGACGTTTGATACACCCAAAGTATTCCTACGGTATCCGGGAGTTGCATGATCTCATGGTCAGAGGAACGTGTATTTGACATAGTGAAAGCAATAGCATTAAACTGAACGATCATATGCTATGCTGACGGTTGGGTCAAGTCCATCACATCATTCTCCTAATGATGTGATCCCGTTATCAAATGACAACTCATGTCCATGGTCAGGAAATCTTGACCATCTTTTGATCAACGAGCTAGTCTAGTAGAGGCTTACTAGGGACTCAGTATTTGTTTATCTATTCACACATGTATTAAGTTTCCGGTCAATACAATTCCAGCATGAATAATAAACCATTATCATGAACGGGGAAATATGATAATAATAAACACTTTATTAATTGCCTCTAGGGCATATTTCCAACAGAGTGGTCCGCGACAGCATTGATCTTGTATAAGAGGTGCTAGGACTGACCTCGGCCGCCTACGCATCGTGCAGGAGTGCAAAGGGTGATGGGCCCATGACCCCTGCGTGCTTAGGATTTAGACCGGCGGACTGGCCTCTCTGTTGAGCCTATGTAGGGCGACGACGTGTTGATGTCCCGAGGTCGGGCATGACCCAGGAAAGTGTGTCCGGCCAGAGGTTATCAAACGTGTTGGGAAATGTGGTGCACCTCTGCAGGGATGAATTTAACTATTCGAATAGTCGTGTCCACGGTAACAGGTCGACTTGGAGTTGAATCCCGATCTAATACAACTAGAATTGTGACTTAAAATTTAAATGTTTGGCTCTGAGATTGCTTTCTCGCAGGGAGTCGAGGAAGAATCTATGGGCGTGGTTACTTAATAAAATTGCTACAATAATATTGCTACATATGAGTTACCAATCTGCACTCTTCTAATGCTGCAAGACACTGAAGATGCTAGTCTTTGATAGGACTAGGCCTTCTCTCTATTCTGGCATTTCTGCAGTCTGTCCAAAGATATAGCCCCATTCCTTTGATATTGATGCATATTTTAGTATAGTTCTGATGTAAGTCTTGCGAGTACTTTGGATGAGTACTCATCGCTGCTTTACCTCCCCCTCTCCCACTCGATACGATTACTGCATTCAGATGACAGAGCCCAGGAGATGGAGTACCCAGCAGATGACTACTAAACCACCGCTGGAGCCTACTGCTACGTGGAGGTTGCCCCCGACCAGCAGTAGGATAGGAGGTTCCCAGACAGGAGGCCTTGCCTCTTTCGATCTGTGTTATGTCTGTGCTAGCCTTCTTAAGGCAAAACTTGTTTAACTTATGTCTGTACTCAGATATTATTTGCTTCCGCTGACTCGTGTGTATGTCGAGCTTATGTATTCGAGCCCTCGAGGCCTCTGGCTTGTAATATGAAGCTTGTATGACTTTAATTTGTGTCTAGAGTTGTGTTGTGATATCTTCCCGTGAGTCCCTAATCTTGGTCGTACGCATTTGCGTGTATGATTAGCGTACGATCAAAATGGGGGCGTCACAAGTTGGTATCAAAGCCGACTGCCTGTAGGTATCCCTGTTTCCAACTCCTTGGCCGAAGTTGAGTCTAGTACTTGAAAAACTTTTACTAACATTGTTGTGTGGGTTACGGGCCCACATGCACAGTCGGGTGGTATTAGTATCTTTTACTCCTTTTCTAAACTCTGGGTTCTGATATCTCTTCTTTTTGTGTTAAATGATTTTGCTAACTCTAACTCTAGGTTCTCGTAACTATTTCCTCCCGGAGAGCCCCTCATTCTAGATGATGGCTTGATTCATCAGAAGACTGCGAAGATACTCTCCGATATTCTCCCGAGAACTTGTGCTCATCGCTTTTGCGATTCCCTGCCACCGTCAACCCCTATGGATAACTACTTACAACTGTCGTTCATACTCATTCCCAGTTGCTCTTGTTATTACAAGATGCATCGAATTATCCTCCGACTTTTTTAATTAACCCTGGTACCACTACCTGGCAGCTCTAATCGCACGAATAGACCTACGAATAATTCCTCACATTTACCGAGGATTCGTTCATCCTCAGTTGTCATGTGTTTCACAAAATCCTTTGAATTGCTATTCGATCTTTTGAAATCCTCAGTAGCCTATTGCTCTTGACCTTCCTTACTTGCTTGCATTATGGTTAATTCCATATTTCTAGCAATATTCATTAAAGTCATATGTGATTGTGATTCTGATCTTATTGATTCAACATGTGAGCGAATGCACACAATCATCAGTTGATCTTTAAAAATTATCTTTCCGGCTCAGACGACTTTCCAAACATGAGCTGGTTCTCGGCAAATCAACCTTGATTGATTGTCCATCTAAGTCTATTCAACTTACTTGTATTTGATCGGAGCGTCTGATTCCGCGACACCAACCGGGAAATCATATTTCCTTTGGTATTTAAGCATCGAATTATTCAGATGTTCTATAATCCAATGCCTTGCATTCTTTCTTCCTCTAATTGAGTATCGATACTCACATCAGCTCCATTATGGACCACCAGATCTATTGCTGGGTTATTACCCGATAGTATCCTCCACATTCAAAATTCTTGTGAGTTCATCCCATGATACATAATGCCTTGAACAATTTGTATCCTCCGCTTTGGTCAACCATGTTCTACCTTCAAGCTTGTGTTATTTACTCTTGAAGTTTGTGGTATATGTTCCTAAGATGCCCCTATGGGTTGAACCTATGCCTTCCCTAATCCATGTGATCCCGAGAGTTTTCACGAGTCATACTCTTCTGGTGTTTTGGCCCGGTAAAATTTCAACACTACATCTTCATTGAAAGCGAGAAGTGAATGATAGGTTATGCATTGAAGAAGTGGGAGGCGACCTTGAACTTTGTGTTCATGCTCATGGACACGATGTAGTTCTTATCATGAAAGCTTCTAGTAATAATAATTATACCCTTGTTATAAATTATATTGTATTTTGATTTGGTCCTTTGCAACCGTGGTTCCGACCATGATGGTTCTTCTTTGATCCCATTTCTTAGGCAAGTTAAAGCACTTGTCTTCGGCAACTCGATACGCCTGCCCAACCTCTATTCCAATCTATCTTTGAGTTTTACCCTCTGGTATCTCGAGAATATCACGGAACTATATAACTTCTTATGAGCTCTTCTTCAACTATGATATTTCACCGATTCCAATTTTCCTCGGGTGTGAGCTGATAGTCACTCGAGGACACCGATAACTAAATCGAGTCCGCACCGCGACTCAACAACTCTTAGTAATCCTCTTTGCTTACGAGTTTGTACTCGATCATGTCATTCCCAGTTGATTGGCTACATCATCATCGTCATGCTAAAGCTTGACTGTGCTGCCTTGTCATTCGTCCCCCGAACACAATTCCGACGGTGTACTAAGCTTACGACGAGCTTCCATCTTCTCAATGTTTGTCTTGAAAGGTAATTCTGATTCCAAGCTTGCATCTTATTTGTGGTTTCGACAACCATTCGCTTCGCCTTTCCTTTTTACTTGATGTCATCGTTGATCGATTACATCTTCATGAAACCTCTCGACAAAGTGTGTCGTGATCATCGTCAACATTTTGACTTCATCCAAGTTGTGAATCGAACTAATGATGAGAAGTACCATCCTTGTTCCTTGGTAATTTGTGTTGTCATCGACAACATACTTGACTTCCTTCCAAACATTGACTTGGTCTTGTTTTGGTTGAACCTTGAATTCCGTGTTATCCAGCTTATAATTTGTTCTATCTTGGAGTAATCTCATCTTTTATGTCAAGGATGTCGTGAGGATTGCACCACCTCTTGTGAATTCTTGTTATGGAGATGCTTCTCGCCATCACCATCCATTCGTTGATCCCCGTGTTGTTTCTAACCGGAATACCTACAAGTGAACCCTGATGCGTGACTTTAGTACTCCTAGCAACTCTATTGCTTTAAAGAGTAATGGACAATAAATTTCAGTCTTGCTGTTGGCTATTGAACCGACATTCTAACATTGATCATGTTGCCTTCCATATTTCCAAGTGCATCACTCGATCAATGTTTATCGTGGATGTTTCCCTCGAGCATACGTCATTATATCATTTGGTCTGACCAATGTTGTCACCTTGTATACCTAGTTGTGGAAATCCATCTTTGTGGAAATCTTGATCAATTGTGGTTGGGCCCATCGGCCACATTCTCACCATCTCCATTGTTCATGGTGAACATTATGGTAGCGTTGGAAACTTCTGAAGGCATCATCATTGTGTCTAGCTCATGAAGAATATGTTTGATAAAAGAAGTGTTTTTCCCTAAGTTCACGTGCATTCTTGCCGCCGTGAATATGAGAAAGTTTTGTTTCGCTTCCTCTGGGATCATCCAAAATCATTCATGCATGTGCGAAGTATTATATGTTTGATAGATTTACTACCTTCACTCCATATAAATTTCCTAGCACCC
This sequence comes from Elymus sibiricus, assembly GCA_039707655.1. NCBI lineage: Eukaryota > Viridiplantae > Streptophyta > Magnoliopsida > Poales > Poaceae > Elymus > Elymus sibiricus. Next base: position 155,963,004 of record CM077669.1, read on the forward strand.
CAAGCAACTGATTGATTTGTTAAAGGAAAAGAGGTTCCTTCATAAGAGCTAATCCAGACTTACACATGGAACTTTGATATCCTCTATGATGGTTCGCAACCGGAACTTGATTGCATTCCATACTAAAAACTTCCATGTGGGCACGAATGTCTTGACGTTGTGTTCATGTGTCTTGCAATCCAACTCCTGATTCAAGGCTTGCTTCCGTAGTTCCTTTCCCGAGAATCTTCCAACATCATCTCATCAATTTGTGCTGCACCCTTTTCTTCCCAGGCCTGTTATGCCTGAAGTATCCTGACACCAATCAAATCTGAATCTCAGGTAGATATGATGGTTGAACATTTTCCAAAAATTATAACATTGGTCTCTACATAACCCGGTAAGGTGATGTTATGGCTAGCACACCTGGCCAAAGAACCTATTGTTATAGTTTATTGTTCAGCAAGATTGGCCATTCTTCCATGAGGAAATGGTATGACTTATTCTATAAGTTGTTCCCGATGGATCATGTGTGTATCCAAAGTCTGACCTTTACCCGATGACCATGTCAACGGTACCCCGAAGCAGGACTGTGGTATTCCGAATATCAACAAGGACATTGGAGGCATACTGCTAAATGTTTCTTGATAAATTATCCAAACATCATTGTATGGGTAAACCTCATAAATTCCTTGCCCCTTTGTCTAAATGGTTACATACTTGGAGCCCTATCATGTATTTCATGCCCCGCCTTTCCTTGGGAAAGATATACTCTTGATACGTGGGTATAAACACATGTTCCTTTCCATTGGTATGGTTAATCTAATAATCATATTTTCCTCTCCATTGGTCGGTTTAACCTTTCTTGTAATCTAACTTAACTTAGCAGTGATAATTCCCTGCTTATGTCAACATCTTGGTGTACAACCTTGTTAGTAAGACCCAGTTACTATTGTTGATGACATTCCGGTAACCACCGATGGACGAGAACTTTGCCTATTGGTTCGCCTCGTTTCAACGAGCAGGAAAATGGTTCTATTCGTCCCCCGACGTTGTTGCCAAAATAACTGACAAGCTATCCTATGACATGTCTTGTTACCATGACCGTGCAAGATGTCACCGCTTTCCCTACTCTTAACCCACGTGGTGGGCCCATAACCCACAGTTCCACAGGATCGAAACCTGACTCTCCTGTGCATCTTGATTCCAAAGTATCTTTTGCACTTGGCTTCGTATGTAACTCCCGAGCCACCGTCCAAGGGGTGATCTACTCTAGTATCAGACGCAGTATTTATTTCGTTCCACTGAACCCCCTTCACCTTATGATTAGGTATCAAATGATTGCCTACACGTTGAAACTTTGTACCTTCGCGTGTTGTTCTTGTAACATCCCAATTTTCCTAAATTAGGATGTTAATAGATCATTCATATGCATCTCATATTTTCTATGCATTATTTGTTTTTTCTAAAAAACTTCTATTCATTATGCAACTCAAGACAATTTATTGGAGTGGAGATAACATGACTCCTTCCCTGTCAAATAAAAAGTTCATAATGTCCAGAATATTATTTTGAGTTCACCTGTTACATTTTTGCAAATTTATGAAGTCCAAATTATTTTTAGTTGAGTTTTTCAATGCTCATTGTGTGGCCTTTTTGCATAAAATTTATTTCCAAAACAACCTCATTAGGTTTGGAACTAGTGTTCCTCTAGTATATTACTAGTTATAATATTTATGTGTGTTATTTAGTTTTTAGGAATTATTCTGGTATTTTTTTAGCCAGAATACATATATTTTATATTTGTTTTCCTCTGTAGCAGTTCTCTTAAAAAAACGCACTATGTAGTTGGGCTGCACAGTGGCCCAACAGGGGCTCCGCACGCGCGCGCGCAAGTTATCCGCTGGCAGGCTGGCCACGGCCCAGCTAGCCGAAGCGGTACACTGCCCCGCGCCTCAGTCGCTGACTAGCGGGCCCTGTAGTCATCCCCTTCCTCCGGTCGGACACGACCACACCGCACGCGAACTCGAGCTCGAGCCGGATTGATCTCGCGCCTTAGTCGATCCCGTGCGCGCCTGGGACTTCTCGTGCGAGCCAAAGCCCTCCAGGAAGCTCCGCACCCCTCTCCCGATCGCACCGATCGCCGCACGCCTCGGTAGGGCGATTTGGATCTCGCCGAGGCGGCTCCATGGAGCGCTGCCGTCGCCGGACGTTTCCGTCGATGTAAGAACGCCGTCCGCCGCACCGTTTGTGCTATTCGATTCCCCTCTTCACTACGTGTCGTTTTGACCCCGCCCCGTGGACCGCAGAGCACCGGAGAGGCATCCGACGCCGAGCCGAAGCTCCGGAGTACGCCAGAGATTCTGTCGTCGCCGCCGGCCATAAAAGACACCCCCGCCGCTCGTAGAACCACCGTCGCCACCCCCGTCGAACACCGCTTCCAACCCACACCTCACCTTCGCCGGACGACCGCCGGAGAAGCGCCGCCGCCAACGCCCGAGACGCCGTCGTTTTCCTCTGTTCGCGGTGAGCTCGCACGCACCTTTTGCCCCCCCCGCCAATCCCAGTGCGCCACTTGGCGAACGCTACAATAACCGCAACAGCTACAGTTCCTGTTCTGTTTATTTTGGGCAGATTTTAATCAGTTTTTCAATTAGCTATATCTTCTAATCTATATGCTCAAATTAGAAAATTCTTTTTCCTGTGCACTCATAATGACCAGTAGAATATGACAGCACGAAAATTTTGCATGTTTGCAATGTTCAAATTTGAACTTGACCAAATTTAAAATAAAACTTCCAAAGGCCATAATTTGCAAACCGTTTATTTAAAATTTATTGATTCTTTTTGTGTTGTGTTCCTATTGAATTGTAGATGTTTTATACCTACTGTTATGCTACTGTTTTTGTGATTTTTAAAAATGATTTCTTGTTGTTGGTTTTATTTGGTGTTATTTGAGTGTGGTGATTTATTTGTTGTGATTGTTTGAAACGTGTAGATTGCCCGGAGTGCGACGCAAACTATTGTCAGGAGTGTGAATTTTTTAACCAGAATCAAGGCAAGTTACATGTTGATCATCCTTCACCTATTATTTTTCTATGCATGTAGTATATATCACACTATGAATTTATGCATGTATAATAATATTGTTATACTATGCTATGCTAATGAGTTATCCCCTCGACAATGAAGATCATGGTAGTTGTAGTTCTGCTATGCTATGTAGACGGGGTTGGTTCTTGTATTCATTGAGATTATGTGAGGATTATTGAATAAATTGAGTAGTAATCTAAGGTTATAATTCACCTCTGGGCGGAACTGGTATTGCCGGGTGGTTTTAAGAACATCATGGTTTCGGCCCTCTGAATGTAAGTGGAATGCCGCCCAGGTTCAAAAAGATCAGACAGACTTAGTGACTAGTAGCTTCCATGCGCAACCACTAGCTATATGGGCACTGGCTTAGTTTAATAGGTTGTGGGAACCTCGCCTGGGCAAAGCTAGCAGATGTAGATATGAGTAGGTGTACCAGTTGCCGTTGGGTGGAGGTGTCTGCTTCTGAAAGACTTCGTCTCAACCTTTGGGTTGGGTCTAGTGGGTAAAGTGTGCAAAACTCTGCAGAGTAATAAAACTAATCATGATTATCCGTGTCCCCGGTTATGGACAAATTTGAGCAGCTAGACCATTACAGTTGTTGGATGATCTTGACAGATGTTACCCTTAATATAACTTGGTGGGAAACTTTAAAATGGTATTAGGTTGGAGTTGGAGATGCCAATTCAACCATATGCATTTACTTGTAGTAAATAAATTAAACTTGACTATTAGGTAGTAATGAGGACAAAATTAGCATTTCTGCAAAATAACCATCAAGCCTTCCTTTGTTATATTATACATGTACATGTAGGTCTGCTTTATTATTTCTCCTATGTAACTTGCCAATACATTCAATGTATTGACCTATACGGCTGCAACGTCTCATGTTGCAGGATATTCAGACGAAGAGTAAGGTACCGTTAGGGTCGCGAGTCTGCACTCATCATCGCCAGTGGGCTATGATGGGACTCATCGTTATTTTCTGCTACCTTTTCGCTGTTTGATTGAATAAAGCTAGCTATGTGCTATGCAGATTGTTATACCTTATAAATTCTGGATCATACGTTGTAATAAATTATACACTTGTTATTCTGGTATTCATCTATACTGTGTGTGCTAGCGAATCGATCCCGGGACTAGCACTGTAAGCATAGAGACTCAAACCCTTCAAGGTTTGCTCGTTACAGATGGTATTAGAGCAGTGTGTTGACTGTAGGTCGTGACCCTAGAAAATGGATTAGAAAATCCATAGGAGTGAAAATTATTTTATAAAATTTTCATACTTCTTACTCTTTTATTAGTCAACCCCTCAAGTATCTTGACCAGTTTAAGTAGGAACTAGTGCTGAGACCTCCATTTATCTTTATTTTATATTGCGATCTTATCGTGTTAGCGTATCTGTTTATGCCACTTTTGTGGTATGATGATACTACATTGCTTGCTTGACTGTTTGTTTGTTTGTTTGTTAAACTAGGATCTTGTCGAAATTATTCGACTATATATAATGCTATGTTATTGATTCTTGTTTTTCTGTTGGTGTTATTCGTATTGCGTTTTGTTTGCCTCATATATATTGCCTTTATCATATTATGCATATGGGTAGAATATATATATTCCTTTAGACCTATTCTGTCTATTACTCATCTATTCTTGCCCACCAGATGTCGCCGAGACATGAGCCTAGAGACAGGGGTCCAGGAGGAGGCAACAATGATAATGACATACCGCCATATGTGCAACAGTTGCTTTAGGGACAAGGCCATTTGATCCAGTTGCTTGTTCAGAACATGGGAAAAAACAACAATAACAATCCGCCACCTCCGCCACCTATGGATATGCTTACCAGGTTCTTGAGGTTGAATCCTCCGAGGTTCTCCAGCAGCCCTGAACCTATTGTGGCTTATGATTGGCTCCGTTCAATCGGTAGGAACCTGCAGACCGTTGGATGCACAGATGCAGAGAGGGTGAGGTTTGCCTCACATCTGTTGGAGGGTCCGCCGCAGCTTGGTGGGACAACTACTTGGTCACTTATCCCATTGATACTATCACCTGGGCGCAGTTTCAGGCAGCTTTTCGCGCCGCACATGTGTCTGCTGGTTCTATGAGTCTGAAAAAGGAGTTCCGCAGCTTGCGTCAGGGATGCCGCACAGTTAATGAGTATGTGGAGGAATTTAATAACCTTGCACGTTATGCTCCTAATGATGTTAATACCGATGCAGCTAGATAGGAGAAATTCTTGGAGGGCCTGAATGATGATTTGGGCGTTCAGTTGACAGTGGCCACTTTTGGAAATTGCCAGGAGCTTATTGATAAGGCTATTGTACTTGAGGGAAAGCATCAGGCCATAGAGAACCGCAAGAGGAAGTACAACAACAGTAACAGGTATAATTCAGGACCACAGCAGAAGCCATGCACTTCATATCATGGTAATGGAGGTAATGGACATAATCATCATGGAGGTAATGGACATAATCATCATGGAGGTAATGGGCATAATCATAATGGAGGTAATGGCCACAACCATAATGGCCACCATCATCACAATGGGCACAAGAGTAACAATGGTAATGGTAACGGTAATGGTAATGGAGGTAATAATAACCAGAACCGCCAGAGTGTGCCCGTGCAGAGGGACCTTAGTCAGGTTCAGTGCTACAAGTGCAGGAAGATGGGCTACTACTCCAATGCATGTCCAGAGAGCAATAATGGTAATGAGAATTCAGGAGCCAACAAGCCAAACCCCTTTCAGAAGGGTCATGTCAACCATGTTAATGTGGAGGAGGTCTATAATGAACCTGATGCAGTGATTGGTAAGTTTTTGATCAATTCAGTACCCGCACTTGTCCTTTTTTATTCTGGTGCATCGCATTCATTCATATCGCGGGTATTTGTGGATAAACATAAGTTGCCTACCATAGTACTTAAGTCACCTATTTTAGTAAGCTCTCCTGGAGCTGAGATGGCAACAAGTTTGGGATGTTTTCAGATGCCTTTATGTTGGGGATATAACCCCGTGGTAAGACCCGCCCAGGAGGGGCCGAGTCATATCCGGCGGCTTATAGGCAAGACCCTTAAGGTGGGCCGAAAGATGAAGGCCAGGCCGCATGGCGGCTTACCAGGCGGGCCAAGACGAAGGCCCAGAGACAGAAGATGGTGTGAGACCCGGGCGGTTGAGCCGCCCGGAGACGGCTTGCCCAAGATGGCAAGGCGGCTTAGAGGCAGGATAGACTACGTTGTGTGAGTCGGTTTGGGACTCGTGTAACCCAGGGCCTTGGCCTCCTATATAAAGGCGAGACCCTGGGGCGGCTTAGACAAGAAACCTATCAATCGAGAACTAGGTCAAGCGAATCCGCTCCCTTGTAATCGATACTCCAATCAATACAGCACAAGCAGGACGTAGGCTTTTACCTCTTCTTGAGGGGCCGAACCTAGGTAAACTCGTGTCCCTCGTCTCGACCAACCCCTTTGAGTCCACCATCTTAGCGATGGCCTCGAACCTAAGTCTTCGGACATCTGCCGTGACAAAACCACGACAGTTGGCGCCCACCGTGGGGCTCGAACCCACGACCACAAGGTTACGGCGCTCTCCAAATCTACAATGAAGTTCCGGCTCATCATAACTATAATGACCCGGACTTGGGGGCTACAATTGGATCAACTTTTCAACTCAGTACCGGCTTAATATCTATATTAACCCGATACTTGGGGGCTACAAGCTAGGCAATTCGAATTATAACAAGGATTGGAAGACCCGGTCTACTATTTGCAATATTAAACCAGCTCTTGGGGGCTACATAAGGGTATAAGGAAAAGCAAGAGAAGAGTACCTCATATTTTTTCTTCATCAGACCAACAAGTTTGAGCTCCATGTTCCGGCTTGTGGAGAGGCGGTTCAGATAACTAGCATGTAACTCATCTACAGTTAGCTTCTCCAACACGGGGAATTCAAAATCAAGTTTCTCAGGCGAGGAAGCTTCAGCCTTGCTGGTGTGTTTTGTCAGTACATGAGGCTCGGGAGATTGATAACCCATCCCAGTGATGATAACGTCTGGAAGAACTGTGTCTTCGACGGCTGTTGAAGGACTGAGCGGCTTAGGATCGGCCCTTGGAGGACTTTCAGTTGCCATGTCATGATCAGCCGGCTCAGAGGGCTGATGTGTGTCTTCAGGCGCATCTTTCATAACGTCAGTGGGCTCAGCATGAGTTGAAGGGGAGTCCGGCTTAGCAATCTCTGGCTCTTGGGCAGTAGGAGCAGCGGTAGACCCGCCGGTCTTCCTTCGTTTTGCTTGAGCCCTGGAAAACAGAAAAGATTATTACATAAAGGACAAGGATGGTAAAAGGTATGATGCAGATACAAAGGTGCGCACTCTGGGTTGATCTTCAGAGGAGGTAGCTTGGTTGCAGTAGAGTCGCCAGATGAAGGAGGCGTCTCCTAAAAGAAGGTTAAGACGATGAAAGCTGAGTAAGGTTACAATGAAAGAATTAAAAACTGGACTTAGTTAAAAGAGTACCTCAGCCGGCCGTTTCCGCGGAGCCGGAGAGTTTCATAAGCCGGCCAAAAGCTCTTCAGAGCCGGTGCTCCGGGTCTGACGTCGGGAGTTGTGCTGTTGCTTTTTCAAAAGAAAATTGGGGTCTAAATAAGCAAGAGGATGAGAAAATGGGACTTTCCGGATGACCCGCCGTATTCTCTCTGGTGGAAAGTTTTCTGAGTCAGAGGAAATGTAAGTTACCTCAGGGGCATCTGCATGGCTTGTCTCCGTTTCCTCCTGTGAATAATTATCGTCAGTAAGTTGCATAAAGAGACGGCCAAGAGAGTCAAGTTCTACCTCCGAGTCGTCAAGCTCAGGTGGTTCCTGAGCGGCAGTTTTCTTCTTCTGGGCGCGGGTTTTACCCGCCTTAGGCTTCCTCACAGGAGGGTTATACTTCTTCTTCCAGAAAGAGGAGCCGGCCTGAGCATAAGCCGCCAAAAAAGGTTAAAAGGAGCAAGGTAAAAGGTCAAGACAATAATGACCAATTTTGTGGAAAAAGATTTCTTACAGCTGGAGCCGGGTTCTTGACACAGAAAGGTTTCAGCCCAACCTTGTTGCAAACTGCTTGCTTTTCGCCAAGAAGTGTTTTGACGGAGGAGTTGATGTCTTGTTCTGTCAGAGGGGTGGTATTGAAGCAGAGAGTATCATTGGGCTCACCCGTGAATTGGTGCATGAGTCGGTCACGCCGGCTCAGTGGCAAGATCTTCCAGCTAACCCAGTAGTGGGTTAAGTCGACGCCAGTTAAGCCGTTGGCCATTAAGGCCTTGATCTTCGCGAAAGCTAGAGCATATTTCGCTCGCTCTGCGGCGGACATCCGGTCTGGGAGATCTCCAGTGTTGCAAAGCCGGGTAGGACGATAACCCGGCAGCGGGTTTTCTTCTTTGGGAGAAGTGTCTTTGCAGTAAAACCAGGTTTTGTTCCAATCCTTGGGGTGACTTGGTAAGATAGCTGCTGGATAGGGCAAGTCTCTCCGTCTCTGGATAGAAACGCCGCCAAGCTCCAAACTTGGTCCAACCGCCACTTCAGTTTGGCGGTTGACGTAGTAGTAATCATGGAAGAGGTCAACAGACGACTCTTCTTGCAGGTAAACTTCACATAAGACTTGAAACTGACACATATTGGTGACAGAGTTTGGGCCTATGTCTTGAGGGTGAAGCTTGAAAAAGTGAAGAACGTCCCGGAAGAATTTTGACCCGGGCGGGCTAAACCCACGAAGGAGGTGATCAATGAATACGACAACTTCTCCTTCCCTAGGAGTAGGTCTTATCTCTGGCCCGGGAACCCGCCAATGTATAACTTCCTGAGCCGGCAGGATACCCGATTCTACAAAGTCGAGTAGAAGTTGCTCGGTGACTCCGGAGCCGACCCAATCGCATGATGAGGGAGCTCTTGACATGCTGGCGGGTTAAACTGTGAGAAAGTGCAGAAGGTGGCGGGTTAGAAATACCAGATAACTAAGGCAGCTATGATCAGTGTTAAACCGCCGATGCATTTTATCAAGAGAACCGGCAATGCAATGGCAGGTTAAGTGGACAAGGCAATGCTGAGAATATTGTAAGTGGGGATAACAGATTTCACACATTGCAACCGTGACTGCAAGATCTACAGATGAAGATAAATGAAAATATATTCAAAACCTAAAAAGGGGGGAGTGGAAAACCAGGCGGACAGCATGTGGATGTGATTGCTATGCAGATCCAAAGCAAGTGGGCATTGGCATTAAAAGGGCAACCGCAATGGATGGACAAGTAATATAAGATTCAAGGGGCCATTTACAATCTATATTACGAAGAACAGCGAAGAACACTAGAGGAACCCGATGAACTCGAGGGATCCTAATGGAGATGACTCCAGATTCAATGGGAGCTGAGAATAGTACCTCGCGAATGCGGACGGGCTGGCGAAGTTCTGGTCCAAGTCAGGTCGATGCAGCAGCCGGCGTTGGGGACGACGGCGAGGCCCGGTCAGGTGCGGCGGAGCTCCGGAGGTGCGGCTGTTTGAAGGAGGAAGAAGAAGACGTGGCAGCGAAGAGAGGAAAGGGGGCCCCTTCGTGTCCCTATTTAAGAGATGGGATGGCAACAGTGCGTGCGAGAATCGAGGAAGCACAGTAATGATTGACCAAAGAGGGCGCCTCGATTTTCGGACCGACCATTCAATGAGAGGATCCGTTGCAAACATCACAGAATCTTTTTAGCATATTCGACGTGACGTCACGGCGGGTTATGAGTTTTCTTTTTCAGGTGACAAAAGGTGAGACTCGCCGCCGAATGAGTTTGAAGATTGACATGAGCAGGCTCAAATCAACCTAGGGCCTAATGTTGGGGATATAACCCCGTGGTAAGACCCACCCAGGAGGGGCCGGGTCATATCCGGCGGCTCATAGGCAAGACCCTTAAGGTGGGCCGGAAGATGAAGGCCAGGCCGCATGGCGGCTTACCAGGCGGGCCAAGACGAAGGCCCAGAGACAGAAGATGGTGTGAGACCCGGGCGGTTGAGCCGCCCGGAGACGGCTTGCCCAAGATGGCAAGGCGGCTTAGAGGTAGGATAGACTACGTTGTGTGAGTCGGTTTGGGACTCGTGTAACCCAGGGCCTTGGCCTCCTATATAAAGGCGAGACCCTGGGGCGGCTTAGACAAGAAACCAATCAATCGAGAACTAGGTCAAGCGAATCCGCTCCCTTGTAATCGATACTCCAATCAATACAGCACAAGCAGGACGTAGGCTTTTACCTCTTCTTGAGGGGCCGAACCTGGGTAAACTCGTGTCCCTCGTCTCGACCAACCCCTTTGAGTCCACCATCTTAGCGATGGCCTCGAACCTAAGTCTTCGGACATCTGCCATGACAAAACCACGACACTTTATCTATTGGGAAGGATGTTTTTCCTACAGATTTGATCATACTGAAGTCACAAGGTCTGGATATTATTTTGGGTATGGATTGGATGATCAAATATCAGGGTGTTATTGATTGTGCCAGTCGATCTATTTCTCTGAATGCACCAGGAGGGAAGAGAATCAAACATGTATGTAAGTATAAGCACAAGCGGATGCAGGTGAACTCTCTTAAGGGGGGTAGCCTGGAAGAGGTGCCAGTTGTGAAGGACTATCCAGATATGTTTCCAGAGGAGTTGCCAGGTATGCCACCAGATAGAGATATTGAGTTTCTTATTGATTTAATACCATGCACTGGACCTATTGCTAAGAGACCGTATAGAATGCCTCCTCAAGAGTTGAAGGAATTGAAGAAGCAGTTAAGGGAATTGCAGGCACAAGGATTTATTCGCCCAAGTTCATCACCTTGGGGAGCTCCTGTTTTGTTTGTTGAGAAGAAGGATGGAACTCCGAGGATGTGTGTTGATTATCGTTCTCTTAATGAGGTAACCATTAAGAATAAGTATCCTTTGCCTATGATAAATGATTTGTTTGACCAGTTGGAGGGACCTATTGTGTTTTCTAAGATTGATCTTCGTTCTGGTTATCATCAATTAAAGATTAGTGAGCAAGATATTCCAAAGATTGCTTTCACTACGAGGTATGGGATGTATGAGTATACTGTTATGTCATTTGGATTGACTAATGCCCCTGCATACTTCATGAATATGATGAACAAGGTGTTTATGGAGTTCTTGGATAAATTTGTGGTTGTTTTGATTGATGATATATTGGTGTTTTCCAAGAATAAGCAAGAGCATGAAGTGCATCTGCGTTTGGTATTGAAGAAATTGAGGGAGCACCAATTGTATGCCAAGTTCAGCAAATGTGAGTTTTGGCTGGATGAGGTAACATTCCTTGGACATGTTATATCAGGTAATGGAGTTGCAGTTGATCCGTCCAAGGTTGCCGCTGTCACAGAGTGGGAGTCACCCACGTCAGTTGGGGAGATTCGCAGCTTTTTGGGCCTTGCAGATTATTACAGGAGGTTTATTGAAAACTTTTCCAAGATTGCAAAGCCTATGACTGAATTGTTGAAGAAAGAGAAGAAATTTGTTTGGACTGATGAATGTGAAGCTAGCTTTCAGGAGTTGAAGCAGCGTTTAGTTACATCGCCAGTCTTAATTCTGCCAGACATACATAAAGACTTCCAGGTGTATTGTGATGCTTCTCGTCAAGGACTTGGGAGTGTTTTGATGCAGGAAGGTAAAGTTGTTTCTTATGCTTCACGCCAGCTTAGGAATCATGAGCATAATTATCCTACACATGATTTGGAGTTAGCCTTAGTTGTGCATGCATTGAAAACCTGGAGGCATTATCTTGTTGGTAATCATTGTGATATATCTACTGATCATAAGAGCTTGAAGTATATTTTTACTCAGAGGGAGTTGAACCTCAGACAGAGAATATGGTTGAAGCTTATTAAGGATTATGATTTGAATGTGCAGTATCATCCCGGTAAGGCTAATGTTGTTGCTGATGCATTGAGTCGTAGGAGCCATGTTAATGCAGTTAATATTGATGATATGCCACCGGAGTTATGTGAGCAGTTCAGAAATCTCAGATTGGAGATAGTTCCTAAGGGCTATTTGGCAACACTTGAGGTAAAGCCTACTTTGCTTGACAGAATCAGAGAAGCTCAAAAGGATGATAAGTATATTGCTAAGATAAAAGAGAATATGCTAAAAGGGAAGGCACAAGGTTTTCATGAGGATGAACATGGAGCCACATGGTTCGAGAAGCGTATATGTGTACCTCAAGATGCAAAGATCAGGAAGTTGATTCTTCAGGAGGCGCATGATTCACCTTATTCTATCCACCTAGGTAATGCTAAGATGTATTTGGATTTGAGGGAGAGATTTTGGTGGACTAGCCTGAAGAGGGAAATTGCTGAGTATATTGCAATATGTGATGTCTGTCAGAGAGTTAAAGTAGAGCATCAAAAACCAGCAGGTTTGTTACAACCATTGCCTATACCTGATTGGAAGTGGGATGAGATTGGTATGGATTTCATTACAGGGTTACCCAGGACTCGATCAAGTTATGATTCTATTTGGGTAGTTGTTGATCGTTTGACTAAAGTTGCTCACTTCATTCCGGTAAAGACTACCTATACAAGTGCTAAGCTAGCAAAGATTTATATGACCAGAATTGTTTGTCTGCATGGAGTTCCAAGGAAGGTAGTGTCTGATAGAGGTACGCAATTCACATCTAAGTTTTGGCGTCAGTTTCATGAATCTTTGGGCACTAGGCTGGAATTTAGTACAACATTCCATCCACAGACAGATGGGCAGATAGAGAGGGTGAATCAGATTTTGGAGGATATGTTGAGAGCTTGTGCTTTGGACTATGGATCCAGTTGGGATGATAATTTACCATATGCAGGGTTCTCATATAATAACAGTTATCAGGCTAGTCTGAAGATGACACCGTTTGAGTTTTTGTATGGTAGAAAGTGCAGAACACCATTGATGTGGGATGAGGTTGGAGAGCGTCAATTCTTTGGACCAGACTTGATTAGAGATGCTGAGGAGAAAGTCAAGTTGGTTTGTGATAGGCTGAAGATAGCACAATCCAGATAGAAGAGTTATGCAGATGCAAAGCGTAAGGAGGTGACATATGAGGTAGGAGACCGTGCATATCTTAGAGTTTCTCCGCTTCGTGGAATTAAAAGGTTTGGGATCAAAGGCAAGTTAGCACCACGCTTTGTGGGGCCTTACAAGATCTTGGAGCGTAGAGGAGAGGTAGCCTATCAACTGGAGTTGTCAGAATCCTTGTCAGGAATTCATAATGTGTTTCATGTATCCCAGTTGAAGAAGTGCCATGCAGAGATGGCGGATGTTCCTTTGAGAGATACAGTGCCACTTGAGGCAATTCAGTTGGAGACTGATTTGACATATGAGGAGAAGCCTGTTAAGATTCTGGAAACAGCAGAGAGAGTTACTCGCACCAAGACAATCAAGTTATGCAAAGTTCAGTGGGATCGTCATACAGAGGAGGAGGCTACTTGGGAACGAGAGGACGACCTCAGGCAGGATCACCCACACCTATTTGCTAGCCAACCCGAATCTCGAGGGCGAGATTCATCTTAAGGGGGGTAGGTTTGTAACAACCCAATTTTCCTAAATTAGGATGTTAATAGATCATTCATATGCATCTCATATTTTCTATGCATTATTTGTTTTTCTGAAAAACTTCTATTCATTATGCAACTCAAGGCAATTTATTGGAGTGGAGATAACATGACTCCTCCCCTGTCAACTAAAAAGTTCATAATGTCCAGAATATTATTTTGAGTTCACCTGTTACATTTTTGCAAATTTTATGAACTCCAAATTATTTTCAGTTGAGTTTTTCAATGCTCATTGTGTGGCCTTTTTGCATAAAATTTATTTCCAAAACAACCTCATTAGGTTTGGAACTAGTGTTCCTCTAGTATACTAGATGACCTGGTTGCGCCAATGGCGCAAGAAGCCAATTAGAAAGAATGTTAGTAGTGAATAAGTAAGAGATGTAATTGGAAATATAATGCAATGTGGATTGTATTACAGATAGTAGAATGACTTATATTTAGGCATCTTCTTAGTCTGGTTGTGGTCTTCAGAGGGCGTGAACATACGAATAAGCAGAGTGTCATTGTCGCATAATGCTTGCATAGTACGTATATGGCACTCCAATGGTATTTTGCGTGTACCATATGCAACATCAAGTGAGGCGTGAGCAACAAAGAGATCAGATACCAACATCATGTATTAACCACAAATCATGACATCAATACCAGAGAACCAAATAATGTCACCACCTCTGTACTAACAGCCAACATTTGAGCATCAGGGGTATCACAGGAGTGTTTACTTGCACATCAGGAGTATCACAATCACAACTAAAGAGGCATTGTCCTCACTGCTGTCCCTAAGACCTTCACAAGGAGAGTTCCAAGCCTCGCAACTTCTTCCTCCAGCTCTGCACATGACCCTCAGCTACGAACCTCGTCCCCCAGCTATGATTATTTCAAGATGAAATCAACATGCTATTTCTCTCACATGGAACATGTTCAGAATTTAGTCAGTCTCAGTAATCTTTCAGCTACAAAGGCAGAAAGAAAAATGGCATGATCAATACATAAAAAAAACTGGAACAATAATGCTTGTAGCATTAAAAAACCGAGAAAGTGAACTGAGGACAACAGAACAATTATTTGTAACAACGGCAAGCTTGGCTGATGCAAAACGACCACTCTGAAACTATATCTTTAGAACCAAATTAAAAAGGAATAAAATAATCTAATACTCCCTTCATTCCAAAATAAGTGTCTTAACTTTGTACAAAAACATCATGTATCTTTAGGACCAATTTTTAGACCATGGTACCACATAAATCAAGAATTAGACATATCAGATTGCAACGTATTCATGGTCAGTTACCAATCATGCCACACCAAGGATTTGCACATATAACCTGAAATAACTGCAGCTAGCTTGAAGTCTGAAATCCACCGGGTGACAGACAAAAGCAATACCACCAAAACTTATTCTTATTGGACGAGCACAAAATTTATGAGAAGATAACACACAAAAACTCCTATTTGGTTTCTGGATGCATGCACTTTCTGGATTGTGCACATTAAAGCATGGAAGAACATTCCTAGGAGAGCCATTGTAGCACAACGAAGTAAACCAAAAATCAAAAAAGAGAAGTGAGTTTGTATCATGTAATTTAGCAATGTATCAGCCCACATCACCATTTATTTTTCAGAGACCAAAGAAAATGACAGAAGTTTCCCAATTCTTTCCTGTACCTTTCTACCAGAATGCTCTCTATTTACGAGCGCCACACAGACTATTTCCACTTGGCGGCTAGCCATGCTAATAAACCATCACATACATAAGCTAACATGTACGCACTGTTTATCCCTTAATATATATCTTTACAAAGGGAAAATGCAGAAGAACAACTGAAGGCCATCTATAGAATGTGTTACTATAGAAAGTAGTACATCGTTATAAATTCATATATGAATCCTAGTCAATTATCCAGAGGCGGTCAGAACAAGAGGTACCGGGAGTAGCCACTGCTGCCACTTCAAAGTTAACAATCACTGAACTATAAGCGATATTGGGAAACTAAAGAAAGAAATGGGCTCACCATGGACCTGGAGCATTGATGTGATGAGGTCTTGACCTGAATGGAGATGGACCGTGTGGCAAGAACAAAATAGAAGCAAAACCTGGAAAGGACAGAATATAAGCAAAATACATGTAGCCTAGCTGAATGGGGAGATGAACCCTAACCTGCCGATTAAGAATCCTATAAATTCGACCAACAAACTATCAGGAAAATATAAAAGAACAGTGCAACGACGGATGTTGTTTCTGAAACAATATTTTTACCTGCTCCAAGAAAGGACTCTCAAGTGAGTTCTGACCAAACTGATTTGCTTCCAATTGCCCCTGTTGTGCTAGAACGCTTCTTCGAGCTGAATAGAAAAACTCGCCAGCCTGAAAGTTGAAAAGAAATTTAGGAGAAGCATGACCATATATGGCAATCCTTGGTTGGATATATTGTACAGACGAAAGGTTTGGCTGTCAACAAACAAAACTTCGGTAGGTAGCAATGCTGCATCAAAGCATTTATAGAAGCAGAAATGACCACCCAAAATTTGGAATCACATATACAGCAGATAAACATGTCTACACAAAACAAATGGATATGGTTTTCAATAGTTCTTGGCACACAGGAAGAATTGCAAACCTATTTATGTGCTTTATTACCTTTTGAGCTTCGATCAAGATAATTTTTCCAGTCCTTTTTTAGAGCAGCACCATCATCTTGTGGTACATACTTTGGGCATTACCAGACCATATCTAAAACAATGCAATTGGAACATAAGTAAGTACGTTGCCTAGTATAAACATGTCTAGTCTTTTTAACATCAAGCACCTTGGAGCTGTCCAGCTTCTTCATGATCTCGCTCCTCGGGTTCGCCAACACGATCTGAAACAAAGAAGAAATCAGCCATTGTTCATGACAAAGCACGCACATATTTCTTCAGAAAGATGGCAATTTTTGCTTCTCTCTTCTCACCTGAATTGCTCTCCTGTCCAGGGTCTTCTTGAGCTCGTCCAGCATGCTCATCCTGCTAGTGTCGATGCTGCCGACCGCTGAGAAATCAACCATTGTTCATGACAAAGCACGCACATATTTCTTCAGAAAGATGGCAATTTTTGCTTCTCTCTTCTCACCTGAATTGCTCTCCTGTCCAGGGTCTTCTTGAGCCCGTCCAGCATGCTCGTCCTGCTAGTGTCGATGCTGCTGACCGCTGCGTGCATAAAGAACAAGTTTCAGAGATGCTTTGCTCGAGGTGTTCAGATGTAGGCATTGTTTCAGAACACGTTGTTGTAACTTACCACCCATGTCGAGGACGACGTACTGCACACCGGTCTCGCCCTTGGCGCTGGTCCGTTCGTCGTCGTCGTCGATCCACCGGGTGATCCTCTCGCGCAGGTAGCCGGAGTTGGCGAAGTAGATGGGCGAGTCCACGCGCAGCACGAGCACGCCGGGCACCGTCCGCGCCGTCTGGTCTCGCTGCACATGTTATTCAGTTAACTTAGACTGCAGGTGTATAGAAGAATGTTCTGAAAAAGAATCAACTATAGATTTCAGTTAACTTCTTTGATGTCAGGCCTCTACCAACAGGAGCACAAGCAAGCAAATGGCCGGAGAACTGAGAAGACAAGAAGAAAAAGGATCAACCTGCAGAACGATGACCGACGCAGCAGGACGAATCGACCAGAAGCACAAACACCCGCAGAGGACCAACCTGCAAGGGAAAACGAACAAATCAAGGATGAGCTCCAGGCAACCACAACTGTGACGGTTGGGAAAAAACACGTACAGATCAAGGGCCGCAGCAACAGATCCAACGATGGAGAGGCGGAGCAGCCTCCCGTGCATCACGCCCGAGCCCCAGAGCGGATCGAGGCGCCGCCAACCGCCAGGCCCCGCCCGACCTCGCCGGCGGCCGATGACCCTCTCCCACCAGCCAACACACCTACATCTCCTCTTTCCTCTCTCCTCTCCTTCCTCTTCTCTCTCCCTCTCATCCTCTCTCTCTCATACAGGGAATCGAGCGCCGCCGCCGTCACCCTTTGGCTGCAGGCCGTCGGCCCCGCCGGGACGGACGGGGGAGAGCCGCGGCCAACTGACACGGGAGGAGGAGGGGGAAGAGAGTGAGGCGGCTAGGGTTCGTGAGAGACCTCGAGCTGGCGGTGCATGCGGCAGCCCCGCCGGCGGCGGCGGGCGGCGAGGCCGTGCGGGTCCTGCGGCGCGTCGGCGAGCGGATCCGGGCCGGGGGGAGAAGGAGGGCAGGGGAGGGGAGGGGAGGAGGAGGAGGAGGAGGTGGCGATGAGGGAGGAGGAGGGAGGGAGGGAGCGTGGCGGCGGACGAGGGATGGAGCATCAAGCACCTTGGAGCTGTCCAGCTTCTTCATGATCTCGCTCCTCGGGTTCGCCAACACGATCTGAAACAAAGAAGAAATCAGCCATTGTTCATGACAAAGCACGCACATATTTCTTCAGAAAGATGGCAATTTTTGCTTCTCTCTTCTCACCTGAATTGCTCTCCTGTCCAGGGTCTTCTTGAGCTCGTCCAGCATGCTCGTCCTGCTAGTGTCGATGCTGCTGACCGCTGAGAAATCAGCCATTGTTCATGACAAAGCACGCACATATTTCTTCAGAAAGATGGCAATTTTTGCTTCTCTCTTCTCACCTGAATTGCTCTCCTGTCCAGGGTCTTCTTGAGCCCGTCCAGCATGCTCGTCCTGCTAGTGTCGATGCTGCTGACCGCTGCGTGCATAAAGAACAAGTTTCAGAGATGCTTTGCTCGAGGTGTTCAGATGTAGGCATTGTTTCAGAACACGTTGTTGTAACTTACCACCCATGTCGAGGACGACGTACTGCACGCCGGTCTCGCCCTTGGCGCTGGTCCGTTCGTCGTCGTCGTCGATCCACCGGGTGATCCTCTCGCGCAGGTAGCCGGAGTTGGCGAAGTAGATGGGCGAGTCCACGCGCAGCACGAGCACGCCGGGCACCGTCCGCGCCGTCTGGTCTCGCTGCACATGTTATTCAGTTAACTTAGACTGCAGGTGTATAGAAGAATGTTCTGAAAAAGAATCAACTATAAATTTCAGTTAACTTCTTTGATGTCAGGCCTCTACCAACAGGAGCACAAGCAAGCAAATGGCCGGAGAACTGAGAAGACAAGAAGAAAAAGGATCAACCTGCAGAACGATGACCGACGCAGCAGGACGAATCGACCAGAAGCACAAACACCCGCAGAGGACCAACCTGCAAGGGAAAACGAACAAATCAAGGATGAGCTCCAGGCAACCACAACTGTGACGGTTGGGAAAAAACACGTACAGATCAAGGGCCGCAGCAACAGATCCAACGATGGAGAGGCGGAGCAGCCTCCCGTGCATCACGCCCGAGCCCCAGAGCGGATCGAGGCGCCGCCAACCGCCAGGCCCCGCCCGACCTCGCCGGCGGCCGATGACCCTCTCCCACCAGCCAACACACCTACATCTCCTCTTTCCTCTCTCCTCTCCTTCCTCTTCTCTCTCCCTCTCATCCTCTCTCTCTCATACAGGGAATCGAGCGCCGCCGCCGTCACCCTTTGGCTGCAGGCCGTCGGCCCCGCCGGGACGGACGGGGGAGAGCCGCGGCCAACTGACACGGGAGGAGGAGGGGGAAGAGAGTGAGGCGGCTAGGGTTCGTGAGAGACCTCGAGCTGGCGGTGCATGCGGCAGCCCCGCCGGCGGCGGCGGGCGGCGAGGCCGTGCGGGTCCTGCGGCGCGTCGGCGAGGCCGTGCGGGTCCTGCGGCGCGTCGGCGAGCGGATCCAGGCCGGGGGGAGAAGGACGGGAGGGGAGGGGAGGGGAGGAGGAGGAGGAGGAGGTGGCGATGAGGGAGGAGGAGGGAGGGAGGGAGCGTGGCGGCGGACGAGGGATGGAGCATCAAGCACCTTGGAGCTGTCCAGCTTCTTCATGATCTCGCTCCTCGGGTTTGCCAACACGATCTGAAACAAAGAAGAAATCAGCCATTGTTCATGACAAAGCATGCACATATTTCTTCAGAAAGATGGCAATTTTTGCTTCTCTCTTCTCACCTGAATTGCTCTCCTGTCCAGGGTCTTCTTGAGCTCGTCCAGCATGCTCGTCCTGCTAGTGTCGATCCTGCCGACCGCTGAGAAATCAGCCATTGTTCATGACAAAGCACGCACATATTTCTTCAGAAAGATGGCAATATTTGCTTCTCTCTTCTCACCTGAATTGCTCTCCTGTCCAGGGTCTTCTTGAGCCCGTCCAGCATGCTCGTCCTGCTAGTGTCGATGCTGCTGACCGCTGCGTGCATAAAGAACAAGTTTCAGAGATGCTTTGCTCGAGGTGTTCAGATGTAGGCATTGTTTCAGAACACGTTGTTGTAACTTACCACCCATGTCAAGGACGACGTACTGCACGCCGGTCTCGCCCTTGGCGCTGGTCCGTTCGTCGTCGTCGTCGATCCACCGGGTGATCCTCTCGCGCAGGTAGCCGGAGTTGGCGAAGTAGATGGGCGAGTCCACGCGCAGCACGAGCACGCCGGGCACCGTCCGCGCCGTCTGGTCTCGCTGCACATGTTATTCAGTTAACTTAGACTGCAGGTGTATAGAAGAATGTTCTGAAAAAGAATCAACTATAAATTTCAGTTAACTTCTTTGATGTCAGGCCTCTACCAACAGGAGCATAAGCAAGCAAATGGCCGGAGAACTGAGAAGACAAGAAGAAAAAGGATCAACCTGCAGAACGATGACCGACGCAGCAGGACGAATCGACCAGAAGCACAAACACCCGCAGAGGACCAACCTGCAAGGGAAAACGAACAAATCAAGGATGAGCTCCAGGCAACCACAACTGTGACGGTTGGGAAAAAACACGTACAGATCAAGGGCCGCAGCAACAGATCCAACGATGGAGAGGCGGAGCAGCCTCCCGTGCATCACGCCCGAGCCCCAGAGCGGATCGAGGCGCCGCCAACCGCCAGGCCCCGCCCGACCTCGCCGGCGGCCGATGACCCTCTCCCACCAGCCAACACACCTACATCTCCTCTTTCCTCTCTCCTCTCCTTCCTCTTCTCTCTCCCTCTCATCCTCTCTCTCTCATACAGGGAATCGAGCGCCGCCGCCGTCACCCTTTGGCTGCAGGCCGTCGGCCCCGCCGGGACGGACGGGGGAGAGCCGCGGCCAACTGACACGGGAGGAGGAGGGGGAAGAGAGTGAGGCGGCTAGGGTTCGTGAGAGACCTCGAGCTGGCGGTGCATGCGGCAGCCCCGCCGGCGGCGGCGGGCAGCGAGGCCGTGCGGGTCCTGTGGCGCGTCGGCGAGCGGATCCGGGCCGGGGGGAGAAGGAGGGCAGGGGAGGGGAGGGGAGGAGGAGGAGGAGGAGGTGGCAATGAGGGAGGAGGAGGGAGGGAGGGAGCGTGGCGGTGGACGAGGGATGGAGCATCAAGCACCTTGGAGCTGTCCAGCTTCTTCATGATCTCGCTCCTCGGGTTCGCCAACACGATCTGAAACAAAGAAGAAATCAGCCATTGTTCATGACAAAGCACGCACATATTTCTTCAGAAAGATGGCAATTTTTGCTTCTCTCTTCTCACCTGAATTGCTCTCCTGTCCAGGGTCTTCTTGAGCTCGTCCAGCATGCTCGTCCTGCTAGTGTCGATGCTGCCGACCGCTGAGAAATCAGCCATTGTTCATGACAAAGCACGCACATATTTCTTCAGAAAGATGGCAATTTTTGCTTCTCTCTTCTCACCTGAATTGCTCTCCTGTCCAGGGTCTTCTTGAGCCCGTCCAGCATGCTCGTCCTGCTAGTGTCGATGCTGCTGACCGCTGCGTGCATAAAGAACAAGTTTCAGAGATGCTTTGCTCGAGGTGTTCAGATGTAGGCATTGTTTCAGAACACGTTGTTGTAACTTACCACCCATGTCGAGGACGACGTACTGCACGCCGGTCTTGCCCTTGGCGCTGGTCCGTTCGTCGTCGTCGTCGATCCACCGGGTGATCCTCTCGCGCAGGTAGCCGGAGTTGGCGAAGTAGATGGGCGAGTCCACGCGCAGCACGAGCACGCCGGGCACCGTCCGCGCCGTCTGGTCTCGCTGCACATGTTATTCAGTTAACTTTGACTGCAGGTGTATAGAAGAATGTTCTGAAAAAGAATCAACTATAAATTTTAGTTAACTTCTTTGATGTCAGGCCTCTACCAACAGGAGCACAAGCAAGCAAATGGCCGGAGAACTGAGAAGACAAGAAGAAAAAGGATCAACCTGCAGAACGATGACCGACGCAGCAGGACGAATCGACCAGAAGCACAAACACCCGTAGAGGACCAACCTGCAAGGGAAAACGAACAAATCAAGGATGAGCTCCAGGCAACCACAACTGTGACGGTTGGGAAAAAACACGTACAGATCAAGGGCCGCAGCAACAGATCCAACGATGGAGAGGCGGAGCAGCCTCCCGTGCATCACGCCCGAGCCCAGAGCGGATCGAGGCGCCGCCAACCGCCAGGCCCCGCCCGACCTCGCCGGCGGCCGATGACCCTCTCCCACCAGCCAACACACCTACATCTCCTCTTTCCTCTCTCCTCTCCTTCCTCTTCACTCTCCCTCTCATCCTCTCTCTCTCATACAGGGAATCGAGCGCCGCTGCCGTCACCCTTTGGCTGCAGGCCGTCGGCCCCGCCGGGACGGACGGGGGAGAGCCGCGGCCAACTGACACGGGAGGAGGAGGGGGAAGAGAGTGAGGCGGCTAGGGTTCGTGAGAGACCTCGAGCTGGTGGTGCATGCGGCAGCCCCGCCGGCGGCGGCGGGCGGCGAGGCCGTGTGGGTCCTGCGGCGCGTCGGCGAGCGGATCCGGGCCGGGGGGAGAAGGAGGGGAGGGGAGGGGAGGGGAGGAGGAGGAGGAGGGAGGGAGCGAGCGTGGCGGCGGACGAGGGATGGAGGGATGAGGGAGGGGGTGGGGTGCTGTGGATTGGGGGGCTTGCTTTTATATGTTCAACGAGTGAAATGACGAAAATGCCCCCGGCAGGGCAAGGAATTTACAGGCGGTGGCACGAGAGCACTATTCATAGCGCTATAGGGAGCGATGTGGACGCCTTCGTTCTGCCTACGAGCCTTTACAGGCGGTGGCACGAGAGCACTATTCATGGCGCTATAGGGGCGACGTGGACGCCTTCGTTCTGCCGGAGATTCTGTCGTCGCCGCCGGCCATAGAAGACACCCCCGCCGCTCGTAGAACCACCGTCGCCACCCCCGTCGAACACCGCTTCCAACCCTCACCTCACCTTCGCCGGACGACCGCCGGAGAAGCGCCGCCACCAACACCCGAGCCGCCGTCGTTTTCCTCTGTTCGCGGTGATCTCGCACGCACCTTTTCCCCCCGGCCAATCCCAGTGCGCCACTTAGCGAACGCTACAGTAACCGCAACATCTACAGTTCCTGTTCTGTTTATTTTGGCAGATTTTAATAAGTTTTTCAATTAGCTATATCTTCTAATCTATATGCTCAAATTAGATAATTCTTTTTCCTGTGCACTCATAATGACCAGTAGAATATGACAGCACCAAAATTTTGCATGTTTGCAATGTTCAAATTTGAACTTGACCAAATTTAAAATAAAACTTCCAGAGGCCATAATTTGCAAACCGTTTATTTAAAATTTATTGATTCTTTTTGTGTTGTGGTCCTATTGAATTGTAGATGTTTTATACCTACTGTTATGCTACTGTTTTTGTGATTTTAAAAAATGATTTCTTTTTGTTGGTTTTATTTGGTGTTATTTGAGTGTGGTGATTTATTTGTTGTGATTGTTTGAAACGTGTAGATTGCCCGGAGTGCGACGCCAACTATTGTCAGGAGTGTGAATTTTTGAACCAGAATCAAGGCAAGTTACATGTTGATCATCCTTCACCTATTATTTTTCTATGCATGTAGTATATATCACACTATGAATTTATGCATGTATAGGAATATTGTTATACTATGCTATGCTAATGAGTTATCCCCTCGTCAATGAAGATTGTGGTAGTTGTAGTTCTGCTATGCTATGTAGACGGGGTTGGTTCTTGTATTCCTTGAGATTATGTGAGGATTATTGAATAAATTGAGTAGTAATCTAAGGTTATAATTCACCTTTGGGCGGAACTGGTATTGCAGGGTGGTTTTAAGAACATCATGGTTTCGGCCCTCTGAATGTAAGTGGAATGCCGCCCAGGTTCAAAAAGATCAGACAGACGACGTGGACGCCTTCGTTCTGCCTACGAGCCTAGCGACATTTATATGTTCAATTACTAGTTATAATATTTAAGTGCGTTATTTAGTTTTTAGGAATTATTATGGTATTTATTTTTAGCCAAAATACATATATTTTGTATTTGCTTTCCTCTGTAGCAATTCTCTTTAAAAAAACCACATTGCGCAGTTGGGCTGCACAGCGTCCCAACAGGGGCTTCGCACGCGCGCGCGCAAGTTAGCTTCTGGCAGGCTGGCCACGGCCCAGCTAGCCGAAGCGGTACGCTGCCCCGTGCCTCAATTGCCGACCTGCGGGCCCCGTAGTCATCCCCTTCCTCCGGTCGGACACGACCGCACCGCACGCGAACCCGAGCTCGAGCCGGATCGATCTCGCGCCTTAGTCGATCCCGTGCGCGTCTGGGACTTCTCATGTGAGCCAAAGCCCTCCAGGATGCCCCGCACCCCTCTCCCGATCACATCGGTCGCCGCACGCCTCGGTAGGGCGATTTGGATCTCACCGAGGCAGCTCCACCGAGCGCCGCCGTCGCCGGACGTTTCCGTAGATGTAAGAACGCCGTCCGTCGCACCGTTCGACCTGTTCGATTCCCCTCTACACTACGCGTCGTTTTGACCCCGCCCCATGGACCGCAGAGCACCAGAGAGGCATCCGACGCCGAGCCAAAGCTCTGGAGTACGCCGGAGATTCTGTCGTCGCCGCCGGCCATAGAAGACACCCCCGCCGCTCGTAGAACCACCGTCGCCACCCCCGTCGAACACCGCTTCCAACCCTCACCTCACCTTCGCCGGACGACCGCCGGAGAAGCGCCGCCACCAACACCCGAGCCGCCGCCGTTTTCCTCTGTTCGCGGTGATCTCGCACGCACCTTTTCCCCCCGGCCAATCCCAGTGCGCCACTTAGCGAACGCTACAGTAATCGCAACATCTACAGTTCCTGTTCTGTTTATTTTGGCAGATTTTAATAAGTTTTTCAATTAGCTATATCTTCTAATCTATACGCTCAAATTAGATAATTCTTTTTTCCTGTGCACTCATAATGACCAGTAGAATATGACAGCACCAAAATTTTGCATATTTGCAATGTTCAAATTTGAACTTGACCAAATTTAAAATAAAACTTCCAGAGGCCATAATTTGCAAACCGTTTATTTAAAATTTATTGATTCTTTTTGTGTTGTGGTCCTATTGAATTGTAGATGTTTTATACCTACTGTTATGCTACTGTTTTTGTGATTTTTAAAAATGATTTCTTTTTGTTGGTTTTATTTGGTGTTATTTGAGCGTGGTGATTTATTTGTTGTGATTGTTTGAAACGTGTAGATTGCCCGGAGTGCGACGCCAACTATTGTCAGGAGTGTGAATTTTTGAACCAGAATCAAGGCAAGTTACATGTTGATCATCCTTCACCTATTATTTTTCTATGCATGTAGTATATATCACACTATGAATTTATGCATGTATAGGAATATTGTTATACTATGCTATGCTAATGAGTTATCCCCTCGTCAATGAAGATTGTGGTAGTTGTAGTTCTGCTATGCTATGTAGACGGGGTTGGTTCTTGTATTCCTTGAGATTATGTGAGGATTATTGAATAAATTGAGTAGTAATCTAAGGTTATAATTCACCTTTGGGCGGAACTGGTATTGCAGGGTGGTTTTAAGAACATCATGGTTTCGGCCCTCTGAATGTAAGTGGAATGCCGCCCAGGTTCAAAAAGATCAGACAGACGACGTGGACGCCTTCGTTCTGCCTACGAGCCTAGCGACATTTATATGTTCAATTACTAGTTATAATATTTAAGTGCGTTATTTAGTTTTTAGGAATTATTCTGGTATTTATTTTTAGCCAAAATACATATATTTTGTATTTGCTTTCCTCTGTAGCAATTCTCTTTAAAAAAACCACATTGCGCAGTTGGGCTGCACAGCGTCCCAACAGGGGCTTCGCACGCGCGCGCGCAAGTTAGCTTCTGGCAGGCTGGCCACGGCCCAGCTAGCCGAAGCGGTACGCTGCCCCGTGCCTCAATTGCCGACCAGCGGGCCCCGTAGTCATCCCCTTCCTCCGGTCGGACACGACCGCACCGCACGCGAACCCGAGCTCGAGCCGGATCGATCTCGCGCCTTAGTCGATCCCGTGCGCGTCTGGGACTTCTCATGTGAGCCAAAGCCCTCCAGGATGCCCCGCACCCCTCTCCCGATCACATCGGTCGCCGCACGCCTCGGTAGGGCGATTTGGATCTCACCGAGGCAGCTCCACCGAGCGCCGCCGTCGCCGGACGTTTCCGTAGATGTAAGAACGCCGTCCGTCGCACCGTTCGTCCTGTTCGATTCCCCTCTACACTACGCGTCGTTTTGACCCCGCCCCATGGACCGCAGAGCACCAGAGAGGCATCCGACGCCGAGCCAAAGCTCTGGAGTACGCCGGAGATTCTGTCGTCGCCGCCGGCCATAGAAGACACCCCCGCCGCTCGTAGAACCACCGTCGCCACCCCCGTCGAACACCGCTTCCAACCCTCACCTCACCTTCGCCGGACGACCGCCGGAGAAGCGCCGCCACCAACACCCGAGCCGCCGCCGTTTTCCTCTGTTCGCGGTGATCTCGCACGCACCTTTTCCCCCCGGCCAATCCCAGTGCGCCACTTAGCGAACGCTACAGTAACCGCAACATCTACAGTTCCTGTTCTGTTTATTTTGGCAGATTTTAATAAGTTTTTCAATTAGCTATATCTTCTAATCTATATGCTCAAATTAGATAATTCTTTTTCCTGTGCACTCATAATGACCAGTAGAATATGACAGCACCAAAATTTTGCATGTTTGCAATGTTCAAATTTGAACTTGACCAAATTTAAAATAAAACTTCCAGAGGCCATAATTTGCAAACCGTTTATTTAAAATTTATTGATTCTTTTTGTGTTGTGGTCCTATTGAATTGTAGATGTTTTATACCTACTGTTATGCTACTGTTTTTGTGATTTTAAAAAATGATTTCTTTTTGTTGGTTTTATTTGGTGTTATTTGAGTGTGGTGATTTATTTGTTGTGATTGTTTGAAACGTGTAGATTGCCCGGAGTGCGGCGCCAACTATTGTCAGGAGTGTGAATTTTTGAACCAGAATCAAGGCAAGTTACATGTTGATCATCCTTCACCTATTATTTTTCTATGCATGTAGTATATATCACACTATGAATTTATGCATGTATAGGAATATTGTTATACTATGCTATGCTAATGAGTTATCCCCTCGTCAATGAAGATTGTGGTAGTTGTAGTTCTGCTATGCTATGTAGACGGGGTTGGTTCTTGTATTCCTTGAGATTATGTGAGGATTATTGAATAAATTGAGTAGTAATCTAAGGTTATAATTCACCTTTGGGCGGAACTGGTATTGCAGGGTGGTTTTAAGAACATCATGGTTTCGGCCCTCTGAATGTAAGTGGAATGCCGCCCAGGTTCAAAAAGATCAGACAGACGACGTGGACGCCTTCGTTCTGCCTACGAGCCTAGCGACATTTATATGTTCAATTACTAGTTATAATATTTAAGTGCGTTATTTAGTTTTTAGGAATTATTATGGTATTTATTTTTCGCCAAAATACATATATTTTGTATTTGCTTTCCTCTGTAGCAATTCTCTTTAAAAAAACCACATTGCGCAGTTGGGCTGCACAGCGTCCCAACAGGGGCTTCGCACGCGCGCGCGCAAGTTAGCTTCTGGCAGGCTGGCCACGGCCCAGCTAGCCGAAGCGGTACGCTGCCCCGTGCCTCAATTGCCGACCTGCGGGCCCCGTAGTCATCCCCTTCCTCCGGTCGGACACGACCGCACCGCACGCGAACCCGAGCTCGAGCCGGATCGATCTCGCGCCTTAGTCGATCCCGTGCGCGTCTGGGACTTCTCATGTGAGCCAAAGCCCTCCAGGATGCCCCGCACCCCTCTCCCGATCACATCGGTCGCCGCACGCCTCGGTAGAGCGATTTGGATCTCGCCGAGGCAGCTCCACCGAGCGCCGCCGTCGTCGGACGTTTCCGTCGATGTAAGAACGCCGTCCGTCGCACCGTTCGTCCTGTTCGATTCCTCTCTACACTACGCGTCGTTTTGACCCCGTCCCATGGACCGCAGAGCACCAGAGAGGCATCCGACGCCGAGCCAAAGCTCTGGAGTACGCCGGAGATTCTGTCGTCGCCGCCGGCCATAGAAGACACCCCCGCCGCTCGTAGAACCACCGTCGCCACCCCCGTCGAACACCGCTTCCAACCCTCACCTCACCTTCGCCGGACGACCGCCGGAGAAGCGCCGCCACCAACACCCGAGCCGCCGCCGTTTTCCTCTGTTCGCGGTGAGCTCGCACGCACCTTTTCCCCCCGGCCAATCCCAGTGCGCCACTTAGCGAACGCTACAGTAACCGCAACATCTACAGTTCCTGTTCTGTTTATTTTGGCAGATTTTAATAAGTTTTTCAATTAGCTATATCTTCTAATCTATATGCTCAAATTAGATAATTCTTTTTCCTGTGCACTCATAATGACCAGTAGAATATGACAGCACCAAAATTTTGCATGTTTGCAATGTTCAAATTTGAACTTGACCAAATTTAAAATAAAACTTCCAGAGGCCATAATTTGCAAACCGTTTATTTAAAATTTATTGATTCTTTTTGTGTTGTGGTCCTATTGAATTGTAGATGTTTTATACCTACTGTTATGCTACTATTTTTGTGATTTTAAAAAATGATTTCTTTTTGTTGGTTTTATTTGGTGTTATTTGAGTGTGGTGATTTATTTGTTGTGATTGTTTGAAACGTGTAGATTGCCCGGAGTGCGACGCCAACTATTGTCAGGAGTGTGAATTTTTGAACCAGAATCAAGGCAAGTTACATGTTGATCATCCTTCACCTATTATTTTTCTATGCATGTAGTATATATCACACTATGAATTTATGCATGTATAGGAATATTGTTATACTATGCTATGCTAATGAGTTATCCCCTCGTCAATGAAGATTGTGGTAGTTGTAGTTCTGCTATGCTATGTAGACGGGGTTGGTTCTTGTATTCCTTGAGATTATGTGAGGATTATTGAATAAATTGAGTAGTAATCTAAGGTTATAATTCACCTTTGGGCGGAACTGGTATTGCAGGGTGGTTTTAAGAACATCATGGTTTCGGCCCTCTGAATGTAAGTGGAATGCCGCCCAGGTTCAAAAAGATCAGACAGACGACGTGGACGCCTTCGTTCTGCCTACGAGCCTAGCGACATTTATATGTTCAATTACTAGTTATAATATTTAAGTGCGTTATTTAGTTTTTAGGAATTATTCTGGTATTTATTTTTAGCCAAAATACATATATTTTGTATTTGCTTTCCTCTGTAGCAATTCTCTTTAAAAAAACCACATTGCGCAGTTGGGCTGCACAGCGGCCCAACAGGGGCTTCGCACGCGCGCGCGCAAGTTAGCTTCTGGCAGGCTGGCCACGGCCCAGCTAGCCGAAGCGGTATGCTGCCCCGTGCCTCAATTGCCGACCAGCGGGCCCCGTAGTCATCCCCTTCCTCCGGTCGGACACGACCGCACCGCACGCGAACCCGAGCTCGAGCCGGATCGATCTCGCGCCTTAGTCGATCCCGTGCGCGTCTGGGACTTCTCATGTGAGCCAAAGCCCTCCAGGATGCCCCGCACCCCTCTCCCGATCACATCGGTCACCGCACGCCTCGGTAGGGCGATTTGGATCTCGCCGAGGCAGCTCCACCGAGCGCCGCCGTCGTCGGACGTTTCCGTCGATGTAAGAACGCCGTCCGTCGCACCGTTCGTCCTGTTCGATTCCCCTCTACACTACGCGTCGTTTTGACCCCGTCCCATGGACCGCAGAGCACCAGAGAGGCATCCGACGCCGAGCCAAAGCTCTGGAGTACGCCGGAGATTCTGTCGTCGCCGCCGGCCATAGAAGACACCCCCGCCGCTCGTAGAACCACCGTCGCCACCCCCGTCGAACACCGCTTCCAACCCTCACCTCACCTTCGCCGGACGACCGCCGGAGAAGCGCCGCCACCAACACCCGAGCCGCCGCCGTTTTCCTCTGTTCGCGGTGATCTCGCACGCACCTTTTCCCCCCGGCCAATCCCAGTGCGCCACTTAGCGAACGCTACAGTAACCGCAACATCTACAGTTCCTGTTCTTTTTATTTTGGCAGATTTTAATAAGTTTTTCAATTAGCTATATCTTCTAATCTATATGCTCAAATTAGATAATTCTTTTTCCTGTGCACTCATAATGACCAGTAGAATATGACAGCACCAAAATTTTGCATGTTTGCAATGTTCAAATTTGAACTTGACCAAATTTAAAATAAAACTTCCAGAGGCCATAATTTGCAAACCGTTTATTTAAAATTTATTGATTCTTTTTGTGTTGTGGTCCTATTGAATTGTAGATGTTTTATACCTACTGTTATGCTACTGTTTTTGTGATTTTAAAAAATGATTTCTTTTTGTTGGTTTTATTTGGTGTTATTTGAGTGTGGTGATTTATTTGTTGTGATTGTTTGAAACGTGTAGATTGCCCGGAGTGCGACGCCAACTATTGTCAGGAGTGTGAATTTTTGAACCAGAATCAAGGCAAGTTACATGTTGATCATCCTTCACCTATTATTTTTCTATGCATGTAGTATATATCACACTATGAATTTATGCATGTATAGGAATATTGTTATACTATGCTATGCTAATGAGTTATCCCCTCGTCAATGAAGATTGTGGTAGTTGTAGTTCTGCTATGCTATGTAGACGGGGTTGGTTCTTGTATTCCTTGAGATTATGTGAGGATTATTGAATAAATTGAGTAGTAATCTAAGGTTATAATTCACCTTTGGGCGGAACTGGTATTGCAGGGTGGTTTTAAGAACATCATGGTTTCGGCCCTCTGAATGTAAGTGGAATGCCGCCCAGGTTCAAAAAGATCAGACAGACTTAGTGACTAGTAGCTTCCATGCGCAACCACTAGCTATATGGGCACTGGCTTAGTTGAGTAGGTTGTGGGAACCTCGTCTGGGCAAAGCTAGCAGATGTAGATATGAGTAGGTGTACCGGCTGTCTTTGGGTGGAGGTGACTGCTTCTGAAAGACTTCGTCTCAACCTTCGGGTTGGGTCTAGTAGGTAAAGTGTGCAAAACTCTGCAGAGTAATAAAACTAATCATGATTAGCCGTGTCCCTGGTTATGGACAAATTTGAGCAACTAGACCATTACAGTTGTTGGATGATCTTGACAGATGTTACCCTTAATAAAACTTGGTGGGAAACTTAAAAATAGTATTAGGTTGGAGTTGGAGATGCCAATTCAACCATATGCATTTACTTGTAGTAAATAAATTAAAACTTGACTATTAGGTAGTAATGAGGAAAAAATTAGCATTTCTGCAAAATAACCATCAAGCCTTCCTTTGTTATATTATACATGTACATGTAGGTCTGCTTTATTATTTCTCCTATGTAACTTGCCAATACATTCAATGTATTGACCTATACGGCTGCAACGTCTCATGTTGCAGGATATTCAGACGAAGAGTAAGGTACCGTTAGGGTCGCGAGTCTGCACTCATCATCGCCAGTGGGCTATGATGGAACTCATCGTTATTTTTTGCTACTTTTCCGCTGTTTGATTGAATAAAGCTAGCTATGTGCTATGCAGATTGTTATACTTTATAAATTCTGGATCATACGTTGTAATAAATTATGCACTTGTTATTCTGGTATTCATCTATACTGTGTATGCCGGTGAATCGATCCCGGGACTAGCACTGTAAGCACAGAGACTCAAACCCTTTGAGGTTTGGTCGTTACCGTTCTCAATGAATTCCCTGAGTTGCAACTCGACGAATAATTCATGTCTTCTTCCCCGAGTTCACCGTCAGATGCCCAACTTTGTGGAGATACGTTCTCCCAGAGTTTTCCCTCTTATCGCATTCGTAGGACGATGAATATCCCGAAGAAAGGATGACGACTCCATCAGGATGACCTGAAGCAGAGAATTGAAGACATCAACGAAAGGGATCAACTTCTTCGAGAAGAGCAACCAAGAACGAGAAGATCCGATAGAAATTCGTAACCAGAACTCCCCCTTACTCCACCGCTTAAATCTCGGGACGAGATTTCTTGTAGTGGAGGAGATTTGTAACACCCTAGTGTCATGATACAGTGACCTCACTCTAATGGTGCCATGTCATCAAGGTTTACTAAGCCAATTTCCACTTGATGAAAATCAAATCCAATTCCAAATTTAAAATAAAGTCAGATAAATTATTTCTTCAAACAGTAAAACAAAAATGTTGTTAATATTTTAAATATTCCCCAAGCAATTATAAAAATATCAGAAACTTCATTTCAATCCCTGATTTGACCTAGCAAATATTTTATTGCTCCAGCAGCAAATAACTTGATCATTTCAATTTCTAAAAATATTTAAACCTTACAAAATACTCTAAAACTTTTTGTGCAACCCCATAATATTGTGCAAGAATTATGTGCCAAATTTCATGTGTATAAAAATTCCTTTGATGGCTAAATAAATAAAAAGCATAGTGGAAAAATAAGACAAAAGGAATAAAAGGAAAAGGACCTAAGCTACTGTGCATGTGGGCTCTAGTGCCCACAGTGTACTATGGCCCAGACCATGAGGGCCTTCTCCCTCCTATGTACATGGGAGGAGGCAGAGGCCATGGCGTGGCAGCCATCCCACGGCACCATGGCCGGATGGCCACCACGTCGCCCCCCTCGAGCTACAAATACATCCAAACGAAACCCTAGATCACCCTCTCCCATTCCCCCTCGATCCCCTTCGTTCCCCCTCCTCTCTGGCTCGAATTCGAGCACGCGAGCTCACTCGGTCACCACTGCCTCGCCCTCGTTGACGCGTCCGACGGCCTCTCCGGCGTGCGGGAGCACGTCCAGGAGGTCCGTCATGGTTGGATTCGTCCGTCCCGGGCACCAGCTCAAGCCGGGGAACTGCGTAGCCAGCGCTGTAGTCTTCCTCTTTGTCTGGCCATTGCCATCTCGTCGTCGCCGCCGTCTCTCCGGTCCACCTCGTGCTTCCCTGAGCACGTCACTGATACGTCCATTTTGCATCATGATTTCCTACTGTTATTTATTATGTTTTGTTGAATAATAATGCTTTGGGGAGTGATTCAAATGCCTTTTCTCTCATAATATGCAAGGTTTACACAAAGAGGGAGAATACCGGCAGCTGGAATTCTGGACCCAAGAAAAGCACATCAGAGATACCTATTCTGCACAACTCCAACGAAGCTGAAATTTTACGAAGATTATTTTTGGAATAAATAAAAAATACTGGAGCAGAAAACTACCGGAGGGGCCCAACCTGGTGGGCACAATCCCCCAGGGCGCGCCAGACCCCCCTGGGCGCGCCCTGATGGGTTGTGGCCTCCTCGGCCCACCTCCGGTGCCCATCTTCTGGTATATAGTCACATTTAACCTAGAAAAATCAGAGGAGGACTTTCGGGATGAAGCGCCGCCGCCTCGAGGCGGAACTTGAGCAGGAGCACTTTTGCCCTCCGGCGGAGCGATTCCGCCGGGGGAACTTCCCTCCCGGAGGGGGAAATCAAAGCTATCGTCATCACCAACACCCCTCTCATCTTTGGGAGGCCAATCTTTATCAACATCTTCAACAACACCATCTCCTCTCAAACCCTAGTTCATCTCTTGTGTTCAATCTTTGTACCAGAACCTCAGATTGGTACCTGTGGGTGACTAGTAGTGTTGATTACCTTGCGTAGTTGATTACTATATGGTTTATTTGGTGGAAGATTATATGTTCAGATCCATTATGCTATTCAATACCTCTCTGATCTTGAGCATGTTTATTATTTGTGAGTAGTTACCTTTGTTCTTGAGGTCACGGGAGAAGTCATGTTGCAAGTAATCATGTGAATTTGATATATGTTCGATATTTTGATCATATGTATGTTGTGATTCCCTTAGTGGTGTCATGTGAACATCGACTACATGAAACTTCACCATTCATGGGCCTAAGGGAATGCATTGTGGAGTGCTTATTAGATGATGGGTTGCTAGAGTGACAGAAGCTTAAACTGTAGTTTATGCGCTACTTCGTAAGGGGCTGATTTGGATCCAAACGTTTAATGCTATGGTTAGATTTTATCTTAATACTTTTCTCGTAGTTGTGGATGCTTGCGAGGGGGTTAATCATAAGTGGGAGGTTGTTCAAGTAAGAACAGCACCCAAGCACCGGTCCACCCACATATCAAATTATCAAAGTAGCGAACACGAATCAAACCAACATGATAAAAGTGACTAGATGAAATTCCCGTGTACCCTCAAGAATACTTTGCCTAATACTAGAGATTGTTCTGGCCTGTCCTTTGCCTCAAAAGGATCGGGCTACCTGGCTGCACCTTATTTATCGTTACCGTTACTTGCTCGTTACCAATTATCTTGCTATCAAACTATCTATTACCTACAATTTCAGTGCTTGCAGAAATTACCTTGCTGAAAACCGCTTGTCATTTCCTTCTGCTCCTCGTTGGGTTCGACACTCCTACTTATCGAAAGGACTACGATTGATCCCCTATACTTGTGGGTCACCAAGACTTTTTTTTGGCACCGTTGCCGGGGAGTGAAGCGCTCTTAGTAAGTGGAAATCGGTAAGGAAAAACTTATACTACGTGCTGAAATTTATTGCTACTTGCTACTATGGAGAACGATCCTTTGAGGGGTTTGTTCGGGGTATCTTCACCTCAACCGGAACCACAATTAGTTGCCCCTCGACCTACTGCACCTACTGAAAATTTTGGTTATGAAATTCCTTCGGGTATGGTAAAACAATTGCTTGCTAAACCTTATGCAGGAGATGGAACTAAACATCCTGATATGCATCTATTATATGTGAACGAAATATGTGGATTATTTAAGCTTGCAGGTTTACCCAGAGATGAAGTTAAGAAGAAGGTTTTCCCTTTATCTTTGAAGGGAAAAGCATTGACATGGTATAGGCTATGTGATAATCTTAGATCGTGGAACTGGAATCGTTTGCTATTGGAATTCCATCAAAAGTTTTATCCCATGCATCTAGTTCATCGTGATCGGAATTATATATATAATTTTTGGCCTCGTGAAGGAGAAAGTATCGCTCTAGCTTGGGGGAGGCTTAAGTCAATGCTATATTCATGCCCCAATCATGACATTCCGAGAGAAGTTACCATTCAGAATTTTTATGCTCGGCTTTCTCATAATGATCAATCCACGCTCGATACTTCTTGTGCTGGTTCTTATATGAAGAAGACTATTGAATTCAAGTGGGATCTCTTAGAAAGAGTTAAACGCAACTCTGAAGATGGGGAACTCGACAAAGGTAATGAGTCAGGTATAAAGCTTGAGTTTGATTGTGTTAAATCTTTTATGAATACCGATACTTTTCACAAGTTTAGCACTAAATATGGACTTGACTCCGAGATAGTAGCCTCTTTCTGCTAAGCATTTGCTACTCACGTTGATCTCCCTAAGGAGAAGTGGTTTAAATATCATCCCCCTATTAAATAAGAAATTAAAGAACCGGTCATAGTTAAAGAAGAAACCATCACTTATAATGTTGATCCAGTTGTGCCTACCGCTTATATTGAAAAACCACCTTTCCCTGTTAGGATAAAGGAACATGCTAAGGTATCAACTCTGGTTCGTAAGAGTAATCTAAAAACATCTAAGCCCCCTTAGCAAATTAAAGTAGAACCTAGTGTTGCTATGGTTAAAGATTTCTTGGTAGAAAATATTGATGGGCATGTTATCTACTTCTGTGATGAAGCTGTTAGGATTGCTAAACCCGATGAAAAAGATAAACATAGACCCACAGGAGGCATGCCTGTTGTCTTAGTCAAAATAGGAGATCATTGCTATCATGGTTTATGTGATTTGGGTGCTAGTGTGAGTGCTATCCCTTTTACCTTATACCAAGAAATTATGGACGAAATAGCACCTGTCGAAATAGAAGACATTGATGTTACTATCAAACTTGCTAATAGAGACACCATCACACCACTTGGGATTGTTAGAGATGTTGAAGTCTTGTGTGGGAAAGTGAAATACCCTACTAATTTTCTAGTTCTTGGTTCGCCACAAGATGACTTTTGTCCCATTATCTTTGGTAGACCTTTCTTGAGCACCGTCAATGCTAAGATAGATTGTGAAAAACAAACCGTCGGTTTCAGTTTTGGTGGTGAGTCTCATGAGTTTAATTTTTCCAAGTTTAGTAGACAACCTCGTGATAAAGCGTTACCTAGTAAAGATGAAATGATTGGTCTTGCTTCTATTGTTGTACCTCCTACTGATCCATTAGAACAATATTTGCTTGACCATGAAAATGATATGCACTTGCGTGAAAGAAATGAAATAGATCAAATTTTCTTTGAACAACAACCTCTCTTGAAACACAATTTGCCTATTGAAACTCTTGGAGGCCCTCCTCCACCTAAAGGTGATCCTGTGTTTGAATTGAAACAATTGCCTGACACTTTGAAGTATGCTTATCTTGATGAGAAAAACATATATCTTGTTATTATTAATGCTAACCTTTCAGAACATGAAGAAGAAAGGTTATTAAAAGTTCTAAGGAAGCACCGGGCTGCTATTGGATATACTCTTGATGATCTTAAGGGCATTAGTCCCACTCTATGTCAGCACAAGATTAATATGGAACCTGATGCTAAACCCGTTGTTGATCACCAACGACGACTGAATCCTAAGATGAAGGAAGTGGTAAGAACTGAAATATTAAAACTTCTTGAAGCAGGTATAATCTATCCTATTGCTGATAGTAGATGGGTAAGTCCCGTTCATTGTGTCCCTAAGAAAGGAGGTATTACCGTTGTTCCTAATGATAAGAATGAACTCATTCCACAAAGAATTGTTACAGGCTATAGAATAGTAATTGATTTTAGGAAATTAAATAAAGCTACTAGGAAGAATCATTACCCTCTGCCTTTCATTGATCAAATGTTAGAAACATTATCTAAGAACATGCACTTTTGCTTCCTAGATGGATATTCTGGTTTCTCTCAAATACCTGTGTCACAATCCAATCAAGAAAAAACCACCTTTACTTGCCCTTTTGGAACCTATGCTTATAGACGTATGCCTTTTGGTTTATGCAATGCACCTGCTACCTTTCAAAGATGTATGACTGCTATATTCTCTGATTTTTGTGAAAAGATTGTGGAGGTTTTCAAGGATGATTTTTCCAATTACGAAACTTCTTTTGATGATTGCTTAAGCAACCTTGATCGAGTTTTGCAGACATGTGAACAAACTAATCTTGCCTTGAATTGGGAGAAGTGCCACTTTATGGTTAATGAAGGTATTGTCTTGGGGCACAAAATATCTGAACGAGGTATTGAGGTGGATAAAGCTAAAGTTGATGCAATTGAGAAAATACCATGTCCTAAAGATATTAAAGTTATTCGCAGTTTCCTTGGTCATGCTGGTTTCTATAGGAGGTTCATTAAAGACTTCTCTAAAATTTCTAGGCCTCTTACTAATACTTTGCAAAAGGATATTCCTTTTCTTTTTGATGATGATTGTGTGGAAGCCTTTGAAACACTCAAGAAAGCCTTAACCTCTGCACCTATCGTTCAACCACCTGATTGGAACTTGCCTTTTGAAATTATGTGTGATGCTAGTGATTATGCTGTTGGTGATGTTCTAGGACAAAGAGTAGATAAGAAATTTAATGTTGTCCATTATGCTAGCAAAACTCTAGATAGTGCTCAACGAAATTATGCTACAACTAAAAAATAATTTTTAGCGGTCGTGTTTGCTTGTGACAAATTTAGATCCTATATTGTTGACTCAAAAGTAATTGTTCACACCGACCATGCTGCTATAAAATATCTTATGGAAAAGAAAGATGCTAAACCTAGACTTATTAGGTGGGTTCTATTGCTCCAAGAATTTGACTTGCATATCGTTGATAGGAAGGGAGCTGAGAACCCCGTAGCTGATAACTTGTCTTGGTTAGAAAATATTCTTGATGACCCACTACCTATAGATGATAGTTTCCCTCACGAACAGTTAGCTGAAATAAATGTTTCTCAAAACACTCCTTGGTATGCTGATTATGATAATTACATTGTCGCTAAATATATACCACCTAGCTTCACATACCAACAAAAGAAAAAATTCTTCTATGACTTAAGACATTACTTTTGGGATGACCCACACCTTTATAAAGAAGGAGTAGATGGTATTATTAGACGTTGTGTACCTGAGCATCAACAGGAACAAATCCTACGGAAATGTCATTCCGAAGCTTATGAAGAACATCATGCGGGAGATAGAACTGCTCATAAGGTATTGCAATCTGGTTTTTATTGGCCTACTCTCTTCAAAGATGCCCGTAACTTTGTCTTATCTTGTGATGAATGTCAAAGAATTGATAACATCGGTAAGTGTCAGGAAATGCCAATGAATTATTCACTTGTTGTCGAACCGTTTGATGTTTGGGGTTTTGATTATATGGGACCTTTTCCTTCCTCTAATGGGTACACTCATATTTTGGTTGTTGTTGATTATGTCACTAAGTGGGTAGAAGCTATCCCAACTAGTAGTGCTGATCACCACACCTCCATTAAAATGCTCAAAGAGGTTATCTTTCCGAGGTTTGGAGTCCGTAGATATTTAATGACTGATGGTGGTTCACACTTTATTCATGGTGCTTTCCGTAAGATACTTGCTAAATATAATGTTAACCATAGAATTGCATCACCCTATCATCCTCAATCTAGTGGTCAAGTTGAACTTAGCAATAAAGAAATAAAATTAATATATTACAAAAAACTGTCAATAGGTCTCGTAAGAATTGGTCTAAGAAATTAGATGACGCACTTTGGGCCTATAGAACAGCTTATAAAAATCCTATGGGTATGTCTCCATACAAAATGGTTTATGGTAAAGCTTGTCATTTGCCTCTAGAATTAGAACATAAAGCATTTTGGGCAATTAAAGAACTTAACTATGATTTCAAACTTGCCGGTGAGAAGAGGCTATTTGATATTAGCTCACTTTATGAATGGAGAACCCAAGCCTATGAAAATGCCAAACTATTCAAAGAAAAAGTAAAAATATGGCATGACAAAAGAATCCAAAAGCGGGAATTCAAAATAGGAGACTATGTTCTTTTGTTCAACTCTCGTTTAAGATTTTTTGCAGGTAAGCTTCTCTCCAAATGGGAAGGACCTTATATTATCGAAGAGGTCTATCGTTCTGGAGCTATCAAGATTAATAACGCCGAAGGTACTAACCCGAAGGTGGTCAATGGACAAAGAATTAAGCATTATATCTCAGGTACGCCTATTAACGTTGAAAGCAATGTTATCCAAACCATGACACCGGAGGAACACATAAAAGAAACCTTCCGGAACACTCCAGAATTCTGAAAAAGAGAAGGTACGTGATACGGTAAATAAACGGACTCCGAAAAATCCGCAAAAATATTTTCTGTCAGTTTTGGAATATTTTAAAATTTTGGAAATAAATAAATAAACCGGAAGGTGATCGAGGTGAGCACGATACACCAGGGCGTGCCAGGCACCCCTGTGCGCGCCCTGGTGGGTTGTGCCCACCTCGGACACCTCCCCGACTCCATTTTCTTTCCGTATGCTTGTTTCCCAAGAATAAAAATTCTCTATATATACCCCCGACTGTTTTGACAACCGCATCACAGAAAAATCCTCTCTTCTTGTTTCTTGATGTTTTCTCGTCAGATCTAGATCTCCATGGCTCCACCAAGCTCCTCCAAGGACAAGTTCTTCGAGAAGGTCATCAACCCGTACTTGTCGGAGGTGATGAAGCACCCTCAAGCCATTGAGATGCGTGAGGGGGTGCTCCACATCCGCGATGTTCAGGGACCCAAGAAGACCGGAAGCATGGAGGCTAGGCTATAGGCAGTGGAAACGGAAGTTTTCAAGTGCCAGAAGATGGTGGAGCGCGGACTTAGTGCCAATCACTCCATGATCACGGAATTCACTCGTGATCAGGTGGTGGATGGCCGGTCTATGAAGGATATCATCTCCACCCTCAGTGAGCAAATTAATTTTCCGCAGAGCCAAGTTTATGATCTTCAGAACCAAGTCTTTGAATATGAGGCAAGATTTAAAGGTATGAGTTTAGCTGCCAGTTGCAGGACTCAGGGGACTCTTGCGTCAACTTATGATGGGGAGCCCTTGCCCTGGAAGCTGGAGGCCAAGCATACTACATCATCACCACCACCTTCTTCATCACCACCACCAAAGGAAACTTGAGCACACGGGTATGGGCACTCCCCAAGATTGGGGGAGGTGCCCCGGTATCGTATCACCATCACTTTTATTCACCTTTACCTATTTTAGTTCAATCTTTACTTTTCCTTTGGTTTATTTGAATAAAAGTTTCGCATGATCTATTTTCGTGTGTTAGTTTCGTGGCCTATCTATCTATGTAATCGAGTGAGAGTTATATAATAAAGTTTAGTTTCAGTTTTTGCCTCTCTACTTTCTTGTTGCAATCAAAATAAAAGGAAAGAGAAATAAATGAATGAATCATATGCAAATCTGATGGTGAGTAATGACATCACATAAGGAAAAGTATAAGTAGTAAAATTTATTGGAGATTGACAAACATAGCATTGGTCAATGATGCAATTCATGAAAGAATTAATAAGGGAAGCAAAGATTCACATGCAAATACACTATCTTGGACATCTTTTATGATTGTGAGCCCCCATTAAATATTATATGTCAAAATTGTTGACGTTAGACAAGGAAGACAACGTAATGATTTATGTTTGTTCATATCCACATAGAAGTTATATTGTCATAGATCCTTCAACATGTGGTGCTTGCTCAATATCTTTGCTAGCCAAAAATTCCGCACTAAGTAGAGATACTACTTGTGCATCCAAAAACCAAAAACCAAACTTATTCTTTGAGAGTCCACCATACCTACCTATGGATCGATAAAGATCCTTCAAGTAAGTTGTCATCGGTGCAATAAGACAATAAAAATTGCTTCTAAAAGTGTTTTGATCAATTAGTGTAAGAGAAAATTGAGCGCTATACGCACTTATGATGTCAAAGTAATAAAAGCGACAGAGTGCATAATAAAGGTTGCTATCATAGGGGGTAATATAGCGTGACGTTCTTTTACATTAAGGGATTGGGCATACAAACCAATAGCGCATGACAACCTCTGCTTCCCTCTGCGAAGGGACTATCTTTTACTTTTATGTATTTACTTTTATGCGAAGAGTCAAAGTATTCTTCCCTATTCCTTTTTACCTTTTCCCTTTTGCAAGCATCATGTGGTGAGGAAAGATCTAGGCACATATGTCCAGTTGGATATGGGTGGGCATGAGTTATTATTGTTGACATCACCCTTGAGGTGAATACGTTGGGAGGCGAAACTATAAGCCCCTATCTTCCTATGTGTCCGATTGAAACTTTTTGTTCATGGGTATGCTGTGAGTGTTAGCAATCATAGAAGACTAAATGATGGTTGAGTATGTGGACTTGCCAAAAGGCTCCGACATGAGACCCTTCCTAAAAATATGATGAATTGTAGTTGCAAAGTTGACCGAGAACATAGTTTGTTGGTTTTCAATAAAATTTATGCTTCATACTTCTATGTTGTGATGAATTGTTACTTGTTCATGAGAAGTTATATGATGGAAGCGTATTGAATAAGTTTTATGATAGAGTTTGTTGCTGTTATGATAATAAGCATGATGCTTCTATGTCCGTATTTTGTTTTTATCGACACCTCTCTCTCAAACCATGTGGACATGCTTTTCAATATCGGCTTTCGCTTGAGGACAAGCGAGGTCTAAGCTTGGGGGGGTTGATATGTCCATTTTGCATCATGATTTCCTACTGTTATTTATTATGTTTTGTTGAGTAATAATGCTTTGGAGAGTGATTCTAATGCCTTTTCTCTCATAATATGCAAGGTTTACACAAAGAGGGAGAATACCGGCAACTGGAATTCTGGACCCAAGAAAAGCACATCAGAGATACCTATTCTGCACAACTCCAATGAAGCTGAAATTTTACGGAGATTATTTTTGGAATAAATAAAAAATAATGGAGCAGAAAACTACCGGAGGGGGCCAACCTGGTGGGCACAACCCACCAGGGCGCGCCAGACCCCCCTGGGCGCGCCCTGATGGGTTGTGGCCTCCTCCGCCCACCTCCGGTGCCCATCTTCTGGTATATAGTCACATTTAACCTAGAAAAAAATTAGAGGAGGACTTTCGGGATGAAGCGCCGCCGCCTCGAGGTGGAACTTGGGCAGGAACACATTTGCCCTCCGGCGGAGCGATTCCGCCGGGGGAACTTCCCTCCCGGAGGGGGAAATCAAAGCTATCGTCATCACCAACACCCCTCTCATCTTTGGGAGGCCAATCTTCATCAACATCTTTAACAACCCATCTCCTCTCAAACCCTAGTTCATCTCTTGTGTTAAATCTTTGTACCGGAACCTCAGATTGGTACCTGTGGGTGACTAGTAGTGTTGATTACCTTGCGTAGTTGATTACTATATGGTTTATTTGGTGGAAGATTATATGTTCAGATCCATTATGCTATTCAATACCTCTCTGATCTTGAGCATGTTTATTATTTGTGAGTAGTTACCTTTGTTCTTGAGGTCACGGGAGAAGTCATGTTGCAAGTAATCATGTGAATTTGATATGTGTTCGATATTTTGATGATATGTATGTTGTGATTCCCTTAGTGGTGTCATGTGAACGTCAACTATATGACACTTCACCATTCATGGGCCTAAGGGAATGCATTGTGGAGTAGTTATTAGATGATGGGTTGCTAGAGTGACAGAAGCTTAAACCCTAGTTTATGCGCTACTTCGTAAGGGGCTAATTTGGATCCAAACGTTTAATGCTATGGCTAGATTTTATATTAATACTTTTCTCGTAGTTGCGGATGCTTGCGAGGGGGTTAATCATAAGTGGTAGGTTGTTCAAGTAAGAACAACACCCAAGCACCGGTCCACCCACATATCAAATTATCAAAGTAGTGAACACGAATCAAACCAACTTGATAAAAGTGACTAGATGAAATTCCCGTGTACCCTCAAGAACACTTTGCCTAATACTAGAGATTGTTCTGGCCTGTCCTTTGCCTCAAAAGGATTGGGCTACCTTGATGCACCTTATTTATCGTTACCGTTACTTGCTCGTTACCAATTATCTTGCTATCAAACTATCTATTACCTACAATTTCAGTGCTTGCAGAAATTACCTTGCTGAAAACCGCTTGTCATTTCCTTTTGCTCCTCGTTGGGTTCGACACTCTTACTTATCGAAAGGACTATGATTGATCCCCTATACTTGTGGGTCATCAGTCACCGGACCCGTGGTGAGCTCCTCTTCTGATCCCCCTCGTTCCCGTCCTTGATCCGTTGCCGGTGCTGTCGTCCCTGAGCTCGTCCAAGCGTACGCGTACCCGTACGTACGTGCGTGCGCGCCCGGGCATGGCCTTGCCGCCGCTGCCGCTTTGCTTTGTTTGTTGCTGCTGCTAGCATGCCGCTGCCACTAGCCGCTGCTCCTCCTAGCCGTTGCTGGTGCTATCCCCTGTTGCTGCTTGATACGTCCATTTTGCATCATGATTTCCCATTGTGATTCTAATGCCTTTTCTCTCATAATATGCAAGGTTTCCACAAAGAGGGAGAATACCGGAGCTGGAATTCTGGACCTGAAAAAGCACATCAGAGATACCTATTCCGCACATCTCCAAAGAAGCTGAAACTTTACGGAGAATATTTTTGGAATATATGAAAAATACTGGAGCAAATAACTACCGGAGGGGGCCACCCTGGTGGGCACAAGACACCAGGGCACGCTAGGCCCCCCAGGCGCGCCCTGGTGGGTTGTGCCCTCCTCGGCCCACCTCCGGTGCCCATCTTCTGGTACATAGGGTCTTTTGACCTAGAAAAAATAGGAGGAGGACTTTCGGGACGGAACGCCGTCGTCTCGAGGCGGAACTTGGGCAGGAGCACTTTTGCCCTCCGGCGGAGCGATTCCGCCGGGGGAACTTCCCTCCCAGAGGGGGAAATCAAAGCCATCGTCATCACCAACACCCCTCTCATCTTTGGGAGGCCAATCTTCATCAACATCTTCAATAGAACCATCTCCTCTCAAACCCTAGTTCATCTCTTATGTTCAATCTTTGTACCGGAACCTCAGATTGGTACCTGTGGGTGACTAGTAGTGTTGATTACATCTTGTAGTTGATTACTATATGGTTTATTTGGTGGAAGATTACATGTTCAGATCCATTATGTTATTCAATACCCCTCTGATCTTGAGCATGAATATTATTTTTGAGTAGTTACCTTTGTTCTTGAGGTC
Source organism: Elymus sibiricus (assembly GCA_039707655.1). Taxonomy (NCBI): domain Eukaryota; kingdom Viridiplantae; phylum Streptophyta; class Magnoliopsida; order Poales; family Poaceae; genus Elymus; species Elymus sibiricus. Next base: position 156,007,290 of record CM077669.1, read on the forward strand.
ACGGGAGAAGTCATGTTGCAAGTAATCATGTGAATTTGATATGTGTTCGATATTTTGATGATATGTATGTTGTGATTCCCTTAGTGGTGTCATGTGAACGTCGACTACATGACACTTCACCATCTTTGGGCCTAAGGGAATGCATTGTGGAGTAGTTATTATATGATGGGTTGCTAGAGTGACAGAAGCTTAAACCCTAGTTTATGCGCTACTTCGTAAGGGGCTGATTTGGATCCAAACGTTTAATGCTATGGTTAGATTTTATCTTAATACTTTTCTTGTAGTTGCGGATGCTTGCGAGGGGGTTAATCATAAGTGGGAGGTTGTTCAAGTAAGAACAACACCCAAGCACCAGTCCACCCACATATCAAATTATCGAAGTAGCGAACACAAATCAAACCAACATGATAAAAGCGACTAGATGAAGTTCCCGTGTACCCTCAAGAACACTTTGCCTATTACTAGAGATTGTTCTGGCCTGTCCTTTTCCACAAAAGGATTGGGCTACCTTGCTGCAGTTTATTTACCGTTACCGTTACTTGCTCGTTATCAATTATCTTGCTATCAAACTATCTGTTACCTACAATTTCAGTGCTTGCAAAAATTACCTTGCTGAAAACCGCTTGTCATTTCCTTCTGCTCCTCGTTGGGTTTGACACTCTTACTTATCGGAAGGACTACGATTGATCCCCTATACTTGTGGGTCATCAAGACTCTTTTCTGGCGTCGTTGCCGGGGAGTGAAGCGCTCTTGGTAAGTGGAAATCGGTAAGGAAAAACTTATACTACGTGCTGAAATTTATTGTTACTTGCTACTATGGAAAACAATCCTTTGAGGGGTTTGTTCGGGGTATCTTCAGCTCGACCAGAACCACAATTAGTTGCCCCTCAACCTACTGCACCTACTGAAAATATTGGTTATGAAATTCCTTCGGGTATGGTAGAACAACTGCTTGCTAAACCTTATGCAGGAGATGGAACTGAACATCCTGATATCACTACTGGAATCAGGCACTTTGCCATCTGCCATAGCAGACGGCAAAGGATAGGCCAGGGGACGGCAAAGTCCTTTGCCGTCCACCAGCAGACGGCCACAGTTTCGGCATTGTAAACTCCGGTAAAGGGGTTCTTTGCCGTCTGCCTATGCTCAGCGGACAACAAAGTTTTTTTGCCGTCAGCCGGCGGACGGCAAAGAGGGTGGACGGCATTCTTTGCCGTCTTCCCCCGGACGGCCACGTCACAAAGTCTTTGCCGTCTGCCCCGGACGGCCAAGGCTCAAGACCCTTTGCCGTCTGCCCCCGGACGGCAAAGAGGCCAAATGGTCCCAAGCCCGGAGTTCCCAAGTTGTACAGGCGGCTGCCACGTGCCACCTTTGCCGTCGGTGGCGGACGGCAAAGAGGCCTTTGCCGACGGTGGCAGATGGCAAAGAGCCACTATTGCCTCTTTTTTTCCTGTTTTTGTTATATTCAAGAATTTTCACAGGCAAATATATGATATGTATATATATATTTCACAGAAACAATACCCCTGCCATATGGATATGATCAACCAACAATTATACCAAATTGAAAGTATCAAATGTCACATTGTTCACCATATTACAATAGTTTCATCCATACATACATAGTCTCATCCATAGGTAGAAAGTTTCACATAAGTTCATCGATACAAAATGAAAACAGAAAGTAAACACTAGCACTACATCAAAGCAAGCTGCCGTGAAGTGAATCAAATCTGCAAAATTGGAAATAAGAAAGTTAGAATAAGAATACTAGAAGAAGTAGAAGAAGATCTAGAAGAAGAAGAAGAAGATGAAGAAGCGTTTTTCTTCTCTCTCTCTCTTTCTCCTCTTGTTTTTCTTCTTCTTATTGCTTATTTGTGTCATTTTAGAGCTAACCTAGGTAATTATCCCATTTTTGACCTAACTAAGCTTATTGTGTCATTTTGCAAGAAAATAAGCTAAGTCTATGGCATTTATGAGGTTACCAAGTCTATTATGCCATTTTTGAGTTAACTAAGCTTATTATGTCATTGTGGAGGAAACAAAGCTAAGTATAGGTCATTCTGGAGCTAAGTGAGCTTATTATCTCATTTTGTAGGAAGCAAAGCTAAGTATAGGTCATTTTAGAGCTAACTTAAGTAAAATAGGTCATTTCGGAGCTAAGTAAGCTTATTATGTCACTTTGGAGAAAACAATGCTAAGTATAGGTCATTTTAGAGCTAACCTAGGTAAAATAGGTCATTCTGGAACTAAGTGTGATTATTATCTCATTTTGTAGGAAGCAAAGCTAAGTATAGGTCATTTTAGATCTAACTTAGGAAAAATAGGTCATTTCGGAGCTAATCAGCTAAGTAAGCTTACTATGTCATTTTGGAGAAAACAATGCTAAGTATATGTCATTTTAGAGCTAACTTAGGTAAAATATGTCATTTTGGAGGTAAGTAAGCTTACTATGTCATTTTGGAGGAACAAAGCTAACTTAGGTAAAATATGACATTTATGAGCTAACCAAGGTTATTATGCCATTTTTGACCTAAGTAAGCTAATTATGTCATAACTGAACTAAATAAGCTAAGTATATGAGCTAACCAAGGTTATTATGCCATTTGTTGAGCTTGACTTTCGGTCTTTTGAGGTTTTCCTTAGAAAAACTCTCATGCCTCATGGTGTGTATGGTGCGCACTCACTCACACTTATATGGTGGTGTATGTTGGTGGACACTACCTAACACTAATATTTCGACCGTCAGTGATGGTCGTTTCCCCTTCTCCTCTCCCGCAATATACCAAGGTATATATCGAGAGAAGGAGAAGAAGAAACGACTCCCGCGACAACAGTCGGGATTCCTCCATCAAGAAGAGACATGAAACTCTCACAAGGAGCTCCGACAGACCGAAAGTACGTAATTTTGTCTAAGTGCTAAGTTTGTCTTTCTTTGAGAAAATGAGCCAAGTAAGTGGCATATTAGGGCTTACCGTCCTCGTCATCACGGAGGTGAAGCACCGGGGTTGCTCGGGCCGGTGTCACCTGGAGAAGGATGCCCTGGAGAAGGGTCGTGCGATGCGGCTCGAGAGTTATGCTGCACCAAAGATCATTTGCAAAGTCTCGTTAGCATGATGACACTGAAATGTTAAGACTAGTAACTAATGACCATTCAAATGAAACTCACCGTTCCCGCCGTGGTAATGACTGGCATCGGCGGAGGGGTCTGGCCGTTCTTCTCGCACAAAGACTGCACATTTGGTTTTGACAAGTCAATCATATTGGTTATTAATGAAACGAACCTGTAGTGCATGATTTGGCTAATATGAAGAAGAAACTAACCACGATGAGCTCGTACATGGCCCGGTAGACGCATCGTTCCGTGCCCTCTCCTCCTCCAACAACCTAGCCGTCCTCTCCTCCAAATCCCTCTCCTTCTCCGCCGCCTGCCGGGCCCGTTCCTCCAGAAGCGCCTGGGTTGCCTCTCTCTCTTTCTGAAGAGCAGCCTGCAACACAACTCCTCGTTAGCATTGTAATCATCTTTGTTCGCACACACAATGTAATGGAGGAAAGCTATCTGAATCCGTGTGACTAACCTCGATGGCGAGCTCGACTGGCCGTGGATGAGGCCTTATCTCAGGACAGGAGCTCGTTTGGCGCGCCTTGATCTCCCGGCGAGTGCGAGAAGACCGTATAAGTCCATCTCCAATGGCTATCGAGCCATGGTGTAACAGCCCGGAACCGACGCTCCAGAAGATTCCCCTTTCTTTTCCGTTCTCGTCGTGTGATTCGGTTGTTTGTCGCATTCGTCATCGCATCATTCGCATCATCTTCATAGCATCGTCATGTTTTCAAAACTTGCATCCGTTCGTAGTTGCCGGTTCTCTCCGTTCTCGTCGGTGACCGTTTCGAGACCAACCACACACGCACGCGCCCGCGGCATCGTTAGAATATTGTTTTTAAAAGTGCGCGTAAAACTTTCTCGGATTGGGTCGGAACTTGGCGAGCGGTCGTAATATATTGTAAGTAGGCCGCCTGCCAAATTTCGTCGCAATCAGAGGTCGTATGATACCCGGACGGTCAGCTGTAGCGGCACCGTCATCGTTTTATTCGTCGGACGTTTTCGGTTTATAAAACTCTGTCACGGGCCACACACCTCCCTCTCTTCTTGGCCCAACCACCTCTGCACAGCCCACCTTAGCCCAGCTAGCCCTTCTCCGTTCTGCGCGGTCCGATCGAGATCTCGCGGTCGAAAACGGAGCAAACCCCCCCTAACCTAATCCCTACCTATTTAATCAGTCCAACCCTAAGATTGAGGAAGCCTGTCCCATCCTCCCACTCGCGCCGCCGCCACTCCACATCTTCCTCGGGATCCCCATCGCTCAAATCCCGCACTTCCTCTGTTTCCCCACCGAGCCAATCCCCTTCACCTCGCAGCAACCAGCCGCAGCGCCCCCCCTGCTAGATCTTGTGCGCGAGGATGAGCCCGAGCTCACTCCTCTCGATCCATGGCACCTCTGCCTCGAAGCGCCCGCAGCCGCCGAAGGAGCACCAAGACCTCGCCTCTCCCTCCTGTTCCTTCTTCCTTTCTCATCTCTTACGCTCACCCGAGCTCCCTTTTCTCTGTGCCTCCAGGAACTCCATGATGAAACCACACCATGGTCGCTGCCATCGTGTGGAACGAGCAGCTCCACCACGCGCGCCTGCGTGCACTTCTCCTGGCTCCTCCTCGACGCACGCCAAGGAGAGGCGCCCCCGTGCACGTCCTGCCCCAAGGAGAGGAGCTCCTCAAGCTCCTCACCTCCGTGCCCGACCTCGCCGCGCCGACCGACGACAAGCCCGACCACCAGGTCGACGGCCTCCTCTGTGCCTCTCCTTCTGTCTCCCTCTCTCTTCCTGGTTCTTTCTCAAATTCCCCTCTTATGTCTCTCTCTCTCTCTGCAACATGGACAGGACCCATGGAGGTGCCCCGTGCCCGAGCTCCTCAAGCCAGGGCGCCGCCGGGAATGGATTCCCCGTGCCCGGATCTGCCGTCTCCTCCCGTCCCCCTGCTGCGAAGAGCCGCGCCGGAGCAAGCCCCTCCACGCCATGGCTGCCTCCTCTGTTCGCCGGCCTCTTGTTTTCCCCCCGCTGTGAGAACCTTCTGCCTCAACTGAAACTCTGTCTTTTCTCTGATCCGTTCTGCTATGTGTATGTCATTTAGTTTTGCCTCTGTTATCCTGCACGAACACATGTCTTACCGTAGTGGCTAGCTCCTCTCGTGTCTAGCAGGAGGTCGTGGGATCAAATCCCAGTGCCTGCTCTTTTTCAGTTTTTGTTCTCTGTTTGACATCTCGTGCACACACTTCATGTTGGTCCAGCGTCTAGTTCAGAGTACACACACGTAGCCAGCCCAGCTGGTTGTGCATGCAAGGACTAGACCAGGTCCTGGGTTCAAACCCAAGTGTCCCCTATTTATTTATTTTTGCGTTGTTCTGGGCAGTTTCAGATGCAGTTTTACTTGGCTCACATCTTTTAAATGGTTTTTCCTATGTGCACAAGTTATATATAGAAATGCTTAGACTTGCATCTAGTTTTCATTTTTTGCATTTCGCACATATGTTTAAATTATCAAACTGCTGGTTTATTTCGTTGAAGTGCATATGAATTTGTTTATGGCCATTTCGGCATCAACTTTGATTTTCATCATAAATAAATATCCGTGCATCGGATCAAAACACTTTATATATGTAAAATGACTAGAATTTCGTGTAGATTCACAATTTCCAACTGTCACATGTGTTTAAATTGTTTAAACCTGCTGTTTGAATTAATTTGCGTTAATGCCATGCTAGAACAGTTTCTTTCATAACTACTTAACCGCAGCTCCGTTAAAAATGTTCTACATATGTAACTTGCTTAGAATTTCATGTAGTTTCATAATATCTTGCTGCATCTATGATTTAACATGTTTGTGGTGGGTGTTTGCATGCATTTTGCATTCATGTCACGTGCATCTTGTGAATGTCATATCTTTTAGACCGTAGCTCCGTTTGAGATGTTCCATATATGTAAATCGACTAGAATGACGTGTAGAATTGCATGGTTCACTTTATTTTGCTGTTTAACAAATATAAAACCTGATTAATTCAGATCTGGACCAATTTCGAAATTAACATATGGGGTCGTTTCGGAAATGCTATATGTTGTTTCCGGACTCATTTAAACTTGCCTAGGTGTGTAGTTTACTTATGCTTCACCTCTTGCCATGTTTAACAACATTTAATATTGTCGTGTACCTAAACGAGAGTGAACTAAATATTCAAATGTGGAGTTTCGTCAATATGCAACTCGTTGCATATTGAGCTTCACTTAATGTGTAGTATTTGATTGTTGTGGTTGCCATGCCTTGCATATTTAAACCGGACATGCATCATATTTGTTGCGCATCATGTCATGCATTTGTTGTGGTGTTCTCGTGTGTTGATTGTTGTTTCCGATTGCTTCTTCTCGATAGAGTTCCGAAACCGCTTCGGAGTGTGAGGATTCGTTCGTCTACGTTGGCTCGTCTTCTTCATGGATTCGTTCTTCTTCCAAGCGGGATCTCAGGCAAGATGATCATTGCCCTGGATACCATTACTATCATTGCCATGCTAGATGTCTCGTTTCTATCGTTGTCTCGCTACCTACCATTTGTATGTCAAGCCTCCCAAATTGCCATGAAAAGCCTCTAACCCCTCCACGTCCCAGCAAACATTGTTTGGCTATGTTACCGCTTGCTCAGCCCTTCTTATAGCGTTGCTAGTTGCAGGTGCAAGCTCTTTCCATGTGCAACATGGATATCCTTTTGTTATATCACAATATTATTGCTATTTAATTTAATGCACATATATACTTGGTAAAGGGTGGAAGGCTTGGCCTTTTGCTCGGTGTTTTGTTCCACTCTTGCCGCCCTAGTTACTTGTGTACCGGTGTTATGTTCCATAAATGAGCGCTCCTAACATGCTCGGGGTTGTTATGGGGACCCCCTTGACTTTCGTTTTAGGATAAAGCTTGTCTGGCAAGGCCCAACATTGGTACTACATTTGCCTAATAATTAATAAACCTGCATAGGGAGTAATTAACCCGAGGATCTTTAATCAACCACCCGGGCCAGTGCTCCTCATGAGTGTTGGTCCAAACTAGAGTCGTGTGCGGGGCCAACCCGGGGCAACTCGGGTGATGTCTATCAGGCCACTGTACGCTGCGCTCATCTGGTCGTGTCCTGAGAACGAGATACGCGGCTCCTATCGGGTTATGTCGACACGCCGGGCGGTCTTGCTGGACTTGTTTTACCTTTCTCGAACGTCTTGTGCGAGGAATTCCGAAAATACTTCGGGCTATCTCGAGGTTGCGGTTTTCCAGTGGAATTGCCTAGGAAGATCATGAGGTTCGTGGTCGAGGTTATTCTCGCTGCGTGTGGTTAATTTGTGATGGATGAGTTGGAGCACCCCTGCAGGGTTAAATCTTTCGGAAAGCCGTGACCACGGTTATGTGGCAAACTTGGAAAACTTTGTTTAACACCCGGTCATAGCAAACTTGAAGTAAACTCAAATAAAATACACCAACCGTGTGCGTAACCGTGACTGTCTCTTCTCGTGAATTTCTGATCCGGGAGAGAACACGGTGGGGTTATGTTTGACGTAAGTAGGTGTTCAGGATCTTTTAGAGATCATAACTAGTTTACGTCCGTTTATTCGACAATCATCCCCCTTTATTCTTGTACTCGTAAGTTAGCCACCCAAATAAATGCTTAGTCGCTTGCTGCAGCCTCACCACTTAACCTTACCTCACCCATTAAGCTTTAATAGTCTTGATACCCTTGGAAATGAGATTGCTGAGTCCCCGTGGCTCACAGATTACTACAACAACAGTTGCAGGTACAGGTAATGCGATGATATGACCTGAGCGCGATGCTTTGTTTGATTTGGAGTTCTTCTTCTTCTTCTTCATCGATCTAGGATGGGTTCCAGGCGGCAGCCTGGGATAGCAAGGATGGATGTCATTTTATCGTTTGTTTTCGTCCGTAGTCGGACCCTGCTCTTCTGTATGATGTTTGTATTTGTTGTTGTATTGATGTGATGTTGATGTAGCTTGTGGCGAGTGTAAGCCAATTCCATATACTCACCTCTTCTGTACATGTACTTGTAATGATATCCATTCTTGCAACACGACGAGATGCGCTTCTATCCCTGTCGAGGCCCTCGTGCCAAAATAAGGATAGGATCGCATCTTGGGCGTGACAAGTTGGTATCAGAGCCAGTACCGACCTAGGAGCCCCCTTGATTGATCGAACTTGGCCGAGTCGAGTCTAGTTAAAACTATTTTGAGTCTAGTTATATCGGAGAGTAGGATTCTTTTACTCCTCTTCTATACTCTGGTGAGGTGTTCGACTTAGGAATTTTCATTCTACTCCTCTTCTCGCTCAAAATTTTTTTAGGATCACGCGGGTATTTTGGAATCTATATGATACCGATGTGACGGAGTTCTGTCTTGGTGCCTCCTGTCTGACTTGATTTCTTCCGGGGAGTTGAGCTCCAGGGGATTCTTGACACATCGTTATCATTCAGTTTCCTTAGTATCTCAGGACGGAGGATATTCGAAATTGCTTCAATACTGGTAGTGGCGAGAGGAGTCCGGCATCCCCAGTACTGGTGGAGAGAGTTCGGATGTACTGCCATACTTAGTATCGTTGTGATTACGAGTGTCTGAGGTAGATGAGTTTGCGGAGTTTCTTGGATTATGGTGTGGAAGGTTGCGGGTGCAGTTGTAGCTGATTACCTTGGGTACGTTCCTGGGTCCGCAACCCGAATCGCATAAACAAGAAAGACTTCGGGAATTCTTAGGTGGGAATTCAAGTAGTTTACCTAGGATTATCCTTCCAACAAATGCAAATGGGTTTGTATTTGTTTCCGGCTTAATTTGCAAGCCTCATCCTTTGTTTTGTTGGAGTATGGTTATTCGAGTTGCTTCGATGTCAAGTGGTGAATTCATATCTTTCTAAATGGTGTTCTCACATTTTTATGGGAATGCTAATCCTTTTGTTCAACCGGAGTTGTCATGTCAATTCTTTCCAACCGGTGTGCTTCTCTTCTAGATGATTCGATCCCTTCCATTTTTTTTTGCAAGATCAATCCTCATATTTCTTTCTGGAGTTCGTCTCATCTGTCTCAAGTTGTATTTGTTTTTCCCACCCTCCCGCCCTTTTTCTTCAATAATTAAATTCTCATGCAAGTGCTTTTCTTTTCATGTCATGCTTCTGCTATTTCTTTTCTTCCATTTGATATCCGGTGATTCATTATGGAGATGCTCAAGTGATTCAAAGTTCATCATTCCTTGTATTGTTTTCTTTCCCGGTGGATTCAATTCAAGCTTTCGGTGCTCATCATTTCCTTTTCATTCTCTAAATGCTTTCCCATGTCGGAAGTTCTTATCCAAGCCTCTCTGTTTGTTCGTTTCTATTCTATCCGGTGTGGCAAGATATCTCAGAAGACTTTCATTTCCATTCAGATACTCTTAAATTATTTTGAGGTTCTCACCTCATCAAGTTCTCAATTTGTACCGGTGCAATCTCTCTTTCTAAGCAATCATTTCAACGGTGTTTCCTTCAGTGGGCTCATAACCCACAGGTGTTCCCCAGGATCTTACCTGACTCTTCTAATCTTTTCCGGAGATCTCCTCAAGTTCTTTTCAATATGACGTAAGAATGAATTCCATCAGTCATATTCCTTCCCGAAGATCGCTTCTAAATCATTCTCATCATTGGCTCAACCTTTTCTTATTCATTATTCCGGAGTATCTCAGTAATTCTTGGTGGTGTTCTCGCCATCATTCTCAGCATGAAGACCAAAGGAGTGTTTCTCTTAAATCTTATTCCGTTATCCTAGAGATTCATGGTTTCAGCTTCGTGCTATCCTATTAATTGTTTTTGATAATGAGGAATTCCTTCCATATCTATCCGGAGCATTTCAGAGTTGTTATCATTTCTCGATCCTCCGAAGGCCATCATTTCAGAAGATTTCTCGTTCTCAGCTTTCAGCTTTCGTTCTCCAAGTCTTCTCAATTGTTGTCCCTTCGTTCGTATCTCAATTATTCCGGTGCTTCAATCAAGTTTTCTGTTAAGCGGATCATGATCTCTTCGTTCCCATGTATCTTATTCATTCATAATATCCTCATTCATTTGCAATTCTTACCGGTGCTCTCGTCCAAGACTTCTTCAAGTTTGTGCTCTTATCTCTCTCTTCAATTCTTTTCAAGAAGAATAAGTCATATGCTAAATCCGTGCTTGTCATCAATTTAATTCGATGAAGGATAAGCATAACATAATTCTTATTCTTGTTTCATCAATTGATTTCAATCCTTCTTCCGGAGTTGTTCATGACATCTAATTCTCGATTCCAATTTGTTTATTTTTCTTTCCGGAGTCTCAAGTTTTCTCAAGTATCTCATCGCGAAGCTTCATCTAAATCTTGGAGGTCATAATCTATTCTTTCAACCTTCAATTCTTTTCTATCATCCTTTCATTCCGGTGTTCTCCAAGGAGTTATTCATGGTGGTTCATCAAGATTTCTCTCATTCTCAAGTATTCTTCAAGATTTTGTTGGAGGTCCTCAAGTATTCTTTATCTTGCATTTCAAGTGCAATTCTTCTCCCTTATCTTTGAGATGGTGTTTTAGCATTCTTGAGTCATGAGGAGTCTCGAAGAGAAGTTATCAAGAATGAGATATTAAATCCATCATTCCTTTCTTAGAGTTATCTTGGATTGGATTTCACCTAAAGCTCTTCCTAAAGATTGTTGCTATCATGGTGTTTATCAATGATCCAAGTTCTCCATGTATCCTCTTGTTGAAAGAAGCTTGCATATCTTGTTGCTCCCAAGCAATCAATTGTTTGGTTTAGTGGCCGGTTGTCACCTCATAATTTTGAGTTGTTTTCCATAAGCCCACAACAAGCTTATTCTTTCGTTGTTGATTCCCAACAACTCCGTTCAACTCTTCTTGTTATGATGCTTTCAAATTCAATTGTCGCGGAAGTTGCCATTTTCTTCTCCATTCTTTTCTCTCAAATGATCTAGCTTCTTTCCTTGTTTCGGAGGCGTTATGATGTTGCTCTCTTTCATCCATTGTCTTGCTTCTTCAAGATCATGTGCTTTTCTGGTTTATCCATTTAACCGGAGTGTGTTTTCTCTTTTCAAGTTCTACCATCTTATAATTTTTTTTTTCTCTCCTTCCTATCGAAGTGCTGCCGAAATTTCTTTTGAATTCTTGCTTGTTTCTCATGTCATTCTTCATCTCGGTGCAACCTTCATGTTTCATTGGTTTCACTCGTTTGTCAGAGAAGCAACTAAGTTTTACCTCTTCCTTTCTTCTTCTCTTCCCCTTTTCATTCTAAGATCTCGGGGCGAGATCTCTTGTAAGTGGAGGAGAGTTGTAACAGCCCGGAACCGACGCTCCAGAAGATTCCCCTTTCTTTTCCGTTCTCGTCGTGTGATTCGGTTGTTTGTCGCATTCGTCATCGCATCATTCGCATCATCTTCATAGCATCGTCATGTTTTCAAAACTTGCATCCGTTCGTAGTTGCCGGTTCTCTCCGTTCTCGTCGGTGACCGTTTCGAGACCAACCACACACGCACGCGCCCGCGGCATCGTTAGAATATTGTTTTTAAAAGTGCGCGTAAAACTTTCTCGGATTGGGTCGGAACTTGGCGAGCGGTCGTAATATATTGTAAGTAGGCCGCCTGCCAAATTTCGTCGCAATCAGAGGTCGTATGATACCCGGACGGTCAGCTGTAGCGGCACCGTCATCGTTTTATTCGTCGGACGTTTTCGGTTTATAAAACTCTGTCACGGGCCACACACCTCCCTCTCTTCTTGGCCCAACCACCTCTGCACAGCCCACCTTAGCCCAGCTAGCCCTTCTCCGTTCTGCGCGGTCCGATCGAGATCTGGCGGTCGAAAACGGAGCAAACCCCCCCTAACCTAATCCCTACCTATTTAATCAGTCCAACCCTAAGATTGAGGAAGCCTGTCCCATCCTCCCACTCGCGCCGCCGCCACTCCACATCTTCCTCGGGATCCCCATCGCTCAAATCCCGCACTTCCTCTGTTTCCCCACCGAGCCAATCCCCTTCACCTCGCAGCAACCAGCCGCAGCGCCCCCCCTGCTAGATCTTGTGCGCGAGGATGAGCCCGAGCTCACTCCTCTCGATCCATGGCACCTCTGCCTCGAAGCGCCCGCAGCCGCCGAAGGAGCACCAAGACCTCGCCTCTCCCTCCTGTTCCTTCTTCCTTTCTCATCTCTTACGCTCACCCGAGCTCCCTTTTCTCTGTGCCTCCAGGAACTCCATGATGAAACCACACCATGGTCGCTGCCATCGTGTGGAACGAGCAGCTCCACCACGCGCGCCTGCGTGCACTTCTCCTGGCTCCTCCTCGACGCACGCCAAGGAGAGGCGCCCCCGTGCACGTCCTGCCCCAAGGAGAGGAGCTCCTCAAGCTCCTCACCTCCGTGCCCGACCTCGCCGCGCCGACCGACGACAAGCCCGACCACCAGGTCGACGGCCTCCTCTGTGCCTCTCCTTCTGTCTCCCTCTCTCTTCCTGGTTCTTTCTCAAATTCCCCTCTTATGTCTCTCTCTCTCTCTGCAACATGGACAGGACCCATGGAGGTGCCCCGTGCCCGAGCTCCTCAAGCCAGGGCGCCGCCGGGAATGGATTCCCCGTGCCCGGATCTGCCGTCTCCTCCCGTCCCCCTGCTGCGAAGAGCCGCGCCGGAGCAAGCCCCTCCACGCCATGGCTGCCTCCTCTGTTCGCCGGCCTCTTGTTTTCCCCCCGCTGTGAGAACCTTCTGCCTCAACTGAAACTCTGTCTTTTCTCTGATCCGTTCTGCTATGTGTATGTCATTTAGTTTTGCCTCTGTTATCCTGCACGAACACATGTCTTACCGTAGTGGCTAGCTCCTCTCGTGTCTAGCAGGAGGTCGTGGGATCAAATCCCAGTGCCTGCTCTTTTTCAGTTTTTGTTCTCTGTTTGACATCTCGTGCACACACTTCATGTTGGTCCAGCGTCTAGTTCAGAGTACACACACGTAGCCAGCCCAGCTGGTTGTGCATGCAAGGACTAGACCAGGTCCTGGGTTCAAACCCAAGTGTCCCCTATTTATTTATTTTTGCGTTGTTCTGGGCAGTTTCAGATGCAGTTTTACTTGGCTCACATCTTTTAAATGGTTTTTCCTATGTGCACAAGTTATATATAGAAATGCTTAGACTTGCATCTAGTTTTCATTTTTTGCATTTCGCACATATGTTTAAATTATCAAACTGCTGGTTTATTTCGTTGAAGTGCATATGAATTTGTTTATGGCCATTTCGGCATCAACTTTGATTTTCATCATAAATAAATATCCGTGCATCGGATCAAAACACTTTATATATGTAAAATGACTAGAATTTCGTGTAGATTCACAATTTCCAACTGTCACATGTGTTTAAATTGTTTAAACCTGCTGTTTGAATTAATTTGCGTTAATGCCATGCTAGAACAGTTTCTTTCATAACTACTTAACCGCAGCTCCGTTAAAAATGTTCTACATATGTAACTTGCTTAGAATTTCATGTAGTTTCATAATATCTTGCTGCATCTATGATTTAACATGTTTGTGGTGGGTGTTTGCATGCATTTTGCATTCATGTCACGTGCATCTTGTGAATGTCATATCTTTTAGACCGTAGCTCCGTTTGAGATGTTCCATATATGTAAATCGACTAGAATGACGTGTAGAATTGCATGGTTCACTTTATTTTGCTGTTTAACAAATATAAAACCTGATTAATTCAGATCTGGACCAATTTCGAAATTAACATATGGGGTCGTTTCGGAAATGCTATATGTTGTTTCCGGACTCATTTAAACTTGCCTAGGTGTGTAGTTTACTTATGCTTCACCTCTTGCCATGTTTAACAACATTTAATATTGTCGTGTACCTAAACGAGAGTGAACTAAATATTCAAATGTGGAGTTTCGTCAATATGCAACTCGTTGCATATTGAGCTTCACTTAATGTGTAGTATTTGATTGTTGTGGTTGCCATGCCTTGCATATTTAAACCGGACATGCATCATATTTGTTGCGCATCATGTCATGCATTTGTTGTGGTGTTCTCGTGTGTTGATTGTTGTTTCCGATTGCTTCTTCTCGATAGAGTTCCGAAACCGCTTCGGAGTGTGAGGATTCGTTCGTCTACGTTGGCTCGTCTTCTTCATGGATTCGTTCTTCTTCCAAGCGGGATCTCAGGCAAGATGATCATTGCCCTGGATACCATTACTATCATTGCCATGCTAGATGTCTCGTTTCTATCGTTGTCTCGCTACCTACCATTTGTATGTCAAGCCTCCCAAATTGCCATGAAAAGCCTCTAACCCCTCCACGTCCCAGCAAACATTGTTTGGCTATGTTACCGCTTGCTCAGCCCTTCTTATAGCGTTGCTAGTTGCAGGTGCAAGCTCTTTCCATGTGCAACATGGATATCCTTTTGTTATATCACAATATTATTGCTATTTAATTTAATGCACATATATACTTGGTAAAGGGTGGAAGGCTTGGCCTTTTGCTCGGTGTTTTGTTCCACTCTTGCCGCCCTAGTTACTTGTGTACCGGTGTTATGTTCCATAAATGAGCGCTCCTAACATGCTCGGGGTTGTTATGGGGACCCCCTTGACTTTCGTTTTAGGATAAAGCTTGTCTGGCAAGGCCCAACATTGGTACTACATTTGCCTAATAATTAATAAACCTGCATAGGGAGTAATTAACCCGAGGATCTTTAATCAACCACCCGGGCCAGTGCTCCTCATGAGTGTTGGTCCAAACTAGAGTCGTGTGCGGGGCCAACCCGGGGCAACTCGGGTGATGTCTATCAGGCCACTGTACGCTGCGCTCATCTGGTCGTGTCCTGAGAACGAGATACGCGGCTCCTATCGGGTTATGTCGACACGCCGGGCGGTCTTGCTGGACTTGTTTTACCTTTCTCGAACGTCTTGTGCGAGGAATTCCGAAAATACTTCGGGCTATCTCGAGGTTGCGGTTTTCCAGTGGAATTGCCTAGGAAGATCATGAGGTTCGTGGTCGAGGTTATTCTCGCTGCGTGTGGTTAATTTGTGATGGATGAGTTGGAGCACCCCTGCAGGGTTAAATCTTTCGGAAAGCCGTGCCCACGGTTATGTGGCAAACTTGGAAAACTTTGTTTAACACCCGGTCATAGCAAACTTGAAGTAAACTCAAATAAAATACACCAACCGTGTGCGTAACCGTGACTGTCTCTTCTCGTGAATTTCTGATCCGGGAGAGAACACGGTGGGGTTATGTTTGACGTAAGTAGGTGTTCAGGATCTTTTAGAGATCATAACTAGTTTACGTCCGTTTATTCGACAATCATCCCCCTTTATTCTTGTACTCGTAAGTTAGCCACCCAAATAAATGCTTAGTCGCTTGCTGCAGCCTCACCACTTAACCTTACCTCACCCATTAAGCTTTAATAGTCTTGATACCCTTGGAAATGAGATTGCTGAGTCCCCGTGGCTCACAGATTACTACAACAACAGTTGCAGGTACAGGTAATGCGATGATATGACCTGAGCGCGATGCTTTGTTTGATTTGGAGTTCTTCTTCTTCTTCATCGATCTAGGATGGGTTCCAGGCGGCAGCCTGGGATAGCAAGGATGGATGTCATTTTATCGTTTGTTTTCGTCCGTAGTCGGACCCTGCTCTTCTGTATGATGTTTGTATTTGTTGTTGTATTGATGTGATGTTGATGTAGCTTGTGGCGAGTGTAAGCCAATTCCATATACTCACCTCTTCTGTACATGTACTTGTAATGATATCCATTCTTGCAACACGACGAGATGCGCTTCTATCCCTGTCGAGGCCCTCGTGCCAAAATAAGGATAGGATCGCATCTTGGGCGTGACACATGGGGCCTCCCGCCGCTAGCTATCATCACCAGCTCTGGATCAATAGGATGCTGGCTCGGGTTGAAGTCCTCCCCATTCACCGCCTTCCCCACATCTCTGTACCTCACGAGCTTGTGGTGGGAGGAGATGTTGGTGAAGTTCTCGGGATGATCGAGGTCAGACTCAGAGAATGCCTTCGCCTTCTTGTACGAGGCCGTATGGGCCATGGCATAGAGGTCGTACATCTCTGGCACCTCCGTGTTATTGTGATGCGCCTAAAAGAGAGAGAGAGGAACAAAATATTGGTAAAGGGCTCAAGCAAGCATCAAGAATGAATTGCATGAATCATGAAGCAAACCACATACCCAGTTCTCCCTGAACTGATATAGGTTGGCGCTGCCTTGATGGTGTGGCACACCAGCCATTTTGGCACGCCGGTCCTTGGCGTTGTTGTGGACGGCTAGCCATTGCTCTGAGCACCACTCATCCACCAACGCCTCCCAACAATCCATCTTATCCGCACACTATCTCGGGGGCACCTAAGTGAGTAAAGAATAATTTGAGCGCTACGCCTACGAATCAAGTCAAGGAAACTAAGTACAAGGCCTTAAGAAAAGGTAATTGCCTTCATGTACTGCTCCTTCTCCAGAAACTTTCCGCGGCACGTCGTCTTTTCCTTCTTAACTTTCCGCGAGGCGTAGTAGTCTCGAACAGCCTGCGGTCGAGCCTCGTGCCGTAAGTTCTGTAGTAGGCGCCTGTACTCGACATTGATAACCTTTGCCGCGGCCTCCTCGTACCCCTCCTCACACCTGTAAAAGGTCTGCAATCAAACGAGACAACACTGATTAGTACAATAAATAACTATTGTTGATTTTTAATTGTGTAAAGGAGAAATTACCCAAAACTGTCTGATCACCATGTCAAACTTCGTGTGGCACAAGACACCGTCGATCCTCATCTCCGGCGGGGCCGGGGCAGCCAAGTAGTGCTCCGAGGTCAATCCTAGCTCTCGAACCCGGCCCTCACCGGGCAACGTGACAAACCCCGGAAAGTTTTCCCGGCAAATCACACCAAGGACGGAGTTGGACTTGTGGGCACCCTTGGCATGAGTCCAACCCTTGCAGTATGACAAAGCCAACGCATTAGATATTTGAAGAAACGTGAAGGCAAAAGGTTAAAAAAGAGTAAATGCACTTACTTCTCCCCATTAGGCCTAATCGACCACCTCTGCTCGCGGGTCGCCGGCACGGGCGGGAGCCATGTACCACCACACTGGTAGACCTTCCCCCCCTCAACCACCTCGTCCTCGCTATCAGAAAACCCATCCCCGCCACAATCAGCATGGCCACTCGGCTCCGGCCAGCTATCCCATTGGGTCTGCTGGGACGTACCCTGATCCCTGCTCTGCCCCGGAGTCTCGTGGGACGAAGCCTGTGGGACAGGAGTCTCGTGGGACGAAGACTCGTCGACCCTAGGCTCATGGACCGGAATCCGCGTAGCCTCCTCCTCAGACGGGTCCACCCTAGCAGTCCTGTGCTCGGGTGAATCAGCTGAGGGTGGCGGCGAGGAAGGCGTAGCAGCCTGCCTACCTCTCCCACCACGGGCACGTGTACCTCTAGTACCTCTCTTCTTCCCCCGACCTCCTCTCCCGGTGGGCAACGACGCCGATGAAGAAGCTCCCGCATGTGTCTGCATACAGTCGAGCAACGCTCTCCGGAGATGCTGGGGTGGAATGGAAGCACCCCTCCCACCACGCGCCGACGAAGACTGAGCCGCGGAACGCTCTGGACCCGCGCCCACCATCTTTCAACACCTGCCATGACAAAGAGTAAACGAAACTAGTACAACATAAAAAAATTGAATACCGACATGAATAATAAAAATTAAATACCGACATGTATATAATTTAAGTGTATCATCATCATGTATATAATAAAAATTGAATACCTGACATGAACTAATAATAATCTTGATCGGCTGGTGCGAGCTTCCCTTTGAATAGGCTGAGGTTGGATCGACTTTTTTTAGGGTCGCCATCATTGTACCGAGGCTTCGGATTATGCAAATGACGATTTTTGGCCTCGTAGTGTGCTGTCATGAAGTTTGCCGCCTCCTCAGTAATGAATGCCTCGGCCATCGATGCTTCAATTCGACGTTTATTTTTACATTTTGCTCGAAGCGTCTTCTGCATCCTCTTAGTTGCGTAGCACCAACGATTTTGCACGGGCCCCCCCAATCTTGCCTCGGTCGGGAGATGCAAAATCAAATGCTGCATTGGATTAAAGAAGCCCGGTGGAAAGATCTTCTCTAACTTGCATATCAACTCCGGCGCCAAATCTTCCATTTCATCTAGCACGCCAGGCGATAGTTCTTTTGCACAAAGAGAACGGAAGAAATAGCTCAGCTCTGCCAGTACTAGCCATTCATCCTCAGGGATAAAGCCACGCAACATCACCGGCATTACCCGCTCAAGCCATATGTGCCAATCATGACTCTGAGACCAAATATTTTCAGTTTGTCAAGACTCGCTCCCCTCTTTAGATTCGCTGCATACCCATCGAGGAACATCAACTGCATTTTCACCCACAAGATCATTTCCCTCATAGCTGGCCTTCCAAGATTGAACCATGCCTTTGGCTTTGTCCAGTTCTGCTTTCCTTTCGGTCGTCGCATGTTTTGTAACGGTCTATCACATAGAGCCTCCTGATCGACTCTAGCCTTAGGATTATCCTTTGACTTCCCCTCTATGCCGAACAATGTACCAAAAAGGGCCTCGGCGATATTCTTTTCAGTGTGCATGACGTCGATGTTGTGTGGGCAAAGGAGGTCTTTGAAGTAAGGCAGATCCCATAAGCATGTCTTGTGAGTCCAGGTGTGTTGCGAATTATACCCTTTGAAATACCCTGGACGCTCTGGATCAGGCTCGAGAGCGTTTAACTGATCCAGGGTCTGTTGGCCTATCAACGCAGGTGGTGCAGAGTTTTTGACAACTCTACATTTGATGAAATTCTTCTTGTCTTTTCTGAACTTATGGCGAGGATCTAGGAACTGTCTATGCAAGTCGAAGCAAGAAAACTTGCGACCAGCCTGCAGCCAACGAAACTGAAGAGCTGCCTTGCATGTGGGGCACGGGAACCTTCCATGCACACTCCAACCAACGAATAGCGCATACGCCGGCAAGTCATGCATCGAGTACATGTACCACACATGCATCATGAAGTTTTGTTTTGTAGCGGCGTCGTATGTCTTGATCCCATTATCCCAAGATTCTTGCAATTCATCCTTAAGCGGCTGCATGTACACATTCATATTCTTCCCCGGATAGTTGGGCCCTGGAATTATCAATGTCAGGAAAATGTTCTTTCTTTTCATAATCTCTCCCGGGGGGGGGGGGGGGAGATTGAGTGGAATGACAAATACAGGCCAACAATTGTATTGGGTTGCCATCATACCAAACACATTGAACCCATCAGTGCTGATGGCGACTCGAGGATGCCTTGGATCTGCCGCTTTATCCTTATGTAATGCATCGAAGTGCTTCCAGGCAAAAGCGTCTGAAGTGTGTACCAACATCTGATTCCCATCTGCATCTAGTTCGGTTCTTTTGCCCAATTTGTGCCATGTCATCTGTCTGGCCGTCTCTTCGACCATGAAAAGACGTTGAAGTCTTGGTACGATTGACATATAGTGAAGAACATTAACGGGGATTTTGGTCTGAATCTTCTCACCCATACCGTTGTCTACCACAACATACCTGGAAGACTTGCAAATGGGACAATAGTTCAAGTCCGCATACTCAAGCCTAAATAAGGCACATCCATTCTCACAGCATCTATCTTCTCATAGGGCATCTTAAGTACACGGAGGATTTTGTCCGACTGGTAGAAAGCGTCCAAATATTGTCATCATCGCGTCGTAGCATTCTCTTCCCAGGTTGAATTGAGCCTTCAGAGCCATTACTTGCGCGATGGTATCCAGCTGACAAAGCTCAGTGTGCTCGTGGAGAGGACGTTTTGAAGACTCCAACATTTCATAGAATGCCTTTGCAGATTCCTCCATCTCATCGTCCGAATCCCGAGCATCATCAAAGTCTTGCACCATGTCTTCGATCCCGGTACCATGCTCGTCGGTGCGACGACGAACCACCTCAGCTCTAGCACGTTGGGCAGACTCACCATGAAAAGTCCACACCGTATAATTAGGCGTAAAACCCCACTTCTGCAGGTGTTTACCCATTTCACCCTCTGTCTACTTTTTAAAGTTGTCGCACTGGCGACAGGGGCACCATGTTTTTTCATGGCCATTTGCAAATGCGGCTCTCACAAACCCCTTGGTATTTGTTAACCATTCTTTGGTCATGTCTTCCTGACTAGTGTGACCGGTGTACATCCACGCACGATCACTCATCTTGCCTAGCTACTAGACACACAAGAAATATATATATATATAATTCAGCATATATATTCATGAGTTAATCAAGTTTGTCAGTTTTATTACGTCCATGCAACCTACACGCTAATAGGTAAAGATAGGTCCTAATCCCACCCGAGTATGTGTAGATTGTGTTCATTTTCCCATGCTATGCTCCGGATCCGACGCAGAATTTCGGTAGCACCTCCCCGCTGTTCTCCTTATACACGTCTCCTCCCCCTCCCTTAATTTCGGTAGCAGAATTCCGCATCGGATCCGAAGCAGAGCATATGGGAAAACGAACCCAATCTACACATACTCGGGCTTTCCATGGATAACGTTGGACAATTCGAAAGGATGGCGGTTATAAATATGCAAAGACATGCATATTTATAGATGCCGCCCTTTCGAACGAGAGACGCATACTGGTCACGCTTACTGATGATTGAAGACACCTATAGCTAACAAGTTTCATTGGCACGAAGACCGGAACGGAGCAAATTAAGGGAGGGGGAGGAGATGTCATTTGTGCTCACCCACAAACGCAGGGGAGCTTGTCAAACTCACAGGGAGGTCGTCAAACAGCAGACCCTCGCAACTATGAAACAACTGCACATTGAAATCCACCCGATCAACACAAATATGATGTTTTTCATAACAAAATCGGAAAATATATGACCTAACTCATAATTTACAAAACTAAGACCCCGTCGGCCTTTGGAAGGCCGAAGAGCACCTTTTCGGTCAGCAGGAGGCCGAAGAGGTGTCGGGGGTCAGGGTCAGTGGCGCCAGGGTGTCGTGCCGGGGTGTCGAGTAGGGGGCTCACCGGAGGGGCGTCGCCGGGGGTGTCATGCCGGGTTGTCGTGGTGGGGGCTCACCGGAGGGGCGTCGCCGGGGTGTCGTGTCGGGGTGTCGGGTCGGGGTGTCGTGTCGGGGTGTCGTGTCGGGGTGTCGTGTCGGGGTGTCGGGGTGACGTGTTGGGATGTCGGGGTGTCGTGTCGGGGCGTCGTGTCGGGGTGTCGTGTTGGGGTGTCGGGGGTGTCGTTTTCTTCTTCTTCCTCTTCTTATTTTTTTCCTCTTCTTCCTTTTCTTCTTCTTCCTTTTTCTTCCTTTTCTTCTTCTACTTCTTCTTCTTCTTCTCTTCTTCTTCTCTTCTTCTTCTTCTTCTTCTTCTTCTTCTTCTTCTTCTTCTTCTTCTTCTCCACCTCCTCCTCCTCCTCCTCCTCCTCCTCCTCTTCCTCCTCTTCTTCTCCTCCTCCTCCTCCTCCTCCTCCTCTTCTTCTTCTTCTTCTTCTTCCTCTTCTTCCTTTTTTTCCTTTATCCTCTTCTTCTACTTATTCTTTTTTTGCACTAACCTAATTAACCTAAACTAATAGTAACCTAATTAGCACTCTAACCTAATTAACACTAGCAGTAACCTAAACTAATTAACAGATGCAATGAAATGAATAAAAAGAAAATAAAAAGAGAGAAGATGAACTCACCGGAGGAGGGCCTGTGGAGGAGGGCCGGCGCGGGGAGGACGCCGCGGTGGTGGAGCCTGGCCGCGGGGAGGGGTGCTCGCCGTGGGGATGGGGTGCTCGCCGCCGTGAGGGTGGGCTAGCCGCTGGGAGGGGGCGCGGTGGTGGAGGAGGGCCACGGGGAGCACGCCGCGGTGGTGGAGACTCGCCGCGGTGGTGGTGGAGGGCCGCGGGGAGGGGGGCTCGCCGCGGTGGTGGGGGAGGGCCGCAGGGAGGGGGGCTCGCCGCGGGGAGGGGGCGGTGGTGGAGGTGGGCCGCGGGAAGGGGGGCGATGGTGGAGGAGGGCCACGGGTAGGGAGGGCTCGCCGTGGGGAGGGCTGGCTCCGGCGCCGCCACGGTGGTTTGCGGTAGAGAGAGTGAGAGATGGGGAGGAAGGGGAGAGAGAGAGTGAGAGATGGGGAGAAGGGGAGAGAGAGGGGGTGGGGTGGGGGCCGGGGCACGTCCGTTAGCCGTTAGGTCGCCATCCTCTTTGCCGTCTGCTAGCGGACGGCAAAGAGCCGCGGACGGCCGTCCGGTTGACCCGCGGTCCAGTGGGGCCCCCTCGTGATCTTTGCCATCTGCTTTTGGGCGCTTTGCCGTCCACTGTCAGACGGCAAAGTATGCACTGATGGCAAAGAGTTCCTTTGCCATCAGCTCATACTTTGCCGTCCGTTTTCTGTAAACTGACGGCAAAGACTTTCTTTGCCATCAGCCAGCAAACGGCAAAGAACTGGCAGATGGCAAATCCTCAGATTCCAGTAGTGCGCGTACTAAGGACCCTAGCTAGTTTGGTGCGTGGCCAGGTGAGAGGTTGTATAATGAGAGCTGACACGAGTGGGGCATTCAAGACTAAGGAAAGCAATCGTGGTACGATTCTATCAATGCTTTTAGCGTGCTAGAACCTATGCACCTATTATATGTGAACGAAATTTGTGGATTATTTAAGTTTGCAGGTCTACCCGGAGATGAAGCTAAGAAGAAGGTTTTCCCTTTATCTTTGAAGGGAAAAGCATTGACATGGTATAGGCTATGTGATGATATTGGATCAGGGAACTGAAATTGATTGCAATTGGAATACCATCAAAAGTTTTATCCCATGCATCTAGTTCATCGTGATCGGAATTATATATATAACTTTTGGCCTCATGAAGGAGAAAGCATCGCTCTAGCTTGGGGGAGGCTTAAGTCAATGTCATATTCATGCCCCAATCATGATATCCGGAGAGAAGTTATTATTTGGAATTTTTATGATCGGCTTTCTCATAATGATCAATCCATGCTCGATACTTCTTGTGTTGATTCTTTTATGAAGAAGACTATTGAATTCAAGTGGGATCTCTTAGAAAGAATTAAACGCAACTCTGAAGATTGGGAACTCGATGAAGGCAATGAGTCAGGTATAAAGCTTGACTTTGGTTGTGTTAAATCTTTTATGAATACCGATGCTTTTCATAAGTTTAGCACTAAATATGGACTTGACTCTGAGATAGTAGCCTCTTTCTGTGAAGCATTTGCTAATCATGTTGATCTCCCTAAAGAGAAATGGTTTAAAAATCCCCCCCCCCCTATTAAAGAATAAATTAAAGAACCGGTCATAGCTAAAGATGAAACCATCATTTACAATGTTGATCCAGTTGTGCCTACTGCTTATATTAAAAAACCACCCTTCCCTCTTAGGATAAAGGAACATGCTAAGGTATCAACTGTGGTTCGCAAGAGTAATATTAGAGCACCTAAGCCCCCTGAGCAAATTAAAGTAGAACCTAGTGTTGCTATGGTTAAAGATCTCTTGGTAGAAAATATTGATGGGCATGTTATCTACTTTTGTGATGAAGCTGCTAGAATTGCCAAACCTGATGAAAAAGATAAACATAGACCCGTAGTGGGCATGCATGTTGTCTCAGTCAATATAGGAGATCATTGCTATCATGGTTTATGTGATTTGGGTGGTAGTGTGAGTGCTATCCCTTTTACCCTATACCAAGAAATTATGAATGAAATAGCACCTACTGAAATAGAAGACATTGATGTTACTATTAAACTGGCTAATAGAGACACCATCACACAACTTGGGATTGTTAGAGATGTTGAAGTCTTGTGTGGGAAAGTAAAATATCCTACTGATTTTCTAGTTCTTGGTTCCCCACAAGATGACTTTTGTCCCATTATCTTTGGTAGACCTTTCTTGAAAACCGTCAATGCTAAGATAGATTGTGAAAAACAAACTGTCGGTGTCAGTTTTGGTGATGTGTCTCATGAGTTTAATTTTTCCAAGTTTAGTAGACAACCTCGTGATAGAGAATTATCTAGTAAGGATGAAATAATTGGTCTTGCTTCTATTGTCGTGCCTCCTACTGATCCATTAGAACAATATTTGCTTGACCATGAAAATGATATGCACTTGCGTGAAAGAAATGAAATAGATAAATTTTTCTTTGAACAACAACCTCTCCTGAAACACAATTTGCCTATTGAAACTCTTGGAGGTCCTCCTCCACCTAAAGGTGATCCTGTGTTTGAATTAAAGCAATTGCCTAACACTTTAAAGTATTCTTATCTTGATGAGAAAAAGATATATCCTGTTATTATTAGTGCTAACCTTTCAGAACATGAAGAAGAAAGATTATTAAAGGTTCTGAAGAAGCACCGGGCTGCTATTGGATATACTCTTGATGATCTTAAGGGCATTAGTCCCACTCTATGTCAGCACAAGATTAATATGGAACCTGATGCTAAACCCGTTGTTGATCACCAACGGCGATTGAATCCTAAGATGAAAGAAGTGGTAAGAACTGAAATATTAAAGCTTCTGGAAGCAGGTATAATATATCCTATTGCTGATAGTAGATGGTAAGCCCTGTTCATTGTGTCCCTAAGAAAGGAGGTATTACCGTTGTTCCTAATGATAAAAATGAACTCATTCCACAAAGAATTGTTACTGGCTATAGAATGGTAATTGATTTCAGAAAATTAAATAAAGCTACTAGAAAAGATCATTACCCTCTGCCTTTCATTGATCAGATGTTAGAAAGATTATCCAAACACACACACTTTTGTTTTCTGGACGCATACTCTGGTTTCTCTCAAATACCTGTATCACAATCTTATCAAGAGAAAACCACCTTCACTTGCCCTTTTGGAACCTATGCTTATAGACATATGCCTTTTGGTTTATGCAATGCACCTGCTACCTTTCAAACATGTATGACTGTTATGTTCTTTGACTTTTGTGAAAAGATTGTGGAGGTTTTCATGGATGATTTTTCCGTTTACGGGACTTCTTTTGATGATTGCTTAAGCAACCTTGATCGAGTTTTGCAGAGATGTGAACAAACTAGTCTTGTCTTGAATTGGGAGAAGTGCCACTTTATGGTTAATGAAGGTATTGTCTTGGGGCATAAAATATCTGAACGAGGTATTGAGGTGGATAAAGCTAAAGTTGATGCAATTGAGAAAATGCCATGTCTTAGAGATATTAAAGGTATTCGAAGTTTCCTTGGTCATGCTGGTTTCTATAGGAGGTTCATTAAAGACTTCTCTAAAATTTCTAGGCCTCTTACTAATCTTTTGCAAAAGGATATCCCTTTTGTTTTTGATGATGATTGTGTCGAAGCCTTTGAAATACTCAAGAAAGCCTTAACTTCTGCACCTATCGTTCAACCACCTGATTGGAACTTGCCTTTTGAAATTATGTGTGATGCTAGTGATTATGCCGTTGGCGCTGTTCTAGGACAAAGAGTTGATAAGAAATTGGATGTTATCCATTATGCTAGCAAAACTCTAGACAGTTCCCAACAAAATTATGCTACTGCTGAAAAAGAATTTTTAGCAGTTGTGTTTGCTTATGATAAATTTAGATCCTATATTGTTGATTCCAAGGTTATCATTCACACCGATCATGCTGCTATAAAATATTTTATGGAAAAGAAAGATACTGAACCTAGACTTATTAAGTGGGTTCTCTTTCTTCAAGAATTTGACTTACATATCATTGATAAGAAGGGAGCTGAGAACCCCGTAGCTGACAACTTGTCTAGGTTAGAAAATATTCTTGATGACCCACTACCTATTGATGATAGTTTTCTTGATGAACAGTTAGTGATACGTCCATTTTGCATCATGATTTCCTACTGTTATTTATTATGTTTTGTTGAATAATAATGCTTTAGGGAGTGATTCTAATGCCTTTTCTCTCATAATATGCAAGGTTTATACAAAGAGGGAGAATACCGACAGCTGGAATTCTGGACGTGAAAAAAAGCACATCAGAGATACCTATTCTGCACAACTCCAATGAAGTTGAAATTTTACGGAGATTAATTTTAGAATTAATAAAAAATAATAGAGCAAAAAACTATCGGAGGGGGCCACCCTAGTGGGCACAAGACACCAGGGCGCAACAGGCCCCCCTGGGCGCGCCCTGGTGGGTTGTGCCCTCCTCGGCCCACCTCCGGTGCCCATCTTCTGGTATAAAATCACTTTTGACCTAGAAAAAAATCAGAGGAGGACTTTCAGGATGAAGCGCCGCCGCCTCGAGGCAGAACTTAGGCAGGAGCACTTTTGCCCTCCGGCAGAGCGATTCCGCCGGGGGAACTTCCCACCCGGAGGGGGAAATCGAAGCCATCGTCATCACCAACACCCCTCTCATCTTAGGGAGGCCAATCTTCATCAACATCTTGAACAGCACCATGTCCTCTCAAACCCTAGTTCATCTCTTGTGTTCAATCTTTGTACCGGAACCTCAGATTGGTACCTGTGGGTGACTAGTAGTGTTGATTACCTTGCGTAGTTGATTACTATATGGTTTATTTGGTGGAAGATTATATGTTCAGATCCATTATGCTATTCAATACCCCTCTGATCTTGAGCATGTTTATTATTTGTGAGTAGTTACCTTTGTTCTTGAGGTCACGGGAGAAGTCATGTTGCAAGTAATCATGTGAATTTGATATGTGTTCGATATTTTGATGATATGTATGTTGTGATTCCCTTAGTGGTGTCATGTGAACGTTGACTACATGACACTTCACCATTCATGGTCCTAAGGGAATGCATTGTGGAGTAGTTATTAGATGATGGGTTGCTAGAGTGACAGAAGCTTAAACCCTAGTTTATGTGCTTGTCGGCGTACGACACCTATGGGATTGCGTAGATCCCTTTTATGTTTCGGCAGGGAGAAAGGCTTGCACAAAGAGCAGATCCAACGATCGACACAAGGGATTTTTACCCAGGTTCGGGCCGCTGAGAAGCGTAAAACTCTACTCCTGCTTTAGTTGTATTGGATGTGTTTTAACTCTAGCCCCAGGAGCGCTTGCGATGAACAGTACGTTCGAGCAGCAGCTACGCATGTAGAATGGGCCATAAGGTCCTCCCCCCTGTAGCTACGCCCTGGGCCTCCTTTTATACGTCGAAGGGGTCACCAACAGTGGCGAAGTACAAGAGGTGTAAAGTTGCTACAGCGTTATCATACCTAATACTGACGACTTAGGACAAACGCATTAAATGCTCCGTTTAGGTGTCCCTTAGCTTCTTGGGGACGGGAAAAGAGCCCGTCCCATCAGCACCGCTTAACCCCATCTGCCGTTAGTGTTGGGGAACGTTGCATGGGAAACAAAAATTTTCCTACGCACACATAAGATCTATCCATGGTGATGAGCATCTACGAGAGGGAGAGTGGATCTACATACCCTTGTAGATCGCTAAGCGGAAGCGTTTAAGAAACGCGGTTGATGTAGTCGAACGTCTCCGCGATCCAAATCGCACGTCGTCCCTCGATCCGATCACGAACTAGTGCCGAACGGACGGCACCTCCGCGTTCAACACACGTACGGCTTGATGACGCCTTCACCTCCTCGATCCAGCGAGCGATGGTGAAGTAGTGGTTGAGTTCCAGCAGCACGACGGCGTGGTGATGGTGGTGAGGAACAATCTCTGCAGGGCTTCGCCAAGCGCTACGGAGATTATGACGGAGGAACTAGAGGGCTAGGGTTGCCGCACACGGCTTGGGGAAATCTTGATGTGTCCCGTGTGCTAGCCCTGCCCCTCTATTTATATGTTGAGCCTTGGGGTCTAAACTTGGAGTAAAAGCCTCCTCCGGGTCGGTTTTGCCCGCACAAGGTCGGTTTGGCCCGCAGGGAAAGAGTCCAACTCGGATCCCTGCCGAACCGTGCACAGCCGCGCACAAGCGGTAGTACCGCTTCACACAAGCGGTAGTACCGCTTGGGCGGTAGTACCGCTTCACACAAGCGGTAGTACCGCTCGGGCGGTAGTACCGCTTCACCAAGCGGTAGTACCGCTTACGCGGCAGCAAAACTACTTTTGCACTTTCCAATACCTTGTGGGCTTTATCCCTTTGGCTCATATAAAGTGTTGCTGCACCCGAACACTTCGGTAAACATCCGGAACCCCTTCCGGTGAACTCCGGAACCCTTCCAGAGATCAAAACACTATTATCACATATATCAATCTTTACCTCCGGACTATTCCGGAGATCCTCGTCATGTCCGGGATCTTATCCGGGACTCCGAACAACTTTCGGTCACCAACATAATAACTCAATTATACTAATCGTCACCAAACGTTAAGTGTGTAGACCCTGCGGGTTCGAGAACTATGTAGACATGACCGAGACACCTCTACGGCCAATAACCAATAGCGGGACCTGGATGCCCATATTGGCTCCTACATATTCTACGAAGATCTTTTATCGGTCGAACCTCTATGTCAAGGATTCAGTTAATCCCGTATGCTGTTCCCTTTGTTCTTCGGTATGTTACTTGCCCGAGATTCGATCGTCGGTATCACTATACCTAGTTCAATCTCGTTACCGGCAAGTCTCTTTACTCGTTCCGTAATACAAGATCTCGTGGCTAACACTTTAGTCACATTGCTTGCAAGGCTCATTGTGATGTTGTATTACCGAGTGGGCCCTGAGATACCTCTCCGTTATACGGAGTAACAAATCCCAGTCTTGATCCATGACAACCCAACAGACACCCTCGGAGATACCTGTAGAGCACCTTTATAGTCGCCCAGTTACGTTGCGACGTTTGATACACACAAGGTATTCCTCCGGTGTCAGTGAGTTGCATGATCTCATGGTCAAAGGAACAGATACTTGACATGCAGAAAACAATAGCAATAAACTAACACGATCATATGCTACGTTCGTAGTTTGGGTCTTGTCCATCACATCATTCTCCTAATGATGTGATCCCGTTATCAAATGACATCTCATGTCAATGGCTAGGAAACCTTAACCATCTTTGATCAACGAGCTAGTCAACTAGAGGCTTACTAGGGACACAGTGTTGTCTATGTACCCACACATGTATTTGAGTTTCCAATCAATACAATTATAGCATGGATAATAAACGATTATCATTAACAAGGAAATATAATAATAACCAATTTATTATTGCCTCTAGGGCATATTTCCAACAGTCTCCCACTTGCACTAGAGTCAATAATCTAGTTCACATCACTATGTGATTTACATTGTAATGAATCGAACACCCATGCAGTTCTGGTGTTGTTCATGTTTAGCCCTTGGAAGAGGTTTAGTCATCGGATCTGCAACATTTAGATCCGTGTGTACTTTGCAAATATTTATGTCGTCCTCCTTGATGTAATCGCGGATGGAATTGAAACGTCGCTTTATGTGTCTGGTCCTCTTGTGAAATCTTGGTTCCTTGGCTAGAGCAATGGCACCAGTATTATCACAAAACAGAGTCATTGGGTTAAGTGCACTAGGCACTACTCCAAGATCTGTCATGAACTCCTTCATCCAGACACCTTCCTTCGCCGCCTCCGAGGCAGCGATGTACTCCGCTTCGCATGTAGAATCTGCTACCACGCTTTGCTTGGAACTGCACCAGCTAACCGCACCCCCATTAAGAATAAATACGTATCCGGTTTGCGACTTAGAGTCATCCGGATCAGTGTCAAAGCTTGCATCGACGTAACCCTTTACGACGAGCTCTTGATCACCTCCATAAACGAGAAACATGTCCTTAGTCCTTTTCAGGTACTTCAGGATATTCTTGACCGCCGTCCAGTGTTCCATTCCTGGATCACCTTGAAACCTTCCGACCATACTTATGGCAAGGCTGACATCGGGTCTTGTGCACAGCATTGCATACATGATAGAGCCTATGGCTGAAGCATAGGGGATGACACTCATCTTTTCTCTATCTTCTGCAGTCACTGGGCATTGAGTCTTACTCAACTTCACACCTTGCAAAACAGGCAAGAACCCCTTCTTGGACTGATCCATTTTGAACTTCTTCAAAATCTTATCAAGGTATGTGCTTTGTGAAAGTCCTATTAAGCGTCTCGATCTATCTCTATAGATCTTGATGCCTAATATGAAAGCAGCTTCTCCTAGGTCCTTCATTGAAAAACTCTTGTTCAAATATTCCTTCACGCTTTCCAGCATTTCTATATTGTTTCCAATCAGCAATATGTCATCCACATATAATATTAGAAACGCTATAGAGCTCCCACTCACTTTCTTGTAAATACAAGCTTCTCCGTAAACTTGTATAAACTCGAACGCTTTGATCACCTCATCAAAACGAAGATTCCAACTCCGAGATGCTTGCACCAGTCCATAAATGGATCGCTGGAGTTTGCAAACTTTGTCAGCATTCTCTGGATCGACAAAACCTTCTGGTTGCATCATATACAACTCTTCCTTAAGGTAACCGTTAAGGAACGCTGTTTTGACATCCATCTGCCAAATTTCATAATCGAAAAAGGCAGCTATTGCTAACATGATTCTGACGGACTTAAGCATCGCTACGGGTGAGAAGGTCTCATCGTAGTCAACTCCTTGAACTTGTGAAAAACCCTTTGCCACAAGTCGAGCTTTATAGACGGTGACATTACCATCCGCGTCCGTCTTCCTCTTAAAGATCCATTTGTTCTGAATGGCCTTACGCCCTTCAGGTAATACTTCCAAAGTCCAGACTTTGTTTTCATACATGGATCCCATCTCGGATTTCATGGCCTCTAACCACTTCTCGGAATCCGGGCTCATCATCGCTTCTCCATAGCTCGTAGGTTCATCGTTGTCTAACAACATGACTTCTAAGACAGGGTTGCCGTACCACTCAGGAGCAGTACGCGTCCTTGTTGACCTACGAGGTTCGATAGCAACTTGATCCAAAGCTTCATGATCATCATCATTAATTTCCTCTTCAGCTAATGTAGGCTCCACAGAAACAACTTTCTGCGCTGCGCTACTCTCAGGTTGAAGTAAAGGTTCAACAACCTCATCAAGTTCTATCTTCCTCCCACTCAATTCTTTCGAGAGAAACTCTTTCTCAAGAAATGCTCCGTTTTTAGCGACAAACACTTTGCCTTCGGATCTGAGGTAGAAGGTATACATAACTGTTTCTTTTGGGTATCCTATGAAGACGCATTTCTCCGCTTTGGGTTCCAGCTTTTCAGGCTGAAGCTTTTTGACATAAGCATCACATCCCCAAACTTTAAGAAACGACAGCTTTGGCTTCTTGCCAAACCAAAGTTCATATGGCGTCGTCTCAACGGATTTCGATGGTGCCCTATTTAAAGTGAATGCAGCTGTCTCTAATGCATAACCCCAAAACGATAGTGGCAAATCGGCAAGAGACATCATAGATCGCACCATATCTAATAAGGTTCGATTACGACGTTCGGACACACCATTACGCTGTGGTGTTCCAGGCGGTGTCAATTGTGAAACAATTCCACACTGTCTTAAGTGACTGCCAAACTCATAACTCAGATATTCTCCCCCTCGATCAGATCGTAGGAATTTAATCTTCTTGTTACGATGATTCTCAACTTCACTCTGAAATTGTTTGAACTTTTCAAATGTTTCAGACTTGTGTTTCATTAAGTAAATATACCCATATCTACTTAAGTCATCAGTGAAGGTAAGAAAGTAACGATAACCACCGCGCGCCTCAATACTCATCGGACCGCACACATCAGTATGTATGATTTCCAATAAGTCACTTGCCCGTTCCATTGTTCCAGAGAACGGCGTTTTAGTCATCTTGCCCATGAGGCATGGCTCACATGTGTCAAGTGATTCAAAATCAAGTGACTCCAAAAGTCCATCAGCATGGAGCTTCTTCATGCGTTTTACGCCAATATGACCTAAACGGCAGTGCCACAAGAAAGTGGTATTATCATTATCAATTCTACATCTTTTGGCATCAATGTTATGAACATGTGTATCATTACTATCGAGATTCAATAAGAATAAACCCCTTACATCGGGTGCATGACCATAAAAGATATTACTCATATAAATAGAACAACCATTATTCTCTGATTTAAATGAGTAACCGTCTCGCAATAAACAAGATCCAGATATAATGTTCATGCTTAACGCAGGCACCAAATAACACTTATTTAGGTTCATCACTAATCCCGACGGTAATCGAAGAGCGAGCGTGCCGACGGCAATCACATCAACCTTGGAACCATTTCCCACGCGCATCGTCACTTCGTCCTTTGCCAGCCTCCGTCTATTCCGCAGTTCCTGTTTTGAGTTGCAAATATGAGCAACCGCACCGGTATCAAATACCCAGGCACTACAACGAGAGTTGGTAAGGTACACATCAATAACATGTATATCATATATACCTTGTTTGTTGTTGGCCGCCTTCTTGTCAGCCAAATACTTGGGGCAATTCCGCTTCCAGTGTCCAGTTCCCTTGCAATGAAAACACACAGTTTCTGGTTTGGGTCCAGCCTTGGGTTTCTTCACGAGAGGAGCAACTGCTTTGCCACTCTGCTTGGAGTTACCCTTCTTACCCTTGCCATTTTTCTTGAAACTAGTGGTTTTATTGACCATCAACACTTGATGCTCCTTCTGAATTTCAGACTCAGCGGCTTTCAGCATCGCAAACAGCTCGGCGACTGACTTGTTCATCCCGTGCATGTTATAGTTCAACACGAAGCTCTTGTAGCTAGGTGGCAATGATTGAAGAACTCTGTCAGTGATAGCCTCTGGCGGAAGGGGCATCCCTAACTCAGCCAGACGGGTGGAGTACCCAGACATTCTGAGCACGTGATCACTGATAGACCCGTTCTCCTCCATCTTGCAAGCATAGAACTTATCGGAGATCTCATATCTCTCGATCCGGGCATTCTTCTGAAAGATAAACTTCAATTCCTGGAACATCTCATATGCTCCATGACGTTCAAAACGTCTTTGAAGTCCCGGTTCTAAGCCATACAACATTGCACATTGAACTATTGAGTAATCATCAGAACGAGCCTGCCAGGCGTTCACAACGTCTAGAGACTCAACTGGAGCGGGTGGATCACCAAGCGGTGCATCAAAGACATAAGCCTTCTGGGAAGCCGTAAGGATAATCCTTAGATTACGGGCCCAGTCCACAAAGTTACTTCCATCATCTTTCAACTTAGCTTTCTCTAGGAACGCATTAAAATTCAGGGGTGCTACTGCGCGAGCCATGATCTACAACATAAATATAGCAAAGACAACTTAGACTATTGTTCTAGATAATGAGTTTAGTTAATCATATTATTTAAAAAACTCCCACTCAAATTGACATCCCTCCGGTCATTCGAGTGTAACATGATCCAAATCCACCAACTCAAGTCCGATCATCACGTGAGTTGAGGTGGTTTCAATGGTGAACATCTTCATGTTGATCATATCTACTATATGACTCATGTTCGACCTTTCGGTCTCTTGTGTTCCGAGGCCATGTCTGTACATGCTAGGCTCGTCAAGTTTAACCCGAGTGTTCCGCACGTGCAACATGGCTTACACCCGTTGTATGCGAACGTAGAGTCTATCACACCCGATCATCACGGCGTGTCTCGAAACGACGAACTTTCGCAACGGTGCACACTTGGGGAGAACACAATTTATCTTGAAATTTAAGTGAGGGATCACCTTATAATGCTACCGTCGTCCTAAGCAAAATAAGATGCATAAAAGGATTAACATCACATGCAAATCATAAGTGACATGATATGGCCATGAACTTGTGCTTTTGATCTCCATCTCCAAAGCACCGGCATGATCTCCATCGTCACCGGCATGACACCATGATCTCCATCATCTTGATCTCCATCAACGTGTCGCCATAAGGTTGTCGCGCCGACTGTTGCTTCCACGACTATTGCTAACGTTTAGCGATAAAGTAAAGCATTACATAGCGCTTAATGATTGACACGCAGGTCATACAATAATTAAAGACAACTCTATGGCTCCTGCCAGTTGCCGTATTCATCGACATGCAAGTCGTGATATTCTATACAACACATGATCATCTCATACATCACATATATCTCATCATGTAATTGGCCATATCACATCACAACATACCCTGCAAAAACAAGTTAGACGTCCTCTAATTGTTGTTGCAAATTTTACGTGGCTGCTACGGGTTTGCAAGAACCGTTCTTACCTACGCAAAACCACAACGTGGTGTAGTGATTGCTTTTTGATCTTCTAAAAGAACCCTTTTCATTGAAATCGATTCAACTAAAGTGAGAGAGACAGACACCCGCTAGCCATCTTTATGCAACGAAGTTACATGTTAGTTGAAGGAACCTGTCTCGCGTAAGTGTACGCGTAATGTCGGTCCGGGCCGCTTCATCTCACAGTACCGCCGAATCAAATATCAACTAGTAACGGCAAGCAATATGTATACACCCACGCCCACAACTCGTTTGTGTTCTACTCGAGATCTCATCTACGCATAGACCTAGCTCATGATACCACTGTTGGGGAACGTTGCATGGGAAACAAAAATTTTCCTACGCACACATAAGATCTATCCATGGTGATGAGCATCTACGAGAGGGAGAGTGGATCTACATACCCTTGTAGATCGCTAAGCGGAAGCGTTTAAGAAACGCGGTTGATGTAGTCGAACGTCTCCGCGATCCAAATCGCACGTCGTCCCTCGATCCGATCACGAACTAGTGCCGAACGGACGGCACCTCCGCGTTCAACACACGTACGGCTTGATGACGCCTTCACCTCCTCGATCCAGCGAGCGATGGTGAAGTAGTGGTTGAGTTCCAGCAGCACGACGGCGTGGTGATGGTGGTGAGGAACAATCTCTGCAGGGCTTCGCCAAGCGCTACAGAGATTATGACGGAGGAACTAGAGGGCTAGGGTTGCCGCACACGGCTTGGGGAAATCTTGATGTGTCCCGTGTGCTAGCCCTGCCCCTCTATTTATATGTTGAGCCTTGGGGTCTAAACTTGGAGTAAAAGCCTCCTCCGGGTCGGTTTTGCCCGCACAAGGTCGGTTTGGCCCGCAGGGAAAGAGTCCAACTCGGATCCCTGCCGAACCGTGCACAGCCGCGCACAAGCGGTAGTACCGCTTCACACAAGCGGTAGTACCGCTTGGGCGGTAGTACCGCTTCACACAAGCGGTAGTACCGCTCGGGCGGTAGTACCGCTTCACCAAGCGGTAGTACCGCTTACGCGGCAGCAAAACTACTTTTGCACTTTCCAATACCTTGTGGGCTTTATCCCTTTGGCTCATATAAAGTGTTGCTGCACCCGAACACTTCGGTAAACATCCGGAACCCCTTCCGGTGAACTCCGGAACCCTTCCAGAGATCAAAACACTATTATCACATATATCAATCTTTACCTCCGGACTATTCCGGAGATCCTCGTCATGTCCGGGATCTTATCCGGGACTCCGAACAACTTTCGGTCACCAACATAATAACTCAATTATACTAATCGTCACCAAACGTTAAGTGTGTAGACCCTGCGGGTTCGAGAACTATGTAGACATGACCGAGACACCTCTACGGCCAATAACCAATAGCGGGACCTGGATGCCCATATTGGCTCCTACATATTCTACGAAGATCTTTTATCGGTCGAACCTCTATGTCAAGGATTCAGTTAATCCCGTATGCTGTTCCCTTTGTTCTTCGGTATGTTACTTGCCCGAGATTCGATCGTCGGTATCACTATACCTAGTTCAATCTCGTTACCGGCAAGTCTCTTTACTCGTTCCGTAATACAAGATCTCGTGGCTAACACTTTAGTCACATTGCTTGCAAGGCTCATTGTGATGTTGTATTACCGAGTGGGCCCTGAGATACCTCTCCGTTATACGGAGTAACAAATCCCAGTCTTGATCCATGACAACCCAACAGACACCCTCGGAGATACCTGTAGAGCACCTTTATAGTCGCCCAGTTACGTTGCGACGTTTGATACACACAAGGTATTCCTCCGGTGTCAGTGAGTTGCATGATCTCATGGTCAAAGGAACAGATACTTGACGTGCAGAAAACAATAGCAATAAACTAACACGATCATATGCTACGTTCGTAGTTTGGGTCTTGTCCATCACATCATTCTCCTAATGATGTGATCCCGTTATCAAATGACATCTCATGTCAATGGCTAGGAAACCTTAACCATCTTTGATCAACGAGCTAGTCAACTAGAGGCTTACTAGGGACACAGTGTTGTCTATGTACCCACACATGTATTTGAGTTTCCAATCAATACAATTATAGCATGGATAATAAACGATTATCATTAACAAGGAAATATAATAATAACCAATTTATTATTGCCTCTAGGGCATATTTCCAACAGTTAGCGCCTTGACACTCATCCAGGAGGACAAAACCTAAAGGACAGGCTGGTCGCTGCGCTGGAGCGGTGACAGGGCGGCGAGGTCTTGCCGGGTGCGAATCTTACCGGGGCTCCACAAGCCATCCCGGCAAGATCTTGCCGGGATCCCAGCCTTTGGTCTTCTGTCTTCTGATTATTGACTTGAATGCCTTCTTGACATTCTTGCATTTGCATCCAGCTGTCCCCCGGCAGGCCTTGCCGCTGGTGCGGCTACAACCGTCCGTGCACAAGTATGGGGTACTAAAAGACCCAAACTTTAGTACACCGACAGGAGCCCCCGGGCCTAGGCCATACACGGGTGCGAGGCGTTGTTGGGCTAGGCCCAAACAGTGCACGGGCACACGTGGCAGGAGTTAGCTGTTGTAATCATTCCGCTTACTGCGCCCCCCCACGACGCACATTGAATGCGCGACATGGGATACGTGCGCGGAGCGGCCGTAATAGTAGCGCGCTCGCAAAAGCGTTTTCATACTGACTAGTAAAGAGGCAGCCTCGTGCCTTCCCCATAAAAAGGAAACCGCAGAGGCGCTTGCTCATTTACCTCCTGTCCTTTCCAATCTGGAAACCGCCGTCGTCTCCTTCCTCGAGCTCGAAACAGAGCCTCTCCCACTCATCCACCGCCTCCACGCCCTCACCGTCCTCGGCCTCTGCTCCCACAACCGCCATGCCGCCCAAGGCGAGCAAGGGCAAGGAGGTGAAAGCCGCTGTCCCGGAAAGCGAACTGGTGAAGATGCGGAGGAAGCACGTCGTCTTCACTTAGGCGCTCGATGCGGGCGCTCTGAAGGACCGATACCTGTGTATGTGGGCGAGGGAGACGAAGGCTCACCCTGCTACTCGCGTGAGCCCAGGTTCCTCCAAGGGTGGCCCAGATAAATTCCCTTTCTTTGCCGACTACTTTTACTGCGGGCTCTGTCCCCGTTTTCTGATTTCTTCATCGACATCATGTACACATACGGCTTCCATCTCTTGGATTTTACGCCGAATGCCGTGACATGTATGTCAGTGTTTGCCCATCTTTGCGAAATTTTTGCCGGAGTAATCCCTAGCATAGCCCTTTTCTGCCATTATTTCGTTCCCCGCATTCAAAAGGGAGAAGCCCTATCTGGTTCTATCACCTGGATTCCAAGGGCATGGAACAAAGAGATATACTCAGACGGGGACTACCGCGAGAAGTGGGAAGAATGGCGAGCCAAGTGGTGCTGGATTCAGGAGAAAGACCCTCAGCCCTTCTGTTTGCCTCGACAAACAAAAATGGCGCGCGGTAACGATTGGAGCGCCCTCGATCCTCAGGATGAGAAGCTCACAATTGCAGTTACAAGGATTCACCGCCTCAGAGTTGCCGGGCTCACAATAGAGATGATTGGCGCTGATTTCCTTCGCCGGTGCATCGCCCCTCTGCAGAACAAAGGGAGACCAGCCTAGGAGTTCCGGAATGCGGCAAATATCATGAGGCTGCGCCCTGGGTTGAATAACAATTTGACGGTCATGCAGCACACAACTCTCTGCCAGAAACTATTCAGGTCTGACGCGAGATACAAGTTGCCGGCTAGCGTAATTCCTTTGTGCAACAACTCCGCCTTGGCCTCAATCATCGCCATGATGCCGGTGTGTGATGCTCACGGCCTTGACGGAACTTGGAACGAGCCATCCGCAGAGCAGGCACAAGAATTCTTTGACAACTTGTTGGAGAGGGTCATCCGGGAAGAAACGAACCTCATCCGCCCCACCACTGAGGAAGAAGTGGCGTATATCGCCAGCAGGGTGGAAGAGGCGAATCTTGCCGCGGAGGCCGGCAGCGCTGGCTTCACGGAAGGGGAAGCCAGTGAAGAAGAGGTGATGTCAGAGGGAAAACTTGCCGGGCAGGGCGAGGTTGCCGGAGAGCAGAGTGGCACAGCTGCCAGGGGCCCTTCTGCCGAAGATACAGCTGGGGAGCAGCTGCACGAGGAGCCCCCAGCTCCCGAGAAGAAGAAGAAGCGTGTTCCTCGGGAGGCCACTTCTGGTGCCTCAACCCACCAACCTTCCGCTTCTGCCGCAGCCAAGTGACCCAGGACCACTCCTTCACCTCCTCACACGGACACCGTGGCGGAAGTTGACTTCGACCTCTCCGCCTTTAGCCCGGAAAGAGAAGAGTAAGGGTCCTGTCACATCTTTTAATTTCTGGATTTCTGGTTTTGCTTAACTTGTTTGCTTTGCTTTGGCCTGTCCCCGCAGAGATGACACAGAAACATTGGCGCAGAGGATGGCGAAGAAGGCAAGGACTTCAACGGGCGATGAGCCGCCAGCAAGCACCACGGGGGCGCCAGAGCCGATTACCATCAGCCCGGAGTCAAGCCCTCAACGCAGCCCCCGACGCAGCCCCCAGCGTGAGTTCACTACTCACTTTCCACTGGCAAGTGTCGGGGTGTGTATCTTCACTGCTGACATTACCGGGCTTGTAGGAGAGGAGCGGCAACAAGGAGCACCATCAGAAGCTGTCCCTGATGCGCCGCCTCCGTCAACTACGCCGCCCAGAGATGAATCTCTGGCAAGGGCTTCCACCAGCGAGCTCATTCGCATTGAAGGGGAGCCGGCAAGCGTGGGGACGGCAAGCGCGGGCTCTGGTGGTCCTACTTCGGCAACTGGTGTTGCCGGGAAAGGAGAAGCTGTTGGAAATATGCCCTAGAGGCAATAATGAATTGGTTATTATTATATTTCCTTGTTCATGATAATCGTTTATTATCCATGCTATAATTGTATTGATTGGAAACTTAAATACATGTGTGGGTACATAGACAACACTGTGTCCCTAGTAAGCCTCTAGTTGACTAGCTCGTTGATCAAAAGATGGTGAAGGTTTCCTGGCCATGGACATGAGATGTCATTTGATAACGGGATCACATCATTAGGAGAATAATGTGATGGACAAGACCCAAACTACGAACGTAGCATATGATCGTGTCAGTTTATTGCTATTGTTTTCTGCATGTCAAGTATCTGTTCCTATGACCATGAGATCATGCAACTCCCTGACATCGGAGGAGTACCTTGTGTGTATCAAACGTCGCAACGTAACTGGGTGACTATAAAGGTGCTCTACAGGTATCTCCAAGGGTGTCTGTTGGGTTGGCATGGATCAAGACTGGGATTTGTTACTCCGTGTAACGGAGAGGTATCTCAGGGCCCACTCGGTAATACAACATCACAATGAGCCTTGCAAGCAATGTGACTAAAGTGTTAGCCACGAGATCTTGTATTACGGAACGAGTAAAGAGACTTGCCAGTAACGAGATTGAACTAGGTATAGAGATACCGACGATCGAATCTCGGGCAAGTAACATACCGAAGAACAAAGGGAACAGTATACGGGATTAACTGAATCCTTGACATAGAGGTTCGACCGATAAAGATCTTCGTAGAATATGTAGGAACCAATATGGGCATCCAGGTCCCGCTATTGGTTATTGACCGTAGATGTGTCTCGGTCATGTCTACATAGTTCTCGAACCCGCAGGGTTTACACACTTAACGTTTGGTGACGATTAGTATAGTTGAGTTATTTTGTTGGTGACCGAAGGTTGTTCGGAGTCCCGGATAAGATCCCGGACATGACGAGGATCTCCGGAATAGTCCGGAGGTAAAGATTGATATATGTGATAATAGTGTTTTGATCTCCGGAAGGGTTCCGGAATTCACCGGAAGGGGTTCCGGATGTTTACCGAAGTGTTCGGGTGCAACAACACTTTATATGGGCCAAAGGGGTAAAGCCCACGAGGTATTGGAAAGTGCAAAAGGAAGTTTTGCTGCTGCCTTAAGGCAGTACTACCACGTAAGCGGTACTACCGCTTGTGTGAAGCGGTACTACCGCATAAGCGGTACTACCGCTTGTGTGAAGCGGTACTACCGCTCAAGCGGTACTACCGCTCGTGAGCGGTACTACCGCTTGTGCACGGTACTGCAGGGATCCGAGTTGGACTCTTTCCCTGCGGGCCAAACCGACCTTGTGCGGGCAAAACCGACCTGGAGGAGGCTTTTACTCCAAGTTTAGACCCCAAGGCTCAACATATAAATAGAGGGGCAGGGCTAGCACATGGGACACATGAAGATTTCCCAAGCCGTGTGTCGGCAACCCTAACCCTCTAGTTCTCCCGTCATAATCTCCGTAGTGCTTGGCGAAGCCCTGCAGAGATTGTTCCTCACCACCATCATCACGCCGTCGTGCTGCCGGAACTCATCTACAACTTCATCATCGCTCGCTGGATCGAGGAGGTGAAGGCGTCATCAAGCCGTACGTGTGTTGAACGCGGAGGTGTCGTCCGTTCGGCACTAGTTCGTGATCGGATCGAGGGACGACTTGCGATTTGGATCGCGGAGACGTTCGACTACATCAACCGCGTTTGTTAACGCTTCCGCTTAGTGATCTACAAGGGTATGTAGATTCACTCTCCCTCTCGTAGATGCTCATCACCATGGATAGATCTTGTGTGTGCGTAGGAAAATTTTTGTTTCCCATGCAACGTTCCCCAATAGTGGTATCAGAGCTAGGTCTATGCGTAGATGAGATCTCGAGTAGAACACAAACGAGTTGTGGGCGTGGGTGTACACATATTGCTTGCCGTTACTAGTTGATACTTGATTCGGCGGTATTGTGAGATGAAGCGGCCCGGACCGACATTACGCGTACGCTTACGCGAGACAGGTTCCTTCAACTGACATGTTACTTCGTTGCATAAAGATGGCTAGCGGGTGTCTGTCTCTCTCACTTTAGTTGAATCAATTTCAATGAAGAGGGTTCTTTTAGAAGATCAAAAAGCAATCACTACACCACGTTGTGGTTTTGCGTAGGTAAGAACGGTTCTTGCAAACCCGTAGCAGCCACGTAAAATATGCAACAACAATTAGAGGACGTCTAACTTGTTTTTGCAGGGTATGTTGTGATGTGATATGGCCAATTACATGATGAGATATATGTGATGTATGAGATGATCATGTGTTGTATAGAATATCACGACTTGCATGTCGATGAGTACGGCAACTGGCAGGAGCCATAGAGTTGTCTTTAATTATTTTTGCCGTTTTGCTTTACTTTATCGCTATGAGTTAGCAATAGTCGTGGAAGCAACAGTCGGCGCGACATCCTCATGGCGACACGTTGATGGAGATCAAGATGATGGAGATCATGGTGTCATGCCGGTGACGATGGAGATCATGCCGGTGCTTTGAAGATGGAGATCAAAAGCACAAGTTCATGGCCATATCATGTCACTTATGATTTGCATGTGATGTTAATCCTTTTATGCATCTTATTTTGCTCAGGACGTCGGTAGCATTATAAGGTGATCCCTCACTTAAATTTCAAGATAAAATTGTGTTCTCCCCGAGTGTGCACCGTTGCGAAAGTTCGTCGTTTCGAGACACGCCGTGATGATCGGGTGTGATAGACTCTACGTTCACATACAACGGGTGTAAGCCATGTTGCACGTGCGGAACACTCGGGTTAAACTTGATGAGCCTAGCATGTACAGACATGGCCTCGGAACACAAGAGACCGAAAGGTCGAACATGAGTCATATAGTAGATATGATCAACATGAAGATGTTCACCATTGAAACCACCTCAACTCACGTGATGATCGGACTTGAGTTGGTGGATTTGGATCATGTTACACTCGAAAGACCGGAGGGATGTCACATTGAGTGGGAGTTTTTAAGTAATATGATTAACTAAACTCATTATCTAGATCAATAGTCTAAGTTGTCTTTGCTATATTTATGTTGTAGATCATGGCTCGCGCAGTAGCACCCCTGAATTTTAATGCGTTCCTAGAGAAAGCTAAGTTGAAAGATGATGGAAGTAACTTTGTGGACTGGGCCCGTAATCTAAGGATTATCCTTACGGCTTCCCAGAAGGCTTATGTCCTTGATGCACCGCTTGGTGATCCACCCGCTCCAGTTGAGTCTCTAGACATTGTGAACGCCTGGCAGGCTCGTTCTGAAGATTACTCAATAGTTCAATGTGCAATATTATATGGCTTAGAACCGGGACTTCAAAGACGTTTTGAACGTCATGGAGCATATGAGATGTTCCAGGAGTTGAAGTTTATCTTTCAGAAGAATGCCCGGATCGAGAGATATGAGATCTCCGATAAGTTCTATGCTTGCAAGATGGAGGAGAACGGGTCTATCAGTGATCATGTACTCAGAATGTCTGGGTACTCCACCCGTCTGGCTGAATTGGGGATGCCCCTTCCGCCAGAGGCTATCACTGACAGAGTTCTTCAATCATTGCCACCTAGCTACAAGAGCTTCGTGTTGAACTATAACATGCACGGGATGAACAAGTCAGTCGCCGAGCTGTTTGCGATGCTGAAAGCCGCTGAGTCTGAAATTCAGAAGGAGCATCAAGTGTTGATGGTCAATAAAACCACTAGTTTCAAGAAAAATGGCAAGGGTAAGAAGGGTAACTCCAAGAAGAGTGGCAAAGCAGTTGCTCCTCTCGTGAAGAAACCCAAGGCTGGACCCAAACCAGAAACTGTGTGCTTTCATTGCAAGGGAACTGGACACTGGAAGCGGAACTGCCCCAAGTATTTGGCTGACAAGAAGGCGGCCAACAACAAACAAGGTATATATGATATACATGTTATTGATGTGTACCTTACCAACTCTCGTTGTAGTGCTTGGGTATTTGATACCGGTGCGGTTGCTCATATTTGCAACTCAAAACAGGAACTGCGGAATAGACGGAGGCTGGCAAAGGACGAAGTGACGATGCGCGTGGGAAATGGTTCCAAGGTTGATGTGATCGCCGTCGGCACGCTCGCTCTTCGATTACCATCGGGATTAGTGATGAACCTGAATAATTGTTATTTAGTGCCTGCGTTAAGCATGAACATTATATCTGGATCTTGTTTATTGCGAGACGGTTACTCATTTAAATCAGAGAATAATGGTTGTTCTATTTATATGAGTAATATCTTTTATGGTCATGCACCCAATGTGAGGGGTTTATTCTTATTGAATCTCGATAGTAATGATACACATGTTCATAACATTGATGCCAAAAGATGTAGAATTGATAATGATAATACCACTTTCTTGTGGCACTGCCGTTTAGGTCATATTGGCGTAAAACGCATGAGGAAGCTCCATGCTGATGGACTTTTAGAGTCACTTGATTTTGAATCACTTGACACATGTGAGCCATGCCTCATGGGCAAGATGACTAAAACGCCGTTCTCTGGAACAATGGAACGGGCAAGTGACTTATTGGAAATCATACATACCGATGTGTGCGGTCCGATGAGTATTGAGGCGCGCGGTGGTTATCGTTACTTTCTCACCTTCACTGATGACTTAAGTAGATATGGGTATATTTACTTAATGAAACACAAGTCTGAAACATTTGAAAAGTTCAAACAATTTCAGAGTGAAGTTGAGAATCATCGTAACAAGAAGATTAAATTCCTACGATCTGATCGAGGAGGAGAATATCTGAGTTATGAGTTTGGCAGTCACTTAAGACAGTATGGAATTGTTTCACAATTGACACCGCCTGGAACACCACAGCGTAATGGTGTGTCCGAACGTCGTAATCGAACCTTATTGGATATGGTGCGATCTATGATGTCTCTTGCCGATTTGCCACTATCATTTTGGGGCTATGCATTAGAGACAGCTGCATTCACTTTAAATAGGGCACCATCGAAATCCGTTGAGACGACGCCATATGAACTTTGGTTTGGCAAGAAGCCAAAAGCTGTCGTTTCTTAAAGTTTGGGGATGTGATTCTTATGTCAAAAAGCTTCAGCCTGAAAAGCTGGAACCCAAAGCGGAGAAATGCGTCTTCATAGGATACCCAAAAGAGACAGTTGGGTATACCTTCTACCTCAGATCCGAAGGCAAAGTGTTT
The DNA here is from genome assembly GCA_039707655.1 of Elymus sibiricus. Lineage (NCBI taxonomy): Eukaryota > Viridiplantae > Streptophyta > Magnoliopsida > Poales > Poaceae > Elymus > Elymus sibiricus. The sequence goes on from CM077669.1 coordinate 156,051,678, forward strand.
GTCGCTAAAAACGGAACGTTTCTTGAGAAAGAATTTCTCTCGAAAGAATTGAGTGGGAGGAAGATAGAACTTGATGAGGTTGTTGAACCTTTACTTCAACCTGAAAGTAGCGCAGCGCAGAAAGATGTTTCTGTAGAGCCTACATCAGCTGAAGAGGAAGTTAATGATGATGATCATGAAGCTTTGGATCAAGTTGCTATCGAACCTCGTAGGTCGACAAGGACGCGTACTGCTCCTGAGTGGTACGGCAACCCTGTCTTAGATGTCATGTTGTTAGACAACGATGAACCTACGAGCTATGGAGAAGCGATGATGGGCCCGGATTCCGAGAAGTGGTTAGAGGCCATGAAATCTGAGATGGGATCCATGTATGAAAACAAAGTGTGGACTTTGGAAGTATTACCTGAAGGGCGTAAGGCCATTCAGAACAAATGGATCTTTAAGAGGAAGACAGACGCGGACGGTAATGTCACCGTCTATAAAGCTCGACTTGTGGCAAAGGGTTTTTCACAAGTTCAAGGAGTTGACTACGATGAGACCTTCTCACCCGTAACGATGCTTAAGTCCGTCAGAATCATGTTAGCAATAGCTGTCTTTTTCGATTATGAAATTTGGCAGATGGATGTCAAAACAGCGTTCCTTAACGGTTTCCTTAAGGAAGAGTTGTATATGATGCAACCAGAAGGTTTTGTCGATCCAGAGAATGCTGACAAAGTTTGCAAACTCCAGCGATCCATTTATGGACTGGTGCAAGCATCTCGGAGTTGGAATCTTCGCTTTGATGAGGTGATCAAAGCGTTCGACTTTATACAAGTTTACGGAGAAGCTTGTATTTACAAGAAAGTGAGTGGGAGCTCTATAGCGTTTCTAATATTATATGTGGATGACATATTACTAATTGGAAACAATATAGAAATGTTGGAAAGCGTGAAGAAATATTTGAACAAGAGTTTTTCAATGAAGGACCTAGGAGAAGCTGCTTTCATATTAGGCATCAAGATCTATAGAGATAGATCAAGACGCTTAATAGGACTTTCACAAAGCACATACCTTGATAAGATTTTGAAGAAGTTCAAAATGGATCAGTCCAAGAAGGGGTTCTTGCCTGTTTTGCAAGGTGTGAAGTTGAGTAAGACTCAATGCCCAGTGACTGCAGAAGATAGAGAAAAGATGAGTGTCATCCCCTATGCTTCAGCCATAGGCTCTATCATGTATGCAATGATGTGCACAAGACCCGATGTCAGCCTTGCCATAAGTATGGTCGGAAGGTTTCAAAGTGATCCAGGGATGGAACACTGGACGGCGGTCAAGAATATCCTGAAGTACCTGGAAAGGACTAAGGACATGTTTCTCGTTTATGGAGGTGATCAAGAGCTCGTCGTAAAGGGTTACGTCGATGCAAGCTTTGACACTGATCCGGATGACTCTAAGTCGCAAACCGGATACGTGTTTATTCTTAATGGGGGTGCGGTTAGCTGGTGCAGTTCCAAGCAAAGCGTGGTAGCTGATTCTACATGCGAAGCGGAGTACATCGCTGCCTCGGAGGCGGCAAAGGAAGGTGTCTTGATGAAGGAGTTCATGACAGATCTTGGAGTAGTGCCTAGTGCGCTTAACCCAATGACTCTGTTTTGTGATAATACTGGTGCCATTGCTCTAGCCAAGGAACCAAGATTTCACAAGAGGACCAGACACATAAAGCGACGTTTCAATTCCATCCGAGATTACATCAAGGAGGACGACATAAATATTTGCAAAGTACACACGGATCTGAATGTTGCAGATCCGATGACTAAACCTCTTCCAAGGGCTAAACATGAACAACACCAAAACTGCATGGGTGTTCGATTCATTACAATGTAAATCACATAGTGATGTGAACTAGATTATTGACTCTAGTGCAAGTGGGAGACTGTTGGAAATATGCCCTAGAGGCAATAATAAATTGGTTATTATTATATTTCCTTGTTCATGATAATCGTTTATTATCCATGCTATAATTGTATTGATTGGAAACTTAAATACATGTGTGGGTACATAGACAACACTGTGTCCCTAGTAAGCCTCTAGTTGACTAGCTCGTTGATCAAAAGATGGTGAAGGTTTCCTGGCCATGGACATGAGATGTCATTTGATAACGGGATCACATCATTAGGAGAATAATGTGATGGACAAGACCCAAACTACGAACGTAGCATATGATCGTGTCAGTTTATTGCTATTGTTTTCTGCATGTCAAGTATCTGTTCCTATGACCATGAGATCATGCAACTCCCTGACATTGGAGGAGTACCTTGTGTGTATCAAACGTCGCAACGTAACTGGGTGACTATAAAGGTGCTCTACAGGTATCTCCAAGGGTGTCTGTTGGGTTGGCATGGATCAAGACTGGGATTTGTTACTCCGTGTGACGGAGAGGTATCTCAGGGCCCACTCGGTAATACAACATCACAATGAGCCTTGCAAGCAATGTGACTAAAGTGTTAGCCACGAGATCTTGTATTACGGAACGAGTAAAGAGACTTGCCAGTAACGAGATTGAACTAGGTATAGAGATACCGACGATTGAATCTCGGGCAAGTAACATACCGAAGAACAAAGGGAACAGTATACGGGATTAACTGAATCCTTGACATAGAGGTTCGACCGATAAAGATCTTCGTAGAATATGTAGGAACCAATATGGGCATCCAGGTCCCGCTATTGGTTATTGACCGTAGATGTGTCTCGGTCATGTCTACATAGTTCTCGAACCCGCAGGGTCTACACACTTAACGTTTGGTGACGATTAGTATAGTTGAGTTATTTTGTTGGTGACCGAAGGTTGTTCGGAGTCCCGGATAAGATCCCGGACATGACGAGGATCTCCGGAATAGTCCGGAGGTAAAGATTGATATATGTGATAAGAGTGTTTTGATCTTCGGAAGGGTTCCGGAATTCACCGGAAGGGGTTCCGGATGTTTACCGAAGTGTTCGGGTGCAGCAACACTTTATATGGTCCAAAGGGGTAAAGCCCACGAGGTATTGGAAAGTGCAAAAGGAAGTTTTGCTGCTGCCTTAAGGCAGTACTACCGCGTAAGCGGTACTACCGCATAAGCGGTACTACCGCTTGTGTGAAGCGGTACTACCGCTCAAGCGGTACTACCGCTCGTGAGCGGTACTACCGCTTGTGCACGGTACTGCAGGGATCCGAGTTGGACTCTTTCCCTGCGGGACAAACCGACCTTGTGCGGGCAAAACCGACCTGGAGGAGGCTTTTACTCCAAGTTTAGACCCCAAGGCTCAACATATAAATAGAGGGGCAGGGCTAGCACACGGGACACATGAAGATTTCCCAAGCCGTATGTCGGCAACCCTAACCCTCTAGTTCTCCCGTCATAATCTCCGTAGTGCTTGGCGAAGCCCTGCAGAGATTGTTCCTCCCCACCATCATCACGCCGTCGTGCTACCGGAACTCATCTACTACTTCATCATCGCTCGCTGGATCGAGGAGGTGAAGGCGTCATCAAGCCGTACGTGTGTTGAACGCGGAGGTGCCGTCCGTTCGGCACTAGTTCGTGATCGGATCGAGGGACGACTTGCGATTTGGATCGCGGAGACGTTCGACTACATCAACCGCGTTTCTTAACGCTTCCGCTTAGCGATCTACAAGGGTATGTAGATTCACTCTCCCTCTCGTAGATGCTCATCACCATGGATAGATCTTGTGTGTGCGTAGGAAATTTTTTGTTTCCCATGCAACGTTCCCCAACAGAAGCCACCTCTCAATAGCTCGACATAGGTAAACCGTTTGCCTCAGAATACTTGTTATTCTCTCTTTCTTTTTGTCTTCTTGAACTTCCACCTCAGCCTTATCTTGTTTGTTTTCTTGGCCTTCAGATCTTCCCTCGACGGAACACATGGATGTTGATGCCATTATCGAGGAGACCGCCAGGGATGCTGCCGCCGAGGCCGACAGAGTTGCCGCTGACGAGGCCGGCAAGGATGCTACCGCCGAGGCCGCCAAGGCCGCACAGGAAGAGGCCACCAAGGAGTCTGCTGAGAGGGTCGGCAAGGAGACCGGTGACCATACTGACGGCATTCCTGCCGCAGGAGCGCCAGGCGCTACGCCGGCCACGGAGCCCCCGGTTGCCGGTGAGGCGGGTGTTGAGGATCAACCGTCAACATCCGAAGCCCCCTCCTCAAGCAGATATCTTAAGGTTGGCAACAACCTATTCGTCAGCATACCAGGAACGACAAGCGTTGGAGTGCCAACTGAAGGGGAAATCTTTGACGAAGACGTCATCGCCGCTGCTGGGCTCAAGATTGTCGACGAGCCACGTGCTAGCAGCAGCAAATCCGAAGAAGAAAAGCTCCTCCAGGCCATGAGTGACAACTTTCAGAAGCTCCAAGTGCTTCACCGCGCCCGGAAAGAGAAACTGGACTCCAGGGCAGCAGTTGTCGAAGCAGCGGAGGCAGATTTTCAGAAGCGTGTCGAGGAAACGCAAATCTGGTACGCTGAGGCCTTTCAGGAGCTGAAGGCGAGTCAAGAGCAGCTGAATCAAAGCTGGAACGAGCTCCTCATGAAGCAATCTGATGTTGAGAAGGCACAAGAGGAGGCCGCTGCAGAGGAAGCTCGCCTAACAGAGCGCCGTGTCGGGCTTGATGCCTATGAAGAGGACCTCGACGCTCGCGAGAAAGCGCTTGCCGACAAGCTTCGCGGCAAGGATGAAGAGATTGAGAAGCTTGTCGCGCAGCGAACCCGGGAGCTGGAGCAGAAACACAAGGAAGCCCTCGAGGCTCTGGCCACAGACCATGCCGACAAGCTGAAGGAAGCCGTCAATGCTACCGAAGCTGCAGAGGCCGCCAAGAACGAGCTTGACGATAAGGTGAAGAGGCTGGAGGCGGACCTTGAGGATCACGGCAAGAAGATCTCGACACTCAATGCCGAAAGAGAGAAAGCTCTCTACAGCCTGGCAGAGATACAAATCGCCATATCCGACAAGACCAAGCAACTCACCTCTGCCAATGAATCCATCGCCGATCTGAAACTGAAGCTGGCCACACTGGAAGAGTCCCTTGAGATCGTCAAGGCTCGCAAGAAGACCCTGATCAAAGACCTCCAAAACGAGAAGGACCTGCTCAAGAGTGCCGCCGCCACCTATAATGACTTTGAGAAAGGCGTCAAGATCTGGACTGAATGCCTTGTTGATGTCGCAGAAAGGCTTGCAGCAGAACTATCCTCCATGGACCTGTAGAACTTCAGGTATTCTTCTGATGAAAGAGTGTCTCCGAGCGCCAAGGTGACCTTGTTCTTCGAGGGCATGATCGATGCGCTCAAGCTACTCCACTCTGATCGAGCAACCCATCTGGCCAACGAATCCCGCAAACTCTGCCGGGCCGTCCTCCGCAAGGTGCTCATCAAAGTGGTGCACAAGAACCCTGGCATCAACCTCACCAACGTCCTCGACCGCTTGCCGAAGGATGTAGACCTCAAGGCACTCGAGGAGCTTGTCGCGCCCATCGTCGACAAGGTGAACCAAGTCAAGAGGGTTGAAGGCGAGCGCAGAGACTAGCTGCTTCACTTCTCGTTGTCGCCACCATTCCATGCCAAAGACAATTTTGTCTTATGTTAGAATCGCGGCAGCTATTAATGTAATATAACTCGCTATGCTTTGGATGAATGTATGCTATTTCCCTTGTCAGATTTCTTTCTGTATGGAAAAAACCCTACGCTTATTGGGAACTTGCCGGCGCGCGCACCCTTTCCACGAGCGCTAGGTGCGGGACTTTAGCAGCCTGCTGGAGGTGCTGCTACCGGCAAGAAACCCTGACATTTTCAGTGCAGCCACTTAAACTGTTGAGCGGACTCGAAACAAAATAAGGGCGCAACCGATCATGACAAGGTTCCTTCGCGTGCAGGTTTCCCATACATAGGCCAAAATCGTTCAAGGAGAATAACCTTACAAAACAAAAAATTGTTTAATGTTTCTGCAACTTAGCTTTTCGTTGCTATACTCCTTCCGGCAAGATGTCAACCTTGAACGCCGCCTGTCGGTATCCATACCATTTCCCCCCCGGCAAACTTGCATGCGAGGGAACCTTCTGTCCTTTGAAAAAAAGAAAGAAGAGAAAATAGAGATATGGAACCTTGGCGGTTCGTTAATGCTTACCGGAAGCAGGTGTAATACAATGTCTCAGATAAGCATGTATATAGATTAACATGGAAATCGACAAGAACTGTAAAACACTTAAGCTTCTTCAACTATGCACAGGGTCTATGCCTGGCTTTGTACAAAGGATTATATGCCTTGGCGGCAAGACTCGTACAAAAGGTGGTTGCTGGGAGACCCGGCAACCGCGCCTTATGGATAGAACTTACGAAGATGTTCGATATTCCAGGAATTACTCACTGGAACGCCATCTTCGGTCTCCAGGCGGACTGCACCAGGCCTGGTGACTCGTACTACCCGATAAGGGCCTTCCCACTTCGGCGTCAACTTGTTAGAATTCTTGGCCGACTGAACGCGCCGAAGAACAAGGTCGCCTTCCTCAAGACTTCGGGCATGAACCTTGCGGCTATGGTAGCGGCGCAAGGCTTGCTGGTAACGTGCAGCTCGCACAGCAGCCTGAAGACGATCTTCCTCAAGGAGCGTAACGTCGTCTTGCTGCAACTGCTCTTGCTCAAGCTCATCATAGGCGAGCACTCGAGGTGACCCGTATGTGAGTTCTGTGGGGAGAACTGCTTCCGCCCCGTATACTAGGGAGAAGGGTGTCTGGCCGGTGGCTCGATTTGGTGTCGTTCTGATTGACCAAAGAACTGTCGGGAGCTCATCAATCCAGCGTCTTCCGCACTTGCGCAGCTTGTCGAAAGTTCTTGTTTTAAGACCTCGCAACACTTCAGCATTTGCCCTTTCCTCCTGGCCGTTGCTCCTTGGATGAGCGACGGAAGCAAAACAGATCTTGCCGCCAAGGTCTTGGACGTACTGCATGAAGGTGTGGCTCGTGAACTGTGTACCGTTGTCGGTGATGATCCTATTAGGCACACCAAAACGGCAAACTAGTCCTTTGAAGAACTTGACGGCTGATTGTGCTGTCACCTTTCTCACTGCCTCCACTTCCGGCCACTTTGTGAACTTGTCGATTGCGACGTACAAGTACTCAAAGCCCCCGATAGCACGGGGAAAAGGGCCCAATATGTCGAGCCCCCAGACCGAAAATGGCCAGGAAAGAGGGATTGTCTGAAGAGCTTGAGCTGGTTGATGTAATATCTTTGAATGGAACTGGCACGCTTCACACTTGGTTACTAATGCAGTTGCATCCTGGAGAGCAGTGGGCCAAAAGAAACCTTGCCGGAATGCCTTACTAACAAGAGCTCTTGATCCTATGTGGGAACCACATATGCCTCCATGTATCTCTGCCAACAACTCCAGTCCATCCTCCCGAGGAATGCACTTCAATTTCACACCGTTCGGTCTCTTTCTGTACAGGACATTGTCCACAAACTGGTACATATTAGACTGACGGGCTACTTTCTCCGCTTCTTCCTGTTCTTCGGGGAGTTCTCCTGTTTGAAGGAAATGTACGATGTGCTGCGCCCATGCTGGAGCCTGGGGCTCGACAACAAGGACTAAAGGCATGTCCTCTGCCATGGGAGCGTTTGTCTCTACAGCAAAGGCTCGGGGCCCTGTCGGAGCCTGTTGCTCCCCGGCAAGCTCGGCGGGAGCATTTGTCTCTACGGCTAGAGCTTGAGGCTCTGCCGGAGCCTGTCGCTCACCGACAAGCTTGGTGTCGTTCCCGGCAACTTCTTTGCCAGCGGCCTCTGGGAGCTCTGCCGGAAAATACTTGCCGGAACTCAACTTCCTCCTTTTTTCTTGTCCCATCGATGGTGTTACGGATGGTTGAGTCAATCGGAGCACAAAAGTTCCTGGTTCCACAGGTAACTTAAGGGCGGCGCGCTTTGACAAGTCATCAGCAATGCTGTTTTCCGCAAGAGGAACGTGCTCCATTTGCAGACCGTCAAAACGCTCTTCCAATTTCCTCACCTTATCGACATAAGCTTCCATTAATGGACTCTGATAATCTTTGTTCACCTGCTTGACGACAAGCTGCGAATCACCTCAGACGATGAGCTTCTGAATTCCAAGGTCCGCCGCGATCCTGAGACCGGCAAGCAGCCCTTCATAGTCTGCAGTGTTATTTGTCGATCTCTCCCGGGGAAAGTGCATCTGAATTACATATTTGAGGTGCTCTCCGGTGGGTGCGACAAGCAGCACGCCAGCACCGGCGCCTTACAGCGAGAAAGCCCCATCAAAATACATAATCCATTCTCGACTTGTTTCCTTGCCGGGGAGAGTTGTTTCTTGAATCCCTTCGTCCGGCATTGGGGTCCATTCTGCAATGAACTCTGCCAAGGCTCTGCTCTGAATAGTTGAAGTGCTTTCAAATTTGAGACCAAAGCTTGACAGTTCCAACGCCCACTCCACAATCCTGCTGGTCGCATCTGGATTTCGTAAAATCCGTTGCAACGGAAAGCGAGTGACGACGGTGATCTCATGTGCCTGGAAATAATGGCGCAGCTTCCTCGAGGCCATAAGGAGGCCGAAGAGCAACTTCTGCACGCCAGAATATCTTGACCTAGCCCCCTGCAAAAGGGAGCTGACAAAATAAGCTGGGCGCTGCACCATCTTCTTCTTCTGTGTTGCTTCATTTGACTGCGCAGATCCTACTTTATCAGCACCAGACTCTGCCGGGGAAGATCCCAGCTCGTCGCTTGGCGGTCTTGCCGCTGCCGCTGCTTCTTCATCGACTTCTCTCTCTGCCACTAACGCAGCACTCACCACTTGATTCGTTGCCGCTAGATATAGCAACAACGGCTCTTGTGGTTTTGGCGCGACTAGTACCGGCGGAGAGGAGAGGTACCTCTTCAAATCCTGCAGCGCTGCCTCCGCTTCCGGAGTCCACCTCATTGGACCTGCCTTTTTCAAAATTTTGAAAAAGGGCAGGGCGCGCTCAGCAGATTTGGAGATGAACCTACTCAGAGCAGCAACGCAGCCGGCAAGACGACACACATCTTTGACGCGTCTTGGCGCTTCAATCTGCTCAATTGCCTTGATCTTGTCGGGATTCGCCTCGATCCCACGCCGAGACACAAAGAACCCGAGAAGCTTGCCGGATGGAACGCCAAACACACACTTCTCAGGATTGAGCTTCAAATTGATCTTGCGCAGATTTGCAAACGTCTCTTCTAAATCTTGTATGAGCGTCGCCTTGTCCTTGGTTTTGACCACTATGTCATCCATATAAGCTTCCATATTTCTATGTAGCTGGGGCTCAAAACCGATCTGAACCGCTCTTGCAAACATTAAACCAACACTTTTCAACCCGAAAGGCATACGTAAGAAGCAATACATACCACACGGGGTGATAAATGCGGTTTTCTCTTCGTCTTCCTTAGCCATGAAAATCTGATGATACTCTGAATAAGCGTCAAGAAATGACAGCAAATCACAGCCGACAGTGGAGTCCACAATCTGGTCGATGCACAGCAAGGGAAAAGGATCTTTTGGATGGTCGATGCTCAGCAGATTTGGAGATGAACCTACTCAGAGCAGCAACGCAGCCGGCAAGACGACGCACATCTTTGACGCGTCTTGGCGCTTCAATCTGCTGAATTGCCTTGATCTTGTCGGGATTCGCCTCGATCTCACGCTGAGACACAAAGAACCCGAGAAGCTTGCCGGACGGAACGCGAAACACACACTTCTCAGGATTGAGCTTCAAATTGATCTTGCACAGATTTGCAAACGTCTCTTCTAAATCTTGTATGAGCGTCGCCTTGTCCTTGGTTTTGACCACTATGTCATCCATATAAGCTTCCATATTTCTATGTAGCTGGATCCCAAAACCGATCTAAACCGCTCTTGCAAACGTTGAACCAACACTTTTCAACCTGAAAGGCATACGTAAGAAGCAATACGTACCACACGGGGTGATAAATGCGGTTTTCTCTTCGTCTTCCTTAGCCATGAAAATCTGATGATACCCTGAATAAGCGTCAAGAAATGACAGCAAATCACAGCCGGCAGTGGAGTCCACAATCTGGTCGATGTGCGGCAAGGGAAAAGGATCTTTTGGACAGCCTTTATTGATATCTGTATAATCAATACATAGCCTCCATTTTCCATTCGCCTTGCGCACTACAACTGGATTGGCCAACCATGTTGGATGGAGCACTCCTCTAATCAAACCTGCCGCTTCCAACTTCCTGATTTCCTCGGCAATAAATTCTTGCCGCTCCAAGGCTTGCTTCCTAACTTTCTGCTTGACGGGCCGTGCATGAGGACAGACAGCAAGTTGGTGCTCAATCACCTCCCTGGGAACACCGGGGATATCAGATGGTTGCCATGCAAACACATCGACATTCGCCCGCAGGAAGGTAATGAGCGCGCTTTCCTATTTGTTGTCGAGGGTGGAACTTATGGTGAAAGTTCCTCCCGTACCATCTTCCTTGACGGGCACCTTCTTAGTTTCTGGTAGAGCTGCCTTGGATTTCTTGCTCTTGCCGGTGGAGCTCTCTGGCACATCCTCAACAGGAGCGCAGCACTCCGAGAAGGTGCGTTTGCCGGAGTGTGTGCTAGAGGTCTTGCCGGTCTTCTTCCCCCCGGGAGCTTCAGCGGCAGGAGCAAATGCCTTGGCGGTAGGTGCTACAACTACCTCCCGGTAAAGTTGGTCAGTGCAGATAAGCGCATCCTTCTTGTCGGAGTTGACAGTGATGACACTCATCGGCCCGGGCATCTTCAATGTATTATCAGCGTAGTGCGATGCCGCCATGAACTTGGCCAGCGCTGGACGGCCAAGGATTCCATTATATGGCAATGGAATCTTGGCGACGTCGAAGACAATCTTATCTGTTCTGTAGTTCAGGTCACTACCAAATATTACTGGTAGTGTGATCTTACCCTTCGGCTGGCTCCTTCCTGGATTAATCCCTTGAAACGTGCCCGTTTCCTCGAGATCTTCATCAGGAATTTGCAACCTTTTGATCACATCGGGTGAGATCAAGTTCAAACCGGCCCCACTGTCAACTAACATTTTCGTCACTTTGAGGTTGCGAATCGTTGGTGAAACCAACAATGGCAGACACCCGATCGCAGTTGTGCGATCAGGGTGATCCTCAGCGTTAAAAATGATAGGCGTGTTGGACCATTTCAATGGTTTCCGGGCATCGACAAATGGCTCTGTCGCATTAACCTCGCGCGCCCACTGTTTAAGTCGGCGGTGGGAAGAATGCAACGAGGCGCCTCCGTCAATGCACATGACTTCTGTAGCTTTTTGAAATTCATGCTCGCTAGACTCGTCGTCCTTCTCGTTGTCATCATCACCCCCCTCTTCCTTGTCGCGGCCTCGAGCGGGGCTCTCCTTCTGTTGCTTGGCCTTGCCGCGGCGACCTCCTCGGCCACCGCGTTTCTTGCTGGACCCCTCTACGCCATCCTGGGCCTTCTCCTTATCTCGCCTTTCATACTCAGCTTTCTGCTTCTCGACAAGCTGCTCAACTTGCCAACAGTTTTGGAGATCATGGCCCTTGGTGCGATGGATCTTGCAGTACTGCTTGTCGGAGCCCTCCGGCTTGTCAGCAGCCGCCAAGGCCTGACAGGAGGCGCACCCGGCAACCTCCTTGCCGGGGCCGTCAACCTTGACCTTCTTGGCGGTGTCGAGGTTGCCGGATTCCTCGACAGCAAGCACGGCCTTGCCCTTGCGTTTCTTGTTACGCCGTCGGCCTTTCTTTGCCGGGGCGGCGGCGTCTTCGTCTTCAGAGTCGATTCCTGCGCCAGCATCCTCGCCGGGGAATATCCTCCCTTCTTCAGCTCGAGCACATTTATCAGCCAGAGCATAAAGCTCGGCAACATCCCTGACTTTGTTCATCGCCAGCTCTTCGCGCATCCTGCGGTTGCGCACGTTCTGATGGAACGCGCTGACAACAGCGGCAGGATGAACGTTTGGGATGTTGTGATGTATACGGCTGAATCTCTGTATGTACTTGCGCAAGGTTTCGCCCTCTTTCTGGGGGATGAGATGCAAATCACTTTCCTGGCCAGGAGCTTGGTGGCCTCCGGTAAAGGCGCCAACAAACTCATGACACAGATCTGCCCAGGAAGAAATGGAATTTTCTGGCAGATGCATCAACCACGACCTGACGTTGGGCTTAAGTACCAACGGGAAGTAGTTGGCGAGTATCTTGTCGTCGCGAGCCCCAGCAGCTTGCACCGCAATGGTGTAGACGCTCAAGAACTCCGACGGGTGAGTCTTGCCGTCGTATTTCTCCGGGACCTCCGGTTTGAACGTTCGGGAATTGGGCCACTGGACTCGCCGCAGCTCACGGGTAAAAGCTGGACAACCCACCTCATAAGGTAAGTCACCAGGATACCCTGGCGCAGGCTTGTCTATAGTGGGTCCTGCGCGCCTATCAGATTGATGGCGCGCTTCCCGCCGCCGCTCAATGGTAGTCCGAGCGTCTTCTTTGCTTCGTTCCCGAAGAACTTGACGTTGATCGCGGCGAGTTCGCGGATCAGACGACGCCGTTGAATCGTCATCACAGGCGTCGACCCGTCGAGTCAACGACCGCTGTTGCCGCCATGGAGGAGAGTGCATCGTGGTCGTACCACCTCCAGTCTTTTCGCCATCGGCGCGCGCAGGTTCGATGGACTGCCGTCGCGAAGGCTCTGCCCGCTGCGGCCCATCTCCATTAGCGAAACCGACGAGGCTCTGAATGGAAGCTCTCCATTCTTTGAGCTTCTCCACAGCAGGAGGAAAATTCAGGAGCAGCTGTGCTCGTGCCAACGCTTCTGCTGGTGTAGGCGGTGACGAAAGGTGCGAGGAACGTGAGGTGCTCTGACTCCTAACCGTGTTAGAAGGAGCTCCATCACAGTCTCGCGACCGCGCGCCGCTTCCACCAGCGTTTTGGCGTGCATGCTGGTCCCGCGCATCTCGAGAGTGATGCTCAGGAGTCTTTCCTTGGGGATGCTTAGAACCACCAATGTTGCGGCGCTGTTCATTGCGCGCAACCTGAGAAGGCCGCGGCGCATGCGCCGGCGTGGGTGTCTTAGAAGGCGCCCTTCCGTCCCTGGAGTTCGCTACGCCGCCCGTAAGCAGCACAACTCCGTCCTTAGATCTAGCGGCGCGCGGGTTGCCGTCGCTGCTGTGAACGACGCCGCTCGCTTGGCTTTGATCACCAGATCGTCGTGGAGGCTCAAGACCTCCGCCTCCTCCGCCTACGTCCACATCGTCGCCCGTCCGTGTAGCTACAGGCATACCGGACGCGGATGGATCAACCGCCATAAAACCCTTCTTCTTGGGATCCATGGCGATGAAGATGACGAAGAAACTGACGCGCTGATCGCTAGATCAGGTTCACGCAACCCCTCCCCCTACCTGGTGCGCCAAAGATGTCGGCGTATGACACCTATGGGATCGCGTGGATCCCTTTTATGGTTCGGCAGGGAGAAAGGCTTGCACAAAGAGCAGATCCAACGATCGACACAAGGGATTTTTACCCAGGTTCGGGCCGCTGAGAAGCGTAAAACCCTACTCCTGCTTTAGTTGTATTGGATGTGTTTTAACTCTAGCCCCAGGAGCGCTTGCGATGAACAGTACATTCGAGCAGCAGCTACGCATGCAGAATGGGCCAGAAGGTCCTCCCCCCTGTAGCTACGCCCTGGGCCTCCTTTTATACGTCGAAGGGGTCACCAACAGTGCCGAAGTACAAGAGGTGTAAAGTTGCTACAGCGTTATCATACCTAATACTGACGACTTAGGACAAACACATTAAATGCTCCGTTTAGGTGTCCCTTAGCTTCTTGGGGACAGGAAAAGAGCCCGTCCCATCAGCACCGCTTAACCCCATCTGCCGTTAGCGCCTTGACACGCATCCAGGAGGACAAAACCTAAAGGACAGGCTGGTCGCTGCGCTGGAGCGGTGACAGGGCGGCGAGGTCTTGCCGGGTGCGAATCTTGCCGGGGCTCCGCAAGCCATCCCGGCAAGATCTTGCCGGGATCCCAGCCTTTGGTCTTCTGTCTTCTGATTATTGACTTGAATGCCTTCTTGACATTCTTGCATTTGCATCCAGCTGTCCCCCGGCAGGCCTTGCCGCTGGTGCGGCTACAACCGTCCATGCACAAGTATGGGGTACTAAAAGACCCAAACTTTAGTACACCGACAGCGCTACTTCGTAAGGGACTGATTTGGATCCAAACGTTTAATGCTATGGTTAGATTTTATCTTAATATTTTTCTCGTATGCGCGGATGCTTGCGAGGGGGTTAATCATAAGTGGGAGGTTGTTCAAGTAAGAACAGCACCCAAGCACCGATCCACCCACATATCAAATTATCAAAGTAGCGAACACGAATCAAACCAACATGATAAAAGTGACTAGATGAAATTCCCGTGCAGCCCTCAAGAATACTTTGCTTATTACTAGAGACTGTTCTGGACTGTCCTTTGCCACAAAAGGATTGGGCTACCCTGCTGCACCTTATTTACTGTTACCGTTACTTTCTCTTTACCAATTACCTTGCTATCAAACTATCTGTTACCTACAATTTCAGTGCTTGCAGAAATTACCGTGCTGAAACTTGTCATTTCCTTCCGCTCCTCGTTGGGTTCGACACTCTTACTTATCGAAAGGACTACGATTGATCCCCTATACTTGTGGGTCATCAAGATTATTTTCTGGCTCTGTTGCCGGGGAGTGAAGCGCTCTTGGTAAGTGGAAATCGGTAAGGAAAAACTTATACTACGTGCTGAAATTTATTGCTATTTGCTGCTATGGAAAACAATCCTTTGAGGGGTTTGTTCGGGGTATCTTCACCTTGACCGGAACCACAATTAGTTGCCCCTCAACCTACTACACCTACTAAAAATATTGGTTATGAAATTCCTTTGGGTATGGTAGAACAACTGCTTGCTAAACCTTATGCAGGAGATGGAACTGAACATCCTGATATGCACCTATTATATGTGAACAAAATTTGTGGATTATTTAAGCTTGCAGGTTTACCCGGAGATGAAGCTAAGAAGAAGGTTTTCCCTTTATCTTTGAAGGGAAAAGCATTGACATGGTATAGGCTATGTGATGATCTTGGATCGTGGAACTGGAATCGTTTGCAATTGGAATTCCACCAAAAGTTTTATCCCATGCATCTAGTTCATCGTGATCGGAATTATATATATAATTTTTGGCCTCGTGAAGGAGAAAGCACCGCTCTAGCTTGGGGGAGGCTTAAGTCAATGTTATATTCATGCCCTAACCATGACATCCCGAGAGAAGTTATCATTCAAAAATTTTATGCTCGGCTTTCTCATAATGATCAATCCATGCTCGATACTTCTTGTGTTGGTTCCTATATGAAGAAGACTATTGAATTCAAGTGGGATATCTTGGAAAGAATTAAACGGAACTCTGAAGATTGGGAACTCGACGAAGGTAATGAGTCAGGTATAAAGCTTGAGTTTGATTGTGTTAAATCTTTTATGAATACCGATACACTTCACAAGTTTAGCACTAAATATGGACTTGACTCTGAGATAGTAGCCTTTTTCTGCGAAGCATTTGCTACTCACATTGATCTCCCTAAGGAGAAGTGGTTTAAATAGCATCCCCCTATTAAAGAAGAAATTAAAGAACCAGTCATAGCTAAAGAAGAAACCATCATTTATAATGTTGATCCAGTTGTGCCTACCGCTTATATTGAAAAACCACCTTTCCCTGTTAGGATAAAGGAGCATGCTAAGGTATCAACTATGGTTCGTAAGAGTAATATAAGAGCACCTAAGCCCCCTGAGAAAATTAAAGTAGAAGCTAGTATTGCTATGGTTAAAGATCTGTTGGTAGAAAATAGTGATGGGCATGTTATCTACTTCTGTGATGAGTTGCTAGAATTGCTAAACCCAATGAAAAAGATAAACATAGACCCATAGAAGGCATGCATGTTGTCTCGGTCAAAATAGGAGATCATTGCGATCATGGTTTGTGTGACTTGGGTGCTAGTGTGAGTGCTATCCCTTTTACCTTATACCAAGAAATTATGGATGAAATAGCACCTGCTGAAATAGAAGATATTGATGTTACTATTAAACTTGCTAATAGAGACACCATCACACCACTTGGGATTGATAGAGATGTTGAAGTCTTGTGTGGGAAAGTAAAATACCCTACTGATTTTCTAGTTCTTGGTTCCCCACAAGGTGACTTTTGTCCCATTATCTTTGGTAGACCTTTCTTGAACACCGTTAATGCTAAGATAGATTGTGAAAAACAAACTGTCGGTGTCAGTTTTGGTGGTGTGTCTCATGAGTTTAATTTTTCAAAGTTTAGTAGACAACCTCGTGATAAAGCATTATCTAGTAAGGATGAAATAATTGGTCCTGCCTCTATTGTTGTGCCTCCTACTGATCCATTGGAACAATATTTGCTTGACCATGAAAATGATATGCACTTGCGTGAAAGAAATGAAATAGATCAAATTTTCTTTGAACAACAACCTCTCCTGAAACACAATTTGCCTATTGAAACTCTTGGAGGTCCTCCTCCACCTAAAGGTGATCCTGTGTTTGAATTAAAGCAATCGCCTGACACTTTGAAGTATGCTTATCTTGATGAGAGAAAGATATATTATGTTATTATTAGTGCTAACCTTTCAGAACATGAAGAAGAAAGATTATTAAAAGTTCTAAGGAAGCACCGAGATGCTATTGGATATACTCTTGATGATCTTAAGGGCATTAGTCCTACTCTATGTCAGCACAAGATTAATATGGAACCTGATGCTAAACCCGTTGTTGATCACCAGCGGCGATTGAATCCTAAGATAACGGAAGTGGTAAGAACTGAAATATTGAAACTTCTGGAAGCAGGTATAATCTATCCCATTGCTGATAGTAGATGGGTAAGTCCCGTTCATTGTGTTCCTAAGAAAGGAGGTATTACCGTTGTTCCCAATGATAAAAATGAACTCATTCCACAAAGAATTGTCACTGGTTATAGAATGGTAATTCATTTTATAAAGTTATATAAAGCTACTAGGAAAGATCATTACCCTCTGCCTTTCATTGATCAAATGCTAGAAAGATTATCTAAGCACACACACTTTTGTTTCCTAGACGGATATTCTGGTTTCTCTCAAATACCTGTGTCGCAATCCGATCAAGAGAAAACCACCTTTACTTGTCCTTTTGGAACCTATGCTTATAGACGTATGCCTTTTGGTTTATGCAATGCACCTGCTACCTTTCAAACATGTATGACTGCTATATTCTCTGATTTTGTGAAAAGATTGTGGAGGTTTTCATGGATGAGTTTTCCGTTTACGGAACTTCTTTTGATGATAAGCAACCTTGATCTAGTTTTGCGAAGAAGTGAACAAACTAATCTCGTCTTGAATTGGGAGAAGTGCCACTTTATGGTTAATGAAGGCATTGTCTTGGGGCATAAAATATCTGAACGAGGTATTGAGGTGGATAAAGCTAAAGTTGATGCAATTGAGAAAATGCCATGTCCTAAAGATATTAAAGGTATTCGAAGTTTCCTTGGTCATGCTGGTTTTTATAGGAGGTTCCTTAAAGACTTCTCAAAAAATTCTAGGCCTCTTACTAATCTTTTGCAAAAGGATATTCCTTTTGTTTTTGATGATGATTGTGTGAAAGCCTTTGAAACACTCAAGAAAGCCTTAACCTCTGCACCTATCGTTCAACCACCAGATTGGAACTTGCCTTTTGAAATTATGTGTGATGCTAGTGATTATGCTGTTGGTGTTGTTCTAGGACAAAGAGTTGATAAGAAATTGAATGTTATCCATTATGCTAGTAAAACCCTAGACTGTGCCCAACGAAATTATGCTACTACTGAAAGGGAATTTTTAGCAGTTGTGTTTGCCTGTGATAAATTTAGATCCTATATTGTTGATTCCAAAGTTATTGTTCACACCGATCATGCTGCTATAAAATGTCTTGTGGAAAAGAACGATGCTAAACCTAGACTCATTAGGTGGGTTCTCTTGCTTCAAGAATTTGACTTACACATCATTGATAGGAAAGGAGCTGAGAACCCCGTAGCTGATAACTTGTCTAGGTTAGAAAATATTCTTGATGACCCACTAGCTATTGATGATAGTTTCCCTGACGAACAGTTAGCTGCAATAAGTGTTTCACAAAACACCCCTTGGTATGGTGATTATGCTAATAACATTGTCGCTAAATATATACCACCTAGCTTCACATACCAACAAAAGAAAAAATTCTTCTATGACTTGAGACATTACTTTTGGGATGACCCACATCTTTATAAAGAAGGAGCAGATGGTATTATTAGTCGTTGTGTAACTGAGCATGAACAGGAACAAATCCTACAGAAATGTCATTTCGAAGATTATGGAGGACATCATGCGGGAAATAGAACTGCTCATAAGGCATTGCAATCTGGTTTTTATTGGCCTGCTCTCTTCAAGGATGCCCGTAAGTTTGTCTTGTCTTGTGATGAATGTCAAAGAATTGGCAATATCGGGAAGCGTCAGGAAATGCCTATGAATTATTCACTTGTTGTCGAACCATTTGACATATGGGGTTTTGATTATATGGGGCCTTTTCCTTCCTCTAACGGGTACACTCATATTTTGGTTGTTGTTGATTATGTCACTAAGTGGGTAGAAGCTATTCCAACTAGAAGTGCTGATCACCACACCTCCATTAAAATGCTTAAAGAGGTTATCTTCCTGAGGTTTGGAGTCCCTAGATATTTAATGACTGATGGTGGTTCACACTTTATTCATGGTGCTTTCCGTAAGATGCTTGCTAAATATGATGTTAACCATAGAATTGCATCACCCTATCACCCTCAATCTAGTGGTCAAGTTGAACTTAGCAATAGAGAAATAAAATTAATATTACAAAAAACTGTCAATAGGTCTCGAAAGAATTGGTCTAAGAAACTAGATGATACACTTTGGGCCTATAGAACAGCTTATAAAAATCCTATGGGTATGTCTCCATACAAAATGGTATACGGAAAAGCTTGTCATTTGCCTCTAGAATTAGAACATAAAGCATTTTGGGCAATTAAAGAACTCAACTATGATTTCAAACTTTGCGGTGAGAAGAGGCTATTTGATATTAGCTCACTAGATGAATGGAGAACCCAAGCCTACGAAAATGCCAAACTATTCAAAGAAAAAGTAAAAAGATGGCATGACAAAAGAATCCAAAAGTGGGAATTCAAAATAGGAGACTATGTTCTTTTGTTCAACTCTCATTTAAGATTTTTTGCAGGTAAGCTTCTCTCCAAATGGGAAGGACCTTATATTATCAAAGAGGTTTATCGTTCTGGAGCTATCAAGATTAATAACGCCGAAGGTACTAACCCAAATGTGGTCAATGGACAAAGAATTAAGCATTACATCTCAGGTATGCCTATTAACGTTGAAAGCCATGTTATCCAAACCATGACACCGGAGGAACACATAAAAGAAACCTTCCGAAACACTCCAGAATTCTAAAAAATAGGAGGTACGTCATACGGTAAGTAAATGGGCTCCGAAAAATCCGCAAACATATTTTTTGTCAGTTTTGGAATATTAATTTTTTTTGGAAATAAAGAAATAAACCGGAAGGTGATTGAGGTGAGCACGATACCCCTGGGCGCGCCCTGGTGGGTTGTTCCCACCTTGGACACCTTCCCGACTCCGTTTTCCTCCCATACGCTTGTTTCCCAAGAATAAAATTCTCTATATATACCCCCGACTATTTTGACAACCGCATCGCAGAAAAATCCTTTGTTCTTGTTTCGTGCTATTTTCTTGATAAATCTGAAAATATGACGTCTCAAGATTCGGAGGGGGAGAGCCATGTTGATCACTATGTTGCAGACCATAAGATCTTTTGGGAAATTTACCCCTATCTATGGACCTCAGATGAGGAGGAAGACACTACCATGAAGGAAACAAAGGATGATAGCTCTGAGGAAGAGGATGATCCATTACCTCAACCCAGAGACATGCATGTGGAATTCAAGAAGTCAAGCCTCCCTAGAAGATACAAACCTGAGGTCCAATTTATCCCATCTCGTTTTGTACAGGAGAGCAAGGCGGCATTATGCAAAAAGATATTAAAGCTTGAGTTGGAGAATGATGATCTAAGGGAGGAAAATTTTATGCTTAAATATAAGTTGAAGAAGAAGGCTCCATCATCACAACCACCTACTTCATCACCACCACCAAAGGAGACTTGAGCACACGGGTATGGGCACTCCCCTTGGCTTGAGCCAAGCTTGGGGGAGGCGCCCCGGTATCGTATCACCATCACTTTTATTCACCTTTACCTATTTTAGTTCGATCTTTAGTTTCCCTTTGCTTTAGTTGAATAAAAGTTAGCATGATCTATTTTCGTGTATTAGTTCGTGGCCTATCTATCTATGTAATCTAGTGAGAGTTATATAATAAAGTTTAGTTTGAGTTTTTGCCTCTCTACATTCTTGTTGCAATCAAAATAAAGGAAAGAGAAATAAATGTAAAGAATCATATGCTAATCTTATGGTGAGTAATGACATCACATAAGGAAAAGTATAAGTAGTAAAATTTATTGGAGATTGACAAACATAGCATTGGTCAATGATGCAATTCATGAAAGAATTAATAAGGGAAGAGAAGATTCACATGTAAATATACCATCTTGGACATCTTTTATGATTGTGAGCCCCCATCAAATATTATATGTCAAAATTGTTGACATTGGACAAGGAAGACAACACAATGATTTATGCTTGTTCATATCCACATAGAAGTTATATTGTCATATATCCTTCAACATGTGGTGCTTGCTCAACATCTTTGCTAGCCAAAAATTCCGCACGAAGTAGAGATACTACTTGTGCATCCAAAAATCCAAAGCCAAATTCATTCTTTGAGAGTCCACCATACCTACCTATGGATCGAGTAAGATCCTTCAAGTAAGTTGTCATCGGTGCAAAAAGGCAATAAAAATTGCTTCTAAAAGTGTTTTGATCAATTAGTGTAAGAGAAAATTGAGCGCTATACGAACTTATGATGGCAAAGCAATAAAAGCGACGGACTGCATAATAAAGGTTGCTATCATAGGGGGCAATATAGCGTGACGTTCTTTTACATTAAGGGATTGGGCATACAAACCAAAAAAGCGCATGACAACCTCTGCTTCACTCTGCGAAGGGACTATCTTTTACTTTTATGTATTTACTTTTTTGCAAGAGTGAAAGTATTCTTCCCTATTCCTTTTTACTTTTTCCTTTTGCAAGCATCATGTGGTGAGGAAAGATCTAGGCACATATATCCATTTGGATATGAGTGGGCATGAATTATTATTGTTGACATCACCCTTGAGGTGAATACGTTGGGAGGCGAAACTATAAGCCCCTATCTTCCTATGTGTTCGGTTGAAACTTTTTGCTCATGGGTATGCCGTGAGTGTTAGCAATCATAGAAGACTAAATGATGGTTGAGTATGTGGACTTGCCAAAAGGCTCTGACATGAGACCCTTCCTGAAAATATGATGAATTGTAGTTGCAATGTTGACTAAGAACATAGTTTGTTGGTTTCCAATAAGGTTTATGCTTCATACTTCTATGTTGTGATGAATTGTTACTTGTTCATGAGAAGTTATATGATAAAAATGTATTGAATAAGTTTTATGTTAGAGTTTGTTGCTGTTATGATAATAAGCATGATGCTTCTATGTCCATATATTGTTTTTATCGACACCTCTCTCTCAAACCATGTGGACATGCTTTTCAATATCGGCTTTTCGCTTGAGGACAAGCGAGGTCTAAGCTTGGGGGAGTTGATACGTCCATTTTGCATCATGATTTACTACTGTTATTTATTATGTTTTGTTGAATAATAATGCTTTAGGGAGTGATTCTAATGCCTTTTCTCTCATAATATGCAATGTTTATACAAAGAGGGAGAATACCGGCAGCTGGAATTCTGGACCTGAAAAAAAGCACATCAGAGATACCTATTCTGCACAACTCCAATGAAGCTGAAATTTTACGGAGATTATTTTTGGAATTAATAAAAAATACTGGAGCAAAAAACTACCGGAGGGGTCCACCCTGGTGGGCACAAGACAACAGGGCGCGCCAGGCCCGTGATACGTCTCCAACGTATCTTTAATTTTTGATTGTTCCATGCTATTATATTATCTGTTTTGGATGTTTTATATGCATTAATATGCTAATTTATATTATTTTTGGGACTAACCTATTAACCTAGTGCCCAGTGCCAGTTTCAGTTTTTTCCTTGTTTTTGAGTATTGCAGAAAAGGAATATCAAACGGAGTCCAAACGGAATAAAATTTTACGGTGATTTTTTATGGACCAAAAGAGACCCACGGGGC
Source organism: Elymus sibiricus (assembly GCA_039707655.1). Lineage (NCBI taxonomy): Eukaryota > Viridiplantae > Streptophyta > Magnoliopsida > Poales > Poaceae > Elymus > Elymus sibiricus. The sequence continues at coordinate 156,074,074 of CM077669.1, forward strand.
ATCAGAGTTGGGCCAGAAGAGCCACGACGCAGCCACAACCGTAGGGGGTGCCCCCCCTAGGGCGCGCTCCCCTGGCTTGTCGTCGCCTCGTGGCCCCCCTTGACGTGAGACCGACGCCAAAAATTCTTATAAATACCCAAACCTCCGAAAAGAAACCTAGATCAGGAGTTCCGCCGCCGCAAGCCTCTGTAGCCACGAAAAATCAATCGGGAGCCCGTTCTGGCACCCTGCCGGAGGGGTAAACCATCACCGGAGGCCATCTTCATCATCCCGGCGGTCTCCATGACGAGGAGGGAGTAGTTCACCCTCGGGGCTGAGGGTATGTACCAGTAGCTATGTGTTTGATCTCTCTCTCTCTCTCGTGTTCTTGAGATGACACGATCTTGATGTATCGCGAGCTTTATTAATATAGATGAATCATATGGAGTTTTCCCCTCTCTATCTTCTTGTGATGAATTGAGTTTTCCCTTTGAAGTTTTCTTATCGGATTGAGTCTTTAAAGGATTTGAGAACACTTGATGTATGTCTTGCGATGGGATATCCGTGGTGACAATGGGATGTTCTATTAATCCACTTGATGTATGTTTTGGTGATCAACTTGCGGGTTCCGTGACCTTGGGAATCTATGCATAGGGGTTGGCACACGTTTTCGTCTTGACTCTCCGGTAGAAACTTTGGGGCACTCTTTGAAGTTCTTTGTGTTGGATTGAACATGATGAATCTGAAATTGTGTGATGCATATCGTATAATCAAGCCCATGGGTACTAGTGGTGACACTGGAGTATCTAGGTGACATTAGGGTTTTGGTTGATGTGTATCTTAAGGTGTTATTTTAGTACGAACTCTAGGGCTGTTCGTGACACTTATAGGGATAGCTCATACGATTGATCGGAAAAGATAACTTTGAGGTGGTTTCGTACCCTACAATAATTTCTTCGTTTGTTCTCCGCTATTTGTGACTTTGGAGTGAACTCTTTGTCGCACGTGAGGGATTTACATATGATTCAACTATGTCAGTATTGTTGAGAGAACTTGCACTAGTGAAAGTATGAACCCTAGGCCTTGTTTCTAAGCATTGCAATACCGTTTGTGCTCACTTTTATCATTAGTTACCTTGCTGTTTTTACATTTTCAGATTACAAAAACCTATATCTACCATCCATATTACACTTGTATCACCATCTCTTCGCCGAACTAGTGCACCTATACAATTTACCATTGTATTGGGTGTGTTGGGGACACAAGAGACTCTTTGTTATTTGGTTGCGGGGTTGTTTGAGAGAGATCATCTTCATCCTACGCCTCCCACGGATTGATAAACCTTAGGTCATCCACTTGAGGGAAATTTGCTACTGTCCTACAAAACTCTGCGCTTGGAGGCCCAACACGAGTCTACAAGAAGAAGGTTGTGATACGTCTCCGTCGTATCTATAATTTTTGATTGTTTCATGCCAATATTCTACAACTTTCATATACTTTTGGCAACTTTTTATACTATTTTTGGGACTAACATATTGATCCAGTGCCCAGTGCCAGTTCCCGTTTGTTGCATGTTTTTTGTTTCACAGAAAATCCAAATCAAACGAAGTCCAAATGGGATAAAAACTTACGAAGATTTTTTTTGGAATATATGTGAATTTTGGGAAGTGGAATCAACAGAAGGCGGTGCCCGAGGTGGCCACAAGCCATAGGGGCGCGCCCTCGGGGGTAGGGCGCGCCAGGCTGGCTTGTGGCCACCCCGTAAGGCGGTTGGTGCCCTTCTTTCGCCGCAAGAAAGCTAATATCCGGATAAAAATTGTGTTAAAATTTCAGCCCAATCGGGGTTACGGATCTCCAGGAATATAAGAAACGGTGAAAGGCTAGAATCGGGGCACGCAGAAACAGAAGGAAACAGAGTGAGAGATCCAATCTCGGAGGGGCTCCCGCCCCTCCGCTACCATGGAGGCCAAGGACCAGAGGGGAAACCCTCCTCCCATTTAGGGGGGAGGCCAAGGAAGAAGAAGAAGGAGGGGGGCTCTCTCCCCCTCTCTCCCGGTGGCACCGGAACACCGTCGGGGCCATCATCGTGACGGCGATCTACACCAACAACTTCGCCGCCGTCATCACCAACTCTCTCCCCCTCTATGCAGCGGTGTAACACCCCTTCTCCCCACTGTAATCTCTACTTAAACATGGTGCTCAACGCTATATATTATTTCCCAATGATGTATGGCTATCCTATGATGTTTGAGTAGATCCGTTTTGTCCTATGGGTTGATTGATGATCATGATTGGTTTGAGTTGCATGTTTTATTATTGGTGTTGTCCTATGGTGCTCTCCATGTCGCGCAAGCGTGAGGGATCCTCGCTGTAGGGTGTTTCAATGTGTTCATGATTGCCTATGGTGGGTTGCTTGAGTGACAGAAGCATAAACCCGAGTAGGTGGGTTGTTGCATATGGGAGTAAAGAGGACTTGATACCTTATAATGCTATGGTTGGGTTTTACCTTAATGATCTTTAGTATTTGCGGATGCTTGCTAGAGTTCCAATCATAAGTGCATATGATCCAAGTAGAGAAAGTATGTTAGCTTATGCCTCTCCCTCATATAAAATTGCAATAATGATTACCGGTCTAGTTATCGATTGCCTAGGGACAAATAACTTTCTTGTGACAAAAAGCTCTCTACTAAGACTAACTTAGTTGTTTCTTTATCTAAGCAGGCTCTAGTTTTTATTTACGTGCTCTTTATTATCTTGCAAACTTATCCTACAACACCTACAAAGTGCTTCTAGTTTCATACTTGTTCTAGGTAAAGCGAACGTTAAGCGTGCATAGAGTTGTATCAGTGGTCGATAGAACTTGAGGGAATATTTGTTCTACCTTTAGCTCCTCATTGGGTTCGACACTCTTACTTATCGAAAGAGGCTACAACTGATCCCCTATACTTGTGGGTTATCAAGACCTTTTTCTGGCGCCGTTGCCGGGGAGCAATAGCGTGGGGTGAATATTCTCGTGTGTGCTTGTTTGCTTTATCACTAAGTAGATTTTATTTGCTGTTCTAAGTTGTTCTATATCTTTAGTTATTGATATGGAACACGAAATACCAAAAAAATTAGGTGTACTTGCTACTCATGGAGATGGGGAACCTCCTAAAACCCTCGATGCTCATTATGTGAAAGATATTATGCACTACTTTAGTAATCCTGAGAAAACCCCATTCAATTATATGATGGGACACACGTTGGATCAATGTGAATACTTTAGGGATTATCGCTTGACTCAAAAAGGGAAACTGTTATGGGATCAAATCCATATGTTGCATTGGTATGCTTGGAATTTATGCCAGAGATATGATATTACTTGTTGCTCTAGGATGAAGGCTAAACACCTTCCCTTTTCATGTAAATCTAATGATAATGAAACCTTGGCTTCTTATGCTAATGGTATATATGATTACTACGATGTGGAACAAATAGAAGAGTTTGTTGCTTTTAAGGGTGCTTATGAAATTGAAGCTTTGTTTGAAAAGTATCAATATTATGATGATGCTGTTTACCGATCTCAAAATTTGGCTATGCTTCGTTATTGTTATGCCAATTATGAATATAATGCCCATACTGATCAATTTATTGAGAAAGTCTCCGCTATCCAAGAAGAGACTAATATTTTGCAGGAATCTATGGAAGAAGAAATTGATGACACTGTGAGCTCATTGGATGAAAAAGATGAGGAGGAGAGCGAAGAACAAAAGGAGGAAGAGCGGATTAGCTACCCATGCCCACCTTCTAATGAGAGTAACTCTTCAACTCATACATTGTTTAATTTCCCTTCGTCCTTACCGAAGGATGAATGCTATGATAATTGCTATGATCCCTTGGATTCGTTTGAAATATCCCTTTTTGATGAACTTGATGCTTGCTATGCTTGTGGCCATGATGCCAATATGAATGATGCTTATGGAGATTAACTTGCTATAGTTCCTTATGTTAAACGTGAAATTGTTGCTATTGCACCCACACATGATAGTCCTATTATCTTTTTGATTTCTCCCAACTACACTATATCGGAGAAGTTTGCACTTATTAAGGATTATATAGATGGGTTGCCTTTTACTATTACACATGATGATTTTGATAGATATAATATGCATGTGCTTGCTGCTCCTACTTGCAATTATTATGAGAGAGGAACTACATCTCCACCTCTCTATGTTTCCAATACGATAAAATTGCAAGAAACTGTTTATACTATGCATTGGCCTTTACTTTGTGTGCATGAATTGTTCTTTTATGACATGCCGATGCATAGGAAGAGAGTTAGACTTCGTTGTTGCATGATATATGTTACTTTGTGCTCACTACTAAATTACAAATCATTGTTAATTAAAATTGGCTTTGATATACCTTGGGATCCGGGTGGATCCATTACTTGAGCACTGTATGCCTAGCTTAATGGCTTTAAAGAAAGCGCTGCCAGGGAGACAACCCGGAAGTTTTGGAGAGTCATTTTATTATGTTGTGTGCTTTTATATAGTTTAAAACAAAAAAATAAAGAGGGGAACCTAAAACTTTTCAAAAAGAAAAGTGAAAGTGAGAGGGACGAGCATTGTGAAAGTGGGAGCTAGCCTTGAACTTTGTTCATGCCCATGGAAACCTTGTGAATCTTAATTACAGAAACTTTTCAACAAAAATAATTATCCCCTTGTATAAATCCATTGTATTATAAAAATAATGTGCCAAGATTTGCCTTTAGGATGATTAGATTGCTTGTTTGGTGTGTGCAGTGCAAAAACAGAAACTTTGGCTGTAGTGCGTGAATTTACATTTTTACTGGAATATCAAAAGTTTCTGAAATTTTTACACAGTACTTCTATGCAATTTTTTTATTTTTTCCTATTTTTTCAGAATTTTTAGAGGTACAGAAGTATGGTGAATGTTCAGATTACTACAGACTGTCCTGTTTTTGACAGATTCTGTTTTTGATGCATTGTTTTGCTCGTTTTGATGAAACTATTGATTGTATCGGTGGTATAAGCCATGGAAAAGTTATATTACAGTAGCTACAATGCAAAAACAAAATATGAATTGGTTGTCAACAGTACTTAAAGTTGTAATTTGCTTTATTATTACTAACGGATCTCACGAGGGTTTTGTTAAGTTTTGTGTGATTGAAGTTTTCATGTTTTGGGTGAGATCACGATGGATGAAGGAATAAGAAGTGGAAAGAGACTAAGCTTGGGGATGCCCGAGGCAACCCAAGGTAATATTCAAGGACTCCCAAGAAACTAAGCTTGGGGATGCCCCGGAAGGCATCCCCTCTTTCTTCTATCAACCATCGCTAATTTTACTTGGAGCTATATTTTTATTCGTCACATGATATGCGTAAATCTTGGAGCGTCGTGTGCTTTTTATTTTTATTTTAATAATACACCATGCTGGTATGAGAAAGTCCTTGGTTGATTTATAGAAGGCTCTTTGCACCTCACTTATATCTTTTGAGTATGGCTTTATAGAATGCTTCATGTGCTTCACTTATATCATTTGAAGTTTGGATTGCCTGTTTCTCTACACATAGAAAACCGCCATTTGTAGAATGCTCTTTTGCTTCACTTATATTTTTTAGAGCGTGAGCATATCTTTTGTAGAAAGAATTAAACTCTCATGCTTCACTTATATCTATTTAGAGAGTTAACAGGAGTTGGTCATTCCCATGGTTAGTCATAAAATCCTACATAAAACTTGTAGATCACTGAATATGATATGTTTGATTCCTTGCAATAGTTTTGCGATATAAAGATGGTGATACTAGAGACATGCTAGTGAGTAATTGTGGATTGGTAGAAATATTTGTGTTAAACTTGTGATTCCCGTAGCATGCACGTATGGTGAACCGTTATGTGAAGAAGTCGGAGCATGATTTATTTATTGATTGTTATCCTTTGTGTGGAGGTCGGGAGCGCGCGATGGTTAACTCCTACCAACCTCTCCCCTAGGGGCATGCGTCTAATACTTTGTTTCGATAGCTAATAGATTTTTGCAATAAGTATGTGAGTTATTTATGACTAATGTTGAGTCCATGGATTATACGCACTCTCATCCTTCCACCATTGCTAGCCTCTCTAGTACCGCGCAACTTTCACCGGTGCATTACACCCACCATATTCCCTTCCTCAAAACAGCCACCATACCTACCTATTATGGCATTTCCATAGCCATTCCGAGATATATTGCCATGCAACTTCCACCGTTCCGTTTATTATGACACGCACCATCATTGTCATATTGCTTTGCATGATCGTAAGATAGCTAGCATGGTGTTTTCATGGCTTGTCCGTTTTTTGATGTCATTGCTACGCTAGATCATTGCACATCCTGGTACACCGCCGGAGGTATTCATATAGAGTCATATTTTGTTCTAGTATCGAGTTGTAATTCTTGAGTTGTAAGTAAATAAAAGTGTGATGATCATCATTATTAGAGCATTGTCCCATGTGAGGAAAGGATGATGGAAGCTATGATTCCCTCACAAGTTGGGATGAGTCTCCGGACTTTACAAATAAATAAAAGAGGCCAAAGAAGCCCAAATAAAAAAAAAGAGGCCAAAGAAGCCCACCAAAAAAAATGAGAGAAAAGAGAGAAGGGGCAATGTTACTATTCCTTTTTCCATACTTGTGCTTCAAAGTAGCACTATGATCTTCATGATAGAGAGTCTCCTATATTGTCACTTTCATATACTAGTGGGAATTTTTCATTATAGAACTTGGCTTGCATATTCCGATGATGGGCTTCCTCAAATTGCCCTAGGTCTTCATGAGCAAGCAAGTTGGATGCACACCCACTTAGTTTCTTTTGAGCTTTCATACACTTATAGCTCTGGTGCATCCGTTGCATGGCAATCCCTACTCACTCACATTGATATCTATTGATGGGCATCTCCATAGCCCGTTGATACGCCTAGTTGATGTGAGACTATCTCCTTCTTTTTGTCTTCTCCACAACCATCATATTCTATTCCACCTATAGTGCTATATCCATGGCTCACGCTCATGTATTGCGTGAAAGTTGAAAAAGTTTGAGAATACTAGAGTATGAACCAATTGCTTGGCTAAAACCGGGGTTGTGCATGATTAAATACTTTGTGTGATGAAGATGGAGCATAGCCAGACTATATGATTTTGTAGGGATAACTTTCTTTTAGCCATGATATTTTGAGAAGACATGATTGCTTTATTAGTATGCTTGAAGTATTATTGTCTTAATGTCAAATGATAGACTATTGCTTTGACTCACTTGTGTCTTAATATTCATACCATGATTAGATTATATGATCAAGATTATGCTAGGTAGCATTCCACATCAAAAATTATCTTTTTTATCATTTACCTACTCGAGGACGAGCAGGAATTAAGCTTGGGGATGCTGATACGTCTCTGTCGTATCTATAATTTTTGATTGTTTCGTGCCAATATTCTACAACTTTCATATACTTTTGGCAACTTTTTATACTATTTTTGGGACTAACATATTGATCCAGTGCCCAGTGCCAGTTCCTGTTTGTTGCATGTTTTTTGTTTCGCAGAAAATCCATATCAAACGAAGTCCAAACAGGATAAAAACTTACGGAGATTTTTTTTGGAATATATGTGAATTTTGGGAAGTGGAATCAACAGAAGGCGGTGCCCGAGGGGGCCACAAGCCATAGGGGCGCGCCCTGGGGGGTAGGGCGCGCCAGGCTGGCTTGTGGCCACCCCATAAGGCGGTTCATGCCCTTCTTTCGCCGCAAGAAAGCTAATATCCGGATAAAAATTGTGTTAAAATTTCAGCCCAATCGGAGTTACGGATCTCCGGGAATATAAGAAACGGTGAAAGGCCAGAATCGGGGCACGCAGAAACACAAGGAAACAGAGAGAGAGATCCAATCTCGGAGGGGCTCCCGCCCCTCCGCTGCCATGGAGGCCAAGGACCAGAGGGGAAACCCTCCTCCCATTTAGGGGGGAGTCCAAGGAAGAAGAAGGAGGGGGCTCTCTCCCCCTCTCTCCCGGTGGCACCGGAACGCCGCCGGGGCCATCATTGTGACGGCGATCTACACCAACAACTTCGCCGCCGTCATCACCAACTCTCTCCCCCTCTATGCAGCGGTGTAACACCCCTTCTCCCCGCTGTAATCTCTACTTAAACATGGTGCTCAATGCTATATATTATTTCCCAATGATGTATGGCTATCCTATGATGTTTGAGTAGATCCGCTTTGTCCTATGGGTTGATTGATGATCATGATTGGTTTGAGTTGCATGTTTTATTATTGGTGCTGTCCTATGGTGCTCTCCATGTCGCGCAAGCGTGAGGGATCCTCGCTGTAGGGTGTTGCAATGTGTTCATGATTTGCCTATGGTGGGTTGCTTGAGTGACAAAAGCATAAACCCGAGTAGGTGGGTTGTTGCATATGGGAGTAAAGAGGACTTGATACCTTATAATGATATGGTTGGATTTTACCTTAATGATCTTTAGTAGTTTCGGATGCTTGCTAGAGTTCCAATCATAAGTGCATATGATCCAAGTAGAGAAAGTATGTTAGCTTATGCCTCTCCCTCATATAAAATTGCAATAATGATTACCGGTCTAGTTATCGATTGCCTAGGGACAAATAACTTTCTTGTGACAAAAAGCTCTCTACTAAGACTAACTTAGTTGTTTCTTTATCTAAGCAGCTCCTAGTTTTTATTTACGTGCTCTTCATTATCTTGCAAACTTATCCTACAACACCTACAAAGTGCTTCTAGTTTCATACTTGTTCTAGGTAAAGCGAACGTTAAGCGTGCGTAGAGTTGTATCGGTGGTCGATAGAACTTTAGGGAATATTTGTTCTACCTTTAGCTCCTCGTTGGGTTTGACACTCTTACTTATTGAAAGAGGCTACAACTGATCCCCTATACTTGTGGGTTATCAGGTTGCGTAGTAGACATCAAGCTCTTTTCTGGCGCCGTTGCCGGGGAGGTGAGTGCTTGAAGGTATATATTTAGATCTTGCAATTGAATATTTAGTTTCTTGTTTTATTACTAGTTTGGTTTTATAAAAGAAAACTACAAAAAATGGAGTTTAGGTTGCATCAATTGGTTCGTCTTTTTAATGTCTTTCGTGAAAATGATGGTTTGGAAAATTGTGCTCAATTGGTAGAGGAAGAATTTATGAAAATGCTTAATGAGAATTCCTTGAATGATGAGCATGATTGCAATATTGCTAGTATGAATTCTTTGAATATCCATGATGCTAATGACATGCAAAGCCACAAGCTTGGGGATGCTATGTTTGATGAAGATGATATTTTTAGTCCCCCAAGTTTTGATGAGCAATTTTTTTATGATAATGAGATGCCTACTATCTATGATGATTATGATGATGACATGTATGCTATAAAGAGTGATAGTAACTATGAAACTTGTAATCATGATTTTAATATTCAAAGTGGTTATGTCAATCAAGTATCTCATGATAGTTATTTTGTTGAGTTTGCTCCCACTATTATGAATGAGAAGAAAATTGCTTATGTGGAGAGTGACAAATTTTCTATGCTTGTGGATCATGAAGATAATGCTTTATGTGATAGTTATGTTGTGAAATTCCTTCATGATGCTACTGAAAATTATTATGAGGGAGGAACATATGCTTGTACGAATTGCAATAATATCAAGTTTCCTCTCTATGTGTTCAAAGTTTTGAAGTTATGCTTGTTTTGCCTTCCTATGCTGGTTGATTCTTGTTCCCATAAATTGTTTGCTCACAAAACCACTATGCATAGGAAGTGAGTTAGACTTAAATGTGCTTGTCATGAGATTCATGATGCTCTCTTGCATGTTTCAATTATTATTCCTATGTGAGCATCATTGAAATCATCATGCCTAGCTAAAATGCTTTAAAGAAAAGCGCTTGTTGGGAGACAACCCAACACTTTTCCTTTCTGTTTTTGTGTGTTCACATGATTAAGATACTGTAGTAATCATGTTTTGTGTCTTTTATTTCAATAAAGTGCCAAGTAAAGCCTTTGGGATGACTCACAAGATGAGTAGAATTGATGCTGAACCAAAACAGAAACTTTTGACTCCAGTACAGGAATTTTTATTTTTACTGGAGCGTGATAATAATTTGAAATTTTTACACAGTCTTTATATACAAATTCTTCAGGGTTTCCTAATTTTTCATAATTTTTAGAGATAGGAAAGTATGGTTACACTACAGATCTTCACAGACTGTTCTGTTTTTGACAGATTCTGTTTTGCATGCATAGTTTGCTTGTTTTAGTGTTTCCATAGCTTATATTTAGTGGTATAAATTATGGTAATGGTAGAATACAGTAGGTATCATGTGGGAACAATTCTGAATCTTGTCTTGACAGTACCTAAGTGAATGATCTATCTTTATTATACTAACCCATCTCACGAAGTTCCGTTAAGTTTTGTGTGATTGAAGTTTTCAAGTTTTGGGTGAGACACCGATATGAGGAGAACATGGAGTGACAAGAACCTAAGCTTGGGGATTCCCAAGGCACCCCCAAGGTAATTTCCAATTGAAGACTCAAGCGCCTAAGCTTGGGGATGCCCCGGAAGCATCCCCTCTTTCGTCTTCAACATTATCGGTATATCTTACTTAGAGCTATATTTTTATTCGTCACATAATATGTGCTTTGCTTGGATCGTCATTTAATTTTGTTATTTTATGTTAGGTGTTATTCATAATCTTGTTTTTCAATAAAAAGTTCCAAGAATTGTCTTAGGATGCTTGCATTGCATGTTTTGATGTGTGCTGTGTAAAAACAGAAACTTTTTCTGTAGTGTTTAAATTTTCATATTTTACTGGAACGTGGAACGTTTCTGAAATTTTTACACAGTGTTGTCATATAAATTATTTAGCATGTCCTAAATTTTCATAAGTTTTTGAGTTACGGAAGTACACTGTTTTCATAAATTGCTACAGACTGTTCTGTTTGGACAGATTGCTGTCATAGTTTTGTTATCTACTTATCCTCTAGTTTCCATAGCCTATATTGGTAGATATAAATTGTTGAAACGATAGTAAACAGTAGATGATGTTTGAAAATTATTGTGCAACTTGTCTTGGCAGTACATAAAGAGTTGATTTATTATTATGTGTACTAACCTATCTCACGAGTTCTTTTCGAGTTCTGTGTGGATGAAGTTTTTGAGAATAGGTGAAACCATGATATGAGAGGATTGAACGAGATACAAAAGCTCAAGCTTGGGGATGCCCAAGGCACCCCAAGTAAATATTTAAAGAAGTCTCAAGCATCTAAGCTTGGGGATGCTACGCATCCCACCTCTCTTCATCAACAATTATCGGTTAGCCTATGTTGAGCCTAAATTTTTATTCGTTCACATGATGCGTGCTATTCTTGGAGTGCTATTTTTCTTTTGCTTGCTGTTGAATAAAATACTTAAGATCTGAAATTCTTAGATGAGAGAGTCTTCACATAGTTATTTAATTGTTGGCTACTCATTGATCTTCACTTATATCTTTTTGGAGTAGTTTGTCTTTTGCTATAGTGCTTCACTTATATCTTTGTAGAGCACGGCAGTGGTTTCATTTTATAGAAATTGATGAACTCTCATGCTTCGCTTATATTATTTTGAGAGTCTCTAAACAACATGGTAATTTTCTTAGGTTATGAATTTAGTCCTAATAAAATGGGCATCCAAGAGGGATATAATAAAAACTTTCATATAAAGTGCATTGAATACTATGAGAAGTTTGATTCCTTATGATTGTTTTGAGATATAAAGATTGTGATATTAGAGACATGCTAGTGAGTAATTGTGGATTGGTAGAAATACTTGTGTTAAAGTTTGTGATTCCCGTAGCATGCACGTATGGTAAACCGTTATGTGACGAAGTCGGAGCATGATTTATTTATTGATTGCCTTCCTTTGTATGGAGGTCGGGATCGCGCGATGGTTAACTCCTACCAACCCTTCCCCTAGGAGCATGCGTGTAGTACTTTGTTTTGATAACTAATAGACTTTTGCAATAAGTATGTGAGTTCTTCATGACTAATGTTGAGTCCATGGATTATACGCACTCTCACCCTTCCACCCTTGCTAGCCTCTCTAGTACCGCGCAACTTTCGCCGGTGCATTAAACCCACCATATACCTTCCTCAAAACAGCCACCATACCTACCTATTATGGCATTTCCATAGCCATTCCGAGATATATTGCCATGCAACTTCCACCGTTCCGTTTATGACACGCATCATCATTGTCATATTGCTTTGCATGATCATGTAGTTGACATCGTATTTGTGGCAAAGCCACCGTTCATATTTTTTCTTATACATGTCACTCTTGAGTCATTGCACATCCCGGTACACCACCGGAGGCATTCATATTGAGTCATATTTTGTTCTAAGTATCGAGTTGTAATTCTTGAGTTGTAAGTAAATAAAAGTGTGATGATCATCATTATTAGAGCATTGTCCCATGTGAGGAAAGGATGATGGAAGCTATGATTCCCTCACAAGTTGGGATGAGTCTCCGGACTTTACAAAAAAAATAAAAGAGGCCAAAGAAGCCCAAAAAAAAGAGGCCAAAGAAGCCCACCAAAAAAATGAGAGAAAAGAGAGAAGGGGCAATGCTACTATTCCTTTTTACACACTTGTGCTTCAAAGTAGCACCATGATCTTCATGATAGAGAGTCTACTATATTGTCACTTTCATATACTAGTGGGAATTTTTCATTATAGAACTTGGCTTGTATATTCCAATGATGGGCTTCCTCAAAATTGCACTAGGTCTTCGTGAGCAAGCGAGTTGGATGCACACCCACTTAGTTTCCTTTTGAGCTTTCATACACTTATAGCTCTAGTGCATCCGTTGCATGGCAATCCCTACTCACTCACATTGATATCTATTGATGGGCATCTCCATAGCCCGTTGATACGCCTAGTTGAGGTGAGACTATCTCCTCCTTTTTGTCTTCTCCACAACCACCATATTCTATTCCACCTATAGTGCTATAAGCCCCTTGACGTGAGACCGACGCCAAAAATTCTTATAAATACCCAAACCTCCGAAAAGAAACCTAGATCGGGAGTTCCGCCGCCGCCAGCCTCTGTAGCCACGAAAAATCAATCGGGAGCCCGTTCCGGCACCCTGCCGAAGGGGGAAACCATCACCGGAGGCCATCTTCATCATCCCGGCGGTCTCCATGACGAGGAGGGAGTAGTTCACCCTCGGGGCTGAGGGTATGTACCAGTAGCTATGTGTTTGATCTCTCTCTCTCTCTCTCTCGTGTTCTTGAGATGACATGATCTTGATGTATCGCGAGCTTTATTAATATAGATGAATCATATGGAGTTTTCCCCTCTCTATCTTCTTGTGATGAATTGAGTTTTCCCTTTGAAGTTTTCTTATCGGATTGAGTCTTTAAAGGATTTGAGAACACTTGATGTATGTCTTGCGATGGGATATCCGTGGTGACAATGGGATGTTCTATTGATCCACTTGATGTATGTTTTGGTGATCAACTTGCGGGTTCCGTGACCTTGGGAATCTGTGCATAGGGGTTGGCACACGTTTTCGTCTTGACTCTCCGGTAGAAACTTTGGGGCACTCTTTGAAGTTCTTTGTGTTGGATTGAACATGATGAATCTGAAATTGTGTGATGCATATCGTATAATCAAGCCCATGGGTACTCGTGGTGACATTGGAGTATCTAAGTGACATTAGGGTTTTGGTTGATGTGTATCTTAAGGTGTTATTTTAGTACGAACTCTAGGGCTGTTCGTGACACTTATAGGGATAGCTCATACGATTGATCGGAAAAGATAACTTTGAGGTGGTTTCGTACCCTACAATAATTTCTTCGTTTGTTCTCCGCTATTTGTGACTTTGGAGTGAACTCTTTGTCGCACGTGAGGGATTTACATATGATTCAACTATGTCAGTATTGTTGAGAGAACTTGCACTAGTGAAAGTATGAACCCTAGGCCTTGTTTCTAAGCATTGCAATACCGTTTGTGCTCACTTTTATCATTAGTTACCTTGCTGTTTTTACATTTTCAGATTACAAAAACCTATATCTACCATCCATATTACACTTGTATCACCATCTCTTCGCCGAACTAGTGCACCTATACAATTTACCATTGTATTGGGTGTGTTGGGGACACAAGAGACTCTTTGTTATTTGGTTGCGGGGTTGTTTGAGAGAGACCATCTTCATCCTACGCCTCCCACGGATTGATAAACCTTAGGTCATCCACTTGAGGGAAATTTGCTACTGTCCTACAAAACTCTGCGCTTGGAGGCCCAACACGAGTCTACAAGAAGAAGGTTGCGTAGTAGACATCAGGCCCCCTGGGCGCGCCCTGGTGGGTTGTGCCCTCCTCGGCCCACCTCCGGTGCCCATCTTCTGGTATAAAATCACTTTTGACCTAGAAAAAAATCAGAGGAGGACTTTCGGGACGAAGCGCCGCCGCCTTGAGGCGAAACTTGGGCAGGAGCACTTTCGCCCTCCGGCGGAGCGATTCCGCCGGGGGAATTTCCCTCCCGGAGGGGGAAATCAAAGCCATCATCATCACCAACACCCCTCTCATATTAGGGAGGCCAATCTTCATCAACATCTTCAACAACACCATCTCCTCTCAAACCCTAGTTCATCTCTTGTGTTCAATCTTTGTACCGGAACCTCAGATTGGTACCTGTGGGTGACTAGTAGTGTTGATTACCTTGCGTAGTTGATTACTATATGGTTTATTTGGTGGAAGATTATATGTTCAGATCCATTATGCTATTCAATACCCCTCTGATCTTGAGCATGTTTATTATTTGTGAGTAGTTACCTTTGTTCTTGAGGTCACGGGAGAAGTCATGTTGCAAGTAATCATGTGAATTTATATGTGTTCGATATTTTGATGATATGTATGTTGTGATTCCCTTAGTGGTGTCATGTGAACGTCGACTACATGACATTTCACCATTCATGGGCCTAAGGGAATGCATTGTGGAGTAGTTATTAGATGATGGGTTGCTAGAGTGACAGAAGCTTAAACCCTAGTTTATGCGCTACTTCGTAAGGGGCTGATTTGGATCCAAACGTTTAATGCTATGGTTAGATTTTATCTTAATACTTTTCTCGTAGTTGCGGATGCTTGCGAGGGGGTTAATCATAAGTGGGAGGTTGTTCAAGTAAAAACAGCACCCAAGCACCGCTCCACCCACATATCAAATTATCAAAGTAGCGAACACGAATCAAACCAACATGATAAAAGTGACTAGATGAAATTCCCGTGCACCCTCAAGAACACTTTGCTTATTACTAGAGACTGTTCTGGCCTGTCCTTTGCCACAAAAGGATTGGGCTACCCTGCTGCACCTTATTTACTGTTACCGTTACTTGCTCTTTACCAATTACGTTGCTATCAAACTATCTGTTACCTACAATTTCAGTGCTTGGAGAAATTACCTTGCTGAAAACCGCTTGTCATTTCCTTCAGCTCCTCGTTGGGTTCGACACTCTTACTTCTCAAAAGGACTACGATTGATCCCCTATACTTGTGGGTCATCAGTTAGCTGCAATAAATGTTTCTCAAAACACTCCTTGGTATGCTGATTATGCTAACTACATTGTCGCTAAATATATACCACCTTGCTTCACATACCAACAAAAGAAAAAAATTCTTCTATGATTTAGGACATTACTTTTGGGATGACCCACATCTTTATAAACAAGCGCTAGATGGTATTATTAGACGTTGTGTACCTGAGCATGAACATGAACAAATCCTACGGAAATGTCATTCCGAAGCTTATGGAGGACATCACGCGGGAGATAGAACTGCTCACAAGGTATTACAATCTGGTTTTTATTGGCCTACTCTCTTCAAGGATGCCCGTAAGTTTGTCTTGTCTTGTGATGAATGTCAAAGAATTGGTAATATCGGTAAGCGTTAGGAAATGCCTATGAATTATTCACTTGTTGTCGAACCATTTGATGTTTGGGGTTTTGATTATATTGGACATTTTCCTTCCTCTAACGGGTACACTCATATTTTGGTTGCCGTTGATTATGTCACTAAGTGTGTAGAAGCTATTCCAACTAGTAGTGCTGATCACAACACCTCTATTAAAATGCTTAAAGAAGTTATCTTCCCGAGGTTTGGAGTCCCTAGATACTTAATGACTGATGGTGGTTCACACTTTATTCATGGTGCTTTCGTAAGTTGCTTGCTAAATATGGTGTTAACCATAGAATTGCATTACCCTATCATCCTCAATCTAGTGGTCAATTTGAACTTAGCAATAGAGAAATAAAATTGATATTACAAAAAACTGTCAATAGGTCTCGAAAGAATTGGTCTAAGAAACTAGATGATGCATGTTGGGCCTATAGAACAGCTTATAAAAATCCTATGGGTATGTCTCCATACAAAATGGTATATGGAAAAGCTTGTCATTTGCCTCTAGAGTTAGAACACAAAGCATTTTGGGCAATTAAAGAACTCAATTATGATTTCAAACTTGCCGGTGAGAAGAGGCTATTTGATATTAAAGCCTATGAAAATGCTAAACTATTGAAAGAAAAAGTAAAAAGATGGCATGACAAAAGAATCCAAAAGCGGGAATTCAAAATAGGAGACTATGTTCTTTTGTTCAATTCTCGTTTAAGATTTTTTGCTGGTAAGCTTCTCTCCAAATGGGAAGGACCATATATTGTCGAAGAGGTTTATCGTTCTGGAGCTATCAAGATTAATAATGCCGAAGGTACTAACCCGAAGGTGGTCAATGGACAAAGAATTAAGCACTATATCTCAGGTACACCTATTAATGTTGAAAGAAATGTTATCCAAACCATGACACCGGAGGAACACATAAAAGAAACCTTCCGAAACACTCCAGAATTCTAAAAAATAGGAGGTACGTGATACGGTAAGTAAACGGGGTCTGAAAAATCCGCAAAAATATTTTCAGTCGGTTTTGGAATATTAGAAAAAATAGGAAAATAAGAAATAAACCGGAAGGCAACCGAGGTGAGCACGATACACCAGGGCGCGCCAGCCCTAACAGGCGCGCCCTGGTGGGTTGTGCCCTCCTCGGACACCTTCTCGACTCCGTTTTCCTTCTATATGCTTATTTCCCAAGAATAAAAATTCTCTATATATACCCCCAACTGTTTTGACGACCGCATCGTAGAAAAATCCTCTGTTCTTGTTTCGTGCTGTTTTCCTATCAGATCTACCAAGCTAGGCATCATGTCTTCTCCCTCCTCCAGTAACGTAGAAGAAAATGCCTGGCTAATGAAGATGGAGCTGAAGAGAGAGGAGCCAAAAGAAGCCAACAGGGAAGGCAAAGGCAAGGAGACTATGAAGGATCAAGCCCCAGAAGGAGGGCAATCCATGCTAACAGAGGAGGGGGAAGAAGAAGATATCCTTCAACCTTACTACAGTCATCTCACCCCCATTGAAATTGAAGCTTTTAGGGCTTTCGAAGCGGTTCGTGTTCAGAATAAGTTTCTCACTCGTGAAAATATTTTGCTAGAGGATCACATCAATACCCTTCGGAGAGTCATCCGCAAATTGGAGTACCTATTGAGTCTAAAGTGTGACACTTCATCACCACCACCTTCTTCATCACCACCACCAAAGGAGACTTGAGCACACGGGTATGGGCACTCCCCTTGGCTTGAGCCAAGCTTGGGGGAGGTGCCCCGGTATCGTATCACCATCACTTTTATTCACCTTTAGCTATTTTAGTTCGATCTTTAGTTTCCTTTTGATTTAGTTGAATAAAAGTTTAGCATGATCTATTTTCGTGTGTTAGTTTCGTGGTCTAGCTATCTATCTAATCGAGTGAGAGTTATATAATAGAGTTTGGTTTGAGCTTTTGCCTCTCTACTTTCTTGTTGCAATCAAAATAAAGGGAAAGAGAAATAAATGAAAAGAATCAAATGCTAATCTTATGGTAAGTAATGACATCACATAAGGAGAAGTATAAGTAGTAAAAATTGTTGGAGAATGACAAACATAGCATTGGTCAATGATGCAATTCATGAAAGAATTAATAAGGGAAGAGAAGATTCACATGCAAATACACTATCTTGGACATCTTTTATGATTGTGAGCCCCCATTAAATATTATATGTCAAAATTGTTGATGTTGGACAAGGAAGACAACGTAATGATTTATGTTTGTTCATATCCACATAGAAGTTATATTGTCATAGATCCTTCAACATGTGGTGCTTGCTCAATATCTTTGCTAGCCAAAAATTCCGCGCTAAGTAGAGTTACTACTTGTGCATCCAAAAACCCAAAACCCAAATTCATGCTTTTAGAGTCCACCATACCTACCTACGGATCGAGTAAGATCCTTCAAGTAAGTTGTCATCGGTGCACTAAGGCAATAAAAATTGCTTCTAAATGTGTTTGATCAATTAGTGTAAGAGAAAATTGAGCGTTATACGAACTTATGATGGCAAAGCAATAAAAGCGACGGACTGCATAATAAAGGTTGCTATCATAGGGGGCAATATAGCGTGACGTTATTTTACATTAAGGGATTGGGCATACAAACCAAAAAGCGCATGACAACCTCTGCTTCCCTTTGCGAAGGGACTATCTCTTACTTTCATGTATTTACTTTTATGCAAGAGTCAAGTATTCTCCCCTATTCCTTTTTACTTTTCTCTTTTTGCAAGCATCATGTGGTGAGGAAAGATCTAGGCACATATATCCAGTTGGATATGAGTGGGCATGAGTTATTATTGTTGACATCACCCTTGAGGTGAATACGTTGGGAGGCGAAACTATAAGCCCCTATCTTTCTATGTGTCCGGTTGAAACTTTTTGCTCATGGGTATGCTGTAGTAATCATAGAAGACTAAATGATGGTTGAGTATGCGGACTTGCCAAAAGGCTCCGACATGAGACCCTTCCTAAAAATATGATGAATAGTAGTTGCAAAGTTGACTGAGAACATAGTTTGTTGGTTTTCAATAAGGTTTATGCTTTATACTTCTATGTTGTGATGAATTGTTACTTGTTCATGAGAAGTTATATGATGAAAGTATATGAATGAATTTTATGATAGAGTTTGTTGCTGTTATGATAATAAGCATGATGCTACTATGTCCGTATTTTGTTTTTATCGACACCTCTCTCTCAAACCATGTGGACATGCTTTTCAATATCGGCTTTTCGCTTGAGGACAAGCGAGGTCTAAGCTTGGGGGAGTTGATACGTCCATTTTGCATCATGATTTCCTACTGTTATTTATTATGTTTTGTTGAATAATAATGCTTTAGGGAGTGATTCTAATGCCTTTTCTCTCATAATATGCAAGGTTTACACGAAGAGGGAGAATACCGGCAGCTGGAATTCTGGACCTAAAAAAGCACATCAAAGATACCTATTCTGCACATCTCCAAAGAAGCTGAAACTTTACGGAGAATATTTTTGGAATATATGAAAAATACTGGAGCAAAAAACTACCGGAGTGGGCCACCCTGGTGGGCACAAGACACCAGGGCGCGCCAGGCCCCCAGGCGCGCCCTGGTGGGCTGTGCCCTCCTCGACCCATCTCCGGTGCCCATCTTCTGGTACATAGGGTCTTTTGACCTAGAAAAAATAAGAGGAGGAATTTCGGGACGGAACGCCGCCGTCTCGAGGCAAAACTTGGGCTGGAGCACTTTTGCCCTCCGGCGGAACGATTCCGCCAGGGGAACTTCCCTCCGAGAGGGGGAAATCGAAGCCATCGTCATCACCAACACCCCTCTCATCTTTGGGAGGCCAATCTTAATCAACATCTTCAATAGCACCATCTCCTCTCAAACCCTAGTTCATCTCTTGTCTTCAATCTTTGTACCGGAACCTCAGATTGGTACCTGTGGGTGACTAGTAGTGTTGATTACATCTTGTAGTTGATTACTATATGGTTTATTTGGTGGAAGATTACATGTTCAGATCCATTATGCTATTCAATACCCCTCTGATCTTGAGCATGAATATTATTTGTGAGAAGTTACCTTTGTTCTTGAGGTCACGGGAGAAGTCATGTTGCAAGTAATCATGTGAATTTGATATGTGTTCGATATTTTGATGATATGTATGTTGTGATTCCCTTAGTGGTGTCATGTGAATGTCGACTACATGACACTTCACCATCCTTGGGCCTAAGTGAATGCATTGTGGAGTAGTTATTAGATGATGGGTTGCTAGAGTGACAGAAGCTTAAACCCTAGTTTATGCGCTACTTCGTAAGGGGCTGATTTGGATCAAAATGTTTAATGCTATGGATAGATTTTATCTTAATACTTTTCTCGTAGTTGCGGATGCTTGCGAGGGGGTTAATCATAAGTGGGAGCTTGTTCAAGTAAGAACAGCACCTAAGCACCGGTCCACCCACATATCAAATTATCGAAGTAGCGAACACAAATCAAACCAACATGATAAAAGTGACTAGATGAAATTCCCGTGTACCCTCAAGAACACTTTGCCTATAACTAGAGATTGTTCTGTCCTGTCCTTTGCCACAAAAGGATTGGGCTACCTTGCTGCACTTTATTTACCATTACCGTTACTTGCTCGTTATCAATTATCTTGCTATCAAACTATGTGTTACCTACATTTTCAGTGCTTGCAGAAATTACCTTGCTGAAAACCGCTTGTCATTTCCTTCTGCTCCTCGTTGGGTTCGACACTCTTACTTATCGAATGGACTACGATTGATCCCCTATACTTGTGGGTCATCACTGCTGCGACTTGCCGCTGCTGCATGTTGCTCCCGCCGCTGCTTACTGCTGCTTGATGCCTGCTACTACTTCTATTGGCCGCTGCTGTTCGCTACTGCTCGTTGCTCGCTGTCGCCCGCAGCAGCGCGCTCGTGACTGCCGCTGCACCTCCAGTGCGTGCTAGCCATGGCTAGCATGTCTTGCGTGAGTGTGTGCAGCGTGTGTGTAGTGTGTGAAGCGTGTGTGCCCGTGTGAGCCTCGTGTGTGTGTTTGTGCCGTGTGTGTTGGGCCATTTAGACTACGTTTAGATTAGGAGTAAAATTAGTACTAAGTTAGTCTAATGTGTGTATGACATGCGGACCCTAGTGCCTAAAATAACCCCTTCACTTAAAATATGTCACTGACATTCGGGCCCCACACGCACTATTCCCCTTCTGACCAGTCAAATTGACTTGGTCAATTCGGACTAATTAAATACAGAAAAAATTAGAAAATCATTTAAACTTTGAAAAATCATATAAAATAAACCTAAGTCGGATGAAAATAATTTACATATGAAAGATGATCAGAAAAATATAACGAATCCAAATATGCCATCCATATACCTGTCACACCTCTTTAACATGACGAACATGGACATTTTGCATCAGGATCATCTGTCCGAAAAATACTTGGAGCCGGGAATATATCTCCGGATATTTTTCCCCTTCTTTTAAAATGCTTAGGAATGCATTAGAGCATGTCACCCACACATCTTGCCGTGTCATTGCATTTGTGTTGCATTTGATTGCTCCGTTATTTATTTGTTTCCCCTCCGTTACTTCTTTCCGATAGACCCCGAGACCGATGTTGATCCGATGATCGACTACTTCACCGTTGAGGTCCCGCATTTGTTTGCAAGGCAACCAGGCAAGCAACCCCCCTTGATCATCCCGATATCGCCCATTCCTTCTCCCTCATGCTTGCATTAGATTTTGCTACTGTTTAGTTAGCTCCTATTCTGATGCATAGCCTGTCTTTGTTAATCTGCTTTTGTACCTGTTACTATATTAAATGCTTAGTATATGTTGATTAGTGAATCCCCAGTGATCCCACTTAGTCCCAGTTGCCCTTGCTTCATCATCGAAGACTCGACGACCCGAAGACTTGAAGACTCGATCAACCGAGTCGACGAGCCATGCCCGTCACATCACATCACACCCCCCTTTAGTTGTTCGACTCTGCAGGGCTACTATCGAGTACTGAGGGTGACACCTCGTAAAGTACTCATGATGCTAACTCTGTAGCGTAACTAATCGGTCGTGGATATCGAGGGTGATTCCTCCGTCACCAATTACGGTAATGACTCTGTCGTACAACACCTCAAGTGTAGACCATCGAGGGTGATTCCTCCCTGGTCACCTTGACGGTTACATTGAGTGGGATCCATCGAGGGTGATTCCTCGATTTTTCCCCCTTGGTGCTATAGACACACAGTTACATTTACTTTACTGTTGAAACATGTTGAGGTCAGGATGACCTGGAGGGTGTTGGTGTAATGATGACGAGGCGTGGCCGGGCATTCTTGGCCCTTGCCAGACATCCTCGAGACGGGGTGATACGTCTCCAACATATCTATAATTTTTGCTTGTTCCATGTTGTTATATTATCATTCTTGGATGTTTTACAATCATTTTATAGCAACTTTATATCATTTTTTTGGGACTAACTTATTGACATAGTGCCAAGTGCGAGTTGTTGTTTTTGCTTGTTTTTTTACTTCGCAGAATATTAGTACCAAACGGAGTCCAACCGCGATGAAACTTTTTGGAGAATTTTTTTGGACCAGAAGAAGGCCGATGGGCCAAAGAAGTAACCAGGAGGGAGCCCAGGCCGCCCACAAGACACCAGGGCGCGCCAGGGGCCCCGGGCGCGCCCTGGTGCGTTGTGGCCGCCTCGGGAACCTTCTCCACTGCCTCTGAGCTCTATAAATACCCAAATATTCCAAAAACCCTAGAGGAGTCGATGAAAAATACATCCAGCTGCCACAAGTTTCAGAACCGCGAGATCCAATCTAACACCATCACGGAGGGGTTCATCATCCTCATTGGTGCCTCTCCGATGATGCGTGAGTAGTACCATAGACCTACGGGTTCGTAGGCAGTAGCTAGATGGCTTCCTATCTCTCTTTTGATTCTCAATACAATGGTCTCTTGGAGATCTATTTGATGTAATGACTTTTTGCTGTGTGTTTGTTGGGATCCGATGAATTTTGAGTTCATGATCAGTTTCTATCCATGAATATCATTTGACTCTTCTTTGATCTCTTATATGCATGATTACTTATAGTCTCGTATTTCTTCTCCGAATCTTTGGTTTAGTTAGGCCAACTAGATCGATTTTTCTTGCCATGGGAAGAGGTGCTTTGTGATGGGTTCGATCTTGCGGTGTCCTCTCCTAGTGACAGAAGGGGCAGCGAGGCACGCATGTATCGTTGCTATTAAGGATAACAAGATGGGGTCTATTCCAACATGAATAGATCTTGTCTACATCATGTCACCGTTCGTATTGCATTACTCCGTTTTTTCATGAACTTAATACACTAGATACATGTTGGATAGCGGTCGATGTGTGGAGTAATAGTAGTAGATGCAGAATCGTTTCGGTCTACTAATCTTGGACGTGATGCCTATATAATGATCATCGCCTTGGATATCGTCATGATTATTTGATCTTCTATCAATTGCCCAACAGTAATTTGTTCACCCACCATGTGCTATACTCATGAGAGAAGCCACTAGTGAAACCTACGGCCCCCGGGTCTACTTTTCCAACATATTGCTTTCCGATCTATCTTTTTGCTGCTTTTGTTTTCAGATCTATTATTCCCAAAACCTAAAAATACCTTGTTGCACTTTTTATTTGTCTCTTTTATTTTGTGTTCTTGCGAGATCTATCTAGTCAATCTATTACAACCTAATCTATCTTTTTACCGTGGAGAGATTGACAACCTCTCTTTCGCGTCGGGTTGCAAGTATTTGTTCTTTGTGTGCAGGTGTTGTTTACATAGTGTTGCGTGATCCTCCTACTGGTTCGATACCTTGGTTTCATAACTGAGGGAAATACTTACCGTCGCTGTGCTGCATCATCCCTTCCTCTTTGGGGAAATACCGACACAGTCTCAAGCCACGTCAAAGGAATTTCTGGCGCCGTTGCCGGGGAGGAAGCAGTCTCTTCAATATGCCAATCTCTGGTGCCGAGGAGACATCATCAACATCTATCAGGTTCCTAATCACAAATCTCATCTCCTTAGAATTACATTATTTGCCATTTGCCTCTCGTTTTCCTCTCCCCCACTTCACCAAATTTGCCGTTTTATTCGCCCTCTTTTTCGTTTGCCCTTTTCTCGTCAGATCTCTCGTTTGCTTGCAATCTTGTTTGCGTAGTCACGATGACTCAAGAAAATACCAAATTATGTGATTTTTCCAATACCAATAACAATGATTTTATTAGCACTCCGATTGCTCCTCCCGCCACTAGTGCGGAGTCCTGTGATATTAATGCCGCTTTGTTGAATCTTGTCATGAAAGATCAATTTTCCGGTACTCCTAATGAGGATGCCGCGTCCCATCTAAACACATTCATAGAATTGTGTGATATGCAAAAGTAAAAAGATGTGGACAATGATATAGTGAAGTTGAAACTATTTCCTTTCTCCATGCGGGATCGTGCAAAAATTTGGTTTTCTTCTTTGCCTCGCAATAGTATCGATTCTTGGAATAAGTGCAAGGATGCTTTTATTACTAAGTATTTTCCGCCCGCGAAAATTATTTCCCTTAGATCACAAATCATGAATTTTAAGCAACTTGAGCATGAACATGTTGCACAATCTTGGGAAAGAATGAAATTGATGCTAAGAAATTGTCCTACTCATGGTTTAAATCTTTGGATGATCATACAAAAATTTTATGCGGGATTGAATTTTGTCTCTAGAAATCTTTTAGATTCCGCCACAGGTGGCACTTTTATGGAAATTACTTTGGGCGAAGCTACTAAGTTGCTAGATAATATTATGGCAAATTATTCACAATGGCATAATGAAAGAGCACCTACTAGTAAAAAAGTCAATTCGGTTGAAGAAATTAGTACTTTGAGTGAAAAAGTTGATGCTCTTATGAAGTTGGTTGCTAGTAAAAATGCTCCTATTGATCTTAATGATGTGCCTTTGTCTATTTTGATTGAGCAAAATAGTGATTCCGTAGATGTGAATTTCATCTCGCGAAACAATTTTAATAACAATGCTTATAGAGGTAATTTTAATCCTAGGCCTTTTCCTAGAAATTGCTCTAATAATTATGGTAATTCCTATGGTAATTCTTCTTACAATAATAATAGGAACCCCTCTGATCTTGAGAGTAATATTAAAGAATTTATCAATGTGCAAAAGGTTTTCAATACTACGATAGAAGAAAAGTTGAATAAGATTGATGATATGTCTAGAAGCATTGATAGAATTTCTCATGATGTAGAAAATCTCAAGTTGAAAGCTTTTGCACCTAATATTTATGAATCAATTAAAGCTTTATATGTTTCTATGGATGAAAGTAAGAAAAGAACCGCTATGCTTAGAGCTAAAAGAGAATTTTTAGAAAAAGCGTTTTCTAGTGATTGCTTTCAGAAAAATGATGAAGATCTTAAAGTGATTGGTGTTTCCTCTATTGATTCCTTGTTTAGTAATATTAAAATTGATGACAAAGGGACTGAAGTAGAGTCAACTTTAGTTAGAAGGCATCCCAATAATTTGGAAGGTGAAAATCTAGATGAAAAAATTGATGAAAGTGGGTTTGAAAAGGTCAAAACTTTAACTAGTGATGTGCCCACTATTTTGGATTGCAAAGATTTTAATTATGATAGTTGCTCTTTGATTGAATGTTTTTGTTTGCTGCAATCCATGCTAAATTCACCCCATGCTTATGAACAAAATAAAGCTTTTACTAAACATATCGTTGATGTCATGATGAAATCTTTTGAAGAAAAGTTGGAGTTAGAGATTTCAATTCCTAGAAAATTACATGATGAGTGGGAACCTACCATTAAGGTCAAGATTAAAAATTATGAGTGCTTTGCTTTATGTGATTTGGGTGCTAGTGTTTCCACGATTCCAAAATCTCTATGTGATGTGCTTGGTCTTACCAATATTGAAGAATGTTCTCTTAATTTGCACTTGGCGGATTCTACTATTAAAAAGCCTTTGGGAAGAATTAATGATGTTCTTATTCTTGCAAATAGGAACTATGTGCCCATAGATTTTATTGTTCTTGATATTGATTGCAATCCGTCTTGTCCCATTATACTTGGTAGACCGTTTTTACGCACTATAGGTGCCGTGATTGATATGAAAGAAGGCAATATTAAATTTTAGTTTCCACTAAGAAAGGGTATGGAACACTTCCCTATAACAATAATTAAGCCACCATATGAATCAATCATGAGAGCTTCCTATGGAGCAAAAACCAAAGATGACAATACTTGAATCTATGCTTTATGCCTAGCTAGGGGCGTAAAACGACATCGCTTGTTGGGAGGCAACCCAATGAATAAATTTATTTTCATCATTTTTTTCTGTTTTTGAGTGTTGACACAATTATGCCTCTGTTATGATTGTGTTTTTATGCTTTATTTAGTGTTTGTGACAAGTAAAGCCTTTCGGATGATCCATAAGATGAGTAGAAACAATGCTGAATCTGAAACAGAAACTTTGACTCCAGTGTGCGAATTTTCATTTTTTTACTGGAGTGTCATAATGAGCTGAAATTTTAACACAGTTTTGCTATACAAATTATTTACGTTGTCCTAATTTTTCAGAATTTTTAGAGTTACATAAGTATGGTTAGAGTACAGATTATTACAGACTGTTCTGTTTAAGACAGATTCTGTTTTCGTTGCATTGTGTGCTTGTTTTGATGAATCTATGGTCTGTATTGAAGGGTATAAGCCATGGTAAAGTTAAAATACAGTAGGTATAATGCAATAATAAAATTTGAATGGGTTTGCAACAGTACTTAAAGTGGTGATTTGCTTTATTATACTAACGGATCTCACGAAGGTTTTGTTGAGTTTTGTGTGATTGAAGTTTTCAAGTTTTGGGTGAGATCACGATGGATGAAGGAATAAGGAGTGGGAAGAGCCTAAGCTTGGGGATACTACAGCACCCCCAAGATAATATTTCTTCTTTGAATCTTTGGTTTAGTTACACCAACTAGATCGATTTTTCTTGCCATGGGAAGAGGTGCTTTGTGATGGGTTCGATCTTGCGGTGTCCTCTCCCAGTGACAGAAGGGGCAGCGAGGCACGCATGTATCGTTGCTATTAAGGATAACAAGATGGGGTCTATTCCTACATGAATAGATCTTGTCAACATCATGTCACCGTTCTTATTGCATTACTCCATTTTTCCATGAACTTAATACACTAGATGCATGCTGGATAGAGGTCGATGTGTGGAGTAATAGTAGTAGATGCAGAATCGTTTCGGTCTACTAATCTTGGACGTGATGCCTATATAATGATTATCGCCTTGGATATCGTCATGATTATTTGATCTTCTATCAATTGCCCAACAGTAATTTGTTCACCCACCGTGTGTTATACTCATGAGAGAAGCCACTAGTGAAACCTACGGCCCCCGGGTCTACTTTTCCAACATATTGCTTTCCGATCTATCTTTTTGCCGTTTTTGTTTTTAGATCTGTTATTCCAAAAACCCAAAAATACCTTGCTGCACTTTTTATTTGCCTCTTTTATTTTGTGTTCTTGCGAGATCTATCTATCCAATCTATTACAACCTAATCTATCTTTTTACCGTGGAGAGATTGACAATCTCTCTTTCGTGTCGGGTTGCAAGTATTTGTTCTTTGTGTGCAGGTGCTGTTTACATAGTGTTGCGTGATCCTCCTACTAGTTTGATACCTTGGTTTCATAACTGAGGAAAATACTTACCGTCGCTATGATGCATCATCCGTTCCTCTTTGAGGAAATACCGACGCAGTCTCAAGCCACGTCACGGGGCGACGGGACCACATATCGTGGATCATTGATCGTCACCGTAGTTAACAAAATGCTAATGGGTTGGGTATTTGATCTGAGTTGGTCGATTGACCTTTTTCGCACTAACCTTCACGTGGGAGAAGTTATGGGTACTCGGCGTCGTTGTATCAGCCGAAGCTCTTCGGACGTCAGCAATGGAGCCACGCGCGCCCGAGTGGTCCGCGACAGCATTGATCTTGTATAAGAGGTGCTAGGACTGACCTCGGCAGCCCACGCATCGTGCAGGAGTGCAAAGGGTGATGGGCCCATGACCCCTGCGCGCTTAGGATTTAGACCGACGGGTTGGCCTCTCTGTTGAGCCTAGGTAGGGCGACGACATGTTGATGTCCTAAGGCCGGGCATGACCTAAGAAAGTGTGTCCGGCCAGAGGTTATCAAATGTGTTGGGAAATGTGGTGCACCCCTGCAAGGATGAATTTAACTATTCGAATAGCCGTGTCCACGGTAACAGGACGACTTGGAGTTGTATCCCGATCTAATACAACTAGAATTGTGACTTAAAATTGAAATGTTTGGCTCTGAGATTGCTTTCTCGCAGGGAGTCGAGGAAGAATCTCTGGGCGTGGTTACTTAATAAAATTGCTACAATAATATTGCTACATATGATTTACCAATCTGCACTCTTCTAATGCTGCAAGACACTGAAGATGCTAGTCTTCGATAGGACTAGGTCTTCTCTCTATTCTGGCATTTCTGCAGTCGGTCCAAAGATATAGCCCCATTCCTTTGATACTGATGCATATTTTAGTATAGTTCTGATGTAAGTCTTGCGAGTACTTTGGATGAGTACTCACCACTGCTTTACCTTCCCCTTTCGCCCTCGATACGATTACTGCGTTCAGATGACGGAGCCCAGGAGATGGAGTACCAGCAGATGACTACTACACCACCGCTGGAGCCTACTACTACATGGAGGCTGCCCCCGACCAGCAGTAGGATAGGAGGTTCCCAGGCAGGAGGCCTTGCCTCTTTCGATCTGTGTTATGTTTGTGCTAACCTTCTTCAGGCAAAACTTGTTTAACTTATGTCTGTACTCAGATATTATTTGCTTCCGCTGACTCGTGTGTATGTCGAGCTTATGTATTCGAGCCCTCGAGGCCCCTAGCTTGTAATATGAAGCTTGTATGACTTTAATTTGTGTCTAGAGTTGTGTTGTGATATCTTCCCGTGAATCCCTAATCTTGGTCGTACGCATTTGCTTGTATGATTAGCGTACGATCAAAATGGGGGCGGCACAACCTTAGGGTCCATAGTAGTAGCTGGATGGCCCCTCTCCTTTTGGATCTTGAATATCATTTTCATGTGAGCCTTCTCACATGACGAGGATCAATTCGATGCAATCGGTGGTGTGTTTGTTGGGACATGATGAATTGTCACTTTATGATCAGATTGTTCATTGCAATCAATTGAATCTTTTGAGTTTTTCTTGCTGCATAATTAAATAGCTTTGCATGATATTCGATCTTTCTATCTTGTTTGGCAAAGTTCAATGGGTTTTTCTTCAGATGGAGTGGTGCTTTGTAGTGGTTCAATTTTGCGCTGATCTAACCCAGTGACAATAACGGCTAAGGCATGTATTGTATTGTTGCCAGTAAGGATAAAACAATGGGGTTTTGTCATATTGTTTGACTTCTTCATGTCTACATCATGCCATCTTGCTTATTGTGATATATGTTTCTTGCAAACTTAATATCTTGATATGCATGTTGGATAACGGTTTTGGGGTGGATTATTAGTAGTGAATACAATTGGATTAACGGTCTACTTATCATGGACGTAATACCTATATGAGATTATGCTGTGAATGATCATAGTCATGAATATTGCAATTTGGTCAATTACCCAACTATAATTTTTTTTCCATGCCATTTGCCCGTTTTTGGAAGAGATACCACTAGTGAACCTATGGCCCCTGTTCTATTCTCCGTTACTTGATTCGTCTACACAATTGGTACTGTTTTGTCGTGATACTTTGATACTATTTATCTCTATCATTTGCCTTTAATCTTGTAACTAGCAAGAGAAGGTATTGACAACCCTCTTGCCGTGTCTGGGTCATATGTGTGTGTGTGTGTGTGTGTGTGTGTGTGTGTGTGTTTCAAGCGCAGATGATGCTCACGTTGCTATTTTGGGAGGCTCTTACTGGATTGATAACATTGGTTCCCTAACCTTGATGAATCTGAAACTCACGAGTACATGTTTATTACTCAAGCATCGTCATTTAGCCTAGTATTTTTGTATTATTGTTTTTACGCTCCTATTTGTAGTTTAGCTAAATCCCTTATTTGTTGTTTTCCTAGCAATCGATATAATATACTATTTTCAAACTATAGTTTGGGGCAAACATAGTTGCTTACGTGACAACCTAGTTGCGGGGTCCAATAGCTCTTTGGTGGGAACTATGCCCATTGGGATACTTACAAGAGAGTGCTTCAACTAGCCATGTGCTTGCATGAAATTAGTAGTCCCCTTTGCATCACCAACAATGACATGTGATATCAGCGACGACCACCTCAGAGCATCTCTAGTGACTTGTTGTAGCACCGACATCTCCTTCATGTCACATTGTGGTCGTCCTTCCCTTCCTAGATGGCTTGCAATGTTGGGCTTGTCCTTGAAGCACGACATCAGTCCCTTGCAGTAGCAGCGGGTGCTGGGCACACTGAGCAAACGATCGGCGTCATCAATAACATTGCTTGAGGTCACGAAGACGTAGGCTTACATCATTGTTGGTGTTCTTGAGAACGACAACGTTGTCGATCGACGACATATTTATTTGGAAGGGCTGCGTGTGTCGGATCAAGATGGTAAGGCACGAGACATGCATTATACTCAGGTTCGGGCCCTCTCGGAGGAGGTAAGACCCTACTACTGTCTTTGATGGTTGTTTTGTTCGAGTGCTCACCGACGATTAGTTTCTTTACAAGCTCTCGGACTGGCGGCGGAGAGGAAGAAGATAGAGGTAGGTGAAAAATCCAACTCTAGGATGGTCTAGAGAGTGTTGAATGCCCGAGAAGGTCCCTAGCTCGCTTTATATAGTTGGTTGAGTTAGGGTTACATGGCTCGGGTCGGACATCGGACATGCTCGATCCCCTTGGTCCCATTGAACCATCTTGCGTCCCAATAGCTTGCCGCCTCCATGCCACGGTGAAATCCCTGACCGGTAGCTGGGCCGAGAGGCTGACTCAGCCTAGTGAGGAGATGTGTTGAGCCCCTTTCTTGGTTGGCATGCCTAGATGTCATATCCTCGTCAAGCGAAAGCCACTATCTTCCGATGCGAAACGCGAGCATTACACTGGTATATTGTAATACAACATTTTACACTAAGAGCATCTCCAGCCGTTAGGCGCCCCCAGGGGCTGAAATAGCGCCGCCTGGGGGCCAACCGGTGAAATAATCGGCTGGGGGGGGGGGGCTTGGGTTCCCAACCGCCGCCCCAAGGTCGCCCCCAGCCGTCGATTTCGGCCAAGTTTCGACACAAATTCGGCCCAGATTCGGCACTCTTTCAGCACAAATTCAACAAAAACTAATTTTTTATGTGAAAGTTCATCAAGAAATCAATACAAATCAAATAGTTCAACGAAGCAAGGTCATAATTCCAACATAAATTAAAACAAATCGAACTAGGCGTTGCCCTTGAGCCTCCATAGGTGCTCCATCAGATCGTCCTGCAGTTGTTGATGCACTTGTGGGTCTCGGATCTCCTGGCGCATATTGAGGAAGGCAGCCCATGTTGCCGGTACCTGATGATCAACAACTGCAAGAGGACCCTGCTTGAAATATGGTTCAGTGTCAAACACTGGGTCTTCCTGCTCGCTCTCAATGATCATGTTGTGCAAGATGACACAACAATTCATCACCTCCCACATCTGCGATTTCGACCAGGTCAGAGCGGGGTACCGGACAACAACAAATCGAGATTGGAGCACACCAAATGCTCGCTCGACATCCTTCCTGCAAGCCTCCTGACACTTAGCAAAGTGTGACTTATTGCCTCTTGGCACAGGGTTTGAGATAGTCTTCACAAATGTGGACCATCTCAGATAGATGCCATCTGCTAGATAGTATCCCTTGTTGTAGTGACGCCCATTGACCTCGAAGTTCACCGGAGGAGCATGACCTTCGACAAGCTTGGCAAAGACATCCGAGCACTGCAGGACGTTGATGTCATTGTGAGTTCCTGGCATACCAAAGAAGGAGTGCCAAATCCATAGGTCATGTGTGGCCACTGCCTCAAGTACCACACTGCAACCTCCTTTGGCGCCTTGTACATCCCCTGCCAAGCAAATGGGCAGTTTTTCCATGCCCAATGCATGCAGTCGATGCTTCCAAGCATCCCAGGAAATCCTCTTGCTGCATTCTATGCTAGGATCCGAGCAGTGTCTTCAGCATTGGATGATCGCAAATATTGTGGTCCAAACACTGCCACCACTGCCCTGCAGAACTTGTACAAACACTCAATGGTGGTGGACTCGACCATGCGTCCATAGTCTTCCTGTATATCACCGGGAGCTCCGTATGCAAGCATCCTCATAGCTGTGGTGCACTTCTGGAGTGAGGAGAATCCAATCGTGCCGGTGCAATCCTTCTTGCAAATGAAATAGTTGTCGAACTCCCGATGGCATTCACAATCCCGAGGAAGAGCTTCCGGCCCATCCGATAACGGCGCCGAAATACTTTCTCACCGTGCAGAGGAGCGTCGGCGAAGTAGTCAGCGTAGAGCATGCAATAGCCCTCCATTCGATGCCTCTGTTTGCTCTTGCGGCGGCCCGGCGCTGAGCCACCTCGCTGCGGCTTGGCATCGTTCGCGAACAGGTCGGCCAGCGCAGCGAGGATCATGAGGTGCTCCTCGTCGGCGGCGTCGGCCTCGGCTTCCTCCTCCATCAGAGCCGCGAACGCCTCGTCGTCGTCTGAGTCCATCGCCGAACACCTGGCGGGCGCAATGGATGGGCCCCGCCTGCGTGGCCGTCGGAGGGGCGCCTGAATCGCCCAGGAGAGCGGGATGGAGACGGGAAGGAGATCCGACGGGGAAATGGCCTTTTCTAGCGGCGGTGCAACGGCTATGGGCAGGTGGGCGGCGCCGGAATCGGCATGGCGGCAAGGCGTGCTGTGACGCGCGAGGGCGAAACCGACGGGGAAAGGCGTTTCTCACCTGACAGTGGTGTCCCACGCGCCGCTTTTCCTTCCGTCGGAGCCCCCAAGTGCCCCCTAGTGCGCTGGGTTCGGCCTGGGATCGCCGGCCCAAAAAAAGGACCCAACCAACGGAAATCGGCGTCCTGGGGGGCGACTGGGAGATTTTTTCGACGTCGACGATAAAAAAGTGGCCTGGGGGGGCCTGTTGGGGGCGCGGCTGGAGATGCTCTAACATGTCCTTGAACAGATTGACACCCGGCACAAAATCATTTAATTTTTACAAGTTTCCACAGGAAAAATCATTGGATGACAAGCAAACATCAAGCTGATCCAGACTAGAAAGCGGAGAAAAGTACCTGAAACGACCAAACAGAGTCGCTTCATTCGCAAGAAATCGACCCATCCAGTTTCACTGATTGTGATTTCAAATCCGAAATCTGCCAAACCACCCGACACGTACGTCCACTT
This sequence comes from Elymus sibiricus, assembly GCA_039707655.1. NCBI lineage: Eukaryota > Viridiplantae > Streptophyta > Magnoliopsida > Poales > Poaceae > Elymus > Elymus sibiricus. The sequence continues at coordinate 156,107,475 of CM077669.1, forward strand.
TTAAACTGTACCGCTACCGCACTCGCGCTTTGCTCTGCCATCCTCCCTCCCTTCCCCTCTTCCACTTTACGCGCCTCTCTCTCCTCCTTCCCCTCTCTCGCCAATTCCCCATTCCCACCACCCCACCCCACCCCACCGTCTCCACGCCACCCCCCATTCGGCCCCAAACCCCCCTCGGATCGGGAGGAGCCGGCGGCGAGCGGCGGGAAGCCCTTCGATTCCCCTCCTGACTGCCTCCGCGCGCCCAGGTGAGCTCGCTCTGCCATCCCGCCGCAGCCTCTTATCGCCCCGTTCTCTTCGCTGCTTGACCGTGGGAGCGAGGTTTTCTGTAGCGTCCAGTGATTTGTTGTTGCCGATTTTGGTTGTTGCCTCGTGCATGCATGGATGGCGGTTTCGATTGAGATCACGAGGTGGCGAGGTGCGTTTTGCCGTTGTTGCGTGAGATGTTAACTCGGTGCGTTCCTTCTGTTTGGTGGCGGGTTGACGAGGCCAATGCGGTTGCTGATTTCGGTGATATCGCCGTGCGTGCGTGCGTGCGTGCGTACAGGTACAGCGTGTGTGCGACGCTATGGCTTGACTGATACGATCACGCGATGCTGCTGCTACTTGGTTGGTTGGTTGGTTGGTCGTTCTCTCCTAGTCCTAGGAGCTGGTTGGTTGGTTAGTGCTAAACTGCTAATTAAGCTGTAAGCTGTTCGTGGATTAGTGCTGATTTAGTGATTTTTATTATGTTGTAAATTTAATTTATCCCACGGTGGAAACAATGATCATGAGGTGTTATGTGCATGTGGAAGTATATTCTTGGAAATTTCGATCGTCATATGGAATTTTGTGGGAATTCTTCCCTGAGCCCTTTTTATTTTTCTGTAGGTAATGAAGAAACATCTCCCTGGCCCTAGACTATATTTTTTAGGAGCAATTTATTACTACGTGAATCTCCAATTTGGGCGGGTGCTGTCTGTTAGTTGGTGTGGGTGTGGTGTGACTTGCTGAATGATGTGTGCTTGCTTTGGTGATGGCTTCTATGTGCACTTAAGATACTGTGATGTTAATGTGTTCACCATATTTCTGTTCATTTCCAGTGAGTAGTTCCATGTTACGTTTGCTTTGTCCTGTTTATTACACGAGACTGGATTTTCTACTCTCGGGTGTACTACACCCGAGTTTCAGAAACTTGAAAAAAAACGTGAGCAAACAAACTCGAAAAATCTGAAACTTTGAGACATCAAACTTGATCAAATGTTCGAGCTAACTGACAAATTTCAGCCAAAAATAACATCAGAGGAGCTCTCACCAAAAAAGACAAAATCAATCTTCAAAGTTTTGTGCACTGTTTGAGCAGTGATCTTGTTTTTTTTCGTGAGAGCTCCTCAGATGCTTTTTTGGGCTGAAATTTTGCAAGAAGCTCAAACATTAGATAAAGTTTGTTGTCTCAAAATTTCACATTTTTTGGATTTTGTTTGATCTCGTTTTCGTCAACTTTTTCAAACTCGGGTGTAGTACACCCGAGTGTAGTCACACCTTTCCGTTATTACATGCTGTAGTATGAATGTACGATGCATATGCATACATACATACATACATGTACCGGGATATGACGGTTTCCATGTCGAGTGAGTGCACCGTTTGGTTTACAGATACTTGGATGCCCTCATTTCTAACAATACAATGCAACCAGTCATTGCATTTTCCTCTTATTATGTCATTGCATTTTGCGCAAAGTATTAACTCCAAACAAACCTGTTATCCTGTCAAAACTGTCTCACCCCCTATGTAAGTCCAGAACAAACGGCTAATTGGGCCGTTGGAGTCTTTATACTTTTTTTTTTTGAGTAATCGTCTTTGTACTTTGAGAAAGGTACCACATGGCATCTAAGTTTTACTTGTTTATTGTTTTCAATGCAGGTTGACATAAACTGCTATTGATCAGTACAAGATGCCTGTAAGCTTTAAATATTGGGATGACTGCTTGGATCCGGATGATATTCGATTAATGTGGGCAGATCCTCATGTAAGTAAAGAGTGGATTGACGCTGGGGAAGAACAGGGACAGAAAGTTCACCTTTCACGGGATCCTGATGGCGAGGCATATCTGACACAAACTGAAATTATGGTGGGTGATCAGCCTAACTTTGTAAGCCTTTGTTATCGGTAGCTGTTGGATACTTGCACTATTTGCTACTAGATCACTATATATCTGTTGTTTGAAGCTGCATTTCTGCATGTCTAAGATAACTTCTTTAAAAAACAAAATGTCTGACATATCCAGTCTATCCATTATTTGGTTTATTCATTTTAATAATCATGTGACATCTGAGATGCTAAAGAGTGGCACTAAAAACAGACTATCAGTAGTGGCTAGTGGATTTTGTTAAAGCCTAACCAAGATAAATGCTATCGCTGCTGTGAGATAAGTGGTCAAACATGGTGGTTTCTTGCTATATTCAAGGAAGTGGTTAAATGTCTGTTTAGAAGTTTATTACTGCAGTGCTGAAGTTTGCCGAGCTATGAAAAATAATCTCAAAGCGGGGGTCTATTGGTCTTATTAATTATTATGTTAGTTGTTTGTATGGGTTTGAAATATTCTTACATACAATCATTGATTCTTCAGGCAGTTGCTGCAATTACTGTTCAGAGGCATTTCAAATCACAGCTAGACCCGGTATTGATTCTATTGCTCTATGTGTCCTCATTATTTGCAATCAATAATCGGAAAAGTGAGTGGTGCAGTACGATTGTATGCTAACATATGTTTCATGACACATTATCTTTGGTAGAAGAGTAAGAAATTATGTGAGTATGAAACATGGCGATTGTGTGATAGAGTTCAACTATCTTGTTATTGGTAACTATCCTGGTGGACTTTGCTAAGCATGCTAATTATTTTGTGCAGTATATGATAGGTGCCCTTGCAGAAATTGCGAGTGGAAGGAGGCTCTTTGAGGATAACTATGATCGCAAGACTAAGGAGACTAAGATGGGCATAATGCAGGTGACACCAGAAGTTGCTCAATGGCTTGGCAGGTACTCAACAGTCAACAGGCCTGGTTAACTTAATTTCTGTATCTTCCTTTCTCATCTACATTCTTTAACTAAACTTCTTGTTTTCAACACTTCTGATAAGGGAACTGGGTTACAAGAGTTATGACATTGAACTTGAAGACAATATTGATTTGCTCTACTGGCCTTTTATAAATGTCTACTTTGGTGCTGCTTATGCAAAGTGGCTCTTCTCATGTGATGAAAAGTATGTATTTCTCTGGTAGATTATGTTTCACTATTAAATTTGATATACTTTATCATCTTGTATCTTTCTACTGCTAAACACAATTATTTGGCAAAATGCTGCAGAGAAAGAACTGAAGAATTTGTCGTTAGAGCTTACAAGGGAGGCAAAAAGAAAGCTACTCACAAGTCATCTGCCCCCATTTTCCAACGTTATCTTTATGTGAAAGAGACCTTGCTCTCTATGAGGTTCTATTCTTAGAAATCTCTATTTGTATTCAAATTCCAACATTGTTATGTTATTCAGAGCTCAGTATATTGCCTTGGCTAAATTTGTTTCTCTTACAATTTATGGTCTATTAAGGTCTTATTTTTAAGGTTTTGAGCTTAAATATGTAAGCCTAGTAAGACCTCAAGTTTGGGGAAATTGTTTGAGGTTTTGAGCTCCTCGAAATAACAGGAACCATAAGCCACAACTTTACTTGTTTGACATGATATAAGTTTACAGTAGCTTTAATCTTAAGTTTCACCTCTATAAATTGGGACCAGATAATTATAAGGGTGTAAGCGGGAATGGACACCCCATTAAGCCGCTGGGCCGTGCCGTGAAAAAGCTTAGTAATTGCGATGCGGACTGACTACTTTGACTCCCGTGGTTTCAAGCGGCTTGCCACATATCTCGCAAGAAACCGATGGTGCAGTCACCACCTCCACTCACCTGCCTTGTCGTTGCAGGCGGCATCCCAGTCCTTTACCGTACTCCTCTCTGTACCCACTATAGCAGGATAATGCGGACTTCTGTAGCCTCTGCAGTGTTCCAGTTAAATTAGTAGTGGCCAACCGCATCGTCCGCTCTAATCGCTGCTGGACACTTCTGGCGGTGGCGGGCAGCCGCAATCCACCCCGCAGCACCCTCAGAGAGAATTATCATGTAGGCCTATGCTTAGTGGCCTGTAGCTGTAGTAACCTACAACTGCTAGTTATTTGTTACCTTTTTAATGAATCACTTATGTTCACCTAACATGTCAAATATCAAGCTAATGATAGAAACAGTTTTCTTCCCACTTGTGACTGATAAGGTTCTAATCTTGTAGTATACGTGCTTGTATGTGAGAAGGTGACTCTTGCATGTGTGCTAAATGGTGTGGATTTTTTATATCTCAGCACTGATATAAAAGTATCTTACAGTGCAGTGCACATGCCCTAAGTAAATATATGAATTGCATGGTCAACTCCTTATAATCCATCCAATATCCATTAGGATGGAAATGTAGAAACTGTTCACTGAATTGAAATCCAGAAGTTGTGATTTTATACGAAGGCTATTTCTTTGTCTTACCTTAGATCCAGGATCGAACTTGTTGATGTACTGTTTCTCACTTTTTTTGTTGGCAGACAACCAGACAGTTTCAATGAACTGGCTCCTGATCTCCTAGAAAATTCCTCAACTGCAGGTTACATTTTGCTTCGTTGATTTTTTTTGTTTATTTAGTATTTTTAGATTCAAGGAGTGTGAAATATAGGCAAAAGTGAAAATAACACATGTAGTCCAAATGCTGATCCCTATTTTGATTCCAAAAAAGCTTCTTACTACATTCAACATGTCAACGGTTATCATCTTTGTGTCAGGAACACAGCTGGTATATTGGGATTCCAAAGTGTCAGTGGAAGATATGGATGGAATGTGGAGTCAGCCTGACGTGTTGAAGGAGTGGACAAATTCTGGTGAGCGGCATGGAAATGTTAGATTTTCGCATGATGCCAAGAAGAGACCGTATCTTTCTCGAGTTGAGGTTAAGGTATGGCTGGTTCTTAATAGTTGTGCAGTTACTTCACATTTTTTTCACTAGTAGGGTGCCCTCTTTGCCATGCTAAAACTTGACAAACATATGTTTGTACATAAAGCTACAGTTTAACTTCTGCATATTCTTGTGCTGGTAAGGTTCTGACTTTAATTTCATCAAAAGAACTGATCATGTGGATGCCATGTAACAATACTAGTATTGGTTCACATAGCCCATATTTCAGTATAGGTGTGATTACAGTGTTGTCATGCACTTTTCTATCATGCAATACCAAGTGTGAAGGCCAAATATTGTTCAGAGAATCATTACTTCACACCTTATTTGATACAACCACCCTGACTCTATATCATATCATCAGTATAGTTTTTTGATGGTTTTATGTAATGATGAGTTTGGACACCAATTCACAGTTTCTATATGTGATTCTGAATTGATCTCAGGCTGTTGCCGAAATAATCATATCTCGCCATTTCAGCTCAAGAGGAGTAAAGCCAGTAAGCTTCTGGTTGATCGTCAGTGCATTATATTCTAATGAAATAGGATATCATCATAATGTGTCAATGTCTAATGATATTATATTCAAACTTGCTTAAACATGTTGCTCTTCTTATTGCCTATCTTCCAAACTTGCTTAAACATGTTGCTATCATAGCAAATCTGTAATGTTGTGAAATGCCAATACCCGTGCATCCTGTAGAACCATTTCGCTCTTAAAGCTCTGTTTTGTTGGATGCAATCGTATTGCATTTTGAAGGTCCATGTGCATTACTGTAGCATGCGTTATCATCACATACTATGCTCCCCATATTTTGGCTCTCAATTCATGCAACAGTATACAAACCAATGCATTTCTTCTGTTGTTATCATAACATTTCTTTGTTTCTCTCTTTCTGTAAACATTTGAAAATAATGTCTGCTAACCACATTAGCATCCATCTCCTTGTAAAATTAGTGACTAGAGATATTTCTAATTGAAATTCCAGCAGTACTGCCTATATTGTTTTTTTGACTAATCGGCACTGCCTATGTAGATGCCTGTAGGGCTATCCCAATAACAATAAATATATTATCTGAATTTCCTATAGCTAGTTCTATAAGCCCTCATCCTAACATTTGTTGAACCCTCTATTCTATTTCAAATCTGGATAGGAAGCCCTAGCTGCTCTCGCAGAGGTGTGCAGTATGCGCTTTGTACATGGAGTACGTTCTCGGACAGGATTGATGGGAATAGATTACCCTACTGCCGCATGGCTTTCCAGGTCAGCGTGACACTGCGTCTAGCCATTTACCTGTACATTTTATCCTATGGTGAGGCGATTGTGGAATCTGAGTAGGACCTCAACTTTTGAACGATATTGTTCGCCCTGACAAACCTGAAACTCTTTGCTTTACCAGTTATCCTTGCTTTACTTATTATTTTGTCCTTGCACACGATAGCTGAACCTCAACTAGAGTTTCGACATATACAGTTTCATAAAAATATATTTGGTGATCCAATTACAAAATTTAATACATGAATTCTTTTGATCTGCTACTTTCGGTTACTTTAGAAGTCAGACAATCATACTTCAGAGCAAAGTATTGATATAATAATCTGGAATCTAACTCCATTGAGTTGGTCGCTAGAACTGCTCTTGTTCGGCTTTGCTATTACAGTTTCCAGTCTCACTTGCAGTTTGCATTTGTGTATGTAGAGATTGTGGCTATACGACATACACAGTCAGCTCGGTGGATGATCTCTACAATCCATTTGCATCAATGTACTTTGGAGCAGCTTACTTGGGATGGTTGTCGCGATACGAGGGAAGGTCGGTCTAAAAGGATGAATCACATTATATTTCATCTTAGTGCATAATAAACGATGAACTGACACATATGTGTTCCCCCGTTCAGGGAGAGGAACCATGAATTCATTGTTCAAGCTTATCTTGGTGGACCAGACAAAGTTAACCTTCAGGAGACTGGACCTTACTGGAAGAAATTTCTGGAGGCTTTAAGACACTATGAAGATCCGAAGAAGTAAATTTTCTCTTGCTGTTTAACTTAGCACGAGATTCAGAGTTATAAAGTGGGTTTTTTAAGTTAAAAAAAAGATTGGGTTTTTTATTTTCCTGTCAAAATTTGTCTACCCAAGTAGTCAGGATAGTCTGCTAACATTTTCAAACATGTACTCTCTCACATAAGAGATTCTAGCATACTATGTAACATCTGTTTGTAAATGCGAGCAATACTAGGACTTCAAAACTGACATTATCTTAAATGGATTTGGTTTTAACATGACTTGCAATCGCTAACTAAACTGTCTATCCACCTTTTCAGGGACCAGACGAGCTGCTGTATTTTGTAAAATCGTGATGTGTTCATATGATTTTGTTTACTGAAGTTATTTTTCTTTCCAAGCCTTTTTGTCTAATCAACTTTGCTACTTCAGATTTTTGTCAGCAGAGATGTTCATGGTTCTATTTGCTGTCTACTCTTACTCAAAGTTGCTGTTAGTATGAACGATCTCTCAGTACTTTATTTATTTTTCTGGTATTGTGTGCCCATTCATGATTTAAACGCGCAAAATGACTGGCTTGCATATTTGTGCCTAGTCCCCGTTACCAGCAGTTTATTTTTTGCCCAAAGAAAGACAGCAGTACTGTTTCTCAGTTGATCAAGGAGTAAAATCGTACAGGGTAACCTTTCAACTGAAAACAAAAGCTGAAACAATGTAAGCTACAACCGGGGGCTAAAATCCGGGATAGCAGTGTTGCCAACTAACGAGCAGCGTATTCACTTTACAGTTTATGTATGATAGTGCGTTCAGAACGTCCACTTTCCTAGACAACAGTCTGTTTCCTTGTTGGGTAGTTGTAGAACGAGTGGGCATCATGAGAGGCAGATGGTCCTGCCCCATTCCCTACCAATTCAGGATGGATGTCATACCAGCCAACCAGTACCCTGTAGCATACCCTTTACTCCTGAACTGTTAGCCCTGTGCCCCTTAACATCTGCTGGGAACTGACAGATAAGCAGCAGTTGAACTGCATCATTGCACTTCATTTATAGACCCTCATTTTCTACCAAGCTGATCGAAGAGTGTGAAACCAACAGTGAATGAGACGACTAGCCAGTTTTTCCTGTACATGCATAAGATTCCAGCAAGACTAGTACACAGTGCACTGTATCCAGGCATATAACTTCTTCTTTGGCGTTTAATGCAGACCGCAGGCTGTAACTAGCAAAGCTTCGTTTTCACCGTCTTGTAACTGAAGGTAACTCGGATTTAAACAATCCATGTAGCGGTAAACACTTGCATTTGTAAATTTTGCTGGCCTTTTTGGTTGGGCTGGTTGTTTCAAGCGAACTTTTTATTCTGTGTAGCCTGTGCATTATATTTGATTTGAAAAGAAGGCACTGTTTAGTAAGGCTTCTGCTCGAGCATCATTTTTGTATGAAGGGCTTATCAGTGATCTGCTGTATTTCAGATTTTTCTCCCCGAGGATTCGACACGGACGAGCGATGCACTTGCATCGACTACTTGAGATACAGGGGATGCCCACCCGCGTAGATTTGGTAACCTGTGCTCTGGTCATGCGCCAAGTTTGATTGATAGAGCCATGCCCGCCCTGCCTCTGCTTATATCCATTTTGCCTTCCATTGTGAAGTGCACTTTTGCTATACAGAAATTTGTTTTTTTTTCTCCCAAATTGATCAGGTGAACTACGCATCTTTCCACCAGAAGAAATTGGTATAGGACATAAGCTTTCTTTCCACCGGAAGAAACTGTCATAGGACATAAGCTTTCTTTTATACTAGAATTTTTGACTCTTAACTATATGTTTTTAGATTGGAGGATGCAAATTCGCTTAATGAGTGGTCTCAGATGTACTGTATATTCACAGTCACAGGTTTGTTTTGGTATAGTGAGGCAGGATGATTTTCGTTTTTACCACAGGGGTGAGGGTGTCCATGGTTAGGCAGTTGCGATCATAGACATGTTATCGTGTTAGGGCTTTCCGATTTCCAAAGCGGAATTAACAGTATCATATCAACCTACTGATACAACCTTGACTAGCTAGGGCCGGACCGTGATGTGTTTAGCTCCATCGGGGCAATTCCTAGTACCAGCTTATGACAAAGAGTAGCTGTGAGCTTGCTGGGCAAACTCATCGGATTCTTCCCGTATCAGGCCTTGCCGCCAATCAATCTGGGTCGGCCCTAGCCGTTAGCTTGTATGCATGAATGATTGTTGTGCTTAGATTTAAATTCGACACGCTCATCAACGACGCTCTACAAATGTAAACTGCGCAGGCACGTGACTAGCCGCCGCAGTAGCACTTACCAAGCATGAGCATCCAAAGCGAATCAGATCAGAACACTACTATGATTCTCGGGTGGCGGAGAAAGGATTTCAGATGGGTATCCACGAGGTAACTCTTCGAATGTTTTGGTGACGTGAGCGTACTGGAGGAGATGGTCTCGTACTCGGAGGACGGGCTAAAGTGCCCAACCTTTTTGAAAGAAGAAAAACCTAATCATGGAGCCGTTTACTCTAAGCAATGCTTTCCTAGCTACTACCTCAACCCGATCCAGTTCAGTTGAGTCCTCAATGGCAGACCAAGAGAATGTCGAGCGAGCATTCTCGGCTGGATCTATTTTTTAATCTGACAAAAATATATCTATCTTATTAAGGGGGATGCCACATGCCTGCGTCCTCCCTGCATCCGGCGACTTGTCGAGTATAGTACAGTAATATTTTACGAGCACCTGGGCAAGCAGCATCGCGAGAAGAAAGAAATGGCCTCGGGACGGGAGTGTGCTCCTTGACAGCGAGCGGGCTGACGATGCCATGCCGACAGCCTTTCACACGCTTTAAAAAACGACCTGCTCGCACGCCGTGTTGTTGACGGGGAAGGGAAATGACTGGTGTGGCTCGATGAAATGACTGGTGTGACGAGCGTACAACTGTGAAGTGTGGCCATGCCAATCGCCAAAGGGAGAGTAACTAGCGACCGGATGCCCGGATCGGATCGGGGAAGTAGGGACGACGTGGCTTGCTGTCATGCTTTGCTCGACGACAAGGGAGGCCCATGGCGACGTCCTTGCCGACCCGCGTGGCGCCACCGCCAACCGTACTGCCCACCGTTTTGTTCCCTCTCCCCTCCCTCCCTCCCTCCCTCCCTCCCACTCCCGATCGAGATCCATCAATCCATGCCTCGCCAGCCGGATTTTTCGTGATCTTTTCTTCAAGAAACAAGAGTAAAATTCATCTCCCACATTTTTACGGTAGATGGGTGCAAAACAAAAGTCACTGAATCCAGGAACTGCAAATTTCGGGTTGATGAAGTAGTTGCGTGCGCACGCATAATTCCTAAAGTAACGTCTAAACCCAGGTTTTCACAAATCAAAGATAAAGGAGTACCTTTTTTTTTTGAACACAGTACAGACGCAAGCGCTCATATACATGCGCATACACTCACCCCTATGAACGTACACACGCACACCCTACCCCTATGAGCACCTTCGACAGACTGAGCCGGCATATCATCTTGAAATTTACGAAGTAACCGTAGGCACCTTGTCGTCGACGGGAACGTCTCCTCCCACTGAATGCGCATCGCCGAAAATCCTGAAATAAATCCAGAAATAAATGCGAGCATCAGGATTTGAACCCTGATGGGCTGAGGATACCACAGTCCCTCTAACCATCCAACCACAGGTTGGTTCGCACATAAAGGAGTACTTGAACAAGTAAAAACACAATCAACGGCCACCGAAGACGTTTTCGTACGTATGTCGCCCACGTGGTGTCTTCTGCCTTGCCGTATGTAGCCATGTCTGTAACGGGTTTTCCACAAAAATTCCAGTTGGTGGGCCGTCTTTAAGGCAAATGGACTATTTCAAGGCCATATTGCAAAAACGCCACACTGTGCGTATGCCATTTTTTCAAAAAAAGAAAACCTTACGCACCTTGGTTCCATGGACGATGCTTCAAAACCACCCGATGCGGAAAGAAAGGAAGAGAAAAGAAAGAAAGTAAAGAGGAGGAGGCGATTGCGATGGCCATCACCTAGGGTTTTCGATTCGACACAAGGAGGACACGATGGCGGCGCCTATGTCAGAGATTTCGCCATCGAGTCACCGCGGTTGCGACGTGAGGGCGAGCCACCTCCAACTTATGATGAGTTCTCATTCCCTGCCCCTGATGTTCATGTTCCTCTCTCCCGTCATTTAGATGTCTTGTTCGTGTGGCTTAGATGCCGCCAATGCCATCCTCCTTTCGTGTAGTTTGCTTGGCTGCGGAAATAAGTTTTTTGTGTGTGGTGGTGGTGGGGGGCTCGGATTGTGATTAAAGCAGAGGATTTAGGATGCTAGGATATAAAAACAAGTGATTGTGAGGTTATATGGTATAGCTGAGATGTGAATCATATAAACTCAATTGCCCATGTTCAATTAACTGAATCTATGTGTGTTGGATCTAGATCTAACAGATTGCACGGTAGGGTATCTCAGCTAGGCGACGTGTCCCCGGTGGTAATAGGGGCAAGGTTTTATCCAGGTTTGGGCTCTCACAAAGGAGATAATATCCTACTCTTGCTCTTTTATATTGTGTTGGGGTGTATACAAAGTACATATAAAGTACCAAGGGATTTTATGTTGTCCTCTCGACGAGTCTAGCCCTCGGCTTATATAGCATACACGGACCCTAGGGTTACAAATCCTAGTCGGCTATGTCGGTGGAGGTAGAGTCCTCTGCGGCGGCTCTGGTATCTGCGGGTTGTACTCCAAGCCTCCCGGAGTCTTTGTAGAATTCGCCAAGGGCCGCCCAATGTGGCCCGGGACGAAACCGGCCTAGGGTTCCTCAGTCGGCCCATCAGGCCGGAAACCGACATGGTGAGGGATCCCTCTTGGCCAAGACACCGTCAATGTGCTAAATGAATGTGTGAGCAATATTGTGTTAACCAAACTTAACTTTATTGAACTGTCATTCCACATGCTAACTGATTTTGTTAACTGAACTTGACCAGGCTAACTAAATTTTGCAATACAAACTGATTTTGCAAATTAACTAAATTTTACACATTATCTAATCGTCTGAATTTGCAATGTCTATGTAGGTGATGAAGAAAGGGATTTCTTTACTGCTGCTATGAATTATGGAGTTTTTTTATTGGGAGTGGCTTTGAGGGTGTTTCGGAGATCTAGAGAAGGTAAGCCATTTGATTCTCTTTGGTCGGATCGGGGTGATTGTCTAGGCCCCTTTATTGTCGTCTTCTCTAAAGTGGTGACTGGTCCTGATTTTCATTGTCGTTGATTTCTTCTTGCTCTGACCGACAACTTTTCTCCTTGTGCGCCAACGCTATTGTCTGGCTCCGAGTATGTTTCGAATATCTAGAGGGGGCAATGCATTTCAGTTCTCTCTGATCGGATCATGGTGGTTGTCTAGGGACCTACGTCGTCCTTTTCTATAGGACGATGATTTAGTCCTTACTTTTCCGTCCCTGTAGCCTTTGATCCTGATGGTGATAATGTAGAACTCATGAGGTACTTATGCCATCTGTGTCCAAGATTAGCATGTAGGGAGTACCTCATGGTCTAGAACTTCTCCACTAAAACCACCATCTTGGTGGAGATAAGTACTCTAGCATGATGGCGATGGAGCTGCAGACCACGACGACGACGCTAGTCGGAATTCACCCTTCCACGACGGTGGCGGCAATGGCAATCCTGGCCGTGACCGCGACACAGATTACCGCCAGCCCGCCCACTGACGGCAGCACCACAGCGATGATAGGCAGCCCTCCTCCGGTGTCTTAAGCCATGAGGAGCGAGATGTCGTGCAGCATATGAACCTGCGCGGTGCCGTTCTGGCCACCGCCGATAAGCTCCCCAAGGGCCACCTGCACCACGCCGTTGAACACAGCGGCGAGGGCCGCGGCCACAAACTGTCATGTGGAGTCGTTCCCCGAGGCCAGCACCCCAAGGTTCACTGCCACGGCGAGAGTAAGGCCGCGCGCAACGGCTGACAGAAGAGCACGACGCTAGTGAAGAAGTACGCCCGGCTCTTCACCTCCTCCGCTGGCCTCCATCGACCCCTCTCTCTCAGACCGACTCTGTTATGTTATGCTTCAAATTGAAGTATAATGAGAAAGACTAACTTCTAACAAGCGGGCGGAGCGAGGCCCGTCGCCTGTACTATTGGGCCGAAGCGGGGTGAGGGGCGATGCCCCCCCACTGTACGGATCAGTATTGACCTAGGTCGCATGTGTTATATATACCTCTTGTAAGCGGTCGCACGGGATAATTTGATCAGTTGTAAATCCCCGACGTTTGTAACTGATACGGCTCCAACGTATCTATATTTTTTATTGTTCCATGCTATTATATTATCAACCTAGGATACTTTATATGCAATTATATTCTATTTTATATCATTTTTGGGAACTAAACTATTAACCCAGTGCCAACTGCCAGTTGCTGTTTTTCGCCTTTTTTTAGTTTTCCATAAAATCTGTACCAAACAAAGTCCAAACGCTACGTAACATTTTGATGTTTTTTTCCGAACAAAAGAGACCCAGGGAGCTTTGGGAGGAGTCTAGAAGCCAGACGAGGAGACGGCAAGGCAGTAGGGCATAGGGGGTAGGCGCCCCCTAATGCCTTGTGGGCCCCTCGTGGCTCCGTCTGACCTAATTCCACCTCCATAAATTCTCTAACATCAGGAAACCAATAGAGAGCCACCCGAAACACTTTTTCCGCTGCCGCAAGGCTCTGTTCCGATGGAAGGCCATCTAGAGACCAGCTCCGGTACTCTGCTGGAGGAGGAATCGACCACGGAGGCCATCTACATCAACCTTGTTGCCTTCATGATGATGTGTGAGTAGTCCACCACAGACCTACAGGTTTATAGCTAGTACCTAGATGGCTTCTTCTCTCTCTCCCTCTTTGATCTTTGATAACCCACAAGTATAGGGGATCGCAACAGTTTTCGAGGGTAGAGTATTCAATCCAAATTTATAGATTCGACACAAGGGGAGCCAAAGAATATTTGCAAGTATTAGCAGTTGAGTTGTCAATTCAACCACACCCGGAGATTAAATATCTGCAACAGAGTGATCAGTCGCACAGTAGTATGATAGTTTTGATAGCATTAGTAATAGTAACAGTAGTGGTAACAGTGATAACAATGGTTTTGTAGCAAAGTGTAACAGTATTATTAGCAATAGTGACTTAGCAAGAACAATATGTGGAAAACTCGTAGGCACTAGATCGGTGAACTCGTTGGATAATATTCATCATATAACAGTCATAACCTAGGGCGACACAGAACTAGCTCTAGTTCATAAATGTAATGTAAGCATGTATTCCGTAAATAGTCATACGTGCTTATGGAAAAGAACTTGCATGCCATCTTTTGTCCTACCCTCCCGTGGCAGCGGGGTCCATAAGGAAACTAAGGGATATTAAGGCCTCCTTTTAATAGAGAACCGGAACAAAGAATTAACACATAGTGGATACATGAACTCCTCAAACTACGGTCATCACCAAAAAGTATCCCGACTATTGTCATTCCGGGGTTTACGGATCATAACACATAGCAGGTGCTATGACTAGCAAGATCGGATCAAGAACATAAATATAATGGTGATAACATAAATGGTTCAGATCTGAAATCATGGCACTTGGGCCCTAGTGACAAGCATTAAGCATGGCAAAGTCATAGCAACATCAATCTCAGAACATAGTGGATACTAGGGATCAAGCCCTAACAAAACTAACTCGATTACATGATGAATCTCATCCAACTCCTCACCGACCAGCAAGCCTACGAAGGAATTATTCACTCCCGGTGGGGAGCATCATGGAATTGGCGATGGAGAAGGGTTGATGATGACGAAGACCGAAGATTCCCATCTCCGGAGCCCCAAACGGGCTCTAGATCTGGCCTCCCGATGAAGAACAGGAGGTGGCGGCGGCTCCGTATCGTAAAATGTGATGAAACTTTCTCTCCTATTTTTTTCTCCGAAAATAGGAATTTATAGCGCTGGAATTAGGGTCAGTGGGGCCACGAGGTGGGCACAACCCACCAGGGCGCGTTTGGAGGGGGTGGCGCGCCCTGGTGTATCGTGCCCAGCCAGGGCACCCCCTCTGGTGGTTCTTGGCTCCATTATTTTTTATTTATTGTAAAATAATTCTCCAAAAAGTTTCGTCCAGTTCCGAGAACTTTTATTTCTGCACAAAAACAACACGATGGTAGTCCTGCTGAAAACAGCGTCAGTCCGGGTTAGTTTCATTCAAATCATGCAAATTAGAGTCCAAAACAAGATAAAAAGTGTTAGAAAAAGTAGATACGACGGAGACGTATCAAATCCCCCAAGCTTAACCCATTGCTTGTCCTCAAGCAATTCAGTTGACAAACTCAAAGTGATAAAGAAAAACTTTTACGAACTTTTTTGTTCTTGTTTACATATATATGCTTAAGTAGCACCCAGGTTTTCAGCAAAGATTATGACTAACCATGTCAGCAATAACTCTTAAAAATTATATTAGCTCATATCAATGACATAAGCAACTAGCGAGCAATAATACAATATCTCAAATGCAAACACTTTATCAAAACAATCATGATATAATATGACAACAGTGGTATCTCGCTAGCCCTTTCTGAGACCGCAAAACATAAATGCAGAGCACCTCCAAAGTTCAAGGAACGACTAAACATTGTAATTCATGGTAGGAAAGATCCAGTCATGATGCACCCAACATTAACTATACACAATGCATGAGGATGACAATAGTGCTCTCAGATCTGGCGCTTATTTGAGAAGGTGATGACTCAACATAAAAGTAAATAGATAGTCCCTTCGCAGAGGGAAGCAGAGATTTGCAGAGGTGCCAGAGCTCAAGGCTTAAATCAGACATAAATATAATTTTGGGAGGTACACCCTTCCTGTCAACGTTATGACCAAGAGTTATCAATATCATTCATGCTAAACGCATTAGCGGCGGTTCCCAAGCGGTAAAAGTAAAGGTTTACTCCCCCTCCACCAACAAACACACTCCACGGCTAGCCGAATCCACGGGTACCGTCCATACCAACAACATTCCTGGGGGAGTTTTGTTTAATTATTTGCATTTTTTGATTTCGGGACTGGGAATCCCTATTACCGCCCCTCTCGTGCAAGGACGAGTGAATAAACACTCATCATGAGAATAACCCGCTTAACATGGAAGATACTGACCGCCCCCTGTCGCTCCATGAGCGGTCCAGGCACACAAAACAGATGTCCATTTGAATTTTTAGAGGTGGCACATGCAAATTTGCTTGGAACGGCAGGGTAATACCGCATAAAGGTAGATATAGTGGACTCATGTGGAATAACTTTGGTTTAAGGATTTTGATGCACAAGCAGTATTCCCGCTTAGTACAGGCGAAGGCTAGCAAATAGATTGAGAAGCGGGCAGCTAGAGAGCGAAAACGGTCATGAACATGCATTATGAATAATAAACATTGAATACTAGCATGAGTAGGATACACCATGAACATAAATATCGTGAAGGCTATGTTGGTTTTGATTCAACTACATGCGTGAACATGTGCCAAGTCAAGCCGCTTGAAACATTCAGAGGAGGATACCATATCATCATACTACATCACAACCATTTTAATGCATGTTGACATCCAAGATAAATCCTTATCCACTCCTAGCTACTTAAGCATGGCATGAGGAACTATAATCTCTAATTGTCATTGCAAACATGTTTGATCATAATATGCTGAATCATGAATACTAGGCTAAACATATTTACAAAAACAAAACAAGTTGAGTTCATACCCGCTTTTCTCTGCCACAGTCACTTCATCAAATATCGTCATTACTGCCTTTCACTTGCACGACCGAATCATATGAAAATAATAATAGTGCAAGAGTGCCATGGACTAAGCTAGAATCTGCAAACATTTTATTCAAGAGGAGAAGACAAAGTAACATGGGCTCTTTGTTAGATTAACAATAATGCATATGAGAGCCACTCAACATTTTCATTGTGGTCTTCTCCTTGGTACGACTCAAATAAAAGGAAAAGAATTTCAGAGAAACACACTGAAATGTTTTTTGAGTTTTTGGTTTTTCTTGAAGAAAGCAAATTAAAGAGGGGAAAACAAAAACGAGAAAAACTATTTACACGGGAGAGCTCCCAACAAGTAAAAGAAGAAACGAGAAATCTTTTTGGGTTTTCTTTTGCTACTACAATTAAATTAGACTAGAAAGAAAAAACAAAAAGAAGTAAGAAATATTTTTGGATTTTCTCAAAGTTTTTCAAACACACAAAAGGAAGCGAGAAAATAAATCTAGCATGGATAATACAATGAAAAAGTATGGACACCGACAACTGGAATGAAATGTGTAAACATGAATATAATGTCGGTGGAAATACGTACTCCCCCAAGCTTAGGCTTTTGGCCTAGCTTGGTAATAACCATCCGTAATAGCCATCCGGTCCTAAGTTGAAGTGCGGTGGCGATGGCACCTGAGCGTCCCACTCCTTGGGCTCCTCCTTAGCCGTTGCCAGGTTGTTTCGGTAGGCTGTAATGTCCTCTGGTATGATCCTGTATCCGTTCCTGGCAGTAGAATCAAACAAAGCAGGTGCAGGCAACGGGATAACATCACGGGTAACCACGCTGAATACTAAGTTGTAGCGAATGTTATGAAAATAATCAGCTGCATCAATAAATTGATGATCCTGCAATGCCTTGTGATCTAGATAAACTTGGGACAAGGGATAATCATGTGGGTAAATCTGAACATTAAAGTGTCTTGCTAAGCGAGTAGCATAAATACCACCATGTATCTTTCCCTTAGTCCTGGTAAGGTGTAGGCGACGTGCAATAATAGCCCCCATGCTAAAGGTGTGATCATTGTGCAGTGCACGGCGTAAAATGGCGAAGTCGGGGGCACTGAGTGCACCAACCTTCTCCCTAGCGGTTAAACACTTCGCGATGAATAAAGCAAAGTAATGCACAGAAGGAAACTGCAAACTGGTGGCAGTGGCATTTGACGCGCCTCTTTCATCACCCACTGTTAAAGTGAGGAGAAAGTCCTCAAACTCCGCTGGTCTAGGCTCTCTTAATTCCCCATCAGAAGGGATCAAACATATGTCACAAAAGTCAGTGAGCGGTATCTTACGGGTTTCAGCATATAAATTAAACTGCACCTCGGGAGGATTATTCCTACTCAGAAAATGAAAACTTTTCACAAAGGAATTTTTAAGGAGAAGGTGTTGGTCACACTCAGCTGCGAGGAAGTTGGTCAGCCCAGCATTTGCAACGAATTGAGCAAACTCTTGATGGAACCCGGACTCCTCCATGAAGGCATTATGCGGCCATTCACACGGCCGCACCTCCGCCGTTCTCAGAGTGTGGAGGTCATTGTCCGATGATTCCCCAATGACTCCTTTAGCATTCTTCTTGGAGGAAAACTTCCTAAAGAAATCCATCTTATTCCTATAAATAAATTTTTGAAAAAATTTAGACTACAAAATTTTTGTCAACAAAACTTCATAAGATTGATAGCAACTACTCCTAAGGATGCATAGAGGCCATATTAAGCATTCAAACTACTTAGAACTCTAAGAATTCAACATGCAAGCCCATCTACAGCAGCACCAAGAGTAGCTAATTATTCTAAAAATAAACCACTAAATCAAAAACTAACTGGAGCAATGGAGGAGTCACATACCAAGTAGCAATCCCCCAAAACAGTTTCGGAAACGGAGCTTCGAGCAAAGAGATCGAAATTTGCGGGTTTGAGAGCGAGAACACGAGAGTGAGAGCTATGGTGATTTTTTTCTCGAGGTAGGAGATGACATGGGCTAAAGGGATAAGTGAGGGGACCCACGTGGGGACCACAACCCACCAGGGCACGCCTGGGGCTGCTCGCGTGCCCTGGTGTCTTGTGGACACCAGGTGCACACCTCCCTCTGATGTTATTTGCACCAGAAATTCAGAAATAATCGGAAAAAAATCGTGTTAAATTTTCAGGACATTCTGAGAACTTTTATTTTTGGGTCATTTTTTATTGCACGGAGAAATTAGAAAACAGGATAAACATGTGATGACCCACAAGTATAGGGGATCAATCGTAGTCCTTTCGAAAAGTAAGAGTGTCGAACCCAACGAGGGGCAGAAGGAAATGACAAGCTGTTTTCAGCAAGGTAATTTCTGCAAGCACTGAAATTTTAGGTAATAGATTGTGACGCCCGGATAATTAGGCTACAGTAATCCCATGCTAATGATGCCATGTCACCACTGTTACTGTTGTTAATCACGCGTTAATCCAACCCTATTCAAATTCAAATTCAAATTCAAATTTAAATCACAGATTCAATTTTGTCAAACATGAAAACAAAAATGTTCAAAGTGTGGCAAATATTCTCTGGATATTTGTCATGTTGAAACCACATCTTTGTAAGGTGGTTAAATACCCTAAAATAAATAAAACAGCAGCCAAAACTATTAATTAAATGCCCTTTGAATTTTAGTAATTTTCAAATAATTTCAAAAAGCCCCCAAAACCTTTTGTGGCTTTGCCAAATATTACAACATTGATAATTGACTAGGTGGCACTTTTTATAATAGTGCTATGTTACTAAAAATAAATAAAACAAAAATAATAGAAGAAAATAAAACAGAAAACAAAAATAAAAGAAAAAGGAAAAGTCCCCCCTGGCTCAACTGGGCCACTGGCCCAGCAGGCCGGCCCAACCGCCCACCACAGCCCGCACCCCCCTTCTCCCTCCTGTAGCGACCAGAGCGGTCGCTACCGGGCGCCGACCGGCCGTCGCCGTCCAACCCCGTCGCCTGGGAGGATAAGGCCGCCACCGGGGCACCTCACCTGCCCCCCCGAACCCTAGATCGCCACTCTCCCCCCTCTCCTGCTCTCTCTCTCCCGCTCTCTGCTTCTCCCCCCGCTCGAGCCCGCGCCGCCGTCGCCATGACCGCCATCGCCTACGCGCTCTGCGGCCTCCCCGCCACCTGAGACCGCGCCAGGAGCACCGCTTGCGTCGACTACATCGACTACGAGGACGCGCTCGAGCTCGGCGTCCCGCAACGACCGAATCGCGCCTTTCTTCTTCCTCGGACCCGCCGGCAATCTCCCTCAACTCCAGCGACGTCGAGCCTCCCCCGCGCACGCTTTGCACCTCTGCAGGACCGCCGTGAGCCCTCCTCCCTTCTCCTCCTCATTACGCTCTATTTCCGCCGCCGTAGCTCCTTCTCCCTGTCGTGCCCGAACGCGGCTCCGCCCGAGCTCGTCGCCGGCAATGCTCCGGCGACCAAATGGCCCCGGGCCCGTGCGCAACTCGACCCCCACCTCGCGTAGAGCCCAACGCGCACACGCACGCGACTCGCCGTGCCCCGCAGCCCCCTGTTCGCCGCTCGCCCGAATGCACCGCCGCCAATCCTCGTCGCCGGTGCCGTTACTGGCCGTCTCCGGCCACGCCACCACCACCATTCGACGCGGCGTGGACTGGCCATTCGAACGGACCAAGCCACGGCCCCGGAGACCCCCGGTAGCGAAATCCCGATCGGCTCCGGCGCCCCTCCGCCGTATTTATGGTCGCCGGCGCCATTCCGGCGGCCGGAGCTGACCTGGCCTGGCCGGGGCCACCGTCTGTGACCCTGCCAGTGGGCCAGGGCGGCCCAGTTGACCAGTTGACTTGGTCAACTGGCTGACTGGGCACAACCCAGTCAATGACAGGTGGGGCCCAACCCCCCCTGTGTATGACATGTGGGCCCTGCCCCTGTTGAGTTAATTAAGTTAGTTAATTAATCCTGGTAATTAAATTAATTTAATTAGACACTGAAATGTGGGTCCCCTAGCTAATTAATCAGTAATTAAGTTTAATTAACTCTGTTTAGACCCAGTGTCTATGACAGGTGGGGCCCACTGGTCAGGTTTGACCAGTCAGCCCCACTGTTGATTGCTGATGTCAGCATGATGTCATGCTGATGTCATAATTCTATTTTCGAATTAAATTTAATATGTTTTATTCTAGAATATTAATAAAACTTTGAAAATTAATATAAAATAATCTATAAGTCAGATGAAAATAATTTATATATGAAAGTTGATCAGAAAAATCCGACGAATCCGAATACGCTGTCCGTTCATCTGTCACATGCTCCTAGCATGATGAACATGGAACTTTCCCCCTCCGGATCGTCTGTCCGATAAATCCAGAGACCCGGAAAATATCGTCAGATATTCTTCTGACCCGTCTGCGACGTGCTGTACTGCGTTAGTGCATGTCTAGCCCTGCATATTGCCATGTCATGCATTGTGATTGCATCTGTGCTTTATATTTATTGTTTTCTTCCCCCCCTCTTCTCTCCGGTAGACCCCGAAACTGACGCTGCTGCCGGGTACGGCCACGCCGTTGACGATCAGCCTTTTGCCGCAGAGCAGCAAGGCAAGCAAACCCCCTTGAGCATTCCGATATCGCCAATTCCTTTCCCTCTTATTCTTGCATTAGATTTTGCTACTGTATTAGCTAGCTCCTATTCTGATGCATAGCCTATTTTTGATAAACTGCTACCATACCTGCAATCATATAAACTGCTTAGTATAGGTTGATCAATGAATCCCCTGTGAACCCCCTTAGTCCCAGTTGCCCTTGCTTCTTCATCGACGACTCGACGACCCGACGACTCGAAGACTCGGTCAACCGACCGACGAGCCAGGCCCCTCACATCACCGCACACCCCTAAAGTATGGCACTGCAGAGCTACTATCGGGTGCGGAGGGTGATACCTCACTTAGCACTCCCGATGTTAATTCTGTAGCGTAGCTAATCGGTCGTGGGTATCGAGGGTGATTCCTCCTTCCCATTTATCGATAGCGACTCTTGGCATACACATACCTCGAGTGGGATCCATCGAGGGTGATTCCTCGGATATCCACTTGGTGTATAAACACACAGTTACTTCAACTTGACTTTGTTTACATGTGAAAGACGGGACATGAGGGACAGGCGGTACCACCCTGGTTGAGGTGGACCTGAGTTCCCGACAGTCTTGAGACGGGTCGGCCCCAAGGGTACCCGTGTGTGAGATGTGGTGGGATGCGCCGGTAAGGCATCCAAAGTGTTATGTTGAGGCGTGGACGGGCAGGAGAGGCCCTTGCCACACATCCTCGAGTCGGGGTGACGTGACCGCACTTTATGGGTCGCGCTTGCCCCGCATTAATAAAATGCTAATGGGTTGGGTACTTGATCCGAGTTAGGTCGTTGGCCTTAATACGCACTAACCTTCACGTGGGAGAAGTTATGGGTACTCAGCATCGTTGTATCAGCCGAAGCTCTTCGAACGTCAGCAATGGAGCGGCGCGCGCCCGAGTGGTCCGCAACGGCATCACGCTTGTTACTAAGGGGTGCTAGGACTGACCTCGGCCGCGTTCGCATCGTGCAGGAGTGCAAGGGCAAGTGGGCCCACGAACCTGCGCGCTTAGGATTTAGACCGGCGGGCTGGCCTCTTCGTTGAGCCTAGGTGGGGCGACGACGTGCTGATATCCCGAGGCCGGGCATGACCCAGGAAAGTGTGTCCGGCCGGAGGTGATTCAGGCGTGTTGGGGAATATGTGGTGCACCCCTGCAGGGATGATTAATCTATTCGAATAGTCGTGTCCACGGTAACAGGACGACTTGGAATTGTACCTTGACCTTATACAACTACAACTGTGACTTTAATTTGAAATGAATGTGGCTCCGAGATTGCTTCCTCGCAGGGAGTCGAGGAAGAATCTCTGGGTGTGGTTACTTAATAAAATTGCTACAATAATATGACTATATATGAGATACCAGTCTACTCTCTTCTAATGCTGCAAGATGTTGAAGATGCTAGTCTTCGATAGGACTAGGCCTTCTCCCTATTCTTGCTTTCTGCAGTCAGTCCAGATATAACCCCATTCCTTGATACTGATGCATACTTAGCATAGTTCTGATGTCAGTCTTGCGAGTACTTTGGATGAGTACTCACCGCTGCTTTGCTTTATCTTTCCCCTTCGATACGATTCCGCGTTCAGACGATGGAGCCCAGGAGATGGAGTACGCCGGAGACGACTACTACACCACCGCTGGAGCCTACTACTACGTGGAGAGTGCCGACGCTCAGGAGTAGTTAGGAGGTTCCCAGGCAGGAGGCCTCGCCTCTTTCGATCCGCTGCTTATGTTTGTGCTAGCCTTCTTAAGGCAAAACTTGTTTAACTTATGTCTGTACTCAGATATTATTTGCTTCCGTTGACTCGTGCTTGTCGAGCTTTGTATTCGAGCTCTCGAGGCCCCTGGCTTGTAATATGAAGCTGTATGACTTTAATTTGTGTCTAGTGTTGTGTTGTGATATCAATCAGTGAGTCCCTAATCTTGGTCGTACGCATTGCGTGTTTGATTAGCGTACGGTCGAGATCGGGGGCGTCACAAGTTGGTATCAGAGCCGATTGCCTGTAGGTAGCCCCCTTTCCAACTCCTTGGCCGAAGTTGAGTCTAGTCATTGAAAAACTTTTACTAACATAGTTGTGTGCGTTACGGGCCCACATCTCAATCGGGTGGTATTAGGATCTTTTATTCCTCGTCTATACTCTGGGTTCTGATCTCTCTTCTCTTTCGGGTTAAAGATTTTATTAACTCTAACTCTAGGTTCTCGTAACTACTTCCCCCGGAGAGCCCCTCATTCCAGATGATGGCTTGATTCATCAAAAGATTCCGAAGATACTCTCCGATGTTCTCCCGAGAACTCGTGCTCATCGCTTTTGCGATTCCCTTTCGCCGTCAACCCCTATGGATGACTACATGCAATTGTCGCTCATACTTTCATATCCAGCTGCTCTTGTTATTACAAGGTACATCGAATTATCTTACCGAAGATTCGTTCTCCTCGGTTGAACATGTGTTTCACAGAATCCTTTGAAACGCTATTCGATCTTCCGTAATTCCTCAGTAGCCTTTTGCTATTGACCTTTCTCACCTGCTTGCATTATGGTTAATTCTGTATGTATAGCAATATTCTTTAATTCCTTGGTGGTTGCCATTTGATTTTATTGATTCAACCTGTGTGTGAATGCATGCAGCCATCAGTTGTTTCTCATAGGTTATCTTTCCGGCTCAGACATCTTTCCAAACCTGAGTTGGTTCTCGACAAATCAACTTTGATTGAATATCCATCTAAGTCCATTCAACTTACTTGTATTTGATCGGAGCATCTGATTTTGATACGCCAACCTGGAAATCATAATTCCTTTGGTATTTAAGTATCTATGTCATTTAGATAAACTCTAATCTGATGCCTTGCTTTCTTTCTTCCACTGATTGAGTTTCGATACTCATATCAGATCCCTTTGTGGGATGCCAAACCATTGTTGGGTTATTATCCGACAGCATCCTTCACATCCAAAATCCTTGTGAGTTCTTCCCCTGATACACGATGCCATTGGTAAATTGTGCCTTCTCCCTCTGATAAGTTGTATCCTATGCTTTTGTCAGCCATGCTCTGTTGTCAAGCATGTGTTAATTACTCTTGAAGCTTGTGGTATATGTTCCTAAGATGCCCCGATGGGTTGAACCTATGCCTTCCTTAATCCATGTGAACCCGACAGTTTTCACGGGTCATACTTTTCTGGTGTTTTGCCATATAATCTTTCAAAACTATAACTTCACCAAAGGCGAGGTGTAAATGGAAGGTGATGCATTGATGAAGTGGGAGTCGACCTTGAACCTTGTGTTCATGCCCATGGAAACAATGTTGATCTTATCATAGAAGCTTCTCCTTTCAATAATCCTTCATTGTATGATTTGATATTGTATCTTTGATCTTGTCCTTTGCAATCGTGGTTCCGACCATGTTGTTCTACTTCGATTCCATTCTCAGACAAGTTAAAGTGCTTGTCCTCCACAGATCAATATGCTAGTCTAACCTCCATGCTGGTCTACCTCCGAGTATTACCCCTGGTATCTCGAGAAAATCATGGAGCTACACAGCTTCTTATAAGCTCCTCATCAACTATGTTTTCCTTCACTGATTCCAGTTTCCTCGTGTTCTGAGTTGTTGGATACTCAAGGACACCGATAATTGAATCAAGTCCGCATTGCGATTCAACAACTCTTAGAAATCTTCTTTGCTTATGAGTTTGTGCTCGATCTTGTCTTTCCAAGCTGTTTGGCTACATCATCATCGTCATGCTAAGGCTTGACCATGCTATTTATATCCTTCATCCCCGGAACACAATTCCAACAGTGCTCTAAGCTTACATCGAGTTGCAACGTCATGTTGGTTGTCTTGAAGGCAATTTCGACTCTGAGCTAGCACTCTAAACTGTGGCTCCGACCACCCTTCGCTTCATCATTTCTTTGCTTGATGTCATCGCTGATCGATTACACCTTCAAGAGACTTCTCGGCAAATGTGTTGTGATCCTCATTGGCATTCTGGGCTCTTCCAGGATATCAATTAAATTCATGATGAGAGTAGCATCCTTGTCCGTGGTAATTGGTGTTGTCGTTGGCGACATCCTTGCCATCACCTTTCATTTCTTTGTTCCCGTGTTGTTTCTAACCGGAATACTGACAAATGGACTGTGATGTGTAAGTTCAATAATTATGGCATACCAACTCTATCACCTTGGAGTTAATGAACAATAAGTCCATTCTTAGTGTATTGGCTGTTGAGTCAGCACTCTAACATTGGTCGTGCTACTTAGTCTGTATTTCGGGTGCACCTTTCGATTAATGTTTAATTGTGGATGTTTCCTTCGGACATACCTCAATATATCATCTGGTTTTGTTCACTCAATCGTGGAGATCCTTCTTTGTGGGAATCTCGATGAATTGTTGCTGAGCCCATCAGCCACATCCCCTTCTCCCTCGTGGTTCATGATGAACATTTAAGCTAGTGTTGGAAACCTTGAAAGCATTATCTTTGTGCCTAGTTTATGAAGAATATGTTTGATAAAAGAAGTGTTTTTCTATAAGTTCACGTGCATTTTTGCCACCGTGCTTATGGAAATTTTTGTCTCGCTTCCTCTGGAATTATTCCAATTAATTCAGGCATGTGCGAAGTATTCTATGGTTTGATAGAATTTCTACGTTCACTCCTTATGTATTTCCTAGCACGCCAGGCCGCTGATTGATTTGATTTGTCCTAGTCCAGACTTACACATGGAACTTTGATATCCTCTATGATGGTCCCCAATCAGAACTTGATTGCCCTCCATTCTAGAAACTTCCATGTGGGCACGAATGTCTTGACCTTATGTTCAGATGTCTTGTAGTCTGGCTAATGATTCAAGTCTTGCTTCTGTCGTTCATTCCGAGATTCTTGCAACACCATCTCGTAGGTCTGTGTTGCATCCTTTTCTCCTCGGGCCTTCTTTGTCTGAAGTATCCTGACACCAACCATATCTGAATCTCGGACAGATATGATGGTTGGAACATTATCCAGAATTATAACTTTGATCTTTATTACTCGGTAAGGTGATGATGTAGCTAGCACACCTGGCCGGATGACCTATTGTTATAATGCTTTGTTCAGCTAGGGTTGCCATTCTTCCACGGGGGAATTGTAAGACTTATTTTATAAGTTGTTCCTACTGGATCCTTTGTGTATCCAAATTCCATCCTTTACTCGAAACACCATATCATTGCTATCCCGAAGCATGGATGTGGTATATCGATCATCAAAAGGAATAATGTAAGCTCAATGCTAATTGTTTCTTGATCAATTATTCAAAACCCCATTGTATGGGCATGTCTTGGATTTTCCTCGCCCTTTTCCTAAATGGTTATCTACTTGCTAATTCTGTCATGTATATCATGCTCTGTTTTTCCTTGGGAAAGGTATACTCCTAAAATTTGAGTATAACCACATTTTCCGTTCCGTTGGTCTGTTCAATGTGATAAACACATTTTCCTTTCCATTGGTCTGTTTAATGTGATGAACACAGTTTCCTTTCCATTCTGGTTGATCTAATAATCACATCTTCCTTTCCATTGGTCTGTTTGACCTTTCTTGAGATTATATGATCTAAGCAGTAATAATTCTCTGCTTAGGTAAACACCTCGGTGAACAAGTCTGTCAGTAAGATCCTGTTACTATTGTTGATAACATTCCGGTAACCGCCGGTGGACGAAAACTTTGTCTATTGGTCCGCCTCGTTTCGACGAGCAGGAAGATGGTTCTCTTCGTTCCCCGCCCTTGGTACCGATGCTATTGCCGACATAAAGGACAAGTTATCCTCCGGCATGTCTTGCCATATTGACCGTGCAAGATGTCACCGCTTTACCTGCTCCTATCCCACATGGTGGTCCCATAAACCACAGTTCCACAGGATCGAAACCTGACTCTCCTGTAAACCCTTGATTATGAAGTATCCTTTACACTTGACTTCGTATGTGATTCCCGACCCACCGTTCAAGGGATGATCTATTCTAGTATCAGACGCAATATTTCTTCGTTGCTCTGAACCCCTTTTCACCTTCTGAATTAGGCATCAGATGACTGCCTACTCGTTTGAGACTTTTGTATCATCACATATTGCTCTCGATGCATTCCCTAAGCTACAAATCGAGAGATAAGTTATGTCTTCTTCCCTGAGTTCACCGTCAGGTGCCCAACTTTGTGGAGATACGATCTTCCACAGTTTTCCCTCTTATCGCGTTCGTAGGACGATAAAAATCCCGAAGAAAGAATGACGACTTGATCGCGATGACTTGAAGTAGAGAAATGCAGACATCAACGAAAGGACTCAACCTCTTCGATGAGGGCAAGCAAGACCGAGAAGACCCGTTAGAATTTCGTAACCAGAACTTCCCCCTTACTACACCGCTTAATCTCGGGACGAGATTTCTTGTAGTCGAGGAGAATTGTGGAGCCCGGATAATTAGGCTACAGTAATCCCATGCTAATGATGCCATGTCACCACTGTTACTGTTGTTAATCACGCGTTAATCCAACCCTATTCAAATTCAAATTCAAATTCAAATCACAGATTCAATTTTGTCAAACATGAAAACAAAAATGTTCAAAGTGTGGCAAATATTCTCTGGATATTTGTCATGTTGAAACCACATCTTTGTAACGTGGTTAAATACCCTAAAATAAATAAAACAGCAGCCAAAACTATTAATTAAATGCCCTTTGAATTTTAGTAATTTCAAATAATTTCAAAAAGCCCCCAAAACCTTTTGTGGCTTTGCCAAATATTACAACATTGATAATTGACTAGGTGGCACTTTTTATAACAGTGCTATGTTACTAAAAAAAAATAAAAAAAAATAATAGAACAAAATAAAATAGAAAACAAAAATAAAAGAAAAAGGAAAAGTCCCCCCCGGCTCAACTGGGCCACCGGCCCAGCAGGCCGGCCCAACCGCCCACCACAGCCCGCACCCCCCTTCTCCCTCCTGTAGCGACCAGAGCGGTCGCTACCGGGCGCCGACCGGCCGTCGCCGTCCAACCCCGTCGCCTGGGAGGATAAGGCCGCCACCGGGGCACCTCACCTGCCCCCCCGAACCCTAGATCGCCACTCTCCCCCCCTCTCCTGCTCTCTCTCTCTCGCTCTCGGTTTCTCCCCCCGCTCGAGCCCGCGCCGCCGTCGCCATGACCGCCGTCGCCCATGCGCTCTGCGGCCTCCCCGCCACCTGAGACCGCGCCAGGAGCACCGCCTGCGTCGACTACGTCGACTACGAGGACGCGCTCGAGCTTGGCGCCCCGCAACGACCAAATCGCGCCTTTCTTCTTCCTCGGACCCGCCGGCAATCTCCCTCAACTCCGGCGACGTCGAGCCTCCCCCGCGCACGCTTTGCACCTCTGCAGGACCGCCGTGAGCCCCCTCCCTTCTCCTCCTCATTGCGCTCTATTTCCGCCGCCGTAGCTCCTTCTCCCCGTCGTGCCCGAACGCGGCTCCGCCCGAGCTCGTCGCCGGCGATGCTCCGGCGACCAAATGGCCCCGGGCCCATGCGCAACTCGACCCCCACCTCGCGTAGAGCCCAATGCGCACACGCACGTGACTCCCGAATGCACCGCCGCCAAACCTCGTCGCCGGTGCCGTTCCTGGCCGTCTCCGGCCACGCCACCACCACCATTCGACGCGGCGTGGACTGGCCGTTCGAACGGACCAAGCCACGGCCCCGGAGACCCCCGGTAGCGAAATCTCGATCGGCTCCGGCGCCCCTCCGCCGTATTTATGGTCGCCGGTGCAATTCCGGCGGCCGGAGCTAACCTGGCCTGGCCGGGGCCACCGTCAGTGACCCTGCCAGTGGGCCAGGGCGGCCCAGTTGACCAGTTGACTTGGTCAACTGGCTGACTGGGCACAGCCCAGTCAATGACAGGTGGGGCCCAATCCCCCCTGTGTATGACATGTGGGCCCTGCCCCTATTGAGTTAATTAAGTTAGTTAATTAATCCTGGTAATTAGTTTAATTTAATTAGACACTGACATGTGGGTCCCCTAGCTAATTAATCAGTAATCAAGTTTAATTAACTCTGTTTAGACCGAGTGTCTATGACAGGTGGGGCCCACTGGTCATGTTTGACCAGTCTGCCCCACTGTTGATTGCTGATGTCAGCATGACGTCATGCTGATGTCATAATTCTATTTTTGAATTAAATTTAATCTGTTTTATTCCAGAATATTAATAAAACTTTGAAAATTAATATAAAATAATCCATAAGTCAGATGAAAAGAATTTATATATGAAAGTTGATCAGAAAAATCCCACGAATCCGAATACGCCGTCCGTTCATCTGTCACATGCTCCTAGCATGATGAACATGGAACTTTCCCCCTCCGGATCGTCTGTCCGATAAATCCAGAGACCCGGAAAATATCGTCAGATATTCTTCCGACCCGTTTGCGACGTGCAGTACTGCGTTAGTGCATGTCTAGCCGTGCATATTGCCATGTCATGCATTGTGATTGCATCTGTGCTTTATATTTATTGTTTTCTTCCCCC
Source organism: Elymus sibiricus (assembly GCA_039707655.1). NCBI lineage: Eukaryota > Viridiplantae > Streptophyta > Magnoliopsida > Poales > Poaceae > Elymus > Elymus sibiricus. The sequence continues at coordinate 156,137,482 of CM077669.1, forward strand.
CCCCCCGTCTTCTCTCCGGTAGACCCCGAGACTGACGCTGCTGCCGGGTACGGCTACGCCGTTGACGACCATCCTTTTGCCGCAGAGCAGCAAGGCAAGCAAACCCCCTTGAGCATTCCGATATCGCCTATTCCTTTCCCTCTTATTCTTGCATTAGATTTTGCTACTGTATTAGCTAGCTCCTATTCTGATGCATAGCCTATTTTTGATAAACTGCTACCATACCTGCAATCATATCAACTGCTTAGTATAGGTTGATCAATGAATCCCCTGTGAACCCCCTTAGTCCTAGTTGCCCCTGCTTCTTCATCGATGACTCGACGACCCGAAGACTCGGTCAACCGACCGACGAGCCAGGCCCCTCACATCACCGCACACCCCTAAAGTATGGCACTGCAGGGCTACTATCGGGTGCCGAGGGTGATACCTCACTTAGCACTCCCGATGTTAATTCTGTAGCGTAGCTAATCGGTCGTGGGTATCGAGGGTGATTCCTCCTTCCCATTTATCGATAGCGACTCTTGCCATACACATACCTCGAGTGGGATCCATCGAGGGTGATTCCTCGGATATCCACTTGGTGTATAAACACACAGTTACTTCAACTTGACTTTGTTTACATGTGAAAGACGGGACTGGAGGGACAGGTGGTACCACCCTGGTTGAGGTGGACCTGAGTTCCTGACAGTCTTGATACGGGTCGGCCCCAAGGGTACCCGTGTGTGAGATGTGGTGGGATGCGCCGGTAAGGCATCCAAAGGGTTATGTTGAGGCGTGGACGGGCAGGAGAGGCCCTTGCCACACATCCTCGAGTCGGGGTGACGTGACCGCACTTTATGGGTCGCGCTTGCCCCGCATTAATAAAATGCTAATGGGTTGGGTACTTGATCCGAGTTAGGTCGTTGGCCTTAATACGCACTAACCTTCACGTGGGAGAAGTTATGGGTACTCAGCGTCGTTGTATCAGCCGAAGCTCTTCGGACGTCAGCAATGGAGCGGCGCGCGCCCGAGTGGTCCGCAACGGCATCGCGCTTGTTACTAAGGGGTGCTAGGACTGACCTCGGCCGCGTTCGCATCGTGCAGGAGTGCAAGGGCAAGTGGGCCCACGAACCTGCGCGCTTAGGATTTAGACCGGCGGGCTGGCCTCTTCGTTGAGCCTAGGTGGGGCGACGACGTGCTGATATCCCGAGGCCGGGCATGACCCAGGAAAGTGTGTCCGACCGGAGGTGATTTAGGCGTGTTGGGGAATATGTGGTGCACCCCTGCAGGGATGATTAATCTATTCGAATAGCCGTGTCCACGGTAACAGGACGACTTGGAATTGTACCTTGACCTTATACAACTACAACTGTGACTTTAAGTTGAAATGAATGTGGCTCCGAGATTGCTTCCTCGCAGGGAGTCGAGGAAGAATCTCTGGGCGTGGTTACTTAATAAAATTGCTACAATAATAGGACTATATATGAGATACCAGTCTACTCTCTTCTAATGCTGCAAGATGTTGAAGATGCTAGTCTTCGATAGGACTAGGCCTTCTCCCTATTCTTGCTTTCTGCAGTCAGTCCAGATATAACCCCATTCCTTGATACTGATGCATACTTAGCATAGTTCTGATGTCAGTCTTGCGAGTACTTTGGATGAGTACTCACCGCTGCTTTGCTTTCTCTTTCCCCTTCGATACGATTCCTTGTTCAGACGATGGAGCTCAGGAGATGGAGTACGCCGGAGACGACTACTACACCACCGCTGGAGCCTACTAGTACGTGGAGAGTGCCGACGCTCAGGAGTAGTTAGGAGGTTCCCAGGCAGGAGGCCTCGCCTCTTTCGATCCGCTGCTTATGTTTGTGCTAGCCTTCTTAAGGCAAAACTTGTTTAACTTATGTCTGTACTCAGATATTATTTGCTTCCGCTGAGTCGTGCTTGTCGAGCTTTGTATTCGAGCCCTCGAGGCCCCTGGCTTGTAATATGAAGTTGTATGACTTTAATTTGTGTCTAGTGTAGTGTTGTGATATCAATCAGTGAGTCGCTAATCTTGGTCGTACGCATTGCGTGTTTGATTAGCGTACGGTCGAGATCGGGGGCGTCACATAGATAGTTTGATAGCAAGATAATTGGTAACGAGCAAGTAACGGTAACGGTAAATAAGGTGCAGCAAGGTAGCCCAATCCTTTTGTAGCAGAGGACAGGCCAGAACAATCTCTAGTAATAGGCAAAGTGTTCTTGAGGGTACACGGGAATTTCATCTAGTCACTTTTATCATGTTGGTTTGATTTGTCTTCGCTACTTTGATAATTTGATATGTGGGTGGACCGGTGCTTGGGTGCTGTTCTTACTTGAACAACCTCCCACTTATTATTACCCCCCTCGCAAGCATCCGCAACTATGAGAAAAGTATTAAGATAAAATCTAACCATAGCATTAAACGTTTTGATCCAAATCAGCCCCTTGTGAAGTAGCGCATAAACTAGGGTTTAAGCTTCTGTCACTCTAGCAACCCATCATCTACTTACTACTCCACAATGTAGCGCATAAACAGGCCAGAACGATCTCTAGTAATAGGCAAAGTGTTCTTGAGGGTACACGAGAATTTCATCTAGTCACTTTTATCATGTTGGTTTGATTTGTGTTCGCTGGCCCAATCCTTTTATTAAGATAAAATCTAACCATAGCATTAAACGTTTGGATTCAAATCAGCCCCTTACGAAGTAGCGCATAAACTAGGGTTTAATCTTTTGTCACTCTACCAACCCATCATCTAATAACTACTCCACAATGCATTCCCTTAGGCCCAAGGATGATGAAGTGTCATGTAGTCGACGTTCACATGACAACACTAAGGGAATCACAACATACATATCATCGAAATATCGAACACATATCAAATTCACATGATTACTTGCAACATGACTTCTCCCGTGACCTCAAGAACAAAGGTAACTACTCACAAATAATACTCATGCTCAAGATCACAGGGGTATTGAATAGCATAATGGATCTGAACATATAATCTTCCACCAAATAAACCATATAGTAATCAACTACAAGATGTAATCAACACTACTAATCACCCACAGGTACCAATCTTAGGTTCCGGTACAAAGATTGAACACAAGAGATGAACTAGGGTTTGAGAGGAGATGGTGATGTTGAAGATGTTGATGAAGATTGGCCTCCCAAAGATGAGAGGGGTGTTGGTGATGACGATGGCTTCGTTTTGCCCCTCGGGGAGGGAAGTTCCCCCGGCAGAATCGCTCCGCCGGAGGGCAAAAGTGCTCCTGCCCAACTTCCGCCTCGAGACGGCGGTGTTTCGTCCCGAAAGTACTCTCCTTATTTTTTCTAGGTCAAAATACCTTATATACCAGAACATGGTCACCGAAGGTGGGCCGAGGAGGGCAGAACCCACCAGGGCGTGCCCTGGTGTCTTGTGCCCACCAGGGTGGCCCTCTCCGGTAGTTCTTTGCTCCAGTATTTTTATTAAATCCAAAAATATTCTCTGTAAAGTTTCAGCTCCATTGGAGATGTGAAGAATTGGTATCTCTGATTTGCTTTTTCAGGTCCAGAATTCCAGCTACCGGTATTCTCCCTCTTCGTGTAAACTTTGCATATTATGAGAGAAAAGGCATTAGAATCACTCCCTAAAGAATTATTATTCAAAAAACATAATAAATAACAGTAGGAAATCATGATGCAAAATGGACGTATCAACTGCCCCAAGCTTAGACCTCGCTTCTCCTCAAGCCAAAAGCCGAAATTGAAAAGCATGTCCACATGGTTTGAGAGAGAGGTGTCGATAAAAACAAAATACGGACATAGTAGCATCATGCTTATTATCATAACAGCAACAAACTCTATCATAAAAAATTTCATATACTTTCATCATATAACTTCTCATGAACAAGTAACAATTTATCACAACATAGAAGTATAAAGCATAAACCTTATTGAAAACCAACAAACTATGTTCTCAGTCAACCTTGCAACTACAATTCATCATATTTTCAGGAAGGGTCTCATGTTGGAGCCTTTTGGCAAGTCCACATACTCAACCATCATTTAGTCTTCTATGATTGCTAACACCCACAGCATACCCATGAGCAAAAAGTTTCAACAGGACACATAGAAAGATAGGGGCTTATAGTTTCGCCTCCCAACGTATTCACCTCAAGGGTGATGTCAACAATAATAACTCATGCTCACTCACATCCAACAGGATATATGTGCCTAGATCTTTCCTCACCACATGATTCTTGCAAAAAGAGAAAAGTAAAAAGGAATAGGGAAGAATACTTTGACTCTTGCATAAAAGTAAAAGATAGTCCCTTCGCAGAGGGAAGCAGAGGTTGTCATGAGCTTTTTGGTTTGTATGCCCAATCCCTTAATGTAAAAGAACGTCACACTATATTGCCCCCTATGATAGCAACCTTTATTATGCAGTCCGTTGCTTTTATTACTTTGCCATCATAAGTTCGTATAGCGCTCAATTTTCTCTTACACTAATTGATCAAAACACATTTAGAAGCAATTTTTATTGCCTTATTGCACCGATGACAACGTACTTGAAGGATCTTACTCGATCCGTAGGTAGGTATGGTGGACTCTCAAAGAATGAATTTGTGTTTTGGGTTTTTGGATGCACAAGTAGTATCTCTACTTAGTGCGGAATTTTTGGCTAGCAAAGATATTGAGCAAGCACCACATGTTGAAGGATCTATGACAATATAACTTCTATGTGGATATGAACAAACATAAATCATTACGTTGTCTTCCTTGTCCAACGTCAACCATTTTGACATATAATATTTAATGGGGGCTCACAATCATAAAAGATGTCCAAGATAGTGTATTTGTATGTGAATCTTCTCTTCCCTTATCAATTCTTTCATGAATTGCATCATTGACCAATGCTATGTTTGTCAATCTCCAATAAATTTTACTACTTATACTTTTCCTTATGTGATGTTATTACTCACCATAAGATTAGCATATGATCCTTTTCATTTATTTCTCTTTCCTTTATTTTGATTGCAACAAGAAAGTAGAGAGGCAAAAACTCGAACTAAACTTTATTATATAACTCTCACTCGATTACATAGATAGGTATACCACGAAACTAACACACGAAAATAGATCATGCTAAACTTTTATTAAACTAAATCAAAAAAGAAAACTAAAGGTTGAACTAAAATAGGTAAAGGTGGATAAAAGTGATGGTGATACAATACCGGGGCACCTCCCCCAAGCTTGGCTCAAGCCAAGGGGAGTGCCCATACCCGTGTGCTCAAGTCTCCTTTGGTGGTGGTGATGAAGTGGCCTTCTTCTTCAACTTATATTTGAGCATAAAATTTTCCTCCCTTAGATCATCATTCTCCAACTCGAGCTTTGATATCTTTTTGCATAATGCCGACTTGCTCTCCTACAGAAAACAAGATGGAATAAATTGAACCTCAGGTTTGTATCCTCTAGGGAGGCTTGACTTCTTGAATTCCACATGCATGTCTCTGGGTTGAGGTAGCGGGTCATCCTCTTCCTCAGAGCTATCATCCTTTGTTTCCTTCATGGCAGCGTCTTCCTCCTCGTCTGAGGTCCATCCATAATGCTCCACTTCTCCATATATTTTGGGGTTTGAAATATAGTCACCAACATAGCTCTCCCCCACTAAATCTTGAGACGACATATTTTCAGATCTGCCAGGAAAACAACACGAAACAAGAACAGAGGATTTTTCTATGATGCGGTCGTCAAAACAGTCAGGGGTATATATAGAGAATTTTTATTCTTGGGAATCAAGCCTATGGAAGGAAAACGCAGTCGGGAAGGTGTCCTAGGTGGGCACAACCCACCAGGGCGCGCCTGGCAGGGCTGCGCGCCCTGGTGTATCGTGCTCACCTCGAACGCCTTTCGGTTTATTTCTTATTTTCCAAAATTTTCTAATATTCCAAAACTGACAAAAAATATGTTTGCGGCTTTTTCGGAGTCCGTTTACTTACCGTATCACGTACCTCCTATTTTTCAGAATTCTGGAGTGTTCCGGAAGGTTTCTTTTATGTGTTCCTCTGGTGTCATGGTTTGGATAACATTGCTTTCAACGTTAATAGGCGTACCTGAGATATAGTGCTTAATTCTTTGTCCATTGACCACCTTCGGGTTAGTACCTTCGGCATTATTAATCTTGATGGCTCTAGAACGATAAACCTCTTCGATAATATATGGTCCTGCCCATTTGGATAGAAGCTTACCTGCAAAAAATCTTAAACGAGAGTTGAACAAAAGAACATAATCTCCTATTTTGAATTCCCGCTTTTGGATTCTTTTGTCATGCCACCTTTTTTACTTTTTCTTTGAATAGTTTGGCATTTTCATAAGCTTGGGTTCTACATTAGTCTAGTGAGCTAATATCAAATAGCCTCTTCTCACCGGCAAGTTTGAAATCATAATTGAGTTCTTTAATTGCCCAAAATGCTTTATGTTCTAACTCTAGAGGCAAATGACAAGCTTTTCCATATACCATTTTGTATGGAGACATACCCATAGGATTTTTATAAGCTGTTCTATAGGCCCAAAGTGCATCATCTAGTTTCTTAGACCAATTCTTTCGAGACCTATTGACAGTTTTTTGTAATATCAATTTTATTTCTCTATTACTAAGTTCAGCTTGACCACTAGATTGAGGATGATAGGGGAATGCGATTCTATGGTTAACATCATATTTAGCAAGCATCATATGGAAAGCACCATGGATAAAGTGTGAACCACCATCAGTCATTAAATATCTAGGGACTCCAAACCTCGGGAAGATAACCTCTTTAAGCATTTTAATGGAGGTGTGGTGATCAGCACTACTAGTTGGAATAGCTTCTACTGACTTAGTGACATAATCAACAGCAACCAAAATATAAGTGTACCCGTTAGAGGAAGTAAAAGGTCCCATATAATCAAAACCCCAAACATCAAATGGTTCAACAACAAGTGAATAATTCATAGGCATTTCCTGACGCTTACCGATATTACCAATTCTTTGACATTCATCACAAGACAAGACAAACTTACGGGCATCCTTGAAGGGAGTAGAGCAATAAAAACCAGATTGCAATACCTTGCGAGCAGTTCTATCTCCCGCATGATGTCCTCCATAAGCTTCGGAATGACATTTCCGTAGGATTTGCTCCTGTTCATGCTCAGGTACACAACGTCTAATAATACCATCTACTCCTGTATAAAGATGTGGGTCATCCCAAAAGTAATGTCTTAAATCATAGAAGAATTTTTTCTTTTGTTGGTATGTGAAGCTAGGTGGTATATATTTAGCGACAATGTAATTAGCATAATCATCATACCAAGGGGTGTTTTGAGAAACATTTATTGCAGCTAATTGTTCATCAAGAAAACTATCATTAATAGGTAGTGGGTCATCAAGAATATTTTCTAACCTAGACAAGTTATTAGCTACGGGGTCCTCAGCTCCCTTCCTATCAACGATATGTAAGTCAAATTCTTGAAGCAAGAGAACCCACCTAATAAGTCTAGGTTTAGCATCTTTATTTTCCATAAGATATTTTATAGCAGCATGATCGGTGTGAACGATAACCTTGGAATCAAAAATATAGGATCTAAATTTATCACAAGCAAACACAACTGCTAAAATTCTTTTTCAGTAGTAGCATAATTTCGTTGAGCGTTGTCTAGAGTTTTGCTAGCATAATGGATAACATACAATTTCTTATCAACTCTTTGTCCTAGAACAGCACCAACAGCATAATCACTAGCATCACACATAATTTCAAAAGGCAAGTTCCAATCAGGTGGTTGAACTATAGGTGCAGAAGTTAAGGCTTTCTTGAGTGTTTCAAAGGCTTCCACACAATCTCTACTCCTATAAAAGACTGAGTTGGTGATGATGGTGTGCCTGCCATGCTTCATTTGTGATCATTGGATCTGCATCGAACGCACAGGAGGCAATCTGTGGCAAATTTTGCAGAAAAAGCCTCGCAACATCGCACATTTGGAAAAAAGTCCTCTCAGCCTTATCTCTCCTGTTCAACGCCCTCTCTCCCCCGAGACCGCCAACTGCCCAGCAACACCATCTCCAGAAAAGAGGAAAAGGAGGCGCCGCCGGCAGCGTTGGATCCGGCGAGGTGGCCGCTGCCGGCCCCGTCCATCCGCAGCCCCTCTCATGCCTCCTCTCAGCCCCACTTCCCACCGCCACAACGACCACATCCTCCTCGCCGTCTCCTTCGCCCCCTTCCCCGTCTCATCTGCTGCCGATCTCGGCAAGCAGGACGCCGACGCCGATGCCGTTCGTCTGCCGATGCCTCTGCTTCCTCCTCGCCTGCTGCAGTAGGCACACCGTCGACCATCACTGCCATCTCTTCATCATCCTCGCCACCTCCTCTTCCACTCACCCATCTCCTCCGGCATCGACCGCCGCAGGTACGCCGGCAGCGCAGTACGTTCCCTGACGCCTCTTCCGACTCTTCCTCTGCCACAGCGGTCCCACCGACCACCTCCCCCTTTTTGTTGCATCGTCCGCGTCCTTCTCCCTCTCCTCCAATGCTGGCTGCCGCAAGGATGCCGGCGGCTACGAGCAACTTTCAGCGGCGGCGCCACCTCATACTACACTTTAACCTTCCCATCGACGCGCTATGCTTGGCCACTGCCCCTCCTTCCCAATCCTCATCCTGCCCACCTGTGCCGCCCCAAATTCAAATGTTCTGTCACCCAATGTTAAATCCGCGCGCCCACGCCGAACCTTCTGGAAACCACTCTTGAAGCCCAATATATATCCAAATTTCTATCACTCAGAGTTCAAATTCGCGCGCCAAGGACCGGCTGTCTAGAAACTACTCTTGCATACCAATATATAAAGCAAATGGGCAGGCATATGGGACTCATGCTGCCCGAACTACACCCAAAGAAGCCACACGCTGGTCAGACTAATCTTCAGATTGAACGGACTATGAAGACTAAGCCTTCTGATCGGATTCGTGAAGGGCCAAGGTATGGGTGGATCTTCTTATTTGTGTAACTATAGATATGTGATGATGGTAACAGATTGAACTGGAGTATCATTTTTCTGCAACATTAGCTATTTTATAGATGAATCACAAGAGTGCATGAAAATATGGACACACATGCCATATTTACTGCTAGGTAGTAGGCTACAATTTGTGTTGAAGAAGTCTTTAGTATCCCAAAATTTACTCCACTATTAGATGATGATGCCTTTTTTATTTGGCATAGTTGACATGAAAAATGGAAGTTGTGAGTCATTGTATGGTTCTATATCTGGACTCTAAAGCAATAACTGGTTTGTTTTATGTTCTGAGTTCTTTTATTGAGAAAGATTTTTTTTGGTTCTATTCTCTTTGACAGAAATAACTAATCTGATTAGGAGATCAAGCAACCTGTACCTTTTTAGATTGCATATAACATTCCTATTAGCTTTTTTGTTTTGAACTTATGATTCATTTTTGGTAACCTCATACTCCTGTTTTTGGTGAAAACATCAGGCCTTGCTCCCAAATGTTACAACCATCATGCCAACAAAGCTATAAAGGAAAACAAAAAGGTTAATATCCTGGCCCTTATCGCTTGGCGGAGCAATCAGTTTGCAAATTTCTTGATTTGTAGTATCTGACTATTTGTGGTCCAACTTTAAATTACACAGTGGTGGACGACACAAATGTGTCCAACAGAACTGGCCCCAATGGCATGCCACGAGCTCAGACAAGTCTATTTATACGCGAGCCGACATGTGTGACACATTTAAGTTATTCATCTTCTTCGGATGATGAAGGGTCAAACGAATCAGCTACGGGTTTTCCTACTAATGGTATGCTCACAACAATTGAGGGCTTGGAGCGAGGAGAAAGCTCAAAAGGTAAATCTATCAGGCGAAAGTGTGTGCTTTTGTAGTTTTGTTTACCTACTTAATTTATATCTTGTAAAAATACTATAATGAGAAAGCATGCGCATGAAGCAATTAGATATGCTAGCCGTACACCGGAACAAATCCAAGCAAGGCGAGAACGTGTGAGAGCACGCCGGCAAAATTTAACACCAAGTGAGAAGGAAAAGATTAATGCACGGAGCAGAGAGAAAAGACAACATATGACATTTGATGAGAGGAATGCAAGCCAACGAGCACGTAGGCAGAGTTTGACGCTAGATGAGTGGCAAGAAAGAAATGCACGCCAGCGAGCACGTAGGAAAAGTCTACCACCTGAAGAGCGGCAAGCACTCCTAGCTCAACGTAAGGCAAGCTACGCATCTAAACGAGATGCCATCAGTAGGGATTCTGTCGCACTGCAGTGTCCTACAGGTTCATTGGGGGCACAACTATCATCAAGCTCTTATGCTTTCAGCTACCCAAGTATGCTGGAACAAACTTCTGCTACGGTTCAAGGTAATTCTCGCACACACATTCTTCTATCTTGCCAGATTTTCCAAAGGTTGAGCTGGTATTTTTACACTATCATCAAAATAACAGGAAATCATGAAAGCATACCTGAAGTGGTGGAAGAGGATCACATAGTGTTCACTAGCACAGGTATGCTTGTAGTGTGGACCCTTTCTTTTCTCTACTAATTATATTATAAGCACATACTCAGAACCATCCTTAGAACTTCAAATTGACAAATCATCATTGGCTTCTGATGGCTTCATATGTCCAGGTTCCCCAACAGAAAGATTTGTTGCAGATGATGATGATTCTCACATGTCTGATTCTCACATGTCTGAAGAAGAAGATGATGAGTACTTCATATTTGTTGGAAGAGGTATTGCTGATGTCGTGGATGCCTTACTTCTCTACATATGTATAGCACAAAAACTACAGGACCTATATAACACCATTCACCTCATGTATATGTAGGCAATGATGAAGACCGTGATGACCTGATAGATGCATTTACAGCAGATACCATTGTTCCCGACCCATATGATCATGTCTACCATAATATACCAGTAAGTACTCACACGCTGGCACCAAAACCTGATTGCAAGCATTGTGGTGCAAAGAGGTTCCAGTATGAGACAAATGGATTTTGTTGCCGATCTGGAAAAGTTAACTTGGCACACTCAGAACCACCCTTAGAACTTAAACTGTTATACACAAGTTCAGATCCCAATGCCGTGCATTTTAGGGATAACATTTGGTACTTCAATGGACACTTTTCATTCACCACCCTTGGAGTCAGTCTAGACAACAAATACACAAACATGAGGTCCGGAGTCTATACGTTCCGAGCTCACGGTCAAATTTACCACAACATCTTCTCATTTGGTCCAACTCAAGATGGGCCTAAGCATTTGGAACTCTACTTCTATGATGATGATCCTGGTTTACAACATAGGTTTCGGCGCTCCCCAAACCTAGACCAAGATGTCATTCGAAGGGTTGTTGACATCCTCAAGGATAATCCTTATTCCGAAATGTTTCAGAATCTAGGTGGAGTCGATGACCTTGAGGAATATTGTATTGAACTGAACACCGACATGAGGTTGGACCAACGGAGATATAATGTGCCTATATCATCGGAGGTTGCAGCTATTTGGGTTGAGGGTAGTGAACTCTGTAAGCACTTTGATCGTAGCATAGTATTTTTCGGTAACGACAACAAGAGATATAGCATCCAACCATATTATGGATGCTATGATCCGTTGTCTTACCCTTTATTCTTCCCAAGAGGGGAGATTGGTTGGCATCCTGAGATCCCAAAGAATGGTGTCAGCTTGAATGAGATACTCCAGTCCCGTCGTAGTGGTCGTCAGAGTCTAGGTAATTCATATAACCAAAAAAAACATGTGTTCATTTTGTTTATCATTTCTACTTACTTTTCCTAATTCCCATTATTTTCATTTTGTTACCTTTCATTTCCGTAGGTACATGTACAAATTGTCGATTATGCGTCTCTGTTAGAGACTACTATTGCTACAAGTTTCAAATGCGTCGTGGTGTATTTAACACCATGCTATACGGTAAACGGTTGTTCCAACAATATGTGGTTGATATGTACATCAAGGTTGAAAGCTCAAGATTGGACTATATAAAAAAACACCAGAAACAAATACGTGCTGACCTATACCAAGGTGTTGTCGATAGCCTTCAAGCTGGGGAAAACCGTGCCGATGCAATGGGCAAATGGATTGTACTTCCTACATCATTTATTGGGGGGAGAAGAGATAGAAGACGAAGATACCTTGATGCCATGGCCTTGGTGCAAAAGTATGGGATACCAGTCATTTTTTTAACCATGACTTGCAACCCTAACTGGGATGAAATAATTAGTGAGCTAGAGCCTGGACAAACCCCACAAGATCGCCCTGATCTCATTGTACGAGTATTTTGAGCAAAGTTGGAAGACCTCAAGATACAACTTTTTAAAAGGCACATTCTTGGTAAGGTAGCAGCATATGCGTATGTCATTGAGTTCCAGAAAAGAGGTCTACCGCATGCTCATTTCCTTCTGATCATGGAGGGAAGGTACAAGCTAACATGCCCAGAGCAATATGATTGTCTTATATCCGCTGAATTGCCAGACAAATACAAGTACCCTGAGTTGTACAAAATGGTCGTCAAGCACATGATGCATGGCCCGTGTGGAGTCCTAAACCCCAAGAATGTGTGCATGCAGAAAGGTAGTTGCAAGAACTACTATCCACGACCGTTTAATGCGTCAACCCTTCAGGGAAAGGACTCATATCCCATATATAGGAGGAGGGATGATGGACGCCGTGCAAAGGTACGTGGCCAAGAGTTAGACAATAGGTGGGTTGTTCCATACAATCCTTACCTATTAAGACGATATAATTGCCACATCAATGTTGAGGTTTGCTCAAGCATAAAAGTTGTGAAGTACCTCTTTAAATACATATATGAGGGGCATGATCAAGCATCTGTTTCTATCGACGAGGTGGATAGTGATGGGAACATTGATGAGATAAAGCAATATAGAGATTCCAGGTGGGTGACACCACCAGAAGCATTATGGAGGATATATGGTTTTGACCTTAGTGAGATATTTCCATCTGTTAGACAACTCCAACTCCACCTCCCTAATATGCACATGGTGTCATTTCCAGCGGGCGCAAATTTGAATGATGTCGTCTCTCAAGAAGGAGCTTCTAATACCATGCTAACCGAGTATTTTGAGGCAAACAAGAAATATGAGTTGGCTCGAGGAATTTTATACAAGGATTTCCCATCATTTTTTGTTTGGATCTCAGGTGGAAAGTATTGGAAAAGGAGGGATGAACGTACGCAGATAGGAAGAATTGTGTCTGCACATCCAGCTGAAGGGGAGAGGTACTATCTTAGAGTTCTTCTAAACCATGTCACAAGTGCCACATCCTTCCAGGACCTTAGAACAGTGAATGGTATTGTTTACTCGACATTCCGTGAAGCTGTTGAAAGGAGGGGTCTTATCGAGTCAGATAATACTATCGAAGAGTGTCTTAATTAAGATGAGGTTTTTCAAATGCCATCTTCCCTTCGGAGGCTATTTGCCACTATATTGGTCTTTTGTGAGCCCAACAATGTGCGTGGCCTATGGGACAGACACTTGGAAGCTATGATGGAAGACTATCGACTAACCCACATGTGCTCCCATGCAGTTGAGCAGATGGCGTTATTAGATATAAAAAATATGCTTGAATCGATGGGCAAGGACATATCAACATTCCCTCTCCCAGAAATTGATGAGTCATATGATGTCACAGATAATGAGGCTAGGGAGATCATAGAGGAGTCCACGATAGAGGTGGACCCAGAACACCTTGGCTTGTCATCTTTCCTAAACCCAGAACAGAGATATGCATACGATGAGATACTTGCGACCATCAATAGTGGCCAAGGAGGTGTGTTCTTTGTTGATGGACCTGGAGGCACGGGAAAGACTTACCTGTACAAAGCACTACTTGCAAAAGTACGTGCTGAGGGTAAAATAGCTATTGCAACAGCAACATCAGGCGTTGCCGCATCTATCTTGCCCAGAGGGAGGACCGCACACTCAAGGTTTAAAATACCATTGAACACGGAAGACGGTGGGGTCTGTAGTTTCACCAAGCAAAGTGGGACAGCTAAGCTTCTTATGAGGGCGTCCCTCATAATTTGGGACGAGGCGTCCATGACAAAGCGGCAGGCGGTCGAGGCCCTTGACAATAGCATGAGGGACATCATGGCTCGACCTGACCTGCCATTTGGTGAAAAGAAGTTGTGTTTGGGGGAGACTTCAGACAAGTGCTTCCTGTTGTTCGTAAGGGAACAAGGTCACAAATAACTGACGTGATGCTACGTAAGTCTTACCTTTGGGAGAATATGAGACAACTAAGACTTGTCCATAATATGAGGGCTCAGAGCGATCCATGGTTTGCTGATTACCTTCTCCGTGTTGGGAATGGCACTGAAGATACCGTGGATGATGATTACATACGGCTTCCAGATGACATATGTGTACCATACACCGGCGACGCCACTGATATTGACAAGCTTATTGAAAGTGTTTTCCGGATGACCCTAGATGAAAGCCTCCTGGATCCAAATTACATAACGTCTCGAGCAATTTTGTCAACCCGGAATGAGTATGTCGACAAGATTAATATGAGGATGATTGAGAGATTTCCTGGGGAGGAGATGATATACTACAGTTTTGATCGCGCGGAGGATGATCCACACAACTACTACCCTGCAGAATTCTTGAATTCATTAACACCTAATGGGCTACCTCCCCATATCCTAAAGCTAAAAATTAATTGCCCTATTATATTGTTACGAAACATTGACCCAGCGAGTGGTTTGTGCAATGGGATGAGGTTGATTGTCCGGGGATTCATGAGGAATGCAATCGATGCTGAGATTGTGTTGGGCCAGCATGCTGGTAAGAGGGTGTTCCTTCCTCGAATTCCTCTTTGCCCATCAGACGATGACATGTTTCCGTTTAGGTTCAAGAGAAAGCAGTTTCCAGTTAGACTTAGCTTTGCTATGACCATTAACAAGGCACAAGGACAAACTATACCAAATGTTGGTGTATACCTCCCTGAACCGGTATTTTCACATGGGCAACTCTATGTTGCTCTTTCTAGAGCTACATCTAGAAGTAATATGAAGATTCTTACTGTTCCGAATAAGAAAAAGGAAGGACACTCCAACTCCATTGCAAATATTACAAAGAACATAGTCTACAAAGAAGTTCTCAGCATGTAGTCCAAGGTATGAATCACTCAAGTACAATTTGGTGGCCGAATTATGTCTATCTAACTAGGGTCATGTGGAGGATTTACATAAAGACAACTTAGATACTTGATTTAGCGTTCATGATTTTCTTTGTAAATATATATATATATGTGTTCAAATTGTTTTTTTAGTAGTTGTCTTTGTTACTCCCCTTGTTCAAAAAATTCGGACAACGCTCACAACAGGTTGCTTTGTCATCAGCGCATTTCCTTTGCTTGGTAGTTCAACATCTAATTTTCAGGCCACACTCTGAATATTTGATTCCTTTCTGTCTTTTATCGGCATTTTTTTTCTTTGAGAAACCTGGCTGATGTAAGAAAGTTTCAAGTAGTCTAGTACTAATATTTTATTCAAAAGCATCGTTTACTTTACATTGCTCCTATACAAAATGTACTAAAAGTGGTGTTCATTGTTTTTTCCTTTGCCTAAATAAATATACTACAAAGTACATACTCTCTATAGGCTCCTTGTTTTTAACTTTGTTTAAATATACTACAGACCATCATATATATGCAGTACTGATTACCTGATGTCCTTTTAGGTGGTAAGATGGATGAAGCCAGAGCTCGATGGCTAGCATTGTTGGCACAGATGTTTTGAGCAAACAACTAAATTAAGGGTATACTATACTTGACACACAATTTCTGATAGATGCCTAAGGTATGTAACAAAGTAAATAGAACTAGCTATATACATATTCATGCCTGTTCATACTTATCGAAGTATTGAGTCAAACACTTGTATTTCATGCCTGTGCATACTTATCGAAGTATTCAGTCAAACACTTGTATTTCATTCTTGTTTGTTCTGTAACCATTTATAAGTGCTCAAAGCTATAATATGTATGTTATTTGGATATATTAATTGTTGTCATTTATCTTCACATTTAAGTGTGTTGTGCCTAATATAGCAACATTCCTGTTTGCAGCAGTTGTTCTAAGGCTGCATATGATAATATGCAGTGGAGATCGTTGGTCGTGCTGGTCATTTAGGACATTTGGCATGAACGCAACTGTCATATTTTTCACAGTTCAGAGTTATTAGCTGCGATGCTCGCACCCCTTGCGATGGACAAAGCGAATGTTGGAAGGTGGCCAATGCATGACACATCATTTTGTGATGGTAGTCTAGCTTACTGGGCACTGTCCATTATGTGATCTCTCGTGCTTTTCCTGTGTTTTGTACAATATTTACTGTTTCTGTCGATGGAACCAATTGCTCTGTTGCGGGGCTTAAAAAACAATTGTGTTGCCCATGTGAGATATGCAATTGTGTTGCCCATGCCAGACATTTGTATGAGAGGCATTTATGTTGCTTTCTGTATTATATATTCTCTTATGTACCAAATGTTTCTGTTTATTACATGTGAGTTCTCTTGGCAAGTTACTGATTGTGATATGTTTGTTGGACTACAATACACTTAGCAAATTATTGTAGCAACATTTATTATTGGTTGATTACTACACTTAGCAAATTATTTTAGCAACATTTAGTTTTGGTTGATTACACTTGCAGTAGTGTAGACTGCTATACTTAAAGATACTATTGTGTAGTATATTATATTATTTTTATTCATAATTCACCAATTTATTTTATATGACAGGTGAATGAACATGATATGTGCTAATGGGTTGTGTATTTATAACAATATAACATCACTTTGACCAACGTCTTGTATTGTTCAGTAGGCTCCTGGTACTTGAGTAACAATAACAATATAACATCACTGGTACTTGTGAGTAAACAATAACAATATAACATCACTGGTACTTGTGAGTAAACAATAACAATATAACATCACTTTGATCAATGTCTTGTACGTCTTGTGTTGTTCAGTAGGCTCCTGGTACTTGAGTAAACAACTAAATTAAGGGATGATGAGATCCCTGATTTTATTTCTCATCTTCTTGTAAATGACATGTCTATTATTTGAGAAATAAAGTCTATATGCGGTCAAAAAAAAACAATGTTCCACTTTATTTTTTGTAATCCCGTAGCGTAGCACGGGCATCTTACTAGTCATCATCAAAAACAAAAGGAATATCCTTTTGCAAAAGATTCGTAAGAGGCCTAGAAATTTTAGAGAAGTCTTTAATGAACCTCCTATAGAAACCAGCATGACCAAGGAAACTTGAAATACCTTTAATATCTTTAGGACATGGCATTTTCTCAATTGCATCAACCTTAGCTTTATCCACCTCAATACCTCGTTCAGATATTTTATGCCCCAAGACAATACCTTCATTAACCATAAAGTGGCACTTCTCCCAATTCAAGACAAGATTAGTTTGTTCACATCTCTGCAAAACTCGATCAAGGTTGCTTAAGCAATCGTCAAAAGAAGTCCCGTAAACGGAAAAATCATCCATGAAAACCTCCACAATCTTTTCACAAAAGACAGAGAATATAGCAGTCGTACATCTTTGAAAGGTAGCAGGTGCATTGCATAAACCAAAAGGCATACATCTATAAGCATAGGTTCCAAAAGGGCTAGTAAAGGTGGTTTTCTCTTGATCAGATTGTGATACAGGTGTTTGAGAGAAATCGGAATATCCGCCCAGAAAACAAAAGTGTGTGTGTGTGCTTAGATAATCTTTCTAGCATTTGATCAATGAAAGGTAGAGGGTAATGATCTTTTCTAGTAGGTTTATTTAATTTTCTAAAATCAATTACAATTCTATAGCCAGTGACAATTCTTTGCGGAATGAGTTCATTTTTATCATTAGGAACAACGGTAATACCTCCTTTCTTAGGGACACAATGAACGGGACTCACCCATCTACTATCAGCAATGGGATAGATTATACCTGCTTCCAGAAGCTTTAATATTTCAGTTCTTACCACTTCTTTCATCTTAGGATTTAATCGCCGTTGGTGATCAACAACGGGTTTAGCATCAGGTTCCATATTAATCTTGTGCTGACATAGAGTGGTACTAATGCCCTTAAGATCATCAAGAGTATATCCAATAGCATCCCTGTGCTTCCTTAGAACTTTTAATAATCTTTCTTCTTCATGTTCTGAAAGGTTAGCACTAATAATAACAGGATATATCTTTTTCTCATCAAGATAAGCATACTTCAAAGTGTCAGGCAATTGCTTTAATTCAAACATAGGATCACCTTTAGGTGGAGGAGGACCTCCAAGAGTTTCAATAGGCAAATTGTGTTTCAGGAGAGGTTGTTGTTCAAAGAAAATTTTATCTTACTCATATCTTTCACGCAAGTGCATATCATTTTCATGGTCAAGCAAATATTGTTCTAATGGATCAGTAGGAGGCACGACAATAGAAGCAAGACCAATTATTTCATCCTTACTAGATAATGCTCTATCACGAGGTCGTCTACTAAACTTGGAAAAATTAAACTCATGACACACATCACCAAAACTGACACCGACAGTTTGTTTTTCACAATCTACTCTTAGCATTGACGATGCTCAAGAAAGGTCTACCGAAGATAATGGGACAAAAGTCATCTTGTGGGGAACCAAGAACTAAGAAATCAGTAGGGTATTTTACTTTCCCGCACAAGACCTCAACATCTCTAACAATCCCAAGTGGTGTAATAGTGTCTCTATTAGCAAGTTTAATAGTAACATCAATGTCTTCTATTTCAGCAGGTACTATTTCATTCATAATTTCTTGGTATAAGGTAGGGATAGCACTCACACTAGCACCTAAATCACATAAACCATGATAGCAATGATCTCCTATTTTGACTGAGACAACAGGCATGCCCACCACGGGTCTATGTTTATCTTTCTCATCAGGTTTGGTGATTCTAGCAGCTTCATCGCAGAAGTAGATAACATGCCCATCAATATTTTCTACCAAGAGATCTTTAACCATAGCAACACTAGGTTCTACTTTAATTTGCTCAGGGGGCTTAGGTGCTCTAATATTACTCTTACGAACCACAGTTGATACCTTAGCATGTTCCTTTATCCTAACAGGGAAAGATGGTTTTTCAATGTAAGCGGTAGGCACAACTGGATCAACATTGTAAATGATGGTTTCATCTTTAGCTATGACCGGTTCTTTAATTTCTTCTTCAATAGGGGGATGATATTGAAACCACTTCTCCTTAGGGAGATCAACGTGAGTAGCAAATGCTTCACAGAAAGAGGCTACTATCTCAGAGTCAAGTCCATATTTAGTGCTAAACTTGTGAAAAGCATCAGATTTCATAAAAGATTTAACACAATCAAACTTAAGCTTTATACCAGACTCATTACCTTCGTCGAGTTCCCAATCTTTAGAGTTGCGTTTAATTTTTTCTAAGAGATCCCACTTGAATTCAATAGTCTTCTTCATAAAAGAACCAGCACAAGAAGTATCGAGCATGGATTGATCATTATGAGAAAGCCGAGCATAAAAATTCTGAATAATAACTTCTCTCGGGATATCATGATTGGGGCATGAATATAACATTGACTTAAGCCTCCCCCAAGCTAGAGTGATGCTTTCTCCTTCACGAGGCCAAAAATTATATATATAATTCCGATCACGATGAACTAGATGCATGGGATAAAACTTTTGATGGAATTCCAATTGCAATCGATTCCAGTTCCATGATCCAAGATCATCACATAACCTATACCATGTCAATGCTTTTCCCTTCAAAGATAAAGGGAAAACCTTCTTCTTAGCTTCATCTCCGGGTAAAGCTGCAAGCTTAAATAATCCACAAAATTCATCCACATGTATCAGATGCATATCGGGATGTTCAGTTCTATCTCCTGCATAAGGTTTAGCAAGCAGTTGTTCTACCATACCTGAAGGAATTTCATAACCAATATTTTCAGTAGGTGCAGTAGGTTGAGGGGCAACTAATTGTGGTTCCGGTCGAGGTGAAGATACCCCGAACAAACCCCTCAAAGGATTGTTTTCCATAGTAGCAAGTAACAATAAATTTCAGCACGTAATATAAGTTTTTTACTTACCGATTTCCACTTACCAAGAGCGCTTCACTCCCCGGCAACGGCGCCAGAAAAGAGTCTTGATGACCCACAAGTATAGGGGGTCAATCGTAGTCCTTTCGATAAGTAAGAGTGTCGATCCCAATGAGGAGCAGAAGGAAATGACAAGTGGTTTTCAGCAAGGTAATTTCTACAAGCACTGAAATTGTAGGTAATAGATAGTTTGATAGCAAGATAATTGGTAACGAGCAAGTAACGGTAACGGTAAATAAGGTGCAGCAAGGTAGCCCAATCCTTTTGTGGCAAAGGACATGCCAGAACGATCTCTAGTAATAGGCAAAGTGTTCTTGAGGGTACACGAGAATTTCATCTAGTCACTTTTATCATGTTGGTTTGATTTGTGTTCGCTGGCCCAATCCTTTTATTAAGATAAAATCTAACCATAGCATTAAACGTTTGGATTCAAATCAGCCCCTTACGAAGTAGCGCATAAACTAGGGTTTAATCTTTTGTCACTCTACCAACCCATCATCTAATAACTACTCCACAATGCATTCCCTTAGGCCCATGAATGGTGAAGTGTCATGTAGTCGACGTTCACATGACACCACTAAGGGAATCACAACATACATATCATCAAAATATCGAACACATATCAAATTCACATGATTACTTGCAACATGACTTCTCCCGTGACCTCAAGAACAAAGGTAACTACTCACAAATAATAAACATGCTCAAGATCAGAGGGGTATTGAATAGCATAATGGATCTGAACATATAATGTTCCACCAAATAAACCATATAGTAATCAACTACGCAAGGTAATCAATACTACTAGTGACCCATAGGTACCAATCTGAGGTTCCGGTACAAAGATTGAACACAAGAGATGAACTAGGGTTTGAGAGGAGATGGTGATGTTGATGATGTTGATGAAGATTGGCCTCCCAAAGATGAGAGGGGTGTTGGTGATGACGATGGCTTCGATTTCCCCCTTCTGGAGGGAAGTTCCCCCGGCGGAATCGCTCCGCCGGAGGGCAAAAGTGCTCCTACCCAAGTTCCGCCTCGAGACGGTGGTGTTCCGTCCCGAAAGTCCTCTCCTTATTTTTTTCTAGGTCAAAAGACCTTATATACCAGAAGATGGGCACCGGAGGTGGGCCAAGGAGGGCATAACCCACCAGGGCGCACCTAGGGGGCCTGGCACGCCCTGGTGTCTTGTGCCCACCAGGGTGGCCCCCTCTGGTAGTTCTTTGCTCCAGTATTTTTTATTAAATCGAAAAATATTCTCCATAAAGTTTCACCTCCATTGGAGATGTGCAGAATAGGTATCTCTGGTGTGCTTTTTCAGGTCCAGAATTCTAGCTGCCGGTATTCTCCCTCTTTGTGTAAACCTTGTATATTATGAGAGAAAAGGCATTAGAATCACTCCCTAAAGCATTATTATTGAACAAAACAAAATAAATAACAGTAGGAAATCATGATGCAACATGGACGTATCAACATGGCATTTTATTTTATTTGACTAAGAAAAATAGAAAACAAAAGGTGGGAGCAGAAGGTTGTGTCTACTAGATTCATCAACTTCATACCTCTCAAAAATGATCCATTAATATGGTTGATCAAGTCTTATTAACAACCACTTCCGATTAGCATGAAACCGAAGAACTTTCGTAAAACACTAAGTTACCTCAATGGGGATATGCATATCCCCAACAATAAGTATGTCAAATTTCTTTGGCAGTAGGTAGAGGTAGTTGAAAACTTCCAATAGTGAGTGTCGGAGATTATTCAATAATATTTATACCATTCACTTGGAATTGTTTCTTCGGAAACTGCACCATATGCTCATTACCATTGATATGAAAAGTGACTTTGCTTTTATTGCAATCAATAACAGCCCCTGCAGTATTCAAAAAGGGTCTACCAAGGATAATCGACATATTGTCGTCCTCGGGCATATCAAGAATAACAAAGTCTGTTAAGATAGTGACGTTTGCAACAACAACGGGCACATCCTCACAAATACCGATAGGTATGGCAGTTGATTTGTCAACCATTTGCAATGATATTTCAGTAGGTGTGAGTTTATTCAAATCAAGTCTTTTATATAAAGAGAAAGGCATAACACTAACACCAGCTCCCAAATCACACAAAGCAGTTTTGACATAATTTCTTTTAATGGATCAAGGTATAGTTGGTATTCTAGGATCTCCAAGTTTTTTAGGTACTCCATCCTTAAAAGAATAATTAGCAGGCATGGTGGAGATTTCAGCTTCGGGTATCTTTCTTTTATTAGTGATGATGTCTTTCATGTATTTTGCATAAGGGGCCATCTTTAAGATATCGGTTAAGCGGGTATGCAAAAAGACTGGCCTAATCATTTCAGCAAAGCGTTCAAATTCTTCATCATCCTTTTTCTTAGATGGTTTAGGTGGAAAGGGCATGGGTTTCTGAACCCATGGCTCTCTTTCTTTACCATGTTTTCTAGCCACAAAGTCTCTCTTATTATATCGTTTATTTTTAGGTTGTGGGTTATCAAGATCAACAACAGGTTCTATTTCAACATCATTATCTGGTTCTTTATCATTGTTCGGTTGAGTATCTTCATGAACATCATCATTATCATTTTCATTATCACTAGGTGAATGTTCATTACCAGATTGAGTTTCAGCATTGGAAATAGAGACATCATTATCTTTAGGAGGTTTTTCTATCTCAGGTTCACTAGAGGTATGCAAAGTCCTCTCATTTTTATTTTTATTTTTCTTTTTGGAAGGACTAGGTGCATCAGTGTTAATTCTCGGAGAGTCTTGTTCAATTCTTTTAGGGTGACCTTCAGGATAAAGAGGTTCTTGGGTCATTCTACCTCCTCTAGTCACTACTCTAATAGCATGATCATTCATATTATTATTCATTTCATTAAGCAATTCTCTTTGAGATTTAGCAACTTGTTCTAACTGGGTTTGAACCATAGAGGCATGTTTTCCTACACCTTCAACATCATTACTGATTCTAAATAACAAGTCACTCAACTGAGCAATCATATCGGAATTATATTTCAATTGGTTCAGAACATTTGCATTGAAGTGATCTTGTTTCCTAATGTAGTTATCAAACTCATACAAGCATTGACTAGGATGTTTATTGTAAGAGATATCACTTTCATCAAAATTTAATAAAGAATTTACCTCTACCACCTGTTGAGGTTGTGGTGTGTCAAGGCCATGTATTTCTTCAATAGGTGGTAAATTCTTAACATCCAAACCTTTTATACCTTTTTCCTTCATACATTTCTTTGCCTCTTGCATATCTTCAGGACTGAGAAATAAGATACCCCTCTTCTTCAGAGCGGGTTTAGGTGGTGGTTCAGGGAGAGTCCAATCATCATAATTCGTCAATATATTATTCAATAGTTCCTCAGCTTGTTCATCAGTTCGTTCCCTGAAAACACAACCAGCACAACTATCTAGGAAGTCCCTAGAAGCATCAGTTAGTCCATTATAGAAGATATCAAGTATTTCATTTTTCTTAAAAGGGTGATCAGGCAAAGCATTAAGCAATTGGAGAAGCCTCCCCCAAGCTTGTGGGAGACTCTCTTCTTCAATTTGCGCAAAGTTAAATATTTCCTGTAAGGCAGCTTGTTTCTTATGAGCAGGAAAATATTTTTCAGAGAAGTAGTAAATCATATCCCGGGGGCTACGCACACAACCAGGAGCAAGAGTATTGTACCATATCTTAGCATCACCCTTTAATGAGAACGGAAATAATTTGAGAATATAGTAATAGCGAATCTTCTCATCATGAGCAAAGAAGGTGGCTATATCATTCAGCTTAGTAAGATGTGCCACTACAGTTTCAGTTTCATAGCCATGGAAAGGATCAGATTCAACCAAAGTAATTAACTCTGGGTCGACAGAGAATTCATAATCCTTATCGGTAACAAAGATAGGTGAAGTAGCAAACTTAGGATCACATTTCATTCTAGCATTCAAACTCTTTTCTTTATACTTGCATAATAATTTCTTAAGATCATCTCTATCCTTACAAGCAAGGATTTCTCTACCTATCTCCTCATCCATAACTTAACCCTCAGGTATCTTAGGCATTTCAAATCTAAGAGAGCTAGGTCTAATAGGTATTTCATAATTCTCAGTTTCAAAGACTTCATCAGTTCCAGTAATCTCATCAGTTTCAATAATTTCATTCTCTTTAGCTCTAGCAATTTGTCCATCAAGAAATTCACCGAGTGGCACATTATCATCAAGTATGGTACTAGAATCATCATAAGCATCATTCATAGCAGAAGTAGCATCATCAATAACTTGCGACATATCAGGATTAATAGCATGTGGTGGTGTTGCAAGTTTACTCATAACCGAAGGTGAATCAAGTACAGAGCTAGATGGCAATTCCTTACCTCCCCTCGTCTTAGAGGAAAAAATCTTGGTTCTTGTATCCTTCAGATTCTTCATAGTGATCAATTGATATAAATCCCAAGTCACTCAACAAATATAGCTATGCTCCCCGGCAACGGGGATCACAACATTTTTCGACGGTAGAGCATTTAACCCAAATCTATAGATTCGACACAAGGGGAGCCAAAGAATATTTGCAAGTATTAGCAGTTGGGTTGTCAATTCAACCACACCTGGAGATTAAATATCTGCAGCAGAGTGATCAGTAGCATAGTAGTATGATAGTTTTGATAGCAGTAGTAATAGTAACAGTAGCGGTAACAGTGATATCAATAGTTTTGTAGCAAGTGTAACAGTAGCAGTAGCAATAGTGACTTAGCAAGAACAATATGTGGAAAACTCATAGGCACTGGATCGGTGAACTCGTTGGATAATATTCATCATATAACAGTCATAACCTAGGGCGACACAGAACTAGCTCCAGTTCATAAATGTAATGTAGGCATGTATTCCGTAAATAGTCATACGTGCTTATGGACAAGAATTTGCATGACATCTTTTGTCCTACCCTCCCGTGGCAGCGGGGTCCATAAGGAAACTAAGGGATATTAAGGCCTCCTTTTAATAGAGAACCGGAACAAAGCATTAACACATAGTGGATACATGAACTCCTCAAACTACGGTCATCACCGGAAAGTATCCCGACTATTGTCACTCCAGGGTTTACGGATCATAACACATAGCAGGTGCATATGACTAGCAAGATCGGATCAAGAACATAGATATAATGGTGATAACATAAATGTTTCAGATCTAAAATCATGGCACTCGGGCCCTAGTGACAAGCATTAAGCATGGCAAAGTCATAGCAACATCAATCTCAGAACATAGTGGATACTAGGGATCAAGCCCTAACAAAACTAACTCGATTACATGATGAATCGCATCCAACTCCTCTCCAACCATCAAGCCTACGAAGGAATTACTCACTCCCAGTGGGGAGCATCATGGAATTGGCGATGGAGAAGGGTTGATGATGACGAAGACCGAAGATTCCCCTCTCCGGAGCCCCAAACGGGCTCCAGATCTGGCCTCCCGATGAAGAATAGGAGGTGGCGGCGGCTCCGTATCGTAAAACACGATGAAAATTTCTCTCCTATTTTTTTTCTCCGAAAATAGGAATTTATAGCGCTGGAATTAGGGTCAGTGGGGCCACGAGGTGGACACAACCCACCAGGGCGTGCCTGGAGGGGGTGGCGCGCCCTGGTGTACCGTGCCCAGCCAGGGCACCCCCTCCGGTGGTTCTTGGCTACAGTATTTTTTATTTATTGTAAAATAATTCTCCAAAAAGTTTCGTCCAGTTCCGAGAACTTTTATTTCTGCACAAAAACAACACCATGGTAGTTCTGCTGAAAGCAGCGTCAGTCCGGGTTAGTTTCATTCAAATCATGCAAATTAGAGTCCAAAACAAGAGCAAAAGCATTAGCAAAAGTAGATACAATGGAGACGTATCAATCTTCAATACAAAGTTTACCGCGATTCCCGCGGTGATCTATCTAATGTAATCTTCTTTTGCGGTGTGTTTGTTGGGATCCGATGAATTGTGGGTTTATGGTCAGATTATTCATTGAAAGTAATTGAGTCTCCTCTGAATTCTATTATGCATGATTATTATAGCTTCGTATTTCTCTCCAATCTGTTGGTTTGGTTTGGCCAACTAGATTGATTTATCTTCAATGGGAGTAGTGCGTTGTAGTGGGTTCAATCTTGCGGTGCCCTACATCCTTGATAACCCACAAGTGTAGGGGATCGTTTGTATCCTTTTTCGATAAGTAAGAGTGTCGAACCCAACGAGGAGCTAAAGGTAGAACAAATATTCCCTCAAGTTCTATCGACCACCGATACAACTCTACGCACGCTAATGCTTGCTTTACCTAGAACAAGTATGAAACTACTTTGCGGGAGTAAAACTAGAAGTACTTTGCAAGAAAATAAAGAACGTGGAAATAACATTTAGGTGTTGTTTTAATAAAAGAACAATAAAAGTAAATAGAAAGCTTTTTTGTGTAACACAAGAGAAAGATTGTCCCTAGGCAATTGAATATAATATGATAGATACTTGTCATATGCAATGAGGGAGAGGCATACGCTAACACACTTTCCGTACTTGGATCATATGCACTTATGATTGGAACTCTAGCAAGCATCCGCAACTACCAAAGTTCATTAAGGTAAAACCCAACCATAGCATTAAGTATCAACTCCTCTTTACTCCCATACGCAACAACCCACCTACTCGGGTTTATGCTTCTGTCACTCAAGCAACCCGCCATAGGCAAATCATGAACATATTGCAACACCCTACAGAGGGAATCCCTCATGTTTGCGCGACATGGAGGGCACCATAGGACAGCACCATATCAACATACAACTCACATCCATAACATCATACCACAATTAACCCATAGGATAAAAGAGATCCACTCAAACATCATAGGATAGCCAAATATCATTGGGAAATAATATATGGAGTTGAGCACCATGTTTAAGTAGAGATTACAGCGGGAAAGAGAGGTGTTACACCACTGCATAGAGGGGGGAGAGTGTTGGTGTTGACGGCGGCGAAGTTGTTGGTGTAGATCGCTGTCACGATGATTGCCCCGGCGGCGTTCCGGCACCACCGGGAGAGAGGGGGAGAGAGCCCCCCTCCTTCTTCTTCTTCCTTGGCATCCCCCCTAGATGGGAGGAGAGTTCCCCCTCTGGTCCATGGCCTCCATGGCGGCGGAGGGGCAGGAGCCCCTCCGAGATTGGATCTCCCTCTCTGTTCTCTTCTATTTCGCGTTCCTATTTTCTGGCCGAAAACCGTTTCTTATATTCCCGGAGATCCGTAACTCCGATCGGGCTGAAATTTTGAGGGGATTTTTATCCAAAAATTAGCTTCCTTGCGCCCGAAGGAGAGATCTAACCGAGTTACGAGCTGGGCACAACCCACCAGGGCGCGCCCTAGTGTCTCGTGGGGGCCGTGGGCCTCCGTTTGGGTCGATTCCACTTCTCAAAATTCACAAATATTCCAAAAAAAAATCTCCGTAAATTTTTATCACGTTTGGACTTCGTTTGATATGGATATTCTGCGAAACAAAAAGCATGCAACAAACAAGAACTAGCACTGGGCACTGGATCAATAGGTTAGTCCAATAAATCATATAAAATGTTGCCAAAAATATGTGAAAGTTGTATAATAATGGCATGAAACAATCAAAAATTATAGATACGACAAAGACGTATCAATCCTCGTGACAGAAGGGGACAAGACACATATTTGTATTGTTTCCATTAAGGATAAAACGATGGGATCTGAATATATCGCTTCTCTTATTTTGTCTACATCATGTCACCTTGCTCCAAGCATTACTATGTTTGTCATGAACTTAATACCTAAAGAGGCAAGCATAGAAGCGCTCTCAATGTGGAGTAATAGTAGTAGATGCAGAATCATTTCGGTCTACTTGTTTGTGGATGTGATGCCTATATACATGATCATTGTCGTGAATAACATGTCATAACTATGCGCAATTCTGTCAATTTGTCAACAGTAATTTGTCTACCCACCGTAAGCTATTTTCAAGAGAGAAGCCTCTAGCGAACACTATGGCCCCCGGGTCTATGTAAACATAAATACAACAAGTCCTAAATTACCTTACTGCCTTTTATTATTTGTTTTTACTTTTATTATTTTCAATATCTATTCTATCAAGAGTTAATCCTTGCAAGTAACGAGTTCAAGGGGCTTCACAACCCTCTTGCCCGCGTTGGGTGCAAGTGTTTGGTTTTGTGTGTGTAGGTGTTGTTGAAAGGAATTTGCTTGGTTCTCCTATTGGTTCGATAGCCTTAGTTCTCACTAAGGGAAATACTTATCTCTATTGTACTACATCTCCTCTCCTCTTCTGGGAAAATCCCTACGCAACTCACAAGTAGGAGGACGAATTTATGGCGCGGTTGTCGTGGAGACATCATCAAATTCTCGTCAGGTACCTACACATAAATTATCTTTCACTTGTTCTACTTTTTATTTGTTGTTATATTTTACTTTGTATAAAAATCAAAAATACAAAAATATTTCTATTTGCTTGTTTGCTTAGTTATCTAGTCCACTCGTTAGTTTACTTGTTTGCTTGCTAGTTTACTTGCTTGCTTGTCATCATGGCTAGTTCTTCTATTGTTTCGTGTTCTCTCGAGAACGAAGTGCTTAATTTCAAACAAAGGGGAGGAGAGTGTTTAAAAGATGTGTGGTGTAGGATTTGCAATGCTCAAAATAGGTCATCTCATAAGTGATCCACCACTATTTTGCTTCGTAATATTAATCCGGGTGTGACTACTTGGTATAGATTCGTTCTTGACACCATCACCGGTGGTAATTTCTTAATGAGTCACACTCCAGATGCTTATAATGCTATTGAAAATCTCATAGGATCATCCCCTACTATTGTTAATGGAACCGTTTTGACATTGGAATATGTTATGTGTAGGCTAGATGCTATAGAAAATAAAATACGTACTATTGAGCACATTGAAAATCTATACAAGAAGGTCCATAATCAAGTCACTCAAGTTGGTTACAAATTAGGAATTATTCTAAAGATGCTAAAAGAAAACGAGCCAAAGATTAGTAAAGAGTTAGGACAAAGTCCTTCCCGAATCGATAAGCTAGAAGAAATCCTCAATGAAGTGGGCTCCACTTTCGTTCCTACTAGAACTATTGATAAAGATCCTATAAACAAGAGCCCCAATATTACGTATGTTCCTAAGCCTACGAGTGGAACGCCTAATAAAAAGAATGAAGATCTTAAAATGATTAGTGTGCATCCCAATTTCATAAATATAATAAATGAACCTATCATCAAGGCTCCTCCCTTTGTCCCTAAGAGTGTGGTTATCAATAACTTATGTGTTAAAACTCCTAGGAGGCATGGTTGCATAATTGAGGAGTTGGGTGTGAAGGATGACAACACTCTATACTATGCATTATGCCTAGCTAGGGGCATAAAACAATAGCGCTTGTTGGGAGGCAACCCAATAGTTATCTTCAAATTTTGGTTTTACTTTCTGTTTTGGTGTGTTCACATGATTATTTCTACTGTAATGATTGTGTTTTCATGTTTAAATTCGTGTTTGGGCCAAGTAAAGCCTTTGGGATGATTTGGAAGATAGTACAATTGATACGGTGCAAAAACAGAAACTTTTGTGTCCAGGATAGAATTTCTCTCATTTTAATGGAACATATTTTTGGTCTGAATTTTTTACACAGTATTGGTATACAAATTTCCCAGGTTGTCCTAATTTTTCAGAATTTTTGGAGTTACATAAGTATGGTTTTCCTACAAATGTTTACAAACTGTTCTGTTTTAGACAAATTCTTTTATTGCTTGCATAGTTTGTTTGTTTTGATGATGCTATAGATTGTATAGGGGGTATAAGCCATGGAGAAGTTAGAATACAGTACCTATTATGCAATAATGAAATACTAATCAATTTATAATAGTACCTAAAGTAATTGATATGTCTATTATACTAACGGATCTCACGAGGTTTTGTTGAGTTTTGTGTGCTGAAGTTTTCAAGTTTTGAGTGAGAGAACGATGGATGAAGAAATAAGGAGCGGCAAGAACCTAAGCTTGGGGATGCCCAAGGCACCCCAAGGTAATATTTAAGGAAGACCCAAGCATCTAAGCTTGGGGATGCGCCAGAAGGCATCCCCTCTTTCGTCTCCAATCTATCGGTATGTCACTTGGAGCTATATTTTTATTCATCACATGAGATATTTTTTGCTTGGAGTGTCATGTCACTACTGCAGGATGGTCCAAAGATGACACAGCAATCAGAGACCCTTCGACGAAACTGTTTGCGATGACCAAATCGCAAACGGTATAGTTATAGCTCCGTCGCTAATAACGCGAACTGTGTGCGAAGACGGGCCCATCAAATACAATCCCAAAAAAAAGTTGCGTGTGCGATCTGTGGCAAACAGTTGACCCAAATAAATTGTTTGTGATTGTACAATATAAGATAAACGGTTAGAAAAATGCAAGTGTGTGCGATGTACGGCATACAATTCACCCTGACAAACTGTTTGCGCTGATCCAGCAGAACACAAACGATTGTCCAGATGATTACGTGTGCGATAGATGGCACACAGGTCACTCGGATGAACTGTTTGTGATGAGATAAGATAACATAAACGGTTACATAGATCAAGATGTGTGTGATAGACAGCATACAATCCATTGGGATGAACTGTGTGCGATAAGCAAAAATAACACAAACGGTTGCTCAGATCAAGATGTGTGTGATGTACAACATACACAGGCCATTCAGATGTGTTGTGGGCAAACGGTTCCGGATAAAGAACTGTCAGGGACTGATGAAATCATCACCGACGGATATGGTTCTTTATTCCGCATGCGATGTGATTTGCTCAATCTTCCCACAAACATCTATGCTTCTGTTTAGAACAACATGATTGCAGAACCAAATTAAACATCCAAATACATAAGTGACTACACACATAACATTGGCACACCTCAATAAACAATTACACACATAACAACATGATTGCCATAACCTAATTAAGCATCCAAATACATAAGTGACTACACACATAACATTGGCGCGCACACCTCAATAAACTATTACATGCATAATAAACTTATCCCTCTAAAACTACAAATATATCGGCGTAGAGGGAGTACGAGCAACGATCATCAAATCATCTACTTCCTGTGACGCTTGCTGCCACCGCTCTGCTTGTGGGTCGATCCCGCATCGTCTTCAGGTAGGAGGCACTTCCTCATGTCAACGATCCGCCTGAACATCTCGTAGAAAGTGTACACTTGCTTGGACGCGGTTTGGAGGTGATATTCATCCAGTTTCTTCACCTAGCCCCTATGCCAGACAGGCTTGTTCTTGTCGCACTCAGCCTTCATGTCTCTGTAGTAGGGGTTGATGATGGCCTCGGCCAGGTCAACATGGGAGTCCATGTTCTTCTTGCTGCCCCAGACCTTGTAGTGGCCGCGGATGTCGACAAGCTTCTGGCAGGCCAAGCCCGAAGTCTTGAGCACCTTTGGATCGTCGGTGGTGTCCACCGTAGCGAACCTATAGTTGGGGCTATTGACAAACCTGGTGAAACGCTTGCAAGGCACTGTGGCCAGGCAGTAGTGGTAGAGGAGGACGTGATGGCCGACGCACAACTGGGCAACGGCAACCTTCTGATCATGCCCGGCACGACCGCTTTGTACTTGTCATCCGCATCAAGCAACCGCTCCATAGTGCCGATGGAGTCCTCCACCATGCCCGGGTCGTTGGTGTACACCACCGTGAGGTCCGTCTTCCTCATGTGGGTCTCCACATGATGCTCGCCGTACTCCATTGGAGTGCCGCTGGACATCCTCTCTGTATGCGTCATTGAGGGTGTGCTTGTTGTGTTGTGGGCGCGATCGAAAGTGTGAAGAGACTATGGTTAATGGCCGTGTGTATAAATGGGGGTCGGACGTCCTGTAAAACCGGCACCTCTGGATGGCAGTTTTTGCAGCGCGTGATTCAGTCGAGGAAGCATGTAACTGCATGGGGCGACGTGCGTGGCGCAACTGCATGCATATGGAGCCCCGAACATGATCGTGGGCCAGCCCCAATAGCTGGCAGAGCGCGCGGGGGGGGGGGGGGGAGAGCAGAGCACGCGGAGGGACGCGAGAGCAGAGCACGCGGTGGGAAGCGAGGTCGAACCAGACCACTTTGTGCGTGTCCACTACGGCATGCATGGTGAACTGGCGCTCGTCATCGGCAGCCACTGGGAGCGCCATTGGAGCTGCATAGGATACCCTCGGTCATGGTTCTGCTTCTTAAGGTCCGGATATTAATCGTCAATTGCATATTAATGTCCAGATATTAATCGTACATTGCAAACTAAGGAAAAGATGGTACTACCAACATACGAGCCTCCTTCATAAGATGCCATTTGCATGGTTGTATCACAAATGACAGAAAAAGTACAAAGGTTCAAATTCCAGCATTACAAGGCTCAAATTCAAAGATTACAAGGTTCAAACCGATAATAGAAATGAAATTCAGCTTATGCAGAAACTTTGTCATGCAGCTGTAGACGCCCGCGCTGATCAGCTAAACATGAACATATATGATAGGTTCATACTGATATTACTACTAGTTTGGCAACTTCAATATTTCTGCAAAGGGATCCGCCATTGACATGTCATTTATGGGCTTGACATAAGGACTTCTGAATAGTCTGTCAATTGAAGTTACAAAATGAAATTGAGCTTCTACAGAGCCTTTTCCATTCTGTCCTAGTCGCCGGAGCTGATCAGCAAACCATTCTTTCTTGCGCGATAAATGTAGGGAAAATCTCATTATGTTTAGCACACTTACTCTCACAACAAAGAACCTGGCGAATATAATCTCCGGTAAGGTCCCTCGGTAGGACTTCAAAGTAATATATGAGAGATGGAGATTAAGGCATTCGATGGGATTGTTATATTGTATGACATTATCCACTACCGAGCCTAATCGTATCTGCAAAAGAAGAGAATGTATTAGTGCTTGGACACACAAGGGACCTCTTATGATTTGCAGGGTTTCAAAAATTGAACTCCCTTGTGGTTAAAATTTAACATGAAAGAGCATCACCTCGATATATAGCTTTCCAGGCATGGAAAGCATCTCAGCAATCTGACAACTTGGTCTAGGTCGGGGCCCATAGATTCTACTGCCAAGACCTTCACTGTGTGCAGATACGGGGTTGAGCTTGTCGATATAATTTTCTGGATGACAGACGAACATACATCTTGAATAGAGAAAAAAAGTTAATTCAAAAATGAGAAGAGGGCGACTGTTGTACGTGGACGGTTATGGATCCAAAAACAAGTTCAGATAAGTTGACGGGCGAGTAGCCAAACACTGTCAATTTCGGCGCTTGAATGACCCTGATTCTTGTTGGACCTTGTTGATCAACAACAAGTAATCTCTCAAGTAAAGGCACGTCCTCAATGACCATTTGGTGATTCACCTTGTGCGATCTCCTGTTGCAGCACCAGCAATACACACAAATTGTCCGGAGACTCATGGAGGTGATGTGGAGGCTACTCAACCCATTGATCACCTGAAGATGAAGGTACTCGAGCGCAGTACAGCCGCAGAGCAGGCGCTCCATGTCGTCGTTGGGGATGTAGACGGCGACGAGCTCAAGGTGCTTCAGTCGAGGTAGCAAAAGAGTGGGATTGGCGTTAATTTGGGGGAAATGGTAGTTCATGAACCTGGCGATGTGCGGCGTTGGCGCGAGGCGCAGTGCGGAGGGTGGCAGCGGGCGCATATGTCCATCATTAAAAGTGAGTTCTTTGAGATGATCTAGGGCGGTCGATAAGAACCACGCGTCAAGCTTGGCTCGGTCCTTGCCATTGGAACGGAACTTGCCCATAGTAAGGCCTTTGATTGGGCCACAGTGCGTGTCGAGGATCTGGGACAATGCATCCAAGCGTTTGCGATAGCCAGTGTAGAGCATGTGCTCGCTGATGAGGCCGAGAGGGGCGCAACGCCATAGGGGGCGCCACCACCGGGAGAGGACGGTTGTGCGCACGCCATCTTCGATAGGGAGGAGGAAGATGACGACTCTCAACATATCGTCAGGGAGGCTGCTGATGAGGTCTGGGCCTATCGGAGGCATTTGTGTTTCTGGCTCAGCCCGCCTCCGCTTGTTGGCAACCTCGACATCCACGTCCGGAGAATGGACGCCGGCATATCTTTCTGTCAAGAGTAGAGCAGTGGGAGGATAGTGATTATGTAGCTAGATTAGTGTAGAAGAATAGTGCATTGGTAATTACAAGTTACTAGGTAGGAATAGTTTTAACAGATTAAGAAAATGAAATCCCAATTGGTTGCTGAAATACTACACAGTTACATTGATATTGCTACGCAAGTCAACATGCAGATACTAGAAATAACACTTACTTCCAACAAAGCATGGACGGAGAATGTCGTCGGGGAAGTTAGCATTTATCGTATGGTAAGGCTCTTTTAGGTGGAGCGTAATTTTAGAGCCAGCTTTCAGTACATAAAACTTAGATATTTCTCCCCAAAGGCCTTCTTCAAAATAGCAGTGACAATCTTCATCAAGTTTTACAGAAACAACGATTGTAAATCCATGGTTTGTGCTCAATATGACATCCCTGGAGTCTTCATTTATGTAAAGGCCAAGATTTAGCATTACAGTTGTCGTTGCAAAGCAAGGGATGTACTGCAGGAATTGATAAGATTGTTAAAGAACATGGTAACATGATAGTATGGGAGTAGTAGTTAAAAGAACTGTGCAACAGTTCATATGAAAGGACAAGAAATTACAAGTAAAGAGATAATGTAACCATGATGTCGTGCAAATATATATGAGAGTAAACGAAAGAACAATACAACATTAATTTGCCTACTATAGAAGGAGAAGAATAAGAAGAAGAGAAGAAATCACATTTGACGCAAATGCTGCATGTGGCGCCTTTTACCCAAATGTAGCAATATATAGTATAGGTTCAGAAAAAGTATAGGCCATGCATGTCAACACAGGTAGTGTGAGATTGAACATACCGTGCGCTTCGTGAAGTCATCTGGTACGATGAGATGGAACTCATCGGTTTTTTGGCCGAGGCCGCTGACGTGGCTTGCGACTGCGTTGGTATTTCCCCAAAGAGGAAGGGATGATGCAGCATAGCGACGGTAAGTATTTCCCTCGGTTATGAAACCAAGGTTATCGAACCAGTAGCAGGATCACCACCACCCAATAAGCAGCACCTGCACACAAACAACAAATACTTGCAACCCGACACGAAAGAGAGGTTGTCAATCTCTCTACGGTAAAAAGATAGATTAGGTAGTGATAGATAGGAGAGATAGATCTCTCAAGAACACAAAATAAAAAGAGCAAATAAAATATGCAGCAATATGTTTTTGGGTTTTTGGTTTTGTTGATCTGAAAACAAAGAGGCAAAAAGATAGATCGGAAAGCAATATGTTGGAAAAGTAGACCCGGGGCCGTAGGATTCCCTAGTGGCTTCTCTCATGAGTATAGCACATGGTGGGTGAACAAATTACTGTTGGGCAATTGATAGAAGATCAAATAATCATGACGATATCCAAGGCGATGATCATTATATAGGCATCACGTTTAGTAGACCGACTCCTGCCTGCATCTACCACTATTACTCCACACATCGACCGCTATCCAGCATGCATCTAGTGTATTAAGTTCATGGAAAAATGGAGTAATGCAATAAGAACGATGACATGATGTAGACAAGATCTATTCATGTAGGAATAGACCCCATCTTGTTATCCTTAATGGCAATGATACATGCGTGACTTGCTGCCCCTTTTTTCACTGGGAAAGGACACCGCAAGATCGAACCCATCACAAAGCACCTCTTCCCATGTCAACAAAAATCGATCTAGTTGGCCTAACTAAACCAAAGATTC
Source organism: Elymus sibiricus (assembly GCA_039707655.1). Lineage (NCBI taxonomy): Eukaryota > Viridiplantae > Streptophyta > Magnoliopsida > Poales > Poaceae > Elymus > Elymus sibiricus. The sequence goes on from CM077669.1 coordinate 156,173,572, forward strand.
GAAGAAGAAATACGAGGCTATAAGTAATCATGCATATAAGAGATCAAAGAAGACTCAAATAATATTCATGGATAGAAACTGATCATGAACTCAAAATTCATCGGATCCCAACAAACACACCGCAAAAGTTTACATCAAATAGATCTCCAAGAGACCATTCTATTGAGAATCATAAGAGAGAGAGAGAGGAAGCCATCTAGCTACTGCCTACGGACCCGTAGGTCTATGGTGAACTACTCACGCATCATCGGAGAGGCACCTATGAAGAAGGTGAACCCCTCCGTGATGGTGTTTAGATTGGATCTCAAGGTTCTGGAACTTGCGGCGGCTGGAATTGTGTTTCATCGACTCCCCTAGGGTTTTTGGAATATTTGGGAATTTATAGGCATTAGAGGCGGTGGAGAGGGGCCCCGAAGAGGGCACAACCCATCAGGGCGCGTCGGGGCGCCCCTGGCACGCCCTGGTGGGTTGTGGTCTCCATGGCCCACCTCTCTGGCACTTCTTTGGCCCACTGGGTGTCTTATGGTCCAGAAAAAATCTCCAAAAAGTTTCGTCGCGATTGGACTCCGTTTGGTACTGATATTCTGCGAAGTAAAAAACAAGCAAAAACAACAACTGGCACTATGGCACTATGTCAATAGGTTAGTCCCAAAAAATGATATAAAGTTGTTATAAAAAGATTGTAAAACATCCAAGAATGATAATATAACAACATGGAACAAGCAAAAATTATAGATACGTTGGAGACGTATCAGCCGCATAGCCCTGATGTGTCCTTGCACAGTACACTCTGTGAATGAAAACCCTCAAATCAGCTAGAAGAAACATGAATCCACGGCGATTTCGGACGGGTGATTAAAACGGGCCGACGGACTAGGATAAGAGATGAGCGGAAATATTTTAGTAGATTAGTTACCTGGTTCTTCATGGAAAAAAAACAGTACCGAAGATTCCCCAATCGGGCGAGCTGGGTCGACAGCGAGCAGCGTCGAGAAAGTCAGTGTCGATAGTCCGCGGCAATCGGCGGTGGAGATATGCGGTGGAGTTTTGCGGCGACGACAGGCGTCGAGCGAAGTGTATGCCGCGGGGATAGGCGGTGACATGCATGGACAGTCCCGAAGTACTAGCGTTAGTGTAGGTGCTACTCTGGGAGGGGGAGGGGAGCAGGCAAGGGTTTTGTGACGTGTGGGTGCTGAGGTTTTTTATTGAAGTGGTGCTGAGGGTTTTCTGTCCTAGAATAATGTGCTTCGGAGGAAACGGCTTATTAGATCCAACCATGTGTGATAAATCCTATATAAATATTACTCTCAACTCAAGTAAACTAGCACTCCGGTGTGATGGAGATACCGCACAATGAAAGTCGTTGCACAGTTTCAATCTCAGGAAAAAATATAATACACAAGCATAGATATAATACACACAAACTAGATAGATTCAATCCAACATCTCATCTTCATGCTTTATCGTTAAGATTCTCTAGGAACTGGGCGTACGCGGCGTGCGCTATCCTGCGAGAATACTTCTGCTTGAAGGAGCCAACAGCTCGTCCTCTTGCATGCGCCAGAACACTAGAGTACGTGTTGTTAATCTTATGGTTGCAGAAGGGGCATCCATAGCCCCCATTCTTCCTGACACGCCTGTTATGCTTTCCAGCCATAAGCTCTCTCAGCGTTTGCCTCTTGAACCTCTCCTGGATCTCTTCATCCTCGCTGTCCACATCGTCAGATAGCACCTATACATAGTAAAAAATGTGACGTCAGTATATTTTATAATGCGAATTTGCATGGCAGAGTTTATGAAACATAATATTTCATGCGATAACGTGAACCCTAAATCGAAGCTAATTGGTTTGATGCCAAAATTTGGCATGCCATATTTTAGCAACTGCCAAATGTTGGCTAGAGATTGGTTGCATAACAATTCTCGTTATCAATCTCACAAAAGGTTGCAAAATTTTGACAACTTTTGATTTTGCCAATTATTGGCAGCAATGACAGATGTTGGTAGCAAACCAATCAGCCTTTTATATGTATTTACCAAAAATGGGTATATATGACCAACCGGTTCTCCGTCCGAGATGTTGTCATCGCTGGAGTGTTCGTCAGAGTCGCTGTGGACCACCGGCTCCGGCTGGGGAAGCACAGTGGCGGCGACAACGTCAAGGCCGCACTACTGTCCGCGCGATACGTCATCTCCGACGACGGCAATCTCTGTGCCCACCTTCATGCCTCCCATCAATTCACACACCTTCTCGCACGCATCCCGGTCAGCCCGCGAGGCGACCTGCTAGCATGCGTCACGTCAAATCATATCTACGTGCACGGATCGCGGGGCGTGTATTGTTTTTCTTCGAAGCTATGACACTTACTCCTTCCATTTTTATTTAGTCTGCATATTAGAGTTGACTGAAGTCAAACTTGATACAGTTTGACCAACTTTGAAGAAAGATATAGAAATAATTACCATTATATGATGTGAAAGTAAATTCAATAAAGAATCTAATGGTAATAATTTTTAATTGTAAACGTTAACATTTTTTTCTATATTTGGTCAAAGTTTACAAAGCTTGACTTTAACCAACGCTAATACGCGGACTAAATAAAAACAGTTTGGATTAATAAACCGTTTGCGATGTAAATGTGACGGTTTTGTGTTGCATCTATTAATAAGCCCTCGTTTGCAAGAAGCTTAGATGAAAACTTCTCTCAAATTGGACGATTTATTTACCACGACCTATGAGGTCCCTATCATGAAATCATGTCAATGTTTCATGAATTCTAGCTTAGCTGGGCGTTTGCTAGAATTTGAAGCCAAGAGTCAATGTTTGCGGCTCCGAGATGTTCGAAATTTATTGTTTTTCCTTCCATGGGGACTAAACATGCACCCTAGACAAAAAATGAATTTCTAATCCATTCGGGCGCACAACCACGTGTGCATATAGTTCAAATTTGAAATTTACAAATTAAATACTAAGGAATCAATATAATGTATAAAATGTCTTAATGTTCTTTAAAAATCAAATTTTAACACTGCACTCCTATTGTCACATGTGCACTACATAAAAAAGTTTGACATGCATGCCTCGAAGTGACGGTGGTGTGGTGGGACGAGTGGGGGTGTGGGTCCGGCACACAATACGCGTCGTATACGCGCCACCACGTGGGGTTGTCCGGTTAGTTAGGCATCAAGCTGACAATGGGGATTACTCAGGCGGGTATATTGAAGTCCCATCCATGTCCCCATCACCGCCCTCCCATTCCCGTCACTGTCTCGGTACCCGTGCATGGGGATAAAAGGTTTCCCATCCCCGTCCCCATCACCGCCCTCCCATTCCCGTCACCGTCTCCGTACCCATGTGCGGGGATAAAAAGTTTCCCATCCCTGTCGCCACTTCTTTATCCCCGTGGGGAAACCCAACATGCATTTAAGAATAACATTCGACAGTATTTCAGTAAAAAAACAGTATTTCAACGCAATAAACAATATGTTGTGGCTAAGTTTGGGATTTCTTAGGGATATTTGGGCCAGATGGGTGGGATCTGTGGAAATTTGGGTGACCGACGACGCAAATTACATGGGGTCTACTAATTTCAGAGCCCACGTGTAAGTTATTTCATGGTTAAGGCGGGTAATGCTATGTATGCCCCATCTCCATCCCCGTCCTGCACGCTGGGTAAGGTATTTGACCCACCATCTTCCCCATGGGAATTCAAGCTGGCACTTCTCCGTGCCCTAATAGAGTAAACACCCATGGGGATGCGGGTAACGGTTTTAACCATGACAGCTTCAGGTGAGGCACACGTGCCACGTCTAAAGTCGTGCATTGGGTACATATTTAAAGCATCTCGATCATTACCTTTTTCATGCATACGTTTGTATCTCATGCATGCGGTGGTGGTCCTCGTACACTCACTCATGTGTTTACCACTGACACACCCATTCTTTGCCCCCGCATGGTCGATCACCTTGGATGGCGCGCGCGAGAGGGATTTGATTAAAGCTGGATTCATCTTAGTCCGTGTTTTGGCGAATATCATGGTGAGATTACAGACGAAAGTTTGGGCGCATGTGTGCACGCGCGTGCTCATTGTACAAGTTGTGAACCTCCGTTTTTTTTCCGATTTGCGAACGTGCCACATGAAAGGTGTGTATTGGGTATTCAAAACATCACACAACCCCTCCGTACATATGTTAGGGCAGCATGAAGGCGGTGGTTGTCCTCGGACACTGCCCCCTAGCACAATTATTAGTGTCCCATCTGTGGCCTCGCGTACTTTTGTACCGCAACGAGAGAGGTTAATTATTGTTGATTCTTTTTTGGTCGATGTTTGCGGTAGGCCATGGGTGTGAGATTACATGGTATAATTTGAGTGCGTGTAGTGTACGCATGAATGTCTCTCCCATCGGCTCGAATGGGGGTGGGTATATATATACTAAGCGTCGTGAACCACGCTTTCTGTGCGGACTTTAAGATTCCCGAGGAAGGTGTGCCACGCTAAAGTTTGTGTGCTGGGTATGTAAACATCACACAACACTTCCATGCATATGTTTGATCCACGCCTAGACGGTGATTGTCTTTGGATACCCCTTCGTGTGGTTGTCGTTGGAAAGTCCATTCCTGGGCCCGTGTGGATGTCCATCACATTGACTGACAACGAGAGAGAGTATACCATGGTGGATTCTTCAATTGTTTTCTGTTATGGTATATATTATATAGGTCATTTGAGTTTCCTTACCCAAGTCTGAGCACACGTGTACGTATGCGTGAATCATTCCCATCGACGCTCGGCATACTAGTTGTACGCGTCATGAACACTCGCTGGGGGGGGGGGTCTATCCTGTTCCAAAGCATGTGACACATCAAAGTTGCACATGAGGTATATATTAATGAATTCAAACGCAAACACAGCATTTCCGTACATATGTTTGCACCACCAGCAGGTGATGGCTGTCTTTGACACTCCACCGTGTGGTTATCGGCGTCACGCCCATTCATGGACCTCGGTGGATGTCCATCCTTTCGACCGATAACGAGAGAAGTTTGACCAAAATGTTGATTCTTTGGTCGGGATGTCCGTGTTGCGAGGCGCATGGGCCATAGTCCACCTTTGACCGGAAAAGAGATGGGGTGGTTTGACCATGCTGGATTCATGTATATGTTTCATTTTCGTGTTACAGCATGAGTGATACGCAGGACCTATTTGGGGGCATGTATTTGTGGCTAGGATTCCCCCTCCACCGACACGAAGTGGCGATGGAGGAGAAATGTGCCACATCAAAGTTGCGCATTGGGTATTTTGAACGATCAAACCACCCTGTGCATACATATTTTTGTTCCACATGCAGGCGTGTGTGTGTTCTGACCCCTTTCCCGCATTTTTTATGACGAAATGCTCCTATATATTATTATTCTAGGAGTAAATAGCAAACGGTTCGAATGTAACAACCGTTTGCGATTGTACACTCAAAAGAAACCATTTTCTCCGTCGCTGGCACATCAGCACGTTCCACTGGTGGGCGCTGGACATGATTGGGTTCGACGAGACTTCCCTCGTAAAAATATCTACCACCTTGAGCCATTTGAAAAATGGCGGTTTCGCGGGTTTTTCCTATTTGATAGCACACACTTATTATGTTTCTGCTGTGTGCGATGTTTGTTGCTCCCGCCCTGGCTGCTCCGTTTCAATCCCGTAATCTAAATTTTCAGTAGCCCCGGCATCCTGGCATTCCCGCCTAGTAAAATTTTCAGTAGCCGCGCGGCATTTCCTCAAACACCACCTGCCACCCCACCACAAAACCTCTGCTCAGATTACGTAAAAAAAGGAAAACCTCAGCTCCCGCACGCACCACTCCTCTCCCTCGCTCAAACCCTAGCTAGCCCGCCGCCACCGCCCCCGACTCCAACGTCATCCTCTGCAGGCCTTCCCGTGACTATCTCGAAGTCCTCATGAAGATCCATCACAAGGGGGTTGGACTAGAGTCGTCCGTGCAATCGACAGTAGTGCTCCTCCATGTCGAATGCACGCACAACTCTGGTCCACCCCGTAGTTTCGGCCTGCAAAGCACCCTCTTTGCCACAGATCCCCGTCCCCATTCTCACCCGCACTCCACAGCGTCGCTGCCTCAGCCTGGCTATGCTTCCCGGGGAGCTGGAGGAGCGAATGGCCAAAAAGAGGTATCTCGAGGTCTGTCCGCTGGACGACGGCGAGGTGGCCGCCGAGGCCCCCCGAGGAAGCTTAGTACGATGACTGACCCGGGGCTTTTAATAAGCGGGCTCGCGCATGTCTGTATGTCCCGGCAGCCGGCTACGACATCGAGCTCGTCGACAGTGATGGATTGACGCGGGCTATGACACAGGTTAAGTGGCGCACCCCCACCCCTTCGGGTTCAACCTCCTTCAATCTCCTCCATGCCCCCCCGGGCTGCTGATCTACTCTGCTTCACTGTCAGGATTTTGCCTTCATCGCCATCGAGACCCTTTTGTAATTTCTGAAGGTTGCGTTCTAGTGGCGGTGGCTCGGCATCGTTAGCTGCCAAGTTAGACCTCATTGACGACGACGACAAGGGCGCCCTATCCGTCTCTTCCAAGGAGAAATAGCCCATCCACGACATTAGGGACGTCACCCTGCAGATGTGCTCTTCCAAAGGCAAGGAGCTAAGCTGCCACCACAGGGAGCGCACGGTGCACACCCCCAGTCCAGGCTCTTCCAAGGGGTATGAATTTTTTAAAAGTGCAATTTGATATGCTGGAGTATGAATTGTTCAGTTCAATTTCAGTGCTGATGCGTTTGGTTGTCTGTAGTGAGCATATACCTTGTTTAACGTGATATGTGGTTGTTTGTAGTGAACATATGTCCAGTTTCATTGCTAGATTAGGTTGTTCAATCATACAATTGGTTCCCGTTAAAGTTGGTGTATTTAACATGCCCCTCTTTATTTCATTTTTCTCACAATGTGATGTTGAATCATACAATTTGATGTTTAAGCACATGGTGTGTTCTATCTTCTATGCAATTTCAACAATACTGATATGAATGACTGTTTGGTTGCTGTTAAGTCTGTTGTAGTGAGCATATGCTTCCTTTAAAGGTTTTTTGGTGGTTTGCGGTTATGATTTGTCCAGTTTCAATTGCTATATTTGGTTGCTTGTAGTATGCCCCTGATCTACTCTTCTTTGCTGTCAGGAATTTGCTATGACGGAGTATGAATTGTAATGTTCAAAAGTGCAATTTGATATGCTGGAGTATGAATTGTTTAGTTCAATTTCACTGCCTATGTTTGGTTGTCTGTAGTTAGCATATACCTATATTTGGTTGTTTGTAGTATGCATCTGATGTACTTTGCTTTGCTGTCAGGAATTTTCCTTCATCGCCAACGAGACCCTTTTGTCATTTATGGAAGTCGTGTTCTATGGCGATGTTTTGGCATCGTCAGCTACCAAGTCAGGCCTCATTGACGACGATAACTTGTCGTCGACAAGTGCGTCGTACGCTGGAGTATGAATTGTTCGGTTCAATTTCACGAACGCCTATGTTTGGTTGTCTGTAGTGAGCATATACCTTGTTTATTTGTTTTTGGTTGTTTGTGGTGAACATATGTCCAGCTTCAATTGCTAGATTTGGTTGTTCAATCATACAATTGGTTCCTGTTAAAGCCGGTGTAGTTAACATGCCCCTGTTTATTTTGGTTTTCTAACAATGTGATGTTCAATCATAGAATTTGATGTTTAAGCACATGTTACATTCTATGCAATTTCAACAATACCGATATGAATGACTATTTGGTTGTTGTAGTATGCCTTGTTTATTTAGTTATTCACAATGTCCAGTACAATTTGATTAATACTAGTTCAATGGCCTTATTTATTTCCTGTTAAGCCTGGTGTAGGTAATACACCCCCTGTTTTTTTTTCACTCTGTGATGTTCAATTTGATGTTTAAGCACAAGCTTTTTTCTATGCAAATTCAACAATACCATTATGAATGACTTTATTTGGTTGTTGTTAAGCCTGATGTAGTGAGCATATGTCTATTTTAATGGTTTTTGGTTCAGATGGCTATATTTGTTTCCCATGTTATACTCCCTCCGCCCCATAATATAAGATGCTAATACATCAAATATGTTCGTGCATTGGATGTAATTAGATCTTATATAGTGGGACGGAGAGAGCATCATGTGAGGTAACTAATAAAAATTGCTAGTACAATGGGTCAAAATGTGGCAATAAAACTATTTATTTACAGTTTGTCCAAGACAACAATGATATGAAGTATATTAACTCAGAACTATGTACCCTTTTTACAACACATAATGAGTTGTTAGATGACAATCTCTGTATATTTTTTCCTTTGCAGTGGTTCCCAACGCAGTCTACCCAAGATCACCTCTCAAACTAAATGATTGTTGGACATGCAAATGCACTTGTATTTCTACCAGACTAGAATGACTATCTGGAAGTCATGAAGATATTGAAGGATGGGCGGTCGGCCATCAAAAGGGATTGGGCTAGAGTCGTGTGTGCATACGACATGGAGTAGGGCACACTGCGGGCATTCCGCTTCGCCTTTTACAGCAATCAGAATATCTTTTGCCTCTTTCTTTGCCGTCTTTAATACAAGTATTCAACCATCGTTCATCATTCTTTATTTGGTGCTTATGTAATTCTTTCATTGACGTAATTCTTGAACGTATGTACCTGTGAATGGAATAGTGCATTGGTTGATGTACCTATCTATGTATATGTAAAAAGCTACTCCCTACTTTCAAATTCAAATTTTGTACAATTTTAAATTGTAGCGATTAAAATAATTAAAAAAATGCTCTGTGGGTCATTACGCCGCACACGGTTTGTAAGTCTCAACATTTGTGATATACCTCATGATCCGACACGTTTCACAGATAGAAAATGTGTGCGCCCATGCACACAGTTGCCGTTTGCAAACCGTGTGTGATTTCAGATAATATAACAAACGGTGCAACCGAATTCAACATTGGTGATAGAATCTCTGTCGCACATAGTTTAAAATGATAAAATGTTTGTGGTGTAGTATGCATCGCAAACGTTGGACCACAGAATAGCGTGTGCGATACTTATCATGTCGGACGCGAGTACAACATTCAGACATTTCTTAAACCTATCCGATACTTGTACGATGGTTAAATTATCGTCTTAGTTAAATATCGTCAACGGTTCGTCCAATATAAGTGTTTGTGATATTAGTGTGATGTCACACGAGTTGCAAGGATGGGCCGTATGGGAAGTACACCATATCTCAAACGGTTCACCGGTGACTCTCGTTTGTGATAGATACGGACATCCCACACGCTTAGTTTTGCCAAACGTTTACATTCGTTGGACACCATCACCGACAATTGTTCTGTGTCGTGTGGTATGGACCCCCCTATCGCCCACACATGCAAGGCGACGATTTCAAAGTACGTCGCGAAAAGGGGTTAAAAACTGTTTGTATAGCACGTCGCTGCACCAGTGTGTGTTATATTTTCTTTTTTCTTTTTAGTTTGTCACAATCATTGTTTGTTGGACACACATATTTGAGAGAGATACGCGGTTATCATAATTTGTTAGAATACTCTATATGCTTCACTTATATCTTTTGAGTTAGGCAGTTCCTCTAGTGCTTCACTTATATCTTTTAGAGCACGGCGGCCTTCAGATTTTGTAGAAATAATTGAACTCTCATGCTTCACTTAAATCTTTTTGAGAGTATAATAAGAAAGAAATGGTAAATGGCACGAGTTATAAGCCTAGTCCAAAAAGGATAGGTATTCGAGGGGGATATAAAAAAACTTTCATGTAGCTGGCTAAGGAAGAAACATGAGTTGATTATATTGATGTAGTAATATGAAAGGGCATGAGTACATGATAGTTGGTTGATATGTCTCCAACGTATCTATAATTTTTTATTGTTCCATGCTATGATATTATCATTCATGGATGTTTTATAATCATTTTATAGCAACTTTTCATCATTTTTTGGGACTAACCTATTGACATAGTGCCTAGTGCCAGTTGCTGTTTTTTGCTTGTTTTTTACTTCGCAGAATATCAGTACCAAACGGAGTCCAAATTCCATGAAACTTTTTGCAGTTTTTTGGGACCAGAAGACAACTTGGGAACCAAGGAAGCACCTGGGGGGCACGTGGGGCCCACGATACACCAGGGCGCGCTAGAGGCCCCTGGCGCGCCCTGATGTATCGTGGGGCCCACAGAGGTCTTTTCCACCGCCTCTTAGCTCTATAAATCCTCTGAAATTCCAGAAACCCTAGAGGAGGAGACGAGACACAATTCCAGCCGCCGCAAGTTCCAGAACCATGAGATCCAATCTAACACCATCACAGAGGGGTTCATCATCCTCATGGGTGCCTCTCCGATGATGCATGAGTAGTCCACCATAGACCTACGGGTCCGTAGGCAGTAGCTAGATGGCTTCATCTCTCTCTTTTTATTCTCAATACAATGGTCTCTTGGAGATCTATTTGATGTAATGACTTTTTGCGGTGTGTTTGTTGGGATCTGATGAAGTTTGAGTTCATGATCAGTTTCTATCCATGAATATTATTTGTGTCTTCTTTGATATCTTATGTGCATGATTATTTATAGCCTCGTATTTGTTCTTCGAATCTTTGGTTTAGTTAGGCCAACTAGATCGTTTTTTCTTGCCATGGGAAGAGGTGCTTTGTGATGGGTTCGATCTTGCGGTGTCCTCTCCCAGTGACAGAAGGGGCAGCGAGGCACGCATGTATCGTTGCTATTAAGGATAACAAGATGCGGTCTATTCCTACATGAATAGATCTTGTCTACATCATGTCATCGTTCTGATTGCATTACTACGTTTCTCAATGAACTTAATACACTAGATGCATGCTGGATAGCGGTCGATGTGTGGAGTAATAGTAGTAGATGCAGAATCGTTTCGGTCTACTAATCTTGGACGTGATGCCTATATATTGATCATTGCCTTGGATATCGTCATGATTATTTGATCTTCTATCAACTGCCCAACAGTAATTTGTTTACCCACCGTGTGCTATTTTCTTGAGAGAAGCCACTAGTGAAATCTACGGCCCCCGGGTCTACTCTTTTAATATATTGCTTTTCGATCTATCTTTTTCCACATTTGTTTTCACATCTATTATTCCAAAAACCCAAAAAGACTTGCTGCACTTTTTATTTGCATCTTTTATTTTGTGTTCTTGTGCGATCTATTTATCCAATCTAATACAAACCAATCTATCTTTTTACCGTGGAGAGCTTGACAACCTCTCTTACACGTCGGGTTGCAAGTATTTGTTCTTTGTGTGCAGGTACCATTTACATAGTGTTGCTTGGTTCTCCTACTGGTTCGATAACCTTGGTTTCATAACTGAGGGAAATACTTACTGTGACTGTGTTGCATCATCCCTTCCTCTTTGGGGAAATACCGATGCAGTCTCAAGCCACGTCAAAGGAATTTCTGGCGCCATTGCCGGGGAGACATCATCAACATCTATCAGGTTCCTAATCACAAATCTCATCTCCTTGCAATTTACATTATTTGCCATTTTCCTCTCGTTTTCATCTCCCCCACTTCACAAAAAATTGTCGTTTTATTCGCCCTCTTTTTCGTTTGCCTTTTTCTCGACAAATCTCTTGTTTGCTTGCAATCTTGTTAGCGTACTCACGATGACTCAAGAAAATACCAAATTGTGTGATTTTTCCAATACCAATAATAATGATTCTATTAGTACTCCAATTGCTCCTCCCGCTACTAGTGCGGAGTCCTGTGATATTAATGTCGCTTTGTTGAATCTTGTCATGAAAGATCAATTTTCCGGTACTCCTAATGAGGATGCCGCGTCCCATCTAAAAAAATTCGTAGAATTGTGTGATATGCAAAAGAAAAAAGATGTGGACAATGATATAGTGAAGTTGAAATTATTTCCTTTCTCCTTGCGGGATCGTGCAAAAATTTGGTTTTCTTCTTTGCCTCACAATAGTATCTATTCTTGGGATAAGAGCAAGGTGCTTTTATTACTAACTATTTTCCGCCCCCGAAAATTATTTCCCTTAGAACTTAAATCATGAATTTTAAGCAACTTGAGCATGAACATGTTGCACAATCTTGGGAAAGAATGAAATTGATGCTAAGAAATTGTCCTACTCATGGTTTAAATCTTTGGATGATCATATACATTTTTTATGCGGGATTGAATTTTGTCTCTAGAAATCTTTTAGATTCTGCCGCGGGTGGTACTTTTATGGAGATTACTTTGGGTGAAGCTACTAAATTGCTAGATAATACTATGGAAAATTATTCATAATGGCATACTGAAAGAGCACCTACTAGTAAAAAAGTTAATTCGGTTGAAGAAATTAGTACTTTGAGTGAGAAAGTTGATGCTCTTATGAAGTTGGTTGCTAGTAAAAATGCTCCTATTGATCTTAATGATGTGCCTTTGTCTACTTTGATTGAGCAAAATAGTGATTCCGTAGATGTGAATTTCATCTCGCGAAACAATTTTAATAACAATGCTTATAGAGGTAATTTTAATCCTAGGCCTTTTCCTGGAAATTCCTCTAATAATTATGGTAATTCTTCTTACAATAATAATAGGAACCCCTCTGATCTTGAGAGTAATATTAAAGAATTTATCAATGCTCAAAAGGTTTTCAATACTACGATAGAAGAAAAGTTGAATAAGATTGATGATATGTCAATAAGCATTGATAGAATTTCACATGATGTAGAAAATCTCAAGTTGAAAGCTTTTCCACCTAATATTGATGAATCAATTAAAGCTTTATATGTTTCTATGGATTAAAGTAAGAAAAGAACCGCTATGCTTACAGCTAAAAGAGAATTTTTAGAAAAAGCGTTTTCTAGTGATTGCTTTCATAAAAATGATGAAGATCTTAAAGTGATTGGTGTTTATTCTATCGATTCCTTGTTTAGTAATATTAAAATTGATGATAAAGGAACTGAAGAAGAGTCAACTTTAGCTAGAAGGTGTCCCAATGATTTGGAGGGTGAAATCTTGATGAAAAAATTGATGAAAGTGGGTTTGGAGAGGTCAAAACTTTAACTAGTGATGTGCCCACTAATTTGGATTAGAAAGACTTTAATTATGATAGTTGATCTTTGATTGAATGTATTTCTTTGTTACAATCCATGATAAATTCACCCCATGCTTATGAACAAAATAAAGCTTTTACTAAACATATTGTTGATGCCATGATGAAATCTTTTGAAGAAAAGTTGGAGTTAGAGATTTCAATACCTAGAAAATTACATGATGAGTGGGAACCTGCCATTAATGTCAAGATTAAAAATTATGAGTGCTTTGCTTTATGTGATTTGGGCGCTAGTGTTTCCACAATTCCAAAATCTCTATGTGATGTGCTTGGTGTTACCAATATTGAAGAATGTTCTCTTAATTTGCACTTGGCGGATTCTACTATTAAAAAGCCTTTGGGAAGAATTAATGATGTTCTTATTCTTGCAAATAGGAACTATGTGCCCATAGATTTTATTGTTCTTGATATTGATTGCAATCCGTCTTGTCCCATTATACTTGGTAGACTGTTTTTACGCACTATAGGTGCCGTGATTGATATGAAAGAAGGCAATATTAAATTTCAATTTCCACTAAGAAAGGGTATGGAACACTTCCCCAGAACAAGAATTAAGCCACAATATGAATCAATCATGAGAGCATCCTATGGAGCAAAAACTAAAAATGACGACACTTGAATCTATGCATTATGCCTAGCTAGGGGCATAAAACGATAACGCTTGTTGGGAGGCAACCCAATGAATAAATTTTATTTTTGCCTTTTTCTTTATGTTCTTGAGTGTTTGCAAAATTATGATACTGTTATGATTGTGTTTTTTATGTTTTAATTAGTGTTTGTGCCAAGTAAAGCCTTTGGGATCATGTTGGGTGATAGTTGATTTGATCTTGTGGAAAAACAGAAACTTTTGCGTCCAGTAGCAGAATTTTCAAAAATCACAGAAGTGACGAAAAATTATGAATTTTTTACAAAATATTTATATACAAATTGATTACGTTTTCCTAATGTTTCAGAATTTTTGGAGTTACAGAAGTATGGTTAGAGTACAGATTGCTACAGACTGTTCTGTTTTTGACAGATTCTGTTTTCGTTGCATTGTATGCTTATTTTGATGAATCTATGGTTTGTATTGGAGGGTATAAGCCACGGTAAAGTTAGAATACAGTAGATATAATGCAATAATAAAATATGAATGGGTTTGCAACAGTACTTTGAGTGGTGGTTTGCTTTATTATACTAACGGATCTCACGAAGGTTTTGTTAAGTTTTGTGTGATTGAAGTTTTCAAGTTTTGGGTGAGATCACGATGGATGAAGGAATAAGGAGTGAAAAGAGCCTAAGCTTGGGGATGCCCATGGCACCCCAAGATAATATACAAGGAGAAACAAGCAACTAAGCTTGGGGATGCCCCGAGTGGCATCCCCTCTTTCTTCTAACGACCATCGGTATTTTACTTGGAGCTATATTTTTATTCATCACATATCATGAGTTTTGCTTGGAGCGTCTTGTATTATATGAGTCTTTGCTTGATTTTCTTTTTATTTTGTCACAAGTATCCTTGCTGGACACACCTATTTGAGAGAGCCAAAGTCATGCTATGATTTGTTAGAATTGCTCTATATGCTTCACTTAAATTTTTTGAGCTATAGAATTGCTCTAGTGCTTCACTTATATCTTTTTGAGCATGGTGTGCTTTAATTTTTGAAGAAATACTCTCATGCTTCACTTTGATTAATTTGAGAGTTAGTAAATTTTGAAGAAATTCTCTCATGCTTCACTTATATTATTTTGAGAGATGAAATTTTTATGCTCATGTTCTTCACTTAAATTTATTTGAGCTTGTCAAAAGCAATGGCAATATATGAAACTAGTCCCCAAAGTGATAGATATTCAAGAGGGATATAATAAAAACTTTCATGAAGATCATTGGACAAATTAAACTTGATTCCTTGTAATAGTTTTGAGACATGATGATAGTAATATGTGAGTCATGTTGGTGAGTAATTATGCTTTAGTAAGAATATTGGTGTTAAGGTTTGTGATTCCCTATGCAAGCACGAAAGTCAATAGTTATGCAATGAAATTACATCCTTCTTGTGGTGCATTATTCGGTGTTAGTTATGCTTAATGCCCGTTTATGTGAATTTTCGTTTCTTGGTTGGTTGCTTCTCATTCTATTTGCTAGCCTCCACTTGTACTAAGTAGAAATACTACTCGTGCATCCAAAATCCTTAAACCCAATTTTGCCATATGAATCAACCATACCTAGCTATATGCGGTATTTCCATGCCGTTCCAAGCAAATTTGTATGTGCCATCTGTAATTTTCAAAATGAATTTCCTTTTTGTGTGCTCGTACCGCAAATGAAGCGGCAGGGGGTGGCCAATATTTTTCCATGCTAGATGTGTTATTCTCAAGATGAATGTTTATTCACTTGTCATTGCACGAGAGTACGGCGGTAATAGGGATGCCCAGTCCCGAATTGAAAAAGAAATTTACTTTATGTTGTGAAATAATAAATTCCTTGGAAAGTGTTGGTATGGAAGGTATCCGTGGATACGGCTAGCCATGGGTTGTGAAAGAATGGAGGAAAAATGAATAAACTTTATTTTCTGTTTGGGAACCGCCTATGATGTATCTAGCATGGAAAGTATTGAGAACTACTCGGTCGTTTTCGTTGACAGGAAAAGCATGCCTCTCAAAAAAAATTATCTCTCAATTTAAGCTTTGAGCTCTGGCACCTCTACAAATCCCTACTTCCCTCTGCGAAGGGCCTATCTATTTACTTTATGCAATTTTTACTTTTATTTGAGTCTCCATATTCTCTTATAAAGCACCAACTAGGGGGCACTATGATCATACTTGTGCATTGGGTGTAGCTAATATTCAAGTGTGTTTCATGAATGGATCAATGATTGAGCATGTTGGACTAGGGATAACTTTCTTTAGTGTTGATATTTTGAAAGACATGGTTGCTTGTTGGTATGCTTGAGTATTAAAGTCTTCATGTCAAAACTAGACTATTGCTTTGAACCATCTAAAAGTCCAAATGTCCATGCTACAAAAGAAAACAATATGTGATGAACATGTTAGGCAGCATTCAACATCAAAAATTCTGTTTTTATCATTTACCTACTCGAGGACGAGCATGAATTAAGCTTGGGGATGCTGATACGTCTCCAACGTATCTATAATTTTTGATTGTTCCATGCTATTATATTATCATTGTTGGATGTTTTATAATCATTTTATAGCAACTTTATATCATTTTTTGGGACTAACCTATTGACATAGTGCCTAGTGTCAGTTGCTGTTTTTTGCTTGTTTTTTACTTCGCAGAATATCAGTACCAAACGGAGTCCAAATGCCACGAAACTTTTTGGAGATTTTTTTTGGACCAGAAGACAACTTGGGAGCCAAGGAAGCACCTAGGGCAGGCCCGTTGGGCCCACGATACACCAGGGCACGCCAGAGGCCCCTGGCGCGCCGTGATGTATCGTGGGGCCCACAGAGGTCTTTTCCATCGCATCTCAGCTCTATACATCCTCCAAAATTCCAAAAACCCTAGAGGAGGAGACGAAACACAATTCCAGCTGCCGCAAGTTCCAGAACCACGAGATCCAATCTAACACCATCATGGAGGGGTTCATCATCCTCATGGGTGCCTCTCCGATGATGCGTGAGTAGTCCACCATAGACCTAAGGGTCCGTAGGCAGTAGCTAGATGGCTTCCTGTCTCTCTTTTGATTCTCAATACAATGGTCTCTTGGAGATCTATTTGATGTAATGACTTTTTGCGGTGTGTTTGTTGGGATCCGATGAAGTTTGAGTTCATGGTCAGTTTCTATCCATGAATATTATTTGAGTCTTCTTTGATATCTTATATGCATGATTATTTATAGCCTCGTATTTCTTCTTCGGATCTTTGGTTTAGTTAGGCCAACTAGATCGATTTTTCTTGCCATGGGAAGAGGTGCTTTGTGATGGGTTCGATCTTGCGGTGTCCTCTCCCAGTGACAGAAGGGGCAGCGAGGCACGCATGTATTGTTGCTATTAAGGATAACAAGATGGGTTCTATTCCTACATGAATATATCTTGTCTACATCATGTGATCGTTCTTATTGCATTACTCCATTTCTCCATGAACTTAATACACTAGATGCATGCTAGATATCGGTCGATGTGTGGAGTAATAGTAGTAGATGCAGAATCGTTTTGGTCTACTAATTTTGGACATGATGCCTCTATATTGATCATTGCCATGGATATCGTCATGATTATTTGATCTTCTATCAATTGCCCAACAGTAATTTGTTTACCCACCGTGTGCTATTTTCTTGAGAGAAGCCACTAGTGAAATCTATGGCCCCCGGGTCTATTCTTTTAATATATTGCTTTCCGATCTATCTTTTTCCGCATTTGTTTTCAGATCTATTATTCCAAAAACCCAAAAATACCTTGCTGCACTTTTTATTTGCATCTTTCATTTTTTGTTCTTGTGCGATCTATTTATCCAATCTAATACAAACCAATCTATCTTTTTACCGTGGAGAGATTGACAACCTCTTTTACGCGTCGGGTTGCAAGTATTTGTTCTTTGTGTGCAGGTACCGTTTACATAGTGTTGCTTGGTTCTCCTACTGGTTCGATAACCTTGGTTTCATAACTGAGGGAAATACTTACCGTAGTTGTGCTGCATCATCCCTTCCTCTTTGGGGGGATACCGATGCAGTCTCAAGCCATGTCATTGGTTAGTAGAAATATCGGTAACTAAAGCTTGTTATTTGTTATTCACGTGAGTATTAATTGTGGCATGGTGATGACATGTGAGCATTTTTATGTCTGAAGTGAAATCCTATCGTGTTGTTTGAATCAGGGGCGCGCGATGGTTAACTCCTACCAACCTCCTCCCTAGGGGCATGCGGTAGTACTTTGCTTCGAGAGAGCTAATAAGGCTTTGCAATAAGTATGTGGGTTCTTTATGACTAATGTGAATCCATGGATATACGCATACCTTTCCGTAATTTCTAGCCTCTTCGGTACCGTGCATTGCCCGTTCTCATCTCGAGAGTCGGTACAACCTTCACCGGTGCATCCAAACCCTATGAGAAGATACGCTCTATGACACATAAGCCACATTATATCTTCCCCAAAACAGCTATCATACCTACCTATCATGGCATTTCCATAGCCATTCCGATATATATTGCCATGCAACTTCCACCATTCCGTCACATGACTCGTGTGTTTATTATCATATTGATTTGCATGATTATATAGTTGAAATAGTATTTGTGGCAAAGCCACCGTTCATCATTATCTACATGTTACGCTAGATCATTGCACATCCTGGGACACTGCCAGAGGCATTCATATAGTCATATTGTTTTATGTTGAGTTGTGAGTAAATAAAAGTGTGATGATCATCATTATTAGAGCACTGTCCCAGTGAGGAAAGGATGATGGAGACGATTATTCCCCCACAAGTCGGGATGAGACTCCAGACGAAAAATAAAATAAAATAAGAGAGATAAAAGAAATGGGGGAGGAGGGGGAAAAACCCACCATGAAAAAATGATGAGAGAAAAGAGAGAAGGGGTAGTGTTACTATCCATTTACCACACTTGTACCTCAAAGTGGCACCATGTTCTTCATATAGAGAGTCTCCTGAGTTGATTTTCATATGCTAGTGAGAATATTTTACATTATAGAACTTGGCTTGTATATTCCGATGACGGGCTTCCTCAAATGCCCGAGGTCTTCATAAGCAAGCAAGTTGGATGCACACCCACTTAGCTTTCGTTGAGCTTTCATACACTTATAGCTCTAGTGCATCCGTTGCATGGTAATCCCTACTCCTCGCATTGATATCGATTGATGGGCATCTCCATAGCCCGTTGATCCTCCTAGTTGATGCGAGACTTTCTTTTCCACTTTGACTCCTTTGATATCTACCACCATACTCTATTTCACCCATATGCTATATCCATGGTTCACGCTCATGTATTGCGTAAAGTTGAAAACGCCAAAGCGTGTTAGAAGTACGATCCAATTTCCTGCTTTTACACTGGGGTGCTCATGCTTTATACTTATGCGGTGAAGACGGAGTCATGCCATGCTTAATATGATAAAATGGGTAGGGAATAACATTCCTTAGGGACCGTATATTTTGAGAAGTAATGATTATGTTATTTATCCTTATGGATATTATTATGTTGGTATCATTTAGTTCATCATTTCTCAATGATCATACTTAAAAGATATTACATGTTAGGTAGCAAGTCACATCAAAAATTCTGTTTTTATCATTTACCTACTCGAGGACGAGCAGGAATTAAGCTTCGGGATGTTGATACGTCTCCAACGTATCTATAATTTTTGATTGTTCCATCCTATTATATTATCAATCTAGGATACTTTATATGCAATTATATGCTATTTTATATCATATTTGGGAACTAACCTATTAACCAAGTGCCAAGTGCCAGTGGTTGTTTTTTTGCCTTTTTTGGGTTTTCGGGAAATCTGTACCAAACGAAGTCCAAACGCCACGAAACTTTTTGACGATTTTTTTCTGGAAAAAAGAGACCCAGGGAGCTTCGGGAGTAGTCCAAAAGCCAGAAGAGGAGACGACAAGGCAACAGGGCGCGTCCTGATGCCTTGTGGGACCCTCGTGGCTCCGTCGGACATAATTCCACCTCCATAAATTCTCTAAAACCGGGAAACCAACAGAGAGCTACCCGAAACATTTTTTCTGCCGCCGCAAGCCTCTGTTCCGACGAGAGGCCATCTGGAGACCTTTTCCGGTACTCTGTCGGAGGGGGAATCGACCATGGAGGCCATCTACATCAACCTTGATGCCTCCATGATGATGCGTGAGTAGTCCACCACAGACCTACGGGTCCATAGCTAGTACCTAGATGGCTTCTTCTCTCTCTCTTTTATCTTCAATACAAAGTTCATCATGATTCCCGCGGTGATTGATACTTGTGATCTGCGTTGGGTTTTCCGTCAAGAGAAACGGGTAATTGCAGCACAAAGTGGGTAAGTATTTCCCTCAGTTATGAAACCAAGGTTTATCAAACCAATAGGAATATCAATCCTCAACCGTCTTCAGTGGCTACACACAAATGAACAAACAACTTGCACCCAACGCGGGCAAGAGGGTTGTCAATCCCCTTGATCTCGTTATTTGCAAGCAAATGAGTTGTGTAGATAATTCTTGATAAATATAAATTGCAAAATAAAATAAAAGATAAATAAAGGCAGCAAGGTAATTGTAGCGTTTGAA
Organism: Elymus sibiricus; assembly: GCA_039707655.1. Taxonomy (NCBI): domain Eukaryota; kingdom Viridiplantae; phylum Streptophyta; class Magnoliopsida; order Poales; family Poaceae; genus Elymus; species Elymus sibiricus. Next base: position 156,193,935 of record CM077669.1, read on the forward strand.
AATATATAAGTGAATAGACCCGGGGGCCATAGTTTTCCCTAGCGGCATCTCTCATGTAGGCAGCATACGGTGGGTAACAAATTACTGTTGGGCAATTGATAAAAAAGCGGATAGTTATGCGATATTCACGACAATGATCATGTGTATATAGGCATCACGTCCATAAACAAATAGGCCGACTCCTGCCTGCACCTATTACTATTACTCCACTCATTGACTGCTATCCAGCATGCATCTAGAGTATTAAGTAAAACAGAGTAGTGCATGGAGAACGATGACATGATGTAGACAAAGTAAACTCAAGCAATATGAATGAACCCCGTCGTGTTATCCTTAGTAGCAACAACACAAAGACGCATCTTGTCCCCTACTTTGTCACTGGGATATAGAAACTCGTCAGGTTGAACCTACCACAACGCACCCATCCCACCGATGAAATATCAATCTACTTGGCCAAAGCACATCAATAAATCAGAGAGCATTACGAAGCTATAATGATCATGGAATTAAGAGACAATTATATATCAGAGGTATCTCAAATACTTTTCATGAATAATCTGAACATAAACCCACAATTCATCGGATCCCAACAAACACACCGCACAATAGGATTACATCAGATAGATCAAAGCGAAGATACGATGACCATTGTATTGAAGATCAAGAGATAGAGAGATTGCCATCTAGGTACTAGTTATGGACCCGTAGGTCTGTGGTGAACTACTCACACATCATCATGAGGGCAGCAAGGTTGATGTAGAGGCCCTCCGTGATCGATCCCCCCTCCGGCAGGGTGCCGGAACGGAGCTCCAGATGGCCTCGCGACCTAACAGAGACTTGCGGCGGCGGAAAAAGGGTTTCAGGACTGCCTCCAGGGTTTTTGCAATATTAGAGAATTTATAGGCCAGAGAGGGACGTCGAGAGAGCCATGAGGGGGCCACCACATATCAAGGCGTGCCCCCCTAGGGCGCGCCCTGATGTGTGGTGGGGCCCTTGTGCGCCTCCCGACCTCCTTCCGAAGCTTCCAAGTCTTCTTTTGGTCCAGAAAAATCATCAAAAAGTATCATGGCAATTGGACTTCGTTTGGTACTGTAAACCTAAAAAGCCAAAAACATGCAGAAAACAGCAACTGGCATTGGGCACTGGGTCAATAGGTTAGTGCTCAAAAATATTATAAATTGGTAAATAAAGACTCAAAATGTATGCTAGAATGATAATATATCAGCATGGAATAATAAAAAATTATAGATACGTTGGAGACGTATCAGTGATCTATCCGATGTAATCTTCTTTTGCAGTGTGTTTGTTGGGATCCGATGAATTGTTGGTTTATGATTAGATTATTCATTGAAAGTAATTGAGTCTCCTCTAAATTCTATTATGCATGATTATTATACCTTCGTATTTCTCTCCAATCTATCGGTTTGGTTTGGCCAACTAGATTGATTTATCTTCAGTGGGAGTGGTGCGTTGTAGTGGGTTCAATCTTGCGGTGCTCTACATCCTCGTGACAGAAGGGGACAAGACACATATTTGTATTCTTGCCATTAAGGATAAAACAACGGGATATAAACATATTGCTTGTCTTATTTTGTCTACATCATGTCACCTTGCTCCAAGCATTACTGTGTTTGTCATGAAATTAATACCTAGAGAGGCAAGCATAGAAGCGCTCTCAAAGTGGAGTAATAGTAGTAGATGCAGAATTGTTTCGGTCTACTTGTTTATGGACGTTATGCATATATACATGATCATTGCCGTGAATAACATGTCATAACTATGGGCAATTCTGTCAATTGCCCAACAGAAATTTGTCTACCCACCGTATGCTATTTTCAAGAGAGAAGCCTCTAGCGAACACTATGGCCCCTGGGTCTATCTAAACATAAATACAATAACTCTTAAATTACCTCTCCGCCTTTCTATTTGTTTTTTACTTTTATTATTTGCAATATCTATTCTATCAAGATTTAATCCTTGCAAGTAACGAGTTCAAGGGGCTTGACAACCCTGTTGCCCGCGTTGGGTGCAAATGTTTGGTTTTGTGTGTGTAGGTGTTGTTGAAAGGAATTTGCTTGGTTCTCCTATTGGTTCGATAGCCTTGGTAATTACCGAGGGAAATACTTATCTCTACTATACTGCATCTCCTCTCCTCTTCGGGGGAAATCCCTACGCAGCTCACAAGTAGCAGTAACCTCTCCAGATATAGTGAAGTTCGTTGGCCGGCGCCCTTGGTTTTTTCCCTTTCATCTTGGAGGGATTTCCCACGTTAAAATCTCGTTTATCCTATTTTGATTTCGTTCTTCGTCGATTGATGTAGCGACCCTACCTCAAACAGTCAAGTCTCTGTGTACATGTGCTATCCCTGGATCATGCTAGCACACACAGTACATCAATGTATATATCAAAGTTCAATCACATGCTTTATTACATTGAAAACCTCATATCGAGTCTTTATTACAAGAATAAATTTGCCTGAAGTCCAACTCATGAGAATAAAACTAAAATCAAGCGGAAGCATCGAAGGTAGTTGTGTCCATCTAACTCCAAGGGCAATCACCGAGCATAGAACATAGACCTTACTCCTCATCGAAAAATACCTCTGCAACATGAGACGTTGCAGCCGTGTAGGTCAGCATATTGAATATGCTGGCAAGTCACGGAGAGAATAGAATAAAAATACTATCATCACTATATGCAATATGGCTATTGGTGGCTCTAAGTTTAAGTTTTTGCATAAAAGCTGATTTTTTTCTACATCAAAGGATAACAAGTTATTTACTACAAAGTTGTTAAACTTAAAGAGATGGTTCCGCCAACCAAAATCTCATAACCTGTCGTGGTTTTGTCACGGCATGATGTCCTCGTGAGAAAACTTAGGTGTGAGGCCATCGCAACTAGGTGGCGGCTTGAGAGGGGTTGGTCGGAATCGAGAGACGCGAGTTTACCCAGGTTCAGCCCCTCCGATGGAGGTAAAAGCCTACGTCCTGCTTTGTGTATATTGACGATGAGGATGATCTCGATTACAAGGGTGCTGTTTCGCTACCTCTAGTCTTAAGAGCCTCTAATCTGTCTATCTCTAATGACTTGAACTTGTCCCTGTTGGGGCGCCTTATCCCTCCTTATATAAGTGGAAGGGGTAGGTTTACATGTAGAGTCCTACTGGGAGTAGGAATAGGACTAGTCTCTCTTGAGTCCTAATCCGGGTCTTGTTTTCCCTTGTGAGGGAGTCTTTCCTTTCCTTGGGCCTTCTTCGTGAGCCGACCCACCATAACATGAGTCGGCCCTCCCATGAGTCGCCTTCTGGGCCGTTGGGTCTTTGTCGTTTGTCTGACCCGCCTGTCGGCTCACCAATGAGCCGCCAAGTCCCGGTCGGGTCATATTTCAGCCCGGGTTATACCGCGGGGTAATATCCCCGACATTAGCCCCCAGGTTAGCTTGAATTTATTCATGGTAAGCTCCTAAAATAAAAATAACAAATATGTAAGGGACCGCCTTGCTCCACTAGCCGGCTTAAAGAAGTAGCTTCTTGAAAATCCGGGTTTCTTCTTCATATTAACGAGCCGTCTTCACAAACATCGTGCAGGTCCTGTCCTTCACAAAATATTGGGAATAAAACACCCATATGCCGTTGAGTCGACCTCCAATGCTTTGGCTTAAAAATACTTTTGGGAATAAGAAAATCCACATGATGTTGAGCCGGCTTCTATTGCTTTGACTTCGATGAAAATATTGGAGATAAGAAAACCATATGAAGTTGAGCCGGCTTTCCATTGCTTTGATTGGGAATAGAAAATCGTCCATTGTTAAACCACTTTCAACTTGTGAAGCCGGGTTGCTTATATAGACTCTGCCGGGTTATGATCTGTTGATAATGCCGGGTCATGATTGTTGGTGACGCCGGGTCAAACAACTGGACTCCAGCTGACTTGATAAAATTATTGGGAATAAAGAAATCCGTGTGATATTGAGCTGGTCTTTCAATGCTTCAGCTCCATGAAGAAATGAGACCCGTCTCGCTCACAATTGACATCTTGAAAGTGTTCTTCTATTTTTATATCCATATTACCGGTAGCCCCCAAGCTCTGAGTTTATCCATGATGACTTGGTGCTTTTCAATAATATCTTTTGATTGTGTAGCCCCCAAGTGCCGGGTTGTCTTGCCTGCAACAACCTGGGACTTTGAACTTGGTGTTGAATGTTAAGAAATCTGGGTTGTCATCTGAGTCACCAGATATAGATTGAGTGTCTTGTATTTCACATGTGTAGCCCCCAAGGGCTGGCTCATCAGTATGTGATGGGCCGGGTCTTCAATTTAGACCTTATAATCTGTTTGAACAGCTGAATACTGTAGCCCCCAAGTGCCGGGTCATTTGCCTGCAGTGACTTGGGACTGTGTGAAAATAATATAACCCATCATAATGCACTTCAGAAGTTCTCTTGAACTAATATTGATCTGATTTGAATGAATCCTTGACCGTGGTTGTAATGCAACCCGGTATGAATATCCTGGTATAATGCCTTTATCTTTGAAATGAAATCCCTGCTCGTGATTGTGGTGCAACCCAGTAAATATATGTTTGAGAAATCAATAAGTGATGTAGTTTACTACAGAGCACAAGTTGAAAAAATCCAAGAGCCGGTCAATTAAATGACACGGCATTATATGTGATAGGGCGGCTCTTCGAGAATAGTAATTTCTTTCGAGCTGGCTTGAAAAAAACCCAATCATTTAATACTGGTTATGATAAGCCATGATGAAGATCCAGCCATTTGGCTTATCAAAGATCTATTTGTTCCTGCAGAGGTTACGATGTAACCCGGTTTGATGACCGGCTTGATATGCATGTATGATGCATGATGCAATGCAGGATGATGTATGTATATAATAAAAACAACTAACAGAGAATATATACGTGTATATCTCAAATATTTGTAAGTCGGCCTTGAAGGCACAACCAAAAGAGATCAACTCTTGTTCTTTTTTTTGAAAAAACTCAAGGTTTTTGCTTCCAAGAAGCTCGGCGTGAATGCCTTTAATCCCGTAAGCCGGCTCTCACGTGACATAAATCCGTCGTTTTAACCTTAACTAGTTCAGGGTCTTAAAAAAGATTGACTGTTAAGAGTACAAACGGGCCACATAGCGGAGAGACTACAGCGGACAGGTGAGTTTATCCTAGCTCTCTGTAATCCGGCTCTCTCGTTACATAAGCCGCCGTTTTAACCTTGACAAGTTTAGGGTCTTATTGAAAGATTGACTGTCAAGAGTATGGCGGGTCACTTGACGGAGTAGCAAGTTGCAAACAGGCATGTTTAACCCATATATGGCATGGAAGCCGGTCAAGAGGGTATGAAAGCTGAACTCATTGAGTTGGAAGCCCCCAAGTGACCTATGATCATGGAAAAGCTTGGCCATAGGATATACAGGAGACAATGCTACTACTGCAAAACATCTGGGGTCCAGATAAGCCGGCTTTATGCCATTGATCATAATATGATGATCCAATAAATCAGGGCACCCATGTTTGAACAGCGCATCATGGCGGCTCGTCCTCTTGGGCAACTTTTAATTTTTCACCAATAAAGCAGGGCACCCATGTTTGAACGGCGCATCATGGCGGCTCGTCCTCTTGGGCGACTTATAATTTTCCGCCAATAAGGCAGTGGCTCCCGGGACCGGGTTATCTTCCTTGTAATGACCCGGGGTTCCAGAATATTTGAGCCTGGTTGAATCTGCCAAGTCATGTATGTGTATCCCCCGAGTCTTAAGTTGACTCGAGGAGGCGGCTTAAGAGTCTTCATCCTTGGCTGTGGCATAAGCCGGCATAAGGTTGGCAACTGAACGATGGATTTTATCCAAACTGGAGACGATGTAGTGAGCTGATGATCTTCGTGATGCTCATCATATGTATTTGGCAAATGTCGTGGCCAAATTGTGTTTATATGCTTCTTGACCCATACTTTGTTATTCTTGGGTAGTCCGGCTCTCCTGGCTCCTCCAGGGCCATTTTTCTCTGCCGCTGACTTTTGAATTGCTGACTCAATAGTGGCCGGCTCAAATTGTAGCTTCTCCAGGAATGTTTCCTTCATGGCAAACTCTCCTGTTTCTTTTGATATGTTGAAGTAGATAATGTCGCTGGGATAACGGGACAATGCGTTTATCCATTGAGCAACCTGGTGTGGGTTGAGGCTGGCGCTTGTTTTGTCGATGCTGCGTACGACATGACTCTGAATGTCATCACTTTTTTTTCTTTGCTCCAACGTTGTCGGAGGAGACTGGTCGTGGGGGCGGCTTGCGTGCATCCGTGGGATGACCCGAGTGAGCATGCACGGCACCGGCGTGTTTATTGTAGATTCGACTGCGAGGGCGGTGGCTTGAGCACGTCCATTGGGCGGCTTGTACGGGTGTATGTGGCCCCGGCGTGTTGATGTAGACGCGGAAGTCAGCCGGGGCATTCGAAACTGGCTTGATAGCACAGATGCGAGAGTTGGCCGCGGCGTTTGTAAGCCAGCGTGGACGGTGAGTCGGTCGTGGTGTTGGAAACCGACGCGGACGTGCGAGTCATCTGTGGCATGTTGATGTAGCCTGGACCAACGAGGGCGGCGTCTTGCACGCGTGTCCGTCGAACAACGCGGTTTGGATAGATGTTGACGCATGATAATGTTGGCACAAGCTCCATATCCACAGTGTTATGTCACCTTTGTAGTGAACAATTGTTCTGCAATTAAAAATATTGCAGACCGAGTAATTGTTCTCAGGGAAAATAATACTATGTATTAATAAAACAGGACGGATCGATATCACCTGATTTATTTGAATGACAGATGATCCATGTGCCACGTCCATCGGGATGTCCAATTAATAAGACTCGCCCTGGTAATTGTAGATTGATCCACATTGATAACCAAAACATCAGACGACAGACTGTCTGTACGGCCGTTGGGCAAGCCGGTGCGGCCGGTGACGCTGGTACAATCTCCGCGGGGCGACGTTGGTGACGCCGAAGATGTGACGGCTGCGGCGTGACTCATCAATTGGGATGCATGCAATGGTCGCGGTGGCTTGTGAAACATATGTGTTCGTGCCTTTATCTTCATCGCAGCATCCCGAGACAGCAGGTGTGCCTTCACATCTCGAACAGGTGGAGGTGGGATCTTGAAACGTGACCTCTCACTACCAACTTGTGTCTAGTCAGGGTCCAACCTCGGTGGTGTTCCATCGATATCGCCCCCTGTCATGGACGGGGACTCATTCACGGCGATGGTGTTTTCACGAAACTGTACCCATTGTCTGCCTTCTTCCCTGATTCAATCTAAATGGGTTTGGTGTATTTCTTTAGATCTTCTAAATCATACTTTTTTCCTTTGTCAAGATCATTGTACGCCATTCCCCCATGAGTGGAGCCTGTAACTAGAGCATACAGTATGGCGGCTGCCTCCTCCTCCTTGGGTCTTCAGCCATATAACCTAGTGTTTGACTTGTCGATCTCCTTGATGAGCCCCTTTAGCCACACCGCAAGCTCCTCATAAGTGATGGGCGTTCACCTCGGCCGGCCAGATGGTACATGAGCAGGTTCTTGGCCGTAAACTTGGCACCCTCCAACGTACTCGGTGACTGCCCAGATGTACCATAGCCATCAGTTATTTCGTCGCGCTTAACATCCTCCGACAACTGCTTATACGCCACCTCGCTAGGCTCCGAGAGGTGAGCATAGGGCTCGCAGCAGCGGCGATCGAGAATCTTGAGCTGAGCGTCACGGAGTGGGAGCGGGTTCCGGGAGCGCGCAGCATGGAGCCAGTCGAGGCGGAGGCGGGGCAGGTAGGGGACGACGATGTAGGTGTCTTCACTGAGCACCACCAGGGTGCAGCGCTTGGAGGAGGAGGTGGCAAGGCGAGGTTGAGCCACAGCGGCGAGAGCCGGCAGAGGCGGGCGCCGCGGCATGTGAGAGCCGGCGAAGGTGGGCGTGGCAGGGCGAGACCGTGGCGGTGGCTCGGTGGTGCCGGCTCGCAGCAAAGGCGGAGGTCGCGGCGGCTGCTCGGCTGGGGCGGCTCCGCGGCGCCGGCCCGCGACAGAGGCGGAGGTCGGGGAGGTTGCTCGGCCGGGGCGGCTCGGTGGACGCGGCCGGGGCAAGGCGAGCCATGGTGGCCGCGGCAGGTGCGGCAGGGCAAGGTGGAGCACGGCAGCAACACAGGCGGGTCATCATGGCAGCTTGGGGCAGCAGGCCGGCGGCTCGGTGGATGCAGCGGGGAAGCTCGAGGTGCGGCAGCGGCTCAAGCTGAGGCGAGCCATGGCGCATAGCAGAGCCGGCCACGGCATGCGAGGGCGGCTCAGAGCGGTGCGGGCGTGCGAGGTGAGGCGAAGGCGGAAACGTGGTGGAGAGCAGGTGCAGGGGGCCGGCGGGAGCAGCGGCGCGCCACGGCAGATGCGGGCAGACGAGGCCGAGTCCGCGTCCGTATTTTTGTCCGTATCTTCCCCCAGGAGGTCGTGGATGTCCTGTTTCTTTTTTGCTTGTTTCGTGGCTTGTTTTGTTTATACGTGATGGCCTCCAAATCTTGACCCGACTCGTAGCTTAGCCTGCTCATCGATGTTGTAGCCCCTTTTTCTTTCCATTTCAAGGTCAGATCGTGCATGACCAAGTAATACTCCACGCTGAGCGTTCATCACTGTTGATCACGGGATTTAGATGCCTGCTCGGGAAGCTGCCGCACATGATGTTTTGCTACTCGCACTTTATTGGGATATGGACTTCTGAACGGGTTGCTGATATTCTTCATAGGCGGCCTAAAAATAACTTCTGCCATGGATGGTGGAATTCCGACTGTTATAGCAGAATAGCTACGATTTTGTAGATTTGACCAGCTGCACGGCGAAGGCGGTGTTGTTGTCGAGCCCCCGAGCACTGATCTGGTACAAGGAGTCGCTGATTGTTGCTGGTGAAGATTAGATCCAGGAAAATTGAATCCACACGCACGAAGCCCCAAGGTTGTCTTACGTCGGGTTATGCCGGCTCTTCTTCCTCCGAACCATCGCAAAGTTTTCGATCCCTGAAGAGCTCCCTCCAAGAACACAACACCACCGTGCGCTGGCCCCACGGTGGGCGCCAACTGTCGTGGTTTTGTCACGGCATGATGTCCTCGTGAGAAAACTTAGGTGTGAGGCCATCGCAACTAGCTGGCGGCTTGAGAGGGGCTGGTCAGAATCGAGAGACGCGAGTTTACCCAGGTTCAGCCCCTCCGATGGAGGTAAAAGCCTATGTCCTGCTTTGTGTATATTGACGATGAGGATGATCTCGATTACAAGGGTGTTGTTTCGCTACTTCTAGTCTTAAGAGCCTCTAATCTATCTATCTCTAATGACTTGAACTTGTCCCTCTTGGGGTGCCTTACCCCTCCTTATATAAGTGGAAGGGGTAGGTTTACATGTAGAGTCCTACCGGGAGTAGGAATAGGACTAGTCTCTCTTGAGTCCTAATCTGGGTCTTGTTTTCCCTTGTGAGGGAGTCTTTCCTTTCCTTGGGCCTTCTTCGTGAGCCGACCCACCATAACATGAGTCGGCCCTCCCATGAGCCGCCTTCTGGGCCGTTGGGTCTTTGTCATTTGTCTGACCCGCCTGCCGGGTCACTAATGAGCCGCCAAGTCCCGGTCGGGTCATATTTCAGGCCGGGTTATACCGCGGGGTAATATCCCCGACATAACCTGAAGTTAGAATTAAACCCAATTCATTTGTATTAATTGTGTTGAGAGTTCCTGATAGTTCCAATTCCAGAGGCTTAAGTTGTCTGTAACCGAGGACACGGCTAATCGATTAGTTTGACACTCCGTAGAGGTTTGCGTACTTTCCCCGCAAGATTCAATCCCTTCGTGTATGTCCTCGCACTACCTGGATGGACGAAACATGTTCTTTCATAGAGCTCCTCTTAACCACTGTCAGTGCCCATCCAATCCTACCGTTCTTCTACATCTCGCAGCACTGTCCGGTCACAGTCACATCAAAGATCAACCAAGCCAGATCCCATATTGACTTGCGGTTGCATAGGTAAGCTTCCGGTCTTGAAGTATCCATCCGTCTCTTTGAGCCTAGGTGGAGCTTTCCTCATGATAACTGGCCTACTCCAGCTCATATAGGCTGACCTCTGGTTTCTCCAGGGCGCCATTCATCCATTCCACCCAGTGGTATATTGAAATCTTGTCTTGAAGTCTTGAATCTTGAGGTTGTAGTCTTGATCAAAATAATTCTCTCTCACAACTCCTATGTATCACTCAACCAATTCTCGACTACTCAAGCATAGCATAAAAATAACTTCATCGTTCCTGGGGCATAGTAACAGGGTTGTGGGTTCCTACCTCATGATACTACTCAAGAACAAGTTCAATAATACCTACTTGCATGCATGGTGGAAATGTTGAATCTAATGCAATAAAATCATGGGTATAACATAAACATGATCAAAGTGACTTTCCTTGGTGACCTTGAAACTCTAAAGACTCGTAATAGTAAGCTTCGCACTCCGGATAATCTAACGAAGCAAACAATAACATTGATAAGCAATCATATTAGAATCATAGAGTAAATCAAGAAGTAAAACAATAAATAAAAACATAGTGAAATCAAAATAAAATCCCAATAAAAAACCTATAAGAAACTTTATCAAAACTCAAAGAAAAACTCAAGTTTCTTAGCAAACAAAACAGAAATAACTCTCTGATATAAATAACTTTTTAACAGAAAAGGAAATATAATTTTTTTAGTTAAACAGAAAGTATCTTAGTAAATCTTTCATTAGGAAAAAGAATCAATTAAAAAGCTATTAGGTGCGTAAGGATTTTTCTTAATGTTTTCTTCAAGAAAACAAGAGTGAAATTCATCTCCCACATTTTACAAGAGATGCGTGCAAAAAGAAGTCACTGAATTCAGGAACTGCAAATTTTGGGTTGATGAAGTTGATGCGTGCGCACATATAATTCCTAAAGAAACGTCTAAACCCAATGATTTCACAAATCAAAGATAAAGGACTACTGGACAAGTAAAAAAACAATCAATGATCACCGAAGACGTTTTCGTAAGTTTGTCGCCCACGTGGTGTCGTCTGCCTCGCCGTATGTAGCCACGTCGGCGTAGGATGGACCGCATGGGTGACACTCCGCACATACAATCATCAGAGACGTTTCTGTAAGTTTGTCGCCCATGTGGCGTCGTCTTTCTCACCGTATGTTGGCACATCAGTGTAGGATGGACCGGGGGGAGAGGGTGATACTCTGCGTCTGCAAGGGGTTTTCCACAAAAAATATGGTTGGTGGACCGTCTTTAAGGCAAATGGATTTTTTAGGGCCATATTGCAAAAACGCCACCCTATGCGTACACCATTTTTAAAAAAAACTTACGCACCTCGGTTCCATCGACAATGCTTCAAAACCACCCGATGCAGAAAGAACGGAAGAGAAAGGAAAGAAAGTAAAGAGGAGGAGGTGAATGTGATGGCCATCGCCTAGAGTTTTCAATTCGACACAAGGAGGCCTCGATGGCGGCGGCTATGTCAGAGATTTCGCCGTCGAGTCAAAGCATGGCACCGCAGTTGCGACTTGAGGGCGATCTATCTCCAGCTTATGGCGAGTTCTTGTTCCCTGCACGCCCCTGATGTTCGTCATTGTTCATGTTCTTGTCTCCTGTTGTTTAGATGTCCTGTTCATGTGGCTTAGATGTCGCCAACGTTCGTGTGGTTTGCTTGGGCTACGGAAATAAGTTTTGTGTGGGGGGGGGGAGGGGGACCTCGGGTTGTGATTAATGCAGAGGATTTTGGATGCTAGGATAGAAAAACAAGTGGTTCTGAGGTTATATGGTATAGCTGAGATGTAAATCATATAACTCAATTGCCCATGTTCAATTAACTGAATCTATATGTGTTGGAGCTAGATCTAACATATTGCACGGTAGGGTATCTTTGTAGGCGACTTGTCCCTATGATAATAGGGGCAAGGTTTTATCCAGGTTTGGGCTCTCACAAAGGAGATAATATCCTACTCTTGCTCTTTTATATTGTGTTGGGGTGTATAAAATGTACATATAAATTACCAAGGGATTTTATGTTGTCATCTCGACGAGTCTAGCCCTCGACTTATATAGCATACCTGGACCCTAGGGTTACAGATCCTAGTCGGCTATCTCGGTAGAGGTAGAGTCCTCCACGACGGCTCTGGTATCTGCGGGTTGTACTCCAAGCCTCCCGTAGTCTTCGTAGAATTCACCAAGGGCCGCACAATGTGGCCCAGGACAAAACCGGCCTAGGGTTCCTCAGCCCGGCCCATCAGGCCGGAAACGAACATGGTGAGGGATCCCTCTTGGTCAGGACACCATCAAAGTGCTAAATGAATGTGTGAACAATATTGTGTTAACCGGACTTAACTTTGTTGAACTGTCATTACACATACTAACTGATTTTGTTAACTGAACTTGACCATGCTAACTAAATTTTACAATACAAACCAATCTTTGCAAATTAACTAAATTTTACACATTATCTAATCGTCTGAATTTGCAATGTCTATGTAGGTGATGAAGAAAGGGATTTCTTTACTGTTGCTATGAATTATGGAGGTTTTTTATTAGGAGTGGCTTCGAGGGTGTTCCGGAGATCTAGAGAAGGTAAGACATTTGATTCTCTTTGGTCGGATCGGGATGATTGTCTAGGCCCCTTCATTGTCGTCTTCTTTAGGGCAGTGATCCGATCCTTATTTTCATTGTCATTGATTTATTCTTGCTCTGACCGACAACTTTCTGCCTTGTGCGCCAACGTTGTTATCTGGCTTCGAGGATGTTTGGGAGGTCTAGAGGATGCAATGCATTTCAGTTCTCTCTAATCGGATCGTGGTGGTTGTCTAGGGCCCTACGTCGTCCTTTTCTATAGGACGATGATTTAGTCCTTACTTTCCGTGTCGTTGATTTAGTCCTTACTTTCCATGTCATTGATTTCTCCTGACTCTGACTGACAACTTTTAGTCCCGTACCTCAACCCCGTTATCTGTCTCCAAGAATGTTTCAGAGATCTAAAGCCGGCATGAAGATTTGCTCACGACGTGCCACTGTCACCGACGACTACATCAGGGCATATACAATAGTGGCATATGGATACAGATGCCCCATGAAAAAACATAGTTTGAGGCATTTACATTGATTTTTTCTCTCCAATGCAAGCTATCACTAGTGGGCCTCATTAAGAAAATGAAAATAGAGATTCCGATATACATGCATCTCTATTTTTCACTTCAACTCTTCAGCTTTTTGCATCAGACCACACTTTTTCTTTCCAAGCACCCGCCTCCTGCTGAGGATCCCGCTACACCATCCGAACCTACATTCGATCCTACATGGCATACAAAACATCACCCTGAGGCTATGCATTGGCCAGCCCCGAGGAACACATCATTAATATACCACACGGCGTTTTATTTGCTACTCTTTAGAAAATAGTCTCATAAGGTTGGACATTTTCTCTAACTGAAGGTTGGATATTTTTACCCTCCGTCTTAAAATAAGTGTCTTACTTTCACTATTGTAGAAATGGCTAGTCACAACTCTTGTTCGTGGCGCGCCATTTATCATCAACGCCAGCATTAATATTTTTAAATAGTGTTGGCGTTGGCTAAATTCAAACGCCATAGCTATTCGATTAGTGCTGGTGTTGCACATTAGCCCCGACATTGCACATTAGGCCCATTAGGCCCACGCCAGCACTAATCTGTCTAATCCCCGCCCCGCGCCCTACTCCCCACTCTCTTCAGCCCCAACTCCCTCGTCCTCCTCTCGATCCCCGCCGCCGCCCCCAACGCCCCCGTCGCCGCCCCGCCCGACACCGCCCGTCGCTACCGAGCCTGACGCCGCGTTCGACGCCGTGCGACCCGACGCCGTCGCCGCCCGACGCCGCCCGCAGACCCTCCTCGCCGCCGAGCACCTCCGCGTCTCCTTGACTGGTATTTTGCTATCTTCAATTTTTTTTATGCAAAGAAAAAAAGTAGAATGCTAGAATGCTAGAAAATAATTTGAGCTGTTTGGCTATAACAAAAATTGTAGTATTATAAACTACATTATCCACAAAACCGTTTGATAGCTCGAGTGTCAATACACAACTAATCAACTATGATCAACCAAACCATTGAGAGTGAATCCAATTAGCTAGGAACATGCGTGTTTGTAAATGATATCAACTGGCCAGCTACTTAGCTAACTTCGTTGCTGAATAAAGGACCAGACAAACCGGTCACAATATTCCAAATACTTCAAAATACTTTGATATGTCAACACCTTGCTATCAAACACAGCCTATGTAATTTATTAAATTCTATGAACTCATGTCAAATATGTATGCAATCTGTTTCAATTTTTCCATTTATTAACTTGACCAGTCTAATTTTGGTAGGCTCCTTCATTTCATTCTTTAGGCATTAAACACTCTTTTCATTCTTTAGCCAAATAGCATGGCCGACTCTAGCCTCTGGGTAGGCTCCTCTGATCACTGGTCGGGGTTTGCCGAAGATAAATGCGACGTGAGCACCAACCTGGTAATTAAGGTTACAAAAACATGCATTAGCATTGCAACATCCATATATAACCATTAATTATCGTTGATGATTTGAAACCCTTGCCAGGCATACGTAGGAGGCCTGTCTTTGCCAGCACCCGTTGTGCAGCCAGCAGGTGATGTTGAAAGCATAACATGCTCCCTTGGTGGTTTTGATAATTCATGACAACATACATTGTCTCTTGGACTAATACTTTTACCTAGTGTATTTCAGATAAAGTCCACAGAGAGGGCTGGCAAAAGGTTTGTGGAGATACCCCAAGATGCAAGGAAATGGATTGGCAAAGCTTCAAGCAAGAGGACTCTACATTTTACTTTGTGAGAAATCACTTTGAGTCCATAGGAAAGCCAATACTATTAAAAGGGGGTAAGGTTTTGTTGGTGAACAAAATACTCATACGTGCACAAGTGTTAGTCACCAAAAACACCCACAAGCTCTTCCACAAAAGTCTGTCCAAAGTCAAATATCCAAAATCGGTGCAACCAACACTTTCCACTCGGTGCAACCGATTCCCAAACTCAGACAGACACTAGCCAAACCCTAGCCTTTCGGTGCAACCGATTCTGCTTCGGTGCCATCGAGTTTAGGTTGCCAACTTTCTGTTACGCAAATTCACAATATCGGTACCACCGAGATTGTTGGATCGGCGTCACCGAGAATGGGCAATCTGACCGTTGGTCACCTTATCGGTGCAACCGAGTTTCCTATATCGGTCTCACCGAGATTCAAAAGTTGCCACCTTTTGGTCACTTCGGTACCACCGAGATTAACACATCGGTGTCACCGAGTTGGTCATTTTGTGCGTAACGGTTGGATTTTTGGGGATGCCTATATATACCCCTTCACCACCACCCACTCGAAAGAGAAGCACTCAGAACTATTCCATACTTGCCCCATCCAGTTTTCTGAGAGAGAGCGACCTACTCATGTGTTGAGGTCAAGATCTTCCACTCCAACCATATGGATCTTGATTTCTAGCCTCCCCAAGTTGCTTTCCACAAATCCCATCTCTTCCACCAAGCCAAATCTGTGAGAGAGTGATTGTGTGTTGAGGAGTCTATCATCTTGAAGCACAAGAGCAAGGAGTTCATCATCATTGCCGAGCCTATTACCTTTTGGAGGGTGGTGCCTCCTAGATTGGTTAGGTGTCGCTTGGGAGCCTCCTACTTCGTGTTGTGGAGTTGAACCAAGAAGTTTGTAAGGGCAAGGAGATCGCCTACTTCGTGAAGATCTACCCATAGTGAGGCTAGTCCTTCGTGGACGGAAGCCGTTATGGAATAGTCAAGGTTGCTACTTCGTGGACCCTTATGGGTGGAGCCCTCCGTGGACTCTCGCGACCGTTACCCTCCGTGGGTTGAAGACTCCATAAACGTGGACGTACGATAGCACCACCTATCGAAACCACGGGAAAAATCTTTGCGTCTCCAATTGCGTTTGATCTACCTATCTCAACTCTTTATTTCATGTGCAATGTCTTTACTTTCCGCTGCCATATTTGTTGACATGCATGTGTAGGGCTGTTAGACTTGCTAGACTTGCTAAAACTATTAAAATCTGCCAACCAATTAACTTGGGAAAAGGTTAGGTTTTAAATTCCTGCTAGTAGTCTATTCACCCCCCCTCTAGACACTCTTCTAGTGATCCCTCAATTGGTATCAGAGCTTTGGTCTCCTTTGCTTCGGTTTAATCACCGAGGAGGAAGATGGATGTGTCTAGTATAGGGAGTTTGAGTTGTAGAGTGTCTATTCTTGATGGAGAGTACTATAGTCAGTGGAAAACTTTGATGCTTGAGCTGTTTAATGAATTTCAATTGAGCACATATTTTAAGAGCCCCTGTGTACCTCCCATTGATCCTTTACATCCCACACATGAAGAGGAAATTGATATGCTATGCAATCTTAGAACTGTTAATCTCATTGTTAGAGCATTGCCTAGGAATGTGCTTAATCAAATGAAGAACTTTGTTTGCGCTTACACCTTGTGGAATGACTTGGAGAAACGATATCCAAATTATTCATTGAGTAATCTTGATGAAATTCTTCATAAAACTATTGCCTTCCACAAAATGACGCCTAGTGATCCCAAGTTTGATGATTGTCTATTTGAGCTTAGAGACCTCATGCGTGCTAAAGGAGATGTCACTACTATCAACAACATCATTGTAGAAGCCATTCGCGTTCATAAACTTGAACATTGTCATGATCACAACCCTAGCGAATCTCTTGTTCTTTATGACGAGGATTTCCCACTTGATGATGACTATGTGGAACATGGCTACTATGATGAAGATGAGTTGTTCGACATCGAGTATGAGAAGATCATGAAGAATCTAAGTCTCATGGCAAACTTCAAGGATTACATGTCCGGAGGAAAAGAGTGGATTCTCGATAGTGGATGTACCGATCATATGACCGGAGATAGAGAAATGTTTGAAGAGATCACACCAAACCATGGACCACGAAGGTACGTAAAGTTTGGAGACAACTCCAAGTGTAAGGTACTTGGTCTTGGTAAGGTGGCCATATCCCATGATAGCTCTATTCAAAATGTCATGCTTGTTGAATCTCTTGGCTAGAATCTTCTTTCCGTATCTAGACTTGCCGACTTTGGTTTTAATGTGATGTTCACTAAAGTAGATTGCCAAGTGTTTCGTCAAGATAATCATAACATTGTCTTTACCGGTTTCCATAGAGGTGATCTATACATTGTCGATTTCACTAAGAGATCCAAACCTCGTACTTGTCTCATTGCAAAATCTTCTAAGGGTTGGCTTTGGCATAGGAGACTAGGACATGTTGGCATGCGAAATCTAGACAAGCTTATCAAAGGTGATCATATACTTGGTGTTAAAGATGTTATCTTTGACAAAGATAGGCTTTGTAGTGCTTGTCAAGATGGAAAGAAAGTAGGTGGAAGTCATCCCGTTAAGAACATCATGACTACTAGGAGACCACTCGAGTTACTTCACATGGATCTTTTTGGTCCCAATGCTTACAAGAGTCTCGGTGGAAATTCCTATGGTCTAGTTATAGTTGATGATTTTTCCAGATTTATGTGGGTATTATTTCTTGATGATAAGTCGCAGGTTCAAAAGATCTTCAAGAACTTCGCTCGCAAAGCGCAAAATCAGTTCGAAGTGAAGATCAAGAAGGTTCGGAGCGATAACGGATCGGAGTTCAAGAACACCCATGTGGATACCTTTCTTGACGAAAAAGGTGTTTCACATGAGTTCTCGGCTACATACACGCCTCAACAAAATGGAGTTGTTGAGAGGAAGAACCGGACGCTTATTGAGATGGCAAGAACGATGCTTGATGAATACAAGACGCCAAGACACTTTTGGGCAGAAGCCGTGGAAACAGCATGTCATGCCACAAACCGACTTTACTTGCACAAGCTTCTCGGTAAAACGGCATATGAGCTACTCACCGGTAACAAACCCCAAGTTGGATACTTTCGGGTATTCGGCTCAAAGTGCTACATTCTTGATAAGCATCGTCGTACTAAATTTGCTCCTAAATCTCATGAAGGATTCCTACTCGGTTACGGATCGAACTCTCACACTTACCGTGTCTACAACAACTTCACTCGAAAAGTTGAAGAGACGGTAGATGTGAAGTTTGATGAATCTAATGGTTCGCAAGTCGAACAATTGCCAAATGATGTAGGTGATAAGGACCCTTCGGAAGCTATCCAAGACTTGTCCATCGGCAAGATTCGTCCCATGGAGGTGAAGGAAAGTACTTCATCAACTCAAGTGGAAGCCCCTACTTCACGTCAAGGTGAACCACAACATGACATGGAGGCATCCACAAGCGGTACACGACAAGATGATGAAGAGGAGGAAGTGCATCATGAAGATCCACCACAACCTCCTTCACCACCGCCTCAAGGGAACGACACCTTCAACAACGACGAAGATGAAGGAGATGATGATGAAGAAGAAGCTCCACCATCCAACAATCGGAAGCTGACCCGAGTTCGAGCACAAGTCACCAAGAACCATCCCATAAACCAAATCTTCGGTGATATACAAACAGGGAGAATCACTCGCTCGAAAACTCGCCTAGCTAACTTTTGTGAGCATTATTCTTTCATCTCCAGCATTGAGCCCTTGAAGGTAGAACAAGCTCTTGAAGACGCTGATTGGGTGAACGCGATGCATGAAGAGCTTCACAACTTCGAGAGGAACGAAGTATGGACACTCGTTGAAAAGCCCAAGGATGAGCAAAACATCATCGGAACCAAATGGGTGCTTCGGAACAAGCAAGACGAAGACGGTCAAGTCGTACGGAACAAGGCTCGTCTCGTAGCCCAAGGATATACGCAAGTCGAAGGTATGGACTACGGTGAGACCTACGCCCCCGTCGCTAGACTTGAAGCTATTCGCATTCTTCTTGCTTATGCTAATCACCATGATATCACGCTTTATCAAATGGACATTAAAAGTGCCTTTTTAAATGGTGAGATTGAAGAAGAAGTCTATGTTAAGCAACCACCTGGTTTTGTGAATCCTAAGAAATCTAATCATGTTTACAAGCTTCGTAAAGCCCTTTATGGTCTTAAGCAAGCCCCTCGTGCTTGGTACAAATGCTTAACGAAGTTTCTCATTGAAAAAGGCTTTGAAATTGGGAAAATTGACGCAACCTTATTCACTAAGAGAGTTAATGGTGAATTATTTGTGTGCCAAATCTATGTGGATGATATTATCTTTGGATCTACTAACCCACAATTTAGTGAAAGATTTGGAAGGTTGATGTCCGAGAAGTATAAGATGTCCATGATGAGTGAGCTGAAATTCTTTCTTGGTTTGCAAATCAAGCAAACGAAAGAAGGAACTTTCATCTCTCAAACTAAGTATACCAAGGACTTGATCAAGAAGTTCAACATGCAAGAGTGCAAAGGTATGAAAACTCCTATGCCTACTAGTGGACATGTTGATCTTACCAAGGAGGACGAACCGGTTGATCAAAAGGTTTATCGATCTATGATTGGTTCATTGCTATATCTATGTGCCTCTCGTCCTGATATTATGCTTAGTGTTTGCATGTGTGCTAGATATCAAGCTGCACCTAAAGAGTGTCATCTTTTGGCCGTGAAACGTATTGTGAGATATTTGATACAAACACCAAACTTTGGCATTTGGTATCCCAAGGGATCTTCCTTCAACCTCGTTGGCTATTCCGATTCGGACTATGCCGGTGACAAGGTTGATAGAAAATCCACCTCGGGTACTTGTCAATTTCTTGGTAGATCTCTTGTGTCTTGGTCCTCCAAGAAACAAAACTCGATATCTCTATCTACTGCCGAAGCTGAGTATATTGCTGCTGGATCTTGTTGTGCACAATTGTTATGGATGACACAAACGCTTAAGGATTATGGAATCCATGTTAGAAATGTTCCATTACTTTGTGACAATGAAAGTGCTATTAAAATTGGTCATAATCCTGTGCAACATTCTCGAACTAAACATATTCAAGTTAGACATCATTTCATTTGTGATCATGTTGCCAAAGGAGATATTAATCTTAAGCATGTTCACACTAACAAGCAATTGGCCAATATCTTTACTAAGCCACTTGATGAGAAAACATTTTGCTATTTGAGGAGTGAATTGAACATCATTGATGCTTCAAACTTGAGCTAGACTCACTCGGTTGCATGCAAGGGCATGAGCTTTCTTGATATTTCCATGTAATCCTAACAGGTTATCTTATGCCATGGAACTCTATGCTCCCTTGTATTGCATCTAACCTTTTGTAGGTACTTGGAAGAATTTCATTCCACAAGATTGCCATCAACTCCAATCATAAGCAATCTTGTCATTACCAAGTATCCACAACTCCTCTTGTTGATGGAAGGAAGAAGACAACTCAATCATATCCTTGACATATACTTGATGAGATCATATTTGCTAGATCTAAATTGGTATCATGTCAAATGGATATATCTATTGTTCTTTCTTGCATGACTAACCTATGTAGGTGACAAGTGTACTAAAACGAGAAGGATTGCTCCCAACTCAAGATGATCTTCATCAACCTCGAGCATCCTCAACAAGTTCACCTACAAGCCACGTCATCAACATCACTCAAAGGTATGTACTCATATCCTTGAAAAAGCTTTACTCCAAGTCATGAGCTAAAGCAACTCAAGTGATATGAAGACATTAAAATGCTTAATCGATAAATGGTAACCCCATTTTGAGCTTAACATAGAGTATGACCTATGATCAAGTATTCTTGCTTGGCTCCTAAGTCAATATACTCTAATATAGGTGACCTAGTCACCGCCCATCATCTAGTTAAGTATTTTGGATGGTTCACTCTCTATTTTGCAAGATTTCTTGGAACCACTCAAATATTTTCTAGTTGATATCCCGTTTGTAAAAACTTTTATATTTTTCTTGAAAATTTCTTTTGACTTTGTGTTATTTCAAAAATTCCACTGCCAAGTTTCTGTTTTAGTCTCGGAGCCGCCGATACATATATCTCGGTTCTACCGAATTTGCAGATAAGCTGCACCACAAAATCTCGGTACCACCGATTTATCTGTCTCGGAGTCACCGATTTGTTTTCTTTTCTTATTTGTGTTCGCAGTTGCAAATCTATGTTTCTTTTGTGATCTTTCAAGTGATGATTCTGTTACTTCGATGATCCCTTCTTATTATTAAAAAAACTTAGGGGGAGAATAACAAAGCTAAACTTAGGGGGAGAAATTCCTTATTCAAGGATCCCTAACTCAAAGGAGGAGAAGTCTTACAAAATCTCAGAGGGAGAGAAAGTCTTTTCAATGATTCCCTCCGTTTTCATTTCTATGAACCCTACATTCAATGACCCTTGTTCTCAAGGATCCCTTCTTATCAATGATCCCTATATCTATTCCTGTGTTTGACCTTTTTGGAAATTAATGCCAAAGGGGGAGAATAACAAAGCTTCATGCTAAAGGGAGATACATGCTTATGCAAAGGGGGAGATATGATCAAGGGGGAGAGCGAATGTCAAGGTTTACACTCATATATAAACAAGGTGAGAATACCAAAGTAGGGGGAGAAAAATATATTTGGAGAAAATGTGTTTGTTTTGTGATCATCTTAGTTGTTTCTCACCCTATCCAATCCCAATATCTACATGCTGAGATTCAGGGGGAGAGGATGATTTACTATTCTTATATTTAAGGGGAGAAAGTTCTAAATGATCTTGGATACATATCAATCTTAAGAAACACTATCTTCTATATGTTCTCCATATCTTGGTACTGTTTAGTTCTATTGCTTTTGCCTAGTAGAATACTCTTGTGTTTCCTAACATTGTTTTCTCAAGTGTATTTCTACTACAAGAATGCTCAAGAACTCAAGGTAAGTATATGCATCATATCCTTGATCAAGATGATCTCTTGCTTCTTGCACATATTGTTTGCAAGAGTGAAGTCTTGAACAAGGATACATCTCATTCATATATATTTGATGCATATAGCCAAGATACACATGACTCATTCTATCCCTTCTACCATATGTGTGTCCATGCATTCCAAAGCAACTATCCTTTAAAGGACTGCACACATTTAGGGGGAACAAATCAAAGTCATGTGTTTCTCAAAGTCTTCATTTTATCCATGCATATCTCTATTTGAAGCTTTGATTGTATGTTGTCATCATTTACCAAAAAGGGGGAGATTGAAAGCACAACATGCTCCCTTGGTGGTTTTGATAATTCATGACAACATACATTGTCTCTTGGACTAATACTTTTACCTAGTGTATTTCAGATAAAGTCCACAGAGAGGGCTGGCAAAAGGTTTGTGGAGATACCCCAAGATGCAAGGAAATGGATTGGCAAAGCTTCAAGCAAGAGGACTCTACATTTTACTTTGTGAGAAATCACTTTGAGTCCATAGGAAAGCCAATACTATTAAAAGGGGGTAAGGTTTTGTTGGTGAACAAAATACTCATACGTGCACAAGTGTTAGTCACCAAAAACACCCACAAGCTCTTCCACAAAAGTCTGTCCAAAGTCAAATATCCAAAATCGGTGCAACCAACACTTTCCACTCGGTGCCACCGATTCCCAAACTCAGACAGACACTAGCCAAACCCTAGCCTTTCGGTGCAACCGATTCTGCTTCGGTGCCACCGAGTTTAGGTTGCCAACTTTCTGTTACGCAAATTCACAATATCGGTACCACTGAGATTGTTGGATCGGCGTCACCGAGAATGGGCAATCTGACCATTGGTCACCTTATCGATGCAACCGAGTTTCCTATATCGGTCTCACCGAGATTCAAAAGTTGCCACCTTTTGGTCACTTCGGTACCACCGAGATTAACACATCGGTGTCACCGAGTTGGTCATTTTGTGTGTAACGGTTCGATTTTTGGGGATGCCTATATATACCCCTTCACCACCACCCACTCGAAAGAGAAGCACTCAGAACTATTCCATACTTGCCCCATCCAGTTTTCTGAGAGAGAGTCACCTACTCATGTGTTGAGGTCAAGATCTTCCACTCCAACCATATGGATCTTGATTTCTAGCCTCCCCAAGTTGCTTTCCACCAATCCCATCTCTTCCACCAAGCCAAATCTGTGAGAGAGTGATTGTGTGTTAAGGAGTATATCATCTTGAAGCACAAGAGCAAGGAGTTCATCATCATTGCCGAGCCTATTACCTTTTGGAGGGTGGTGCCTCCTAGATTGGTTAGGTGTCGCTTGGGAGCCTCCTACTTCGTGTTGTGAAGTTGAACCAAGAAGTTTGTAAGGGCAAGGAGATCGCCTACTTCGTGAAGATCTATCCATAGTGAGGCTAGTCCTTCGTGGACGGAAGTCGTTATGGAATAGTCAAGGTTGCTACTTCGTGGACCCTTATGGGTGAAGCCCTCCGTGGACTCTCGCGACCGTTACCCTCCGTGGGTTGAAGACTCCATAAACGTGGACGTACGATAGCACCACCTATCGAAACCACGGGAAAAATCTTTGCGTCTCCAATTGCGTTTGATCTACCTATCTCAACTCTTTATTTCATGTGCAATGTCTTTACTTTCCGCTGCCATATTTGTTGACATGCATGTGTAGGGCTGTTAGACTTGCTGGACTTGCTAAAATTGTTAAAATCTGCCAACCAATTAACTTGGGAAAAGGTTAGGTTTTAAATTCCTGCTAGTAGTCTATTCACCCCCCCCCCCTCTAGACACTCTTCTAGTGATCCCTCAGACGTGGACGTGCTCAGTCACGAGCTGATCGCATCACGTTAGAGTACCATCAAGGCCACGCAGGAGTTGAATGACTCCCTGATGAAGGAGAAGAACAAAATTATCGATGACAACGATATTGTCTATGATAAGATTTTCAGTCTCGAAGGTCAGATCACGACGTTGAACCTCGAGATAACTGAGATCAATAAAGAGATAGAAGTCCTGAAGGCCAAGAGGACTCAACTGAAGACGAAGAAAGCGCATTACATCAAGGAGGGGCAGACGAATAGGAATAAGCTTCGTGAGCTTACAATAGTCTTTAGAAAAAACTAGGTAGTGTCGATCGAGACAGGGGGAAGATCGATATATATACATAATTGTGAGAGGTAATTGGTACTTTCTTTTTGTGAATTTGGTATCTTTTGTGAATTACTGAAATGTTTAGTATCTATTGTGAATTACTGAAATGTTTAGTATCTTTTGTGAAGCTGGTTTTTTTATTAGCTAAATATGACAGTGCCGGCGTGCAACTCTGTCCAACGCTAGCAGGTATTCAAAATAGTGTTGGCGTCGACTCCAACGCCATTACTAAATTCTAAAAGTGGCGACATATTGATGGCGTCGGGTGTCTTTTTTGTAACGTCATAGCTAGGCTTTTTTGCACTAGTGTTTTAATTTTAGTGTAACTTTATATACTAAAGAAGTTATTAAGAAGACACTTAATCTAAAAACTTTACTACCTCCTTTCCGGTTTATAAGGCTTGTGCGTATCTTTAGGTTGACAAATAGATCATTATAATACAAATTATATATCACAAAAAACATATCATTAGAAAGTTCAAATCATCTATTTTCTAATAGTATAATTTTTAGACTATACAACTCATCTTATCTTGGTCAAATTATAAATCTAGAGATACGTGCAAGCCTTATAATCTGGAAAGGAGGTAGTAGTGTCTTATCTTTTTTTCCTTCGGTCTTTGCCTTCTACTACTTGTAGGAAAAGTAAAATATCTTCTTTCCTAAAAAAGAAAAGAAAAGGATAAGATCTTCCTTGCCCGGATGTGTGTGCACGGGTCTCATCCTCCTCAGCTTGACACCAAAATACTCACGGAGGCCACACTGGTCCGTGGCCGGATCGCCTCAGTTCGCCAACGGTATGCGCCTACGGGTTGGCGGCCACAGCTGGACCTTTATAAATCACGGTCACGGACACGTCTACCTACCAACAACCCCCACACACGCGCCCGGCACAAGTCCCACAGCCACACTGCACTGGACGCACGAAAAAGCGAGGAGAGAGTGAGAGACGGCGGCCGCGGCGATGGTGGAAGGCGGCAGCGGCGCGGGGGCTACGTCGACCTGCCGGCGCGGTGTCGGCGGAGGCGGAGGAGGCGGCATCGTCGGTCACGCGGCCCGGCGGTGCTGCGGCGGCGGGTGCGGGCTCGGGCGCCTGGTGCGGCGGCTGCGGCGGCAGGGGAGGCAGGCGCTGTGCGCGGCCAGGCCGGCGTCGGCTTCGTCGTCGTCCTCGTCGGCGGCCGCGGCGCTCCGGGGGTGCCAGTACGACCCGCTGAGCTACGCGCGCAACTTCGACCAGAGCGGCTTCGGCGACCCCGACCCGGACGCGGACGCGGCCAGCCTCTACTACAGCTACACCTTCTCCTCCCGCTTCGTGCTCGCGCCGGGCAGCGCCGCCTCGTCGACCGCCGCCGCCGCCTCGCCGAGCGGCCTCGTCGTCGCCAGCCGGCCAACCGCCGCCAGCCATTAGCCGTCTCAGCGCCAGTAGCTCCCCTTCCTCTCTCCTCGGGTTCCTTTTCCTCAACCTCTGGAATGGAAAGGCAGCTTGTTTTAATTCGATTAAAGAAAAGCTTTTCCCGTAGGCGGAAAGTTCCGTCGGGAGAAGGACGATGCCTGTAAATTAACACTAGCACTGTATGTGTTATGCGAGAAGAACGCCATTGCTGGATCGATCGAGCTCGATCGGATTCGCGAGCACCGTTTCAGATTTCTGAGCTGCCGAGGATAGGGCCGATAGGTACTACTAGCACTCCAGTCCAGGGAGATGCCGACGGACAGGGAAACGTGGGTGCGCCGCGGCGCCATGAATGCGGCGGTACCGGCCGGCGGTGACGCCATCGCCATGGCACTGGGTGTGTGGGAGCGGAATGGGTGAGTGTCGTGGGTGGTGGTGGCGCAATTATTGGCCCCGGAAATGGAATTTACGGCTCCGCAGTCACGTCCGTGATCTGTCGCCGTCACCACCACCGCACCGGCTGTTTCGGGGTGGTGGGGGCGGAGACGGAGGAGGAGAAGATGCCTGCCAATCTGCCATGGCCGAAGGACGAGACCGACCATGACACCGACGTGCAACGGCATCATGGCGCACCCGTCACCGTCAGGATTCCTCGGATCTGATGCTCACCCAGGCTGATGGCAGTACGCATTCGGCTAGTTACAATGCATTGGTGCTAAGACGAGGTGCTAAGCACATTTAAAAGTTTAGCAACCAAAGTTCCCAATGCATAGGTGTTTAACTTGTTGTAGCTAAGCATACTCTATTTAATGATTTAGCTATTAAAGTTCTTCATGCATTGGTGGGCTTTCTTTCATTTAAGTATTTTCCCTAGGTTCCCGCGCTTGGCACCGTTTCTTTCTGGGGTCACCACACACATCTCTCTCCTCTTAAATACCATGCCACATCAGATTTTGTGCCTACTTGGCAGCCTTAGCACCTGTACAAGGTGGAGCATTGGGAGGGGCCTTCTGGCCACTGGACCGAATGTATTCCGGTCAGGGATTTCACAGTATTCCGGTGTTGTTTTTACTTTTTGCTGGGATTGCCCAACAGGCGATATGGCTGTGTGTGTGGCGCAGACGCTACTGCTTCGTTGCTTCCTACGCATGAATGCAGATGATTTGCACCCGCAAAAAAAAAGAATGCAGATGATTTGCACTTTAGCTAGATTTCAGTCAGCTGAATTTAGTTTTGTGCTAACTATCTTCAGTGATGGGTCACTAGTCCGGTCTCCGTATGGACATCTGGCGTTGGAGATTCTAGCCTTATGAGAGGTACGGAAGTTTATTCCGCAAAAGCTTCATCGTTCTCCGAATAGAGTGGCGGATTGTTTAGCGAGGTATAGTCGTACTGAATGTAGCACTGCTGTTTGGCTACACAGAGGACCTTCATGTATTGAGGAATTCTTGCCTCTGCACTGTAACTATAGCTGGCCAAACGGGCCGGGCTAACCAGGGCAGCCCGCGAGCACGCCGGCACGGCACGCCCGTAAACGGGCTGGGCCCGGCACGCGGCACGCCTTGGGCCATGCCTTGGCCTGGAGGTGGGGCACGCGGGCCGGCACGACACGACCCGTATATTTTTTTATGTATTTTTAGATTTTTTAATTATGTATTTTTTAATGTAAAATACAACCCAATAGGCCTAAAACTGAGCCCAACAGGCTGAAAATGTGTAGCCCAGCGTGCTAAACGGGCCAACGTGCCGGCCCGTTTAGTAATCAGGCCGTGCCTGGGCCTGGAAGCGCAGCCCACGGGCTGACACGACACGGCCCGTTTACTAAACATGCCTGGGCGGACCGTGCCGTGCCGGGCCGGGCCGGCCCGTTTGGCCAGGTCTGACTGTAACTCTATAATTTTAGAATAAAACTCCTTTTCACCCTGCAAAAAAAGAATTTAGTTTTGTGGCCAGTCAATTTTCTGGCCCTTGGATTGTGCTTTAAGATTTGTGTAGTTTTTTTTTTCCTGTCACGCTTTGCTGGTGTATTGGGCTGTTTGGATTCGACTGACCCCTATTTTGGGTCAGTCGATTTCCTTCTTGGGCTGGGTTTTGGTGCGTGCATGCTTTTTTCCATGTGTTTGCTTTTGTTTTCTGCATGTGTATGCTTTTTTTTCAGTTGAGTTTTTTTACGTGTATTTTACGACGTTAAGTGTGTGTAAATGTATACATGCAAGTAATACATGTACAAATTACATTAGAGAACAGAAACTTCACTCTTATATATTTATTTTGCATATTATAAAAAGTGCATTTTTGTGCTAATTGCGTGAATTTTTTTGATTTTTTTCATTTTCTTTTTTCTTCTTTAAGGGTAATACCAATGTCAATTGTTTTGTGCTATTTTTTTTGCTAATTAAATATTTTTTTTCCATTATTATGTGTACGTATGCACGAAAGTACTATACAATATGTGTGTAGATTATACTAGATTGCTAAAGTTGCATTATCATATGTGTATTCACTGCATATTATAAAAAGTGCAATTTCACTGCAAAGTTGTGTGCAAGTTTTTATTTATTTTCTTTCTTATTAAGAGTAATACCAATGTCACTAATTTATTCTCTCTTGCAAAATTTTATTTGTTTTATTATGTTTAGTTTTTAATTCATTTCTTCCTTTTAAGGACGATACCAATGCCACTAATTTGTTCCTTGTTTAAAACAGCATTTTTATGTAAAATTCACTACTATATGTTTATTCTTACATAACTAAAAAGTGCAATTTATGTGTAAATTGTGTGCAAAATTTATCATTATTTATTTTACTTTCTTTCTTCTTAAAGGGTGGTACCAATGCCATTATACTTGATTTCTTATTGGATTTTTTTGTGTGTTTGTAAGTAAGTATACACGCAAGATACACCATGTGTGTAAATTATAGTAGAGAGAAAAAATTGCACTATATATGCTTATTTTTTGCATAATAGAAAAGTGCAATTTCAGGGCATACTTGTGTGCAAGTTATTTTTTATTTTTCTTTCTTCTTAAAGGGTTTCATTTTCCCAAAGAAAACTTCATTATTTTGTTTTAGTTTTAGTTTTTATATTTTCTTTCTTCTTAAAGGGTTTCATTCTTACAGAGTGAACTTCATTATTTTGTTTTAGTTTTATTTTTGTATTTTTTTCTTAAAGGTTTTCATTATTTCATAGAAAACTTCATTACTTGTTTGTGTGTCAGTTTTTTATTTTCTTTCTTCTTAAAGGTTTTCATTCTTCCCTAGAAATCTTCATTATTTTTGTTTTTGTTTTCTTTATTCTTAAAGGGTTTCAATCTCCCTAAAAAAATTCATTATTTTGTTTTTGATTTTTATTTTCTTTCTTCTTAAAGGTTTTTATTCTTCCCTAGAAAAACCATTATTTTGTTTTCACTTTAATTCTTATTTTATTTCATTTTATTTCTTTAACAGAAATACCAATATCGTTCCACTACTATATGGTTATTCTTTCGTATTATAAAAAGCGTAATTTCTGTGTAAAATATGTCCAATTTTTTTGGCGAAACCCTCTGTGTAAATTGTATGCAAAATTTTCATTATTTTATTTATTTATTTATATATTATTTGTCTTTAAGGTAAGAAAAATGCCACTATTTATTCATATATTTTATCAGGTGACAACAACACAAATATTACAGTTTGAGGTGATCGTCCCTTTTTCTACTTTTGGTTATCGGGTTTACAATTCATAGTAATTTAAATCATGCTAGTTTAAACCATTAGCCGGTCTCATAGTTTGCCACACTATTTTAGCCAAACTTACGTTTGGTTAGGTGCTTAAATTGTTAGCCACACTTTGGCTTGCCTATGAGAAATTTTCTATTTTTTTGTGTGTATCACATGTGGGCCTTATTTTCCACAACAAGAATCTTACTGAGTAAAAAAGTGTGGGAAAATACTAACTATTCTCTCCATTCCTAAATATAAGTCTTTTAAGAGATTTCACTATGGACTACATATGAAGTAAAATGGACGAATCTACACTCTAAAGTATGTCTATATACATCCGTATGTAGTCCATAGTGGAATCTCTTAAAAGATTTATATCTAGGAATGGAGGAAGTATGAACCAAACATGGATATGTATATCCGATATTTGGGGGCCCTACCCGCAAAAAAAGATATTTGGAGGCCCCTGTTGCATGCATCCATCACGCTGACGGTGGTGATTCAATTCCAGCAGCGTTATTGATACCCCTAAAAAGCAGCGTTAATGATGTGCTGAAATGTGTACGTGCATGGCCATTGAAAATGCATGCCAGCTCACATCAAGTGCAGGTGGATAAACTAATTAACTATGGACCAACTGGATATATGCATTGCGATAGCACTTGCTTGAACTGGACTCGACTGAAACAAATTTTCGGTCAGTTGACTGACCCAAAATCTATTTTCAGTCAACTGACAGGTAGCGAGTCCCGATGATTTGTCTTCGTAGTTTCCTTCCACATTTTCTGGGCAAAGAGATTACCGACTTTTTTAAATGTACATGATACCGATTTTATGAGAACAAGATAGAAATGTTACTGTTCATGAATCATGACTAACTTTTCGATCAAGAGGAAAGGTAACAAAAAGTGTCTTTTTTTTCAAAAATGAAAATGTGGCCCAACCCAGGCAGATCCATGGGCCGGATAAATCTTATGAATTTTGGTCATGACTTTGATTTTTTTTTAATATACTGGACACGAATTTTATGGGAACAAGATAGGAATGTTAATGCTCATAATCGTGACTATGTTTTTTAGAGAAATTATCACTTATTTTTAGAAGGAGAAGAGAAATCATCACTAAGCTTTGGTCAAGCAAAAAAGGAAAAAACGTTTTCTTTCTGTAAATGAAAATGTGGCCCAACCCATGCAGATACATGGGCCGCCGGATAAACCTAGCTTCACTGTGACGCCACACAGGGCCCATGACCCATAAAAACCCCTGCAGTAGTCTGTCCCTTGACTCTTCTTCTCTTCGTCCTTGACCGAGGGCGACTCCCTGTCTCTCTCTCTCCGCTTCCGCCGAGGGCTTCCGAGAATCCACCAGCGGAGCAGCGAGACAGGGACCCCTCCGCCGCCATCGCCGCCGTCTCCTCCGTCCTCCCGTCCCCGTACCGGAGATCCGCCGGTTTTCGGTAACGACTCCGCTCCTCCCCTCTCCCACTTTCCCCCCTCCCCAAATTTTTTGGTCAGTCCGCGGCGCGTGATCCCGTTCAATTCCCGCATGCGCGCGTGCGTAGATGGATCCGGATTTTTCTTCCCCGTTTCGCGTATGTCGTGTCGTGTTTGCGATCTGTTGGTGGCTTCTCGTTTGCTGAATTCCTAGGATTAGTGCGATTCGGAGATGGTTTCAGTTGCGAAATTGGCGGTGTTCGTGCGGCTTCCTCAATGGAAGGGTGTGGGAATTCTTCAGTAGCCATCGGTCCGTGCCTTGGCACCGTTCCACTGCATGCGCCTGAGTGATCCGTAATTGACCTATTTCAGTTATGTTTTCTCTTAGTTATATGGCTCTTTTTCATTAGATTTCCTAGGTATGTGTAACTAAGTTGTGTGACGGACTTGATTCTCGTACATGTAAGAGCTAAGGAATTGGATGTATGCATCAAATTCAGTTGCCCACGCGATTTGCACTGAAGCAAAATAAGAGTTCAGATATTTGTGGCGCGCACTTTCGCTGTTCTGTTTATCTTCAGCGCCAATCCAGTGAGATTGCGATATAGACAAATTCCACTGTGTAGCAGGCTTAGTTGGGATTGGCTCCTCTAAAGCTCAACATTCTATAAATTAGTATTGGCGTGGAGTCGACCCCTCCACGTGTCCGACACATTGATTATGCCAACGTGTTGTGAACGATATTTTTGGTTGCATACGTTTCTCAGTCTGATTTTTGGAAGGTATCGATATATGCCCCGCCGTGTCCGTATGTCATGGTGACACGACAGATGCCGGGTCTCCTTTGCCCACGTCAAACGCGTGAATTGTCTGAAGCTGCCCAATTGCCATTTTTTCTAGGAAATCCTATTAAGGCAGTTGTTATGTGCCTTTAGCTTACTTGGGAGAACACAATAAATCATTTTCAAGGGATGGTGAAAAGTCAGGATAAGCAGACAGCGTAAGTCATTTGGCCTCTTGGTTATATGCGACAAACTTGATGATGTAGTAGGTTTAATTAAACAAACCTTGTCCTTTACATCGTCAAAGTTTGTAAAAGTAAGTGTGCCATCAGGAAATAAAGAAGTCCTTCTTTTACACGCCACTCCACTTTTAACTTTAGTTGAACTTTACAAGGTTTGGCATCTAGGTGTGTTATTAACTTATAATTCAAAGCTCCTGATTAATGCAAGTACATGATACCACCTTACTAATTTAGGAGGAATATAAAGCTATACATACCACCCTCTCTGGAAACTCCAATGTCATAACTGAAGGTGTAGGTTTATGTGCCTTTTCTGTGTGATCTATGCTTGCACTAAAAATCCTTAGACATGTGTTGTACGCACTGTATGATTCGTGCCGATCCATCTAACTTGCTTTGTTGAAGTAGTCCAAATATTGGACTCTTCTGTTTGTGACTCCTTAACCAATATTAGCAGGGATTGATTGGTTATGCAAATACACTTAAAATTATGGATTGTGGTAGTGCGAAGGGAACTTTTCCTTCCTATCACACATAATAGGGACAGGTTTGATGGAAAGTTGTGATTTTGATTGACATTGTCTGTTTGATTTTGTTTCCGTTGCTGTTTGTGTTCTGATGATACTGTCTTTAGTCCTTTTAATTTCAGTTGCTTTATGTGTAGCGATAATCTTTCTCTGTTCGGAATACTGCGATCGACCTTCAGTGATGAAATATCGAGGTCAATTGATAGTTGCAGTATGTAGGTTCCTATCACACATTTTAGGGATAAGGTTGATAGGAACTTGTGATTTTTATTTACATAGTCTGTTTGATTTCATTTCTCCTGCTGATTGTGTTCTGATGATACTTTTCCCTTTAATCCTTTTAATTTCACTTTTTTATGTGTAACAAGAATCTTTTTGTGTTTGGAATACTGCAATTGACCTTTAAGATTAGCTGTCGAGTTCGATTGCTTTGATTCCTTCGCTCACATTATAAGATGGAATTCCCATTCATCTATGATACATTTATGAATTTCCAATCTTGTAAACTTATTCTGATCTTTCTAGTTAATCTAGATGAAAATTAACTGTTCAATACCTTTAATTGTTTTGCCCAGTGCTCAGAAGATATTTGGCTTTGCACGAGCAAGATCTCACATGGAACCATCCTCGCAGCCTGAGCCTGTGGTGGGTGTGGCCACTGCTGGGTCGCAAGCATATCCTCCCCCTGCTGCCTATCCAGCTCCAGCTATGGTTCCTGGAGGTCCTGCCGCCATTTCTCCTGGCTCACAGCCAGCAGTGCCATTCCCTGCTAATCCAGCTCAACTCAGTGCTCAGCACCAACTGGTTTACCAACAAGCCCAGCAATTTCACCAACAACTGCAGCAACAGCAGCAGCAGCAACTTCGTGAGTTCTGGGCTGCCCAAATGGAAGAGATCGAGCAGGCAGCTGACTTCAAGAACCACACCTTACCACTGGCAAGGATAAAAAAGATA
Organism: Elymus sibiricus; assembly: GCA_039707655.1. NCBI lineage: Eukaryota > Viridiplantae > Streptophyta > Magnoliopsida > Poales > Poaceae > Elymus > Elymus sibiricus. The sequence goes on from CM077669.1 coordinate 156,227,093, forward strand.
ATGAAGGCTGACGAGGATGTCCGGATGATCTCCGCAGAAGCTCCTGTTGTCTTTGCAAAGGCATGTGAGGTGTTTATCTTGGAGTTGACACTCAGGTCGTGGATGCACACTGAGGAGAACAAGCGCCGGACCTTGCAGAAGAATGACATTGCAGCTGCCATTACCAGGACTGACATCTACGACTTCTTGGTGGACATCATTCCCAGGGATGACATGAAGGAGGAAGGCCTTGGGCTTCCAAGGGTGGGCTTGCCACCTGCTCTAGGGGCACCAGCGGATGCATATCCTCCTTATTACTATGTGCCAGCACAACAGGTACCCGGAGGAGGAATGATGTATGGTGGTCAGCAGGGTCACCCAGTGGCATATGCGTGGCAGCAGCCTCAAGGGCAACAGACCGAGGAGGCCCCTGAAGAGCAGCAGCAGTCTCCCTCGAACTAGCCAAGAGATTGATACAATGAAACCATAACATGATCCTGAACTTAATGCCTATAAAACTCAGGCTTGTGTTAATTTATTTCCATTATTGTTGGCCGGAACAGTTACTCATGATTAGGTCTTAGGGGGGTTCCTAATGGTAGCTTCGACGCTGGTATGGTACCAGCGGTAGGGAAAAAAGATTGTGATTTGTTAGGTGATTTGAAACTGATTTAGTAAACAGTACGTTCGTTTTCGCCCTAGTTTCTAATCCAATATTCCAAAAGCCTGCCTATGGAGAGAGTTGTAAGAAATGATTGGCGGAGGCTGATGTCACTGCCTCTGTTTGTTTGCCTCATTTACCAGTCATGATGCCGCCTGCCTCGCAAGAATCCTGCCTTCCGTTTTGGCAATCACCACCAGGGCATGAAGACCACCTACTCTTGGAGCATGAAAAACAGGTTGGTTCCTTTCTTTGTGGTGGATCCAATGCATGTGTGTGAGGGATAGAATTGCATGTCTGCTCCCAGTTTGAGGAATACCGCGGGGGGCATGAATTATTGTGGCTGTTGAATCTATGTGCTTAATTTGGAGTATATGCATTTCCATTTTGCGGCTTATAAATTACTCGTGTTCATGCCTTTTGAACAACAAAATTCAGATTATTGTTCATAAGCATAGCAACTTCACCTACTGTTATACTATTTGGTTGTCAGTAGGCCTGTAACAGCCTTCCTTGAAGATCCCAATAAGTAGAAAGAATGAGATTGTAGGTTTTTACTTGGTTTGGTGTGTTGCACCTCAATTACCAAGGTTAGTAGATGACGACAAGCTAGCAATGGAGGCCGAGTCTGCGAGGTTCTCCTGCCTCGCTTTCCCTTTCCCAGTGGTAAGATATGGATTATACACTGCTCCAAGTGTCAGGCTGTAGCTATCAATAGGACATCAGCAGCAGCCTGGTAGTAATCTGAAATCTTAACTGAAGTCCATGTATCACTGTCCCTAACAACAGCTGCTTAGCAATACAGTACTAGACACGACCTGAAGCAAATAGAATGGGCGCATGCGAGTTAGCATAATGGAGGGCAGATCATACGTGTATTCGTGGCTTGACCCGTGATCCTAACAGAGACAAGCTGACGGTGTTCTTGAGCTTGTCTGTTCAACTGTTGGAGCTACTAGCTAGCATCCAACGTCAGAGCGGAGGGCAGAGATGAGGTCCGGGCCCAGGCTGTGCTCGCCGGTGCCGGTGAAGGCATGAGGGCATTATGAAATCGAACATGCGGTTTGAACAACTTTTTTATTTATTCTTCAAATCAATTTTCAAATACATGATGTCACTGTGTATGTCTTTTCCTTGCGTATACCTAGCATATCCTCTTACTCTTCCCATGTGTACGTAAAAAGATCGCAACTTTCGTGTGTGGAGTGAGTCGTGACTGCACCTTGTTTTACTTTTGCCCCTTCCTCCTGTCCTCTCCCTGCAACTTGTTCCTCCTTGTATATTCCTAATCTATAATGCAAAGGCAGAGCACCTGCCATTTTACCCTAAAAAAAACATAAATTTCTGAAGCTAAAATGACACTAAAAAAACATAAATTTCTGAAGCTACAATGACACTACGCCTTGTTCCTAAATAGTAAGAACAAAGGGAGACTCCATACTTTATGCACGCATGTGTCTGGAAGTAAAAGCACTACGAAATTCTTACTTCCCGAACAAGCCATGTGTAGGATCGAAAGTATGTCTAGGGGGGGGGGGGGGGGGTGATTAGACTACTTGACTAAATAAAAATTCTACCTTTTTCCAATTTTAGTTGTGGGCAGATTTTAGCAATGATAGCAAGTCAAGCACATCCTACACATGCATGTCTAAGAGTATTGCATCGGAAAGTAAAGACAAGCACATGTAATAGAGGTAAGGGTTAGAAGATCAAACGCAATTGTAGACACGAAGATTTTTCCCGTGGTTCCGATAGGTGGCGCTATCGTACATCCACGTTTATGGAGTCTTCAACCCACGGAGGGTAACGGTCGCGAGAGTCCACGGAGGGCTCCACCCATAAAGGTCCACGAAGTAGCAACCTTGACTATTCCATAACGGCTTCCGTCCACGAAGGACTAGCCTCACTATGGGTAGATCTTCACGAAGTAGGCGATCTCCTTGCCCTTACAAACTTCTTGGTTCAACTCCACAACACGAAGTAGGAGGCTCCCAAGCAACACCTAACCAATCTAGGAGGCACCACCCTCCAAAAGGTAATAGGCTTGATAATGATGATGAACTCCTTGCTCTTGTGCTTCAAGATGATAGACTCCTCAACACTCAATCACTCTCTCACAGATTTGGCTTGGTAGAAGAGATTGATTGGGTGGAAAGCAACTTGGGGAGGCTAGAAATCAAGATCCATATAGTTGGAGTGGATGATCTTGATCTCAACACAAGGGTAGGTGGTTCTCTCTCAGAAATTTGGATATGGGAAGTGGGGAACAGTTCTGAGTGCTTCTCTTTCGAGTGGGATGTGGTGGAGGGGTATATATAGGCATCTCCGAAAATCCAACCGTTACAACATTATTGACCATCTCGGTGAAACCGAAGCAAAACTCGGTTGTACCGATCTGTTCAAAATGCGCAACTTTCGGAATCTCGGTGAGACCGAAGGATAAACTCGGAATTTCCGATTCTATTAAATTAGTCACCCGAACCGTGGTCACCAGAACTCGGTTGCACCGAAGCAGTCTCGGTTGTACCGAAATTCTAGGGCCCGGCTAGGGTTTTGTCTTGGGTAGAAAATCGGTAGGGCCGGATGAAACACTTGGTGGCACCGATTTTGTGGATTAGGGTTTTGACAGGGTATTTTTATGGGAGAGCTTGTGGGTGTTTTTGGTGGCTAGCACTTGTGCACGTGGAGCAATTTGTTCACCAACAATACCTTACCCCCTTTTAATAGTATTGGCTTTCCTATGGACTCAAAGTGATTTCTCACAAAGTAAAAAGAGAGTCTTCTAGCTTGAAGCTTTGCCAATCCATTTCTTGCATCTTGTGGTATCTCCTCACAATTTATAGCCATCCCGTCATTGGATTTTTCCTGAAATATACTTAGTGGAAACATGAGTCCAATAACATATATGTTGTTATTAATTACTAAAACCACCAAGGGAGCAAATGTGCTTTCAATCTCCCCCTTTTTGGTAATTGATGACAACATATAGATCAAAGATTCGACATATGATATAATCAATGAATAGAGTCATCACTTTGAGAAGTATGTGATAAGCAAGAGCTCCCCTTAAATTTGTGCACTATTTTGAATTTGTGTTTGAATGCAAATACACAATCGATTAGGTTCATGAGGCACTCTTCCATGTCACATACAGCTTGGTGGTGTGCGAGAATAATATGAATGAATAGCATAGCACAACACATCAAGCAAGAAGTGAATGATCATCTCATAAGCATCTCAAAAGATAAAACGTAGTAGCAACACATTAGAAGTGCATGATCAAACACCAACAAGTTTAACGCAAACAACCAACCAAAATATTTTAAAGTTTTGGAGAGCGATAAAAAGCAACACACACCCTCTCTCTCAGCGCTAATGATCTATACAACTTCTCCCCCTTTGGCAACAAGTTAGCAAAAAGTTCAAAGGTATAGGACTAATCGTCTCTCTAGGACTGATCTCCTCCGGTTGTTGATGTAGGAGTCGAGAGAACCGCATCTGCGAAGACTTCTGCCGAGTCGTGGAAGGTGTTGGAGTAGACACTCGAGGTGCTGATGGAGCTGGTGGGACTGAAGGAGCTGCAACGGCGGCCGACCGAGGCGGCGGCGCCGGTGGTCGCCGGAGGGAGGCCGGAGCGGGCGCGGCTGGCCTGGGGTCGCCGGATCCGGGGGCGGCCAAGCCGGATCTGGCCGGAGGGCGGCCTGCGGCGAGGTCGGGGAGGCGACGGCAGGCTTGGGGCGGCGGCTCGCGGCGGTTGGGGTTGAGGCGGTCGGCGAGCACGAGCGCAGCGGCGGGATGCGGCGCGGGCAGCGGCGGTGGCTCGCGGGGTCGACAACGGCGGCTGGTCGCCGGGGGGGGGGGGTGCGGCGGCCGGAGGGGCGCGAGGCGGCGGCGAGGCGAGGAGCCGGGCGGTGCGCTCTAGGGTTGCGGGCCGGCCGGTTCGGGCGCGGTCGGGCCCCGGGGGGGGGGGGGGCTGGCTACGGGCCGCAGCGGTTCCTGGAGGCTGGGAGCTGGTTGGGGGTGCTAGGGGCGCCACTTGGCAGCCTCTGGTTGGCTGTGAGGGGTCTCAGGCGGCGGCTGGCCCGTGGCTGCGAGCCAAGTGGCGGCGGCTGGGTCGCCGGCGCGGAAAACGATGCAAGGTTGGTGGCGGCTGCGAAGTGGGAGTGGCGGCTGGGTAGGGGCTAGGGTTTTTTTGCCCAAAATTGGAAGGAGGGAGAGTCTATTTATAGCGGGGGGGGGGGGGGGAGGGGGCTAGGTTAGGGATTTCAGCTCGTTTTCGAGCCGTCCGATCGAGATCGGACGGCTCGAAAGTAGAGGGGGTTGCTAGGTGGGTTGTTGAGCTATGGAGAGGGGTTGGGCTGAGATGAGAGGGGAGTTTTTGCGGCCCGTGACACGAGGTTTTAAAACACGAAAACGCCCGCGATATAAACCGATGACGGTGCCGCTACGGTCGACCGTTCGGGTATCAAACGACCTCCGATTGCGACGAGATTTGGCAGGCGGTGTAACTACAATAAAACAAGCCGCATGCCGAGTTTCGACCCAATCCGAGAATATTTTATACGCACTTTTGAAAACAATATTTTAAAGATGCCGCGGGCGCGTGCGTGTGTGGTTGGTCTCGAAACGGGCGTCGACGAGAACGGAGAGAACAAGCAAATACTAACGGGTGCAAGTTTTGAAAAAATGAGTGACGATGCTATGCAGATGATGCGAATGATGCGATGATGAATGCGACAACCAAACGAGTCACACGATGACAACGGAATAAAACGGGAATCCTCTGGAGCGTCGGTCTCGGGCTGTTACAGTTCATAAGTTCATAAAAAAGTTCATCATTTTTGAAGAAAAGTTCACAAAATTGAAAAAAAGTTCATCGTCTTTGAAGAAAAGTTCATCGAATTGAAAAAATATTCATCGATTTTGAAAAAAGTTCATTCAATTTAGCAAGAGAAAAAAATAAAATAATATAAAAATAAAACCAAAAAGGAAAAAAGAAATAGAAAAAAAGAAAAAGATAAAAGGGCAAAAGGGCAAAAGAATGAAGAATATGTAACTTGGCACATAAATTGATGATGGTGGGGTGTTTTTTTTAAAACGATGGTGGGGTGGTTTGTTTAGCATAGGACTGACCAGGAGGTCGGCGTAGCAATGGAATTTTAAGAGCATCTCCAATAGAAGATGTATATGCATAAATAACTATTATTTTGCATCTTCGAGGCCAAAAAACAGCTCTCCAGCAGATGGTGTGGATGCAAAAAAATTACATCTAAGCCTCCCGGAGATGTAAACTACAACTCCTCTAGGAGATGTAAAAGTGGAAACCGCCCGCCAACCCACCAACTGCCTTTCAGTTGCCTTCCACACGCACAGCCGCCGCCCAACTCCCGACCTTCCACCTCCTCCCGCCACCCACGGCCGCCATGGCTGATGCCGATGACGCTGCCGCCTTCTCTGAGTCCACCGTCGGTGCCTTGCCCCACCTTTTCGCGGCTGCCGCCTCCGCATCCGCCTCCACACCCGCCTCTGCCTCCGTCGCCTTCATGCCGCCACCGCCAGCTCGTCGGCCAGGATTTCCCCCACCTCGGCCGCTCGTCATCCCGCCGGAAGCTGCGATGAAGCAGCGACCGTTCAAGCCTCATGGTGGAGGCATGAAGCGTTCGGCGGGCCGCGGCCGCAACCCGGCGGCAAACCCTCGGCCGGCAAAAAACTCGAGGCCGGACGCGGCTACGACGGTTGATTTGCAACCGCCACCGACCTTGCCGTCCTCCTCCGGCCATGTTCCACCTCCTTTGCAACACTAGCGGGCACAATCGCTCAAGTGACTCCCTTCGTCAACGTTGGGGCACCATCAACGCCGAATGTCAAAAGTGGGCGGGTTGCTTTGCAAATGTTGATCGCATGAACCTGACTGGTTGTGGTGAAAGTTAATCATTTGCTCTTTGCGTCTGCTTTCTCTACTTTCCACAATTGTTGAAATGTTGATTGTTTGATGATGACATGTTGTTTGGTTTTTTTTTGTAGAAAATGATTGTGCAAGGCTTATTTCAAGAGAGGAACAATAAAGGAGAGAAAAGGAAGAAGAAAGGAAGGGCTTTCACTTTCCATCATTGCTACATAGAGCTCAAGGAGGAGGAGAAGTGGAAAAATACAGAAGTTTTCGATACTTCGAAGAAGAAGAGTGTGTTGGTGGAGGATGAGGAAGATGTCCCCGGTGATGAGAGAAGGAGCCCCACTCCTCATTCGGCGACTAAATCGTATAGGCCCATTGAGTGAAGAAAGTGAAGGGAACCAAGGCCGGAGACAATGATCTCAAGGAAGGATTTGATGCCATCGTCATGACTAGGAGAGAGTATGTGGTAGAAAAAAGATTGATGAAGCTCAAGGAAATGGAGGAGAGGAGTGAAGCCGAGCGCCGGAGGGCACCGACCGAGGAGAAGAGGGCGTAGGCCGAAGAGAGGATGGCGACGGCCGATGAGAGGAAGGTTGAGCTCGAGGAGAGAAAGGCGGCGGCCGAGGAGATGAAGATGGTGGAGGAGAAGGCACTCAAGTTTATGTTCATGGACACATCCACTCTTGATGCCAAGGCAAAGGCGTATGTCGAACTTTGTCGCGATGAAATGCTCATGAAGAAGCAAATGATCATGAGAAGCATGATGTGAGGAGGAATGGGAGGGGGAAAGGGAGGTACTATGGGAGGAGGAATGGGAGGGGGAATGGGAGGTGCCATGCGAGGGTACAAGAACATGATGGGTGGTGCCATGAATGGTGCATTTGGTGGAAACATGGGAGGTGGCTTTGGTGGCAACATGGATGGTGGCTTCGGTGGCATGGGAGGTGGTTTCGGCGGCAACATGATGAGTGGCATGGGAGGTGGCTTCGGTGGCAACATGAGCGGCATGGGAGGTGCCTTTGGTGGCAACATGACGGGTTGCATGGGAGGTGCCTTCGGTGGCAACATGAGCGGCATGGGAGGTGGCAACGAAGGTGCTTCCGGTGGAGTTCGCGGCAACGAGACTACAACGCAAGAGACCCTCGACAAAGATGCCATCGATGATGATCGTACCACTGTCCACAATGGAGAAGACGTAAAATTTGGGTGATGTCTATGTGCATTTTTATTTGTTAGACCAAGAACTTCGTTTGAGACCATTGACTTTTGCTTGTGGGATTTGAAATTATGGTTGATTGTGCACTTTTGTTGTTAGAATCATGAAAATGCAATGTGCAAATGCGGCGGCTGTGCAGCGGACAGCCGTGGATGTGCATCAACCGTGCGGCCGGCGGCCGGTTTTACATCTTTGTTTGAATCATCTATTGAAGTAGTTGTTTTAAATCTCCGTTTTGCATCATCTCTTGGAGTTGCGTCTTTGTTGGAGATGCAAAAAGTACTTTTTGAAGATGTAAATTTTTACATTTCCTATTTTACATCTTCAAAATTGTCTAATGGGTCGTGCAGTATAAGTACTGGGTGGTTTTTCGGATGGGTGGATTATCAATTAGAGAAGGTAAACGTTTGTACCCGGCGCGCCGGCCCAACTTTGCGCCGGACGCGCGCGGGACGTGCGATGGGGAGGAAATCGTATGGTCAGAAACACGTGCTGGCCCACTTTATCTCTTCGTTTTCTCCTTCCTTGGCTTCATCTTTCCCGTCCACTCGCATCCCCGCTGCTCTCCATCGGCGTTTGTTGTCCCCTGGCCTATGTCGAAATTGCTCGCCGGTGAGCTGCTACTGCGCGCGGCCGGAGTACGAACTGCTCGCCGGCAAGCTGCTACTGCGCGCGGAGGGAGAGATGCTGGAACCAGCAGCAGGTTATGTTGCAATCGACAGGAGAAAAAGCTGAACCGGCGATGCTTAATGCTGGAACCAGCAGCGAGGTGTGTTCCGACCGGAGGCATGCATATTGATGAAAGCTTCCACGGGCATGGGAAAATTGCTTCAAACGGCATGAAAAAAAAGGCTTCAAGCATGAAAAAATCTCCATGGGCCGGCCAAGCTGGGATCGATCGAAATTTGTACATGCTTCAACCCGCGTCACAATTTACTACAACCAGCATCGCATTCTACTACAACCGGTGTCGCAATTTGCTACATCGCGCATGGCATCGTGATTTTTGCTACAACCGGCAACAAAAAAAGCTACAACCAGCGAAATGTTTTTGCTACAACCACTGTTTTGCTATAACCCCAAATTTTAGCTACAATCGGCGTTTAAATCGTTGTTGCAACCGTTGCTGCATTTTGCTACCACCGGCCGATTTTTTTGCTACATCAATCACGCCGAAGCTAAGACCGGCGGCGGTGGCGAGATGATTTTGCTGCAACTGTCCTTCGATTTTGCTACTATCGACATATTTTTTGCTACATCCATCATGCGTCGGGGAGGCGGAGCTGCATCCATGGCGTGCGCGGGATCCATCCATGGCGAGCGCAGGCGACAGAGCTGCATCCATGGCGCTCGGCCCCGGCGAGCGGCGACAACGCGCGGCCCGGAGGACGGCTGCGCGAAGCGGCGACGGGGGCGGCCGCCATGACCTGCGGCGGCGCTTTCTTCAGATCCGAAAACATGACCTACGGTGTCGACCGGCAGCGAGGCGGCGACCGGCGGCAAATTACGGCGGGGTCAACGACGCTCGCTGCATCCTCATCTTGCTGCGTTGTGCGGCCCTGCAAGAAGACGATGGAGAAAAAGAACGAGGCGAGGTGGCGCATCTGACGGCTAGCATTAACTGCATCGTATGGTCCGTGGACGACCGGCCGAAATTATTGCGCCGGTGCGCCGGCGCAGAGTAGTGCCCATTAGAGAATCGGTAGCATGATATCCTAAATGTTCCTTTCATTTACCTTCTCATTAATTACCTTTCTATATTTCAATACTTCTACATGGCTAGAGTCAATTTCAGTCCACGATTTCTGTATATCCTTCTATATACGCAAGAGAACATCAATGCACGAGGAATGAAAATAGGAAAAAAGAATGGGATTGATACTATATAAGCACCATGTATCAAAGGGGAATCACAACCATCACACATTAGCCATACGAAGAACACCTCCAGACGAAGGAAAAGGCTAGCTTGTGACCATGGGGATGAACAACACAAAGGCTTTATGCTTTGTACTTCTGATTGCTTTGTCTACCTTGCAGTACTGGCCTTGTCATGCATCCGAGGGCCACATAGGTAATAATACAGTCTACAGTTTTTTGTTATCTGGGCGGTCGTCGTTCAAATCGATCAACAGTTTGGTACATGCATGCCAAAGTAATTCATGTGTCGATCTGCGCAGGTGTTGAAGAAGGCGAGCTTAGACATATGTGTAGGTACATGCTTGGCCGTAACACTACGACGGAGAGGTGCAGAGAGTTTTGCCTTGCAATTGGCAGTATCTACAATCCTGACGCAAGTTACATCCAATTCTGTGACAAAGGCTACGCGAGCCAGTGTTGCCGCGTCATGTACTGATGCGCTAGCAAACTATAATTCATCCGATTGACGCGAAAGATTTAATAAAGACCAGTATTAAACTTGTCACCACGGAGCAAATTATTGTTTTTTTTTGTTGGGCGCTTTTTTTGCCACTCTCGATCGTACCGGTGACGTGGAGCTGTGCAATTTGTCTCAGAGATTTCGTTTATCGTTGCACTTTCATACAGGTCGCTAGGTTTTCTTTAGTGTAGGCTCGGTTTCTGGGTTTAGTTTGCTGCGTTTTTGGCCTGATTCCTTTCTCCTCCCTCGACCCCGTCCTAATCAGCTGAGACGAGCGACACAACCGACGGAATCCTGCTCTGGGAGCAACATGCAGACACAAGAGAATTTTGTTTAATTCGACTTCGATTTATCACGCCAATTACGATGAGATTAGTCGCTCATGTCTCGTCTTTTATCGTGAGTCAAGGAACCAATATGCGTTAGCTAATTCTGACCGGTAGATCATATCAAACAGGCTTGTGCATGTTAATTGCAACCATCGTGAAGGCATCATGCGTGCGTGAGGTTCAACCCAAATTCACAAAAGATCAGGGAACAAACCACCATCCTTCAGTAGCTCATCTCACTTCTGACAGTTTGAATCTTAGCTTTGCATGGTGGGCTTCATCAGAGTCTCTTCTATTTATCCAAGCAAGATAACCCACATGGAAATAGAAAGGTTGCATGATTTCGATATGCGACGGCACTATGAGTTGTGACCCAACTCCTCAGCTCGACCAGGAGACGACCTTTCCGGAACACTTGTACATGCTCCGCCGGTTGCAGGATTTGGGCGACCAAGCAACTATGGATTTGGCGGAAGGGAAAAAGCAGAGTTGGTGACAAGAGAAGGGGATTAAGATAGAAATACAAGAAATACTTGGGGCAAATTGCACAATATGCTTGTGTAGGTGCATTTAAGTTTTATTTTCACTTTCCACCGCTTAATTGAATTTGTGCTCGTTTACCGAAAGTAATTCAAAATTAAACTACACGTATGATAGGATGTTTTGAAAATCACCGAAAATTATATTGATATACCTGAGTAAATGCATAAAAGATGCATAACGGTGTTCAAAGACTATGTGTACGATAGTATGTTTAGATATCACAGAAAATTATATTCATCGTGATTTTTCTATGGAAAGGTGCAGACTGTTTGCACCTCCTTTTGAAGCAATTCAAAGAATATGTAGAAGTGTAAAAAAACACCAATTGATGCCACACAAAAACATCGATTGATTTTGACATATTTTTAAAATACATGCTTAAAAAACTGCCCTTCCACATACAAACTTTCATGGTTTCTAACCCAAATGACTAAGTTCATTCCCATTTTTAGACAATTTTTCATGATAAATGGATTTTTAGCACAAACATGCCTTATAGAATGACAATCATCAACGCGAAACTTCTCGACTTTTTGTGAAACTTTTTCTATTCTTAATGACTAAAAAGGGTAACTTGTGAAGCATGTACAAAAAGATATGATGCAAAATGACTCTCATACATTTCCGCACACACTGGACCATGTTACAGGCATGTGTAGGTGTTATATAGTTTTCTATATTTTTTCTACTTTCTATTGGATAAATGAATTTCCACATGTTTCCCAAGTATATTAAAGTTGAACTACCTGCATGTGTGTGATAGGATGTTCACAAAAATCACCAAAAAGCATATTCATACACCTAAGTATAGGCCTCCAAATGAGTCGAGTTTGAGCAAGCTGGAGTTGGCTCAGCTCAACTCATAATAAAAGTCGAGCAAGCTAAAACTTAGTGAAGCTCAAAACCGAGCTGTAGAACATGACTCATGCTTAGTTTGTAACGATATCGAGTTGATTTCGAGCTAGTATCGAGCTAAATGAGATGGTAAATTTTCTAAATTTATGGTGATTATTCCAACTAGATAAGGTTCAACACGACACAAGAAAGCACTAAAAAATAGTATTCCAATCAAGACGATGATAATATAAATTTCTTCAAAGTAGTTTGACATATTTTCTCATAAATGAAAGTCTAGTATCAAAATAAGATAATGATTAACCACAAACATATAATTGGAAAAACAAATTATTGACCAAAGACCATAATAAGGCCTTAATCATCTTTGCACATAATTAAGTTCCAACTAAAATGGATAAAAATCATGGAAAAAATACATAAGGTACTAAATTATCTTATTTCCACTTAATATATAACATGATCATTTAACATAATGGTATTATGTCGATCTATCGAGCTAAAATTGAGCGAGCTAGCATTGGCTCAAGATCGACTCGTTTCTCAGTCGAAATACATAAAGTGTTCAAACTCAGCTCATTTATTTTCCAGTCGATCTCGAGTCGAGCTAAAAAACGAGTCGATATCGAGCAGATCACGAGCCTCGAGCTTTTCTTGCATCCCTATCTAAGTACAAATATAGGGAAGATACACAAGGGTGTTTAAAAAGCAATATCTTTCAATGGGAACCTTTTCACAACTTTTTTTGAAATAATACAAAGAATTAATCAACAAGGTATATGAGAGCCACTTTAACAATTATAGCATAGTCTTCTACGTACGACGACTCAAAGAAAAGAAAGAAATTCAGAGAAACACATTGAAATATTGTTGGAGTTTTTAGTTTTTCTAAAGAAAACGAAATGAAGGGAAAAATAAAAAGCGAGAAAAACTATTTACACGTAGAGCTCCCAACAAGTAAAGAAGAAGAACAGGAAATCTTTTTGGGTTTTCTTTTTAATACTACTAAATAAATAAACGAGGAAAGAAAAACTGAGAAGAAGCAAGAAATAATTTTGAATTTTTAAAGTTTTTCAAACACACAAAAAGGAAAGCAAAACAGAACAAAACATGGATATACAATGAAAACGATGAACACCGACAAATAGAATGAATGTGTGAACGTGAATGTAATGTCGGTGAGAATACATATTCCCCCGAGCTTAGGTTTTTGGCCTAACTTGGTCTATTGCCATGGCTGATCGGGATAGTAGTCGAAATGGTAAGTCAAAGTTGAGTTCCGTGCTGCCTGCTCAGCAAGGCAAGCTATTCTTACTGCCTCATTGTACCTGTGGGCCTCATCCTGGTGTAAGAAATGTCTTTACTTTTGCTAAAAATCAAATAAAATAGGTGCAGACAAAATAACAACGACATCATGGTATATATCAAAGGTCAGGTTATATTCATAAACATGCATTTTCTGAGTGATATACTTATGGCGCTGCATTGCTGCAAAATCCAAATACCTATGGGCAAGCACAGGGTCATTAGGTTTAATAGCCACTCCAAGCGCTCTAGCTAAGCGTGAGGCATAAATTCCTCCATATAAATCACCGTCGTCTGCATTTCTGCTAAGGCGACGTGCTATTATTGCCCCAATATTATAAAGTCTGTCGTGACATACAACAACAAGAAGGACACTCAAGTCAGGAGCACAAAGAGCACTACAATCATGTTTCCCTATTAAACATCTACCAATGAAATAAGCCAAGTACTTGATAGAAGGAAATTGGATGCTCCTAATCCTAGCTTGCGTGACACCTCTATCTTCCCCATTGCAAAGACTACCGAGGAATGTATTATAATCAGATTTATGTGGCTCGGCAAGCAAACCCCAATACGAAATTTTGCATGCATTACACTTGAGGAACCTTTCACTGAACTTGCCCTTGGCTCATGATATGCTTGTTGTGTCGGTTCCTCACTCAAGGAACCTTTCGAGAACCTTCTCCTTGAAGAACTCCTCCTGAAGAAGTTCATTTTGCTATGAAAATTTTCTGAAATTTTGGGTCACAACAAGATGTCAATAAAACTTAAGAAAACTGATAGCAACAACTCCTACAAGTGTCTAGAGGCTATATCAAGCACTCAAACTACTTACACTAGTGCAGCCGCGTGCTATACAAACGGTTTTTAACCCCTTACCGTGACGTAGTCTTAAACCGTCGCCTTGCATGTGTGGGCGATAGGAGGGGCCTATCCCACATGACACGGAAAACCCGTCGGCGATGCCTTCACCCGATCACACACGATGGGCAAAAATATATAGTTTGCGATTGGAAGGGCCGTCACAAACAGACATATTGGGGAAGTCGTGTGAGATGAGCTTAGCATCCCACACAGGGAATCCCAAAGGTACGTCTCCGTTCGTATTGCAGATCACACATTTTTTTTGCATAACATCGTTTGTGATAGGGCTGGTCATCACACACGACAGTTATAATTCTGTCGTTTGCGTTATTCAAAACATCACTCACGGCGCCTAGAAGAAACTGTTTGGCATTACGCTGCCCATCACACACACTTGCTATGTGAAAACGTTTGTGATTGGGTGTCCTAACGCACACAGTTGTCGACCTGAATTCGTGTGTGATCGCTCACCGATCCAACATGCCAACTTTCTAGAAACCGTGTGGGTTTGTTGAGGTCATCGCCCACGGTGTAGTCTTAGAAATCTTCTGCAATAGGAACCCCAATAATCAGCCTAATTTCTCTATTATTTATAATCCATTTAGTAATCAAATTAACATTTCATATCAAGCACAGAATATATTTCTTATTCATAGTACGGCAACCAGGATTTCATAATTGAATTACATCAGGGCACAACATCACATATATAGGCATATGCTGCCTAGCTACCCAATTGAACAACATGACAAAGTTTCAAATGCAACATCTAAAACCTTTGGAAATTAAGTATCATCATAGACGGTAAATAGACAGATGAGTCTCATCTAGAAAGTTGTTGAAGCGGAAGGCGAATATTGAGCCTTCAATGATGTTGAAGGTCCTTGCAACTTTAGGCCAGTGCCTTTGGATGATTGCCCGCCCATCCTTCGTCCTCTTGAGGAAGACTTCAAGATTATAACATGGGTGATGTATGAATACCTTCCTCGCCTCTTGATCATACATGTTGTTTCAGACGTAATCATCGATGAACTGCCTTGAAAAGGACTGAAAACAAACATACGCATAAATATCTTTTCTAAAATTTGAAATGGCGCAAAGGGAAAAGGACAAGGTGAAAGAGATGGAACCATCCTATAGTTGACCGATGTCTTCTTGATTGTGCAGACAAACATCTTGTTGTTTTTCGTAGCTAGTTTGTTTATCTTAACAATCTTTCTGAGTTTCTTGATTTGACTGATATTCAAGGACACCTCATTTCCCCACATGCAAAAAGGGTCGAACAGTGGGTCTAAACCTCTTACGGAAGGACCTACATGTTCAAGAACAAATTATTAAAACCATTAATATTACAATGGTTCCTGCAATTGCACAATAATGTGCTATTAGCCAAATGACCATGGATGTGCAAACCTCGATGGTAAACTTCAGTGTCCCCCATTGTTTCCCCTGCAACATATTTAAGATAGATATTGATCAGGTTGTAAGTGATATTTGGCATACTATCAGTGAAATATATTAATGAAAAATAAACACATTGCAGATCGAACAGATTAATTTGAGCTACATGGAAAATCCAGTTATCTAAACCAAGTGTGCTAAGAACTAGGAAATATAGCAATTCTATATGTTTCACATGTATTTAGTACATCTAAATTCGATTTATTCATCACATGCATAACAATACAAAATTGTACCAACAACAATCGAACATCACATTATAGAATTGAACTAAATAGTTAAATGATCACCACAACAAATGAACAAAACAGTTAACTAAGCACCACATTGCATAATAGAACATACTAGAAGGTCAGGTTGCAAGTAGCATTACATTGGAAATTTCACTAGAATTTCTAAATGAAAGGCAGTAGCGGCACACGCAACAGGTAAACGAAACATGCTTAACCGGCGTAGCTAGGTGAACATAGGTCCTTAGTGATAAAGCTAAGAAAAATAAGCTATTCCTCATCGTCGGAGATATCGATGATGATGGGCTCCTTCAACTTGGAAGAGGGCGAGGCCTCCACACCGTGGGTGCACCCCTCGTAGTGGTGAGTGGCCTAATCTTGCCCCAACACCAACATGCCGGCTCTGGAGTTGAGGTAAGCACGGGCACGTGAAAGCACATTTGCTCCCTTGGTGGTTTTGGTAATTAATAACAACATATAAGTCATTGAACTAATGTTTCCACTAAGTATATTTCAGGAAAAGTTCAATGATAGGATTGGCAAAATGATTGTGGAGATTGTGGAGATACCCCAAGATGCAAGGAAATGGATTGGCAAAGCTTCAAGCAAGAGGACTCTACATTTTACTTTGTGAGAAATCACTTTGAGTCCATAGGAAAGCCAATACTATTAAAAGGGGGTAAGGTTCTGTTGGTGAACAAAATGCTCATACGTGCACAAGTGATAGTCACCAAAAACACCCACAAGATCTTCCACAAAAGTCTGTCCAAAGTCAAATATCCAAAATCGGTGCAACCAACACTTTCCACTCGGTGCCACCGATTCCCATACTCAGACAGACATTAGCCAAACCCTAGCCTTTCGGTGCAACCGATTCTGCTTCGGTGCCACCGAGTTTAGGTTGCCAACTTTCTGTTACGCAAATTCACAATATCGGTCCCACCGAGATTGTTGGATCGGCGTCACCGAGAATGGGCAATCTGACCGTTGGTCACCTTATCGGTGCAACCGAGTTTCCTATATCGGTCTCACCGAGATTCAAAAGTTGCCACCTTTTGGTCACTTCGGTACCACCGAGATTAACACATCGGTGTCACCGAGTTGGTCATTTTGTGTGTAACGGTTGGATTTTTGGGGATGCCTATATATACCCCTTCACCACCACCCACTCGAAAGAGAAGCACTCAGAACTATTCCATACTTGCCCCATCCAATTTTTCTGAGAGAGAGCCACCTACCCTTGTGTTGAGGTCAAGATCATCCACTCCAACCATATGGATCTTGATTTCTAGCCTCCCCAAGTTGCTTTCCACCAATCCCATCTCTTTCACCAAGCCAAATCTGTGAGAGAGTGATTGTGTGTTGAGGAGTCTATCATCTTGAAGCACAAGAGCAAGGAGTTCATCATCATTGCCGAGCCTATTACCTTTTGGAGGGTGGTGCCTCCTAGATTGGTTAGGTGTCGCTTGGGAGCCTCCTACTTCGTGTTGTGGAGTTGAACCAGGAAGTTTGTAAGGGCAAGGAGATCGCCTACTTCGTGAAGATCTACCCATAGTGAGGCTAGTCCTTCGTGGACGGAAGCCGTTATGGAATAGTCAAGGTTGCTACTTCGTGGACCCTTATGGGTGGAGCCCTCCGTGGACTCTCGCGACCGTTACCCTCCGTGGGTTGAAGACTCCATAAACGTGGATGTACGATAGCACCACCTATCGGAACCACGGGAAAAATCATCGTGTATACAATTGCGTTTGATCCTCTTACCCTTCCTTTCTACTCATGCTTGTTGTTACTTTCCGCTGCTATACTCTTAGACATGCATGTGTAGGGTGTACTTGACTTGCCATGAATGTTAAAATCTGTCAACTCTAAAATTTGGGAAAAGGTAGAATTTTTATTTGGTCAAGTAGTCTAATCACCCCCCTCTTGACATACTTTTGGCCCTACAAGTGGTATCAGAGCTTTGGTCTCCATTGCATTGGTCTCACAACCTAGGAGAGTATGGCATCTAGTGAGGGAAATTATCACCGTAGAGGTCCGTACTTTGATGTCACTAATTTTGCTAGTTGGAAGCACAAAATGAAAATGCATATTCTTGGTCATAACCCCGCCATATGGGCTGTTGTTCGTGTTGGCTTGCAAGGTGAATTCTTTGGTGATGGAAAGGAACCGAATCGTGAAGCGACCGCGGAAGAATTGAAGATGTTGCAATACAACGCTCAAGCATGCGACATTCTCTTCAACTGCCTATGCCCCGAAGAATTCAACAAAATCAGCCGTCTTGAGAATGCAAAAGAGATTTGGGATACTTTGGTTGATATGCACGAAGGAACCGAGTCCGTGAGAGAATCCAAGTTAGATGTTCTTCAAAGTCAGCTTGACAAGTTCAAGATGAAGGATGGTGAAGGAGTCGCAGAGATGTACTCTAGGCTAGCTCTCATCACTAATGAGATTGCCGGCTTAGGAAGCGAAGAAATGACCGACAAATTCATCATCAAGAAGATACTTAGAGCTTTGGATGAGAGATACGACACCGTGTGCACATTGATCCAAATTATGCCCAACTACAAAGATCTCAAGCCTACGGAAGTCATTGGAAGGATTGTTGCTCATGAGATGACACTCAAAGACAAAGAAGAGCTTCACCACAAGTCTAGCGGTGCTTACAAAGCCACAAGTGATGCTCCCGCAACTTCAAGCGACAACCTTGTCACCAATGAAGAGATAAGCCTCATGGTCAAGAAATTCAACAAGTTCTACAAGAATAGAGGCAAAGAACGAAGCTCCAACTCAAGATATGATGAGAAGCGTTCGTCAAGTCGTGACCGCAATTGCGACAATTGTGGGAAGCCCGGACACTACTCCAATGAGTGCACGGCTCCCTACAAATGGAGAGAAGAGTCACCTCGAAGACGAAGCTCAAGGAATGAATCACCTCAAAGAGAGAGAAGGAGTAGAGATGATCGTTATGAACGAAGACCCTCAAGGAGAAGTAGAGATTCGGAGATGAAGGACAAGTACACCAAGAGCTATACAAGAAGAAAACATCAAGCTCATGTTGGTGAATGGGTTTCTGGCTCCGACTCCGACAACAACTCCGAGAGAAGCTATCACTCCGATTCCAACTATGGTCAAGATGATGGTGTTGCCGGAATTGCTCTAGTGACTACCAACTCGTATGATCTATTTGATTCACCAAACGAAGGGAGTGGAAGTTGCTTCATGGCTAAAGGCCCCAAGGTATCACACCCCGAGTATCTTGATTTCAATAGTGATGAAGATGATTTACTTTGTGATGATGACTTGCTCTTTGATAAAACTAGTGATGTTAGTCAAAATGAACTTGATAATTCTCATGCTAGTCAAGATAAGTCAATTGATGATGATAAGATGAAAATAGAACAACTAACTAAAGAACTAAACACTCTTAAGTTAGCTCATGAATCTACTCTTGAAGATCATAGAGAGCTTGTAAGGACTCATGAGAAGCTACGCTTCGAGAAGCTCAACTTGGAGCAAGAGCATGAGTTTCTTAAAGCTATCAATGACGATCTCCGAAAGAAGACTTCATCTTATCTAGCCAAACGACTACTCTTGTCTACATTCATGCCTCAAGTTAAATCTAAACAAACTAGTAACAAAGGCAAGAAAGGTTCTTCATCTAGTAGCAACAATAAAAATGCTAAACCTAATGATGTTGCTTCTAGTAGTTCTATTGATTCCACTAATGATGATTCTCTTAGCCAAGTTACACTTGAGCAAGAAAATACTTTATTGAAAGGAATTATAGAAAAGGTATCTACAAGAGTCTTTCCGGGTGTAAGCAATTTGAGGAAATTGTACGCAAGCACGGAGGATACCGAAAGAACCATGGTGTTGGCTACTTCAACGCTAATGGAGTTGAATGGGAAGAAGGTCAATACCCCAAGCCCAAGTTTGTTCCTCAAAAGGAGAAGTATGAAAATACTCATCCCAAGGGAACAAACACTCAAGATGACCTTCCACCACAAGACCACAAGCTCAAGGGCAAGAACAAGCCTCAAGAGGACATTGACTCGTATGAAGATGAATCCCTAGCTTTGGTGGAGTGGGTTCCCAAGGCTACTTCAAGCTCAACTTCTACAAAGGCTACTTCAACACCAAGGATCCCCATCAACTTGATGTGGGTCCCCAAGAAGAAGAACTAGAGAGTTCTTGAGGGGTGACTCCGCCAATGAAATTCACTCACATTCATTATTGGCAAGAATTATTTGCAATCAACATCAACTCTATGCAATAGTTCAAGGAGTCACACATTCCCTCAAAGGTAAGCAAGGGACAAGGTAATCAACAAATCAATGGACATCATTACACATGCTTTGCACTCCATGTCCATAGATATCCTTGTATTTGTCTCTTGTGTGTTGGGACTAACCCATGTAGGTGAGAAGAGTAAACAAACAACAAGGATGCTCCCAACTCTTGGTGATCTTCATCAACCTTGAGCATCCACTACTACCTCACCAACATGAAGTCTTCATCGACAAAACCCAAGGTTAGTTTATCCCTCCTATGGGGGGATGTCACATCAAGGGGGAGCTTTACTCTAAGACTTGAGTCAAAGCATCTCTTAGTATGTGACAACATTAAATGCTTTATGTAAAAGTGGTAACCCCACTTGTGCTTAAACGATGAGTATGACCTATGATCAAGTATTCTTACTTGGCTCCTAAGTCAATATACTCATATATAGATGACTTCGTCATCGCCCAAGTGCTTGTTATATGCTAGTGTGTATGTGCATGTTTGTCATGATTTCATTTGACATCTTATTGTGTGAGCATGTTGGTCTGCATTCATTTTCCCATTCGAGGACATCCAATTGTTGCTATTTGGCTTTTGATTTATCTTTTGCCAATTGGATGGACAAGAATGCCTAGGACTACTCTTTAGCTATCTATGCTTTCTCACCTCATATTCCATTCATGCTGCATCACAAAATTTGAACAAGTACTTTTCGATCCCTCTGTGTGTGGAGCACTCGGAGTTCCGTATCGACAAGGACTGACCATTAAAACCTCCCAAGTGCATCTCGGTGGAACCAACCCAAAATGCTCGGTCTCACCGAATGCCCAGGGTTGATCTGGTTTTCAATCTCGGTACTACCGATTCCATATTCTCGGTTACACCGAGTTTTCCTGTCAACTGACAGTTGAGGAACTCGGTGACACCGAAAATTTAGAATCGGTGACACCGACAGTGAAGGGTATATATGTTGTGGACCCGACGTTTCGAAATTCAATCTTCAAACCGTCGCACCCCAAACCCTAAGCTGCCACAAAAGGACCCCCTGGTCGTCGCCCTTGTCTCCCCGCGCTCCTCCGCCGCTAGGATCCTCGCCGTCGACGGGCATCTTCGCCGCCGTCGCCGCCATAGCGGATCCATCGCAAAGCTAGGGTATGGATTCGATTCTTCTTGCGCTCCCCGTCCGATTCTTGCGCAATGAAGTTGATTTTATCTATAAGCCACTGATTGCAAACCCTTCTATCCTCTAAAACTTCCAGTAGATAGCGAATGATCGATTTTCTAGGGTTTACCGTCCGCCCGATGGAACTCGGTGGAACTGAAGCAAACAAATCGGTGTCACCGATTTGCCAATCTGTGCTGCTAAGAACTATCTCGGTGAAACCGAGTACTCCTTTTCGGTCTCACCGAAAGGAGTGCCAAGTTTCTGTTAAAGAGAAAGTTAGTCTCGGTAGCACCGAAATCTTTGCTTCGGCTGTACCGATTTTCATATGACAGAATGTAAACCTTGAGAATCTTTTGTTCAAACTTTCAAAAACAGCTGCAGTTTGTGATGACTCATCTTCTTCTGCTCCTCTATACTCTATTCACAGGGTCAGTATGTCAAGTGCTGAGGACAGTGAGAACAACTTCCAAGAGGAGAACATTGTCATGAGTTCAGGCACTAGTCCTGAGTCCAGTTCCTCTTCAGATCCAGGCACTCCCAGTTCTCATGGGTTGCCCAAGGCTGCTACAAGGGCCAGGAAGAAGCTGAATTCAGATGAGGAGGATTCAGATTTTGTGCCAGAGGAGATTCTTGCCAAGAAGCAAGAGAAAGCTGCAAAGAAGTCTGCAAATGAAGCTACCTCTTCAAGGAGAGCTGTCAGGAAGGAGTATGCTAGCTCTGAAGCTATGAGAGCACCTGAGAGTGCTAGGGCTACCATGTCTGTTGAGCCCCCAAGGAAATCTATGCGTAAGAAGGCAGGGGAGAAGAAGAGAGCTAGGAAGAGGATTGTTTATGTTGTTGGCAGGCAAACCTCTATGTATGAAGATCCAGAGGAGGCTTCTGGTGCTGCTGCTGAGGAGGAGGAGGAACATGTTGAGAAGGCCCCTTCCAAGAAGAAAAAGAAGCTTATGGCTGATGCTATGCCAAAGACTGGCACATCCAAGAGCACCAAGTCTGTCCCCAAGAAGGCTACTGCTGAAAAGCCAAAGAGGTTGTCCAGACAAATTCCAGCTTCTGAAAAGAACAAGGGAACTACCTCCAGAGTTGAGGATGAAGATGCTATGTCTGCTTTGATGAAGCTTAGACCACACCTTCCAGTACATAATGCCAGCTATCCACTTGCTGAAGATATGAAGAAGAGGAAGGATTCTAGTTTGAGGGCATGGAGAGCTGCTGATCCATATGCCCAGAGGAGGAAGACAGCTGTGGACTACAGATTCTATACCAAGGAGCAACAGGATTTCTATGAGACTGTGCTGTTTGACAAGAGTCCAGCTGTGAGTGACATGAGATATGTGGACTGGAAGTTCATCAAGGAGAATGAAGACCACTTTCCAAGTGTCCAAGACAATTTTCACTGCATTGGCTTGGATGAGTTTGTTGGCAGAGAGTTTACAGCATGGAATGATGAGATGATCATGCAATTCTACTCCACTGCACATTTCTATGGAGATGGTAGGATTGTATGGATGACTGAAGGAGCAAGATACGAGTCCACTGTTGATGATTGGGCTGCAATCTTAGGAGTCCCAGAGGTACAAGATGGTGACTTGGATGTCTACTCAGAATCCAAGGAGAGCCACAATGCTATGGCTAACATGTACAATGAGATCCCTGCTGCTCATGTGAAGTCTCACAAGTTAGGATCCATCTACTTTCTCCAGGCTGGCCTTCGTACCATGAACACCATTCTGAGGCATACTTTGATGCTCAAGTCAGGAGATGACAAGATGATCCGAGGCTACTCCATCAACATGCTAATCCATCTTGACAGACACACCAGGATTAGAGTCATGGATTTGATTGTAGAGACAGTGAAGAGAGTTGCTGCTGATCAGAAGCGCTCTTGCTGCTATGCACCCTATATCCAGATGCTTATCAACTCCAAGCTAGAGAAGCACATCTTTGCTCTGGACAGACCCACTTGCCCCTACAGCCAGATTTAGAGGACAACGTTGTGGTGATGGACCCAGATCATCCCACATCATATGCAGCTCAGGCAGAGGCAGAGGCAGCTAGAGCCACTAGTGCTCAAGTCCCTAGATCCAGGAACGAGCAAATGGATCTTTTGATCTCATCAGTTCAGGGCATGCAGAAGGACATTAAGGACATCTTGAACAATCAAAACAGTCTTGTCAGGATCTTTGAGAACAGGATCAAGACCCTTAATGATAAGGTGGATGGGCTGACCAAGACAGTCAATGAGCTCAAGAAGGAAGTTGACTCTGTGCCCCTTCCTCATTCTTCAGATGATGATGAGGATGACTCTCCTCTCAGGCCAGGCACACACTTCACTACTCAGGCCAGATCAGCCACCGTGCCAGCTCCAGACTTGAGGCCCTCTTCATTAGCTCCTGCTACTGTCTCCTCAGCTCCATTAGCTCCAGTTCCTCCAGTTGCCACTCCAACTCCATCCACGACATCTGCAAAGATCTTCGCCGACGCTGTTCTCTCGACTCCTTCATCAACAAACAGAGGAGATCAGCCCAAGAACGCTTAGATATATGTCTTTGAACTTTTTGGTAACTTGTTGCCAAATGGGGAGAAGTGTATATAGATCTTTAGGCTTCAAGTGAGAGAGCGTTTGGTTTTTATTGCTTTTTCAAAAAAACATTTGATCTTTTGGTTGCTTGTGTTAAACCTTGTTGGTGTTTGATCATACGCTTAATGGTTGCTGCTACTATTTCCTATCATTATGCTACTTATGAGATGATCATTCACCTTTGCTTGATTGTGTTGTGCTATGTTGTTCACTCTTATTATTCTCGCACATCACCAAGTTGTGTGTGACATGGAAGAAGTGCCCCATGTACCTAATCGATTGTGTATTTGCATTCAAACGCAAATTTAAAATAATGCACAAATTTAGGGGGAGCTCTTGCTTATCACATACTTCTCAAAGCGACGATTACATTCATTGATTATATCATATGTCGAAGCTTTGATCTATATGTTCTCATCAATTACCAAAAAGGGGGAGATTGAAAGCACATTTGCTCCCTTGGTGGTTTTGGTAATTAATAATAACATATAAGTCATTGAACTAATGTTTCCACTAAGTATATTTCAGGAAAAGTTCAATGATAGGATTGGCAAAAGGATTGTGGAGATTGTGGAGATACCCCAAGATGCAAGGAAATGGATTGGCAAAGCTTCAAGCAAGAGGACTCTACATTTTACTTTGTGAGAAATCACTTTGAGTCCATAGGAAAGCCAATACTATTAAAAGGGGGTAAGGTTCTGTTGGTGAACAAAATGCTCATACGTGCACAAGTGATAGTCACCAAAAACACCCACAAGATCTTCCACAAAAGCCTGTCCAAAGTCAAATATCCAAAATCGGTGCAACCAACACTTTCCACTCGGTGCCACCGATTCCCATACTCAGACAGACATTAGCCAAACCCTAGCCTTTCGGTGCAACCGATTCTACTTCGGTGCCACCGAGTTTAGGTTGCCAACTTTCTGTTATGCAAATTCACAATATCGGTCCCACCGAGATTGTTAGATCGGCGTCACCGAGAATGGGCAATCTAACCGTTGGTCACCTTATCGGTGCAACCGAGTTTCCTATATCGGTCTCACCGAGATTCAAAAGTTGCCACCTTTTGGCACTTCGGTACCACCGAGATTAACACATCGGTGTCACCGAGTTGGTCATTTTGTGTGTAACGGTTGGATTTTTGGGGATGCCTATATATACCCCTTCACCACCACCCACTCAAAAGAGAAGCACTCAGAACTATTCCATACTTGCCCCATCCAGTTTTTCTGAGAGAGAGCCACCTACCCTTGTGTTGAGGTCAAGATCATCCACTCCAACCATATGGATCTTGATTTCTAGCCTCCCCAAGTTGCTTTCCACCAAGCTAAATCTGTGAGAGAGTGATTGTGTGTTGAGGAGTCTATCATCTTGAAGCACATGAGCAAGGAGTTCATCATCATTGCCGAGCCTATTACCTTTTGGAGGGTGGTGCCTCCTAGATTGGTTAGGTGTCGCTTGGGAGCCTCCTACTTCGTGTTGTGGAGTTGAACCAAGAAGTTTGTAAGGGCAAGGAGATCGCCTACTTCGTGAAGATCTACCCATAGTGAGGATAGTCCTTCGTGGACGGAAGCCGTTATGGAATAGTCAAGGTTGCTACTTCGTGGACCCTTATGGGTGGAGCCCTCCGTGGACTCTCGCGACCGTTACCCTCCGTGGGTTGAAGACTCCATAAACGTGGATGTACGATAGCACCACCTATCGGAACCACGGGAAAAATCATCGTGTCTACAATTGCGTTTGATCCTCTTACCCTTCCTTTCTACTCATGCTTGTTGTTACTTTCCGCTGCTATACTCTTAGACATGCATGTGTAGGGTGTACTTGACTTGCCATGAATGTTAAAATCTGTCAACTCTAAAATTTGGGAAAAGGTAGAAATTTATTTGGTCAAGTAGTCTAATCACCCCCCTTTAGACATACTTTCGGTCCTACAGCACGCTGAAAAAACACATCAAAGTCTTCGTCGAACGCACCAGCGGTGCCCTCGAGAAAAGACCATGAGTTGTCGTTTATAGCAGCCAACCGCGTAGAGGCATCAGCGTGCTAGGCGTCGACGGCAAGGTGATCTTCCAAGATCTGGGGGTTGGCACGCATGGCAGCCATCGCTGCCTCATCTACGCGTGCAGCCACGATTTGCTTCTTCGCTGCCAAATGCTCTTTGAGATCCTGGCTATACTGCGTGCACCATGGCTTTCGGCGACGATTATTTGGAGGATGGGGCGGTCATTTAGGTGGAAGGTGTCGCTCCGAGAGTCGGGTGATACGTCTCCAACGTATCTATAAATTTTTGCTTATTCCATGCTGTTATATTATCATTCTTGGATGTTTTACAATCATTTTATAACAACTTTATATAATTTTTGGGACTAACCTATTGACATAGTGCCAAAGTGCCAGTTATTGTTTTTGCTTGTTTTTTTACTTCGCATAAAATCCATACCAAACGGAGTCCAATCGCGACGAAACTTTTTGGAGATTTTTTCTGGACCAGAAGACACTCAGTGGGCCAAAGAAGTACCGGAGAAGTGGTCCGAGGAGATCACAACCCACCAGGGCACGCCAGGGGGGCCCCGGCGCACCCTGACGGGTTGTGCCCTCCTTGGGACCCCTCTCCACCGCCTCTGATGCCTATAAATTCCCAAATATTCCAAAAACCCTAGGGGAGTCAACGAAACACAATTCCAGCCGCCGCAAGTTCCAGAACCGCGAGATCCAATCTAAACACCATCACAGAGGGGTTCATCTTCCTCATAGGTGCCTCTCCGATGATGCGTGAGTAGTCCACCATAGACCTACGGGTCCATAGGCAGTAGCTAGATGGCTTCCTCTCTCTCTCTCTCTCTCCCTCTCTCTCCCTCTCTTATGATTCTCAATACAATGGTCTCTTGGAGATCTATTTGATGTAAACTTTTGCGGTGTGTTTGTTGGGATCCGATGAATTTTGAGTTCATGATCAGTTTCTATCCATGAATATTATTTGAGTCTTCTTTGATCTCTTATATGCATGATTACTTATAGCCTCGTATTTCTTCTTCGAATCTTTGGTTTAGTTAGGCCAACTAGATCGATTTTTCTTGCCATGGGAAGAGGTGCTTTGTGATGGGTTCGATCTTGCGGTGTTCTTTCCCAGTGACAGAAGGGACAGCAAGACACACATGTATCGTTGCTATTAAGGATAACAAGATGGGGTCTATTCCTACATGAATAGATCTTGTCTACATCATGCCATCGTTCTTATTGCATTACTCTGTTTTTCCATGAACTTAATACACTAGATGCATGCTGGATAGCGGTCGATGTGTGGAGTAATAGTGGTAGATGCAGGCAGGAGTCGGTCTACTTATCTTGGACGTGATGCCTATATAATGATCATCGCCTTGGATATCGTCAGGACTATTCGATTTTCTAATAATTGCCCAACAGTAATGTGTTCACCCACCGTGCGCTATACTCATGAGAGAAGCCACTAGTGAATCCTACGCCCCCCGGGTCTACTTTTCCAACATATTGCTTTCAAATCTATCTTTTTGTATCTTTGTTTTCATATCTACAAAACCAAAAACCCCAAAACATATTGCTGCATATTTTATTTGCCTTTTCTATTTTGTGTTCTTGAGAGATCTATCTCTCCTATCTATCACTACCTAATATATATTTTTACCGTAGAGAGATTGACAACCTCTCTTTCCCGTCGGGTTGCAAGTATTTGTTGTTTGTGTGCAGGTGCTGCTTATTGGGTGGTGGTGATCCTCCTACTGGTTCGATAACCTTGGTTTCATAACTGAGGGAAATACCTACCGTCGCTGTGCTGCATCATCCCTTCCTCTTTGGGGAAATACCGTCGCGGTCTCAAGCCACGTCAAAGGAATTTCTGGTGTCGTTGCCGGGGAGGAAGTGGTCTCTTCTACGTGCCTATCGTAGGCGCCGAGGGGACTCCATCATCATCTTCCAGGTTCCTAATCACAAATCTCATTTCCTTGCAATTACATTATTTGCCATTTGCCTCTCGTTTTCCTCTCCCCCACTTCACCAATTTGGCGTTTTATTCGCCCTCTTTTTCGTTTGCCCTTTTTCTTGCCGGATCTCTTCCTTGCTTGCAATCTTGTTTGCGTAGTCACGATGACTCAAGAAAACACCAAGTTGTGTGATTTTTCCAATACTAATAACAATGATTTTTATTAGTACTCCGATTGCTCCTCTCGCCACTAGTGCGGAGTCTTGTGATATCAATGCCGCTTTGTTGAATCTTGTCATGAAAGATCAATTTGCCGCTACTCCTAATGAGGATGCCGCTGTTGGGAAACGTTGCATGGGAAACAAAATTTTTCCTACGCACACACAAGATCTATCCATGGTGATGAGCATCTACGAGAGGGAGAGTGAATCTACATACCCTTGTAGATCGCTAAGCGGAAGCGTTAAGAAACGCGGTTGATGTAGTCGAACGTCTCCGCGATCCAAATCGCAAGTCGTCCCTCGATCCGATCACGAACTAGTGCCGAACGGACGGCACCTCCGCGTTCAACACACGTACGGCTTGATGACGCCTTCACCTCCTCGATCCAGCGAGCGATGGTGAAGTAGTAGATGAGTTCCGGCAGCACGACGGTGTGGTGATGGTGGTGAGGAACAATCTCTGCAGGGCTTCGCCAAGCACTACGGAGATTATGACGGGAGAACTAGAGGGTTAGGGTTGCCGACACACGGCTTGGGAAATCTTAATGTGTCCCGTGTGCTAGCCCTGTCCCTCTATTTATATGTTGAGCCTTGGGGTCTAAACTTGGAGTAAAAGCCTCCTCCAGGTCGGTTTTGCCCGCACAAGGTCGGTTTGGCCCGCAGGGAAAGAGTCCAACTCGGATCCCTGCAGTACCGCGCACAAGCGGTAGTACCGCTCACGAGCGGTAGTACCGCTTGAGCGGTAGTACCGCTTCACCCAAGCGGTAGTACCGCTTCACACAAGCGGTAGTACCGCTTACGCGGTAGTACTGCCTTATCAGCGGTAGTACCGCTTAAGGCAGCAACAAAACTTCCTTTTGCACTTTCCAATACCTCGTGGGCTTTACCCCTTTGGCTCATATAAAGTGTTGCTGCACCCGAACACTTCGGTAAACATCTGGAACCCCTTCCGGTGAATTCCGGAACCCTTCCGGAGATCAAAACACTATTATCACATATATCAATCTTTACCTCCGGACTCTTCCGGAGATCCTCGTCATGTCCGGGATCTTATCCGGGACTCCGAACAACCTTCGGTCACCAACAAAATAACTCAACTATACTAATCGTCACCAAACGTTAAGTGTGTAGACCCTGCGGGTTCGAGAACTATGTAGACATGACCGAGACACCTCTACGATCAATAACCAATAGCGGGACCTGGATGCCCATATTGGCTCCTACATATTTTACGAAGATCTTTATCGGTCGAACCTCTATGTCAAGGATTCAGTTAATCCCGTATACTATTCCCTTTGTTCTTCGGTATGTTACTTGCCCGAGATTCGATCGTCGGTATCTCTATACCTAGTTCAATCTCGTTACTGGCAAGTCTCTTTACTCGTTCCGTAATACAAGATCTCGTGGCTAACACTTTAGTCACATTGCTTGCAAGGCTCATTGTGATGTTGTATTACCGAGTGGGCCCTGAGATACCTCTCCGTCACACGGAGTAACAAATCCCAGTCTTGATCCATGCCAACCCAACAGGCATCCTCGGAGATACCTGTAGAGAACCTTTATAGTCACCCAGTTACGTTGCGACGTTTGATACACACAAGGTATTCCTCCGATGTCAGGGAGTTGCATGATCTCATGGTCATAGGAACAGATACTTGACATGCAGAAAACAATAGCAATAAACTGACACGATCATATGATACGTTCGTAGTTTGGGTCTTGTCCATCACATCATTCTCCTAATGATGTGATCCCGTTATCAAATGACATCTCATGTCCATGGCTAGGAAACCTTCACCATCTTTTGATCAACGAGCTAGTTAACTAGAGGCTTACTAGGGACACAGTGTTGTCTATGTACCCACACATGTATTTGAGTTTCCAATCAATACAATTATAGCATGGATAATAAACGATTATCATGAACAAGGAAATATAAGAATAACTAATTTATTATTGCCTCTAGGGCATATTTCCAACAGCCGCGTCCCATCTAAACACGTTTGTAGAATTGTGTGATATGCAAAAGAAAAAAGATGTGGACAATGATATTGTGAAGTTGAAATTATTTCCTTTTTCCTTGCGGGATCCTGCAAAAATTTGGTTTTCCTCTTTGCCTCGCAATAGTATCGATTCTTGGAATAAGTGCAAGGATGCTTTTATCACTAAGTATTTTCCGCCCACGAAAATTATATCCCTTAGGATGCAAATCATGAATTTTAAGCAACTTGAGCATGAACATGTTTCACAATCTTGGAAAGAATGAAGTTGATGCTAAGAAATTGTCCTACTCATGGTTTAAATCTTTGGATGATCATACAATTTTTTATGCGGGATTGAATTTTGTCTCTAGAAATCTTTTAGATTCCGCCGCGGGTGGTACTTTTATGGAAATTACTTTGGGTGAAGCTACTAAGTTGCTAGATAATATCATGGCAAATTATTCACAATGGCATACCGAAAGAGCACCTACTAGTAAAAAAGTTAATTCGGTTGAAGAAATTAGTACTTTGAGTGATAAGGTTGATGCTTTGATGAAATTGGTTGCTAGTAAAAATGCTCCTATTGATCTTAATGATGTGCCTTTGTCTACCTTGATTGAGCAAAATAGTGA
This sequence comes from Elymus sibiricus, assembly GCA_039707655.1. NCBI lineage: Eukaryota > Viridiplantae > Streptophyta > Magnoliopsida > Poales > Poaceae > Elymus > Elymus sibiricus. The sequence continues at coordinate 156,257,629 of CM077669.1, forward strand.
TTCCGTAGATGTGAATTTTGTCTCGCGAAATAATTTCAATAACAATGCTTATAGAGGTAATTTTAATCCTAGGCCTTTTCCTGGAAATTCCTCTAATAATTATGGTAATTCCTATGGTAATCCTTCTTACAATAATAATAGGAACACCTCTGATCTTGATAGTAATATTAAAGAATTTATCAATGCGCAAAGGGCTTTCAATACTACGATAAAAGAAAAGTTGAATAAGATTGATGATATGCCTAGAAGCATTGATAGAATTTCTCATGATGTTAAAATCTCAAGTTGAAAGCTTTTGTGCCTAATATTGATGAATCTATTAAAGCTTTATATGTCTCTATGGATGAAAGTAAGAAAAGAACCGCTATGCTTAGAGCTAAAAGAGAGATCTTAGAAAAGTCGTTTTCTAGTGATTGCCTTCATAAAAAAGATGAAGATCTTAAAGTGCTTGGTGTTTCTACTATTGATTCCTTGTTTAGTAATATGAAAATTTATAATGAAGGGACTGAAGTAGAGTCAACTTTAGCTAGAAGGCGTCCCAATAATTTGGAGGGTGAAAATCTTGATGAAAATTTTGCTAAAAGTGGGTTTGAAGAGGTCAAAACTTTAACTAGTGATGTGCCCACTATTTTGGATTGTAAAGACTTTAATTATGATAGTTGCTCCTTGATTGAATGTATTTCTTTGCTGCAATCCATGTTGAATTCACCCCATGCTTATGAGCAAAATAAAGCTTTTACTAAACATATCGTTGATGCCATGATGAAATCTTTTGAAGAAAAGTTGGAGTTGGAGATTTGTATTCCTAGAAAATTACATGATGAGTGGTAACCTACATTAAGGTCAAGATTAAAAATTATGAGTGCTTTGCTTTGTGTGATTTGGTTTCTAGTGTTTCCACGATTCCGAAATCTCTATGTGATGTGCTTGGTCTCACCAATATTGAAGAATGCTCTCTTAATTTGCACTTGGCGGATTCTACTATTAAAAAGCCTTGGGAAGAATTAATGATGTTCTTATTCTTGCAAATAGGAACTATGTGCCTATTGATTTTATTGTGCTTGATATTGATTGCAATCCGTCTTGTCCCATTATACTTGGTAGACCGTTTTTACGCACTATAGGTGCCGTGATTGATATGAAAGAAGGCAATATTCGTTTTCAATTTCTCCTGAGAAAGGGTATGGAACACTTCCCTAGAACAATAATTAAGCCACCATATGAATCGATCATGAGGGCATCCTATGGATTCAAAACCAAAGATGACAATACTTGAATCTATGCATTATGCCTAGCTAGGGGCGTAAAACGATAGCGCTTGTTGGGAGGCAACCCAATGAATAAATAAAATTTTGCTTTTTCACTTTCTGTTTTTGAGTGTTGACACAATTATTCCTCTGTTATGATTGTGTTTTTATGGTTTATTTAGTGTTTGTGCCAAGTAAAGCCTTTAGGATGATTCATAAGATGAGTAGAAGTGATGCTGAATCTGAAACAGAAACTTTGCGTCCAGTATATGAATTTTAATTTTTTGCTGGGACGTTATCTTGATCTGAAATTTTAACACAGTGTTGCTATACAAATTCCTTACGTTTTCCTAATTTTTCAGAATTTTTAGAGTACAGAAGTATGGTTAGAGTACACATTACTACAGACTGTTCTGTTTAAGACAGATTCTGTTTTCGTTGCATTGTGTGCTTGTTTTGATGAATCTATGGTTTGTATCGGGGGGTATAAGCCATGGTAAAGTTAAAATACAGTAGGTATAATGCAATAAAAAATATGAATGAGTTTGCAACAGTACCTAAAGTAGTGATTTGCTTTATTATACTAACGGAGCTCATGAAGATTTTGTTGAGTTTCGTGTGATTGAAGTTTTCAAGTTTTGGGTGAGATCACGATGGATGAAGGAATAAGGAGTGAAAAGAGCCTAATCTTGGGGATGCTACAGAACCCCCAAGATATATTCAAAGATAAACAAGCAACTAAGCTTGGGGATGCCCCCGAGTGGCATCCCCTCTTTCTTCCAAAAACCATCGGTATTTTACTTGGAGCTATATTTTTATTCGTCACATATCATGAGTTTTGCTTGGAGCGTCTTGTATCTTTGCTTGCTTTGCTTGTTTTTTTTTTCCTTTGTATCCTTGCTGTACACACCTATTTGGGAGAGCCAAAATTATTCTATGATTTGTTAGAATTGCTCTCTATGCTTCACTTAAACTTTTTGAGCTATAGAATTGCTCTAGTGCTTCACTTATATCTTTTTGAGCACGGTGTGCCTGGAAACTTTTGTATAAATACTCTCATGCTTCACTTAGATTAATTTGAGAGTTAGTAAATTTTGGAGAAATCCTCTCATGCTTCACTTATATCTTTTTCAGAGATGAAATCTTTATGCTCATGTGCTTCACTTAGATTTGTTTGAGCTTGTCAAAAAAGCAATGGCAATATATGAAACTAGTCCCAAAGTGATAGATATCCAAGGAGGATATAATAAAAACTGTCATGAAGATCATTGGACAAATTAAACTTGATTCCTTGTAATAGTTTTGAAACATGATGATAGTAATATGTGAGTCATGCTAGTGAGTAATTGTGCTTTAGTAGGAATATTGGTGTTAAGGTTTGTGATTCCCTATGGATGCATGAAAGTCAATAGTTATGCAATGAAATTACATCCTACTTGTGGTGCATTATTCGGTTTTAGTTATGCTCAATGCTCACTTATGTGAATTTTCCTTTTTTGGTTTGGTTGCCTCCCAATCTATTTGCTAGCCTCCATTTGTACTAAGTAGAAATACTACTTGTGCATCCAAAATCCTTAAACCAAGTTCTGCCTTATGAGTCCACCATACCTACCTATATGCGGTATTTCCATGCCATTCCAAGCAAATTTGTATGTGCCATCTCTAAATTTTCAAAATAATTTTTCTCTTTTGTGTGCTCGTACCGCTCATGAAACGGTGGGGAGTGTCCAATATTTTTCCATGCTAGATGTGTTATTCTCAAGATGAGTGTTTATTCACTTTATGTTGTCAAATAATAAATTCCTTGAAAAGTGTTGGGCGGTAATAGGGATGCCCATTCCCGAAATGAAAAAGAAAAAAATAATATTTACTTTATGTTGTCAAATAATAAATTCCTTGGAAAGTGTTGGTATGGAAGGCAACCGTGGATACGGCCCGCCATGGAAAGTGAAAGTTTGGTTGAAAAAGGAATAAACTTTATTTTCTGTTTGGGAACCGCCTATGATATATCTAGCATGGAAAGTATTGTGAGCTACTTTGTCGTTTTCGTTAACAGGAAAAGCATGCCACCCAAAATATTTTTCTTTCTCAAATTAAAACTTTGAGCTCTGGCACCTCTACAAATCCCTACTTCCCTCTGCGAAGGGCCTATCTATTTACTTTATGCAATTTTTGTTTTCACTTTGAGTCTGCATCTTCTCTTATAAAGCACCAACTAGGGGGTACTATGATCACACTTGAGCATTGGGTATAGCTAATATTTGAGTGTGTGTCATGAATGGATCAATGATTGAGCATGATGGGCTAGGGATAACTTTCTTTAGTGTTGATATTTTGAAAGACATGGTTGCTTGTTGGCATGCTTGAGTATTGAAGTCATTATGTTAAAACTAGACTATTGCTTTGAATGATCTATAAGTCCAAATGTCCATGCTATACAAAAGAAAAGAATATGATGAACATGTTAGGCAACATTCCACATCAAAAATTCTGTTTTTATCATTTACCTACTCGAGGACGAGTAGGAATTAAGCTTGGGGATGCTGATACGTCTCCAACGTATCTATAATTTTTGCTTGTTCCATGCTGTTATATTATCATTCTTGGATGTTTTACAATCATTTTATAACAACTTTATATCATTTTTTGGGACTAACCTATTGACATAGTGGCAAAGTGCCAGTTGCTGTTTTTGCTTGTTTTTTACTTCGCAGAAAATCAATACCAAACGGAGTCCAATCGCGACGAAACTTTTTGGAGATTTTTTCTGGACCAGAAAACACCCAGTGGGCCAAAGAAGTACCGGAGAAGTGGGCCGAGGAGACCACAACCCACCAGGGCGCGTCAGGGGGGCCCCGGCGCGCCCTGATGGGTTGTGCCCTCCTCGGGACCCCTCTCCACCGCCTCTGACGCCTATAAATTCCCAAATATTCCAAAAACCTTAGGGGAGTCGACGAGACACAATTCCAGCCGCCGCAAGTTCCAGAACTGCGAGATCCAATCTAAACACCATCACAGAGGGGTTCATCTTCCTCATAGGTGCCTCTCCGATGATGCGTGAGTAGTCCACCATAGACCTACGGGTCCGTAGGCAGTAGCTAGATGGCTTCCTCTCTGTATCTCTCTCTTATGATTCTCAATACAATGGTCTCTTGGAGATCTATTTGATGTAAAATTTTGCGGTGTGTTTGTTGGGATCCGATGAATTTTGAGTTCATGATTAGTTTCTATCCATGAATATTATTTGAGTCTTCTTTGATCTCTTATATGCATGATTACTTATAGCCTCGTATTTCTTCTTCGAATCTTTGGTTTAGTTAGGCCAACTAGATCGATTTTTCTTGCCATGGGAAGAGGTGCTTTGTGATGGGTTCGATCTTGCGGTGTTCTTTCCCAGTGACAGAAGGGGCAGCAAGACACGCATGTATCGTTGTTATTAAGGATAACAATATGGGATCTATTCCTACATGAATATATCTTGTCTACATCATGTCATCGTTCTTATTACATTACTCCGTTTTTCCATGAACTTAATACACTAGATGCATGCTGGATAGCGGTCGATGTGTGGAGTAATAGTGGTAGATGCAGGCAGGAGTCAGTCTACTTATCTTGGACGTGATGCCTATATAATGATCATCGCCTTGGATATCGTCATGACTATTTGATTTTCTATCAATTGCCCAACAGTAATTTGTTCACCCACCGTGCTCTATACTCATGAGAGAAGCCACTAGTGAATCCTAGGGCCCTCGGGTCTACTTTTCCAACATATTGCTTTCAGATCTATCTTTTGCATATTTGTTTTCAGATCTACAAAACCAAAAATCCAAAAACATATTGCTGCATATTTTATTTTCCTTTTCTATTTTATGTTCTTGAGAGATCTATCTCTCCTATCTATGACTACCTAATCTATCTTTTTACCGTAGAGAGATTGACAACCTCTCTTTCGCGTCGGGTTGCAAGTATTTGTTGTTTGTGTGCAGGTGCTGCTTATTGGGTGGTGGTGATCCTCCTACTGGTTCGATAACAATGGTTTCATAACTGAGGGAAATACTTACCGTCGCTGTGCTGCATCATCCCTTCCTCTTTGGGGAAATACCGACGCAGTCTCAAGCCACGTCATCGGGCCATGTGGGATGGAGGAGGAGGGGGTTTTGGGGAGGTGTCGATTACCTGACTAGATGGACGAGGCCGAGCAGCAGGAAGGAGCGTCGCCGGTGAGGAGGCGGCTCTGCAAGCAAGCAGTGAAGGTTTGAACTAGGAAAGGTCGAGGAAAAGGGGGAAATGTGGCTTTTGATTGGTACCGGGGGTGAGGGAGGTAGATATTTCCACGGCAGCCCAAAATTTTCATTCGGTGCAGTTAAAAACTGCGTAGAAAGCACCATCGGGCACAGTACCTTATTCAGAACCGTGTGTGATATCAAAACAACACAAACGAAGCCTGTGCCATGATGACCCACAAGTATAGGGGATCAATCATAGTCCTTTCGATAAGTAAGAGTGTCGAACCCAACGAGGAGCAGAAGGAAATGATAAGCAGTTTTCAGCAAGGTATTCTCTATAAGTGCTGTAAGTAACGGTAGTAGATAGTTTGATAGCAAGATAAATCGTAACAAGTCACAAGTATCAATAGTAACAAAGGTGCATCAAGGTAGCCCAATCCTTTTTGTAGCAAAGGACAGGCCTGAAAGTACTCTTATATTAAGCAGGCGCTCCCGAGGACAGATGGGAATTATGTCTAGTCATGTTCATCATGTTGAGTTGATTCGCGTTCGCTACTTTGATAATTTGATATGTGGGTGGACCGGTGCTAAGGTGTTGTTCTTACTTGAACTAACAACCTACTTATGATTACCCCCTCTCGCAATCATCTGCAACTACGAAATAAGAATTTAGATAAATCTAACCATAGCATGAAACATGTGGATCCAAATCAGCCCCTTATGAAGGAACACATAAGCTGGGGTTTAAGCTTCTGTCACTCTAGCAACCCATCATCTACTTGTTACTCCACAACGACTTCCCTTAGGCCCATAGCATGGTGAAGTGTCATGTAGTCGACGTTCACATGACACCACTAAGAGAAGTAACAATATACATATCATCAAAATATCGAACGAATACCAACTTCACATCATAACTTATAACAAGACTTCTCCCATGTCCTCAGGAACAATAGTAACTACTCACACCTCATCAACATGTTCAAGATCAGAGATGCAATAATAATAATTAAGGATCTGAACATAATTTCTTCCACCAAGTAATCCAACAAGCATCAACTACAAGATGTAATCAACACAACTAGTAACCCACATGTACCAATCTGAGGTTTTGGGACAAAGATTGAATACAAGAGATGAACTAGGGTTGGAGATGAGATGGTGCTGGTAAAGATGTTGATGAAGATTGGTCCTCCCACGAAGGAGGAAGCATTGGTGATGACGATGAATTCGATCTCCCCCTCCCGGAGAGGGATTTCCCCGGCAGAATCTGATTGCCGGAGTGCAAAAGGGCCTCTGCCTAGGTTTTCGCCTCGAAATGGCGACACTTCGTCCCAAAAGGTTTCTTATGATTTTTCGTAGGGTAAAACACACCATATAGGAGAAGAGGGGCCTCGGGAGGCCAGCCAGGGCCCCACAAGCTATTAGGGCGTGGCCTGGGGGGCGCCCTGTTGGCTTGTGGCTGGCTGGTGGGCCCCCTCTGGCATATTTTTGGCCCATAAATTGACATATATTCAATAAAAATTCCCCGTGTAGTTTCAGGTCATTTGGAGTCTGGTGATTTTTCTGCCTTTTTCTCGGTTTTCCGGTCCAGAATTCCAGTTTCCAGATAATTCCCTCTTTGTGATGTACCTTGCATATCCAGAGAGAAAGGGCATAAGAATTATATTATAATAGGGAATAATGGACAAGAATAACGTAATATGAATAGGAAATCATGATGCAAAATGGCCGTATCAACTCCCCCAAGCTTAGACCTCGCTTGTCCTCAAGCGAAAGCCGAACTCGAGAATAATGACCACATGATTTGAGAGAGAGGTGTCGATAAAAACAGAATACAGACATGGGAGCATCATGCATATCATTATAGCAGCAAGTATTTCACCATATAACTTCTCATAATCAAGTAATGATCTATTCAAAATTGTCGAAGTATGAAGCTTAAACCCTATTGACAACAAACAAACAATGCTTTTAGTCATGGTGATAATCCTCACTCATCATATTGAAGAGATGATTCTATATAAGAGCTTCCATTGTAGCAAACCCACATACTCAACTATCATTTAGTCATCTATGATTGTTGACACTCATTGCATATTTTTGGAGCTAATGTTTTTGCCGGACACATAGGAAGATACGGGCTTCATTTGACACCCAACTCATTTACCTCAAGGATAATGTCAAAAATAATGAATCATGGTTTATTACATTCAAATGGATATATATACTTGGATCTTACCTCAACACGTGATGCTTACCATTAAGAGAGTTTATATCTTAGAAGAAGAATGGATATTGATGACTCTTGAATAAAGGTGAGAACTTTATGAAAGTGAAAGATAGGCCATTCCTAGAGGGAACCAGAGGTTGTCATGCACATTTATTTGGTTAGATGTGCAATCTCTTAATGCAAAGGAACTTCACTTTATATTGCCCCTTGTGATAGCGAACTTTATTATGCACTCTGTTGCTTTTATTTCTTCACCATCACAAGATCGTACAAAGCTTATTTTCCTTTTCAATAAAAGATCATACATGATTGTTGGAATCGAGGCTCCACAAAACCCAACAAGGTTCAAACACTGGGGCGTGTGCGAAGATCTCAACCGGGTCGGAGTCCCAAGCCTGTCACCCTACGGCCTAGCTGCGTCGAGTAAATTTGAGCGAGGAAGAAGATGGACTCAGAGATTTACCCAGGTTCGGGCCACCTTGTGGTGTAAAGCGAGGAAGAAGATGGACTCAGACATTTACCCAGGTTCAGGCCACCTTGCGGTGTAAAACCCTACTCCTGCTTTGTGGTGGATTGGCCTCCTGAGGAGGCTGGGGATGAACTAGTACAGTGGTTGGGTGGCCTCTCGAAGGCCCTAGCTAATGATGAACTCATGTGTCCTCCCCCTCCTCTACGATGGGAGCTCGTCCCTTTTTATAGGGGCCACGGTCCTCTTCCCTTATCACTCAGGCGGGAAGGGATCCCACAACGGCAAAATTAGAAAGGGGACAAGAAGCACATCCTATCCTGACTAACGGTGGTCTTCGCCTGCGAAGCTTCTGGGTGTGACGCAGTGGTGGGCTCGGCGATAACATCCGTCCTGCCGAGCTCGTGGTCTTGGTCCCCTTGCACTAGGAGGGAAATCTTTGGGGGGTTCCTTGGGAACCCGCGTATGTCCTTGCTTCCCTATCACGAAAGAGGAAACTGTCCTCCCTCTGCGTCCGCTGGCGCCCGCCTGCTTAGCCGTCAGAAACCACGTCATACCGGCCTCACGAGGCCGGGTACTTGCATAGGAATCTCCGCTTCTCGGGAGCCATCCTGGGGGATGCCACTTCTCCGGAGGCCTTGGCATTGCTTTCCTCGCGAGTCAGGGGCTCTCGCGAGGGCCTTGACTTGGGGGGCTTGTTGATGGATGTACCGGGCCTTCGAGGTGGGCCACGCGCTGGGCCGCAGGTAGGCAGGTCTGGGTACCCCTGGTCCCAGAACGCCGACAGTAGCCCCCTGGCCCAAGGTGTGTTCAGGCTGACCTCGAGGCGAAGCCAAGGGGGAAGACCGAGGCATCGCAGGCCCTAACCGCCTACGGGTTAGGATCGATGCGTGGCGCGGGCGCCTCCACTTCCCCACGTTGCCTCGGTAACTGCCTTGATAGACACGGGCTGGCGCGCGCCACGGGGCTGTCATCGCCCGGGATGTTGAGGTACGCCGGTTGGCCTCTGGTCGGCTATAAAGGGGCGAAGGAGGCGAAGCCCCCAGCCCATCTTTATCTTCTTGCATTCTTCCTTCAAGCTGCCACCCCCACAGCTATGGCGCCGGTGAGGAAGATTTCTGTTGCCGAGAAAGGGAAGGCCCCCCTGGAGGGACCGGGCTCACCGCGGCCCAAGAGGGGTGGCGGTCGCCCCCGAAAGTACACCGCAACGCCAGCGGTGTCCCCCCGAGGGCGTGGGCGTACTCCCGCGCGGGCCGGCGGCACCTCCGGCAGTCGTGGGTGGGCTCCCCCCCCGCAGGCGGCCGTAGTGGCCGCGATGGCCGTGCCCGAGGGGGGAGGCATGTCGCAGCCTCCATGCCGCCTCATCCGCGACTCCACTCGGCTGACCCCATCCTGGAGTTCGTGGTGTGGGCGGAGAGGCCGACGATCACCTGGCTCTCGCTCCCGCGCTTCTTCGCAGAGGCGCTGCCAGCCGGGGGACGTGCTGGCCTATGGTTGCAGGCCGACGGCTGCTGTAGCGCGGCTTCGTGGGTGGAAGTCGAGGTCACCCCTACGGGCTACGCGTTCCTGACCCGCGGGTGGCAGGCGTTTGCCCGCGCCCGCGGCCTGGAAGGGGGGGTGCACCCTCCACTTCAAGTACGATGGGGCGGCAACACTCTTCGTCAAGACCTTTAGTGGAGACGGCGGGCGCTTGGGGTGCTGCCCAGAGGGTGATGATGGCGACGTCGACCGCCTTCCCGCTGGCGACGGCGGCGCCGTTGGCGGTGAACTTGCCCTTGGCGGCGGCCGCAGCACCTCCAGCGGCGACGACACCTCCTCCGGGGAAAGCTCGAGCGACGACGACTGTGACGAGCCGCAACGCCGCCATGCCCGGATCATGGAGGGCAACAAGCCGCCACGGCGCCGTGTCCCTGCCCAGGAGGATGCCGAGCCACCCCGTCGATGCGCCTACGTCAAGGAGGAGGAGGACTCCGACTGAGCGCGGGCGTCGCCGGAGCCAGGCCTCGGGAGTGACGGACCTTGGGAGGCCGTCCTTTGCTTTTGTTTCTAGCACGAAAAACCATGCCCGCGGGGGTGTAATAAACTGCGGCGCTTGCGCCTTTATGTTAACATTTTTTCTTCTCGCACCCTAGTTTTTATGTCGCTGCAAATTGGAATGTCACTACCCGCCGCGGTTAGGGTAACTTGTGATTAGGATAACTTAGCTTGACTCGCCCACGGTAGGCTCCTGCGTCGCGGGAGCGCATCCCTCCGGAGCTTCTTTCTTTAGCCGTAGAGCCCCCGAGCCCCCTTGCGAGGGTCGATCGCCACCGATGTGCCGGGTCATGACACCCGACGAGGCTAGGAGGTGGGAGCTCCTGAAGCCGGGGTTCGGGGGTGATGTTGTGCACTAGCTCGCCTCGAGAGCGTCGTGCGAGGATTAGGACGCCAAAGTTTTGGCGAGGTATGTGTGCGGCCCGGAGCCTGCATAACGTACCGTGCCCAGCCCCCGCTCGCGGGGCGCGCTAGGGAGAGCTGGCGGGTGCCAAACCCTTTTAGAAAGAACTCAGAACAAGAAAATGCTGCAAGAAGAAGGTTCCCACCCCATTTCCGAATAAGACACGGAAACTTCAAACTTCATTCAAAAAGGAGGCAAATTTGGTTACAAAAGAGAGCAAATAACAGCCGCGTCCGGCGCCTAGTCTAGTCTTCGTCTTCCCCCAGCGCGGAGCATGGGGCATCCACTGGGCGTGGGCATAGTCGTTGAATGACAGTGTCGTCCACTAGCGCGGAGCATGAGGCTTCCACTTGGGCGTGGGTGGGAACCCCTCCGCGTCCTCGGAGGGCTGCGGGCGTATACAACCCACTCATTATTACATGAGAGTGTCACGGGTAGAACTTGCGGAGATGCTGGATGTTCCAGGCATTCTGGATGGGGACCCCGTCCTGAGTCTCCAGGCGCACGGTGCCAGGCGTGGAGACGCGGGCGACCTTGAACGGGCCCTCCCACATGGGCGGGAGCTTGTGAAAGCTCTCCCTGGAGAAGACCCGCCTCAGGACGAGGTCTCCGACTTCGAGGGTCCTGGAGCGGATGCTGCGGCAATGGTATCGCCGCAGCGCCTGCTGGTACCTCGCTGCACGGAGCGAGGCCTGGCGGCGGGCCTCCTCCCTGAGCACAAGGTCTGTCCCCCGCGTGGCATCCTGATGCTCCTCGTCGAATGCCAAGACCCGCGGGGAGCAATGATTGACCTCGTGCGGGAGGACCGCCTCGGCTCCGTAGACGAGTAAGAATGGGGTCTCGCCGGTGGGCTTAGTCGCGATGGTGCGGATGGACCACAGCACAGACTGAAGCTCAGCAAGCCAACCCCTGCCGCAGGCCTCGAGTTTCTTCTGGAAGCTCCTTGCCTTGAGGCCCCTCAGGACCTCCGTGTTGGCGCGCTTGGCCTAGCCGTTGCTCTGCGGGTGTGCCACCGAACCGTAACATATCTGTGTCCCAAGGTTAGCACAATATTCCTTAAAGAGGTTGCTTGTGAACTGTGAACCATTGTCAGTAATGATACGGTTGGGGACACCGAAGCGGCTCACGAGGCCCCGGATGAACTTGACTGCTGAGCCGACGGGGATGGTGCGCACGGGCTCCACCTCCGCCCACTTGGTGAACTTGTCGATGGCGATGTATAGGTAGCGGTAGCCTCCTGCCGCCCGAGGGAAAGGGCCCAGTATGTCCAGCCCCCAGACCGCGAAGGGCCAGGAGAGCGGGATGGTCTGGAGACCTTGCGCGGGTTGATGAATCTGCTTGGTGTGGAACTGACAGGCTTCGCAAGATCGGACCAGCTCGGTGGCATCATTGAGTGCCGTGGGCCAGTAGAAGCCGCCGCGGAATGCCTTTCCCACTAGGGTGCGAGACGAGGAATGGTGCCCACAGTCGCCACCGTGGATATTGGCCAGCAGCTCGCGCCCCTGCTCCTTAGATATGCACCGCAACGAGACGTCGTTTGGGCACCTGCGGTACAACTCGTCGTCCCTGAGGCAGTAGGCAGTGGCCTGGCGTACCACGCAGTGGCCTGGCGTACCACACACTCCTTCTCTGGCAGTGCGCCGCCGAGCAGGTACGCCTTGAACTCCTCCGTCCAGTCGCCGGCCTGGGGTTCCAGTGCCAGGAGCAAGTGTGCTCCCAAGGATGGCCGCAGGCCGGGGCGCCTGAGAGCGGGGCCGGTGGCAGTTCCTCCCGAGGTGACGCAAGGCCCGTGGCCGGTGGCGCCGTCGATGGTTTGAAGAGCCTTTCCTCGAAGACGCCAGGCTCTTGAGGCTCGCGGCGCGACGCCCTCTTGGCGATGTCGTCCGCCTCCTTGTTCGCGCCGCGCGGGACGTGCTGCAATTCCAAGCCCTGGAAGCGCTTTTCAATTTTGCGTACCTCTTCCAAGTACGCCTCCATGTGCTCATCCTTCGGCTTGTACTTGTTGGAGAAGTTGACGAGGAGTTGGGAGTCGTCCTTGACGGTGAGGCGCTTGACCCCCATGCCTGCGGCGGCCTTGAGGCCCGCGATCAGGCCCTCGTACTACGCGATGTTCTTGGATACCTTCTCGCCATGCTAGAAGCAGAGCTGCACGGTGTAGTAGAGCTTGTCCTGGGTCGGTGAGATGAGTACAACTCCAGCCCCCGCGCCCTGTCGTGCAAAGGAGCCGTCGAAGTGCATGACCCAGCTGTCAGGCACCTCATCGCCGGGCGCGAGGGACTGGCCCTCATCCAGCCCCCGGTCGGGAGCATCCGTCCATTCCGCCACGAAGTCAGCGAGGGCCGCGCCCTTGATGACCCTGTTTGTGCTAAACTCCAGGTGGAAGGCCTGCAACTCGATGTTCCACTCCGCCACCCTTCTGACAACATTGGGGTTGCGCAACACCTTCTCCAGCGGGTATGCAGAGATGACCTTGATGGGGTGGCCTTGGAAGTAATGGCGCGGCCTCCTTGAGGCAACGAGGAGTGCGAGCAGGAGCTTCTGCTGGATGGGGTAACGCGCGTGTGCATCCCGCAGCACGGTGCTGACGTAGTACACCGGGTGCTCGACGAGGCGCAAAGCATCGGCGTCGCCCTGCTCCTCAGGGGGAGTGCAGGACTCTGGTGCCTCATGAGTCGGCGAGGCAACAAGGGCCTCAGGAGCGCCATCCTGAGGTGGCGACTGCCGTGCGGCCCCTTGCGAACCACCTTTCTTCGCGCCTGTGCCGGCGCGCTCCTCCCGGATCACCACGAGCGCTGCGCTAGACGAGTGGGGGGTCGCTGCTAAGTAGAGCACCAAAGGTTCGTGAACGCGTGGCGCCACCATGATGGGAGGGTTCGTGAGGTACTGCTTGAGTTCTTGGAAGGCCGCCTCTACTTCTGGGGTCCACTCGAAAGGGCCCTTTCTCTTCATGAGCTTGAAGAAGGGGAGGGCATGCTCACCGAGCCTGGAGATGAAACACCCCAAGGCGGTCATGCAGCCCGCCAGCTTCTGCATTTCATCGAGGGTCTGAGGCGGGCTCATCTTTTCAATTGCCTTGATCTTTTCCGGGTTCACCTCGATCCCTCGGTGCGATACTAGGAAACCGAGCAGCTTGCCGGATGGGACCCCGAAAACACACTTCTCTGGGTTGAGCCTCAGGTTCACCCGATGTAGGCTGGCGAATGTCTCTTCCAGGTCTTCGATCAAGGTCCTCGCCTCCCGCAATTTGACCACGATGTCGTCGATGTACGCCTCGGCATTCCTCCCGAGCTGTTGCCCCAGGGCGATGTGCATCAACCGCTGGAAGGTCGTGCCTGCGTTCCGCAGCCCAAAGGCATGCATGTATTGCAATACACGCCACACAGGGACATGAATGCCGTCTTTTCAATGTCTTCCACTGCCATCTTGATTTGATGGTAACCTGAGAAAGCATCAAAGAAGCACAGCAGATCGCACTCGGCGGTGGAGTCCACGATCTGGTCGATGCGTGGGAGCGGGAAGGGGTCCCGCGGACAAGCCTTGTTGAGACTCGTGATGTCGATGCACATGCGCTCCTTCCCACCCTTCTTGGGGACAACCACGAGGTTGGCCAGCCAATCAGGGTACCGCACTTCCTGAATAACGCCGGCTTTCTGCAGCTTGCGGACCACTTGGACAATGAAAGCTTGCTTTTCTTGTGCCTGTCGCCGTGCCTTCTGCTTTACCGGGCGTGCGTGAGGGCACACCATCAGGTGGTGCTCGATCACGTCCCTCGGGACGCCCACCAGGTCAGTCGGCTCCCACGCGAACACGTCCTTTTTCGCGCAGAGAAAGTCGACCAACGCCTTCTCCTGCTCCGGGGGAAGGCCAGTGCCGATGGTGAAGGTGGGGCCTGAGCTTCCGCCGTTAACAAACACCTGCTTTGTCTCAGCTCGGTCCTAAGAAAACAGTTGTTTCTTCTTCGCGGGCGCGGCCTCCAGAGCCCTCACCGCTCCCTCGGCACCGGGGCTCAGGGCCGCTGCGGCCCCAAGAGCGGAAGTATCTCCCTCATCGTGGAGGCGCGGGGCCGCCTCAGCCCCCGGGGCCTGGGCGGCGCCCTCGGCGCCTGAGCATGTGGCCGCCGCCGCTTTGTAGGCGAGTCTGAGGGCCTGAACTACATCCTTGGTGTCCCCGGCCACGGAGATGATGCCGCTGCTCCCTGGCATCTTGATGATGTTGTAGCCTGGGTGCGTCGCCGCCATGAACTTGGCGAGGGCCAGGTACCCCAGGATGGCATTGTACGGGAGGCCAATGTGGGTCACGTCGAAGTCGATCATCTCGGTGCGGTAGTTGTCGCGAGTGCCGAAGGTGACCAGGAGGCGCACCTGCCTTAAAGGAGCGGTGGAGCCTTGGGCCACCCCCGAGAAGGGTCTGGTGGGCGCAAGCTGGCCATAGGGCACTTGCAGCGTGTCGAAGGTTTCCACAGAGAGGACGTTGAGGCCGGCGCCGCCGTCGATGAGTGTCTTGGTAACCGCGACATTGCTCATAGTGGGGGTGCACAACATGGGGATTGCACCAGTGGCAACCGTAGCCCTGGGGTGGTCCTTGGAGTCGAAGGTGATGTCGGTCGCCGGCCTCGTCTTACCCCGTGGGGCCTCAGGTTGCGGCTGAGCTGCGCCCGCCTGGCGGAGGAGTTGCTTGACGTGGCGGCCGGACGAGGGTGCCTGCGATCCGCCGAGGATGCAAGCAACCGTGCGAGGCTCGGGAGCTGCAAGATGCACGACGAGATGACCGCAAGGCCTTTTACGCGCTTTGAGTAGCGCGGCCTGCGCGCTTGCCGGCCCGGGGCGAGTGTGGGTGGTCGACGCCGTGGCGAAAGCAGGGGTCGGGGAAGCAGTGCGACCGCCACACTGTCCAGGGGGAGACAGCAACAAGTTTTGCTGCCCTTGAGCAGCTCGACCGGTGGCAGCGTTGGATGCCGGAGAGATGGAGCGGCGCGGGGCGCCGCGGCCCACGGGCGCCGTCTGGGCGACGTGAGCGGCCGGGCGCCCGGCTCGAACCCGACGGGCGTCGGCCATGGGAGCGACGGAGCTGAGGCGGGGTGGAACCGGAGAAAGATTTCGACACGCCCCTACCTGGCGCGCCAAATGTCGAAATCGGGGCTCCGCAAAACCCAACAAGGTTCGAACACTGGGGCGTGTGCGAAGATCTCAACCGGGTCGGAGTCCCAAGCCTGTCACCCTACGGCCTAGTGATACGTCTCCAATGTATCGATAATTTATGAAGTATTCATCCCATATTCATCTATGTTTACAATACTTTTACATGGTTTTGACGCACTTTATATGATTTATTTAGAACTAACCCAGCTTGACGTTGTTTTCAGCAGAATTATCGTGGTGTTGTTTTTGTGCAGAAAATGAAAGTTCTCAGAATCGCCCGAAACTTTTTGGTGATTTTTTCTGGACCAAATAAGCAATATTGAAGCGAAGAACCACCAGAGAAGACCCACGAGGTGGGCACAACCCACCAGGGCGCGCCAGAGGGCCCAGGCGCGCCCTGGTGTATCGTGCCCTCCTCGTGGCCCATCTTGGCGTGAAACCGACGCCCAAAAATCCTATAAATATAGAAACCATCAGAAATAACCCTAGACTCTCCGCTCCACCACCGCAACTCTCTGTATTGACGAAAAACCAATCTAGAGGCGTTCCAGTACCCTGTCGGAGAGGGTAGATCATCTCCGGTGGCCATCTTCATCATCCCGGCGGAGGCTATGATGAGGAGGGAGTAGTCCACCCTCGGGGCTGAGGGTATGTACCAGTAGTTATGTATTCAATCTCTCTCTCTCTCTCGTGTTCTTGAGATGTCATGATCTTGATGTATCACGAGCTTTGTTAATATAGTTGGATCATATGGTGTGTTTCCCTTACTATCTTGTTGTGATGAATTGAATCTTTCCCTTTGAGCTATCGTTATGTTGGATTGAATATTGGATTTGAGAACACTTGATATATGTCTTGCATGTGGATACCCGTGGTGACAATGGGGTGTTCTATTAATTCACTTGATATATGTTTTGGTACTCAACTTGCGGATACCCGCGGTGACATTGGGGTAATCTATGCATCGGGCTTGATACACGTTCTTGTCCTACTTTCTCCGATAGAAATCTTGGGGTACTCTTTGAGGTTCTTTGTGTTGGATTGAGTATTATGAATCTGAAATTGTTTGATGCGTATCGTATAATTAACTCATGGATACTTGTGGTGACATTGGAGTATCTAGGTGACATTAGAGTTGGTTGATGCGTATCATATGGTGTTATTCTAGTATGAACTCTTAGATAGATCGATCGGAAAGGATAACTTGGTGTTATCTTAGTACGAACTCTTGGATAGATCGATCGGAAAGAATAACTTTAAGGTGGTTTCGTACCCTAGAAACAATTTCTTCTTATGTTCTCTGCTAGATAAGAACTTTGGAGTGATTCTTCGTTGCACGTTGAGGGATGGTTATGTGATCCAATTATATTAGCATTGTTGAGAGATAGCACTAGCGAAAGTACGAACCCTAGGCCTTGTTTTCAAGCATTGCAATACTGTTTGTGCTCACTTTTGTTACTTGCTACCTTGCTGTTTTTATATTTTCAGATTACAAAAACCTATATCTACCATCCATATTGCACTTGTATCACCATCTCTTCGCCGAACTAGTGCGCCTGTACAATTTGCCATTGTATTGGGTGTGTTGGGGACACAAGAGATTTCTTGTATTTGATTGCAGGGTTGTTTGAGAGAGACCATCTTCATTCTACACCTCCCACGGAATGATAAACCTTAGGTCATCCACTTGAGGGAAAATTGCTACTGTCCTACAAAACTCTGCGCTTGGAGGCCCAACAAAGTCTACAAGAATAAAGTTGCATAGTAGACATCAAGCTCTTTTCTTGCGCCGTTGCCGGGGAGGTGAGTGCTTGAAGGTATATCTTTAGATCTTGCAATTAAATCTTTTAGTTTCTTGTTTTTCACTAGTTTGGTTTTAAAAAAGAAAACTACAAAAAAATGGAGTTTAGGTTACTTCATTTGTTTCGTCTTTATAATGTCTTTCGTGAAAATAAGGATTTCGAAAATTGTGCTCAATTGGTTGAGGAAGAAATTATGAAAATGCGCAATGGGAATTACTTGAATGATGAGCATTATTGCAATGTTGTTAGTATGAATTCTATGAATATCCAAAATACTAATGATGATTGCACTAGTCATGATAAAAATGTTTCTTATAAGCATGTCAATTTTTGTGGAGTGCATAAAGTTTGTGAAGACGTGCCTTATAGGGATGATAGATTTTGTAAGAAGCATAAACATGATAGAACCAATTTTTTGGTCAAAGTGATAGATGAATTTGCTACAAAATTTTGTTATCATTGTCCTATTACTTGTGAACTTTGCAATAAAGTTGGTCATCTTAATTTCCAATGCAAACTTTTTCATGATCAAATGATGGCCAAATATTGTAATGACTTGATCACCCTTGAACTTTATGATGAGCTTTCTCTATTTTTGGGGAGTGAAGAATTGACACATAAAAATAGTTGGTTTGAAGTATTCATTCTCACGGACGACATTGAAACTAATCTAAAAAATATCTATATGTTTTGCATGGTAAATTGCAATGAGAATGCTTATATTGCCAACTATAGAAAGATGGGAAAACCAATAGAATATAAAAGGAATAGTAATGAAAGGGTAAAGAATTCCACTTTGCCTCCTATTTTATCTCATGATGTAATAGGTGATGAGGAGGAGCTCCCTATTCAACCAATCTCATCAATAAGAAGCTCGAAGAAATTAATTAAACCCACACATGATGTGGTGAAGAAGAAGAAAAGAAGAAAGAGTAGAGGTAAAAAGGTATCTCTCCCAAATGATGTTGCTCCTGTTATTGTTGTGCCTCACGAGGATGAATCAAAAATAATTGTGGAAGATGATACACTTGATGATGATTTTGTTATGCCTATTGTTTGTTGTGATGACTATGATTGGGAAGATAATGATGATTCTTATAATCTTAAAAATCTTTTTGGCACCAACTTGGTAAATTATGATTATAATAATTGTTATGCTATTGGTGCTATTCATACTATTGATGATGAGAGTGATTATGCTTATGATATGCCAAGCCACAAGCTTGGGGATGCTATGTTTGATGAGAATAACATGTTTTGGAATTTATTTGCTGCAATTAATGTTTGTCCCAAGCTTGGAGATGTTATGCTTAATGAAGATGATCTTTTTAGTTCCCCTACTTTGAATGATCAAATTTGTTATGATGATTGCATGCCTCCTATTTATGATGATTGTGATATTTATGAAAGTGGATTTGGAGAGGTCATGACTTTATTTAGTAATGATTCCACTATTTTGGAAGAGGTTTCACTTGACTATGATGAGAACAACGTTGCTATTTATGGTGATTATTGTGATGATACTTATGTTATAAAAAGTAGTGATAATTATTGTCATAATTTTGAATATCCTTTTACTGAAGATTACTCTTTTAATGTGGAAACAATTTATAGTATTCGAGTTTCATTTGATGCTCGCACTATTATGAATGAGAAGGAATTTGCTTATGTGGAGAGTAATGAAAATTCTATGCTTGTGCATCATGAAAAGAATGCTTTATGTGATAGTTATATTGTGAAATTCCTTCATGATGCTACTGAAAACTATTATGAGGGAGGAACATATGTTTGTAGGAATTGCAATAATATCAAGTTTCCTCTCTATGTGTTCAAAGTTTTGAAGTTATGCTTGTTTTGCCTTCCTATGCTAGTTGATTCTTGCTCCCATAAATTGTTTTCTCACAAAATCCCTATGAATAGGAAGTGGGTTAGACTTAAATGTGCTTGTCATGAGATTCATAATGCTCTTTTGCATGTTTCAACTATTATTCCTATGTGAGCATCATTGAAATCATCATGCCTAGCTAAAAGGCATTAAAGAAAACCGCTTGTTGGGAGACAACCCAACATTTTTCCTTTCTGTTTTTGTGTGTTCACATGATTAATATACTGTAGTAATCATGTTTTGTGTCTTTTATTTCAATAAAATGCCAAGTAAAGCCTTTGGGATGACTCACAAGATGAGTAGAATTGATGCTGAACCAAAACAGAAATTTTGACTCAAGTACAGGAATTTTCATTTTTTACTGGAGCGTGATAATGATCTTAAATTTTTACACAGTGTTTATATACAAATTATTCAGGTTTTCCTAATTTGTCAGAATTTGTAGAGACAGGTAAGTATGGCTATACTACAGATCTTCACAGACTGTTCTGTATCTGACAGATTCTGTTTTGCATGCATAGTCTGCTTGTTTTAGTGTTTCCATAGCTTATATTTAGTGGTATAAATTATGGGAATGGT
The DNA here is from genome assembly GCA_039707655.1 of Elymus sibiricus. Lineage (NCBI taxonomy): Eukaryota > Viridiplantae > Streptophyta > Magnoliopsida > Poales > Poaceae > Elymus > Elymus sibiricus. Next base: position 156,277,645 of record CM077669.1, read on the forward strand.
AGAATACAGTAGTTATCATGTGGGAACAATTATGAATCTTGTCTTGACAGTACCTAAGTGAACGATCTATCTTTATTATACTAACCCATCTCATGAAGTTCCGTTAAGTTTTGTGTGATTGAAGTTTTCAAGTTTTAGGTGAGACACCGATATGAGGAGAATAAGGAGTGACAAGAACCTAAGCTTGGGGATGCCCGAGGCAACCCCAAGGTAATATCCAAGGAATACTCAAGTGCCTAAGCTTGGGGATGCCCCGGAAGGCATCCCCTCTTTCGTCTTCTACATTATCGGTATATCTTACTTAGAGCTATATTTTTATTCGTCACATAATATGTGCTTTGCTTGGATCGTCATTATATTTTGTTATTTTCTGTTAGGTGTTATTTATAATGTTGTTTTTCAATAAACAGTTCCAAGAATTGCCTTAGGATGCTTGCATTGCATGTTTGATGTGTGCTGTGTAAAAACAGAAACTTTTGCTCCAGTGCTTGAATTTTCATATTTTACTGGAACGTGGAAAGTTTCTGAAATTTTTACATAGTGTTTTCATATAAATTCTTTAGCATGTCCTAAATTTTCATAATTCTTTGAGTTACATAAGTACACTGGTTTAATATATTGCTACATACTGTTCTGTTTGGACAGATTGCTGTCATAGTTTTGTTATCTACTTATCCTATAGTTTCCATAGCCTATATTGGTAGATATAAATTGTGGAAACGATAGTAAACAGTAGATGATGTTTGAAATTATTTTGCAACTTGTCTTGGCAGTACATGAAGTGTTGATTTGTTCTTATGTGTACTAACATATCTCACGAGTTCTTTTTGAGTTTTGTGTGGATGAAGTTTTTGAGATTTAGGTGAAACCGGGATATGAAAGGATTGGACGAGATACAAAATCTCAAGCTTGGGGATGACCAAGGCACCCCAAGTAAATATTTCAAGAAGTATCAAACATCTAAGCTTGGGGATGCTACGCATCCCACCTCTCTTCGTCAACTATCGGTTAGCCTATGTTGAGCCTAAATTTTTATTCGTTCACATGACATGTGCTATTCTTGGAGTGCTATTTTTATTTAGTTTGATGTTTGAATAAAATTCTCAAATCTGAAAATATTTATTGAGAGAGAGAGAGCCCTCACATAGCTACTTAATTGTTTGACTACTCATTGATCTTCACTTATATCTTTTGAGAGTAGTTCGATGATTACTCTTGTGCTTCACTTATATCCTATGAGTAAATTGTGAATCAATGAAATATCATAAATATGAATTTGTCAATGTGCTTTATGCTTAGTAGTAGCTTCACATCTGGTTTAGAAAGTAAAATCTATTGAAGTTTGACAATCACAATATTGGTCATACAAGCAATTCGTGAATGATTAGTATAAGGAAGAGAACTTTCACATACAAATATATTATCTTGGACATCTTCTATGATTGTGAATACCAATTAATTATTTTCAAACTTGAGCAAATTAGTTGAAGTCGGACAAGGAAGACAACGTAATGAGTTATGGTTGTGTATATTTGTATAGAAGTTATATTGTTATGGATCCTCCAACATGTGGTGCTTGTTTAGAACCTTTTGCTAGTCAACACTTCGTACTAAGTAGAGATACTACTTGTGCATCCAAATCCTTGAGCCAAGTTTCTTCCAAAAGAGTCCACCATACCTACCTATGTATGGTATTTCACTGCCATTCCAAGTAAATTTGCATGTGCCAGCTCTAAACATTCAAATAAACATCTGTTTTGTGTGCCTGGACCGCTCATGGAGCGACGGGGGGCGGTAATAGGGATTCCTAGTCCCGAAAAAATGCAAAAATTAAACAAAACTCCCCCAGGAATGTTGTTGGTATGGACGGTACCCGTGGATTCGGCTAGCCGTGGAGTGTGTTTGTTGGTGGAGGGGGAGTAAACCTTTACTTTTACCGCTTGGGTACCGCCGCTAATGTGTTTAACATGGAAGATATTGATTACTCTTGGTCGTAACATTGACATGAAGGGTGCACCTCCCAAAAATATATTCATCTCTGTTTTTAAACAATGAGCTCTGGCACCTTTGCAAATCCCTGCTTCCCTCTGCGAAGGGACAATCTATTTACTTTCATGTTATTTAATTTTCATGTTGAGTCAACTCCTCATTTCAACCTCAATTATTCTCTAGTTGGAAAGCATCATGTGGTGGGGAAAGATCTCGGCACATATGGCCAGTCAAATATATTTGATCATGACTTATTATTGTTGACAATTATCTCTATGATAAATGAGTTGGGAGGCGAAACATTAAGCCCCTATCTTTCTCTGTGTTCGATGGATGCCATTCGTTCTAAAAATATGCTTTGAGTACTAGCAATCATAGAAGACTATATGATGATTGAGTATGTGGAGCTCTTACTTAGACTTTGTTGAGAATAAGTTGAATTGCAATTGTTTGGTGACTAAGAACATAGGTTGTTAAGTTTCAAGAGAATTCATTGTTTGAACCATAACATGTGAATTGGTTGCTACTTTATCATTATGAGTTTATGAGAAAAAGTTGCTGGTCATGATGCTAGAAAATTGACTGAAATTATCAGTGATCAAACTTATATATTATGCTAGCATTCACACTTCATAAATTAGTTCTTTTATCATTTACCTACTCGAGGACGAGTAGGAATTAAGCTTGGGGATGCTGATACGTCTCCAACGTATCGATAATATATGAAGTATTCATGCCATATTCATCTATGTTTACAATACTTTTATATGGTTTTGATGCACTTTATATGATTTATTTAGAGCTAACCCGGAATGACGCTGTTTTCAGCAGAATTATCGTGGTGTTGTTTTTGTGCAGAAAATGAAAGTTCTCGGAATCGCCCGAAACTTTTTGGTGATTTTTTATGGACCAAATAAGCAATATTGGAGCGAAGAACCATGGGAGAAGAACCACGAGGTGGGCACAACCCACCAGGGCGCGCCAGAGGGCCCAGGCGCGTCCTGGTGTATCGTTCCCTCCTCGTGGCCCATCTTGGTGTGAAACCGACGCCCAAAAATCCTATAAATATAGAAATCATCAGAAATAACCCTAGGCTCTCCGCTCCGCCGCCGCAACTCTCTGTATCGATGAAAAACCAATCTGGAGGCGTTCCAGTACCCTGCCGGAGAGGGTAGATCATCTCCGGTGGCCATCTTCATCATCCCGGCGGAGGCCATGATGAGGAGGGAGTAGTCCACCCTCAGGGCTGAGGGTATGTACCAGTAGCTATGTGTTCAATCTCTCTCTCTCTCTCTCGTGTTCTTGAGATGTCATGATCTTGATGTATCACGGGCTTTGTTAATATAGTTGGATCATATGGTGTGTTTCCCTTACTATCTTGTTGTGATGAATTGAATCTTTCCCTTTGAGATATCGTTATGTTGGATTGAATATTGGATTTGAGAACACTTGATATATGTCTTGCATGTGGATACCCGCGGTGACAATGGGGTGTTCTATTGATTCACTTGATATATGTTTTGGTACTCAACTTGCGGATACCCGCGGTGACATTGGGGTAATCTATGCATAGGGGTTGATACACGTTCTTGTCCTACTTTCTCTGATAGAGATCTTGGGGTACTCTTTGAGGTTCTTTGTGTTGGATTGAGTATTATGAATCTGAAATTGTTTGATGCGTATCGTGTAATTAACTCATGGATACTTGTGGTGACATTAGAGTTGGTTGATGCGTATCATATGGTGTTATTATAGTACGAACTCTTAGATAGATCGATCGGAAAGGATAACTTGGTGTTATCTTAGTACGAACTCTTGGATAGATCGATCGGAAAGAATAACTTTAAGGTGGTTTCGTACCCGACAAACAATTTCTTCTTATGTTCTCTGCTAGATAAGAACTTTGGAGTGATTCTACGTTGCACGTTGAGGGATGGTTATGTGATCCAATTATATTAGCATTGTTGAGAGATAGCACTAGCGAAAGTATGGACCCTAGGCCTTGTTTTCAAGCATTGCAATACCATTTGTGCTCACTTTTGTTACTTGCTACCTTGCTGTTTTTATATTTTCAGATTACAAAAACCTATATCTACCATCCATATTGCACTTGTATCACCATCTCTTCGCCGAACTAGTGCCCCTATACAATTTTCCATTGTATTGGGTGTGTTGGGGACACAAGATATTTCTTGTATTTGATTGCAGGGTTGTTTGAGAGAGACCATCTTCATCCTACACCTCCCACAGATTGATAAACCTTAGGTCATCCACTTGAGGGAAAATTGCTACTGTCCTACAAAACTCTACGCTTGGAGGCCCAACAAAGGCTACAAGAATAAAGTTGCGTAGTAGACACCACCTAGCTGCGTCGAGTAAATTTTAGCGAGGAAGAAGATGGACTCAGAGATTTACCCAGGTTCGGGCCACCTTGCGGTGTAAAACCCTACTCCTGCTTTGTGGTGGATTGGCCTCCTGAGGAGATTGAGGATGAACTAGTACAGTGGTTGGGTGGCCTCTCGAAGGCCCTAGCTAATGATGAACTCGTGTGTCCTCCCCCTCCTCTACGATGGGAGCTCGTCCCTCTTTATAGGGGCCACGGTCCTCTTCCCTTATCGCTCAGGTGGGAAGGGAGCCCACTACGACCAAATTTGAAAGGTGACAAGAAGCACATCCTATCCTGACTAAAGGTGGTCTTTGCCTGCAAAGCTTCCGGGTGTGATGTAGCGGTGGGCTCGGCGATGACATCCGTCCTGCCAAGCTCGTGGTCTTGGTCCCCTTGCACTAGGAGGGAAACCTTTGGGGGGTTTCTTGGGAACCCGCGTATGTTCTTGCTTCCCTATCACGAAAGAGGAAACTATCCTCCCTCTGCGCCCGCAGGCGCCCGCCTGCTTAGCCGTCAGAAACCACGTCACCCCGGCCTCACGAGGACGGGTACTTGCATAGGAATCTCCGCTCCTCGGGAGCCATCCTGGGGGGATGCCACTTCTCCGGAGGCCTTGGCGTTGCTCTCCTCGCGTGACAGGGGCTCTCGCGAGGGCCTTGACTTGGGGGGCTTGTTGCTGGCCGTACCGGGCCTTTGAGGTGGGGCATGCGCTGGGCCGCAGGCAGGCAGGTCTGGGTACCCCTAGTTCCAGAACGCCGACAATGATTAAAGGCAATTTTTATTGCTTATGCACCGATGTCATCTTAGTTGAAGGATCTTATTCAATCCATAGGTAGGTAAGGTGGACTCTTACAAAAAGAAACTGGGTTCAAAGGGTTATGGATGCACAAGTAGTATCTCTACTCGGTGCGGAAATTTTGGCTAGCAAAAGTTGTAAAGGAAGCATCACATGTTAAAGGATCCATGTCTATATAACTTCTATGCAAATGTAAGCAATCATGACCATTAGGCTGTCTTCCATGTCCAACTTCAACACTTGATCATTATTTAATATTTGGTGAGGGTTCGTAATCGTAGATGATGTCCAAGATAGTATATTTGTATGTGAATCTTCTCCTCTCTATCATGATCTTCATAGATTATAACAATGACTAAGGCTATGCTTGTTCTATTCCCAACAATTTTCATAGTTCATACTTTCTTTTTATGTGAAGTCATTACATCCCATGGGATAAGCATATGATCTTTACTATTCTTTTTATTGTCTTGCTATGATCATTGGTGTAAGAGAGGAAAGCACACGAACTCAACTAATCTTTATTATATAACTCTCACACTTGATTACAAGGATAGGTAGAACTCAAAGTTAAATTCTAAGCAAAGCAAATCTGAAACTTTATTTCTCTAACCACAAAATAGGTAAAGATCGAACTAAAATAAAAGATGACAGTGAAGAAGTGATGGTGATACGATACCGGGGCACCTCCCCCAAGCTTGGAACAAGCTAGGGGTTGTGCCCATACCCATGTACTCGAGTGTTCTTCGGTGATGGTGGTGGTGTTGGAGTAGTGGTGCCCTTCTTCTCTAGCTTGCGCCTGAGGATGAAGTTTTCCTCCCTTAAATCATCGTTTTCTTGTTCGAGCTTCAAAACCCTTTTGCATAAATTTGCCTTGCTTTCCTGCAGAAAACGAGACAAGATAAATTGGGTCTTAGATTTGTTTACTCCATCGAGGAGGCTTGACTTCTTGAACTCCACATGCATATCTCCAGAAGCGGATCTTCATCTTCATCCGAACTAGCTTCTGGACCGGCATCTTCCGTCTCCTCAAGATTGGAATCTACCTCCTCTTCTGTGGGCCATAAGTAGGGGTAGATGTCCCCAAAGATCTTTGGGTCCGTCACATAGTTAGACACATAGTTCTCTCCATCTGAATCTTGAGACGACATATTCTCCGTTCTGTCAGAAAAACAGCTCGAAACAAGAACAGAGGATAAACTCGTGATGCGGTGGTCAAAACATCTGGGAGTATATACAATGATTTTTTCTAGGTCAGAATACGTGTTCGGGAAGAAATCAGAGTCGGGAAGGCACACGAGGGCCCCACAAGCTATCAGGGCGCCCCCTGTTGGCTTGTGGCTCCCTCGTGGGTCCCCCTGACTCCGTTTTATTTTTCTAATTTTTCTAAAATACTAAAACCAACATAAATTATTTTTTTGGAATTTTTGGAGTCGTTTTACTTACCGTATCACATACCTACTCCTTTTTCTGGTTTCTGGAGCGTTCCAGAAGGTCTCCCATATGTGTTCTTCCGGTGTTATCACTTGAATGACATTAGTTTCTCCATTAATGGGTGTACCTAAAATGTAATGCTTGATTCTTTGCCCATTCACCATCCTCGGGTTTTGGCCTTCGAAGTTGTTAATTTTTATATCACCGGAGCGGTAAACCTCTTCGATAACGTATGGGCCTTCCCATTTGGATAAGAGTTTTCCTGCAAAAAATCTGAAAGGAGAATTATACAAAAGCACAAGATCTCCTACATTGAATTCCCATTTTTGGATCATTTTGTCATGCCATCTCTTAATATTTTCTTTAAACAACTTAGCATTCTCATAAGCTTGTGTCCTCCATCCATCTAGTAAGCTAATATCAAATAACCTCTTTTCACCGGCGAGCTTAAAATCATAATTCGATTCCTTAATTGCACAATAAGCCTTATGTTCTAGTTCAAGAGGTAAATGCCAAGCTTTTCCATATACCATTTTATACGGGGACATCCCCATGGGGTTTTTATAAGCAGTTCTATAAGCCCATAGAGCATCGTCTAGTTTCTTAGACCAATTCTTCCTGGATCTATTGACAGACTTTTGCAAGATCAACTTTAATTCTCTATTCACTACTGCAGGATGGTCCAAAGACGACACATCAATCAGAGACCCTTCGACAAAACTGTGTGCGATGAATGAATCACAAACGATATAGTTCAAGCTTCGTCGCTAATGACACGAACTGTGTACGATGGTGGATCCATCAAATATGATTCAGGAAAAAGTTGCGTGTGCGATCTACGATAGACAGTTTGTTCTTATGAACCGTTTGTGATTAGCGAATATAACATGAATGGTTAACAAACCTACATACGTGTGCGAAGTATGGCACATAGTTCACACGGATAAACTGTGTGCGATGATACAGTAGAAGAAAAACGATTCGGCATAACAAGATGTGTGCGATATACAACAAACAGGTGAGTAATCAGAATTGTGTGGGAACACCAGAAATAACACAGACGATTGGTGGTAATAACCTATGTGCGTTGTGGGCAAACACTTGTTGGTATACAACTGTCAGCGATTGATGAAATCATCACCGACGGGTTTCGTAGTTTAGTCCGTGTGTACTATGATTTGCTCTATCTGCACAACATCTATGTTGTCCCTACAGAACAACAACATATGTACTTATAAGAACATGATTGCATAAACAAAAAAGAACACAATGCAATTTTGAATATTGTATCACAAATACCAGCAATATTACAAGGTTAAAATTCCAGCATTACAAGGCCCAAATTCAAAGATTACAAGGCACAAAATGATATTAGAAATGAAATCCAATCTTCAGGATCCGTGGGATGAAATATTTCTACAAAGGGATCAGCCACCGAGAAGTCATATATCGGCTCGACAGAATCGCTTCCGAATAATCTGTCATATGAACTTCCAAAGTGAAAATCAGCTTCTGCAGAGCCTTTTTCATTCCGCTGTAGACGCCTCCGCTGATCAGTAAACCATCCTTTGTGGCACACTAAATATAGTGCAAACCTCATTACCTTGAGCACCCTTGCTTTCTGAACAAAGAACCTGGCGAATTGAATCTCTGGATTGGTGCCTCGGTACTCGTTCAAAGTAATTTCCGTGAGATGGAATTCAAGACATTCGATGGGATTGTTATGTTGCGCCACCTTTTCCACTCCAAGTCCTGCTTGTATCTGCAAACGAAGACAACATATCAGTGCTTAGATGAAGTTTTGAACACTACGGGCCTCTTTGATTTGCATGATTTATAAAATACACTAATAGATTGGCATGCCATCTTCGATCATTCATGATTAACATCTCAAAAAATGTATAGTACATCTGTCATTGTAATCATGGGTAAAAGTACTAACAAATTGAACTCCGTTGTGGTTAACAATTAACAGGAAAGGACCATCACCTCAACGTATAGCTTCTCCGTGCACGGAAAGCATCTAAGGAACTTAACAACTTCATCCAGATCGGGGCCGATAGATTGTAGTGCCAAGATCTTCACTGTACGCAGAGACAATGCGAAGCATGTGGGAATCATTTTCTGGATGATAGACGGACATAGATCAACAAAAACTAGATAAAATTTGATGTACAATAATAAGAATGAGAAGAAGATTGTTGTACCTGAACGGGTATGGATCCAGCTGTAACAAGTTCGGAGAATTTAGCACGCGAATAGCCCAACACTATCAATTTCGGTGAGTCAATGACCCTGATTCTTGTTCGACCTTCTTTATAAAGTACAAACAATCTCTCAAGGAAAGGCACATTCTGAATGACCATACCATGAAACTCCCCAACTGACAGCGTGGTGCGGCACCAGCCATGCACATAAATCGTACGAAGATTCGTCGTAGCGATGTGGAGGCTACTGAACCCAAACATCATCTGAAGACGAAGGTACTCGAGCGTTGTACAGCCGCCGAGCAGGTGCTCCAAATCTGCCTTCAAGATGCTGACGCCAATGAGCTCGAGGTGCTTCAGTTTAGGGAGATGAAGAGCGTGCGCGGCATTAATCTTCCGGAAAAGGCACCGCATGAACATAGCGTGCCACAGCGTGGGCGCGAGGCGGAGGACATACGGAGGCAGCGAGCGCCAATGTCCAGCAAAAAAGTTGAGATCCTCAAGCTGATCTAGGGCGGGGGATAAGAACAACTCGTGAAACTTGGGTTCGGCCTTGCAGTTGGAACGGGAAGTGCGGATGGCAAGGCGTCTGACTAGCGCAATGTGCGTGGCGAGGATGTGGGACAATGCGTCCAAGCGTTTGCGATCCCCGCTTCAGAGCTCGTCGTCGTCGAGGAGGTCAATGGGGGTAGAGTGCCACAGGGGGCGCCACCACCTAGTGAGGATGGTGGTCTGCACGACAGTTTTGAGGGGGAGGAGGGACATGATGGTTACCAACATGTCACCGGGGATGCTGCTGATGAAGTCCACACTCGCCGGAGGCTCGTGTGGTTCAGCGTCGACCCGCCCTCGCTTGTTGGCCACCTCGTCGGCCATCAAAAAAGGAGGTGATCCTCGGCGGCGGTCCTTCTAGATAAGACCGCAGGAGAAGGTGGAGCATTAATGGAGAACTTGGGAGAGAATACGACTGTGGGTAGAGGTCCGATGTCAAAGGGCTTGATTCCCGGTGAGCGAGCTGCGCCTACACGGCGGACTGCTGACACACGTCCCTTTGAGCCTGCGCGGTGGACTGCTCACACGCGTCCCGTCTAATCAAACCTGCACCCACAACACCTCCTAGCCAATAAAATATAGTAAATTACACCGGTTGCTAATATTGTCACCAAAAATATTAAATAATAGAGATAAAGTATACACTTGTTGCTAATACTGACATTTAATTATACTAACATATATTTGTATTTTTATAAATTGCACGAACATTTTTTTGTATGTATATTTGAACAATTATGAAACGTAATTTACTTAGTTTTTATGTATAATGTTTATACCGCACGAATAATTAAATGTTATGTTTGTTATTAAGATTAGAATTTACAAACCTTTTACATATTTCTAAAAAAAACTTAGTTTTACGTTAATTTTCACATTTCCCTGACAGGCAGGGCCCAGCTCTCATAGAAGCGGGGCCACGCGTCTGCTCGATGAGCCTGTTCCCGCGCATAACCGCGCACAAAAGCGTGCTACACACTACGCTCCGCCACGGCTTCCCGAAGGCAGCTGCTACCGGCGGCCGCCGTGGCCGCCTTGGCCGCCACCCACCGGCAGCCGCCGAGGCCGCCACCATAGCGACGGCCGTCTTGGCCACCACGACACTGTCATCGGTCTTGGCCCGGACCCCGCAGTAACAGTGGGCACACACGTACACATATTTGAGAGCGCAGGCCCACGTACGCCATCCCACACTGTTTCTAAAAACCATAAAGCGTTCCGTGCTTGGTAACTAAAACCTTCAATAAATCTTTAGCATGTTTCCCGTCACATTCCAAATTACCACGCACTAAATTTATTGGAAATAAGTTCACACATACCAAACCTAAAAGTGTTCCCACTTAGAAGTGTTTACTGTACTAGGCAATAAAAACACCTACTCTAAATTACTGCACATTCCTCACCCGGAAGCCGGAACTCCTCCTCAACCTGCCACCCAAAAAACAGGCCTTTCTTTGTTAGTCGTTCATTCCGTCTGCCATGGCCGGTAGGAGGGGGGGATCTGCGTCGAGATATAACCAGGGAAGAAAGACCAAGGCCGCGGAAGCAACCGAGAGGTCCTGCCGCCGCACCAGGGAAGCGCCAGAGAGCTCCAGTCACACCGTGTTTGCCACAGCAGAGATGTCTGGTGGCGCCGCAGACGCCCAGGAGAATCTTTCGCGGAGAGGCGACGTCTATCACAATCACAAGCACATTCTCCTTGGAGGCGAACTGGACAAGTTGGCAGTGTCAGATTCCTCAGCCAGCGACGACATGCGCGCTGAGCTCGATAAGAAGGAGGCGTTGATCGCTGACTTGGTGAAGCTGCTGGAGAAGAGCGATGCCTCGGTTGACAAGGCGACCGGCCTCGTGGTGAAACTTACGGAGTAGAATGCCACTTGGAAGAAACTGCTCGAGAAGAAAAGAGCCTTGGAGGGGAGGCTGAAAGAACTCACCGAGGAACTTTTGGAAGACATGGTGAAGCTCCACATCGAGCGAGAGGGGCTGCTGAAGGAATCCGTGGTGCGTGTCAAGGAACTTCATGCGTACCTGACGCAGACCATCGACGCTCTCGAGCAAACAACCTGCGCCATGGCCTCAATGCGGAAGATGGCGGAGGAGAGGCGATAGGAGATGGAGGTCGTGGAGGCGATGAAGAAGGAAATTGAGGAACTCTGTGCCCAGCAATCCATCAAGAATTTGATAGTAGCGCCCCAGATTGTTTTCTGTGTCTTCCTTCTTCAGCCTCTTCCTTCTTCTTTTGCCCCTGTGTCTTTGGGGAGTTGCCGCATGTGGCATTTTGTATTATCCTGAATATGTAAGAAAATTATTATCCTTTGCCGGTGCGAATTTGTCGTTATATTATTTTGTTCGTAGGTAAATGTATACGAGTCAAGTTCTCAGCGAGGCACTAACAAAATAGTGGTTACGTTCAGCGGGGCAATAGGATCACAAGTAAACTAGTCGCAATCAAAAACAAAAAGAAACTAGTCCGTCCGTTCAGGCTCATTAACCGCATGATAAACAACGGGTCGGACGCCATTAATTTGGGAGCATGGCGAGCGGAGCGTGGAGGTCAAATTCTCACTTCCCGATGAGCCTTCGCAGCAGACTAATCTCATGTCCCGTCGAGCCTCCATGGCGGACAGCTCACACGCGTCCCGTCGAGCCTGCGCGGCGGAAAGCTCGCATGCGTCCTGTCATCAACCATCTGCACGCACGGCCCCCCAATATCAAGTAAAAAAAAATGGATGCACTGCACCAAATGGTTATCATACGAGTTTTGTATTTAGGAATTCAAAAAATAAGATTATCAATGATTGTACCAAATTGGAGGACGGAATCGACCCATTACATTCCATCCGATGACAGAAACCAAACACACCCTAAATTTTTCTAATTCATTCACATTCGTTGCATGGGAACTAAGCAAGCAGCTTGGGACACAAAAATGATTTTCCAACGAATTTTCACGGAGCATGAATTCTAGACGAGCTTTGGGGTTCCCGAGGATTTAAAAACCAATATTCTCAATGTTTGCGCCCTAGTCACGACGCCAAAAAAACTCAATGTTTGGCACCCTTTATAGATTAATTGAGTTCTTCACCTTAAGTGCATGCCTAGAAAACTCAATGTTGTTTCAACCAAAAATGTGACATGTTCCCTATCGAAACCACAATGCTTCTCATGGGAAGCTCCAATTTGTAAGAGGTTTTTCCCAAAACTTGTCCCAGTTTGGTAAAAAAAAATTACCATGTCTTATAAGTGCCGTGTCATGACACCGGGGTAAGTTTCAAGAATTTCAGATGAGTTTTGGATTTATGGGAATTTGAATGCAAGTTTCTCAACATTTGTAGCCTAGTCACGATGCCGAGATGTTTGTAATCATTGCATGGGACCTAAACAGGGGCCCAAGGACATAAAAATGATTTTCTAACCCATTTTGGTGCCATGGAGCATGCGCTTGTGGTTCAAATATGAATTATGCACATTAAATGGATAGAAAAGCTCAGTTAATGTATAAAGGGTGCCAAATGAGCCCTGCATAATTCCACATTGTAGCACCGCCATTGTATTAGTCTATGTTGCATGTAAATGTAGAAAAAATATCAAGGCAAGAAGAGACAATTAATGTCGTTCCCTCCATAGAGGTGACGTGTTTCGTATCGAAACCACGATGCTTCTTGAGAAGTTCCGATGTGCAAGAGACGTGTCCCAAAACTTGTGCCAAATTGGACAAAAAAATTATCATGTCATATAAGTGTTATGTCATGACACAGGGTAAGTTTCAAGAATTTCAGATGAGTTTGGGATTTATGGGGATTTAAAACCCAAGTTTTTTAATGTTTGCGTTCTAGTCACGACGCCGAGATGTTTGTAATCTAGTCTCGTTCATTGCATGGGACCTAAACAAGGAACCCAAGGACATAAACATGTTTTTCAACCCATTTCGGTGACATGGAGCATGTCCTTTTAGTTCAAATTTGAATTATGCACCTCAAATGCCTAGAAACTTAATTAGTGTATTATATAAAAGGCCAAACGAACCATGAATAAGTTACATCAGTTCTATACGCCCGCCTGGAGCCCGTGCGTGTGTAAGCACGTTATGCCCACGCGTCGTGCTACCTTCAGCTTCCTTCTTTCATAAGTTATCCAAATTATATTAAAATGGTGTTCTATCCAAACACGCTTCTCCCGCCACTCCCCCAATTGGTTTCTCGTGGAAGGGCCGGTCACGTCATCAACCTCCTGGACGAGGGGGACGAAACGGAGCAGGCCAGAGAGCAGGCAAAAGCAGCATCGCGCCATCGAGCTAGAGTGAGACGTCATCATCACCCCATGCAGGCATCCGCAGGCGGCACCATTTCACCATCGCACACGGTTTCTAGTACTACCAGAAACGTTTGCGATACGTAACTGGTACCGCGAGGTGCACATCGGGACACCCCTTATAAATGAAAAGAGGCACCCCTTATCAGCAAGTTGCAGCTTCCCACCCCCTAACCGATTCGAATGGAACTCGGAAGTTAAGCGTGCTTTGGGTGGAGTAGTTCAAGGATGGGTGACCGGTTGGGAAGTTGCTAGATCTCAAGGTTCATTTAGGTGGTGTGATATGATCTCTACAGGTGTTTAGTTGCAAATGCCTGTAGTGATATGTCATACCGGTTAAGCAAATCTTGAGGTCCTTGTTTTGAAAATATTTAGAGCTATTTTCCTTTATGGGCCATGCCTTTCCAAAAATTCTAAGTGATTTTTTTGCCTTTTCAAAAATGTGTATGTGTGTGTGTCAACCCATGATTTTCTATTGCTGTTTTGAAAATGTGTGTGTGCGTGTGTGCTGTTTGTGTGTGCGTGTGTGTGTGTGTGTGTGTGTGTGTGTGTGTCAGCCATGTGTGTGGACCACGCCTCCATTGTGCGGTTTCCGACGACAAACCTATGGGTAGGCCCTTAGGGTCTGCCATGCCTTTTACTCACAAACGCTGGAACGCCAAGGATGGGTGACGGTGTGGGTGTGCGCGCGCGCGCGCACGCACGTGTGCATGTGTGAACCCATGCATGCATGTGTGTGTGGACCATGTGCCTCTCCGTTGTGTGGTTTTCAATGAGACACCTATCAGTTGGCCCCTAGTATATATGGTTTGTCATCCAGCTTAGACCGACCATGCTAGAATGCCAAGGATCGATAGGTGGTGTATGAGCACACGTGTGTGTGTGTGTGTGTGTGTGTGTGTGTCGACCATATGCACGCCTCCATTGTGCGGTTTTCGACGACACACCTATATATCAATGAGTCGCTATGTAGGGTATATATATATCATCCATTTGACTGACAATGCTGGAACGTCACCCTAGCTACGTGTCATGTGTGTGGGGGGTGGGTGGAGGGGAACGACATATACATCCATAACGACCTAGATAGTATATATAACCAATCTTAAGGGGAGTATATATGTCCAGTTATCTCAGCTAGGTGCATGCCACATCATAGCTAGGTTGTGCATTGTAAACACCGGACCATGCCATTTTCCTATATACATTTGGCCAGTGGAGCTCATCGACTTGACGAGCTCCTTTGAATACTCGTTCTGAGCCGAGGAAGGTCATGACGACGGTGGAGGCGCGGCGTTTGTATGCATCCATGGCGTAGTGAATATTTTGTGCAGTTCATCTTCATGTAAATTGATGAACTATTTTTAAATTACTGAGCGTATGAACTAATGTCAACTAATCCGCTGCAAAATAAGGCATTTTGTGGTGAAAATTTGCCAAATGTTTGTGTGATCTGTTTGTGGGCGTGTGGAAACGTCTGCGACTGAAATTGAGGATGAACCATGTGAGATGAACCTGCCTTGAGAAATCTCAGAAAGAACTACCCGCCTCGAGCGATGCAAAAATTCGTGGTTTCGCGGCACGGCATTTCGTTACAGCGTACACACTTTATTATGTTTGGACCGTGTGCGATCTTGGTTGCTCCCGCCCCGCTCAGTTCCTTTACCAAAATTTAAGTGGAAGCGGTATTTTTTCAACTGCATGCCGCCCTCCCTCGTCCACCGCACCGACCCTATAGTAAAATTTCAGCTGCCGAGGCATTTGAACCATCGCCATCCCTCGTCTGGCACCATCTCCACCCACACCATTACTACTAAATTTTTTAGCAGCGGCGGCACATCCGCAAACACCCCCCGTCCACACAACACCCCCTCCCCTTCCTTCCCCGCTTGAACCCTAGCTCGCCCCTGCCGCCACCTTCCACCACTAACCTCAGCCGGTCTGTCCGTGCCTCATAGCTAAACAAGTTCAGGGTCCCCACTGATCCACATATACCATCGCCGCCCTGAGTTTTTAGATGAGGCCGGCGGTGTCCCTTTCCCCCAGATCCCCATCCCCTACTCCAGAGAGTCGCAGCCTAATCAGCCCGACCACATCTCCGGTGGAGCTCGAGGAGTGTACGAGCAAAAATAGGTCTATCATGGCCTCTCCACCATACGCTGGCGAGGTGGGCGTCGTTCGCGCCGACCCTTCGATCCCGGACAAACACCTCACCGCCGAAGCCGGCGAGGACGTTGAGTACATTGCCATGCCGAAGGCTTCAAGTCTGCGGGCTTGCGTATTCCTGTATCTCAGGAGAGCAGGCTACGACATCAAGCTCGTCAACATCACCGGCTTCACCCGGGCCATGTCACAAGTTAAGTGGTCCACCGGCAACGCCTCTGGTTCAACCACTACTAGGAGAAAGATTATAGATAGGATTTTAGCAGTAGCGCTGGATAGTGAAAAAGCGCTATTGCTAAGTAGTAGAAGCGTGGGGCACTGACCAGCGCCACAAGTAGAAAAGTAGCAGTAGCGCGGGCAACCAAACCAGCGCGACTGCTAAGTGGTCCCGTCGCCACCGCCAGTGGCTACCTGTAGTGGTAGCGGCTGTCTAAAACCGGCGCTACTACTAATGCCGTAGTAGTAGCGCGTGTCGGTGGCCCACTGCTACCGCTATGTTTGTACGTTGCCAGCAGGTGGGCCCCAATTAGCAGCAGCGCTGGGTCACCAACAGGCGCTACTGCTATGGCGCTTAGCAGTAGCGCTCTTCCTCCTCCAGCGCTACTGGTACGCGTAGCAGCCACCTTTTATCCCTCCCACCCTCCCCCTCCCCTCCCCTTTCCCCTCTCCCTTCTCTACCTCCCTCACTTAGTTCTTCCTTATCCTACCTCTTCTCTCCCCATTAATGCCCCCATCCACCATCTCCTCCATTAATGAGCTCCATTAATGGCTTCTTTTCCCTCACTTGAATTTATTTGTCTCTCCATCCGTCTCTCTTCCAGTACCACTCTTGCCTTTTGTCTCACTAGCTAGCTTTCCCTCCCTCTCCACTAGTTAGGTAGAGCCCCATTCAAAGCCATCCAACAGATCACTAGATCGAATCCTAGTTCGGCGCCAACTGTCGTGGTTTTTTCATGGCAGATCTCCTCGTGCAAGGACTTATGTGTGAGGCCATCGCTGCTAGGTGGTGACTCGACGGGGTTGAATGGGAAATAGAGTCGGGTTTACCCAGGTTCGGCCCCTCTGATGGAGGTAATAGCCTACGTCCTGCTTGGTGTGTATTGATGGATAGATCTCGATTACAAGGGTGCAAAATCGCTAACCTAGCTATCGAGAGATTGTAACTTGAGTCTTTCGGTCCTAGGGGCTTGCCTTTATATACAGGTCAAGACCCTAGGGTTTACAATAGAGTCCGAGTCATATCGTGTCTCGTAACCTACAATGCGTTTAACTCGCCTTGCTGCTTAAGCAAGGAAAACATCCGGCGCCTTCCGCCCTGTGAGCCTTGAGCCGCCGTCTTCAGGTGTTGGGCCGCCCGGTGACTTAGTCAGCCACCTCCTTGCTTGTCTTATCTTCATGACTCGTCCCATCTTAAACTTGACTGTAAAACCGTCAACATATTAACCCGGCCCCATAGGGCGGGTTATATCATAGGGCTATATCCAATCTCATTCCAACTAGATCTACCATGCATCTTTGTCCTACTTCTTTCGATCCCTTGCTAGCTAGATAGCGGCACCGGCCATCTACCATACGTTTGCTCGATCGATCCCCTCTCTCGGGACGAAAGGTGAGCAAAAAGTTGTGCTTTGCAAGAATTAATGGAAATATGTGTGTTTGCACTATGATGGTGGGAATATGTGCGTGTGGCATGAGTTGCCGCCTATGTGAGTTTGTCGGATCGTGCTTGACATGAGTTGCTTATGTTTTGCCGAAATGTTGATTTATTTCTGTTTCGGCGAATTTTGGGAAAACTTTATATGCCCTATTTTTAGGGAAGGTCATGTCGAAATTTTGTATGACTTTGATATATGCATGCATGGTTAAAATTCTTTTGCTTATTATACCACGCAGGCAATCATGAAGGTCAGTGGAAGGGTGGTGGAAAGATGGTTGCAATCCGTGGTGCACAACATGTATTTAAATAACCGGACTGGGGTTATATGCCCGTGTAGAAGATACAAACTTATCATCATCTTGGACCCCTTTGACCGTGGCAATTTGAAGGCGCACATGCTCATGTATGGTTTCATGGATGGCTATACTCGGTGGATAACTGAAGATGATGATGAGGATGTCCGCATGGCAGACAATAACGACATGGGCGTAGACGAAGAGCTGGTCGACGATGATGGACCCAAAGAAGAGTTTGAGGACGCAAGACATGGCGGAGGAGAAGAGGCCGTACACGGTGGAGAAGAGGTCGGACATGGCGGAGAAGAGGTCGTACATGGCGGAGAAGAGGCCGTACACGATGGAAAAGAGGCGGATACGCCGCAGTCTTCGACGCGACTAAGTTCAGTCGTGCAGGACCCTCATGTTCAAGACCTGCTTCGCAAGAGTACGACTAGGGACAGAGCTGCTTCAAGAGAGGAGGCCAAGCTGGCGCAACTGGAGGTAGACTCGAATACTCCATTGTATGACGGTTGCGATCCCGAGGTGAGCCGCTTGAGTTTCACGCTCAAACTTCTAAAGACGAAGGCCAAAAACAAATGGACAGACACAAGATTTGATGAGCATTTGAAGTATCTACATAATAAAGTTCTTCCCTCGGGGAACATGTGTCCTACTAGTGTCGATGAGGCCAAGAAGATCATGTGCCCTCTTGATCTGCCCCACATTAGATACCATGCATGCATCAATGATTGCATCATTTATCGGAAGGAGCACGCGGAAAAAACCAGCTGTCCGGTGTGCAATGCTTCTCGATACAAGAAGGCTGGGAAGAAATCTCCTCAGAAAGTTGTATGGTACTTACCAATCACTCCCCGTCTACAGCGTTATTTCGTAGATCATAATGAAGCAAAGCTCATGCACTGGCACGCGGAGAGGGTGAAGCCCGACGACGGAGATGATCCAAAGCTGAGACACCTCGCAGATGCTAGCCAGTGGCGAGCATTCAGTGTGGAATATAGATATTTCATAGATGATGCAAGGAACATCGTGCTTGGCGCGAGTACCGATGGCATGAATCCGTTTGGCAACCGAAACACCAACCATAGCACATGGCATGTGTTTGTATGGATGTACAACCTCCCCCTTGGTTGTGCATGAAGTCAAAGTACATACACATGAGCATGCTGATTCAAGGGCCGAAACAACTGGGAAATAATATTAATCTGTATCTGGGGCTACTTCAAGAGGAGTTAGACACGTTATGCAAAACACCGGCCAAGACATGGGACACCAGCAAAGGCGAGTATTTCTATATGAGAGCCATGCTGATGACGACGGTGCACGACTATCTCGGTTATGGATATGTCGCAGGAGAAGTGTGCCACGGATATTGCGGATGCATGCGGTGCATGGATGATACAACGTCTCATTAGCTAACGTCAACAAAAGATGGCAATTGTGGGAAAATCGTGTACATGGGGCATCGAAGAAGGCTCGCGCAGGACGACCCGTGGAGAAACCGTAGAGATCTATTCAATGGTGAGGCTGAGCATCGAGGACCTCCACGTAAGCGGAGTGGCGCCGAAATCGATGAGCTGTTGAAAAACTGGGAATAGTTCCCCGCGCCGGGAAGACGATGAAAAAGGCGCCGGAGCCACTGCTGAAGGTATGGAAGACGAGGTCTGTCTTCTGGGACTTGGAGTACTGGCCCAACCTCGACACGCCTCATTACCTTGTTCAAATGCATATCACGAAGAGTATCCTTGAGAGCTTGTTTGCAACAGTGATGAACATGCCGAATAAGACCAAGGATGGGCCGAAGGCAAGAAGAGACTTGGAAGATTTGAAGGTCAGGGTAGATCTCCATATGCCGTCCCATAAAAAGTACAAGGAGACGGAGACGGAGACAGAGGCGGGGGATAGGGGCAGAAAAGTCAACAACAAGGAAGAGAATTATTGCCCCCCTTCTTGCTTCACCTTAAATCCGAAGGAGATCGATCAACTCTTAAAGTGCCTTACCGGAATCAAAGTTAGTTCCGGTTACTGTGGGAAGATAAGCAGATTTCTAGACACCAAGAAGAAAAGGTTCAGCGGGATGAAGTCTCATGACTATCACGTGATGATGACGCAGATCCTTCCGGTTTCCCTTAGAGGTATAATGGATGAGCACGTCCGTGAAACACTTATTGGTCTGTGCAACTTTTTTGATGTTCTCTCTCGAAAGTCGATCAGTGTGAAGCAGCTCCGAAGGCTACAAGAAGAGATCATTGTCATACTAAATGAGCTTGAGATTTACTTCCCGCCCGTGTTCTTTGACGTCATGGTGCATCTGTGTGTCCACATTGTGGACGACATCCTCGACCTCGGGCTGTCATTCCTTCACAGCATGATGCCATTCGAGAGGATGAATGGGGTCATCAAAGGATTCGTTCGTAAGATGTCCCGTCCGGATGGAAGCATCGTGCTGGGTTATCTGACCCAAGAGTGCATCTCCTTCTGCGAGAATTATTTAAGTGACGAAAACCCTGTTGTTGGTTTTCCCGTCCACAAGCACCTTGGGAGGCTTGAAGGAGAAGGTCACACGAACGGCTGGTTGGAATTGCATGTGGACTACTCGGGTCGATGCAACGACTTGGACATAGCAAACTTAGTAGTGCTACAACACCTAGACGTGGTAGATCCTTTCATGGAATTGCACAAAGAAACCATCATAAAGATGTATCGTGACCAGGGGCTACACAAGACGGACACCGATGTTACTAGAGAGCACAACTCCACTTTCTTGCGTTGGTTCAAAGAGCATGTTCTTGCTAATCCACCGGAAGAGGGCAATGCAGACGGATTGCTCATACACGCCTTAGCACATGGCCACGCGGCCAACCTCGCGACCTATCAGGCATATGATATCAACGGATACACGTTTTACACGGAGGCCAAAGACATAAACAATGATTACCAGAACTCTGGGGTGACGATCAAATGCATGACCGGCGACAACATCGCAACTGAAAGATTCTACGGAAGGGTCGAAGAGATCTGGGAGCTTGACTACACTGGACTACACAATGCGACGATGTTCCGTGTCAGATGGGCTAAGGCAGTCGGAAGAGAGAACCGGTACTTTACTACCATGTCTATACCCGACGCGAATAGCGCAGCTACATTGAACATCATCGCCAAAACTGAGCCATGGATACATGCTAAGCAAGTGACACAATGCTTCTTCATAACCGACCCGAGCAATCCGAGCCGTGTTGTCGTGAGGAGAGGCAAAAGGAGCATCATCGTAATGGACGGGGTCGTTAACGAGGAAGACTATGACCAGTATGGCGACCCGGTGAGGGAAGATGACGATGACAATGAAGCATATGTCAAAAGAAGAAGCAAGACTACATTACCTAAGAAAAATCACACTCCATGGAAAACGAAAAGTCATAACGAGGGGCTCAATTACTTGGCAGCGAACAAGAAAGGAAAGAAGCTTAGTCAGAAACGAAAACGTCGATGCTGAGAAACCATCATTTATATATATGTTCCTATTTTGTATACACACTTAAACGTTATCGGTCAAATGATAATATATATATAGGACTACTTTTCTGTACTCCTGGGTGTATGTACTCCCATATTCAATATACCTCATATACACATTGATTATACCTCTTTACCATTTTCAATATACTTCATTAAATATTCTAAGATACCCCAATACGAGTTTTGTGGAAAAAATATCATTTGCGACGTAATTTTTGTAATATACCTTTTTCATGTACGAACAAATCAGTATATACGTAAACCTTTAAAAATATGTAGACTCACATGTTTTTTTTCGTGAAACTCATTTTGGGGTATCTACTAACTATTAATGAAGTATATTAAAAATAATAAAGAGGTATAAAATATTCATCTATGTGGTATATGAGCGATGAGAGTACGTACTCCCAGGAGTACATAGCCATTTTCCTATATATATATATATATCCTTACTTATATATTGTATCTCATCCCCTTCCCATCATCATGCATATCGATATATAGGTCGTCTTTTGGAGGAGAAAAAGAAAAACTAAACCAAAAAGGAAAGAAAATAAAATGAAAAACAAATAGAAAAGTAAATGGAAATGAAAAGAAACAGAAAAAGGAGAAAGGAAAAAAAAAGAAAATGTAAAGAAAAATAAAAGAAAAAAAAGGAAAGTAATAGCAGTAGCGCAGGATGGGACCAGGGTTATAGCTATCAGTAAGTAGCTAGCAGTAGCGCTGGTTCCCAACCCGCGCTATAGCTACGTTTGACTTAGCCCCCCGCGGGCTTCCCCAATTCCCCATTCTTCTTCTCCCTCGAAGCCATCGCCGTCTCTCGCCTCCCTCGACGCCATCACCGTCTCTTGCCTCCCTCGCCGCCCCTGAGGCCTTCGCCGTCTCCTGCCGCCCTCGACGCCCCCGAGCCACTAGAGCCGCGCGCCCTCGACGCCATCGGAGCCGCGCGCCCCTCGCCGGCCCTGCAGCCCTCGACGCCACCGGAGACGTGCGCCCTCGCCGCACCTGCCTCCCTCGACGCCACCGAAGCCGTGCGCCCTCGCCGCCCCTGCCTCCCTCGACGCCCTGCCTCCCTCGCCGTCCCTGCCTCCCTCGACGGCCGAGCACCCTCTCTGTAAGCCCCCCACCCTCCTCTCTCTTAGAACTAGATAGGTTAACTAGTTTAATTAGGTTAACTAGGTTAAATAGGGTTAGCTAGGTTAACTAGGTTAGCTAGGTTAACTTGTTTAATTAGGGTTTTAACAGAGATTAAGCTTGCTGTGGACAGAAGATTTTTTTTCATTTTAGAGCAAAATTTTAGTTTAGAGAAAAAATTCAATATAGAAATAAGCTTGCTGTGAACAAAATGAAGAAAATGTTAATTAGATGTTTTTTAGTTAGGGCAGTTGGGTTTAACGAGGGCATTTGTATTAGTACTGCTAGTAGTAGTAGTAATAGTAGATGTTAATTAGGTCATTATAGAGCACTAGAGTAAACTGAATTTTGTTCTATTAGTAGTTAACTGAATTTTCTTCTACACTTAGTTTTTGAATTAGCTTGTGAATTTTGGACATGTATATTTGGACATGTGGTTGCTCGTGTATATTTGGACATGTGTTGCGGTGTCAAAGATGGATATTTGAACATTGTTTGCATGGAATGATTCTGAGTGGCCTATGTTTTGCCGGAATGTTGATTCATTTCCGTTCCGGCGAATTTCAGGCGCTCGATATGTCCACTTATTAGCAATGGTCATGCCAAAATTTTCCGTGAATTTCGGCATGACTTGTGCTAGAAACTAGGACATATCGAGTGCCCGGGATTTACTGCAACGGGAATGAATCAACATTCCGGCAAAACATAGGCCTTTTTTATGTCATTAATCATTTTATTAGATCTAGAATTAATTGACTAGACTTAAGCGTAGGAAACATGGCTAACAATGATTAAGGAGGGGGTTCTTGTAATTGCGACGTCTACGAGGCGGCAAACAACTATTTTAACTATCAGGATGAGCAACGGTTGCCGTACCCCGCTATCACATCCGAGGGTTGCACCGACACCGGCACCGACACCGACACCGACACCTGCGCCGAGACCGGCACCGATGCTGGCAAATTAGCCGGTACAAGACCGCAACAGAAGAGGATACGGCGCCCAAACCAGCTCAGCACTACTAGACTGGTGGTCACGGAGGTGGACCCCGGCAATTTCGAGCCAAAAGAGCCTGAGGAAGCGCGCATGTGCTATGGCAATCAAATAGGCTACATCCTATGGGAAACCGCCACCATCAATGATGAAAAATTAAGGACGATACCAAATATGGAGCACTTCCTCCTAACGAAGCTGCACCAGAGTTTCTTGTTCCCGGGCCGGAATGAAACCAAATATCCTAAACCGTGGCTAGACCCGACAATTAAGAAGATAAACAACAAAGCCATGGGGAAGTTTAGCAACGCGTTGTCCGCCTCGAAAGTAAGGGTGAAAAGTTGGATCATCATCAAAAAGCAACCCTACTCCAAGATTGTAATGGATAATCCAATAATTACGGAAGAGCGGTTCGAAATATTCAAGGCGGCTTGCATTGCCAAAGCTGCCAAAGAAAAGTCGGAGTACATGAAGGGGCTTCAAGAAAGGAACATGGGGTACCACCGCCTCGGAAGCCGTGGTTACTAGGGGAAGAGATGCCTATGGGACAAGGAGGACACGGAACGCGAAAGTCTAGGGATCCCAGACCCCTTGGCGGAGTTCACCGTCCCACAGGAATGTGACGTCTTCAGGGCCCGATACCGTTGGGACCCAGTCAAGAAGGTTTTCGAAACGGACGCGGTCACGAGGGAGTTCATGAGACTGCTGATAATTATTAATTTACCCCCTAATTTTAGCTTCTGATCAATTCGACTGCACATTTAGTCACATTTGTAAACGGTCCATGTTCCTTTTGCAGAAAGAGCAACACAGGATTGCGGACGAAAGCGACTCTCCGTCTGAGGCATTGGCGAGGCCCAAGTGGGACACCCCTTTCAACCGGGCCTTGAACGTATTGAAAAGATTCTCGCTGGACACTCGGCCGTCGTATGGACGCGTGCACGGCATCGGAGACGACGCCACGTGGAAGCACTACTACCATGAGGACGCCGAGGAGAGAAAGGAAAGATGGAGGTTAAACGAAATAAACATCGACAAGAAGGTTGAGATTGCGGTCTATAAGAAGGTTGAGATTGCGGTCGATAAGAAATCAGCTGAGACCAAAGAAGCGATACGACCTGAGTTGGTGAGCGAGGCAGTGAAAGCAGCGGTAGCTGCCGCAAAAGAGGAAATGGTATCTTTGTTTAGTGCCTTGATTCCGGCTGTCATCGAATGGCTCAAGCAAAATCCAGGTAAAGAGGCAGCGGACTTTCCCCTTGCCAGCTTCGTCGGGAGCAGCTCGTTTAGTGTTGCACCGCCATCACGTGCTCATGCAACCACACCTGCTCCCGCACCTGCTCATAGCAACCCGTCCTCCGTCTCTGGCGCACTCGGTGGGGCTTCGTCTTTGGCTGAGCTCGACGCCCTCACGGTAACAACCTGTCACACCGGCCCTCTTCAATATATGTATAATCTCCCGTTTCCGTTGCCTTTCGGATGTCTCACGTCACAGACATGTCTTCGCAGGCCGACGAAACCCCGTGCACCATACTGTACATCATCAGCGGCCAGAAGGTGGACGTGGGAAAGGCGACGATAGTGAAGCCGAAGGAACTATTGTTCCACAGCCAGCCGATGCCCCCTTGCGTCTTCAAGGTTTCCATGGTCAGTGTCAAAGCGGGCTACGAGAATTTGGCTCCTCCGATACTACAAGGGGGAGATGACGACGAGACCCCGACACAGCTTGGCAATTGCAAGAGTTGGGTCATGTTGTGGCCTAAGAGTCTCCTTTGTTTGGAGACGGCCGGGAGTACACCCACAACCAAGTAGCCTCAACAAGGTATGGACACCACCACCCCAGCTACCCAATTAGCGGCGCCTATCGTGCCGGGTGATAGCGGACGGCGTGAGGAAGAAGCTCCATTAGTGACTAATGATGCCGCCATCGTCGAACAAGCAATGCATGATGCCATGGACTAGGGTGATGATGTTCTACGGTATCTCAATACCGACGCCGACGGCTATGATGACGGAGGATTGATGGCTCAGTAGTGTGACTCAGGGTTTGAGCGTGATGAGTTGATGCCTGAATTGCTGGAGGAGGAACGTCTTAAGGCTGATTGCAAGGAGTCTCTCTTCCTGCAATCCTCACAGGACACGCCTCCAGATGCCGCCTCAACCTAGCAACAAAAACATGGTGGCCGTGCATCATTGCTGAGCCCGACAACACTGGGGGGGGGTGGTCAGGGATGGTATGTACGGCTCACTTCCGGCAACAAAGAAGCATAGGAAGAGACGAAGAAAGGCCCTAATGGTGGCAAAACTGCTTCTATGAGCCAGCCGCCTCCACAGCCTCTGGTTGAAGACCGTATCCTATCAAAGGTGCGGCGAAATACCATTTGCTAAAGTATTAGGGCCTAAAGTATTTGATATATTTGCTATACTAACGGATCTCACGAAGCTTTATGTTGAGTTTTGTGTGCTGAAGTTTTCAAGTTTTGGGTGCTATCACGATGGATGAAGGAATAAGGAGCGGCAAGAGCCTAAGCTTGGGGATGCCCAAGCCACCCCAAGGCAATATTCTAGGAAGACTCAAGCGTCTAAGCTTGGGGATGCCCCGCAAGGCTGGGCATCCCCTCTTTCATCTCAATCCATCGGTATGTCACTTGGAGCTATATTTTTATTCATCACATGATATGAGTTTTGCTTGGAGCGTCGTTTGCTTTAGTTTTCTTTTGTTTTAGTTTTCCACAATCATTGTTTGCTAGACACACCCACTTGATAGAGACACAATATCACCATGATTTATTAGAATACTCTTTGTGCTTCACTTATATCTTTTGAGCTAAGCAGTTGCCCTAGTACTTCACTTATATCTTTTAGTGGACGGTGGCGTATAGATTTTATAGAAATAATTGCACTCTCGTTCTTCACTTATATTTGTTTGAGAGCTAATAAATAGTGACGGTTGAAAACCCACAAGTATGGGGGATCAATCGTAGTCCTTTCGATAAGTAAGAGTGTCGAACCCAACGAGGAGCAGAAGGAAATGACAAGCGGTTTTCAGCATGGTAATTTCTGCAAGCACTGAAATTGTAGGTAACAGATAGTTTGATAGCAAGGTAATTGGTAACGAGCAAGTAACGGTAACGGTAAATAAGGTGAAACAAGGTAGACCAATCCTTTTGAGGCAAAGGACAGGCCAGAACAATCTCTAGTAATAGGCAAAGTGTTCTTGAGGGTACACGGGAATTTCATCTAGTCACTTTTATCATGTTGGTTTGATTCGTGTTCGCTACTTTGATGATTTGATATGTGGGTGGAACGGTGCTTGGGTGCTGTTCTTACTTGAACAACCTCCCACTTATGATTAACCCCCTTGCAAGCATCCACAACTACGAGAAAAGTATTAAGATAAAATCTAACCATAGCATTAAACGTTTGGATCCAAATCAGCGCATAAACTAGGGTTTAAGCTACTATCCCTCTAGCAACCCATCATCTAATAACTACTCCACAATGCATCCCCTTAGGCCCATGAATGGTAAAGTGTCATGTAGTCGACGTTCACATGACACCACTAAGGGAATCACAACATACATATCATCAAAATATCGAACACATATCAAATTCACATGATTACTTGCAACATGACTTCTCCCGTGACCTCAATAACAAAGGTAACTACTCACAAATAATAAACATGCTCAAGATCAGAGAGGTATTGAATGGCATAATGGATCTGAACATATAATCTTCCACCAAATAAACCATATAGTAATCAACTACGCAAGGTAATCAACACTACTAGTCACCCACAGGTACCAATCTGAGGTTCCGGTACAAAGATTGAACACAAGAGATGAACTAGGGTTTAAGAGGAGATGGTGTTGTTGAAGATGTTGATGAAGATTGGCCTCCCAAAGATGAGAGGGGTGTTGGTGATGACGATGGCTTCGATTTCTCCCTCCGGGAGGGAAGTTCCCCTAGCGGAATCGCTCCGCCAGAGGGCAAAAGTGCTCCTGCCCAAGTTCCGCCTCGAGGTGGCGGCGCTTCGTCACGAAAGTCCTCTCCTTATTTTTTTCTAGGTCAAATGTGCCTATATACCAGAAGATGGGCACCGGAGGTGGGCCGAGGAGGCCACAACCCATCAGGGTGCGCCCAGGGGGGGTCTGGCGAGCCCTGGTGGGTTGTGCCCACTAGGTTTGCCCCCTCCGGTAGTTTTCTGCTCCAGTATTTTTTATTTATTCCAAAAATAATCTCCGTAAAATTTCAGCTTCATTGGAGTTGTGCAGAATAGGTATCTCTAATGTGCTTTTCTTGGGTCTAGAATTCCAGCTGCCGGTATTCCCCCTCTTTGTGTAAACCTTGCATATTATGAGAGAAACGGCATTAGAATCACTCCCCAAAGCATTATTATTCAACAAAACATAATAAATAACAGTAGGAAATCATAATGCAAAATGGACATATCAACTCCCCCAAGCTTAGACCTCGCTTGTCCTCAAGCGAAAACCGATATTGAAAAGCATGTCCACATGATTTGAGAGAGAGGTGTCGATAAAAACAAAATACGGACATAGTAGCATCATGCTTATTATCATAACAGCAACAAACTCTATCATAAAACTTATTCAATATACTTTTATCATATAACTTCTGATGAACAAGTAACAATTCATCACAACATAGAAGTATGCAGCATAAACCTTATTGAAAACCAACAAACTGTGTTTTCAGTCAACTTTGCAACTAGAATTCATCATATTTTCAGGAAGAGTCTCATGTCGGAGCCTTTTGGCAAGTCCACATACTCAACCATCATTTAGTCTTCTATGATTGCTAACACTCACGGCATACCCATGAACAAAAAGTTTCAACCAGACACATAGGAAGATAGGGGCTTATATTTTCGCCTCCCAATGTATTCACCTCAAGGGTGATGTCAACAATAATAACTCATGCCCACCCATATCCAACTGGATATAGGTGCCTAGATCTTTCCTCACCACATGATGCTTGCAAAAGGGAAAAAGTAAAAAGGAATAGGGAAGAATACTTTGACTCTTGCATAAAAGTAAATACATAAAAGTAAAAGATAGTCCCTTCGCAGAGGGAAGCAGAGGTTGTCCTGCGCTTTTTGGTTTGTATGCCCAATCCCTTAATGTAAAAGAACGTCACGCTATATTGCCCCCTATGATAGCAACCTTTATTATGCAGTTCGTCGCTTTTATTACTTTGCCATCATAAGTACGTATAGCGCTCAATTTTCTCTTACACTAATTGATCAAAACACTTTTAGAAGCAATTTTTATTGCCTTATTGCACTGATGACAACTTACTTGAAAAATCTTACTCGATCCATAGGTAGGTATGGTGGACTCTCAAAGAATGAGTTTGGTTTTGAGTTTTTGGATGCAGAAGTAGTATCTCTACTTAGTGCGGAATTTTTGGATAGCAAAGATATTGAGCAAGCACCACATGTTGTAGGATCTATGACAATATAACTTCTATGTGGATATGAACAAACATAAATCATTACGTTATCTTCCTTGTCCAACGTCAACAATTTTGACAGATAATATTTAATGGGGGCTCACAATCATAAAAGATGTCCAAGATAGTGTATTTGCATGTGAATCTTCTCTTCCCTTATTAATTCTTTCATGAATTGCATCATTGACCAATGCTATGTTTGTCAATCTCCAATAAATTTTACTACTTATACTTTTCCTTATGTGATGTCATTACTCACCATAAGATTAGCATATGATTATTTTCATTTATTTCTCTTTATTTTTATTTTGATTGCAAGAAGAAAGTAGAGAGACAAAAACTCAAACTAAACTGTATTATATATCTCTCACTCGATTACATAGATAGATAGGCCACGAAACTAACACACGAAAATAGATCATGCTAAACTTTTATTCAACTAAAGCAAAGGGAAACTAAAGATTGAACTAAAATAGGTAAAGGTGAATAAAAGTGATGGTGATACAATACCGGGGCACCTCCCCCAAGCTTGCTTCAATCCAAGGGGAGTGCCCATACTCATGTGCTCAAGTCTCCTTTGGTGGTGGTGATGAAGAAGGTGGTGGTGATGATGAAGTATGCTTGTCCTCCAGCTTCCAGGGCAAGGGCTCCCCATCATAAGTTGACGCAAGAGTCCCTTGAGTCCTGCAACTGGCAGCTAAACTCATACCTTTAAACCTTGCCTCATATTCAAAGACTTGGTTTTGAAGATC
The DNA here is from genome assembly GCA_039707655.1 of Elymus sibiricus. Lineage (NCBI taxonomy): Eukaryota > Viridiplantae > Streptophyta > Magnoliopsida > Poales > Poaceae > Elymus > Elymus sibiricus. The sequence continues at coordinate 156,307,306 of CM077669.1, forward strand.
ATAAACTTGGCTCTGCAGAAAATTAATTTGCTCGTTGAGGGTGGAGATGATGTCCTTCACAGACCGGCCATCCACCACCTGATCATGGGTGAATTCCATGATCATCAAGTGATTGGCACTAAGTCCACGCTCCACCATCTTCTGGCACTTGAAGATTTCCTGTTCCACCGCCTCAAGCCTAGTCTCCACGCTTCCGGCCTTCTTGGGTCCCTGAACATCGCGGATGTGGAGCACCCCCTCACGCATCTCAATGGCTTGAGGGTGCTTCATCACCTCCGGCAAGTACGGGTCGATGACCTTCTCGAAGAACTTGTCCTTGGAGGAGGTTGGTGGAGCCATGGGGATCTAGATCTGACGAGAAAACAACAAGAAAAAAGAACAGAGGATTTTTCTGCGATGCGGTCGTCAAAACAGACGGGGGTATATATAGAGAATTTTTATTCTTGGAAAACAAGCATATGGAAGGAAAACGGAGTCGGGAAGGTGTCCGGGGTGGGCACAACCCACCAGGGCGCTCCCAGGGGTGCCCGACGCGCCCTAGTGTATCGTGCTCACCTCGATCACCTTCCGGTTTATTTCTTTATTTCCAAAATTTTCTAATACTCCAAAACTGACAAAAAATATTTTTGTGGATTTTTCGGAGTCCGTTTACTTACCCTATCACGTACCTCCTATTTTTAAGAATTCTGGAGTGTTCCGGAAGGTTTCTTTTATGTGTTCCTCCAGTGGCATGGTTTGGATAATGTTGCTTTCAACGTTGATAGGCGTACCTGAGATATAATGCTTAATTCTTTGTCCATTGACCACCTTTGGGTTAGTACCTTCGGCGTTATTAATCTGGATAGCTCCAGAACGATAAACCTCTTCGATAATATAAGGTCCTTCCCATTTGGAGAGAAGCTTACCTGCAAAAAATCTTAAACGAGAGTTGAACAAACGAACATAGTCTCCTATTTTGAATTCCCGCTTTTGGATTCTTTTGTCATGCCATCTTTTTACTTTTTCTTTGAATAGTTTGGCATTTTCATAGGCTTGGGTTCTCCATTCATCAAGTGAGCTAATATCAAATAGCCTCTTCTCACCAGCAAGTTTGAAATCATAGTTAAGTTCTTTAATTGCCCAAAATGCTTTATATTCTAATTCTAGAGGCAAATGACAAGCTTTACCATATACCATTTTGTATGGAGACATACCCATAGGATTTTTATAAGCTGTTCTATAAGCCCAAAGTGCATCATCTAATTTCTTAGACCAATTCTTACGAGACCTATTGATAGTTTTTTGTAATATCAATTTTATTTATCTATTCCTAAGTTCAACTTGACCACTAGATTGAGGATGATAGGGTGATGCAATTCTATGGTTAACATCATATTTAGCAAGCATCTTACGGAAAGCACCATGAATAAAGTGTGAACCGCCATCAGTCATTAAGTATCTAGGGACTCCAAACCTCGGGAAGATAACCTCTTTAAGTATTTTAATGGAGGTGTGGTGATCAGCACTACTAGTTGGAATAGCTTCTACCCACTTAGTGACATAACAAACAACAACCAAAATATGAGAGTACCCATTAGAGGAAGGAAAAGGTCCCATATAATCAAAACCCCAAACATCAAATGGTTCAACAACGAGTGAATAATTCATAGGCATTTCCTGACGCTTACCGATATTACCAATTCTTTGACACTCATCACAAGACAAGATGAACTTACGGGCATCCTTGAAGAGAGTAGGCCAATAAAAACCAGATTGGAATACCTTATGAGCAGTTCTATCTCCCGCACGATGTCCTCCATAAGCTTCGGAATGACATTTCCGTAGGATTTGTTCCTGTTCATGCTCAGGTACACAACGTCTAATAATACCATCTACTCCTTCTTTATAAAGATGTGGGTCATCCCAAAAGTAGTTCCTCAAGTCATAGAAGAATTTTTTCTTTTGTTGGTATGTGAAGCTAGGTGGTATATATTTAGCGACAATGTAGTTAGCATAATCAGCATACCAAGGAGTGTTTTGAGAAACATTTATTGCAGCTAACAGTTCGTCAGGGAAATTATCATCAATAGGTTGTGGGTCATCAAGAATATTTTCTAACCTAGACAATTTATCAGCTACGGGGTTCTCAGCTCCCTTTCTATCAACGATATGCAAGTCAAATTCTTGAAGCAAGAGAACCCACCTAATAAGTCTAGGTTTGGCATCTTTCTTTTCTATAAGATATTTTATAGCAGCATGGTCAGTGTGAACAATTACTTTTGAGTCAACAATGTAGGATCTAAACTTATCACATGCAAACACGACCTCTAAAAATTCTTTTTCAGTAGTAGCATAATTTCTTTGAGCACTGTCTAGAGTTTTATTAGCATAATGGATAACATTCAATTTCTTATCAACTCTTTGTCCTAGAACAGCACCAACAGCATAATCACTAGCATCACACATAATTTCAAAAATGCAAGTTCCAATCAGGTGGTTGAACGATATGTGCAGAGGTTAAGGCTTTCTTGAGTGTTTCAAAGGCTTCCACATAATCATCATCAAAGACAAAAGGAATATCCTTTTGCAAAAGATTAGTAAGAGGCCTAGAAATTTTAGAGAAGTCTTTAATGAACCTCCTATAGAAACCAGCATGACCAAGGAAACTGCGGATACGTTTAATATCTTTAGGACATGGCATTTTCTCAATTGCATCAACTTTAGCTTTATCCACCTCAATACCTCGTTCCGATATTTTATGCCCCAAGACAATGCCTTTGTTAACCATAAAGTGGCACTTCTCCCAATTCAAGACAAGATTAGTTTGTTCACATCTCTGCAAAACTCCATCAAGGTTGCTTAAGCAATCATCAAAAGAAGTTCCGTAAACGGAAAAATCACCCATGAAAACCTCCACAATCTTTTCACAAAAGTCAGAGAATATAGCAGTCATACATCTTTGAAAGGTAGCAGGTGCATTGCATAAACCAAAAGGCATACGTCTATAAGCATAGGTTCCAAAAGGACAAGTAAAGGTGGGTTTCTCTTGATCGGATTGTGACACAGGTATTTGAGAGAAACCAGAATATCCATCTAGGAAGCAAAAGTGTGTGTGCTTAGATAATCTTTCTAACATTTGATCAATGAAAGGCACAGGGTAATGATCCTTCCTAGTAGCTTTATTTAATTTTCTAAAATCAATTACCATTCTATAGCCAGTAACAATTCTCCGAGGAATGAGTTCATTTTTATCATTAGGAACAACGGTAATACCTCCTTTCTTAGGGACACAATGAACGGGACTTACCCATCTACTGTCAGCAATAGGATAGATTATACCGGCTTCCAAAAGTTTTAATATTTCAGTTCTTACCACTTCCTTCATCTTAGGATTCAGTCGTCGTTGGTGATCAACAACGGGTTTAGCATCAGGTTCCATATTAATCTTGTGCTGACATAGAGTGGGACTAATGCCCTTAAGATCATCAGGAGTATATCCAATAGCAGCCTGGTGCTTCCTTAGAACTTTTAATAATCTTTCCTCTTCATGTTCTGAAAGGTTAGCACTAATAATAACAAGATATATCTTTTTCCCATCAAGATAAGCATACTTCAAAGTGTCAGGCAATTGTTTCAATTCAAACACAGGATCACCTTTAGGTGGAGGAGGACCTCCAAGAGTTTCAATAGGCAAATTGTGTTTCAGGAGAGGTTGTTGTTCTAAGAAAATTTGATCTATTTCATTTCTTTCACGCAAGTGCATATCATTTTCATGGTCAAGCAAATATTGTTCTAATGGATCAGTAGGAGGCACAGCAATAGACGCAAGATCAATTATTTCATCTTTACTAGATAACACTTTATCACGAGGTTGTCTACTAAACTTCAAAAAGTTAAACTCGTGAGACACACCACCAAAACTGACACCGACAGTTTGTTTTTCGCAGTCTATCTTAGCATTGACGGTGCTCAAGAAAGGTCTACCAAAGATAATGGGACAAAAGTCATCTTGTGGGGAACCAAGAACTAGAAAATCAGTAGGGTATTTTACTTTCCCACACAAGACTTCAACATCTCTAACAATCCCAAGTGGTGTGATGGTGTCTCTATTAGCAAGTTTCATAGTAACATCAATGTCTTCTATTTCAGCAGGTGCTATTTCATCCATAATTTCTTGGTATAAAGTAAAAGGGATAGTACTCACACTAGCACCCAAATCACATAAACCATGATAGCAATGATCTCCTATTTTGACTGAGACAACAGGCATGCCTCCTACGGGTCTATGTTTATCTTTTTCATCGGGTTTAGCAATTCTAGCAGCTTCATCACAGAAGTAGATAACATGCCCATCAATATTTTGTACTAAGATATCTTTAACCATAGCAACACTAGGTTCTACTTTAATTTTCTCAGGGGGCTTAGATGTTTTTAGATTACTTTTACAAACCACGGTTGATACCTTAGCATGTTCCTTTATCCTAACAGGGAAATGTGGTTTTTCAATATAAGCGGTAGGCACAACTGGATCAACATTGTAAATGATGGTTTATTATTTAGCTATGACCGGTTATTTAATTTCTTCTTTAATAGGGGGATGATATTTGAACCACTTCTCCTTAGAGAGATCAACGTGAGTAGCAAATGCTTCGCAAAAAGACGCTACTATCTCAGAGTCAAGTCCATATTTAGTGCTAAACTTGTGAAAAGTATCGGTATTCATAAAAGATTTAACACAATCAAATTCAAGATTTATACCTGAGTCATTACCTTCGTCGAGTTCCCAATCTTCAGAGTTGCGTTTAATTCTTTCTCAGAGATCCCTCTTGAACTCAATAGTCTTCTTCATATAAGAACCAGCACAACAAGTATCGAGCATGGATTGATCATTATGAGAAAGCCGAGCATAAAAATTCTGAATGATAACTTCTCTCGGAATGTCATGATTGGGGCAATAATATAGCATTGACTTAAGCCTCCCCCAAGATAGAGCGATACTTTCTCCTTCACGAGGCCAAAAATTATATATATAATTCGGATCACGATGAACTAGATACATGGGATAATTTTTTTGGTGGAATTCCAATTGCGAACGATTCCAGTTCCACGATCCAAGATCATCACATAGCCTATACCATGTCAATGATTTTCCCTCCAAAGATAAAGGGAAAACCTTCTTCTTAACTTCATCTCCTGGTAAACCTGCAAGCTTAAATAATCCACAAATTTCGTTCACATATAATAGACGCATATCAGGATGTTCAGTTCCATCTCCTGCATAAGGTTTAGCAAGTAGTTGTTCTACCATACCCGAAGGAATTTCATAACCAATATTTTCAGTAGGTGCAGTAGGTTGAGGGGAAACTAATTGTGGTTCCGGTCGAGGTGAAGATACCCCGAATAAACCCGTCAAAGGATTGTTCTCCATAGTAGCAAGTAGCAATAAATTTCAGCATGTAGTATAAGTTTTTCCTTACCTATTTCCACTTACCAAGAGCGCTCCACTCCCAGGTAACGGCGCCCGAAAATAGTCTTGATTACCCACAAGTATAGGGGATCAATCGTATTCCTTTCGATAAGTAAGAGTGTCGAACCCAACGAGGAGCAGAAGGAAATGACAAGCGGTTTTCAGCAAGGTAATTTCTGCAAGCACTGAAATTGTAGGTAACAGATAGTTTGATAGCAAGGTAATTGGTAACAAGCAAGTAACGGAAACGGATAATAAGGTGCAGCAAGGTAGCCCAATCCTTTTGAGGCAAAGGACAGGCCAGAACAATCTCTAGTAATAGGCAAAGTGTTCTTGAGGGTACACGGGAATTTCATCTAGTCACTTTTATCATGTTGGTTTGATTCGTGTTCGCTACTTTGATGATTTGATATGTGGGTGGACCGATGCTTGGGTGCTGTTCTTACTTGAACAACCTCCCACTTATGATTAACCCCCTCGCAAGCATCCGCAACTACAAGAAAATTATTAAGATAAAATCTAACCATAGCATTCAACGTTTGGATCCAAATCAGCCCCTTACGAAGCAGCGCATAAGCTAGGGTTTAAGCTTCTGTCACTCTAGCAACCCATCATCTAATAAATACTCCACAATGCATCCCCTTAGGCCCATGAATGGTGAAGTGTCATGTACTCGACGTTCACATGACACAACTAAGGGAATCACAACATACGTATCATCAAAATATCGAACACATATCAAATTCACATGATTACTTGCAACATGACTTCTCCCGTGACCTCAAGAACAAAGGTAACTACTCACAAATAATAAACATGCTCAAGATCAGAGAGGTATTGAATGGCATAATGGATCTGAACATATAATATTCCACCAAATAAACCATATAGTAATCAACTACGCAAGGTAATCAACACTACTAGTCGCCCACAGGTACCAATCTGAGGTTCCTGTACAAAGATTGAACACAAGAGATGAACTAGGGTTTGAGAGGAGATGGTCCTGTTGAAGATGTTGATGGAGATTGGCCTCCCAAAGATGAGAGGGGTGTTGGTGATGACGATGGCTTCGATTTCCCCCTCCGGGAGGGAAGTTCCCCCGGCGGAATCGCTCCGCCGGAGGGCAAAAGTGCTCCTACCCAAGTTTCGCCTCGAGGTGGCGGCGCTTCATCTCGAAAGTCCTCTCCTTATTTTTTCTAGGTCAAATGTGACTATATACCAGAAGATGGGCACCAGAGGTGGGCCGAGAAGGCCACAACCCATCAGGGCGCACCCTGGTGGGTTGTGCCCACCAGGTTTGCCCCCTCCGGTAGTTTTCTGCTCCAGTATTTTTTATTTATTCCAAAAATAATCTCTGTAAAATTTGTGCTTCATTGGAGTTGTGCAGAGTAGGTATCTCTGATGTGCTTTTCTTGGGTCCAGAATTCCAGCTGCCGGTATTCTCCCTCTTTGTGTAAACCTTGCATATTATGAGAGAAAAGGCATTAGAATCACTCCCCAAAGCATTATTATTCAACAAAACGTAATAAATAACAATAGGAAATCATGATGCAAAATGGATGTATCAACGGTAATTTGCATGGGTTATAAGACTAGTCCAAAAATAATAGGTATTCAATGAGTGCATAATCAAAACCACATGTAGCACATAAAAGAGAAATTGTGGGTTAATGATATTGATGTGGTAGTGTGAAAGGGCATGAGTGCATGATCATTGGTTAGTAATAATATTGTGAATTAGAGGGTGTTAACTTGTTGTTCATCTAAATATTTTTATGGCATGGTGATGATGTGTCAGCATTCTTATTCCTCGTTAAAATCCTAGTGTTGTTTAAGTCGGAGGCGCGCGATGGTTAACTCCTCCCAACCTTCTCCCTAGGGGCATGCGAGTAGTACTTTGCTTCAACAGAGCAAATAAAACCTTGCAATAAGTATGTGAGTTCTTTATGACAAATGTGAATCCATGGATGTACGCACTCTCACCACCTCATATTTGCTAGCCTCTTTGGTACCGTGCATTGCCCATTGTCACCTTGAGGATCGGTGCAACCTTTGCCGGTGCATCCAAACCCCGTGACATGATACGCTCTGTTGCACATAAGCTTCATTATATCTTCCTCAAAACAGCCACCATACCTACCTATTATGGCATTTCCATAGTCATCACGGGATATATTGCCATGCAACTTCCACCGTTACATCATATGACTAGTACTTTCATTGTCATATTGCTTTGCATGATCATATAAGCTGACATAGTATTTGTGGAAAAGCCACCATTCATCATTTTTTATACATGTTACGCTTGATCATTGCACATCCTGGTACACTTCCAGAGGCATTCATATAGAGTCATACTATAGTTTTTCATGTTGAGTTGTAAGTAAATAAAAGTGTGATGATCATCATTATTAGGGCACTGTCTCAGTGAGGAAAGGATGACGGAGACAATGATTCCCCCACAAGTCAAGATGAGACTCCGGACGAAAAAAAGAAAAAAAGGGGGAGAAAGAAAAAAGAGAAAAAAGAAAAATAAAAAGAAGAAGAAAAAGAAAAAAAGAGAAATGGAAAAAGAAAAAGAAAAAATAAATGAGAGAAAAGAGAGAAGGGACAGTGCTATTACTTCTTTTTCCACACTTGTGCGTCAAAGTGGCACCATGTTCTTCATATAGAGAGTCTCTTGTTTTGTCACTTTCATATGCTAGTGGGAATTTTTCATTATAGAACTTGTCTTGTATATTATGATGAAGGGCTTCCTCAAATGCCCAAGGTCTTCATGGGCAAGCAAGTTGGATGCACACCCACTTAGCTTCAGTTGAGCATCCGTTGCATGACAATCCCAACTCCTCGCATTGATATCTATTGATGGGCATCTCCATAGCCCGTTGATACGCCTAGTTGATGTGAGACATTTTCTCCACTTTTACCCCTTTGAAACCTACCAACATTCTATTCCACCTTTATGCTATATCCATAGTTCACGCTCATATATTGCGTGAGTAATAAAAAGCTGAAGCATGTTAATGAGTATGATCCAATTGCCTGACTTAACACTGTGGTGCTTGACATTTGTATTTATGTTGTGAAGACGGAGCCATGCCATGCTAATATGATAAAATGAATAGGGGGTGAACATTCTTTAAGGATCGTATATTTTGAAACTTGATGATTATGTTACTTATGTTTGTGAATATTACTATGTTGTTGTTTATTAATTCATCATTTCTCAATGATCATACCTGCAATAGATTACATGTTGGGTAGCATGTCACATCAAAAATTCTGTTTTTATCATTTACCTACTCGAGGACGAGCAGGAATTAAGCTTGAGGATGCTGATACGTCTCCAACATATCTATAATTTTTTATTGTTCCATGCTATAATATTATCATTTTAGGATACCTTTTAGGAATTTATTTTCCAATTCATATTATTTTTGAGGACTAACCTATTAACCCAGTGCCTAGTGCCAGTTGCTGTTTTTTGAGTGTTTTTGGCTTTTCAGGTTTACCGTATCAAACGAAGTCAAATTGATATAAAACTTTTTTATGATTTTTTCTGGACCAAAAGAAGACCTGGAAGCTTCGGGAGGAAACCGGAGGCTGCACGAGGGAGGCAACACACATTAGGGCGCGCCCAGGGGGTGGCCTCACCCTGTTGTGTGTTGGCCCCTCTTGGCGTCTCCCGACGTCCCTCTCTAGCATATAAATTCTAATATATCCCCAAAACCCTAGAGAGCCTCCTGAAACACCTTTTGTGCTGCCGCAAGTCTATGTTCCGCCGTGTGCCCATCTGGAGCCCTGTTTCGATGCCCTGTCAGAGGGGGGATCAATCACGGAGGGCCTCTACATCAACCTTGCTGCTCCCATGGTGATGTGTGAGTAGTTACCTACAGACCTACACACTACAGGAATCAGAGAATTTGCCATCAGTCTCTAGTTAGTACCTAGATGGCTATCTCTCTCTCTCTCTCTCTCTCTCTCTCTCTCTCTCTCTCTCTTGATCTTCAATACAAAGTTCACCGCATCTTCGCGGTGATCTATTCGATGTAATCACTTTGTGCGGTGCGTTCGTTGGGATCCGATGGGTTTATGTTCAAATTATTCATGAAAAAGATTTGAGTCTTCTCTGAATTCTATTATGATTCTTATTTGCCTGATTATTATAGATTCGTAAATCTCTACGATCTATTGAAATAGTTTGGCCAACGAGATCGATATTTATTCAGTGAGAGGGGTGCGTTGTACTGGGTTCAATCTAGCGGTGCTCTATATCCCAGTGACAGAAAGGGACAAGACACGTCTTTGTATTGTTGCCACTAAGGATAAAATGATGGGTTTAATCCATATTGATTGAGTTTTCTTTGTCTACATCATGTCATCGTTCTCCAAGCATTACTCTGTTTGTCATGAACTTAATACTTAGAGACGCAAGCAAAGAAGCGCTCTCAACGTGTTGTAATAGTAATAGGTGTAGGCAGGAGTCGGCCTATTTGCTTATGGACGTGATGCCTATATACACATGATCATTGTCGTGAATAAATATTGCATAACTATGCGCTTTTTTATTAGTTACCCAACAAGAATTTGTTTACCCACCGTATGCCTACTACATGAGAGATGCCATTAGGGAAAACTACAGCCCCTGGATCTATTCACTTATATATTTACAAAATCTTTCATTACCTTGCTGCCATTCATTTGTCTTTTATTTATTTTCCAATTTACATTTTTCAACTATCATCTACACACTTCATTTGCTTGCAAATAACGAGTCCAATGGGATTGACAATCCTCTTGCTCGCATTGGGTGCAAGTGTTTGCTTATTTGTGTGCAGTCGTTGAAGACGGGGGTTGCGTGCTACTCCTATTCGTTTGATAACCTTGGTTCTCACCGAGGGAAATACTTATCTATACTGTGCTGCATCACCCGCTCCTCTTCGCGGAAAACCCAACGCAGATCACAAGTATTAGTATGCAACTGCCTACGGGTTCCGTGACGTCGGGTAAGGGTTCACACATCTTTGGGAATACCCCTTGCAGCATTTGCAAGGGGGTAGAAGCCGACGACTGGCCACTTTCAGAAATTTAAAACATTCGCAGAGGAGAAAACATAATATGTCGGATAGAAACAACTGATAAATATTTATTGTTTTATACAAGTTTCCTCCTCGGCATATCGAGGGACCTATAGAACAGCAGCTCTGACTTGGCGCACCGCGTCTCGGTCATTTGAGCGCCTTCGAGGATGTCGCCCAGAAACTGTTCGGGCGTCCGGTTCTTTCCTTTGGGAGGCCTGGACACTATTTCCAGTGGCTTGATGATAACTGATACGTCTCCAACATGTCTATAATTTTTTATTGTTCCATGCTATTATATTATCATTCTAGGATAATTTTTGAGTAATTATTTACAAATTTATATTATGTTTTAGCACTAACCTATTGACCCAGTGCCCAGTGCCAGTTCCTATTTTTTTCCACAAAAATTCCATATCAAACGAAGTCCAAATGCGATAAAAATTTATTTAGATTTTGTTTTAATATATGTGAATTTTGGGAGTCGGAATCAACGCATGACGATGCCCAAGGGCCCCACAAGCCAACAGGTCGCGGCCTGGGGGTGTTACGTCTCCAACGTATCAATAATTTATGAAGTATTAAGGCCATATTCACCTATGTTTACAATACTTTTATATGGTTTTGATGCACTTTGCATGATTTATTTAGAACTAACCCGGACTGACGCTGTTTTCAGCAGAACTACCGTGGTGGTGTTTTTTGTGCAGAAATCAAAGTTCTCCAAATGCAACGAAAATTTTTGACGATTTTTTTTGGAACAAAAGAGGCACTAGACGCTTCGTTGGAGGGCCAGAGGAGCCACGAGGTGGGCACAACCCACCAGGGTGTGCCATGCCCCTCTGGCGCACCCTGGTGTCTTGTGGTCCACACGTGGTCCATCTCCGCGTGAAATCGACGCTCAAAAATCCTATATATTCAGAAACCCCCAGAAATAACCCTAGACGAGAAGTTCCGCCGCCGCAACAATCTGTATCGACGAAAAACCAATCTGGAGGCGTTCTAGTACCCTGCCAGAGAGGGTAGATCATCTCTGGTGGCCATCTTTATCATCCCGGCGGAGGCCATGACGAGGAGGGAGTAGTCCACCCTCGGGGCTGAGGGTATGTACCAGTAGCTATGTGTTCAATCTCTCTCTCTCTCTCTCTCATGTTCTTGAGATGTCATGATCTTGATGTATCACGAGCTTTGTTAATATAGTCGGATCACATGATGTTATTCCCTTGCTATCACATTGTGTTGAATTGAATCGTTCACTTTGAGATATCGTTATGTTGGATTGAATATTGGATTTGAGAACACTTGATATATGTGTTGCATATGGAGACCCGTGGTGACAATGGGGTGTTCTATTGATTCACTTGATGTATGTTTTGGTACTCAATTTGCGGATTCCCGAGGTGACATTGGGGTAATCTATGCATAGGGGTTGATGCACGTTCTTGTCCTACATTCTTCGATAGAAATCTTGGCGCACTCTTTGAGGTTCTTTGTGTTGGATTGAGTATTATGAATCTGAAATTGTTTGATGTGTATCGTATAATTAACTCATGGATACTTGTGGTGACATTGGAGTATCTAGGTGACATTAGAGTTGGTTGATGCATATCATATGGTGTTATTTTATTACGAACTCTTAGATAGATCGATCGGAAAGGATAACTTGGTATTATTTTAGTACGAACTCTTGGATAGATTGATCGGAAAGGATAACTTTAAGGTGGTTTCGCACCCTACAAACAATTTCTTCTTTAAGGTGGGTCACGTCAAAGTCGATCATCTCGGTGCGGTAGTTTTCGCGAGTGTCGAAGGTGACCGGGAGGCGCACCTGCCCTAAAGGAGCGGTGGGGCCTTGGGCCACCCCCGAGAAGGGTCGGGTGGGCGCAAGCTGGACATAGGGCACTTGCAGCGTGTCGAAGGTTTCCACAGAGAGGACGTTGAGCCCGGCGCCACCGTCGATGAGTGTCTTGGTAACCGTGACATTGCTGATGGTGGGGGTGCACAGCATGGGGATTGCACCAGTGGCAACCGTAGCCCTAGGGTGGTCCTTGGAGTCGAAGGTGATATCGGTCGCCGGCCTCGTCTTACCTCGTGGGGCCTCAGGTCGCGGTTGAGCTGTGCTCGCCTGGCGGAGGAGCTGCTTGACGTGGCGGCCGGACGCGAGTGCCTGCGATCCGCCGAGGATGCAAGCGAAGGTGCAAGGCCCGGGTGCTGCAAGACGCACGACGAGACGACCGCAAGGCCTTTTACGCGCTTTGAGTAGCGCGGCCTGCGCGCTTGCCGGCCCGGGGCGAGCGTGGGGGGTCAATGTCGTGGCGGAAGCAGGGGTTGGGGAAGCAGTGCGGCCGCCACGCTATCCGGGGGGAGATAGCAACAAGTTCTGCTGCCCTTGAGCAGCTCGACCGGTGGCAGCGTTGGCTACCGGAGAGATGGAGCGGCGCGGGGCACTGCGGCCCACGGGCGGCGTCTGGGCGACGCGAGCGGCCGGGCGCCCGGCACGAACCCGGCGGGCGTCGGCCATAGGAGCGACGGAGCTGAGGCGGGGTGGAACCGGAGAAAGATTTCGACACGCCCCTACCTGGCGTGCCAAATGTCGAAATCGGGGCTCCGCAAAACCCAACAAGGTTCGAACACTGGGGCGTGTGCGAAGATCTCAACCGGGTCGGAGTCCCAAGCCTGTCACCCTACGGCCTAGGGATACGTCTCCAACGTATCGATAATTTATGAAGTATTCATCCCATATTCATCTATGTTTACAATACTTTTATATGGTTTTGATGCACTTTATATGATTTATTTGGAACTAACCCAAACTGACGCTGTTTTCAGCAGAATTACCATGGTGTTGTTTTTGTGCCGAAAGTGAAAGTTCTCGGAATCGCCCGAAACTTTTTGGTGATTTTTTCTGGACCAAATAAGTAATATTGGAGCAAAGAACCACCGGAGAAGACCCACGAGGTGGGCACAACCCACCAGGGCGCGCCAGAGGGCCCAGGCGCGCCCTGGTGTATCGTGCCCTCCTCGTGGCCCATCTTGGTGTGAAACCGACGCCCAAAAATCCTATAAATATAGAAACCATCAGAAATAACCCTAGACTCTCCGCTCCGCTGTCGCAACTCTCTGTATTGATGAAAAACCAATCTAGAGGCATTCCAGTACCCTGCCGGAGAGGGTAGATCATCTCCGGTGGCCATCTTCATCATCCCGGCGGAGGCCATGATGAGGAGGGAGTAGTCCACCCTCGGGGCTGAGGGTATGTACCAGTAGCTATGTGTTCAATCTCTCTCTCTCTCTCGTGTTCTTGAGATGTCATGATCTTGATGTATCACGGGCTTTGTTAATTTAGTTGGATCATATGGTGTGTTTCCCTTACTGTCTAGTTGTGATGAATTGAATCTTTCCCTTTGAGATATCGTTATGTTGGATTGAATATTGGATTTGAGAACACTTGATATATGTCTTGCATGTGGATACCCGTGGTGACAATGGGGTGTTCTATAAATTCACTTGATATATGTTTTGGTACTCAACTTGCGGATACCCGCGGTGACATTGGGGTAATCTATGCATAGGGGTTGATATACGTTATTGTCCTACTTTCTCCGATAGAAATCTTGGGGTACTCTTTGAGGTTCTTTGTGTTGGATTGAGTATTATGAATCTGAAATTGTTTGATGCATATCGTATAATTAACTCATGGATACGTGTGGTGACATTGGAGTATCTAGGTGACATTAGAGTTGGTTGATGCGTATCATATGGTGTTATTCTAGACGAACTCTTAGATAGATCGATCGGAAAGGATAACTTGGTGTTATCTTAGTACGAACTCTTGGATAGATCGATCGGAAAGAATAACTTTAAGGTGGTTTCGTACCCTACAAACAATTTCTTCTTATGTTCTCCGCTAGATAAGAACTTTGGAGTGATTCTTCGTTGCACGTTGAGGGATGGTTATGTGATCCAATTATATTAGCATTGTTGAGAGATTGCACTAGCGAAAGTACGGACCCTAGGCCTTGTTTTCAAGCATTGCAATACCATTTGTGCTCGCATTTTTTACTTGCTACCTTGTTATTTTTATATTTTCAGATTACAAAAACCTATATCTACCATCCATATTGCACTTGTATCACCATCTCTTCGCCGAACTAGTGCACCTATACAATTTGCCATTGTATTGGGTGTGTTGGGGACATAAGAGATTTCTTGTATTTGATTGCAAGGTTGCTTGAGAGAGACCATCTTCATCCTACACCTCCCATGGATTGATAAACCTTAGGTCATCCACTTGAGGGAAAATTGCTACTGTCCTACAAAACTCTGCGCTTGGAGGCTGAACACGAGTCTACAAGAACAAGTTGTGTAGTAGACATCAGGGGGGCACCCTGATGGATTGTGGATAGCCGTTAAGTCGGTTGAGGCACTCCTTCCGCCGCAAGAAAGATATTTTCGCAATAAAAATCCAATCAAAATTTCAGCCCGATCGGAGTTACGGATCTCCGGATATTTAAGAAATGGTGAAGGGGTCAAAAACTAGTCACGAAAACAGAAGAGAAACAAAGAGAGAGATCCAATCTCGGAGGTGCTCCTGCCCACCTAGGGAGGAGGCCAAGGAAGAAGAAGAAGGAGGGGGGGCTTGTTGGGGAACGTTGCATGGGAAACAAAAATTTTCCTACGCACACGCAAGATCTATCCATGGTGATGAGCATCTACGAGAGGGAGAGTGGATCTACATACCCTTGTAGATCGCTAAGCGGGAAGCGTTAAGAAACGCGGTTGATGTAGTCGAACGTCTTCACGATCCAAATCGCAAGCCGTCCCGCGATCCAATCATGGTCCTTCCGATCTAGCGCCGAACGGACGGCACCTCCGCGTTCAGCACACGTACAACTCGATGACGATCTCCACCTCCTTGATCCAGCAAGCGAGGGTGGAGAGCTAGATGAGTTCTCCGGCAGCACGATGGCGTGGTGGCGGTGGTGGTGGAGCTGACCCGGCAGAGCTTCGCTAAGCTATACCGAACAGATCTAGAGGAGAACAGATCTAGAGGAAGAAGAGGGCAGCACGTGGCAATTAGGGTTAGGGGGTGCCCTCAAAATCCCTCAATATATATAGGAGGAAGGGGAGAGGAGGCAGCCTTGGCCCCTACTCCAAGTAGGTTCGGCCGAACCAAACAAGGGAGGAATCCACCTCCCACAAGGGAGGTGGGATCCTATTAGGACTTCTTCCTAATTTGGATTTTCCTTCCCCCACTTGGGGTTTTTCCTTTCCCACTCTTTCCTAGCCGAAACGTCACCGAACCTTAAGAGTGCAGACCCTGCGGGTTCGAGAACTATGCAGACATGACCGAGACACCTCTACGGTCAATAACCAATAGCGGGACCTGGATGCCCATATTGGTTCCTACATATTCTACGAAGATCTTTATCGGTTGAACCACGATGTCAAGGATTCAGACAATCCCGTATGCAGTTCCCTTTGTCCATCGGTATGTTACTTGCCCGAGATTCGATCGTCGATATCTCCATACCTAGTTCAATATCGTTACCGGCAAGTCTCTTTACTCGTTCCGCAATACAAGATCCCGTGACTAACTCCTTAGTCACATTGCTTGCAAGCTTCTTGTGATGTTGTATTACCGAGTGGGCCCAGAGATACCTCTCCGTCATACGGAGTGACAAATCCCAGTCTCGATCCATGCCAACCCAACAGACACTCTTGGAGATACCTGTAGAGCACCTTTATAGTCACCCAGTTATGTTGTGACGTTTGATACACACAAGGCATTCCTCCGGTGTCCGGGAGTTGCATGATCTCATGGTCGTAGGAACAGATACTTGACATGGATAAAGCAGTAGCAATAAACTGGCACGATCAACTGCTATGCTTACGATTGGGTCTTGTCCATCACATCATTCTCCTAATGATGTGATCCCGTTATCAAATGACAACTCTTGTCCATGACTAGGAAACCATAGCCATCTTTGATCAACGAGCTAGTACAATAGAGGCTTACTAGGGACACATTGTTGTCTATGTACCCACACATGTATTTGCGTTTCCAGTCAATACAATTATAGCATGGATAATAAACGATCATCATGAACAAGGAAATATACTAATAACCAATTTATTATTGCCTCTAGGGCATATTTCCAACATGGCTCTCTCCCCCCCTCTGCTGGTGGCGCCGGAGCGCCGTCGGGGCATTCATCGTGACGGCGATCTACACCAACAACTTCGCCGCCGTCACCACCAACTCTCTCCCCCTCTATGCAGGGGTGTAAAACCTCTCTTCCCTGCTGTAATCTCTACTTAAGCATGGTGCTTAATGCTATATATTATTATCCAATGATGTCTGACTATCCTATGATGTTTGAGTAGATCTCTTTTGTCCTACGGGTTAATTGTGGTATGATGTTATTGATATGAATTGTAGGTTGATATGGTGTTGTCCTAAGGTGCCTTCCATGAGGCGCACACGTGAGGGAATCCCGCTAGAGGGTTTGCAATATGTTCATGATTCGCTTATAGTGGGTGGCTAGAGTGACAGAAGCTTACACCCGAGTAAGGGGGTTGTTTGCATCTGGGAGTAAAGAGGACTTGATGTTTAATGCTATGGTTGGGTTTACCTTAATGATTTCTTGTAGTTGCGGATGCTTGCTAGAGGTCCAATCATAATTGCATATGATCTAAGTACAGAAAATGTGTTAGCGTATGCCTCTCCCTCATTGCATATGACAAGTATCTATCATGTTATATTCAATTGCCTATGGACAATCTTTCTCTTGCGTTACACAAAAAGCTTTCTACTAAACAATTTACTTTATTGTTCTTTATCTAAACAGCCCCTAACTTTTATTTCTACGTTCTTTATTACCTTGCAAAACTATCTATTACGCCTACAAAGTACTTCTAGTTTTATTCCCGCAAAGTAGTTTCATACTCGCTCTAGGTAAAGTAAGCATTAGCGTGCGTAGAGTTGTATCAGTGGTCGATAGAACTTGAGATAATATTAATTCTACCTTTAGCTCCTCGTTGGGTTTGACACTCTTACTTATCAAAATAGGCTACAAACGATCCCCTACAATTGTGGGTTATCAAGACCTTTTTCTGGCGTCGTTGCCGGGGAGCAATAGCGTAGTGGTTGATATTCTGGTGTGTGCTTGTTTGCTTTATCACTAAGTAATTTTTATTTTCTGTTATAAGTTGTTCTATATTTAGATATGGGTAGGAAACGCAAAATACCAAAAAAAATAGATGTACTTGCTGCTCAAAAAGTTGAGGAACCACTAGTGTTATGTACTACCGAAACTTATTACTTGGATCATCTTCGATCCCTTTGTGCTCATGCTGAAAACCCAACTAGCTTAGTTAAGGGAAAATCATTAAATGAGCATGCTTATTATGTGCGACATCGCATTTCTCAAAAAGGGAAACTCTTGTGGCATCAAATTAATACTTTGTGTTGCTATGCTTGAATTTATGTGAATTATATGATTTTACTTGTTGTTCTAAAAACACTCAAGAACACCTTCCCTATCAATGTGTGTTTAATAATAATGAAATATTATCTTCTTATGCCAAGGATGCCTATTGTTATTATGATGTTGAACAAATTGAAGAATTTGTTGCTTTTAAGGGTGCTTATGAAATTGCTACTTTGATTATAAAGTATGTTGCTACTCTTTACAAATCTGAAAAAAATTCCGTACTTAAATATTGCTATGAAAACTATGCTTCTAATGCTTATGTTAAAGAATTTATTGAAAGAATGACCGCTACCTTGGAAGAGACTAATATTTTGCAGGAATCTATGGAAGAAGAAATTGCTGAAACTGTGAGCTCATTAGATGAAAAAGATGAGGAGGAGAGCGAAGAACAAAAGGAGGAAGAGTAGATTAGCTACCTATGCCCACCTTCTAATGAGAGTAACTCTTCGACTCATACATTGTTTAATTTCCCTTCGCACATACCGAAGGATGAATGCTATGATGATTGCTATGATCCCTTGGATTCATTTGAAATATCCCTTTTTGATGAACTTGATGCTTGCTATGCTTGTGGCCATGATGCCAATATGAATGATGCTTATGGAGATGAACTTTCCATAGTTCCTTATGTTAAGCATGAAATTATTGCTATTGCACCCACACATGATAGCCCTATTATCTTTTTGAATTCTCCCAACTACACTATATCAGAGAAGTTTGCACTTATTAAGGATTATATTGATGGGTTGCGTTTTACTATCACACATGATGATTTTGATAAATATAATATGAATGTGCTTGCTGCTCCTACTTGCAATTATTATTAAAGTGGAACCAAATCTTCACCTCTCTATGTTTCCAATACGATAAAATTGCAACAAACTACTTATGCTATGTATTGGCCTTTACTTTGTGTGAATGAATTGTTCTTTTATGACATGCCAATGCATAGGAAGAGAGTTAGACTTCGTAGTCACATGATATATATATAACTTTGTGCTCACTACTTAATTACAAATCATTGTTAATTAAAATTGGCTTTGATATACCTTGGGATCCGGGTGGATCAATTACTTGAGCACTATATGCCTAGCTTAATGGCTTTAAAGAAAGCGCTACCAGGGAGACAACCCAGAAGTTTTAGAGAGTCATTTATTTCTGTTGTGTGCTTTTAAAATAATTAAAAACAAAAAAGTGGGGAACTTAAAACTTTTTCAAAAAGAAAAGTGAAAGTGAGAAGGACGAGCACCGTTGAAGTGTTGGCTAGCCTTGAACTTTGTTCATGCCCATGGAAACTTTGTGAATCTTGATTACAGAAAATTTTCAACAAAAGTAATTATCCCCTTGTACAAATCAATTGTATTTTAAAAATAATGTGCCAAGAATTACCTTTAGGTTGTTTGAATTGCTTGTTTGAAATGTGACGTGTAAAAACAGAAACTTTCGCTGTAGTGTTTGAATTTTCATAATTTACTGGAGCGTGCAAATATTCGGAAATTTTTACACAGTACTTTTATACAAATTATTTATTACGTCCTAATTTTGCAGAATTCTTTGAGTTACAGAAGTATATGTTCCATCTGCATCTTGACAGACTGTCCTGTTTTTCATAGATTGCTGTTATAGTTACTTTGCGTGCTTATGTTTGAATTCTTGTTGAGCCCCACTGACTTGGGAGCCTTAGAATTATGATAGCATACAGTGGGTAATGTTAGATTATAATTATGCAATAGTGTTATGGCAAGACATGATGGGATTTGGTGTTATGTGTACTAACGTTTCTAATAAAAGTTTTGTGTGGATGAAGTGTTCAAAGATCGAGGAGGTGTCGATGTGAGAAGAATAAGGAGAGACAAGAGCTCAAGCTTGGGGATGCCCAAGGCACCCAAGTAAATATTCAAGGAGACTCAAGCGTCTAAGCTTGGGAATGCCCCGTAAGGCATCCCATCTTTCTTCTTCAACAATTATCGGTATGTCTCGGTTTTTGTTTTGTTCACATGATATGCGTAAATTCTTGGAGCGTCGCGTGCCTTTTATTTTTCTTTTAGCAATGCACCATGATGGTTTGGGAAAGTCCATGGTTCATTTATAGAATGCTCTTTGCACTTCACTTATATCTTTTGAGTATGGCTTTAAAGAATGCTTCATGTGTTTCACTTATATCATTTGAAGTTGGATGCATGTTTCTCTGCATATAGAAAACTGTTATTTGTAGAATGCTCTTTTGCTTCACTTATATTTATTAGAGAATGTCTAGGTCTTTTGTAGAAAGAATTAAACTCTCGTTCTTCACTTATATTTGTTTGAGAGTTAATAAACAGTGACGGTAAATTGCATGGGTTATAAGACTAGTCCAAAAATAATAGGTATTCAAGGAGTGATAATCAAAATCTTCATGTAGCACATTAAAGAGAAATTGTGGGTTAATGATATTGATGTGGTAATGTGAAAGGGTGTGAGTGCATCATTGTTGATTCGTAGAAGTGTCGGTATTAAGAGGTGTTAACTTCTTGTTTGTCTAAAAATTAAAAAGGCATGGTGAGGCTGTCTGAGCATTTCTATTCCTTGTTAAAATCCTAGTGTTGTTTCGGGTCGGAGGCACGCGATGGTTGATGGGGATATGTACCTAGGGTAGGGTCATAGGCCTGACCTACATACCCTACTTAAGGACACTACATTGGAGAACCTAAAGATTACAAAGAAGACTCCGACTGAAATCACCATGGCACATGAGTCACTCGACAGTACATCCACTCGGAGGTTTTTCCCTCCACTCGACAGTTGCCTTTCACTCGGAAGAACCAGAAGTCAATTGACCGCAGAAGACCAGAAGCCATTCCAGGGAGGCCAACGGGCAGGCGTTCGACTAGACACCATAAGTAGCATTTATTACATACGTTATCAGTAACGTATGCCTTTATTACCACGATCGGACCCTTGGTTGCCGGGTATTCATGAGGGGCGGCGCACTCTATGTAAGCCACCCCTCCCCTCTGGAACAAGGGTTCGCACCCCCTGTAACTCTGACACTCCACATGACAGAAGCTCCTGAGCACTGAGACGTAGGGCTGTTACCTCCACGAGAGGGGCCTGAACTCATACATCCGTGTGTACAATCTCGCCGTAGCTAGGACTCTGCCCTCTCCATTCGTACCCCTAACCTCTACTGTCAGGCTCGTTCCCACGACAGTTGGCGCCCACCGTGGGGCAGGCGTCTAAGCGACTTCCGGCGAGTTTGCAAATTTTCTTCTTCGTCATGTCTTCCGGCGGCGGTATGTTCCTGGGCCACGAGATCCGTCTTGGTGCGCTCACCTTCGTCACCGACGACTCGGCATGGCTTCAGGAAGCGCCTCTGGACGTTGAGGCGCTCCAGATCCGCGGGGCAACACACTTCCGTGCAAGCTCCTGCGGGGTTCTTCTTCGGCAGCCGTCGACTCCGTACCTGTCGGCTCTCCCCGCTGTTCGTCGCCACAAGCGATCTGGTCGCTCGCGGATCCATTGTTGGGTGAGGCATGCGGCGGCACGCCAAGCGTCATCTCCGCAGATTGCGGCTATCGAGCCCGCCGAATCACTTCACGGCGTGTTTGACTCGGCGTCGGATCCGTCTGACGTTCCTTCCGAGTGCGAGAGCTGCGATCCAGCGGTTGAGGTTCTTATGGCGGGTTCGCAGCAAAGCCCGCCTGGCTTCGGCCGCGGCAGACACGAGGCTGGAGGACCATTGAATGAGCAGCAACACCGGGATGAGGAGATTCTCCATACTCCCATCGTCGGTGCGACTGCTGAGGCCCAGGCCTTGGAGGCCATGCGCCTTCGGCTCGAAGAGATGCAGAAGGCACTCGACGAGCGTACCCGCCAGCGTCCACCCATTTCCAGTCGACGTCAGCGACAGTTGTTTCCGAGTGGATCTCAGAACAACGTCAAGGTATTCCGTACTCCAGTTCTGAATGTTGCAGCCGCTGCTAGGATTGCAGATTCCATTCAACAATCCCGTTCAGAGGCTGGCAGAGGTTTGCAGCAGATCCGAGCGTTGCTTGATGCGGCACAACAGCAGAATTCGGCTGTTTCTCAGTCACGCAACAGGTTACACAATAATTCGCCCAGGGCAGACACAGTTCAGTCGGCACACAGCCCGGGGTCGCCTCTGCGTCGTAGGGGTGGAGGTTACCGTTAAGATCAGTACCAAGATCAGGGGCGAGATCAGTTTGCTCCTCGTTATCACCGTGATGACCGACGTCGAGTGCCTACTCCTCCGCGGAGTGGTTCATATGTGCCCCGGCACTATGATGATAGGCGCACGTTCGGCGATGAGCAGAATCCTGGGTTCAACGCAAGGAATGTCCTCGCACAGAAGCGGATTGACAGGGGCAGGGCTCACAGGGATGGTTATGATAGAGATTATCCGAGTGGAAGTGGTGCCGTTGTCTCTGGACCCGAGTGTTTCAGCAGAGCCATTCGATCTGCTGAGATTCCCCCCAACTTCAGGTTGGCGGCTGGAATAAGCAAGTTCACTGGTGAGTCGAAGCCAGAGACATGGTTAGACGATTACCGAGTGGCGGTGCAGATTGGTGGAGGAAATGACAACATAGCCATGAAGCATTTTGGATGGTTCAGCCCGAGCGTGGCTGAATCGTTTGGCTCCTTCTAGCATCTACTGCTGGGAGGATCTTGCCCGAGTGTTAATCAGAACTTTCGAGGGCACATGCAAGCGTCCCGCTGGTTTGATTGATCTGTAGCATTGTGTCCAGAAACCCAATGAAACTTTGAGGGATTACATTCAGCGTTGGACCACCCTCCATCACACGGTGGAAAATGTTTCCGAGCACCAAGCCGTCTGCGCCTTCAAGGCCGGCGTTAAGTACAGAGAGCTTTATCTGAAGTTTGGTCGGACAGGAGATATTTCCCTGAGCAAGATGATGGAGATTGCCACTCGGTACGCCAATGGCGAAGAGGAGGACCGCCTCCGCAGCGGCAAGGGAAAAGCAGTCGACAATGATGCCAGCGGCGGCAATTCCAGTCGTAAGCAAAAACTCAAAACAGATGGTTCTGCTCAGGCAGAGGCAGCCGCTCTGGCGGTGCAAGGAAAGAATAAGGGGAAACCCAAAGGGCAGTTTACCCCCAAGAAGTCAAAGAATCAGTCAGGAACGGATGTCCTAGATTTGCCGTGTGCAATCCACACGAAGAAGGATGAGGAAGGCAATTTGATATTGCCGAAACACACCACTCGACAATGCAGATTACTGATCCAGTAGTTCAAGAAAGGACAGTCGAGTGGAAAAACCCCTGAAAAGGAAGATGATGAAGATAAAGAAGATTTCCCTGAGGTCAATGCCACTTTGATGATTTTTGCCGATGTAGAAAGCAAAAGTCGACTGAAAGTTATCAACAGGGAGGTCAACATGGCTGTTCCTGCCACCCCCACATACCTCAAGTGGTCTCAGACTGCTATCACCTTTGACCAGTTAGATCACCCCGCTCATTTCGCTACCCCCGGTCGGCAAGCTCTGGTGGTGGATCCTGTTGTAGGAGGCACTCGACTCTGCAAGGTTCTCATGGACGGAGGGAGTGGATTGAACATATTGTATGCGGATACCCTCAAGGGGATGGGCATCCCGATGTCCCGACTCAGTGAGAGCAGCATGCAGTTCCACGGAGTCATCCCTGGGAAGAAGGCCAAGTCACTCGGTCAAATTGTGTTGGATGTGGTGTTTGGCACTGACAAGAATTTTCGCAAGGAAAAGTTGACATTTGAAGTTGTAGACTTCCAGATCGCATATCATGCCATCCTTGGTCGACCAGCTTATGCCCGTTTCATGGCCCGTCCATGTTATGTGTACCTCAAGCTGAAGATGCCCGGCCCCAAGGGTGTGATCACAGTCACAGGGAATCGACAAAGGACCGAGGAGTGCTTACAGCAAGGCTCCAAGATTGCCGATCATCAAATGGCTGTGGTCGAGTTGGAAGAATATAAGAGGAATACTGATCCTGCTGATCTGCTGCGTGCCAAAAGCCCGCTTCCGAGTCTGCTTTTCAGTCGGCAGGCGACGTGAAGCAAGTGAGCGTTCACCCGACCGATCCTAATGCTGCCCCGACCAACATTGCAACGACACTCGACAGCAAATAGGAAGCCGAGCTCATCCAGTTCCTCCGTGAGAACTGGGACATCTTCGCATGGAAGCCTTCTGACATGCCGGGTGTACCCAGGGAACTGGCTGAGCACCGACTGAGAGTTGACCCGAAGGCCAAGCCTGCCAAAGAGCACTTGCATCGGTCGGCAGCAGCGAAGCGGAAGGCAATTGGCGAGGAGGTGGCTCGACTCTTGGCGGCTAAGTTCATACACGAGATTTACCACTCCGAGTGGCTCGCGAATGTCGTCATGGTCCCCAAGAAAGATAATTCACTCCACATGTGTATTGACTTTAAACATATCAATCGGGTCTGCCCGAAAGATCATTTTCCGCTCCCCCGCATCGATCAGATTGTCGACTCGACTGCGGGGTGTGAGCGTTTGTCTTTTCTCGATGCATACTCTGGCTACCATCAGATCCGTCTATTTGGTCCAGATGAAATAAAGACAGCCTTCATCACCCCTTTCGGGTGTTTCTGTTATATCACCATGCCTTTTGGTCTGAAAAATGCTGGCGCTACTTTCATGCGCATGATTCAGAAGTGCCTGCTTGAGCAAATCCCTCAGAATGTCAAGGCTTATATGGATGATATTGTAGTCAAGTCTCGCAAAGGTTCCGACCTGCTGAGTGACTTGGCAGAAACATCCGCCAACCTGAGGAAATATGATATCAAGTTGAATCCGTCCAAGTGCACGTTTGGAGTTCCTGGTGGCAAGCTACTCGGTTTCCTCGTTTCCGAACGGGGGATCGACGTCAATCCCGAGAAGATCGGCGCCATCGTCCGAATGAAAAGCTCTGAGCGCGTGCACGATGTCCAGAAGCTCACGGGCTGCTTGGCAGCCTTGAGTAGGTTTATTTCTCGCATCGGAGAGAAGGCATTGCCTTTATACCGAATGATGAAGAAATCTGATACATTCGAGTGGACTCCTGAGGCAGAAGCAGCGTTTGTCGAGCTCAAAGCCCTGCTTTCCACCCAGCCGGTGCTTGCTGCTCCGCACAGCAAAGAACCCCTGCTTCTGTACATTGCAGCCACTAACCAAGTCGTCAGTACGGTTCTCACTGTCGAGAGAGAAGAAGAGGGCAAGGCTTATAAAGTCCAATGCCCAGTTTACTATATATCTGAAGTGCTGACTCCTTCAAAGCAAAGGTACCCTCATTACCAGAAGCTCGTCTATGGTATATATCTATCAGCGAAGAAGGTGGCACACTACTTCCAGGATCACTCAGTCTCAGTCGTCAGTGATGCTCCATTGTCTGAGATCCTCAACAATCGAGATGCGACTGGTCGAGTGGCCAAATGGGTTATTGAGCTCCTCTACTTTGATATCAAGTTTGAAGCAAAGAAAGCCATCAAATCTCAAGCGCTTGCTGACTTCATGGCTGAGTGGATAGAACAACAACAGCCAATTCAAATCCACTCGGCGCACTGGACCATGTTCATTGATGGTTCTAAGATGCTGAATGGGTCTGGTGCTGGCGTAGTATTGGTATCTCCAAAGGGTGACAAGCTCAGTTATGTCCTCCAGATTCACTTTGATTCCTCCAATAATGAAGCTGAATACGAGGCACTCCTCTACGAGTTACGTATGGCCATCTCACTCGGCGTCCGGCGCCTGATGGTATACGGCGACTCAGATTTGGTGGTTAATCAGGTGATGAAGGAGTGGGATGTCAGGAACCCTGCTATGACTGGATATTGCCACACAGTGAGGAAGCTTGAGAAGAAATTTGAAGGTTTGGAACTCCACCATATTCCCCGAGTGAAAAATCAGGCAGCTGATGATCTAGCAAAGATCGGGTCCACTCGGAGGCCTGTACCTAGCAATGTGTTTCTGGAACACTTACATTCTCCTTCGGTGCAAGAAGATCCCTTCACTGAAGAGCCCCCGCAAGCAATAAGCGCCTCCAATCCGACTGAGGTTGATGTCCCAGCAGTCATAGATCTGATCATGGAGATTCTTGTGATTACGCCCGATAGGACGGTGCCATATATCGCGTACATATTGAGGAAAGAACTCCCAGAAGACGAAGTTGAAGCTCGACAGATTGTCTGCAGGTCCAAAGCCTTTACTGTGATAGATGGACAGCTTTACAGAGAAAGCGTAACTGGCATAACTCAGCGGTGCATCTCCCCTGAAGAAGGTCAACTGATCCTGGAGGAAATTCACTCGGGGACTTGTGGTCATCATGCGTCCTCTCGGACGATCGTTGCCAAAGCATACCGAGCTGGTTTCTTCTGGCCGCGCGCCAACGAAATGGCTAAAGAGATTGTTGATCACTGCGAAGGATGCTAGTTTTAAGCAAACTTGTCGCATAAGCCCGCGTCTGCCTTGAAGACTATTCCACTCGTCTGGCCGTTTGATGTATGGGGTTTGGATATGGTCGGTCCCCTCCGAACGGGCCAGAGTGGATTCACGCATCTACTTGTAGCAGTCGACAAGATCACCAAGTGGATTGAGGCTAAGCCCATAAAGAAGCTGAATTCGCGCACTACTATCAAGTTTATGAAAGAGATAACGTTCCGGTATGGAGTTCCCCATAGTATCATTACAGACGATGGTTCAAACTTTGACTTGGAAGAGTTCAGACACTTTTGCTCCGCCCAAGGCACTCGGGTGGATTACGCATCCGTTGCGCACCCCTAGACTAATGGTCAAGCTGAGCGAGCCAATGGCCTTATCCTTCAAGGGCTGAAGCCTAGACTCATGCGAGATCTTGAACATGCGGCTGGAGCTTGGGTCACTGAATTGTCGTCTGTTCTGTGGGGCTTGAGGACGACTCCTAACCGGTCGACCAGACGCACTCCTTTCTTCATGGTGTATGGAGCCGAAGCCGTTTTGCCGAGTGATGTCCTTCACAATTCTCCCCGAGTAGACCTTTACTCCGAGGCTGAGGCTGAACAAGCACGACAAGACGGTGTGGATCTCTTGGAAGAAGAATGTGAAATGGCTCTGATTCGGTTGACTGTGTACCAGCAAGATCTGCGTCGCTTCCATGCAAGACATGTCAGGAGTCGATCATTCCATGAAGGTGATCTTGTGCTCCGAGTGGATCAGCAGCGACCTCACAAGCTCGCCCCTGCGTGGGAAGGTCCTTTCGTCGTCACCAAAGTACTGAACAACGGAGCCTATCATCTTTTCAACCTCAAGAAGAATATCGACGAGCCGCGTGCCTGGAACGCAGATTTACTTCGACGTTTTTATACCTGACGACTGAGTTGTTTTGATGTAATAAGAGTACTCCAGACAATGTTGTTTATCAAAATTATGACTCCCGCAGTCTTTTGTCGATTCCGATCGCACAATCTCATATTCAAAAACACTCCGAGTGATGAGCAGCCCTCTCACTCGGGGCTGCGACCCAGTTTTCGCCTAAGTTAAAAACCCTGACGAGTGAATAGCATCCTATTCACTCGGAAACTTAGCTGTGAATCAGTCTTCGTCTAAGTTGTAAAACACTCTGAGTTATGAGCAGCCCTCTCACTCGGGGGCTTAGCTGCGAACCAATTTTCGCCTAAGTTAAAAACTCTGCCGAGTGAATAGCACCCTATTCACTCGGAAACTTAGCTGCGAATCAGTCTTCGTCTAAGTTGTAAAACGCTCCGAGTGATGAGCAGCCCTCTCACTCGGGGGCTTAGCTGCGAACCAGTTTTTGCCTAAGTTAAAAACTCTGCCGAGTGAATAGCATCCTATTCGCTCGGAAACTTAGCTGCGAATCAGTCTTCGTCTAAGTTGTAAAACGCTCCGAGTGGTGAGCAGCCCTCTCACTCGGGGGGCTTAGCTGCGAACCAGTTTTCGCCTAAGTTAAAAACCCTGCCGAGTGAATAGCATCCTATTCACTCGGAAACTTTGCTGTGAATCAGTCTTCATCTAAGTTGTAAAATGCTCCGAGTGATGAGCAGCCCTCTCACTTGGGGGCTTAGCTGCGAACCAGTTTTCGCCTAAGTTAAAAACTCTGCCGAGTGAATAGCATCCTATTCGCTCGGAAACTTAGCTGCGAATCAGCCTTCGTCTAAATTGTAAAACGCTCCGAGTGGTGAGCAGCCCTCTCACTCGGGGGGCTTAGCTGCGAACCAGTTTTCGCCTAAGTTAAAAACCCTGCCGAGTGAATAGCATCCTATTCACTCGGAAACTTAGCTGCGAATCAGTCTTCGTCTAAGTTGTAAAACACTCCGAGTGATGAGCAGCCCTCACACTCGGGGGCTTAGCTGCGAACCAGTTTTCGCATAAGTTAAAAACTCTGCCGAGTGAATAGCATCCTATTCACTCGGAAACTTAGCTGCGAATCAGTCTTCGTCTAAGTTGTAAAACGCTCCGAGTGATGAGGAGCCCTCTCACTCGGGGGCTTAGCTGCGAACCAGTTTTCGCATAAGTTAAAAACTCTGCCGAGTGAATAGCATCCTATTCACTCGGAAACTTAGCTGCGAATCAGTCTTCGTCTAAGTTGTAAAATGCTCCAAGTGATGAGCAGGCCTCTCACTCGGGGGCTTAGCTGCGAACCAGTTTTCGCCTAAGTTAAAAAGTCTGCCGAGTGGATAGCATCCTATTCGCTCGGAAACTTAGCTGCGAAACAGTCTTCGTCTAAGTTGTAAAACGCTCCGAGTGATGAGCAGCCCTCCCGCTCGGGGGCTTAGCTGCGAACCAGTTTTCGCCTAAGTTAAAAGTCCCGCCGAGTGGCGAGCACTCCTCTCACTCTGGGACTTAGCCGCAAACAAGTTTTCGCTTAGGTTAAACGTCCTGCCGAATGAATAGTTACGTATTCACTCGGAAACTTAGCTACGAACCAGTCTTCATCTAAGCCAAAAACTTTCCCGAGTGACGAGCACCCCTCTCACTCGGGGACTTAGCCACGAACCAGTTTTCGCCTAAGTTCGAAATTCTTCCGAGTAATGAGCATCCACCTCATTCGGAAATCAAACAAACTTAGTCAAGCAAAAGAATCTCTAGCGCGGTTGAAAGTTACTGACGCAAACGGAAGTACTCAGGCTTAAGGCCTGAACGAAGTTTTAAACGGTTACACCATCACTCGGCATACCGAGGCAAATAAAGTTTCAACTACAAGCGAAGTATTTCTCAAGCTCTAGTGGGGCTCGCGGGCTCGACGAAGGTGTCCAGATCAATCCGATCGCCGATCCGAGTGGCTGCTTCAATGAAGGTCTCCATGAAATCTTCGAATTGAAGTTTCTTCGTGTTGGCCACCTGAAGAGCCTTCAGTTTGTCCTCCTTAGCCTCCTTGCAATGGACCCGGACGAGTGAAAGCGCCACGTCAGCTCCGCAGCGAGCAGCAAATTTTTTCCATGCCTGCACTCGACCGGGAATCTCATTGAGGCAGGTCATCATCGACTCGAGGTCAGTCTGGAGGGTGTCTTCTGGCCACAGTTCTTTGTCGACCTTCTCCAGTGCTGCCTTCAGTCGACTGATATACCCTTGAACATTACTAAGACGAGCTTCAAGTCGAAACAAGTTCATGGCCACAACGACCCCCACGGGTGACTTAGTGGGGTCTAGATTTGGCTCGATCTCCTCAGTCTCCTTGTCAAAGTCTTGGCAGAATTCTACGCGAAGAGGAAATGAAAAGTTGGTCACGCTACTATTTTGTGGAAATTAAAGAAATTCACTCGATGGAAGAAAGTTACCTTCAAGCATGCCGAACATCTTCTTCGCGAAGTCTCCCAAGTGGTTCTCCAGAGCGCTCCTTCTCTTGGTCAGCTATTCAACCTTTTTGATCCAATCGACCTATTCTTGCTTGAGTTTGGTGTTCTCTTCTTCCAACTTGTTGGCTGCGGCAAGCTTCTTCTCAGCAGCCTCGGTTTTCTCCCTCGCCACCTTCTGAGCATCTGCGAGCGCCTTGTCTTTATCCTCGAGCGCCTTCTTCATGGTATCTAAAGAAATAACATTGTTGAGTCGCGCTTGGAGTCGACGGTTCTCATCACGCACGTCTGTTCGAGTGAGGACACTCGGTTCAAAGGATGGAAGATGAAAGTGATAGTGCAGTTGGTCAACAAGGATTACCTCCCAAGGTCTTCAGCTCAGTCTGTGCATGGTCCAGGTCGTTCTTGGTCACCTCCAGATCGAGCTGAAGCTGGTTTTTCTCCTTCTCCAGGTTGACGTACTGAGTCCCAAGCTAACAAGCTTTCTAAAATCAGCAAAGAAGTAGTTCAGTCGACACTCACGTTCAGTCGACTGGATGGCGGCCCGCCGCCCCACCCCACACCCCTGCAAAGCGTCATATCATGGTTGATGGAAATGATGTCCATGAAACCTGCAAGACAGGTCTTGCTAGTTCGGACCTTTCCATCCCTAAGACAAGCATTCAGAGGTGACAAGCGTACTCCAAGTACAAAAAAAAGGAAGGACACCTAGTCCAAGTTCTTAAGACTACTGCCCATCTTAAACGATCGACAGTAGTCTCGGGGACTACACCCAGTGGGTGCACTCAGCGTGCCCCCACTGGATACGACACCACTCGACCAGGTCCGACCTG
Organism: Elymus sibiricus; assembly: GCA_039707655.1. NCBI lineage: Eukaryota > Viridiplantae > Streptophyta > Magnoliopsida > Poales > Poaceae > Elymus > Elymus sibiricus. The sequence continues at coordinate 156,337,934 of CM077669.1, forward strand.
TCCGAGTAAAAAAAAAGAGAGCAAACATGCAAACATTATCTCTATCAGACCCCCGCCGATGCAAGCACTCGACGGCGGTCTCAGGGACTACACCCAGTGGGTGCACTCAGCATGCCCCCACTGGACCTACTATCACTCGACCAGGCTGTCGAGTGAAAAGCGGCTATCAAAAAAAATTTAAGACCCCTGCCGATGTCTTCGCCATTCGACAGCGATCTCGGGGACTACACCCAGTGGGTGCACTCAGCGTGCCCCCACTGGACCAAAGACCACTCGACTAAGACCTGATCTACTCGAGGAGAAAACAAGCAAGTATGCATCCAAAGAAAACACCCAGTGGGTGTAGAGTCAGGATGGATAGGAATTCAATCGGAAATGAACTTACAATCGCACTTACTCGGACATTGGCTTGAAGCGCTGAGCTGGCATCATAAGCCAACTTGCTGGCCTCATATGCCTCCTTCGTATGCAGCATCATTTGCCCAGCCTGGATCATGGCCTCTTTGGCAGCTCTAGTCTGGTCCTCTGGGACGTGGTACAAAGGGTATGCGGGCGCCGGATGAGTCGGTGCTGCAGCTGAGGTCACAAGAGTTGCATGAGGTTGCCCAATCGGCGCTGAAACCACAAGAGTTGAAGTTGCTGGCGGGGCACTCGACAGTGGAACCACAAGGTCAACTCTGGTTCGAGAAGAGTCGCCAAGTTCTTGGGACGATGCGGCAGTCGACTTACGAGGCACTTGCCCCGACGATGTTCTTTGAGTGCATACGCGTGGGGTGTCCAAGGCCACAACTTCACCCTCTGCACCCTGCTGTGGCTCCTCATCGTATTCCATGTGGATGACGTCGTCAGCTGCCAATCGACAACGTTAACTTATTCAATCGACGAATCGTCTCCAAAAAACAGAGTAGAGTGAAGATTTATTATACCTCGTTGAGAGGTAGCCTCGTCAGCAGTGTCCGCTTCCATATGATCCTCTTCATCTCGCAGAGGCGACGTCACCGAGGTAGCAGCTCTGGCGAATAAATTTCACTCGATCAGCAAAGACATGAAGTTCCACAATAGCAGAGAAAAGAAAATGAACACTCACGTTGAGGCAACAGGCACGGCGATCTTCATGCGAGGTAGAGCCTTCCGGGGTTTTGGTGCGTCGGACCTGGGCTGTTTCGCGACCTTTTCGGTCGACTCAGGTGTTGCAACCCGGTCGCGCTTCGGATTTCTGGTGCTCGATGCCAAAGTTCTGCTTGGGACAGCTTCTGGATCTTCGCGCTGCTTGGAACGACACTCAGTGCGCAGGGGAGCCTGGACCTCTTCCTCGATTTCCTCCAGGTCGTCGTCGCTGCCTTCACTGTCATCGGCGTAATCAATGTCTGCGCTGCCGCCAACGCTCTCTTCTCCGTCTTCAGGCTGCCTTCCGTTCGGCACAGACGAATACATGTTCGTAAACTCCTGCAAGATACACACAGTAAAGTCAGTCGGCTGAAGACCCAATCGCTCGATGAAACATGAAAGCATTCGACAAGGATGTAACTCACCAGGTTCGGCGGCAGGTTCTCAACAGAGAAGGGCAAGATTCGCTTGGATCCCAGAGGGTTGTCACAGGCTCCGGTGATGCTTCTGAGCCACTGTGCAACTGTCTCCTCAGAGACTTCCTCTGGATGTGTCCGAGTGGTGTCTTCAGCGCCTGAATAGTGCCACATAGTGTGGTCCCTCACTTGAAGGGGCTGGATTCGTCGACTGAGAAACGCCTCTAGCAGGTCCATACCAGTCACTCCGCCACGGATCAAATCAACTACTGCATTCACTAAAATTCCTACCTGGACTTTCTCTCCCTCAGTCATGGACAATGTTCTGGGAGTAGTGGGTCGCTCCAATGTGAAGGGGGGAATGCCAGTCGACATATTGGGAGATGCAACATCTTTGCAGTAAAACCAAGTCGACTGCCAGCCCCGAACAGATTCAGGAAAGGTCATTGACGGAAACACACTCCTGCCCCTCTTTTGGAGTCCCAGGCCACCGCAAAGCTGGATGACGTGGGTCTTACTATCACTAGGGTTGGCCTTTTTGACCGACTGGGACCGAACGGTGAAGATGTGTTTAAACAAACCCCAGTGAGGAGAACAACCCAAGAAACATTCACACAGTGTTATGAACGCAGCAAGATACGCAATGGCATTCGGGGGGAAATGGTGAAGCTGTGCGCCGAAGAAGTTCAAGAACCCATGGATGAATGGATGGGGAGGCAGAGAAAAACCTCGCTCGACATGACTGAGGAGGAGGACTCGCTCGCCTTCGCGCGGCTCCGGCTCGGTCTCCCCCTTCGACAGCCTCCACGACCCTTCAGCAATCAGCCCATCGGCGACGAGGTTCTGGACGTCCTCCGCCGTGACGGTTGACCGAAGGAAATCCCCTTGGATCCACCCCGGCGGCGCCATGGACCGGGCGCCCACGGCTTCTTCGTCTTGGCTCCCTTCTTGGCGCGCTCGAGCTTCTCCGTCTTCCACTTCGTCATCGCGGCGGTGGTCGAGGTGGAGCCGAGCGGCGCGTGTGGAGCAGAGGAGGCGGAGGAAAAGAGGGGAATGGAGGAAGAGCACTGTACATCCCCTGCAAAGTCCCGTCTTATAACTGCCCGAGTGGGTCGCTGACCTGTGGGCCCACCGGATCTCTTTTTATCACAATTTCAGAGGAAGCACAGTACGTGGCGATAAGGGCGGCGCGAAAATCGAGGCGTCATGCCCCCACTTGCCCCAGTCGTTGCGTCATCTTCGCGCGGCGCGTGCTTTCCAAATTTTTGAATCCCGTAAAATCCGGGCCCGACGAAGCGACCCGTTGCATCAAGAGGCCCTGCTGATCATTCGGACCTGAGTCCGCGCTCAAGTTCAGTCGGACGCATATCAAGACAGAATCGATCAGGGTGAAGGATAAAGATTCCAATCGACGCAGACTTCTGCGAAGCCCTATAATGCACTCGGAATTTTTGTGTCTTATCAGAGCCTGCATCGATCCCTTTTCACTCGAACCCCGATCCATTCGGGGGCTAATGATGGGGATATGTATCTAGGGTAGGGTCATAGGCCTGACCTACATACCCTACCTAAGGACACTACATTGGAGAACCTAAAGATTACAAAGAAGACTCCGACTGAAATCACCATGGCACATGAGTCACTCGACAGTACATCCACTCGGAGGTTTCTCCCTCCACTCGACAGTTGCCTTTCACTCGGAAGAACCAGAAGTCAATCGACCGTAGAAGACCAGAAGCCATTCCAGGGAGGCCAACGGGCAGGCGTTCGACTAGACACCATAAGTAGCATTTATTACATACGTTATCAGTAATGTATGCCTTTATTACCACGATCGGACCCTTGGTTGCCGGGTATTCATGAGGGGCGGCGCACTCTATATAAGCCACCCCTCCCCTCCGGCACAAGGGTTCGCACCCCCTGTAACTCTGACACTCCACACGACAGAAGCTCCCGAGCACTGAGACGTAGGGCTGTTACCTCCACGAGAGGGGCCTGAACTCATACATCCGTGTGTACAATCTCACCGTAGCTAGGACTCTGCCCTCTCCATTCGTACCCCTAACCTCTACTGTCAGGCTCGTTCCCACGACAATGGTTAACTCCTCCCAACCTCCTCCCTCGGGGCATGCGAGTAATACTTTGATTTGTGATAAAACTAACAAAACTTTGCAATAAGTATATGAGTTCTTTATTAATAATGTGAAACCATGGACATACACAATCTCACGTATTCATATTTTGCTAGCCACTTCGGTACTGTGCATCGCCCATTCTCACCTCGAGGATCTGTGCGAACTTCGCCGGTGCATCAAAACCCCGTGACATGATACGCTCTGTCACACATAAACCTCATTATATCTTTGTCAAAACAGCCGACATACCTTCCATAGCCATTCTGAGAAATATTGCCATGCCACTTCCACCATCACATCATATGATTTGTAGCTTCATTGTCATATTGCTTTGCATGATCGTAAGATAGCTAGCATGATAGTTCCATGGCTTGTCCGTTTTTTGATATCTTTGCTATGCTAGATCATTGCACATCCTGGTACACTGCCACGGGCATTCATATAGAGTCATACGGTTTCTCATGTTCAGTTATAAGTAAATAAAAGTGTGATGATCATCATTATTAGAGCATTGTCCCAGTGAGGAAATAAAAAATGGGGGGGGGGGGCAAATGAGCCCACCATATAGAAAAATGAAAAAAATGAAAAAAATGAGAGAAACTGAGAGAAGGGACTTTGCTACTATACTTTACCACACTTGTTACTCAAAGTGGCAGCATGTTCTTCATATAGAGAGTCTCATGTTTTATCACCTTCATATGCTAGTGGGAGTTTTACATTATTAAAACTTGGCTTGTATATTCCGATGACGAGCATACTCAAATGCCCGAGGTCTTCATGAGCAAGCAAGTTGGATGCACACTCACTTAGCTTTAGTCGAGATTTCATACACTTATAGCTCTAGTGCATCCGTTGCATGGCAATCCCTACTCCCCGCATTGATATCTATTGATGGGCATCTCCATAGCCTGTTGATACGCCGAGTTGATGCGATACTTTCTTCTCCACTTTTACCCCTTTGAAACCTACCACCACATTCTATTCCACCTATATGCTATGTCCATGGTTCACGCTCATGTATTACCTGAAGAATAAAAATTTGATGCATATTGAAAAAGTACGATCCAATTGCCTGACTTGGGCACCATGGTGCTTCACATTTGTATTAATGTGGTGAAGACAGAGCCATGCCTTGCTAATATAATAAGATGAACGGGGGTAAACATTCTTTGAGGATCGTATACTTTGAAAGATTGATGATTTTGTTACTTGTGCTTATAAGTATTACTATGTTAGTGTTTGTTAATTCATCGTTTCTCAATGAGAATACATGCAAAAGATTACATATTGGGTAGCTTGTCACATCAAAAGATTACATGCAAAAGATTACTTGTGCTTATAAGTATTACTATGTTAGTGTTTGTTAATACGCTCATGTTTTTATCATTTACCTACTCGAGGACGAGCAGGAATTTAGCTTGGGGATGCTTGATATGTCTCCAACATATCTATAATTTTTTATTGTTCCATGCTATTATATTATCATTGTATGATACTTTTTTAGTATTACTTACCAATTTATATTATTTTTTAGCACTAACCTATTGACCCGGTGCCTAATGCCAGTTCCTGTTTTTTGTGTTTTTTTTGTTTCGCAGAAATTCCATATCAAATGAAATACAAACGCGATGAAAATTTACGGAGATTTTTTTGGAATATATGTGAATTTTGGGAGTCGGAATCAACGCAAGACGATGCCTGAGGGCCCCATAAGCAAACAGGGCGCGACCTGGGGGCGCCCTAATGGGGCTCTCCATCTGCCGCAAGATATCTTTCTTGTGGCCATCCCTTAAGTCAGTTGAGGCTCTCCATCTGCCGCAAGAAAGATATTTTCGTGATAAAAATCCCCTCAAACTTTCAGCCCGATCGGAGTTACGGATCTTCGGGGATTTTTATCGCGAAAATATCTTTGTTGCAGCGAAAGGAGAGCCTCAACCGACTTAAGGGATGGCCACAAGCCATCAGGGCGCCCCCCAAGCCGTGCCCTGTTGTCTTGTGGGGCCCTCGGGCATCGTCTTGCATTTATTCCGACTCCCAAAATTCACATATATTCAAAAAAAATATTTGATTTTTTTATCGTGTTTCGACTTTGTTTGATATGGAATTTCTACGAAACAAAAAACACACAAAAGACAGGAACTGGCACTGGGCACTGGGTCAATAGGTTAGTGCTCAAAAATAATATAAATTGGTAAATAATTACTCAAAAAGTATCCTAGAATGATAATATAATAGCTGTCGGAATTGGGGCTCCGAGGACCCAAGAAAGGTTCGAACTCTGGGGTGCGCTGGCTCTCCAACCCTGGTCTCTCTAGCTTACCTACGGCGATGGCCCGGCTTGCTTCAGTTTGGGGGAAGAACAAAGGACACGGTGGTTTACCTAGGTTCGGGCCACCTTGCGGTGTAAAACCCTACTCCTGCTTGTCTGGATTTCTTAGGGGTGATAATGAATACAGAGGGATCATCATCTACCGTCATCGCCCCTCTCCTTTTTACCGGCTTTGGTCCGCTTCCCCGAAAATATCAGGCAGGAAGGGTTGCCACAAGTACATGCTTGAAGGGCGACAAGACTTCAGCTTATCCTGGCTAAAGTAGTCTTCGCCTGCAAAAGCATCCCTTCGTGACGCGCCGGCGGGCTCCGTGAGGTCCTCCGTTCTGGCAAGCCCCCTGCCTTAGCCCTCTTGCACCAAACATGAAACCTTTGGATGGCTTCTTTAGGGGTGGGCGAGCCGACCCCGCTTCCTTTGCACAAACGAGGAAAACCCCCTCATCCGTGCCCGCTGGCACGGCTCGTGGCGTCGCTTGGCATGGCGCGCGTCACCCATGTGAAGGTGCCGGGCAGTAGGACTCCGCCGAGTCACCCTTGATTAGTCCGCCCCGCGAAGCCCCTGGGGAAGCCTCGGGAGACAACCTACCATGGGCGTCCTCACGAGGCTTCCGGAGATGCCTTTCGCCAGATCCCTCGCGAGGCAGGGGCCCTCGCAAGGGCCTCGCTCGTGAAGCCTATGGTGGGCCATGCTGGGCCTGCACCGCGTGTCGTGTCTTGGGCCACACGCAGACGGGCCTGGGTACCCCTACTCCTAGGAGCCCGACAGTAGCCCCCGGGCACGCGTCATGCGTGACTCCGCCAAATGGGGGCGAAACGGCACGGGCCCTTGAACGTCTGCAGGCCAGGCACGACACGTGGCGCATGATAGGACGTGGGGCGCCTCCACTTCCCAGGACACCTAGGCAACCGCCCGGGCTGTCGTAAACCCTGTGCATGGGATGGAGCCATCATGGCTCTTCCTCGCACTGTACTCACGCACCGGAGACGAGGAGGCGGAGGCTGGCCACCTGTCGTACGCCGTATATAAGGTCGGGGGAAGGCCCCCGCTTCATCTCTCCTCTCCTTCTCTTTACTTCCGCTTGTCGTTGCCACTGCTATGGCGCCCATGAGGAGGTTCTCCACTGCTGACAAAGGGAAGGCAACGATGGAGGAGACGGAGGCGCCGACGCTAGCAAGGGGGCGCGGCCGCCCTCGTACGCTCGCTGCCGCACCAGGGGCGCTGTCAAGGGGGCGCGGGCGCCCCCCGTCGGAGACCCAATCCAGTTCGAGCATCCGCGAAGGGGGCTGGACCTGAGGCCGCGTGCGCGGGGGGCGAGGTGGCCGTAGTCGTGGTAGGAGGAGCAGCCCTTTCGCCCGGCCTCCCCGTCCATGGAGCTATTCCTCCGACGCGGTCCGCGAGTTCATAGTTGTGGTGGACGGCCCGCCCCGCACCTGGTTCCGGCTCCCGGACTCCTTCGCGGGGGAGATGGCGGAGCGCGCGCCCCTGGGCTTGTGGCTGCAGCCAGATGGCTGCTGTAATGGGTCTTCTTGGGTGGCAATGGAATTCAACCCCCTTGGCTTCATGTTCCTGATTAGGGGGTGGAAGTCAGTCGCCCTGGCGCGTGGCTTGAAGGAGGGGCATGTGCTTATTTCAAGTTCGACGGGGCCGCCACGCTCTTCGTGAAGATCTTCGGGAAGGCTAGCGATCATCTGGATTGCTGCGTCGAGAGTGGCAGCAGTGGCGGCGGCTCCTCGAGCGACGATGGCTGCAGCAGCTCCTCCCTCGGGGGGACGGGTAGCGACGACGGCTCCAACGGCTCCCCGGGTGTCCACGTCAAGGAGGAAGATTCTGACTGAGCACGAGCGGTGCCAGGGCTGGAATCTTAGGGGCGGCGCCACCTGGGCCCAGCCCCTCTTGTTTTGCGTTGTCTTCTGTGGCGAACCATGCTGGCCCCACGGGGGTATGTAAGAAAATCTGTGGCCATCGTGCCTTGGATTCCATGCTGCTTCTGGTTAAGGACACATCCGCCCTTCGTGATTCTCTTTTCGTTCATTCCCTTCTCCATGCTTGCTTTAATATTCCCGTGCTGCCGCAACCCGGCCCCCGAGTCTGACTCGGCCGTAGCTGGTACGTCGGGTTGCGACGCTTGGGGCAGACCTCAGGCGGGAGGGCCTAAGCCCAGTAATAGCCCTGGGGCGCGAAGCTCGGGGAGTCCCTCTTGACGCGCCAGCGGCCCACGCGAGAGGAGAGTTTTCCGCCTCATTCTTTCTGAACTCTCCCTCCTTATCTAGGCCCCGGGGGTCATCGCCCTTTGTGGGCCACCCCCTTGCTATTTGAATTAGGCGTCCATTCTCGGGGTTCCCTTACGGAGCCCCCGAGCCTTCCCTTGCCTTCTTGCGAGCCTTGTGTCGTCGAAGTCCAGCCCCTGAACGAGCCCCATGGCGTTGGGGAGCGGGGGCTCCTGGAGCAAGTGGGGGCCCTTGTGGTGCGGTGCTTGGAGCTTCCGCCCTCGATGCGCGAGGGGGCCTCAGTACGGTGGTCCCCGAGGGTTTTTAGTTTTTAAGCCTTTCACCTTGTCAAGACGTCGCCTTTTGCCGGGCGTACCTCGAGAGGCCCTTCGGGCGATGCCTCCTGTCGTGGTTTTATCAACCCGGTAGATGTCCTCGTAACAGGACTTAGGTGTGAGGCCATCGCTGCTTGGTGGCAACTCGAAGGGGTTAAGCGAGAGAAAGAGTTGGGTTTACCCAGGTTCGGCCCCTCCTATGGAACTAATAGCCTACGTCTTGCTTTTCGTGTATTAGATGGATGGATCTCGATTACAAGGGTGCGGAATCGATAACCTAGCTAACGAGAGGTTATGACTTGAGCGTTTCGGCCCTAGGGGTATGCCTTTATATACAGGTCAAGCCCTAGGGTTTACAACAGAGTCCGGGTCATAGTATGACCCGTGACTTACTACATCTCTAACTCATCTTGCACTTTAAGGAAACTTGAACCGGCGTCCTCAGCTTCATGGGCTTTGAGCCACCGTCTTCGGGTTATGGGCCGCCCGGCGTCTTGATCAGCCGCCACTTTATTTAGTTTTGCACTTGGGACATGGCCCATCCTGAACTGGATCACACGACCGTTGGTGTGTTGACCCGGCCCAGTAAGGCGGGTTACACTGTGGAGTTACATCCCCAAAATTAGGCCCCAGATTGATTTGAATCCATTCATGTCAATAGATTTTTTCCTTCCTGTGGCGGCTTATCTTTTTATATGGTGACTCATTTTTAAACTATTATCTTCAGCAGATTGCATAACGTCGGCTTGTTCTGCTTCCACACTTGTCATTTTCCCAATGTTCATGACGTCATCTTTGCTGACCGTTGTTCTTCAACGCCATCATAACGTATACCCTCAAAGACCGCGCCAAATCTTGGTGGGTGCAAAAATCAAGGCGCGCTTGTAGCCACAAACTCACCACGGTCGCTTCGTTTTTTGCGTTGCCGCTTCACTTGCTTCCTATTATAAATATGCCCCGCTGGACCCCACTGGAGTCTTTCCTCATCGTCTTCCTCCTCCTACTTCTCCATTGACTGATCTTCAGCAAAAGCTCCAAGGGCGACTCCAACGTATCTATATTTTATGAAGTATTCATGCCATGTTTACAATAATTTTATATGATTTTGGTATGATTTGATTAGAACTAACCCGGACTGACGCTGTTTTCAGCAGAGCTACCGTGGTGTTGTTTTTGTGCAAAAATAAAAGTTCTCGGAATGGGCTGAAAATTTACGGAGAATATTTTTGGAAAATATAAAAAATACTGGAGCAAAAAGGTACCGGAGAGGAGTCCCGAGGAGGCCACAAGCCTAGGGGGCGCCCCCCCTAGGGCGCGCCCCCCTGGCTTGTGGGTCCCTTGAGCACCCCCCTGACGTGATTCCAACACCAAGTACTCCTATAAATCGAGAAACCCCCAGAAAGAAACCTAGATCGGGAGTTCCGCCACCGCAAGCCTCTGTAGCCACGAAAAACCAATCGGGAGCCCGTTCCGGCACCCTGCCGGAGGGGGAAACCATCACCGGAGGCCATCCTCATCATCCCGGCGGTCTCCATGACGAGGAGGGAGTAGTTCACCCTCGGGGCTGAGGGTATGTACCAGTAGCTATGTGTTTGATCTCTCTCTCTCGTGTTCTTGAGATGGCACGATCTTGATGTACCGCGAGCTTTATTAATATAGATGAATCATATGGAGTTTTCCCCTCTCTATCTTCTTGTGATGAATTGAGTTTTCCCCTTGAACTTTACTTATCGGATTGAGTCTTTAAGGATTTGAGAACACTTGATGTATGTCTTGCGATGGGATATCCGTGGTGACAATGGGATGTTCTATTGATCCACTTGATGTATGTTTTGGTGATCAACTTGCGGGTTCCGTGACCTTGGGAATCTATGCATAGGGGTTGGCACACGTTTTCGTCTTGACTCTCCGGTAGAAACTTTGCGGCACTCTTTGAAGTTCTTTGTGTTGGATTGAACATGGTGAATCTGAAATTGTGTGATGCATATCGTATAATCAAGCCCATGGGTACTCGTGGTGACATTGGAGTATCTAGGTGACATTACGGTTTTGGTTGATGTGTATCTTAAGGTGTTATTTTAGTACGAACTCTAGGGCTGTTCGTGACACTTATAGGGATAGCTCATAAGATTGATCGGAAAAGATAACTTTGAGGTGGTTTCGTATCCTACAATAATTTCTTCATTTGTTCTCCGCTATTTGTGACTTTGGAATGAACTCTTTGTCGCACGTAAGGGATTTACATATGATTCAACTATGTTAGTATTGTTGAGAGAACTTGCACTAGTGAAAGTATGAACCCTAGGCCTTGTTTCTAAGCATTGCAATACCGTTTGTGCTCACTTTTATCATTAGTTACCTTGCTGTTTTTATATTTTCAGATTACAAAAACTTATATCTACCATCCATATTACACTTGTATCACCATCTCTTCGCCAAACTAGTGCACCTATACAATTTGCCATTGTATTGGGTGTGTTGGGGACACAGGAGATTTCTTGTATTTGATTGCAGGGTTGCTTGAGAGAGACCATCTTCATCCTACACCTCCCACGGATTGATAAACCTTAGGTCATCCACTTGAGGGAAATTTGCTACTGTCCTACAAAACTCTGCGCTTGGAGGCCCAACACGAGTCTACAAGAAGAAGGTTGCGTAGTAGACATCAAGCTCTTTTCTGGCGCCATTGCCGGGGAGGTGAGTGCTTGAAGGTATATCTTTAGATCTTGCAATTGAATCTTTTAGTTTCTTGTTTTATCACTAGTTTAGTCTTTAAAAGAAAACAACAACAAAATGGAGTTTGGGTTGCATCATTTGTTTCGTCTTTATAATGTCTTTCGTGAAAATAAGGATTCAGAAAATTGTGCTCAATTGGTAGAGGAAAAAGTTATGATAATACTTAATGAGAATTCCTTGAATGATGAGCATGATAGAAATATTGTTAGTATGAATTCTCTGAATATTCATGATGCTAATGATATGCAACGCCACAAGCTTGGGGATGCTATGTTTGATGAAGATGATATTTTTAGTCCCCCAAGTTTTGATGAGCAAATTTGTTATGATAATGACATGCCTACTATCTATGATGATTATGATGATGACATGTATGCTATAAAGAGTGATAGTAACCATGAAACTTGTCATCATGATTTTAATATTAAAAGTGGTTATGTCAATCAAGTATCTCATGATAGTTATTTTGTTGAGTTTGCTCCCACTATTATGAATGAGAAGAAAATTGCTTATTTGGAGAGTGACAAATTTTCTATGCTTGTGGATCATGAAGATAATGCATTATGTGATAGTTATGTTGTGAAATCCCTTCATGATGCTACTGAAAATTATTATGAGGGAGGAACATATGCTTCTAGGAATTGCAATAATATCAAGTTTCCTCTCTATGTGTTCAAAGTTTTGAAGTTATGCTTGTTTCGCCTTCCTATGCTAGTTGATTCTTGCTCCCATAAATTTTTTGCTCACAAAATCCCTATGCATAGGAAGTGGGTTAGACTTAAATGTGCTTGACATGAGATTCATGATGCTCTTTTGCATGTTATAATTATTATTCCTATGTGAGCATCATTGAAATCATCATGCCTAGCTAAAAGGCATTAAAGAAAAGCGCTTGTTGGGAGACAACCCAACACTTTTACTTTCTGTTTTTGAGTGTTCACATGATTAAGCTACTGTAGTAATCATGTTTTATAGCTTTTGTCTCAATAAAGTGCCAAGTAAAGCCTTTGGGATGACTCACAAGATGAGTAGAATTGATGCTGAACCAAAACAGAAACTTTTGACTCCAGTACGGGAATTTTCATTTTTTACTGGAGCGTGATATTGATCTGAAATTTTTACACAGTCTTGATATACCAATTTCCTAGATTTCCCTAATTTTTCAGAGTTTTTAGAGACAGGGAAGTATGGTTACACTACAGATCTTCACAGACTGTTCTGTTTTTGACAGATTCTGTTTTGCATGCATAGTTTACTTGTTTTAGCGTTTCTATAGCTTATATTGAGTGATACAAATTATGAGAATGATAGAATACAGTAGGTATGACGTGGGAACAATTATGAATCTTGTCTTGGCAGTACCTAAGTGAATGATTTATCTTTACTACACTAACCCTTCTCACGAAGTTCCGTTAAGTTTTGTGTGATTGAAGTTTTCAAGTTTTGGGTGAGACACCGATATGAGGAGAATAAAGAGTGACAAGAACCTAAGCTTGGGGATTCCCAAGGCACCCCAAGGTAATATCCAAGTAAGACTCAAGCGCCTAAGCTTGGGGATGCCCTGGAAGGCATCCTCTTTTTCGTCTTCAACACTATCGGTATATCTTACATGGAGCTATATTTTTATTCGTCACATAATTTGAGTTTTGCTTGGAGCATCATATTATTTTGTTTTTCTCTGTTAGGTGTTATTTATAGTCTTGTTTTTCAATAAAAAGTTCCAAGAATTGCCTTTTAGGATGCTTGAATTGCATGTTTGATGTTAACTGTGTATAAACAGAAACTTTTGCTGTAGTGTTTGAATTTTCATATTTTACTGGAACGTGGAAAGTTTCTGAAATGTTTACACAGTGTTGTCATATAAATTTTATAGCATGTCCTAAATTTTCATAATTTTTTGAGTTACAGAAGTACACTGTTTTCATAAATTGCTACAGACTGTTCTGTTTGGACAGATTGCTGTCATAGTTTTGTTATCTACTTATCCTATAGTTTCCATAGCCTATATTGGTAGATATAAATTGTGGAAATGATAGTATACAGTACCTAATGTTTGAAAATTATTATGCAACTTGTCTTGGCAGTACATAAAGTGTTGATTTATTCTTATATGTACGAACCTATCTCACGAGTTCTTTTCAAGTTTTGTGTGAAAGATGTTTTTGAGAATAGGCGAAACCATGATATGAGAGGATTGAAAGAGATACAAAAGCTCAAGCTTGGGGATGCCCAAGGCACCCCAAGTAAATATTTCAAGAAGTCTCAAGCATCTAAGCTTGGGGATGCTACGCATCCCTCCTCTCTTCATCAACAATTATCGGTTAGCCTATGTTGAGCCTAAATTTTTATTCGTTCACATGATGCGTGCTATTCTTGGAGTGATATTTTTATTTTGCTTGCTGTTTAATAAAATACTTAAGATCTGAAATTCTTAGATGAGAGAGTCTTCACATAGTTATTTAATTGTTGGCTACTTATTGATCTTCACTTATATCTTTTTGGAGTAGTTTGTCATTCACTCTCGTGCTTCACTTATATCCTATGAGTAAATGGTTGAATGAATTGAATATCATAAATCTGAAATTAAATATGCTTCATATACTTATCCCATGGGGAGTAATGACTTCACACATAATAAGTATAGGTGGTAAAATTTATTGAAAGTTAGCTAACACCGCATTGGTCACTTGAACAATTCATGAAAGAATATTGAAGGAAGAGAGATTCCACATATAAATATACTATCTTGGACATCTTCTATGATTGTGAGCTCATTAATTATTTTCAAACTCGAGCAAATTAGTTAAAATTGGACAAGGAAGACAACTTAATGAGTTATGTTTGGGTATATTTGTATAGAAGTTATATTGTTATGGATCCTCCAACATGTGGTACTTGCTTCCACCTCATACTAGCCAAAACTTCCGCACCAAGTAGAAATACTACTTGTGCATCCAAACACCCTTAAACCAGTTTTTCCATGAGAGTCCACTATACCTACCTATGGATTGATTAAGATCCTTCAAGTAAGTTGTCATCGGTGCAAAAAGCAATAAAAAATGCTCCTAAATATGTATGATCTTTTATTGTGAAGGAAAATAAGCATTGTACGAACTTGTGATGGTAAAGAAATAACAGCGACGGACTGCATAATAAAGGTTGCTATCACAAAGGGCAATACAACGTGACGTTCCTTTGCATTAAGGGTTTGCACATCCAAAAACAAAAAGCGCATGAAAACCTCTGCTTCCCTCTGCGAAGGGCCTATCTTTTACTTTCTAGTACTTACCTTTATGCAAGAGTCATGGTGATCTTCACCACTTCCTATATTTCGCCTTTTTCTCTTGTCAAGCATCATGTGTTGGGGAATGATCTACACATATATATCCACACAAATATATTTGATCATGAATTATTATTGTTGACAATTATCTATATGATAAATAAGTTGGGAGGTGAAACATTAAGCCCCTATCTTTCTCTGTGTTCGATGGATGCTATTTGTTCTAAAAATATGCTTTGAGTGTCAATAATCATGGAAGACTATATGATAGTTGAGTATGTGGAATTTGCTAAATCAAAGCTCTTACATAGACCCTTCCTGAAAATAAGATGAATTGCAATTGTTCGATGACTAGGAATATGGTTTGTTAGTTTTCAAGAAACTTTCTGGTCTATACTTTAACATGTGAATAGCTTGTTACTTGATCATGAGAAGTTTTATGAAATGAGCTACTATTTATGGTTTATATTGATGCTAGGAAAAGTGATTGGAATTATCATTGATCAAACTTGTGCACTTGCTAGCATTCACACTTCATAAATTATTTCTTTTATCATTTACCTACTCGAGGACGAGCAGGAATTAAGCTTGGGGATGCTGATACGTCTCCAACGTATCTATAATTTATGAAGTATTCATGCCATGTTTACAATAATTTTATATGATTTTGGTATGATTTGATTAGAACTAACCCGGACTGACGCTGTTTTCAGCAGAGCTACTGTGGTGTTGTTTTTGTGCAGAAATAAAAGTTCTCGGAATGGGCTGAAAATTTACGGAGAATATTTTTGGAAAATATAAAAAATACTGGAGCAAAAAGGTACCAGAGAGGAGTCCCGAGGAGGCCACAAGCCTAGGGGCGCCCCCCTAGGGCGCGCCCCCCTGGCTTGTGGGTCCCTTGAGCACCCCCCCCCTGACGTGATTCCAACGCCAAGTACTCCTATAAATCGAGAAACCCGTAGAAATAAACCTAGATCGGGAGTTCCGCCGCCGCAAGCCTCTGTAGCCATGAAAAACCAATCGGGAGCCCGTTCCGGCACCCTGCCGGAGGGGGAAACCATCACCGGAGGCCATCTTCATCATCCCGGCGGTCTCCATGACGAGGAGGGAGTAGTTCACCCTCGGGGCTGAGGGTATGTACCAGTAGCTATGTGTTTGATCTCTCTCTCTCTCGTGTTCTTGAGATGGCACGATCTTGATGTACCGCGAGCTTTATTAATATAGATGAATCATATGGAGTTTTCCCCTCTCTATCTTCTTGTGATGAATTGAGTTTTCCCTTTGAAGTTTACTTATCGGATTGAGTCTTTAAGGATTTGAGAACACTTGATGTATGTGTTGTGATGGGATATCCGTGGTGACAATGGGATGTTCTATTGATCCACTTGATGTATGTTTTGGTTATCAACTTGCGGGTTCCGTGACCTTGGGAATCTATGCATAGGGGTTGGCACACGTTTTCGTCTTGACTCTCCGGTAGAAACTTTGGGGCACTCTTTGAAGTTCTTTGTGTTGGATTGAACATGATGAATCTGAAATTGTGTGATGCATATCGTATAATCAAGCCCATGGGTACTCGTGGTGACATTGGAGTATCTAGGTGACATTACGGTTTTGGTTGATGTGTATCTTAATTAAGGTGTTATTTTAGTACGAACTCTAGGGCTGTTCATGACACTTATATGGATAGCTCATAAGATTGATCGGAAAAGATAACTTTGAGGTGGTTTCGTACCCTACAATAATTTCTTCATTTGTTCTCCGCTATTTGTGACTTTGGAGTGAACTCTTTGTCGCACGTGAGGGATTTACATATGATTCAACTATGTTAGTATTGTTGAGAGAACTTCCACTAGTGAAAGTATGAACCCTAGGCCTTGTTTCTAAGCATTGCAATACCGTTTGTGCTCACTTTTATCATTAGTTACCTTGCTGTTTTTATATTTTCAGATTACAAAAACTTATATCTACCATCCATATTGCACTTGTATCACCATCTCTTCGCCGAACTAGTGCACCTATACAATTTGCCATTGTATTGGGTTTGTTGGGGACACAAGAGATTTCTTGTATTTGATTGCAGGGTTGCTTGAGAGAGACCATCTTCATCCTACACCTACCACGGATTGATAAACCTTAGGTCATCCACTTGAGGGAAATTTGCTACTGTCCTACAAAACTCTGCGCTTGGAGGCCCAACACGAATCTATAAGAAGAAGGTTGCGTAGTAGACATCAGGCCCTTCCGTTCCATTGCCGGCATCGTCAAGCATTTTCGTGACTGTCGAACCAAACTCAATCATCTTCATCCTTGCTCCAACGTCATCTGGTACGAATCCCCGCCTTTTAGAGTTTTAGCATTTTTCGGTGTTCTTGCTAGTCCCATAATGTTCATCCGAAACTTTATTAGTAGATCTACTCATCATCCTCTCATTGAAGCATATTCGTAGAACATCCTCCGCTTTATTTTTCTTTAAAGTAGATCTAAAACAAACCATCAAGGGTTACCCTTTGGACTACTGCAGTTTCGGTTGTTCCGTCGGCTAGAACATATATACCACTGTTTTTTCTTCGCTTAATTAGATCCACCCAGAGAGGAACTTTCATAGAAACCTGTTCGTGACCCAATGTTGCTGCTAAGTGTTGAAGCTATCCCTTTGACCTCCTCAAATTTTGCCGTCTTATAACAATGCTTTAATATGGGCGACCTATAATCTGCTCCGACTACTCTTGTAGCTACTGTATAACCCGCCATGGCTTCGAAAAGCTCTAAAGTTTGCAACTGGACAAAGAGTAAAGAGTCCAAACTCACCCTAGAGAACCTTGTGGATCAGGTCCTTTTGCCGTCTCGAAAAACCATAAAGTGGCGAGCTCCTGAAGAAGAATCGTCCCCACAACCGCAACTAGGAGAGGTTGTAGTATTTACTGATCATCTGCGCCGGGGTTTCCGCCCTCCCGGCTCAAAAAATTTCAGAGACCTCTTGCACTTCTTTAAGCTCAGGCCTCAAGACATTAGTCCGAACTCCATGACAAACATTTGTCAATTCCAAGTGTTATGTGAGGTGTACCTCCAGGTTGAGCCTTCCGTTACTCTGTTCAGAGAGTTCTTTTATCTTAACCGTCAAACGGAAACCAAAAATGGTGATTCCTGCGAGCTTGGTGGCGTCACCATTCAGAAGAGAAAGAAAAATGGCTTCCCAGAATAAAAATTGGCGAGTCATCCCAATGGGTGGAACAAAAGCTCGTTCTATTGCAGAGATACTTCACCTGAAGGAGAAAATCCCTTGCTGGGTTTTAGATCGGAGAGACTTGGTAAAATGGAATTCCCGAGTTGGCCAACTGATGAAGAGAGAGTAAATTCGGCACCCCTTCAGGCAAAACTGAGAGCCCTGACCGCACATGGCCTGACTGGGATAGATCTAATTCGTTGCTGGCTAAAGTGGCGGATCCAACCCATCAGCTTAAGGGACGGCCTGATGTGTGATTATTCGGGTGCCTCAAACGATCCTCAATGGTTTTCCCGTGAGAATCTTGTCGATAAAGTTCTGACCAAGGAAACAAAGAAGTTCTTCTCTGTCTCAAAGGAGTTATGCAGTGTCACCGGCTTGGGTCCATTTTACCTTCTCAACCCGCCACCTTAGGTATTAACTATTTCCATTGTCACTTATCCATGCTTCTCTAGACTCGCCTTTTGCTTATTATGTACTTTATATATTTGCAGGGGGATTCTAACTTTTGGAAAGTTGAACCTCAAGCCTCCCTTCCTGCTGCGGGAAAAAAGAATGCCCCAGTCTCTGTGTCATCTTCGGAGGAGGAATCTGAGGTAGAACTTGATTCTCTCGGCCATCTGTTTAATGAACTTGCTAACGCACCTTCTTGTCAGGACGACTCGGCATGTAGCCAAGCCGGCGAAACTGAGGTAACTCCAATTTCCCTCAATCCTTCGGAAATCCTTGCTCCTCGGAAACCAAGACAAGCCGTTCAAAAAGTTAAATTATCACACCCAGAAGCTCATATGGCTCCTGACTTTCTTTTGAAGAGGACACAATTCGCAGGCTCATCGAAACGCAAGACTCGGGATGATGAAGACCCTAGTTTCTCTTACGCGCCGCCGGCTCACAAACCACGCCATGAGGTGCCCCATAGTCCAACTGATTCTTGCCCAAGGGCCGGCTTGTTTAAACAACCTCTCAGTCCTTCACATTCCCTTTATTGGGATTCCCCTTCATCATTAGGCGACTCAAGCGCGTCACAGCTTCCCCCTTTCAATGTCAATCGTGGGTAAGCGTTTCATCTTTTACGAAGTCCATATTGTATCTTTCATTGTCCTGACCTCAACTTGTAATAACTTTGTTGCACTAATAATCCAGGGCCAATGCCGTTGTGTCCAAGCGGAAAGGCGAGTCATCTTCTGGTCCGACGAGCCAAGAGACGCCAATTCTACTTAAGATGACCCCAATGGTTGATCTTCTATCGAAAAGGAACTTGATGCAAGGGTAGGGCCGGAGGCTGCTACTGAGATGCCCGGAATAAGTGAGCCGGTTTTGATGGATATTGCTCCTGAGATTGAGTCATCTGACCACAACATTCCAGACGTTGTGTTTGTCAAAGAAAATTTGCAAGCCCCCACTTCTTCCACTTCCTTAGCTAAAATTGCGGGCAAGGATGAATCAGTGGCTTTGGACAAGGGAAAAGCAAAAATGGAATCCCTGGATTTATCCATACTTGGTGTTGAAGACCTGTATCAGGAGTACTTGACCCGGCTGTCTGAAAGCCAAGAAATTGAGAAGAGCATGATAAATGCTATGAAGGAAAAGTATGAGGTAATCTCCTCCTTTTGCCATTATGTTGCATACTACCATTAGCTTCCAAGACCAGCTTGTTATGATAAGCCGGTTTGATAAAATAACTGAAAACCTGTAATATCCACATAGCCCCCAAGGGCCGACTCATCTTCTTGAGATGAGTCGGGTCTTTATAAGATAAAAGGACTTCGACCTGTAGCCCCCAAGGACCGGCTCATCTTCTTGAAATGAGTCGGGTCTTTTAAGACTGAGGTAATTCGACCTGTAGCCCCCAAGGGCCGACTCATCTTCTTGAGATTAGGCGGGTCTTTTAAGACTGAAGAAATTCGACCTGTAGCCCCCAAGGGCCGACTCATCTTCTTGAGATGAGGTGGGTCTTTTAAGACTGAAGAAATTTGACCTGTAGCCCCCAAGGGCCGACTCATCTTCTTGAGATGAGGCGGGTCTTTTAAGACTGAAGAAATTCGACCTGTAGCCCGCAAGGGCCGGCTCATCTTCTTGAGATGAGGTGGGTCTTCTCCAAATTTGAAGAGAGCTGAATGACATTAGCCCCCAAGTGTCAAGGATATTTGCTTGCAATCTTCTTGAGACTTTAAACCATAATTGATGTTGTTTGCTATTTATCCATCAGAGACATTGTGAAGATGCTGAGTCTGTTGGCGTGAGACTGCAGAAAAGGCTCAAGGAGGAAAGGAGATTGAGAGCCAAAGCCGAATCCATGGCGGCTCACTATGAAATCTCTGCCCGTGAGGCCAACGAACGTCTAGAACAAGCCGTAAAAGTGTTCGAGGCGAAGAAAGTTGTCTTGACCAAACATGCAGAGAAAGCCGAGAAAAACTTGGGCCCGGTGAAGGAGAAATATGCCATTCTGGTGAAGCAGATCAATGATATGCTGACAGCAATCTTTGGTACGTGTCTTTGCCTCACTTTCATCAATATGCCAACTTATTTTTCTCTCCCGTATGTACAGGGCGAAAAAACCACAACCTTGTAGAGCTGCCAGTTGTAAAGTTGAAGACCATTTTCACCTATGTAGAGCAGCTATTTATAGGTTCCATATACTCCATTATGGCTGTGAAAAACTTGAAGTACCCTCAGAGAAGTATCAAGGACATGCTGAAACAGCTCTCCACGGTGCCACAATGGGTGACGGAAACTCAGAAATCTGCAGCTCGAGTTGGAGCGAACATGGCGCTTG
The DNA here is from genome assembly GCA_039707655.1 of Elymus sibiricus. Classification (NCBI taxonomy): domain Eukaryota; kingdom Viridiplantae; phylum Streptophyta; class Magnoliopsida; order Poales; family Poaceae; genus Elymus; species Elymus sibiricus. Next base: position 156,358,485 of record CM077669.1, read on the forward strand.
CTTGAGCAAAGGCTTATCTGCCAGAATTAGATGTGGAGCAGCTGAAAGGTGGCTTCCCAGAATTTAAGCTTGACGGGTTAGCCTTCACTCGTGAAGATTACGCCAAGTGTCTTCTGGAGACCCGGTCACTGGTGTCTTTGATAGCCGACGAGGTTGATCTATCAAAGTATCATCCAGCCTACAATGCTGATAATGAGCGCATCAGCGTGCCCAAGGACGAGCCGTCTGACCTGGTGCCGCCTCGCCATAAGACAACTTTTGCTCCTGACATTGACGCGTCAGCTCTTGTTGAAGGGACTGCAAATTTTGAATCTTTGCTCTCAATTTGTTGGCAACAGAAAGGCCAGCAGGTTGATGATGACGTCGAGCCGGCGGGGTCAGGTTCAGAGTCGGCCGATGATAGATCTTGAAGATGGCTTAGAAGCTGGATGAGTCGCCACGGCAGACGAGCCCCGGGTGCAAGACAAACTTTTGTGAAGGTTTTTGTGGCTCCACTAAGAACCTTGTAATAGGAGTAGTGCTCTTCATAACTTTGAATTTGCTTTGTCGTGCCATCGTGCACGTCTGGTGCCTTTTGCCAGTACTAAACTCTGATTTGATGAGCTTCTTGTTAATATGCTCGTGGTAACGCTTTATTCCTGCACCTTCCTTGATTAATTTTTGGCCATTTTTTAAAAACAAATCTAGAGTAAGCCGGCACCATAGCCTGCTTTTTTGAGACGTAAGTCAGTTGACCTTTTCCTTCAATAATATGACAGATGATCCGAAAACTGGTCATGATATGAACTCAGTTATGTAACCCGGCCATCCAAGTATAAGCCGGTGGCAAGGATAATATTGTACCTGAAAAAATGTAAACACACACACACACACACACACACACACACACACACACACACACACACACACACACACACACACACATATATATATATATATAATCCGGCTCAATGAGACTCAGAGAAATATAGACTGGCTTTCGAGGCTCAAGTCTTGCTTCCATGAAGCGGGCATAATAACCCATGGTTTGTCCAAGCTTTCTGTATGCCGGGTCTCTCATGACACAAGCCAATGTTTTAACCTTAAAAGTTCAGGGTCCAGAAAAGGATTGACTTTCAAGAGTACATGGGGTCATCTGATCGGAGTCGCATCAAACATACAGGCAGGTTTAACCAGTTTTTAGTGGCATCTTTGCCGGGTCAAGAGGGTGAGACAGCTAAACTCGATGAGTTGGAAGCCCCCAAGTGACCTATGTTTCAAACAATAAAGACTCATGCTCAATTTATAAGTTGAAATGGCAGAGGCCCCGAGTTTCGGGGATGCCGACTTTATTATATTTGAACATAAAGAAGTATATACAGAATTTTGCAGGGGGAGAATTACAAAAAGGTGAGGCGGTGGCTCCTAAGTGTAATAAGGCCGCAGGTGTGCGATATTCCAGGGCCGGGTTGTTTCCTCCTGAGAAGTGTATGAATCCTCTGGTAGGTCGACCAGATAATACGAACCATTGTTGAGGTTTTGACTGATAACGAAAAGGCCTTCCCAGGGCGGGGAGAGCTTGTGCATCCCCGTTTGGTCTTGAATCAGACGGAGAACTAAGTCGCCTTCTTGAAAGGTACGGCTTCGGACTCTACGGCTGTGATAGCAATGTAGGTCTTGCTGGTATATTGCAGATCTGGCTGCTGCTAAGTCACATTCCTCTTCCAAGGCATCCAGGGAGTCTTGTCGTGCTTGTTCATTATCCGCCTCAACATAAGCAGTCACCCGAGGCGAGTCATGACGAATATCGCTCGGGAGAACCGCCTCAGCTCCCTAAACCAAGAAAAAAGGAGTGTATCCTGTGGATCTGTTGGGTGTTGTTCGAATACTCCAAAGTACTGAGGGGAGTTCTTCAACCCAACAACCCGGCGTTCGCTCAAGGGGCACCATGAGTCGGGGTTTGATCCCTCTTAAGATTTCTTGGTTGGCTCTTTCAGCTTGCCCGTTGGACTGCGGATGCGCTAGCGTTGATAAATCGAGCCAGATATGCTCCCTCTGGCAGAACTGCTCCATGGCTCCCTTGGACAAATCTGTACCATTGTCGGTAATGATGCTATGAGGGTAACCGAAACGGAAAATCAGCCTCTTTAGGAATTTGACTGTGGTCTCCGCGTCGCAATTGCTGACCGGCTCTGCCTCAACCCATTTGGTAAACTTATCAACCGCCACCGGTAAGTGGGTATTTTTATCAGAGGACGGCTTGAATGGACCAACCATATCTAGCCCCCAGACTGCGAACGGCCAAGTAATTGGTATCATGCGCAATTCTTGAGCCGGTACATGAGCCTGTCGACCAAACTTTTGGAACCCATCACACTTGCGCACAATCTCCTCTGCGTCGGCATGAGTCGTCGGCCAATAAAATCCATGTCGAAAGGCCTTGGTGACCAACGATCATGAGCCGGCGTGATGCCCGCAATCGCCAGAATGGATTTCATTAAGTATTTCCTGACCTTCCTCAGGCGAAACACACCGTTGGAACACGCCAGTGCTGCTTCGGTGATGTAACTCGCCATTGATGATAGTCATAGATTTTGATCGCCGGATGATTTGACGAGCGTCGACTTCGTCTTCTGGAAGCTCTCCTCGGGTCAGATAAGCCAAATATGGCACAGTCCAATCAGGGGTGACGCGCAGAGCCGCCACCAGTTGTGCTTCCGGGTCAGGGATAGCTAGGTCCTCCTCCGATGGTAACTTGGCGGATGGATTGTGAAGGACATCTAAAAAGACGTTAGGTGGCACCGGTTTTCTAAGGGAACCAAGTCTAGACAAAGCATCAGCCGCCTCATTGAGCCGGCGATCTATATGGTAGACTTGATAACCTTGGAAATGACCCGCCACATCAGAGACCGCTCGTCGGTAAGCCTCCATGAGAGGATCCTTAGAATCCCAAGTCCCTGAAACTTGCTGTGCCACTAGGTCTGAGTCGCCCAGACACCTGACCTGGCTAAGATTCATCTCTTTGGCTATCCGAAGCCCATGTAGGAGTGCTTCATACTCAGCTGCATTGTTAGTATACGGGAACATGAGGCGTAAGACATAACAAAATTTGTCACCTTTTGGAGAGGATACCACAACTCCAGCCCCCGAGCCTTCCAAGTGTCTAGACCCGTCAAAGTGTATAGTCCAATACGTGGTATCTGACCTATCCTCTGAAACATGTATCTCTGTCCAGTCGTTAATGAAATCCACCAAAGCTTGGGACTTGATAGCGGTTCGGGGCATATACTTTAAGCGGTGGTCACCAAGCTCAATGGCCCACTTGGCTATTCTGCCTGTGGCCTCTCGGTTTTGTATGATATCGCCAAGAGGTGCTGAACTGACTATAGTTATCGGGTGTTCCTGGAAATAATGCTTCGGCTTCCGGCTCACCATGAAGATCCCGAAAACTAGCTTCTGCCAATGTGGATACCGCTGTTTGGATAAGGTCAAGACTTCACTGACAAAATAAACCGGATGCTGAACTGGATATTCCTTTCCCTCTTCTTTCCGCTCGACCACAACTGCAACACTTACCACCTTGGAGTTGGCAGCAATGTACAGGAGCATAGGCTCTTTTTCCATGGGAGCAGCCAGGACGGGAGGGTTAACAAGTTGTTGCTTGAGTGCTTCAAAAGCTCTGCCAGCTTCGTCCGTCCACTTGAAGTTGCCTGATTTTTTCAATAACTGATAAAAAGGGGTCGGCTTCTCCCCCAGGCGGCTTATGAATCGGCTCTAAGCTGCGATGCGTCCTGTGAGCCGTTGAACTTGATTCACATTCGCTGGCTCGGATAATGACGTCATGGCCTTGATCTTGTCCGGGTTGGCCTCGATGCCTCGCTCAGAGACCAAAAACCCTAACAACTTGCCCGCAGGAACGCCAAAAACACACTTCGCCGGGTTAAGCTTCATCTCATATACCCAAAGATTGTCAAAGGTTTCTTTGATGTCATCCAGTAGTGTTTCTTTCTTCTGAGATTTCACCACGATGTCATCAACATATGCATGAACATTACGCCCGATCTGTGGCTTGAGGCAATTCTGGACACAGCGCTGGTAAGTCGCCCCAGCACTCTTGAGCCCAAAAGGCATGGAGACATAGCAAAACGCCCCAAAGGGAGTGATAAAAGTCGTCTTTTCTTGGTCCTCAACAGCCATCTTGATCTGATGATACCCGGAGTATGCATCCAAAAAGCATAAACGCTCACAACCCGCCGTAGAATCAATGATCTGATCAATACGCGGAAGGGAAAAAGGATCCTTGGGACATGCTTTGTTGAGATCGGTGTAGTCGACACACATGCGCCAAGTGCCGTTCTTTTTCAACACCAGCACCGGGTTAGCCAACCACTCAGGATGAAAAACTTCCACGATGAATCCGGCAGCTAAGAGCCGGGCCACCTCTTCTCCAATGGCCTTGCGTCTCTCCTCATTAAAACGACGGAGGTACTGGCGCACTGGTTTCATTTTGGGATCTACATTAAGGTGGTGCTCAGCAAGTTCTCTCGGGACTCCAGGCATGTCAGATGGCTTCCATGCAAAGATGTCCCGATTCTCACGGATGAACTTGATGATCGCGATTTCCTATTTGGGATCCAAGCCGGTCCCAATGGTGAACTACTTGGACGAGTCGCGTGGAGTGAAGTCGATTTGCTTCGTATCTTCAGCCAGCTTGAACTTGAGCTCGTGTTCTGACTCAGTATTAGGCTTCTTGAGAGGGCTCATATCAGCCGGGCCAACGTTGGCAGTGTAGAACTTCAATTCCTCTGTGGCGCAAGCTGACTCAGCGTAGGCCGCGTCTCCTTCCTCGCACTCTTGGGCTATATTGCGGTTCCCGTCCACGATTATGGTCCCTTTAAGTCCTGGCATATTGAGCTTGAGATAGACGCAACATGGGCGGGCCATGAAACGAGCGTAAGTCGGCCGCCCAAAATGAGCATGATAAGGGCTCTTGATCTTGACCACTTCAAACATCAATGACTCGCACCTATAATTGGTCTCATCTCCAAAGGCCACATCGAGCTTGATTCGCCCAATTGGATAAGCCAACTTTCCAGGGACGATCCCATGAAAAACCGTTGTCGAAGGAAGCAACGTGCTCTCTGACAGATTCATTCGACGGAACGTCTCGTAGTATAGTATGTTTATGCTGCTGCCTCCATCCATGAGAACTTTGGACAGAGTATATCCTCCAACTTGTGGTGCCACCACCAACGCCAAACCGCCTAGATTATCAACCCCGGGGGGGGGGGGGGGTGATCCTCTCTGCACCAGGTGATCGCGTGCTCGGACCAGTTAAGATACCTAGGGATAGCCAGCTCAGCCATATTGACATCCCTGCTCTTAACCTTGCTGTCCCACTTGCAGGTATTGGTGGTGAACACGTGGTATTGGCCACAACTTAGCTGCCTCGGATTTTTCTGAAAAATTCCTTGCCCAGCATGCCGCTGGAGCTCCTTGCCTGAGTCGTCGTCCGCTTCATCAGAGCCGCCAAGGGATCCGGACGTAAGTGGTGGCTGCGTCACCATGCTTACCATAGCATGAGCCGGGATCTGTTGAGGGGGACCTCGGCGCTCCTCACGAGTTTCCACTCCAAGCGAGATTCCAGGTTTAGAACCCGAGTTGATGACGATCGCTTCTTCGACGGCCGGCTCATTCAGAGGGCCGACTCGCCGAGAAGATTCGACAGCGTCATGGCTTCGGCCGGCTCGACGCCGACCGGATTGAGTACGCCGAGCCGGCTCGATGATGTTGGAGCAGATGTCCGGCTCGGGCACCGTCGCGCCGATCTTGCCGATGAAGACTTGGATCTTGCCGAAGGGAACCCGGTAACCATACTCAACTGAGTCGGCATCGGGGCCCCAGCCAGAGTCGTCGATGTAGATCTTGCCGCGGTGGATTTTGGTCATACGACCGACCACGTAACTCCCGAACCCCAAAAGGGCTCCCTTCGAGAACTCAACTCCACTGGGTGAGAGCCCCACGGTGGGTGCCAACTGTCGTGGTTTTATCAACCTAGAAGATGTCCTCGTAACAGGACTTAGGTGTGAGGCCATCACCGCTTGGTGGCGACTCGAAGGGGTTAAGCGAGAGAAAGAGTCGGGTTTACCCAGGTTCGGCCCCTCCTATGGAGGTAATAGCCTACGTCCTGCTTTTCGTGTATTAGATGGATGGATCTCGATTACATGGGTGCGGAATCGCTAACTTAGCTATCGAGGGGTTAGGACTTGAGCGTTTCGGCCCTAGGGGTATGCCTTTATATACAGGTCAAGCCCTAGGGTTTGCAACAGAGTCCGGGTCATAGTATGACTTGTGACTTAGTACATATCTAACTCATCTTGCACTTTAAGGAAACTTGAACCGGCGTCCTCGGCTTCATGGGCTTTGAGCCACCGTCTTCGGGTTATGGGCCGCCAGGCGTCTTGATCAGCCGCCACTTTATTTAGTTTTGCACTTGGGACACGGCCCATCCTGAACTGGATCACACGACCGTTGGTGTGTTGACCCGGCCCAGTAAGGCGGGTTACACAGTGGAGTTACATCCCCGACACCTCCTGAGGAGGACCCTTCACAGAACACTCCGTTCCGCACGCCGCGCACTTGCCAGGTTGCGTTCGGGAGTCGCGTGAGGAGACCAATCACCAAGGGCTTTGGTGGGGAGATGTGCGCGGGGGTAGACCGCTGAGCCAAGGCCCAACCCCTGGGGCCAACCAAGCATGAGCACCATCCCCAGCCCCCTCTCACGCGAGCCCAAGGGGGGTTGGTGAGTGCGCGCAGCTGAAGGAGGCTCGTCGACTGTCGCGCCAGGCATGATTCGCCCCGAGGGCGACATGGGCCGCGAGAGCGCTCCTAACTGGCTTCTCCACCCGTGCATAGCGTGGGGCTTACACTGAGGTATGGCCGCGATCACTGCCTGACCGTCTCGCCAGAGCGGAGCATGGGGCTTCCACTTGGGTGTGGGCATAGTCGCGGTTCGACAGCTCCACCAGCGCGGAGCATGGGGCTTCCACTTGGGCGTGGGCATAGTTGTGGTTCGACAATTCCGCCAGCGCAGAGCATGGGGCTTCCACTTGGGCGTGGGCATAGTCGTGGTTCGAAAGTTCCGCCAGCGCGGAGCATGGGGCTTCCACTTGGGCGTGGGCATAGTCGCGGTTCGACAATTCCGCCAGCGCGGAGCATGGGGCTTCCACTTGGGCGTGGGCGGGAGTCCTCCCGATGCCAAGGGGAGGCCCTCTGGGAGGCTCCGGAGCGTGTACAGCCCCAACCTCATTATTACGTGAGAGGTACACGAGCGGTGACAAAGGAGGGTCAGATATTCCAGGCACTGGGCTCAGAAACTCCTTCCTCCGTCTTTAGGCGGTTTGCGCCTAGTTTTTGGCGTGGCTACGCGCTCCCGCGCCCCACCATATAGGCGCGGTGCGCGCCGTGCAGCCACCGAAGCATGGCACTCGTGGCGACGAGTCATCTAACCAGCGACAGCACGAGCCGGGCCGCACCCCGCCTATTCACCGCGGCCCCCAGGAAGGGAGAGACACCAAGGACCCTAGTGAGATGACGTGCACGGGGGGCCAGCCCGTGAGTCAGAGCTCGATCACTTGGAGTTCTCGGCGTTGCAGGGATGGACCCGAGCATAGATGCCGTGTCGAGCCTCCAGTCATGGGGCCGCCGAGCGGGTGGTTGCGGGGGCGTAGCGATGGCGAGGTATCGAAACTCAGGTTTTAAACAAGCAACATAAATTCAACAAAGGTTAATCAGGTTCATTACATAATCGAGGAAGTACCAGCTCGGACATAATGGAGTAAATGGGAGGGGCCCCGCTTAATTTGAAACGAACCAAAAAGTCACCTGACGCTCATGCTCCCGCGGGGGCATGGAGCTGCTCGACGGAGCATGTTGCGGGCGTTCTTTAGGAGCGCCAGGTGGCCGCGCGAGGCCTAGTCACACCCCCGTCGGAGGCGCAGATGTAATCGCGCAAGGTCTCCCCGGGAAGGTGACATTCACGCCACGGGCCATTGTTGGGGAGGAAGGCGTCGGAGCGGGGGTGGCCTCGTGCGTCCTTGAAATTGGCGATGAACAGCTTGCGGAGCTCGCTCCACAAAGAGACAGATTCCTCGGGCAGGCTCATGAGCCACGAGCACGTGCCACCTTTGAGGATCATGGGGAACCAGTTTGCCATGACCTTATCGTCGCCATTCGCCGCCTTGATGCTCAGTACATAGAGCTGGAGGAACTCTGCAGGGTTAGGGCCCCCACCGTAGAGCGGGGGTAGCTTGGGCTCAAACTTCTCGGGCCAAACCACTTGGCGCGGTGACGTGGCTTGGACTGCGTCGGTATTTCCCCAAAGAGAAAGGGATGATGCAGCACAGTGACGGTAAGTATTTCCCTCAGTTATGAAACCAAGGTTATCAAACCAGTAGGAGGATCACCACCACCCAATAAGCAGCACCTGCACACAAACAACAAATACTTGCAAGCTGACGCGAAAGAGAGGTTGCAATCTCTCTATGGTAAATAGATAGATTAGGTAGTGATAGATAGGAGAGATAGATCTCTCAAGAACACAAATAAAAAAAGAGTAAATACGCAGCGATATGTTTTTGGGTTTTTGGTTTTGTAGAACTGAAAACAAAGATTGCAAAAAACGTAGATCGAAAAGCAATATGATAGAAAAGTAGACCCGGGGGCCGTAGGGTTCACTAGTGGCTTCTCTCATGAGTATAGCGCACGGTGGGTGAACAAATTACTGTTGGGCAATTGATAGAAAATCGAATAGTCATGACGATATCCAAGGCGATGATCATTATATAGGCATCCCGTCCAAGAAAGATAGACCGACTCCTGCCTGCATCTACCTCTATTACTCCACACATCGACCGCTATCCAGCATGCATCTAGTGTATTAAGTTCATGGAAAAACGGAGTAATGCAATAAGAACGGTGACATGATGTAGACAAGATCTATTCATGTAGGAATAGACCCCATCTTGTTATCCTTAATAGCAACGATACATGCATGTCTTGCTGCCCCTTCTGTCACTGGGAAAGAACACCGCAAGATCGAACCCATCACAAAGCACCTCTTCCCATGGCAAGAAAAATCAATCTAGTCGCCCTAACTAAACCAAAGATTCGAAGAAGAAATACGAGGCTATAAGTAATCATGCATATAAGAGATCAAAGAAGACTCAAATAATATTCATGGATAGAAATTGATCATGAACTCAAAATTCATCGGATCCCAACAAACACACCGCAAAAGTTTACATCGAATAGATCTCCAAGAGACCATTGTATTGAGAATCATAAGGGAAAGAGAAGAAGCCATCTAGCTACTGCCTACGGACCCGAAGGTCTATGGTGGACTGCTCATGCATCATCGGAGAGGCACCTATGAGGAAGATGAACCCCTCCGTGATGGTGTTTAGATTGGATCTCGAGGTTCTAGAACTTGCGGCAGCTGGGATTGTGTTTCGTCGACTCCTCTAGGGTTTTTGGATTATCTGGGAATTTATAGGCACGATAGTCGGTTGAGGGGGTGTCCGAGGTGCCCATCCCACACCAGGCTGCGCCAGGGGGCCTCCGGCGCGCCCTGGTGGGTGATGGCCACCCTGGGCCCCCTCTTCTGGTGTTCTTTGGCCCATCTTCTTTCTTCTGGTCCGTAAAAAATCCACAAAAAACCCCGCAGCATTTTGTCTCCGTTTGATACTGATTTTCTGCGAAGTAAAAAAACAAGCAAAAACAGCAACTGACACTTTGGCACTATGTCAATAGGTTAGTCCCAAAAAATGATAGAAGGTTGTAATAAAATGATTGTAAAACATCCAAGAATGATAATGTAACAGCATGGAACAAGCAAAAATTATAGATACATTAGAGACGTATCGGCATCCCCAAGCTTAATTCCTACTCGTCCTCGAGTAGGTAAATGATAAAAACAGAATTTTTGATGTGGAATGCTGCCTAACATGTTCATCATATTCTTTTCTTCTTTGTATGGCATGGACATTTGGTCTTGTAAATGATTCAAAGCAATAGTCTAGTTTCAACATAATGACTTCAATACTCAAGCATGTCAACAAGCAACCATGTCTTTCAAAATATCAACACTAAAGAAAGTTATCCCTAGCCCATCATGCTCAATCATTGATCCATTCATGAAACACACTCAAATATTATCTATGCCCAATGCTCAAGTACGATCATAGTGCCCCCTAGTTGGTGCTTATAAGAGAAGATGGAGACTCAAAGCAAAAAATAAAAATTGCATAAAGTAAATAGATAGGACCTTCGCAGAGGGAAGTAGGGATTTGTAGAGGTGCTAGAGCTCAAAGTTTTAAATTGAGAGAGAAAAAAATATTTTGGGTAGCATGCTTTTCCTGTCAACGAAAATGACAAAGTAGATCACAATACTTTCCATGCTAGATATATCATAGGCGGTTCCCAAACAGAAAATAAAGTTTATTCCTTTTTCCACCAAACTTTCACTTTCCATGGCGGGCCATATCCACGGTTGCCTTCCATACCAACACTTTCCAAGGAATTTATTATTTGACAACATAAAGTAAATATTTTTTATTTTTCATTTCGGGAATGGGCATCCCTATTACCGCCGCACTCTCGTGCAATGACAAGTGAATAAACACTCATCTTGAGAATAACACATCTAGCATGGAAAAATATTGGACACTCCCCACCGTTTCATGAGCAGTACGGGCACACAAAAGAGAAATTTTATTTTGAAAATTTAGAGCTGGCACATACAAATTTGCTTGGAACGGCATGGAAATACCGCATATTGGTAGGTATGGTGGACTCATAAGGCAAAAGTTGGTTTAAGGATTTTGGATGCACAAGTAGTATTTCTAGTTAGTACAAATGGAAGCTAGCAAATAGATTGGGAAGCAACCAAACCAAGTAACGAAAAATCATATAAGTGAGCATTGAACATAACTAACACCGAATCATGCACCACAAGTAGGATGTAACTTCATTGCATAACTATTGACTTTCGTGCATGCATAGGGAATCACAAACCTTAACACCAATATTCCTACTAAGCATAATTACTCATTAACATGACTCACATATTATTATCATCATGTTTCAAAACTATTACAAGGAATCAAGTTTAATTTGTCCAGTGATCTTCATGAAAGTTTTTATTATATCCTCCTTGGATATCTATCACTTTGAGACTACTTTCATATATTGCCATTGCTTTTTGGCAAGCTCAAACAAATTTAAGTGAAGCACATGAGCATAAAGATTTCATCTCTCAAAAAGGTATAAGTGAAGCATGAGAGGATTTCTTCAAAATTTTACTAACTCTCAAATTAATCTAAGTGAAGCATGAGGGTATTTCTACAAAAGTTTCCAAGCACACCGTGCTCAAGAAGATATAAGTGAAGCACTAGAGCAATTCTATAGCTCAAAAAGTTTAAGTGAAGCACATAGAGCAATTCTAACAAATCATTGCATGATTTTTGCTTTCTCAAATAGGTCTGTACAGCAAGGATATAAAGGAAAAACTAACAAACAAAGCAAGCAAAGATACAAGATGCTCCAAGCAAAACACATGATATGTGACGAATAAAAATATAGCTCCAAGTAAAATACCGATAGTCGTTAGAAGAAAGAGGGGATGCCACTCGGGGGAATCCCGAAGCTTAGTTGCTTGTTACTCTTTGGATATATCTTGGGGGTGAGATAGCATCACCAAGCTTAGGCTTTTGCTACTCCTTATTCCTTCATCCATCGTGATCTCACCCAAAACTTGAAAACTTCAATCACACAAAACTCAACAAAATCTTCGTGAGATCCGTTAGTATAACAAAGAAAATCACTACTTTAGGTACTGTTGCAAACCCATTCAAATTTTATAATTGCATTATACCTACTGTATTTTAACTTTACCATGGCTTATACCCCCCAATACAAACCATAGATTCATCAAAACAAGCACACAATGCAAAAAAAAAAACAGAATCTGTCTCAAATAGAACAGTCTGTAGTAATCTGTACTCCACCCATACTTCTGTAACTCTAAAAATTCTGAAAAATTAGGACAACGTAAGGAATTTGTATAGAAACACTGTGTAAAAATTTCAGCTCAAGATCATGTTCCAGCAAAAAAATGAAAATTCATATACTGGACGCAAAGTTTCTGTTTCAGATTCAGCATCGCTTCTACTCATCCTATGAATCATCCTAACGGTTCTACTTGGCACTAACACTAAATAAACCATAAAAACACAATCATAACAGAGGCATAATTGTGTCAACACTCAAAAACAGAAAGGAAAAAGCAAAACTTTATTTATTCATTGGGTTGCCTCCCAACAAGCGCTATCGTTTTACGCCCCTAGCTAGGCATATTGGATAGATTCAAGTATTGTCATCTTTGGTTTTGGATCCATAGGATGCCCTCATGATTGATTCATATGGTGGCTTAATTCTTGTTGTAGGGAAGTGTTCCATACCCTTTCTCAAGGGAAATTGAAAACGAATATTGCCTTCTTTCATATCAATCACGGCACCTATAGTGCGTAAAAACGGTCTACCAAGTATAATGGAACAAAACGGATTGCAATCAATATCAAGAACAATAAAATCAATGGGAACATAATTACTATTTGCAAGAATAAGAACATCATTAATTCTTCCCAAAGGTTTTTTAATAGTAGAATCCGTCAAGTGCAAATTAAGAGAACATTCTTCAATGTTGTTAAGACCACTACTAGAAAAAGGGCTATCCCTAATATCACTATTAGTGGTGCACCAGAGATGTGGTGCGCCACTACTATATAGCAGTGGCGCACCATAAATAGGTGCTCCACTAATAGTGACATTACCAGTGGCGCACCAGGGGTGGGGTGCGCCACTACTATTTTTTTTGGCAGTAACCGGCCCTGCCTAGGCTTACCAGTGGCGCACCAGGTCCAGGTGCGCCACTACTATTTTTGATAGTAGTGGCGCACCTGGACCTGGTGCGCCACTGGTAAGCCTGGGCAGGGTGGTCCAAAAAAAAAATTAGCAGTGGCGCACCCCACCACTGGTGCGCCACTAGTATGCCTGGCTACTAGTGGCGCATGTAGAAGGGGTGCGCCACTGGTAACCTGGGAGCAGTAGCTATATTGGACAGCCACACCTACCACACACTCACTTTCCCTCCCTCCACCAAAACAGATCTGGTCGTCTTGCTCCTCCTCCTCACCTCATTTGCACCATAGATTCACCCAAATTAAGTGGTTAAATGTCCTTTTTTTGATAGGTAAGTAAGGGGAAAGCTTTCTTTATGTTCTAGATCTACTTTTTTCTCCCTCTCCAACAACGTACACACTTTTTATGGCCTAGAGATCTACGTATGTTTGTGGTGTTGCATATGTTTGTGTTTGCAGGTACCGGTATTTGAAATGTGATAGTTGCCAATATTTTGCCGGAATGTTGATTCATTTCCGTTTCGGCGACAATTTGGCACTATGCATTCTTTTTGGTCCTAATTTTAGGCAAAGTCATGCCAAAATTTTTTTTGGTTCTAAAATATCGTTTTGCTCTACCCCGCAGGCGACCATGGTCCGCACGATGACCGAAGGCATCGTGAATAGGTTTTTGAGCTCCGCGAAGGCCGAGATGCTTCAAAAGAACGAGACGGAGATAAGATGTCCGTGTCGAAGATGCAAGCTGAAGAGCCTTATGGACCCGGATTCCAGACAGGTGCGGGACCACCTGCTCGTGCGTGGTTTCATGGATGGCTATCGGTGGCAAGGTGATGAAGATGATTATGAAGTCGTCCATGGGGGCCGGGCAAGAAATAAGGAAGGGCAGCAAGACAATAGCGGCGAGGGCGGGCGAGAAGACGAAGAATCTCCAGGACATGATCACGAAGTAGATGCAGGACACAGTCATCATGTAGAAGATGCCGGACATGATGATGAGGAAGATCAAGACGAAGGGCATGATCATGAAGATGAAGATGCCGGAGCAGACGACGATGGACCATCGATGGGCTGGGTGCAGGACCCTCATATTCTAGAGCTGCTTCGCAAGCAGATGGGTAACGCAAGAGCTGCCGCCCGAGAGAAAGCCAAGCTGGATCAACTGGAGACAGACGCGGTTACTCCATTGTATGAAGGATGCAGGCCCGAGGATACCCGCCTGAAAGTAACGCTCATGGCTCTGGAGATGAAGGTAAAACACAAAATGACCGACGCATGCTTCGACGAGAACATGTCATTCTGGCACGAACGTCTTCCCAAGGGGAACAAGTGCCCGACCAGTTTCGAGGAGGCGAAGAAAATCGTCAATGAGCAAGACTTCGACAAGTACGGCGACCCGAAGATGGAAGATGACGACGACGATGAAGTACCATACACCACAAGAAGAAGCAGGACCACCCTACCTAAAGGACGTCCGTTCAAGAGAAGATCAATTCAAGGGGTTCCGGGGCTAAATTATTCAACCGCGAGGAAGAAGGGCAAGAAGATTGTGAAAAGATAGCTAAGATCGAATCACGACATGTCAGCCGCGTGTGTGTGTGTCAGTGGCAAGCTTAATTATTACATGCAACTAAATTATTACATGTATCACTTGATTTCAACCATGTCATCTAATTCTAAATCTTTGCACAATGGTTTTATCACTCCATTTGCATTTTCCTTTTCTTTTATCTCAAATCTTAAATTATCACAATGATTCTATATTGTGATTGAGTAAAGGAAATGCATTGTTAAAAGTTGTGAAGCAAACTTAAGAGTGTAAGAAAAAACAGTACATGGAGACTGTTTAGTTTGTAAAATAATAAAGACGCTTAGAAGTAATGCTCATGTATCTTAAAAAGAAGTGCTCACATACATATAAAAATTATTGTCCTTTTTTTTAACACAGCAAAACACATAAGCCCACGTATATTGTCCTAAAAGATGTCCATATATTTAATAGGAAATATTCAAATACATTAAAATGTATGTTGTTTAACAATATTTACATGCAGAAGTGTGCAAAAGGATACAAGGGAAAAAGTAACCGAAAAAGAAAGAAAACACTGAAAACAGGAATTAAAACCAGGAAACGAAAATAGAAAACCAAAAAAGAAAGGGAGAAAATTAAAGCCCACTGTTCATTAAAGCCCACTTTTCTTTTTAAGTTTTACTGTCCCCTTTTTGAATTCATTTCAAATTTTGCATAACTATAATGTGGACTCGTAGAGGATGTATCCTCTGCTCACATGTGTGAGGTACTCGCAAATTTGGAAACCTTATTACTAAGTCAGAGTGTAAAAAATTGTACGCCCTATATTTAGGAATGGAGGGAGTATTAAAATTGCCATGTGTTTATTTTAAAGTGTTTGGATGTTTATCATAAGGTTAATTTTTTTTAAAAAAAAGGTGCAAAAAATGGGGCCGCCAGGATTCGAACCCTGGCTGGCTTGCGTAATGTATCAAGGGACCAACCACTAGGCCATGTGTGTGGTTCTGTCCATAACCACCGCCGCAATTCTTATGACTTCGATATCGAGCTGTTTATGGCGCATGTATCGCTGGTGCGCCATTGCTATCGATCTGTTATGGCGCATGTATCCCTGGTGCGCCATTGTTACCGGCCCTCCCCTGCTTCTCCTCCCCGCGCCTCCCTCTCCTCACTCCCCCGCACTCACACCCAGATCCCCCCTCTCCCCCGCGCCGCGCCATCGCCTGTCGCCGTCCCCGTCCCCAGGAGCACCACGACGTCCCCGTCCCCGTCCCCGTCCCCGTCCTCGTCCATAGGAGCTCGTCCCCAGGAGCACCACGACGTCCCCGTCCCCGTCCCCGTCCTCGACCACCAGGAGGAGGAGGAGGCTCGCCGTCCCCGTCCTCCCCCGTCGCGCCGGAGCACAACGCCTTCGTTCGAGGCCTCCGCGACATCTCCGACTCCCTCCGCGCCAAGAAGGAACTCTCCTCCCGCCCCTCCGCCGCCGAGCTCCGCGCCAAGTCCGACTCCCTCCGCGCCGCCACGCACGACGGAGAGATCTGGTACGTCCGTCCGCCGCCCATCGAGTTCCCCAATCTGCTAGTACTCCAGGAAGGACGCTCTCTAGAAGATTTTGGTATCCGATTTGTTTATTCTCCCGGTCCTGCTTATAAACTAATCATGTGCGATTCTTCTCCTGGGTAGTATAGATTTCGGTGCCGGTGCTCCTGCGCTTGTGACACAAATATGGTGCAGAGATTGATCTCCTTAGTTTAGTGGCTGTGTTTAATACAGTAATTGCTTAATTATCTATTTATTGGAAGGGAACTCTGCACAATTTTTGGTCTCTCGCCTTCTGCTCTTACTCTAACTAGGTAGGGAACGTGCCTTGGCACTAGCAGTGTTAGGCATATTTACTGAAACTATTTAAAGATGATGCAACCGTCTAAACCATGTTCATGTAGTATGTTCATGCATCAGTTTGTATGTGCTGGAGCATATCAGCAAGATCAATCTAAAATCTACTCCCTACGTCCCTTAATAGATAGCTTATACACTCAGTAAAAGGTCTACTATTTGTAAGTTTGACCAAATATATGTAGAGGTTCAGACACCACTCCAAAATTAAATAGAACTTGTGGGACATTGGATCATGCAGAGATTTAAATTTTCTTCTAATTAGTAGTGTTTTAGCATTTGCTGTTTATTGCTGATCTTCATGAGACCTTTTATGGATCCTTCATTGAAAAGGAAATATTACCATCACTGCATTATGTTGGCAACTACAATTAGGAGGTAGTGAGGTAGTGGTGGTGCAGCTGCAGATGCATTTGTCCCTAGCCAGTGTCAAGTGGCCACACACACACACACACACACACACACACATACACCAGAAAAGAAAACTCAAAAATACCTGCAATTATTAATTTCTTCTAAAGTATTTGCACCCCTCACCCAAAATGTTTGTTTCCGACCTGTCCTTCGATCACCCACCCTTTTTAATTAATTGCACTGTTTCCAACTGTATGTTAATTCTAGAGCTCTTCCTCTGTGCTTGGACAGGGCCCCACTTCCCTCTCTGAGCATCTAGACAGACAGTATCCAGAGTGTTAAAGACCTCATCCTCTTCATCATCAACACAGGTACTGCTGCTGCTCTGTTTTTGTTGCTGCTGCTGCTCTACTGCCAACATGAGAAATAAAACAGAACATGGCATGCATAGAATAAACAGAGAAGAGAATAGGTGTTAAAACCAGAAATGACTAAAATGGTTGTGATACACCACGGGCATCACTCTGCAAGAATAGACCCTGAACCAGAAAGTAGAGCTGATTATAACTTGGATTCCATGGATGATGACGAGAGTCTGGCTGTAGGTGTTTTGATGTGTTAAGTTTTCAGACAGTTTTGCATGTGTTAAGTTAGAAACCAAATTTGAGTTAGATAAAACTAAGCTAGTTCTTTACTGTATGTAATTAAGTTGGGTGTGATAGGGTAAGCTGCACCTGTTTGACACTTCTGCATTGGCAGAGACTTTCTAGGTGAAAAGTAACTAATGAATTATACACGCAGCGTTTCAAGTAAAAATAATATCTGATGTTTTTTTTTCCTCTGGGTTTCTATGAACAAAATGAACCAAAAGCTGTGCCATGAGTCTCATCTGATCTTTTTTTAAGGTTTTCTACAAACAAGGTTGTGTCTCTTTAATTTAGCATGGATAGTGCCACTTTACGTCTATACAAAACATGCACCTAAATTTTTAGATCAGCTAGTTAGGTCAGTGTGTGATAACCCTGCAAAAACAGTTCGGTTTCTGATAAGTTCAGAACTGAATTTGAGATAAGTTTTCAGGTTCCTGAAACTATATAAAACCAAACTGAAAGATATTCAACTAAGTTCAGATTATTGGACCGCAAGTAGCTACCTAGGCAAGATCACTCTGTTGGAACACTAATAGTTTGATGTGATATGGTCAAAGCATCAAGTAGTTACCTAGGCTCACCCATAGAAAAAATTTAACCGTGAACACTTGAGTTTAGTCAAGGCATCCAGTACTGATGGATCTAAATTGTATGCAGTAGGATTTATGAACCGTTCGAGACACACCAGTTTTTCGTGCTTTCTTAGCGGCAATATTGTTTGGATAGTACTGATAGTACAAATTCGACTGTGAAAACTTGAACTTGGTCAGGACATCCAGTACTGATAGTGTTAGATGTAAATCGTATACAGTAGGCTTTACATACCGTTCCAGAAGCACCAGTTTTTCCTGTTTACTGTTGGCATAAGTGGTCTTTTGTATAGATGTTAACGTTTGTTTATTTGTTACAAAGGGTACACCACTAGGGCGGAGGCGGAAGCTAGATACGCGCGCTATCTAGCGGGAGAGAGGAGGGAGCGGAGGAGGAACCGGATGAAGACCAGTTTCATCGTGATGATGCTCATCGTGACCGCAGCTCTCTTCTATGTGATGGTAGTTTAGATGATATCAACTTTGTAATGTGACGACAAACTCGCTACTCGGTCTCTAGACCTAAACTTGTCTAATATTTGAACTTTGTTCGCTATTTCGAATTCGGAGACTAATGTGATGAATTGTATTATGTGTTGTTTATATTTGACTGATGGTAATTTATACTGTAATGCAAACTGTATATTATGTGCTTTATTGTATTCTGTAACCCGTGCAAATAAGAGAAAAGCAAAAAAAATAAATACTGGAATTAATAGTAGTGGCGCACCATATATATATATTAGTGGCGCACCCATATTTTATACCAGTGGCGCACCTTTAGAGTTAGTAGTGGCGCACCAGTAGCCCCCCCCCCAAACTGTATATTAGTGGCGCACCCAAACTGTATATTAGTGGCGCACCCAAACTGTATATTAGTGGCGCACTGGGGGGTAGTAATGGCGCACCAAGTGGTGCGCCACTGTTATGTAGATTAACAGTGGCGCACCAGGGGTGCGCCATTACTATTTATTAGTAGTGGTGTGATAATAGTGGCGCACCTATAGTGCGCCACTAATAGGGAAAACAGGTGCGCCACTAATAGGCATTTTTCTAGTAGTGGACCAAGCACATCACATAGAGATTTCGGAATTGTGGAAACACTAGCACCCAAATCACACAAAGCAAATAATTCATAATTTTTAATCTTGACTTTAATGGTAGGTTCCCACTCATCATGTAATTTTCTAGGAATAGAAATCTCCAACTCCAACTTTTCCTCAAAAGATTTCATCATGGCATCAACGATATGTTTAGTAAAAGCTTTATTTTGCTCATAAGCATGGGGTGAATTCAACATAGATTGCAACAAAGAAATACATTCAATCAAAGAGCAACTATCATAGTTTAAATCTTTGCAATCCAAGATAGTGGGCACATCACTTGTTAAAGTTTTGACCTCTTCAAACCCACTTTCGTCAAAATTTTCCTCAAGATTTTCACCCTCCAAATTATTGGGACGCCTTCTAGATAAAGTTGACTCTACTTCAGTCCCTTCATTATCAATTATAACATTACTAAAAAAGGAATCAATATAAGAAACACCAATCACTTTAAGATCTACATCATTCTTGTAACGGCAATCACTAGAAGACAATTTTTCTAAGATTTCTCTTTTAGCTCTAAGCATAGCGGTTCTTTTCTTACTTTCATCCATAGAGACATATAAAGCTTTAATAGATTCATCAATCTTAGGCACAAAAGCTTTCAACTTGAGATTTTCAACATCATGAGAAATTCTATCAATGCTTCTAGACATATCATCAATCTTATTCAACTTTTCTTCTATCGTAATATTGAAAGCCTTTTGCGCATTGATAAATTCTTTAATATTACTCTCAAGATCAGAGGTGTTCCTATTATTATTGTAAGAAGAATTATCATAGTAATTACAATAATTATTAGAGGAATTTCCAGGCAAAGGCCTAGGATTAAAATTACCTCTATAAGCATTGTTATTGAAATTGTTGCGCGAGACAAAATTCACATCTACGGATTCACTCTTTTGCTCAATCAAAGTAGACAAAGGCACATCATTAAGATCAATAGGAGCATTTTTACTAGCAACCAATTTCATCAAAGCATCAACTTTATCATTCAAAGTACTAATTTCCTCTACCGAATTAACTTTTTTACTAGTAGGTGCTCTTTCGGTATGCCATTGAGAATAATTAGCCATGATATTATCTAGCAATTTAGTAGCTTCACCCAATGATTTAAATCGCTCTTTTCGCGGTGTCGCGGCGTGGTCCGAGCTACAGCTTTGTCAGCTATCGCGAGCTACCGCGGGAGCTATTTACAATAGCGTTTCATAAAAGAAAAGTGAACATATAACAAAAAGTCACAACCAAGAACAAAAATAGAAAGTCATGGAATTTAAAATGTACCAATATATGCTCATAGCACAACTTTTAGATCTCGAACAAATGAACCAGTCACAATAGCATAAGAACATGTCCAAAAAAAATTAAAGGGCATGCATTATTTATTAATAAATTGAAAATTGTAGTCTATTCCTCTCCGGATTCGGTCAAAATATCATCATTCGGCTCTGTATGATCACTTGGTAATTCCATGTCCTCATCAGACGAGGAAGATGAAATAACTTCTTCATCATCATCTGGAATGACCTTCCTCTTTTTACCTTGCTTATGCTCAGCAATGCTTTTCCTCTTGGTTGCACCATGTGCAGATACGTGATGCTCAGGTTCATGATTTCTTCCTTCACCTTGTATTGGTTCGTCCCTTGTAATCTCACGAACCCATTCATTATCATCATCGTCGAGTACATCAACAAATGGTATCACAATGGGGTCTCTATTTTGGTTCTTTCTCTTCTGCTTCAGTTTAGAGTTGAACTTGACAAAAACTAGATCCCTCATTCTATCATGAAGCAATCTTGCACGTTTCTTTGAGTGAACCTAAAAGGGATCACAAGATCTTGCCTTTGTAATTGTGACTTGAACAAGTGGAAGACGTCCAATGTCCTCAAGCAAGAGATCAATGCAGTGTGCGGCACAACCAGTCCAAAATATAGTGGGTCGCTTTGCCTTGAATAAACTTGCCGCTGCTTCATTTGCGCTAGCATTATCTGTCACCACTTGAACAACATTCTTCTCACCTACGTCCTCTATGCATCTGTCGACAAGATCAAATATATATTTCCATCTTTCTTTACAGCCGAACAGTCGACAGAATCAAGAAAGCACACCCCGTAAGCACTATGAACGACCAGATTCATTACTCCCCTGCCTTTTCTATCCGTCCACGCATCAGTCATAATAGAACAACCACTAAGCTTCCATGATTCCCTGTGAGCCTTCAGTTTTTCTAGCACTTTCTTCTTCCTTTTCTTCAAGAAAGGACCACTCATCTCATATGGCGTTGGACCTTTCAAGTCCCTTCCAAAATCCCCAATGGCCTCCAGCATAAGTGCCAAACTAGGAAGAGTAACTGCATTGTGTGGAAATCCTGCCTCATAGAAGAATTGACAAATATACTCACACGCACGATTCCTCCTCTCTTCTCTGCTCTTGAGTGTCAGTGCAGATTGAACTTTTTCTTTTGTACCTCTACTAGCTACAGCCTCTTCTGGTTTGGATTTGCAGAACTTCTCAATAGGACCACCAGATCCTTTCGAGCTACAGGTGTGCCTCACTCTTTTTTGCTTACCCTTCGCCTGATCATCATCACTTGTCTCTTCTCCCTCTGAGTGGCTTAAATTAACCTCTTCCCTTGACTTCTTCAGTTCATTGGCTTTATTTTCCTTTTGCTGATGCATTTTCGTGACAGTGTCCAGCATCTGCTTCTTCACATCAGATGGAACATTTGGACATGGAGAAACACTTGTTTTGGGAACATGGCCGAGGTGGTACTTGACACGAGTAATCCCACCCTTGCAAATCTTTGGGCAGTAGATGCACTGCAAATAATTCTTCTTATTCGGATCTGGA
The DNA here is from genome assembly GCA_039707655.1 of Elymus sibiricus. Classification (NCBI taxonomy): domain Eukaryota; kingdom Viridiplantae; phylum Streptophyta; class Magnoliopsida; order Poales; family Poaceae; genus Elymus; species Elymus sibiricus. Next base: position 156,380,412 of record CM077669.1, read on the forward strand.
ACTGTACAATGAGAATAAGCTGGGTCTAATCTTTGTGCAGTATTAGATGGTGGTTCTACTGCTGGGGGCGTGCATGCCATGCCTACATAAAAAAAGAATAAAAGCCACTAGAAGCATTGAGAATTTGCCAATTTGTGATCACGAATTAACATGGCAAAGGCAAATAGTATATAGTAAATGAGATGATATGTGAGCTACATACAGAACTATAGTCTAGACTCTAGAGACTAAAGACGCAAGAGAATCAAAGAATCAATTCATCAACATGTATAGAACTAGCACACACGATTTAATTTCTTGCCTGGTTGGGACATCCTGAGATGTTGTACGAGCAGCCGTGAAGTAGTCGCCGACCGCCGAAGATCCAAGATGCAGCCAGCAGCCGCCAAAAATATTGGGCGTCACCCTATTAGGGTTTTCGTTTTTTTCATGTGATTCAGTATATATAGATGACAATTTTATGTTTTGTATTAAATTTAATAATTATACAATTGATTATGGGCTTCGTGTTGGCCCATGTATGCTTACTAAGTTATAGCTTCAGTTATAGCTAATGGCGAGCTATTCCAAATAGCGCAGCTATTTGCAGCTATAATGGGCATAGCTAGGATAGCGGAACAAAGTGCCATAGCTTCGCTTTTGGCCTCCCAAAAAGCTATAGCGCAGCTATAGCTAGCAATTTAAATCATTGGCTTCACCCAAAGTAATCTCCATAAAAGTACCACCCGCGGCAGAATCTAAAAGATTTCTAGAGACACAATTCAATCCCGCATAAATTTTTTGTATGATCATCCAAAGATTCAAACCATGTGTAGGACAATTTCTTATCATCAACTTCATTCTTTCCCAAGATTGGGCAACATGGTCATGATCAAGTTGCTTAAAATTCATGATTTGCGTCCTAAGGGAAATAATTTTCGCGGACGGAAAATACTTAGTGATAAAAGCATCCTTGCACTTATTCCAAGAATCGATACTATTGCGAGGCAAAGATGAAAACCAAATTTTTGCACGATCCCGCAAGGAAAAAGGAAATAGTTTCAACTTGACAATATCATTGTGCACATATTTTTTCTTTTGCATATCACACAATGCAACGAAAGTGTTTAGATGGGACGCGGCATCCTCATTAGGATTACCGGCAAATTGATCTTTCATGACAAGATTCAACAAAGCGGCATTAATATCACAAGACTCCGCACTAGTGGCGGGAGGAGGAATAGGCATACTAATAAAATCATTGTTATTAGTATTGGAAAAATCACACAACTTGGTGTTCTCTGGAGTCATCGTGACTACGCAAACAAGATTGCAAGCAAGGACGAGATCTGGCAAGAAAAAGGGCAAATGAAAAAGAGGGCGCATAAAATGGAAAATTGGTGAAGTGGGGGAGAGGAAAACGAGAGGCAAATGGCAAATAATGTAATTGCAAGGAGATGAGATTTGTGATTAGGAACCTGGTAGATGATGATGGAGTCCCCTTGGCGCCTGCGATAGGCACGTAGAAGAGACCGCTTCCTCCCCGGCAACGGCGCCAGAAATTCCTTTGACGTGTTCTGGACTGCGTAGGTATTTCCCCAAAGAGGAAGGGATGATGCAGCACAACGACGGTAAGTATTTCCCTCAGTTATGAAACCAAGGTTATCGAACCAGGAGGAGGATCACCACCACCCAATAAGCAGCACCTGCACACAAACAACAAATACTTGCAACCCGACGCGAAAGAGAGGTTGTCAATCTCTCTACGGTAAATAGATAGATTAGGTAGTGATAGATAGGAGATATAGATCTCTCAAGAACACAAATAAAAAAAGAGTAAATATGCAGCAATATGTTTTTGGGTTTTTGGTTTTGTAGAACTGAAAACAAAGATTGCAAAAAACGTAGATCGGAAAGCAATATGATAGAAAAGTAGACCCAGGGGCCGTATGGTTCACTAGTGGCTTCTCTCATGAGTATAGCGCACGGTGGGTGAACAAATTACTGTTGGGCAATTGATAGAAAATCGAATAGTCATGACGATATCCAAGGCGATGATCATTATATAGGCATCACGTCCAAGATAGATAGACCGACTCCTGCCTGCATCTACCTCTATTACTCCACACATCGACCGCTACCAGCATGCATCTAGTGTATTAAGTTCATGGAAAAATGGAGTAATGCAATAATAACGGTGACATGATGTAGACAAGATCTATTCATGTAGGAATAGACCCCATCTTGTTATCCTTAATAGCAACGATACAAGCGTGTCTTGCTGCCCCTTCTGTCACTGGGAAAGAACACCGCAAGATCGAACCCATCACAAAGCACCTCTTCCCATGGCAAGAAAAATCGATCAAGTCGGCCTAACTAAACCAAAGATTCGAAGAAGAAATATGAGGCTATAAGTAATCATGCATATAAGAGATCAAAGAAGACTCAAATAATATTCATGGAATGAAACTGATCATGAACTCAAAATTCATCGGATCCCAACAAACACACCACAAAAGTTTACATCAAATAGATCTCCAAGAGACCAGTGTATTGAGAATCATAAGAGAAAGAGAAGAAGCCATCTAGCTACTGCCTACGGACCCGAAGGTCTATGGTGGACTACTCACGCATCATCCAAGAGGCACCTATGAGGAAGATGAACCCCTCCGTGATGGTGTTTAGATTGGATCTTGAGGTTCTAGAACTTGCGGCGGCTAGAATTGTGTTTCGTCGACTCATCTAGGGTTTTTGGATTTTCTGGGAATTTATAGGCACGATAGTCGGTTGAGGGGGTGCCCGAGGTGCCCATCCCCCACCAGGCCGCGCCAGGGGGCCTCCGGCGCGCCCTGGTGGGTGATGGGCACCCTGGGCCCCCTCTTCTGGTATTCTTTGGCCCATCTTCTTTCTTCTGGTCCGTAAAAAAACCACAAAAATCCCCGCAACGTTTTGTCTCTGTTTGGTACTGATTTTCTGCGAAGTAAAAAACAAGCAAAAACAACAACTGGCACTTTGGCACTATTTCAATAGGTTAGTCCCAAAAAATGATATAAAGTTGTAATAAAATGATTGTAAAACATCCAAGAATGATGATATAACAGCATGGAACAAGCAAAAATTATAGATACGTTGGAGACATATAACGCAGCTCGCGAGTGAAGGCTCGGCAGCTCACGTCGCCCGAAGGAGCTCCGCGCGTGGGGCGACTAGGCCCCGGCGCCCGGTTGCCGCTGCGTCTTGGAGGGCCTGTTCCCAACAGTGGCGCTGTGTCTCTTACTCGGCGGGGCCTTGAATGGGCGGCGATCACTTTTTCCTTGGGGTCAAAGCTTCTCGACACCCGGCACCTCCTTCATCATCTGACACCCGGCACCTCGAGGGAACAAGCCGCGTCCTTCTTGTCGCAGGCAATTGTGATGACACTGCTGCAACCAGGCATCTTGAGGATGTTGTAGCCGTAGTGGACTACCTCCATGAACTTGGCTAGCGTCGGGTATCCCAGGATAGCATTGTACGGGAGGCAGATGTGTGCCACGTCGAAGTCGACAAGTTCGACGTGGTAGTTATCGCGCGTGCTGAAGGTGACAGGGAGGCTGACCTGCCCCAGGGGAACGGTGAGGCCACTGGTCACTCCGCAGAATGGCCAGGTCGGCATCAGCTGGTTGTAGAGCACCCGAAGCTTCTCGAAGGTCTCGACAGAGAGCACATTCAGGTCGGCGCCTCCGTCGACGAGGGTCTTGGGGACCGAGACGTTGCTGATGATGGGAGTGCACATCATGACGAGCGCGCCTGCTGCGCCCGTGGACCTGAGGACATCCCAAGAGTCGAAGGAGATGTCGTGCTGCGACCACTTGGGGGCACGCACGGTCCCAGGCATCGGGAGGGCAGCACCCGCCTCGCGGGGGAGCTGCTTGGACAAGGGGCCTGGCACAGGTGCATAGGCGCCGCCAAGGATACATGCCACGATGCGGGGCCCCTGGTTGTTCCCGGCCTCCTCGCCAGGCTGGCCACTGTCACTCCCTTTGGGCAACCGTGGTTGATGCAGAAGAATGACATTGCCCTGGGAGTGTGATAACCCACAAGTAGACCTGGGCATACCCCGGGCCGGGCCGGGTTTCGGGTCGGGCTTTACAAAGCCCGAACCAGAAATCCCAAGCCCGAGCCCGGCCCGGCCCGGCCAAAAATAGCAATATCCAGGCCCGAGCCCGGCCCGAACGGCCTAAAAACATGATTTCTAGGCCGGGCCGGGCCGGGCCCCCCCTGTAAAGTGCCGTTTTTTGTAAGCCCGAGCCCGGCCCGAAGTGCTACCCGGGCCTGGTGTGCAAGCCCGAACCCAGCCCGAATGTAAAGCCCAGCCCGGGTTTTTTGGGCCGGGCTCAGGCCGGGTCACCGGGCCGGGCTGCCCATGCCCAGATTTACCCACAAGTATAGGGGATCGCAACAGTTTTCGAGGGTAGAGTATTCAACCCAAATTTATAGATTCGACACAAGGGGATCCAAAATATATTTGTGAGTATTAGCAGATGAGTTGTCAATTCAAGCATACCTAGAGATTAAATATCTGTAGCAGAGTGATTAGTAGCACAGTAGTATGATAGTTTTGATAGCAGTAGTAACAGTAACAGTAACGGTAACAGTGATAGCAATGGTTTTGTAGCAAGTGTAACAGTAGCAGTAGCAATAGTAACTTAGCAAGAGAATATGTGGAAAACTCATAGGCACTGGATCGGTGAACTCGCTGGATAATATTCATCATATAACAGTCATAACCTAGGGCGACACGGAACTAGCTCCAGTTCATAAATGTAATGTAGGCATGTATTCCGTAAATAGTCATACGTGCTTATGGCAAAGAACTTGCATGACATCTTTTGTCCTACCCTCCCGTGGCAGCGGGGTCCATAAGGAAACTAAGGGATATTAAGGCCTCCTTTTAATAGAGAAACAGAACAAAGCATTAACACATAGTGAATACATGAACTCCTCAAACTACGGTCATCACCGGAAATTATCCCGACTATTTTCACTCCGGGGTTTACGGATCATAACACATAGCAGGTGCATATGACTAGCAAGATCAGATCAGGAACATAGATATAATGGTGATAACATAAATGGTTCAGATCTGAAATCATGGCACTCAGGCCCTAGTGACAAGCATTAAGCATGGCAAAGTCATAGTAACATCAATCTCAGAACATAGTGGATACTAGGGATCAAGCCCTAACAAAAATTACTCGATTACATGATGAATCTCATCCAACTCCTCACCGACCAGCAAGACTACAAAGGAATTAGACACTCCCTGTGGGGAGCATCATGGAATTGGCGATGGAGAAGGGTTGATGATGACGAAGACCGAAGGTTCCCCTCTCCGGAGCCCCAAACGGGCTCCAGATCTGGCCTCCCGATGAAGAATAGGAGGTGGCGGCGGCTCCGTTTCGTAAAACGCGATGAAACTTTCTCTCTTATTTTTTTTCTCCGAAAATAGGAATTTATTGTGCTCGAATTAGGGTCAGTGGGGCCACAAGGTGGGCACAACCCACCAGGGCGCGCCTAGAGGGGGTGGCGCGCCCTGGTGTATCGTGCCCAACCAGGGCACCCCCTCCGGTGGTTCTTGGCTTCGGTATTTTTTATTTATTGCAAAATAATTCTCCAAAAAGTTTCGTCCAGTTCCGAGAACTTGTATTTCTGTACAAAAACAACACCAAGGTAGTTCTGCTGAAAACAGCGTCAGTCTGGGTTAGTTTCATTCAAATCATGCAAATTAGAGTCCAAATCAAGAGCAAAAGCATTAGGAAACGTAGATACGATGGAGACATACCAACTCCCCCAAGCTTAACCCATTGCTTGTCCTCAAGCAATTCAGTTGACAAACTGAAAGTGAAAAAGAAAAACTTTTATGAACTCTTTTGTTCTTGTTTACATATATATGCTTAAGTAGCACCCAGGTTTTCAACAAAGATTATGACTAACCATGTCAGCAATAACTCTTAAAAATTATATTAGCTCATATCAATGATATAAGCAACTAGCGAGCAATAATAAAATATCTCAAATGCAAACACTTTGTCAAAACAATCATGATATAATATGACAACAATGGTATCTCGCTAGCCCTTTCCGAGACCGCAAAACATAAATGCAGAGCACCTCCAAAGTTCAAGCAGCGACTAAACATTGTAATTCATGGTAGAAAAGATCCAGTCATGCTGCATCTGACATTAATTATACACAATGCATGAGGATGACAATAGTGCTCTCAGATCTGGAGCTTATTTGAGAAGGTGATGACTCAGCATAAATGTAAATAGATTGTCCCTTCGTAGAGGGAAGCAGGGATTTGCAGAGGTGCCAGAGCTCAAAGCTTAAATCAGAGATAAATATAATTTTGGGAAGTACACCCTTCCAGTCAACGTTACGACCAAGAGTTATAAATATCTTCCATGCTAAACAAATTAGCGGCGGTTCCCAAGCAGTAAAAGTAAAGGTTTACTCCCCTCCACCAACAAACACACTCCACGGCTAGCCAAATCCACGGGTACCGTCCATACCAACAACATTCCTGGGGGAGTTTTGTTTAATTATTTGTAATTTTTTATTTCGGGACTGGGAATCCCTATTACCGCCCCTCTCGTGCAAGGACGAGTGAATAAACACTCATCATGAGAATAACCCGCTTAACATGGAAGATAATGACTGCCCCCTATCGCTCCATGAGCGGTCCAGGCACACAAAACAGATGTTCATTTAAAATTTTAGAGGTGGCACATGCGAATTTACTTGGAACGGCAGGGTAATACCGTATATAGGTAGATATAGTGGACTCATCTGGAATAACTTTGGTTTAAGGATTTTGATGCACAAGCAGTATTCCCGCTTAGTACAGGCGAAGGCTAGCAAATAGATTGAGAAGCGGCCAGCTAGAGAGCGAAACGGTCATAACATGCATTATGAATAATAAACATTGAATACTAGCATGAGTAGGATATGGACACCATGAACATAAATATCATGAAGGATATGTTGGTTTTGATTCAACTACATGCGTGAACATGTGCCAAGTCAAGCCACTTGAAACATTCAGAGGAGGATACCATATCATCATACTACATCACAATCATTTTAATGCATGTTGACATCCAAGATAAATCATTATCCACTCCTAACTACCTAAGCATGGCATGAGCAACTATAATCTCTAATTGTCGTTGCAAACATGTTTGATCATAATATGTTGAATCATGGATACTAGGTTAAACATATTTACAAAAACAAAAACAAGTTGAGTTCATACCCGCTTCTCTATGCCATAGTCACTTCATCAAATATCGTCATTATTTCCTTTCACTTGCATGATCGAATGATATGAAAATAATAATAGTGCAAGACTGCCTTGGACTAAGCTGGAATCTGCAAGCATTTTATTAAAGAGGAGAAGACAAAGTAACATGGGCTCTTTGTTAGATTAACAATAATGCATATGAGAGACACTCAACATTTTCATTGTGGTCTTCTCCTTGGTATGACTCAAATAAAAGGAAAAGAATTTCAGAGAAACACACTGAAATATTTTTTTAGAGTTTTTGGTTTTTCTTGAAGAAAGCAAATTAAAGAGGGAAAAACAAAAATGAGAAAAACTATTCACACGGTAAAGCTCCCAACAAGTAAAAGAAGAAACGAGAAATCTTTTTGGGTTTTCTTTTGATACTACAATTAATTTAAACTAGAAAGAAAAACTGAAAAGAAGAAGGAAATAATTTTGGATTTTCTCAAAGTTTTTCAAACACGCAAGAAGAAAGCGAGAAAATGAATCTAGCATGGATAATACAATGAAAAACTGTAGACACCGACAACTGGAATGAAATGTGTAAATATGAATATAAGTCGGTGGAAATACGTACTCCCCCAAGCTTAGGCTTTTGGCCTGGCTTGGTAATCACCATCCGTGGCCTGGATAATAGTCTGAGTGATAGCCCACAGAGGCTCTTGGTGCAACCTCCTCAGCCCACATGGCAGCTTCAATCTCCGCATTGTACGCGCGGGCCTCGCTCTTAAGAACATAGTATATTTCCCTAATGTGATAATCAAAGAGAGCAGGAGCAGGCAAAGTAACAGGTACAATGGGATCTTTATTGAACCTCAAGTTGTAAGTATAATTAGAGATTGTGCCCTTAAGGAACTTATGATGTTTCATGGCCTCAAAGTCTAAGTACTGAATAGGTAAAATGGGATCGTTAGGCCAAGGTGTTACATTTAAATTCTTAGCTACACGGGAGGCATAAATCCCTCCATAAAAATGACCACTAGCAGCATTGTGTTGCAACCTCCGTGCAGCGATTGCTCCAAGATTATAACGTTTAATTCTTGTTATAGCAGTGTGTATAAGACTCAGGTCAGGGGCACACAGTGTGCTGCAATCTTGCTTGCCTATGATGCATTTGCCATTAAAGAGTGCAAAGTAGTGTATTGATGGAAAATGGATGCTTTTTATTCTACCTTGTGTCACTCCTCTATCTTCACCGTAACAAAGATTAATCAAAAATGACTCATACTCAGATGTTGGTGGTTCGTCTAGCGAGCCCCAATACGGAATTTTGCATGCTTCACAGAACACATCTAAAGGTGTGTTAAAGGGATGGTCATACGGGTTAAATGAAACTCTAGACTCACGAGGAAAATATTTAAATTTCTTTGTGAATGTTTTTACGAGTTCGAGATGTTGAATGCACTCATCTGCGATGAAGGGTGCAAGTTCTGCGTTGTCGATAAATTGCTCGAATTCCTCCTTGATACTCGCACCTTCCATGAATTCGTTACATGGCCATAAGCATGATTTGGTAGCGGCATCCCGCATCGAGCTTGCACTTGGCTCAACATAAGAACGTCGTATTGAGCCACTACTCGATGATGCCTCCGAGGACCTTCTCCTTGAAGAACTCCTTCCAAACAAGTTCATTTTATTCGTGTACAAATTTCTGAAAATAATTCGGGACCCAAAATTTGTGTTAACAAAACTTTGTAAGATTGATAGCAACTACTCATAATGATGCGTAGAGGCCATATTAAGAATTCAAACTACTTAGAAATCTAAGAATTCAACATGCAAGACCATCTACCGCAGCACCAAGAGTAGCTAATTATCCTAAAAAATAAACCACTAAATCAAAAACTAATTGGAGCAATGGAGGAGTCACATATGAAGTAGCAATCCGCCAAAACAGTTTCAGAAATGGAGCTTCGAGCAAAGAGATCGAAATCCTCGGGTTTGAGAGCAAGAACACGAGAGTGAGAGCTATGGTGATTTTTTCTAGAGGTAGGAGATGACATGGGCTAAAGGGATAAGTGAGGGGACTCACATGGGGACCACAACCCACCAGGGTGCGCCTGGGGCTGCTGGCGCGCCCTGGTGTCTTGTGGACGCCAGGTACACCCCCCTCTGACGTTATTTGCACCAGAAATTCAGAAATAATCAGAAAAAAAAATCGTGTTAAATTTTAAAGACATTCTGATAACTTTTATTTTTGGGTCATTTTTTTATTATTGCACGAAGAAATCAGAAAACAGGACAAACATGGCATTTTATTTTATTTGACTAAGAAGAATAGAAAACAAAAGGTAGGAGCAGAAGGTTGTGCCTACTAGATTCATCAACTTCATACCTCTAAAAAATGATCTATTAATAAGGTTGATCAAGTCTTATTAACAACCACCTCCGATTAGCATGAAACCGAAGAACTTTCATAAAACACTAAGTTACCTCAATGGGGATATGCATATCCCCAACAATAAGTATGTCATATTTCTTTTTGGCAGTAGGTAGAGGTAGTTGAAAACTTCCAATAGTGAGTGTCGGATATTCTTCAATAACATTTATACCATTCACTTGGAATGGTTTCTTCGTAAAGTGCACCGTATGATCATTACCATTGATATGAAAAGTGACTTTGCTTTTATTGCAATCAATAACAGCCCCTGCAGTATTCAAAAAGGGTCTACCAAGGATAATCGACATGTTGTCGTCCTCGGGCATCTCAAGAATAACAAAGTCTGTTAAGATAGTAACATTTGCAACAACAACGGGCACATCCTCACAAATACCAATAGGTATGGCAGTTGATTTGTCATCCATTTGCAATGATGTTTCAGTAGGTGTGAGTTTATTCAAATGAAGTCTTTTATATAAAGAGAAAGACATAACACTAACACCAGCTCCCAAATCACACAAAGCAGTTTTGACATAATTTCTTTTAATGGAGCAAGGTATAGTTGGTATTCCAGGATCTCCAAGTTTTTTAGGTACTCCATCCTTAAAAGAATAATTAGCAAGCATGGTGGAGATTTCAGCTTCAGGTATCTTTCTTTTATTAGTGATGATGTCTTTCATGTATTTTGCATAAGAGGCCATCTTTAATATATCTAGAATTTGCCACTCTAGCTTTTGCCCACTTTGCTTATGCCATTCTAGAATTTGACATATCACTTTCGCCACTCTTAGCTTCTGACAATACATCACAAATGCCATTCCGTGGCAAAAGTGATAATTTTTAATTTCACTTTTGCCACTCTTAGATTTTGACAATGTATCACAATTGCCACTCTACAATTATTGCTTTTGCCATGAAATGGCAATTGTGATGTATTGTCAAAAACTAAGAGTGGCAAAAGTGATATGTCAAATTCAAGAGTGGCATAAGTAAAGTGGGCAAAAACTAGAGTGGCAAAAGCAAAGTTTTCCCTAAATTCTTAACATCCTCAGCTTTAATACCTTTTTCCTTCATACATTTCTTTGCCTCTTGCATATCTTCAGAACTGAGAAATAAGATACCACTCTTCTTCGGAGTGGGTTTAGGTGGTGGTTCAGGGAGAGTTCAATCATCATAATTCCTCAATATATTATTCAATAGTTCCTCAGCTTGTTCAACAGTTTGTTCCCTGAAAACACAACCAGCACAACTATCTAGGAAGTCCCTAGAAGCATCAGTTAGTCCATTACAAAAGATATCAAGTATTTCATTTTTCTTAAGAGGATGATGAGGCAAAGCATTAAGCAATTGGAGAAGCCTCCCCCAAGCTTGTGGGAGACTCTCTTCTTCAATTTGCACGAAGTTAAATATTTCCTGTAAGGCGGCTTGTTTCTTATGAGCAGGAAAATATTTTTCAAAGAAGTAGTAAATTATATCCTGGGGACTACGCACACAACCAGGAACAAGAGTATTGTACCATATCTTAGCATCACCCTTTAATGAGAATGGAAATAATGTGAGAATATAGTAATAGCAAATCTTCTCATCATGAGCAAAGAGGGCGGCTATATCATTCAGCTTAGTAAGATGTGCCACTACAGTTTCAGTTTCATAGCCATGGAAAGGATCAGATTCAACCAAAGTAATTAACTCTGGGTCAACAGAGAATTCATAATCCTTATCGGTAGCAAATATAGGTGAAGTAGCAAACTTAGGATCACATTTCATCTGGCATTCAAAGTCTTTTCTTTATACTTGCATAATAATTTCTTAAGATCATCTCTATCCTTACAAGCAAGGATTTCTCTACCTATCTCCTCATCCATAACGTAACCCTCAGCTATCTTAGGCACTTCAAATCTAGGAGAGCTAGGTCTAACAGGTGTTTCATAGTTCTCAGTTTCAAAGACTTCATCAGTTTCAGTAATCTCATCAGTTTCAATAATTTCATTCGCTTTAGCTCTAGCAATTTGTTCATCAAGAAATTCACCTAGTGGCACATTATCATCAAGCATGGTACTGGCATCATCATAAGCATCATTCATAGCAGAAGTAGCATCATCAATAACTTGCGACATATCAGGATCAATAGCATGTGGTGGTGTTGCAAGTTTACTCATAACCGAAGGTGAATCAAGTACAGAGCTAGATGGCAATTCCTTACCTCCCCTCGTCTTAGAGGGAAAATCTTGGTTCTTGTATCCTTCAGATTCTTCATAGGGATCAATTGATATAAATCCCAAGTGTCTCAATAAATATAGCTATGCTCCCCGGCAACGGCGCCAGAAAAAGGTATTGATAACCCACAAGTATAGGGGATCGCAACAGTTTTCGAGGGTAGAGTATTCAACCCAAATTTATAGATTCGGCGCAAGGGGAGCCAAAGAATATTTGTGAGTATTAGCAGCTGAGTTGTCAATTCAACCACACCTGAAGATTAAATATCTGCAACAGAGTGATCAGTAGCATAGTAGTATGATAGTTTTGATAGCAGTAGTAACAGTAACAGTAATGGTAACAGTGATAGCAATGGTTTTGTAGCAAGTGTAACAGTAGTAGTAACAATAGTAACTTAGCAAGAACAATATGTGGAAAACTCGTAGGCACTGGATCGGTGAACTCGTTGGATAATATTCATCATATAATAGTCATAACCTAGGGCGACACAGAACTAGCTCCAGTTCATAAATGTAATGTAGGCATGTATCCGTAGATAGTCATACGTGCTTATGGAAAAGAACTTGCATGACATCTTTTGTCCTACCCTCCCGTGGCAGCGGGGTCCATAAGGAAACTAAGGGATATTAAGGCCTCCTTTTAATAGAGAACCGGAACAAAGCATTAACACATAGTGAATACATGAACATCTCAAACTACGGTCATCACCGGAAAGTATCCCGACTATTGTCACTCCGAGGTTTACGAATCATAACACATAGCAGGTGCATATGACTAGCAAGATCGGATCAAGAACATAGATATAATGGTGATAACATAAAAGGTTCAGATCTGAAATCATGGCACTCGGGCCCTAGTGACAAGCATTAAGCATGGCAAAGTCATAGCAACATCAATCCCAGAACATAGTGGATACTAAGGATCAAGCCCTAACAAAACTAACTCGATTACTTGATGAATCTCATCCAACCTTTCGTGGTTTTGTCACGGCAGATGTCCTAGTGAAAGGACTTAGGTTCGAGGCCATCGCTAAGGCGGTGAACTCGAAGGGGTTGATCGGAATCGAGAGACAAGGGTTACCCAGGTTCGGCCCCTCGGAAAGAGGTAAAAGCCTACGTCCTGCTTTGTGTTGTATTGATTGGATATCGATTACAAGGGAGCAAGTTCGCTTGACCTAGCTATCGATGAGTTGTTTCGTGGCCTAAGCCGCCCAGGTAACCCGCCTTTATATACACAGGTCGAGGCCCTGGGCTTACTAGAGTCCGGGCCGGGTCACATATGATAACCGACCTTGCTTATAACTACTCCTGCCTTGTCAGACAAACCGCCCCCGGCGGCTTACGCCACCGGATCATACATTGTCTTCTCCCTCTGGGCCTCCAGGCGTACTGAGCAAGCTCCTTCCAAACCTTTATCGCTAAGCCGCCAACCTCATGACCCGACCCCACCTGGGCGGGTCTCACCACGGGGTTACATCCCCAATATTAGGTCCCAGATTGATTTGAACCAGTTCATGTCAATCTTTAAGTCTTCTGGTTGGCGAATCTTGCATTCTCTGATAAATCTTCATAACCTGCCAAAAATGGGTGTCGTCATCTCTGATCAATCTTCATGACCCACTATGATATCATCAGTAAAATCAAAAAGATTCCCCTAACATCACAACTAATCTTTTTCATTAAAATGACCATCCCGAGAATCGAGGCACTTTCTTGGTCAATCGTCATCGTGTCTCCTCGATTCCCGCACCAGACTGTTGCCATCCCATCACATCCTCATAAATAGGCGCGGGGGGGGGGGGGGGGGGGCATTATTTTCACTTTCCCTCGTTGTCGTCTTCTTCTTCTTCCTCGCGACACCCGCACCGCCGAAGCTCGCCGCGCCATCCGAACCTCGCCGTCGTCTCCAACATTGGCCGCTGCATCACCCTGAATACGTCCAGAGCTCTCCCGCGTTCGCCCGCATCATCAAGGTTCCATCGCCGCCCCTTGTCTAGATCTATATTAGCTTTACAAATTTCCCCCGAGTTCATCGGGTTTCTTCGTGTTCATCACCGCCCATCGACGCATTATTTGTAGATTAGAGAAAGAACACTTCTTTAGGCTTTATAACATCGCCCCAATTGCGCGGTCATCCGCTCCATAGGCCTGCCATGCTCATTATAGATCGCTAGCTCGTTGTAGTCCGTGTAGATGCTGCCTGTTTTTCCGCTGGCCTTTTAGGTTTAGGAATATTTTTCTTTTATCTCGCCTGTAGATCTTGATTCAGTAGCTGTAGCAGTTGAAATCTGTTTCTCCAGACTTGGTAATTTTTCCAACACTCATTGGCAAGCTTGACCCGCCGTTGTACTGCCGGCTCACATGGTCATACTGCAGCCTACTTCGGTGGCTCATAATTTTATACTGACCCGCCAAACACTGTCACCATTTTTAGAGTCAAAACTGCCTCGGCCATAATACGTTTTTAACCCGACATATATTCATGCCCTTCCGCAGTCTTTTAAACCGCCGCCATGTCTAAAGTCCCATCTACCTGCAACTGGGTGAGGTCTGGGGTAACTGAAGAATCACTCAAAGAGTTTATCACCATGGGATTTCTGCCGGCTCAGGATGTCATCCACTGGCGGGTTCCGGGTAATGAAAACATTCCTAAGCCGGTGGATGGGGAAGTTGTTTTCTTCACAGACCATCTTCTCCGCGGTTTTTCTCCGCCCGGGTCTAAATTTTTCCGAGACGTCTTACATTCATTCAACTTGCACCCTCAAGACATCGGGCCCAATTCTGTCACCAACTTGTGTCAGTTCCACACCCTCTGCGAAGCTTATTTGCAAGAAGAGCCGTCTGTTGACCTCTTCAAAGAATATTTCTACATCAACCGCCAAACAGAGATGGCAGACGGATTAAGTCTTGAGCTCGGAGGCGTCACTCTTCAAAGACAGAGGGATGTACTCTTTCCAGCAGCGACTCTGCCGAGTCACCCCAAAGAATGGAACAAGACTTGGTTTTATTGCTAAGACACTTCACCAGAAGGGGAGAACCCACTGCCGGGTTACCGTCCTTACCGGCTCGGCACTGATACAGAGCTCCCAGACCGAATGTCTGCCGTAGAACGTGCTCAATATGGCCCAACCTTCTCAAAAATAAGGGCCCTGTTAGCTAACGGGTTAACAGGTGTTGATCTGACCCGCTGCTGGGTCTCTTGGAGGATTCTGTCGTTGAGCCGCCGCGGCGCCTTAATGTGCCAATATACTGGCGAGGTGTCTGATCCTCAACGCTTCAACCAGACCCCCTTGAAAGACCAGGATCTCAATACCATTGTCAAGTCTTTGCTTGGAGAATCTCAAGCCGCCTGTAGCAAGACGGGGTTAAACCCTTTTTACGTGCTTAACCCGGCTCCAGATTTAAGTCTTTCCATCCTAACCTTCATCCATTCTTTTAATGATGTACTTCATATATCTTATTAGCCTTTGTGCCAATGCATTTTACCATATGCAGGCCGGCTCTTCCTTCTGGAACAAAAAGTTACCCGCTTCCTTCAAGAAGAAAAGCAAAACCCCCAAGGCGACCAAAGTTAAGGCGCCAGCTCGTAAAAAGAAGCAGTCAACTGAAGAACTATTCGATCTAGATGACTCAGAGGTAGAACTTGACTCCCTTGGTCTTCTCTTTATGCAACTCATTGACAATGATTACTCACAGGAGGAAGTAGAAACAAGCCATGCTGATGTTGTAGAGGTAACCATTATCTCCTCTGACTCGGAACTTTTACCAGTAAAAAGAATACGGCGAGCCTTACGGAAGGTAAAATGTTCTCGCCCTTTTGCTCACTTGGATCCCAACTCTCTTTTGAAGAAGCAGCAAGAAGACAACAGGCGTCAGACCCGGAGCACTAGCTCTAAAGATCTTTTATTCGGCTTACCAAATGATCCGGCTCCTCGGAAACGGTGCACCGAAGTACTTTCTTGCCTTGAATTTATCTCTTATGTATGCTAATATTGTGTTGTAACTTCCTTGTATTTGACAATGCTAACTTTCCAGGACTCGCCTCCTTCTTCCGGCGACTCAACCGCCTCAAAGTTGCCTCCCCTTATCATCAACCCGGGGTAAGTATTTTCATATCCCACTCCGTGTGTTAATAGTCTATCCTTGCTCATTGACGTGTAACTTCACCTTTTCTCATAGGGCTCAAGCCAAACGGAGGAAGGCAGGCGGGTCAACCGCCACTCATGATATTCCAGAATCGGCAGATCCGAAGCCTACCACCCCTGAAACTCATATTGAGCCGTCTGAGCCTGACAAAGATGCCCATGAAAAGACTCCTCAGCATAATGAGCCGGCTGCTATGGATATTGAGGCTCCTGAGGCCCATCCAGGAACTGATCCTAAGCCGCCCAGCCCCCAGCCAACAGCTGAAGACGTGGCTTCTCATGAAGAAGTTACTGTTACTGGGGCGGCTTACAAATCTCCAGCTCCCTCTCATGCACTATCAAAACATACCAGTGAAGACGAGGCGGCTCCTCATAAGGAAGAGAAGACTCAATTTGACCTTCCTAACTTAGAGAAACTTACAGCCGACGAGTTGCACTCTGGCTATCTCAGCCGTCTCTCTGCAAGCCGGGATATGGAGGCTAGCTTGGTTGCCATGATGAAGAAAAAATACGAGGTACTTCACATCCCTTGCTTTTCCATATATATACTTATGTAGCCCCCAAGAGCCGGTTTACCTCTCAAAAGGTCAGCCGGGTCTTCAATCATTTACAATTTCTGAATCATAGAGTAAGAGCCAAGCTGTAGCCCCCAAGGGCCGGGTCATTATGTAAGTAATGAGCCGGCACTTAATCATAGAGTAAGAGCTAGCTGTAGCCCCCAAGGGCCGGGTCATTACGCAAGTAAGAAGCCGGCACTCAATCATATAATAAGAGCCAACTGTAGCCCCCAAGGACCGGGTTATCTTCATGAAGATGATCCGGGTCTCATGTGCCTTGTAATATAAGAAAGAACTGAGACACATTAGCCCCCAAGTGTCAAGTATATTGCTTGCAATCTGCTTGAGACTTGTAATGACGCTGTCAAACTTCGAAAAACCCGTTATGAGCCGGACAGGCGGCTTAGAACTAACAATCTTGCCTTGTCATGACTTGTCCTGTGCAGGAATCTTTGAATGCCGCTGAGTCGAGCGTGTCAGACCTTAAAAAGAGTCTGGCACTGCAACAAGAAAGCCGAGTAGAAGCCAACGCCAAGTATCAGATCGCCTTGACTGAGCTGGATGTAATCAAGGTTGGGCTCAAAACACTCAAAAAATCTGCTGAAACGAGCCAAGCCGCCCTGACCAAACGCGCAGAAGACGCAGAAAACCGGCTTATAACGGTCACTGAAGAACTTAGCAATCTGAAAGGCCATATATCCCATATGGTTGGAGCCGTTTTTGGTAGGTGTCTTTAACCATCAATATTCATTGCAAGAGGATTTTCAAGAATTCTTCCAGGCGGCTTACAAGATTTAACTTGCTTGCAGGTGAACGAAGTCGCCAACTTTCGGATGACAGTCTGTTGAAGCTGAAGGCTTTATACTCACTTTCTAAACAGTTGTACGCCGGCTCTCTTTTCACCATCAAAGCTGTTATGACTGAGCGGGGCGTTCCAAAATTTATGAAGGGCGTGCTAGAAGTCCTTTCTACCATCCCAAAGCAGATAGAAGAGCTGAAGAGATTAGCCGCCCGTAAGGGCGCAATGGCTGCTTTGAGCCGGTCACTGGCTTATGCCCCCGAGCTAAACCCGGCCGAGATGATGGATGGTTTTCCTCAGCTGAAAGACGACGGCTCGGAGTTCACTCAAGAGGATTATGCCCGTTGCATGAAGGCATCCCGAGTCTTGGCAAGCCGGCTGGCTGAAGAAGCTGACTTGTCGTCATATCAGGCGGCTTACTCTGAGGAGAGTAAGCGAGTTCGAGGGCCCACCTTTGAAGCAAAAAGTTTGATTCCTCAACGTCGTAAGCACCTCTTTGCCCTTGATGTTGACCCATCTCCCATCATGCATGATGAAGCCAAATTTGAGGCCTTAACAAACTGCAACTGGGATGTGGACAACCTTTAGATCCGGGAGACCGAAGACCCGGCACAGGATGACCCGGCGCAGAGTTAAACAAAGAGTTTACTTCAGAGGAGGTTAACCCGGCCCTGTTGACATGCCAGGTTGTATTTTGCTGCAAAAACTTGAGTCCGCAGATTTTGGGCTCTGTTGGGGATATAACCCCGTGGTAAGACCCGCCCAGGAGGGGCCGGGTCGTACCTGGCGGCTCATAGCCAAGACCTATAAGGTGGGCCGGAAGATGAAGGCCAGGCCGCGTGGCGGCTTACCTGACGGGCCACGATGAAGGCCCAGAGACAAAAGATGGTGTGAAGACCCGGGCGGTTAAGCCGCCCGAAGACGGCTTGCCCAAGATAGCAAGGTGGCTTAGAGACAGGATCAACTATGATGTATGAGTCGGTTTAGGACTCGTGTAACCCAGAGCCTCGACCTCCTATATAAAGGTGAGGCCCTGGGGCGACTTAGACAGAAAGCAATCAATCGAGAACTAGGTCAAGCGAATCCGCTCCCTTGTAATCGATACTCCAAGCAATCCAACACAAGCAGGACGTAGGCTTTTACCTCTTCTTGAGGGGCCGAACCTGGGTAAACTCGTGTCCCTCGTCTCGACCAACCCCTTTGAGTCCACCGCCTTAGCAATGGCCTCGAACCTAAGTCTTCAGACATCTGCTGTGACAAAACCACGACAGTTGGCGCCCACCGTGGGGCTCGCGCTCGGTGGTGTTGAGTTCTCAAAGGGCTCTCTCCCAGGGATCGAGGGGTACGCTGTTGGCAGGATGACCAAGAGTCGCCGCGGCCGGCTCTGCATCGACGACGCCGGCTGGGGCCCCGAGGCCGATTCAATTGAGTACGGTTTCCGGGTCCCCTTCGGCCGAATCCACGTCTTCATCGGCAAGATCGGCGGATCCGAACCTGGGCCGGACATCTGCACCGACATCGTCGAGCCGGCCCGGCGCGAGCAACCCACCCGACGCGTGCAACCCGCCCATGCCGACCCGGGCAGGAAGCATGTCTTCGTCGGCTTCACCCATGGCATGGAGCTTGAAGGTTCTATGTCACGGGAAGAAACTCTCGTCTGTTCAGAGGATGGATCCTCGAGTGGAGAGACGGAATCAATCTATCAGCTTCACAACGGTGGGCTCGGGGGCTACGTCGAGCCTTACCCCGAGTCGGAGTATCATGAGCCGGAGGATTATGAGCCGCCGAACCGCACTGCCGTCTTCATGGCGGGTTTAGCGGCGGCTCCTGGCAGCTCAGCCGCCGGTGCGACTGGGTCTGGAGCTGGCAGGCCGCCGGCTCAGGTTCTTCTAGATCTAATGAATGAGCTTACAACCCTGATGGCGACTGAGGTCACTGCTGAAAACCAAGTGGCCCGTAATGCGGAGATCGCGAGGTTGAAGAACCAGATGACTGGAGTCCAACAGGAAATCAATGCGCTGAAGGCTCAGATGGATGCTGAGGCAGAGCGCCTTAGGGCGGACGCTTTCCGTTTCGAGTTCGAGCAGCAGTCTGCGGCGGCGGTTCAGCGGATGAGGCATCAATCCCGCTTGCCAGATCAGTATGAACCCAGAAATCTTTTCAACATGCCAGGGACGTGACGGAACGTACCTTTGACCATGACCCGGGCGGCGGAAGTACCTGGAAGCCGGACGGCGGTTCAGCATCAGCGGCCAGACCCGCCCCACTGGAACCCGACCCCACCACAGCCTTTTTCGACGCCGCCGGGTCATTATTCTAACCCGGCTGAGAACATGGTGGCGGCGCCAACCCGGCTTGGAACAATCCCCATCCCCGATGAGGCGCCTTTTGCAGAAGAGGTGCGGAACGCTTTGGGATACCTGCAGACGGCGGTGGCCCAGCAGGAGAAGTATACTTACAGCCGGAGCCGCGTGCATTCAACTCCCATCCCCAGCCGCAGCTACAGCTGGCGTTATGAGTCGCCGGCGGTTTCTAGCAGTGAACGACATCGGAACCCGCCGCGAGTCGATCGGGCGGCTCTGGATGCTCAGGCGTTGGTAGATCGGGCGAGAGCACAACGAGAGGCGGCGGCTCTGGCGGCGGCGGCGGCTCATCAGGAACCCACAGTTGCACCTTCCATCTCAGTAGGGGCAGGAGTAACCTCCAGGTCTGTGGGAGTGCCGTGCTTAGTGTCGGCTCTACGGAATGAGCGTCTGCCAAAGGATTTCAAAGGTCATCGCAAGGTGCCCAATTATACTGCAGACCTACCTCCAGAGGCTTGGATCGAAAGCTATGAGCTGGCCATGGAGATGTTGGACGTCAGTGATGCAGTATGTGCCAAATACTTCATCATGATGCTGGAAGGGCCGGCTCGCACGTGGTTAAAGGGCTTGCCACCCAATACCATTAATTCCTGGGCCGAGTTGAAGGCGAAATTCATCAAAAATTTCCAAGGAACGTGCAAGCAGCCCATGACGATTGTGGATCTGGACCATTGCGTGCAGCATAATGACGAGTCGGCTCATCACTGGGTCCGGCGGGTCTCAACCATCATCCACTCTTCGGAACAGATTACGGCGGCTCAAGCAGTTTTGATTCTGGAGAAGAATTGCCATTTTACACCGCTGAAGCAGAATCTTGGCCGGCTTAAACGCTCATGCCAAGACATGGTTGAGCTCATGGCGGCTCTCACCAAGTATGCAGACTCTGATAACATGAAAGACCCAGGCTCTGATGATGAGAAATCGGGTCACGGGAAGAAAGGTAACAATGGCAAGGGTCAATAGCAAAACGCGGCTGGAAACAGCAACCCGGGCAAACGGAAGAACTCGGACGGCGGGTCAGAATTGGTGGCAAACACCAGCACTGGGAACAATCGTGCTAAGGGCAATGGGAACTTCAGGGCATCCTTTAACAAGGGTAAAGCTCCTTTCAACTTGGAGGAGATGCTCAATAAACCTTGTCCGGAGCACAGCCGGCCTGATAAGCCGGCAGGTCACACTTGGAGGGATTGCAGTATTATGCGGCAGTTCAGGGATTACAGCCTTCAACAACACCGTAATAACGGTAATGGTCCATCAGGCGGCTCAGGGCCGGGCGGGTCAGGAGCCGGCTTTGGTGCTGGCGGCTTAGGATCCGGTTACCAGGGTCAAGGCAATCAAGGAGGTCATCATCAACAGCCTGGCGGTGGAGGCCAGCAGCAGAATAACCAATCGGGGTACCAGACTAACCCGAAATAGCTCAGTGGGGGTCAGTATCATATTTTTACAACCTGCCTCGACAAGCGAGACCGGAAGGAACGCAAGCGGGCGGTTAACGCGGTCATGCCGGCTCTCCCACAGTATTTGAAGTGGTCCGAGTATGACATAACTTGGAGTAGGGAGGATCACCCGCCGCGTGTTGATAACCCGGGGCAACTGGCTTTGGTAGTTGCCCCCCAAGTAGGAGGATATGTGTTCACTAAAGTGCTTATGGATGGTGGCAGCAGCATCAACATCCTGTATTATGACACTTTCAGCCAGATGGGTTTGCTTGATAAGGATCTTAAGCCCTCTTCAACAGTTTTTCACGGTGTGGTGCCCGGAAAATCGGCTTATCCTGTGGGGAAGATTTCTTTGGAGGTAGCTTTTGGTGATGAATTTAACTACAGGGTGGAGTCTTTGTGGTTTGAAGTGGTCAAAATCAAAAGCCCATATCACGCTCTGTTTGGACGGCCGGCTTACGCCAAGTTCATGGCTAGGCCTTGCTATGTTTACTTACAACTCAAGATGCCCGGGTTGAACGGGACGATTACCGTGCATGGTGATCGGAAGACAGCTCTTGAGTGTGAGGAAGGTGACGCAGCTTACGTAGAGTCAAGTTGTGCGGAGGCAGAGCTCAAGTTTTATAAGGAAAATGTTGACCCGGAAGACATGACTCCACTCAAGAAGCCTAACACGGAATCTGAGCCGCCCCTCAAGTTTGCGGCGGATGATACCAAGCAGGTAGATTTCACTCCGGGCGACTCATCACAACAGTTCACTATCGGGGCTAACATGGACCCCGCATAGGAAAGCGCGCTCATCGAATTCATCCGTGAGAATCGGGACATCTTTGCAAGGAAACCGTCTGACATGCCAGGTGTACCGAGAGAATTCGCTGAGCACCACCTTAATGTGGATCCTAAGTTCAAGCCGATCAAGCAGTTCCTTCGCCGTTTCAATGAAGAGCGGCGTAAAGCAATTGGGGAAGAGGTGGCCCGACTCTTAGCAGCAGGGTTCATCGTGGAGGTTTTTCACCCGGAGTGGTTAGCTAACCCGGTGTTGGTGCTTAAGAAGAACGGCACGTGGCGTATGTGTGTGGATTACACGGATCTTAACAAGGCCTGTCCAGTTGACCCGTTTGCTCTCCCCCGTATCGACCAGATTATTGATGCAACGGCGGGTTGTGAGAGTTTATGCTTCCTGGACGCTTATTCAGGTTATCACCAGATCAAGATGGCAGTTAAAGACCAAGAGAAGACGGCTTTCATTACGCCTTTTGGTGCTTTCTGCTATGTGTCTATGCCTTTCGGGCTCAAGAGTGCCCAGGCGACTTACCAGCGTTGTGTGCAGAACTGTCTTCATAGTCAAATTGGGCGCAATGTTCATGCTTATGTGGATGATATCGTGGTCAAGTCAAGAAAGAAGGAGACTCTACTTAACGACCTGAGAGAAACATTTGATAATTTACGGGTCTACAAGATGATGCTTAACCCGGCTAAGTGCGTCTTTGGAGTTCCAGCAGGCAAGCTCTTGGGATTTCTAGTCTCTGAGCGTGGCATTGAAGCTAATCCGGACAAGATAAAGGCTATCACCTCCTTGTCTGAGCCGGCGTGCATCAACGACGTTCAGCGCCTGGCGGGTCGAATCGCTGCGTTAAGCCGGTTCATAAGCCGCCTGGGTGAGAAGGCTATTTCTCTGTATCAAATGATGAAGAAAACAGACAACTTTGTCTGGAGTAAGGCGGCGGGTGAAGCGTTTGAGGCGCTCAAGAAACAGCTGTCTGAGCTGCCGGTCTTGGCTGCTCCGGCTGAGAAGGAACCTTTACTCCTCTATGTGGCGGCTAACAATAGGGCAGTCAGCGCCGCAATTGTTGTGGAGCGTAAGGAGGCAGGGAAGGAATACCCGGTTCAGAGGCCGGTTTACTACGTCAGTGAAGTTCTGATAGAGTCCAAGCAGAGGTACCCACATTGGCAGAAACTGATATACGGGGTGTTCATGGCGAATCGTAAGTTGAAGCACTACTTCTTGGGACACCAGATCACTGTGGTTAGCTCTGCTCCGTTGGGAGACATAATTCAAAACAGAGAAGCCACTGGCAGGATTGCTAAGTGGGCATTGGAGCTTGGGCCTCTAAATCTAAAATATGTGCCCCGCATGGCTGTCAAGTCTCAAGCCTTGGTGGACTTTATTAACGACTGGACAGAGTGTCAGTCGCCCGAGGAGAAGCCGGATAACACATACTGGACAATTCACTTTGATGGATCTAGACAATTGGAAGGATCAGGGGCTGGAGTTGTCTTAACTTCCCCTAGAGGTGACAACTTTTGTTATGTGTTAAGGTTGATGTTTCCCTATACTAACAATGCAGCTAGGTATGAGGCTTTACTCCACGGCCTCCGTGTAGCTAAGGAGATGAACCTGAGCCGGGTTAGATGTCTTGGCGACTCAGACCTTGTGGCTCAGCAAGTTTCAGGCACGTGGGATTCCAAGGACCCACGGATGGCGGCTTATCGTCAGGCGGTGGATATCATTGCTGGTCACTTCAAGGGTTATCAGGTGGATCATATTGACCGTCGCAAGAATGAGGCGGCTGATGCATTATCAAGACTTGGCTCTCAGCGTAAGCCGGTGCCGCCTAACGTTTTCTTGGATGTGCTATATCACCCGTCAGTTAAGCTAACTTCAGAGGAGGACCTGGCTATACCTGACCCGGAGGGGCAGCTGGTGGCGGCTCTGCATGCTATCCCTGACTGGACGTTGCCTTACCTAGCGTAATTGACTTGCGGCGAGTTACCCAAGGACGAGACCTTGGCAAGGCAAATCATAAGGCGATCTAAGTCCATGACGATCGTCAATGGCGAGTTACATAAGCGCAGTGTCACCGGCATTTTTCAACGTTGTGTTTCACCTGAAGAAGGTAAGGAAATCTTAAATGAGATTCACGCTGGCGATTGTGGTCATCATGCCAGCTCAAAATCTCTGGTGGCCAAGGCTTTTCGGCATGGTTTCTTCTGGCTAACGGCTCATAAGGACGCAGAAGACTTGGTTCTCAAGTGCGATGGATGTCAGAAGTTTGGGCGACGTGCTCACGTGCCGGCTCAGGAGTTGCGTATGATTCCAATTACCTAGCCGTTTGCGGTCTGGGGGCTTGATATGGTCGGGCCCTTCAAGAGATCTAAAGACAAGAACACCCACCTTTTGGTGGCGGTGGTTAAGTTTACCAAGTGGATGGAGGCTGAGCCGGTCGGCAAGTGTGACGCGGCTACGGCGGTTCAGTTTGTCAAAAAATTGATGTACCGCTTTGGTTACCCTCATAGTATCATCACAGATAATGGCACAAACCTATCCAAGGGGGCTATGCAGGCGTTCTGTGAAAGTGAGCACATCCGGCTTGACGTCTCTACTGTTGGTCATCCACAATCCAATGGTCAGGCGGAGCGAGCTAACCAGGAGATCTTGAGAGGTATCAAGCCCCAGCTTATGGTTCCTCTGCAGCGAACGCTGGGTTGTTGGGTAGAAGAGTTGCCATCAGTTTTATGGAGCATCAGAACCACTCCCAACAGGTCAACAGGCTATACGCCTTTCTTCATGGTTTGTGGCGCATAAGCCGTGTTAACAAGTGATATACGTCATGACTCGCCGCGGGTGGCGGCTTACGTTGAGACAGACAATGAGACAGCGCGTCAGGACGCGTTAGATGCTTTGGATGAAGAGCGTGATCTGGCGGCGGCTCGATCGGCGATTATGAACAAGACTTGCGTCGCTATCATAGCCGCAGGGTTAAGACCCGGATGTTTCAAGAAGGCGACTTGGTGTTACGTCTAATTCAAGATCAGACGGATGCGCACAAGTTATCTCCTCCATGGGAAGGACCTTTTGTGGTTAGCAGAAACCTCAACAATGGGTCATACTATCTCATTGACGTACGAGACGAGTCACGCACTTCTGGGCAGGAAACCCACCGGCCGTGGAATATCGCTCGTCTGCGACCGTACTATACTTGAGTCATCGACTCCCCCCATTGTACATCATCATTGTATATATCACTTATATACATATAATAAAGTTGGCATCCCTGCAAGCCGGGGCCTCTGCCGTTTTACGTATCTCAGATTGTGCAAAGATGGATACAACCACAAGGTCATTTGGGGGCTTCCAACCCGCCAGTGTTTAGCTTACACACCCTCTTGATCGGCTCTTCAGCCACCGTAAGGCCGGGTTATATACCCAAAAGTTGACTCCGTCAACAAGGTCATTTGGGGGCTTCCAACCCGCCGGGTTTAGCTTACACACCCTCTTGATCGGCTCTTCAACCACCACAAGTTTGAGTTAAACCTGCCTGTATGCTGCTGCTCCGCAAGGTGACCCGCCGAACTCTTACCAGTTAATCTCGATTAGAGACCCTGACCTGTTCAAAATATTTGACAGTCACCCTCGCTAGAGACCCTGTACTGGTCAAGGTTAAACCGGCGGCTCTTGTCACTTGAGGGCCGGCTTACGGAAAGCGAGGATAAACTCACCCATCTGCTGCTGACTCTCCGCTATGTGGCCCGTTCGTACTCTTAAACAGTTACTCTTTTAAAGACCCTGCACTGTTTAAGGTTCAAACGACGGATTTATGTCACGTGAGAGGTAGCTTATGGGCCCTTGGGTGCTCATGCCCTGCTGCATCTCTCTCTGGTTCGTTGCGCTCTTATCAGTTAATCTCGCCTAGAGACCCTGAGCTGTTCAAAGGAATTGACGCTCACTCTCGTTAGAGACCCTGTGTTGTTAAGAGTTCAAGTAGTGAATCCACCCAGAAGAACCGGCATATGAGTTTTCGAAAAAGCAAGGCCATGAAAGACTTAACATCTCCGGGTTGTGCTTTTTCAAGCCGCCCTCACAGTAATACAGAACATATTCTGTCTTGTTTGTTTTGGCAGGGTTTATATCCTAAGATGAGCCGCCGTGAAATCTGATATTATGAGCGAAACACAAGACAGATAAGTATGCATCAAGTTGTGCAAAGATTCATACGTGCGCGATGGCACGGCTCAGGCAAACAAAGTTTTTCTATGCCAATTACAAACTCTCCAGGGAGCCCAAAATACCACGGACTTAAAAAATTTGTACACTGCTAGCCTTGGTGGGTCAATAAGCCGGGTTGTAAGTTTCAGAAGCAAGTGATCAGCTCGATGGCGGGCCATCCTGCGCCGGGTCTTCGACCTCTTCGATCTGAAGATTGTCCACATCCCAGTTGCAGTTTGTTAAAGCTTCAAGCTGAGCCTCGTCAAAGAGGGGGGACGGGTCAATTTCAGGAGCAAAGAGTTGCTTACGGCGTGCAGGAGTCAAATCCCTGGCCTCGAAGGTTGGGCAGCGTACTCGTTTGCTATCCGCGCTGTAAGCCGCCTGGTAGGTAGTCAGATCAACTTCATCCGCCAGTGTTGATGCGAGTACTCTGGAGGCCTTCATACACTTGGCATAGTTAGCTTCTGTGAAATCTGAGCCGTCGTCTTTCTTGGACGGAAAGCCATCCATCATCTCTTCTGCAGTCAGTTCAGGGGCAAAGGCCAAAGACCGGCTTAGCGCGGCCATTGCTCCCTTCCTGGCGGCTGATCGTTTGAGTTCTTCGATTTGCTTCAGCAGAGTTGACAGGAGTTCTATCACTCCCTTCATGAATTTGGGGATGCCTCTTTCATCCAGCATTGGTTTGATGGTGCAAAGGGTCCCGCAGTATAGCTGTTCTGTCAAGGTGTATACTGCTTTCAGCTTCAACAAGCTGTCAGAAGATAGCTGGCGGCTTCTTTGGCCTGCAAGGAAAGATTTGGTGTTATAAGCCGCCCGCACAGTTTTTAAACAAGGCAAGGAAATTTGCTAAGTATTCAGTGCTTACCAAAGATAGCAGAAGTCATCCTAAAGATATGATGCTTGAGGATTTGTAGCTCATCTGACACAAGCTTAAGTTGCTGGTCAGCATCGTCTGCGCGCTTGGTCAGGGCGGCTTGGGTAGACTCCGCACTCTTTTTGAAGGCATCAAAGTCAGCCTGAACCTTCTTAAGCTCCTTAACGGCAACCCGCCATTTTTCCTCCGCCTCAGACCGGGCGGTTTGTTGTGCAGCAAGGTTTTCTTTTACGCCGGTCAGATCAGACTCGGCCGCGTCTAAAGCTTCCTGTATCATACAACAACAAAACATTTCAGGAGGTCTAAGTCGCCAGGATGTGATGTTAGTACATGATCGATGGAGCTGTTCTGACAAGTCTCAAGCAGATTGCAAGCAATATACTTGACACTTGGGGGCTAATGTCTGTGTTTTCTCTACAAGTCTACAATGAAGTTCCGGCTCATCTTCGTAAAGATAAGCCGGCACTTGGGGGCTACACACGGCGCTCTACAAGTCTACAATGAAGTTCCGGCTCATCTTCGTAAAGATAAGCTGGCACTTGGGGGCTACACACGGCGCTTTCCATGTCTACAGTGAAGTTCCGGCTCATCATTTTTATACTGACCCGGACTTGGGGGCTACCATTGATCAACTCTTCAAATTGAGTATCGGCTTACTATCTATACTAGCCCGATACTTGGGGGCTACAGTCTAAGCTGTTTGGAGTTTGACATAGATTGGAAGACCCGGTCTACCATTTACAATGTTAAACCAGCTCTTGGGGGCTACATAAGGGTATAAGGGAAAAAGCAGGAGTACCTCATATTTTTTCTTCATCAAACCAACAAGTTTGAGCTCCATGTTCCGGCTTGTTGACAGGCGGTTCGGATAACCAGCGTGTAATTCATCGGCAGTCAGCTTCTCTAACACAGGGAATTCAAAATCAAACTTCTCAGGCGAGGAAGCTTCAGCCTTGCTGGTATGTCTTGTCAGTACATGAGGCTCGGGAGATTGATGACCCGTCCTAGTGATGATAACGTCTGGAAGAACTGTGTCTTCAATGGCTGTTGAAGGACTGGGCGGCTTAGGATCATCCCTTGGAGGACTTTCAGTTGCCGTGTCATGATCAGCCGATTCAGAGGGCTGATGAGTATCTTCAGGTGCATCTTTCATAATTTCAGTAGGTTCCACATGAGTTGCAGGGGACTCTGGCTTAGCAATTTCCGGCTCTTGGGTGGTAGGAGCAGCGGTAGACCCGCCGGTTTTCCTTCGTTTTGCTTGAGCTCTGAAAAACAGAAGAATTATTGCATAAATAACAAGGACGATAGAAAGGGATGATGCAAATACAAAGGTACGCACTCCGGGCTGATCTTTAGAGGAGCAGCTTAGTCGCAGTGGAATCACCGGACGAAGGGGGTGTTTCCTGAAAGCAGTTAAGACAATTCAAAGCAGAGTAAGGTTACAATGCAAGATTGTTAAAACTGACCTTAGTTAAAAGAGTACCTCAGCCGGCCGTTTCCGCGGAGCCGAAGAATTCGATAACCCGGCCACAAGATCTTTAGAGCCGGCGCTCCGGGTCTGACGTCGGGAGTTGTGCTGTTGCTTTTTCAAAAGAAAATTGGGGTCTAAATGAGCAAGAGGATGAGAAAAGGGGACTTTTTGGATGACCCACCGTATTTTCTCTGGTGGAAGGTTTTCTGAGTCAGAGGAAATGTAGGTTACCTCAGGGGCGTCTGCATGGCTTGTTTCCGTTTCCTCCTGTGGATAATTGTTGTCAATAAGTTGCATAAAGAGACGGCCAAAGGAGTCAAGTTCTACCTCTGAGTCGTCAAGCTCAGGCGGCTCCTGAGCGGCAGTTTTCTTCTTACGGCCGCAGGCTTTCACTTTAGGCTTCCTCACAGGAGGGTTATATTTCTTCTTCCAGAAAGGAGAGCCGGCCTGTGCATAAGCTGCCAAAGAAGATTAAAAGGTGCAAGGTAAAAGGTTAGGACAAGATTGACCAATTCTGTAGAAAATAATTTCTTACAGCTGGAGCCGGGTTCTTGGCGCAAAAGGGCTTCAACCCGGTCTTGTTGCAAATCTCTTGTTTCTCGCCAAGAAGTGACTTGACGGAAGTATTGATGTCTTGTTCTGTCAGAGGGGTGGCATTGAAGCAGAGAGAGTCATTGGGTTCACCCGTAAATTCATGCATGAGTCGGTCACGCCGGCTCAGTTGCAAGATTTTCCAAGAAACCCAGCAGCGGGTTAAGTCGACGCCAGTTAAGCCGTTCGCTAGTAAGGCCCTGATCTTCGCGAAGGCCGGAGCATACTTCGCTCGTTCTGCGGCGGACATCCAGTCCGGGAGTTCGGTGTAGCAAAGCCGGGTGGGACGATAACCCGACAGTGGATTATCTTCTTCAGGAGAAGTGTCCTTGCAGTAGAACTAGGTCTTGTTCCAGTCCTTGGGGTGGCTTGGTAAGAGAGCTGCTAGATAGGGCAAATATCTCCTTCGCTGGATAGACACGCTGCCAAGCTCCAAACTTGGCCCAGCCGCCACTTCAGTTTGGCGATTGACGTAGTAGTAGTCACGGAAGAGATCAACAGACGGCTCTTCTTGCAAGTAAACTTCACATAACACTTGGAACTGACACATGTTGGTGACAGAGTTTGGACCTATATCTTGAGGATGAAGCTTGAAGAAATGAAGAACGTCTCGGAAATTTTTTGACCCGGGTGGGCTAAATCCACGAAGGAGATGATCAGTGAACACAATAACTTCTCCTTCCTGAGGAGTCGGTCTGATTTCTGGCCCTGGAACCCGCCAGTGTATAACGTCCTGAGCCGGCAAAATACCTGACTCTACAAAGTCAAGTAGAAGCTGTTCGGTGACTCCAGAGCCGACCCAATCACAAGACGAAGGTGCTCTTGACATAATGGCGGGTTAAGCTGCGAAGGCATGGAGTACGGCGGGTTAGAAAAATGTTCAATAGTCAAGGCAACTATGGTCAGTATAATGGTGAGGTGTTAAGCCGCCGAAATATTTTTTCGGAGAGCCGCCAATGCCATGGCGGGTTAGGTAGACAAGGTGATCCTGGAAAATACGGCTAAGTGTGGATAAACAGGTTTCACATATTGTCTCTATAGCTGCAAGATCTACGGGTGAAGGTAAAATGAAACATATTCAAAAACCTAAAAAGACAGAAGAAGAACAGGCGGACAGCACGCGGTGGAGATTGCTATGCAGATCCAAAGCAAGTGGGCATTGGCATTAAAAGGATAACCGCGATGGATAGACAGTATTATGGGATGCAAAGTGATGCTTGGTGGTCTATACTATGAAGAACACTGATGAACAGCGATGAACATTAGAGAAACCCGATGAACTCAGGAGATCTTAATGGGGACAACTGCAGATTCAACAAGGGCTGAAAATGATACCTTGCGGATGCGGACGGGCCGGCGAAACTCTGGTCCGATTCAGGTTGATGCAGTGGCCGGCGTTGAGGGCGATAGTGAGGTCCGGTCGGGGGCGGCGGAGTTCTGGAGGCAAAGCTGACTGAGGGAGGAAGAAGACAGAGGAGGCGGAGAAAGGAAAGAAGGCACCACGTGTCCCTATTTATGATATGGGAGGGCAACAGTGCGCACGAAAATCGAGGAGGCACAGTGATGATTGACCGAAGAAGGCGCCTCGATTTTCGGGCCTACCCTTCAATGAGAGGATCCGTTGCCAACGTCACAGAATCTTTTCAGAATATTCGATATGACGTCACGGCGGGTTATCAGTTTTCTTTTGAGGTGACAGAAATGTGAGACTCGCCGCCAAGTGAATTTGAAGATTGACATGAGCAGGCTCAAATCAACCTGGGGCCTAATGTTGGGGATATAACCCCGTGGTACGACCCGCCCAGGAGGGGCCGAGTCGTACCTGGCGGCTCGTAGCCAAGACCTGTAAGGTGGGCCGGAAGATGAAGGCCAGGCCGCGTGGCGGCTTACCTGACGGGCCACGACGAAGGCCCAGAGACAAAAGATGGTGTGAAAACCCGGGCGGTTAAGCCGCCCGAAGACGGCTTGCCCAAGATTGCAAGGCGGCTTAGAGACAGGATCAACTACGATGTATGAGTCGGTTTAGGACTCGTGTAACCCAGAGCCTCGACCTCCTATATAAAGGTGAGGCCCTGGGGCGGCTTAGACAGAAACCAATCAATCGAGAACTAGGTCAAGCGAATCCGCTCCCTTGTAATCGATACTCCAAGCAATCCAACACAAGCAGGACGTAGGCTTTTACCTCTTCTTGAGGGGCCAAACCTGGGTAAACTCGTGTCCCTCGTCTTGACCAACCCCTTTGAGTCCACCGCCTTAGCAATGGCCTCGAACCTATGTCTTCGGACATCTGCTGTGACAAAACCACGACAGGCTCCTTGATAGCCTTGTAATAGCAGTAGAAAACACTTAATCGCCTGCTCTCGTGCCTTCGTGCACTTGTTAAGCTTCTTTCAGTCCATACACCGGCGACTTAGCATAATTGTCTTGACATATAATCCTCTGAGTGCCTTGACTCGCACGGCGGGTTATATTCCATGAGCAATGCCAAGTCGGAGTTACCCGAAAGACTTAGAATCTTATCATGAAAAATACCTGCAAAAACAAGTAATTTACATATCTCTTGCCCTATACGCCGGCTTTAAAGGCACAGCAGGACAAGATAGTTCTTATTTCTGTGAAATTTTTGTATTGCTTCCGAAGAAGCTAGGCATAAAAGCCTGAAAACCTCATAAGCTAGCTCTCACGTGACATAAATCCGTCGTTTAAACCTTAGCAAGTTCAGGGTCTTTGAAAGATTGACATTGCAAAGAGTACAAACGGGCCACATAGCGGAGAGACTACAGCAGACAAGGCGAGTTTATCCTAGCTCACTGTAAGCCGGCTCTCTCGTGACAAAAGTCGTCGTTTAAACCTTGACAAGTTCAGGGTCTTTGTGCGAGAGTGACTATGAAAGTTCAGGGTCTCTAAGCAAGATTGACTGTCAATAGTTCGGCGGGTCACATGGCGGAGTAGCAAGTTGCAAACAGGCAGGTTTAACTCGAACATGGCATATAAAGCCTGGCCAAGAGGGTATGAAAGCTAAACCCAGAGGGTTGGAAGCCCCCAAGTGACCTGATGAAGGATCAACTCCTTTGCATGAAATTCATGGCATATGAAGCCTGGCCAAGAGGGTATGAAAGCTAAACCCAGCAGGTTGGAAGCCCCCAAGTGACCTGATGAAGGATCAACTCCTTTGCATGAGACTCGGTGCAGAAAAAATGGCAGAAGCCCCTAATCATGGGGATGCCAACTTTATTATATCATAAAAGATGGTATATACAATGACAGGAATATGTATATTGATGAGAGCCGGACTGGCGGCTTAAGTATAGTATGGCCGAAGGTGAGCAATATTCCACGGCCTTTTAGTCTCTTCACCAGAAGTGTGTGACTTGTCACCCTCCCGTATATCAATGAGATAATAGGAGCCATTGTTGAGATTTCTGCTGATCACAAACGGTCCTTCCCAAGGAGGTGATAACTTGTGCATATCTGACTTGTCTTGAATCAACCGGAGTACTAAGTCGCCTTCTTGGAACGTCCGGGTCTTGACCCAGCGGCTGTGATAGCGACGCAGGTCTTGCTGGTAAATCGCGGACCGAGCTGCTGCAAGATCCCGTTCTTCGTCTAAGGCATCCAAAGCATCCTGACGCGCCATCTCATTATCAGCTTCCATGTAAGCCGCCACTCTGGGCGAGTCACGACGAATATCACTGGGCAGAACAGCTGCCGCACCATAAACCATGAAGAAAGGCGTATAACCTGTTGATCTGTTGGAGGTGGTTATTATGCTCCAAAGAACTGAAGGTAACTCCTCCACCCAAAAACCCGGCATGCGCTCTAAAGGAACCATAAGCCAGGGTTTTATCCCTTTCAGAATTTTCTGGTTAGCATGCTTTGCTTGACCATTAGACTATGGGTGAGCCACACAAGATACATCGAGGCGGATATGTGTCAGGACCGGTTTTCCAGGATATTAATTTCCTAGAAAATGGCCCTTGTGCTCACCGGCCCCAGGATTACTGTTAGCTGATGAGACACAATCTTGATACAGAAATTCCAAGCAAAATACAAAATATGAAGTACAAGACCATTCTGGTCTATGAGTACAACAAAAGGTTTCTAGTGGTTGATGGCAGAAGCGGTCTGCGGATCATCAGCGTCTATGGGACTCCATTTCCCACAGGAACAGCTGACCTGGATAATTCCTATCTTCGCGTATCTGCTATCTTCGATGCCAAGGTTCCGGGCTATCGTCGTTGCGCTCCTCTCCAAGCAAGAAATCTGGCCAAGACAATAGCCAGGGACAAGCCAGTGAGTACTTTGAATGTACTCGCAAACATCATGAAAACAGATATAATATAACAGATGATAATCATGCACTGAAATAATCCACGATCACTTAGTCAGTCACAAAGTAAAACTCATGACACACGCAAGCAGGTTTAAACATGAATAAGCAATCAGAGAATAAAAATAAAATACACCAATCGGGTGTCTGAAGCGACGCCTCGAAAGGATAATAATATAAAGCATGCCTCAGTCGGGCGTCTGAGCGACGCCACATAAAGGGCTTATAAGGAAAAATAAATAATATGCGTGCCACAGTCGGGCGTCTGAGCGACGCCACATAAAGGGCTTATAAAGAAAATAAATAACAAGCATGCCACAGTCGGGCGTCTGAGCGACGCCACATAAAGGGCTTATAAGGAAAAATAAATAATATGCGTGCCACAGTCGGGCGTCTGAGCGACGCCACATAAAGGGCTTATAAAGAAAATAAATAACAAGCATGCCGCAGTCGGGCGTCTGAGCGACGCCACATAAAGGGCTTATAAAGAAAATAAATAACAAGCATGCCACAGTCGGGCGTCTGAGCGACGCCACATAAAGGGCTTAGATAAGAATAATCATAATGAATATCCAGGAGGTAGAACCATCCCAGGGATACTCAATAATTCAAATAATAAAAATGGTTAGTCCACAATAATAATAATCATAATTATCATTTGTCACACGTCATGATCAATGTTCCGGATTAGAAGTTTTCCTCCGAAGACCGACACTAAGAGCGACACTTGACCCATCCTAGACTGTTGTCCTTAACCGCGGACACGGCTATTCGAATAGATATAAACTCTGCAGAGGGTGTACTCTTTACCCACGAGTAACGGATTCCTTTAGTCCACCGGGACTAATCCCGCTTATGGTCTTTGACTTGAAAACACACCTGACCCGCACACACCAGCTTAACTTACCGGTGCCTGGAATCACCCACGACACTCGTTAAGCAAAACTCTAAGTGGGGAGGCTCCAACCTCGATTAGCATGGGATCACAAAATTTGTATTGCGCGCAAAACAGGGGAGCTACCCCCTCGGACTCACCGGAACACCCATGCCCCCGGACCAAGTGGCATGCCTACCAGGGGCCACTGGTATCTTTCACTATGGCCTCTCTGTACGGTGTATGCTAAGAAAGGGGTTGACAACTTACTGAACCGTACCCTACCTTCGGCAGGGACGAGTGGTAGCTCAAAACAAGTATGGGGGTTACTGGCACAAGACTCGATCTACGGTCGACTCAGGAGGTTTAAGTGTTTCCTGCATGATTAGCATAACAAATATATTCCATACCAACAGACAGAATCACCACTCATCATGCCTCACCATGCCTCACTGAATATACTCGTCTCAACGAGATATCAATATCGAGCTCGTGTCTACCCAAGACAGAGACTTTTCCGGATTCGTTCCGGTAGGTATGAAAGGCATACGAGGGTGAATACTGTCACAAGTATATCAATTCCAACAGCAAGGAATTATCCTCATGAACTTGTAAACATGATCACATCATCACATGAAATAACGCATACTTCATGTCAACTTGGTGTTGTAGTCACACAACAAATATTATGCCAGGGTTCAGAATGCTTGCCTTCAAGTTGTGGAGAGGTAGGGTGCATCACAAAACTTTTGAAAGTTTTCTTCTCTCTCCAATTCCTATTTTGAAAATATTTGAATCAACACGCTGTTGGAAATATGCCCTAGAGGCAATAATAAATTAGTTATTATTATATTTCCTTGTTCATGATAATCGTTTATTATCCATGCTATAATTGTATTGATTGGAAACTCAAATACATGTGTGGGTACATAGACAACACTGTGTCCCTAGTAAGCCTCTAGTTAACTAGCTCGTTGATCAAAAGATGGTGAAGGTTTCCTAGCCATGGACATGAGATGTCATTTGATAACGGGATCACATCATTAGGAGAATGATGTGATGGACAAGACCCAAACTATAAACGTAGCATGTGATCGTGTCAGTTTATTGCTATTGTTTTTCTGCATGTCAAGTATCTGTTCCTATGACCATGAGATCATGCAACTCCCTGACATCGGAGGAGTACCTTGTGTGTATCAAACGTCGCAACGTAACTGGGTGACTATAAAGGTGCTCTACAGGTATCTCCGAGGGTGTCTGTTGGGTTGGCATGGATCACGACTGGGATTTGTTACTCCGTGTGACGGAGAGGTATCTCAGGGCCCACTCGGTAATACAACATCACAATGAGCCTTGCAAGCAATGTGACTAAAGTGTTAGCCACGAGATCTTGTATTACGGAACGAGTAAAGAGACTTGCCAGTAACGAGATTGAACTAGGTATAGAGATACCGACGATCGAATCTCGGGCAAGTAACATACCGAAGAACAAAGGGAACAGCATACGGGATTAACTGAATCCTTGACATAGAGGTTCGACCGATAAAGATCTTCGTAGAATATGTAGGAGTCAATATGGGCATCCAGGTCCCGCTATTGGTTATTGATCATAGAGATGTCTCGGTCATGTCTACATAGTTCTCGAACCCGCAGGGTCTACACACTTAACGTTTGGTGACGATTAGTATAGTTGAGTTATTTTGTTGGTGACCGAAGGTTGTTCGGGGTCCCGGATAAGATCCCGGACATGACGAGGATCTCCGGAAGAGTCCGGAGGTAAAGATTGATATATGTGATAATAGTGTTTTGATCTCCGGAAGGGTTCCGGAATTCACCGGAAGGGGTTCCGGGTGTTTACCGAAGTGTTCGGGTGCAGCAACACTTTATATGGGCCAAAGGGGTAAAGCCCACGAGGTATTGGAAAGTGCAAAAGGAAGTTTTGCTACTGCCTTAAGCGGTACTACCGCTGGTAAGGCAGTACTACCGCGTAAGCGGTACTACCGCTTGTGTGAAGCGGTACTACCGCTACTGTAGCAGTGGTACTACCGCTTGTGCGCGGTACTGCAGGGATCCGAGTTGGACTCTTTCCCTGCGGGCCAAACCGACCTTGTGCGGGCAAAACCGACCTGGAGGAGGCTTTTACTCCAAGTTTAGACCCCAAGGCTCAACATATAAATAGAGGGGCAGGGCTAGCACACGGGACACATTAAGATTTCCCAAGCCGTGTGTCGGCAACCCTAACCCTCTAGTTCTCCCGTCATAATCTCCGTAGTGCTTGGCGAAGCCCTGCAGAGATTGTTCCTCACCACCATCACCACGCCGTCGTGCTGCCGGAACTCATCTACTACTTCACCATCGCTCGCTGGATCGAGGAGGTGAAGGCGTCATCAAGCCGTACGTGTGTTGAACGCGGAGGTGCCGTCCGTTCGGCACTAGTTCGTGATCGGATCGAGGGACGACTTGCGATTTGGATCGCGGAGACGTTCGACTACATCAACCGCGTTTCTTAACGCTTCCGCTTAGCGATCTACAAGGGTATGTAGATTCACTCTCCCTCTCGTAGATGCTCATCACCATGGATAGATCTTGTGTGTGCGTAGGAGAATTTTTGTTTCCCATGCAACGTTCCCCAACACACGCAACTCGAAAACAGTACAAAAAGTTGTCTTGGCGAATTTTCAAATAAATATGAAAATAAACTAGGTGAAATTTGAGTGACAATAGAAAAAGAATCAATTCATTTTCAATAGTGGTTTAAAAGATATGACCAGTCAAAGTCAGGGTCAAATCTGTTTTTTTTGAATAAAAACAGAAAAGAAAACGATTCCGATAGAATACGCTTTCGAGGAGGAGAAGACGTACTTCTAGGGTTTTACGCCTCCACTTAACAGCAGTGGGCAGGGCGATGAGTCACTGACGGTGGGCCTGTGGGTCCACGGGTCAGGTTTGACTGGTCAAATCGACTGTCTCCCTCCTCTGGCCGAAGGGGGCGTGGTCTCCCGTGATCCCCGCCGACGATTGGTAGCTCCTCACGGGTTCCCGAGGACGGGAATGGATCCACCACTCCTGGGCGGCCCTCCCGGTGCTCGAAATCGTCAGTGAGGTGGAGGGAACTGCCGACGGTGAGCTTCGCAGCGGGCGCCGGCGTCGGCCTAATTTGGGCATCTAGCTCGAGGCTCCTATCAGGGCGATTGGAAGTGGGGTTTGGTTCGCAGCATTGTGAGGGAGTCTCTGGTGCAGAGGTGGAGGAGAGGATGCTCTACTGGCGTCGAATTTATCCAGAGAGTGGCGGCGGCCATTACGACCGGAGACGAAGAAGACGACTTCCTCTGGTCTAATTGCTGCGAGTGGATCTGGCTACGGTTGGTTCCAGGCTGCTACTGAGCGCAAGGGAGTTCAGGGGCAATATTTATAGCCAGGGGAAATCGGTTCCGCCGCTGCAGAGGATAAGATCGCCGGCTGACCGCTCTGTTGCGGCAGGGCGACGTGGCGATGGCTAGCGGTGACTTGGCATGGCTGCAGTGACCTTGCGGATGAGATCGCGCTGTGCAAGGGGGCAGCTGGCGCGCGCGTGTGGCTGGGGCGGTGCTGCCATGGCAGGGCCGGGCTGTAGCCGACGGCTAGCCGCCAAGGGGCTCGCTACGGCGGCGCTGCGGGGTGCCAGAGGTAGCAGAGTGGCACGGGCGAGCGGATGAGCACGGGGCTTGGCCCTGCGGGCGAGCAAAAGCCAGGGGCGCGGGGTTAAGTGCGACGCGGCGGCTCGGTCGCGCGGCTGCAGTAAGGGCGCTCTGGGCGCGCTCTGGACGCGCTCCCGATGTGTTCGACAATATGCGAGGACAAGCTGGAGGGCTACAAAGGGGCTCAAAGTTAACAGGCTCACTATTGTGGTTATCACAAGTCCAGTGGACATGCTGGGTTGGCAGAGGAGGCAGGCCCATAATGCAAACTAGAAACTATGCCAAATCTGGCCAGACCCACAAGGTGTTTGACAAAATGCCAAGGGCACCTAGAAATGCTTTCTGGCCACCAAACTTTCCAAGTTAGGGTCTCCTTAGATGCACAAGATGATGGCATGGTTAGTTTGTCAAAAGCAAAAACTCCCTAGTGCAAGTTTCTCAAAACTATGTTTCTGGACAGAAACTATAGGGCATTATCTCATGTGGATAAAATAGTCCAATGGAGCTGATCTCTTGGACATAAGGGTTTGATAGGGTTTACTCAAAGTAGGAAAAATTCCAAGGGCACTAGGGCAAGATAGAATGGGGTTGCAGTTCAAAACCTTAAACTGGACCAGAATGCAAATGAGGAAGATATGCTCAAATTTTCCAAAAGACCAAGCTAGATTTTTGCATAAAAGTGATCCAGAAACTTCACAGGACATCTCCAAATTTTTGTGGAATTTTTAAATGAAGTAATCAGATGGTTGTAGTGCAAATGGAGTCCTTAAAAGAGTATAGAGTCATTTTTAAATAATTGAAACTTGGCAAAAATATTATGAACATGTCTCCAGTGAATATACCAAATAAAATGAAATGTTTTCACGCAAGAACTCAAGTCCCACAGTATTTTTGGAAAAGTTTCTATTTGGAGGGAAAATTTCATAACTCAGAGAAAAAGAGTGGTTCTGAAATCAACTGAAGATTCAGAAAAATACAAATTTAATTGATCCTGGCAAAATTTTAATTAATAAAACATGGTTAAATTTTTGGGGTGTTACAAACTCTAGCCCCCTTTAGAAAAATCTCGTCCTCGAGATTTGCTAAGGACGGTTACAAAAATATTACTCCTACTACACTGTGGTAATAACACGAGGAAAATAAATCCTACTCACGCGATACGTCGTGGCTACAGTGAGGGTGTGAATAATTGATGCAACTACAGTGGCGTACTGGTGCTGTGAGAAGGATCTACGGTTGGAGAAACCGAGAAATTTCTACTTTTGGCTACGGTAAATTTAGAATAAATTTCTAAATTTCCATATTACGCTGGTCGTACCCGAGTGCACAGTGCTCTCTCTGGCTGACAGGTGGACCCGGGGCCCACTGTCAGTCTCTTCTTCTACCTACGGCTCTCCTTTCTTCCTCTCTCTCGCGCTCTATCCTGCGCTATCTCCACCGACGGCGTCTAGCGCGTAGGGCATCTAGGCCATACTGCGGTAGTGCGCGGCATGCTAGCTGCCGGCGCAGCATGCACTCACCTCGCGGGCCAGTGCACTGTCGGCACTGCTCGCGGATTCGCCTCCGAACACCGGCGATCAAGCGACGAGCAGCGCTGGTGGACTTCGTTCACCGTACACCGATCTCGAGCTATAAAATGACCGCGGTGCTTCTCTCTTCTTCCTCACACCTGGCCTCGTTTCCTCTTCTTCTTCCTTCTCCTCCATTTCTGTTTATAGGAGTTCGAGACGAGGCTCTAATGGTGGAGGTGATGCCGGATTGGTACACGATCCTGATGTGCGGAGGGTTGGCAGCAGTGCTGGGGTTCTCCGTGCTCTTGTGCGCGATGATCCACGATGATCGTCGTGATGCCGCTGCTCGAGTGTTGGCTCTTCGCGGCGGCGGCGATCATGAGGATTAAATGTCGGTGTCAGGTGCTAACTGCTGTCAGTGTGCTGGATGCAACTTGTACCAGAATAATTACCCACAATTTTCTCTTTCAGAAACTGTGGTGTGCTAGTGAGGTGATCAGTTAGGTGCAAAATGTGTAGGTGGCTTGCAATTAGTGCATGTGGTTGAGTGGTTGTGGCTGTGAGCCTGCTGTCGTGGTGCTGCGTGAATTTAAATCTATGCCACGGAGAAAAGTTGGTGGCAATAGCTCAAGGAAAAGCTCACCTCGGGATTTACTGAGAGCGAAAACAGTTGGTCAAAAAAAATCACAGCAGTAAAAATTACTCACATTAATTGAAACCAAACAGTTTATTCATAGCACAAACTTAGGATACAACACATAAGCTACAACACATAAATGAATGCTAGGCTAACAAACATAGTAGTGGCGTCTACGACGCAAACGTAAAATATGCGGGATCCTGAGAAAAAGTCTCCAGCACTGGGGCACATTCTTCTTCTACCGGAGGAAGCAGATTGACTAGTCGAAGAACGCGCCTTTCCTGGTCTGGCCTCAGTGGTCTGCCAATGGCGATCTGAGGATTCAAATCAGCGAGGTTCTGGAGATAACCCATTACTCGCTGGGTCAAACGCTCTTGAGCGATGATGTTCTGGGCAAGGTTGGCCAGTACCGGGCCCCTCTCAATTCGTCCACCGGGAAAAGATGCTACTTCTTCGGGTGCTGCACGACTCGGGAAGTAATAATTCCCCCTTTCGCTGGCATAGGGTACCGCGAATCGAAGGCGAGTAATCGCTTCGTACGCAGCAGCTTCTATGGCCATCTGCGGAGTCGGCATAGATTTCCCCACGAAAGAGACTTCCGTTGGGTCTTGGTTTGGGTTTGCGGGAGGGATGTGCACTACTGCCCAGTATTTCGAGGCAGAAGGGGTGATTCTCGTTTTGAGCAGCTCGTACTGGGGTGGATGGGTAGAACTCATGGTACTGCAGGTAAAGTCCCACAATATTCTAACAAAACTACCTAGGGTCGCATCTGGAGTCCTCAGATGAATATTAGGGCTCGGCATGGCAAAAATGGCTGTGAGAGTTGTGCACAAAGTGAGGGATGCTTGGTAAGGTCACGGAGTGGCCTCTTATATAGCATCAGGGCTGGGTTACCTATTGCGGTGTGGGGGCAAACTAGTTTGTCGGTTCTGCTCTATGGGGGTCGGGGTCAAAGCCACAGATATACATATCTCACAAAAGTGGCGTATTACTATGGGTGTCGTCTGGGGTGGTTTTTGGTAGCTATGCCTGGAATTTAATATGCAACCGCACGCCAACATACTTATGCGTTGCTACTATTCAAAGCAAAGACACACAAGCAGTCTGCATTTTATTCATGGCGATTACAAGGTCACACTATTACAAGACGTAGGAATACTAAGACTCGGTACTACTCAGGTGACTTAGTCTACCTCGTTAATATCTAGTCGAGCGTGCCTTGTGGATGTCGAGGCTTCTCCATGGGCTTCACCGTCGGGGTTTGCTGGATTTGGCTGAGGAGCTGCAGGGTCGGGGTAGCGATGATGACCATCGCGGGGGTTGGTGGTCACAATCCCGTTGGAGCGTGTCCCTAAAAGGCGACGAAGCTCTTCCAGGGATACAAATGCATTCCGGTCGATTGCAGGGGTAGACCTCAAGGATTCGATCGGTTGTCCGAACAGCACGACTGGGTTGTCGGCGTTGGGCACATCTTCTCCTCTTGCCGGGGCTCGACGGGCAAGTTCTCCACGAGCGGCGATCAGATCAAGAGTGACCTGATCGAACAATGCCTCTAGTGCACTTACATAGCGCACCAGATGCAGCAATGCAGGGTCCGTCTCGTGGTCTCCGTTGGCAACCTGGGGTGGCCTACTATACCCGTCACGGCTGGGGTAGTAGTAGAACGAGCGGCAGTTAACTCTTGGCGACAGGTGCCGGAGTTGAACTATAGCCTCTTGAGCGGCCAGCTGGATGGCTTGTGGCTCAAAGGAAGTTGTCCTTCCGGTGAACCTGTAGGGGCGTTCTGGCGCTATACCCCTACCATAGACGTGCACCGTGGCCCAGAATTGACGACTCTCACCGCTCATGAGCCCTTGGTACACAACATATTCTGGGGGCTCTTCTAATGCAAAGGCACGACGGGTGAGGTTTGCTAGCACGGTCACAAAACCTCCAAGGTTGGTTGTTGTGGTCTCATTGTGAACAATGGGGCCAGGCATCTTGGCTTGGTTTTGGGGTAGAGGATGTGCTGTGCTGGGTTGGGGCTAACGTTCCCTTTTATAGAAAAAGAAAACGGAGTCTTCCTTCGCACGCTTGCGAATGAGACAAAATAGGTGTCGGTCACTGGCGTGTGATCGATGGGCTAGGCTGATAGGTTGGGCACCGACTGCCAAAAGGTGTCAGAGTCACTGTGTGGCTATCGTATAGGATAAGCTTGGCTGTGGTTAGGTTAAGGTCTGGTGGGTGGGTTAACCTAGGTTTATTGACCTGGCTAAGATAGGATTAGCCAATGGTCAGCCTGCCTCTGATACCAAGGTTGTCAGGACCGGCTTTCCAGGATATTAATTTCCTAGAAAATGACCCTTGTGCTCACCAGCCCCAAGATTACTGTTAGCTGATGAGACACAAACTTGATACAGAAATTCCAAGCAAAATACAAAATATGAAGTACAAGACCATTCTGGTCTATGAGTACAACAAAAGGTTTCTAGTGGTTGATGGCGGAAGCGGTCTGCGGATCATCAGCGTCTATGGGACTCCATTTCCCACAGGAACAGCTGACCTGGATAATTCCTATCTTCGCGTATCTGCTATCTTCGATGCCTAGGTTCCGGGCTGTCGTCATTGCGCTCCTCTCCAAGCAAGAAATCTGGCCAAGACAATAGCCAGGGACAAGCCAGTGAGTACTTTGAATGTACTCGCAAACATCATGAAAACAGATATAATATAACAAATGATAATCATGCACTGAAATAATCCACGATCACTTAGTCAGTCACAAAGTAAAACTCATGACGCACGCAAGCAGGTTTAAACATGAATAAGCAATCAGAGAATAAAAATAAAATACACCAATCGGGTGTCTGAAGTGACACCTCGAAAGGATAATAATATAAAGCATGCCTCATTCGGGCGTCTGAGCGACGCCACATAAAGGGCTTATAAGGAAAAATAAATAATATGCGTGCCCCAGTCGGGCGTCTGAGCGACGCCACATAAAGGGCTTATAAAGAAAATAAATAACAAGCATGCCACAGTCGGGCGTCTGAGCGACGCCACATAAAGGGCTTATAAGGAAAAATAAATAATATGCGTGCCACAGTCGGGCGTCTGAGCGACGCCACATAAAGGGCTTATAAAGAAAATAAATAACAAGCATGCCGCAGTCGGGCGTCTGAGCGACGCCACATAAAGGGCTTATAAAGAAAATAAATAACAAGCATGCCACAGTCGGGCGTCTGAGCGACGCCACATAAAGGGTTTAGATAAGAATAATCACAATGAATATCCAGGAGGTAGAACCATCCCAGGGATACTCAATAATTCAAATAATATAAATGGTTAGTCCACAATAATAATAATCATAATTATCATTTGTCACACGTCATGATCAATGTTCCGGTTTAGAAGTTTTCCTCCGAAGACCGACACTAAGACCGACACTTGACCCATCCCAGACTGTAGTCCTTAACCGCGGACACGGCTATTCGAATAGATATAAACTCTGCAGAGGGTGTACTCTTTACCCACAAGTAACGGATTCCTTTAGTCCACCGGGACTAATCCCGCTTACAGTCTTTGACTTGAAAACACACCTGACCCGCACACACCAGCTTAACTTACCGGTGCCTGGAATCACCCACGACACTCGTTAAGCAAAACTCTACGTGGGGAGGCTCCAACCTCGATTAGCATGGGATCACAAAATTTGTATTGCGCGCAAAACAGGGGAGCTACCCCCTCGGACTCACCGGAACACCCATGCCCCCGGACCAAGTGACATGCCTACCAGGGGTCACTGGTATCTTTCACTATGGCCTCTCTATACGGTGTGTGCTAAGAAAGGGGTTGACAACTTACTGAACCGTACCCTACCTTCGGCAGGGACGAGTGGTAGCACGAAACAAGTATGGGGGTTACTGGCACAAGACTCGATCTACGGTCGACTCAGGAGGTTTAAGTGTTTCCTGCATGATTAGCATAACAAATATATTCCATACCAACAGACAGAATCACCACTCATCATGCCTCACCATGCCTCACTGAATATACTCGTCTC
Source organism: Elymus sibiricus (assembly GCA_039707655.1). NCBI lineage: Eukaryota > Viridiplantae > Streptophyta > Magnoliopsida > Poales > Poaceae > Elymus > Elymus sibiricus. The sequence continues at coordinate 156,424,608 of CM077669.1, forward strand.
AACGAGATATCAGTATCAAGCTCGTGTCTACCCAAGACAGAGACTTTTCCGGATTCCTTCCGGTAGGCATGAAAGGCATACGAGGGTGAATACTGTCACATGTATATCAATTCCAACAGCAAGGAATTATCCTCATGAACTTGTAAACATGATCACATCATCACATGAAATAACGCATACTTCATGTCAACTTGGTGTTGTAGTCACACAACAAATATTATGCCAGGGTTCAGAATGCTTGCATTCAAGTTGTGGAGAGGTAGGGTGCATCACAAAACTTTTGAAAGTTTTCTTTTCTCTCCAAATCCTATTTTGAAAATATTTGAATCAACACGCAACTCGAAAACAGTACAAAAAGTTGTCTTGGAGAATTTTCAAATAAATATGAAACTAAACTAGGTGAAATTTGAGTGACAATAGAAAAAGAATCAATTCATTTGAAATAGTGGTTTAAAAGATATGACCAGCCAAATTCAGGGTCAAATCTGTTTTTTTTTAATAAAAACAGAAAAGAAAACAATTCCGATCGAATACGCTTTCGAGGAGGAGAAGACGTACTTCTGGGGTTTTACGCCTCCACTTAACAGCAGTGGGCGGGGCGAAGAGTCACTGACAGTGGGCCCGTGGGTCCACGGGTCAGGTTTGACTGGTCAAATCGACCGTCTCCCTCCTCTGGCCGAAGGGGGCGTGGTCTCCGGTGATCCCTGCCGACGATTGGTGGCTCCTCACGGGTTCCCGAGGACGGGAATGGATCCACCACTCCTGGGCGGCCCTCCCGGTGCTCGAAATCGTCAGTGAGGTGGAGGGAACTGCCGACGGTGAGCTTCGCAGCGGGCGCCGGCGTCGGCCTAATTTGGGCATCTAGCTCGAGGCTCCTATCAGGGCGATTGGAAGTGCGGTTTGGTTCGCAGCATTGTGAGGGAGTCTCTGGTGCAGAGGTGGAGGAGAGGATGCTCCTCTGGCGTCGAATTTATCCAGAGAGTGGCGGTGGCCATTACGACCGGAGACGAAGAAGACAACTTCCTCTGGTCTAATTGCTGCGAGTGGAGCTGGCTAACTTTCCAGGTTAGGGTCTCCTTAGATGCACAAGAAGATGGCATGGTTAGTTTCTCAAAAGCAAAAACTCCCTAGTGCAAGTTTCTCAAAACTATGTTTCTGGATAGAAACTATAGGGCAATATCTCATGTGGATAAAATAGTCCAATGGAGCTGATCTCTTGGACATAAGGGTTTGATAGGGTTTACTCAAAGTAGGAAAAATTCCAAGGGCACTAGGGCAAGATAGAATGGGGTTGCAGTTCAAAACCTTAAACTGGACCAGAATGCAAATGAGGAAGATATGCTCAAATTTTCCAAAAGACCAAGCTAGATTTTTGCATAAAAGTGATCCAGAAACTTCACAGGACATCTCCAAATTTTTGTCGAATTTTTAAATGAAGTAATCAGATGGTTGTAGTGCAAATGGAGTCCTTAAAAGAGTATAGAGTCATTTTTAAATAATTGAAACTTGGCAAAAATATTATGAACATGTCTCCAGTGAATATACCAAATAAAATGAAATGTTTTCACGCAAGAACTCAAGTCCCACAATATTTTTGGAAAAGTTTCTATTTGGAGGGAAAATTTCATAACTCAGAGAAAAAGAGTGGTTCTGAAATCAATAGAAGATTCAGAAAAATACAAATTTAATTGATCTTGGCAAAATTTTAATTAATAAAACATGGTTAAATTTATGGGGTGTTACAATATGCTCACTGTCGCAGAATTCCTTCATAGCCCCCTTGGACAAGTTTGTGCCATTGTCAGTGATGATACTATGAGGATAACCAAACCGAAAGATCAGCTTTTTGATGAACTGAATTGCTGTTGCTGCATCACACTTGCTGAACGGCTCAGCTTCAACCCATTTAGTAAACTTGTCAACCGCCACCAAGAGGTGGGTCTTCTTGTACTTAGACCTCTTAAAAGGTCCCACCATATCAAGCCCCCAGACTGCAAACGGCCAGGTGATTGGAATCATCCGTAACTCTTGAGCCGGCACATGGGCACGTTGCCCAAATTTCTGGCACCCGCCACATTTACTGACCAGGTACTCTGCACCATTATGAGCCGTTAACCAGTAGAAACCATGTCGAAAAGCCTTGGCCACCAAAGATTTTGATCCGGCGTGATGACCACAATCGCTGGCATGTATTTCCTGCAGAATTTCAAGGCCCTCGTCAGGAGAAACACATCGCTGAAAAACGCCAGTCACGCTGCGCCTGTGTAACTCGCCATTGACAATAGTCATGGACTTGGACTGCCTTATGATCTGTCATGCCAGAGTCTCGTCTTGAGGTAACTCGCCGTGGGTCAGGTACGCCATATAAGGTAATGTCCAATCAGGGATTGCGCGGAGAGCCGCCACCAATTGTCCTTCCGGGTTAGGTATAGCCAGATCCTCCTCCGATGGTAATTTAACCGACGGGTGATGCAACACGTCCAAGAACACATTAGGCGGCACCGGCTTACGCTGAGAACCCAGTCTTGACAATGCGTCAGCTGCCTCATTCCTCCGCCGATCAATATGATCCACCTGATAGCCCTTGAAGTGGCCAGCGATAACATCAACCGCCTGGCGATAAGCCGCCATGCGAGGGTCTTTAGAGTCCCACGTGCCACAGACTTGCTGAGCCACCAGGTCTGAGTCGCCAAGACATCTGACCCAGCTCAAATTCATCTCCTTGGCCACACGGAGCCCATGAAGCAAAGCCTCATATTCAGCTGCATTGTTAGTACAAGGAAACATTAACCTCAAAACATAACAAAACTTGTCACCTCGCGGGGAAGTTAGAACAACTCCAGCCCCCGAGCCTTCCAATTGCCTGGAACCGTCAAAATGAATCGTCCAATATGTATTGTCCGGCTTCTCTTCTGGTGCTTGACACTCTGTCCAGTCATTTATGAAGTCCACCAGGGCTTGAGATTTGACAGTCGTCCGGGGCACATACTTCAGATTAAGAGGCCCAAGCTCAATTGCCCACTTAGCAATCCTGCCAGTAGCTTCTCTGTTTTGAATAATATCTCCCAAAGGAGCAGAATTGACCACTGTGATCGGATGCCCAAGGAAATAATGCTTCAGCTTGCGATTGGCCATAAATACACCGAACACCAGCTTTTGCCAATGTGGATATCTCTGCTTGGACTCCGTCAAGACCTCACTCACATAGTAAACCGGCCGTTGAACTGGGTACTCCTTACCCGCCTCCTTGCGCTCCATGACAACTGCAGCACTGACAGCTTTGTTATTAGCCGCAACGTACAAGAGCAAAGGCTCCTTTTCCGTCGGAGCAGCCAAGACGGGCGGCTCAGCCAACTGCTTCTTGAGCGCCTCAAACGCCTCATTAGCCGCATCACTCCAGACGAAGTCATCTGTCTTCTTCATCATCTGATATAGAGGAATAGCCTTCTCACCCAGGCGGCTTATGAAATGGCTCAGAGCGGCGATACGACCCGACAAGCGCTGAACGTCATTAATACACGCTGGCTTAGACAAAGAAGTGATGGCCTTTATCTTATCCGGGTTAGCCTCAATGCCACGCTCGGAGACCAGGAACCCCAAGAGCTTGCCTGCAGGTACACCAAAGACACACTTTGCCGGGTTAAGCATCATTTTGTAAACCCGCAGATTGTCAAAAGTTTCCTTCAAATCAGCCAACAGAGTCTCCTTCTTCCTTGACTTGACCACAATATCGTCCACATAAGCATGAACATTGCACCCAATTTGACCGTGAAGACAGTTCTGCACACAACGCTGATAAGTCACCTGAGCGCTCTTGAGCCCGAAAGGCATAGACACATAGCAGAAAGCTCCAAAAGGCATAATGAAAGACGTCTTCTCTTGATCGTTGACTGCCATCTTGATCTGATGATAACCCGAATAAGCATCCAGGAAACATAAACTCTCACAACCCGCCGTTGCATCAATGATCTGGTCGATACGGGGGAGAGCAAATGGATCAACCGGACGCGCCTTGTTGAGATCGGTGTAATCCACACACATGCGCCATGTGCCATTCTTCTTGAGTACCAACACCGGGTTAGCTAACCACTTCGGGTGAAAAACTTCGACGATAAACCCTGCAGCTATGAGACGGGCTACCTCTTCTCCAATAGCCTTACGCCTCTCCTCATTGAAACGACGGAGGAACTGATTGACTGGCTTAAACTTGGGATCCACATTAAGGTGGTGCTCAGCGAATTCTCTCGGTACACCCGGCATGTCAGAAGGTTTCCATGCAAAGATGTCCCGATTCTCACGGATGAATTCGATGAGCGTGCTTTCCTATTTGGGATCCATATTGGCCCCAATAGTGAACTGCTGCGATGAGTCGCCAGGAGTGAAATCCACCAGCTTGGTATCTTCTGCCACAAACTTCAGGGGCGGCTCAGATTCCGTGTTGGGCTTCTTCAACGGGGTCATATTTGCCAGGTCAACATTCTCCTTATAAAACTTAAGCTCCGCCTCGGCACAACTTGACTCTGTGTATGCCGCATCGCCTTCCTTGCACTCAAGAGAAATCTTCCGATCACCATGCACTGTAATCGTTCCGTTTAATCCGGGCATCTTGAGCTGCAAGTAAACATAACAAGGCCTAGCCATGAACTTGGCGTAAGCCGGCCGCCCAAACAAAGCGTGGTACGGGCTCTTGATTTTGACCACCTCAAACCATAAGGTCTCCACCCTATAGTTAAACTCATCACCAAAAGCTACTTCTAGGGAAATTTTTCCGACTGGGTAAGCCGATTTTCCGGGCACCACACCGTGAAAAACTGTTGAAGATGCTTTAAGATCCTTGTCAAGCAAGTTCATCCGGCGGAACGTGTCATAATACAGGATGTTGATGCTGCCGCCACCATCCATAAGCACCTTGGTGAACACGTAGCCTCCGACTTGGGGGGGCACTACCAAGGCCAACTGCCCCAGGTTATCCACACGCGGCGGGTGATCCTCCCTGCTCCTAGTTATGTCATACTCAGACCACTTCAAGTACTGCGGGAGTGCCGGCATGACCACACTAACCGCCCGCCTGCGCACCTTTTGATCCCGCTTGTCAAGGCTTGTCGTAAAGACATGATATTGGCCCCCATTAAGCTGCTTTGGGTTACTCTGATACCCGGACTGGTTATTTTGTTGCTGACCTCCATTGCCAGACTGTTGATTATGACCTCCATGGTTTCCCTGGCCTTGATAGCCAGAACCTGAGCCACCTGCCCCAAAGCCGGACCCAGGAGAGCCGGATCCTGACTCGCCGGACGGTCCATTGCCGCCACCCTGATGCTGGTTAATGTAGTAATTCCGGAACTCCCGCATGACCCAACAATCCTTCCAGGCATGAGTGGATGGTTTATCGGGAACGCTATGTTTTGGGCAGGGGGCATTCAACATCGCTTCCATATTGAAAGGCTTAGACTTGCCGAAAGGCGGTTTACCGTTGCCCTTACCACGGTTGTTCCCAGAGCTAGCGTTGGCCACCAGGTCTGACCCGCCGTCCGGGTGCTTCCGTTTTCCACCGTTGCCATTATTATTATTTCCTCCCCCGTTTTCCTGTTGACCCTTGCCGTTGTTATTCTTCATGCCTTTAGCTGATTTCTCATCATTAGATCCAGGGTCCTTCGTGTTGTCAGAGTCTGCATACTTGGTGAGAGCCGCCATGAGCTCCCCCATATCCTGGCATGAACGCTTGAGCCGTCCAAGCTTCTGCTTGAGGGGCAAAAAGTGGCAATTCTTCTCCAGAATTAGAACCGCCTAAGCCGCCATGATATTATCAGAGGAGTGGATAATGGTTGAGACCCGCCGGACCCAATGATGGGCTGACTCATCCTCCCGATGCACACAATGATCCAAGTCCACGATTGTCATGGGCTGCTTGCACGTTCCTTGAATTTTTTTGATGAATTTCGCCTTCAACTCGGCCCAGGAATTAATGGTATTGGGTGGCAAACCCTTCAACCACGTGCGAGCCGGCCCTTCCAGCATCATGATAAAATACTTGGCGCAGACTGCATCACTGACGTCTAACATCTCCATGGCTAGCTCGTAACTCTCGATCCAAGCTTCCGGAGGCAGATCGGCAGTATAATTTGGCACCTTGCGGGGACCCTTGAAATCCTTCGGCAGGCGTTCGTTTCATAAAGCCGGCACTAAGCACGGCACTCCCACAGCCCTGGAGGTTACTCCGGCTCCTACTGAAACAGAAGGTGCTAATGTGGGTTCTTCGTAAGACACCGCTGCTGCTGCCTCTCGCTGCGCTCTCGCACGGTCAACCAGCTCCTGGGCATCAACAGTAGGCGGGCCATCCCGCGCCGGGTTCCGACATCGCTCACTGCTAGAAATCGCAGGCGACTCTATACGCCGACTGTAACTGCGGCTTGGGATAGGGGTCGAGTGCACGCGGCTCTAGCTGTAAGCATACTTCTCCTGTTGCCCCACCGCTGTCTGCAAATATCCAATGGCGTTCCGCACTTCTTCCGCAAAAGGCGTTCCATCCGGGATGGGGAGCGTGCCAAGTCTGACTGCCACTGCCACCATGTTCTCCGCCGGGTTAGAAAAATGACCGGGCGGTGTCGGAAAAGGCTGCGGCAGGGTCTGATTCCTGCGGGGCGGGTCTGGCTGCCGATGCTGAATCGCTGCCCTACTCCCAGGTATTTCCGCCGTCCGGGTTATGGTCAGAGGTGCATTCTGTCCTGTCCCTGGCATGTTAAAAAGATTCCTGGCCTCATATTGATCCGGCAGACGGGACTGATGCCTCATCCGATGGACTGCATCTGCGGTCCATTGCTCCAGGTTAAGGCAAAAAGCTTCCGCCCTGAGGCGCTCCGACTCAGCATCCATCTGAGCTTTCCTCTTGGACTCCGGCCATCTGGTCCTTCAACCTTGCGATCTACGTGTTACGGGCTGCTTGGTTTTCAGCCGTGACCTCGGTTCCCATCAGAGTCGGCGGCCTGCCTGATCCAGACCCGGTCGCACCAGCGGCCGTGCTACTAGGAGCCGGTGTCGATCCTGCCATGAAGATGGCGGCTTGGCTCGGCGGCTCATAGTATTCCGGGCCAGGGTAGCCCTCGAGGTAACCCCTAAGCCCGCCGTTGTGAAGCTGGTAGATTGATTCTGCCTCTCCGCTCGAGGATCCATCCTGTGAGCAGATGAGGGTTTCCTCCCGCGACATGGAATCTTCAAGTTCCGTGCCTTGGGTAAAGCCAGCGAAGATGCGCTTCCGACCCGGGTTAACTCGGGCGGGTTGCGCGCCGGGCTGGCTCGACGAAGTCGGTGCAGATGTCTGGCCCGGGCTTAGATCCGTCGATCTTGCCAATGAAGACGTGAATTCTGCCGAAGGGGACCCGATGCCCGTACTCGATTGAGTCGGCCTCGGGGCCCCAGCCAGCGTCGTCGATGTAGAGCTTGCCGCGGCGACTCTTGGTCATCCTGCCGACAGCATATCCCGCGATCCCTGTGAGAGAGCCCTCCGAGAATTCCAGACCACCGAGCGTCTGCCCCACGGTGGGTGCCAACTGTCGTGGTTTTGTCACGGTAGATATCCTAGTGAAAGGACTTAGGTTCGAGGCCATCGCTAAGGCGGTGATATCGAAGGGGTTGATCGGAATCGAGAGACAAGGGTTACCCAGGTTCGGCCCCTCGGAAAGAGGTAAAAGCCTACATCCTGCTTTGTGTTGTATTGATTGGATATCGAGTACAAGGGAGCGAGTTCGCTTGACCTAGCTATTGATGAGTTGTTTCATGGCCTAAGCCGCCCAAGTAACCCGCCTTTATATACACAGGTCAAGGACCTGGGCTTACAAGAGTCCGGGCCGGGTCACATATGATAACCGACCCTGCTTCTAACTACTCCTGCCTTATCGGACAAGCCGCCCCCGGCGGCTTACGCCACTGGGTCATACACTGTCTTCTCCCTCTGGGCCTCCAGGCCTACTGAGCAAGCTCCTTCCAAACCTTTATCTCTAAGCCGCCAACCTCATGACCCGGCCCCACCTGGGCGGGTCTCACCACGGGGTTACATCCCCAACACAACCCTCACCGACCAGCAAGCCTACGAAGGAATTACTCACTCCCGGTGGGGAGCATCATGGAATTGGCGATGGAGAGGGTTGATGATGACGAAGACCGAAGGTTCCCCTCTCCAGAGCCCCAAACATGCTCCAGATCTGGCCTCCCGATGAAGAACAGGAGGTGGCAGCAACTCCGTATCGTAAAACGCGATGAAACTTTCTCTCTTATTTTTTTCTTAGAAAATAGGAATTTATTGTGCTCGAATTAGGGTCAGTGGGGCCACGAGGTGGGCACAACCCACCAGGGCGCGCCTGGAGGGGATGGCGTGCCCTGGTGTATCTTGCCCAACCAGGGCACCCCCTCCGGTGGTTCTTGGCTCCAATATTTTTGATTTATTGCAAACTAATTCTCCGCAGAGTTTCGTCCAGTTCCGAGAACTTTTATTTCTACACAAAAACAACACCATGGTAGTTCTGCTGAAAACAGCGTCAGTCTGGGTTAGTTTCATTCAAATCATGCAAATTAGAGTCCAAAACAAGAGCAAAAACTTTAGGAAAAGTAGATACGACGGAGACATATCAGAGCGAGCCTCGCGGGACTGCTCGCGCCGGGCATCCCCATGAGGCCCGTCACGTCTGTCGTCCCCACAGGGTTTCCCGCGATCATCCTGATTTTGCGGGCCCTTGCTTCGGCCGCCTCCATGGCCAGCGTCGGGCCCGCCGCGACCCGGGTGCCGGCCGGCGTGCTCGCCGCGGGGGGGCTCAAGCGCCTGGTAGTCCGCGGTGTTGTGGGTGCACACATTGTGGAAGGCGCAGAACAAGCGGCTGGCCTCCCCATGTACACCACGATCGGGGCCAAGACCTGGCTCGAGCTCTGCCACGGGGACCCGCAAGAGGAGGAGGAGGGCGCGCGGCTGGTCACGCGGGGGCGTGTCGTGCCGAGGCTCAACTTGGTTGTCGCACGGCGGCGGTAGTGCTTCGTGTGCCATGCTCCCAGCGCGAGGCGACGGGGGTTGAAGCGGGCGGTAGGGTGCCAGGGCCCTCCTGTCGACGGCAACAAGCTCGGCGATGTGATCCACCAAGGCGTCGTGGCCACCATCCGTCGGCTGGTGGCAAAGCAGTTCAACCGCCATAAGCACTGCGTCCTGCGCATTCAGCTCCCCAACACGGGCACGAGTGAAAGGAGCTGCGGCGGCACGGCCGCCTTGGCGCATGGGAGGCCGCGGGGAGTCTCGCCGCTCAACGGGGTTGTCAACGGCAATGGCTGCGGCTCCGGCAGGGCGTTGTCGGCCGTCCGCCGCCCAGCGCCCAGCGTGCGCATGTCGAGCTTTAGCCATGGGGTTGGCATGGATGGAGCTGGAACGGAGCTGTAGAACAGCGGCGCACCCCTACCTGGCGTGCCAAATGTTGGAATCGGGGCTCCGGGGACCCAAGAAAGGTTCGAACTCTGGGGTGTGCTGGCTCTCCAAACATGCTCTCTCTAGCTAACTGAGGGATCACTAGAAGGGATTTCTAGAGGGGGGTGAATAGACTACTTGCATAAATTAAAACCTAACCTTTACCCAAGTTAATTGGTTGGCAGATTTTAGCAATTCTAACAAGTCTAGTGCACCCAACACATGCTAGTCAACAAGTATGGCAGCGGAAAGTAAAGACAAGCATATGTAAGAGAGTAGAGATAGGAAGATCAAACGCAATTTGGAGACACGAAGATTTTTCCCGTGGTTCCGATAGGTGGTGCTATCGACCATCCACGTTTATGGAGTCTTCAACCCACGGAGGGTAGCCGTCGCGAGAGTCCACGGAGGGCTCCACCCATAAGGGTCCACAAAGTAGCAACATTGACTATTACATAACGTCTTCCGTCCACGAAGGACTAGCCTCACTATGGGTAGATCTTCACGAAGTAGGCGATCTCCTTGCCCTTACAAACTCCTTGGTTCAACTCCACAATCACGAAGAAGGAGGCTCCCAAGTAACACCTAACCAATCTAGGAGGCACCACCCTCCAAAAGGTAATAGATGTGGTAGTATGATGAACTCCTTGCTCTTGTTCTTCAAAAGATAGTCTCCTCAACACTCAATCACTCTCTCACAGATTTGGCTTGGGTAGAAGAGGTTGATTGGGTGGAAAGCAACTTGGGGAGGCTAGAAATCAAGATCCATTTGGTTGGAGTGGATGATCTTGACCTCAACACAAGGGAAGGTGGTTCTCTCTCAGAAAATTGGATATGACAAGTGTGGAATGGTTCTGAGTGCTTCTCTTACGAGTGATACGTGGTGGAGGGGTATATATAGGCATCTCCAAAAATCCAACCATTACAACATTATTGCCCAACTCGGTAGAACCGAAGCAAAAACTCGGTTGCACCGACTAGTGCAAAATGTGGCAACTTTGGCATTTTCGGTGAGACCGATATATAAATCTCGGTGGTACCGACAATGGGGTAACGGCTAACCAGAGACTTGGCCAACAACTCGGTGAGACGGATAAGCAAAACTCGGTGCCACCGATTCTGAAAATCGTCCTAACAGAGAGTTGGTCACGACGTCGATGAGACCGGAAATGAGAAATTGGTTACACCCAGAAGATAGGGTTTGCCAGTGTTCTGGGTAAGTTGAAAATTGGTAGGGCCGAGTGGAAATAGTTGGTGGCACCGATTTTGCAAGGTTGGCTTTGGACAGAAGATTTTGTGTGGAAAATGAGTGAGTATTTTTGGTGGCTAATCTCTAAGCACTTGAGCAACCAGATCATCATATTTCGTCACCCCCTTTTAATAGTATTGGCTTTCCTATGGACTCAAAGTGATTTCTCACAAAATGTAAAATGTAGAGTCTTGATGCTTGAAGCTTGGCCAATCCTATTGCTTCTTCTTCTCTTCATCTCCTTGGGGATTCAACACACAATTCGTTTAACCAACCCATCTTCCTCTATGGACTTATCTGAAATATAATAGGTAAAAATATTAGTCCAAGAGACAATGTATGTTGTCATGAATTATCAAAACCACCAAGGGAGCATATGTTCTTTCACTAACCTACGGCGATGCCCCGACTTGCTTGAGCTTGGGGGAAGAACAAAGGACACGGTGGTTTACCCAGGTTCGGGCCACCTTGCGGTGTAAAACCCTACTCCTGCTTGTCTGGATTTCTTAGGGGTGAGAATGAATACAGAGGGATCCTCATCTACCGTTACTGACCCTCTCCGTTTATACCGGCTTTGGTCCTCTTCCCCGAAAATATCAGGCGGGAAGGGTTGCCACAAGTGCCTGCTTGAAGGGGGACAAGACTGCAGCTTATCCTGGCTAAAGTAGTCTTTGCCTGCAAAAGCATCCCTTCGTGACGTGCCGGCAGGCTTGGTGAGGTCCTCCGTTTTGGCAAGCCCCCTGCCTTAGCCCTCTTGCACCAAACAGGAAACCTTTGGATGGCTGCTTTAGGGGCGGGCGAGCCGGCCCCGCTTCCTTTGCACAGACGAGGAAACCCCCCTCATCCGTGCCCGCTGGCACGGCTCCCTCGCGAGGCAGGGGCCCTCGCAAGGGCCTCGCTCGTGAAGCCTATGGTGTGCCACGCTGGGACTGCACCACGTGTCGTGTCTTGGGCCACAGGCAGACGGGCCTAGGTACCCCTGATGTCTACTATGCGACTTTATTCTTGTAGACTTTGTTGGGCCTCCAAGCGCAGAGTTTTGTAGGACAGTAGCAATTTTCCCTAAGTGGATGACCTAAGGTTTATCAATCCGTGGGAGGTGTAGGATGAAGATGGTCTCTCTCAAGCAACCCTGCAATCAAATACAAGAAATCTCTTGTGTCCCCAACACACCCAATACAATGGCAAATTGTATAGGTGCACTAGTTCGGCGAAGATATGGTGATACAAATGCAATATGGATGGTAGATATAGGTTTTTGTAATCTGAAAATATAAAAATAGTAAGGTAGCAAGTAACAAAAGTGAGCACAAACGGTATTGCAATGCTTGAAAACAAGACCTAGGGTCAGTACTTTCGCTAGTGCAATCTCTCAACAATGCTAATATAATTGGATCACATGACCATCCCTCAACGTTCAACGAAGAATCACTCCAAAGTTCTTATCTAGCGGAGAACATAAGAAGAAATTGTTTGTAGGGTACGAAACTACCTTAAAGTTATTCTTTCCGATCGATCTATCCAAGAGTTCATACTAAGATAACATCAAGTTATCCTTTCCGATCGATCTATCTAAGAGTTCGTATTAGAATAACACCATATGATACGCATCAACCAACTCTAATGTCACCTAGATAATCCAACATTCAATCCAACATAACGATATCTCAAAGGGAAAGATTCAATTCATCACAACATGATAGCAAGGGAATAACATCATGTGATCCGACTATATTAACAAAGCCCGTGATACATCAAGATCGTGACATCTCAAGAACATGAGAGAGAGATTGAACACATAGCTACTGGTACATACCCTCAGCCCCGAGGGTGGACTACTCCCTCCTCGTCATGGCCTCCGCCGGGATGATGAAGATGGCCACCGGAGATGGATTTCCCTCTCCGGCAGGGTACTGAAACGTCTCCAGATTGGTTTTTCGTCGATACAGAGAGTTGTGATGGTGGAGCGGAGAGCCTAGGATTATTTTTTGGGGGTTTCTGAATATTTGGGAATTTATAGGCATCAGAGGCGGTGGAGAGGGGCCCCGAGGAGGGCACAACTCATCAGGGCGCACCGGGGGGCCCCTGGCGTGCCCTGGTGGGTTGTGGTCTCCAAGGCCCACCTCTCTGGCACTTCTTTGGCCCACTGGGTGTCTTCTGGTCCAAAAAAATCTCCAAAAAGTTTCGTCATGATTGGACTTCGTTTGGTACTGATATTCTGTGAAGCAAAAACAGCAACTGCACTTTGGCACTATGTCAATAGGTTAGTCCCAAAAAATGATATAAAGTTGCTATAAAATGATTGTAAAACATCCAAGAATGATAATATAACAGCATGGAACAAGCAAAAATTATAAATACATTGGAGACGTATCAGCATCCCCAAGCTTAATTCCTACTCGTCCTCGAGTAGGTAAATCATAAAAACAGATTTTTTGATGTGGAATGCTGCCTAACATGTTCATCTCATATTCTTTTCTTTTGTAGCATGGACATTTGGACTTTTAGATGATTCAAAGCAATAGTCTAGTTTTAACATAATGACTTCAATACTCAAGCATGCCAACATGCAACCATGTCTTTCAAAACATCAACACTAAAGAAAGTTATCCCTAGCCCATCATGCTTAATCATTGATCCATTCATGAAACAAACTCAATATTAGCTACACCCAATGCTCAAGTACGATCATAGTGCCCCCTAGTTGGTGCTTTATAAGAGAAGATGGATACTCAAAGTAAAAAATAAAAATTGCATAAAGTAAATAGATAGGTCCTTCGCAGAGGGAAGTAGGGATTTGTAGAGGTGCCAGAGCTCAAAGTTTAAATTGAGAGAGAAAAATATTTTGGGTGGCATGCCTTTCCTGTCAACGAAAACGACAAAGTAGTTCACAATACATTCCATGCTAGATGTATCATAGGCGGTTCCCAAACAGAAAATAAAGTTTATTCCTTTTTCCACCATTCTTTCACTTTCCATGGCTGGTCATATCCACGGTTACCTTCCATACCAACACTTTCCAAGGAATTTATTATTTGACAACATAAAGTAATTATTTTCCTTTTTCATTTCGGGAATGGGCATCCCTATTACCGCCGCACTCTCGTGCAATGACAAGTGAATAAACACTCATCTTGAGAATAACACATCTAGCATGGAAAAATATTGGACACTCCCTACCGTTTCATGAGCGGTACGAGCACACAAAAGAGAAATTTATTTTGAAAATTAGAGATGGCACATACAAATTTGCTTGGAACGGCACGGAAATACCGCATATAGGTAGGTATGGTGGAATCATAAGGTAAAACTTGGTTTAAGGATTTTGGATGCACAAGTAGTATTTCTACTTAGTACAAATGGAGGCTAGCAAATAGATTGAGAAGGAACCAACCAAGAAACGAAAATTCACATAAGTGAGCATTGAGCATAACTAACACCGAATAATGCACCATAAGTAGGATGTAATTTCATTGCATAACTATTGACTTTCGTACTTGCATAGGGAATCACAAACCTTAACACCAATATTCTTACTAAAGCATAATTACTCACTAACATGACTCACATATTACTATCATCATGTCTCAAAACTATTATAAAGAATCAAGTTTAATTTGTCCAATGATCTTCATGAAAGTTTTTATTATATCCTCCTTGGATATCTATCACTTTGGAACTAGTTTCATATATTGCCATTGCTTTTGACAAGCTCAAACAAATTTAAGTGAAGGACACGAGCATAGAGATTTCATCTCTCAAAATAGTATAAGTGAAGCATGAGAGGAAATGACAAGCTACTCTCAAAAGATATAAGTGAAGATAATTGAGTAGTAAAACAATTAAGTAGCTATGTGAGGACTCTCTCTCCCTCAATAAATATTTTCAGATCTGAGTATCTTATTCAAACAGGAAACTAAACAAAAATAGAACTCCAAGAATAGCACGCATCATGCGAACGAATAAAAAATTTAGGCTCAACATAGGCTAACCGATAGTTGACGAAGAGAGGTGGGATGCGTAGCATCCCCCAAGCTTAGATGCTTTAGAATTCTTGAATTATTTACTTGGGGTGCCTTGGGCATCCCCAAGCTTGACCTTTTGTATCTCGTTCAATCCTCTCATATCATGGTTTCACCTATTCTCCAAAACTTCATCCACACAAAACTCGAAAAGAACTCGTGAGATAGGTTAGTACACATAATAATAAATCAACTCTTTATGTACTGCCAAGAAAAGTTGCATAATAATTTCAAACATCATCTACTTTTTACTATCATTTCCTCAATTTATATCTACCAATATAGGCTATGGAAACTATAGGATAAGCAGATAACAAAACTATGACAGCAATCTGTCCAAACAGAACAGTCTGTAGCAATTTATGAAAACAGTGTACTTCTGTAACTCAAAAATTTATGAAAATTTAGGACATTCGGAAGAATTTATATGAAAACACTGTGTAAAAATTTCAGAAACTTTCCACGTTCCAATAAAATATGAAAATTCAAACACTACAGAGAAAGTTTCTGTTTTTACACAGCACACATCAAACATGCAATGCAAGCATCCTAAGGAAATTCTTGGAACTTTTTATTGAAAAACAAGATTATAAATAACACCTAACATAGAAAAAAAATTACGCTCCAAGCAAAACTCATATTATGCGACGAATAAAAATATAGCTCTAAGTAAGATATACCGATAATGTTGAAGACGAAAGAGGGGATGCCTTCCGGGGCATCCCCAAGCTTAGGCGATTGAGTCTTCCTTGGATATTACCTTGGGGGTGCCTTGGGCATCCCCAAGCTTAGGTTCTTGTTACTCCTTATTCTCCTCATATCAATATCTCACCCAAAACATGAAAACTTCAATCACACAAAACTTAACGGAACTTCGTGAGATGGGTTAGTATAATAAATAAAGATCATTCACTTAGGTACTGTCAAGACAAGATTAATAATTGTTCTCACATAATACCTACTGTATTCTACCATTCCCATAATTTATATCACTGAATATAAGCTATGGGAACACTAAAACAAGCAAACTATGCATGCAAAATAGAATCTGTCAAAAGCAGAACAGTCTGTGAAGATCTGTAGTGTAACCATACTTATCTGTCTCTAAAAATTCTAAACATTTAGGAAAACCTGAAGAATTTGTATATAAACACTGTGTAAAAATTTCAGAGCATTTTCACGCTCCAGTAAAAAATGAAAATTCCTGTACTGGAGTCAAAAGTTTCTGTTTTGGTTCAGCATCAATTCTACTCATCTTGTGAGTCATCCCAAAGGCTTTACTTGGCACTTTATTGAAATAAAAGACACAAAACATGATTAACACAGTAGCTTAATCATGTGAACGCATCAAAACAGAAAGTATAAGTGTTGGGTTGTCTCCCAACAAGCGCTTTTCTCTAATGCCTTTTAGCTAGGCATGATGATTTCAATGATGCTCACATAGGAATAGTATTTGAAACATGTAAGAGAGCACCATGAATCTCATGACAAGCACATTTAAGTATAACCCACTTCCTATGCATAGGGTTTTTGTGAGCAAACAATTTATGGAAGCAAGAATCAACTAGCATAGGAAGGCAAAACAAGCATAACTTCAAAACTTTGAACACATAGGGAGGAAACTTGATATTATTGCAATTCCTACAAGCATACGTTCCTCTCTCATAAAAAAATTCAGTAGCTTCATGAAGTAATTTCACAATATAACTATCACATAAAGCATTCTTTTCATGATCTACAAGCATAGAAAATTTATCACTCTCCACACAAGCAAACTTCTCATACATAATAGTGGGAGCAAACTCAACAAAATAACCATCATGAGACACTTGATTGACATAACCTCTTTGAAAATCATGATGACAAGTTTCATGGTTACTAGCACTCTTTATAGCATACATGTCATCACAATAATCATCATATATAGGAGGCATGCCATCATCATAATAAATTTGCTCATCAAAACTTGGGGGACTAAAAATATCATCTTCATCAAACATAGCATCCCCAAGCTTGTTGCTTTGCATATCACTAGGATCATGGATATTCAGAGAATTCATACTAGCAACATTGCAATCATGCTCATCATTCAAGGAATTCTCATTAAGTATTTTCATAAACTCTTCCTCTACCAATTGAGCACAATTTTTTGAACCATCATTTTCACGAAAGACATTAAAAAGACGAAACAAATGATGCAACCTAAACTCCATTTTTTTGTAGTTTTCTTTTATAAAACCAAACTAGTGAAAAAAAAGAAACTAACAGATTTAATTGCAAGATCTAAAGATATACCTTCAAGCACTCACCTCCCCGGCAACGGCGCCAGAAAAGAGCTTGATGTCTACTACGCGACTTTATTCTTGTAGACTTTGTTGGGCCTCCAAGCGCAGAGTTTTGTAGGACAGTAGCAATTTTCCCTCAAGTGGATGACCTAAGTTTATCAATCCGTGGGAGGTGTAGGATGAAGATGGTCTCTCTCAAGCAACCCTGCAATCAAATACAAGAAATCTCTTGTGTCCCCAACACACCCAATACAATGGCGAATTGTATAGGTGCACTAGTTCGGCGAAGAGATGGTGATACAAGTGCAATATGGATGGTCGATATAGGTTTTTGTAATCTGAAAATATAAAAACAGCAAGGTAGCAAGTAACAAAAGTGAGCACAAACGGTATTGCAATGCTTGAAAACAAGGCCTAGGGTCCGTACTTTCGCTAGTGCAATCTCTCAACAATGCTAATATAATTGGATCACATGACCATCCCTCAACGTGCAACGAAGAATCACTCCAAAGTTCTTATCTAGCGGAGAACATAAGAAGAAATTGTTTATAGGGTACGAAACCACCTTAAAGTTATTCTTTCCGATTGATATATCCAAGAGTTCGTACTAAGATAACATCAAGTTATCCTTTCCGATCGATCTATCTAAGAGTTCGTATTAGAATAACACCATATGATACGCATCAACCAACTCTAATGTCACCTAGATACTCCAATGTCATTACAAGTATCCATGAGTTAATTATACGATACGCATCAAACAATTTGAGATTCATAATACTCAATCCAACACAAAGAACCTGAAAGTGTGTTATATCGACTAGAGGGGGGTGAATAGGCGATTTTTACAAATTCGTCACTTGAGGAAATACTAGTTGAGGAATTTGCTAAGTGACGAACTACTCGCGGCGGAATAAGTAGTCAAGTGCATGTGAAACATAGCAGTAGCATAGTCATCATGATGAAATGAAACATACACAGAGCATGAGTAGCGTGAACAAGATAAGCAGGCAGAAGATAAAGTGACTAAATAATTTGAGGTGAGGAAATTGAGAAAGTCTTCAAACAAATTCTTCAAACAGTAACAATCAATTTCATCAACACATATACAAGGAAATGAAAGGTTGATGAAATAGAACCAGGGGCTCGATGAAGACAATGATTTGATGACCCAGTTCCAACTGTTGTGACAGTCGTACGTCTGCTTTGGAGCGGCCTGGTATTTAAACCAGAAGACACATAATCCCAGGACACACAGTCCTTATCGTATTCTCCTTGAGCTAAGGTCACACAGTCCTCGCCCAACACTCGTGGTAAGTCTTCAGGGTAGACTTCCAAAACCCTCACAAACTGGTCACCCGGCGATCCACAATTTATTGCTGGATGCTCTAGACCAAGGTCACCTGGCGATCCCCAATTGACTGCAGGATTACACTAGACCATGACGCCTAACCGTCTGGAAGATACACAGTCTTCAAAGGTAACAAGCGTCGGTTCCACACAGGAACAATTTCATCAGTGATGCTCAATCACTTTGGTTTTTGGTGGTTTGGGTTTTTGGGTTTTGGGGTTTTTCCTCACTGATGATTTTCGCTCAAAGTACTTGAGGAAATGGGATGCTCTCAAATGAAAAGTGTCAAGTCCTCTCTCAGAGCAGCCAACCAGCTAGTGGTTGTGGGGGGCGGCTATTTATAGCCAGGGTGCATCCCGACGTGATAAGACATAAATGCCCCCCCAATCATATGACCGTTAGGTGGATAGAATATCTGGACAGCTGGCGCAAAGCACAGCAACGGTCGGAATTTGAACTGTCAAATTCCTCAGGGCTTATCATTTTCCTCACTTGTAGGCAATTCCCACTGGCGAAATCCTAACTCCTCAGTCAGTCCGATTTCCTCAGAGATCAGAAGAACATCGTCTCTGTCACTGAAGAACTTGACTGGACTTCAAGAGGTTTCCAAAGGCTTCACTCGAAGGATTGGGTTATGTTCAGGCTTTTGAGTTGAGCATCAGATGGAAATTTTTCCTTAGTTTTACCTCGACCCCCTTTAACAGTACGGAGTTTCCTATGACTCAAGAAAAGGAAAAGAAACAATAAAACTAAAGTCTTCATGCTTCATATTCCTCATTAATGTCTTCAAGGTCACACCGTCTTCTTTAACATCAAAGTCATCAGAGAATACCAAAGTCTTCAGCAAAGTCTTCACCAAAGTCTTCGGTTGAAGACATTCATTTTTAGGGGTCGATATTCATCGAATCTATCAAACTCCTCAGCGACTTATAGAGCCTGTGTACACTCACAAACATATTAGTCCCTTAACCTATAAGTCTTCAATACACCAAAATCACTAAGGGGCACTAGATGCACTTACAATCTCCCCCTTTTTGGTGATTGATGACAAATAGGTTAAGTTTTCAACGGGGATAAACATATGAAGTGTAAGTACTGCGTTTGAGGAATTTGATTGCAAGATATAGAGGAACTCCTCCTGAAGATGTGCATATTTGAGGAATTTGCTTTGGACTGCAAATGCACATGGCAGGATAAAAACTTGGAGATCTCCCCCTATATCTTGTAATCCATACACGCATTTTATATATATCATGAGGAAATTGAAATGCATGATGGAAAATGGGGTCTGAGAAAATTCAGCATGCGTTCATTTAGATACTTGAGGAAATAAGCATGCAGAAAGCAGTTCAAAAGTATCAGACCACCATCGGACTTAAGTTTACAACTCAATCAACAAAAGCTTCAGAAGAGCGAGAGTTGTAACTCAAACAAAAATAGCCCATATAAAGAGACCCGCTTGAAGACTAACTCAAATTTCTCCCCCTTTGTCATCAAGTGACCAAAAGGGACGAAATTGAGGACTAACGCCCCTCAAGAATTTCATCTTGAAGGTGGAGGAGCGCCAACGTTGTCGGGGTCGGTTGATGGAGCAGGGCCTGCAGCAGTGTCGTCAATGTCCTCAGCTTCATCTGTCGCACGCGATGAAGAAAATGAGCTTGTCACCAGTTGAGGAACTTGAACTTTCTTCCACTTCTTCTTGGGAGGAATCGACCAATCAAAGTCCCGCTGAAATTCCATCTCCGCGAGTTCTTCAGGAGTATAAAGATGTTCGAGGGTAGCCCAAGTGCGGTCGAAGATTTCATGCAGGTAGTAATGGTTTTTCCTCACCACATTGTGAGTGACTGTCATGTCCCGAAGAAGTGCACCAAATTGCCGTTTGACCCACTTGTGATTGTGATCCACCTTTTGGTGAAGACTGAGGAGAAGCTCAAGATCAGTCATCACCCTTGGAGTAGCTTCTCGAGGTTTTTGAGCTGTGGCCCGGCCAACAGAATCTTGAGAAGCAGTGTCATCATTGGTCGAGTAAGAGGCAGCAGTGCGAAATTGACCATTTAATGGTCGAGATCCTTCATCAATGACAGTTTTGCCTTTCCCATCCATTGAACAAAATGTGTCCTTGAGGACTTCAATTGGTGGCAGAAAGCTCAAATGATTTTGAAAGTTAGCTTCATAAGGCATTGAGGATCTCGCCCTGATGAACTTCATGATCCATGGAGCATAAGCCTTTAGTTCAAAAGGTGACAATGCAATGTTAGCCAATGTCCTCAAGAAGAAATCATGAAGATTTATGGGAATGCCATGAATTATGTTAAAGAGCATATTCTTCATTACTCCGTTCACCTCTTCTTCTTCATTGTTGTGGCCTTTGATAGGGCTGAAGGTTTTGGTCATTATGCGATAGACTGTGCGAGGCACATACAGCAAATCCTTCACCAGAAAAGTTGTTCTGGTTGCTTGACTAGGCTTCAAAGGCTTCATAAGAACTTGCATGAGGTAATTGGGAAGCTCAGGTTCATCATAGAGGCATCTGGCGTCAGCTGAGGGAATACTGACAGGGACAACCCGAAGCAATTCAGAGGCAGGTGTAGTAAAGTGAGTGTTGCCCGTCATCCAGTCAAGTATCCAAGTGCTGATGTCTTGTGCTTCACCAGAGATATGAAGAGTGGCGTAGAATTGAAGAATGAGTTCTTCATTCCAATCATAGATGTCAACGCAGAAGGGCAGTAATCCAGCATCATGAAGAACTCTGAGCACTGGATCAAAGCATGGTATATTTTCCATATCAGCATGAGGAATTGAATAATGTTGGAAAACCTTGTCCTTCTGGAATAGCACAGCCGCATAGAAATTAGCCTGTGTAGGCGTCCAGAATCTCTTATGACGTGATCTTTGAGAGTCATAAGGATTTGCTCCTATTAAGAAATGATGTTCATCGTAGAAGTTTTCTTTGATGAATTTGGGCCGCTTCTTGAAAGGCATAGCTGGCTTTGGTTGAAGATTTGGCTTGAAGCGCCCATGAATCTCCTTTGGCATAACAACAACAATGGATGTTTGAGGAATTGAAGGAGCAGATTCTTCAGTAGCCTTGGTTGGAGCAGTTTCCTCATTCATAATAACTTCAGCAGAGGCAGCATGAGTTTCTTCAGGCACTGACTCAGCTGGTATTTCTTCAGTCGCAGCTGGAGACTGAGGATTTTGGGTGAGAGGAGTGGTAAGAGGAGAGTTTGGATGTTCAGTTTCCCAATAGTCATCATTGATAACAGGAGTTGTGTTACCAATGTCCACATCCTCTTCCATTTCTTCAGTGCCAGCCTGAGGCTGGGGAGATTCAATTATTGGAGTTGGAGCATTTTCCTCCATTTGAATTTCTTCATCCACCGGCTCAGAAGCAGCAGACTGATTTTCTTTAGGATCGTCATTTGGGACTTCATAATCTTCACCAAATGGAATCAGATCATATGCTGGGACAGTAGACAGTGGAGTTGCATCGATTGGCTCTGTTGAGGAACTTGACAGTGTCTTCAGCTTCTTAGGTTCTGAGGACTTAGCAGATGCTGAGGCCTTTCTTTTCTTTGCATCTGTTGCAGATGGAACAGCCGTTTCTTCAGGGATAGCTGCTGCAGTTGCCCTAGCAGTTTCCTCAGGCACAGCAGTTTCTTCAACAGTCCTGGTAGTTTCTTCAGATTGTTGAGCAGAGGAGCTGGGCAGAGGGTTTGAAGCTTGAGCTCGTGCAGCAACCCGAGTGTTGTGATCTTTGATGACTCTGTCAGCCATCTTGATGAATCTGCCCTTGGCTCCTTGCCAATCTGAGAGGTGGCTGTTGTACTTCTCACTGAGGCCTTTGATGTCTCTCTGGACAGAGACGAGTTGATCAGGCGTCAGGTTGAGGGCATTTTCTTTCATGAACCTCTCTTTCCTTTGTTTAGCAGTCTTGGTTCTTCTGATCTGCTCATGCTTCCATTTTTCTTCACCTATGAAGGCTGCTAGAACATGACTTGGGCCCGGAGGGAGCTTCAAATCATCGATAGGCGTTTTTGGGTCCTGGTGCCACGAGTCGATGAAGTCTAGCACAATCTTCGGATCAAGGAGCAGAGGAATTGAAGTGCCCTTGGCTTGGGCCACTCTTTCTTGCTTATTCCTCACAATTGCAGCTAATTCTTCATCATCTGCATCATCTTCCTCAGATGCTGAGGGAACTTGAAAGATCGCTTTATTATCATGAGGACTTGGACATTTTCCTCGGCCAGCTGTGATCTTCCTTTTCAGCAGAGTGGGACTGCTTGAGGAATTCGTTGATGTCCCTGAGGACTTGGCTGCGGCAAGGTGCACGGGCGTTGAGGACTTGGCTGCGGCAGCCGAAGATTGTTCAACCACAGAAGGAGCCCTTGATGATTTTGCTTGGGTCATATGCTGTGAGGAACTGGGGGCTGAAGAAATTGGAGCTGAGGATTTCAACTTGACGGATGATTTCTTTGCCATTGCCCTTTTGGGAGCAGAACCACTGACAGAAGTCTTGGCTGAGGCAGCAGCAGCAGAGTCTTCATTGAACTTCCTCACTGCCTCTTTGGCTTGCCTAGCCAATTTTGCCTGTCGTCTTTCCCATTCATGCAGAAAGTCTTCACCAGCTTTGAGGCTTGTTGGATCAGCATGTTGTCCTACTGCCAAAGGTGCTCTTTTGCATGGAGGCTTGATTGCAAATTTCTTCATGTACTTGGGGGTAACATAGCGATATTCCCTCCATTCCTTCATCCATCTCCTCTCAATCCACTGAATGCGAACTTTGCGCTGTTGTTTGGTCTCTTTGCCATGAGTTGCTTCATCAGGTGTACAGTATTCCTCATAGATATCATCAGGAATCTCAAAAGCAGTTTGCACTTCAGGTCTCTTCCCACCTTTCTGAGGTCTTTTGCCATCAGCCATTTTCTTCGGTTGAGGATTTTGCACTTTTGAGGATTCTGAAGAGGTGTGTAATTTTTCTTCAAGGAATGCTGCAAATGAGTTAAGTTGATGAGAACCTAGAGATTCATCAGCTGACATTTTGTACCTGTGAATAGAGTGTAGGTGCGAAGAATTTGAAGAGGTCATATGCGTTCTCAGAAATTTTTGCAAAAGTATCGAGTTTGGAGAATTTGACCAGAGATGTCTTGAAGAATTTCACTAAGTGTTCTTGTCTCAGGTTCCATAGTTGTGCAGATTGTGAGATCCACACAATTGAGGAATCATGAAGAAATTATTACTTAGGAAAATTTCTCAAGAGAACATTGGTTGATTGGAACTAGTGAGATGGATTCTTGAAGAATAAACTCAGTTTGAAGTTTTTGTGAGAATCAAGAAAATCAAAAATGCGGTAAAATAAGATTTTATTTACCGTAAGCGAAGAACACGACGAACAGAGAAGTGAAGAGAGATAGTTCGTCAGTTCGAATCTCCCACGCCCTAGCTTGGCAGAGGGAGATAGCTACAGCGGCGGTGGGGTGAAGATTTCCGCGGCCGATGCGAGTACGACGACGGCGAGGTCGAGGCAGTGAAGTTCTTCCTCTCCGGCGATGATGAGGTTAGCGGCGGCGCTAGGTCTGGAGCTCGGGAGAGATGGAAGTGAAGAGTAACCCGAGCAAGTGGAAAGGAGGAGGTATTTATAGCGGCAGTAAAACCAACTCTCCCAAAGACTTTGGACCAGTTTACCCCTGACCCTTGCCATTCACACGACATGTGTCACCCACGTATTGTGTAGTGGAGATAGTGCGGGATCGTGGGTTATCCAGTCGTGGGAATCGGAACGGTTTGAGCGGCAATCGCCAAAAATTGAGATTGAATATTTTAATGTTTCGTTCACAAATTCTTCAGCTGTCAAGGACACAGTGAAGACTTTGAACGGGTTTCAAAGTAGAACGCATATGAAGAATTTGTGAACAGACTTGGTTAAGTTTAGCATAGAGGGGGAACGGGTCCGATCACATTCACTTAGTAGAAAATCAACTTGAAGAATCTAGCTATAAGTGAATGCTGTTAAGGACATGGAAAAACTCAATATTTATATATATATATGGTCAATGAAGAAAAACTCATGTGAGGAACATCAGTTGAAAAGTTTGAAGAATTTGAAGTTTGAGTAATCTGCAAACTTGAAGAAATTGAAAATTTGAAGAATTTGCAAAATGATGAAAAACTCTAACTTGAAGAATTTCAACTGTTGTTGGTGGCGTTACCCACCGTATAAGAATGATGATTTCAGACACCGCGTACAATTGTCGTAGGATTCTGAGAATCAAATTCTTCATTAATTTCTTCACACTTAGAGTGTCAGTCTTCATTGTTTGAAGAACGACGTTACTTCGTGTGTTGCACATCAAAGTCATCAATTTTGCATAAGTGTTAGGATGTGTGTCCTTTCAAAGAACATTCAAAGATTCTAAGATATTTAGCTCACACCGCAACTCGCAAAATCTCTTCTCATCCAAGGGCTTTGTGAAGATATCAGCCAGTTGTTCTTCAGTCTTCACGCGGTCGAGGAAGATATCGCCCTTCATCACATGGTCACGAAGAAAATGATGACGAATCTGGATGTGCTTGGTCTTGGAGTGCTGAACTGGGTTGTGAACAATCTTGATGGCACTCTCGTTGTCGCAGTAGAGAGGGACATTCTTCACGTTGATGCCGTAGTCCTTGAGGGTTTGCTTCATCCATAGCAATTGAGCACAGCAAGAACCAGCAGCAATGTACTCAGCTTTAGCAGTAGATAGTGACACGCAGTTCTGCTTCTTCGAGGACCAACAGACTAAGGATCGTCCGAGGAAATGACATGTGCCTGACGTTGACTTGCGGTCCACACGATCACCAGCATAATCAGAATCAGAATATCCAATGAGGTCGAGATCTGAGCCCTTGGGGTACCATAATCCTAGTGTTGGAGTGTGAGCTAGATATCGAAGAATATGTTTCACAGCCTTATGGTGTGATTCCTTCGGTTTCGCTTGAAATCGGGCACACATGCAAACACTAAGCATAATATCTGGCCTAGATGCACATAGATACAATAAAGAGCCAATCATGGAGCGGTATACCTTCTGATCGAAATCTTTACCACTTTCGTCAGAGCAGAGTTGAGCCGATGTGGGCATAGGAATCTTGACGCCTTTGCAATCCTGCATGCTGAATTTCTTCAGGACATCCTTGAGGTATTTCTCTTGAGATATGAAGATGCCATTGCGTTGTTGACCTCCGCCCCGAGGGTGGACAACTCCCTCCTCGTCATGGCCTCCGCCGGGATGATGAAGATGGCCACCGGAGATGGATTCCCCTCTCCGACAGGGTACTGGAATGTCTCCAGATTGGTTTTTCGTCGATACAGAGAGTTGCGGCGGCAGAGCGGAGAGTCTAGGGTTATTTTTGGGGGGTTTCTGAATATTTGGGAATTTATAGGCATCAGAGGCGGTGGAGAGGGGCCTCGAGGAGGGCACAACCCATCAAGGCGCGTCAGGGGCCCCCTGGCGCGCCCTGGTGGGTTGTGGTCTCCACGTCCCACCTCTCTGGCACTTCTTTGGCCCACTGGGTGTCTTCTGGTCCAAAAAAAATCTCCAAAAAGTTTTGTCACGATTGGACTTTGTTTGGTATTGATATTCTGTGAAGTAAAAAACAAGCAAAAACAGCAACTGGCACTTTGGCACTATGTCAATAGGTTAGTCCCAAAAAATGATATAAAGTTGCTATAAAATGATCGTAAAACATCCAAGAATGATAATATAACAGCATGGAACAAGCAAAAATTATAGATACGTTGGAGACGTATCAACCCCCAGTCCCAGGAGCCCGACAATAGCATGGAACAATCAAAAATTATAGATATGTTGGAGACGTATCAAACATCCCAAAGCTTAATTCCTACTCGTCCTCGAGTAGATAAATGATAAAAACAGAATTTTTGATGTGACATGCTACCCAATATGTAATCTTTTGCATGTATGCACATTGAGAAACGATGAATTAACAAACATTAACTTAGTAATACTTATAAGAACAAGCAACAAAATCATCAATCTTTCAAAGTATATGATCCTCAAAGAATCTTTACCCCCATTCATCTTATTATATTAGCAAGGCATGGCTCCATCTTCACCACATTAATAAAAATGTCAAGCATCACGGTGTCCAAGTCAGGTAATTGGATCATACTTTTAAATATGCATCTACTTTTTATTATTCACGCAATACATGAGCTTGAGCCATGGACATAGCATATAGGTGGAATGGAATGTGGTTGTAGGTTTCAAAAGGGTAAAAGTGGAGAAGAAAGTCTCGCATCAACTCGGCATATCAATGGGCTATGGACATGCCCATCAATAGATATCAATGCGAGGAGCAGGGATTGCCATGCAACGGATGCACTAGAGCTATAAGTGTATGAAAGCTTGACTGAAGCTAAGTGGGTGTGCATCCAACTAGCTTGCTCATGAAGACCTCGGGCATTTGAGGATGCTCGTCATTGGAATATACAAGCCAAGTTCAATAATGAAAAATTCCCACTAGCATATGAAAATGACATAACATGAGACTCTCTATATGAGGAACAAAGTGCCACTCTGAGGCACGAGTGTGGTAAAGGATAATAGCAAAGTCCCTTCTCTCATTTTGTCTCTTTTTTCATTTTTTTGATTTTTTTAAATGGTGGGCTCATTTGGCCTCCCCCATATTTTATTTCCTCACTGGGACAATGCTCTAATAATGATGATCATCACACTTTTATTTACTTATAACTCAACATGAAAAACTGTATAACTCTATATGAATGCCTCGGGCAGTGTACCAGGATGTGCAATGATCTAGCGTAGCAAAGATATCAAAAACGGACAAGCCATGGAAATATCATGCTAGCTATCTTACGATCATGCAAAGCAAAATGACAATGAAGATACAAGTCATATGAAGTGACGGTGGAAGTTGCATGGCAATATATCTCATAATGGCTATGGAAATGCCATGATAGGCTTATGCGCAACAGAGCGTATCATGTCACGGGGTTTGGATGCACCGGAAAGATTTGCACCGATCCTCGAGGTGAGAATGAGCAAGGCACGGTACCGAAGAGGCTAGCAAAATATGAATAGGTGAGATTGCGTATGTCCATGGTTTCACATTAGTCATAAAGAACTCATATACTTATTGCAAAGTTTTATTAGTTTTATCACAAATCAAAGTACTACTCACATGCCCCGAGGGAGAAGGTTGGGAGGAGTTAACCATCGCGCGCCTCCGACCCGAAACAACACTAGGATTTTAACGAGGAATAGAAATGCTCACACATCCTCACCATGCCTTTTTAATTTTTAGACAAACAAGAAGTTAACACCTCTTAATACCGACACTTCTATGAATCAACAATGATTCACTCACACCCTTTCACATTACCACATCAATATCATTAACCCAGAATTTCTATTTAATGTGCTACATGAAGGTTTTGATTATCACTCCTTGAATACCTATTATTTTTGGACTAGTCTTATAACCTATGCAAATTACCGTCACTGTTGATTAACTCTCAAACAAATATAAGTGAAGAACGAGAGTTTAATTCTTTCTACAAAAGACCTGGACATGCTCTAATAAATATAAGTGAAGAAAACGATCATTCTACAAATAACGGTTTTCTATATGTAGAGAAACATGCATCCAACTTCAAATAATATAAGTGAAGCACATGAAGCATTCTATAAAGCCATACTCAAAAGATATAAGTGAAGTGCAAAGAGCATTCTATAAATCAACCATCGACTTTCCCAAACCAGCTTAGTGCATTGCTAAAAGAAAATTAAAAGGCACACGACGCTCCAAAAATTTACGCATATCATGTGAACAAAACCAAAACCAAAACATACCGATAGTTGTTGAAGAAGAAAGATGGGATGCCTTCCGGGGCATCCCCAAGCTTAAACGCTTGAGTCTCCTTGAATATTTACTTGGGGTGCCTTGGGAATCCCCAAGCTTGAACTCTTGTCTCAACTTATTCTTCTCATATCGATACCTCCTCGATCTTCGAACACTTCATCCACACAAAACTTGACAAAACTTTTATTAGAAACGTTAGTACATAATCATCAAATCTTATCATGTCCTGCCATAACATTATTTCATAATTATAATCTAACATTACCCACTATATTCTAACACAATTCTATGGCTCCCAAGTCAATGGGTCTCAATAAGAATTCAAACATAAGCACACAAAGCAACTATAACAGCAATCTGTGAAAAACAGGACAGTCTGTAAAGATGCAGATGGAACGTATACTTCTGTAACTCAAAAAATTCTGAAACATTAGGACGTAATAAAGAATTTGTATAGCAGTATTGTGAAAAAAATCAGAATGTTTTCACGCTCCAGTAAAATATGAAAATTCAAGCACTACAGCAAAAGTTTTCTGTTTTTACACAGCACATGTCAAACAAGCAATTCAAACATCCCAAAGGTAATTCTTGGCACATTATTTTTATAACACAATGGATTTGTACAGGGGGATAATTATCTTTGTTGAATCAAGATTCACAAAGTTTCCATGGGCATGAACAAAGTTCAAGGCTAGCCCCCACTTCAACGATGCTCGTCTTTCTCACTTTCACTTCTCTTTTTGAAAAGGTTTTACGTTCCCTACTTTATTTTTTTTGTTTTTAATTATTTTAAAAGCACACAACATAAATAAATGGCTCTCTAAAACTTCCGGGTTGTCTCCCTGGCAGCGCTTTCTTTAAAGCCATTAAGCTAGGCATATAGTGCTGAAGTAATTGATCCACCCGAATCCCAAGGTATATCAAAGACAATTTTAATTAACATTGATTTGTAATTAAGTAGTGAGTACAAAGTGATATATATCATGTGACAACGAAGTCTAACTCTCTTCCTATGCATTGGCATGTCATAAAAGAACAATTCATTCACACAAAGTAAAGGCCAATACATAACATAAGTAGTTTCTTGCAATTTTATCGTATTGGAAACATAGAGATGTGAAGATTTGATTCCTCTCTCATAATAATTGCAAGTAGGAGCAGCAAGCATATGCATATTATATTTATAAAAATCATCATGTGTGATAGTAAGACGCAACCCATCAATATAATCCTTAATAAGTGCAAACTTCTCCGATATAGTGTAGTTGACAGAATTCAAAAAGACAATAGGACTATCATGTGTGGGTGCAATAGCAACAATTTCATGCTTAACATAAGTAACTATAGCAAGTTCTTCTCCATAAGCATAATTCATATTGGCATCATGGCCACAAGCATAGCAAGCATCAAGTTCATCAAAAAGGGACATTTCAAACAAATCCAAGGATCATAGCATTCATCCTTCGGTATGTGCGAAGGGAAATTAAACAATGTATGACTTGAAGAGTTACTCTCATTAGAAGGTGGGCACGGGTAGCTAATCTGCTCTTCCGCCTATTGTTCTTCGCTCTCCTCCTTATCTTTTTCATCTAATGAGCTCACAGTTTCAGCAATTTCTTATTCCATAGATTCCTACAAAATATTAGTCTCTTCCAAGGCAGCGGTCATTCTTTCAATAAATTCTTTAACATAAGCATTAGAAGCATAGTTTTCATAGCAATATTTAAGTATGGCAAAATTTTCATATTTGTAAAGAGTAGCATCATACTTTTCAATCAAAGTAGCAATTTCATAAGCACCCTTAAAAGCAACAAATTCTTCAATTTGTTCAACATCATAATAACAATAGGCCTCCTTGGCATAAGAAGATAGTATTTCATTATCATTAAACACACATTAGTAGGGAAGGTGTTTTTTAGTTTCTTCAGAACAACAAGTAAAATCATGTATTTCGCATAAATTCCAAGCATAGCAACACAAAGTATTAATTTGATGCCACTACAGTTTCCCTTTTTGAGATAAGCGGTGTCGCACATAATAAGCATGCTCATTTAATGATTTTCCCTCAACTAAGCTAGTTGGGTTTTCAGCACGAACAAAGGGATCGAAGATGATCCAAGTAAAAAAGCTTCAGCAGTATGGTAGATTTTGGGTGGTTCCTCAACCACTGGGTTAGCAAGTACAACTATTTTTTTTGGTATTTTGCATTTCCTACCCGTAACTAAAGATAGAAAACAACTTAGAACAGAAAATAAAATTACTTAGTGATAAAGCAAACAAGCACACACGAGAATATCAACCGCTACGCTATTGCTCCCCGGCAACGGCGCCAGAAAAAGGTTTTGATAACCCATAAGTGTAGGGGATCGTTTGTAGCCTTTTTCGATAAGTAAGAGTGTCGAACCCAACGATGAGCTAAAGGTATAATTAATATTCTCTCAAGTTGTATCGACCACCGATACAACTCTACGCACACTAACACTTACTTTAACTAGAAAAAGTATGAAACTACTTTGCAGGAAAGAAACTAGAAGTACTTAGTAGGTGTAATAGATAATTTTGCAAGATAATAAAGAACAAGTAAATAAAAGTTAGGGGCTGTTTAGATAAAGATTAATAAGTAAGTTGTTTAGTAGAAAGTTTTTTTGTGTAACGCAAGAGAAATATTGTCCATAGGCAATTGAATATAACATGATAGATACTTGTCATATGCAATGAGGGAGAGGCATACGCTAACACACTTTCCGTACTTGGATCATATGCACTTATGATTGGACCTCTAGCAAGCATCCACAACTACTAGAAACCATTAAGGTAAACCCAACCATAGCATTAAACAGCAAGTCCTCTTTACTCCCATACATAAACAACTCCCTTACTCGGGTGTAAGCTTCTGTCACTCTAGCCACCCACTATAAGTGAATCATGAACATATTGCAAACCCTCCAGTGTGAATCCTTCACGTGTGCGCCTCACGGAAGGCACCTTAGGACATCACAATATCAATATACAACTCATATCAATAACATCATACCACAATTAACCCGTAGGACAAAAGAGCTCTACTCAAACATCATAGGATAGCCACACATCATTGGATAATAACATATAGCATTAAGCACCATGTTCAAGCAGAGATTACAGCGGGGAGAAGAGGGTTTACACCGTTGCATAGAGGGGGAGAGAGTTGGTGGTGATGGCGGCGAAGTTGTTGGTGTAGATCGCCGTCTCGATGGTTGCCCCGACGGTGCTCCGGCGCCACTGGGAGAGAGGGGGAGAGAGCCCCCCTCCTTCTTATTCTTCCTTGGCCTCCTCTCTAGGTGGGAGGAGGGTTTCCCCTCTGGTCCATGGCCACCATGGCTCCCGGAGGGCAGGAGCCCCTCCGAGATTGGATCTATCTCTCTGTTTCTCTTCTGTTTTCGCGACTGTTTTCTGACCCCTTCACTGTTTCCTAAATATCCGGAGATCCATAACTCCGATCGGGCTGAAATTTTGAGGGGATTTTTATTGTGAAAATATCTTTATTCCGGCGGAAAGAGAGCCTCAACAGACTTAAGGGTCTGGCCACAAGTCATCAGGGCGCCCCCCCCCCCCAGGTCGTGCCTTGTTGGCTTGTCGGGCCCTCGGGCATCGTCTTGCATTGATTCAGACTCCCAAAATTCACATATATTCCAAAAAAACTCTCCGTAAAGTTTATCGCGTTTGGACTTTGTTTGATATGGAATTTCTGCGAAACAAAAAACACACAAAAAATAGGAACTGGCACTGGGTCAATAGGTTAGTGGTCAAAAATAATATAAATTGGTAAATAATTACTCAAAAATTATCCTAGAATGATAATATAATAGCATGGAACAATCAAAAATTATAGATACGTTGGAGACGTATCACTTGACCTTGGGGTAATGCGCCATCACTGACGCATACGCCCGCTCTGCACCCTCCAAGAAGGCCGACCTCTTCCAGCGATTCACCTGGGGGTTGGCATCTCGCAGCCTCTTGACCAAGCCGAAGAAATTGGTCAGCATCGGCCTAGCAGTCCAGAGAGTGACACAGAGGTCCTCCATCACCGGTCGCACCACGCCAAATAGCTTCGCCAGTTGCTTCATCTGATTGTTCAGTTGGGGCGGATGCTCGGGCGCTTGGAATTGGGCCCAGAAGATCTTCTCGGCGGGAGAATAAGTGCGGGCGGCATAGTGGGTACAGGCGTCCGCTGCACTCCGCGGCAGGTCCCTAAAGGCCTCTGAGGAATGCCAGATTTGCGTAAGATTGGCAAACCGGCTATCACAAAAAATGCAGCGAAGTAGGTACGGCTTACCAGCGGTAATCTGGCTCACTTGATTGATTACTTCGCGATCCGCTCGAGCTTGGGTCTTGGCCTCCTTGCAATCCGAGCTCGCCTTGGCAAGCTCGGATGTCAGCTTTTTATTTTCTTCCTGAAGGGTATCACGCTGAGTGTACACCCCCTTCATCTCGCCCTCGACCTCCACGACCCGGGCCACCTACCTCTCAGCAACCTCCTTGACCGTAGCCAGCTCTTGGCTAGCCTGCTTGGCCACAACCCTTTGTTGCTCGGCCTCCCGCCAACCTCTTCGCAGCTTGGACCGGAGCTTTTCAATCTCCGCGGAGGAAGCTGTAGACACAAAAAAGAGACTTATAACTCCGAGAAGCCAAGATATTATTTCAAGGACAAATCCAAACATGCTAAAATTTTGTTTGATATTTGCCTTGCGCTTCCTCCATCTGCTTCTTCAACAGATTTGCGTCCTTCTCGGACCGATCGAGCTTGTGGTTCAGTTCTTCCAACTCTTTCGAGTTGGATACTAAAACCGAGGCCGAAACCTAAAACAAGCAAAATGCAACATTAGCTTCCTCAGACAATATCGATCCCTTGATCAGATTTTTCTATCCAATTAGGGTCTCGGGGGCTACTACATTGTAACACCCAAGATGCAGTCCTATCCTTATTCGGGCTCAGAGCCTTGATAGGGATAGAAGCGCATCTCGTCGTTTCGCAAGTATATACATCATTGCAATACATGTAAGAGAGGAGATGACTATATGAGTTGGCTTACACTCGCCACATGCTAAAGTACAAAATCCATACAATCATCCATACAATCATCCAGAAGTGCAGGGTCCGACTACGGACGAAATCAAACGACAAAATAAAATGATATCTATCTCGCTAAGCCCAGGAATATGACCAAGTAGCTCCCCTACTCGTCCGGGTAAGTCACGTTGTCAGTTCTAAATCCGGCATATCTCGTAGTAGGGGTGCTAAGCTAGGCGTCTGGGAGCGATGGTAACATGGACATGGGATTTTACCCAGGTTCGGGCTCTCTCGAGGAGATAATACCCTACGTCCTGCTTTGGATTGTATTGATATGGGGATAGTACATAGTACTGATATCTACCACGAGATTGTTGTAATGAATATGAGATTGAGGTTGTCTATTGACTAGCCTGGCCTCAGTTTATATAATGCACCATAGGCCTATCGTTTAGAGGAGTCCTTCTCTTGTGCGCCAAGTCTTGTGGAATCTCCCTTATATGCATCATGGGCTGCCCGAACTGGCCCATTAGTGAATCGCCCTGGGGGTCCTCGGCCCGACCCACTGGCTGGGAGACGACGTGGTGAGTACCCCCTAGTCCAGGACACCATCAGAAGCCCCCTAAACCGGTCTTCAAGTTGGGGACGCTCCTCGGTTCTTCCGAACTGTTCTTCGTCTTCAGCTGTCGGTCTTGAAAACTGGTTCAATAAATCTTCCCATCTCCGATCTTGAGGATTGCCGAGGTGTATCCGAAGAGTTCACACGTCGGGCATAAGAGGAGCCCCT
Source organism: Elymus sibiricus (assembly GCA_039707655.1). Lineage (NCBI taxonomy): Eukaryota > Viridiplantae > Streptophyta > Magnoliopsida > Poales > Poaceae > Elymus > Elymus sibiricus. The sequence continues at coordinate 156,458,679 of CM077669.1, forward strand.
TTAAGTTCTCAGCCTTTATCAATGCCTTGTAATTTTTACGCCACACCTCGGGCTCAAAGTGTTTCCCGTGTGGCGGTCTCCTCTTGCATCCGAGCTCCAACGTCAGACTACGTCCGAGGTGTCTTTTTATAGCCGAGCACCAACACTGGTCGGCATCTGAAGTGTTATTTTGCAGCTGAGCTCCAACGCTGGCCGACATCTGAGGAATTTTTGAGCTTTATGCCGAACTGCTTCCGAGCATTATGGAGCCAGCCATTCGCATCCGAGCTTTATGTCGGACTACCTCTGAGCTTTATGTCGGACTGCGTACGAGCTCCAACGCCGGACAACATTCCAGGTGTCATAGATTACCTCGGACTTGAAAAAGTTGAAGGAGTTTAGCCGAGCTTAATGTCGGAAATGCCCTTTATGGAGCCAACCACTTGCATCCGAGCTTTATGCCGGACTGCTTCCGAGGTGGTGCACTACCTCGGTCTTGGGCTGTTTTTTGCAGATTTTTTCGATTGGTGCAATTTATTCTCTGCCAAGATATATAGCCAGTAGCCCTCAAGGTGTGTGTCGGCCTAAAATCCAAGATGCACCTGAAGGTAAACATAAAACCGCTGATCCCAGTAGCCCTTGAGACTCAGGCCAATTCGCGAAATCAGCCTGAGGATCAATCCCTTGCTCGTTAGCATGCTTTAGGAATTAAAACACGGTGCATAGTAGCCCCCGAGACTCAGGTTGGGTGCCACCGACCGACCTGAGGATCGAATCTCGTAGGAAACCATATTGCACTTTGAATTTGCTGCATTGAATAGGCAATGCAGTAGCCCCCGAACCTTAATTTGGGCACGAGTGGTCAAATTAAGGATCGATATTTGTTTGACACAAACTTTGTTACGTTTGACACAATTTATGTGTAATGATTCTATGTATCCAAGTACTTCACATCATTAATGCTCGAATCCGCATTGTACAAGACTTTGTTGACCGAACATCGGCTTCAACCTCCTCGGCCATTAGCCGAGGAGTGTTTGTCCTACTTTATAAAGCCTTTATAAGGGCAAAGATTTACGGCAAACAAGGCAATCTGGCCATACGGTTTTATAAACAAAGGTACACAGAGAGATATGTTATATTACTATTTAACGTAAGAAACATCTTCTAGGAAAAATAGTTCGTTTATAAGTTCCTTTTCCCAGGATATCATGTTGACCATGATCGTGAAACCTCAACTCCAATCAATGTGGGAGGAAAATATTGAGGATTTAGTTTGGGGAATGTTCCCGAACTCTGTGGTCTTTAATCAACCAAAATTTTCACTTCCGTCGTTGCCGATGATGTGGCTTGAGACTGCGTCGGTATTTCCCCAAAGAGGAAGGGATGATGCAGCACAGCGACGGTAAGTATTTCCCTCAGTTATGAAACCAAGGTTATCGAACCAGTAGGAGGATCACCACCACCCAATAAGCAGCACCTGCACACAAACAACAAATACTTGCAACCCGACGCGAAAGAGAGGTTGTCAATCTCTCTACGGTAATAAGATAGATTAGGTAGTGATAGATAGGAGAGATAGATCTCTCAAGAACACAAAATAGAAAAGGCAAATAAAATATGCAGCAATATGTTTTTGGGTTTTTGGTTTTGTAGATCTGAAAATAAAGATGCAAAAAGATAGATCTGAAAGCAATATGTTGGAAAAGTAGACCCGGGGACCGTAGGGTTCACTAGTGGCTTCTCTCATGAGTATAGCGCACGGTGGGTGAACAAATTACTGTTGGGCAATTGATAGAAAATCGAATAGTCATGACGATATCCAAGGCGATGATCATTATATAGGCATCACGTCCAAGATAGGTAGACCGACTCCTGCCTGCATCTACTTCTATTACTCCACACATCGACCGCTATCCAACATGCATCTAGTGTATTAAGTTCATGGAAAAACGGAGTAATGCAATAAGAACGATGACATGATGTAGACAAGATCTATTCATGTAGGAATAGACCCCATCTTGTTATCCTTAATAGCAACGATACATGCGTGTCTTGCTGCCCTTCTGTCACTGGGAAAGAACACCGCAAGATCGAACCCATCACAAAGCACCTCTTCCCATGGCAAAAAAAATCGATCTAGTCGGCCTAACTAAACCAAAGATTCGAAGAAGAAATATGATGCTATAATCAATCATGCATATAAGAGATCAAAGAAGACTCAAATAATATTCATGGATAGAAACTGATCATGAACTCAAAATTCATCGGATCCCAACAAACACACCGCAAAAGTTTATATCAAATAGATCTCCAAGAGACCATTGTATTGAGAATCATAATAGAGAGAGAAGAAGCCATCTAGCTACTGCCTACGGACCTGTAGGTCTATGGTGGACTACTCACGCATCATCGGAGAGGCACCTATGAGGAAGATGAACCCCTCCGTGATGGTGTTTAGATTGGACCTCGCGGTTCTAGAACTTGCGGCGGCTGGAATTGTGTTTCGCCGACTCCCCTAGGGTTTTCGGAATATTTGGGAATTTATAGTCATCAGAGGCGGTGCAAAGGGGCTCCGTGGAGGGCACAACCCATCAGGGCGCGTCGGGGGCCCCCTGGCACGCCCTGGTGGGTTGTGCTCTCCACAGCCCACCTACCTGGCTCTTCTTTGGCCCAGTGGGTGTCTTCTGGTCCAGAAAAAATCTCCAAAAAGTTTCGTCGCGATTGGACTCCGTTTGGTACTGATATTCCACGATGTAAAAAACAAGCAAAAACAGCAACTGGCACTTTGACACCATGTCAATAGGTTAGTCCCAAAAAATGATAGAAAGTTGTTATAAAATGATTGTAAAACATCCAGGAATGATAATATAACAGCATGGAGCAAGCAAAAATTATAGATACATTGGAGACGTATCAGCATCCCCAAGCTTAATTCCTACTCGTCCTCAAGTAGGTAAATGATAAAAACAGAATTTATGATGTGGAATGCTGCCTAACATGTTCATCATATTCTTTTCTTTTGTATAGCATGGACATTTGGACTTGTAAATGATTCAAAGCAATAGTCTAGTTTTAACATAATGACTCCAATACTCAAGCATGTCAACAAGCAACCATGTCTTTCAAAATATCGACACTAAAGAAAGTTATCCCTAGCCCATCATGCTCAATCATTGATCCATTCATGAAACACACTCAAATATTAACTATGCCCAATGCTCAAGTACGATCATAGTGCCTCCTAGTTGGTGCTTATAAGAGAAGATGGAGACTCAAAGCAAAAAAATAAAAAATGCATAAGGTAAATAGATAGGCCCTTCGCAGAGGGAAGTAGGGATTTGTAGAGGTGCCAGAGCTCAAAGTTTTAAATTGAGAGAGAAAAATATTTTGGGTGGCATGCTTTTCCTATCAATGAAAATGACAAAGTAGCTCACAATACTTTCCATGCTAGATATATCATAGGCGGTTCCAAACAGAAAATAAAGTTTATTCCTTTTTCCACCAAACTTTCACTTTCCATGGCGGGCCGTATCCACGGTTGCCTTCCATACCAACACTTTCCAAGGAATTTATTATTTGACAACATAAAGTAAATATTTTTTCTTTTTCATTTCGGGAATGGGCATCCCTATTACCGCCGCACTCTCGTGCAATGACAAGTGAATGAACACTCATCTTGAGAATAACACATCTAGCATGGAAAGATATTGGTCACTCCCCACCGTTTCATGAGCGGTACGGGCACACAAAAAGAGAAAATTTATTTTGAAAATTTAGAGACGGCACATAAAAATTTGCTTGGAACGGCATAGAAATACCGCATATAGGTAGGTATGGTGGACTCATAAGGAAAAACTTGGTTTAAGGATTTTGGATGCACAAGTAGTATTTCTACTTAGTACAAGTGAAGGCTAGCAAAAAGATTGGGAAGCAACCAAACCAAGAAACGAAAATTCACATAAGTGAGCATTGAGCATAACTAACACCAAAATATGCACCACAAGTAGGATGTAACTTCATTGCATAACTATTGACTTTCGTGCATGCATAGGGAATCACAAACCTTAACACCAGTATTCCTACTAAGCATAATTACTCACTAGCATGACTCACATATTACTATCATCATGTTTCAAAAATATTACAAAGAATCAAGTTTAATTTGTCCAATGATCTTCATGAAAGTTTTTATTATATCCTCCTTGGATATCTATCACTTTGGGACTAGTTTCATATATTGCCATTGCTTTTTGGCAAGCTCAAACAAATTTAAGTGAAGCACATGAGCATAAAGGTTTCATCTCTCAAAAAGGTATAAGTGAAGCATGAGAGGATTTCTTCAAAATTTACTAACTCTCAAATTAATCTAAGTGAAGAATGAGAGTATTTCTACAAAAATTTCCAAGCACACCATGCTCAAAAAGATATAAGTGAAGCACTAGAGCAATTCTATAGCTCAAAAAGTTTAAGTGAAGCATATAGAGCAATTCTAACAAATCATAGCATGATTATGGCTATCTCAAATAGGTGTGTCCAGCAAGGATACAAAGGAAAAAAACAAACAAGAAAAGCAAGCATAGATACAAGATGCTCCAAGCAAAACTCATGATATGTGACGAATAAAAATATAGCTCCAAGTAAAATACTGATGGTCGTTTAGAAGAAAGAGGGGATGCCACTCGGGGGCATCCCCAAGCTTAGTTGCTTGTTACTCTTTGGATATATCTTGGGGGTGCGGTAGCATCCCCAAGCTTAGGCTTTTTATCACTCCTTATTCCTTCATCCATCGTGATCTCACCCAAAACTTGAAAACTTCAATCACACAAAACTCAACAAAATCTTCGTGAGATCCGTTAGTATAATAATGCAAATCACTACTTTAGGTACTGTTTAAAACCTATTCATATTTTATTGTTGCATTATACCTACTGTATTTTAACTTTATCATGGCTCATACCCTTCAATATAACCCATAGATTCATCAAAACAAGCACACAATGCAACGAAAACAAAATCTGTCTTAAACAGAACAGTCTGTAGTAATCTGTACTCTATCCATACTTCTGTAACTCTAACAATTCTGAAAAATTAGGACAACGTAAGAAATTTGTATAGAAACACTTTGTTAAAATTTCAGCTCAAGATAACATCCATAAAAAAAATGAAAATTCATATACTGGACGCAAAGTTTCTGTTTCAGATTCAGCATCACTTCTACTCATCCTATGAATCATCCTAAAGGCTTTACTTGGCACAAAAACTAAATAAACCATAAAAACACAATCATAACAGAGGAATAATTGTTTCAACACTCAAAAACAGAAAGGAAAAAGGAAAAATTTATTTATTCATTGGGTTGCCTCCCAACAAGCGCTATCGTTTTACGCCCCTAGCTAGGCATAACGCATAGATTCAAGTATTGTCATCTTTGGTTTTGGATCCATAGGATGCCCTCATGATTGATTCATATGGTGGCTTAATTTTTGTTCTAGGGAAGTGTTCCATACCCTTTCTCAAGGGAAATTGAAAACGAATATTGTCTTCTTTCATATCAATCACGGCACCTATAGTGCGTAAAAACGGTCTACCAAGTATAATGGGACAAGACGGATTGCAATCAATATGAAGCACAATAAAATCAATGGGCACATAATTTCTATTTGCAAGAATAAGAACATCATTAATTCTTCCCAAAGGCTTTTTAATAGTAGAATCCGCGAAGTGCAAATTAAGAGAGCATTCTTCAATATTGGTGAGACCAAGAACATCACATAGAGATTTCGGAATCGTGGAAACACTAGCACCCAAATCACACAAAGCAAAGCATTCATAATTTTTAATCTTGACCTTAATGGTAGGTTCCCACTCATCATGTAATTTTCTAGGAATATAAATCTCCAACTCCATCTTTTCTTCAAAAGATTTCATCATGGCATCAACGATATGTTTAGTAAAAGCTTTATTTTGCTCATAAGCATGGGGTGAATTCAACATGGATTGCAACAAATAAATGCATTCAATCAAAGAGCAACTATCATAATTAAATTCTTTGCAATCCAAGATAGTGGGCACATCACTAGTTAAAGTTTTGACCTCTTCAAACCCATTTTTAGCAAATTTTTCATCAAGATTTTCACCCTCCAAATTATTGGGACGCCTTCTAGCTAAAGTTGACTCAACTTCAGTCCCTTCATTATCAATCTTAATATTACTAAACAAGGAATCGATAGAAGAAACACCAATCACTTTAAGATCCTCATCTTTCTTAGGAAGGCAATCACTAGAAAACGATTTTTCTAAGATTTCTCTTTTAGCTCTAAGCATAGCGGTTCTTTTCTTACTTTCATCCATAGAGACATATAAAGCTTTAATAGATTCATCAATCTTAGGCACAAAAGCTTTCAACTTGAGATTTTCAACATCATGAGAAATTCTATCAATGCTCCTAGACATATCATCAATCTTATTCAACTTTTCTACTATCTTAGTATTGAAAGCCTTTTGCGCATTGATAAATTCTTTAAAATTACTCTCAAGATCAGAGGTGTTCCTATTATTATTGTAAGAAGAATTACCATAGGAATTACCATAATTATTAGAGGAATTTCCAGGAAAAGGTCTAGGATTAAAATTGCCTCTATAAGCATTGTTATTGAAATTGTTTCGCGAGACAAAATTCAAATCTACGAAATCACTATTTTGCTCAATCAAGGTAGACAAAGGCACATCATTAAGATTAATCGGAGCATTTTTACTAGCAACCAATTTCATCAAAGCATCAACCATATCACTCAAAGTACTAATTTCCTCAACCGAATTAACTTTTTTACTAACAGGTGCTCTTTCGGTTTGGCATTGAGAATAATTAGCCATGATATTATCTAGCAATTTAGTAACTTCACACAAAGTAATCTCCATAAAAGTACCACCCGCGGCGGAATCTAAAAGATTTCTAGAGACAAAATTCAACCCCGCATAAAATTTTTGTATGATCATCTAAAGATTTAAACCATGAGTAGGACAATTTCTTAGCATCAAATTCATTCTTTCCCAAGATTGTGCAACATGTTCATGCTCAAGTTGCTTAAAATTCATGATTTGCATCCTAAGGGAAATATTTTTTGCGGGCGGAAAATACTTAGTGATAAAAGCATCCTTGCACTTATTCCAAGAATCGATACTATTGAGAGGCAAAGAGGAAAACCAAATTTTTGCACGATCCCGCAAGGAAAAAGGAAATAATTTCAACTTCAAAATATCATTGTCCACATCTTTTTTCTTTTGCATATCACACAATTCTACGAACGTGTTTAGATGGGACGCGGCATCCTCATTAGGAGTACCGGCAAATTGATCTTTCATGACAAGATTCAACAAAGCGGCATTAATATCACAAGACTCCGCACTAGTGGCGGGAGGAGCAATCGGAGTACTAATAAAATCATTGTTATTAGTATTGGAAAATCCACACAACTTGGTGTTTTCTTGAGTCATCGTGACTACACAAACAAGATTGCAAGCAAGGAAGAGATCCGGCAAGAAAAAGGGCAAACGAAAAAGAGGGTGAATAAAACAGCAAATTGGTGAAGTGGGGGAGAGGAAAACGAGAGGCAAATGGCAAATAATGTAATTGCAAGGATATGAGATTTTTGATTAGGAACCTGGTAGATGGTGATGGAGTCCCCTCGGCGCCTACGATAGGCACGTAGAAGAGACCGCTTCCTCCCCGGCAACGGCGCCAGAAATTCCTTTGACATGGCTTGAGACTGCGTCGGTATTTCCCCAAAGAGGAAGGGATGATGCAGCACAACGACTGTAAGTATTTCCCTCAGTTATGAAACCAAGGTTATCGAACCAGGAGGAGGATCACCACCACCCAATAAGCAGCACCTGCACACAAACAACAAATGTTTGCAACCCGACGCGAAAGAGAGGTTGTCAATCTCTCTACGGTAATAAGATAGATTAGGTAGTGATAGATAGGATAGATAGATCTCTCAAGAACACAAAATAGAAAAGGCAAATAAAATATGCAGCAATATGTTTTTGGGTTTTTGGTTTTGTAGATCTGAAAACAAAGATGCAAAAAGATAGATCTGAAAGCAATATGTTGGAAAAGTAGACCCGAGGGCCGTAGGGTTCACTAGTGGCTTCTCTCATGAGTATAGCGCACGGTGGGTGAACAAATTACTGTTGGGCAATTGATAGAAAATCGAATAGTCATGACGATATCCAAGGCGATGATCATTATATAGGCATCATGTCCAAGATAGGTAGACCGACTCTTGCCTGCATCTACCTCTATTACTCCACACATCGACCGCAATCCAGCATGCATCTAGTGTATTAAGTTCATGGGAAAACGGAGTAATGCAATAAGAACGATGACATGATGTAGACAAGATCTATTCATGTAGGAATAGACCCCATCTTGTTATCCTTAATAGCAACGATACATGCGTGTCTTGCTGCCCCTTCTGTCACTGGGAAAGAACACCGCAAGATCGAACCCATCACAAAGCACCTCTTCCCATGGCAAGAAAAATCGATCTAGTCATCCTAACTAAACCAAAGATTCGAAGAAGAAATACGATGCTATAAGCAATCATGCATATAAGAGATCAAAGAAGACTCAAATAATATTCATGGATAGAAACTGATCATGAAATCAAAATTTATCGGATCCCAACAAACACACCGCAAAAGTTTACACCAAATAGATCTCCAAGAGACCATTGTATTGAGAATCATAAGAGAGAGAAGAAGCCATCTAGTTACTGCCTACGGACCTGTAGGTCTATGGTGGACTACTCACGCATCATCGGAGAGGCACCTATGGGGAAGATGAACCCCTCCGTGATGGTGTTTAGATTGGATCTCGCGGTTCTGGAACTTGCTGTGGCTGGAATTGTGTTTCATTGACTCCCCTAGGGTTTTGGGAATATTTGGAAATTTATAGGCATCAGAGGCGGTGCAGAGGGGCTCCGTGGAGGGCACAACCCATCAGGGCGCGCCGGGGGCCCCCTGGCGCGCCCTGGTGGGTTGTGCTCTCCACAGCCCACCTTCCTGGCTCTTCTTTGGCCCACTGGGTGTCTTCTAGTCGAGAAAAAATCTCCAAAAAGTTTTGTCGCGATTGGACTCCGTTTGGTACTGATATTCTGCGAAGTAAAAAACAAGCAAAAATAGCAACTGGCACTTTGGCACTATGTCATTAGGTTAGTCCCAAAAAATGATATAAAGTTGTTATAAAATGATTGTAAAACATCCAAGAATGATAATATAACAGCATGGAGCAAGCAAAATTATAGATACGTTGGAGACGTATCAGCCGACCAATTATATTCTTAAGACAATTAGCTTTCGGCTTCACCCAGTCTGAGGTACTAACCCGGATGACCCGGTAGTAACAATCACAGAGGTGCTCCCTTTACCCCCTAAGCGAACAATCGGGAACGTAAGGGGTAAGCACGGGAGCCAGGCAACCCAGCTTGGTCAAAATCTTAAGTCAAATTGATGCATATTTATGGCTTTATAACGATAATTACAGAAGGCAACACTCACATATTGAATACAAATGCTTTTAAGCTATATGCTATTTTGACTCCTTTGTGACCGTTTATCATTTGAGAGTGGCCCATCGTCGGCTTCTACCCCTTTGTAGATGCTATCCAGGGTGTTTCCGCGGTAACAAGACAACCCTTAGCCAACGTCTCGGTGCCCGGAGGCAGTTGTGTTAGCAGAAACAAGGCAATCAGATATCTAGGCTTTATAACTTTCACTTAGTCATAGGAGCTTAAAGTTTGGGAGGCCAGTTACTAGTCCCCGGTTAGTGTTCGACGTCAGCCGAGGTCAAGCCATTAACTCTTCGGCCAATTTTATGAAAGGCCGATGGGGTAACCTCTATCGGTCTATAGTTTGACAGAGTCCTCGGATCGCTGACCAGTTTGCGCTCATTGTGACAGTCAGTTTTCAGCTTTCTCCACTGAGGTACTTGAGCAGTTAAATCGTAAGTACAATTGCAGTGGTTCTCCCTTTGGACACCTAGCCGAACAAAGCGGAACGTAGGAGGAAATCATAGGAGCCGGGCAACCCAACTATTGACCGAAGATACAATTCGAAACTGATGCATATAAAGCAATATTTGAGAATATTTTGCCGAGGACTCCTCGGAGTACCTTGGCTTTTGGTGGGTTCAGCTCTAGTCGCAGTCCCCTATTGATATTGCCGATACTTTAAAGGCATCTGATGTTGTACTACGAGCCCTATGATGGAGACACACAGTATCCCCTGAGACTCAGGTTGGGTACGGCCAACCAACCTGAGGATCGAATCTCCTAGGGAACTAGTCCAGATGTCATATGTGATTCCCCAATGCCGAGGTGTAAGTCGGCAGGAAAGATACCGAGTTGTGGGTCGGAAAAGATTTCTCGAGCTGAATTATTACGCAGGGCACCTCGGTCATGAGGGTGTCCCGCCTCCTAAAAGAAAAACATACAAATAGCTTAAAAGTGACATAAGCTCGAAAAGCCAAAAAACTTATGCAAAAATACTTTGACTACCGAACTAAATCAAGTTTTTTGCTGCCAATCCAAAATTGGTCTTAAAATTAATACGTGTTTCGGTCGTGCTTTAACATGATACATCCGATCTCCGGACTCCAAGCGGATCAGCCTTTGGCTTGAACCTCCATATCCCGAAGGCGGAGTGTTTCTCCAAGGCCTGTTTAGCGAACTAAACTCGAGCGGCTTTAGAAAGAAAATAGGCTATCCGGCTATTGACCACACTAGTGTTAGAAAAAGGAGTAGTAGAAAAAGACTTTGCAACGACCAAGAGGAAAACACATTTATTATAATACGGCTCATACAAATTTAAGAACGCTCGGTTAAATCAGGTAAAGAAATTTTTAACAAACAAAGTATTTAACAAACAATTTTTCTTTGTTTAACAAAAAATATAATGTTTGGTTGAACCAAACAAAAAGTACAATTTCAAAGAGAGCTGAGCACGAAAACGACTTAGTTGGTTAATGTGCTCGGTGCGGTCCGGGGTAGTGGCGGGACGGAGACGTAGTCCTCGGCCTGGCCGAGGTCCCAGCCCCCAAGCCCGAGGTAATCGAGCGGAGAACTCGCATCGACAAGTGGCAACACAACACGGTTGTTGCAGCGAGGCGGAGCCCCCTGTCCAGCCGAGGAGGCAGAGTAGTTCGACAGCATGACGGCGAAGCCCCCAGTTACCATGGGAAAAGGAAGTGTTTTTAACAAACAAACTTTTTTATTTAACAAAAATATAATGCTTGGTCGAACCGAACAAAAATTAAAATTGAAAAAGGTTGAGCATGAAAGCGATTTAGCTGGTTAATGTGCTCGATGTTGATGACGCGGGTCGAGCTTGCGGCACGTCGAGGTCCCAGCCCTCAAGCCGGTCCCGAGGTGCCTGAGCAAAGAGCTCGACTTGATGAAGTGGTGACGTAGCGCGGTCGACGCAGTGAGGTGAGGCCCCTGGTCCAGCCGAGGTGACGAAGCTGGTCGGCTGGTGACGCCGAAGTTCCCGGAGCAGATTGATGAAGAGATGGCGAAACCCCCGGTCTAGCCGAGGTGACGGAGCAGGTCAGTAAGGTTATGTTGTAGCCCTATGCCAGCCGAGGTGTCGAAGAAGATCGGCATGATGGACATCGGCTTGAAGAAGCAATGGCGCGGCAAAGCTGACGCAGGTCAGAACTTGTGACGTGGTCAATACCGAATTGAGAAGTGACCACGCGGCGCTGCTAGCGCGCCCGACCCGTGCAATCCGTGGGACGGCGATCTTGTCTTGACGATTATTTGTGCTTCACGATGCCGAACTCTTGGTCGGCTCGCCGAGGTGATAATCCTAGGTGGTGGTTGTCATCGGCTCGATGGAGCGACAACGCAGTCGATGTTCGCACAGGTCGGCAACCGTGGAGCAACGTGGTCGGGTCGGTTTGACATCGGCGCGATGATGAAGATCGCCTCGGAAAAGACTCAAAATTTGTGGGCACGTGTTTGAGAACAACACACAATACCCTAGGAAAAAAATCCTTCAAAAAGGAAGTCCAATATCCCGTTCATGAAGAAAGATGAATTCGGGCCGGATTCGTTTTCGCGCAGGAGACCGATCCGAAAATTGATACACTCATCGGACGTTTACCGGAGTTTGGGCGGTTGGATCGAGCTGAAATTGTGAGGGGAGCTAGATATAGGAATTCCGCTGACGATTAACGGTTGGATCTTCCAAACGACGTCCTAGCTGGACGCTGGACTCCTCGCCCCAAACTCGTTCAGATTCCCATCCAGATTCGACATGGCTCCGGTAGATCAGAGATCGCCGGAGATTCCTCCATCGAAATACGATGAAATTTTACAGGGTCATTGTAGGCTCAATTCCTCACAATTCCGCTAAAGCAATCTTCAAAACGACGCTCCATGAGGTGGGGACGACGAACACGAATCTGCCGTCCAGAAAAACTGCAACGTCGCCTGAGGACGATGTTAACATCGAGCCCCCGAGCTCCATCGATGATTCCCCCATGATTTTTGTAGAGATCGGAGTTGATGATGATGAAACTATCCATCCGACCTTGATGATCCGACGCGGAGCACAACCCTCGGTCCAGCCGACGTGACCAGTCGAGCCGACGACGAAGATGCCGACTGATACGTCTCCAACGTATCTATAATTTTTTATTGTTCCATGCTATTATATTATCTATTTTGGATGTTTTATATGCATTAATATGCTATTTTATATTATTTTTGGGACTAACCTATTAATCTAGAGCCTAGTGCCAGTTTCTGTTTTTTCTTCGTTTTTGAGTATTGCAGATAAGGAATATTAAACGGAGTCCAAATGGAATAAAATCTTCGATATGATTTTTCTTGGACCAGAAGAAACTTGCCAGACTTGGAGATGAAGGCAGGAGACCTGTCGGAAGACGACAAGCCACCAGGGCGCGCCCCTAGGGGGGGCGTGCCGAACTGGCTTGTGGCCCCCCAGTAGGTCTCCTAACCCTATTCTTCGGCCTATAAATTCCCAAATATTCCCCCAATACCAAAAAGAGCCACGCAAATACTTTTCCGCCGCCGGAAGCCTCTGTTCCCGTGAGATCCCATCTTGGAGCCTTTTCCGGTAATCTGCCGGAGGGGGATTCGATCACGGAGGGCATCGACATCAACTCCATTGCCCCTCCGATGATGCGTGAGTAGTCCACCACAGACCTTCGGGTCCATAGCTAGTAGCTAGATGGCTTCTTCTCTCTCTTTGTTCTTCAATACCATGTTCTTCATGATCTTCATGAAGATCTATCCGATGTAATACTCTTTTGTGGTGTGTTTGTCGAGATCCGATGAATTGTGGGTTTATGATCAGCTTATCTATGAATATTATTTGAATCCTCTCTGAATTCTTATATGCATGATTTCATATCTTTGCAAGTCTCTTCGAGTTATTGGTTTGGTTTCGCCAACTAGATTGGTAATTCTTGCAATGGGAGAAGTGCTTAGTTTTGGGTTCAATCTTGCGGTGTCCTCACCCAGTGACAAAGTAGGGGTAGCGAGGCGCGTATTTGTATTGTTGCCATCGAGGGTAAAAATATGGGGTTTTCATCATATTGCTTGAGTTTATCCCTCTACATCATGTCATCTTACCTAATGCGTTACAATGTTCTTCATGAACTTAATACTCTAGATGCAGGCAGGAGTCGGTCGATGTGTGGAGTAATAGTAGTAGATGTAGAATCGTTTCGGTCTACTTGACACGGACGTGATGCCTATATGCATAATCATTGCCTTGGATATCGTCATAACTATGCGCTTTTCTATCAATTGCTCGACAGTAATTTGTTCACCCACCGTATTATTTTCCTTCATGAGAGAAGCCTCTAGTGAAACCTATGGCCCCCGGGTCTATTTTCCATATTATATTTTTAGACCTATAAACCAAAAATACCAAAAATACTTTGCTGCAATCTTTTTTACTTTTGTTTTACTTTTCGTTTTAGTAATATTTTATATCTATCTCTATCAGATCTCATCCTTGCAAATAACCGTGAAGGGATTGACAACCCCTTTTTTGCGTTGGGTGCAAGTGTTTGATTATTTGTGTAGGTACATCTATTGGGGACTTGCTTGTATCTCCTACTGGATTGATACCTTGGTTCTCAACAACTGAGGGAAATACTTATCTAATTTGCTGCATCACCCTTTCCTCTTCAAGGGAAAACCAACGCAAGCTCAAGAAGTAGCAAGAAGGATTTCTGGCGCCGTTGCCGGGGAGATCTACATCAAGCCTACCAAGTACCCATCACAAACTCATCTCTTGCATTTACATTATTTGCCATTTGCCTCTCGTTTTCCTCTCCCCCACTTCTAAAACGATTTTCAGAAAAAACCAAAAAGATTTGCCTTTTTATTCGCCCTCTTTTTCGTTTGCATTTTTCTTGCCGGATCTCTTGCTTGTTTCTATGACTAGCATTACTACTCCCCCTTTGTCGCCAGATTTTGAAGTTCTATACTTCAAACAAAGACAAGGGGAAAATTTAAAAGATGCCTGGTATAGGCTAATGGAATATTATCATATTTCCAATCTAAAAGGAGACGCAAAAGTTTTGCTTAGAAATTTTTACAATGGATTGGCTTTGCATCATAGAGAGCTTTTGGATTTCACCTCAAAGGGGAATTTTATTGAGCTTGATGCAAACGCCGCTTATGAAGTTTTGGAAGGGATTTTGGGGGTTCCTCCACCAAAAAAGGGGTTTGCTTTCTCACAAGAGGGAGTTCAAATTTTTGACAAATTGGGTGACTTACATAAGCACTTGGTCGAGTTACAACAATATCACGAACCCCTCAAACATATTAGTGGGAACCTCAATCGCTTGAATACTTTGATTACCCTTTGCAATAAGCGTTTGGATATTTTGGATCTTAAGATGGTTTCTCCCCCTACGAATTTGGGGAAGAGGAAAGAGCCCCCCAGATTCAAGAAGGCCCTCACAAAAGTTGCCAAAACCAAAGATGACAATACTTAGATCTATTGCGTTATGCCTAGCTAGGGGCGTTAAACAATAGCGCTTGTTGGGAGGCAACCCAATTTTATTTTTATGCTTTTGTTTTTGCTTATGTTTTTGAGTGTTTTACACATTGTTACCTCTGTAGTAATTGCGTTTTCTTGTTTTAATTAGTGTTTGATCCAAGTAAGACCTTTGGGATGGTCTACGGTGTTTGTGATTTGATTTTGCTGAAAAACAGAAACTTTTGCTCTCAGTCCAGGAATTTTGTAAATTCACTGGAACGTGCTTTTGATATGAAATTTTTACACCAGATTGATATACAAATTTCCCTGATTGTCCTAAGTTTTCAGAATTTTTGGAGTTACAGAAGTATTCGAAGTCTATAGATTTCTACAGACTGTTCTGTTTTAGACAGATTCTGTTTTCTTTGTGTTGTTTGCTTATTTTGATGTATCTATGGGTTGTATCGGGGGGTATGAACCATGGAGAAGTTGGAATACAGTAGATATTACACCAATATAAATAAAGAATGAGTTCACAACAGTACCTAAAGTGGTGATTTATTTTTCTTATACTAACGGATCTCACGAGTTTTCTGTTGAGTTTTGTGTTGTGAAGTTTTCAAGTTTTGGGTAAAGATTCGATGGACTATGAAATAAGGAGTGGCAAGAGCCTAAGCTTGGGGATTCCCAAGGCACCCCAAGCCATATTCAAGGATGCCAAAGAGCCTAAGCTTGGGGATGCCCCGGAAGGCATCCCCTCTTTCGTCTTCAATCCATCGGTAAATTTACTTGAGGCTATATTTTTATTCACCACATGATATGTGTTTTGCTTGGAGCGTCTTGTATGATATGAGTCTTTGCTTTTTAGTTTGCCACAATCATCCTTGTTGCACACATTTTTTGAGGGGGACACGCATTAATCGTGAATTTATTAGAATACTCTATGTGCTTCACTTATATCTTTTGAGCTAGGCAATGTTGCTCTAGTGCTTCACTTATATCTTTTTAGAGCACGGTGGTGTTTTATTTTATAGAAATAATTGAACTCTCATACCTCACTTATATTATTTTGAGAGTCTTTAAACAGCATGGTAATTGGTTTAGGTTATGAATTTAGTCCTAATATAATGGGTATCCAAGAGGTATATAATAAAAACTTTCATATTAAGTGCATTGAATACTATGAGAAGTTTGATTCCTTTCATATAGTTTTGAGATATAAAGATGGTGATATGAGAGTCATGCTAGTGAGTAATTGTGAATTGTTAGAAATACTTGTGTTAAAGTTTGTGATTCCCGTAGCATGCACGTATGGTGAACCGTTATGTAACGAAGTCGGAGCATGATTTGTTTAATGATTGTCAACCTTTGTGTGAGGGTCGGGAGCGCGCGATGGTTAACTCCTACCAACCTCTCCCCTAGGAGCATGCGTCTAATACTTTGCTTCGATAACTAACAGATTTTTGCAATGAGTATGTGAGTTCTTTATGACTAATCTTGAGTCCATGGATTATACGCACTCTCACCCTTCCACCTTTGCTAGCCTCTCTAGTACCGCGCAACTTTCGCCGGTGCATTAAACCCACCTTCCTCAAAACAGCCACCATATACTTCCCTCAAAATAGCCACCATACCTACCTATTATGGCATTTCCATAGCCATTCCGAGATATATTGCCATGCAACTTCCACCGTTCCGTTTTTCATGACATGCACCATCATTTTCATATTGCTTTGCATGATCGTAAGATAGCTAGCATGATGTTTTGATGTCATTCGCTAGGCTAGATCGTTGCACATCCCGGTACACCACCGGAAGCATTCATATAGAGTCATATTTTGTTCTAGGTATCGAGTTGTAATTCTTGAGTTGTAAGTAAATAAAAGTGTGATGATCTTCATTATTAGAGCATTGTCCCGTGAGAGAAAAGGATGATGGAAGCTATGATTCCCTCACAAGTTGGGATGAGTCTCCGGACTTTACAAATAATAAAAGAGGCCAATGAAGCCCAAATAAAAAAAAGAGGCCAAAGATGCCCACCAAAAAAATGAGAGAAAGAGAGAAGGGACAATGCTACTATCTTTTTCCACACTTGTGCTTCAAAGTAGCACCCATGATCTTCATGATAGAGAGTCTCCTATTTTGTCACTTTCATATAACTAGTGGAATTTTTCATCATTGTGCACAACCACTTAGTTTCCTTTTGAGCTTTCATACACTTATAGCTCTAGTGCATTTGTTGCATGGCAATCCCTACTCACTCACATTGATATCTATTGATGGGCATCTCCATAGCCTGTTGATACGCCTAGTTGATGTGAGACTATCTTCTCCTTTTTTTCCCTCACAACCTCCACCATATTCTATTCCACCTATAGTGCTATATCCATGGCTCACGCTCATGTATTGCGTGAGAGTTGAAAAGGTTTGAGAACATAAAAAGTGTGAAACAATTGCTTGACTTGTCATCGGGGTTGTGCATGATTTAGATACTTTGTGTGGGGAAGATGGAGCATAGCCAGACCATATGATTTTGTAGGGATAATTTTCTGAGGCCATGTTATTTCGAAAGGACACAATTGCCTTGTTAGTATGCTTGAAGTATTACTGTTTTTATGTCAATATTAGACTTTTGTTTTGAATCTTGCGGATCTGAATATTCATGCCACAATAAAGAATATTACATGGATAAATATGTTAGGTAGCATTCCACATCAAAAATTCTGTTTTTATCATTTACCTACTCGACGACGAGCAGGAATTAAGCTTGGGGATGCTTGATACGTCTCCAACGTATCTATAATTTTTTATTGTTCCATGCTATTATATTATCTGTTTTGGATGTTTTATATGCATTAATATGCTATTTTATATTATTTTTGGGACTAACCTATTAATCTAGAGCCTAGTGCCAGATCCTGTTTTTTCCTTGTTTTTGAGTATTGCAGATAAGGAATATTAAACGGAGTCCAAACGGAATAAAATCTTCGATACGATTTTTCTTGGACCAGAAGAAACCTGCCAGACTTGGAGATGAAGGCAGGAGACCTGCCGGGAGGCGACAAGCCACCAGGGCGCGCCCCTAGGGGGGGCGCGCCCTCCTGGCTTGTGGCCCCCCAGCATGTCTCCTAACCCTATTCTTCGGCCTATAAATTCCCAAATATTCCCCCAATACCAAAAAGAGCCATGCAAATACTTTTCCGCCGCCGGAAGCCTCTGTGCCCGTGAGATCCCATCTTGGAGCCTTTTCCGGTAATCTGCCGGAGGGGGATTCGATCACGGAGGGCATCTACATCAACTCCATTGCCCCTCCGATGATGCGTGAGTAGTCCACCATAGACCTTCGGGTCCATAGCTAGTAGCTAGATGGCTTCTTCTCTCTCTTTGTTCTTCAATACCATGTTCTTCATGATCTTCATGAAGATCTATCCGATGTAATACTCTTTTGCGGTGTGTTTGTCGAGATCCGATGAATTGTGGGTTTATGATCAGCTTATCTATGAATATTATTTGAATCCTCTCTGAATTCTTAAATGCATGATTTCATATCTTTGCAAGTCTCTTCGAGTTATTGGTTTGGTTTGGCCAACTAGATTGGTAATTCTTGCAATGGGAGAAGTGCTTAGTTTTGGGTTCAATCTTGCGGTGTCCTCACCCAGTGACAAAGTAGGGGTAGCGAGGCACGTATTTGTATTGTTGCCAACGAGGATAAAAAGATGGGGTTTTCATCATATTGCTTGAGTTTATTGAGGGAGTCCCGGACTAAGGGGTCCTCGGGCTGTCGGCTCAACTCTCTATAGGCCGGCTCGATGGGCCATTCTCTGAAGAAGGGCCGGACACATCAAGACTCCATGTTCCAGAAGGAAGCCCCGAAGGCGCGTCGTGCACTCCAAGTCAAGATGAGGAAATCGCCATCTCCATCCTCGGTAGGAGGCCCACCATGTGTAAACCCTAGTACCCCCCGGTGTCTATATAAACCGGGAGGGTTTTAGATCATAGGACAGAAAAACTCATCTAGGGTTTTAGCTAGTCGATCTCGAGGTAGATCAACTCTATAACCTTCATATCATCAATATAATCAAGCAGGACGTAGGGTTTTACCTCCATAGGAGGGCCCGAACCTGGGTAAACATCGTCTCCTTCGTCCCTTTGTTACCATCGATCCTAGTCTCACAGCTCGGGACCCCCTACCCGAGATCCGCCGGTTTTGACACCGACATTGGTGCTTTCATTGAGAGTTCCGCTGTGATCGCCCAAGGAATCAATGGCTCGCGTCTTCATCAACGAAGAGGTCCGCAACATGGACTCCTTTGTCCCTGGACAGATCTTCGCTTTCAGCAGCATCGTGCTGCATGCTGACACGACTGGCCGCTTGGGCCGGGTCGGGAGTTTCGCCCCTGATCAAGAAATCAGGTTCGGGAACTTAGAGTTCTCTGTCGACCCTCGGGGCGATCTCTTGCTCACCGGGCTCGCAGTCTCACCTGATGCGCCCAGGGACCCCGAGGCCTTAACCTCGGATGTCGCCTTCAACCCCGCTTACGGGGCCAATCCCGATGACGATCTGGACTTCAGTCTAGATCCGGCTATAGCGCCAGATGTCCGGGCATCAACCCCTACCGAATACACTTCTCGTGCGGACGCGTCAGAGGTTAATTCCAGACGCGCCGGGCAGATTGACCCGATCGAGCTCTCGACACTCTGCGAAGCTCTAGATCGGATCTCCTTGATGAAAACCACTAATGACCTAATCCCGATCCACGCTCAGTTCGGTCTTAAGGTGGGTCAAGAGGGATTTTTCGTCCCACCCACCACCCACTTAGTAGCCACAATCGAAGACTTAACCGATATGTTGGACTACGCCTCCGAAGAGGCAGAAGACATGGAGGAAGAGGATCGCGCTCCAATCCCCGTTAACACCGGGCGATGGACCGCCACCTCCACCTATGACGTCTACATGGTGGATACGCCACCCGGTAACGGCGAGCGCACACCAGCAAACAATGGCGATGACTCAGGTGAGGCGCCGTCAAGACGCCGGAAACCGCGTAAGCGATCAAAGCCAAAAAAGGAAAGGCCGGAGGACCAGCGCGACCCCAAAGATCCGAACGACTCCGATGATGACAACTACCTCCCCCCTGTAGAGGAGGAGGATAGCCCGGACGACGATGATATCATCGTCCCCGAGACCATCGAGGACCAGGAACGGTTCAGGCAACAGCTTTTAGCCACTGCCCGGAGCCTAAAGGCAAAAGCGCGGCAACTCAAGGCCAAACAAGACACCCTCAACGATAGATGGACAAGTGTTCTATCAGCCGAGGAAGAACACGGCGCCGGTCTATGGGACCAACCCAAGAGTTACCCCCGCCGACGGCTGCTGCCACAATTCGACAACGAGCTCCCCAATACGCCATCCCCCAAGCACACTCCATACGACCAGCCGGACCGCCCTCCCCGAGGACGTGATAGGACGGCTGGCGAGGCCGGTTATAGGCCGGCGATACCCCGCAGAAGGGGAAAGGAGCCAATGGAGCCCGACGACAGGTATGACCTGCGACGCGACCTGGATGATAGAACAGGCCGCACGAGATCCATCTACGGATGTAAAGGGTATTCCCTGGTAGAAGGGACGAGTACCGGCCCTGGCGTGACCGAACCAACAGAGTTCGGGACCAAAACCAGGCCAGATCAGACGCCGACTACCGGCGCGATATAGCACGGGTCAGAGGCGCTGCCCACCCGCTCTGCTTTACTGACGAGGTAATGCAGCATCAGTTCCCGGAGGGGTTTAAACCCGTAAACATCGAGCAATACGACGGAACAACTGACCCAGCAGTGTGGATCGAGGATTTCCTCCTCCACATCCACATGGCACGAGGAGACGACCTCCACGCCATCAAGTACCTACCCCTTAAACTTAAGGGGCCAGCTCGGCACTGGCTAAACAGTCTCCCCGAAAACTCTATAGGGTGTTGGGAGGACCTCGAGGATGCATTCCGATCTAACTTCCAGGGCACCTATGTACGGCCCCCGGATTCCTCCGACCTAAGCAATGTCATGCAAAAGGCAGGAGAGTCCGCTCGACAATTATGGAATCGGTTCTTAACCAAGAAAAACCAGATCGTCGATTGCCCAGACGCCGAAGCTATAGCCTCTTTCAGGCACAATATTCGGGACGAGTGGCTGGCTCGCTAACTCGGCCAGGATAAGCCCAGGACCATGTCCGCCCTCACATCGCTCATGACCCGCTTTTGCGCGGGCGAGGATAACTGGCTAGCAAGGCGAAGCCACAACCCCGAAGACCCCGGTACTTCCGAAGTCCGGGATGGAAACGGGAAACCACGACATAACAAAAACAAACGACGGCACAGCACTAGCGACGCCGATGACACGGCCATTAACGCCGGTTTCCGCAACCCAAAATCCGGGCAGCGGAAGAAGCCTCCTAAAGGCAACCGCGACGGACCCACCCCACTGGACAAGATCATGGAGAGGCCTTGCCAGATCCATGGCACTCCGGACAAGCCTGCCAACCACACCAACCGTAACTGTTGGGTGTTTAAACAAGCCGGCAAACTCGCAGCCGAGGACCAGGGCAAAGGCCCACGCAGCGAGGACGACGAGGAGCCCCGCGGTCCGAGCAATGGAGGTCAGAAGAAATTCCCTCCAAAAGTAAAAACGGTGAACATGATATACGCCACTCATATACCTAAAAAGGAGAGGAAGCACGCCCTTCGAGAGGTCTACGCCGTAGAGCCTGTAGCCCCAAAGTTTAACCCATGGTCGGCCTACCCGATCACTTTTGATCGACGAGATCACCCGACCAGTATCCGTCATGGAGGTTCGGCGGCACTCGTCCTAGACCCCATTATCGATGGGTATCACCTCACTAAAGTCCTAATGGACGGAGGAAGTAGCCTCAATCTGATCTACTCACATACGGTGAAAACGATGGGCATAGATCCGTCAAGGATAAAGCCTAGCAACACTACCTTTAAAGGAGTGATCCCAGGTGTCGAAGCCCGGTGCACAGGCTCTGTTAGCCTGGAAGTAGTGTTCGGTTCGCCCGACAACTTCCGCAGCGAGGAATTGATCTTCGACATCGTCCCCTTCCGCAGTGGCTATCACGCCCTGCTCGGCCGTACATCGTTCGCTCGCTTTAATGCCGTCCCACATTACGCATACCTCAAGCTCAAGATGCCTGGTCCCAAGGGGGTCATCACCGTCAACGGCAACACAGAGCGTTCCCTCCGAACTGAGGAGCATGCATTGGCCCTGGCGGCCGAATTCCATTATGAGGACGGTCGGCAAACACCCAAATCGGCCATAAAGGCCCGTAAGGCCGACAAACGAGTTCGGTTTTAATCCGAACTCCCAGACTCCTCTGCTCCCCAGAAATAGGGATACGCCCCCCATTGCACAGCCCTAACGACCGCCAAACACGTGCCAAGAAGGCACAACTTCACGCTCAAGATTCCATGGGTAGCAATGGGGAGCAACCATGAAGTGGTAAGTGTTTGGCTGGACCGACCAATACCAATACACGTCCTTGGACAAAACACAGGTACCATCAAGGACCTGTTAAAAAGCGTAAAGCTCATCGATACTTCGGCGACTTCTCAAGACCTTTTTCCTAAGGTCCGCTCGGCGACAGCATCACTCTTAATGGGATGCAAACCCCACAGAGGAACATGAATGGACACGCGACAAGGCACATCGAAGACGTCATGTCACTAATCGAAGACTCCTGGTACAGCCTCCCCTCTATAAATTTTATATTTCATCTACCTGTAAACAGTTGTTTCGGCAATCCAAGTTATAAGAATTATTAAGCAAGTACAAAACCATTGTATATGGCCATTTTGTTGTCTTTTATACATCCTCTGTTCTTCTCTTGGTCACGCTTCTTGCGAAAACTGTTCGGTATATATCATGATGCAACCGGCTAATAGACCGGGGGCTCGAATTTAAAATCGCCTTGAACATCACCCCAGCACAGCTGGTTGTGTGTTTGGCGTCTTGGGTTTTGCTTTATATGCATCGGATCCGAACTATGTCTTGGGTCAAAAGTTGGGTTGCCCGGATCCTGTGCTTGCCCTCTTACGTTCCGCTCGTTCGGCTAAAAGGGAAAAGGGAGAACCACTGCGATTGTGCTTCCAGCTCGTCTGGTCAAGCACCTCAGCGGAGAAAGCCAAAAACTGACCGTCATAGTAAGCGAGAACCGGTCTGCGAATCCGAGCATAAGTGTCATACTAAAAGATCGATAGAGGTTCTTCCGTGTTATACGATGGGTTTCGTTCTTGTACAAACCATGTGATGCTAGCTTCGGCTCCGAACATCACACAGGGGGCTAGTTATCAGCCCCCACATTTTTCTACACTCCCACGGCTAAGTGAAAGCGATAGAGCACCATAGTCCGATTGCCTTGTCCCGCTCGCACTACCGCCTTCAGGCGCCGATACTTCGGCTAAGGGTAAAAGTGCGGATACAGGGACACCCCGCGCAGTATCTATGTGGGGGCTGAAGCCGACGACTCGCTGCTTTCAGATGAACCGGCCACATAGGAGTATAAATAAACATAAAACTACTTATAAGACATGGTAAACCATGCAACATTATAAAGCGTCAAAGTCTTCGGACATATTACACCGCGCTCATTCATATAAAACATCCTTGGAGCACTGAGCCTCTATCGCCCGAGCACCCTCCATTACATGGGGGAAGTACAGCTCGGGGCACCTATGACTCTTGTCAGGAGGCGGAGGTGCGGTAGCCATCTTGATCGGCTGGAGCTTTGGCCAGTGCACCATGGTCCTTGCAAAGGCCATCCGCGCACCCTCGATGCATGTAGAGCGCTTCAGCACTTCAACCCGAGGCGCCGCATCACGTAGCCTCTGCACCAGGCCGAAATAGCTGCTCGGCAATGGCTCATCGGGCCACAGACGGATGCAGAGGTCCTTCATGGCCGGCTCCGCCACTCTGTGCATCTCCATCAGTTGCTTCATTTGCTCTATGAGGAGAGGAGCACGCTCGGGGGACTCAAACTGCGCCCAGAAAAGCCGGGCCTCGTCATCCTCCGCCCGCGAAGCATAATGCTTGTTCGCGTCCGCTGCACTCCTCTGGAGATCCGCACAGACGCCTAAGGAACGCCACACCTGGGTGAGCAAAGGAAATTTGCTACCACCAAAGGCGCATTGTAGGGAATACGGCTTACCATCGATGACAGCCTTGATTTGGCGAAGTTCCTCTTCAAAGGACCACCTACCCACCCGCTCCTTCTGGAACTTGGATTTCAGCGCGGCCAACTCAGCGGCTTGCTCCTTGCCTTTCTGCTCAAGGGCCTCGCACTTCGCACCGGCATCTTTGAGCTCTTGCTGCACCTCCTCCACCCGAGCCTCATGCTTAGCGCTCGCAGCCTTCAATGTGGAAAGCGCGGCTGCCGCTTGTTCGGCGGCCGTCTTCCCCTCCGCGGCCTCCTGCTTCAGTTTCTGGAGCTCGGTCTTGAGTTTTTCGACCTCCGCAGCTGACGCTGTGGAAGCAATAGACAAACGGTCACACTGGGCTACTAGTGCGGATCATTACCAATATATAGTTCGGAAATTACAATTCGGCTTACCTTGCGCCTCGTCGAACCTCTTGTTCAGGCTAACAAGCTCCTCGTCGGAGACCTTGAGCTTCCGATTTAGCTCGGTCAGCTCAGCGGCATTGTCGGCCGCCGCCGATGACGAGGCCTGCAAACAAAAATTATGCATCCAGTTATGTGCGATTCAAACCCCCCGAACTATGAAGGATATGACTCCCTGTTCGGTCCTTCCAAGGACTTTTCCGAACATTGCAAGACCAAATGGTGCCTTGTGCATCATTGATTAATTCCTCACTATTTGACCCCCGGATGCGTTTTTGCATACCCATCCAGGACTCGGGGGCTAGTACATAAACAAAGAGATAGCACAAAACTTAAAATTAGCATTGTTCGGGAAAAGGATATTACTTGACTCACCTTGAAGCCCGCCAAGAGACCATTGTAGGCCTCCTTCAGTCCGTTGTCAACGGACTGAATTCCTTGCAAAACCGCACCCATAAGAGTGCGGTGATCCTCGGAGATGGGGGCGCTTGCTAGCGCCTCCTCCATAACCGGCCACCCGGCCGTTGGTGGCATCGGTGATGACCGGGCAGTCCGACCTCTGATCGAGGACTGAGCCGGTAACTCCGAATGCACGGAGTGCTCCGGAGACGTCCTCGAAGGGGACTGGGCGTTTCTTCGCCCTCTTCTTCGGTGATCAGGGGAGCGTTCTCCCACTGGTCCTCAGCAGCCTGGGGAGTTTTTTCTCCCTGGCCTTCGTTGGCCGCGGCATCAGCCTCGGCCATGGCATGGTCACCCCCTCCGATCGTGTTCAGCTCCAATGGAGCCTGGCTGGATGACACCTCCGCGGTATCCTTCGCGACCTCTGGAGGTGTAGGGTGTGTTGCGGTCCCGCTCTCCGCCAGCTCGGCGGGAGGAGACTCCCCATCCGATATTTGGTCGGTAGGGAGGACGTGCGGGGGGCTGCGAGATATTCTTGTACTTAAAACATTAAAGACTTTGCATAAATAACTCAGTGAGTCCTCGGATTCATTACCTTTGAGCGGGGGGCTTGACCCTTGGGTTCCTTCGGGGGACCCTCTCAAATTCCTCGGATTCCGTATTAGAATCCGAGCTATCGGGTAGGATCAACCTCGCCCGGCACGCCCTCTTCAGGGCGGGAGGAGCTGCCTCTTCCACGGCGTCCGATGACGCCGCCCTCTTCCTTGCGGGGGGGGGGGGGGGGACTCCTTCCCCCCCGTCTTCCTGCTCCTCCTCATGACCGGAGGAGGCGTGGGTTTCCTCGGACACAGCGTCCGGCTGGTCCCTGATGCGGAGGCCCCCTCTGGCCTTCTTCTTATTCTCCTTCTTCTCGGGCGCCGAGTACGGCGCCACGACAAGCATCGCCACCAATAGCTCCGACCTGGGGTCTTCGGGTTGTGGAGCTGGGCAGTTAACCTTCGTGGCTTTACTCAGCCACTTCTGTTGAGGTAAGCGAGAAGGCGTTCAGTCTTTTTGCCGAAGAAATAGAGTCACCGGATTAAAAGTTATACCATACCTTGGTCGGGGGATTGATGGTGCTTAGGCCCGTGTCCTCTTGCTTGGCCGGCCAGCTCTTCTGAGGCTTGAACAAAGCCTTCCACAGCTTCTCTGGGGTGGTGCGGAAGAATTGGTGCACGGTGGGCTCGTCGTCAGGGCGGTAAGCCCACATGGGGGATGCTCGGCGTTGGCAGGGGAGGATACGGCGGTGGAGCATGACCTAGACCACGTTGACCAGCTCCACCTTCGCCTCGATCACCGAGGTGATGCGCTTCTGCAGTAGCTTAACTTCAGCGTCCGACCCCCAGTCGAGGCCCTTCCTGAGCCACGAGGTCAGTCTCATGGGGGGCCCAGATCTGAATTCGGCGGGGGACGCCCAGCTCTCGTCCCTTGGCTCGGTGATGTAGAACCACTCCTTCTGCCAAGTTTTGATCGTGTTGATGAAGGTACCAGATGGCCACTTGACACGGGGGAGTTTGCTAATGACCGCCCCTCCGCAGTCCGCGTGCTCGCTTGCCACGGTCTTTGGCTTGACGTTGAAGACCTTGAGCCACAGGCCGAAGTGCGGTTCGACCCGCAGAAAGGCTTCGCAGACGATGATGAATGCCGATATGTGCATGAAGGAGTTCGGCGGAAGGTCGTGAAAGTCCAGGCCGTAGAAAAACATGAGACCCCTAACGAAGGGGTGGAGCGGAAAGCTCAGTCCCCGGATAAAGTGGGGGACGAACACCACCCTCTCGCCTGCTTTGGGGGTGGGAATCACCTGGTTCTTCTCCGGGGCGCGGTGGAAGACGTTGGCGGGGAGGTAGCCGGCCTGCTTCAGGTCCCGGATATCCTGGTCAGTGACCGTGGAGGCCTCCCACTTGCCGTTGGAGCCAGAACCCGCCATGGCTAAGCTCGGAGGAAAGGGTGAGGAAGAACTGGATCTGGGCTCTCGGGGCTCGGAGAGATTGAGGGGGCGGAGGTTGTGAATGGGAAGCATGAATAGGCCTTGGGGTTTTTTCCCTTTTTATCGAACGTGTCACCGATTAGCCTCGCTTACCGCGCCATAAATCCCTCTGCTTCCCAAGACATGCGTGCCGTTATGCGCGTGTAGAGATTAATCGTATCCCGCGTAAAACGGAGCACGATCTGCGCATTGATAAGTCGTGCCGCTGAAAAAATGGCCCGAACCGCGAATCGAGTTCTCATAACTGGTTTAGTGGTTGTGGTAGGCCACGACCCTTCGTCAGAAGGGGGGTGTCAGAAAACACTGTTTACACTTTGGCGATTGGCCTTCGGGGCTAAGCAATTCGTGGTGTTCGGTCAGTCATATGATCGGAAGAAATACGTGTCGTCGGAAACCGAACTAGTCTTAGCCGATCATGGAAAGGGAAGAAGAACTCACCCCGCAAGCCGAAGACTCTGGTCATACGAAGCAGCTGGAGCTGAGACCCTTGGCGTTGGGGGCTAGTTCGGGGGCTACTGAGGGAGTCCCGGACTAAGGGGTCCTCGGGCTGTCGGCTCAACTCTTGATAGGCCGGCTCGATGGGCCATTCTCTGAAGAAGGGCCGGACACATCAAGACTCCACGTTCCAGAAGGAAGCCCCGAAGGCGCGTCGTGCACTCCAAGTCAAGATGAGGAAATCGCCATCTCCATCCTCGGTAGGAGGCCCACCATGTGTAAACCCTAGTACCCCCCGGTGTCTATATAAACCGGGAGGGTTTTAGATCATAGGACAGAAAAACTCATCTAGGGTTTTAGCTAGTCGATCTCGAGGTAGATCAACTCTGTAACCTTCATATCATCAATATAATCAAGCAGGACGTAGGGTTTTACCTCCATAGGAGGGCCCGAACCTGGGTAAACATCGTCTCCTTTGTCCCTTTGTTACCATCGATCCTAGTCTCACAGCTCGGGACCCCCTACCCGAGATCCGCCGGTTTTGACACCGACATTTATCCCTCTACATCATGTCATCTTACCTAATGCGTTACTCTGTTCTTCATGAACTTAATACTCTAGATGCAGGCAGGAGTCGGTCGATGTGTGGAGTAATAGTAGTAGATGCAAAATCGTTTCGGTCTACTTGACACGGACGTGATGCCTATATGAATAATCATTGCCTTGGATATCGTCATAACTATGCTCTTTTCTATCAATTGCTCGATAGTAATTTGTTCACCCACCGTATTATTTTCCTTCATGAGAGAAGCCTCTAGTGAAACCTATGGCCCCCGGGTCTATTTTCCATATTATATTTTTAGATCTATAAACCAAAAAATACCAAAAATACTTTTCTGCAATCTTTTTACTTTTGTTTTACTTTTCGTTTTAGTAATCTTTTATATCTATCTCTATCAGATCTCATCCTTGCAAATAACCGTGAAGGGATTGACAACCCCTTTTCTGCGTTGGGTGCAAGTGTTTGATTATTTGTGTAGGTACATCTATTGGGGACTTGCTTGTATCTCCTACTGGATTGATACCTTGGTTCTCAACAACTGAGGGAAATACTTATCTACTTTGCTGCATCACCCTTTCCTCTTCAAGGGAAAACCAACGCAAGCTCAAGAAGTAGCACCGACATCGACAATAAAGCTCGGTTTCGACGCGTAGATCGCGCCGGAGACGATCTGAATTCCCATCGCACCGTGGCGACTGCCAGCAGGCTCTCAATGAAAGCACCAATGTCGGTTCTAAATCCGGCATATCTTGTAGTAGGGGTCCTAAGCTAGGCGTCTTGGGGCGATGGTAACATGGACACGGGATTTTACCCAGGTTCGGGCTCTCTCGAGGAAATAATACCCTACATCCTAGTTTTGATTGTATTGATATGGGGATAGTACATAGTATTGATATCTACCATGAGATTGTTGTAATGAATATGAGATTGAGGTTGTCTATTGACTAGCCTGGCCTCGGTTTATATAATGCACCATAGGCCTAGGGTTTAGAGGAGTCCTTGTCTTGTGCACCAAGTATTGTGGAATCTCCCTTATATGCATTATGGGCTGTCCGAACTGGCCCATTAGTGAATCGCCATGGGGGTCCTCGGCCCGACCCACTGGTCGGGAGACGACGTGGTGAGTACCCCCTAGTCCAGGACACCATCACACGTACATACGCCCATGCTCCTCATCGAACTCCCACTGGAGCTAGGAAGCGTCAACTAGATCGAACTCATCTGTACATGTACCTGTATTGTTGTAGTAATCTGTGAGCCATGGGGACTTAACATTCTCATTAACCCAGATACCGAGACTGTGTAAGCTAGTGGGTAAGGTATGGTTAAGTGGTGAGGTTTGCAGCAGCACTAAGCAGTTATTTGAGTGGCTAACTTACGAGTACAAGAATAAGATGAGAAACTACGCATGTCGGACGAGTACTAGTTATGATCAATAAGTGATCCTGAACACCTACTTACGTGTCAAACATAACCCCACTATGTTCTCTTTCTGACTCCCTCGAAAAGAGACGGTCACGGTTACACACACGGTTGGTGTATTTTAGTTGAGTTTACTTCAAGTTTACTATAACCGGATGTTAAACACTTTCCAAGTTGCCACATAACCGCGGGCATGGCTTTCAGAAAGATTTAACCCTGCAGGGGTGCTCCAACTCATCCATCACAAACTAGCCACAAGCTGCATGGAAGACCTCAACCTCGAGATAGCCCAAGGTATCCTCGGTATCTCGCACACAAGACATTCGAGAAAGGTAAAACAAATCCAGCAGGACCGCCCGGCGTGTCAACGAACCCGATTGGAGCCGCGTATCTCGTTCTCAGGACACGACGGATGAGCTACGCGTACAGCGGCCTAATAGAAATCTCCCGAGTTGCCCCGGGTTGGCCTCGCACAGTGCTCTAGTTTGGACCAACACTCATGAGGAGCACTGGCCCAGGGGTTGATTAATTATCCACGGGGTAGCTAAGCCCTATGCATTTTTATTAGGTTAAGCAAATATAGTACCAATGTTGGGTCTTGCCAGAAGAGTTTTATCCCAAAACGAATAATCAAGGGGGTCCCCATAACAACCCCAAGCATGTTAGGAGTGCTCAATATGGAACATAACACTGGTAAACGGAAACTAGGGCGGCAAAAGTGGAACAAACCACCGAGAAAAAGGCCAAGCCTTCCACCTTCACCAAGTATATATGTGCATTAAATTAAATAGCAATTAATAATGTGATATCCCAAGAGATCCATGTTGCCACATGGAAACAACCTGCACCTGCACCTAGCAACGCTATAAGAAGGGGTTGAGCAAGCGGTAACTTAGCCATACAATGGTTTGCTAGGAAGTGGAGGGGTTAGAGGCTTTTCATGGCAATGTTGGGAGGCTTGACATTCAAGTGTTAGGTAACGAGACATAATGATAGAAGCGAGACAACTATCATAGCGAAAATAGTATCGGGATCCAGGTAATGATCATCTTGCCTGGAGGGTCTTTAGTGGGATGGTACTCTTGCTCTTTAGAAACGTTCTCGATGGGTTCCTCGTACTTGTTCTCATCACCCGTTGCTACCCAAAATAAATAACAACATCCAATGAACACACATCCAGGCATAATGCACAACCAATTATGATGCATGATCATGTGGTGAATAAAACATGGCAATCCTATACTAGTCATCTTTCTCATGCAATTATTTAGTTCTTTAACATTCTGGACAGAACCTCAAGATTAATTATTTGTATATGCATGAACATGACAAAAATGAATGCTACTCATGAAAATGATGCAAAAGCATATGAAGAACGTTGCAATCGGAGTTACGGAACTCTCGGGGCACTCATGACAAGATACGAACGGTGATGGAGACAAAACAGGGATTGAGAGAGGCTATGGGAAATTCCTTGGAATCCCAAGTACGCCACTGAATTGTAAATGAAATTCTAGTTGCAATGGACCTAAAGATCATGGAAAACAAGTGGGTAGAACTCACACAAAGTGCCAAACAATCATTCATTGCAATCTGTCCAAAAACAGCAACATGGCATATTGCAACCCACACTTCAACAAGCTACAGCGCACTAAAATGCACAACAAGGACATGGGGATGTAGCCAACATGATGCACAACAATTCATCTCATTGCAGAAAATTGAATAAAACCATGGATCAATAGCAAATGAGTTCACAAGATGGCTATTGGAACAACAGTTATGACTTAGTGAAAATAGCAGTTTTCACATCCAGTTTTTAACCTGGAAGCATATTGACAGCAAGAAAACTATATGCTACAGGACATATAAGGGCATGAAACTTAACAGCATGTAGCAGACATGAGGCACTACATTTCATCCAACATCAGCAAGGTCCAGATATGTACAGAAACTTGGCTATCATCCACCCAACATGACAATCTGAACTAAGCAGTTACTCAGACTTAGAAAAATTCACATGGTGCAAGGAATAACAGTTTTATTAGGTTGACATGTTTGACAACAAAATTAATCAGGATGCAAAACCTATACTTGAAAACTAATGGCACAAACTAACAGAGGATAACATTCTTAACAATTCACTCCATTGGACCAACCACAAAGGGGTTGTATATTCATGGCAATTCAAAAGGAAACATGGCAACAAAATATAGCAGATTCCAGACTTAGAATTATTTGACCCTTCTAAACAGCAATATTTCATAGCATGTTGACAGCAAGAAACCAACACCCAAACATGGATTTTCATGGCAAGAAAAATTACCAAGGGCTAGTACACATGTCAAAGGGAAATTTTTATGTTGACAAGTCTTCCAAAGGATGCAAGGATTAAATCACACAAAAATAACAAAATGGCATCTTAGCAAAAACATGCCACAAATCAATTGCACAAATTACTACCTAAAATATAACCTAGGATATGCCAGATTTGGCATATGCCAAAACTGGAATATAACAGAGAATGCACTACCAGTTTTTAACAAAATGCACTTTTCAACCAGGGATTACTTCAAGTAAAAGAACTCTATAATGGATGCAAGTGGTACTGACAGGAAGACCACAGTAAGTACTCCAACAATGGTCATAGGCACAACCCCATATGATCAACAGGGTAAAAGTTCTAGCCTCTGGAAAACAGGTAAACAATAATAAATTTGCAGTTTTTTCCAGACTTAGAGAAAATTTAGTTTTCTGACAGAAAAGTTCAGATTTCGGGATCTACTCCCTGGACCTCCTAGGCACAAGAGTTTGGTGCAAATCCATGGTATGGACATGGGGCTAGGCCTAGGACAAGGTTTGGCCGAAGGAAAACGCCTAGAGAGGCGCAGATCTGAGCTAGAGTGCGATGGGAGTGTGCTCTGGAGGTTTAGATCTCACTGGGAGCACGATGTTGTCATGAATATTTCAACACGTGGTGGGCACTAGAGCGCGAGGGATTTGGCAGAGTGGGAGAGGGGTATACCTAGTATACCTAGGACATGAAGGCGATGTCGAGGACGAAGCGCAGCAACGGCAGCGAGTCGAGGAACTTGACGACCTTGCTGATCTGTGAAGAAGAGGAAGAAGTGGGCGACGGGAACGGTGATCTTGAGCGAGTCTTGGCGTCAGAATGGGTCCGGGGCGGCGTTAGGGTCCCAGTAGACGTCGTGGAGGAGGCCGAAGGTGCCTGCTACGCCGGCAGCGAGCTCGAGTCCGAGCCGGCCATGGATCTTGGCATCGAGCAAGCAGGCACGTGGGAGGAGAGGAGGAGTGGCAGCAGCGTGGATGAGAGGGAGGAGAGGAAGGGGAAACCCTAGGACGTGAGGGTGAGGCATTTTTATAGGAGGAGGAGGGGTTGCCCTCATGGCCATGAGCCCAAGCTTATGTTCGTGTGAGAGAGAGAGAATAAGAGGAGGAAGAAAAGGTGAGGGAGGAGAGAGGCTTCCAGATGGGCCCTGCATGGCCACGGTGGAGCGGAAAGGAGAGGCCAGACGAGCGTGGCGCGAGGCGAGGCGCTCGCCCACGCTGCGGCTGCTGCTTAGTGCTCCCGCTGCTGGCGGGAGCAACTAATTAGCGAGTACTCCCTCGTAAGCCTCCCAACGATCACTCCCACGCGCCGCCACTTGGCGCGTTCTCAGCCGCTGCCACGTGTCGCGCTCTGAGCGTTTCCTTCAGATTTTTTTTTCGCACGCGTTTTTGGGTTTTTAGATTGTTTTTTTTTCGGGTTTTTTTGGTGTTCTGGTATTTCACCGGTCTTTCTTAGCTTTTGGACGAAAAAAAAATCAAAAAAAAATTTGCGCGAAAAAACGCGTTTTTTTCTGCGAGAGGCACGGTTTTGCTTCCCTAAGAGGCATGGTTTTGCTTTCACGAGAGGCACAGCCGTGCCTCTAGGAAAGGGAAAAAACGTGTTTTCTGTTTTTTTTTCTTTTTCACGAGAGGCACGGTTTTGCTTCCGTGAGAGGCACGGTTTTTCTTTCGCGAGAGGCACGGCTGTGCCTCTCGGAAAGGGAAAAAATGTGTTTTTTGTTTTTTTTGCGAGAGGCACGGTTTTGGTTCTGCCAGAGGCACGGTTTTGCTTTCGCAAGAGGCACGCCCGTGCCTCTCGGAAAGGAAAAAAAAACGCGTTTTCTGTTGTTTTTTATCGCGAGAGGCATGGTTTTCCTTCCGCACGGTTTTGCCTTCGCGAGAGGCACGGCCGTGCCTCTCGTAAAGGGAAAAAATACGCGTTTTCTATTTTTTTCTATCGCGAGAGGCACGGTTTTTTCGTCCAGTTTTTTCGTGAAAATAAAGTTCATCAAAACCTATCAACATGGGATCTAGTTTTGAATATCTCGATGCGAGGAACCCAACGGTGAAAACGGTTCGAGATTTGGACGCACGGTTTAAGAGATAAAACGTTTTGAAAATATGCACAATTTAACAAAATTGGTTTGGGTAATTTTAGAGGCGGGAAATTAAAACAAGTTTGAATTAAATTCAAACTTGGATAATTCCTTAGCCCAACCAAACCAATTCCAGCATAGCTCAAATTTGGAGGAGGAGGTCCTGGCATGATCTAAAATTTATAGAAAAATGGTGAACATTTTCCGAGGCCTGAAAATTGACACTTGCAATAAATTGGATAGAATGGATAGATTTAAAAGAGAGATACTAGGGAAGGTTTTACAACAAGATCAAATCACAAGCGGCACTACTCATCACATCAAACACACACACTCAACACACCATGATGCACAAAAGTATATGATGCCATGATGCAATGACAAAATGAATGACATGATGACATGAGGCACATTATGAATGTCATGAAGCAAATTTATTAACTCAAACCACTTGATGGCAAGACATACAAGATTGGATACATGGAATGGTTACAAGATTTGGAAAGATTGCACTTGGGCTATTACATACATTTGCTCTTGTATGTACATTTTAAGACCCCCGAGTCAGATCTTTGAATCTACTCAGGGCTCGGGGGCTACTGTGGTTATATGTTTGTGGTATTTGTCCGCAGTAGTATATATAAGTCTTCGAACCACTTATTTTTTACCCATCTGCTAATGGCTACAGAACACATCTAGTTCTCAACAGCTCTATGCATTAAGAAAATTTCTAAAAAAGGATTGAAGGTTGAGGCCTTGGAAGACCTCCCTCATACCAGCCTCCGCGGGCCGGTATTTTTGTAGCGCCGCACCCAGAAGGGCGCAGTGCTCGGCAAGGATGGAGGAGCTCGTCATGGCCCCTTCCATCTCCTCGGTCCATCCCTTGGGAGCCTACCTCGCACCAGGCGAGGAAGGACGAGTCACCTTGGCTCTCTCCACCAAGGGAGGTGATGCAGTCAGACTGGGTTGCTGAGGTGGATCCAGGTCCATGTGAGCCGAAGTCGCTGGCTGCTCCGGTTGTTGCCCTTCCTTGGAAGAAGGGCCTTTACCCGGCAGGTCCTCGGTGACCAAGGTATCAACCTTGGCTGTAGGGACACCAACGCCATCCCCCGTGGTGATCACAGGCGGGGTTCGAGAAGTCACCTCTCCCAACCCGTCATGGGCAGGAAGGGAAGGGCGACGCTGCCCTGACACGCTACCCGGAGGAAGCCCGCTTGAGGACCCTTTGTCGCTTAGGCCGGAGCGCTGCGGGTTGACAAAGGAGGAAATACCAAGCCAAAGCCAGTGGGGAATTTGGGGTCGGAGTAGGCAAAATGTAATAGAACAAAGGTTATACCTCCTTGGCAGCGGTTTGGTCCTGCAGGGCTCGAAGTAGTCTCCGGTTGTGGAGGGGGTTAGCCCCCGTGATCTCCTCTGATGCTGCCCTCTTCCTCGGCAGCGACGAGGTGCCTTCATCATCCTTCTCCTCCTCTTCATCTCCTTCCTCCTCGTTAGAAGAGGCAACCCGGACGTCCACGGACTTTGTGTCCGAAGGATCTTGGATCCGAAGACTTCCTTTCTTCTTCCCTTGCCCCTTCTTGACCTTGGCCGAGGCCTTTGAAGGCGCCACGGCCAGGAGGCCCTGGAGCTCGGGGGTCCTGTCATCTTCAGGCAGGGGAGCCGGGCACTTGGTGCGGGCCGCCTTGAAAACCCATTTCTAGGGATAATGGAAGGATTTAGATTAATACGGAAAGCTGGATCGATTGAGATCTACTGTGTTGGTGGTTACCTTGGATGATGTATGCGAGGCCTTGTAGCCGCCGCCCGGTCCATCCACAGGGAATTCATTCTGGGACGGCTTGAAGAGAACCGTCCACATACCATGAATGGTTTTGCGGAAAAAGTTCCGCAATGTGTGTGTGTGTGGGGGAGGGGGGGGGTCTTTGGGCTTTTACTCCCACATCGGGCTAGCCCGGAGCTGAAGTGGCAAGATGTAGCGATGCAGCATCACGTCCACCACATTTACCAGCCCGGTCTTCTTCGTGAGGGCCTGGATCCTCTCTTGTAGGGAGGCCAATCCTCTGAATAACCCCACTCCAGGCCCTCCCTTTGCCAGGACATCAACTTCCTAGGGGGCAAGCCTGAGAAGGGAGGGAGGCGCGGCCTGGCCAGCAACGAGCAGCTCGGTGATGTAGAACCACTCGCTCTGCCAGTTCTTCACGGTCTCGACGAAAGTGCCATTCAGCCACTCCGGTTTCTGGAGTTTGTTGATAATGGCACCCCCACATTCGGCTAGGTCGGCGCCGCCGCTCTTCGGCTTGACGCAGAAGGTTTTCGGCCAGAGGCCAAAGTGTGGCTCCAGCCGAATAAATGCCTCGCACACCATAATGAAGGTGGCGAGGTGATAATGGGGTTTGGGGCTAGATTGTAGAAATCTAGCCCGTAGAAGAACAGGACCACCCACATGAAAGGGTGCAGGGAAACCCCAAACCTCGAATGAGGTGGGGAATGAAAATGACCTGCTACCTGGGCTTGGGAGTGGGGATGCGTTGGCCGGGCTCTGGAGTCCTGCAGACGACACCGACAAGGATGTACCACGCCGTCCGGAGCTCCTCGATGGTAGCTTCGGCGACCTTGGAGGCCATGCACTTCCCCTTCAGATCTGCTTCAACCATGGATCAAAGTTGTCAGAATCAAGATTATGAATCGGATCGGAGCTCCGTTGGTAGGATCGTGAGTCGTAGAATCATAACTACCATGATCATAGAAACTTAGATTCTATGAGCAAAATAAATCAGAGGGGCTAGTTTGGATCGTAAAGTCGTAAGATTCTAAGACTTGAGTCGCGATTCTGACAACCTCAGGAAAGCTTCGATCTTGGAAAAGGAGGATTGGGGGTGCTGTGAGATTGGAGGGTTTGGGCGCTGGAGTAGAAGGAGAGCATGGATTAAAAATCCAATAGCCCCATGCTCTTTATAAGCCAGTAAAAGGCGAAGTGTCCCCTCTGTTGTGCCGTAAAAATCGCCACATTTCGGCTAATCGTGTTGTTATGGCCACATGGGGTAAAACAATCGATTGGTGATATCCCCTAAAATGCGGGGCACGATCTCTGTTTTGATGCGACATACTAATGAGCGGGTTGCCACGAACCCCGATTCAAGTAAGCAATCCCCAATACGCATGATGTTACGGGTGGTGACGCTTCGGTAAAAGCTGTCAGTACTTGACTGCCGAACACACTTGTACGTCTAGTCTTCGAGGCTAAGAAGGCTACACACTTCGGATAGGCGAAGATGCATTTTATTAATACGGGGCCAGACCGGCCTTGTCCTTTATTAAAAGGTGGAGGGTTCATAGGTTTTTGTGCGATTGCTTAAGCTGGGCTGTTGAACTTGCCTGCTAAGCCGAAGACTATCATGCCGAAGACATTATCCGACGAAGGTTATCATCCTTGGCTTCGAAGACAAGTCCGGGGGCTACTGACGGTGTCTTGGACTAGGGGGTCCCAGCCGAGCTGGCCTAGTCCATGGGCCGGGCTAACAACGCGTCAAGATGGAAGGACTCCAGAGGCCTTAACATGTGGCGTGAGCATATCGGAATTCACCGAAGACCTGGTGTGTGCTCCAAGCATGGCAATAGATTCGACATGTAATCCCTAGATGGCAACCGACCATATGTAACCCTAGATACCCCCGGTGCCTATATAAGCCGAAGGGTTTAGCCCGTAGAAGGGGAGAGACATTCATCATCATCATACCTAGGTTTTAGACCACAACTTGTGATCTTGAAGTAGATCAACTATGTACATTGATACACCCATAATATAAGCAAGAGCAGGATGCGGGGTTTTACCTCCTTAAAGAGGGCCCGAACCTGGGTAAAAGCTCCGTGTCCCCTGTCTCTTGTTACCCATCGATCCGATCTAACAGCTTGGCCCCCCCCTACCCGAGGTCTGCCGATTTTGACACCGACAGCCGGGCATGCTATGTAGTATTGATTGCATGTATTGGAGGTGGAAGAATTACCCGGTTGCTTGGTCAGAGCAATACACCAGATACAAACCTAGACGCACCACCATGCTTGAAGCCGTGGCTTAACAACATCTATGGATTTGGCATTGCTTCTTTGGTTTGCCGAGGTTTCTCAATGATATCAATGTTTTGCAATGATTTCATTTATCTACTCATCTAGCTAGTGGCAAAGCTCCGACTTGCAACTATACCGTCAACAACCATGACTACTGCATGGGATACTATCTTGCCGACGGTATTTATCATTCATGGCCAACATTTGTAAATTCCCGTAGTGATCCCAAAATAAAAAAACACAATTTTTTTTGCCAAAGAAGCTTCCCGAAAGGATATTGAGAGGGCATTTGGTGTGTTGCAAGCTCAGTTTGCCATTGTTCGAGGTCCCGCTCACTTTTGGGATAAAAAATCTCCCCGAAAGATCATGATTGCTTGTGTAATATTACACAATATGATCATCGAGGATGAGAGGGATTTGGACTTGGAATACAACTATGACAACGTTGGTAGCCGTGTGAAGCCTGCCAGGGACGCTGATGAGATCAGTGCATTTCTTAAGACCTACCGCAAGATCGAGAACCGTGATACGCACAACTAACTCCAGGATGATCTTATTGAGCATCGGTGCCAGCTCTATGCGGAGAGATAAATCCCCGTTTGTATGCATTTTTATTCGTGTTATATTTGAACAATTTAGTGTTGTAATAATTATTTGAATTCGAACATTTATTGTAATATACTATAAGACTAATCTTCCTAGAATTGAAGAGCCCACATTCAATTGAGGTCTCCAATTGACATTGTGACACCCGATTTTGACTTGGTCAACAATTTCTCAAAACTCTCTCATTTAATTATTTTATTTATACCTCTATAACACTATACTCCTTAGCTTTAAAGAGTCCACATTCAATGGAGATCTCCAAGACTGCAATTAAAATTGGGTCACCCGATTTTGACCGGGACAACAATTTCTGAAAACTCACTCGTTCAATTCTTTAGACAAATACACTATGCTTCCTAAAGGGTTTGGTTTACGATTTTGACCGGACCAACAGTTTTTCGAATCAACAACAACCGGCCTACAAAAACATATCAATCACGCCCATGCAGTCGTCGACATAGCAATTTTCCCACATATATAAGGTTGATTAGCATATCATATAGAATGACGCCACGAAAGGCCCATCAAATTACCGAATTATAAATAAAAACAAAACATACTATGTCATCTCCCCCACACATCAAACGAAATATTCCATTAGTTTCAAAATATAAGGGGTATTAGTTTTTTAGTAAGTCAAATTCTTCAACTTTGACCAAGTTGAGAGCAAAAATATCGACATCCACAATATTAAATAAGAAATATGAAAATTCATTTAATGATGAATCTAATCACAACAATTTGATATTATGGATTTTGATATATTTATCTACAAATTTAATCAAATTTAAAAGGTTTGACATTTAAAAAAAGTAATATACATTGTATTTTAAAAGAGAGTGATTATGTTTTTTAATCTAACAGCGTAGCAAAGCGCGCCCAGTCCTTCTAGTAATGACTATTTTTGTATTGTGAGTTGATTTTAGATCATTTATGTTGAATTTATATTCAGGTTTGTTGAATTTATTTTAAGTTATGTAAAAACTATTTTCGGTGCGGCGAGCGCTCCAGTTGAACAGATCTCGCAAACACCTCCCGCAAGTTTCTACGAAAGTCCTCAAACGATTTTTTCAGAGCGACCGTTTGCGAGATAATGCTTTTATGCCACACATAGCCGATCCTCTAAATCGAATAGCGGACAAAATTTATCCTCCGAAGCCTACCCCAGGAGTAAATATACTCGACCATGTGGGTCCAGAGCAAAAATCCGATAGCTCCTCTCGCGGCAAAATTTCGTGTTTTGACTTTTTAAAGAAGTTGTTCGAAATCCGATCCTAGTTTGCAAAAATTTCGAGATCTGAACCTTTTCCTACCGTCAAGGGTATGGCGGTAGGGTATAGCAGCCTACCACCAAGGCCCCTGGCTTGACCACGTCAACGCAGCGCATCCCTACCGTCACAGGGGCTGGCGATAACATGTGCAACCCTACCGTCAAGGTGCCCGACGGTAGGTGCACACGCACATTGCATCTGAAACTTAGAATTTTTTTACGATAGGACGTGCACCCTTACCGTCAGGAGCTCGGCGATAGGCTGCTATACCTCCGTAGTCAAATCCCGAAATTTTTGCAAACTAGGTCAAATCTCGTAAACCTTCTCAAAAAAGTGAAAACACGAAAGCCTCCTCTCGCTCCCCCCGTCCTGAATCTGCCGTCGCTGCCGCCCCCGCCCCACCCCATGGCATCCGCCTCGCCTTCCCTCCACGCCGCGCGCCTCCTCCCGCTGCTCCCGAACCCCGCCCCGAGCCTCGGCGGGCCTCCTCCTTCGCGACGGCGACGGCGCAGGCGGTGCCGCCTTCGCGGAATGGGAGCTCGGCGGGGACGGACTGGTGCCCGGT
Organism: Elymus sibiricus; assembly: GCA_039707655.1. NCBI lineage: Eukaryota > Viridiplantae > Streptophyta > Magnoliopsida > Poales > Poaceae > Elymus > Elymus sibiricus. Next base: position 156,499,082 of record CM077669.1, read on the forward strand.
GCCCCCGGAGCAACGGCCCGTGGACGAGTACGAGGCGTTGGCCGCGTCGCTGCCCTTCTCCTGGGACGCTGTACTTGGGGCTTCCTCTGATCTGGCCGGGCAGAGCCCGTCGGCGGCGGCCGTGTCGTCTCCATCGTCTGCGCTCTCGGGTCCGTCGTCCTTGTCGTCGGAAGAGGGCGGTGCCTCGTCTTCGCATGTTGAGTAGTTCTGCTCGAGGTACTTCTTGGCCTTCTCCACCCGGATAAACTCTGTCACACCCTGCCAGTGCTGGACGACCATGGCCTCGCCGGCGGCTATCCGCGCAGCGACGGTCTCCTGCGTGCTGATCGACCTCCTTGCCGAGTTCCCTGAGGTCCTCCAAGGACGCGCCGCGGAACGCCGCGACCGCGCGCGGTCGAGAGATTTCACGAGCACGTCGATCGGCTTGTGGCGCCCATAGCCGAACCGCATGTCGGCCCGGAGCCTGCTCTGCCCGAGGAGGAAGGCGGCCTCCTTCGCTGGCTCGCCTTCAGTGAGTGGAATCTGTTCCTCGCTGGCTCGCCGCATTCTTCCCCTGCGGCGCGGAGTGTTGGTGAGGGGATGGGATCTGACGGGATTGGGACGAGGAGGCGGCTGCGAGGAACACGCTCTCGACGCCGCGCGTGGATGCATGCGCTGATTGCTGAGGCCGACGCGGCTCTTTCTTTCTGGAAGAAATCCCTCGGTGTCAAGTGGAGTGACGAGTACACCTACATCCTTTCCTGTTTGGGCGCCGGGAGGCAGCGATTTGCCGTCTGGCTCCTGCTGCTTCAAAAGATGGAGCAATTCAAAGATGCACAGGTGAGCAACGTCTCCTCCTTGTTGACGTATAAATGTATTGCCTAGTCTCTTCCATCAGATCGGTCTTTTGGTTGCATTGGCTAGAGCATGCACTTCTACATGGTATCAGAGCCAAGAGGTCTTGAGTTCAAGACCCGACTGGCGCAATTAAATTGCAGCCCACTTTCGGTCCACGTTTAGGCCTGAGGGAGCCACACGTGAGGGGGAGTGTTGACGTATAAATGTATTGCCTAGTCTCTTCCATCAGATCGGTCTTTTGGTTGCATTGGCTAGAGCATGCACTTCTACACTCCTCGCACGGTTCCTCCGGACCTGTTGCCTCCTCACCGGGTGCTGCCTCCTACTCGACTTGCAGGGTGCAGTCGGGGGCTTGGTGGTCTTCTCCTTATATGACGGCTGCCGTGTATGTCATGTACTAATGTTGCAACTGAGACTATTTCAGTTAACTTGTAGATTTCATGCACCCCATAAGGCCATAACTCCTACCTGCAATCTACTAGCTCACACGGGCAAATTTCTGACTTAGCTTCTAACCTAATTCCCTTGAATTCGCGTAAAGAACTATTCCATGACAGAAATTTCAAAGTACTGTCTCGATTAGAATTGTCACATGGGCACCTGTTTTTCTCCATTAAAAAGAATACCTCATGTAATGCTATGTTCCACATTTTCTGCATAACTGCAAGTTCGTATTTATAGTGGACTTTGCCGTGGTTTCTCTTGTCATATCTCTTGTACATTATATAATGAGTGTTATGTACTGTTTTACTCCCTCCGTCCCATAATATAAGAGCGTTTTTGACACTACACTAGTGTAAAAAACGCTCTTATATTATGGGACGGAGGGAGTAGCATTTTTTTTACTGATGCGTGCAGCCATATCTTCCATTTTTGTTTCAATATGTTCTCCCATATGCACAACTATTGGGGCTCTTTTTGTCAGTTTGAGGAGCAGGCTTTCATAATGAACTGTGTGATTAGTGATAGTCCTTCTCACCCTAGAGGTACTAGATGAAATGCTACTAAGTCAATCTGCTCTCTCAGGGTTATATTGGACGGTAATTTATTTTACAACTACATCTTTCTTCAATCAGATTCGGACTGTTTCTGTGCAAGTTTGTTTCTATATCTTTTTTTGGGTGGCTTTCTTTGTTTTCCTTTATGTTGTATAATCAGTAGAAAACTCAAGCCCCATCATCTGACAATTCTGATAGTAATCACTGAAAACTACTCGATCACAAAGCTTGGTTTGTTGTTGTAGTTGGAAATTTAGAGTTGCATGGTTGGCATGGTCAACATGGCAAAGAAAGTATAGATGATTTGCTAAACCAGGTATGGCCTTTTAGAGCACCTCAGGTAATCAGATCCTGCACCCAAATTTAATTTTACTTGCTTTTAAATGCTTCTAGGGCAGATGATGTTGCTATGCTAGATTGTGTTGTAGTTTATGCTTGGCTGGTTATGCATATTTTCTTCCAGAACGTCACATTTCTTTTTTTCAGAAATTCTATTAGTGTAGGCTGAGCATGGATGTTTGTGCTGTTGTGTGGGTTGAGGTCAATCTCAGTTTGGTACACAGCAGAGCCAAGGGCATGGCACTCGCCAAATATGGTGTATGTCAGACTTTCACCATTTATTTTTTCTCGCACCATATGAGAAATTATACAGCTATGGTGTCAGCTCGTTCTAGCTTCAAACGAAAACAAGTTAGAAATTAGTTTGTCAATAGTCACTAGATACAAATAAACTATATTGGGCCCTTTGTTTCAAAAGTTAAATTTTTATTGCGTGTAGAGGTTCAGTGCAGTCTGCAGCTGACAAGCTCCATAAGACTTGCACTACTTCATGTTCATGTGAAGCCACACTACTGTTATCACTAAACTGAAAACTGTGAACTTCCTAATTAAATTTGCTTAAATGTCATAAAACTGAAGCTCTCTGTAGGTATTACATTTCCTGCTGAATGCGCTGCTGTATCGAACATTTTCTTGATGTGTGAGCAAACTCTGACGGACAATATGCTGATTACTTTGTTCTAAACTGTTGAATCACCATAAGGGAGATAATAGTGTAGTATCGAGGAAATAATCCTCAATTTTGTTTGCAAGGCATGTACTGATGGCATTTGGCATGCAAGGTGTTGCTAAAAAGTAATGTTACTAACTAACTATTATATTCTTGCAGTGAAAGGTTATTGTTTGTAACATAATTTATATATTTTTCAATTAGAAATTATCATATAACCATTTTTTTTGTCCTTTGTAAACACCAAGAATTATAATTTATAGCATCAGTAGTGTGTATACAATTTCGACGGCGGTACATGAGGTCATGTACTTTGTTATCTCTGAAAAAATGGAGCTGTGCTGCTGGCCACTTTTTTTTTATATAGACACATGAACTAACCTTTGAAGTGTATACATGGTATCAAATATATCGAGATTAACATTAGTTTCACCTGTTGAACCTTGTGCAATTGGATTTGTGTTGAGCAGAGAATTGGTCAACGATAAAGGAGAGTAAGAATTGTATTTTGTATTACCATATTTTATACAATCTTTCTTCTCACACCATTATGTAATCTTTCCCTTGTTGGGTTGCAGTGTGGTCTCTGCTAACCAAATTTTTATATATGACCCCATATCATTTTGTTCAATTCCCTCAATGATCACTGCTAAATTACAACATAAATGCCAAATGTAGAAGTATCCTATGCACGATGCAGAATTCGAACGCGTGATGTCTTATTACATGTATGAGTGCGGTGTTGTGAATCTATTTGTTTCTGTTGCATATGTAGATGTGAATGGATACATGTGAGATTTGCGATCAGCTAATCCTCGGAGAAACTAGCAAAAAGATCAGAGTTATTGAGTAACGTATTAACTTCGTCAAACTATCAGCTTTGATCTGTTTGTTGTTTACTTGCTTAGTCATTTCCTACAACACTGTTTACTTGCTTAGTAATTTCAGTGACCACTCTCTTGTGTGCCTAGAATTGCTTATGCGGTGGGTGAATGTTTTTCACTTTTCACTTATTCCTATATTTTGTTTTTGCATGCCTATTAGTAAGTTATTGAAATGTTCACTTTTGGTCTTTCAGAGGGAGGTTGGGAGTGTCTTGAAGTCATTGTATGTTGGCAAAGTGATCCTTTTTGATGTTTGTGATTTATTTTTGCCAAGAGTTTTTTTTACTTGTAATATAACAGTTAATTCTGTCCTATTAATCTTAGGAGTTGTTTTGTGTATTTGTGCAAGTAAATATAGAGGAAGGATACTTGTGATCTGTTTTTGAGCAAGTGTAGATTGGCAGTCTTTGCAATTTATTGCTGGTAGTACCTTTGTGCGATGAGCCCATTAAAGTGGCACTGACACAGTTTGACAAATACGCAGTACACTTCGACAAACATGACCATCATCACGAGTTTACAAATTTGGTACTCAATGCTTTAATTTCTAAATCGTTGTTCATCAACATTTCTTCAGGGTTCAGCAGTTGCTTGGTTTTTGGTGTAAAATAAACTTCATTGGAAGACATGTTGACGTGAGACATCAGGATCTCGTAGGTAAAGGGGATCACATAATGCAATAACTGGTTCTTATCACACATATTCGGGATAAGGTTGATGGGAACTTGTGATTTTTATTTACATAGTCTGTTCGATTTCATTTCTGCTGCTGCTTGTGTTCTGATGATACTTTCCCCTCTAATCCTTTTAATTTCACCTTTTCATGTGTAACGAGAATCTTCTTGTGTTTGGAATACTGCAATGGACCTTTAAGTTTAAATGTGGAGTTCGATTGCTTTGATTCCTTCGTTCACATTATAAGATGGAATTCCCATTCATCTACGATACATTTATGAATTTCCAATCTTGTAAACTTGTTCTGATATTTCTAATTAATCTAGATGAAAATTAACTGTTCAATGCCTTTAATTGTTTTGCCCAGTGCTCGGAAGATATTTGGCTTTGCACGAACAAGATCTCACATGGAACCATCCTCGCAGCCTGAGCCTGTAGTGGGTGTGGCCACTGCTGGGTCACAAGCATATCCTTCTCCTGCTGCCTATCCAGCTCCAGCCATGGTTCCTGGAGGTCCTGCCGCCATTCCTCCTGGCTCACAGCCAGCAGTGCCATTCCCCGCTAATCCAGCTCAATTCAGTGCTTCAGCACCAACTGGTTTACCAACAAGTCAGCAATTTCACCAACAACTGAAGCAACAGCAGCAGCAGCAACTTTGTGAGTTCTGGGCTACCCAAATCGAAGAGATCGAGCAGGCAGCTGACTTCAAGAACCACACCTTACCACTGGCAAGGATAAAAAAGATAATGAAGGCTGACGATGATGTCCAGATGATCTCCGCAGAAGCTTCTGTTGTCTTTGCAAAGGCATGCGAGGTGTTTATCTTAGAGTTGACACTCAGGTCATGGATGCACACTGAGGAGAACAAGCGCCGGACCTTGCAGAAGAATGACATTGCAGCTGCCATCACCAGGACCGACATCTACGACTTCTTGGTGGACATCATTCCTAGGGATGACATGAAGGAGGAAGGCCTTGGGCTTCCGAGGGTGGGGTTGCTACCTGCTGCTCTAGGGGCACCGGCTGATGCCTATCCTCCTTATTACTATGTGCCAGCACAGCAGGTACCCCGGGTAGGAATGATGTATGGTGGTCAGCAGGTTCACCCAGTGGCATATGCGTGGCAGCAGCCTCAAGGGCAACAGACCGAGGAGGCCCCTGAAGAGCAGCAGCAGCCGTCTCCCTCGAACTAGCCAATAGATTGATACAATGAAGCCATAACATGATCCTGAACTTAATGCCTATAAACTCAGGCTTGTGTTAATTTATTTCCATCATCGTTGGCCGGAACAGTTACTCATGATTAGGTCTTAGGAGGTGTTCCTAATGGTAGCTTCGACGCTGGTATGGTACCAGTGGTAGGAAAAAAAGATTGTGATTTGTTAGGTGGTTTGAAACTGATGATTTAGTAAACAGTACCTTTGTTTTCGCCCTAGTTTCTAATCTGATATTCCAAATGCCTGCCTATGGAGAGCGTTGTAAGAAATGATTGATGGAGGCTGATGTCATTGCCTCTGTTTGTTTGCCTCATTTACCAGTCATGATGCCGCCTGCCTCGCAAGAATCCTGCCTTCCCATTTTTTTGCAGTCACCAGACCAGGCCATGAAGACCACCTACCCTTTGGAGCATGAAAAAACAGGTTGGTTCCTTTCTTTGTGGTGGATCCTATGCATGCGTGTGGAGGATAGAGCTGCCTGTCTGCTCCCAGTTTGAGGAATACCGCGGGGGGCATGAATTATTGTGCTTTCCAGTGTGGCTGTTGAATCTGTGTGCTTAATTTGGAGTATATGCATTTCTATTTTGCTGCTTACAAATTACTCGTGTTACCCTTCTTTAGAAAGACAAATTCAGATTCTTGTTCATAAGCATAGCAACCTCACCTACTGTAGGCCCTGTAATAGCCTTTGAAATTCCAAGTAGTAGAAATAATGAGATGGTAGGTTTTTTACTTTGGTTCTTCTGCCCTGCTTCCCCTTTCCCAAGGGTAAGATATGGATCACACGCCGCTGCAAGTGTCAGGCTGTAGCTATCAACAGGACATCAGCAGCAGCCTAATAGTGATCTTCTGAAACCTAAATTGAAGTCCATCTATCACTGTCCCTAACAACAGCTACCTAGCAATACTAGATACAACCTGAAGCAAATGGAACGGGCACATGCTGAGTTAGCGTAATGGAGGGCAGATCATACGTACGTGTAGTCGTGGCTTGACCCGTGCACCTAAAAGAGACAAGCTGATGATGTTCTTGAGCCTGCCTGTTCAACTGTTGGAGCTACTAGTTGGACTCAATTTATGAGAGCTAGCCAGCCAGCCTTTTTTGCACCCAAAATTAAGAAACATGTCTACTACAGTAAGTACCTGGAATTTCATCACATTCTCTCGAGTCGTATGCGAAAAAAGAAGAAGAAGAAGATGATCCCATCTTTCTTGATCACTTGTTGGCAGTTGGCACATCAATCGCTCTGCCTCTGTCATTGCCGTAAAGCAGCGGTGGTTGTTGCGACTGAGATGCCGCTGCGTTTTTATGGCATAAGCTTCCTTGGTAAACCGTCTCACCACAAGTCCAAAGCCCCATCACCCATATCTAGTTAGTGGCAGAAAAGAAGGACAATTGCTGTGAGCTGTTCTAGACCTGCACTCCATCACATGATGCAACAACGATCGAGGCGGTTTCTCATCTCCATCAGCGCATCATAAATGGAAACCCTAGCTGCCCTTCTGTATATAGACAGCACTCGATGATAGGCGTGAGATAAGTGTGAATTGCTTTTGGATCTCATGCGTGGGTGTGGGTGAGAAGGCTGACTTACCAACATTTTACTTCCGGAGGTGCGACGATCTAAAAACTAACTAGCATGCTTACACAGTTGGGAATCCAAGTTTTTTTGTGTGTGTGTGTGCTTGCAGTTGCGGGTCACATGTTTGTTTGCTCATAGTGCATATAATGCTCAGAAATGGCACTGTTAACATTTCAATTCGAACATGATTGTTTATAAAAAAACAACATTTCCAACATGAACAGTTGTTTTTGCACGAACATGAATATATTGGGCACTTTGGGACATGCCTCTTTCAATGGTAAGTAGCCAGCCTTAGAAAGTAAAGATAAATAGGGATGTTTAGTTGCCCTTTTTTTCTTCTCCAACGCAATTAGCCTTCAGACATTTTTTTTTACACCTGGTCGGCTGCTCAAAAAGGAGCTGCAGCTTCTCGTTCTATCTGATCAAATCGACGATTAATTAAATATCTTATTAAGAAGACCTTCACAGACTTTGGTACTAGCATATATACAGCATTCATATTTGTCATGACACAGTTATTTTGTAGTGTAGTACTTGCTAGCTAGCAGCTTTCATGAAAAGTTACCAACACCAGAGTCGTCAAAACCTCGCGGAACTTTTTAGAGAAAAATCGCGGAACTTGCCAACACATCATGCATGGATCTGCATTTTCGCAGAGGAAACATTCATGGATCCATATGAAAATGAACCCTATCTGAATTAAGCAGGCATCATGCATGGCATCACGGAGATGGATGGATGGATCAAAAATTCAAAACTGACCCAGAGAAAAACCTGTGGCAAACTCATTATTCCCCAATGCATTCCGGAACGGGGAGCGCAGGCCATGTGGAGGAACAAGGTGGCGACCCCCCATCAAGGCAAGCAGCGCAACCACTGCGGGAGGCCGGTCAATATACCCTGCGTGCAGCTAGCTAGCTAGCTAGGGTTTCATTCCTGGGTCTGGGTGACCGATCGATCAAATCAATCGATGGGCGCAGTGGCAAGTGTCGCTGTCGGTCGACCATCGATCATGAGCCTGCCGATATCGGGCCTGCAGCTGCATGAGGGGCCACGCGGCCAGAGGGCGGTTACCATACGATCGAGCCCACGCTACGGATTCAGAGAACGTTGCTTTCCGTGGTGCCCTTGTGAGGCCATGCAGACCGATCCTTGCCCTCGCGCACTCTCATGTGTATTCATGGCACATCGTCGCTCTGAACCAATGTTGAGGACATCGCTTATCGTCAGCGTCTCGGTCAGCTAGGGATTAGAGATTAATCGGAAATCGGCCGATTAATCGATTTTATCGGTCGACTATTAATCGGCCATTTTTTTGCAAATCTCAGGTTCCTAACATTAAAATATGCTATATTCAACACCAAAACCATATTTGATAGAAGTGTTACCTTGATTTCTAGCTTTTAATTACTCGTATAATGACAAACAAAATAGGACAATAGTACATATTGCATAACAAGGTCCACAAAACACAAATAAACATAGTTTTTACAAATATAGTGCTAGGAATAGTCCCGATTTATCGGTAGATTCCCGATAAATCGTTCGTCAAAACGATAAATCGGCTCAAACGATAAATGGTGAAGATAAGGCAAAATCTTATCGGTCATCCCACGAGTAGCGATAAATCAAACGATAAATCGCTGAATCGGAAGATATTTTGAACAGTGCTCTGAACTCTCGTGCATGTTGCAGGCCGGGCGCATCATTGCATGCAGTGATCGATGCTCAAAGTTGTATGTACATATGCTCTATGACCGTGGATGCATGCACAGGTCATGCTCATGCCGGGCATGATTTGAGTCGATCCCGATTAACTACTGGGCTGAGAATGTGGCCTTCGTTCCTTAATTTGTACATTCGCGTGTTGAAAGAATGTATGCGTCTGTGTACATACATTTCTTGTAATCTTGCGTGTCCTATGCTCCTATCCCATGGCTTCAAGCACTTGCATGCAGGCAACCTTCTTAATACAATGGAATGCAGCGCTAGCTGCTGTTTTCGTGAAAAAATAAGATGAAGAATAGTGCATGCAGTACTGGTTTACAACGGCAAATATGGGAGTCAGAGGCGGAGTTAGCATCGGATTACGCCTAGGGCTAAGTACCTTGAATCCTGCACTTTGATGTTTTTTTTTTCTACTTTTCAAGGAGATAATACAAGGACCATTGTCACTAGGCCTAGGGCTATAGCCCCATTTGCCATAGGCCTGTCTCCGCCTCTGATGGGAGTGGCTAGATCACAGTCGCCTGAATATTTCGTTGGCCAGTCGATTTGGTTTAAGCCATTGGATGAAAAATGGACGGCCAATTCTCTTTTTTTCAACCTACAGACTAGATCTCATGTGCATCTTCTTCCTCAAACCGCCGGACGGACCACCCTAAGATAGATCGCCGCCGGCTGCTCCTTCTTTCCTTCCTTACTTTCCTCCGGCGAACTTGTTTCCTCTTCGAAAAATGAACTGACCCCAATTGCAAATTTAGGCGACTTACATATAGCTATTGTGGGCAAATATACGCCAGCCTAACTTTATGCATGATAGTCAATTAATCATCTTTTTTCGATAAAGGGAATATATTAATATCGCGAAGATATCAATTACACCCAGCCTCTGCACCAACAAGATTTCCAAAGACATCAAGGATGCACACAGCGAAGAACAAAAATAAAAACAGAGAGAAATATAAAAACAAAGACCCCGTCGCAGTGATGAGACACTCGCAACAACAACACTCTAACCACCACCAAAGACAACACCCAGACCACATAAAAGGTTCTCCAAAAGCGACGTCTCCAAGAAGAAAACAATGCACAAGCGTTGTCGTCGCCCGATCAAGGATCTTGAGTTTTCACCTGGGAGAAAGTCCGAGATTCCAATAACAATGCCTTCAGCAAGACCATTGCCAGGTACAACCAATGAAGGTCAGACCTTCGGTTTTCACCCTGAAAATCACAGCTCGGTACTCCAGAAGCACCACCGGAAATATTGTTCACCTGTGTTGCCGCCCCCTCCTACCAAGGCCGACGCTGCAAGTCCTCAACACTCGACACAGGAAAAAAAATCTGTGCCACCATTCTTCATCGCAACCAAAACTCCTCTCCGCAATTACAAGCCTTCGATCGCAGTCACCATGACTTTCTTCACCACTGTCAACGCAATGGAAATCTATACTTAGACATGTCCCATGGCACCGGCAAGACAGCAAAGCTTCGTGTCACACCCAAATAAAGCCTCGCTGGGCGAAGATGAGGGCGTGCCCGACCGGATCAATTTCAATCTAAATATCCAGTGACGCCATGCACCAAAACCTAAGATCTTCGAGAGGAAGACCAAAACCCGTCAGTGTCCAGATCGAGGTGGACCGTCATGAAGAAGATCCACGTTTTGGGGAGAGGAACCATCATCGGTGTACGCTGCAACCCACAAAATCGAAGGTCGGCCGGTGTCGCTGGGCAGTTCCAGCTCCAACCTTGAAAGCAGCCACCACCAGAGAAGCCGCCGGCTAGGCCAAGACGGATCCAGCCACCACCAGGGAAGCAGCCACCACCACGAAAGCAGCCACCAACTGATTGGCAGGGGCGCCATGCCTCCAACACCACAACGCATGGTTAGCCGTCGGCGCACTTCGAGGCGCCCAACGCAGCAGGCCTCCAAGGAACCCACCGAGTCAACGCCGCATCAAGACGGATCCAGGGCTTGCGGTGCAGATCGATGAAATAGATCAGCACCCAGATGGAGATGGGAGGGAGAGGGATGGATGAGAAGGGAAGGATCTGGAAGTGCCCCGCCGCCGCCGTCAGCACCGATGGCCTCCTCCGGCGGCGGCGGATAGGTTTGGACGGTGGTGGGGACTTTTCTTGGTGGCGGTGGGGTGGCCTCCGGAGTCGCCTGTCCGAGCGACCCGGGAGGCAGGTCCGATGCTATCTGTCAGCCTCGTCAATTAATCATCTAGGCGTCGACCAGAAAAGAAAGCAAATCAGAAGCAATTATGAAGGGGAGAGAAGGGTTTGAGCGCCATTCTATTCTACATAGAGATATCTTCCATATATGGAGGGCAAAAGGTAAAATAAAATTGATTGACTGCAAACAAGACCGAGAGAAGCAACCACTTTGCATGCTGGACAGCCACGCAAGAAAGAAGCACCACCAAAAAGAAGCACGAAATTAAGCCAGCCCCAGCGTTATTTATAGCCAGTCAAGAGCAAGGTTTTGGTTACCGGTCGAAATTTCAAGGTTTTCTATGGTTACCGCGTATTTCCGTGCCCCTCGGTAAATTCTCATACCAAGCAAAAAAGACCATTTTTTGAATTTTCTGAATTTAAACGCTCGATTTATAGTAAATTATGTAGGATATAATTAATGTCATAAGAGTTAGTTCTGGAGTGTTGGTAGCAACCTAGTTCCTGTTTTTAGAGGTCTCTGGTTCGAATGTTCGTTCACTCAAAATTTAACTATAAAATTCGTTCGAAATATTCTTGGTATTTCTTGGTATTTCTCGGTAACCGTGGTAACCACGTTTACCAGTCCCCCTTGGTAAAAATGCCTCATTCGGTAATCAAAACCTTGGTCAAGAGGGCCAATTAAGAACTGTTATTGCCGTTCATTTAGCATTATTTTGCATGCTTGCTTACCGGGGCAGCTGGCTAGGCAGGATGCAAGGAGATGGAACCGATTTGATTTAATTTTTTTGGGTTAGACGATTTGATTTAAGCCATTGGATGAAAAACGGACGGTCATATCTCTCTCTTCAACCTTCAGCCCAGATCTCATGTGCATCTTCTCTTCGTTGTGAAGCTGACGCCGCTCCTGCGCATGCCTCGCCCCCCCCCCCCCCCAACTGCTGCCCACGGCCATCCCTCTAACCCTAGCGAGGAACATAATTTTCCGACGATTATGCACCCCGTCAGACCCCTAAGATAGATCTTTGGCGAGCCTGCCACCCTAAGATAGATCGTCAGCAAGCCTGCAACCCTAAGATTGATCGCCGGCGGCTGCTCCTTCCTTCTGCCAAACTTGTTTCTTCTTCGAAAAATCAACTGACCCAAATTGCTAATTCAGATGATTTACATATAGCTATTGTGGGCAAATATACGTCACTAGTAGAAAAAGGGCCATTTGTCCCGGTTCCAGAGGCCCATTTGTCCCGGTTCTGGAACCGGGACTAAAGGGTCGGGACTAAAGCCCAAAACCTTTAGTCCCAGTTTGCTTACGAACCGGGACCAAAGGCCCTCCACGTGGCCGCTGCGGGGAGCCCAGGCAGGAGGACCTTTAGTCCCGGTTGGTAACACCAACCGGGACCAAAAGGCATCCACGCGTCAGCATCTGGCAGGAGCTGGGGTTTTTGTTTTTTTTTGAAAGGGGGGGTTTAGGGGGTTTTGGAGGGTTAATTTAGGGGTTTCATATTGTGTTAGCTAGCTAATAGAGAGAAGTGTCATCTCTTTCTCCGTGCTTGGTCGACGGTAGCTACTATAGAGAGAACTCGACACGCTAGCTAGTAAGCAAATGAAGGAACCATTAAGTACACAAGATCGTCATGAACATATACAGAGAGAAGTGATCGACCTCTCTTTCTCCGAGAGATTGGTCGAACAACAAGTTTTCGTATATCTATCCGACGCTACTAGCTACATATATACAATATAAGATCTCTTACAATCCCTAACATCTAATGTCAAATTCCAGATGGTATTCTCCGGCTTTATTTATGACGTGGTCAAGAAAGAATCCCGCCAATACCTCTTGAATTGCTCGTATGCGATCATGTGGTAGGAGTTCATCCCACATCTGCCACATCTAATTTGAAGAAGGAGGTCAATACATATATATGAATGAAACTCAACACAAATCATGGTAATAAAATAAAATTGTGAATATTATTGCTTACGCACTTGAAATTGTTTTTCAGAGTAGCCCCGCTTAGGGGTCGTCGCGTTGTAGATGAACTCGCAAACGTAGTATCCACAAAAATCATTCCCGGTTTCCTGCCACAAGCACTTTACGAGAAATAGAGTTCAATCAAACTGATAATCAAGCATGATAAATGGTATTGATGAAACTAGAATCAATGGGAGATGCGCGGAACTAGCTAGTAGTACTTACTTTCGGGTGTGTAAATCGCAGCTCCCTCGGCAGTGCCGGAACAATTGCGGTGAACTCTTTCCAAACCCTGCCAGACAAAGAAAATAATTACTTGATATCAGGAAATGAACAAAGTTGCCGATATAATGCGATAATGATCGATTGAACTTACTTCTGGAGCATTTCAGTCATGTCCGCATATTCCTGGGGATCTTTTCGTTTCGAGTCTAAGACGATTACTACTCCCCGCTCAAGCTTAATCTCTAGCAGAATAAAGTGGAACCTGCGCACGCATGCATAACTCATCAATTACATTACTATAACCTCGAGTAATAAGGGAAACCGAATATGCACAAGACAGTAACACTCACTTGAAGTTGTAAGGAAAGAGTATTGTCTCTTTGTTTTGATTTTTAAGCAACGATTGTAGCAAGTTGTCCTCGGTTTGTGTGACATTGTTTTTAACCGTAAACTCATGTATGATATTTGGGTTAATGAACCCAATGTCATAGATTTGTGCTTTTCTGCATTCGATGATCTTCAATCTGCATAATATAGTGAGGATAATTATATATACATGCAATGAAAGAGCTGAGCTATATATATAGAGAGACTTAATTACAGAAGTAGTACTTACAGACAGTAGCAAGTCAAGATTGTTTTGTCGAGGGCCTTTTGATTGTATAACTGGAATATCTCGTCAAATTCAACAGACAACTGATCCATTCCAACGAGGTCGTGCTCCTCTTTAATTCTCAGCGTCAAAGTATCCCTACCAGACTCGCTGTAGGTTTTCATGTACCAATCATGGAATCTTCGCATCATCGTTGTTAGAGGAGGATGATCAGGTTTGACGAGAGGCCGCCCGTACCGGTAACTGAATTCGTCCACCTCCAACGGCTCAAACTGTACATCATCGCTCAGGTAATCACCAGGATTGGTACCGGGCACCATCCCCGGATGATTAGCGACGATATCGCTAGACACCTTGAGCGGGGGGCACGATTGGTTCGCCTGTTCGCCGAGCTGGGGAATTTTTTCCCACTTCTTCGTTTTGCTAACCTTGCATCACTGGAAGTACTTCCCGACTGCCGCGCATCTTGATATGTCTTTTTAACACAGCGGACAAAGTTGGAATCCGGCGGAGGCGGTGGTGGTCGCTTCAGGGCATCGATAGTGCGCTTCACTTTCACCGGATCTAGCTTCTCCTCCGGAGGTGGAGTTTTCTTTGCAAAATGGGCCCTCAATTGGGCCTGACATATCTCCTCGTTTTCAGACTCGGTCCTCTCATATGGTAACTTTTCCAGAGGCTTGAGAGATGGACCGTATCTGTATTCCCTCCCGCCTCTGCTTGTACTGCTAGCCGCCGGAGCGGCGGCGTCTCTCTTCCGTCGTTACTTACGAGGCGGAGAAGGAGGCGGAGTGCTCCGACGCGCCGGAGGAGCCGGAGCGGCGGCGTCTGTCTTCCGCCGTTGCCGACGAGGCGGAGGAGGAGGCGGACTGCTCCGACGCGCCGGAGTAGGCGAAGGAGGAGGCGGAGTGCCCTCACGCGTCGGAGGAGCCGGAGAAGGAGGCGGGGTGCCCTGATCACTCGTCGTCGTCGTCGGAGGAGGAGGAGGAGGAGGCGGAGGCGTCCAGTTTGGAAGCTTGATGTACTCCTTCTGCCATAGACATGTACTCCTCAGGGCACGAACCAGCCGATTCTCCCCTTCACCTGTAGAGTGGTCAAGCTCGAGCTCCTCAAATCCCTCCATTACTTCATCCACCATCACAACAGCATAGCCATGTGGAATCGGACGGCAGTGAAAAGTTCCGTTGGGTTGAGGAGGTGCAACAGAGCCGACAGCCGCCTTGAAAGTGAGGTTCCGGTATTTCGTCATAAGCTCGCAATGTTGAGCCTCCGTGATAGTATCCACGGGGTAGCTAGGAGACGTGAAGTCAGGCTGAACGGGCTCCGTGGAAGCGACGCTGCTTCTCCGCTGAGATGGCGGGGTAGCTTCGTGCCGCTGAGATGGTTGGCCGACAGCTCGCTGGCTCTCAGCTTCCTCTAGCTTTTGTAGTCTTGCATTGAGCTTCTGAATTTCGCTCAGCTCCGCTTTCCTCTTTCTCTCCCGGCTTCTGTAACCGCCTGCGTCGAGAAACCCAACCTTCCATGGAACGGAGCCTGGTGTGCCTCGTGTTCGTCCAGGGTGCTCAGCATTCCCTAGGGCCTCAGTCAGCTCATCCTTCTCTCTGTCGGGAATGAATGTCCCTTCCTGCGCTGCGGTGATATACTCCTGAAGCTTCGTGACGGGTATTGCAAGTTGCTCGTCCGTCCAACGGCACTTCCCTGTTTCAGGGTCCAAAGTTCCCCCAACTCCGAAGAACCAAGTCCTTGAACGGTCTGGCCAGTTCAATGTCTGTGGTACGACCCCTTTAGCAATCAGGTCATTCTCAGCTTTGTCCCACAACGGCCGGGCTTTGAGGTAGCCACCTGACCCCGTGTGATGGTGATACTTCTTGTTTGCAGCGTTGTTCTTGTTTGTCTCTGACATTTTCTTACTCTTGGCCAATGTCTTGTAGGCCACAAATGCGGGCCAGTGATCTCTTATCTTCTCAAATCAGCCAGTGAATTCTGGAGTCTTCCCTTTGTCGACAAACTTTGATTTCAACTCATTCTTCCACCTCCTGAATAGATCTGCCATCTTCTTAAGAGCACACGCCTTGACCAGTGGCTCTATAACTGGCTTGTTCGGATCCTCCTCTGGCGGTAGGGTGAAATTTGCCTTCAGCGCGGTCCAAAGATCATCTTTCTGTCTATCGGTGACATAATCACCTTCATGGGCGTCGTCCTTAGGCTTATTCCATTGCTTGATGCTGATCGGGATGTTGTCCCTAACAATAACTCCGCACTAAGCAGCAAATGCGTCCTTGGTCCGCTTGGGTTCAATCGGTAGGCCATCGTCCGCGAGTGCTGTGATCGTGAACCTTTCATCCTTGCGCAACTTCTTCTTCGGGCCTCGTCTCGTTACCGAAGTTTGGCTCGATCCGGAGGGCTATAAAAGAAGAAAGAAGAGTTAATATATGTACATACCAAAACAATTAATGCATCAATTAGCTAGTCAGCACAGGCTTAATTAATATATATACCTCGCCGGACTTTGCAACAGCTCCCTCCTCCGTTCGGTCATCGGAGCCGTCATCATGGTCTCCTTCTTCCTCCGGCATTCGGTCACCGGAGCCAACATGATCATGTCCTTCCTCCTCTATTGTTCGATCACCGGAGCGGTCATCCTCTCCTTCCAGACCATCGGTGTCGTTGAGAAACGACAAGACATCACGTCCGCCGTGGATTATGCCCCCCAACAACTGTTCTTGTTCCAAGTCTCTTTGATCCATAGTTTATGCAAATATTACAACATGGCAATTAATATACAAACATGAATGTCCGACGTCCGGACCGCCTCTCTCATGAATGTCCGACGTCCGGACCGCCTCTCTCATGAATGTCAAACAAGGGATTCTCTTAACCTTTAAGGGATTTAATTAACAAAATGGCGCCCTTCTGAATGTGCAGAAAATGGTCCATATTTTTCCTGATCTCATCTACCCTTCTATATGTCACGTTGTCTAGTGTCAAAGGATTCAAGAAAACCAAGGCTTCATCATTAGCCGGAAGTAACAGGCGCATAATGGTACGAAGCTCTCCAAAATTGTTTTGGAACGGAGTACCGGATAGGATAATTAATTAGCTTTTTGGTACGAAGTTCAGCAAGAGCCTTCAGAATATCGCTATTTGGAAGGCCTTTGCTGAAATTCGTACCAAAAAGCGAATTATTCTATCCGGAACTCCGTTCCAAAACAACTTTGAAGAGCTTCGTAGCATCATACGCATGTTACTTCCGGCTAATGATGAAGCCATGGATTTCTTCAATACTTTGACAGACAACGTGACATATAGAAGAATATATATATAGATGAGATCAGAAAAAAATTGGATCAACTTGTGCACATCCATAATGGGGGCATTCTTGATAAATCTATGTTACCGGAGTTTTCTATATATGAACAAAAAAAAATTCACATGACATGTCCGACGTCCCCCCTCATGTCGAAGTTATCGGGGACGGGGTGGATCGACAATGACGCTCTTTCTTCTAGGGTTTGGGTGGCCTCGATAGTTGGTCGGGCGAGCGGACCGCCTCTCTCACTCATGCATGTCCGATGTCCCCCCTCATGTCGAAGTTATCGGGGAGGGGGTAGACGACAACGACGCTCACCCCTCATGTCATGTCCGACGTCCCCCCTCATGTCGAAGTTATCGGGGAGGGGGTAGACAACAACGACGCTCACCCCTCATGTCATGTCCGACGTCCCCCCTCATGTCGAAGTTATCAGGGAGGGGGTAGACGACAACGACGCTCACCCCTCATGTCATGTCCGACATCCCCCCTCATGTCGAAGTTATCGGGGAGGGGGTAGACGACAACGACGCTCACCCCTCATGTCATGTCCGACGTCCCCCCTCATGTCGAAGTTATCGGGGAGGGGGTAGACGACAACGACGCTCACCCCTCATGTCATGTCCGACGTCCCCCCTCATGTTGAAGTTATCGGGGAGGGGGTAGACGACAACGACGCTCACCCCTCATGTCATGTCCGACGAGGCCGGCGACGAGGACATACATCTGTCTCATCTCTACATGAACATACATCTCATCTCCACATGACCATTTATCTATCTATCTCATCTCCACATGAACATACATCTCATCTATATATATATATAATCATATCATATATATATATATATATCATCATATCAACAACAGAAAAATTAATTGTTTCCAACAGAGCATCATATATATATCATCATATCATCTATATATATATCATCATTTCATCAAATTATCTAACATAATGAACTATATATATATATCAACAAAATCATTTATCTATCTATCAACATCATCATCTATCTCCACATGAAAATATACATCTCATAAAAAAACATAGCAATGGGGGCTGCCGGCGACCATGGAGCAGTGGCAGAGCAAGGTGTGCTCGGGGGCACGCGGCGACGGGGAGTAGGGGACCATGGGAAGGGGGGCTCACTGGGGGGGCGCAGCGATGGCTTGAGGCCGGCGACGAGGCCGACGACGAGGACGGCGGGCTCGGGGGGGCACGCGCGCGGAGACGGGGAGGAGGGCGCGACGGCGAGGGCTCGGGGGAAGGCGGGGTGCTCACTGGGGGCGGCGATGGGAGAGGGCGACGGCGACGAGGAGGCGCGGAGATGAGGAGCGGGCGGCGACGGGGTTGGGCGACGATGGGAGAGGGCGACGGCGACGGCGACAGCGACGATGGGAGAGGGCGACGGCGACAGCGACGATGGGAGAGGGCGACGGCGACGAGGAGCGGGCGGCGACGGCGACAGCGACGAGGAGCAGCCGGGCGGCGTCGGGGGAGATGTGAGAATTTGGGGAAAAATTCCTAAGTGTTGGCTTATATAGCAAAGCCTTTAGTCCCGGTTGGTGGCACCAACCGGGACCAATGCCTCCCTTTGGTCCCGGTTGGTGCCACCAACCGGGACCAAAGGTCTCTTTTCGTCAGCCCAAAGGGTGGGAGCGACGGCGACGAGGAGCGGGCGGCGACGGCGACAGCGACGAGGAGCAGCCGGGCGGCGTCGGGGGAGATGTGAGAATTTGGGGAAAAATTCCTAAGTGTTGGCTTATATAGCAAAGCCTTTAGTCCCGGTTGGTGGCACCAACCGGGACCAAAGGGTGGTGCTGCCCGGGGCCAAATTTTTAGTCCCACCTCGCTAGCCGAGAGAGCTTGAGAGTGGTTTATAAGCGCTGCTGTGCATACCCTCTCGAGCTCCTCTCAACTGCAGGCCTCTGGGCCTAATCTGTCACTGCCTGTGGGCCTATTGGGCCTTCTGCGGGCCTGAATCCTGGCCCAACAAGCTGGTTGGGTTTCAAGTCGTATTCAGGCCGTGGCGCCCAGTAGGTGGCATTTTTTTTAAAAAAAATCCAGTTTTTTGTTTTGTTTTTTTGCTTTATTTATTTTATTTTGTTCCTACTTACTGTTTTTCAGTGATTCTTTTTTCTTTTAGGTCACAAAAATTATAAACTTTCTGTTAGTGCCTTTAGTTTTCAAATTTGAATAGTTTAAATTAGAATTTTTTGAAATTTGTGTGAATCACTAGTTTGTGAATAACTTTACTAAAAAAATAGATTTTTGAGTGATTCTTTTTCCTGCTATTTAATATTACTGTGTTTTATCATTATATTCAATTTGGTAAGTTTTAGGTTATTTTAAATGTCTGTTTTAATCAAAAACTGATTTGGTTATTTTAGTTTGCTATTAAAGTTTCTAACAAAAAAATTTCTTTATGAAAATTCTTTTTGCTATTAATGTTTTGAACAAAAAATTCTTTAATAATTTTAGTTGCATAAATTTTATATAATTTTAGTTTCAAAAATACTAGAGGTTTATAAAAGCTTTTTAGTTGATTCCTTTTGCTATTAGAGTTTTATAAAAGCTTTTTAGTTGATTCTTTTTGCTATTGAAGAATATTATAGTTTTGTTTTAGTTGATCATAACAGGATATTTTAATTGATTATTTTTAGTTCATTCTTTTTTCTATTAGAGTTTCATAAAAGTTTTCTAGTTCATTCTTTTTGCTATTAGTTCATTCTTTGAGCTAAATGACCCTGAAATTGAAACACACTACAAATGAACTCTGAAAAGGTTGAAAGTTGGCATGGTATCATTATTTCACCCAAATAGCATGTGCTAAAAAGTTGAGAGGGTTACGGCAAAAACTTGATGCACTTCGTGTACAAAATGAACAATCTCTTTCGAAGTATGAGGGTTTCGGACGAAAACTCATCTGTTACAAAGGTATTTCATTTTTTTGAACTTATTTGAACTCCAGACTTTTTGTGTGTTCAAAATGAACCATTCAAAGCCACATCATCAATTTTCAACCCTTTCTGACTTCATTTGGTATTTTTCATGCATTTACTGATTTTTTTGAGCTAAATGACCATGAAATTGAAAAGCACTACAAATGAACTCTGAAAAGGTTGAAAGTTGGCATGGTATCATCATTTCACCCAAATAGCATGTGCTAAAAAGGTGAGATGGTTACGGCAAAAACTAGATGCACTTCGTGTACAAAACGGACAATCTCTTTCGAAGTATCAGGGTTTCATACGAAAACTCATCTGTTACAAAAGGCATTTCATTTCTTCACATGTAACTACAGTGATATTCTAGATCAAAGGCATCATCATACTAGTTGTGGAGAGAAAGTCTTCACTCTTTCTTCGCTTGTGTCCTTTGCTTATTGCGCCGTAACCATGGATAATCTTCATCGTTTAACAGGGTGCTTGGGTCAGCCTTGACTTTGAAGGGAGGAATTTCATGAAACTTTTCATAATCTTCAGACATGTCTGTCTTGCCCTCCAATCCCACGATGTCTCTTTTTCCTGAAAGAACTATGTGGCGCTTTGGCTCATCGTATGATGTATTCGCTTCCTTATCTTTTCTTTTTCTCGGTTTGGTAGACATGTCCTTCACATAGAAAACCTGCGCCACATCATTGGCTAGGACGAATGGTTCGTCTGTGTACCCAAGATTGTTCAGATCCACTGTTGTCATTCCGTACTGTGGGTCTTCCTGTACCCCGCCTCC
The DNA here is from genome assembly GCA_039707655.1 of Elymus sibiricus. Taxonomy (NCBI): domain Eukaryota; kingdom Viridiplantae; phylum Streptophyta; class Magnoliopsida; order Poales; family Poaceae; genus Elymus; species Elymus sibiricus. Next base: position 156,520,044 of record CM077669.1, read on the forward strand.
TGACAGATTGACCCATTTGCACCTTGAAATCATGTCCATAGTCAAGTTCCCATATGTCCACTATGTAACCATAATACGTGTCCTTTCCCCTATTGGTTGCTGCATGAAAGTGGACACCGCTGTTTTGGTTGGTGCTCTTTTCATCTTGGGCGATCGTGTAAAATGTATTCCCATTTATCTCGTACCCTTTGTAAGTCAATACAGTCGAAGATGGTCCCCTGGCCAATGAGTACAGCTCATCAGAAACAGCGTTGTCACCCATGAGACGTGTTTGCAACCAACTGCCGAAAGTCCTGATGTGTTCATATGTAATCCAGTCGTCACACTGCTCCGGGTGTTTGGAGCGCATAATATTCTTGTGTTCATCGACATACGGGGTCACCAAGGTGGAATTCTGTAGAATTGTGTAGTGTGCTTGAGACCAAGAATGCCCGTCCCTACATATTATTGAGTCCGCTCCTAGCGTGCCTTTTCCAGTCAGTCTCCCCTTATACCGCGATTGAGGGAGACCAATCTTCTTAAGGTCAGGAATGAAGTCAACACAAAACCCAATGACATCCTCTGTTTGATGGCCCATGGAGATGCTTGCTTCTGGCCTAGCGCGGTTACGAACATATTTCTTTAAGACTCCCATGAACCTCTCAAAGGGGAACATATTGTGTAGAAATACAGGGCCCAGAACGACAATCTCGTCGACTAGATGAACTAGGACGTGCGTCATGATATTGAAGAAGGACGGTGGGAACACCAGCTCGAAACAAACAAGACATTGCACCAAATCACTCCTTAACCTTGGCAGGATTTCTGGACGGATCACCTTCTGAGAGATTGCATTGAGGAATGCACATAGCTTCACAATGGCTAATCGAACGTTTTCCGGTAGAAGCCCCCTCAATGCAACCGGAAGCAGTTGCGTCATAATCACGTGGCAGTCATGAGACTTTAGGTTCTGGAACTTTTTCTCTGCCATATTTATTATTCCCTTTATATTCGACGAGAACCCAGATGGGACCTTCATACTGAGCAGGCATTGAAAGAAGATTTCCTTCTCTTCTTTGGTAAGAGCGTAGCTGGCAGGACCTTCATACTGCTTTGGATGCATGCCGTCTTTTTCATGCACACGTTGCTGTTCCTCCCGTGCCTCCGATGTATCTTTTGTCTTCCCATACACTCCCAAGAAGCCTAGCAGGTTCACGCAAAGATTCTTCATCACGTGCATCACGTCGATTGCAGAGCGGACCTCTAGGTCTTTCCAATAGGGTAGGTCCCAAAATATAGATTTCTTCTTCCACATGGGTGCGCGTCCCGCATCGTCAGTCGGAACAGATAGTCCGCCATGACCCTTTCCAAATATTACTTGTAAATCATTGACCATATCAAGTACGTGATCACCAGTACGGAGGGCGGGCTTCTTCCGGTGATCTGCCTCACCTTTGAAATGCTTTCCTTTTTTTCGACATTGATGGTTGGTCGGAAGAAATCGACGATGCCCCAGGTACACATTCTTCCTGCATTTGTCCAAATATATACTGTCGGTGTCATCTAAACAGTGTGTGCATGCGTGGTATCCCTTGTTTGTCTGTCCTGAAAGGTTACTGAGAGCAGGCCAATCGTTGATGGTTACAAACAGCAACGCATGTAGGTCAAATTCCTCCTGTTCGTTCTCATCCCACACATGTACACCTCTTCCATTCCATAGGTGTAAAAGTTCATCAACTAATGGCCTTAGGTACACATCAATGTCATTGCCGGGTTGCTTAGGGCCTTGGATGAGCACTGGCATCATAATGAACTTCCGCTTCATGCACAACCAAGGAGTAAGGTTATACATACATAGAGTCACAGGCCATGTGCTATGCTTGCTGCTCTGCTCCCCAAAAGGATTAACGCCATCTGCACTTAAACCAAACAATACGTTCCTCGGGTCACCTGTAAAGTCGCTCCACTTTCTCTCGATCTTTCTCCACCGCGACCCGTCAGCGGGTGCTCTCAACTTCCCGTCTTTCTTACGGTCTTTTATGTGCCATTGCATCAACTCGGCATGCTTTTTGTTTCTGAACAGACGTTTCAACCGTGGTATTATAGGAGCATACCACATCACCTTGGCAGGAACCCTCTTCCCAGTGCGCTGGCCCTCAACATCACCAGGGTCATCTCTTCTGATCTTATACCGCAATGCACCGCATACCGGGCATGCGTTCAAATCCTCGTACGCACCGCGGTAGAGGATGCAGTCATTAGGGCATGCATGTATCTTCTGCACCTCCAATCCTAGAGGGCATAGAACCTTCTTTGCTTCGTACGTACTGCTGGGCAATTCGTTATCCTTTGGAAGCTTCTTCTTCATTATTTTCAGTAGCGAACTAAATCCCTTGTCAGATACACCATTGTCTGCCTTCCATTGCAGCAATTCCAATGTGGTACCGAGCTTTCTGTTGTCATCTTCGCAATTTGGGTACAACCCTTTTTTGTGATCCTCTAACATGCGATCAAACTTCAACTTCTCCCTTTCACTTTCGCATTCTCTCTGTGCATCAACAATGACCCGGCGAAGATCATCATCGGGCACATCGTCTGGTTCCTCTTGATCTTCAGCTTCCCCCATTGCAGCATCACCGTATTCAGGGGGCGGGTAGTTGTCATCATCCTCTTCTTCTTCGTTGTCTTCCATCATAACCCCTCTTTCTCCGTGCTTGGTCCAAACATTATAGTGTGGCATAAAACCCTTCTCAAGGAGGTGAAAGTGAAGAGTTTTAGAGTTGGAGAAAGCCTTCGTATTCTCACAGACAGTACATGGACAATGCATAAAACCATTCTGCTTGTTTGCCTCAGCCGCTTCGAGAAAATTATGCAGGCCCTTAATATACTCGGAGGTGCGTCGGTCACCGTACATCCATTGCCGGTTCATCTGCGTGCGTTATATAGTTCTCATTATTGAACAACATATAACTCTCTAGAGCATCTAATTATAACATACATTGAAACTATGTAAAAAAATTATATGCAACAACAAATGCGATCATAACCGCAACTAAGGTACCAATTGATCCAACGGCATAATGATACCAAGCCTCAGTATGAATGTCATATTTTCTAATCTTTCTAATCTTCAAGCGCATTGCATCCATCTTGATCTTGTGATCGTCGACGACATCGGCAACATGCAACTCCAACTTCATCTTCTCCTCTTCAACTCTTTGTAATTTTTCTTTCAAGTAATTGTTTTCTTTTTCAACCAAATTTAACTTCTCGACAAGAATTTCTATGTCGGTTGGAATTTCCGGTTCACATACCTCCTAGATTAAAAAATCTATGTCACGTTGGTCGGCATAATTGTCATAAACACTAAATAAAACAAATAGTTATAAAAGATAATATATACCACATCCGAATCATAGACAGGACGAGGGCCGACGGAGGCGGATACGAAAACCATCGCACTATATAATAACAAACAATAATAAAAGTAAGAAAATTACACAAGTATCTATCTAAATCATACAAGTAAGAACTTTTTTCTTTTAGAAAGAAGATAAGAAGAAGAGGCTAACCACGGTGGTGCCGGCGCCGAGATGGGCGCGGGCGATCGACGACGGTGAGGACTGGGACGGGACAGGACGGACCGCCAAACCTAGACATATCTTGAGGAAAATGGAGCTTGGACAAGGAGCTTCGAGAGGAGAAAGCTTAAGTGTGGCTCGGGCATTTCATCGAACACCTCATGTGCATAGGAGGTGAGCTAGAGCACCACAAAGCTCTCCCACGGCCGGCCAAAAAAACAGAGCAGTGCACTGCTCTTCTCGCGGGCAGGGGGGTATATATATGCCGACCATTGGTCCCGGTTTGTGGCTGGAACCGGGACTATCTTTAGTCCCTGTTCCAACCACAAACCGGGACCAATGGTTGTGGGCCAGGAGCGAGGCCCATTGATCCCGGTTCGTGTCTGGAACCGGGACCAAAGGGGTCAGACGAACCGGGACCAATGGCCCACGAGGCCCGGCCGGCGCCCTGGCCTCACGAACCGGGACCAATGCCCCCATTGGTCCCGGTTCGTGAGTGAACCAGGATTAATGGGCTTTTCAGGGCTGGACCAAAGCCCTGTTTTCTACTAGTGCGTCAGTCTAACTTTATGCATGGCAGTCAATTAATCATCTAGGCGTCGACCAGAAAAGAAAGCAAATCAGAAGCAATAATGAAGGCAGAGAGAACGGTTTGCGCGCAATTCCATTCTATATAGACCTCTTTAGCTATATGTGGAGGGCGAAAAGTAAAATAAAATTGATTGACTGGAAACAAGAGCCAAAGAAGCAACCACTTTGCATGCTGGTAGCAACTAGACAGCCACGTACGCAAGGAAGGAACACCACCAAAAAGAAGCAGGAAATTAAGCCAGCCCCAGCGTTATTTACAGCCAGTCAAGAGGGCCAGTTAACAACTGTTACTGCCGTTCATTAACCATTATTTTGAGGGGCAGCTGGCCAGGCAGGATGCGAGGAGATGGAGTGTAGACCTAGCTAGCCAGCCAGCCAGCGGTGGCAGCACCAGTACAGTAGTACACTACCTCACTCTCCTTCTATATATGTCCCTCCGTCTGCACCCCCTGCCTTAGCCTTTGGAGCAACCACTTCGCAAGGTAATGTGCATATCACCACCACCACCACCACTGCTAGACGCTAGTGCTACTCCTGTCCCTCCATCCTTATGATCCGCGCCGGAAAGAATGCCCCCTTTAATTTGTTCCTCGCAAATTTAGTGAAAAATTCTACTTTAGCTGCAGCATCGTCGGCCTTCTGGCTGCTAGTTCTTTGGTTCCTCGCAAATTATGAGGGCTAGCTAGCTGCATCCGGCTTTTTTAGCTAGCTCCACATGATTGTCTTCCTTTCTTTCTTCTATATACTTGTGTGATTGTGTTGTTCGATCAGATCCAGTTGGTTTGACTGATGCATGAGAGAGCGCTTGCGTGGAGACGACTAACCCTTGTTCTTCTTGTTGCTGCAGCAGGGTCCGGAGACGCACAGATTGATTGAGGCGACAGCGCTTGGGTTTGGTTCCTGGTTGCGGGGATGGGTCGCGGGAAGATCGAGATCAAGCGGATCGAGAACGCCACGAACCGGCAGGTGACCTTCTCCAAGCGCCGGGGCGGGCTGCTCAAGAAGGCCAACGAGCTGGCCGTGCTCTGCGACGCGCGCGTCGGCGTCGTCATCTTCTCCAGCACCGGCAGGATGTTCGAGTACTCCAGCCCCGCCTCCAGGTCCCTACCCTCTTTCTTAACTGATTCATTAGCTTCCCTTCGTCGATCTTGCTGCTACCACCTACTCCTACTTCTTTCTTTCCGGTACTTTAGAGAACCGGATCTAGCTACTAGTTAATTAGTACTCCTATCTATGTTGCTGATTCTTCCTTCCTAAGAAGTACTAGTAAGAACTGAAACTGCATGTATGTTTTTCCTAGCATGGGAGTACCTTTTAGTCTTGATTTTACGATCTGTTTAGGGAGAGTGGCGTTAATCGTCTTATTTCGAGATTGTATTCAACCTCAGTATATTCAGACAGATCGATGCCGAATTTTTGTTGCTAACAGCATGCATGTACACGCGTCTCAGCTAGCTGCTTATATTAATTCAGAGGACATGCATGCAGACATTTACATGATCATGACTTACACGGTTTTGTAGTGGATCCATGAAACGTTACTATGAACACCTAATTTTTGAGTAGTAGAAGCTAGGGCTTGTTACTGTAAATCTGGTGCAGCTAGCTGGCTCCAAGTCTGCAACAGATGAAATCCTAATTAAACTTGTTCAACCATTCACATGATAGATGCATGGCATGCATCAAGAAAATGCACAAAATTGAACCAACTTCCCAGATAATCTTTATCTGATGTTCGTCAACAACTAGACCCTGTTTTGCATGAAATTACTGACAAAGTATAACTGAATTAAGTAGATCTAGCTAGCCGTCACCAGCAAACTAGTTAACGGAATTATGTAATTAACATACTTGTTCAACTATCCGATGATGTAGCTTGAGGGATCTCATTGAGCAGTACCAGAACGCCACCAACAGTCAGTTCGAGGAGATTAACCACGATCAGGTAAACACAAACACACACCAAATTCAAATCACTTATTACTACTGCTGCTAGTAATTAATTTGCCAGCATTCAGCACATCAGCAAACTGATTGCACTGGGAAATTTATACTATTTGCTATGCGCATGGATGGATGCAGCAAATATTTGTGGAGATGACACGGATGAGGAACGAGATGGAGAAGCTGGAGGATGGCATCCGCAGGTACACCGGCGACGACCTCTCCTCCCTCTCCCTCGCCAACGTCAACGACATCGAGCAGCAGCTTGAGTTCTCTGTCGCCAAAGTCCGTGCGAGAAAGGTAAAAAAGGGCAATGCATGCCAGGATATGAACTGGTTACTTGTACTTTCCTTGCAGCACATGAACGTACTATTCCTAGATAGGAACCAGTTCCATCGTTAATATAGTACTGTACTAATTACCCGGCTAATTCATGTCTTGTGTTACTGCCGTGTTCTTGGCTTGTTGCAGCATCAGCTCCTGAACCAGCAGCTCGACAACTTACGTCGCAAGGTATATATCGAATTATCAGTCGCTCATTTCGCATCTGCTATTGATCTGGTGTGTGTGTGTGTGTGTGTGTGTGTGTGAAATGGTTGATCGCTATGTGAGCGTTGCTAATTGATTGATCAATTAACAGGAGCATATCTTGGAAGACCAGAACAGTTTCCTGTGCCGCATGGTAATCGATTAATCCTGCCTTAACCAATGGGAAATTTCTGTTAAGCAAAGCATCTGCATGCACGTGTGAATTCATAATGATTTGTGAGTGCTGCGCGCGCTTGTTCTACAGATCAGCGAGAACCAGCATGGCGGTGACGGGAAGATGGCGGTGATGCCGCCGGTGCTGTCGATGCTGACGCCGGCCTTCCCGGCGACGCCCTACTACACGGGCGAGGAGTCGTCGAGCACCGCGCTGCAGCTGACGTCCCCGCAGCTTCAGCTCCACGCCGCCGAAGCCGCCGGGTTCCGGCTGCAGCCGACGCAGCCCAACCTGCAGGACCCGGCGTGCAGCAGCCTCCACGCCGGCCACGGCCTCCACCTCTGGTAACCAAAATTAAGAAGAATCAGTCGACCAAGCACACATGCATGCATGCATGCACTCGCACCTGTCAATTCAGTCACGGCCAGTCGTTGGCCAGATACACAAAAGAGTCTGATCATATGAAACATTGCTGGCAGAGATTTGATGATTTGATCATCACGCGGCGCCTGATTCATGGATTCTAGGAGGAAGAAGATGACGGTGGATGGAAGATTGACCCTTATGATGCATGCGTGAGGGATGACTATTTAATTTGGGAGCTATATGTATGTATGCAAGATAAGATTCCAGTTGTGTGTCGTCGTCTGTGTTAGGCTGTTCTTTCATCATGTTCGTACTTAAGCTAGCTATATACTCCATAGTACTAGTTCAATTGCCTGGTCAAATGTTGTGCACGCATGGGGATCGAGGACGATGCATACATGTAATAATAAGTTCAGAGTGAATTTCATTTTTTACCTCCCATTTGTAAACTGTTTACCCCCTTTAAAGAGTAAGTTCTAGTTTTTATCCCTTACTTTAACATTTTTGACACTAATTACCCTATTTAATAAATTTTCATCCAATTACCCCATTTAGCAAAACTTTTGCCAGTTTTTACCCCAGTAATTCTTTTGAGAGCGATCTGCCAACTAACTCCCTACCATCAGATTCCTCTTGGCGTTTTTTCCAATGCCTTAACCGGTCACTTGGTTTAGCCGCACCCGGGTTTTCTTTTCTCATGACTGTCAGATGTATGTGTGCACCACATCGCAGGAAAGACGAACAGTTATCTTGAGCGGTCAAGTACATTCAATTTTGCATTGTGGGTTGTGGTTCGTAAGTATAATGTGATGATATTTTAGTTTTTTTCCTTGATGCAAAACATCGGAGGAACCACTTACTTTACGCTTTGGAAAATCATCATATAAAAAAATCACATTCCATTTTACAGATCTGCAGTGCTATTGTCGAACATGTGTTTTTTAGTTGGGCTCCAATGATGTGTGTCCATTTAAAATTAGTACTACCGGTTATTAACATAATAGGATGTTTTTTAGTTTTAATAGGAATATATGCTTGGGCACTTAGTATCGACTCTCGAGTAAAACACGATCTTTGCAAGAAGGCTCTTAAAAATTTAAAGGGGTAAAAACAGTCAAAATTGTCATTAAATGGGATAATCTAGATGAAAATTTGTTAAATGGGGTAACTAATGTCAAAAATGCTAAATTAGGTGGTAGAAACCAGAATTCACTCTTATTTATATCATAAGATTGAACTTCTCACAATATTTACTCTGTTTATAGCTACATGCGTACCTTGATCTGAATTTTTAACCAATTCTCATCATGTGGCTTGGTTCCAACTTCCAGGCAAGACCTGGTTTCCAAGTAGCGTAGCTATGGAGAGGAGGGACGTGAAGTATATCTATGAATAGAAAGTGCCACCCGATTTGCTAATGTGCCATCCGAGGAGGGATGTGAAGTATATGGTTTTCTTATCAGGATCTCTTGATGATGGGCTTAATATTTTACTTGGCCAAGTGGCCATGCCGGCGATGCATGACGTAAGTTAGTGTCTGCACAAGCCATGCACTCATCTCAGCATAATCTTAAAAAGACTCTTGAGAGGCCCCAAACCCTCACACTTTCAGCAATTACGGCAAACAAACACAGGGACATAATACAAGAAGTTCGGGATTACTCGTGCAAACAAACACTGACCCAACACTAGAATAAGAAAACGCTGCCCTTGCATATTACTAGAGGTCTACAACTCCTAGCGTAACTGCATACAGGCAAAGACACTGCTATTGCATAAGTATCTCATGAGCTGATCCATGGGCATGAACCCCTGCAGCCTTTGATCTTGATGGTGATTTAGAACTCATGAGGTACTTATGCCATCCGTGTCCAGGATTAGCATGTAGGAAGTACCTCATGGTCTAGAACTTCTCCGTTAAAACCACCATCTTGGTGGAGATAATGTACTCTAGAGCGATGGTGATGGAGCTGCTGTTGGGGAACGTTGCATGGGAAATAAAAAATTTCCTACGAACATCCAAGATCTATCTATGGAGATCAACAGCTACGAGAAGGGGAGTGCATCTACATACCCTTGTAAATCGCTAAGTGTGAAGCGTTAAGAAACGCGGTTGGTGTAGTCGAACGTCTTCGCGATCCAATCATGATCCGTCCCGCGATCCAATCTTGTTCCGTTCCGATCTAGCGCTGAACGGACGGCACCTCCGCGTTCAACACACGTATAGCTCGATGACGTCTCCGCTCCTTGATCCAGCAAGCGAGGGTGGAGAGGTAGATGAGATCTCCGGCAGCACGACGGCGTGGCGGTGGTGGTGGTGGAGCTGTCCCGGCAGGGCTTCGCCAAGCACTACCGAGACTAGAACGAGGAAGAAGATCTACGAGAGAGAGAGAGGAGGGCTGCCCGTGGCCTTTCAGGTGCGGCTGCTCTCTCTCCTCTCCACTGTATATAGGGGGAAGGGAGGAGGGGTGGCACCCTAGGGTTTCCCCTAGGGCCGGCGGCCAAGGAAGTGTCCACCTCCCACAAGGGAGGTGGGGCGCGCCCTAGGGAGGAGTCCCTCCCCTCTAGGACTCCTCCCACCTACCACCTTTGGGGCACATGGGCCCTAGGGGTCGGCTGCCCAGCCCACCAGGGGCTGGTGCGCCACCTCCTCAGCTCATGTGGCCCCCCGGGATGGGTGGGCCCCTCCCGGTGGACCCCCGGAACCCTTTCGGCACTCCCGGAACAATACCGGAAACACTCGAAACCTTTTCGAAACCCGAATACCACATTCCTATATATCCATCTTTACCTCCGGACCATTCCGGAACTCCTCGTGATGTCCGGGATCTCATCCGGGACTCTGAACAACCTTCGGTCACCAACGCATACATCTCAACAATACCAAATCATCACCGAACGTTAAGTGTGCAGACCCTGCGGGTTCGAGAACTATGCAGACATGACCGAGACACCTCTATGGTCAATAACCAATAGCGGGACCTGGATGCCCATATTGGTTCCCACACATTCTACGAAGATCTTTATCGGTCGAACCACGATGTCAAGGATTCAATCAATCCCGTATACAGTTCCATTTGTCCATAGGTATGTTACTTGCCCGAGATTCGATCGTCGGTATCTCCATACCTAGTTCAATCTCGTTACCAGCAAGTCTCTTTACTCATTCCGTAATACAAGATCCCGTGACTAACTCCTTAGTCACATTGCTTGCAAGCTTCTTGTGATGTTGCATTACCGAGTGGGCCCAGAGATACCTCTCCGTCATACGGAGTGAACAATCCCAGTCTCAATTCACGCCAACCCAACAGACACCCTCGGAGATACCTGTAGAGCACCTTTATAGTCACCCAGTTACGTTGTGACGTTTGATACACACAAGGCATTCCTCCGGTGTCCGGGAGTTGCATGATCTCATGGTCGTAGGAACAGATACTTGACATGGACAAAGTAGTAGCAATAAACTAGAACGATCAAATGCTATGCTTACGGTTGGGTCTTGTCCATCACATCATTCTTCTAATGATGTGATCCCGTTATCAAATGACAACTCATGTCCATGGTCAGTAAACCTTAACCATCTTTGATTAACGAGCTAGTCTAGTAGAGGCTTATGATACGTCTCCAACGTATCGATAATTTATGAAGTATTCATGCCATATTCACCTATGTTTACAGTACTTTTATATGGTTTTGATGCACTTTATATGATTTATTTAGAACTAACCCGGACTGACGCTGTTTTCAGCAGAACTACCGTGGTGTTGTTTTTTGTGCAGAAATCAAAGTTCTCCAAATGCAATGAAACTTTTTGACGATTTTTTGGAACAACAGAGGCACTAGAAGCTTCGTTGGAGGACCAGGAGAGCCATTAGGTGGGCACAACCCACCAGGGCGAGCCAGGCCCCTCTGCGCGCACCCTGGTGTCTTGTGGTCCACTCGTGGCCCATCTTCGCGTGAAACCGACGCCCAAAAATCCTATATATTCAGAAACCCCCAGAAATAACCCTGGACGAGAAGTTCTGCCGCCGCAACTCTCTGTATCGACGAAAAACCAGTCTGGAGGCGTTCCAGTACCCTGCCAAAGAGGGTAGATCATCTCCGGTGGCCATCTTCATCATCCCGGCGGAGGCCATGACGAGGAGGGAGTAGTCCACCCTCGGGGCTGGCGGTTTGTACTAGTAGCTATGTGTTCAATCTCTCTCTCTCGTGTTCTTGAGATGGCACGATCTTGATGTATCACGGGCTTTATTAATATAGTTGGATCATATGGTGTTTTCCCCTCTCTATCTTGTTGTGATGAATTGAGTTTTCCCTTTGAGATTTCGTTATTACCGGATTGAATACTTTTATGGATTTGAGAGCACTTGATCTATGTCTTGGCACTCAACTCGCGGATTCCCGAGGTGACATTGGGGTAATCTATGCATAGGGGTTGATGCACGTTTTCGTCCTACTTTCTCCGGTAGAAATCTTGGGGCACTCTTTGAGGTTCTTTGTGTTGGATTGAGTATTATGAATCTGAAATTGTTTGATGCGTATCGTATAATTAACTCATGGATACTTGTGGTGACATTGGAGTATCTAGGTGACATTAGAGTTGGTTGATGCGTATCATATGGTGTTATTTTAGTACGAACTCTAGATAGATTGATCGTAAAGAATAACTTGGTGTTATTTTAGTATGAACTCTTGGATAGATCGATCGGAAAGGATAACTTTAAGGTGGTTTCGTACCCTACAAACAATTTCTTCTTATGTTCTCCGCTAGATAAGAACTTTGGAGTGATTCTTCGTTGCACGTTGAGGGATGGTTATGTGATCCAATTATATTAGCATTGTTGAGAGATTGCACTAGCGAAAGTACGGACTCTAGGCCTTGTTTTCAAGCAGTTAAATACCGTTTGTGCTCACTTTTGTTACTTGCTACCTTGCTGTTTTTTTATTGTTACTATTACAAAAATCAATATCTACTATCATTACTACACTCGTATCACCATCTCTTCGCCGAACTAGTGCACCTATACAATTTACCATTGTATTTGGTGTGTTGGGGACACAAGAGACTTTTTATTGTTTGGTTGCAGGGTTGTTTGAGAGAGACCATCTTCATCCTACACCTCCCACGGATTGATAAACCTTAGGTCATCCACTTGAGGGAAAATTGCTACTATCCTACAAAACTCTGCGCTTGGAGGCCCAACAAAGTATACAAGAATAAAGTTGCGTAGTAGACATCAAGCTCTTTTCTGGCGCCGTTGCCGGGTAGGTGAGTGCTTGAAGGTATATCTTTAGATCTTGCAATTAAATCTTTTAGTTTCTTGTTTTTCACTAGTTTGGTTTTATAAAAGAAAACTACAAAAAGATGGAGTTTAGGTTGTACCATTTGTATCGTCTTTATAATGTCTTTCGTGAAAATAAGGATTCAGAAAATTGTGCTCAATTGGTAGAGGAAGAAATTATGAAAATACTTAATGAGAATTCCTTGAATGATGAGCATGATAGCAATATTGTTAATATGAATTCTTTGAATATCCATGATACTAATGATATGCAAAGCCACCAGCTTGGGGATGCTATGTTTGATGAAGATGATATTTTTAGTCCCTCAAGTTTTGATGAGCAAATTTATTATGATGATGGCATGCCTCCTATCTATGATGATTATGATGATGACATGTATGCTATAAAGAGTGATAGTAACCATGAAACTGTCATCATGATTTTAATATTGAATGTGATTATGTCAATCAAGTCTCTCATGATAGTTATTTTGTTGAGTTTGCTCCCACTACCATGGATGAAAAGGAATTTGCTTATGTGGAGAGTAATGAAAATTCTATGCTTGTGCATCATGAAAAGAATGATTTATGTGATAGTTATATTGTTGAATTCCTTCATGATGCTACTCAAAATTATTATGAGGGAGGAACTTATGCTTGTAGGAATTGCAATAATATCAAGTTTCCTCTCTATGTGTTCAAAGTTTTGAAGTTGCACTTGTTTTGCCTTCCTATGCTAGGTGATTCTTGCTCCCATAAATTTTTTGCTCACAAAATCCCTATGAATAGGAAGTGAGTTAGACTTAAATTTTCTTGTCATGTGATTCATGATGCTCTCTTGCATGTTCCAATTACTACTTTTTACGTGAGCATCATTCATCATGCCTAGCTAAAAGGCATTAAAGAAAAGCGCTTGTTGGGAGACAACCCAACACTTTTACTTTCTGTTTTTGAGTGTTCACAGGATTAAGCTACTATATTAATCATGTTTTGTGTCTTTTATTTAAATAATGTGCCAAGTAAAGCCTTTGGGATGACTCACAAGATGAGTAGAATTGATGCTGAACCAAAACAGAAACTTTTGACTCCAGTACAGGAATTGTCATTTTTTACTGGAGAACGATAATGATCTGAAATTTTTACACGGTGTTTATATACAAATTTTTCAGGCGTTTCGAATTTATCAGAATTTTTAGAGACAGGTAAGTATGGTTATACTACAGATCTTCACAGACTGTTCTGTTTTTGACAGATTCTGTTTTGCATGCATAGTTTGCTTGTTTTAGTGTTCCCATAGCTTATATTCAGTGATATAAATTATGTGAATGGTAGAATACAGTAGTTATTATGTGATAACAATTATGAATCTTGTCTTGACAGTACCTAAGTGAATGATCTTTATTTATTATACTAACCCATCTCACGAAGTTCCGTTAAGTTTTGTGTGATTGAAGTTTTCAAGTTTTGGGTGAGACACCGATATGAGGAGAATAAGGAGTGACAAGAACCTAAGCTTGGGGATGCCAAAGGCACCCCCAAGTTAATATCCAAGGAAGACTCAAGCGCCTAAGCTTGGGGATGCCCCGGAAGGCATCCCCTCTTTCGTCTTCAACATTATCGGTATATCTTACTTAGAGCTATATTTTTATTCGTCACATAATATGTTCTTTGATTGGATCATCATTATATTTTGTTATTTTATGTTAGTTGTTATTTATAATCTTGTTTTTCAATAAAAAGTTCCAAGAATTTCCTTTAGGATGCTTGAATTGCATGTTTGATGTGTGCTGTGTAAAAACAGAAACTTTTGCTGTAGTGTTTGAATTTTCATATTTTACTGGAACGTGGAAAGTTTATGAAAATTTTACACAGTATTTTCATATAAATTCTTTAGCATGTCCTAAATTTTCATAATTTTTTGAGTTACAGAAGTACACTGTTTTCATAAATTTCTACAGACTGTTCTGTTTGGACAGATTGCTGTCATAGTTTTGTTATCTACTTATCCTATAGTTTCCATAGCCTATATTGGTAAATATAAATTGTGGAAATGATAGTAAACAGTAGATGATGTTTGAAATTATTATGCAACTTGTCTTGGCAGTACATGAAGTGTTGATTTATTCTTATGTGTACTAACCTATCTCACGAGTTCTTTTCGAGTTTTGTGTGGATGAAGTTTTTGATAATAGGTGAAACCATGATATGAGAGGATTGAACGAGATACAAAAGCTCAAGCTTAGGGATTCCCAAGGCACCCCAAGTAAATATTTCAATAAGTCTCAAGCATCTAAGCTTGGGGATGCTACGCATCCCACCTCTCTTCATCAACAATTATTGGTTAGCCTATGTTGAGCCTAAATTTTTATTTGTCCACATGATTTGTGCTATTCTTGGAGTGCTATTTTTGTTTAGTTTATTGTTTGAATAAAATAATCAGATCTGAAAATCTTTATTGAGAGAGAGAGTCCTCACATAGCTACTTTATTGTTTGACTACTCATTGATCTTCACTTATATATTTTGAGAGTAGTTTGATGTTTACTCTGGTGCTCCACTCATACCCTAAGAGTAAATTCTGAATCAATGAAATATCATAAATATGAAATTATCAATGTGCTTTATGCTTAGTAGTAGCTTCACATCTGGTTTAGAAAGTAAAATCTTTTGAAGTTTGACAATCACAATATTGGTCATACAAGCAATTCGTGAATGATTAGGATAAGGAAGAGAACTTTCACATAGAAATATATTATCTTGGACATCTTCTATGATTGTGAATACACATTAATTATTTTCAAACTTGAGCAAATTAGTTGAAGTTGGACAAGGAAGACAACGTAATGAGTTATGGTTGTGTATATTTGCATAGAAGTTATATTGTTATGGATCCTCCAACATGTGGTGTTTGCTTAGGATCTTTTGCTAGCCAAAAATTCGTACTAAGTAGAGATACTACTTGTGCATCAAAAAACCCTTAAACCCAGTTTCTTGCCATGAGAGTCCACTATATCTACCTATATGCGGTATTACCCTACCGTTCCAAGTAAATTTGCATGCGCCACCTCTAAAATTTCAAATGAGCATATGTTTTGTGTGCCTGGACCGCTCATGGAGCGACAGGGGGCGGTCAGTATCTTCCATGTTAAGCGGGTTATTCTCATGATGAGTGTTTATTCACTCGTCCTTGCACGAGAGGGGCGGTAATAGGGATTCCCAGTCCCGAAATCAAAAAAATGCAAATAATTAAACAAAACTCCCCCAGGAATGTTGTTGGTATGGATGGTACCTGTGGATTCGGCTAGCCATGGAGTGTGTTTGTTGGTGGAGGGGGAGTAAACCTTTACTTTTACCGCTTGGGAACCGCCGCTAATGTGTTTAACATGGAAGATATTGATAACTCTTGGTCGTAACGTGGGCAGGAAGGGTGCACCTCCCAAAATTATATTTATCTCTAATTTAAGCTTTGATCTCTGGCACCTCTGCGAATCCCTGCGTCCCTCTACGAAGGGCCTATCTTTTACCTTTCAGTATTTACTTTTATGCGAGAGTCAATAGTATGCATTCTCATTTCAACCTCAATTATTCTCTAGTTGGCAAGCATCATGTGGTGGGGAAAGGTCTAGGCACATATTGCCAGTCAAATATATTTGATCATGACTTATTATTGTTGACAATTATCTCTATGATAAATGAGTTGGGAGGCGAATCATTAAGCCTCTATCTTTCTTTGTGTTCGATGGATGCCATTTGTTCTAAAAATATGCTTTGAGTACTAGCAATCATAGAAGACTATATGATGATTGAGTATGTGGAGCTCTTACTTAGACTTTGTTGAGAATAAGTTGAATTGCAATTGTTTGGTGACTAAGAACATAGGTTGTTAAGTTTCAATAAAATTCATTGTTTGAACCATAACATGTGAATTGGTTGCTACTTTATCATGATGTGTTTTATGAGAAAGAGTTGCTATTATGATGCTAGGAAAAGTGGTTGAAATTATCATTGATCAAACTTATGCACTATGCTAGCATTCACACTTCATAAATTATTTCTTTTATCATTTACCTACTCGAGGACGAGTAGGAATTAAGCTTGGGGATGATGATACGTCTCCAACGTATCAATAATTTATGAAGTATTCATGCCATGATTGCCTATGTTTACAATACTTTTATATGGTTTTGATGCACTTTATATGATTTATTTAGAACTAACCCGGACTGACGCTGTTTTCAGCAGAACTACCGTGGTGTTGTTTTTGTGCAGAAAATGAAAATTCTCGGAATCACCCGAAACTTTTTGTCGATTTTTTTGTAACAAAAGAGTCACTAGACGCTTCGTGGGAGGGCCAGAAGAGCCACGAGGTGGGCACAACCCACCAGGGTGAGCCAGGCCCCTCTGTCGCGCCCTGGTGTCTTGTGGTCCACTAGTGGCCCATCTTTGCGTGAAACTAACACCCAAAAATCCTATATATTCAGAACCCCCCAGAAATAACCCTGTACGAGAAGTTCCGCCGCCACAACTCCCTATATCGACGAAAAACCAATCTGGAGGCGTTCTAGTACCCTGCCAGAGAGGGTAGATCATCTCCGGTGGCCATCTTCATCATCCCGGCGGAGGCGATGACGAGGAGGGAGTAGTCCACCCTCGGGGCTGACGGTTTGTACCAGTAGCTATGTGTTCAATCTCTCTCTCTCTCGTGTTCTTGAGATGGCACGATCTTGATGTATCACGGGATTTGTTAATATAGTTGGATCATATGGTGTTTTCCCCCCTCTATCTTGTTGTGATGAATTGAGTTTTCCCTTTGAGATTTTGTTATTACTGGATTGAATACTTTTACGGATTTGAGAGCACTTGATCTATGTCTTGCCACTCAACTCGCGGATTCCCGAGGTGACATTGGGGTAATCTATGCATAGGGGTTAATGCACGTTTTCGTCCTACTTTCTTTGGTAGAAATCTTGGGGCACTCTTTGAGGTTCTTTGTGTTGGATTGAGTATTATGAATCTGAAATTAATTGATGCGTATCGTATAATTAACTCATGGATACTTGTGCTGACATTGGAGTATCTAGGTGACATTAGAGTTGGTTGATGCGTATCATATGGTGTTATTTTAGTACGAACTCTAGATAGATTGATCGGAAAGGATAACTTGGTGTTATTTTAGTACGAACTCTTGGATAGATCGATCGGAAAGGATACGTTTAAGGTGGTTTTTTACCCTACAAACAATTTCTTCTTATGTTCTCCGCTAGATAAGAACTTTGGAGTGATTCTTCATTGCACGTTGACGGATGGTTATGTGATCCAATTATATTAGCATTGTTGAGAGATTGCACTAGCGAAAGTACGGACCCTAGGCCTTGTTTCAAGCATTGCAATACCGTTTGTGCTCACTTTTGTTACTTGCTACCTTGCTGTTTTTTATTGTTACTATTACAAAAATCAATATCTACTATCATTACTACACTTGTATCACCATCTCTTCGCCGAACTAGTGCACCTATACAATTTACCATTGTATTTGGTGTGTTGGGGACACAAGAGACTTTTTATTATTTGGTTGCAGGGTTGTTTGAGAGAGACCATCTTCATCCTACACCTCCCACGGATTGATAAACCTTAGGTCATCCACTTGAGGGAAAATTGCTACTGTCCTACAAAACTCTGCGCTTGGAGGCCCAACAAAGTCTACAAGAATAAAGTTGCCTAGTACACATCAACTTACTAGGGACACAATGTTGTCTATGTATCCACACATGTATCTGAGTTTCCAATCAATACAGTTATAGCATGGATAATAAACGATTATCATGAACAAGGAAATATGATAATAATTATTTTATTATTGTGTGGGGAGCCCGACTCATAAGTCGTGATCACCGAATGCACGTGTACAGTGATCCCAGAGATGAATGATCACTGAACACACAGAAGCTGAATAACAAGAGTCTTACATCCACATTTAGCGTCTTACACAAATAAAGACCATGAAGGTCAAGTCTTACATCGATAGGGCCGCAAGGGCCAAACACTTAAACCTAACAAGCAGCGGAAAGTCTTGATTGGAAGCGTGAACCCATGCCATCTGCCTTAAACCTACAGGCATTCTGACTGGGAAGCGTCCTAGTTCGCATGTTCATCACCAACGAACTCTTCGCCATATTCCTGCTCTTCCATGCCTGGCCAATTAAATAACCAGTGGCAAGCCAATGAGTACTTTGAATGTACTCGGAAGCAACCCAAGTTTTGGAACAAGGTATAACAATGCATGATATAGCACTAAGTAGGTAAGTTTTGCAGAAAGCTAGTTTTAAGTGCACTGCATGATCAAGTAACTTAAGTAAGCATGCATCAACCGTTGACAGACATTCATGTCAACAAGTCACAGTTATCATCATAAACCGGGGTTGAACATCTCATATTCATCAACATGCCAAGTCATCGGACTCGACTCAAGTTTCATCCTGTCACCAACACACACACACACACACCAAGTTTAGAAACCATGGACGTAGCACAAGAGCGGTCATCCAACTGTCCTTGACCATGGACACGGCTATTCGAATAGTTTTACACTCTGCAGAGGTTGCACACTTTACCCACAAGACTCGGGGAACTTCCGTGTCATCCACGACTCGCGGTATATTACATACCCGAGGTAAGCACCCGAACAATGCCTTTCCCCTAGCGATACTAAACAAAGAGTCCACTCATTGGTGCCATCCCTCATGATATACATCACACGTATCATCCATGAGGGCACGCAACGATGTGCCCGGTGCCTGTAAAGACAGCGCATGGTCGCCCTAACAGGCACGACCCCGTATCGAGAGTGACCATGTCACTCCCGCCACTAGTAATATGGGCTCTATGCTAGTACCCACCAAGGTAGTTAACAAAGCCCCATCCCATAAGGGGTATCGTGGTTGTACATGTAAGGTTGGAATAACGGTCGCAACTTACACCAATCTATTTTCGAAAACCACACACACTCACTTGCTCCGGTACACCACTTCTTTATCAAGTGGCTACCTAGCTCATCATCATCTCCCTCGGGCATTAGTGGCACCCGACGGGGTTTTCAAAAAATCTTTGAAATCATTTTTGTTTCCATCACCATGCATATACCCGTCCCACTTTGCGTAGCATCTACTAAGCATCCTATCTACTCCCACCCGCACAACCCACATAAGGAGGTAGGGTTATGCACGATGCAAGTATCAACAAGAAAGTATCGGAGGCATCCCACCGAAGGGGATACCACCACATCTTGATCATCATCGGAACATAAAGTGCTATATGACATGCATGAAAAGTTTCTTAACATGGTCAAAGGGCTGCTTGCCTGGCTCAACAAAGTCTTCGGGGTCTTCAAAATCTTCGGGTCCAACTCCCTCGTCAACAGCGCAATCTATCGTCGCGATAAATAACGGTAAAATAAGGATCATCACAAAAACAGAGCACTAAAGCTACTACAAAAATGTTACTCTATTCTGAAAAATCCTAAAAACTATTCTAAAAATATTTGCCTAAGGTTTTGGAGTGAAAAAGGTTTTTAAAACCATTTTTAACAGTGGCTAAAAATGCCAAAAAGGGGTTTTAAAATAAAACAGTACATAAAAGGTTTTCAATTTTTTTCACAAATGGCACTGTAAAATACAATAGATTATTACAGGAATTATGGTGGAAAAATTATTGGCATTGGAATTTTATTTTGCTCAGAGGAATTTTTGCAAGATGCCATTAATAAAGAAAAATAAAAAGAGCACTATGCTCTTGGGCCAGAAGCGGGCGAGCAGAGCCGGCCAAGGGGAGTTATGGCCCAGGCGAGGGGGCATGCGCACGGCAGGTTTTAATTTAAACCTGCACACGGGCCTGGCCTGGCAGCGAGAGAGAGAGAGAGAGGGGCGAGGGGATGACACGCGGGCCCCACCCCACGGTCGTCTCCTACCTCTCGACAGAGGAGGGGGAGAGCTCACCAGCGGCGTTCCTGGCGACGGCGAGGCAATCTTGAGGTGGGAATGGGACCAGGGAGGAGTCGCTGTTCCGGAGGAGGTAGAGGCAGCCGGCGGGGAGGCCCCGGTCACCGGCAACGAAGAAGCCACGGCGGAGGAGCTTCGGGAGTGATCGCAAGGGTCGTCCCGAGCTGCAAAAAGAGCGGGGAGGAGGGGGAACCGCGTCAGGGCACTTCTACAGCTCCGAATCGAGAGAGAGGAACGGGAGGGGATGCTCACTGTGGCCGGACGGCGGCGGACCCGAAGCGGGGAAGCTCCGCGCAATCTCGAGCACGGGGGCTCAAAAACGAGGGGGAAGAGGTGTGGGGGTCGATTGGGGTGCAGAGAGGGAGATCAGAGGGGAAGAGGGGGTCGGGGGTTGGCTTTATATAGCCAGCCCACGGTCCACCGTGGACATGGCCGCCGGACCTAGCCACAGAGGCTCTGGAGACCGCGGGAGCAAGCAGGGGTGTGTCCGGGGTCTTCCTGGAGGTGGTCTACGACGAGCGGGGGCAAGTAGGGAAGCAGGGGCGAGCGCGCGTGCGAGGCCCGGGGTTGGCCGAACCGGGCGGCCGGCGCGTGTGTGAAGGAGGCCAGCAGGAGGGAGAGAGAGGAGGGGGCCGACAGGGTGGCGTGACACGGACGTCGAGGGCGTCTCGGGGGACACGAGGGGGAGGCCCTAGGTGGTCGGGAGCAAGGATTGGGCGGCGGCTACAGTGCGGGCAGACACCGTAGTGCGCTCTGGAGCGCCTGTTTGGCATGCCATGGCATGCCAACGGCGTTTTGCTCGCGGCCACTAGTGTCTAGGGGTACCATAGGGGTTTAGAAAATAGGGTAGATGCATTGGATGCTCATCTGGCTGCCCTGGTTGAGAAGAAAAGCTGAGGGGAGGGAGAAAAGGTGCTGTCTAGAGAGTAAAAATGGGGGTTTTACCCCTCCATGATTGATCTCAGGGCAGGAGAATGTTACTGGGGGTAAAATAGGACTAGGTAGAGATGTGGTAAAAATTTGGGGTCAAAGAGAACAAGTTAAGAGGGGAGAACATGGCTTCTAGTAATCTGCCAGAAGGTGTTTGATGCTGTTCTCAGCAAGCAAATGGAGTTCGCTTGCTATGAGATTTAACAGGATGAAAATATAGATAGAAATAGAGTGGGCCACCAAGTTTGAGATCATTTGAAGAAACTTCACAGTGTAGACATTGCAAACCCTAGAAATCAACAGAATTGGATTTCTGTAGATCTAGGCATGAAATCCTACTCTCCCAAATCCACAACTTGGTGTGGTATCCTTATTTGGGGGTTTAGAACATGCCCACAAAGTTTGGAGTCAATAGGACAAACTTCACAATGTAAAGTTGTTCAAACTTGACTCTGGACAGGAATGGTTTTGGAATATTTTGGTGAAGCAAATCAAGGGGGATTGAGATGAAACTTTGCAAGATCATCACCTATAGCATGAGTGACTTGCTGGAATTTTCTTGGAATTTATTGAGAATATTTCTTATAGAAATATCTCAAAAGCTTGATTTAAGCAGAAAGGGTTTTGAGGGGTTTTGCCCATTATGTTGAACATGACCATGTGTTGAAACTCATATATATGGAAAATATATGTCCATTGAGTGTCCCTAAATTTTCTCAAATATTTTTAAAGCATGTAAATAATTTTTCCTTATAAAAGACCATTTCTGGCCTTAAGAAAAAACCTATAAATAAAATAGTAAAATAATCTTTAAAAATAATATTTGGTGTTTTGGGGAAGTCATATATATAGTAGATTTCAAATAAAGCCTTTGGGGAAGAAGGATCCACCCAATTGAGGACTTGTAGTGCAAACCTCAATTCAGGGGTTTTTGAAAACCTAGTTTGAATAAATCTTTTTTGGCCAAAATAAATTTTGATAAAAATAGTTTTGGGTACTATACACATGGTATGATCATTGGGCAAGAAGTTTGGATCAAGGAAGATAAATATGGAGAGGAATAGAACCTAAGAGTGCCAAACACATTCAACCAAGCAAGCAAACATCAAACAGATCAAACAAGCACATGCACTCAAAAAGTTTTAATTGGTTCCAAATTAATCCATAGCATAGAAAAGTGATACAAATACAGGGTGTGACATATTGCCTCTAGGGCATATTTCCAATAGTCTCCCACTTGCACTAGAGTCAATAATCTAGTTCACATCGCTATGTGATTTACATTGTAATGAATCTAACACCCATAGAGTCAACGGGTCTGCAACATTCAGATCCGTATGTACTTTGCAAATATTTATGTCATCCTCCTTGATGTAATCGCGGATGGAATTGAAGCGGCGCTTTATGTGTCTGGTCCTCTTGTGAAACTAGGGCTCTTTGGCTAGAGCAATGGCACCAGTGTTATAACACAAGAGAGTCATCGGATCCAGTGCACTGGGCACAACTCCGAGATCTGTCATGAACTGCTTCATCCAGACTCCTTCCTTCGTCGCTTCCGAAGCAGCGATGTACTCCGCTTCACATGTAGAATCAGCTACCATGCTTTGCTTGGAACTGCACCAGCTTACCGCTCCACCATTCAGAATATATATGTATCCGGTTTGAGACTTAGAGTCATCGGATCTGTGTCAAAGCTAGCATCGACGTAACCCTTTACGACGAGCTCTTGATTACCTCCATAAACGAGAAACATTTCCTTAGTCCTTTTTAGGTACTTAAGGATGTTCTTGACCGCTGTCCAATGTTCCACTCCTGGATCACTTTGAAACCTTCTGGCCATACTTATGGCAAGCCTGACATCTGGTCTTGTGCACAACATCACATACATTATAGAGCCTATGGCTGAAGCATAGGGGATGACACTCATCTTTTCTCTATCCTCTGTAGTTGCTGGGCATTGAGTCTTACTCAACTTGACACCTTGTAACACAGGCAAGAACCCTTTCTTGGACTGATCCATTTTTTACTTCTTCAAAACCTTATCAAGATATGTGCTTTGTGAAAGTCCTATTAAGCGTCTCGATCTATCTCTATAGATCTTGATGCCTAATATGTAAGCAGCTTCTCCGAGGTCTTTCATTGAAAAACTCTTATTCAAATATATCTTCACGCTTTCTAAAAGTTCTATATTGTTTCCAATCAGTAATATGTCATCCACATATAATATTAGAAATGCTATAGAGCTCCCACTCACTTTCTTGTAAATACAAGCTTTTCCATAAACTTGTATGAACCCAAACGCTTTGATCACCTCATCAAAGCGAAGATTCCAACTCCGAGATGCTTGCACCAGTCCATAAATGGATCGCTGGAGCTTGCACACTTTGTCAGCATTTTTAGGATCAACAAAACCTTCTGGTTGCATCATATACAACTTTTCCTTAAGGAAACCATTAAGGAACACCATTTTGACATCCATCTTCCAGATCTCGTAATCAAAAAATGCAGCTATTGCTACCATGATCCTGACGGACTTAAGCATCGCTACGGGAGAGAAAGTCTCATCGTAGTCAACTCCTTGAACTTGTGAATACCCTTTTGCAACAAGTCGAGCTTTATAGACTGTGACATTACCGTCCGCGTCCGTCTTTTTCTTAAAGATCCATTTATTCTATATGGCCTTACGATCACATGGCAAGTCCTCCAAAGTCCACACTTTGTTCTCATACATGAATCCTATCTCGGATTTCATGGCCTCTAGCCATTTGTTGGAATCCGGGCCCACCATCGCTTCTTCATAGCTCGTAGGTTCACTGTTGTCTAACAACATGACCTCCAAGAAAGGATTATCGTACCACTCAGGGGCGGTATGATTCCTTGTCGACCTACGAGGCTCAGTAGTAACTTGATCTGAAGTTTCATGATCATCATCATTAGCTTCCTATTCACTTGGTGTAGGCGCCGCAAAAACATCTTTCTGCGTCGCGCTACCGTCCAAGTGAAGTGACAGTTCAATAACCTCATCAAGTCCTACCTTCCTCCCACTCAATTCTTTCGAGAGAAACTCTTTCTCGAGAAAGGACCCATTCTTGGCAACAAACACTTTGCCCTCGGATCTAAGATAGAAGGTATACCCAACCGTTTCCTTAGGGTAACCTATGAAGACGCATTTGTTCGCTTTGGGTTCGAGCTTATCAGGTTGAAGCCTTTTCACATAAGCGTCGCAACCTCAAACTTTAAGAAACGACGGCTTAGGTTTCTTGCCAAACCATAATTCATATGGTGTCGTCTCAACGGATTTTGGTGGTGCCCTATTTAAAGTGAATGAGGCTGTCTCTAATGCATAACCCCAAAATGATAGTGGCAAATCAGTGAGAGACATCATAGATCGCACCATATCCAATAAAGTACGATTACGACGCTCAGACACACCATTACGCTGTGGTGTTCCAGGTGGCGTAAGTTGTGAGACAATTCCACACTGTCTCAAATGCATACCAAACTCATAACTCAAATATTCTCCACCACGATCAGATCATAGGAACTTTATCTTCTTGTTACGATGATTTTCTACTTCACTCTGAAATTCCTTGAACTTTTCAAATGTTTTAGACTTGTGCTTCATCAAGTAAATATACCCATATCTACTTAAATCATCAGTGATGGTAAGAAAGTAACGATATCCACCGCGCGCCTCAACACTCATCGGACCGCACATCAGTATGTATGATTTCCAACAAGTTACTTGCCCGCTCCATTGTACCGGAGAAAGGGGTTTTCGTCATCTTGTCCAACAGGCATGGTTCGCATGTATCAAGCGATTCAAAATCGAGTGATTCCAAAATTCCATTAGCATGGAGCTTCTTCATGCGTTTTACACCAATATGACCTAAGCGGCAGTGCCACAAGAAAGTGGTACTATCATTATTAACTTTGCATGTTTTGGCATCAATGTTATGAATGTGTGTATCAGTATTATCGATATTCAACAAGAATAAACCATTCACATTGGGTGCATGACCATAAAAGATGTTACTCATATAAATAGAACAACCATTATTCTCTGATTTAAATGAATAACCATCTAGCAATAAACAAGATCCAGATGTAATGTTCATGCTCAACGCAGGCACCAAATAACAATTATTTAGGTTTACTACTAATCCCGATGGTAATTGAAGAGCGAGCGTGCCGACGGCGATCACATCAACCTTGTAACCATTTCTGACGCGCATCGTCACTTCATCCTTCGCCAGCCTCCGTTTATTCCGTTGTTCCTGTTTCAAGTTACAAATATGAGCAACCGAACCGGTATCAAATACCCAGGCACTACTACGAGAGCTAGTGAGGTACACATCAATAACATGTATATCAAATATACCTTTGTTGACGTTGCCAGCCTTCTTATCAGCCAGGTACTTGGAGCAATTCCGCTTCTAGTGGTCAGTCCCCTTGCAATAGAAGCACTCAGTCTCAGGCTTGGGTCCAGCCTTGGGTTTCTTCACAGCAGCGACAACTTACTTGCCACCCTTCTTGAAGTTTCCCTTCTTTACCTTGCCTTTCTTGAAACTAGTGGTTTTATTCACCATCAACACTTGATGCTCCTTTTTGATTTCTACCTCCGCGACTTTCAGCATCGCGAACAACTCGGAGACAGACTTTTCCATCCCTTGCATATTATAGTTCATCACGAAGCCTTTGAAGCTAGGTGGCAGTGAGTGGAGAATTCTGTCAGTGACCGTTTCAGGCAGAAGCTGGACTCCCAAATCATTCAAACGGTTGTAGTACCCAGACATTCTGAGAATGTGTTCACTGACAGAACTATTCTCCTCCATCTTGCAGGCGAAGAACTTATCAAAGGTATCATACCTCTCGATTCGGGCATTTGCTTGAAATATTAACTTCAACTCCTAGAACATCTCATATGCTCCATGGCGTTCAAAACGCTTTTGAAGTTCCGATTCTAAGCCGTACAGCATGGCACACTGAACTATAGTGTAGTCATCAGAACGTGCCTGCCAGGCGTTCACAACGTCCACAGACGACGCTGGAGGGGGTGGCACACCAAGCGGCGCATCAAGGACATAAGCCTTTTGCAAAGCCGTGAGGATAATCCTCAGATTACGGACCCAGTCCGCATAGTTACTTCCATCATCTTTCAACTTAGCTTTCTCTAGGAACGCATTAAAATTCAAGGGAGCTACTGCGTGAGCCATTGGTCTACAACATAATTTTGCAAAGACAACTTTAGACTATGTTCATGATAATGAGTTCAATTTAATCATATTACTAAAGAACTCCCACTCAAATCAACATCCCTCAGATTGTCTAAGGGTAACATGATCCAAATCCACCAACCCAAGTCCAATCATCACGTGAGATGAGGTGGTTTCAATGGTGAACATCTCCATGTTGATCATATCTACTATATGACTCATGTTTGACCTTTTGGTCTCCTGTGTTCCGAGGCCATGTCTGTACATGCTAGGCTCGTCAAGTTTAACCCAAGTATTCCGCGTGTGTAAATCTGGCTTACACCCGTTGTATGCGAACGTAGAGTCTATCACACCCGATCATCACGAGGTGCTTCGAAACGACAAACCTTCGCAACGGTGCATACTCGGGGAGAACACAATTTATCTTGAAATTTTAGTGAAGGATCATCTTATAATGCTACTATCGTTCTAAGCAAAATAAGATGCATAAATAGGATAAACATCACATGCAAATCATATAAGTGACATGATATGGCCATCATCGTCTTGTGCTTTTGATCTCCATCTCCAAAGCACTGGCATGATCTCCATCGTCACCGGCATGACACCATGATCTCCATCATCGTGTTGTCATGTGGTTATTCCGCCAACTATTGCTTCTACAACTATTGCTAACTCATAGCGATAAAGTAAAGCAAAAAATGGCAAAAATAAATTAAAGACAACCCTATGGCTCCTGCCGGTTGCCGTACTCATCGACATGCAAGTCGTGATAATCTATACAAAACATGATCATCTCATACATCACATATATCTCATCATGTCTTGGCCATATCACATCACAATATACCCTGCAAAAACAAGTTAGACGTCCTCTAATTGTTGTTGCATGTTTCACGTGGCTGCTATGGTAACTAGTATACCTACGCAAAGCCACAACGGGGATAATCAAGTTGCCTTTTAACCTTCTACAAGGACCGCCTCTATCGAATCCGATTCAACTAAAGTGGGAGAGACAGACGCACGCCAGCCATCTTTATGCAACAAGTGCATGTCAGTCAATGGAACCGTTCTCTCGTACGTGGACGAGTAAGGTTGGTCCGAGCCGCTTCATCCCACAATACCGCCGAATCAAGATAAGACTAAGGAAGTAAGCAATCTGAACATCAACGTCCACAAACTCTTTTGTGTTCTACTCGTGCATGTACGCATAGACCTAGCTCTGATACCACTGTTGAGGAACGTTGCATGGGAAACAAAAAAATTCCTACGAACACCCAAGATCTATCTATGGAGATCAACGGCTACGAGAAGGGGAGTGCATCTACATACCCTTGTAGATCGCTAAGTGGGAAGCGTTAAGAAATGCGGTTGGTGTAGTCGAACATCTTCGCGATCCAATCATGATCCGTCCCGCGATCCAATCTTGTTCCGTTCTGATCTAGCGGTGAGAGGACGGCACCTCCGTGTTCAGCACAAGTACAGCTCGATGACGTCTCCGCCTCCTTGATCCAGCAAGAGAGGGCGAAGAGGTAGATGAGCTCTCCGGCAGCATGATGGCGTGGTGGCGGTGGTGGTGGTGGTGGAGCTGTCCCGGCAGGGCTTCGCCAAGCACTACCGAGACTAGAACGAGGGAGAAGATCTATGAGAGACAGAGAGAGGAGGGCTGCTCGTGGCCTTTCAGGTGCGGCTGCCCTCTCTCCTCTCCACTATATATAGGGGGAAGGGAGGAGGGGTGGCACCCTAGGGTTTCCCCTAGGGCCGACGGCCTAGTAGGTGTCCACCTCCCACAAGGGAGGTGGGGCGCGCCCTAGGCAGGAGTCCCTCCCCTCTAGGACTCCTCCCACCTACCACCTTGGGCCGCATGGTCCCTTGGGGTCGGCTGCCCAGCCCACCAGGGGCTGGGGCGCCACCTCCTCAGCCCATGTTCCCCCCGGGATGGGTGGGCCCCTCCCGGTGGACCCCCAGAACCCTTTCGGCACTCCCGGCACAATACCGAAAACACTCGAAACCTTTCCGAAACCCGAATACCACATTCCTATATATCAATCTTTACCTCTGGACCATTCCGGAAATCCTCGTGATGTCCGGGATCTCATCCGGGACTCCGATCAACCTTCGGTCACCAACACATACATCTCAACAATACCAAATCGTCATTGAACGTTAAGTGTGCAGACCCTGTGGGTTCGAGAACTATGCAGACATGACCGAGACACCTCTACGGTCAATAACCAATAGCGGGACCTGGATGCCCATATTGGTTCCCACACATTCTATGAAGATCTTTATCGATCGAACCATGATGTCATGGATTCCATCAATCTCGTATACAGTTCCCTTTGTCCATCGGTATGTTACTTGCCCAAGATTCGATCGTTGGTATCTCCATACCTAGTTCAATCTCGTTACTGGCAAGTCTCTTTACTAATTCCGTAATACAAGATCCTGTGAATAACTCCTTAGTCACATTGCTTGCAAGCTTCTTGTGATGTTGCATTACCGAGTGGGCCTAGAGATACCTCTCCATCATACGGGGTCACAAATCCCAGTCTCGATTCACGCCAACCCAACAGACACCCTCGGAGATACCTGTAGAGCACCTTTATAGTCACCCAGTTACGTTGTGATGTTTGATACACACAAGGCATTCCTCCGGTGTCAGGGAGTTGCATGATCTCATGGTCGTAGGAACAGATACTTGACATGGACAAAGGAGTAGCAATAAACTAGAACGATCAAATGCTATGCTTACGGTTGGGTCTTGTCCATCACATCATTCTTCTAATGATGTGATCCCGTTATCAAATGACAACTCATGTCCATGGTCAGGAAACCTTAACCATCTTTGATCAATGAGCTAGTCTAGTAGAGGCTTACTAGGGACACAATGTTGTCTATGTATCCACACATGTATCTGAGTTTCCAATCAATACAACTATAGCATGGATAATAAACTATTATCATGAACAAGCAAATATGATAATAAGTATTTTATTATTGCCTCTAGGGCATATTTCCAACGGCTGCAGACCACGACGACAAT
Organism: Elymus sibiricus; assembly: GCA_039707655.1. Classification (NCBI taxonomy): domain Eukaryota; kingdom Viridiplantae; phylum Streptophyta; class Magnoliopsida; order Poales; family Poaceae; genus Elymus; species Elymus sibiricus. Next base: position 156,549,675 of record CM077669.1, read on the forward strand.
GCCAGCCGGGATTTTCCCTTCCACGGCGATGGCAGTGAAGTTGATCTCGGTGATCCCGGCCGTGGCCGCGAGGCAGATCGCCACTAGCCCGCCCATCGACAGCAGTGGCAATCCGCACCCCTCCTACGACATTGTAGGCCGCGAGGAGGGAGAGGTTGTGCGGCATACGAACCCGCGCGGTGCCGTTCTAGCCACCGTCGAGAAGCTCCCCAAGGGTCATCTGCACCACCCCGTTGAACACGACGGCGAGGGCCGCGGCCACCAACTGAACTGTGGAGCCGTTTCGCATGGCTAGTGGCCCGAGGGTCACCGCCGCGGTGGCCATAAGGCCGCGCACAGCGGCTGTTATGTTATGCTCCAAATTCAATTATAAAGAGAAAGGCTAACTTTTGACGAGCGAGCCCCCCCCCCCCCCCCCCCCGCACCCGCGCGGTACGGATCAGTATTGACCTAGGTCGCCTGTGTTATATATACCTCTTGTAAGCCGTTGCATGGGAGAAGTTGACCAGTTGTAAATCCCTGGCGTTTGTAACCTCTCTCGGTATAGTGAAGTTTGCTGACTGGCACCCGTGGTTTTTTCCCCTTCATCTTGGAGGGGTTTTCCACGTTAAAATCTCATGTCTCCTATGTTGATTTCATTCTTCGTCAATTGATTTGTGTGTCGTATCTCTAACAACGACTAACAAAAGAGCTTGACGCATGTGAAGAAGTATGCCCGGCTCCTCACCTCCTCCGTCGGCCTCCATCAACCTGTTGGGGATATAACCCCATGGTATGACCCGCCCGGGAGGGGCCGGGTAGGAAGTTGGTGACTTAGCCATAAGGCCTTAAACAGGCCCGAAGACCAAGACAAGCCTGGAGGTAACTTACGAGAAGGGCCGGGCGGAGGCCAAGAGCCGGAAGGTGGTGTGTGACCCGGAGGCGTAAGCCGCCGGGAGATAGTTTGCCAGAGAAGGCAAGGGAATTTGGAGATAAGGTCGGTTACTAGATGTAACCCGGCCCGGACTCTTGTAAGCCCAGGGCCTCGACCTGTGTATATAAAGGCGGGTTCCCTGGGCGGCTTAAGGGACGAAACCTTTGATCGATAGCTAGGTCAAGCAAATCCGCTCCCTTGTAATTGATACCCAATCAATACAACTCAAAGCAGGACATAGGCTGTTACCTCCTTTGAGAGGGGCCGAACCTGGGTAAATCCGTGTCTTTCGTCCCGACCAACCCCTTCGAGTTAACCACCGTAGCGATGGCTTCACCCATAAGTCCTTTCACTATGACATCTGCCTTGACAAAACCACGACAGTTGGCGCCCACCGTGGGGCAGATGCGTGGTGGTTTGGAGTACTCGAAGGGCTCTCTCCCAGGGATCAAGGGATACGCCGTTGGCAGGATGACTAAGAGTCGCCGTGGCAAGCTCTACATCGACGACGCTGGCTGGGGCCCCGAGGCCGACTCAATCGAGTATGGGTACCGGGTCCCCTTCGGCAGAATTCACGTTTTCATCGGGAAGATCGGCGGACCTAAGCCCGGGCCGGACATCTGCAACAACCTCGTCGAGTCGGCCCGGCGTGTGCAACCCACCCGAATTCAACCCGACCGGAAGCACGTTTTCATCGGCTTCACACAAGGTGCGGAACTCGCGGAAGATTCCGTGTCAGGAGGAGAAACCCTCGTCTGCTCGGAGGATGGATCCTCGAGCGGAGAGACGTTGTCAATTTACCAGCTTCACGATGGTGGGCTTGGGGGCTATTTCGACGGCGTCAGTATTCCGGAGCCCTATGAGCCGCCGAGCCAAGCTGGCATCTTCATGGAAGGCATGGTACCGGGTTCCAGCAGCACGGCAGCTGGGGCAGTGGCTGCCGCACGCGGTAGGGTCCGGGTCAGCCAGGCCGCCGGCTCAAGTTTTGCTGGATCTGATGAACGAGCTGACAACTCTGATGGGAACCGAGGTCACAACGGAAAATCAAGCATGCCGTAATGCGAAGATCGCAAGGCTGAAGGACCAGATGATCAGGGCCCAGGAGGATGTCAATGCATTGCAGGCTCAGATGGATGCTGAGTCGGAGCGTCTTAGGGCTGAAGCTTTTCGCCTTAATCTGGATCAATAAGCCTCAGAAGCAGTTTTTCGGATGAGGCATCAGACCCGCCTGCCTGAGCAGTATGAGCCCAGAAATCTTTTTAACACGCCGGGGGCAGGACCGAACGCACCTCTGACTGTGACCCAAACGGCGGAAGTGTTGGGGAACGTTGCATGGGAAACAAAAATTTTCCTACGCACACGCAAGATCTATCCATGGTGATGAGCATCTACGAGAGGGAGAGTGAATCTACATACCCTTGTAGATCGCTAAGCGGAAGCGTTAATAAACGCGGTTGATGTAGTCGAACGTCTTCGCGATCCAAATCGCCGAGCGTCCCGCGATCCAATCACGATCCTTCCGATCTAGTGCCGAACGGACGGCACCTCCGCGTTCAACACACGTACGGCTTGATGACGCCTTCACCTCCTCGATCCAGCGAGCGATGGTGAAGTAGTGGTTGAGTTCCAGCAGCACGACGGCGTGGTGATGGTGGTGAGGAACAATCTCTGCAGGGCTTCGCCAAGCACTACGGAGATTATGACGGAGGAACTAGAGGGTTAGGGTTGCCGCACACGGCTTGGGGAAATCTTAATGTCCCGTGTGCTAGCCCTGCCCCTCTATTTATATGTTGAGCCTTGGGGTCTAAACTTGGAGTAAAAGCCTCCTCCGGGTCGGTTTTGCCCACACAAGGTCGGTTTGGCCCGCAGGGAAAGAGTCCAACTCGGATCCCTGCCGAACCGTGCACAGCCGCGCACAAGCGGTAGTACCGCTTCACACAAGCGGTAGTACCGCTTGGGCGGTAGTACCGCTTCACACAAGCGGTAGTACCGCTCGGGCGGTAGTACCGCTTACGCGGCAGCAAAACTACTTTTGCACTTTCCAATACCTTGTGGGCTTTATCCCTTTGGCTCATATAAAGTGTTGCTGCACCCGAACACTTCGGTAAACATCCGGAACCCCTTCCGGTGAACTCCGGAACCCTTCCAGAGATCAAAACACTATTATCACATATATCAATCTTTACCTCCGGACTATTCCGGAGATCCTCGTCATGTCCGGGATCTTATCCGGGACTCCGAACAACTTTCGGTCACCAACATAATAACTCAATTATACTAATCGTCACCAAACGTTAAGTGTGTAGACCCTGCGGGTTCGAGAACTATGTAGACATGACCGAGACACCTCTACGGCCAATAACCAATAGCGGGACCTGGATGCCCATATTGGCTCCTACATATTCTACGAAGATCTTTATCGGTCGAACCTCTATGTCAAGGATTCAGTTAATCCCGTATGCTGTTCCCTTTGTTCTTCGGTATGTTACTTGCCCGAGATTCGATCGTCGGTATCACTATACCTAGTTCAATCTCGTTACCGGCAAGTCTCTTTACTCGTTCCGTAATACAAGATCTCGTGGCTAACACTTTAGTCACATTGCTTGCAAGGCTCATTGTGATGTTGTATTACCGAGTGGGCCCTGAGATACCTCTCCGTCATACGGAGTAACAAATCCCAGTCTTGATCCATGCCAACCCAACAGACACCCTCGGAGATACCTGTAGAGCACCTTTATAGTCACCCAGTTACGTTGCGACGTTTGATACACACAAGGTATTCCTCCGGTGTCAGTGAGTTGCATGATCTCATGGTCAAAGGAGCAGATACTTGACATGCAGAAAACAATAGCAATAAACTGACACGATCAAATGCTACGTTTACAGTTTGGGTCTTGTCCATCACATCATTCTCCTAATGATGTGATCCCGTTATCAAATGACATCTCATGTCCATGGCTAGGAAACCTTAACCATCTTTGATCAACAAGCTAGTCAACTAGAGGCTTACTAGGGACACAGTGTTGTCTATGTACCCACACATGTATTTGAGTTTCCAATCAATACAATTATAGCATGGATAATAAACGATTATCATGAACAAGGAAATATAATAATAACCAATTTATTATTGCCTCTAGGGCATATTTCCAACAGTCTCCCACTTGCACTAGAGTCAATAATCTAGTTCACATCACTATGTGATTTACATTGTAATGAATCGAACACCCATGCAGTTCTGGTGTTGTTCATGTTTAGCCCTTGGAAGAGGTTTAGTCATCGGATCTGCAACATTCAGATCCGTGTGTACTTTGCAAATATTTATGTCGTCCTCCTTGATGTAATCGCGGATGGAATTGAAACGTCGTTTTATGTGTCTGGTCCTCTTGTGAAATCTTGGTTCCTTGGCTAGAGCAATGGCACCAGTGTTATCACAAAACAGAGTCATTGGGTTAAGCGCACTAGGCACTACTCCAAGATCTGTCATGAACTCCTTCATCCAGACACTTTCCTTCGCCGCCTCCGAGGCAGCGATGTACTCCGCTTCGCATGTAGAATCTGCTACCACGCTTTGCTTGGAACTGCACCAGCTAACCGCACCCCCATTAAGAATAAATACGTATCCGGTTTGCGACTTAGAGTCATCCGGATCAGTGTCAAAGCTTGCATCGACGTAACCCTTTACGACGAGCTCTTGATCACCTCCATAAACGAGAAACATGTCCTTAGTCCTTTTCAGGTACTTCAGGATATTCTTGACCGCCGTCCAGTGTTCCATTCCTGGATCACCTTGAAACCTTCCGACCATACTTATGGCAAGGCTGACATCGGGTCTTGTGCACAGCATTGCATACATGATAGAGCCTATGGCCGAAGCATAGGGGATGACACTCATCTTTTCTCTATCTTCTGCAGTCACTGGGCATTGAGTCTTACTCAACTTCACACCTTGCAATACAGGCAAGAACCCCTTCTTGGACTGATCCATTTTGAACTTCTTCAAAATCTTATCAAGGTATGTGCTTTGTGAAAGTCCTATTAAGCGTCTTGATCTATCTCTATAGATCTTGATGCCTAATATGAAAGCAGCTTCTCCTAGGTCCTTCATTGAAAAACTCTTGTTCAAATATTCCTTTACGCTTTCCAGCATTTCTATATTGTTTCCAATCAGCAATATGTCATCCACATATAATATTAGAAACGCTATAGAGCTCCCACTCACTTTCTTGTAAATACAAGCTTCTCCGTAAACTTGTATAAACTCGAACGCTTTGATCACCTCATCAAAACGAAAATTCCAACTCCGAGATGCTTGCACCAGTCCATAAATGGATCGCTGGAGTTTGCAAACTTTGTCAGCATTCTCTGGATCGACAAAACCTTCTGGTTGCATCATATACAACTCTTCCTTAAGGTAACCGTTAAGGAACGCTGTTTTGACATCCATCTGCCAAATTTCATAATCGAAAAAGGCAGCTATTGCTAACATGATTCTGACGGACTTAAGCATCGCTACGAGTGAGAAGGTCTCATCGTAGTCAACTCCTTGAACTTGTGAAAAACCCTTTGCCACAAGTCGAGCTTTATAGACGGTGACATTACCGTCCGCGTCCGTCTTCCTCTTAAAGATCCATTTGTTCTGAATGGCCTTACGCCCTTCAGGTAATACTTCCAAAGTCCATACTTTGTTTTCATACATGGATCCCATCTCGGATTTCATGGCCTCTAACCACTTCTCGGAATCCGGGCCCATCATCGCTTCTCCATAGCTCGTAGGTTCATCGTTGTTTAACAACATGACCTCTAAGACAGGGTTGCCGTACCACTCAGGAGCAGTACGCGTCCTTGTTGACCTACGAGGTTCGATAGCAACTTGATCCAAAGCTTCATGATCATCATCATTAACTTCCTCTTCAGCTAATGTAGGCTCCACAGAAACAATTTTCTGCGCTGCGCTACTCTCAGGTTGAAGTAAAGGTTCAACAACCTCATCAAGTTCTATCTTCCTCCCACTCAATTCTTTCGAGAGAAACTCTTTCTCAAGAAATGTTCCGTTTTTAGCGACAAACACTTTGCCTTCGGATCTGAGGTAGAAGGTATACCCAACTGTCTCTTTTGGGTATCCTATGAAGACGCATTTCTCCGCTTTGGGTTCCAGCTTTTCAGGCTGAAGCTTTTTGACATAAGCATCACATCCCCAAACTTTAAGAAACGACAGCTTTGGCTTCTTGCCAAACCAAAGTTCATATGGCGTCGTCTCAACGGATTTCGATGGTGCCCTATTTAAAGTGAATGCAGCTGTCTCTAATGCATAACCCCAAAACGATAGTGGCAAATCGGCAAGAGACATCATAGATCGCACCATATCCAATAAGGTTCGATTACGACGTTCGGACACACCATTACGCTGTGGTGTTCCAGGCGGTGTTAGTTGTGAAACAATTCCACATTGTCTTAAGTGACTGCCAAACTCATAACTCAGATATTCTCCCCTTCGATCAGATCGTAGGAATTTAATCTTCTTGTTACGATGATTCTCAACTTCACTCTGAAATTGTTTGAACTTTTCAAATGTTTCAGACTTGTGTTTCATTAAGTAAATATACCCATATCTACTTAAGTCATCAGTGAAGGTGAGAAAGTAACGATAACCACCGCGCGCCTCAATACTCATCGGACCGCACACATCAGTATGTATGATTTCCAATAAGTCACTTGCCCGTTCCATTGTTCCAGAGAACGGCGTTTTAGTCATCTTGCCCATGAGGCATGGCTCACATGTGTCAAGTGATTCAAAATCAAGTGACTCCAAAAGTCCATCAGCATGGAGCTTCTTCATGCGTTTTACGCCAATATGACCTAAACGGCAGTGCCACAAGAAAGTGGTATTATCATTATCAATTCTACATCTTTTGGCATCAATGTTATGAACATGTGTATCATTACTATCGAGATTCAACAAGAATAAACCCCTCACATCGGGTGCATGACCATAAAAGATATTACTCATATAAATAGAACAACCATTATTCTCTGATTTAAATGAGTAACCGTCTCGCAATAAACAAGATCCAGATATAATGTTCATGCTTAACGCAGGCACCAAATAACACTTATTTAGGTTCATCACTAATCCCGACGGTAATCGAAGAGCGAGCGTGCCGACGGCGATCACATCAACCTTGGAACCATTTCCCACGCGCATCGTCACTTCGTCCTTTGCCAGCCTCCGTCTATTCCGCAGTTCCTGTTTTGAGTTGCAAATATGAGCAACCGCACCGGTATCAAATACCCAGGCACTACAACGAGAGTTGGTAAGGTACACATCAATAACATGTATATCATATATACCTTGTTTGTTGTTGGCCGCCTTCTTGTCAGCCAAATACTTGGGGCAATTCCGCTTCCAGTGTCCAGTTCCCTTGCAATGAAAACACACAGTTTCTGGTTTGGGTCCAGCCTTGGGTTTCTTCACGAGAGGAGCAACTGCTTTGCTACTCTGCTTGGAGTTACCCTTCTTACCCTTGCCATTTTTCTTGAAACTAGTGGTTTTATTGACCATCAACACTTGATGCTCCTTCTGAATTTCAGACTCAGCGGCTTTCAGCATCGCAAACAGCTCGGCGACTGACTTGTTCATCCCGTGCATGTTATAGTTCAACACGAAGCTCTTGTAGCTAGGTGGCAATGATTGAAGAACTCTGTCAGTGATAGCCTCTGGCGGAAGGGGCATCCCTAACTCAGCCAGACGGGTGGAGTACCCAGACATTCTGAGCACGTGTTCACTGATAGACCCGTTCTCCTCCATCTTGCAAGCATAGAACTTATCGGAGATCTCATATCTCTCGATCCGGGCATTCTTCTGAAAGATAAACTTCAACTCCTGGAACATCTCATATGCTCCATGACGTTCAAAACGTCTTTGAAGTCCCGGTTCTAAGCCATACAACATTGCACATTGAACTATTGAGTAATCATCAGAACGAGCCTGCCAGGCGTTCACAACGTCTAGAGACTCAACTGGAGCGGGTGGATCACCAAGCGGTGCATCAAGGACATAAGCCTTCTGGGAAGCCGTAAGGATAATCTTTAGATTACGGGCCCAGTCCACAAAGTTACTTCCATCATCTTTCAACTTAGCTTTCTCTAGGAACGCATTAAAATTCAGGGGTGCTACTGCGCGAGCCATGATCTACAACATAAATATAGCAAAGACAACTTAGACTATTGTTCTTAGATAATGAGTTTAGTTAATCATATTTAAAAAACTCCCACTCAAATTGACATCCCTCCGATCATTCGAGTGTAACATGATCCAAATCCACCAACTCAAGTCCGATCATCACGTGAGTTGAGGTGGTTTCAATGGTGAACATCTTCATGTTGATCATATCTACTATATGACTCATGTTCGACCTTTCGGTCTCTTGTGTTCCGAGGCCATGTCTGTACATGCTAGGCTCGTCAAGTTTAACCCGAGTGTTCCGCACGTGTAACATGGCTTACACCCGTTGTATGCGAACGTAGAGTCTATCACACCCGATCATCACGGCGTGTCTCGAAACGACGAACTTTCGCAACGGTGCACACTTGGGGAGAACACAATTTATCTTGAAATTTAAGTGAGGGATCACCTTATAATGCTACCGTCGTCCTAAGCAAAATAAGATGCATAAAAGGATTAACATCACATGCAAATCATAAGTGACATGATATGGCCATGAACTTGTGCTTTTGATCTCCATCTCCAAAGCACCGGCATGATCTCCATCGTCACCGGCATGACACCATGATCTCCATCATCTTGATCTCCATCAACGTGTCGCCATAAGGTTGTCGCGCCGACTGTTGCTTCCACGACTATTGCTAACGTTTAGCGATAAAGTAAAGCATTACATAGCGCTTAATGATTGACACGCAGGTCATACAATAATTAAAGACAACTCTATGGCTCCTGCCAGTTGCCGTACTCATCGACATGCAAGTCATGATATTCTATACATCACATGATCATCTCATACATCACATATATCTCATCATGTAATTGGCCATATCACATCACAACATACCCTGCAAAAACAAGTTAGACGTCCTCTAATTGTTGTTGCAAATTTTACGTGGCTGCTACGGGTATCTAGCAAGAACGATTCTTACCTACGCAAAACCACAACGTGGTGTAGTGATTGCTTTTTGATCTTCTAAAAGAACCCTCTTCATTGAACCGATTCAACTAAAGTGAGAGAGACAGACACCTGCCAGTCACCTTTATGCAACAAGTGCACGCAGCGGTGAAACCAGTCTCGCGTAAGCGTACGCGTAATGTCGGTCCAGGCCGCTTCATCTCACAATACCGCGGAATCAAGTATCAACTAGTAACGGCAAGCAATATGTATACACCCACGCCCACAACTCGTTTGTGTTCTACTCGAGATCTCATCTACGCATAGACCTAGCTCTGATACCACTGTTGGGGAACGTTGCATGGGAAACAAAAATTTTCCTACGCACACGCAAGATCTATCCATGGTGATGAGCATCTATGAGAGGGAGAGTGAATCTACATACCCTTGTAGATCGCTAAGCGGAAGCGTTAATAAACGCGGTTGATGTAGTCGAACGTCTTCGCGATCCAAATCGCCGAGCGTCCCGCGATCCAATCACGATCCTTCCGATCTAGTGCCGAACGGACGGCACCTCCGCGTTCAACACACGTACGGCTTGATGACGCCTTCACCTCCTCGATCCAGCGAGCGATGGTGAAGTAGTGGTTGAGTTCCAGCAGCACGACGGCGTGGTGATGGTGGTGAGGAACAATCTCTGCAGGGCTTCGCCAAGCACTACGGAGATTATGACGGAGGAACTAGAGGGTTAGGGTTGCCGCACACGGCTTGGGGAAATCTTAATGTCCCGTGTGCTAGCCCTGCCCCTCTATTTATATGTTGAGCCTTGGGGTCTAAACTTGGAGTAAAAGCCTCCTCCGGGTCGGTTTTGCCCGCACAAGGTCGGTTTGGCCCGCAGGGAAAGAGTCCAACTCGGATCCCTGCCGAACCGTGCACAGCCGCGCACAAGCGGTAGTACCGCTTCACACAAGCGGTAGTACCGCTTGGGCGGTAGTACCGCTTCACACAAGCGGTAGTACCGCTCGGGCGGTAGTACCGCTTCACCAAGCGGTAGTACCGCTTACGCGGCAGCAAAACTACTTTTGCACTTTCCAATACCTTGTGGGCTTTATCCCTTTGGCTCATATAAAGTGTTGCTGCACCCGAACACTTCGGTAAACATCCGGAACCCCTTCCGGTGAACTCCGGAACCCTTCCAGAGATCAAAACACTATTATCACATATATCAATCTTTACCTCCGGACTATTCCGGAGATCCTCGTCATGTCCGGGATCTTATCCGGGACTCCGAACAACTTTCGGTCACCAACATAATAACTCAATTATACTAATCGTCACCAAACGTTAAGTGTGTAGACCCTGCGGGTTCGAGAACTATGTAGACATGACCGAGACACCTCTACGGCCAATAACCAATAGCGGGACCTGGATGCCCATATTGGCTCCTACATATTCTACGAAGATCTTTATCGGTCGAACCTCTATGTCAAGGATTCAGTTAATCCCGTATGCTGTTCCCTTTGTTCTTCGGTATGTTACTTGCCCGAGATTCGATCGTCGGTATCACTATACCTAGTTCAATCTCGTTACCGGCAAGTCTCTTTACTCGTTCCGTAATACAAGATCTCGTGGCTAACACTTTAGTCACATTGCTTGCAAGGCTCATTGTGATGTTGTATTACCGAGTGGGCCCTGAGATACCTCTCCGTCATACGGAGTAACAAATCCCAGTCTTGATCCATGCCAACCCAACAGACACCCTCGGAGATACCTGTAGAGCACCTTTATAGTCACCCAGTTACGTTGCGACGTTTGATACACACAAGGTATTCCTCCGGTGTCAGTGAGTTGCATGATCTCATGGTCAAAGGAACAGATACTTGACATGCAGAAAACAATAGCAATAAACTGACACGATCAAATGCTACGTTTACAGTTTGGGTCTTGTCCATCACATCATTCTCCTAATGATGTGATCCCGTTATCAAATGACATCTCATGTCCATGGCTAGGAAACCTTAACCATCTTTGATCAACAAGCTAGTCAACTAGAGGCTTACTAGGGACACAGTGTTGTCTATGTACCCACACATGTATTTGAGTTTCCAATCAATACAATTATAGCATGGATAATAAACGATTATCATGAACAAGGAAATATAATAATAACCAATTTATTATTGCCTCTAGGGCATATTTCCAACAGTCTCCCACTTGCACTAGAGTCAATAATCTAGTTCACATCACTATGTGATTTACATTGTAATGAATCGAACACCCATGCAGTTCTGGTGTTGTTCATGTTTAGCCCTTGGAAGAGGTTTAGTCATCGGATCTGCAACATTCAGATCCGTGTGTACTTTGCAAATATTTATGTCGTCCTCCTTGATGTAATCGCGGATGGAATTGAAACGTCGTTTTATGTGTCTGGTCCTCTTGTGAAATCTTGGTTCCTTGGCTAGAGCAATGGCACCAGTGTTATCACAAAACAGAGTCATTGGGTTAAGCGCACTAGGCACTACTCCAAGATCTGTCATGAACTCCTTCATCCAGACACTTTCCTTCGCCGCCTCCGAGGCAGCGATGTACTCCGCTTCGCATGTAGAATCTGCTACCACGCTTTGCTTGGAACTGCACCAGCTAACCGCACCCCCATTAAGAATAAATACGTATCCGGTTTGCGACTTAGAGTCATCCGGATCAGTGTCAAAGCTTGCATCGACGTAACCCTTTACGACGAGCTCTTGATCACCTCCATAAACGAGAAACATGTCCTTAGTCCTTTTCAGGTACTTCAGGATATTCTTGACCGCCGTCCAGTGTTCCATTCCTGGATCACCTTGAAACATGGGTGAGCTCATGGCGGCTCTCACTAAATATGCAGATTCTGACAGCACGAAAGATCCCGATTCTGATGATGAGAAATCTGGTAAGGGTAATAAGAATGGCAACGGCAAGGGTCAGCAGTAGAATGGGGCAGGAAATAACAACCTAGGTAATGGCGGTAAACGGAAGCATCCACACGGCGGGTCAGATTTGGTGGCCAACACCAACACTGGAAACAACTGCGCCTTTTGGCAAGGGCAAGCCTTTCAACATGGAAGCAATGCTCAATGACCCCTGCCCGAAGCACAGCCTTCCCAACAAGCCGTCCACCCACGCTTGGAAGGATTGTTATATCATGCGGGAATTCCGGAATTACAGCCTTAACCAGCATCATGGTAACGGCAATGGACCGCCTGGCGGGTCAGGACCCGGCTCTCATGGGTCAGGTTTCAGTGCCGGCGGCTCAGGATCGGTTATGAGGGTCAAGGCAATCATGGTGGCCACAATCAATAGTCCGGCAATGGCGGTCAGCAGCAAAACAATCAATCAGGGTATCAGAGTAACCCGAAGCAACTTAATGGAGGACAATATCACGTGTTCACTATGAGTCTTGATAAGCGTGACCAGAAGGTGCGTAAGAGGGCGGTTCATGCAGCAATGCCGGCTCTTCCACAGTATTTAAAGTGGTCCCAGCACACAATATCATGGAGCAGGGAGGATCACCCACCACGAGTTGATAACCCGGGGCAGTTGGCCCTTGTGGTAGCCCCTCAGGTAGGAGGCTACAAGTTCAGCAAGGTGCTCATGGACGGTGGCAGCAGCATCAACATCCTGTATCATGACACTTTCCGCCAGATGAACCTGAGTGACAAAGATCTCAAGCCGTCATCCATAGTCTTTCACGGTGTGGTGCCCGGCAAGTCGGCTTATCCAGTTGCAAAAATTGCCCTTGAGGTAGCTTTTGGTGATGAGTTCAAATATAGGGTAGAGACCTTGTGGTTTGAGGTGTTAAAATCAAAAGCCCATATCATGCTCTGTTTGGCCGTCCGGTTTATGCCAAGTTCATGACTCGACCCTATTATGTTTACTTGTAGCTCAAGATGCCAGGTCTGAAGGGGACGATTACGGTGCATGGTGATCGGAAGATTGCTCTTGAGTGCGAGGAAGGCAATGCTGCGTATGCAGAGTCAAGTTGTGCTGAGGCGGAGCTCAAATTTTATAAAGACAATGTTGACCCGGGGGATATGACCCCGTTAAAGAAACCCAGCACAGAGTCTGACCCGCCCCTGAAGTTTGTGGCAGAGGATACGAAGTTGGTGGACTTCGTTCCTGGCAACTCATCACAGCAGTTCACTATAGGGGCTAATATGGACCCCAAATAGGAAAGCGTGCTCATCGAATTCATCCGTGAGAATCGGGACATCTTTGCGTGGAAGCCTGCTGACATGCCAGGTGTACCGAGAGAATTCGCTGAGCACCACCTTAATGTGGATCCTTAGTTTAAGCCAATCAAGCAATTCCTCCGTCATTTCAATGAAGAGTGGCGTAAAGCTATTGGAGAAGAGGTAGCCCGGCTCTTGGCAGCTGGATTTATTGTGGAAGTTTTTCACCCGAAGTTGTTGGCTAACCCCGTGCTTGTACTTAAAAAGAATGGCACGTGGCGCATGTGTGTGGATTACACAGACCTTAACAAGGCTTGTCCGGTTGATCCATTTCCTCTCCCCCGTATCGACCAGATCATTGACGCAACGGCGGGTTGTGAGAGTTTATGTTTCCTGGATGCTTATTCCGTTATCATCAGATCAAGATGGCTGTTAAAGACCAAGAGAAGACATCTTTCATCCCACCTTTTGGAGATTTCTGCTACGTGTCCATGCCTTTTGGACTCAAAAGTGCTCGGGCGACTTATCAACGCTGCGTACAGAACTGTCTTCATAGTCAGATCGGACGCAATGTTCATGCCTATGTGGACGATATCGTGGTCAAATCAAGGAAGAAGGAGACTCTGCTTGACAATTTGAAGGAAACTTTTGATAACCTGCGGAGTTACAAGATGATGCTTAATCCGGCTAAGTGTGTTTTTGGTGTACCTGCAGGCAACCTCCTGGGATTTTTGGTCTCAGAGCGGGGCATTGAAGCTAACCCGGATAAAATAAAGGCCATCACCTCATTATCTAAGCCGGCGTGCATTAGTGACGTCTAGCGCTTGGCGGGTCGTATTGCCGCTTTAAGCCGGTTCATAAGCCGCCTGGGCGAGAAGGCTATCCCTTTGTATCAGATGATGAAGAAGACCGATGATTTTGTCTGGAGTGATGCTTCCAATGATGCGTTTGAGGCGCTCAAAAAACAGTTAGTTGAGCCGCCTGTCTTGGCTGCTCCCATGGAAAAGGAGCCATTGCTCTTGTATGTGGCAGCTAATAACAAGGCCGTCAGCACTGTAGTTGTTGTGGAGCGTAAGGAGGCAGGCAAAGAGTACCCAGTCAAGAGGCCGGTTTATTATGTCAGCGAGGTCTTGACGGAGTCCAAGCAAATATACCCGCATTGGCAAAAGCTGGTGTTTGGAGTGTTCATGATGAATCGCAAGCTGAAGCATTATTTCCTTGGACATTCAATTACGGTGGTTAGCTCTGCTCCTTTGGGAGATATCATTCAAAATAGAGAAGCCACCGGCAGGATTGCTAAATGGGCAATTGAGCTTGGGCCTCTTAATTTGAGGTATGTGCCTCGAACAGCTGTCAAGTCTCAAGCACCTGAGGAGAAGCCGGACAATACATATTGGACAATTCATTTTGATGGATCCAGACAGTTGGAAGGCTCAGGGGCTGGAGTTGTTTTGACTTCCCCTAGAGGTGACAAATTTTGTTATGTATTAAGGCTAATGTTTCCTTATACTAACAATGCAGCTGAGTATGAAGCCTTGCTTCATGGGCTCCGTGTAGCCAAGGAGATGAATTTGAGCCGGGTCAGATGTCTAGGCGACTCAGACGTTGTGGCCCAACAAGTCTCGGGCACGTGGGATTCTAAAGACCCTCGTATGGTGGCTTATCGCCAGGCAGTTGATGTCATTGCTGGTCACTTTAAGGGTTATCAGGTGGATCATATTGATCGTCGGAAGAATGAGGCGGCTGATGCATTATCACGATTGGGGTCTCAGCGTAATCCGGTGCCGCCTAATGTGTTTCTGGATGTACTACATCACCCGTCAGTCAAATTACCTTCTGAGGAGGATCTTGCTATACCTGACCCGGAAGGACAGTTAGTGGCGGCTCTTCGTTCTATTCCTGATTGGACGCTTCCCTATTTGGCATATTTGACTTGTGGCGAGTTACCCGAGGACGAGACCTTGGCGCGGCAAATCATGAGGCGGTCTAAGTCCATGACTATTATAAATGGTGAGTTGCATAGGTGCAACATCACTGGCGTTTTTCAACGTTGTGTTTCTCCTGAGGAGGGCCATGAAATCTTGCAAGAGATACATGCCGGCGATTGTGGTCATCATGCCGGATCAAAATCCCTGGTGGCCAAGGCTTTTCGGCACGGTTTTTACTGGCTAACAGCTCATGCAGATGCGGAGGACTTGGTTAGTAAATGTGATGGGTGTTAGAAATTTGGACGACGTGCCCATGTGTCGGCTCAAGTGTTGCAGATGATTCCAATCACCTGGCCGTTTGCGGTCTGGGGGCTTGATATGGTTGGACCGTTTAAGAGGTCTAAAGATAAGAAGACCCACCTCTTGGTGGCGGTTGATAAATTTACCAAGTGGATTGAGGCAGAGCCGGTGAGCAAATGCGACGCAGCAACGGCAGTTCAGTTTGTCAAGAAGCTGATCTTTCGTTTTGGTTACCCTCACAGTATCATTACTGACAATGGTACAAATCTGTCCAAGGGGGCTATGAAAGAATTTTGCGAAGACGAACACATCCGCCTTGATGTCTCCTCCGTGGCTCATCCACAGTCTAATGGTCAAGCAGAACGTGCCAACCAGGAAATTTTGAGAGGGATAAAGCCTCGGCTTATGGTTCCTTTGGAACGAACACCGGGTTGTTGGGTGGAGGAATTACCTTCAGTTTTTGGAGCATCAGAACCACCCCCAACAGATCAATAGGCTACACGCCTTTTTGCATGGTTTATGGCGCAGAAGCTGTTCTCCCCAATGATATCCGTCATGACTCGCCCAGGGTGGCGGCTTACGTTGAAACTGAAAATGAGACGGTGCGTCAGGACACATTGGATGCCTTGGATGAAGAGCGGGATCTTGCAGCCGCATGGTCAGCAATTTATCAACAAGATCTGCGTCGCTATCATAGCCGCAGAGTTAAAACCCGGAAGTTCCAAGAAGGCGACTTAGTGCTGCGTTTGATTCAAGATCAGATAGATATGCATAAGTTGTCTCCCCCCTGAGGGACCTTTTGTGGTCAGCAAGAATCTCAACAATGGGTCATATTACCTCATTGATATACGGGAGAGCGACAAGTCACGCACTTCTTGAGAAGTGACCAGCTAGCCGTGGAATATTGCTCATCTTCGGCCTTACTATACTTGAGTCATTGACTCTCATCAATGTACATACCTCTATCATTGTATATACCTTTTTCAATATAATAAAGCTGGCATCCCCATAATTCGGGGCCTCTGCCGTTTTCATGTAGCAATTATTGGTGCAAAGAGTTGATTGTTCATAAGGTCACTTGGGGGCTTCCAACCCACTGGGTTTAGCTTTCATACCCTCTTGACCGGCTTAAAAGCCATATTTGAGTTAAACCTGCCTGTTTGCAACTTGCTACTCCGCAAAGTGACCCGCCGAACGTTTGACAGTCAATATTTTTCAAGACCCTGAACTAGTCAAAGTTAAAACGGCGGCTTATGTCACGTGAGAGGCGGCTTACAGAGAGCTAGGACAAACTCACCTGTTCGTTGTAGTCTCTCCGCTATGTGGCCCGTTCATACTCTTAACAGTCAATCTTTTTTAAAGACCCTGAACTTGTAAAGGTTAAAATGACGGATTTATGTCATGTGAGAGCCAGCCTACGGGATTATAGGCGTTAATGCCTAGCTTCTTTGAAGCAAAAATCTTGAGTTTTCTCAAAAATATATATAAGGGTTGATCTCTTTTGGGCTGTGCCTTCAAAGCCGCCTTACATCAACTGAAAATATACATGTCTGTATTTTCTGTTCATTGTTTTTGTAGGAATTTTTCATGAGGAGATTATTTCGATGACTACTCATTAATTAAAAGCTTATTGCTGTCATGACCCTCCAGTGGGTCTTATTTCCATATTTTCAAGATTTGGAGGTATTGAGTTATTAACTCGCCCAGGAGTGTGGCCACAAGCCGCCAGCATAGGAGTTGATTCTACTCTCATGAAGCATTAAGAGATATGATCATATCCAATAGGGATAAAGATTGCAGCAGGCTAAGCAGTCAAGATGTAAGTTGATAAAGCTTAAAACGTGCACGAAGGCACGCAACAGGCAATCAGTTTTTTACTTAACACTATTACAAGGCTGCGTGGAGCCCAAAATTTTGGACCAAAGTTTTTCATACGATCACAACCTGGCTGTTAATTTATCTGGGTTAAGCTTCATCCTGGGTCAACTCCTCGCCTAAGTTGTTGTCGGGTCATCCTGCGCCGGGTCTTCTGTCTCCTAGATCTGAAGGTTGTCCACATCCTAGTTGCAGTTGATTAAGGCCTAGAATTCAGCTTCATAATGCAAGATGGGAGATGGGTCAACATCAGGGGCAAAGATATGCTTACGACGCTGAGGAGTCAGATCCACTGGCTCAAAAGTAGGCGCCCGAACTCGTGCATTGTTGTCGTCATAAGCCGCCTGATAAACCTTCAGATCAGCTTCTGCGGCTAGCTGGCTGGCCAATACTCGAGACGCCTTGAAGCAGTGAGCATAGTCATCTTGTGTGAATTCTGACCCGTCGTCTTTCAGCTGTGGGAACCCTCCAACCATCTCTTCTGGGTTAAGCTCTGGTGCATAAGCCAAAGCCCGGCTCAAAGCAGCTATTGTGCCTTTACGGGCGGCTGATTTCTTCAACTCTTCAAACTGCTTGGGGATTGTTGAAAGGCATTTCAGCACGTCTTTGATGAGCTTTGGCGTGCCCTTTTCACCCATAACAGACCTGATGGTGAAAAGGCTTCCAGCGTACAGCTGCTCAGTGAATGAATATAAAGCTTTCAGCTTCAACAAGCTGTCGTCTGGAAGATTGCGAGTCCGATGGCCTGCAAACAGTTCAAAGTGCATAAGTCGCCAGGCGAGTCTTTTATAAGAATGTTTGAACATAATGCTCATAAGATAGTCAACAATACTTACCAAACACAGCTTCAGTCATCCGAGCTACATGGCGTTTAAGACTGGTCAGTTCTTCAATAACGGGTTTAAGTTGGCACTCGGCATCTTTTGCACGTTTGATCAAGGCGGCTTGTTCAGCTTCAATAGATTGTTTGTAGGCTTCAAAATCCGCTTTGGTCTTTTCCAGCTCTGTTGAGGAGAGCCGCCATTTTGCATCAGCTTCAGCTCGGGCGTCTTGTTGCAAAGCCAGGTTTTTCCTAAGGTCGGTCAAACTTGACTCGGCCACATTTAAAGTTTCCTGTACAATAGCAATTGTTAAGTGCAAGTTTGCCAATCTCAAGCCGGTAGCACGGTGCATAACGACGCTTGGCGGCAGTGAAGAAATTTGTTACAAGTCTCAAGCACATTGCAAGCAATATACTTGACACTTGGGGGCTAATGTACATAAGTTCTTTCAAGCATATAATACAAGCAGACCCGGATCATCTTCAAGAAGATAAACCGGCCCTTGGGGGCTATAGGCTCTACAATTTGCAGGACAGATGACTAGTTTTTCTATACAAAAGTAAAAGACCCGGCTATCTCATGATATAAGCCGGCCCTTGGGGGCTACGGCTGGAAAAAAATTCATGTCAGCAAAATAAGTGCCGACTCATTATTTGCATAATGACCCGGCCCTTGGGGGCTACACGCTGATGAAGTAAAGTGTATATGTTATCGATGTTGGGGAACGTTGCATGGGAAACCAAAATTTTCCTACGCACACGCAAGATCTATCCATGGTGATGAGCATCTACGAGAGGGAGAGTGGATCTACATACCCTTGTAGATCGCTAAGCGGAAAGCGTTAAGAAACGCGGTTGATGTAGTCGAACGTCTTTGCGATCCAAATCGCTAGCCGTCCCGCGATCCGATCAAGATCCGTCCCGCGATCCAATCACGAATCGTCCCGCGATCCAATAACGGTCCTTCCGATCTAGCGCCGAACAGATGGCACCTCCGCGTCCAACACACGTACAGCTCGATGATGATCTCCGCCTTCTTGATCTAGCAAGAGGGAGCGGAGAGGTAGATGAGTTCTCCGGCAGCACAACGGCGTGGTGGCGGTGGTGGTGAACTAATCCGGCAGGGCTTCGCCGAGCTCCGCCGAACTAATCTAGAGGAGAAACGATCTAGAGGAAGAAGTGGGCAACACGTGGCTAACAGGGTTAGAGCTGCCCTCAAATCCTCTAGTATATATAGGAGGAAGGGAGGGGAGGAGGCAGCCTCAAACCCTCCACAAGGAGGATTCGGCCGAACCTAGGGGGAGGAGTCCTCCCCCAACTAGGATTCCTCCTCCCACAAGGCAGGTGGAGTCCTGGGAGGACTCGCCACTTGGCCCTCCTCTCTCCTC
The DNA here is from genome assembly GCA_039707655.1 of Elymus sibiricus. Classification (NCBI taxonomy): domain Eukaryota; kingdom Viridiplantae; phylum Streptophyta; class Magnoliopsida; order Poales; family Poaceae; genus Elymus; species Elymus sibiricus. Next base: position 156,569,227 of record CM077669.1, read on the forward strand.
TTCGCATGGGCCCTTAGGGGCTGATTTGCCCAGCCCACTAAGGGCTGGTGCGCCACCCCTAAGGCCCATGTGGCCCCCGGAGTGGGTGGCTGATACGTCCATTTTGCATCATGCTTTTATATTGATATTTATTGCATTATGGGCTGTTATTACACATTATGGTATAATACTTATGCCTTTTCTCTCTTATTTTACAAGGTTTACATGAAGAGGGAGAATGCCGGCAGCTGGAATTCTAGACTGGAAAAGGAGCAAATATGAGAGACCTATTCTGCACAACTCCAAAAGTCCTGAAAAGTTACAGAGAATTATTCTGGAATATATAAAAATTATTGGGTGAAAGAAATACCAGAGGGGACCCACCAGGAGGCCACAAGCCTGGGGGGCGCGCCCTACCCCCCAGGGCGCGCCCCTGTGGCTTGTGGGCCCCCTGGTAGCCCTCCGGTGCCCATCTTCTGCTATATGGAGGGTTTTGACCTGGAAAAAATCATAAGAGAGCTTTCAGGACGAAGCGCCGCCGTCTCGAGGTGGAACTTGGGCAGAACCAATCTAGGGCTCCGGCGGAGCTGTTCTGCCGGGGAAACTTCCCTCCCGTAGGGGGAAATCGAAGCCATCGTCATCACCAACGATCCTCTCATCGAGAGGGGGTCAATCTCCATCAATATCTTCACCAGCACCATCTCCTCTCCAAACCCTAGTTCATCTCTTGTATCCGATCTTTGTCTCAAAACCTCAGATTGGTACTTGTGGGTTGCTAGTAGTGTTGATTACTCCTTGTAGTTGATGCTAGTTGGTTTACTTGGTGGAAGATCATATGTTCAGATCCTTAATGATAATTAATACTCCTCTAATTATGAACATGAATATGCTTTGTGAGTAGTTACGTTTGTTCCTGAGGACATGGGATAAGTCTTGTTATAAGTAATCATGTGAATTTGGTATTCGTTCGATATTTTGATGAGATGTATGTTGTCTCTCCTCTAGTGGTGTTATGTGAACGTCGACTACATGACACTTCACCATTATTTGGGCCTAGGGGAAGGCATTGGGAAGTAATAAGTAGATGATGGGTTGCTAGAGTGACAGAATCTTAAACCCTAGTTTATGCGTTGCTTCGTAAGGGGCTGATTTGGATCCATATGTTTCATGCTATGGTTAGATTTATCTTAATTCTTCTTTCGTAATTGCGGATGCTTGCGAGAGAGGTTAATCATAAGTGGGAGGCTTGTCCAAGTAAGGGCAGCACCCAAGCACCGGTCCACCCACATATCAAATTATCAAAGTAACGAACGCGAATCATATGAGCATGATGAAAACTAGCTTGACAGAAATTCCCATGTGTCCTCGGGAGCGCTTTGCTTTATATAAGAGTTTGTCCAGGCTTGTCCTTTGCTACAAAAAGGATTGGGCCACCTTTCTGCACCTTTGCTACATTTGTTAATTGCTACCCGTGACGAATTATCTTATCACAAAACTATCTGTTACCGATAATTTCAGTGCTTGCAGAGAATACCTTACTGAAAACCGCTTGTCATTTCCTTCTGCTCCTCGTTGGGTTCGACACTCTTACTTATCGAAAGGACTACAATAGATCCCCTATACTTGTGGGTCATCAAGACTCTTTTCTGGCGCCGTTGCCGGGGAGTGAAGTGCCTTTGGTGAGTGGAATTTGGTAAGGAAAAATTTATATAGTGTGCTGAAATTTACTGTCACTTGTTACTATGGAAAATAATCCTTTGAGGGGCTTGTTCGGGGTATCTTCACCTCGACCGGAAGCACAAAGAGTAGCTTCAACCTACTGAACCTACTGAAAATATTTATTATGAAATTCCTTCGGTATGATAGAGAAACTGCTAGCTAATCCTTATGCAGGAGATGGAACACTACATCCTGATTTGCATCTAATCTATGTGGATGAAGTTTGCGGATTATTTAAGCTTGCAGGTTTTCCCGAGGATGATGTCAAGAAGAAGGTCTTTCCTTTATCTTTGAAGGAGAAGGCATTGACATGGTATAGGCTATGTGATGATATTGGATCATGGAACTATAACCGATTGAAATTGGAATTTCATCAGAAGTTTTATCCTATGCATCTGGTTCATCGTGATCGGAATTATATTTATAATTTTTGGCCTCGTTAAAGAGAAAGTATCGCTCAAGCTTGGGGGAGGCTTAAGTCAATGTTATATTCATGCCCCAATCTTGAGCTCTCAAGAGAAATTATTATTCAGAATTTTTATGCTCAGCTTTCTCATAATGATCAATCCATGCTCGATACTTCTTGTACTGGTTCCTTTATGAAGAAAGATATTGAATTCAAATGGGACATATTGGAAAGAATTAAACGCAACTCTGAAGATTGGGAACTCGACGAAGGTAAGGAGTCAGGTATAAACCTTAAGTTTGATTGTGTTAAATCCTTTATAGACACCGATGCTTTTCGTGAATTTAGCACTAAATATGGACTTGACTCTGAGATAGTAGCTTCTTTTTGTGAATCGTTTGCTACTCATGTTGATCTCCCTAAGGAGAAGTGGTTTAAATATCATCCTCCCATTGAAGTGTAAATAGTTGAACCTATTAAAATTGAAGAAGAGACTATTATTTATAATGTTGATCCTGTTATTCCTGCTGCTTATATTGAGAAACCACCTTTCCCTGTTAGAATAAAGGAACATGCTAAAGCTTCAACTGTGGTTCGTAAGAGTTATACAAGAACACCTACACCCCCTGAACAAATCAAAGTTGAACCTAGTATTGCTATGGTTAAAGATCTCTTGGTTGATAATATTGATGGGCATGTTATTCATTTCTGTGATGAACCTGCTAGAATTGCTAGACCTGATACTAAAGATAAACATAGACGTATTGTTGGCATGCCTGTTGTTTCTGTCAAAATAGGAGATCATTGTTATCATGGCTTATGTGATGTGGGTGCTAGTGTGAGTGCAATTTCCTTTACTTTATATCAAGAAATTATGAATGATATTGCACCAGCTGAATTAGAAGAAATTGATGTTACCATTAAGCTTGCTAATAGAGATACTATAGCACCAGTTGGGATTGTTAGAGATGTTGAAGTCTTGTGTGGGAAAATAAAATATCCTACTGATTTTCTTGTTCTTGGTTCCCCACAAGATGATTTTTGTCCCATTATATTTGGTAGGCCTTTCTTGAATACTGTTAATGCTAAGATAGATTGTGAGAAAGAAACTGTTACTGTAAGTTTTCGAGATGTGTCCCATGAGTTTAATTTCTCTAAATTTCGTAGACAACCCCATGATAAAGAATTGCCTAGTAAGGATGAAATTATTGGTCTTGCTTCTATTGTTGTGCCTCCTACTGATCCCTTAGAACAATATTTGCTAGACCATGAAAACGTTATGCATATGAATGAAAGGAATGAAATAGATAAGATTTTCTTTGATCAGCATCCTATTTTGAAACACAACCTGCTTGTTGAAATACTTGGGGATCCTCCTCCACCCAAGGGTGATCCCGTGTTTGAGCTTAAACAATTACCGGATACTCTGAAATATGCCTATCTTAATGAAAAGAAGATATATCCTGTTATTATTAGTGCTAACCTTTCAGAGCATGAAGAAAAGAGATTATTGAAAACTCTGAAGAAGCATCGTGCTGCTATTGGATATACTCTTGATGATCTTAAAGGCATTAGTCCCACTCTATGTCAGCATAAAATTAATATGGAGCCTGATGCTAAACCAGTTGTTGATCACCAATGACGGTTAAATCCTAAAATGAAAGAAGTGGCAAGAAATGAAATATTAAAGCTTCTGGAGGCAGGTATAATTTATCCTATTGCTGATAGTAGATGGGTTAGTCCCGTTCATTGTGTCCCTAAGAAGGGAGGTATTACCGTTGTTCCTAATGATAAAAATGAATTGATCCCGCAAAGAATTGTTACAGGATATAGAATGGTAATTGATTTTAGGAAATTAAATAAAGCTACTAGGAAAGATCATTACCCTCTACCTTTTATTGATCAAATGCTAGAAAGACTATCCAAACACACACACTTTTGCTTTCTAGATGGTTATTCTGGCTTCTCTCAAATACCTGTGTCAAAAGAGGACCAAGAGAAGACCACTTTTACTGGCCCTTTCGGTACCTTTGCTTATAGACGTATGCCTTTTGGTTTATGCAATGCACCTACTACCTTTCAAAGATGTATGACTGCTATATTCTCTGACTTTTGTGAAAAGATTGTTGAGGTTTTCATGGATGATTTCTCCGTTTACGGAACTTCTTTTGATGATTGCTTGAGCAACCTTGATCGAGTTTTGTAGAGATGTGAAGAAATTATCCTTGTCTTGAATTGGGAGAAGTGCCACTTTATGGTTAATGAAGGTATTGTCTTGGGGCACAAAATCTCCGAAAGAGGTATTGAAGTTGATAAAGCTAAAGTTGATGCTATTGAAAAAATGCCGTGTCCTACAGATATCAGAGGTATAAGAAGTTTCCTTGGTCATGTTGGTTTCTATAGGAGGTTTATTAAAGACTTCTCTAAGATTTCTAGGCCTCTCACTAATATTTTGCAAAAAGATGTTCCATTCGTTTTTGATGATGATTGTGTAGAAGCATTTGAAATTCTTAAGAAAGCCTTGATCACTACACCTGTTGCTCAACCACCTGATTGGAACCTACCCTTTGAAATTATGTGTGATGCTAGTGATTATGCCGTTGGTGCTGTTCTAGGACAAAGAGTTGATAAGAAATTAAATGTTATCCATTATGCTAGTAAAACTCTAGACAGTGCTCAAAGAAACTATGCTACCACTGAATAGGAATTTTTAGCTGTTGTGTTTGCATGTGATAAGTTCAAACCTTATATTGTTGATTCCAAAGTAACTGTTCACACTAATCATGCTGCTATTAAATATCTTATGGAAAAGAAAGATTCTAAACCTATACTCATTAGATGGGTTCTTCTGCTACAAGAATTTGATTTGCATATTATTGATAGAAAGGGAGTTGAGAACCCCATAGCAGACAACTTGTCTATGTTAGAAAATGTTCTTGATGACCCACTACCTATTGATGATAGCTTTCCTGATGAACAATTAGCTGTCATAAATGCTTCACGTAATGTTCCATGGTATGCTGATTATGCTAATTATATTGTTGCTAAATTTATACCACCTAGTTTCACATACCAACAAAAGAAAAAGTTCTTCTATGATTTAAGACATTACTTTTGGGATGATCCACACCTTTATAAAGAAGGAGTAGATTGTGTTATTAGACGTTGTGTACCTGAGCATGAACAGGAACAGATCCTACACAAGTGTCATTCCGAGGCCTACGGAGGACACCACGCTAGAGATAGAACTGCACACAAGGTATTACAATCTGGTTTTTATTGGTCTACTCTCTTCAAGGATGCTCGTAAGTTTGTCTTGTCTTGTGATGAATGTCAAAGAATTGGTAATATTAGTAGACGTCAGGAAATGCCTATGAATTACTCTCTTGTTATTGAACCATTTGATGTTTGGGGTTTTGATTATATGGGACCTTTTCCAAAGTCCAACGGGTATACTCATATTCTAGTTGCTGTTGATTATGTTACTAAGTGGGTAGAAGCTATTCCAACTAGTGGTGCTGCTCATAACACTTCTATTAAAATGCTGAAAGAAGTTATTTTCCCTAGATTTGGAGTCCCTAGATATTTAATGACTGATGGTGGTTCACACTTTATTCATGGTGCTTTCCATAAATTGCTTGCTAAGTATGATGTTAATCCTAGAATTGCATCTCCTTATCATCCTCAGTCTAGTGGTCAAGTAGAATTAAGCAATAGAGAAATTAAATTGATCTTGCAAAAGACTGTCAATAGATCTAGAAAGAATTGGTCTAAGAAACTGGATGATGCATTATGGGCTTATAAAACTACTTACAAAAACCCTATGGGTATGTCTCCGTATAAAATGGTTTATGGTAAAGCATGTCACTTACCTCTTGAACTAGAACATAAAGCTTATTGGGCAATTAAAGAGCTCAACTATGATTTCAAACGTGCTAGTGAGAAGAGGTTATTTGACATTAGCTCACTTGATGAATGGAGAACCCAGGCCTATGAGAATGCCAAGTTGTTTAAAGAAAAAGTTAAGAGATGGCATGATAAAAGGATACAAAAGCGTGAATTCAATGTAGGTGACCTTGTCTTGCTATACAATTCTCGTTTAAGATTTTTTGCAGGAAAACTTCTCTCTAAATGGGAAGGGCCTTACATTATCGAGGAAGTGTATCGTTCCGGTGCCATCAAGATCAACAACGCCGAAGGCACAAATCCGAAGGTGGTAAACGGGCAAAGAATCAAACATTATATCTCAGGTACTCCCATAAATGTTGAAACCAATATTATCAATACCATAACACCAGAGGAGTACATTAGGGAGACCTACCAGAACGTTTCAGACTCCGAAAAGGAATAGGTATGTGGTACGGTAAGCAAACCGACTCCAAAACTTTTCCAATAGCAATTTTTCTCCGTTTTGGAATATTTAATAAATTAGGAAAATTTAAAGTAGTCTGGAAAGTGCACGAGGAGGCGACAAGCCAGGGGGGCGCGCCCTACCCCCCTGGGCACGCCCCTGTGGCTTGTGGCCACCCTGTGTACTCTCCAGACTTCGTTTTCTTGTGGTATGCTCCTTTAGGTCGGTAAAAATTGATTATATAATCTCCCGAAGGTTTGGACCTTCGTATCACGACAATACTTCCTATTTTCGTTTTAAGCTGTTTCTGCAGCAGATTTAGAGCAAGATGTCTTCACAAGAGTCGGTCGGGGAGAGCTATGCCTCTCACCTGACACCGGGGCCCGAAGTATACAGCGAAGCCAACCACTTCGGGCAGGCCACGGAGGAAGAGATGGAGGCCGACTTGAAAAGGGTGGATGCAATGGAGGAAGACCAAGAAGTTACCTCTCGTCTACAACCTGGAGCCATGTTGGAGGAACTTCAGAGCTCAGCAATTCCGAATTCGGTCATCCCTCTCAATGCTAAATTTCTTACTTATGAAAATATGAAAAAGAGTGTTGCTTATTCCCCCGCAGTAATGAAACATCCATGGGTGATGGGAGCTCTAACCGTCACTGGAAAACTTCGCAAGGAAATAATGGATCTTAGACAGCAAATTAACAAGCTTGAGGAAGAGAATCGCATTCTGAGGGGCATCATCGCCAAGAATATAACATCACCACCTCCGAAGAAAGACAACTAAACACATGGGTATGGGTACTCCCCTTGGCTTGTGCCAAGCTTGGGGGAGGTGCCCCGGTATCGTATCACCATCACATCTTTTACTTTCATCGTTTTTCTCAGTTCGATCCTTTTGGTTATATCTTGATCTCGTAGAATAAAGTTTTTAGTGTGATCTAGTTTTGAGTTTTGCTTTATGTTCCCCCTATGTAATCGAGTCCGAGAGTTATATAATAAAAAGTAGTTTTGAGTTGAGGACTTTGCTTGCTTGCTATGATCTTGAGAAAAAGTAATAGAAGGAAGTATAGAATAAAAGCAAAGAGTATATATGATGATCTTATGGGGAGTGATGACTTCACATATAAGAAGTATGTCGATTGAAATCTGTTGTGAGTTGACAAACATAGCGATTGGTCATTGTTGCAATTAAAAGGAAGTAATAAAGAAAGAGAGGTTCACATATAAATATATTATCTTGGACATCTTTTATGATTGTGAGCACTCATTAAAATATTATATGCTAAGAAGTTGATGTTGGACAAGGAAGACAACATAATAGGTTATGTTTGCTTATTTCCGAATAGAAGTTATATGGTTATAGATCCTTTAACATGTGACGCTTGCTTCCACCCCATATCAGCCAAAACTTCCGCACCAAGTAGAGATACTACTTGTGCATCCAAACACCCTTAACCCAATTTTGCCATGAGAGTCCACCATACCTACCTATGGATTGAGTAAGATCCTTCAAGTAAGTTGTCATCGGTGCAAGCAATAAAAATTGCTCTCTAAATATGTATGATCTATTAGTGTGAGGAAAACAAACTTTATATGAACTTGTGATATGAAAGAAATAAAAGTGACAGACTGCATAATAAAGTTCTTTATCACAAGCGGCAATATAAAGTGACGTTCTTTTTCATTAAGGGATTGCGCATCCAACTATAAAAGCGCATGACAACCTCTGCTTCCCTCTGCGAAGGGCTTATCTGTTACTTTTACTTTATAGTACTTACCTTTATGCAAGAGTCGTGGTGATCTTCATCACTTCCTTTATTTCGCATTTCTCTCTTGTGTTGGGGAATGATCTAAACACATATATCCACTCGGATGTGAGTGATCATGAGTTATTTCTGTTGGCATTACCCTTGAGGTAAATAGTTGGGAGGCAAAACTATAAGCCCCTATCTTTCTCTGTGTCCAATTAAAGCTTTGACCTCATAAGTACCGCATGAGTATTAGCAATTATGAAAGACTAAAAGATGATTGAGTATGTGGATTTGCTTTACAAGCTCTTATATTGACTCTTTCCGATGTTATGATAAATTGCAATTGCTTCAATGACTGAGATCATAGTTTGTTGGTTCTCAATAGAGTTCTTGATTCATACTTTACCTTGTGAATGAATTGTTACTCTAGTATAAGAAATTATATATCAATAAGTATTGCTGTTCTAAAGATGATCATGATGCTCTCACTGCCGTATTTTATTTTATCGACACCTCTATCTCTAAACATGTGCCATATTTATCGATTTCGGCTTTCGCTTGAGGACAAGCGAGGTCTAAGCTTGGGGGAGTTGATACGTCCATTTTGCATCATGCTTTTATATTGATATTTATTGCATTATGGGCTGTTATTACACATTATGGTACAATACTTATGCCTTTTCTCTCTTATTTTACAAGGTTTACATGAAGAGGGAGAATGCCGGCAGCTAGAATTCTGGACTGGAAAAGGAGCAAATATGAGAGACCTATCCTGCACAACTCCAAAAGTCCTGAAAAGTTACGGAGAATTATTTTGGAATATATAAAAATTATTGGGTGAAAGAAATACCAGAGGGGACCCACCAGGAGGCCACAAGCCTGGGGGGCGCGCCCTACCCCCCAGGGCGCGCCCCTGTGGCTTGTGGGCCCCCTGGTAGCCCTCCGGTGCCCATCTTCTACTATATGGAGGGTTTTGACCTGGAAAAAATCATAAGAGGGCTTTCGGGACGAAGCGCCGCCGTCTCGAGGAGGAACTTGGGCAGAACCAATCTAGGGCTCCGGCTGAGCTGTTCTGCTGGGGAAACTTCCCTCCCGGAGGGGGAAATCGAAGCCATCGTCATCACCAACGATCCTCTCATTGAGAGGGGGTCAATCTCCATCAACATCTTCACCAGCACCATCTCCTCTCCAAACCCTAGTTCATCTCTTGTATCCGATCTTTGTCTCAAAACCTCAGATTGGTACCTATGGGTTGCTAGTAGTGTTGATTACTCCTTGTAGTTGATGCTAGTTGGTTTACTTGGTGGAAGATCATATGTTCAGATCCTTAATGATAATTAATACTCCTCTGATTATGAACATGAATATGCTTTGTGAGTAGTTACGTTTGTTCCTGAGGACATGGGATAAGTCTTGTTATAAGTAATCATGTGAATTTGGTATTCGTTCGATATTTTGATGAGATGTATGTTGTCTCTCCTCTAGTGGTGTTATGTGAACATCGACTACATGACACTTCACCATTAGTTGGGCCTAGGGGAAGGCATTGGGAAGTAATAAGTAGATGATGGGTTGCTAGAGTGACATATGCTTAAACCCTAGTTTATGCGTTGCTTCGTAAGGGGCTGATTTGGATCCATATGTTTCATGCTATGGTTAGATTTATCTTATTTCTTCTTTCGTAGTTGCGGATGCTTGCGAGAGAGGTTAATCATAAGTGGGAGGCTTGTCCAAGTAAGGGCAGCACCCAAGCACCGGTCCACCCACATATCAAATTATCAAAGTAACGAACGCGAATCATATGAGCATGATGAAAACTAACTTGACAGAAATTCCCATGTGTCCTCGAGAGCGCTTTGCTTTATATAAGAGTTTGTCCAGGTTTGTCCTTTGCTACAAAAAGGATTGGGCCACCTTGCTGCACCTTTGCTACATTTGTTACTTGCTACCCGTTACGAATTATCTTATCACAAAACTATCTGTTACCGATAATTTCAGTGCCTGCAGAGAATACCTTACTGAAAACCGCTTGTCATTTCCTTCTGCTCCTCGTTGGGTTCGACACTCTTACTTATCGAAAGGACTACGATAGATCCCCTATACTTGTGGGTCATCAGTGGCCCCTCTCGATGGACCCCCGGAACCCTCCCGGCACCCCCGGTACACTACCGGTGACGCCCGAACTTTTTCCGGTGACCAAAACGGGACTTCCTATATATCAATCTTTACCTCCGGACCATTCCGGAGCTCCTCAAGACGTCCGAGATCTCATCCGGGACTCTGAACAACCTTCGGTCACCACCATACATAACTCAATACTACCGAAATGTCACCGAACGTTTAGTGTGCAGACCCTGCGGGTTCGAGAACTATGTAGACATGACCGAGACACCTCTATGGTCAATAACCAATAGCAAGAACTGGATGCCCATATTGGTTCCCACATATTCTACGAAGATCTTTATTAGTTGAACCTCTATGTCAAGGATTTAGTTAATCCCGTATGCTGTTCCCTTTGTTCTTCGGTATGTTACTTGCCCGAGATTCGATAATCGGTATCTCTATACCTAGTTCAATCTCGTTACCTGCAAGTCTCTTTACTTGTTCCATAATACAAGATCCCGTGGCTAACACTTTAGTCACTTTGCTTGCAAGGCTTATTGTGATGTTGTATTACTGAGTGGGCCCTGAGATACCTCTCCGTCACACGGAGTAACAAATCCCAGTCTTGATCCACGCCCACTCAACAGATACCCTCAGAGATACCTGTAGAGCATCTTTATAGTCACCTAGTTACGTTGCGACGTTTGATACACACAAGGTACTCCTCCGGTGTCAGTGAGTTGCATGATCTCATGGTCATAGGAACAGATACTTGACATGCAGAAAACTATAGCAATAAACTGACACGATCATATGCTATGTTTATAGTTTGGGTCTTGTCCATCACATCATTCTCCTAATGATGTGATCCCGTTATCAAATAACATCTCATGTCCATGGCTAGGAAACCTTGTCCATCTTTGATCAACGAGCTAGTCTATTAGAGGCATACTAGGGACATGGTGTTGTCTATGTATCCACACATGTATCTGAGTTTCTGATCAATACAATTCTAGCATGGATAATAAACGATTATCATGAACAAGGAAATATGATAATAACTAATTTATTATTGCCTCTAGGGCATATTTCCAATAGTCTCCCACTTGCACTAGATTCAATAATCTAGCTCACATCGCTATGTGATTAACATTGTTATGAATCTCACACCCAATGAGTTCAGGGGTCTGATCATGTTTTGCATGTGAAAGAGGTTTTAGTCAATGGGTCTACGACATTCAGATCTGTGTGTACTTTGCAAATCTTTATGTCATACTGTAGATAGTGCTACCATGCTCCACTTGGAGCTATTCCAAATGGTTGCTCCACTATACGTATCCGGATTGCTACTAAGAGTCATCCGGATTGTTGTTAAAGCTTGCATCGACGTAACCCTTTATGACGAACTCTTTATCACCTCCATAATCGAGAAATATTTCCTTAGTCCTCTAGTTACTAAGGATAATTTTGACCACTGTCCAGCGATCTACTCCTGGATCACTCTTGTACCCCTTGACAGACTCATGGCAAGGCACACACAGGTGCGGTACACAGCATGGCATACTATATAGAGCCTATGGCTAAGGCATAGGGGACAACCTTCGTCCTTTCTCTTTCTTCTGTCGTGGTCGAGCTTTGAGTCTTACTCAACTTCACACCTTACAAATCAGGCAAGAACTCCTTCTTTGACTGATCCATTTTGAACTCTTTCAAAATCTTGTCAAGGTATGTACTCATTGAAAGTCTCATCAAGCGTCTTGATCTATCTCCATAGATCTTGATGCCCAACATTTAAGTAGCTTTATCCGGGTCTTCCTTTGAAAAACATTTTTCAAACAACCGTTTATGCTTTCCAAAAATTCTACATCATTTCCGATCAACAATATGTCAACCACATATACTTATCAGAAATTCTATAGTGCTCCCACTCACTTTATTGTAAATACAAGTTTCTCATAAACTTTGTATAGACCCAAAAACTTTGATCACCTCATCAAAGTGCGTATTCCAACTCCGAGATGCTTGCTCCAGTCCATAGAAGTATTGCTAGAGCTTGCGTACATTTTAGCATCCTTAGGACTGACAAAACCTTCTGGTTGTATCACATACAACCTTTCCTCAAGGAAACCGTCAAGGAAACGATGTTTTGACATCCATCTGCCAGATTTCATAATCGAAAAATGCAGCAACTGCTAACATAATTCCAACAGACTTTAGCATCGCTACGGGTGAGAAAGTCTCATCGTAGTCAACTCCTTGAACTTTGTTGGCATCTTCTTTGCGACAAGTCGAGCTTTTTATAAATGGTGACATTTACCATCAGCGTCTGTCTTCTTCTGAAAGGTCCATTTGTACTCAACGGCCTGCCGTTCAACGGGCAAGTCTACCAAGTCCACACTTGGTTTTCATACATGGATCCTATCTCGGATTTCATGGCTCCTAGCCATTTGTCGGAATCCGGGACCACCATCGCTTCTTCATAGCTCGTAGGTTCACTGTTGTCTAACAACATGACCTCCAAGACAGGATTGATGTACCACTCAGAGGCGGTATGAGTTCTTGTCGGCCTATGAGGTTCGGTAGTAACTTGATCCGAAGTGTCATGATCATCATCATTAACTTCCTCTTCATTCGGTGTAGGCGCCACAGAAACATCTTTCTGTGTCGTGCTATCATCCAACTGAAGTGACGGTTCAACAACCTCATCAAGTTCTACCTTCCTCCCACTCAATTCTTTCGAGAGAAACTCTTTCTCAAGAAAGGACCCGTTTTTAGCAACAAACACTTTGCCCTTGGATCTGAGATAGAAGGTATACCCAACTATTTCTTTAGAGTATCCTATGAAGATGCACTTTTCCACTTTGGGATCGAGCTTATCAGACATAAGTGTCGCATTCCCAAACTCTGAGAAATGACAGCTTAGGTTTCTGCCAAACCAAAATTCATACGGTGTCATCTCAACGGACTTAGATGGTGCCCTATTTAAAGTGAATGTAGTTGTCTCTAATGCATAACCCCAAAACGATAGTGGCAAATCGATAAGAGACATCATAGTACGCACCATATCTAATAGAGCACGACTACGACGTTCGGACACACTATCACACTATGGTGTTCCAGGTGGCATGAGTTGTGAAACAATTTCCACATTGTCTTAAGTTGCATACCAAACTCGTAACTCAGATATTTACCTCCACGATCATATGGTAGACATTTTATCTTCTTGTCACGATGATCTCAAACTTCACTCTGAATTTGTTTGAACTTTTCAAACATTTCAGACTTGTGTTTCACTAAGCAAATATCCCCATATCTACTCAAATCATCAGTGAAGGTAAGAAAATAGCAATATCCACCGCATGCTTCAACACTCATTGGACCGCATACATCAACATGTATCATTTCCAATAAGTCAGTTGCCCGCTCCATCAAGCCGGAAAACGGGGTTTTAGTCATCTTGCCCATGAGGCATGGTCCGCATGTCTCAACCGGTTCGAAATCGAGTGAGTCCAAAGATCCATCAACATGGAGTTTCTGCATGCGCTTTACACCAATATGGCCTTTAGCGGTAGTGCCACAAGTATGTGGTACTATCATCATTAACTTTGCATCTTTTGGCATCAATATTATGAACATGTGTATCACTACGATCGAGATTCAATGAACCATTCACATTGGGTGCATGACCATTGAAGGTATTATTCATGTAAAAAGAATAAACATTATTCTCTAACTTAAATGAATAACCGTATTGCAATAAACACGATCTAATCACGTTCATGCCCAACGCAAACACCAAATAACATTTATTTAGGTTCATCACTAATCCCGAAGGTAAAGAGAGCGTGCGATGGTGATCACATCAACCTTGGAAACACTTCCAACACACATCATCACCTCGCCCTTACCTAGTCTCCGTTTATTCCGTAGCTTTTATTTCGAGTTACCAACATTTAGCAACTGAACCGATATCTAATACCCAGGTGCTACTAGGAGTACTCGTAAGGTACACATGAATAAAACGTATATCAAAATATACTTCTGTTGGCGTTGCCAACCTTCTTATCTAATAAGTATCTAGGGCAGTTCCGCTTCAGTGACCGTTCTCCTCATAATAGAAGCACTCAGTCTCGGGTTTGGGTTCAACCTTGGGTTTCTTCACTGGAGCGGCAACTGGCTTGCCATTCTTGAAGTTTCCCTCCTTGCCCTTACCCTTCTCGAAACTAGTGGTTTTACTAACCATCAACACTTGATGCTCCTTCTTGATTTCTACCTTCGCGGTGTCAAACATCGCGAATAGCTCAGGGATCGTTATTTCCATCCCTGACATTTTATAGTTCATCACGAAGCTCTAATAGCTTTGTGGCAGTGACTTGGAGAACTATATCAACCACTATCTTATCTAGAAGATCAACTCCCACTTGATTCAAGCGATTGTAGCACCCAGACAATCTGAGCACATGCTCACCGATTGAGCTATTCTCCTTCGTCTTGCAGGCAAAGAATCTTGTTGGAGGTCTCATACCTCTCAACACGGGCACGAGCCTGAGATCCCAATTTCAGCTCTTAGAACATCTCATAGGTTCCGTGACGTTCAAAACGTTTTGGAGCCTCAATTCTAAGCCGTAATGCATGACGCACAGAACTATCAAGTAGTCATCAAAATGTGCCTGTCAGATGTTCACAACATCTACAGACGACGCTTGAGGGGGTGGCGCACCGAGCGGTGCATTAAGGACTTAAGCCTTCTGTGCAGCAAATGAGGACAATCCACAGATCACGGACCCAGTCCGCATTATTGCTACCATCATCTTTCAACTCTATTTTCTCTAGGAACGTATAAAAAACTCAGGGGAGCTACAGCGTGAGCTATTGATCTAGAACATAATTTAGCAAAGAAAACTTTAGACTATGTTCATGATAAGGAGTTTAGTTAATCATATTACTCAAATTGTCATCCCTCTGATCATTCGAGTGTCACATGATCCAAATTCACCAACCCAAGTCCGATCATCACGTGAGATGAGGTGGTTTCAATGGTGAACATCTTCATGTTGATCATATCTACTATATGACTCATGTTCGACCTTTCAGTCTCTTGTGTTCCGAGGCCATGTCTGTACATGCTAGGCTCGTCAAGTTTAACCCGAGTGTTCTGCACGTGCAACACTGGCTTGCACCCATTGTATGTGAACATAGAGTCTATCACACCCGATCATCACGTGGTGTCTCAAAACGACGAACTTTCGCAACGGTGCACACTCGGGGAGAACACAATTTTATCTTGAAATTTTAGTGAGGGATCACCTTATAATGCTACCGTCGTCCTAAGCAAAATAAGATGCATAAAAGGATTAACATCACATGCAAATCATAAGTGACATGATATGGCCATGAACTTGTGCTTTTGATCTCCATCTCCAAAGCACCGACATGATCTCCATCGTCACCGGCATGACACCATGATCTCCATCATCTTGATCTCCAACAACGTGTCTCCATGAGGTTGTCGCGCTAACTATTGCTTCTACAACTATTTCTAACTCATAGCGATAAAGTAAAGCAAAACGGCGAAAATAAATTGAAGACAACCCTATGGCTCCTGCCGGTTGCCGTACTCATCGACATGCAAGTCATGATTATCTATACATAACATGATCATCTCATACATCACATATATCTCATCATGTCATTGGCCATATCATATCACAACATACCCTGCAAAAACAAGTTAGACGTCCTCTAATTGTTGTTGCATGTTTTACGTGGCTGATATGGGTATCTAGCAAGAACGATTCTTACCTACGCAAAACCACAACGGTGATACACAAATTGCTATTCAACCTTCTCAAGGACCGCCTTTGTCGAATCCGATCCAACTAAAGTGGGAGAGACAGACACCCGCCAGCCATCTTTATGCAACAAAGTCACATGTCAGTTGATGGAACCGGTCTCTCGTAAGCGTACGAGTAAGGTTGGTCCGGGCCGCTTCATCCCACAATACCGCTGAATCAAGAAAAGACCAAGGGAGGAAGCAATCTGAGCATCAACGCCCACAAAATCCTTTGTGTTCTACTCGTGATCTCATCTACGCATAGACCTAGCTCTAATACCACTGTTGGGGAATATTGCATGGGAAACAAAAAATTTCCTACGCACAAGCAAGATCTATCCATGGTGATGAGCATCTATGAGAGGGAGAGTGGATCTACATACCCTTGTAGATCGCTAAGCGGGAAGCGTTAAGAAATGCGGTTGATGTAGTCGAACGTCTTCGCGATCCAAATCGCTAGCCGTCCCGCAATCCGATCAAGATCCGTCCCGCGATCCAATCACGAACCGCCCCACGGTCCAATCACGGTCCTCCCGATGTAGCAACGAACGGACGGCACCTCCGCGTTCAGCACACGTACAGCTCGATGACGATCTCCGCCTTCTTGATCCAGCAAGAGGGAGCAGAGAGGTAGATGAGTTCTCCGGCAGCACAACGGCGTGGTGGCGGTGGTGGTGAACTAATCCGGCAGGGCTTCGCCGAGCTCCGCCGAACTAATCTAGAGGAGAAACGATCTAGAGGAAGAAGTGGGCAGCACGTGGCTAATAGGGTTAGGGCTGCCCTCAAATACTCTAGTATATATAGGAGGAAGGGAGGGGAGGAGGCACCCTCAAACCCTCCACAAGGAGGATTCGGCCGAACCTAGGGGGAGGAGTCCTCCCCCAACTAGGATTCCTCCTCCCACAAGGGAGGTGGAGTCCTGGGAGGACTCCCCACTTGGCCCTCCTCTCTCCTCTTCGCATGGGCCCTTAGGGGTTGATTTGCCCAGCCCACTAAGGGCTGGTGTGCCACCCCTAAGGCCCATGTGCCCCCCCGGAGTGGGTGGCCTCTCCCGATGGACCCCCGGAACCCTCCCGACACCCCCGGTACACTACCGGTGACGCCCGAACTTTTTCCGGTGACCAAAACGGGACTTCCTATATATCAATCTTTACCTTCGGACCATTCCGGAGCTCCTCATGACGTCCGGGATCTCATCCGGGACTCCGAACAACCTTCGGTCACCACCATACATAACTCAATACTACCGAAACGTCACCGAACGTTAAGTGTGCAGACCCTGCGGGTTCGAGAACTATGTAGACATGACCGAGACACCTCTACGGTCAATAACCAATAGCAGGACCTGGATGCCCATATTGGTTCCTACATATTCTATGAAGATCTTTATCAGCTGAACCTCTATGTCAAGGATTTAGTTAATCCCATATGCTATTCCCTTTGTTCTTCGGTATGTTACTTGCCCGAGATTCGATCGTCAGTATCTCTATACCTAGTTCAATCTCATTACCTGCAAGTCTCTTTACTCGTTCCGTAATACAAGATCCCGTGGCTAACAATTTAGTCACTTTGCTTGCAAGGCTTATTGTGATGTTGTATTACCGAGTGGGCCCTGAGATACCTCTCCGTCACACAGAGTAACAAATCCCAGTCTTGATCCATGCCCACTCAACAGACACCCTCAGAGATACCTCTAGAGCATCTTTATAGTCACCCAGTTACTTTGCGACGTTTGATACACACAAGGTACTCCTCCGGTGTCAGTGAGTTGCATGATCTCATGGTCATAGGAACAGATACTTGACATGCAGAAAACTATAGCAATAAACTGACACGATCATATGCTATGTTTATAGTTTGGGTCTTGTCCATCACATCATTCTCCTAATGATGTGATCCCGTTATCAAATGACATCTCATGTCCATGGCTAGGAAACCTTGTCAATCTTTGATCAACGAGCTAGTCTATTAGAGGCATACTAGGGACATGGTGTTGTCAATGTATCCACACATGTATTTGAGTTTCCGATCAATACAATTCTAGCATGGATAATAAACGATTATCATGAACAAGGAAATATGATAATAACTAATTTATTATTGCCTCTAGGGCATATTTCCAACAATCGAAGACCGGCTTATCTTCAAGAAAATAAGCCGGCCCTTGGGGGCTACGTAAGGATATAAGGAATGCGGATAAGTTGAGTATACCTCATATTTCTTCTTCATCATACCAACTAACTTGGCTTCCATGTCCCGGCTTGCGGAGAGGCGGCTCAAATATCCTGAGTGCAGCTCGTCAACAGTATGCTTCTCAAGATTGGAGAGATCAAGTTTAACCTTCTCCTTCTCAGGTGAAGGTGCCTCATCCTTGCTAATATGCTTGGTCAGCACATTGGAAGGGGCTGGAGTTGAATAACCCGTCCCAGTAATGATAACCCCTTCTTCATGGGAAGTCACATCTTCAGCTGTTGGCAGAGGGCTGGGCGGCTTAGGATCAGCTTCCGGATTAGCTTCAGTAATCACAATATCAACATCCGCCGGCTTAGTAGGCTGGGGAGTTTTTTCATGGGAGCCTTATTGAGCTTCAGAGGGCTCAACACGGGTGTCAGGAGTGTCAAGCTTCGGATTCTCCGCCTCGAGGGTATCAGGATTGGCGGATGACCCACTTATTTTCCTCTTCTTGGCTTGGGTCCTGTGAACAAAGGATTTCATGATAATTTGTATGCAAGGATAAAAAGTTAGTAAACAACATTAGATGAAAAGAAGAAAATTACCCTGGGTTGATGACAAGAAGTGGCAGCTTTGAAGCGGTTGAGTCGCCAGAGGAAGGAGGTGTTTCCTGAAAAGTTAAAGTTCAGCGATATGAGCAGTTTACTGCATGAGGCTAGCATGCAGAAGAAATGAAAACAAAGTTATGAATTACCTCGCTACGGTGTTTCCGAGGAGCCGGAGCGTCGGGTAAGCTGGCCACTAGATCTTCAGAGCCGCCGCTTCGGGTTTGACTCCTGGAGTCATGTTGCTGCTTCTTCAAAAGAAAGTTGGGATCCAAGTGAGCAAGGGGGTGTGAAAACTTTATTTTTCGGATGACCCGCAGTATTTTCTCTCTTGGCAAAGGTTCCGAGTCGGAGGAGATGGTAGTTACCTCTGCTGCGCCGGCTTGGCTCGTCTCCGCTTCACCCTGTGAGGAGTCAGCGTCAATAAGTTGCATGAAAAGAAGGCCAAGGGAGTCAAGTTCTACCTCCGAGTCATCCAGTTCGAGCAGCTCTTGAGCTGTCGGTTTCTTCTTACGAGCCGGAACCCGGGTCTTAGTTGCCTTAGTCTTCTTCTTTGAAGTGGAGGTTGTGGTTATTCTCCTCTTCCAGAAGGGAGAATTGGCCTACAGACATAAATGCATTTGCAGAAGGGTTAAATGAGGTGTGTGAAGTGCAAAATCTAAAGGGAAGGAGTGAAGGTTAAAGTAAAAAGTCTTACTGCGGGAGCCGGGTTAAGAGCGTAGAAGGGGCTTAACCTCGTCTTGTTGCAAACCTCCTAAGGTTCTCCCAGCAAGGATTTGACAATCAAGTTGTGATCCTTGTCTGTCAGAGGCGTCTGGTTGAAGCGCCGAGGATCATTTACTTCACCAGTGTATTCACACATTAAGCCGCCGCGCCGGCTCAATGGTAAGATTCTCCAGGAAACCCAGCAACGGCTTAAATCAATGCCAGTTAACCCATTGGCTAATAAAGCCCTGATCTTTGAAAATGTTGAAGCGTATTGGGCGCGCTCTATGGCGGACAACCGGTCTGGAAGCTCGGTAGTGGTGCAGAGCCGGTAGGGACGATAACCCGACAATGGATTCTCTTCATCCGGGGCAGTATCTCTGCAGTAAAACCAGGTGCAATTCCAATCCTTTGGATGGCTGGGCAGAGTGGCTGAGGGAAAAGACACATCTCTCCGCCTTTGAATTGAAACACCTCTGAGCTCAAGACTTGGCCCGTCTACTATTTTGGTCTGGCGGTTGATATAGAAGAAGTCTCTGAAGAGATCAACAGTGGGTTCCTCTTGCAGATATGCCTCACAGAACATTTGAAATTGGCGGAAGTTGGTGACAGAATTGGGGCCAATGTCTTGAGGGTGGAGTTTATAAAAGTGTAAGGTGTCCCGGAAAAACTTTGACCCGAGCGGTGAGAAGCCACGGAGAAGATGATCCGTAAAGATAACCACCTCCCCTTCCTTGGGTTTGGGAGTGACCTCGGCGCCGGGAACCCACCAATGAATGACGTCTTGAGCCGGCAAAACCCCCATGACTACGAAATCATTGAGTATATCCTCGGTAACCCCAGAGCCTACCCAATCGCAGGAAGCGGGGGCTTTAGCCATGACGGAATGGGTTAAGTGTTGTGGAAAGGCATGGAGATACGGCGGGTTAAGAGTACTACATGAGAAAAACAGCTAGGATTCTAAGATGACGACGTTACTTGGCGGGTCATTGTTAAAATTATGAGCCGCCATCAGCTACGAGTATGAGGCGGGTTACATTTTGCTAGAGTGAGCCAGCAGCGCGATGGCGGGTCAAATGGACAGTGAATATTGAAAATGTTGCTAAGTATGGACAAACAAGTTCCACCAACTACAGCTGCTATTACAAGTTCTACGGACGAAGATAAAAGGGAAATATTTGCTAAACCTAAAAAACAGCAATGGAAGAACACGCAGTTGATACATGGATCCCAGTGAAGGAGCGGTCTACACCGAATATGGAATATATGCTAAGTAGAGCCTGCGCGATTTGGCTAGCGTTTCGGAGCCGAGAGACATTTTCCTTTCCAATCTATGGTAAACACTCCGACGAACAGCGGCGGACTCGGAAGAACTCCGATGAACTAATGCGGATCTGAGAGAGAAGAAGAGTGGAACCTAGAGGATGCAGGGAGTGCGGGCGCACGCCGACGAGTTCTGGACGTGAACAGGTTGATGCAGCGGCCTGGTTGTGGAAGACGGCGCGGTCCGGCCGGTGCAGTAGAGCTTCGGTCGCGTGGGCGTCTGGAGGAAGAAGAAGAGAGAGAGGCAGCGGGGGAAAGTGAAAAGTAGCCCCCCCTGTGCCTATTTATAAGGGGGAGATGGAACAACAACAGTCCAACGCGGGAATCGAGGGGACAGGATGATGATTGACCAAGAAAACGCCTCGATTTTCGGGTTGACCAGTTAATGCAAAGATCCGTTGTGATGTCATTAAGATTTTTTGTTTTACCAGAGATGACATCATCCATTTTACATGGCGGGTCATGAAGATCTATTTCAGGTTAAGTGATTATGAAGAACTCAAAACTCACCAACCAGAAGACTTGAAGATTGACATGAACAGGTTCAAATCAATCCGGGGCCTAATGTTGGGGATATAACCCCATGGTATGACCCGCCCGGGAGGGTGTCGGTGTCAAAACCGGCATATCTCGTAGTAGGGGTCCTAAGCTAGGCGTCTTGGAGCGATGGTAACATGGACACAGGATTTTACCCAGGTTCGGGCTCTCTCAAGGAGATAATACCCTACGTCCTGCTTTTGATTGTATTGATATGGGGATAGTACATAGTACATATATCTACCACGAGATTGTTGTAATGAATATGAGATTGTCTATCGACTAGCCTGGCCTCGGTTTATATAATGCACCAGAGGCCTAGGGTTTAGAAGAGTCCTTGTCTTGTGCGCCAAGTCTTGTGGAATCTCCCTTGTATGCATCATGGGCTGCCCGAAGTAGCCCATTAGGGAATCACCCTGGGGGTCCTCGGCCCGACCCACTGGTCGGGAGACGACGTGGTGAGTACCCCCTAGTCCAGGAGACCATCAGTAGCCCCCTGAACCGGTCTTCAAGTTGGGGACGCTCCTCGGTTCTTCCGAACTGTTCTTCGTCTTCGGTCGTCAGTCTTGAAAACTGGTTCAACAAATCTTCCAATTTCCAATCTTGAGGATCGCCGAGGTGTATCCGAAGATTTCACACGTCGGGCATCCGAGGAGCCCCTTTAATTTCTTGGCCTTTATCAATGCCTTATTATTCTTTACGCCACACTTCGGGTCTGAAGTGTTTCCCGTGTGGCGGTGTCCTCTTGCGTCCGAGCTCCAACGCCGAACTGCATCCGAGGTGTCTTTTTTGCATCCGAGCTCCAATGCCGGACTGTGTCCGAGCTCCAATGCTGGACTATATCCAAGGTGTCATAGAGTACCTCAGTCTTGAAAAAGTTGAAGGAGTTCATCCGAGCTTAATGCCGGAAATAGTCTTTTATGGAGCCAGCCATCGCATCCGAGCTTTATGCCAGACTGCTTCCGAACTCCAACGCCGGACTTCATCCGAGCTCTAACGATGATGAGCGTCTGAGGTGTCATAGATTACCTCGGTCTTTAAAAAATTGAAGGAATTCAGCCGAGCTTAATGCCGGAAATGCCCTCTATGGTGCCAGCCACTTGCGCCCGAGCTTTATGCCGGACTGCTTCCGAGGTGGTGCACCACCCCGACCGTGGGCTGATTTTTTGATTGGTGCAATTTATTCTCTGCCGAGATATATAGCCAGTAGCCCTCAAGGTGCGTGTCGGTCTAAAACCTGGGATGCACCTAAAGGATAAAATAAAACCACTAATCCCAGTAGCCCCTGAGACTCGGGTCGATTCGCGAAATCGGCCTGAGGATCAATTCCTTGCTCGGCAGCATACTTTAGGAATTAAAATGCGTTGTGCAGTAGCCCCCGAGACTCAGGTTGGGTGCGGCCGACCAACCTGAGGATCGTAATCTTGTCGAAAACTGTTTTGCACTTAAATTTTCTGCATTGAATCGTCAATGCAGTAGCCCCCGAGCCTTAATTTGGGCACGGGTGGTCGAGTTATGGATCGGTATTTATTTGACACAAACTTTGTTACGTCTGACACAATTTATGTCTAATGATTCTATGTATCCAAGTACTTTACATTATTAATGCTCGGATCCGCATTGTACAAGACTTTGTTGACCGACCATCGGCTTCAACCTCCTCGGCCAGTAGCCGAGGAGTGTTTGTCCTACTTTATAAAGCCTTTATAAGGGCAAAGATTTACGGCAAACAAGGCAATCCGGCCATACGGTTTTATAAACAAAGGTACGCGGAGAGATATGTTATATTACTACTTAACGTAAGAAACATCTTCTGGGAAAAATAGTTCATTTATAAGTTCGTTTTCCTAGGCTATCATGTTGACCATGATCGTGAAACCTCACCTCCGATGAATGTGGGAGGAAAATAGCGAGGATTTAGTTTGGGAAATGTTCCCGAAATCAGTGGTCTTTAATTAACCGAAATTTTCACTTCCGTCGTTGCCGACCAATTATATTCTTAAGATGACTAGCTTTCGGCTTCACCCAGTCCGAGGTACTAACTCGGATGACCCGGAAGTAACAATCACAGAGCTGCTCGCTTTACCCCCTAGCCGAACAATCGGGAACGTAGGGGGTAAGCACAGGAGCCAGGCAACCTAGCTTGGCCAAAATCTTAAGTCAAATTGATGCATATCTATGGCTTTATGACGAGCACTACGGAAGCCAGCTTTCATATATTAAATACAAACGCTGATGATATGTTGGGCTCTCTAGGAATCCCAATGTAACCATGCCGAGGTGCCACAAGGAATCCTTGGTATGGTTTATTTTGACTCCGTCGCGACTGTTTATAATCTGAAAGTGGCCTATCATCGGCTTCCACCCCTTTGTAGATGCTACGCATAGTGTTTCCGTACAAACAAAACAACCCTTAGCCGACGGTGTCCGGAGGTAGTTGTGTTAGTGGAAACGAGGCAATCAGATATTCAGGCTTTATAACTTTCACTTAGTCATAGGAGCATATGTTTGGGGGCAACTTAATAGCCCCCGGTATACGTCGACTCCTCGGATCATTCGAGGTCGAACCACCCACAACTTGGCCTTTTCAAGAAAGAGAGGCCCTTCGTTTTACTCGGATAACCTCGATCGGCTATATTTGGTTGAACACCTCCGGCGGTACGCTGACCGATTTACGCTTGTTGTGACAGTCAGCTTTCGGCTTTCTCCAACTGAGGCACTTAACCAGTTAAACCGGAAGTGACAATCACAGTGGTTCTCCCTTTACCCCTTAGCCGAACAAAGCGGAAACGTAAGGGGTAAGCACAGGAGCCGGGCAATCCAGCTATAGACTAAAGACACAACTCGAAATCAATGCATATAAATGCAAAATACCGAGGACCACATGGAGTACCTCGGTTTTTGGTGGGTTCGGTGCTAACCGCAGGCCCCCTTTAATATTACTGATGCGTGAAATGCATCTTGCGTTGTACTGCGAGAGTTATGCTCGGAAAAAACAAAAAACTTATGCAAAAAACTTTATGTTTAGATAAAAGAAAATTGTGTCAATCCGAAATTGGTCAAATTTAATTTATGCTTCGACCGTGCTTTAACATGATACATCCGATCTCCGGACTCCAATCGGGTCAGCCTTTGTCCTCAACCTCCATATCCCGAAGGCGGAGTGTTTCTCCGAGGCCTGTTTAGCGAACTAAACTCGAGCGACTTTAGAAAGAAACCAGGCTATCCGGCTATTGACCATACACTAGTGTCGGAAAAAGGAGTAGTGGAAAAAGACTTTGCAACGACCAAGAAGAAAACACATTTATTATAAAGTGGCTCATACAAATTTGAGAGCCCCGGTTAAATCGGGTAAAGAAATTTTTAACAAACAAATTTTTTTGACAAAAAATATAATGTTTGGTTGAACCGAACAAAAAGTAAACTTTCAAAGAGAGCTGAGCACGAAAACGACTTAGCTGGTTAATGTGCTCGGTGCTGATGACATGGCCGAGCTTACAGCGGGTCGAGGTCCCAGCCCCCAAGCCGGTCCCGAGGTGCCCGAGTAAAGAGCTCGGCTCGATGAAGCGGCGACATAACACGGTTGATGCGGCGAGGTGAAGTCCCGGGTCCAGCCGAGGTGACGGAGTAGTTCGGTAGAGTGACGGTGAAGCCCCCACGGCGGTCGACCATGTCGATGACACAATTTGGTTGATGGAGGCGGGACGATGATGTCGTTGCGCCGAGGTGACCGCATGATATAGCCTGAGAGCCGAGGTCGGCAGAGGCGGGACGATGGCGTCATCTCGCCGAGGTAACGGCATCGTGTAGTTGAGGTCGATCACTCGACATGGGTAACAATCCACGAGATAGGAATGATCGGATGATGGCAGCATCACGAACAAAGTTTTGGATGCAGGGAGAACCATCCTTGGCTAGGCACGGTCACTCTAGACCTGGTTTGCTACCGTATTGTGTATGAGGAAATTGATTAAAGATGGCCGAACCATCATCTGGGCCGCAGTGTTAGCTGTGAAGAGAAAATCTGCATGCAAGAATCGATGCAAACTAGCAAAAGAAAATATTCTGGACGGGTTAATTTGTACAGAGTAGATAATAATAGGAATAATGGCACCTGACGATTTACTCGCATAGAGCTGGTAGCCTCACACAAGGAGACATGAATCTGACCCTAAAACAACCAAACCTCGAAAGCTGCACTGCAAACTAGTGCTACGCTGGTGCATGCTTTACGCATAGAAAGTAATAGCAAATAAAAAAACTTCTAATTAAGTAATTTTTTTAAAAGAATATGAACTGTGCAACAAGCTCTGCTTGATGACGTTAGTGCGGATTTTGAAGCAATGTCTGCCGAGCCACGGATAAAGGGGCCGACATCAAATGATGCGATACGGACACGGCATAGGTACACCGTGAGCACCTACAATTGTGTCACCATTGGAAAATTTCTTACTAACATCGATATAGTGAAAGCCCCCCCCCCCAAAAAAAATTCAAGAGCAATTTAACTAAGCACTTTTACCAGGGAAAAATATCACCTGGATGTTCGCATGAAGCAATAGTAATGCGTACGTAGAGTACTAGTACTAGTTTTGAAAAACTAGATTTCGTGGGCGAGCGTGATTGATCTTCTCCTGTGAATTATGCTAATGTACTTCTGATTCAGAAGAAAGTAAAACCATATGCATGCATCACGGTGCTCCGACCGCATCTGGCCTCCAGCGCCTGGTAGAACAGGAGTGGCAGCAACTTCAGGACTTGTGGCTACATACCACGATTGGTGAGGAAAACCAGCTCGGTCGATCACTAGATGCTACTTGAGTAATAACTAACAAATAAATAATGAGAAAAGGGTAGAGGATCATCCCTGTGCACACGTTGCCCGAGGAGGTCTGCTTGAGGCTCCTACGATCACACATGACCCCGGATCGCGTGGGGCACAAGGCCAGCCATGAGCCGATCTGTTCGGTGGAACGCTTTTTATTTTCTTGACTGTTAGCGGCGTTCGGCGTATAAATTCCCCGTCCCGATCTAAGATCGAAATCGGTCTCGGACGAGCCTACGAAATAAAATTGCAATCCGACAACAACAATTCTCAAAGAAATCAAATTGTATGGAATAGATCTGATTGAAAAAATAGCACCTAATCATCCCATCAATCCGCGGTGAACACCTAGCGGGCTCTCAATGAAAGCACCAATGTCGGTGTCAAAACCGGCATATCTCGTAGTAGGGGTCCTAAGCTAGGCGTCTTGGAGCGATGGTCACATGGACACATGATTTTACCTAGGTTCGGGCTCTCTCAAGGAGATAATACCCTACGTCCTGCTTTTGATTGTATTGATATGGGGATAGTACATAGTACATATATCTACCACGAGATTGTTGTAATGAATATGAGATTGTCTATCGACTAGCCTGGCCTCGGTTTATATAATGCACCAGAGGCCTAGGGTTTAGAAGAGTCCTTGTCTTGTGCGCCAAGTCTTGTGGAATCTCCCTTGTAGGCATCATGGGCTGCCCGAAGTAGCCCATTAGGGAATCACCCTGGGGGTCCTCGGCCCGACCCACTGGTCGGGAGACGACGTGGTGAGTACCCCCTAGTCCAGGACACCATCAGAGGGGACGGGTTAGGAAGTTGGTGACTTAGCCATAAGGCCTTAAACAGGCCCGAAGACCAAGACAAGCCTGGAGGTAACTTACGAGAAGGGCTGGGCGGAGGCCCAGAGCCGGAAGGTGGTGTGTGACCCGGAGGCGTAAGCCGCCGGGAGATAGTTTGCCAGAGAAGGCAAGGGGATTTGGAGATAACGTCGGTTACTAGATGTAACCCGGTCCGGACTCTTGTAAGCCCAGGGCCTCGACCTGTGTATATAAAGGCGGGTTCCCTGGGCGACTTAAGGGACGAAACCTTTGATCGATTGCTAGGTCAAGCAAATCCGCTCCCTTGTAATCGATACCCAATCAATACAACTCAAAGCAGGACGTAGGCTGTTACCTCCTTCTAGAGGGGCCGAACCTGGGTAAATTCGTGTCTTTCGTCCCGACCAACCCCTTCGAGTTAACCGCCGTAGCGATGGCTTCACCCATAAGTCCTTTCACTAGGACATCTGCCGTGACAAAACCACGACATTTGGCGCCCACCGTGGGGCAGATGCGCGGTGGTTTGGAGTACTCGAAGGGCTCTCTCCCAGGGATCAAGGGATACGCCATTGGCAGGATGACTAAGAGTCGCCGCGGCAAGCTCTACATCGACGATGCTGGCTGGGGCCCCGATGCCGACTCAATCGAGTATGGGTACCGGGTCCCCTTCGGTGGAATTCACGTTTTCATCGGGAAGATCGGCGGACCTAACCCGGGCCGGACATCTGCACCAACCTCGTCGAGTCGGCCCGGTGCGTGCAACCCACCCGAATTCAACCCGGCCGAAAGCACGTTTTCGTCGGCTTCACACAAGGCGCGGAACTCGCGGAAGATTCCGTGTCAGGAGGAGAAACCCTCGTCTGCTCGGAGGATGGATCCTCGAGCGGAGAGACGGAGTCAATTTACTAGCTTCACGATGGTGGGCTTGGGGGCTATTTCGACGGCGACAGTATTCCGGAGCCCTATGAGCTACCGAGCCAAGCTGCCATCTTCATGGCAGGCACGGTACTGGGTTCCAGCAGCACGGCAGCTGGGGCAGCGGTTGCCGCGCGCGGCAGGGTCCGGGTCAGCCAGGCCACCGGCTCAAGTTTTGCTGGATCTGATGAACGAGCTGACAACTCTGATGGGAACCGAGGTCACAATGGAAAATCAAGCAAGCCGTAATGCGGAGATCGCAAGGCTGAAGGACCAGATGACCAGGGCCCAGGAGGATGTCAATGCATTGCAGGCTCAGATGGATGCAGAGTCGGAGCGTCTTAGGGCTGAAGCTTTTCGTCTTAATCTGGATCAACAAGCCTCAGAAGCAGTTTTTCGGATGAGGCATCAGACCCGCCTGCCTGAACAGTATGAGCCCAGAAATCTTTTTAACATGCCAGGGGCAGGACCGAACGCACCTCTGACCGTGACCCGAACGGCGGAAGTGCCTGGGAATAGGCCAGCGACTCAGCACTGGTAGCCAGACCCGCCCCGCAGGAATCAGACCCCGCCGTAGCATTTTCTGACACCACCTGGTCATTACTCTAACCCGGTGGAGAACATGATAGCAGCGGCTGCCAGGCTCAATGCGCTCCCCTTTGAGTTAACCGCCGTAGCGATGGCTTCACCCCTAAGTCCTTTCACTAGGACATCTGCCGTGACAAAACCACGATAGAACCCCTTTCTCTCCGCCCAACTCCTGACCTCCTCCGCCAGACTCTACAGAGCTCTCTCTCTCTCTCTCCCTCTCTCTCTCTTACGATTGAAACGTGACTGGAGACAGTGTAGAGTGAGTCAAGTTGACTAGCTAGCGTCTCTGTTTCATTCTGTCAGTCCGTCCGTACAAAGCAGTCCTTTTTTTCATGGTCCCGACAATCAGTCTTTTGGGGGGGGGGGGGAACTTGAGAACATTTTTTTAGAAAACTTCCGATCTATTCAACTTTAATCATGGTAGTACAACGAACACTAAAAATAATAAAAATTTCAACCAGATTCTTAGACCACCTAGCAATGACTACAAGCACTGAAGCGAGCCGAAGGTGCGCCACTGTCATCGCCCCTCCCTCGCTGGAGCCGAGCAAAACTTGTTGTAGTAGACAGCCGGGAATCCATCGTTCTAAGGCCAGACCAGTGCAATAGAACAACAACCGTTGTGGATGAAGAGTAGCATAGATTACAAGAATCAAACTTGAAGACATAAGAACATAGACGAAAGACCACAAGATCCAAACAAATCCACCAAAGACAGATCTGTCGAAGACACACCTCCACACGCCCACCGACGATGCTAGCACCGAAACGGGGCCTAGGAGGGGAGAACCTTATTCCATCTTCAGGGAGCCGCCACAGTCTCGTCTTCCCGAGCAGGACACAAACCCTAACAAAACTCGAAGAAAAATCTAAAAACAGAGACCGTCCACTGGCAAGGGCCGAGATCCACTCTGCTCCCATGGCCTTAAGGCCAGCGAAGACGAGGCGGACCGTCGGTGCCGACGGGAGGTTATACGTCTCAAACGTATCTACTTTTCCAAACACTTTTCCTCTTGTTTTGGTCTCTAATTTGCATGATTTGAATGAAACTAACACGGACTGTTGTTGTTTTCAGCAGAACTACCCTTGGTGTTGTTTTTGTGCAGAAATAAAAGTTCACATAATTGGACGAATTTTTTTGGAGATTTTTTATGGAATATATAAAAAATATTGGAGCGAAGACCTACTGGAGCGGGGCCACATGTTGGTGCCAAGCCAAAGGGGCGCGACCAACCCCCTAGACGCGCCCTGTTGGCTTGGGGTCACGTGGTGGCTCCGCAGACCCTAATTCCATTTCTATACATTCCTAATTCCCGAGAAAAAAAAAGAGAGAAGTTTTCATCCCGTTTTACAATACGGAGCTGCCGCCACCTTCTGTTCTTCCTCGGGAGGGCTGATCTGGAGTCCGTTTGGGGCTCCAGAGAGGGGGATTTGCGCCATCGTCATCACCAACCATTCTTCATCAACACCACCATGATGCTCACCACCGGGAGTGAGTAATTCCTTTGTAAGCTTGCTGGATGGAGATGGGATTTGATGAGATTGATCACGTAATCGAGTTATTTTGATAGGGCTTGATCCCTAGTATCCACTATGTTCTGAGATTGATGTTGCTATGACTTTGCTATGCTTAAAGCTTGTCACTAGGGCCTGAGTGCCATGATTTCAGATCTGAACCTATTATGTTTTCATGAATATGAGAGAGTTTTAGATCCTATCTTGCAAGTTGTATGCACCTATTACGTGTCATGATCCGCATACCCCAAGGTGACAATAATTGGCATTCTTTCTGGTGATTGCCGTAGTTTGAGGAGTTCATGTATTCTCCATGTGTTAATGCTTTGTTTCGGTTCTCTATTAAAAGGAGATATTAATATCCCTTAGATTTCCTTATGGACCCCACTGCCACGGGAGGGTAGGAAAAAGGATGTCATGTAAGTTCTTATTGCAAGCACGTAAGACTATATACAGAATACATGCCTACATTATATTGATGAATTGGAGCTAGTTCTGTGTCGCTGTAGTGTATAACTGTTACATGATTGATGTCATCAAAATAATTATTCATCACCGATCCATGGCCTATGATTTTACATATTGAATCTTGCTAAGTTACTATTGCCGCTACTACTATTGTTACCATTACCGTTACTACTACTATTTTGCCATGCTACTAAAACTTTTGCTATAGAAAGATATCCTAGGTGTGGTTGAACTGACAACTCAACTACCAAGACCAATAAATATTCTTTGGATCCCTTTGTGTGGAATCATCAAATTTGGGTAAAATACTTCCCTCGAAGACTATTACGATCCCCTACACTTGTGGGTTATCAAGACTATTTTCTAGCGCCGTTGACGGGGAGCATAGCTCTATTTATTGTGTTCACCAAGGATATCAATTGTCACTATGAAGAATCTGAAAGATACTAGAACCAAGATCATACCCTCTAAGACGATGAGAGGTAAGGAACTACCATCTAGCTCTACTTTTGATTCACCTGCTGTTTTGAATCAGCTTCTCACACCACCAATTGCTACTCGTTCCCATATGTCGCAAGTACTTGATGATAATACTTCTGAAATTAATGATGATACTACTTCTATGCTTGATGAAACTAAAATTGTGCCACTGAATGAATTACTTGATGCTCATATTGCTAAAGCTAGAGAACTTGAGAATGCTGAAATAGCTGAACACTTTGATTCACCTATTACGCCTAGCTCTCATAATAGATATGATATGCCTGAAGTACCTAAGGGTTATGTTATGGACGGGTAGATAGCTAGAGACTTTCTTGCTTGCAATGATAGAGATGATTTTAAGAAACTGCTATGTAAACTAAAAGAAAAATCTATGATGGAGAAAATGAAACGTGATCCTAAATTTGCTACTTCTCCTATATGTGTTACTGATAAGGATTATGAATTCTCTGTTGATCCCGAGTTAATTACTATAGTAGAATCTGATCCTTTCCATGGTTATGAAACTGAAACTGCTGTGGCACACATTACCAAATTGCATGATATTGCCACCTTGTTTGCTCATGAGGAAAAGATTCGCTACTTTTACATTCTTAAGCCTTTTCCTTTTCACTAAAAGGTGTTGCTAAGAATTGGTTCCTTTCTCTTGCTCCTTGTTGTGTGCGTAGCCCCCAGGATATGATCTATTACTTTACTAAAAAAATATTTTCCTGCTCATAAGAAACAAGCTGCTTTACTGGAAACATTTAACTTTGTGCAAATTGAAGAAGAGAATCTCCCTCAAGCTTGAGGGAGGCTTCTCCAGCTACTTAGAGCTTTGCATGATCATCCTATTAAGAAAAATGAAATACTTGATATATTTTATAATGGACTAACCGATGCTTCTAGGGACTACCTAGATAGTTGTGCTAGTTGTGTTTTCGGGGGAAGAACTATTGGATAATATTTTAAAAAATGCTAATGACTGGACACTTCCCGAACCACCGCTGGAACCTATTCAAAAGAAGAGAGGTATTCTATTCCTCATTCCAGAAGATATGCAAGAAGCCAAGAGAACTATGAAAGAAAAAGGTATTAAATGTGAAGATGTCAAGAATTTACCACCTGTTGAAGAAATACATGGACTCGATATCCCTACACAGGTAGTAGAGGTAAATTCTCTCCGTATATTTGATGAAAGTGATATACCTTACACTAAGTCTCCTAGTCAATGCATGGATTAATTTAATAATTATATTGTTAAGCAAGAACATTTTAATAATTATGTCAAGGATCAATTACAATGCAATGCTATGATGATAGATCGCTTGAGTGACTTAATATTTAGGATTGCTAATGATGTTAAAGGTCTATGTAAACATGCTTCCATGGTTCATACTCAATTATACCAAGTTGCTAAGTCACAAAATGATTTGCTTGCTGAAATAAATGATAACATGAATGTTCATGCTGTTAGAGTAATGACTAGTGGAGGTAGAATGACTCACGAACCTCTTTATCCTGAAGGTCATCCTAAAATAATTGAAAAAGATTCCCAGATAATTAATGAAGATGCACCTAGTCTAACTAAAAATAAAAAGAAAAAAGAAAAAGAAAGATGATAGGACTTTGCATGCTTCGATTGAACCTGTTATAGAAAAACCTACTCAGAGTTATAATGATGTTTCTATTTCTGATGTTGAAACACAATCTGGTGATGAACATCCACCTAGTGATAATGATAATGATAACGTTCATGATGATGCTCCACCAAATAATGATAAGGAAAATGAAAATGATGTAGAAATAGAACCTGCTATTGATCTTGATAACTCATCCCCTAAGAATAAATGTTATGATAAGAGAGACTTTGTTGCTAGGAAACATGGTAAAGAAAGAGAACCATGGGTCCAGAAACCCATGACTTTGCCTCGTAAGCCTTCTAAGAGTAAGGATGAGGAGGATTTTGTGCGCTTTGCGGAAATGATTAGACCTGTCTTTTCGCGCACTCGCTTCACGGATATCTGGAAAATGCCTCTGTATGGTAAATACATGAAAGATATTATCACTAATAAAAGAAAGATACCTGAAACTGAGATTTGCACCATGCTTGCTAATTATTCTGTTGTCGGTGGAGTGCCTAAGAAGTTAGAAGATCCGGGTATACCCATAATACCTTGCTCCATTAAACAAAGTTATGTTAAAACTACTTTATGTGATCTAGGAGCCGGTGTTAGTGTTATGCATTTCTCCTTATATAAAAGACTTGATTTGAATAAGATCACACCTACTGAAATATCTTTGTAAATGGCTAATTAATCTACTGCTATACCTATTGGAATTTATGAGGATGTTCCTGTTGTGGTCTTAAATGTTACTATCATAACGAACTTTGCTATTCTTGAGATGCCCGAGGACGACAACATGTCGATTATTCTTGGTAGACCTTTTTTAAATACTGCAGGGGCTGTTATTGATTGCAACAAAAGCAAGGTTACTTTTCATGTCAATGGCAAACAACATACAGTGCACTTCCCGAAGAAACAAGCTTCAGTGAAAAATATCAATGCTATTGAGCAATTTGCCACAATTACTTTTGGGGAATTTAAATTTCCTCTTCCTACTGCCAAGAAGAAATATGATATTATTATTGTTGGGGAGATGCAAATCCCCCTTGAGGCAACCTAGTGTTATACGAAGATTCTTCAGTTTCATGTCAATAGGAAACAGTTTGTTAATAAGACTTGATCAACCTTATTAATGGATCCTTTTTGAGGGGCACATGGTCAATTAATTTAGTAAACACAACATTCTGTAATTGTAGTTTACTCTCTGTTATTTTTAGTTTAATAAAATAAAATGCCATGACTAGCCTGTTTTCTGAATTACTCGTGCAATAAAAATGACCCAAAAATAAAAGTTCTCAGATTGCCACAAAATTTCTACAGGGATTTTTCTAGAATATTTAAAAACTTTTGGAGCTAAAAACACCTCGGGGGGTGCACCTGTTGGTGCCAAGCCAACAGGGTGCGTGATGAGGTCACCTACTAGAGGTAGGGTCATAGACCTGACATCTAGGGCCCACCTAGGACCCCACATGACCATTAAAGTCCCCAGACTACCAATGCATTCAGATGCATATTCAAGATCCACCCGGATCCATAAAGTTACTCAGACATCATCCCACCAGTCGGCCAGGCACCAACACTCGGACGAGAGGAAGCAGGGACGACATGGGAGCCGCAATGTTCGAGGGACTTAATATCTCACATGAAGTGCTGTGAAGACTAACATTACGTGTAACGCCTTTAGTGAAGACAGTAGTTTCCAGTAACGCATGTAGTTACTTGCATTTAATGCCCTCATAATGGTGCTCGGCCAATGGTGGCGCACTCTATATAAGTCGTCCCCGAGCTCCTGGACAAGGGTTCCGCACACTATTGTATTCATACCCCCCAGAGAAAACACAAGCCTCCAGGCACGAGATGTAGGGTCTTTACCTCCACCGAGAGGGGCCTGAACTCGTTAAATCTGAGTGTTACACCTGCATCGTAGCTAGGCTCCGCCCCTTGTTCATACCCCTGGTACTATTGTCAGGTTCGTTCCCTCGACAGTTGGCGCCCACCGTGGGGCTGCGCGTCTAGCAAATTCCAGCGCGGGTGGAGTTTTTCTGGTCATCATGATGATACTCGGCAGAGAGATCCTCTTCGATTCCCTCAACTTCATCACCGACGATTCTGCGTGGCTACAGGAGGCTCCGCTGGACACGGATGCGCTGCCCGCGTGCGGCACGGCGCATTTTCATACGACCTCGTTCGGAGTTCTTCTCCGGCAACCGTCGGTTCCGAACCAGTCCGTTCCCCCAGCCTCCGCTGGGGGCCGCCGCAAGCGCTCTGGGCGTTTGCGGCTCCAACGGTGGATTAAGCACATTGTGGCTCTTCCAGGCGTGACAATACAGGTGGCGATGCTCGATTCAGACAAGCCCACCCTCGACTTGTTCCCCTCCTCGTGTGAAGGCTCCTCCAACGAGTCCGAGTGTGAGAGCAGCAAATTGATACGTCTCAAATGTATCTACTTTTCCAAACACTTTTGCTCTGGTTTTGTCCTCTAATTTGCATGATTTGAATGAAACTAACCCGGACTGATGCTGTTTTCAGCAGAACTACCTTGGTGTTATTTTTGTGCATGAATAAAAGTTCTTGGAATTGGACGAAACTTTTTATTGATGTTTTCTGGAATATATAAGGAATTTTGAAGTGAAGAACTGCCGGGGGGTGGACCAGAAGGCCACCACGCAACCGGCCGCGCCCCCCTAGGGGCGCGGCCAGATGGCTTGTGGGGCCCTCGTGGCCCCTCCGACCCTAATTCCAACGCTATAAACTCAGATCCGCGGAGAAAAAAATCAGAGAGATTTCATCGCGTTTCACGAGACGGTGCCGCCGCCACCTCCTGTTCTTCCTCCGGAGGGCTGATCTGGAGCCTGTTTTGGTCTCCGAAGAGGGGAAATCGTCGCCGTCGTCATCACCAACCCTTCTACATCAACACTGCCATGATGCTCACCACCGGGAGTGAGTAATTCCTTTGTAGGCTTGCTGGACAATGGTGGGATTGGATAGAATTGATCATGTAATCGAGTTAAGTTTGATAGGGCTTGATCCCTAGTATCCATTATGTTTTGAGATTGATGTTACGATGACTTTGCTATGCTTAATGCTTGTCACTAGGGCCCGAGTGCCATGATTTCAGATCTGAACCTATTATGTTTTCATGAATATAAGAGTGATTTGGATCCTATCTTGCAAGTTATATGTACGTATTACATGTCATGATCCGCATACCCCAAGGTGACAATAATTGGGATTCTTTCCGGTGATTGTCGTAGTTTGAGGAGTTCATGTATTCACCATGTGTTAATGCTTTGTTCCGGTTCTCTATTAAAAGGAGGCCTTAATATCCCTTAGTTTCCAATAGGACCCCGGTGCCACGGGAGGGTAGGACAAAAGATATCATGCAAGTTCTTATCGCAAGCACATATGACTATATATGGAATACATGCCTACATTACATTGATGAACTGGAGCTAGTTCTGTGTCGCCCTAGTGTGTAACTATTATATGATCAATGTCATCTAAATCATTATCCATCACCGATCCACGTGCCTACGCGTTACATATACTGAATCTTGCCAAGTTACTACTGCTATTGTTACTGTCACACTTGCTACAAAACTGCTACTGTCACTATTATTGTTACTTTTTCTACTACTATTTGTCGTGCTAATAAATCTTTGCTGCAGAGAGATATCCTCGGTGCGGTTGAATTGACAACTCCACTGTCAAGGCCAATAAATATTTTTTGGCTCCCCTTGTGTCGAATCAATAAATTAGGGTGAAATACTACCCGTGAAGACTGTTGCGATCCCCTACACTTGTGGGTTATCAAGACCTTTTTCTGGCGCCGTTGCCGGGGAGCATAGTTCTATTTATTGTGTTAACTGAAGGATATCCAATTGCCACTATGAGAAATCTGAAAGATGACCAAACTAAGATCATCCCCTCTCGCACGAGAGGAGGTAAGGAACTGCCATCTAGCTCTGCTTTTGATTCACCTTATGTTTTGAATCAGCTTGTTACACCACCACCTATTGATTGTCCTGATATGACACATGAACTTGATGATGCTACTTCTGAAATTAATGATGAAACTATTGCTACATATGTTGAAACTGAACATGTGCCACTGAATGAATTACTTGATGCTCATATTGCTAAAGCTAGAGAACTTGAGAATGCTGAACTTGAGGATGACTTTGAATCACCTATTACCCCTCGCTCACCTAATAGATATGAATTGCCTTTTGTACCTGAAGGTTATGTTATGGATGATGAGGTAGCTAGGGACATGCTTGCTTGTGAAAATAGAGATGATGTGAAGAAACTATTATGCAAACTAAAAGAAAAATCTATGATGAAGAAAATGAAACGTGATCCTAAATTTGCTACTTCTCCTATATTTGTTACTGATAGGGATTATGAGTTCTCTGTAGACCCTGAGTTAATTTCTATAGTAGAGTCTGATCCTTTCCATGGTTATGAAAATCAAACTGTTGTCGAACACCTTATGAAACTGGATGATATTGCTGCTCTGTTTACCAATGAAGAAAAGATTTGTTACTATTATATCCTTAAGCTTTTCCCTTTCTCGCTAAAAGGCGAGGACAAGGAATGGTTCTTATCACTTACTCCTGGTTGCATACGCAGTCCCCAGGATATGCTTCAACACTTTTCTGCAAAATATTTTCCTGTTCATAAGAAACAAGCTGCCTTACAGGAAGTATTTAACTTTGCTCAAATTGAAGAAGAGAATCTCCCTCAAGCTTGGGGTAGGCTTCTCCGGTTACTATGAGATTTGCCTGATTGTCCACTTGAGAGGAATGAAATACTTGATATTTTTTATAATGGACTAACTGATGCTTCTAGGGATTTCCTAGATAGTTGTGCTGGTTGTGTTTTCAGGGAAAGAACTATTGGACAAGCTGAAGAATTATTGAACAACATAATGCAAAATGCCGATGATTGGACACTCCCTAAACCACCTTCAGAGCCTATTCAAAAGAAGAGGGGTATTCTATTTCTCAGTCCCGAAGATATGCAAGAAGCAAAAATATCTATGAAAGAAAAAGGTATTAAAACTGAGGATGTCAAGAAATTACCACCTATTGATGAAATACATGGACTTGATACCCCGACACAGGTAGTAAAGGTAAACTCTCTCTGTTCCTTTAATAAAAGTGAAATACCTTATACTAAGACTCCGGAACAATGCTTGGATGAATTTGATAATTATGTTGTTAAGCAAGAACATTTCAACAAATATGTTAAGAATGAATTGCAACGTAATGCTATGATGATAGACCGCTTAAGTGACTTGATGTTTAGAATTGCAAAAGATGTGAAAGGTTTAGGCAAACATGCTTCTATGGTTCACACTCAATTAGACCAAGTCGCTAAATCACAAAATGATTTGCTTGCTCAAATGAATAATATAAATGATCATGCTATTAGAGTAGTGACTAGAGGAGGTAGAATGACCCAAGAACATCTTTATCCTGAAGGTCACCTTAAAATAATTGAACAAGATTCTCAGAAAATTAATGAAGAAGAAGAAAAAGAAAATTGATAGGAACTTGCATGCCTCCAGTGAATCTGTTATAGAAAAACCTGATGAGAAAAACAATGAAGTTTCTATTTCTGATGCTGAGACTCAGTCTGGTAGTGAGCATACACCTAGTAATAATGAAAATGATAATAATGATGATGATGCTCATATAGATGCTCAACCAGATAATAACAAAGAAAATGATAATGATGTAGAAATTAAACCTGCTGAGGATCTTGATAACCCACCTTCTAAAAATAAACGTTATGATAAGAGAGACTTTGTTGCTAGGAAACATGGAAGGGAAAGAGAGCCATGGGTTCAAACACCTATGCCATTCCCTCGTAAAGCCACTAAAAGTAAAGACGAGGAAGATTTTGAGCACTTTGCTGAAATGACTAGACCTGTCCATTTACGCACCCGCTTGACTTATATATTGAAAATGCCTCCTTATGCTAAGTATACGAAAGATATTATCATTAATAAAAGAAAGATACCGGAAACTGAAATTGCCACCATGCTTGCTAATTACTCTTTTGATGGTGGAGTACCTAAGAAGTTGGGGGATCCGGGTATACCCACAATACCTTGCTCTATTAAAAGGAATTATGTTAAAACTGCTTTATGTGACTTAGGGGCCGGTGTTAGTGTTATGCCTTTCTCCCTTTATAAAAGACTTGAACTGAGTAAACTCACACCTACTGAGATATCTTTGCAAATGGCCGATAAATCCACTGCTTTACCTATTAGAATTTGCGAAGACGTTCCCGTCGTGGTTGCAAATGTTACTATCTTAACAGACTTTGTTATTCTTGATATGTCAGAGGACGACAATATGTCGATCATCCTTGGTAGACCTTTTCTAAATACTGCAGGGGCTGTTATAGATTGCAATAAAAGCAAGGTCACCTTTCATATCAATGGCAAGCAACATACCGTGCATTTTCCGAGGAAGCAAACTTTGGTTAATAATATCAATGCCATTGATCCTTTTCCCACGATTATCATTGGAGACATCACAAGTCCTCTCCCTACTGCCAAGAAGAAGAAATATTATAATCTTATTGTTGGGGAGATACAAAATCCAATTGAGGTAACCTAGTGACATATGAAGATTCTTCGGTTTCATGTTAATCGGAAATGTTTATTAATAAGACTTGATCAACCTTATTAATGAATTCCTTTCGAAAGACATGAGATTGATGAATTGAATATTCACAACTCTCTACATCACAAGTTTATATTCTGTTTTCTTAGTAAAAATAAAAATAAAATCCCATGAAATTTATGTTTTCTGTTTTTCCCGTGCATGAAAAATACCTCAAAAATAAAAAGTCTCAGATTTCCACGAAACTTTAACATGAATTTTTCTGGAATAAATAAAAGTTTCTGGCGTAAAAATCACTGCAGGGGGCATGCCAGTGGGCCACCATGCAACAGGCCATGCCACCCTAGGGGCGCGGCCAGTTGGCTTGTGGGGCCCACAGGGGCCCCCTGCCTTATCTCTTCCTCCTACTCCTTCTCCTACCTCTAGAAAAAATTCTCCAGCCATCTCTCTCCCGTGTTCTTCACCCAGAAAGTGAAATTTTTGATCTCTTTGCTCGAAACTCCGTTTCCGAAACTGTTTTGAGGAATTGTTCATTGGTATGCGACTCTACCATTCCTCCAATTAGTTTTTCTTTTAGTGGTTTATATTTTGCATAAGTTGCTGCACTTGGTGCTACAAAAAATAAGCTTGCATGTCTAATTCTTTGAGTTCCAAGTAGTGGGAATGCTTGATATGTCCTCTAGGCATCCATATGAGTAGTTGCTACCAATCTTGCAAAGTTTTATTGACATAATTTTGTGGCCCAAAAATTTAGGAAATTTGTTCTTAGGAAAATGAACTTTCTAACAAGAGCTTCTTCAAGCCGGAGCCCCAAGGGAGTTTCTAGGAGGATTAAGGATAGCGATATCAACCTCCCACGCAATGCGGAAGTAAGGCCCTGTGAATGGCCACATATACCCTTCATGAGTGAAGCGGGTTTCTATGAAGAGTTCATGCAATTCGTGGCAAATGCCGGGCTAACCATCTTCTTTGCAGATAAGTGTGACCAACACTATCTCCTTACTAATTCCTTCGTGCAAAACTTTTATTTCGTTAATACGCCCGCTGCTCCTATGGTACGCTTTTCTCTATATGCCAAGAACTACGAGTTACCTCTGCATGAATTTTGTGAAATATGTCTGCTTCCCTCTGATGGGGGAGTGCGTGAACCTAAAGGTGAGGAGTTTGAGGACTTTATTCATACCTTAATGGTAGGGGAAACTAGGGGTGTTTCACGCGCCAGAGTCACTAGTTTGCATTTTCCATCAGTGCATTATTTTTCTCTGGTTATAGGAAAATGCATAACTGCTATGGAGCAGGGTGGTGCCCTCAGCGCTCCCACCCTCGCTATTTTACATCGTGCACTTTATGGTGATAATGCTTACAACCTAGGAGCTATTGTTGCACGCCGCTTGCATGTTAGCCGAAATAAAAGGTAAAATTCATGGTGGTATTTATGTTGCACGCTTGGCTAAGCGCTTTGAGGTGGCAATACGCCCCACTGATTATTTGTTGCCTGAGGTGCACCTCGACCATCTATCCATGGAGGAACACCAGTTTCTCTCGAAACCCGAACCACTACAACCCCTTCGTTACAGCCTAGTGATTAGCGAGAATACTTGTGATATTATTCTGTTGCATGCACCTTCTTTGTTTAACCATTATGCCTGGAACGGATACAGAATAATGCCAGAGGACATCATTGCTTACCGGGACGAGCTTGCTACTGCGGAAGCCGAGGCCCAGGCATGGGACTCTCGGGTACCTCGGCGGAAGTACTTTCCTGGACCTGACGGCTACTACCAGTGGTGATTACCAAGCTAGGCGAAAGCCTAAGCTTGGGGGAGTACGTATTTCTCACCGACATTACATTCACGTTCTCACACTTCATACAAATTGTTGGTGTTCATCCTCTTTCTATGTATATCCATGTTAGCTTTATTTTCCGTTTTCTTCTTGTGTGTTTGAAAAACTTTGAAAATCCAAAAATATCTCTCGCTTCTTTTCGGTCCATTTCTATTCCTTGTCTCTTTAGCTATAGTACTAAAAAGAAAACCCAAAAAGATTTCCTTTGCTTGTTGGGAGCTTTCCCGTGTAAATAATTTTTGCCGTTCTTGTTTTTCCCTTAGTTCCTTTGCTTGCTTAAGAAAAAAAACAAAAACTCCAAAAATATTTCAGTGTGTTTCTCTGAATTTCTTTTCTTTTGTTGAGTTGTCGAAAGGAGAAGACCACGATGAAAAT
Source organism: Elymus sibiricus (assembly GCA_039707655.1). Lineage (NCBI taxonomy): Eukaryota > Viridiplantae > Streptophyta > Magnoliopsida > Poales > Poaceae > Elymus > Elymus sibiricus. Next base: position 156,610,806 of record CM077669.1, read on the forward strand.
GTTGAGTGGCTCTCATAGGCTTTACTGATGATCTAACAGAGAGCCAATTTTACCTTGTCTTCTCCTTTGTCTTAAACTGCCCTGTAGATTCCAGCTTAGTCCACGACATTCGTGCACAATTATTATTATCACACCATTTGATCGTGCAAGTGAAAAGCAATAATGATGATATTTGATGAAGTGATTGTGGCAAAGGAAGCTGGTATGAACTCTTCTTGTTTTCTGTTTTTGTAAATATGTTTAGCCAGTTCGATCCTGATTCAGTATATCATGAGTAAACATGTTCATGATGACAATTAGAGATTATAGCTTCTCATTCCATGCCTAAATATCTAGGAGTTAATAATGATTTATCTTGTGTGTCAACGTGCATTAAAATGGTTATAATATGGTATGGTAGTATGGTATTGCCCTCTAAGAAATCCAACCAGTTTGACTTGGCCCATGTGCAAACATGTAGTTGAATCAAAACCAATATAGCCTTCATGATGTTTAAATTCAGAGTGTTCATATCCTACTCATGCTACATCCAGTGTTAATTATTCAAAATGCATGTTCATGATAGTTGTTGCTCTCTAGCTGGTCGCTTCTCAACCTATTGCTAGCCTTCACCTGTACTAAGCGGAAATGCTGCTTGTGCATCCAAATCTTTGAACCAAGTTATTCCACATGAGTCCACCATACCTACCTATATGCGGTATTACCCTTCCGTTCCAAGTAAATTTGCATGTGCCATCTCTAAATATTCAAACGAACTTCCATTTTTGTGCACTCGTCTCGCTCATGGAGCGACGGGGCAGTCAATATTTTCCATCCTAAGCAAGTTAGTCTCAGGACGGTCGTTTATTCGCTGTCATTGCACGAGAGAGGCTGGTAAGAGGGATGCCCAGTCCCACATAATCAAAATAAATTACACCAACTCCTTGGGACAGTTGATTGTTTGGAGGGCAACCGTGGATTCGGCCAGCCATGGAATGTGTTTAGATGGTGGATAGGAGTAAAATTTACTATTCTATTTGGGAACCGCCAATAACGAATTTAGCATGGAAAATGTCGAAAACCTTTGTCGTAACGTTGACAAGAAAAGTGCACCGCTCAAAAATTATAGTTTCACCCTTGTTTTAAGCTTCGAGCTCTGGCACCTGTGCAAATCAATGCTTCCCTCTGCGAAGGGCCTATCTATTTACTTTTATGTTGAGTCATCATCCTCTTACTAAAAGCACCAGACCCGAGAGTACTATTGTCATTCTTATGCATTTAGTTTAGTTTATGTTGGATATGAGCATGATTGGATCTTTTCTACCTTGAATTATAATGTTTAGACGCTGCTTGGATCTCGGAGGTTCTCTGCATTTATGTTTTGCGGTCTCAAAAAGGGCTAGCGAAATACCATGTCACCATATTGTATTATGAGTGTTTTGATAAATTATTGACATAGGGGATGTCTTATTATTGCTTTCGAGCTGGTTATGTCTTGCCATGAGTTAATATAATGTCTATTTGTTGTCATGGACGTGTCTATCTATGATTTTTGCTAAAAACTTGAGCACTAGCTAAGCATGTGTATAATAACGAGAACAAAAGATTTTGTAAAAGTTTTTCTTTATCACTTTCAGTTTATCAACTAAATTGCTTGATGACAAGCAATGATTTAAGCTTAGGGGAGTTGATACATCTCAAACGTATCTACTTTTCCAAACACTTTTGCTCTGGTTTTGTCCTCTAATTTGCATGATTTGAATAAACTAACCCAAACTGACGCTATTTTTAGCAGAACTACCTTGGTGTTATTTTTGTGCAGAAATAAAAGTTCTTGGAATTGGACGAAAATTTTTGTGGATTTTTTCTGGAATATATAAGGAATTTTGGAGCGAAGAACTGCCGGAGGGGGTGGACCAGAAGGCCACCACGCAACCGGCCGCGCCCCCTAGAGGCGCGACCAGATGGCTTGTGGGGCCCTTGTGACCCCTCCGACCCTAATTCCAACGCTATAAATTCACATCCGTGGAGAAAAAAAGAGAGAATATTCATCGCGTTTCACGAGACGGAGCCGCCGCCACCTCCTGCTCTTCCTCCAGAGGGCTGATATGGAGCCTGTTTTGGGCTACGAAGAGGGGAAATTGTCGCCGTCGTCATCACCAACCCTTGTCCATCAACACCGCCATGATGCTCACCACCGGGAGTGAGTAATTCCTTTGTAGGCTTGTTTGACGGTGGTGGGATTGGATGGAATTGATCATGTAATCGAGTTAAGTTTCATAGGGCTTGATCCCTAGTATCCATTATGTTCTGAGATTGATGTTACTATGACTTTGCTATGCTTAATGCTTGTCACTAGGGCCCGAGTGCCATGATTTCAGATCTGAACCTATTATGTTTTCATGAATATAAGAGTGATTTGGATCCTATCTTGCAAGTTATATGTACCTATTACGTGTCATGATCCGCATACCCCAAGGTGACAATAATTAGGATTCTTTCCGGTGATTGTCGTAGTTTGTGGAGTTCATGTATTCACCATGTGTTAATGATTTGTTCCGGTTCTCTATTAAAAGGTGGCCTTAATATCCCTTAGTTTACAATAGGACCCCGCTGCCATGGGAGGGTAGGACAAAAGATGGCATGCAAGTTCTTATCGCAAGCACGTATGACTATATATGGAATACATGCCTACATTACATTGATGAACTGGAGCTAGTTTTGTGTCGCCCTAGTGTGTAACTGTTGTATGATCAATGTCATCTAAATCATTATCCATCACTGATCCACGTGCCTACGCGTTACATATACTGAATCTTGCCAAGTTACTACTGCTATTGTTACTGTCACACTTGCTACAAAACTGCTACTCTCACTATTACTGTTACTTTTGCTACTACTATTTGCCGTGCTAATAAATCTTTGCTGTAGAGAGATATCCTCGGTGCGGTTGAATTGACAACTCAACTGTCAAGGCCACTAAATATTCTTTGGCTCCCCTTGTGTCGAATCAATAAATTAGGGTGAAATACTACCCGTGAAGACTATTGTGATCCCCTACACTTGTGGGTTATCACAAATCCGCTGTAGAAATTTTGATGGGCAACATAGACAGAGCGCCGCCTCGGTACTCCGAGGATGATGCCCGCGGACGTGATCACGGCCGCGACAGTGACGCCGAGGACGCCTATATTTGCCAGCCTCTCACTTGGGAGCAGCGGGAAGAACTCAGACGACGGAATGAGCACACTCTGCTCACTCCAATAACCGGGACCACCCCGGAGGAGATCGCTTTGGAAGCTGCGCGTTAGGCCACCTTGGCCGAGCGTGAACAGCTTGAGCGGCTCCAGAAGTCACTTGACAACCGTGCGGCTCGGGACCAGCCCGGTTCCGGTCGCAACCGTAGGCAGTTGTTCCCGGACAACCACCGGCATAACTACCATGTGATGCGCACCTCGCTGCTGAATTTGGGTACAGCCACTCAGATCGCTGATTCCATTCAGCCGTCTGATTCAGCAGTTGGGGAAGGCATTTCACAGATTCAGACGCTCATGAAGACTGCATTGGAGCAAAACTCCACAGTGTCTCAGTTGCACAACCGCATACACAGCAGATCCGTTCGAGCCGATACGGTGCAGTCGGCCCATAGCCCACTCACGCCAGGAAGGCACTGACGATCTCCTCCTCCTCCGAGAGGTCACTACGGAGATAGCCATTGTGACGACCGAGACGTCAGTTAGACGCCCCCTTCGAGAGGTGGTTCGTACGACCAACGGTCCTACGACAGCAGGCGACCTCATGACCAATGATACTCGTGATGTGCGTTGGGTTTTCCGTGAAGAGGAACCGGTTATCGCAACACAAAGTGGGTAAGTATTTCCCACAGTTATGAAACCAAGGTTTATCGAACCAATAGGAATATCAATCCTCAACCGTCTTCGGCGGTTGCACACAAATGAACAAACAACTTGCACCCAACGCGGGCAAGAGGGTTGTCAATCCCTTTGATCTCGTTATTTGCAAGCAAATGAGTTGTGTAGATAATTGTAGATAATTGTAAATTGAAAAATAAAATAAAAAGAAAATAAAGGCAGCAAGGTAATAGTAGTGTTTGTAAATATATAAGTGAATAGACCCGGGGGCCATAGTTTTCCCTAGCGGCATCTCTCATGTAGGCAGCATACAGTGGGTAACAAATTACTGTTGGGCAATTGATAGAAAAGCAGATAGTTATGCGATTTTCACGGTAATGATCACGTATATACACGCATCACGTCCAGAAACAAATAGGTCGACTCCTGCCTGCACCTATTACTATTACTCCACTCATCGACCACTATCCAGCATGCATCTAGAGTATTAAGTAAAACAGAGTAATGCATGGAGAACGATGACATGATGTAGACAAAGTAAACTCAAGCAATATGAATAAACCCCATCGTGTTATCCTTAGTAGCAACAACACACAAAGACGCATCTTGTCCCCTACTATGTCACTGGGATATAGAAACTCGCCAGGTTGAACCTACCACAACGCACCACTCCCACCGATGAAATATCAATCTACTTGGCCAAAGCACATCAATAAATTGGAGAGCATTACGAAGCTATAATGATCATGCAATTAAGAAACAATATATATTAGAGGTATCTCAAATACTTTTCATGAATAATCTGAACATAAACCCACAATTCATTGGATCCCAACAAACACACCGCACAATAGGATTACATCGGATAGATCAAAGCAAAGATGCGATGACCATTGTATTGAAAATTAAGAGATAGAGAGATTGCCATCTAGGTACTAGCTATGGACCCGTAGGTCTGTGGTGAACTACTCACACATCATCATGAGGGCAACAAGGTTGATGTAGAGGCCCTCCGTGATCGATCCCCCCTCCGGCAGGGTGTCAGAACGGAGCTCTAGATGGCCTCGCGACGGAACAGAGACTTGCGGCGACGGAAAAAGGGTTTCAGGACTGCCTCTGATATTTTCAGGGTGAAAGATAATTTATAGGCCAGAGAGGGGCGTCGGGAGGTAGCCGAGGGAGGCACAAGCCATCAGGGCGCGCCCTATTGGCTTGTGCGGCCCTCATGCAGCCCCCGGCCTCCCTCCGAGGCTTCCAGGTCTTCTTTTGGTCCAGAAAAAATCATCAAAAAGTTTCATGGCAATTGGACTTCGTTTGGTAATGTAAACCTGAAAAGTGAAAAACACGTAGAAACCAGCAAGTGGCACTAGGCACTGGGTCAATAGGTTAGTGCTCAAAAATATTATAAATTGGTAAATAAAGACCCAAAAAGTATCCTAGAATGATAATATATCAGCATGGAACAATCAAAAATTATAGATACGTTGGAGACGTATAAAAGAGGACCGTAGGCGGAGTCCCATTAGGCATGGGGACAACAGAGAAGACGACCGGCGACCTCCCCAGCTCAATGCTAGATCCATCACCGCCCAAGGTGTGGTCGACAGGGCCAGGGCAAATAGGGAGCGGCCGAGTGGCTGAGGCACTTCCGGCTCGAGTGCTTCAGCAGGCACATCTGAGAGGCGTAAATCCCTTCCAACTACAGGTTGGCGATGGGAATCGGCAAGTTCAACGGCGAGTCGAAGCCGGAGACTTGGCTCGAGGACTACCGAGTGGCCGTCCAGATCAGCGACGGTGATGGCTTCGTCGCGATAAAGCATCTGGCCCTCATGCTGGAGGGATCGGCGAGGGCTTGGCTGAATCAGCTACCCACCGGGAGCATCTACTGCTGGGAAGACTTGGCCTGAGTGTTCGTCAAGACATTCAAGGGCACGTACAAGTGCTCGGGTGGTTTGATAGAGCTATAGCACTGCGTCCAGAAGAGCAACGAAACTCTCCGAGAGTATCCAGTGTTGGACAACGCTGCATAACACCGTGGAGAACGTGACGGAGCACCAGGCCATATGTGCTCTCAAGGCAGGCATTCGGTACCGCGAGCTCATCTTGAAGTTCGGTCAGACTGAAGTCCTGTCACTCAGTCAAGCGATGGAGATCGCCAATCGGTATGCCAACGGCGAAGAAGATGATTGCCTCCATAGCGGAAAGGGCCGGACCAGCAACGCTCCTCAGTCGGGGGGGCAACGCAAGGAAAAAGCAGAAGCGCAAGGCTGAAGCAACCGGCAAGGCAGAAGCGGCGGCCGTGCCAAGCCAGAGCAAGGGCAAGCTGAAAAGAAAGAAGAAAGATTGGGCCTCCAAGAAGAAGTCCGAGTCCAAAACCGACATCTTGGATCAGCCCTGCCATATTCACACTAGGAAGGATGAAGACGGCAACATAGTGTACCCGAAGCATTCCACTCGGGATTGTCGCCTGCTCAAGCAAGAGATGGGCGGCGAGCCCTCCGAGGACAAGGACGAAGACGACGGTGAAGGGGAGAAAACCTCCGGGTACCCCAACGTTGAGAAGGTCCTCATGATCTTCGCCAACGTCGAAAGCAAGAGCCGACTGAAGGTCATCAATCGAGAGGTCAACATGGTGGTTCCGACTGTCACGAAGTACCTGAACTGGGCCAAGACACCCATCACCATTGATCAGTCGGATCACCCACCCCACATACCAACCCCCGAGCGGCACGCGCTGGTATTTGATCCGAGTGTTAACGGAGTCCGACTATGCAAGCTCCTCATGGACGGAGGCAGTGGGATCAACATCATCTACGCCGATATGCTCAGTGCGATGGACATCCCGATGTCCCGACTGAGTAAGAGCAACATGCACTTCCACGGGGTCATCACTGGGAAGAAGGCAATGTCACTCAGGTAGATAGCCCTTGACGTCGTATTCGGCAACGAGAAAAACTTCCGAAAGGAGCGACTGACTTTCGAGGTGGTCGACTTCCGCAGTGCCTACCATGCCATCCTGGGTAGGCCCGCCTACGTATGTTTCATGGCCTGACCATGCTACGTGTATCTTAAGCTCAAGATGCCATGCCCGAAAGGCGTGATCACGGTCACGGGCGATCGGCGGGTCGCAGAAGAGTGCCTCCAGAAGGGCTCCAAGATCGTCGACGAGCAAATAGCGGTCGTCGAGCTTGATGAAATCAAGAAGACGGTGGATGCGTGAAGGGATCGATAGAAGAGACGTCTAGAGGGGGTGAATAGACTACATGCAAGAATTAAAACCTAACATTTGCTCAAGTTAATTGGTGGGCAGTTTTAGCAATTATAACAAGTCTAATGCACCCTACACATGCTAGTCAACAAGTATGGCAGCGGAAAGTAAGACAAGCACATGTAAGAGAGAGTAGAGATAGGAAGATCAAACGCAATTTGGAGACGCAAGGATTTTTCCCGTGGTTCCGATAGGTGGCGCTATCGTACATCCACGTTTATGGAGATTTCAACCCACGGAGGGTAGCGGTCGCCAGAGTCCACGGAGGGCTCCACCCATAAGGGTCCACGAAGTAGAAACCTTGACTATGGGTAGATCTTCACGAAGTAGGCGATCTCATTGCCCGTACAAACTTCTTGGTTCACTCCACAATACGAAGTAGGAGGCTTCCAAGCGACACCTAACCAATCTTGGAGGCACCACCCTCCAAAAGGTAATAGGCTCGATAGTAACGATGAACTCCTTGCTCTTGTGTCTCAAATGATGGTCTCCTCAACACACAATCACTCTCTCACAGAATTGGCTTGGGTAGAAGAGATTGATTGGGTGGAAAGCAACTTGGGGAGGCTATAAATCAAGATACATATGGTTGGAGTGGATGATCTTGACCTCAACACAAGGGTAGGTGGTTCTCTATCAGAAATTTGGATATGGGAAGTGTGGAACTGTTCTGAGTGCTTCTCTTGCGAGTGGTATGTGGTGGAGGGGTATATATAGGCTTCTCCAAATATCCAACCGTTACACCATTATTGACCAACTCGGTGAAACCGAAGTGAAAACTCGGTGGCACCGAAGTGTTCAAAATGTGGCAACTTTAGGAATCTCGGTGAGACAGATATAGAATTCTCGGTGGTAGCGACAAGGTTCACCTAGGCAGTTTCCAAAACTCGGTGCCACCAATTTTCAAAACTCGGAAATTCCGATTCTTGAAAATGAGATACGAGAGAGCTGGTCACCATTTTCGGTGGCACCAAAATGCGGCTTGGTGGTACCGAGAATAGGGTTTGGCTAGGGTTTCTGTCTGAGATGAAAATCGGTAGGGCCGAGTGGGAAATGTTGGTGGTACCGAGAATAGGGTTTGGCTAGGGTTTCTGTCTGAGATGAAAATCGGTAGGGCCGAGTGGGAAATGTTGGTGGCACCGATTTTGCATGTTAGGCTTTGGACAGAATATTTGTGGGAGAGCTTTGTGAATGTTTTTTTTGGTGGCTGACACTTGATCACTTGAGCATTTCATTTACCATTAATACCTTACCCTCTTTTGATAGTATTGGCTTTCTTATGGACTCAAAGTGATTTCTCACAAAGTAAAATGTAGAGTCTTCTTGCTTGTAGCTTGGCCAATCTTATTCCTTGCATCTTGGGGTTCTCCTCACAATCCTTTGCCAATCCTCTCGGTGGACTTAAACCTGAAATAAGCTAGGTAGAAATATTAGTCCAAGACACAATGTATGTTGTCATGAATTATCAAAACCACCAAGGGAGCATATGTGCTTTCAATCTCCCCCTTTTTTGGTAATTGATGACTACATACAATCAAAGCTTCACTTTAAGATATGTAGGAAGATGTGGTAGCTTTGAAAGATACATGACTAATACAAGCTCCCCCTAAATGTGTGCAATCCATTTTAAAGATAGTTGCTTTGGAATGCATGGACACAAATATAGTAGAAGGGACATGAGAAGTCATGTATATCTTGGCTATATGCATCAAACATATATGAATGGGGTGTTCCCATGTTCAAGACTTCACTCTTGCAAACAATATGTGCAAGAAGCAAGAGATCATCTTGACCAAGGATATCATGCATATACTTACCTTGAGGTTCTTGAGCATTTTAGTAGTAGAAACACACTTGAGAAAACAATGTTAGGAAACACAAGGGTATTCTGCTTATTCAAATGCAAAAGAATTCATGAGTACCAAGACATGGAAAACATATAGGAAATGACATCGCATAAGATCAATATGTTTCCAAGAATCATTAAGACCTTCCTCCCCTAAGTGTGAATATTAAGTCTTCCTCTCCCCCTGAATCATAGCATGTAGATATTGGGAGTAGGTAGGGCTGAGAAAAATCTAACAATTATGAGCGGTCAAAATACCTGCTCTCTCTCTCTCCCTCTTAAAATGATATTTCTCCCCTTTTTGGGTAAGCAAGAATTTTCATATGTTCTCTCCCCCTTTGGCATAATCAGCGTTATGGTATTTCTCCCCCTTAATATTATATCTCCCCCTTTGGTATGAATAAGCTTTTGAAGCTTTGATATTTCTCCCCCTTTGGCATTAGTTTCCAAAAAGGGTCACACAAAGGGTCAGATAAAAGGGATCATTGAGAATATTTGAGTTCTAAGGAATCTCTGAGTAGAATTTCTCCTCCTTCCATTGATCTGAAAGCGTTTAAGATTTCTCCCCCTTTATCGTAGGGATCCTTGAAGATTGACTTCTCCCCCCAGTTTTTTTGATAATAAAGGGATCATTGAAGAAATGGAGATTTTCCAAAATCGAAACGAAATACAAAGAATAGCAAAATCGGTGACTCCGAAGAAAAATTGTCGGTGGAACCGATTTAGTGAGTGTGTAGCCTATCTACAATATCGGTGAAACGGAGAATTTTGAATCGGAGGCTCCGAAGTACTAAACAGAGACTTGACAATATTTGACAGAATTTATTTTTCGGTAAGTTTTGATAGAAGAAAACGATTTCAGATAATTTTTTAAAAAGAAAAGAGAATGATTGCTGAGAATAAAGAGTATTTACAAGAAATTTTCATCTAGATGTAAATTGAGTGGTTCTAAGAAGGCATGCAACTAAAAGATGAACCAAACGAGATACTTCACCTAGATGATGGGCGGTGACTAGGTCACCTATATTATAGTATATTGACTTAAGGAGCCAAGCAAGAATACTTGATCATAGGTCATAATCTACGTTAAGCTCAAAATGGGGTTGCCATTTTTAGATTAAGCATTTTAATGTTTTCATATCTCTTGAGTTGCTTTATCTCATGACTTGGAGTAAAGCTATTTCAAGGATATGATCACATACCTTTGAGTGATGTTGATGACGTAGCGTGTAGGGGAACTTCTTGTGGATGCTCGAGGTTGATGAACATCATCTTGAATTGGGAGCTATCCTTGATCGTTTTGGTTCTCTTTCCACCTACATGGGTTAGTCATGCAAGAAAGAACAAGATATATCCAAGTGACAAGATACCAATTGAGAATTTTGCAATTGTGATTGTATCAAATGTATGTCAAGGATATGTTTTGTTGTCTTCTTCCGTCATCATCAAAGACGAGTTGTGGATACTTGGCCATGACAAGATTGCTTGTGATATGAGTTGTGGGCAATCTTGTGGAATGTAGTTCTTCCAAGTACCTACAAAAGGTTAGATGCAATACATGGGAGCATATATTTCCAAGATATAAGATAGTGTCATATCAGGTGTAATATGGAATAGTGATGTAAGATCATGCCCTTGCATGCACCCGAGTGAGTCTAGCTCAAGTTTGAAGCATCAATGATGTTCACCTCACTCCTCAAGTGACAAAACACTTTCTCATCAAGTGGCTTAGTAAAGATATCGGCCAATTGCTTGTTAGTACGAACATGCTTAAGATTAATATCTCCTTTGGCAACATGATCACTAATGAAATGATGACGAACTTGAATATGTTTAGTTCAAGAATGTTGCACGGGATTATAAGCAATTTTAATAGCACTTTCATTATCACACAATAATGGAACATGTCTCACATGGATTCCATAATCCTTAAGAGTATGTGTCATCCATAGCAATTGAGCGATCCAGCGGCAATGTATTCCGCTTTGGCGGTAGATAGAGATACCGAGTTTCTATCAACCCGAGGTGGATTTTCTATCAACCTTGTCTCCGGCATAGTTCGAGTCGGAATAGCAAACAAGATTAAAGGAAGATCCCTTGGGATACCATATGCCAAAGTTTGGTGTATGTATCAAGTATCTCACAATTCTTTTCACGGCCTTAAGATGACAATCTTTAGGAGCGCCTTGATATCTAGCGCACATGCACACACTAAGCATAATATCGGGATGGGAGGCACATAGATATAACAATGAACTAATCATTGATCGATAAACCTTTTGATCAACCGGTTTGTCCTCCTTGGTGAGGTCAACATGTCCACTAGTAGGCATAGGAGTTTTCATACCTTTACACTCTTGCATGTTGAACCTCTTGATCAAGTCCTTGGTGTACTTGGTTTGAGAGATGAAAATTCCTTCTCTCGTTTTCTTGATTTGCAAACCAAAGAAAAATTCCAGCTCACACATCATGGACATCTCATACTTCTCGGACATCAACCTTCCAAATCTTTCACTAAATTGTGGGTTAGTAGATCCAAAGATAATATCATCCACATAGATTTGGCACACAAATAATTCACCATTAACTCTGTTAGTGAATAAGGTTGCGTCAATTTTACCAATTTCAAAACCCTTTTTCAATGAGAAACTTCGTTAAGCATTTATACCAAGCACGTGGGGCTTGCTTAAGTCCATAAAGAGCTTTATGAAGCTTGTAGACGTGATTAGGTTTCTTAGGGTTCACAAAACCCGGGGGGTTGTTTAACATAGACCTCTTCTTCAATCTCACCATTTAAAAATGCACTTTTAATATCCATTTGGTAAAGTGTGATATCATGGTGATTAGCATAGGCAAGAAGAATATGAATAGCTTCAAGTCTAGCAACGGGGGCATAGGTCTCACCGTAGTCCATACCTTCGACTTGGGTGTAGCCTTGAGCTACGAGATGCGCCTTGTTGCGTACGACTTGACCGTCTTCATCTTGTTTGTTCCGAAACACCCATTTGGTTCCGATGATGTTTTGCTTGTCTTTGGGCTTCTCCACTAGTGTCCACACTTCATTCCTCTCGAAGTTGTGTAGTTTCTCGTGCATAGCGTTCACCCAATCCGGATCCTGAAGAGCTTCTTCTACCTTCAAGGGCTCAATACTAGAGATGAACGAATAATGCTCACAAAGGTTAGCTAGTCGAGTTTTGGAATGAGTTATCCTCTCGGTTTGTATGTCACCGAAGATTTGATTTAGAGGATGATTTTTGTTCACTCTAGCTCAAACTCGGGTTAGCTTTTGCTTGTTGGATGGTGGAGCTTCTTCATCATCATCTTCTTCTTCGTTGTTGTTGAAGGTGTCGTTGCCTTGAGGTGGTGGTGAAGATGGTTGTGGTGGATCATCATGATGAACTTCTTCCTCCTCTTCATCTTGTCGTGTACCACTTGTGGATGCCTCCATATCGTGTTGAGGTTCGCCTTGACGCGAAGTAGGGGCTTCCACTTGAGTTGATGAGGTACTTTCCTTCACCTCCATGGGACGAATCTTGCCGATGGACAAGTCTTGGATGGCTTCCGAAGGTTCCTTATCTCCTACATCATTTGGCAATTGTTCGACTTGCGAACCATTAGATTCATCAAACTTCACATCTACCGTCTCTTCAACTTTTCGAGTGAATTTGTTGTAGACACGGTAAGTGTGAGAGTTTGATCCGTAACCGAGTAGGAAACCTTCATGAGATTTAGGAGCAAATTTCGAATGACGATGCTTATCAAGAATGTAACACTTGGAGCCGAATACTCGAAAGTATCCAACTTGGAGCTTGTTACCGGTGAGTAGCTCGTATGTCGTTTTACCAAGAAGCTTGTGAAGATAGAGTCGGTTTGTAGCATGACAAGATGTTTCCACGGCTTCTGCCCAAAAGTGTCTTGGCGTCTTGTATTCGTCGAGCATCTTTATAGCCATCTCGATAAGAGTTCGGTTCTTCCTCTCAACAACTCCATTTTGTTGAGGTGTGTGCGTAGCCGAGAACTCATGTAGAACACCTTCTTCATCAAGAAAGGTATCCACATTGGTGTTCTTGAACTCCGATCCGTTGTCGCTCTGAACCTTCTTGATCTTCACTTCAAACTGATTTTGCGCTTTGCGAGCAAAGTTCTTGAAGATCTTTTGTACCTACGACTTATCATCAAGAAAGAATGCCCACGTAAATCTGGAAAAATCATCAACTATCACTAGACCAAAGGAATTTCCACCGAGGCTCTTGTAAGCGTTGGGACCAAAAAGATCCATATGAAGTAACTCGAGTGGTCTCCTAGTAGTCATGATATTCTTTACGTGATGACTTCCACCTACTTGCTTTCCAGCTTGACAAGCACTACAAAGTTTATCTTTGTCAAAGATAACATCTTTAACGCCAAGTATATGATCACCTTTGATAAGCTTGTCTAGATTACGCGTACCAACATGTCCTAGTCTTCTATGCCAAAGCCAACCTTTAGAAGATTTTGCAATAAGACAAGTACGAGGTTTGGACCTTTTAGTGAAATCGACAATGTATAGATCTCCTCTACAAAAGCCGGTAAATACCATGTTATGATTATCTTGACAAAACACTTGGCAATCTACTTTGGTAAATAGCACATTAAAACCAAAGTCGGCTAGTCTAGATACTGAAAGAAGATTGTAGCCAAGGGATTCAACAAGCATGACATTTTGAATAGAGTTATCATGGGATATGGCCACCTTACCAAGACCAAGTACCTTACCCTTGGAGTTGTCTCCAAAATTTACATACCTTTGCGGTCCATGGTTTGGTGTGATCTCTTCAAACATGTCTCTATCTCCGGTCATGTGGTCGGTGCATCCGCTATCGAGAATCCACTCTTTTCCTCCGGACATGTAATCCTTGAAGTTTGCCATGAGACTTAGATTCTTAATGATCTTCTCATGCTCGATGTCGAACAACTCATCTTCATCATAGTAGCCATGTTCCACATTGTCATCATCAAGTGGAAAATCCTCGTCATAAGAAACAAGAGATTCGTTAGAGTTGTGATCATGACAATGTTCAAGTTTGTGAATGCGAATGGCTTCAACAATGATGTTGTTGATAGTTACGACATCTCCTTTAGCACGCATGACGTCTCTAAGTTCAAATAGACAATCATCAAACATAGGATCACTAGGCATCATCTTGTGAAAAGCAATTCAGAGACAATATATATCAGAGGTATCTCAAATACTTTTCATGAATAATCTGAACATAAACCCACAATTCATTGGATCCCAACAAACACACCGCACAATAGGATTACATCGGATAGATCAAAGCGAAGATGCGATGACCATTGTATTGAAGATCAAGAGATAGAGATATTGCCATCTAGGTACTAGCTATGGACACGTAGGTCTGTGGTGAACTACTCACACATCATCATGAGGGCAACAAGGTTGACATAAAGGCCCTCCGTGATCGATCCCCCCTCCGGTAGGGTGCCGAAATGGAGCTCCAGATGGCCTCGCAACAGAATAGAGACTTGCGGCGGCAGAAAAAGGGTTTTAGGACTGCCTCTGTTACTTTTAGGGTGAAAGATAATTTATAGGCCAGAGAGGGGTGTAGGGAGGCAGCCGAGGGAGGCACAAGCCATCAGGGCGCGCCCTATTGGCTTGTGCGGCCCCCAGCCTCCCTCCGAAGCTTCTAGATCTTCTTTTGGTCCAAAAAAAGTCATCAAAAAGTTTCATGGCAATTGGACTTCGTTTGGTAATGTAAACCTGAAAAGTGAAAAACACGCAGAAACCAGCAACTGGCACTGGGCACTGGGCCAATAGGTTAGTGCTCAAAAATATTATAAATTGGTAAATAAAGACCCAAAAAGTATCCTAGAATGATAATATATCAGCATGGAACAATCAAAAATTATAGATGCGTTGGAGACGTATCAAAGAGGACCGTAGCGAAGTCCCATTCGACGCGGGGACTACGGAGAAGACGACCCGGCGACCTCCCAGCTCAATGCCAGATCCATCATCGCCCAAGGTGTGGTCGACAGGGCCAGGGCAAATAGGGAGCGGCCGAGTGGCCGAGGCACTTCCGGCCTTGAGTGCTTTAGCAGGCACATCTGAGAGGCGTAAATCCCTTCCAACTATAGGTTGGCGATGGGAATCGGCAAGTTCAACGGCGAGTCGAAGCCGGAGACTTGGCTCGAGGACTACCGAGTGATGACTTCGTCGTGATGAAGCATCTGGCCCTCATGCTAGAGGGATCGGCGAGGACTTCTCTGAATCAGCTACCCACCGACAGCATCCACTGCTGGGAAGACTTGGCCCGAGTGTTTGTCAAGACATTCGAGGGCACGTACAAGCGCCCGGGTGGTTTGATAGGGCTGTAGCACTGCGTCCAGAAGAGCAACGAAACTCTCCGAGAGTATCCAGCGTTGGACCACGCTGCATAACACCGTGGAGAACGTGACGGAGCACCAGGCCATATGTGCTCTCAAGGCAGGCATTTGGTACGGCGAGCTCATCTTGAAGTTCGGTCAGACTGAAGTCCTGTCACTCAGTCGAGCGATGGAGATCGACAATCGGTATGCCAACGGCGAAGAAGATGACTGCCTCCATAGCGGCAAGGGCCGGACCAGCAACGCTCCTCAGTCGGGGGGCAACGCTAGGAAAAAGCAGAAGAGCAAGGCTGAAGCAACCGGCAAGGCTGAAGCGGCGGCCGTGCCCAGCCAGAGCAAGGGCAGGCCAAAAAGAAAGAAGAAAGATTGGGCCTCCAAGAAGAAGTCCGAGTCTAGAACCGACATCTTGGATCAGCCCTGCCATATTCACACCAAGAAGGATGAAGACGGCAACATAGTGTACCGGAAGCATTCCACTCGGGATTGTTGCCTGCTCAAGCAAGAGATGGGAGGCGAGCCCTCCGAGGACAAGGACGAAGACGACGGTGAAGGGGAGAAAGCCTCCGGGTACCCCCAACGTCAAGAAGGTCCTCATGATCTTCGCTGACGTCGAAAGCAAGAGCCGACTGAAGGTCATCAATCGAGAGGTCAACATGGTGGTTCCGACTATCACGAAGGACCTGAACTGGGCCCAGACGGCCATCACCTTCGATCAGTATTTGAACCCAACCCACATGCCGACCCCCGAGCGGCAGGCGCTGGTATTTGATCCGACTGTCAACGGAGTCCGACTGCGCAAGGTCCTCATGGACGGAGGCAGCGGGCTCAACATCATCTACGCCGATATGCTCAGTGTGATGGACATCCCCCATGTCCCGACTGAGTAAGAGCAACATACACTTCCACGGGGTCATCCCTGGGAAGAAGGCGGTGTCACTCGGGTAGATAGCCCTTGAAGTCGTATTCGGCAACGAGAAAAACTTTCGAAAGGAGCGACTGACTTTCGAGGTGGTCAACTTCCGCAGTGCCTACCATGCCATCCTGGGTAGGCCCGCCTATGCATGTTTCATGGCCTGACCATGCTACGTGTATCTTAAGCTCAAGATGCCATGTCCGTAAGGCGTGATCACGGTCACGGGCGATCGACGGGTCGCGGAAGACTGCCTCCAGAAGGGCTCCAAGATCGTCGACGAGCAAATAGCAGTCGCCGAGCTTGATGAAATCAAGAAGACGGTGGATGCGTGAAGGGATCGATAGAAGAGACGTCTAGAGGGGGGGTGAATAGACTACTTGCAAGAATTAAAATCTAACCTTTTCCCAAGTTAATTGGTGGGCAGTTTTAGCAATTATAACAAGTCTAATGCACCCTACACATGCTAGTCAACAAGTATGGCAGCGGAAAGTAAGACAAGCACATGTAAGAGAGAGTAGAGATAGGAAGATCAAACGCAATTTGGAGACGCAAGGATTTTTCCCGTGGTTCCGATAGGTGGCGCTATCGTGCATCCACGTTTATGGAGTCTTCAACCCATGGAGGGTAGCGGTCGCGAGAGTTCATGGAGGGCTCCACCCATAAGGGTCCACGAAGTAGCAACCTTGACTATTCCATAACGGCCTCCGTCCACGAAGGACTAGCCTCACTATGGGTAGATCTTCACGAAGTAGGAGATCTCCTTGCCCATACAAACTTCTTGGTTCACTTCACAACAGGAAGTACGAGGCTCCCAAGCGACACCTAACCAATCTAGGAGGCACCACCCTCCAAAAGGTAATAGGCTCGATAGAAGAGATTGGTTGGATTGAAAGCAACTTGGGGAGGCTAGAAATCAAGATCCATATGGTTGGAGTGGATGAGCTTTACCTCAACACAAGGGTAGGTGGTTCTCTCTCAGAAATTTGGATATGGAAAGTGTGGAACTGTTCTGAGTGCTTCTCTTGCGAGTGGGGTGTGGTGGAGGGGTATATATAGGCTTCTCCAAAAATCCAACCGTTACACCATTATTGACCAACTCGGTGAAACCAAAGTGAAAACTCAGTGGCACCGAAGTGTTCAAAATGTGGTAACTTTAGGAATCTCGGTGAGACCGATATAGAATTCTCGGTGGTACCGACAAGGTTCACCTAGGAAGTTTCCAAAACTCGGTGGCACCGATTTTCAAAACTCAGAAATTCTGAAATGCAACTTGGTGGTACCGAGAATAGGGTTTGGCTAGGGTTTCTGTCTGAGATGGAAATCGGTAGGGCCGAGTGGGAAATGTTGGTGGCACCGATTTTGCATGTTAGGCTTTGGACAGAATATTTGTGGGAGAGCTTTGTGAATGTTTTTTTTGGTGGCCATCACTTGATCACTTGAGCATTTCATTCACCATTAATACCTTACCCCCTTTTGATAGTATTGGCTTTCCTATGGACTCAAAGTGATTTCTCACAAAGTAAAATTAGAGTCTTCTTGCTTGTAGCTTGGCCAATCTTATTCCTTACATCTTGGGGTTCTCCTCACAATCCTTTGCCAATCCTCTCTGTGGGCTTAAACCTGAAATAAGCTAGGTAGAAATATTAGTCCAAGAGACAATGTATGTTGTCATGAATTATCAAAACCACCAAGGGAGTATTTGAAACATGCAAAAGATCATCATGGATCACATGACAAGCACATTTAAGTCTTACCCACTTCCTATGCAGAGGGATTTTGCAAGGAAACAATTTATTGTAGCAAGAATCAACTAGCATAGGAAGGCAAAACAAGCATTTCTTCAAGATTTTCAACACATAGGAAGGAAACTTGATGTTATTGCAATTCCTACAAGCATATGTTCCTCCCTCATAATAATTTTTAGTAGCATCATGAAGGAATTCCACAATATAACTATTACATAAAGCATTCTTTTCATGATCGACAAGCATAGAAAATTTATCACACTCCACATAAGCAAATTTCTTCTCATTCATAATAGTGGGAGCAAACTCAACAAAATAACTATCATGCGGCACTTGATTGACATAAGCACATTGAAAATTAAAATCATGATGACAAGTTTCATAGTTATCATTATTATTTGTAGCATACATGTCATCATCATAATCATCATAGATTGCAACTTGGTTGTCATAATCAATTGAAACCTCTTCCAAAATAGTGGAATCATCATTAAATAAAGTTGTGACCTCTCCAAATCCACTTTCATCAATATAATCATCATAAATAGGAGGCATGCTATCATCATAATAAATTTTCTCATCAAAACTTGGGGGACTACAAATATCATCTTCATCAAACATAGCATCCCCAAGCTTGTGGTTTGCATATCATTAGCATCATGGATATTCATAGAATTCATACTAAAAATATTGCTATCATACTCATCATTCAAGGATTTCTCATTAAGAATTTTCATAAATTCTTCCTCTAATAATTGAGCACAATTTTCTGAACCATCATTTTCAAGAAAAACATCATAAAGGTAATGAACTTGATGCAACATCAATTCCATTTTTTTGTAGTTTTCTTTTATAAAACCAAACTAGTGAAAAACAAGAAACTAAAAGATTTAATTGCAAGATCTCAAGATATACCTTCAAGCACTCACCTCCCCGGCAACAGTGCCAAAAAATAGCTTGATGTCTACTACGCAACTTTATTCTTGTAGACGTTGTTGGGCCTCCAAGTGCAGTGTTTTGTAGGACAGTAGCAATTTTCCCTCAAGTGGATGACCTAAGGTTTATCAATCCACGTGAGGTGTAGGATGAAGATGGTCTCTCTCAAACAACCCTGCAATCAAATACAAGAAATCTCTTGTGTTCCCAACACACCCAATACAATGGAAAATTATATAGGTGCACTAGTTCGGCGAAGAGATGGTGATACAAGTGCAATATGGATGGTAGATATAGGTTTTTGTAATCTGAAAATATAAAAACAGCAAGGTAGCAAGTAGTAAACAGCGAGCAAAATGTTGTATAAATGCTTGGAAACAAGGCCTAGGGTTCATACTTTCACTAGTGCAATCTCTCAACAATGCTAACATAATAGAAACATATGATCATCCCTCAACGTGCAACAAAGAATCACACCAAAGTTCATATCTAGCGGAGAACATGAGATGAAATTTTTGTAGGTAGTAGAACCACCTTAAAGTTACCCTTTCTGATCAATCTATTGGGCTATTCCTATATGTGTCACAAACAGCCCTAGAGTTCGTACTAAAATAGCACCTATGATATCTGTCAATCAACCCTAATGTCACCTAGATACTCCAATGTCACCTCAAGTATCCGTGGGTTAATTACTCGACATGCATCAAACAATTTCAGATTCATCATATTCAATCCAACACAAAGAACTTCAAAGAGTACCCCAAGATTTCTATCGGAGAAGGTAGGACAAGATCGTGCATCAACCCCTATGCATAGATTATCCCATTGTCACCATGGGAATTCGCAAGTTGAGTACCAAGACATATATCAAGTGATCTCAAATCCAATATTCAATCTGACATAACAAAATCTCAAAGGGAAATATTCAATTCATCACAACAAGATAGCAAAGGAAGTATACCATATGATCCAACTATATTAACAAAGCCCGTGATACATCAAGATCGTGCCATCTCAAGAACACGAGAGAGAGAGAGAGAGAGAGAGAGAGAGAGAGAGAGAGAGAGAGAGAGAGAGATCAAACACATAGCTATTGGTACATACCCTCATCCTCGAGGGTGAACTACTCCCTCCTCGTCATGGCCTCCACCGGGATGATGAAGATGGCCACCGGTGATGATTTCCCCCCCCCCCCCTCCGGTAGGGTATTGGAAAGGCTCCAGATGGGTTTTTTGTCGATACGGAGAGTTGCGGCGGTGGAGCAGATGTTCTCTGTTTATTTCTGAGTGTTTTTGTATCTGTAGGATTTTTTGGCGTTGGAATCATGCTAAACGGAGCAACGTGGGCCCCACAAGCCATAGGGACGCTCCCTGTTGGCTTGTGGCCCACAGGTGGCTCCCCTCCAGTGGTTCTTCGCTCCATTATTTCTTATTTTCTCCAGAAAAAATCATAAAAAAGTTTTGGGCGATTCCGAGAACTTCTATTTTCTGCACAAAAAACAACACCATGGTAATTCTGCTGAAACAGCGTCAGTCCGGGTTAGTTCTAAATAAATCATATAAAGTGCATAAATACCATATAAAAATATTGTAAACATAGGAAAATATGGCATGAATACTTCATAAATTATTGATACGTTGGAGACATATCAGCATCCCCAAGCTTGATTCCTACTCGTCCTCGAGTAGGTAAATGATAAAAGAAATAATTTATGAAGTGTGAATGCTAGCATAGTATATAAGGTTGATCAATGATAATTCCAATCACTTTTTCTAGCATCATAACCAGCAACTTTTTCTCATAAAAATCATCATGATAGAGTAGCAATCAATTCACATGTCATTGTTCAAACAATGCAATCTCTTGAAACTTAACAACCTATGTTTTGTAGTCATCAAACAATTTCATTGCATCATCAAGTCTAAGTAAGAGCTCCACATACTCAATTATCATATAGTCTTCCATGATTGCTAATACTCAAAGCATATTTTTAGAAAAAACAATATCCGTCGAACACATAGAAAGATAGGGGCTTAATGTTTCGCCTCCCAACATACTTATCATAAACATAATTGTCAACAATAATGAATCATGATCAAATATATTTGACGGGATATATGTGTTTGGATCTTTCCCCACCACATGATGCTTGCCAACTAATAGATTGAGGTTGGAATAAGAAGTTGACTCAACATGATAAGTAAATAACATGAAAATCAGTAACATAGAAGTAAATAGATTGTCCCTTCGCAGAGGGAAGCAGGGATTTGCAGAGGTGCGAGAGCTCATTGTTTAAAACAGAGATGAATATGTAATTTTGAGTGGTGTACGTTTCCTGTCAACGTCACAACAGAGTTTTCAATATCCTCCATGCTAAACACATTATTGGCGGTTCCCAAACAGAATTGAAATTTTACTCCCCCTCCACCATTCAAACACATTCCATGGCTGGCCGAACCCACGGTTGCCCTCCAAACAATCAAGTTTCTAGGGGGAGTTCTTGTTTATTTATTTTTGTATTATGCAGGACTGGGCATCCTTTTTACCATCCTCTCTCGTGCAATGAAAAGTGAATAAACACTCATCTTGAGAATAATCCGCTTAGCATGGAAGATAATGACCACCCCGTCACTCCATGAGCGGTACGAGCACATAAAACTGATGTTTATTTGAAGGTTTTAGAGGTGGCACATGCAATTTTACTTGGAATGGCAGTGAAATACCATATATATGTAGGTACGGTGGACTCTCATGGAAGAAACTTGGCTCAAGGATTTGGATGCACAAGTAGTATCTCTACTTAGTACGAAGTTTTGGCTAGCAAAAGGTTCTAAACAAGCACCACATGTTGGAGGATCCATAACAATATAACTTCTATGCAAATATACCCAAACATAACCATTACATTGTGTTCCTTGTACAACTTCAACTATTTGATCAAGGTTGGAAATAATTAATGGGTCTTCATAATCATAAAAGATGGCCAAGATAATATATTTGTATGTGAAAGTTCTCTTTCTTATACTAATCATTCATGAATTGCTTGTATGACCAATATTGTGATCGTCAAACTTCAATAGATTTTACTTTCTAAACCAAATGTGAACTTGCTACTAAGAATATAGCACTTGATAATTTAATATTTATGATACTTCATTCATTCACAATTTACTCTTAGGATAAAAGTGAAGCACAAAAGTAGACATCAAACTACTCTTAAAGAGATATAAGTGAAGATCAGTGAGTAGTCAAACAATTAAGTAGCTATGTGAGGACTCTCTCTCAATAAAGATTTTCAGATCTGAGTATTTTATTCAAACAGCAAACTAAACAAAAGACACTCCAAGAATAGCACATATCATGTGAACGAATAAAAACTTAGGATCAACATAGGCTAACCGATGTTTGTTGACGAAGAGAGGTGAGATGCATAGCATCCCCAAGCTTAGATGCTTGAGACTTCTTGTAATATTGTATTGGGGTGCCTTGGGCATCCCCAACCTTGAGCTTTTGTGTCTCTTTAATTCCTCTCATATCACGGTATCACCTAGGTCTCAAAAACTTCATCCACACAAAACTTGAAAAGAACTCGTGGGATAGGTTAGTGCACGTAAGAATAAATCAACTCTTTATGTACTGCCAAGACAAGTTTCATAATAATTTTCAAACATTATCTATTGTATACTATCATTTCCACAATTTATATCAACCAATATAAGTCATGAAAAATATAGGAAAAGTAGATAAAAACTATGACAACAATCTGTCTAAATAGGACAATCTGTAGCAATTAATTTACAAAGTGCACTTTTGTATCTCCAAAAATTTTGAAAATTTACGACATGATAAAAAAAATTAGAAACTTTTCACATTCTAGTAAAATATGAAAATTCAAACACTACAGCAAAAGTTTCTGTTTTTACACAGCACATATCAAACATGTAATTCAAGCATCCTAGAAGGCAATTCTTGGAACTTTTTTACTGAAAAACAAGATTATAAATAGCAGCAAGAAAATAATAATAAAATAAAATTATGCTCCAAGCAAAACTCATATTATGTGACGAATAACAATATAGCTCCAAGTAAGATATATCGATAGTGTTGAAGACGAAAGAGGGGATGCCTTCCGGGGAATCCCCAAGCTTAGACGCTTGAGTCTTCCTTAGATGTTACCTTGGGGTGCCTTGGGCATCCCCAAGATTAGTTTCATACCACTCCTTATTCTCCTCATATCAGTTTCTTACCCAAAACTTGAAAACTTCAATCACACAAAACTTAACGAAACTTCATGAGATGGGTTAGTGTAATAAAGATAGATAATTCACTTAAGTACTGTCAAGACAAGATTCATAATTGTTCTCAAATAATACCTATTGTATTCTATCATTCCCATAATTTATACCACTAAATATAAGCTATGGAAACACTAAAACAAGCAAACTATGCATGCAAAACAGAATCTGTCAAAAACAGAATAGTCTGTGAAGATCTGGATGATATCCATATTTCCCTATCTCTAAAAATTCTGAAAAATTAGGACAACGCAGAGAATTTGCATAGCAAGACTGTGTAAAAATTTCAGAATTAGGTTGCCCCACAACCTAGGGCAAAAAGAATTATTCCTTTAATAGAAAAAGGAATATTCTCAAGAAATAAATATTGGGGTTGGCCAAGGATGGAAATGACATGATCTAGGGAAGGATTTGAGAGTGCCAAGCTACTTGGGAGAGGAAGAAGAGATGATCTTCCCCGGTTTCAAGACCACATAGCCACAGAAAAAGAAATCCAAAGCAAAATCAAATCAAAATCCAAAGAAAAAGAAAGGGCCAAAAATTGGGATGTCACATGGTAGTGAGAGCCAGGGCAGCGATGGATTGGTTCAAGAAGATGATGCACAGCCTAACGAGCCAGTGCCTCGCAACAATGACAAGGATGAGATGATGTACCCTAAATTGGTTAACGAATTCAGCAAATGAGCAATGCAGGATGAATACCCGGAGGACCCAATCGGCCTAGCTAGATTTGATGACACTGATGATGAAGAGAAGGAGGAGAACGCTGACATGTTGTTTCTAGACGAATATGCTGGTGAGGACATGCCAACAATTGAGTGGGAGGAATGATCCTAAGCGTACTCCTGGAACAGTATTTGAATCGATGATGGACTGTCGGAATGCACTGACTACATATTGTATTCTCACTCAAAATGATTTTTTGATTGACAAGAGTGAACCCAGAAGGTTGACAGTTCACTGCCCATATGAGAGGTGTAGGTGGAGGTTGCATGCCTCCTATATGCGTACAAGTTAATATATTCAGGTATATAATTTTGCAGGCAACATTAGTTTCAATGATGTTTGATCCCTTCTATTTGAAACACTTGTTTCATTGAATTTTAGGTTAAACTGAACCCACATGAGCACACTTGCCCACATGGAGTGTGGAAGGCCCTAACAACAAAATTAGCAAAAACTAGGTGCTTGGCAGATGCGGTCATGGATTGGCTTAGAGAGACACCAACACTTGGTCTTACAGCACTACAAAAGAAGTTGTTTGAGAAGTATAAGATGAGCATGTCGTACATGAGGATTTTTTTTATTAAAAGTCAATGGCTCAAGACAGAACTAATGGTCCATGGAATGATAGTTTTGCTTTGTTCCATTCCTACAAAGCTGAAGTGGAGATGGCAAGTCCAGGCAGTGTTGTAGAGCTTGACAAGCATATATACTGTGGAGTAAAAAATAAGGGGGAAGACATTTCAGAAGGAATGTTTTAGGAGGGCTTTTGTTTGTTTCAAGGCTTGCTGGAAGGGGTTTATGTACAGTTACAGGCCTTATTTGGTTGTGGATGCAACAACTTTGAGTGGAAGATTTAGGGGACATCTAGTAGCATTGTGCAGTTGATGCACACAACTGGCTTTTCCGAGTGGCATATGGTGTGTTGGAGATGGATCCGGAGGAAATTTGTGTGTGAGTTTTGAAGAATTTGCGCAACATTATAGGGCAGCCACCAGGATTGGCTATACACACAGATGCTTGCAAGGGTTTAGAGACTACGGTAGGTGTAGTTTTCCCTGGAGTTGAGCATAGCGAATGCATGAGACACCTAGCTACTAATTTTACAAACAAATTCAGGGGTAGAGTGTATGATGAGAACCTATGGCCAGCATCATACACTTGCAGCCTGAGGAAACATGAGCACCACTTGAGAGTTTTGTATGCTAAAAATGTTGTTGTGCGGGAATACATGGAAGCGCATCATCGAATGGGGTGGCCAAGAAGCAAATTCAATGAAATATGCAAGGTAGACTATGGGACCAGTAAACTTGCTGAGTGTTTCAATTCAAAAATTAAGGCAGTGAAAGGGCTTATGTCGTGGCAAGCATTTGACAAGATTAGGCAGATGATCATGATAAAGATGGATTTGCGTAGAAGAATTGCAGATACACAATATGTTGGCCATGTCATAATCTTGTTTGTGATAAAGGCATTTCATGCTAGGGCAAGAGGATTGAGGATGAAATACATTAGACGATCAACACACGAGGCTGAGGTAACATATACTGACACTAAAAATAGGGAATTGAGGTACCCAGTGGATTTAAGTAATAAGACATGCAGCTGTAGACAATGGCAGATCCGTGGGCAGCCATGCATACATGCCCTGTTTTTCATGACCAGCATCGGTGGTGAAGCTGGAGAGGTTGATCAGTATGTGTCTGAATACTTCTCTGTTGCGAAGTTTAAGGCAACATATGATGAGAATGTGCCTGCATTGTTGGGAGAAGATCAATGGACAATCATTGATCTAGGTTTTAAGCTTCATGCTCCTTTTTTAGTTAGAGCACCAGGAAGGCCGAGGAAGAATAGGATAAGATCAAGTGCTGAGGGGGGTACAGTTCGGAGGCGCAAGTGCAAAAGTTGTGGAGGACTAGGCCACATTGCTAGGATTTGTAACAATGCAGTGGATCTTGCATTTGGAGAGGATGATCAATGGGGCGCCGAAAATGCAGAGGATCATGAAGCGCTAGAAGGGGCAGAAGGACAAGCTGCTATAGAACAAACACAACTTGAGCTATCATTGGTTGCAAGTACAGCTTGGTACGTGTGCCTTCTCTTAATGCATTTGTTCTCATTTTTTTAGGTCAATAGATTTTAATGTTGTAACTCTATCAACAACTCTAGGATAAGCAAATAGCAGAATATAACAAAGCCAAAGAAAGGGGCCAAAAGGAACATAGCAAAAGTTGATATGACATCAACTGAAGGTGAACCAACTGTTGAAGCCATATCTGGTGAGGACTTTGACCAAATGGTTGTCGCTTGTTTTCAAGCGCAAGAAGCCGATGAACGATCAATTCAACCTGTGGCACTTGAACCTATGGCACCTGAAGTTGTTTGCCCATTGGCCCTCACATGTTCTGTTACTGGAAGTACTCCTTCAGTGCCTCCACCGCCATAACCTGCTGTGAAGACCAAAAGAACAAAGGTAGTGAATCTACCAAGTAACCCAGCAAGGAACACAAGGAGCAAGGTGGTGAATCTAGCAAGAAACACATGGAGCCAAAAAAGGATTGCAATTTGAGTTTGAACTTTGAAGTGATGTGAGCTTGAGCTTTGATACGTCTCCAACGTATCTATATTTTTTTATTGCTCCATGCTGATATATTATCATTCTAGGATACTTTTTGGGTCATTATTTACCAATTTATAATATTTTTTAGCACTAACCTATTGACCCAGTACCCAGTGCCAGTTGATGTTTTCTGCATGTTTTTTACTTTTCAGGTTTACAATGCCAAACGAAGTCCAATTGCCACGAACTTTTTGATGATTTTTTCTGGACCATAAGAAGACCTGGAAGCTTCGAAAGGAGGACATGAGGCACACAAGGGCCCCACCACACATCAGGGCGCGCCCTAGGGGGGTCGCGCCCTGATATGTGGTGGCCCCCTCATGGCTCTCTCGACGCCCCTCTCCGGCCTATAAATTCTCTAATATTGCAAAAAACCCAGAAGCAGTCCTGAAACCCTTTTTCCGCCGCCGCAAGTCTCTGTTCCGTCGCGAGGCCAGCTGGAGCTCCATTCCAGCATCCTGCCAGAGGGGGAATCGATCACGGAGGGCCTCTACATCAAACTGGCTGCCCTCATGATGATGTGTGAGTAGTTCACCCCAGACCTACGAGTCCATAGCTAGTACCTAGATGGCAATATCTCTATCTCTTGATCTTCAATGCAATGGTCATCGCATCTTCGCTTTGATCTATCCGATGTAATCCTATTGTGCGGTGTGTTTGTTGGGATCCGATGAATTGTGGGTTTATGTTTAGATTATTCATGAAAAGTATTTGAGATGCC
Source organism: Elymus sibiricus (assembly GCA_039707655.1). Taxonomy (NCBI): domain Eukaryota; kingdom Viridiplantae; phylum Streptophyta; class Magnoliopsida; order Poales; family Poaceae; genus Elymus; species Elymus sibiricus. Next base: position 156,638,111 of record CM077669.1, read on the forward strand.
TCTGATATATATTTTCTCTTAATTGCATGATCATTATAGCTTTGTAATGCTCTCTGATTTATTGATGTGGTTTGGCCAAGTAGATTGATATTTCATCTGTGGGAGTGGTGCGTTGTGGTAGGTTCAACCTGAAGAGTTTCTATATCCCAGTGACAAAGTAGGGGACAAGATGCGTATTTGTGTTGTTGCTACTAAGGATAACACGATGGGGGTTATTCATATTGCTTGAGTTTACTTTGTCTACATCGTGTCATCGTTCTCCATGCATTACTATGTTTTACTTAATACTCTAGATGCATGCTGGAGAGCGGTCGATGAGTGGAGTAATAGTAATAGGTGCAGGCAGGAGTCGGCCTATTTGTTTATGGACGTGATGCCTATATACACATGATCATTGCCGTGAAACTCACATAACTATCCGCTTTTCTATCAATTGCCCAACAGAAATTTGTTACCCACTGTATGCTGCCTACATTAGAGATGCCGCTAGGGAAAACTATGGCCCCCGGGTCTATTTACTTATATATTTACAAACGCTATAGTTACCTCGCTGCCTTTATTTACTTTTTTTTATTTTGCAATTTATATTTATCAATAGTTATCTAAACAACTCATTTGCTTGCAAATAACGAGATCAGGGGGATTGACAACCCTCTTGCCCGCGTTGGGTGCAAGTTGTTTGTTCATTTGTGTGCAGCCGCTGAAGACGGTTGAGGATTGATATTCCTATTGGTTCGAGAAACCCTGGTTTCATAACTGAGGAAAATACTCACCCACTTTGTGTTGCAAATACCCGTTCCTCTTCACGGAAAACCCAACGCAGATCACAAGTATCAGGAAGGATTTCTGGCGCCGTTGTTGGGGAGTATCATCATCAACTATCAAGTAACTTCACACAAATTTTCATTCACTTGTTTATATTTTATTTGCTGTTATATTTAGTTTGTCTCATAAAAAACAAAAATACAAAAAAGAATGGAGCTTAGGTTGCCTCGTATGCTTCGTCTTTATAATGTCTTTCGTGAAAATAAGGATTCAGAAAATTCTGCTCAATTGTTAGAGGAAGAATTTATAAAAATGCTTAATGTGAGTTCCTTTAATGATGAGCATGATAGAAATGTTGTTAGTGTGAATTCTCTAAATATCCATGATACTAATGATATGCAAAACCACAAGCTTGGGGATGCTATGTTTGATGAAGATGATATTTTTTGTCCCCCAAGCTTTGATGAGCAAATTTATTATGATGATTGTGGTGATGACACATATGCTATAATTAGTAATGATAACCATGAAACTTGTCAATATTATTTTAATTCTCAATTTGGTTATGACAATCAAGTATCACATGATAGTTATTTTGTTGAGTTTGCTCCCACTACCATGAATGAAAAGGAATTTGCTTATGTGAATAGTAATAAATTTTCTACGCTTGTGGATCATGAAAAGAATGCTTTATGTGATAGTTATATTGTGGAATTCCTTCATGATGCTACTGAAAATTATTATGTGGGGGGGAACATATGCGTGTAGGAATTGCAATAATATCAAGTTTCCTCCCTATGTGTTCAAAGTTTCGAAGTTATGCTTGTTTTGCCTTCCTATGCTAGTTGATTCTTGCTCCCATAAATTGTTTGCTCACAAAATTTCTATGCATAGGAAGTGGGTTAGGATTAAATTTGATTGTCATATGCTTCATGATTCTCCCATTGTGTTTCAATTCTTTACTTTCATGTGAGCATCATTGAAATCATTATGCCTAGCTAGGGGCATAAAACAATAGCGCTAGTTGGGAGGCAACCCATTAGTTATCTTTATATTTTTGCTTTTAACTTTCTGTTTATTTTTGATAAAATTATGATTGCCTCTGTAATGATTACGTTTTTGTGTTTAAACTAGTGTTTGTGCCAAGTAAAGCCTTTGGAATGACTCACAAGATGAGTAGAATCGATGCTGAAACAAAACAGATTTTTTTTACTCCAGTACAGGAATTTTCATTTTTTACTGGAGCGTGATAATGATCTGAATTTTTTACACAGTGTTTCTATAAAACGTTTCGAGATTTTCCAAAATTTTCAGAATTTTTAGAGTTACATAAGTATAGGTTCTCTACAGATTTCTACAGACTGTTCTATTTTAGACAGATTCTGTTTTTTGCTTGCATAATTGCTTATTTTGATTATGCTATGGATTGTATCTGGGGGTATAAGACATGGAGAAGTTAGAATACAGTACCTATTATTTATGAAATTTGAATCAATTTATAACAGTACCTAAAGTATGCAATATGTTTCTTGTACTAACGGATCTCACGAAGTTTTGTTGAGTTTTTTGTGATTGAAGTTTTCACGTTTTGGGTGTTATCATGATGGACAAAGGTATAAGGAGTAGCAAGATCCTAAGCTTGGGGATGCACAAGGAACCCCAAGGTAATATTTTAAAGGAGACTCAAGCGTCTAAGCTTGGGGATGCCCCTGAAGGCATCCCCTCTTTCGTCTCAAATCCATCGGTATGTCACTTGAAGCTATATTTTTATTCGTCACATGATATGAGTTTTGCTTGGAGTGTCATTTGCTTTTGTTTTCTTTTACTTTCAGTTTGCCACAATCATTGTTTTATGGACACACCTATTTAAGAGAGACACACCTTCATCATAATTTGTTAGAATTTTCTATGTGCTTCACTTATATCTTTTGAGCTTAGCAGCTGCTCTAGTACTTCACTTATATCTTTTTGAGCACGGTGGCGTGTAGATTTTATAGAAATGATTTCACTCTCATTATTCACTTATATTTGTTTGAGAGTTAATCAATAGTGATAGTAATTTGCATGGGTCATAAGACTAGTCCAAAAATATTAGGTATTCAATGAGTGATAATCAAAACCATCGAGTAGCACATATAGAGAAATTGTGGGTCAATGATATTGATGTGGTAATATGAAATATGTGTGAGTTCATAATTGTTGACCCGTAGAAGTGTCGATATTAAGAAAGGTTGAACTTTTTGTTCATCTAAAAAATTAAAGAGGCATGGTGTTGATGTGTGAGCATTTCTATTCCCCGTTGAAATCCTAGTGTTGTTTCGGGTCGGAAGCGCGCGATGGTTCACTCCTACCAACCTCTTCCCTCGGGGCATGCGAGTAGTACTTTGATTTGTGATAAAACTAATAAAACTTTTCAATAAGTATATGAGTTCTTTATGAATAATGTGAAACCATGGACATACGCAATCTCACATTCTCATATTTGCTAGCCTCTTCGGTACCGTGCATTGCCCATTCTCACCTCGAGGATAGGTGCAACTTTCGGCGGTGCATCCAAACCCTGTGACATGATACGCTCTGTTGCACAAAAGCCTTATTATATCTTACTCAAAACAACCACCATATCTACCTATCATGGCATTTCCATAGCCATTCCGAGATATATTGCCATGCAATTTCCATCGTCACTTCACATGACTAGTTTGTTCATCGTCATATTGCTTTGCATGATCATATAGAGCTGACATAGTATTTGTGGCAAATCCACCGTTCATCATATTTTTGATACATGTCATGCTAGATCATTGCATATCCTGGTACACTTCCAGAGGCATTCATACAGAGTCATATCATCATGTCAGTTCTCCATATTGAGTTGTAAGTAAATAAAAGTGTGATGATCATCATTATTAGAGCATTGTCCCAGTGAGGAAAGATTGCTGGAAGCTATGATTCTTCCACAAGTCGAGATGAGACTCCGGACGAAAAATAAAGATGGGGGAGGCCAAATGAGCCCACCATGAAAAAAATGATGAGAGAAAATGAGAGAAGGGACTTTGCTACTATCTTGTACCACACTTGTGCCTCAAAGTGGCACCTTGCTCTTCATGTAGAGAGTCTCATGATATGTCACTTCCATATGCTAGTGTAATTACCTATTCATTATTACAAACTTGGCTTGTATATTCCTATGACGGGCTTCCTCAAATGCCCGAGGTCTTCATGAGCAAGCAAGTTGGATGCACACCCCACTTAGCTTCATTTGAGCTTTCATAACTTATAGCTCTAGTGCATCATTTGCATGGCAATCCCTACTCCTCACATGGATATCTATTGATGGGCATCTCCATAGCCCGCTGGTACACCTAGTTGATGTGAGACTATCTTGTCCACCTTTTACCCCTTTGATATCTACCACCATACTCTATTCCACCTAAATGCTTGTCCAATGGCTCACGCTCATGTATTGCGTGAAGAATAAAAAGTTGATGCATATTGAAAAAGTACGATCCAATTGCCTGACTTGAACACAATGGTGCTTAACATTTGTATTAATGTGGTGAAGATGGAGCCATGCCTTGCTAATACAATAAGATGAATGGGGGGTAAATATTTCTTAAGGATCGTATACTTTTAAGGATTAATGATTTTGTTTCTTTCACTTTGAATATTGTTGTGTTAATATTTGTTGATTCATCTTTTCTCAGTGAGCATACCTGCATAAGATTACATAATGGATAGCATGTCACATCAAAAAATCTGTTTTTATCATTTACCTACTCGAGGACGAGTAGGAATTAAGCTTGGGGATGCTTGATACGTCTCCAATGTATCTATAATTTTTGATTGTTCCATGCCGATATATTATCATTCTAGGATACTTTTTGGGTCATTATTTACCAATTTATAATATTTTCAAGCACTAACCTATTGACCCAGTGCCCACTGCCAGTTGCTGTTTTCTGCATGTTTTTTTACTTTTCAGGTTTACAATACTAAACAAAGTCCAATTGCCACGAAACTTTTTGATGATTTTTTCTGCACCATAAGAAGACCTGGAAGCTTCGGAAGGAGGCCGGGAGGCACACAAGGGCCCCACCACACATCAAGGCGCGCCCTGATATGTGGTGGCCCCCTCATGGCTCTCCCGATGCCCCTCTCTGGCCTATAAATTCTCTAATACTGCAAAAAAAAACAGAAGCAGTCCCGAAACCCTTTTTCCGCCGCCACAAGTAACTGTTCCATCATGAGGCCATCTGAAGCTCCGTTCTGGCATCCAGTCGGAGGGGGGATCGATCACGGAGGGCCTCTACATCAACCTTGCTGCCCTCATGATGATGTGTGAGTGATTCACCACAAACCTATGGGTCCATAGCTAGTACCTAGATGGCAATCTCTCCATCTCTTTATCTTCAATACAATGGTCATCGCATATTCGCTTTGATCTATCCAATGTAATCCTATTGTGCGATGTGTTTGTTGGGATCCGATGAATTGTGGGTTTATGTTCAGATTATTCATGAAAAGTATTTGAGATGCCTCTGATTTATATTGTATCTTAATTGCATGATCATTATAGCTTCGTAATGTTCTCCGATTTATTGATGTGCTTTGGGCAAGTAGATTGATATTTCATCGGTGGGAGTGGTGCGTTGTGGTAGGTTCAACCTAACGAGTTTCTATATCCCAGTGACAAAGTAGGGGACAAGATGCGTCTTTGTGTTGTTGCTACTAAGGATAACACGATGGGGTTCATTCATATTGCTTGAGTTTACTTTGTCTACATCATGTCATCGTTCTCCATGCATTACTCTGTTTTACTTAATACTCTAGATGCATGCTGGATAGCGGTCGATGAGTGGAGTAATAGTAATAGGTGCTGCAGGAGTCGGCCTATTTGTTTATGGACGTGATGCCTATATACACATGATCATTGCCGTGAAAATCGCATAACTATCCGCTTTTCTATCAATTGCCCAACAGTAATTTGTTACCCACCGTATGCTGCCTACATGAGAGATGCCGCTAGGGAAAACTAGGGCCATAGGGTCTATTCACTTATATATTTGCAAATGCTATTATTACCTCGCTGCCTTTATTTAATTTTTATTTATTTTGCAATTATCAACAATTATCTACACAACTCATTTGCTTGCAAATAACAAGATCAAGGGGATTGACAACCCTCTTGCCCGCGTTGGGTGCAAGTCGTTTTTTCATTTGTGTGCAGCCGCTGAAGACGGTTGAGGATTGATATTCCTATTGGTTCGATAAACTTTGGTTTCATAACTGAGGGAAATACTTACCCACTTTGTGCTGCAAATACCCGTTTCTCTTCACGGAAAACCCAACGCAGATCACAAGTATCAGTGGTCTCGGCGATCTCCTATCTTATACATGTGTCCCTGTGGTGTTAGTTCTTGGTCCTTGCTATCTTTGTGGCCCAGAGCGAAGAGGCAGTCTAAACGGCGAGTCGGCCCCTTTTGAAGATGGCTCGGTGTGTTTGGTACTATGGTACCCCATGGTTTCTCAAGGCGAAATGGTTCCGGTCCCATTCATTAGTCTTGGGTGTCTCTTGTTAGACGTCGCATCTCTTGTTCTCACGTTTGGTATTGGGTTAGTTGCACTAGTACCGCCCGCTCAGATGTTTTTCTTTTCTTTTTACCTGCCTAGTAGAGGATTTCCTCATCACTTTTGTATCAGTTGACCGTTTGTACTTTTTATATAAAATGGGACGAAATTCTATTTTAAATTGTAGTTGGACTTGGATGAGCAATGAAATACAATAATTTAAAGGATATTGCAACAAAATAAGCATGCACGTGATCTTGATGACATTGGAACCTGGTCACTTGGTAGCATAAGAAATATTATGAACATATGCTATGGTATGGTTGACCGTAAACCCTAACTCATTTCCCTTGAAAACCTTGCAACCTTGTTGGTGATATCTAAGTTTTGTGAAGGGAATTTCATGAACATATTGATACGTCTCCAACGTATCTATAATTTTTGCTTGTTCCATGCTGTTATATAATCATTCTTGGATGTTTTACAATCATTTTATAACAACTTTATATCATTTTTTGGGACTAACCTATTGACATAGTGCCAAAGTGCCAGTTACTGTTTTTGCTTGTTTTTTTACTTCACAGAATATCAATACCAAACGGAGTCCAATCGCGAAGAAACGTTTTGGAGATTTTTTCTAGACCAGAAGACACCCAGTGGGCCAAAGAAGAGCCAGGAAGGTGGGCTGTGGAGAGCACAACCCACCAGGGCGCGCCAGGGGGCCACTGGCGCGCCCTGATGGGTTGTGCCCTCCACGGGGCCCCTCTCCACCGCCTCTGATGCCTATAAATTCCCAAATATTCCAAAAACCCTAGGGGAGTCAACGAAACACAATTCCATCCGCCGCAAGTTCCAGAACCTCGAGATCCAATCTAAACACCATCACGGAGGGGTTCATCTTCTTCATAGGTGCCTCTCCGATGATGCGTGAGTAGTCCACCATAGACCTACGGGTCCGTAGGCAGTAGCTAGATGGCTTCCTCTCTCTCTCTCTTATGATTCTCAATACAATGGTCTCTTGGAGATCTATTTGATGTAAACTTTTGCGGTGTGTTTGTTGGGATCCGATGAATTTTGAGTTCACGATCAGTTTCTATCCATGAATATTATTTGAGTCTTCTTTGATCTCTTATATGCATGATTACTTATAGCCTCGTATTTATTCTTCGAATCTTTGGTTTAGTTAGGCCAACTAGATCGATTTTTCTTGCCATGGGAAGAGGTGCTCTGTGATGGGTTCGATCTTGCGGTGTCCTTTCCAAGTGACAGAAGGGGCAGCAAGGCACGCATGTATCGTTGCCATTAAGGATAAAAGGATGGGGTCTATTCCTACATGAATAGATCTTGTCTACATCATGTCATCGTTCTTATTGCATTACTCCGTTTTTCCATGAACTTAATACACTAGATGCATGCTGGATAGCAGTCGATGTATGGAGTGATAGTGGTAGATGCAGGCAGGAGTCGGTCTACTTATCTTGGACGTGATGCCTATATAATGATCATCGCCTTGGATATCGTCATGACTATTCGATTTTCTATCAATTGCCCAACAGTAATTTGTTCACCCACCGTGCGCTATACTCATGAGAGAAGCCACTAGTGAATCCTACGACCCCCGGGTCTACTTTTCCAACATATTGCTTTCCGATCTATCTTTTTGCCTCTTTGTTTTCAGATCTACAAAACCAAAAACCCAAAAACATATTGCTGCATATTTTATTTCCTCTTTTTATTTTGTGTTCTTGAGAGATCTATCTCTCCTATCTATCACTACCTAATCTATCTTTTTACCGTAGAGAGATTGACAACCTCTCTTTCGCGTCGGGTTGCAAGTATTTGTTGTTTGTGTGCAGGTGCTGCTTATTGGGTGGTGGTGATCCTCCTACTGGTTCGATAACCTTGGTTTCATAAATGAGGGAAATACTTACCGTCGGTGTGCTGCATCATCCCTTCCTCTTTGGGGAAATACCGACGCAGCCTCAAGCCACGTCAAAGGAATTTCTGGCGCCGTTGCCGGGGAGGAAGCGGTCTCTTCTACGTGCCCATCTCAGGCGCCGAGGAGACTCCATCATCATCTACCAGGTTCCTAATCACAAATCTCATCTCCTTGCAATTACAATATTTTCCATTTGCCTCTCGTTTTCCTCTCCCCCCACTTCACCAATTTGTCATTTTATTCGCCCTGTTTTTCGTTTGCCTTTTTCTCGCCGGATCTCTTCCTTGCTTGCAATCTTGTTTGCGTAGTCACGATGACTCAAGAAAACACCAAGTTGTGTGATTTTTCCAATACTAATATCAATGATTTTATTAGTACTCCGATTGCTCCTCCCGCCACTAGTGCGGAGTCTTGTGATATTAATGCCGCTTTGTTGAATCTTGCCATGAAACATCAATTTGCCGGTAATCCTAATGAGGATGCCGCGTCCCATCTAAACATGTTTGTAGAATTGTGTGATATGCAAAAGAAAAAAGATGTGGACAATGATATCGTGAAGTTGAAATTATTTCCTTTTTCCTTGCGGGATCGTGCAAAAATTTGGTTTTCTTCTTTGCTTCGCAATAGTATCGATTCTTGGAATAAGTGCAAGGATGCTTTTATCACTAAGTATTTTCCGCCCGCGAATTTTTTTCCCTTAGGACACAAATCATGAATTTTAAGCAACTTGAGCATGAACATGTTGCACAATCTTGGGAAAGAATGAAGTTTATGCTAAGAAATTGCCCTACTCATGGTTTAAATCTTTGGATGATCATACAAATTTTTTATGCGGGGTTGAATTTTGTCTCTAGAAATCTTTTAGATTCTGCCACGGGTGGTACTTTTATGGAGATTACTTTGGATGAAGCTACTAAATTGCTAGATAATATCATGGCAAATTATTCACAATGGCATACCGAAAGAGCACAAAAAGTTAATTCGGTTGAAGAAATTAGTACTTTGAGTGATAAGGTTGATGCTTTGATGAAATTGGTTGCTAGTAAAAATGCTCCTATTGATCTTAATGATGTGCCTTTGTCTACCTTGATTGAGCAAAATGGTGATTCCGTAGATGTGAACTTTGTCTCACGAAACAATTTCAATAATAATGCTTATAGAGTTAATTTTAATCCTAGGCCTTTTCCTAGAAATTCCTCTGATAATTATGGTAATTCCTATGGTAATTCCTCTTACAATAATAATAGGAACACCTCTGATCTTGAGAGTAATATTAAAGAATTTATCAATGCGCAAAAGGCTTTCAATACTACGATAGAAGAAAAGTTGAATAAGATTGATGATATGTCTAGAAGCACTGATAGAATTTCTCAAGATGTTGAAAATCTCAAGTTGAAAGCTTTTGTGCCTAAGATTGATGAATCTATTAAATATTTATATGTCTCCATGGATGAAAGTAATAAAAGAACCGCCATGCTTAGAGCTAAAAGAGAAATCTTAGAAAAATTGTTTTCTAGTGATTGCCTTCATAAGAAAGATGAAGATATTAAAGTGATTGGTTTTTCTTCTATTGATTCCTTGTTTATTAATATTAAGATTGATGATAAAGGGACTGAAGAAGAGTCAACTTTATCTAGAAGGCGTCCCAATAATTTGGAGGGTGAAAATCTTGATGAAAATTTTGATAAAAGTGGGTTTGAAGAGGTCAAAACTTTAAATAGTGATGTGCCCACTATTTTGGATTGCAAAGACTTTAATTATGATAGTTGCTCTTCGATTGAATGCATTTCTTTGCTGCAATCCATGTTGAATTCACCCCATGCTTATGAACAAAATAAAGCTTTTACTAAACATATCGTTGATGCCATGATGAAATCTTTTGAAGAAAAGTTGGAGTTGGAGATTTCTATTCCTAGAAAATTACATGATGAGTGGGAACCTACCATTAAGGTCAAGATTAAAAATTATGAGTGCTTTGATTTATGTGATTTGGGTGCTAGTGTTTCCACGATTCCAAAATCTCTATGTGATGTGCTTGGTCTCACCAATATTGAAGAATGCTCTCTTAATTTGCACTTGGCGGATTCTACTATTAAAAAGCCTTTGGGAAGAATTAATGATGTTATTATTCTTGCAAATAGGAACTATGTGCCCATAGATTTTATTGTGCTTGATATTGATTGCAATCCGTCTTGTCCCATTATACTTGGTAGACCGTTTTTACGCACTATAGGTGCCGTGATTGATATGAAAGAAGGCAATATTAGTTTTAAATTTCCCTTGAGAAATGGTATGTAACACTTCCCTAGAACAAGAATTAAGCCACCATATGAATCAATCATGAGGGCATCCTATGGATCCAAAACCAAAGATGACAATACTTGAATCTATGCGTTATGCCTAGCTAGGGGCGTAAAACGATAGCGCTTGTTGGGAGGCAACCCAATGAATAAATTTATTTTTGCTTTTTAATTTCTGTTTTTGAGTGTTGAAACAATTATGCCTCTGTTATTATTATTATTTTTACGGTTTATTTAGTGTTTGTGCCAAGTAGAGCCTTTAGGATGATCCATGGGATGAGTAGAAGCGATGCTGAATCTGAAACAGAAACTTTGTGTCCAGTATAGGAATTTTCGTTTTTTACTGGAACGTGATATTGAGCTGAAATTTTAAAACAGTGTTTCTATACAAATTCCTTACGTTGTCCTAATTTTTCAGAATTTTTAGACTTACATAAGTATGGTTAGAGTACAGATTACTACAGACTGTTCTGTTTAAGATAGATTCTATTTTCGTTGCATTGTGTGCTTGTTTTGATGAATCTATGGGTTATATTGAAGGGTATGAGCCATGGTAAAGTTAAAATACGGTAGGTATAATGCAATAACAAAATATTAATGGGTTTGCAACAGCACCTAAAGTAGTGATTTGCTTTATTATACTAACGGATCTCACGAAGATTTTGTTGAGTTTTGTGTGATTGAAGTTTTCAAGTTTTGGGTGAGATCACGATGGATGAAGGAATAAGGAGTGATAAGAGCCTAAGCTTGGGGATGCTACCTCACCCCCAAGATATATCCAAAGATAAACAAGCAACTAAGCTTGGGGATGTCCCCGAGTGGCATCCCCTCTTTCTTCTAACGACCATCGGTATTTTACTTGGAGCTATATTTTTATTCGTCACATATCATGAGTTTTACTTGGAGCGTCTTGTATATTTGCTTGCTTTGTTTGATAGTTTGTAATTTGTATCCTTTCTGGACACACCTATTTGAGAGAGCCAAAATTATGCTATGATTTGTTAGAATTGCTCTATGCGCTTCACTTAAACTTTTTGAGCTATAGAATTGCTCTAGTGCGTCATTTATATCTTTTTGAGCACGGTGTGCTTGGAATTTTTTGAAGTAATACTCTCATGCTTCACTTAGATTAATTTGAGAGTTAGTAAATTTTGAAGAAACCCTCTCATGCTTCACTTATACCTTTTTGAGAGATGAAATCTTTATGCTCATGTGCTTCACTTAAATTTGTTTGAGCTTGTCAAAAAAGCAATATGCAATATATGAAACTAGTACCAAAGTGATAGATATCCAAGGTGGATATAATAAAAACTTTCATGAAGATCATTGGACAAATTAAACTTGATTCCTTGTAATAGTTTTGAAACATGATGATAGTAATATGTGAGTCATGTTAGTGAGTAATTATGCTTTAGTAGAAATATTGGTGTTAAGGTTTGTGATTCCCTATGCATGCACGAAAGTCAATAGTTATGCAATGAAGTTACATCCTAATTATGGTGCATTATTCGGTGTTAGTTATGCTCAATGCTCGTGTCAGAGAAACGACACTTATGGGATCGCGAGGATCCCTTTACGATTCGGCAAGGGGAAGGGTTTGTACAGAGAGCAGATCTGATGATCAACACGCGGGAATTTTACCCAGGTTCGGGCCGCAAAGATGCGTAAAACCCTACTCCTGCTTGGTTGTATTGGATGTGTTCTAGCTCAAGTTCTGGGAGCGATACAGTACTCAGCAACTACACATGCAGAATGGGTAGAGAAGCTCCGATCCCCCTGTAGCTACGCCTTGGGCCTCCTTTTATACATTCAAAGGGGTCACCAACAGTGGCGTACAGTGCATACATGAGGTGTAAAAGTAGCTACAGTGCTATCATACCTAACACTGACGGTTTAGGACAAGAACATTTAATGCTCCGTTGAGGTGTCCCTTAGCGTCTTGGGGCTGGAAAAAGGGGTCGTCCCATCGCACCGCTTAAGCCCATCCACCGCTAGCGCCTGACACGTTACCAGGAGGACAACAGCTAAAGGACAAGCTGATGACCGCACTGGAGCGATGACAGGGCAGCGAAGGCTTGCCGGGTGCGAGCCTTGCCGAGGCTACGAGCCATCCCGGCAAGATCTTGCCGGGGGTCCAACCTCCAGTCTTCAATCTTCTGATTATTGCCTTGTCTTGGATGCCTTCTTGACTTTATGAACTTGCATTCGGTTGTCTCCCGGCAGGCCTTGCCGCAGGTGTGGCTACAACTGCCCGTGCACAAGTACGGGGTACTAAAGGACCCAATCCTTAGTGCACCGACAGGAGCCCCCGGGCCTCGGCCATACACGGGTGCGAGGCGTTGTTGGGCCAGGCCCAAACAGTGCACGGGCACGCATGGCAGGAGTTATCCACCGTAATCATTCCATTTACTGTGCCGCCCACGACGCCCATTGAATGCGGGGCGTGGGGGACGTGCGCAGCGCGGCCGTTACAGCAGCGCGCTCGCGAAGCGTTTCAATATTATTTTAGTAAAGAGGCGGCCTCGCATCCTCCCCATAAAAAAGGAATCCGCAGAGGCGCTGCACATTTACCTCTTGTCTTTCCAATCTAGGAACCGCCGTCGTCTTCTTCCTCGAGTCGAAACAGAGCTTCCCTCTCATCCGCCACCTCCACGCCCTCTCCGCCCTCAGCCTCCGTCTCCCATAGCCGCCATGCCGCCCAAAGCAAGCAGGGGCAAGCAGGTGGATGCCGCCGCCTCGGAGAACAAGATGGCGAATATGCGGAAGGAGCACGTCGTCTTCCCCCCGGCGCTTGATGCGGCCGCACTGAGGGAGCGATATCAGTTCATGTGGGCGACAGAGACGACAGCACATCCGGCCACCGCCGTGAGTCCAGGTTCTTCTAGGGGCGGCCCAAATAAATATCACTTCTTTGCCGATTATTTCTACTGCGGACTCTGCCCCCCTTTCTCTGATTTCTTCAACGACATCATGCTCACCTACGGCTTCCAACTTTTGGATTTCACGCCGAATGACGTAACTTGCATGTCCGTTTTCGCTCATCTTTGCGAAAACTTTGCCGGAGTAGTTCCTAGCACCGCTCTTTTCCGCCATTACTTTATTCCCCGCATCCAAAAAGGCGAGGCCCTTTCTGGTTCCATCGCTTGGATCCCACGGCCAGGAACCAAGGAGGTCTACCCAGACGGGGCCTTCCGCGAGAAGTGGGATGAATGGCGGGCCAGATGGTGCTGGGTTCGGGAGACAGAAAAATCAAAAGTCCAACCTTTCTGCTTGCCACGTCAGACGAAGATAGTGCGCAGCAATGACTGGAGCGCCCTTGATCCTTACGATAAGAAGCTCACAGTCGCTACTACCAGGATTCACCGCCTCAGAGCTGCCGGCTCACAGTAGAGATGATAGGCGCCGATTTCCTCCGCCGGCGCATCGCCCCCTTGCAGAACAAAGGGAGACCAGCCTGGCAATTCCGGAACGCGGCGGACATCATGAGACTACGTCCTGGGCTGAATGGCAATCTGACATTTATGCAGCACGCAGCTCTCTGCCAGAAACTGTTCAGGGGCGACGTGGTATGCAAGCTGCCGGCAAGCATAGTCCCTCTATGCAACAACTCCTCTCTAGGCCCAATCATCACCATGATGCCGGCGTTTGACGCTCACAGCCTTGACGGATCTTGGATTGAGCCATCTGAAGAGCAAGTGCAGCAATTCTTTGACAACCTGACGGAGAGGACCATCCGCGAAGAAGAGGGCCTCGTCCGCGCCACCACTGAGGAAGAAGTGGCCTACATTGCCAGCAGGGCGGAGGAGGCAAATCTTGCCACGAAGGCCGGCAGTGCTGGCTTCGTGGAAGAGGGAACCAGCAGAGGGGAAGGGCTGTCGGATGACTGCTGGAGACGCCGCTGAGGAGGAACTGCATGAGGAAGCCCCGACCCTTGAACCAAGGAAGAGGCGCGTCCTGCGGAGCGCCGCTTCTGGGGCCGCAGTCCACCAGCCTTCCTCGAGCAGTGCAGCCCCCGGCAAGGGGGCGGCCGGCAAGGCCACGCAGCGGCAAGGAGCTCCTCAGCAACCTGCGCCTGCCGTAGCCAAGCGACCCAGGAGCACCCCTCCACCTCCTCTCGTGGCAGAAGTCGACTTCGACCTCTCTGCCTTTAGCTCGGGAGAAGAAGCAGAAGAGTAAGGATCTTGCCGCGTCCTTTACTTTCTGAGTTTTTGGTTTTTCTTATCTCATTTGTCTTGCTTTGGCCTGTCTCCGCAGGGACACAGAAACTCTGGCGCAGAGGATAGCAAAGACGGCGAAGACCTCGACGGGCGAGGAACCGCCGGCAGGCACCTCTGGTGCGCCGGAGACGATCACCATTAGCCTGGAGCCTAGCCCACGACGCAGTCCTCGGCTCAGCCCCAGGCGCAGCCCCCAGCGTGAGTCTATTACTCACTTTCCGCTGGCAAGTGCCGGGGTGTGCATCTTTACTGCTGACATCACCAGACGTGCAGGAGGAGAGCAGCGACAAGGAGAACCATCAGAGGCCGGCCCTGATGTGCCGCCTCCATCGACCACGCCGCCCAGGGATGGGTCGCCGGCAAGGACTTCCTCTAGCATGCTCTACCGCGACAAGGAAGAGCCGGCAAGCATGGGCACCGGCAGCTCTACGCCGGCAACCAATGTTGGCACAGGTATTTGTTATTCTGTTTTCCTTCTTTTTTGTCTTCTTGAACTTCCATCTCAATCTCATCTTGTTTTGCTTTCTTGGCCTTCAGACATTCCCTCGACAGAGCAGATGGACGTCGACATCGTCATTGAGGAAACCGCCAGGGACGCTGCCGCCGAGGCCGATAGAATTGCCGCTGACGAGGCCGCCAAGAATGCTGCCGCCAAAGCCGCCAAGAATGCTTCCGCCGAGGCCGCCAAGGATGCCAGCACCGAAGCTGCCAGGGCTGCGCAGGAAGAGGCCGCCAAGGAATCCGCCGAGAGGGTCGGCGAGGAGGCTAGTGACCGTACTGACGGCATCCCTGCCGCAGGAGCGCCAGGTGCTACGCCGGACACAGAGCCCCCAGCTGCCGGGGAGGCGGCTGTTGAGGAACAGCCACCAACATCCGAAGCTCCCTCGTCAAGCAAGTACCTCAAGATTGGCGACAACTTGTTCGTCAGCATCCCAGGCACGGCAAGCACTAGGGCGCCAACTGAAGGGGAAGTCTTCGATGAAGACGCCATTGCCGCTGCCGGGCTCGAGGTCGTCGATGAACCAAGCGCCAGCAGCAGCAAATCTGAAGAAGAGAAGCTCCTCAAGGCCATGCACGACAACTACCAGAAGCTCCAAGCACTCCACCGCACCCGGAAGGAGAAACTAGACTCCAGGGCCGCAGTTGCCGACAAGATTGAAGTAGATCTCCAGAAACGTGTTGAGGAGACACAGGCCTGGTTTGCCGAAGCTTTCCAGGAGTTGAGGACTGGTCAAGGGCACCTGAGTCAGAGATGGAACGATCTCCTCATGAAGCAGTCTGACGTGGAGAAGGCACAGGAGGATGCCAAGCAACAGGCTGCCACAGAAGAAGCACGCTTAAGGGAACTCCGTGTTGGGCTTGAGGCTCATGATGATGACCTGACCGCTCGCGAGAAGGCACTTGTCGACAAGCTCCGCGCAAAGGACGAGGAGATTGAAAGGCTTGTCGCGCAGCGGACCCATGATCTGGAGCTGAAGCACAAGGAGGCCCTCGAGGCTCTGACTGCAGATCATGCCGGCAAGCTGAAGGAGGCCGTCAATGCCGCCAAAGCTGCAGAGGCCGCCAAGGACAAGCTCGCCGACGGGGTGAAGAAGCTGGAGGCAGATCTTGAGGAACACGGCAAGCAGATCTCAACGCTCAAGACCGAGAGAGACAAAGCTCTCCACAGCTTGATGGAGACGCAAGTTGCCGTATCCGACAAGACCAAAGAGCTCTCCACAGCCAACGAATCCATCACTGATCTGAAGCAGAAACTGTCCACGCTGGAGGAGACTCTGGGGACCGCCAAGACTCGCGAGAAAGCTCTGGTCAAAAGTCTCCGGGACGAGGAGGAGCTGGTCAGGAGTGCTGCTGCTGCCCACAACGACTATGTGCAGGGAGTGCAAATCTGGACTGAGAAGCTTGTCGACGTCGCGGAGAAGCTTGCCGCACAACTGTCTACCATGGGCCTGCAAGATCACAGGCAGCCTCTTGACGACAGGGTGTCCCCGAGCGCCAAGGTGACCATGTTCTTCGACCGTGTGCTTGGAGCTCTGGAGCAGCTCCATTCAGACCGAAAAGCCCATCTGGCCAGCGAATCACGCAAGCTCTGCCAGGCTGTCCTCCGCAAGGTGCTTGTCAAGGTGTTGCACAGGAACCCCGGCATCAACCTCGCCAACGTCCTTGACCGCCTGCCGAAGGATGTAGATCTCAAGGCGGCAGAAGAACTTGTCGCGCCCATCGTCGACAGGGTAAGCCAAGTCAAGAGAGTCGAAGGCGATCGCCGGGATTAGCTGCTTCTCCCCCTCTTTGCCGCCATCGTTCCATGTCAAAGACAACATTGCCTTATGTTAGAATCGCGGCAGCTACTATTGTAATATGACTTGCTATGTTCTGGATGAATGCTATGTTATTCCCCTTGTTTAATTTCTTCCTGTATGTATTCGCCCTACGCTTGATTAGAAACTTGCCAGCGCGCGCACCCTTGCCGCGAGCGCTAGGTGCGGGACTTTAGCAACCTGCTGGCGGTGTCGCTACCGGCAAGAGACCTTGGTGTTTTCAGTGCAGCCACCTAAACTGTTGAGCGGACTCACAGGATAAGGGCGCAACCAATCACAACAAGGTTCCTTTGCGTGCAGGTTTTCCATACAAGAATTGAAATCGTTCAAGGAGAATAACAAAACAGAAAATTTTGTTCAAAGTTTCTGCAACTTAGCTTTCCGTCGCAGTACTTCTTCCGGCAAGATGTCAACCTTGAATGTCGCCTGTCGGTATCCATACCATCCTATCCCCCCGGCAAACTTGCATGCGAGGGAACCTTCTGTCCTTTGAGAAAAAGAAAGAAGAGAAAATAGAGATATGGAACCTTGGCGGTTCGTTAGCACTTGCTGGAGATAAGTGTAATACAATATCTCAGATAAACATGCGCATAAGTAAACATGAACATCAACAAGATTTGCAAAACACTTAGATTTATTCAACTATGCACAGGATCTGCGCCTGGCTTTGTACAAAGGATTACATGCTACAGCGGCAAGACTTGTACAAAAGGGGTTGCCGGGAGACCTGGCAACCGCGCCTCATGGGTAGAACTTACAAAGATGCTCGATATTCCAGGAGTTGCTCACCGGAATATCGTCTTCGGTCTCCAGGCGGACTGCGCCAGGCCTAGTGACTCGTACCACCCGATAAGGGCCTTCCCACTTCGGCGTCAACTTGTTGGAATTCTTGGCCGACTGAACGCGCCGAAGAACAAGGTCGCCTTCCTCAAGACTCCGAGCATGAACCTTGCGGCTATGGTAGCGGCGCAAAGCTTGCTGGTAGCGTGCAGCTCGCACAGCAGCATGGAGACGATCCTCCTCAAGGAGCACAGCGTCATCTTGCCGCAGCTGCTCTTGCTCGAGCTCATCATAAGCGAGCACTCGAGGTGACCCATATGTGAGTTCCGTGGGGAGAACTGCTTCCGCCCCATATACTAGGGAGAAGGGTGTCTGGCCGGTAGCTCGATTCGGTGTCGTCCTGATTGACCAAAGAACCATCGGCAACTCATCAACCCAGCGCCTTCCGCACTTGCGCAGCCTGTCGAAAGTCCTCGTCTTGAGACCTCGCAGCACTTCAGCATTAGCCCTTTCCGCCTGGCCATTGCTCCTCGGGTGGGCAACAGAAGCAAAACAAATCTTGCCGCCAAGGTCTTGGACATACTGCATGAAGGTGCGGCTCGTGAACTGTGTGCCGTTGTCGGTGATGATCCTGTTTGGTACACCAAAGCGGCAAACTATTCCTTTGAAGAACTTGACGGCTGACTGTGCTGTCACCTTCCTCACTGCTTCCACTTCCGGCCACTTTGTAAACTTGTCGATTGCAACGTACAAGTACTCAAAGCCCCTGGTAGCACGGGGAAAAGGGCCCAAGATGTCGAGCCCCCAGACCGAGAATGGCCAAGAGAGAGGGATTGTCTGAAGAGCTTGAGCTGGTTGATGCAATTTCTTCGAATGAAACTGGCATGCTTCACACTTGGTTACAAGCGCAGTTGCATCCTGGGGGCAGTGGGCCAAAAGAAACCTTGCCGGAATGCCTTGCCGGCAAGAGCTCTTGATCCTATGTGGGAGCCACATATGCCTCCATGTATCTCTGCCAACAGCTCCAGGCCATCCTCCCGGGGAATGCATTTCAATTTCACACCGTTCGGCCTCTTTCTGTACAGGACATTGTCCACAAACTGGTACATTTTAGACCGACGGGCTACTTTCTCTACTTCTTCCTGCTCTTCGGGAAGTTCTCCTGTCTGAAGGAAATGGACGATGTGTTGTGCCCATGCTGGAGCCTGAGGCTCGACGGCAAGGACTAAAGGCAAATCTTCTACTGCGGGAGCAGTCGTCTTGACAGCAAGGGCCTAAGACCCTGCCGGAGCTTGCTGTTCCCCGGCAAGCTTGGCGGGAGCGTTTGTCTCGACGGCAAGAGCCTAAGGCCCTGTCGGAGCCTGTCGCTCACCGGCAAGCTTGGCGTTGTTCCCGGCAACTTCCTTGCCAGCGGCTTCTGGGAGCTCTGCCGGGAAGTATTTGCCGGAACTCAACTTCCTTCTTTTCTCTTGTCCCATTGATGGTGTCACGGATGGTTGAGTCAGTCGAAGCACAAAAGTTCCTGGTTCCACAGGTAACTTGAGAGCAGCGCATTTTGACAGGCCATCAGCAATGCTGTTTTCCGCACGAGGAACGTGCTCCATTTGTAGGCCGTCAAAATGCTCTTCCAACTTCCTCACTTCATCTACATAAGCTTCCATCAACGGGCTCTGATAATCTTTGTTGACTTGCTTGACGACAAGTTGAGAATCACCTCTGACAATAAGCTTCTGGATTCCAAGGTCTGCCGCGATCCTGAGACCGGCAAGCAACCCTTCATACTTCGCAGTATTGTTCGTTGACCTCTCCCGGGGAAAATGCATCTGAACCACGTATTTGAGGTGCTCTCCGGTGGGTGCGACAAGCAGCACGCCAGCACCGGCGCCTTGCAGCGAGAAAGCCCCATCAAAATACATGATCCACTCTTGATTCGTTTCCTTGCCGGGGAGAGTTGACTCTGGAACTTCTTCATCTGGCGTTGGGGTCCATTCTGCAATGAACTCCGCCAAAGCTCTGCTCTGGATGGTTGAAGTACTTTCAAACTTGAGACCAAAGCTTGACAGCTCCAAAGCCCACTCCACAATCCTGCCGGTAGCATCTGGGTTCCGCAAAATCCGCTGCAATAGAAAGCGAGTGATAACGGTGATCTCGTGTGCTTGGAAGTAATGGCGCAGCTTCCTCGAGGCCATGAGGAGACCGAAGAGCAACTTCTGCACACCAGAATATCTCGACCTAGCCCCCTGCAAAAGGGAGCTGACAAAATAGACCGGGCGTTGCACCATCTTCTTCTTCTGTATTGCTTGACTTGACTGCGCAGATTCAACCTTGTCGGCACCAAATCCTGCCGGGGAAGGTCCCAGCTCGTCATTTGGCGGTCCTGCCGCTGGCGCTGCTTCTTCATCAGCTTCTCTCGCCACCACTAGTGCAGCACTTACCACTTGATTCGTTGCAGCTAGATATAGCAGCAATGGCTCTTGTGGTTTTGGCGCGACTAGTACTGGCGGAGAGGAGAGGTACCTCTTCAAATCCTGCAGCGCTGCCTCCGCTTCCGGAGTCCATTTCATTGGACCTGCCTTCTTCAAAATTTTGAAAAAGGGCAGGGCGCGCTCAGCAGATTTTGAGATGAACCTACTTAGAGCAGCAACGCAGCCGGCAAGACGGCGCACATCCTTGACACGTCTTGGCGCTTCAATTTGCTCAATTGCTTTGATCTTGTCGGGATTTGCTTCAATTCCACGTTGAGACACAAAGAACCCGAGAAGCTTGCCGGATGGGAC
Organism: Elymus sibiricus; assembly: GCA_039707655.1. Lineage (NCBI taxonomy): Eukaryota > Viridiplantae > Streptophyta > Magnoliopsida > Poales > Poaceae > Elymus > Elymus sibiricus. The sequence continues at coordinate 156,658,778 of CM077669.1, forward strand.
GCCAAACACACACTTCTCAGGGTTGAGCTTCAAGTTGATCTTGCGTAGATTCGCGAATGTTTCTTCTAAATCTGATATGAGCGTTGCCTTGTCCTTGGTTTTGACCACTATATCATCCATGTAAGCTTCCATATTTCTATGTAGCTGGGGCTCAAAACCGATCTGGACCGCTCTTGCAAATGTAGAACCAGCACTTTTCAACCCGAAAGGCATACGCAAGAAGCAGTACGTACCACATGGGGTGATAAATGCGGTCTTCTCTTCGTCTTCCTTGGCCATGAAAATCTGATGATAGCCTGAATAGGCGTCAAGGAATGACAGCAAGTCGCAGCCGGCAGTGGAGTCCACAATCTGGTCGATGCGCGGCAAGGGAAAAGGATCTTTTGGACAGGCTTTATTGATATCTGTATAGTCAATGCATAGCCTCCATTTTCCATTCGCCTTGCGCACTACAACTGGATTGGCCAACCATGTTGGATGAAGTACTCCTCTAACCAAGCCTACTGCTTCTAACTTCTTAATTTCTTCGGCAATAAACTGTTGCCGCTCCAAAGCTTGCTTCCTGACCTTTTACTTGACGGGCCGCGTGTGTGGACAGACGGCAAGGTGGTGCTCAATCACCTCCCTGGGAACACCGGGGATATCAGATGGTTGCCATGCAAACACATCGACATTCGCCCGCAAGAAGGCAACGAGCGCGCTTTCCTATTTACTGTCGAGGGTGGAACTTATGGTGAAAGTTCCTCCCGAGCCATCTTCCTTGGCGGGCACCTTCTTGGTCTCTGGCGGAGCAGCCTTGGACTTCTTGCTCTTGTCGGTGGAACAATCCGGCACATCCTCAACGGGAGCGCAGCACTCCGAAGAGGTGTGCTTGCCGGAGTGTGCGCGAGAGGCCTTGCCGGTCTTCTTCCCCCCGGGAGTTTCAGCGGCAGGAGCAAGTGCCTTGGCAGCAGATGCTGCAACTGCCTCCCGGTAGAGTTGATCGGTGCAGATAAGTGCATCTTTCTTGTCGGAACTGACAGTGATAACGCTCATCGGCCCGGGCATCTTCAGCACATTATAGGCGTAATGTGATGCCGCCATGAACTTGGCCAATGCTGGACGGCCAAGGATCCCATTATATGGCAACGGAATCTTGGCGACATCGAAGACAATCTTCTCTGTCCTGAAGTTCAGATCGCTACCAAATGTCACCGGCAGCGTGATCTTCCCCTTGGGCTGGCTCCTTCCTGGATTGACCCCCTGAAACGAGCCCGTTTCCTCGAGATCTCCATCAGGAATTTCCAATCTCTTGATTACCTCGGGTGAGATCAAGTTCAAACCGGCCCCACCGTCAACTAACATTTTTGTCACCTTGAGATTGCGAATCGTTGGTGAGACCAACAACGGCAAACACCCAAACGCAGTTACGCGATCAGGGTGATCCTCAACGTCGAAAATGATAGGCGTGTTGGACCATTTCAAAGGCTTCCGGGCGCCAACAGGTGGCTCAGTCGCATTAACCTCACGCACCCACTGTTTAAGTTGGCGGTGGGAGGAATGCAACGAGGCACCTCCGTCAACGCACATGGCGTCCGTAGCTTTCTGGAACTCTTGCTCATTGGATTCATCGCCCTCCTCCATGTCATCATCACCCCCCTCTTGCTTGTCGCGGCCTCGAGCGGGCCGGTCCTTCTGTTGCTTGGCCTTGCCGCGGCGACCTCCTCGGCCACCACGCTTCTTGCCGGACCCCTCCGCGCCATCCTGGGCCTTCTCCTTGTCTCGCCTCTCGTACTCGGCTTTTTGCTTCTCGACAAGCTGCTCAACTTGCCGGCAGTCTTGGAGATCGTGGCCCTTGGTGCGATGGATCTTGCAATACTGCTTGCCGGAACCGTCTGGCTTGTCGGCAGCCGCCAAGGCCTGGCAGGAGGCACACCCGGCAACATCCTTGCCGGGGTCATCAACCTTGGCCTTCTTGGCGGCACCGGGGTTGCCGGATCCCTCAACGGCAAGCACGGCCTTGCCCTTGTGCTTCCTATTACGCCGCCGGCCCTTCTTTGCCGGAGCGGCGGTGTCCTCATCTCCAGAGTCGACCCCTGCACCAGCATCTTCGCCGGGGAGTCTCCTCCCTTCTTCAGCTTGAGCACACTTATCTGCCAGAGCATAAAGCTCGACAACATCCCTGATCTTGTTCATCGCCAACTCTTCCCGCATCCTGCGGTTGCGCACGTTCTGATGGAACGCGCTGATAACAGCGGCAGGGTGAACGTCCGGAATGTTGTGATGTATGCGGCTGAACCTCTGGATGTACTTGCGCAAGGTCTCGCCTTCCTTCTGGGGGATGATATGCAGATCGCTTTCCTGGCCAGGAGCTTGGTGGCCTCCAGTAAAGGCGCCAACAAACTCATGGCACAGGTCTGCCCAAGAAGAGATGGAATTCTCCGGCAGGTGCATCAACCACGACCTGACGTTGGGCTTAAGCACCAACGGGAAGTAGTTGGCGAGTATCTTGTCGTCGCGAGCCCCGGCAGCCTGCACCACAATGGTGTAGATGCTCAGGAACTCCGACGGGTGGGTCTTGCCGTCGTATTTCTCCGGGACCTCCGGCTTGAACGTGCGGGAATTGGGCCACAGGACTCGCCGCAGCTCGCGGGTAAACGCTGGACAACCCATCTCGTAAGGTAGATCGACAGGATACCCTGGCGCAGGCTTATCTACAGTGGGTCCCGCGCGCTTATCAGATTGATGGCGCGCTTCCCGACGGCGCTCGATGGTAGTTCGAGCGTCTTCCTTGCCTCGCTCCCGAAGAACTTGACGTTGATCGCGGCGAGTTCGCGGATCGGACGACGCCGTGGAATCGTCATCACGGGTGTCGACCCGTCGAGTCAGCGTCCGCTGCTGCCGCTGTGGGGGAGAGTACACCCTAGTTGTACCGCCCACAGTCTTCTCACCGCCGACGCGTGCCGGCTCGATGGACTGCCGTCACGAGGGCTCCGCCTGCTCCGGCTTATCTTCGTTGGCGAGGCCGACGAGGCTCTGAATGGCAGCCCTCCAGTCGTCGAGCTTGTCCGCAGCAGGAGGAAAGTTCAGAAGCAGCTGTGCACGTGCCAGCGCTTCTGCTCGTGTAGGCGGCGGCGACAGGTGCGAGGAACGTGATGTGCTCTGACTCCCAACTATGTTGGAAGGAGCTACATCACGGTCCCGCGACCGTACACCACTTCCACCAGCATGCGGACGTGCATGCTGGTCTCGCACATCCCGAGGTTGATGCTCAAGAGACTTTCCATGGGGACACCGGGACCCACCAACATCACGGCAACTTTCATCGCGCGCTCCCTGAGAAGGTCGCGGCACGTGCGCCGGTGTGGGTGTCTTGGAAGGCGCCCTTCCATCTCTGGAGTTTGCTGCACCGCCTGCTAGCACAACAGCTCCATCCCTAGATCCAGCGGCGCGAACTACGCCGCTCGCTTGGCTACGATCACCAGAGCATCGTGGAAGCTCTGGATCTCTACTTCCTCCTCCACCCGCGTCGACACCGTCGCCCGTGCGTGTAAGCACAGGCGCAGCGGACGTGGATGGACCAACCGCCGTGAAACCCTTCCTCTTGGGGGCCATGGCGAAGGAGATGATGAAGAACTGGTGCGCTAGTCACCAGATCAGGTCCGCACAACCTGCTATTGCCCCTACCTGGCGCGCCAAAGATGTCGGAGAAATGACACCTATGGGATCGCGAGGATCCCTTTACGATTCGGCAAGGGGAAGGGTTTGTATAGAGAGCAGATCTGATGATGAACACGCGGGAATTTTACCCAGGTTCGGGCCGCAAAGATGCGTAAAACCCTACTCCTGCTTGGTTGTATTGGATGTGTTCTAGCTCAAGTTCTGGGAGCGCTACAGTACTCAGCAACTACACATGCAGAATGGGCTAGAGAAGCTCCGATCCCCCTGTAGCTATGCTTTGGGCCTCCTTTTATACATTCAAAGGGGTCACCAACAGTGGCGTACAGTGCATACATGAGGTGTAAAAGTAGCTACAGTGCTATCATATCTAACACTGACGGTTTAGGACAAGAACATTTAATGCTCCGTTGAGGTGTCCCTTATTGTCTTGGGGCTGGAAAAAGGGGCCGTCCCATCGCACCGCTTAAGCCCATCCACCGCTAGCGCCTGACACGTTACCAGGAGGACAACAGCTAAAGGACAAGCTGATGACCGCACTGGAGCGATGACAGGGCAGCGAAGGCTTGCCGGGTGCGAGCCTTGCCGGGGCTATGAGCCATCCCGGCAAGATCTTGCCGGGGGTCCAACCTCCAGTCTTCAATCTTCTGATTATTGCCTTGTCTTGGATGCCTTCTTGACTTTATGAACTTGCATTCGGTTGTCTCCCGGCAGGCCTTGCCGCAGGTGTGGCTACAACTGCCCGTGCACAAGTACGGGGTACTAAAGGACCCAATCCTTAGTGCACCGACAGCTCGCTTATGAGAATTTTTGTTTCTTGGTTTGGTTTCTTCTCAATCTATTTGCTAGCCTCCATTTGTACTAAGTAGAAATACTACTTGTGCATCCAAAATCCCTAAACCAAGTTTTGCCTTATGAGTCCACCATACCTACCTATATGTGGTATTTCCATGCCGTTCCAAGCAAATTTGTATGTGCCATCTCTAAATTTTCAAAATAATTTTTCTCTTTTGTGTGCTCGTACCGCTCATGAAACGGTGGGGAGTGTCCAATATTTTTCCATGCTAGATGTGTTATTCTCAAGATGAGTGTTTATTCACTTGTCATTGCACGAGAGTGCGGCAGTAATAGGGATGCCCATTCTCGAAATGAAAAAAAAATATTTACTTTATGTTGTCAATTCCTTGGAAAGTGTTGGTATGGAAGGCAACTGTGGATACGGCCCGCCATGGAAAGTGAAAGTTTGGTGGAAAAAGGAATAAACTTTATTTTCTGTTTGGGAACCGCCTATGATATATCTAGCATGGAAAGTAGTGTGAGCTACTTTGTCGTTTTCGTTGACAGGAAAGGCATGCCACCCAAAATATTTCTCTCTCTCAATTTAATCCTTGTGCTCTGGCATCTCTACAAATCCCTACTTCCCTCTGCGAAGGGCATGTCTATTTACTTTATGCAATTTTTATTTTTACTTTGAGTCTCCATCTTCTCTTAAAGCACCAACTAGGGGGCACTATGATTGTACTTGAGCATTGGGCATAGCTAATATTTGAGTTTATTTCATGAATGGATCAATGATTGAGCATGATGGGCTAGGGATAACTTTCTTTAGTGTTGATATTTTGAAAGACATGGTTGCTTGTTGACATGCTTGAGTATTGAAGTCACTATGTTAAAACTAGACTATTGCTTTGAATCATTTAGAAGTACAAATGTACATGCTATACAAAAGAAAAGAATATGAGATGAACATGTTAGGCAGCATTCCACATCAAAAATTCTGTTTTTATCATTTACCTACTCGAGGACGAGTAGGAATTAAGCTTGGGGATGCTGATACTTCTCCAACGTATCTATAATTTTTGCTTGTTCCATGCTGTTATATTATCATTCTTGGATATTTTACAATCATTTTATAACAACTTTATATCATTTTTTGGGACTAACCTATTGACATAGTGCCAAAGTGCCAGTTGTTGTTTTTGCTTTTTTTTTACTCCGCAGAATATCAATACCAAACGGAGTCCAATCGCGACGAAACTTTTTGGCGATTTTTTCTGGACCAGAAGACACCCAGTGGGCCAAAGAAGAGCCAGGAAGGTGGGATGTGGAGAACACAACCAACCAGGGCGCGCCAGGGGGCCCCCGGCGCGCCCTGATGGGTTGTGCCCTCCACGGGGCCCCTCTCCACCGCCTCTGATGCCTATAAATTCCCAAATATTTCAAAAACCCTAGGGGAGTCGACGAAACACAATTCTAGCCGCCGCAAGTTCTAGAACCTTGAGATCCAATCTAAACACCATCACAGAGGGTTCATCTTCTTCATAGGTGCCTCTCCGATGATGCGTGAGTAGTCCACCATAGACCTACGGGTCCGTAGGCAGTAGCTAGATGGCTTCCTCTCTCTCTCTCTCTTATGATTCTCAATACAAAGGTCTCTTGGAGATCTATTTCATGTAAACTTTTGCGGTGTGTTTGTTGGGATCCGAGAATTTTGAGTTCACGACCAGTTTCTATCCATGAATATTATTTGAGTCTTCTTTGATCTCTTATATGCATGATTACTTATAGCCTCGTATTTCTTCTTCAAATATTTGGTTTAGTTAGGCCAACTAGATCAATTTTTCTTGCCATGGGAAGAGGTTCTTTGTGATGGGTTCGATCTTGCGGTGTCCTTTCCCAGTGACAGAAGGGGCAGCAAGGCACGCATGTATCGTTGCCATTAAGGATAACAAGATGGGGTCTATTCCTACATGAATAGATCTTGTCTACATCATGTCATCGTTCTTATTGCATTACTCCGTTTTTCCATGAACTTAATACACTAGATGCATGCTGGATAGCGGTCGATGTGTGGAGTAATAGTGGTAGATACAGGCAGGAGTCGGTCTACTTATCTTGGACGTGATGCCTATATAATGATCATCACCTTGGATATCGTCATGACTATTCGATTTTCTATCAATTGCCCAACAGTAATTTGTTCACCCATCATGCGCTATACTCATGAGAGAAGCCACTAGTGAATCCTATGGCCCCCGGGTCTACTTTTCCAACATATTGCTTTCCGATCTATCTTTTTGCCTCTTTGTTTTCAGATCTACAAAACCAAAAACCCAAAAACATATTGCTGCATATTTTATTTGCTCTTTTTATTTTGTGTTCTTGAGAGATCTATCTCTCCTGTCTATCACTACCTAATCTATCTTTTTACCGTAGAGAGATTGACAACCTCTCTTTCGCGTCGGGTTGCAAGTATTTGTTGTTTGTGTGCAGGTGCTGCTTATTGGGTGGTGGTGATCCTCCTACTAGTTCGACAACCTTGGTTTCATAACTGAGGGAAATACTTACCGTCGATGTGCTGCATCATCCCTTCCTCTTTGGGGAAATACCGACGCAGTCTCAAGCCACGTCACATATCCCTAGACGTGGTTTCTTATTTTTCCTAGCAACCTAGTAACATAAAACAATGATGTGCCAAAGTTTCATATTTTTTAATTTTTTTAAATTAGTTATGCTCAACCCTAATCACAGAAACCCTCTCAAAACCCTCTCGAAACCCCGCACCATTCGAGCCATTGGATCGCTGTTCGGGGATGGTATGGATCAGGCGCTAGGGTTAGACATGGTCGATCCGCAAGAGGTGACCTGATTGGCTGGATTCGGTCGGGTGTTCCGTGGCCCACATGGCAGTGGCAGAAGAGGGACAAGCTACAGGAGACCCCAACAAATGAGCCACTGAATCTCACTCATGCCTCCGCATTTCCCCCTTTCTAGCCGAAACCTCAGTTGGCACACTTCATCGACGGCGAGCTCGACCTCCTCCCCCGTGTCTCCACACCTACTTGACGGCGAGGTCGACCCCCCTCCAGGTCTTCACACCTCGTCGACGCGCGACCCACCACATCGAAGCCGTCCTCCTCACCAGATCTGGGCGGATCGGGGCGGTCCAGGATCTCCACGGATCTCAGCGGGACGTTGCGCCGGTAAGAACATTAGAGTATTTTGGGATTACATTTTAGTACATGGCCGTATTTATGAGCTAGTTTATCACCAACGCTATCACACATTGAGCTAGTTTATCACCAATGCTATTACACATTGAGCTAGTTAATCACCACTCGTACTACACATTTAGCTAGTGTTTCACCAATGCCACTGCACATTTAGCTTGTTTATCACCAATGCCACTATACATCGAGCTACTTTATCACCAATGCTACTACACATTGATCTAGTTAATCACCACTTCTATTACACATCTAGTTAGTTTATCACCAATGCCACTGCACATTGAGCTAGTTTTTCACCACCGTTACTACACACTGAGCTGGTCCATGATCTTCTTTATGACCATTGACATTTTTGTTTAATTTTACAAGTCTGCATAAAGCTAGGTCATGTCTAGTTCTAGTGTCAACAACACTACATGGTACAACGACGAGGAATCCACCTTCTCTTCCCCAATACCGTACATAGAAAAGTCGCTGGAGTATTCTCCAGATAAAGAATGTTGGTGCAAGAAGAAGGATTCCAGGTGGATTTCTTGGAGCAATGCCAACCCAGGACGGAGATATTACTGCTGCACAAGAGTTCGGGTGATTTCCTATTTCTTCTCATTTCCCAAGTTGCTCCGGCCATTAAATAAAAAATATAATCTTGACTCTAACTAGTGTTAGTATCATAGGTTGGTGGATGTTTGTTCTACGAATGGGCTGATCCAAAAGTGCCCCAGTTCTTGAAGCAGCACTTGATTGATTTGCGTGACATGGTGCATCAGCTCAAAAGAAAAAGGGCGGATCCCCGAGTTCTTGCTGAATTACAGGCCTACAAAGCATGGAATCAAGAGTTGCTGCAGAAGAAGGCTTGGACATATAAGTTGATCAGGAGGAAGGGTATGCAAATTGAGGCATTATTAAAGAAAGATGCTGAAAATTCTGCTGCTATTAACCAGCTTAGGGTTAGGCAGAAGAGATTTGTACTAAAATGTGTATTAGTAGCATTATTTGCTATGTTTTTCAAGCTGATGTCTTGAGCATGTGGTGTAATAAACATTCGGGTTCCCTAAACATTTGAATGCAAGGCTAATTTGAAGTGGACCAGTTCATAGACCATGATGTTTTCAATTCCTTAAATTTCAAATTTATAGATACCAAATAGCATATGAATTCTATTGAAATTTGATATCGTATGAACTCCTAATAAAAAGAAGGGAAGGGCATCTTTTTCCAAAAACTTTTACAAACAAAGATGCATATCATGTTGACTAAATTCCATGGGGTTAAAAAGATGTCACATCTTGACCAGATTTCACGGGTACAAACTTGGACAACAACCCATCATATTTGGAGATATCTACATTATTTTATATCAATTTACCTTAACTGCATAGTAAAGAGCTAGTAAAGAGATGACAACTATGATAAGTGCCACCATGTATCTGTTTTTCTCCTCTGCCTTCAATTCAAGTCCTCGTATGACTCTTTCTTTCTCCTATCCATCAATTTGCAGCTCCTCTACCACATGATCAAATGTGTCTAGATCAGTATCTAGTTTCAACTTATCGTTGTGAGAAATTCTCCTTTCTTCTGCAATAGTACGCTTCAGCTCAACAATCAATCTGTTTTTACTGCCGAATTCAACACCCAAATTAGCCACCGCCTCCTCCAATGCCATCTTCTCTCTACCCCACTGGATTGATTCATCTTGGTATGCAATATACCAAGGATCATCGGCCCGCCTGTTAAACTATAATAATCCATTCAAAAGTCAATTAACTCTACAAATTAAACAAGGGATCATTAAGATAGGCCGTGAGCGCTAACTACCTGAACCTCCTCCGAATCTGGTGTAGGTGAGCGTGGCCAAGACATGATCAAATCGCCACCATCGCCGCTATAGCCGCTGCGACCGGATATTTATCGCGACGGCGCCTTTGAAATTAGGTGTTCTGACAAGATTTAGGGAAAGGGTCCACAAGTGCTTGAATAAGGAGGATCAGGATTCGAGAGCTTACTACGAAATGCCACGTAGTTGTCGGTGGCTATCTCCGACGTGAGAAAGCAAATCCAGATGGTGGGGAGGGGGTGTGGGTGGCAGCTCTGCGTGTGGTATGTTGGTCTAGAGGGACAATGTGGGAAGAGAAATAATGCTGGTGCCGTAGCAAACGTGCACCGCCGTCGGCCGCTGGTCGGTGCCGGAATCAGATCCGGTGATGCGGGCAAGCTTTGGCCATGGCTATGGCTGCTCTGTGGGGAAGGTGCTCAGGGATGTGCGCGGTAGGCCGTTGACAAATGACAGAGAGAACATACCCCACCTGTCATATGCAACCCCGACCCACCTGTCATAAGATTCCTTGGTCCCACCTGTCATAAGCTGCCAAGGACCCACCTATCATAAGCTGCCTCGCCCCCCCCCCATGTCATAAGCTGCCACGGCCCCACAAATCAGGATCTTAACGCGTCAGCACCGTGGGGAGATAGTGGCCAGACCCCCCACTAGGGTTTCAAGCGGACCCACATATCATATGTTGCCTCGACCCCACATGTCAGGATTCTACCGCGTCAGCACTGTGGTGAGAGAGAGTGGAGCGACCCCATCATGTCAGGATTCTACCGCGTCGGCACTATGGTGAGAGAGAGTGGAGCGACCCCACATGTCAGGATATCACGCGGCCCAACTAGTCAAGAGGTAACGGCCAAAGGCTTTGACCGGACGTAAGAGCTCCGTTTGGGCTTTTTTGAGCAATTGGTGGAGTAGGGAGGGTAAAAGTGAGCAACGTTAGTTGCTGGGGGCAAAACTGAGTATGCCAAAGCAATGAAGGGCATGAAAATAGAAATCCCTATAATAAATATAGATCACTCACTTAGGTAGTGTCAAGAAAAGATTCATACACATAATACCTACTTTATTCTACCATTCACATAATTTATATCACTCAATATAAGCTATGGGAACACTAAAACAAGCAAACTATGCATGCAAAATAGAATCTGTCAAAAATAGAACAGTCTGTGAAGATCTGAATGAAACCCATACTTTCGTGACTCTAAAAATTCTGAACAATCAGGACAACATAGACAATTTGCATAGCAATACTGTGTAACAATTTCAGAATATTTTGACGCTCCGGTAACATCAGACAAATTATATATTGGATGCAAAAGTTTCTGTTTTTGCACAGAATCAAATCAACAAGTATCCACACTATCCCAAAGGCTTTACTTGCCACATTATTGAAATAAAAGTCATAAAGCAGGATTACTACAATATCTTAATCATGTCAACACACAAAAACATTAGGTAGAGACATTGGGTTGTCTCCGAACAAGCGCTTTTCTTTAATGCCTTTTAGCTAGGCATGATGATGTCAATGATGCTCACGTAAGAATAGTAAATGAAACATGCAAAAGAGCATCATGAATCTCATGACAAGCACATTTAAGTCTAACCCACTTCGTATGCATGGGGATTTTGCAAGTAAACAATTTATTGTAGCAATAATCAACTTGCATAGGAAGGCAAAACAAGCATAACTTCAACATTTTGAATAGATAGAGAGGAAACTTGATATTATTGCAATACCTACAAGCATATGTTCCTCTCTCATAATAATTTTCAGTAGCATCATGAATGAATTAAACAATATAACTATCACATAAAGTATTCTTTTCATTATCCACAAGCATAGAAAATTTAATACTCTCCACATAAGCAAATTCCTTTTCATTCATTGTAGTGGGAGCAAACTCAACAAAATAACTACCATGTGACACTTGGTTGTCATAACCAAATTTAAAATTAAAATCATGATGACAAGTTTCATGGTTATCACTACTCATTATAGCACACCATGATCATCATAAATAGGAGGCATGCAATCATCATAATAAATTTGCTCATCAAAACCTGGGGGACAAATATCATCTTCATCAAACATAGCTCCCCAAGCTTATGGCTTTGCATATCATTAGCATCATGGATATTCAAAGAATACATACTAATATCATTGGAATCATGTTCATCATTCATGTATTTAATGCCAAACATTGTATTGAATTCTTCTTCTAAGACTTGAGCACAATTTTCGGAACCATCATTTTCACGAAAGACATCATAAAGACAAAGCATATGAGATAACTTAAATTCTATTTTTTGTAGTTCTCTTTTATAAACCAAACTAGTGATAAAACAAGAAACTAAAAGAATCAATTGCAAGATCTAAAGATATACCTTCAAGCACTCACCTTCCCGGCAACGGCGTCAGAAAAGAGCTTGATGTCTACTACACAACTTTATTCTTATAGTTCGTGTTGGGCCTCCAAGCGCAGAGTTTTGTAGGACAGTAACAATTTTCCCTCAAGTGGATGACCTAAGGTTTATCAATCCGTGGGAGGTGTAGGATGAAGATGGTCTCTCTCAAACAGCCCTGCAATCAAATACAAGAAATCTCTTGTGTCCCCAACACACCCAATACAATGGCAAATTGTATAGGTGCACTAGTTCGGCAAAGAAATGGTGATACAAGTGTAGTATGGATAGTAGAAATAGGTTTTTATAATCTGAATAAATAAAAAAATCAAGGTAGAAAGTAGTAAACAGCGAGCAAAACGATATATTAATGATTGGAAATAAGTCCTAGGGTTCATACTTTCACTAGTGCAATCTCTCAATGGTGCTAAAATAGTTGAATCATATAACCATCCCTCAACGTGCGACAAATAATCACTCCAAAGTTCCTGTCTAGTGGAGAACATAAGATGAAATTGTTGTAGGTAGCAGAACCACCTCATAGTTATCCTTTCCGATCAATCTATTGAGCCATCTCTATAAGTGTCACAAATAGTCCGAGAGTTCGTACTAGAATAACACCTACGATACGCATCAATCAACCCTAATGTCACCTAGATACTCCAATTTCACCACAAGTATCTGTGGGTTAATTATTCAACATGCATCAAACAATTTTAGATTCATCATATTCAATCCAACACAAAGAACTTCAAAGAGTACCCCAAGATCTCTATCGGAAAAATTAGGACAAGAACGTGTATCAACCCATATGCATAGATTACCCCAATGTCATCGCGGGAATCCGCAAGTTGATGACCAAAAGATATATCAAGTGAATCAATAGAACACCCCATTGTCACTATGGGTATCCACATGCAAGACATATATCAAATGTTCTCCAATCCAAAGTATTCAATCCAACATAACGAGAACTCAAAGGGAAAGACTCAATTCATCACATCAAGATAGAGAGGGAAGAACACCATATGATCTAACTATATTAACAAAGCCCGTGATACATGAAGATCATGCCATCTCAAGAACACAAAAGAGACAGAGAGAGATTGAACACATAGCTACCGGTACATACCCTCAGCTCCGGGGGTGAACTACTGCCTCCTCGTCATGGAGACTGCCGGGATGATGAAGATGGCCTCCCGTGATGATTTCCCCCTCCGGAAGGGTACCGAAAAGGGCTTCGTATGAGATTTCTTCAATACAGAGAGTTGTGACGGTGGAGCAGAAGTTTTAGGTTAACTTTCGGAGGTTTCTGAATATCTAGGAATTTTTGGCGTTGGAATCACGCGAAGAGGTGCCATAGGGGGCCCACAAGGTAGGTCGGCGCGCCCACCCCCCTAGGAACACCCACCTGCCTTGTGGGGGCCCTATGGGTCTTCTGGTACTCCCTCAAAGCTTCCCGGGTCCCTTTCCTTCCAGAAAAAATCGTCAAAAAGTTTCGTTCAACTCTGAGAACTTTCATTTTCTGCACAAAAACAACACCACGGTAATTCTGCTGAAAACAATGTCAGTCCGGGTTAGTTCCAATTAAATCATATAAAGTGCATCAAAACCATAAAAAATTATTGTAAACATGGGTAAATATGGCATTAATACTTCATAAATTATCAATACATTGGAGACGTATCAAGGGCCAACATGAATGGGATGGATCTGCTGGAGGTCTTCCTCAAGCGCAGGATTGAGCCACTACAACAGAGGGTGCGTCCCATGCGGACGTGTGAGGGGCCGAGTGACTCCACCCGAGTGCACCCCGAGAAGTTCTACTTGTGAGCTGCGTTGGGTTTTACCCTGAAGAGGAAGGGTGAAGCAATATAGTAGCGGTAAGTATTTCTCTCAATGAGAACCAAGGTTATCGAACCTGTAGGAGAACCACGCCAACTTGTGTCAACAATACCTGCACACACAAAACCAAACACTTGCACCCAACACGGGCAAGATGGTTGTCAAGCCCCTTGAATCGTTAATTGCAAGGATTACTTCTGATAGTGATAGATAGATAAATATAAAAGTGAAATAAAAATGAAGTAAATAAATTGCAGCAAGGTTTTTAGGTTTTTGTAATATAATTTGAATAGACCCAGGGGCCAAAGTTTTCACTGGAGGCTTCTCTCTCGAACACATAACATACGGTGGGTAGACAAATTACTGTTGGGCAATTGATAGAAAAGCGCATAGTTATGATGTTATTCATGACAATGATCATGTATATAGTCATCACGTCCGTGACAAGTAGAGCGACTCCTGCCTGTTGATACTTGTGGTCTGCGTTGGGTTTTCCGCGAAGAGGAGCGGGTGATGCAGCACGGTATAGATAAGTATTTCCCTCAGTGAGAACTAAGGTTATCGAACCAATAGAAGTAGCACGCAACCCCCATCTTCAGCGACTGCACACAAAGAAGCAAACAGTTGCACCCAACGCGGGGAAGAGGATTGTCAATCCCCTTGGACTCGTTACTTCCAAGCAAATGAAGTGTGCAGATGATAGTTGATAATTGTAAATTGCAAAATAAATAAAAGATAAATAAATGGCAGCAAGATAATGAAAGCTTTTGTAAATATATAAGTGGATAGACCTGGGAACCATAGTTTTCCCTAGTGGCATCTCTCATCTAATAGGCATATGGTGGGTAAACAAATTACTGTTGGGCAATTGATAGAAAAGCGCATAGTTATGCAATATTTATTCATGGCATTGATCATTACATATAGGCATCATGTCCATAAGAAGTAGACCGACTCCTGCCTACATCTACTACTATTACTCCACCCATCGACCGCTATCCAGCATGCATCTAGAGTATTAAGTAAAACAAAGTAATGCTTGGAGAAAGATGACATGATGTAGACAAAGTAAATCCAATTAATATGAATCAACCCCATCGTTTTATCCTTAGTGGCAACAATACAAAGACGTGTCTTGTCCCCTACTATGGCATTGGGATATAGAGCACCGCCAGATTGAACCCAGTACAATGCACCTCTCCCACTCAAGAAATATCAATCTAGTTGGCCAAACTATTTCAATAGATCGGAGAGAATTATGAACATATCATATAATCATGCATATGTAAAGAAGGACCAGCAAGGAACTCAATATAATTTCATGAAAATTCTGAATATAAACCCACAATTCATCGGATCCCAACAAACGCACCGCACAAAGTGATTACATCGAATAGATAACCGTGAAGATGCGATGAACTTTGTATTGAAGATCAAGAGAGAGAGATAGTCATCTAGGTACTAACAACGGACTCGTAGGTCTGTGATGAACTACTCACAGATCACCATGGGAGTAGCAAGGTTGATGTAGAGGCCCTCCGTGATCGATTCCCCCTCCGACAGGGCACCGGAACAGGGCTTCGGATGGGCACACGGTGGAACAAAGACTTGCGGCGGCGGAAAAAGTGTTTCTGGTTGCTCCCTAGGGTTTTTGGGATATATTGGAATTTATAGGCTAGAGAGGGACGTCGGGAGACGCCGAGAGGGGCCAGCACAAAACAGGGCGTGCCCTGATGTGTTCTGCCTCTCTCGTGCAGCCTCTGGTCTCCTCCCGAAGCTTCCAGGTCTTCTTTCGGTCCAGAAAAAATCATAAAAAAAATTCGTGGCAATTGGACTTCGTTCGGTACGGTAAACCTGAAAAGCCAAAAACATGTAGAAAACAGCAACCGCACTAGGCACTGGGTTAATTATTTAGTGCTAAAAAATAATATGAATTGGCAAATAAATACCCAAAAAGCATCCTAGAATGATAATATTATAACATGGGACAATCAAAAATTATAGATATGTTGGAGATGTATCAGCATCCCCAAGCTTAATTCCCGCTCATCCTCGAGTAGGTAAATGATCAAAACAGAATTTTTGATGTGACATGCTACCCAACATGTAATCTATTGCAGGTATGATCATTGACAAACGATGAATTAATAAACATCAACATATAGTAATATTCATAAACATAAGTAACATAATCATCAAGTTTCAAAATATAAGATCCTTAAAGAATGTTCACCCCCTATTCATTTTATCATATTAGCATGGCATGGCTCCGTCTTCACCACATAAATACAAATTTCAAGCACCACAGTGTTAAGTTAGGCAATTGGATCGTACTTTTTAACGCGCTTCAGTTTTTATTACTCACGCAATATATGAGCGTGAACCATGGATATAGCATAAAGGTGGAATAGAATATGGTGGTAGGTTTCAAAGGGGTAAAAGTGGAGAAGAAAGTCTCTCATCAATTAAGCGTATCAACGGGCTATGGAGATGCCCGTCAATAGATATCAATGCGAGGAGTAGGGATTGCCATGCAACGGATGCACTAGAGCTATAAGTGTATGAAAGCTCAACTGAAGCTAAGTGGGTGTGCATCCAACTTGTTTGCTCATGAAGACCTCGGGCATTTGAGGAAGTCTGTCATCGGAATATACAAGCCAAGTTCTATAATGAAAAATTCCCACTAGCATATGAGAGTGACAAAACAAGAGACTCTCTATATGAAGAACATGGTGCCACTTTGAGGCACAAGTGTGGAAAAAGAGGTAGTAGCACTGTCCCTTCTCTCATTTCTCTCATTTTTCTTTTTTCTTTTTCTTTTTCTTTTTCTTTTTCTCTCTTTTTTTCTTTTTTTCTTTATTTCTTTCTTCCTTCTTTTTTTCTTTTTCTTTTTTTTCTTTCTTTTATTTTTTGTCCGAAGTCTCATCCTGACTTGTGGGGGAATCATTGTCTCCATCATCCTTTCCTCACTAAGACAGTGCCCTAATAATGAGGATCATCACACATTTATTTACTTACAACTCAACATGAAAAATTATAGTATGACTCTATCTGAATGCCTCTGGCGGTGTACCAGGATTTGCAATGATCAAGCGTAACATGTATAAACAATGATGAACGGTGGCTTTACCACAAATACTATGTTAGCTTATATGATCATGCAAAGCAATATGACAATGAAAGTACTAGTCATATGATGTAACGGTGGAAGTTGCATGGCAATATATCTCGAAATGGCTATGGAAATGCCATAATATGTAGGTATGGTGGCTGTTTTGAGGAAGATATAATGAGCTATATGTGCAACAGAGCGTATCATGTCATGGAGTTTGGATGCACCGGCGAAGGTTGCACCAATCCTCGAGGTGAGAATGGGCAATGCACGACACCGAAGAGGCTAGCAAATATGAGGTGGTGAGAGTGTGTACATCCATGGATTCACATTAGTCATAAAGAACTCACATACTTATTGCAAGGTTTTATTAGCTCTCTCAAAGCAAAGTACTACTCGCGTGCCCCTAGGGAGGAGGTTGGGAGGAGTTAACCATCGCGCGCCTCCAACTTAAACAACACTAGGATTTCAATGAGGAATAAGAATGCTCACACATCATCACCATGCCATAAAAATATATTTAGATGAACAGCAAGTTAACACCCTCTAATTTACGATATTCTTATTAACCAATGATCATGCACTCATGCCCTTTCACATTACCACATTAATATCATTAACTCAAGATTTCTCTTTTATGTGCTACATGAAGGTTTTGATTATGCACTCATTGAATACCTATTATTTTTGGACTAGTCTTATAACCCATGCAAGTTACCGTCACTATTTAATAACTCTCAGACAAATATAAGTGAAGAACGGGAGTGAAATTATTACTTTAAAATCTATATGCCACCGTGCTCTAAAATATATAAGTGAAGTACTAGAGCAACTGTTTAGCTCAAAAGATATACGTGAAGTACAAAGAGTATTCTAATAAATTATGGTGATCTTGTGTCTCTCTCAAGTGGGTGTGCCCAACAAACAGTGATTGTGGAAAACTAGAGCAAAAGCAAACTAAAGCAAACGACGCTCCAAGCAAAACTCATATCATGTGATGAATAAAAATATAGCTTCAAGTGACATACTGATGGATTGAGACGAAAGAGGGGATGCCTTCCGGGGCATCCCCAAGCATAGATGCTTGAGTCTTCCTAGACTATTGCCTTGGGGTGCCCTGGGAATCCCCAAGCTTAGGCTCTTGTCGCTCCTTATTCCTTCATCCATCGTGATAGCACCCAAAACTTGAAAACATCAGCACACAAAACTCAACAGAAACCTTCGTGAGATCTGTTAGTATAATAAACATATCAAATACTTTAGGTACTATTATAAATTGATTCTTATTTTATTATTGCACACGGTACTTTATTTTAGCTTCTACATGACTTATACCCCCCGATACAATCCATAACATCATCATAACAAGAAAAGTATGCAAGCAAAAATAGAATATGTCTAAAACAGAACAGTCTGTAATGATCTGTAGAGAACCTATACTTTTGTAACTTAGAACTTCTGCAACGTCGCCGCAAGCCTCTGTACCGAAGAAAACTCATCCGGGGAGGCCATCTTCATCAACCCGGCGGTCTCCATGACGAGGAGGGAGTAGTTCACCCTCGGAGCTGAGGGTATGTACCAGTAGCTATGTGTTTGATCTCTCTCTCTCTCTCTCTCTCTCTCTCTCTCGTGTTATTGAGATGTCACTATATTGATGTATCACGGGCTTTCTTAATATAGTTGGATCATATGATGTTATTCTCTTGCTACCTTGTTGTGATGAATTGAATATTTCCCTTTTAGATCTCGTTACGTTGGATTGAATATTGGATTTGAGACCACTTGATGTATGTCTTGCATGTGGATACCCGTGGTGACAATGGGTTGTTCAATTGATTCACTTGATATATGTTTTGGTACTCAACTTGCAGATTCCCGTGGTGACAATGGGGTAATCTATGCATATGCGTTGATACACGTTCTTGTCCTACTTTCTTCGAAAGAAATCTTGGGGTACTCTTTGATGTTCTTTTGCGTGGATTGAATATGATGAATCTGAAACTGTTTGATGTATATCGTATAATTGATTCACGTATACTTGTGGTGACATTGGAGTATCTAGGTGACATTAGAGTTGATTGATGCGTATCATATGGTGTTATTCTAGTACGAACTCTAGGGCTGTTTGTGACACTTATAGGAATAGCTCAATAGATTTATCGGAAAGGATAACTTTGAGGTAGTTCTACTACCTACAACAATTTTATCTTATGTTCTCTGCTACATATGAACTTTGGAGTGATTCTTTGTCGCACGTTGAGGGATGATCATATGATTCTATTATGTTAGCATTGTTGAGAGATTGCACTAGTGAAAGTATGGACCCTAGGCCTTATTTCCAAGCATTAATATAGCGTTTTGCTCGCTGTTTACTACTTGTTACCTTGCTGTTTTTATTTAGTTAGATTATAAAAACCCATTTCTACTATCCATATTGCACTTGTATCACCATCTCCTCGCCGAACAAGTGCACCTATACAATTTACCATTGTATTGGGTGTGTTGGGGACACAAGAGATTTCGTGTATTTGATTGCATGGTTGTTAGAGAGAGATCATCTTCATCCTACACCTCCCACGAATTGATAAACCTAGGGAAAATTGCTAGTGTCCTACAAAACTCTGCGCTTGGAGGCCCAACAGAGTCTACAAGAATAAATTTGTGTAGTAAACATCAAGCTATTTTCTGGCGTCGTTGCCGGGGAGGTGAGTGCTTGAAGGTATATCTTTAGATCTTGCAATTGAATCTTTTAGTTTCTTGTTTATCACTAGTTTGGTTTATAAAAAGAAAAATACAAAAAATGAAATTTAGTTTACCTCAATTGCTTCATCTTTCTAATGTCTTTCGTGAAATTGATGGTTCAGAAAATTGTGCCAAAGTGTTAGAAGAAGAGTTTAATAAAATGTTTGGCATTAAATCCTTGAATGATGAGACTGATAGCAATGTTGTTAGTATGAATTCTATGAATATCCATGATGCTAACGATATGCAAAGCCATAAGCTTGGGGATGCTATGTTTGATGAAGATGATATTTTTAGTCCCCCAAGTTTTGATGAGCAGATTTATGATGATGATGATGATGATGATGATGGCATGCCTCCTATTTATGATGATTATTGTGATGACATGTATGCTATAAAGAGTGATAGTAACCATGAAACTTTTCATTATGATCTTAATGTTCAATTTGGCTATGGCAATCAAGTGTCTTATGATAGTTATTTTGTTGAGTTTGCTCCCACTACTATGAATGAGAAGAAATTTGCTTATGTGGAGAGTGATAAATTTTCTATGCTTGTGGACATGAAAGGAATGTTTTATGTGATAGTTATATTGTTGAATTCCTTCATGATGCTACTAAAAATTGTTATGACGGAGGAACATATGCTTATAGGTATTTCAATAATACCAAGTTTCCTCCCTATGTGTTCAAAGTTTTGAAGTCATGCTTGTTTTGCCTTCCTATGCAAGTTGATTCCTGCTACAATAAATTGTTTCCTTGCAAAATACCTATGCATAGGAAGTGAGTTAGACTTAAATGTGCTTGTCATGTGATTTATGATGCTCCCTTGCATGTTTCAATTACTATTCTTACGTGAGCATCATTGAAATCATCACGCCTAGCTAAAAAGGCATTAAAGAAAAGCGCTTGTTGCAAGACAACCCAACACTTATACTTTCTGTTTTTGTGTGTTCACATGATTAATCTACTGTAGTAATTAAGTTTTGTGCCTTTTATTTCAATAATGTGCCAAGTAAAGCCTTTGGGATAGTGTGGATACTTCTTGATTTGATTCTGTGCAAAAACAGAAACTTTTGCCTCCAGTACAAAATTTATCCGATTATATTGGAGCTTCAAAATGTTCTGAAATTTTTACAAAGTATTTCTATGCAAATTATGTAAGTTTTACTAAATTTGCAGAATTTTTAGAGTCAGATAAGTATGGTTTTCATTCAGATCTTGGCAGACTGTTCTGTTCTTAACATATTCTGTTTTGCATGCATACTTTGCTTGTTTTAGTGTTCCCATAGCTTATATTTTGTGATATAAATTATGGGAATGATAGAATACAGTAGGTATTATGTGAGAACAATTATGAATCTTGTTTTGACAATACCTAAGTGAATGATCTATATTTATTATACTAACCCATCTCACGAAGTTCCGTTGAGTTTTGTGTGATTGAAGTTTTCAAGTTTTGGGTGAGATACCGATATGAGGAGGATAAGGAGTGGCAAGACCCTAAGATTGGGAATTCCCAAGGCACCCCAAGGCAATATTCAAGGAATACTCAAGCGTCTAAGCTTGGGGATGCCCCGGAAGGCAGCCCCTCTTTCGTCTTCAACACTATCGGTATACCTCACTTGAAGCTATATTTGTATTCGTCACATAATATGTGTTTTTCTTGGAGTGTCATTTTATTTTGTTTTTGTCTGTTATATATTATTCATAATCATGTTTTTCAATAAAAAGCACCAAGAATTGCCTTTTAGGATGCTTGAATTGCATGTTTGATTTGTGCTGTGTAAAAACAGAAACTTTTGTTGTAGTGTTGAATTTTCATACTTTACTGGAACATGGAAAGTTTCTGAAATTTTTACACAGTACTGTCATATAATTTTTTCATCATTTCCTAATTTTTCAGAATTTATTGAGATTTAACTTGAGGCATAAAAGAAATGTTGAGGATATCGCTTATCGTTAGCGTTTCAGTCAGCTGGGGATTAGAGATTAATCAGAAATCGGTCGATTAATCGATTTTATCAGTCGACTATTTATCGGCCATTTTTTGCAAATCCCAGGTTCCCAACACTAAAATATGCTATATTCAACACCAAAACATTATTGGACAGAAGTGTTACCTTGATTCCTAGCCTTTGAATCCTCGTATAATGATAAACAAATAGGACAACAGTACATATTGCATAACAAGGTCCAGAAAACGCAAATAAACATAGTTTTTGCAAACATAGTACTATGAATAGACCCGATTATCTTTAGATTCATGATAAATCACTTGTCATAGCGATAAATCAGCCAAAATGATAAACGGTGAAGATAAGGCATAATCTTATCGGTCACCCCAAGAGTAACGATAAATCGGACGATAAATCACTGAATTGGAAGATTTTTTGAACAATGCATAAAAGTATACAAGAGAAGTCATTTGGAAAGGTAAGAAAAACTCTTCTTTTGAAGATCGTCATTGATAGCTTTAAGAAACACATGCTCTTGCTCTAAATTTAGCTTGTTCAAGCGTAGCTTCTCATGAGTTCTTAGAAGCTCTCGATGATCTCTTGAGTGGATTCATGAGCTAACTTAACGGTGCTTAGTTCTTTAGTTAAGCACTCAATCTCCTTCTTAGCATCAATAGACGATTCATCTTGGCTATCATGATTACTAGCAAGTTTATTTGAGCTAACATCACTAGTTTGTCAAGGAGCAAGTCATCATCACCTAATAAGTCATCCTCATCACTACTGAAGTCAATGAATTCGGGGTGCGATTCCTTGGGGCCTTTAGCCTTGAAGCACTTCCCAATTCCTTCATTTGGTGAATCAAATAGGTCATAGGAGTTGGAGGATACGAGAGCTAGACCGGCAACACCTTCTTCTTTTAGTTGGAGTCAGAGTGATAACTTCTCTTGGATTGGTCGTCGGAGTCGGAGCCGGAAACCTATTCACCAACATGAGCTTGATGTCTTCTTCTTGTGTAACTCTTGGTGTACTTGTCCTTTCTCTCTGAATCCTTGCTTCTCCAGGAGGGTCTTCGTTCATATCGATGTTCTCTACTCCTTCTCTCTCTCTCTTTAGGTAACTCATCTCTTCTACTCCTTCTAGGCGATTCATCTCTCTTCTTGGAAGGTGTCGTGCACTCATTTGAGAAGTGTTCGGGCCTTCCATAATTGTAGCAATTCTGATAACGACTAGAAGAATGGTTCTCATTGTATCTTGAGTTGGAGCTTCTTTCTTTGCCTCTATTCTTGTAGAATTTGCTGAAGTTCTTCACCATGAGACTTATCTATTCATTGGATACTAGCTTGTCACTTGAAGTTGTGGGAGCATCACTTGAAGCTTTGTAAGCACCGCTTGACTTATTGTGGGGCTCCTCTTTGTCCTTGAGTGACATTTCATGCGCAACTATCCTTCCAATGACTTCTGTGGGCTTGAGATCTTTCTAGTTGGGCATCATTTGGATCAATGTGCACACGGTATAGTACTTTCCATCCAAGGCTCTAAGAATCTTCTTGATGATGAATCAATCGGTCATGTCTTCACTTCCTAAGCCGGCAATCTCATTTGTGATGAGAGCAAGCCTAGAGTGCATTTCCGTAACTCCTTCACCATCCTTCATCTTGGATTTGTCAAGTTGACTCGAAAGCACATCCAACTTAGATTCCTTGACGGAGTCGGTTCCTTCGTGCATATCAACCAAAGTATCCCAAATCTCCTTTGCATTTTCAAGGCGACTTATCTTGTTGAAATCCTCGGGGCACAAACCGTTGAATAGAATGTCGTATGCTTGAGCGTTGTATTGCAACATCTTCAATTCGTCTGCGGTTACTTCACGATCTGGTTTTTTTCCATCTTCAAAGAATTCACCTTGCAAGCCAACACCAACAACAGCCCAAACGACGTGGTTATGACCAAGAATATGCATTTTCATCTTATGCTTCCAATTTGCAAAGTTTGTACCATCAAAATATGGACCGCTACGGTGGTAATTTCCCTCACTAGACGCCATACTCTCCTAGGTTGTGAAACCAATGTAATTGAGACCAAAACTCTGATACCACTTGTAGGATTGAAAGTATGTCTAGAGGGGGTGATTAGACTACTTAACAAAACTTAATCTTTTCCCAATTTTATCGGTTGGCAAGTTTTAGCGATTTTACCAAGTCTAGCACGCCCTACACATGCAAGTCTATGAGTAGTACAGCGGAAAGTGATGACATTGCAAGTGTAAGTAAAAAAGAGGGATAGGAAGATCAAACACAATGAAGACATGAAGATTTTTGGCGTGGTTCCGATAGGTGGTGCTATCGTACGTCCACGTTGATGGAGACTTCAACCCACAGAGGGTAACGGTTGCGCGAGTCCACGAAGGGCTCCACCCACAAAGGGTCCACGAAGAAGCAACATTGTCTATTCCACCATGGCTTATGTCCACAAAAGACTAGCTTCACTCGAGCTAGATCTTCACAAAGTAGGCGATCTTCTTGCCCTTACGAACTTCTTGGTTCAACTCCACACGATTAGGAGGCTCCCAAGCGACACCTAACCAATCTAGGAGACACCAATCTCCAAGAGGTAATAGATGTTGTGTTGATGATGAACTCCTTGCTCTTTTGCTTCAAAAGATAGTCTCCTCAACACTCAATCACTCTCTCACAAATTTTGGCTTGGTAGAAGAGGATTATTGGGTGGAAAGCAACTTGGGGAGGCTAGAAATCAAGGATCTATTAGTTAGAGTGGAATCTCTTTATCTCAACACATGAGTAGGTGGTTCTCTTTGAGAAAATGAATGGTGAAACTGCAGTTTCGTTCTGATGGCTCTCTGAATGAGTGAGAGGGGGTGGATGGGTATTTATAGCCTTCTCCAAAAATCCAACCATTATAACATTATTGTCCAACTCGATGAAACCGAAGTGAAAACTCGGTTGTACCGACTAGTGCAAAATGCCCTAACTTTTGGCTTTTCGGTGAGACCGAATGAAACATCTCGGTGAGACCGATTCGGTTTAACCTAGGCGGATCAAGTACTTTAGTGACACCAAAACATAAAACTCGGAGTTCCAAAATTAAATATTTCGATCACAGAACGTTGGTCACTTCTTTTCGATTGCACTAAATGCAATCTCGATTATACCGAGGTGCTAGGGTTTGGCTTAGATATGTCTCGCTGAGACCAAAGTGGAAATCTTGGTGGCACCGAAAATGGACTTTAGGGTTTAAGATAGATGGTTTTGTGAGAATTTGATTGAGGCTTTTGGTGGCATGTCTCTAAGCACTTGAGCAACCTGATCATCATCAGTACCTCATCCCCTCTTAATAATATTGGCTTTTCCTATGGACTCAATTATGATCAAATCACATAAAAGAAAATGTAGAGTCTTGAAGCTTTTGCCGATGGGAGTTCTTTGCATCTTAGGGGATCCTCCACACAATTCCTAGCCAATCCATTCATTGAACTTTTCTGAAATATACTTCATAGGCTCATTAGTTCAAGGAACTATATGTTGTTGTTAATTACCAAAACCACATAGGGAGAAGTTGTGCTTTTAATGCGGCGATGTTCTGTTGCTCATTCGGCGTCGGACCCTTTATAAAGATTGCTCTGGTGGACCAGGAGCATCGGTTTCAGTGCCATACGACCGCTCATATGAGTGAATGCGGTAGCATGGAAAAATATCTTTTACTTTGTTTGGTGCGCCTCCTACTTGTTCTCCTCTATTTCCCACTTTACTCCTTTTCATGTATTAGCTTGATTTCTTCCTTAAATAGCCTATTTGGCGTGGAAACAAAATAAAGATCGGATATTTGGAATCATTTGCATTCATTAGTCATTAGTAGAAATATCTGAGCGAATATCTCAATTTTAATAAAATATATCAGTTGAAACTCAGGTTAGAGGAGTGTAAAAATAACACTGATCATTTGCCTCCGGTTCCATTTGGAACCTTCATGCACCGAAAAAAATCCTATTAAATCCTCAGGGTTTTGTTTACCTCTGTAGATTGATTTTCTGAAAAGTCAAAAAGATGTAGAAAACAACAACTGGCACTGAGGACTAAATTAATAGGTTAGTTCGGATAATACAAAAATGCTATAAAAACATACAAAAGTGGTATTATAATAACTTGAAACAATAAAAAAATAGATACGTTTGAGACGTATCATGACCTCCTAGAGCGCCTACTGTTCGGGGACGAAGTTGGGGTACATTATGGCCATGGCCACCACGGCTTCCTCGCTCACGCGCTTGCCGTAGATTTGGCCCTCCACCAGCTAGTGTTACTCGAGGAGGAAGAGGTTGTACCGCTGCTCCTCGTGCACCTGCCAGAACACCTACATAGGCATCGACTCCTCCTTCGCCATGGTAGCGTTGAAGTAGGCATGCTCCATGGTGAAGCCAACATGGAACGCCGCCAAGTCATTGTTGTAGCCCGCCTCCATCATGGAATCGTCATCGTAGACTTCCGAGGAGCTGGCCGGCATGCCAGCCTCTATCTGTCTGGCACGGTGGCTTTGCCAGGCGGCCGCAGGAGTGGCCAGCTCGAGCTTTTGCTTTGTCGACGGGCTCTCTCACAACGCGTTCCCGCTCGCGGTCATGGCACAAGTGGCAGACGGGAGGAGTGTGTGGAGCGAACGTAGTGTGGTGTGGTTTGAGCTGGGATTGGACACCTTTAAATTGCGGGTGTTGGTGAGGCCATGCGTTCGTGTATGTCAATGTGTGGGCAGCATAGTTCGTTTCATGGCCGACGTGCCTGTTTCATGGCGCTAGATGTTGGGGAATGTTGCATGGGAAACAAAAAAAATTCCTACGCACACGCAAGATCTATCCATGGTGATGAGCATCTACGAGAGGGAGAGTGGATCTACATACCCTTGTAGATCGCAAAGCAGAAGCGTTAAGAAACGCGGTTGATGTAGTCGAACGTCTTCGCGATCCAAATCGCAAGCCATCCCGCGATCCCATCACGATCCGTCTCGTGATCCAATCACGATCCGTCCCGCGATCCAATCACGGTCCTTCCAATCTAGTGCCGAACGGACGGCACCTCCGCGTTCAGCACACGTACAGCTCGATGACGATCTCCGCCTTCTTGATCCAGCAAGAGGGAGAGGAGAGGTAGATGAGTTCTCCGGCAGCGCGACGGCGCGACAGCGGTGGTGGTGGAACTATTCCAGCAGGGCTTCGCCTAAGCGGTGCTGAAAACTAGAGGAATCGATCTATCGGGAGAGAGGGCTGCACCGTGGCCTTTTTTGGGTTTCTTTGACCCTCTCTCCCTCTAGTATATATAGGAGGGAGGGGAGGGGCCGGCGCCCCTAGGGCTGCCCCTAGGAGTCGGCCGAAGTGGGAGAGGTGGAGGAGTCCTACTCCAATCCTACTCCAAGTAGGATTCCTCTTCCACTTGTTTTTCCTTATCTACACTTGGGGTTTTCCACCTCCAGCCGCATGGGCCTTGGTGGGGGGGTTGGCCAGCCCACCAGGGGCTGGTTTGCCTCCTCCCACAGCCCATGAGGCCCTTTGGGGTGGGTGGCCCCTCCAGATGGACCCTCGGAACCCTCCCGGCACTCCCGGTACACTACCGGAAATACCCGAAACTTTTCTGGTGACCAAAACGGGACTTCCTATAAATCAATCTTTACCTCCGGACCATTCCGGAGCTCCTCGTGATGTCCGGGGTCTCATCCAGGACTCCGAACAACCTTCGGTCACCACCATACAAAACTCAATACTACCGAAACGTCACCGAACGTTAAGTGTGCAGACCCTGCGGGTTCGAGAACTATGTAGACATGACCGAGACACCTCTACGGTCAATAACCAATAGCGGGACCTGGATGCCCATATTGGTTCCTACATATTCTACGAAGATCTTTATCGGTTGAACCTCTATGTCAAGGATTCAGTTAATCCCGTATGTTGTTCCCTTTGTTCTTCGGTATGTTACTTGCCCGAGATTCGATCGTCGGTATCTCTATACCTAGTTCAATCTCGTTACCGGCAAGTCTCTTTACTCGTTCCGTAATACAAGATCTCGTGGCTAACACTTAGTCACATTGCTTGCAAGGCTTATTGTGATGTTGTATTACCGAGTGGGCCCTGAGATACCTCTCCATCATACGGAGTAACAAATCCCAGTCTCGATCCATGCCAACTCAACAGACACCCTCGGAGATACCTGTAGAGCATCTTTATAGTCACCCAGTTACGTTGCGACATTTTATACACACAAGGTACCCCTCCGGTGTCAGTGAGTTGCATGATCTCATGGTCATAGGAACAGATACTTTGACATGCAGAAACAATAGCAATAAACTGACACGATTATATGCTATGTTCATAGTTTGGGTCTTGTCCATCACATCATTCTCCTAATGATGTGATCCCGTTATCAAATGACATCTCATGTCTATGGCCAGGAAACCTTGACCATCTTTGATCAACGAGCTAGTCTATTAGAGGCATACTAGGGACACAGTGTTGTCTATGTACCCACACATGTATTTGAGTTTCCAATCAATACAATTATAGCATGGATAATAAACGATTATCATGAACAAGGAAATATGATAATAACTAAATTATTAGTGCCTCTAGGGCATATTTCCAACAGTCTCCCACTTGCACTAGAGTCAATAATCTAGCTCACATCACCATGTGATTAACATTGTAATGAATCTAACACCCAATGAGTTCTGGGGTTCGATCATGTTTTGCATGTGAGAGAGGTTCTAGTCAATGGTCTGCAACATTCAGATCCGTGTGTTCTTTGCAAATCTATATGTCATACTGCAGATGCTACCACGCTCCACTTGCAATTGGAGCTATTCCAAATGCCTGCTCCACTATACGTATCCGGATTGCTACTAAGAGTCATCCGGATTGGTGTTAAAGCTTGCATCGACGTAACCCTTTACGACGAACTCTTTATCACCTCCATAATCGAGAAATATTTCCTTAGTCCTCTAGTTACTAAGGATAATTTTGACCACTGTCCAGTGATCCACTCCTGGATCACTCTTGTATCCCTTGATAGACTCATGCATGGCAAGGCACACACCAGGTGCGGTACACAGCATGGCATACTATACAGAGCCTATGGATAAGGCATAGGGGACGACCTTCGTCCTTTCTCCTTCTTCTGCCGTGGTCGATCTTTGAGTCTCACTCAACTCCACACCTTAAAAATTAGGCAAGAACTCTTTCTTTGACTGATCCATTTTGAACTCTTTCAAAATCTTGTCAAGGTATGTACTCATTGAAAGTTTTATCAGACGTCTTGATCTATCTCTATAGATCCTGATGCCCAATATTTAAGTAGCTTCATTCCAGGTTTTCCTTTGAAAAACTCCTTTTCAAACAACCCTTTATGCTTTCCAGAAATTCTACATTATTTCCGATCAACAATATGTCATCCACATATACTTATCAGAAATTCTATAGTGCTCCCACTCACTTTCTTGTAAATACAAGTTTCTCATAAACTTTGTATAGACCCAAAAACTTTGATCATCTCATCAAAGCGTATATTCCAACTCCGAGATGCTTGCTCCAGTCCATAGAAGGATCGCTGGAGATTGCATACATTTTAGCATCCTTAGGACTGACAAAACCTTCTGGTTGTATCACATACAACCTTTCCTCACGGAAACCGTTAAGGAAACTCTGTTTTGACATCCATCTGCCAGATTTCATAATCGAAAAATGCAGCAACTGCTAACATAATTCCAACAGACTTTAGCATCGCTACGGGTGAGAAAGTCTCATCGTAGTCAACTCCTTGAACTTGTCGGAAACTTCTTTGCGACAAGTCGAGCTTTATAAATGGTGGCATTTACCATCAGCGTCTGTCTTCTTCTTAAAGGTCCATTTGTACTCAACGGCCCGTCGTTCAACGGGCAAGTCTACCAAAGTCCATACTTGGTTTTCATACATGGATCCTATCTCGGATTTCATGGCTCCTAGCCATTTGTTGGAATCCGGGTCCACCATCACTTCTTCATAGCTCGTAGGTTCACTGTTGTCTAACAACATGACCTCCAAGACAGGATTGACGTACCACTCAGAGCAGTACGTGTCCTTGTCGACCTACGAGATTCAGTAGTAACTTGATCCGAAGTTTCATGATCATCATCATTAGCTTCCACTTCAATTTGGTGTAGGCACTGCAGAAACATCTTTCTGCGCCGTGCTACCATCCAATTGAAGTGACGGTTCAACAACCTCATCAAGTTCTACCTTTCTCCCACTCAATTCTTTCGAGAGAAACTGTTTCTCGAGAAAGGACCTGTTTTCGGCAACAAACACTTTGCCCTCGGATCTGAGATAGTAGGTATACCCAATTGTTACATTAGGGTATTCTATGAAGATGCACTTTTCTGCTTTGGGGTCGAGCTTATCAGACATAAGCGTCGCATTCCCAAACTCTGAGAAATGACAGCTTAGGTTTCTGTCAAACCAAAATTCATACAGTGTCATCTCAACGGACTTAGATGGTGCCCTATTTAAAATGAATGTAGTTGTCTCTAATGCATAACCCCAAAACGATAGTGGCAAATCGATAAGAGACATCATAGTACGCACCATATCTAATAGAGCACGACTACGATGTTCGGACACACCATCACACTATGGTGTTCCAGGTGGCGTGAGTTGTGAAACAACTTCCACATTGTCTTAAGTTGTATACTAAACTCGTAACTCAGATATTCACCTCCACGATCATATCGTAGACATTTTATCTTCTTGTCACGATGATCTCAAACTTCACTCTGAATTTGTTTGAACTTTTCAAACGATTCAGACTTGTGTTTCATTAAGTAAATATACCCATATCTACTCAAATCATCAGTGAAGGTAAGAAAATAACGATATCCACTGCACGCTACAACACTCATTGGACCGCATACATCAACATGTATCATTTTCAATAAGTCACTTGCCCGCTCCATCATACCGGAAAACGGGGTCTTAGTCATCTTGCCCATGAGGCATGGTCCGCATGTCTCAACCGATTCGAAATCGAATGAGTCCAAAGATCCATCAGCATGGAGTTTCTTCATGCGCTTTACACCAATATGACATTTAGCGGCAGTGCCACAAGTATGTGGTACTATCATTATTAACTTTGTATCTTTTGGCATCAATATTATGAACATGTGTATCACTACGATCAAGATTCAATAAACCATTCTCATTGGGAGCATGACCATTGAAGGTATTATTCATGTAAACAGAATAACCATTATTCTCTAACTTAAATGAATAACTGTATTGCAATAAACATGATCTAATCACGTTCATGCTCAACGCAAACACCAAATAACATTTATTTAGGTTCATCACTAATCCCGAAGGTAGAGAGAGCGTGCGATGGTGATCACATCAACCTTGGAAACACCTCCTACATACATCATCACCTCACCCTTATCTAGTCTTCGTTTATTTCGTAGCTTTTATTTCGAGTTACCAATTTTTAGCAACTGAACCGGTATCTAATACCCAGGTGCTACTAGGAGTACTAGTAAGGTACACATGAATAAAACGTATATCAAATATACTTCTGTTGACGTTGCCAGCCTTCTTATCTACCAAGTATCTAGGGTTGTTCCGCTTCAGCGACCGTTCTCCTCATAATAGAAGCACTTAGTCTCGGGTTTGGGTTCAACCTTGGGTTTCTTCGCTGGAGCAACAATTGGTTTGCCATCCATGAAGTTTCCCTTCTTGCCCTTGCCTTTCTCGAAACTAATGGTTTTACTAACCATTAACACTTGATGCTCCTTCTTGATTTCTACCTTCGCGGTGTCAAACATCGCGAATAGCTCAGGGATCATCTCCATCCCTGGCATTTTATAGTTCATCACGAAGCTCTAGTAGCTTAGTGGCAGTGACTTGGAGAACTATATCAATCACTATCTTATCCGGAAGATCAACTCCCACTCGATTCAAGCGATTGTAGCACCCAGATAATCTGAGCACATGCTCACCGACTGAGCTATTCTCCTTCATCTTGCAGGCAAAGAATCTTGTTGGAGGTCTCATACCTTTCAACACGGGCACGAGCCTGAGATCCCAATTTCAGCTCTTAGAACATCTCATATGTTCCGTGATGTTCAAAACATTTTGGAGCCTCAATTCTAAGCCGTAATGCATGACGCACTGAACTATCAAGTAGTCATCAAAACGTACCTGACAAATGTTCACAACATCTACAGACGACGCTTGAGGGGGTGGCGCACCGAGCGGTGCATTAAGGACATAAGCCTTCTGTGCAGCAAATGAGGACAATCCTCAGATCACGGACCCAGTCCGCATTATTGCTACCATCATCTTTCAACTCTATTTTCTCTAGGAACATATAAAAACACAGGGGAGCTACAGCGCGAGCTAGTGATCTACAACATAATTTGCAAAGCCATTTTGACTATGTTCATGATAATGAGTTCAATTAATCATATTACTAAAGAACTCCCACTCAAATTGACATCCCTCTGGTCATTCGAGTGTCACATGATCCAAATTCACCAACCCAAGTCCGATCATCACGTGAGATGAGGTGGTTTCAATGGTGAACATCTTCATGTTGATCATATCTACTATATGATTCATGTTCGACCTTTCGGTCTCTTGTGTTCCGAGGTCATGTCTGTACATGCTAGGCTCGTCAAGTTTAACCCAAGTGTTCCGCATGTGCAACACTGGCTTGCACCTGTTGTATGCGAACGTAGAGTCTATCACACCCGATCATCACGTGGTGTCTCGAAACGACGAACTTTCGCAACGGTGCACACTCAGGGAGAACACAATTTTATCTTGAAATTTTAGTGAGGGATCACCTTATAATGCTACCGTCGTCCTAAGCATAATAAGATGCATAAAAGGATTAACATCACATGCAAATCATAAGTGACATGATATGGCCATGAACTTGTGCTTTTGATCTCCATCTCCAAAGCACCGGCATGATCTCCATCGTCACCGGCATGACACCATGATCTCCATCAACGTGTCGCCATGAGGTTGTCGCGCCAACTGTTGCTTCTACGACTATTGCTAACTCATAGCGATAAAGTAAAGCAATACGGCGAAAATAAATTAAAGACAACCCTATGGCTCCTGCCAGTTGCCGTACTCATCGACATGCAAGTCGTGATATTATATACAAAACATGATCATCTCATACATCACATATATCTCATCATGTAATTGGCCATATCACATCACAACATACCCTGCAAAAACAAGTTAGACGTCCTCTAATTGTTGTTGCATGTTTTACGTGGCTGCTACGGGTATCTAGCAAGAACTATTCTTACCTACGCATAAACCACAACGGTGATACACAAATTGCTATTCAACCTTCTCAAGGACCGCCTTTGTCGAATCCGATCCAACTAAAGTAGGAGAGACAGACACCCGCCAACCATCTTTATGCAACGACGTTACATGTCAGTTGATGGAACCGGTCTCTCGTAAGCGTACGAGTAAGGTTGGTCCGGGCCGCTTCATCCCACAATACAGCTGAATCAAGAAAAGACCAAGGGAGGAAGCAATCTGAGCATCAACGCCCACAAACTCCTTTGTGTTCTACTCGTGATCTCATCTACACATAAACCTGGCTCATGATGCCACTGTTGGGGAACGTTGCATGGGAAACAAAAAAAAATTCTACGCACACGCAAGATCTATCCATGGTGATGAGCATCTACGAAAGGAAGAGTGGATCTACATACCCTTGTAGATCGCAAAGCGGAAGCGTTAAGAAACGCGGCTGATGTCGTCGAACGTCTTCGCGATCCAAATCGCAAGCCATCCCGCGATCCCATCACGATCCGTCTCGCGATCCAATCACGATCCGTCCCGTGATCCAATCACGGTCCTTCCAATCTAGTGCCGAACGGACGACACCTCCGCGTTCAGCACACGTACAGCTCGATGACGATCTCCGCCTTCTTGATCCAGCAAGAGGGAGCGGAGAGGTATATGAGTTCTCCGGCAGCACGACGACGCGGAGGCGGTGGTGGTGGAACTATTCCAGCAGGGCTTCGCCTAAGCGCTGCTGAAAACTAGTGGAATCGATCTATCGGGGGAGAGGGCTGCACCGTGGCCTTTTTTGGGTTTCTTTGGCCCTCTCTCCCTCTAGTATATATAGGAGGGAGGGGTGGGGCCGGTGCCCCTAGGGCTGCCACTAGGATTCGGCCGAAGTGGGAGAGGTGGAGGAGTCCTACTCCAATCCTACTCCAAGTAGGATTCCTCTTCCACTTGTTTTTCCTTATCTCCACTTGGGGTTTTCCACCTCCAGCCGCATGGGCCTTGGTGGGGGGGGTCGTACAGCCCACTAGGGGCTGGTTTGCCTCCTCCCACAGCCTATGAGGCCCTTTGGGGTGGGTGGCCCCTCCCGATGGACCCCCGGAACCCTCCCGGCACTCCCGGTACACTACCGGAAATACCCAAAACTTTTCCGGTGATCAAAACGGGACTTCCTATATATCAATCTTTACCTCCGGACCATTACGGAGCTCCTCGTGACGTCCGGGATCTCATCCGGGACTCCGAACAACCTTCGGTCACCACCATACAAAACTCAATACTACCAAAACGTCACCGAACGTTAAGTGTGCAGACCCTGCGGGTTCGAGAACTATGTAGACATGACCGAGACACCTCTACGGTCAATAACCAATAGCGGGACATGGATGCCCATATTGGTTCCTACATATTCTACGAAGATCTTTATCGGTTGAACCTCTATGTCAAGGATTCAGTTAATCCCGTATGCTGTTCCCTTTGTTCTTCGGTATGTTACTTGCCCGAGATTCGATCGTCGGTATCTCTATACCTAGTTCAATCTCGTTACCGGCAAGTCTCTTTACTCGTTCCGTAATACAAGATCCCGTGGCTAACACTTAGTCACATTGCTTGTAAGGCTTATTGTGATGTTGTATTACCGAGTGGGCCCTGAGATACCTCTCCGTCATACGGAGTAACAAATCCCAGTCTCGATCCATGCCAACTCAACAGACACCCTCGGATATACCTGTAGAGCATCTTTATAGTCACCCAGTTACGTTGCGACGTTTGATACACACAAGGTACCCCTCCGGTGTCAGTGAGTTGCATGATCTCATGGTCATAGGAACAGATACTTTGACATGCAGAAACAATAGCAATAAACTGACACGATCATATGCTATGTTCATAGTTTGGGTCTTGTCCATCACATCATTCTCCTAATGATGTGATCCCGTTATCAAATGACATCTCATGTCTATGGCCAGGAAACCTTGACCATCTTTGATCAACGAGCTAGTCTATTAGAGGCATACTAGGGACACAGTGTTGTCTATGTACCCACACATGTATTTGAGTTTCCAATCAATACAATTATAGCATGGATAATAAACGATTATCTTGAACAAGGAAATATGATAATAACTAAATTATTATTGCCTCTAGGGCATATTTCCAACACTAGATGGACGGACGGAAATCCCGTTTGAGTGCGGTAGATATCCGTCCTATCTTGTCCTGTCCAGTAACACCTCTCCAAACGAGCTGCTGCCATGCCGGTGCCAGTCAGCTCTGGATTGGCATCAATGCGGAGCTGCCGCTCTAGAGCGGTATGAATGCTGGCAATCGCTTCGGGCGGGAATGGGTGCGGGCGAGTGAGATGGTTTTGGGTGGGTCATAGTTGTCGGACGTGTGCGTGGCAGCGGTCTGGACGGGACGCAACCCCCCGCCTTCTGGTTTGCAGGAAAAAGGATGTCTGGACCGACCAATGCAGTTTGAGGTTCCGTGTTGGAGATGTCCTAAGATTCCATCTTTCACTTTTCTCCTCACCACCCCTTCGTCCAATCTCCTACCATCCATCGTTTTTTTTCTTGTTTTTAATTCCCTCGTAGCTTTCACCGAACCAATCTTTGGTAACCCAATAAATCATATCAATGTACTGTATATAGCATTAAATTTACGATTCATAAAAAAATATTACTTATGGTAAAACCTGATACTGGTTAGACATCTTTGGTAACTCAATAATACCAATAAATTCCCGGTCCATAGACAAATAAATATGAATCGGTCTCTTATGTTTGGTAACCCAATAAAGAAGATTAATCACTCGCACATACCTAAATTTACGCTTTGTATAACCAAAACATAATTTTTTTTGTCTGTTTATTTTGCATCAAGATTTGTCACGTATGGCCGTCTTATTGTGTTAAAAAATTGACTATCGTGACAACGAACGGGCAAATACCTAGTACTTGAAAAAAAATACTTAAGATTTTGTCTTGCATTTTGTTCTTCCACCCATCCTCTCACTCCTCATCTCACCTCCTCAATTTTCGGGTTGTCGATTTTTTATCGATTTTCTTAAAACATGGTTCAACTACCACACATCTTATTTGCCTATCTAATATAATAATGATTTCATTGAAGTTAATAAATACTGATTAATTGGCAGTTAAAGCCTTCCCTAATATATGATTACGGTAAAATGGCAGATAAATCACATTGATTGTGTACATAATATTTATGGGCTCGATGCAACACATAAACAACTACTAGTTTAAGTTAGAATTTTTGTTAGTGCATTACATGTTATGAGGTCATATATTCACAAATATAAAGGTGAACATGGTTCCACGAACACCCACATGAATTGTAAATTCAAAAATATACTAGGATAATTTTAAAAATCCCAAAAAAATTAGGATATCAAACTTGATTGATCATTCTACTCATGTGTGATGTTCCATGAAGCATTGACACCATGGTATTTTTAGTGCAAAAAAATATAATTGGTATCTTACGAATGAGGTGTCGACGGGGCTCCATGGAGCCTGAATTTTTTGAAAAAATCAAAATTCAATTTTTCCGATTTTAAAAAGTAGAAAAAAATGCAAGTATACAGGAATGAAACGTATATGTGTGTAAAAATTCAGGATGAAATACCTTGAAATAAGATCTATACAGAAAAAATATAGTGTGCATAGCAATAATTTTGCACTAACCACTCTCACAATCTTAATGTTAATTTTAATTTATTTAGTCATTAATTTAAATAAAAGGACCGGTCAAAGCTGTCAATCTAAATGGTTGACAGCTGTGGCTAGTCCATCACCATTATTATCATCACTGACGCATGCACCGTTTTTCTCACGTCTCTTTTTTTACGCCAGCTCATTGAGATGTGCGCTGTGCACAGGAACTGTGTGGCCGGTCCTGCGCGCAGCGGCACATCGATAGACCTCATAAAAGTCTGAGCTCGCTGCCCCATGGCACCAAACTAAACGCCCCATATACACTACACGCCGCGGCACAGGCGCGGCAACGCAGCGCATCGCCGTCTTCTCCTTGTCGTCTAAGCCAGCGAGGGGCGGACGCCGTCGCCGCCTCGCTCTCCTCCTCCGCCTCCTCTGCTCCCGCTCTTCCTCGAGCTGCCCTCCTCACGGCAGGGAGACCGGAGACAGAGACAGAGAGGGGCTGCGCATCTTCTGACATCAGCAATGGCGGTAGGCTCTCTCTCCCTCTCCGTCCTCCCTTCTTCCGTCGATTTTAGAGCCACATCCATTAAATGGATTTGCTACAAGTTATACTAGAGTACTCATATCTTTATTCTTAGGGGCATTTCCTATGCAAGGATTGAGTCCCTGCAAAATCTTTTGCGGTTCCTTTGCACAGCATTCGTGCTGAAATTTCCACTGACAAAGACTCTTATGAAAGATTCCTTGGTTTTCCCCTACTGCTCAAAGCTCAATCATACAAAGTTTCCATCCCGATGCGGAAGAAGCTCTCGAGTTTATTATTTTTGACGTAGCAGCCTGTGCGCGGCTCTGTTTTCAAATGTTCGATGGGAAAAAACTGCTTACCAGGTGTTGCCACCAAAATCTGAAAAGGGAAAACCCCAAAGTCAACCCAGCAGTTAGGAGTTTAGACTTGATCTTTAGTAGCTCAGTAAACGCTACAAACCCCACCATATATAAGTCAACCCAGCAGTTAGGAGTTTAGACTTGATCTTCAGTAGCTCAGTAAATGCTACAAACCTGGCATGGATCAGACTCTAACCGTCTCTGATCAAGCTTGAATCTAGTACCACCAATAAGAGACTGAACACCCACTCCATGATGGTACTTCACCAAAACATTCGCCTCAGCTGTAACCTGGACGGCAAGCTCTCTTGTAGGGCAAAGAACAAGGGCAAATATTGGAGACACTCGATGATTTGTATGGCTCTTCATAGCATTTAAGACTGATTCAGTTGCAGGAAGCTGTTTATCAATTCATTGCTTTTAGTAAATTGCTTGAAGGACAATAAAACCGAAGATAACTATATCTCAAAGGAACTACATGCAAATGAAACATTACCAGAAAAGCTACACTTTTGCCGGCTCCAGTTTTGGCCTTGACAAGAACATCTTTACCTGCATGTATACGGTGATGAGTGAGGACCAATCTCCTGATTGTTGAAAGGTTTAAGTGATAAAATGTTCAGATTGTTCATGCAGAGCTAAAATGGGTACCACTGAAGCAAAGTGCTAAATGCGAGCAACAGGTCCCATGGTATTACCGCCAAAAGGTTGGATTTGTTTTCCATGATTCAGCAAGTTCGTTCACGAGAAAAATGAAATAAGATATAATACCTTCAAGACAAATAGGAAGAACTGCTTCCTGGACAACAGTTGTCTGCACATATCCAGCATCAGTGAGTGCTTCGACAGTAAGTGGGGAGATGCCACATTCATCGAATCTGAAGATAAAACAAGAACATTACTTTTGATACCAGAACTCATCAAACCTAAAGGCCAAAGAAACATCATAGCTTGTTTAGACAAATAGGAAGAACTCATCAAACTGGCTATTTATGTATAGCAGAGACAGCAGTGCCGGCTAAACTCTCATTTGAATATATTTTTAGGGTCCATTTGATCTGATATATGTTCTTTTAATTTTTCTTTGATGCATTCTGGGCACTAGAGTCGAATGACGCTGCTGATTTCACTTTTGGGATTTCGGCTGCCGCATGGTCATTTGTTTCATATGTTGTTCGTGTTGACACATTGGCGCTCTTGTGGTCAGACACAGCATTAACAGGTCGAAACTTCTTTAATAAAATATAATATGCAATATTATTTTACCACTCTCGCACTTTAGTTAGTACATTTGAGCTGTTCATTTGGACTGCAAACTACCGTTGTTTATCTTTTTGGTTCATCTGGCACTCTGGCTCCTGCCTGTTTGGTTAGTCTTATTCTTGGTGTTAATGGGCAAACCTGGTCAGTGTAATCACCTATTTAGATTTACCAACTTTATCACTCCCCCCCCCCCCCCCCCCCCCCCCCCCCTTCTCCAATACTTCCTGACATCTGAAAGCTAGCATATTTCAGTTAGTTAGCATCCCCATAACTGGAAATTAAACTATTTCTAATTGTACTCATGTATATATTTTGGGCATTAGCTTAATGTCTTGTTGTGACAGTCCTGGAGGGAGTTTGTTCGATAAAAAAAGATGGTATTTTCTTCTTCCTTTTTGATGTGCTCTAAACTCTAGAACTGAATCTAGTTGCACTGATTTCCACCAGAGATTTCAATGGCAATATCTTGTGGCTGTTGTGGGCTTGTGACAGAATAATTCTTCCCTTTGCGTCACTTTATTCTCTATTATTGCTTTTTTGATGGTTTGCTTTCAATATTGATCGAGGTGTGCTTAACTCATGTTACAGGACCGGGATAGCGACAGCGATAACAATGCTAAGTTTGAGTGGGAAAGTGATGGTGAGGCTGAGCCTTCATCAGCTCCGGCTTCCAGGAACTCAGATGCTCCTGGCCCGTCCACACTGGTAATTCAGCACAAGAGCTAGCCCTGACTTGTTATTATTATTATCACTATTATTATAGTGTGATATCTGTTTGTGCAAATGTCTAAAGGATTCTAATGGGCGAGCCAACGAGGAAGCGCCATCTACTGCTTTAATTGAGGAATATGTAGCAATGGGTTTCCCAGAAGAGATAGTCCTGAAGGGCATGAAGGAGATTGGTAATACTCAAAATAACTAGTTTCATTTCATTTGTCTTGTTTGTGTTTATATCTTATGTTTCAACCGAGGCTTTTGTTTTCAGGGCATAGCGATGGAGATGCATTGCTCGAGATAATTCTCACATATCAGGTATTTGTCAATGTGCTTTATCTTGATTCTATGATACTTTTGCTACATGGCAAGGATTGTATGTTATAGGATTGGTGATGTGAAATGCAGGCACTAGGTGCTGATGATACAGTGGGTAACTGCTCTACTTCTGGCTGCGCCCCTCGTAGTGTTGAAGAAGATGATGATGATGATCTTGATTTTGAGAATTGGGATGACGACAATGATGATGTTGCTGGTAGAGAGCCCAACTGTGATGATCCTGGTGATGAGGTAGATGATTCCTATCTTTAGTTCAGTAGCTGAGAATTCTTTCATCATATATGTGCTGTTATATCTGAATTCTTTGCCATGCATACCTTCAGCACCCTCTTTATGTATTGTTTGAGTTTTGTTTATTTTTCTCCTAGTGTTTCAACGGTGTAGAATTGAATTGTGAAGTTTGAGCACTTTATTTTGTATATAGAATTCTCATCCTGCTTAAGTTTATCGTATAATAGTGTAATATAGGAAGTGAGATTGAATACCATTAGACCAGTACCTCGTGCAGAGTAATCAATCAAACTGGAAATTAGTAGAAACTGAGTGTATTATTGTCCTGCTTGTTTGTGATTTTTATGAATTAAATTTTGTATTTCTGTTAGACATCACTCCTTTTCTCTGCAGTTCTTATGCATTTGAATATTAGTTACACGACTTAAAACTTGTGGGATCGGGATGCTATCAGCAAATCATATTACTGATGCTTTAACCAAGAGAAGATACTGCACATACCACGAAACTATTATGCTCTTTGATTGGTTTTGTAGTCCAAGATATAGTGTACAATTAGACTTAGCTGAGAAGAGTTCATAAGAAATAGAAGCTAAACTTGAATGCTGACTACTAAATCATTCTAGCCTGCACTGGGGTAAAGTTTGTGCTGCAACCCAGCTCATCACTTTTCCATAGAATGCAAGGATGGTTGGAAACTAGCTTGCTGGTTAGGACGAACAAGATCTTCAAGAATTAAATGGCATTGTTCAAGATTCTTCTTTTGACTTTCAGTTACACAAAGTGATCTTAATACTCAAAATTGCATCACATACCGCACTAGTTGCATCAAACTTCCCTCCAAGACCAACCTCAAGAAGAGCAATATCTACATGTTAAGCCGAAGAAAGCGAGGGATTCGATGTAGAAATGTTATGCGAGAAATACATACACAGTCACTAATTTAGAAATCTTAGAATGTAATATATGATGTGATAGCTGATTTTCGTGTAGGTTACGCAAATAAAACTAGTGATGAGAATGTTGCATAGTTGAACCCTATTCATGGCTAGATATATGTAGTGACTGAAAACAACAAGCAGGGAAAGATAATGGAGTGCTTGACGTCTATTATACCTGCTCGGCAAAAAATATCTTGATTGCTAGCAAGGTGATGAACCTGAAATAGTGTGGAATGCGAATATCTTTATGTTCTCCTGAAGATACACACATTTGCCTTATCTTCCATCAGTTCTAACTTTCTTCCACTGCTATACATCCAGCACAGAGTGCCATTAGTGATACAACAAACTTGAACATGTACTTTCAGTTTATTCCTGTCCAGCACCACCAATACTTCATATGGATATTTGCTAATGTAGGTAGTTGTTTCAAGTGTAAAAGGATGAGCGTTTGTGTTCATGCATACAGTAACTCTTGTATTAACGTCATTCTCAAACAGCAACAGAGAACAAGAAGTTGAGTTCCTAAATCATTTCATTGATTTAACTCTTGATCAGTTTTTTTCTATTGTTTCTTGGGTAGTCTGTGCTATTCATTTCTTGACCGTTGATTAGCTGTAGCCCCCTTCGTTTCTCTGGCCCTATAGATGTTGGTATGTAGTTGTATTTATCTATCAGCAGTCACTCAGTTGGCATTAATAAGTCAGTGAGACGTAGCAAGTGTTTTCCGATCTCAGTTTTTATTGTAACTCTGCAGGATTTTCTACGAGAGATGTCACAGAAAGACAAGAAGATCAATTTATTAGTGCGCATGGGCTTTCCTAAAGATGAAGCAAATATTGCTATTACAAGATGTGGTATGCTCTTTTTGAAATTTTTGTCTCGACAGTCATGCTTTCACAGAGAAGGCAACTTATACTATACATTTCTGTTTGAATTTTCCTAGGTGTGGATGCTGATCTCGTTGTATTAGTTGATTCGATTAGTGCATCACGGGTTGCAAGAGATTTGAATTCCAGAAACATATCCGAGTATCAGGTACCTTGTGCTTTTATGTACATTTCAATAAGAAACGGTTTCTGCTCTTTTAATTCGATGTAACTGGAATCCGTGTACATTTGGTAGGTTACGGATAGATGCTTTGATTCGTTTGGAGGGAGAAAGAAAGCAAGATTGATGGAAGAGAGCAAGAAAAGGAGGATGCAATATGCACAAGGCAGTGGACCCTCCTTTGCTGGTAGCCATGATGAGCCAACACGTATCCCAGATCCTATGGTTGGATTTAATCTGCCCAGTGACAGGCAACCGTCAGTGATCAGAATGCTTCCTGAACAAGCTATCGGACCACCTTTTTTCTACTTTCAGAATGCAGCCCGAGCTCCACGAGGTGCATGGACGACCATTTCAAAAAAATTCTATGACATTCAACCAGAGTTTGTGGATTCCAAGTATTTTTGTGCAGCTTCAAGGGAAATTGGGTACATCCATAATTTGCCAGTTGAGGACAGAGAAGCTCTTCTCCCTTTCCCTCCAAAGACTGTTTTTGATGCATTCCCTCATTATAAGAAATGGTGGCCTTCTTGGGACCCAAGAAGGCAGCTCAACTGCTTGCAAGCAAGTGTGGCAACTGCAAAGTTGACAAACCAGATCCAGCATGCTCTTGCAAGATCAGGCAACCCCCCGCCTCCAAGTGTTCAGAACCGTGTGGTGGATGATTGCAAAACTTGGGATCTTGTCTGGGTTGGGAAAGACAAGGTTGCTCAGTTGGAGCCTGATGAGATGGAATCAATGCTCGGTTTCCCAAGGGACCACACAAGGGGAGTCGTCAAGACAGAGAGGTACAGATCTCTCGCGAACTCCTTCCAAGTTGATACAATTGCTTACCACTTGTCAGTGCTGAGGGACATGTTTCCTAATGGTATCAATGTGCTGTCCTTGTCAACCGGAATTGGAGGAGGAGAGGTAGCTTTGCACAGGCTTGGGATCCGCATGAGGACAGTGGTGTCTGTTGAGAAAGGCGAAACCAATAGGAGGATTTTTAATGGTTGGTGGGATCAGACCCAGACAGGCAAGCTGGTTGAGATTGCCGACATGAAATCTCTCACTAATGATAGAGTTGCATCGTTAGTTGGTAGATTTGGTGGCTTCGACTTGGTGATTGGGGGCAGCCCAGGTGAGCAATCTGCTTTGTTGTACGACTACCCCAGAATCTTGGATGCCATCAAGTCGGCTATGGCAAGGATGTAGGCTAAGCATTGTAGTACCTATTATGTCACTTAGTGCCTATCTCTAGGAACCGCAGCTTCATCTATGTTAGTGCTTATCTCTAGGAACCGCAACTTCATCTATGTTTAAACATTGAGGTGATGTGGTGGATGTTTATTTGCAAGAAATGCTTTGTTTTAAGTATCCAAATTCTGTTTAGTGCTGGACCAACAAATTTTGCCATGCACTGCCTTACATGATGCTCTTTTTTGTCTGGTTGAGCTGGACATGTCATCTAACTGCTTCAGTTGTACACACTGCTACCACTGGAATTTGGTGTTTTACGTAGAGACAGAGACTTCTTTTGCTTGAGTTGCTTCATATCATTTTCTCTGCGTACACTTAACACTGCATCAAGCACTCAACTGTGGTTTTCAGGCTATGAAAACAGTGAACACGATAAGGTTATAAGAGGATGTTGATTATGAAAAGTGTATATAGGAAGGTAAAAATATGAACTTCTGCTGCTGCTAACCTGTAGACAAGCAGGGTGTTCAATTTGCTATTTCCCACAGCATCTTAGCAAAGCATTTTAGCATAGTCGATATTGTACATTTTAAGTGCAAAAGTGACTAGTACATTCACACAAACAAAAGACATTTTCTATTCTGGGATGCAAAAGAAGCTGATACAAATTCAGAGATAGTTCTCTCTGTTCTTTCTCTTGTTAGATTGTTTCGTTTCTCATACTAAGCTTGCCAAGCTGAAACAAGTGCCAATATCGACTGGGGATAGAACTTGAAATGCATTCTTTGGCACCCACAGCACACTTCATTCTTTGGTAGTGATGAAAAGAATGTATGTAACTGGTATTCACTCAGGGCATACGTATTTTTGGAAAATACATCCTGTATGATCTGCAAAGTCTGGAAAATAAGCCTATCAGGCTACCAGGTTCTCAGGTTTCCCAAGTCTGTAAAGTTCAGAACTTGGGTTCAGATTTTGTGATAGGGGTTTTGGTATGTTAAAGACTTTTAGAGCCTGCCTAGTGCCCTGTACAAGGATATAATGCTTCTTCTGTACTAGCATGGATAGATATCCAGGAGCCGGTGTAAATGCTGTTTTGAATGGATTTTGGATGTTGGAGCTCTTGTCTTCATCAAGATTGAAAACAACAGTAATGGATTTACAAGAAGAAAACAATTGCCCTGAAG
The DNA here is from genome assembly GCA_039707655.1 of Elymus sibiricus. Taxonomy (NCBI): domain Eukaryota; kingdom Viridiplantae; phylum Streptophyta; class Magnoliopsida; order Poales; family Poaceae; genus Elymus; species Elymus sibiricus. The sequence continues at coordinate 156,703,151 of CM077669.1, forward strand.
AATGGCTTCACTTCTGTGTAACTTCAGCATGGTAAGTCAGATCATTCATACCCTAGAACCTGTTCTGGTCACGCTCTTGGGACTCTGAAATTAGATCATTCAGTAAAACAATTGCTCCAAAACCTGGGGTCTCTTGGTTGTCAGGCTGCAAGTGGGACGACCTGCGGGCGTCCCACATGCTGCCGCATGTGCCCACATAGTTAAGTGGGATTAAGTGGGCATCCCACATAATTTATGTGGTATTATGTGGGCTGCCACATACCCACAAATTGTAAACATGTCAGTACATAATTCACAGGTTGTAGTACAAAACTTGAACAGTACGATGCCCACATATCATGTCCACATACCCATATACTATACATATCGCATACTCCATTACAGGCTACCTGGTCGACCATTACAGAATTTGAGCAGCACAAAACCATTACATAAGTTCTTATTTTTTCTAAAATGTTCCAAACATCAACCTGGCATCCTATCTTCAAGAAGTAGCAGTGCATATTCCCTGCCTAGATTGTCCATCAGCTGATGTTGAAGCTCCCTAAAACAAAGTAAATTTGCATTAGGTTATGCAAGAACTGAACTGGACTAGTAAATTCGCATTAAGATGGGCAGATGTGCAGATGGGCAGATGGCTGCTATATAGGTTGAAAGCAGTCAAAGCACTAAAATGTAACACAGAGTATATTACAACAAAAGAGGAGGAACAATCAGGAAAGGTTAACATGACAGGTAAATGACATCCAGTTAACAAGAAACAATCCTGACAGGACTACAACAACCCCAAAAGCCGCAGTCCCCCCCCCCCCCCCCCCCCCCCCCGCCCCCGCGTCGTCTCAGCAGAGGCGACACGGGCGGACACCTAGTCGCGCCGCCGGGCCGCCCTCCTCCTTCCTCCCCTCACCGTCGCCGGAGGAGGCCGCCAGGCTAAGCCCGGGCGGCGGCGGGGGCGTTCTCCTCTCGTCAGGCCGCGGGATCTCGGGGTGGGGAGGCTCGATCCCCTTTTTCCGCATCGCGCGATGGATCCGTCGGGAGCTTCAGCTGCGTCGCCGACGAGCCCCTGGGCCTCCTTCTCCAGCGGGACGGCTCCCTGGCTGCGGCTCTCGCGGGTGGCAGCCGCGGCAGCGCCGTCGACGGGCGCCTGGTCTTCGACCCGGCGGCTCCTTTTCGACGCGTCGGGACGGGTGCCCCCCCCCCCCCCCCCCCCCGCCTGCCTTGTGGGGCGCGGTCCCTGGTCGGGCCGGTGGCGGGCTGGCCTCTGGTGGCTCCGGTTGCGCTGCGGTGGTGGGATGCCAGATCGGCCGGATCTGGCCCGTCGGCGTCTACGGCGGGGAGGTGAGGTGCTTGGTGGCTCTCCGGTGCCGCTGGCGCGGTGGCTCTGCGAGAGGTGGGCGGGTCAGCGGAGGTGCAGTGCGTGAGGGTGCTGGCGGTGTTGGGTATGCTCCGGGCGAAAGCCTGCCCGGTGTTGCCGGCCGGCGGCGGCGGCGTCTGTGGGCGTCGTTTAACCTCCTTGGAGGCGTCGTTGTGGAGTGCCACATCCCCTTACACCCTCGGATCTTGCTCTTCGGGTGAAAGCCTAAGGCCCGGTTGGGTCGGGCGACGGCGTCGACATCGTCGCTTTCCTCTTTAGGGCGTCGCCTTGAAGAGTTTCGGATCCCGTTTGCGCGCTTCATGGGCTGGACGCTCGCGGCATTGCGGTCGGCTGGTGCCCGTCCGGCAATGCGGATGTTGCGCGGCTTCCTGTTTGTGGCAACGATGGCGGCTTTGGGCGGAGTCAGGTTTGCTGATGGTTCTTAGTAGTCGGTCTCTTCCGGCGTGTTCGAGGAGTCGCCGCTATGGCGCTGGCTCGGCGCAAGCCCAACGCTTTTCTCTTGCAATGCTCGTCGACAGAGTCGGAGCTGCCTGGTCGCCGGCGCGTGTGGCTGACTGTTTGGCATCGGCCGGCGCAAGCCTCGACGCTTGTTTACGGTGAGGGCTTCTTCGGTGGTCGTCGATGGTGGAGTCGGAGTCGCCCTCGCGGAGGAGTGATGACGATGACGCCGGGCTGCAGCCTCGACGACGCTTTTCTCCTCGACGGCGTGTGTGCGTTCTTGTGTGGGTTGTCAGGTCGCCCTGTGTGCCTTGTCTTTGCGGGCCAGTTGTGACGGTTTTCGCCCGGTTTTCCGTTTATTAACCGGGCAATTCTCTTCGAGCTTATTTAATGAATCGGGCCCTAAGGGACCGCGTTTCAAAAAAAAAAAAACAAGAAACAATCCTTTGAACTCTTTCAAAACATATTGATCTGTTGACTTTGCCCTTTTTGCGGAAGCGTGCCTCACCGCCGACGACGCTCTCTTCAATGCTACTGATCTTGCTAACATATTGACCCCTGGGGAGCTCGCCATAATCTTTGGAGAATAAACTCGTGGACTAGCTCTCTAGAACAATGTAAACAATAATAGGTCAAACTATAAGGTAAAACAATTATCATGTGCAATCAGTCATAGAATTTCAGTTAAGAATTAGAAGGCGTAAGACTATAAAGTCACAGAATTATCATGTAAAAGAATTCAGTTAAGTATTTAGCAAAACTGCAGCACAAATTCAGTTATGACAGTGTAAAAGATGCAGACCATTCAGTGTACGTACAATTCAGATCAATTTTTTTTTAACAAAACTGCAGCACAAATTCAGTTATGACAGTGTAATAGTTACGTTACCTGTTGGTTAGTATTTGTGTGTTCATTTCCCTTCCCTTTGCGTTGTTGAGCACTTGAGCGTAAAGTCTGTTAGTACTTAGTAGTGACACATGTTGTTTGTTTCTATTGATTTTCCGAAACATAATTACGAAAAAGAGTCCAAGAATAAAATAAAGGGCTATACAGGAGGCTCGATAAGATTGAAGATCTCTGCTTGTTTTCAGTCAATTGAAGAATTCTGATTTCTCATGTGCCGCTTGAGCTCTCGATGAGATTTTTTAGTTGCATTTCATTAACAATCATCAGGAAAGGTGAGCCACTATGGCATTATCACATCTCTGCCTGAGTACCTCTCTAGGCAAAGCACAACTACCACTGTTATTGTTCTATGAATGTTTACTCCTGAAACTTTACAAACAGTGGATATGTGTAGGCTCAATCAGTCAATCTCATCTCATGGATACTGAAACCAGGAGCAGACACCAAGTCCTGCTGCTCTGAAACTGAAGCTGAAGAAGCTCTACACATGGTTCTAGCGGACAGCAAGGATGTGCAGCAAGCACTATGCTCGACTGTGTCGCCAATGCTTGATCAAGTTCCGTATCAGTACAGTTTCTTTTACTAGCTGAAATGGAACGTTTGTTAGCCTGTGACCGCTATTGCGTTTGGTGTACCTGTTCTCAGTGTTCTTCGTTTGCTTCACATATGGATGACTGATGAGTGGTTGCAAGGTCTCTCTTCTTGTTCAGTACGATTGGATGTGTATAGTGTTGTAGGAAAAATGGATGTGTATGGTGGGAAAATGAAATCAGGATAGACGAGAGCAGGCTGTTAGGTACTCCCTCCGTTTAACAACATTTGAAGTTTTAATCCTAAGTCAAACCTCTTTCAATTTGACTAAATTTATACCGTAAAAATGCTCTTTTTTAATATCTACTCCCACCATTCCATAATATAAGAGCATTTTTTTACGCTAGACTAATATGAAAGTTATGGCGGAGAGTCACCAGAACTGAAAAAAAAATGTTTTGTGGAGGAGGATTGAGTTAAACCCTTTTTTAGAAATGCATATTTTCAGAGAATTTTGAGGAAATGGATTGAGTTGAGGCAAATCATAAACGGTACATTCTGTGCCCGTTTCTTTAGGTTTCGCAAAGGGCGCGCGCGCGCACACACTCCGCCACGTTGGGCCTTTAAGCTGAAAAGGAGTCTGCGCGACGTGTGATTCAAACCCACGACTTGCTCGATCAGTGTAAGCCGAAATACCCAACTAGAATCCACAGCTTGTCTGATTACTTACATATTTTTCTGTCTTATCTTCTTTCTTCTTTTCTTTTCATTTTTCTTTTCCTTTCTTTCATAATGTGTGAACCTTTTTTTTAATCAAAATCGATGAACTATTTTCAAAATCCGGTGAACTTTTCTTTAAAATTGATGAAGTTTTTCGAATTTGTGAACATTTTTTTGATAATTGATGTTTTTTTAAATCTATGAAAAAAAATCAAATCTGTGATTTTTTTATCAAATCGATGTAATATTTTCAAATCCATAAAAAAATCAAAAATCAAACGTCTTTTTTTTGAATTTGTGTTTTTTTTAATTTAATGAACTTTTTCTCAAAATTTGCAAACTATTTTCAAAATCGATGAACTTTTTTCAAATCCACTAACTTTTTCATAAGTCTTTGAATTTTTTTTATTTTTCAAAACCGGCCACCGTTTTTTCAGACATAGTAGAATAGAAAACCAGATAAAAAAACAGATGAGTAATCTAGGTGCGCGAGCAAGTCAGTGTGGCAACGGTGGGCGACTGCTGGGCTGTGACCCACAAGGGACAGATGCGGGTGCTAAAAGCGCTGGTTAGGAGAGCAACTAATTAAGGGGTATCCCTTGCGGGAGCCTCGCAAGGGTCACTTTGGGTGGGTTAAAAGCGCATCACTTGCACGCTCTCAGCCGCCGCCACGTGTTGCGTGATGGATGCTCCTTCGTAATTTTTTAATTTTTATTTTGTGTACATGTTTTCAGGTTTTAGATGGATTTTCCCCCTTTTTTTGACTTTTGGTGCTTTTCCTGGTTTTCACTAGGTTTTGGACCAGAAAATTTAAAAAAATGAGGGCGAAAGAACACAATTTCTTTTGCGCGAAGTACAAATTTGCTTCCACGAGAGGCATAGCGAAGTTTTTTTTGCTTCCGCGAGAGGCACAACTGTGTCGGAAGGGGTGGGGGTGACACTTTTTTTCTTCCGCGAGAGACATAGTTGTGCCTCTCTGAAAAGGAAACAGTATATTTTTTCCTTTCGCGTGTGGCATAAATTTGCTTCTCGTGGAGGCACAAATTTGCTTCTCGTAAAGAAAAAAAAATGTTTTTTTTGCTTCTGCAAGAGGCACCGATTTACTTTTCATGGAGACACAGATTTGCTTTCGCGGAGAAAGGAAAAGTAAGGGGGAGCAATCGTGCTTTTGGATCTTCTTTTTTTCTAAAAAAATGTTTGTTGAAAACTATAAATGTGAAATCTATTTTTGAAGATCTAAACGTGAGAAATCCAGCGATGAAAATGGTTCTTGATTTGGATGCGTGGTTTAAGAAAAAAAAACATTTTAAATAAACGAATACGAAAACCATTTGTCGCAACCTGAAAAGGTGAAGTTGAATTTTGCGAGGCGTGCCCATTAATGAGTGATTTCGGCTGGTTGGGAGGTCCCTTGAGTTGAACTTAATGGAGAAGATCACAGTATCTACTTGGCTGAAATGTAATGTAACGAGCGGGTGAATACATGGGCCTAATCTTTCTCTGGGCCCTACTCGAGGCTTCTCCACCCCAACCCCCCAAGAAGGAAGGGGCGAAAGGAGGCGGAGCCGAGGAGACTGCCGGCGGCGACCACGATGGGCGGCGGCGAGGGCAAGTCGAGGAAGCGCCGCTCCTCCCCCTCCTCAGGTGCCTGAAACTATCCAATCGCTTCTCGCCACAGTCGCCCCGAGCCCGTTCCTCTCTTTCCGCGCCGTGCTGATTCCTTTCCTTGCTCTGCCTGTCGATTTGCTGGCCCAGGGGACGAAGATGAGAGGGAGCGGAAGAAGAGGCGAGACAAGAAGGAGAACAGGCGGAGCGGCCGAGACGGCAGAGGCAGCGACGAGGAGGAGGAGAAGCGGAGGAGGAAGAAGAAGCACGGCGACAGGGGCAAAGACAAAGGTAGGGTTCTTGTTTTGCCTCCACTAGGGCCTGCATTTTTCCTGTCTCTCTGATTGAGTGAAATCATCCTTGGCTTGGATCCTCGTGCCGTCGTGCGATATCTTAAACTGAGCTAGAGAATGGGCAATACCATTAGGTGGTGACTTTTCAATCTTCATAAGCTTCACCTCTGAGAAGGGAGGACAATACCCACCTTTAGACCATGAACATAATCCATCAACTCGGCCTCTTCAGCGCTCTGAAAACCTCCAAGCCGAAAGTATTTTCATACCTGTATGATTTCTAACAATTGCACCAATCTAGGAGAAGCACCATCCAAATCAAAACTAGCATCAGCTTTTACTTTTGAAGGTGAGGTCCTGACCTCATCAAGTGATTAATTTTGGCGATTCTTGCATAAGCAAGTCATATGCTTTTATCCAAAACCTAGGTCGAAGAAGAAAACAAGACTGAATTCTGAACTAAGATTGATGACCCGCCCTCTGCTTAGGCGAGCAATTGTGGTGGATAGGAAATTTACCTTTTGGATTATTATAGGAAGAAGGAGCGCTATGGCCCAAGGAAGCGACAAAATATTGTAGAGAAAGAATCGGAACTGAAATAGTTGGCTTACCATCGCTGAAAATAATATCATTCTTGAGATACCATGCTGTCCATAGGAGGAATATAACCTTAGTGTGTATCTGATCATTTATTTGGGCAGGAGACAAAACAACCACTCCAGACCACTTTTCACAAAAAAATTCTTTAGGCGGTAAATTCCAAACAACTTAAGAGCAAACCAAACAGGATGAGGTTTAGTGTGATCAATCACCACATGGCCGCCCCACCCGCCAAAACCACAAATATCGTGAATTGCCTTTGTATCCATATTCTTCTCCACCAATTTCAATAGCAAGTTCTAGATTCATTTGTTTGATTGTGATCATTTAGTGCTAGATTCATTTGATGATGATGTGGACGTGGCTGTCTTTGTTTGTCTTGACAGAGAGGGATTCAAAGGAGAGGCGTTCCAAGGAGAAGGATAAGAGCAAGCGAAAAGACAAGGATGTTGTGAGTTCTCTAGACGGCTGTTTTCTCAGAGTATCAACCACGGTAGTTTACGTATGATTAATTAGAGTTCTGGACCTTTTAGCTCTTCGGTAGCACCTTTTTTTATAGGTGAATTGATGTAGAAACTTATGCTTTTGCAAAGGTCTGACAATAGGACGAACAATGGCCCTAAATAGAACCACATGAAGTAGGGTTGAAGAAATATGGCTTGGCAAAACCATTCAAAAACATCTAGTAGGATTAAATAAACTATAATTACCTTCGAATCAATGTATGCAACTATGCATGCAACCAACCTGGCAAAACTGTCCAAACCACATTTCTTAAGGCGTATTTGAAGCATTCTTATATTTGACTCTGCCCCTTTCCAGGTAAATGTTTCAGGCTACGATATTTCAGATTTCTACAATTGTCATAACTAACATGCAAGTCTGTTGTATTGTCCTGGACAATGGGGTTCCATAGAAACTTGCCGGTGTGTTTTGCATCTTTAGGCTAAATAGCAGCGCAAGATATATTATTGCCATTGAACTAAAATAGTGATTGAAATTTAGGTGCTTTAATTTTTTAACAATTATTGTCTTATTCCCTGCAATAAAAGGGTTGTAGTGTCTACATCCCTGAAGGGATCTTGAGGACCGTAGTTTGTGTACCTAGAGCATAATGTTAGTTGCATCTCATCTATCTGTTGAGTTTTAGTGTAATTCAGCACAAAATAGTGGTTGGTTGTTAAGAACGAAGTGTGCACCAGTTGTATTTGAATGCACCAGCTAGGTTAGGTGCATGTATCCTTGCCAGAGCAGAAGTGATTGATCTTGCGTGTTCTTCCCCTGCCTTTCTCATGTTCTGATGCCTTTCATTGTCAGTCATCGCTAAAACAGGACATCAAAGAAATATCCAAGGACGACTACTTTGCAAAGAACAATGAGTTTGCAACCTGGTTGAAGGAAGAGAAGGGCAAATATTTCTCCGACCTTTCTTCAGAGTCTGCCCGTGATATCTTCCTCAAATTTGTGAAACAATGGAACAAGGGGAAGCTGCCATCACAATACTATGAGGGCATCACCACTGGGCCCCAATCAGCGCATAACTGGAACATCAAGAAGGCATGAGAAGGCTCGTCTTCTTCGTGGCCTGCAGTTCGGGTGCCTTGTGTTGTGCGGTTTCTTGACGAAACTTCCATACCAAATGCTTGTACCACTTGTTCCATCTTTTAGGTTTCAGATCTAAACCTGTATGAATAATAGTTCGGTATCACCATGTTTAGCATTAATGTTAGTTTTGCGGGTGACGTTTAGTGAAAAGGTTCTAGCAAACTTGTTGCTGTATGGAAAAGAGCTGGTATTCGGGTGATTAGCCCCACCACCACATGTCCATGTTCTTCTGACCTTTTATGATGTGTTTTCTGTAAAACTTCCTGTGCACCAATGATTCATCTCTTGATTCTTCGTCATGTTCGTATGTTGTGCCTAGGTCATCAGATAAGAGTTTGACTCTTTAGCTGCGCCTGAATGTTTATCACTACCGTTATAGTGCTACAGGCCTATGATTCCTTTTCTGTTGCTGCTGTAAACTGAATTTTGGCCACTTTGGCCGCATGTAAACTGATATTGCAGTCTCCACAAATATACAGCGCCCAGAGACCAGGAGAACATTATGTACATATAATCAGTACGCACGAAGAATTTGCATACCAATTAATCAGAACAGAGCTTAAATCATAGACGAAACCATCGCAACGAAACAAATGAACTCGAGTGGTGTACAGATTTCGGATCTTGCAAGCCCTCGTAGGGAAGGCAAATGCCATTTATTCCATGTTTTGATCCTTTCTGTGCTGAGACAGCAGGTGGTACAAAGTGCCCAACAGCACATGACAAACACCTACAAGGGTCGAAGCGCATATTCTCGATGTTGAGAAGCCACCATGCTTAATGCTTGCTGTTTTCCTCCTCGCAGAATTTCGAGTACTTCTCGTCGTCCATCAGCGAGTTGAGCTCACCTGCATCGCTGACCTTGACCTTGATGATCCAGCCGCCCTCATATGGATCCCCATTGACCTGTGTTGGAAAAAAGAAAGAATCAGCATACAGGTCATACCACACTTCAATCCTCACCAACAGATTTCCTCTTGGAGTATCAGGCTAAGCTGGAACTTACCAATGCTGGTTTCTCTAGTAGTTCATCATTCACTGCAATGACCTCTCCAGACACCGGCGAGTTGATGTCACTGGTTGCCTTCACACTTTCGACGGCACCAAAGTTCGTTCCCTGAGATACAGAAGCGCCAACTTCTGGCAGCTCCACATACACAACATCGCCCAAATGGTCCTGAAAGCCAAAAACAGCTTTATTATGGCATATGATGAAAGGCTGCTTATACATATTTCGATGTTCTAACATATAGCAGGTTTAACACATCAATTTGTTTAGAGAGATTGAATGCATCAACATATGAACCTGGGCATGGTCTGTAATCCCAACTGTTGCGGAATCACCCTCAACCTTCACCCATTCATGAGTGTCAGCATACTTCAGATCCTTCAGCACTGGAAACGGGCAAAACAAGATGGATGCATGGCATAAGGTGCAGTAAATACTGGAATGGCATTAAGCAGAGATGCAGTTTAAGAATGCGAACATGAGAAGAAAATAAATCGAATTAGCTACACCCCTCCAATTATTGCTCACTTCGCTCTGAACTACTAATATAATGAACTTTTTCTTGCTCGTTTCATCAGTCCCTCTACTCCACGCCGACGCATACGTTTGTGCTGAACAGGTCCTTCACAGTTGTAGGTCCCAATACGCATGTGTTTTCTCCAAATAGCTTTCGCAAGCCTATTGCAGAAACTTTTATATGAATTAATTATGGAGTCCTAAACCATTTCACATCTACACCATTCTGAAATTTATAGCACCAATAAAGACTCAACGGATAGCTTATTTATCAACTCTGCGCTATGTGGGTTTCAAATGCATTAAACAAACACCACAGCAACAAGAGCCAGGCTGCGTCGTCTGCAACGACATTGACATACAACAGTAAGTAGAATCCAAGGGCTGAATCACAAGAACCATCAATGTACTAAAACAAGTACTCCTTAAATGGAGTACAACGGTTCCAATCCAAAGGCAGAAACGTTGCGCTTTCACCAGCAAATCAGGCAAACGCATAAGGGCAACAAAGATCCTTCTGCAGAAAAAGATGTAAAAACCTGCCGCCGGAACGAAGTAAGGATCCACGCAACCAGAACAAACACGGCGGCATTACACCTCCGTTCTACGAATATCTCCAATGCGCTGACAGAGCCGCCGCCGAAATCACCGGTAAAAAAAAAGACTAGCAAAACGGATCGGCTAACAAAAAAAATCCTAACCCCCCGAATCCGACCATGGCGGGACGCAGAGGACTAAGATAGCGCCGTTCCATCACCGAGGACCTGTGATCCCGGGACAGGCGCGGCGCGAGGCACGAGACGCACGCGTAAAACAGGCAGGCACGGGCGGGAGAGGGAGAGGGAGAGGAGGAGAGGTACCGGTGGAGAAGGCCCTGGGGAAGGTGGAGATCTTGAGGAAGGAGGCGGCGCGGGAGGCCCAGAGCGATCTGGAGGCGGCCATGGCCATGATCACGCGACGGGGGAGGAGGAGGGGATCGCGCGCTCACTCTGCGCCGCCTCCTCTGTTTCTCTCTCTCTCTCGCACCGAACTCGCTCCTGGGTTTGGTGGTGGATTCTCTCTTCTCTGTTCCTCTCCTTTTTTGCACAAGTGCGAGGGGTGGAGGAAAGTTGGTGGTGGTGCGCTTCGTAAATTGCAAAAATATATTTCGTGGTAGGTTTTTGGGCCCTCCTGGGATTATAGTGTTTTTTTTTATGCAATGCACTTGAAATTTTGATTTTTTTGGGGAATCAGTGGTGTTAGACTCGACAATCTCGTGAATGTAACAAGACCCTTACTTCAAAGAAAACTATGTTTAGACGCCACAATTTTAGTTTTGTTTTGTCGCAAAACCATAACTTTTCTTTTTGAGTTGGCAACACCATAACTTTTGAATAATGATTGTCGTTCGGTTCAAACCGCCTACATATATACTCCCTTCGTTGTGTTCAAAAAAATATACTCCCTTCGTCCCAAAATAAGTCACTCAACTTTATGCTAACTCTAGTACAAAGTTGAGTTACTTATTTTAAAACGTAGGGAGTACAATATATAAAGCTACTGAGCTAGGCTGCACAATAAATAGCGATTGTATATTTAGCATAGGTGCATCTGTCCTGGTAGCAAGGGACTCTCCATGCGGCGACACGTGGCATAATTAAACAGTGCATCTGAATAATAACGATTGTATATTTAGCATAGTACAATCTAAGTCGTTCGTTCATATACACGAGTCTACAGTCATCCCTATAAACACACGCAAGCACATTTTATCCTTATGAGTATCTTCGAAAGAATGATCCGACACATCATTTTGAGGTTGACGAAGTCGTCACTGTCACCTTCATACACGTGCACCGGAATAAAGATTGATCGTATATACTTTTAGCACGATACAATCGGAGTCGCTCACATACACGAGCATACAATCACCCCTATGAACTCACGCACGTACACCCTACCCCTATGAGCACCTTCGAGAGACTGATCCGACACATCATCTTGAGAGTGACTAAATCGCCACAGACACCTTCGTAGTCGACGGGAGCGTCTCCTCCCATCGAATGCACATCGCCAGAAAATATGAAATAAATTCAGAAAATGCGAGCACTAATGTCAAGTCTGAGACTTGAACTTTGATGGACAGGGGATACCACTTTACTCCTAACCGTCCAACCACATGTTGGTTCGCGAATAGTGATCGTATATGAGCAGTAATCTTAGGTGAACAGTAAATTTGTATAAGCAGTGCTTTGGATGATCAGTGACAATATGAACAGTAACTGTATTTAATCATTGATGTTGTATGAAAAGTACCGTGAATAATACTTTCAACAAAAAAATACAAGCAAATTAAAAAAACAGGTAAAATTACCAACTAAAATATATCTGAAAACAAATATTACATCAAACATGAGACATCATTCTAAATTTATACATTTTTTTGCGCTAAGACGCTATTCGAAGAGCTCGAAAAAAAAACATTTTTTGTTTGCTTGCGTTGTAAAGTCTTATTTCATAAATTCAAATGTTGCATTATAAATTTAAATTGGCCATAAATAATAAAATTATACTCATAACTAAATTGAAATATACAATGATTATATAGACATTATTATTGTCTACAATTCAATGTCCTTTCAATTTTAATTATAGGGTTACTCGCAAAGTACCTCATTTTATGTTTTGCCTTTCCATGGTAAATCCATGTATTTTTAGAAACTTCGATATATAAATACATGAAGTATTTTAGAGACCGCATCCAATTGCAATGTTCTTATGAATACAGATTTGCGGAGGAGTGATGTCTACTACGCAACTTTATTCTTGTAGACTCGTGTTGGGCCTCCAAGCGCAGAGTTTTGTAGGACAATAGCAATTTTCCCTCAAGTGGATGACCTAAGGTTTATCAATTCGTGGGAGGTGTAGGATGAAGATGGTCTCTCTCAAACAACCCTGCAATCAAATACAAGAAATCTCTTGTGTTCCCAACACACCCAATACAATGGCAAATTGTATAGGTGAACTAGTTCAGCGAAGAGATGGTGATACAAGTGCAATATGGATGGTAGATATAGGTTTTTGTAATCTGAAAATATAAAAACAGCAAGGTAGCAAGTAACAAAAGTGAGCACAAACGGTATTGCAATGCTTGAAAACAAGGCCTAGGGTCCGTACTTTCGCTAGTGCAATCTCTCAACAATGCTAATATAATTGGATGACATAACCATCCCTCAATGTGCAACGAAGAATCACTCCAAAGTTCTTATCTAGCGGAGAACATAAGAAGAAATTGTTTGTAGGGTACGAAACCACCTTAAAGTTATCCTTTCCGATCGATCTATCCAAGAGTTCATACTAAAATAACACCAAGTTATCCTTTCCGATCGATCTATCTAAGAGTTCGTACTAGAATAACACCATATGATACGCATCAACCAACTCTAATGTCACCTAAATACTCCAATGTCACCACAAGTATCCATGAGTTAATTATACATACGCATTAAACAATTTCAGGTTCATAATACTCAATCCAACACAAAGAACCTCAAAAAGTACCCCAAGATTTCTATCGGAGAAAGTAGGACAAGAACGTGTATCAACCCCTATGCATAGATTACCCCAATGTCATCGCGGGAATCCGCAAGTTGAGTACCAAAACATATGTCAAGTGTTCTCAAATCCAATATTCAATCCAACATAACGATATCTCAAAGGGAAAGATTCAATTCATCACAACAAGATAGTAAGGGAAACACACCATATGATCCAACTATATTAACAAAGCCCGTGATACATCAAGATCATGACATCTCAAGAACACGAGAGAGAGAGAGATTGAACACATAGCTACTGGTACATACCCTCAGCCCCGAGGGTGGACTACTCCCTCCTCGCCATGGCCTCCGCCGGGATGATGAAGATGGCCGCCGGAGATGGATTCCCCTCTCCGGCAGGGTACTGGAACGTCTCCAGATTGGTTTTTCATCGATACAGAGAGTTGCGGCGGCGGAGCGGAGAGTCTAGGGTTATTTCTGATGGTTTCTATATTTATAGGATTTTTTGGCGTTGGTTTCACGCGAAGGTGGGCCACGAGGAGGGCACAAGACACCAGGGCGCGCCTGGGCCCTCTGGCGTGCCCTGGTGGATTGTGCCCACCTCGTGGCTCTTCTGGCCCTCCCACGAAGCGTCTAGTGCCTCTTTTGTTCCAAAAACAATCGTCAAAAAGTTTCGGGCGATTCCGAGAACTTTCATTTTCTGCACAAAAACAACACCACGGTAGTTCTGCTGAAAACAGCGTCAGTCCGGGTTAGTTCTCAATAAAACATATAAAGTGCATCAAAACCATATAAAAGTATTGTAAACATAGGTGAATATGGCATGAATACTTCATAAATTATCGATACGTTGGAGACGTATCAGCATCCCCAAGCTTAATTCCTACTCGTCCTCGAGTAGTTAAATGATAAAAGAACTAATTTATGAAGTGTGAATGCTAGCATAATATATAAGTTTGATCATTGATAATTTTAGTCAATTTTCTAGCATCATAACCAGCAACTTTCTCTCATAAAAATCATCATGATAGAGCAATCAATTCACATGTCATGGTTCAAATAATGAATTCTCTTGAAACTTAACAACCTATGTTCTTAGTCACCAAACAATTGCAATTCAACTTATTCTCAACAAAGTCTAAGTAAGAGCTCCACATACTCAATTATCATTTAGTCTTCTATGATTGCTAGTACTCAAAGCATATTTTTAGAACAAATGGCATCCATCGAACACAGAGAAAGATAGGGTCTTAATGTTTCGCCTCCCAACTCATTTATCATAGAGATAATTGTCAACAATAATAAGTCATGATCAAATATATTTGACTGGATATATATGCTTGGATCTTTTCCCACCACATGATCCTTGCCAACTAATAGACTGAGGTTGGAATAAGAAGTTGACTCAACATGAATAGTAAATAGCATGAAAGTAAATAGATTGTCCCTTCGCAGAGGGAAGCAGGGATTTGCATATGTGCCAGAGCTCATTGTTTAAAAACAAAGATGAATATAGTTTTGGGAGGTGCACCCTTCCTGTCAACGTTACGACCAAGAGTTATCAATATCTTCCATGTTAAACACATTAGCGGCGGTTCCCAAGCGGTAAAAGTAAAGGTTTACTCCCCCTCCACCAACAAACACACTCCACGGCTAGCCGAATCCACGGGTACCGTCCATACCACCAACATTCCTGGGGGAGTTTTGTTTAATTATTTGCATCTTTTTTTGATTTCGGGACTGGGAATCCCTATTACTGCCCCTCTCGTGCAAGGACGAGTGAATAAACACTCATCATGAGAATAACCCGCTTAACATGGAAGATACTGACCGCCCCCTGTCACTCCATGAGCGGTCCAGGCACACAAAACAGATGTTTATTTGAATGTTTAGAGGTGGCACATGCAAATTTACTTGGAATGGCAGTGAAACACCATATATAGGTAGGTATGGTGGACTCTTATGGAAGAAACTTGGCTCAAGGATTTGGATGCACAAGTAGTATCTCTACTTAGTACAAAGTGTTGGCTAGCAAAAGGTTCTAAACAAGCACCACATGTTGGAGGATCCACAACAATATAACTTCTATGCAAATATACACAACCATAACTCATTACGTTGTCTTCCTTGTCCAACTTCAACTAATTTTCTCAAGTTTGAAAATAATTAATGGGTATTCACAATCATAGAAGATGTCCAAGATAATATATTTCTATGTGAAAGTTCTCTTCCTTATACTAATCATTTAAGAATTGCTTGTATGACCAATATTGTGATTGTCAAACTTCAATAGATTTTACTTTCTAAACCTGATGTGAAGCTACTACTAAGCATAAAGCACATTGATAATTTCAGATTTATGATATTTTATTCATTTACAATTTACTCTTAGGATATAAGTGAAGCACAAGAGTAAACATCAAACTACTCTCAAAAGATATAAGTGAAGATCAATGAGTAGTCAAACAATTAAGTAGCTATGTGAGGACTCTCTCTCAATAAAGATTTTCAGATCTGAGTATTTTATTCAAACAACAAACAAAAGAAAAATAGCACTCCAAGAATAGCATGCATCAAGTGAACGAATAAAAATTTAGGCTCAACATAGGCTAACCGATAATTGTTGATGAAGAGAGGTGGGATGCGTAGCATCCCCAAGCTTAGATGCTTGAGACTTCTTGAAATATTTAGTAATTGGGGTGCCTTGGGCACCCCCAAGCTTGAGCTTTTTTATCTCGTTCAATCCTCTCATATCATGGTTTCACCTATTCTCAAAAACTTCATCCACACAAAACTCGAAAAGAACTCGTGAGATAGATTAGTACACATAAGAATAAATCAACACTTCATGTACTGCCAAGACAAGTTACACAATAATTTTCAAACATCATCTACTGTTTACTATCATTTCCACAATTTATATCTACCAATATAGGCTATGGAAACTATAGGATAAGTAGATAACAAAACTATGACAGCAATCTGTCCAAACAGAATAGTCTGTAGCAATATATTAAACCAGTGTACTTATGTAACTCAAAAAATTATGAAAATTTAGGAAAGGCTAAATAATTTATATGAAAATACTGTGTAAACATTTCAGAAACTTTCCACATTCTAGTAAAATATGAAAATTCAAACACTACAGAGAAAGTTTCTGTTTTTACACAGCACACATCAAACATGCAATTCAAGCATCCTAAAGGCAATTCTTGGAAATTTTTATTGAAAAACAAGATTATAAATAACACCTACCAGAAAATAACAAAATAAAATGATGCTCCAAGCAAAACTCATATTATGTGACGAATAAAAATATAGCTCTAAGTAAGATATACCGATAATGTTGAAGACGAAAGAGGGGATGCCTTCCGGGGCATCCCCAAGCTTAGGCGCTTGAGTCTTCCATGGATATTACCTTGGTGTTGCCTTGGTCATCCCCAAGATTAGGTTCTTGTCACTCCTTATTCTCCTCATATCGGTGTCTCACCCAAAACTTGAAAACTTCAATCACACAAAACTTAACGGAACTTCGTGAGAAGGGTTAGTGTAATAAAGATAAATAATTCACTTAGGTACTGTCAAGACAAGATTCATAATTGTTACCACATTATACCTACTGTATTCTATCATTCCCATAATTTATACCACTAAATATAAGCTATGGAAACACTAAAACAAGCAAACTATGCATGCAAAACAGAATCTGTCAGAAACAGAACAGTCTGTGAAGATATGTAGTATAGCCATACTTCCCTGTCTCTAAAAATTCTGAAAAATTAGGAAAACCTGAAGATTTGTATATCAAGACTGTGTAAAAATTTCAGATCATTATCACGCTCCAGTAAAAAATGAAAATTCCTGTACTGGAGTCAAAAGTTTCTGTTTTGGTTCAGCATCAATTCTACTCATCTTGTGAGTCATCCCAAAGGCTTTACTTGCACTTTATTGAAATAAAAGACACAAAATATGATTACTACAGTATCTCAATCATGTGAACACTCAACAACAGAAAGGAAAAGTGTTGGGTTGTCTCCCAACAAGCGCTTTTCTTTAAAGCCTTTTAGCTAGGCATGACGATTTCAATGATGCTCATATAAGAATAGTAGTTGAACTATGTAAGAGAGAATCATGAATCTAATTACAAGCACATTTAAGTCTAACCCACTTCCTATGCATAGGGATTTTGTGATCAAACAATTTATGGGAACAAGAATCAACTAGCATAGGAAGGCAAAACAAGCATAACTTCAAAACTTTGAACACATAGAGAGGAAACTTGATATTATTGCAATTCCTACAAGCATAAGATCCTCCCTCATAATAATTTTCAGTAGCATCATGAAGGAATTTCACAATATAACTATCACATAAAGCATTCTTTTCATGATCTACATGCATAGAAAATTTATTACTCTCCACATAAGCATATTTCTTCTCATTCATAATAGTGGGAGCATCAAATGAAACTCGAATACTATAAATTGTTTCCACATTAGAAGAGTAATGTTCAGTAAAAGGATATTCAAAATTATGACAATAATTATCACTACTTTTTATAACATAAGTATCATCACAATAATCATCATAAGTAGCAACTTTGTTCTCATCATAGTCAAGTGAAACCTCTTTCGAAATAGTGGAATCATTACTAAATAAAGTCATGACCTCTCCAAATCCACTTTTATCATTATAATAAAATTGAACACCCTCCAAGATAGTGGGATAATAATTATCTAAAGTTGACACTCTTCCAAACCCACTTTCATAAATATCACAATCATCATAAATAGAAGGCATGCAATCATCATAACAAATTTGATCATTCAAAGTAGGGGAACTAAAAAGATCATCTTCATTAAGCATAACATCCCCAAGCTTGGAACAAACATTAATTGCAGCAAATAAATTCTCAAACATGTGATTGTCATCAAACATAGCATCCCCAAGTTTGTGGCTTGGCATATCATAAGCATAATCACTCTCATCATTAATAGTATGAATAGCACCAATAGCATAACAATTATTATCATCATAATTTACCAAGTTGGTGCCAAAAAGATTTTCAAGATTATAATAAGTATCATTATCTTCCCAATCATAGTCATCACAACAAGCAATAGGCATAACAAAATCATCATCAAGTGTATCATCTCCCACAATTATTTTTGATTCATCCTCGTGAGGCACAACAATAATAGGAGCAACATCATTTGGGAGAGATACCTTTTTACCTCTAATCTTTCTTCTTTTCTTCTTCTTCACCACATCATGTGTGGGTTTAATTAATTTCTTCGAGCTTCTTATTGATGAGATTGGTTGAATAGGGAGCTCCTCCTCGTCACCCATTTCATCATGAGAGACAATAGGAGGGAAAGTGAAAATCTTTACCCTTTCATTAGTATTCCTTTTATATTCTATTGGTTTTCCCATCTTTCTATAGTTGGCAATATAAGCATTCTCATTGCAATTTACCATGCAAAACATATAGATATTTTTTAGATTAGTTTCAATGCCGTCCGTGAGAATGAATACTTCAAACCAACTATTTTTATGTGTCAATTCTTCACTCCCCAAAAATAGAGAAAGCTCATTATGAAGTTCAAGGGTGATCAAGTCATTACAATATTTGGCCATGATTTGATCATGAAAAAGTTTGCATTGGAAATTAAGATGACCAACTTTATTGCAAAGTTCACAGGTAATGGGACAAAGAGAACACAATTTTGTAGCAAATTCATCTATCACTTTGAGCAAAAAATTGGTTCTATCATGTTTATGCTTCTTACAAAATCTATCATCCATATAAGGCACGTCTTCACAAACTTTATGCACTCCACAAAAATTGACATGCTTATAGGAAACATTTTTATCATGACTAGTGCAATCATCATTAGTATTTTGGATATTCATAGAATTCATACTAACAACATTGCAATCATGCTCATTATTCAAGGAATTCTCATTAAGTATTTTCATAATTTCTTCCTCTACCAATTGAGCACAATTTTCCGACTCCTTATTTTCACGAAACACATTATAAAGACGATACAAATGATGCAACCTAAACTCCATTTTTTTGTAGTTTTCTTTTATGAACCAAACTAGTGATAAAACAAGAAACTAAAAGATTCAATTGCAAGATCTAAAGATATACCTTCAAGCACTCACCTCCCCGGCAACGACGCCAAAAAAGAGCTTGATGTCTACTACGCAACTTTATTCTTGTAGACTCGTGTTGGGCCTCCAAGCACAGAGTTTTGTAGGACAGTAGCAATTTTTCCTCAAGTGGATGACCTAAGGTTTATCAATCCGTGGGAGGTGTAGGATGAAGATGGTCTCTCTCAAACAACCCTGCAATCAAATAAAAGAAATCTCTTGTGTCCCCAACACACCCAATACAATGGCAAATTGTATAGGTGCACTAGTTCAGCGAAGAGATGGTGATACAAGTGCAATATGGATGGTAGATATAGGTTTTTGTAATTTGAAAATATAAAAACAGCAAGGTAGCAAGTAACAAAAGTGAGCACAAACGGTATTGCAATGCTTGAAAACAAGGCCTAGGGTTCGTACTTTCGCTAGTGCAATCTCTCAACAATGCTAATATAATTGGATGACATAACCATCCCTCAATGTGCAACGAAGAATCACTCCAAAGTTCTTATCTAGCGGAGAACATAAGAAGAAATTGTTTGTAGGGTACGAAACCACCTTAAAGTTATCCTTTCTGATCGATCTATCCAAGAGTTCGTACTAAAATAACACCAAGTTATCCATTCCGATCGATCTATCTAAGAGTTCGTACTAGAATAACACCATATGATACGCATCAACCAACTCTAATGTCACCTAGATACTCCAATGTCACCACAAGTATCCATGAGTTAATTATACGATACGCATCAAACAATTTCAGATTCATAATACTCAATCCAACACAAAGAACCTCAAAGAGTACCCCAATATTTCTATCGGAGAAAGTAGGACAAGAACGTGTATCAACCCCTATGCATAGATTACCCCAATGTCACCACGGGAATCCGCAAGTTGAGTACCAAAACATATATCAAGTGTTCTCAAATCCCATATTCAATTCAACATAACGATATCTCAAAGGGAAAGATTCAATTCATCACAACAAGATAGTAAGGGAAACACGCCATATGATCCAACTATATTAACAAAGCCCGTGATACATGAAGATCATGACATCTCAAGAACACGAGAGAGAGAGATTGAACACATAGATACTGGTACATACCCTCAGCCCCGAGGGTGGACTCCTCCCTCCTCGTCATGGCCTCCGCCGGGATGACGAAGATGGCCGCCGGAGATGGATTCCCCTCTCCGGCAGGGTACTGGAACGTCTCCAGATTGGTTTTTCGTCGATACAGAGAGTTGTGGCGGCGGAGCGAAGAGTCTAGGGTTATTTCTGATGGTTTCTATATTTATAGGAATTTTTGGCGTTGGTTTCACGCGAAGGTGGGCCACGAGGAGGGCACAAGACACCAGGGCGCGCCTGGGCCCTATGGCGCGCCCTGGTGGGTTGTGCCCACCTTGTGGCTCTTCTGGCCCTCCCACGAAGCGTCTAGTGCCTCTTTTGTTCCAAAAAAATCGCCAAAAAGTTTCGGGCGATTCCGAGAACTTTCATATTCTGCACAAAAACAACACCACGGTAGTTCTGCTGAAAACAATGTCAGTCCGGGTTAGTTCTAAATAAAACATATAAAGTACATCAAAACCATATAAAAGTATTGTAAACATAGGTGAATATGGCATGAATACTTCATAAATTATCGATACGTTGGAGACGTATCAAGGAGCATAAAGTAGGGATACGATTCACGTCACTATGCCCTTCAACAAATATATGTGTTAGTGTAGTTTTGTATCATTACCATGTGACATATGTGGTGAACAACCCAAAAATTTCAAAAAAAGTATTTTTGTATCACTCATTCCTGCCATCAACGCTAATACAATCGACATGAACTACAATATTCTTATTAACAAAATTCATAATTCTTGACCATTTGGGATGTCAAGTATTTGCCCGACTGCTTTGATTCTTAACTATGTTTGCTCAGCCCGTTACTTCGACTCACCAAAAGATAATACTGCAACTACTCGCATTCTTTTCTCCCAAGAATATTGTTGTTGCTCAATAATACACAACTCTTGCTTCAGGGACGTCATTTTTTTGTAATATGATATAGGTTGAGATCTGATCAACATTGTAGTCTACTACAATTACTGATCACTACAACATGTGAAAGTATCCCAATAAGAGTTCAATCAATTATTACGATTTATGGCTATCCGATATTGGATGCATATGTAGAAAAAAAATATGCTAGCTAATGAGTTCCACATGCCTATAATTAACATGTTTGTGCATTTTCCTATTATTCTCCCTCCGCCTTAATGCCCAACACTAATTGCCTGGAATTTTTATTCTAGCCAACTGAAATATTCAGCTGAAACACTAAAAGAGGTTCCCATCTACTACAACACTAATAAATAACATTAGTTTTAAGATCTTTACCTCTTTAATTAACATCATGTGGTTGTTTTCTCTAATAAGAAAATAGAGGCTATGAAAGTAATAGAAAAAAGAGCTGCCCCTAGGAGTCTATGTCTCCTCATGTAGTCCAAATAAGGCAGTACATCAAGTGTATGAAAAGTTATCTGATTTGTAATTTCAGAAGCAATGCTCATTGTTCCTAACAAAATCTTAAATTATTTCTTGCATAGTAGTCATTGCATATGTATTAGATGGAATGCCTCGAAGGACACTGAAGCAATTTATAGAAGAGATGAAATTTGAAAACAATTACATAACTTATAAAGCACAAGAAATAGAAACTAACTTAATGGTTTTCAGTATCTTAGTAGCACCCACTGTAGTACTAGGTTTCTGCCTATAAATTATGTTAAATCCTAAATTTGCACACTTTCATAAGAAATTCCTTTTGATAATGTTGTCAAAAGTAGTGATCTTAATATGCGATAGTGAAATATAGCATCTTTGATAATGAATTAATGATACAAGAATCTATGAAATTTAAAATTGGCTTGCCGACGACTCATTTCTTCTTCTATTGTCATAATCTGAGGAGAAGCCAAGACTATTTGAAGAGACGCCAATACTTTTATTTTTGAAAAACAAATCAATCTTTAGTAGTGATGTCTGACAAACGTGGTTGGGCCCCACCACCGATGGGAGTTCGACGCCTCGAGCTCGCGCTGGCCTCGCTGTAGGACAAAAATATGAATAACTTAGGTACGACGGCTCTATTTTTTTACTATGGATCTTTGAAGTGAACTCAACCACAATAGTCAGTTTATTCATTTAACTTACAGGTAAAATCACTTCTAGATTGTATCTCAAGTACTTAATGTGGTCGTATTATGAGTAGTAAAACTCATACGATCCAAGACTATATTTTTGCATGATTATATTTTTATGTACCATTCATAGGTGAATTAGTTTCGTAAAGATTGTTGCATCTCCAAGGATTCTTGTGGCGAAGGTTCATGGTCAGCTTGAATACGTGGTTGTCAAAGAACTCTGTGATGTTAATTAGTTCAATCATTGGGAGCAACTGTGTCCGTCGAGGTAGAGTAGGATTGGGCGAAATAGCGAGAATTGAATTTAGTGCCTCTCCATATGGATAAAGTGGTAGATCTCCTGATTATTGGTTTGTTTCTTTTTCAAAAGATGTCTTCTTTGGTGGTGTCCATTGATGATTGCTTAGACCATATTTTTGGTGTCATATTCAAGATCCCATGGTAATTAAATTTCCATAATTTTGTTTGAATGTTTAACAAGTATTATGCCCAGGTGGTTGATTTTTTGGAGCCCCGTTTGTTGAATGTTGGGGTGGGATACCAGATAATGCCAACTTCCAAATTATACAAGTTTGCCGAGATGAGCGAGGCAAAAATGGTTCTCTCTTTCGCTAATCATTGAGAAGTCATGTAAGCATTAATATATCAAATAAAGAAGATGCTCCCTATGTGAATAGTGTGGCATATTGCTTCAGATGTTCTTCTGCAGTCAAATCTAATAGCGATACACAGTGATTATAGTCTGTATAAAAAGGCTTCCTCTATATAAATCATTACAACCAGCTCGACCTCAAACGCATTGTTATTCTTTTTCTCATCTTAAAATAAGAAACAACATACATACACGCGCGGGATGAGACACCGGCGCGGCGGCACCTGCTAGTAATGTTAAAACTCACTGGCTAGGCTTAGTCGTCAGGCCATGTGATTTCTACGGATTTAGGTGTGCTAAACCTCCATTACCACGATCTGGATTTGTCTGTCGAATTAAAATTCAAAGTTTTTACCATGTTTTTCGCTTTAAATTGAAAAATCAAATTGTTGATATTATTTTATAAAAATCTAGAAAAAACATAAAATGGTTATTCTATAAAAATTCAGATCATTTCAATGAGCAACTTGAGATAATCATCATTATGAAGTTTATTGTTCAAATGTAACCAAAATTCGACAAAATAATAATAATGCAAAGTTCTTTTAAAAAAAAAACTAAAAATCACAAAAGGTGTAATTACTATTCTAAGACAGTTCCAGCATGTTTTGATGGGCAGTTTGAGGGAACCGTCGTTCTAAACTTTCATGTCCAAACTTGGTCTAATCTTGACTAAAAAACTAAAGTTTCTAGAAAAGGAATGAAAAGTAAAACATTGTTGTGGAGTAAAATGTTAACGGTGTTCTTGCCACCGTGGCAAAAAAACCCAGAGAAACGGGACATGTCCAGTCACTTTTGGTTGACATCATATGAGGGATTTGGGTCTTGTGCAATCATTAGTACAAAAGCGGCAGTTTTAGACTAAAAACTCAAAAGTTATGTTTTTTCTAAAATTTGGTTCCTGTGAATTTCACTCCAATATTTCTAGTTGTTAATTCAGAGAAATGTTACAAGATTGGAGCAACAAAGGCACTGAAAAAAAATTGAGTGTAAGTGCGTAACTCAATGATTATTTCTTTGGACGAACCAACCTGTGGTTATATGGTTAGAGGGACAGTGGTATTCCTAACCCATCAGGGTTCAAGTTTTGGTGCTCGCATTATTTCTGGATTTATTTCAGGATTTTAAGCGATGCATATTCAGTGGAATGAGACGTTCCCGTCGACGACGAGGTGCCTACGGTGACTTCGTAAATCTCAAGATGATATGTCAGCTCAGTCTTTCGAAGGTGTTCATAAGGATAGAGTGTACGTGTGTGCATTCATAGGGTGAGTGCATACGCGTATATATGAACGCTTATGTCTGTATTGTATTAAAAAATGATTATTTCTTTGGCAGAAGTACTAGGGTGGAGGAAAGATGTTGTTTTTTTTGTTGGTGAAGAAAGTTGGTGGTGGTAGTGCGCTTTGCAAGTTGCAAAAAAAGTTTTCGTGGTAGGTCTTTGGGCCCACTTATGCCTTCTCGCACTTTTTGTTTGGAAAATGCACTGGGATTAGAAACGAAACTTTCAGCTGTTATTCCAGAGGGATTTTATTATATAGAAGATAAAAACAACAAAAGTAGTACTACCGGACAAAAAAAAAAAGCAGGTACTGCGACAAATTTGCAAAAGTGTCGACTTGGATAGGGGTGAAAACGCAAGATCACATTTCTGTTAGCTGAGTGCCTAACCACTACTATGATCTCGCGTCAGACAGCAACCAAGCGCCAGCGTGGTGCTTAACAATTAATTATTGATCCCTGATAATGTAGTCTTTTTTTTTTTGCGAGAAACTTCCAATCTATTCATCTTCAATCATGGCAGTACAAAGAACAACAGAGGTAATAAAAATTACAACCATGTCCGTGGACCACCTAGCGACGACTACAAGCACTGGAGCGAGCCGAAGGCGCGCCGCCGTCATCGCCCCTCCCTCACCGGAGCCGGGCAAACCTTGTTGTAGTAGACAGTCGGGAAGTCGTCGTGCTAAGACCCCATAGGACCAGCGCACCAGAGTAGCAATCATCGCCGATGAAGAAAGTCGTAGATCAGAAGAATCAAACCTGTAAACACCCAAACAAAGGCGAACGAAGACCGGATCCAAACAGATCCACCGAAGACCAGCACCGACCGAATCCCGCGAGATCCGACGGAGACAAACCTCCACACGCCCTCCGATGATGCTAGACACACCATCGGGACGAGGATAGAACGTGGGAGACATTATTCCTACTATGGGATATCGCCGCCGCCACACAGCCCCAACCAACACGCTGAATCTAACAAGAACGAGAACGGAGTCCCTCCCGCCGGCGGGGGGCCGAGATCCTCCGCACCTCCATGGCTTAGAGGCCATCGGAGATGGGGCGGACCGGCGGCGGCGCCGACGGGAGGAGAAGAGCTTTTCTTGTGGAGGAGGAAAGAGATTCGGCTGGCTAACTTAAAAATGTAGTCACCAGGCAACTTAGGAGTTAGGAGCCTCGAGGACTGATTTTCCAGCTAACCTAACCCTGGGAAAGATTCTTACCACCACTCGGCTTGCAATCACGGCTTTGTTGGGATGGTTGATGGTCGATGGGTTTGGTTGTGGTTGGGGTTGATGGCCTCGTTATGCGTAAACAATCGCCAAGGCGCAACATGCTCTCTGACTCCGACCAGACTTGCCATGAGCGGCGGTTGGTGGCCGATGCGGACAAACAAACAGACAGCGGTACTGCAGTCGCAGCAGTTGGTGAGGGGATCTGGTGGCACACTGCTTACCCGAGAGATGCAAGGTGTTCCCAACAGAGGGATTCAAATTCTTCAAAACCATGAAATAGTTTAGTTTCCGCAAAAAGATAAAAAATCAGGGGGGATTTGATGGCCTTACAGTTTTCAATAACTGGAGCAAAGGATACATAATATATCTCTGCTCTAGGGTTGAAAGGAAAATCGAGGGATTTGTACAATCGATTTCGATCTCTTTTCTCCTCTTGAAATTTACGTACATGAAGGATGATATGAGGTTTGGTCAAACTATGCTTTTATCGGCCATTTTTATGTGTTTCCATATAATCGTGTTACAACAAGACTATGATTTTTCGTATTATCACCATCCCACAAATTTGACAACCTCAAGAAAAATGGACTGGTTTTTCTAGGGGCGAAAAAGGACCCAATCTATTAAAAAGATTCTGCGAAAATACAAAGAACATCAAACATATAGAAATAACATTAAGATCCATGGACCGCCGAACGACCTCTGCAACCGCCTACGCGCCATTGTCACTGCTCCCATACCTGAGCCGGCCTAACCTTGTGGATGACAACTGGAAATCTACTACACATGCCCTATGGACCAGCGATCCGGAGCCGCGGTCGGATCGGTGTGAAAAATTGACACCAAATCTCCCTATTGCGTAGCCACGACGAGAAACCCTAACCTCGTTGCTCCAAGGAGCTACTAGGAATCTACAGTTCTGTCTAATCCATCCTCACGGACAAACTTGAGAAGAATCGGGGCCCAGAAGACTGGCTCGAAGAAGAAGCACCGGCAACCGTCCTAGTGCATCCCTACAAAGACTAAGGGGTTGTCTCGTTGGCTTCCACAAAAGGTTGCTGACTCAAGCACCATTCTCAAGCGTTGGATTTGGAGGTCAGAGGTCAGGATTGTTGCCTGACCAAGGAGTTGCCTTTCAGGACTCCATCCAAACAGGCCCTAAAACACTACTTATTTGCTAGCAGGAGCTGAGGCACCAAGATTCCCCTCCCACCACCGGTTGCAGAGCAGCAGGCGTAATGGAGGCGAATCCAAGGGATCGCCTACAAAGATCGAGGGGAGGAAGGTTTCTCTTAGTTTCTTTTTTTTTGCGCGGGGGAGGGGGGGGGATTCAAATCCATTCGTCAAAGGTCATGGTAGTAAAAAGAACATGAGAAGTAACAAAAATTACACCCATGTTTGTAGATCACCTAGCGACGACTACAAGCACTGGAGCGAGCTAAAGGCGTGCCGACATCATCGCCCCTCCCTCACCAGAGCCAAGCAAACCTTGTTGTAGTAGATAGTCGGAAAATCTTTTGCGCTAAGATCCCAAAAGACCAACGCACCAGAACAACAACCTCCATCGCTGAAGAGAAATGTAGATTGAAAGTATCCAACCTATAGACACATCAGCACAGACGAACGAAGACTGGATCCATGTGGATCCACCAAAGACAAATATCGACCGAATTCCGTGAGATCACCGGAGACACACCTCCACACACCCTCCGACAACACGAGACGCACCGCCAGGGCAGGGGCTAGACAGGAATAACCTTATTTCATATTCAGGGAGTCGGAGCCGCTGCACCTTCCTAAGAAGGACACAAACGCTAACAAAACACCAAAAAAATGAAGCATAAGAGCATCTCTAGCAGATCCGATAAACGCCCATCCAGAAAAAATCGTTTACCGTATCCCGAAAACAAAATTTGTAGTACGGCGGACACTGAGACAGAATAGATCCCTCAAACATATACCGCATATTCAAACTAGCAGTTCACGCCACTTAAAGCATCACCGGAGTTCGTCATACTAAAACATAGTTCATACTAAACATAACCGGAGTTCATACTTAAAACATAGCTCGGACTTAAACAACAACGGAGTTCATACTTAAACATAGTTCACACTAGCATAAAATGGAAATTAAACTAGATCTACTCGTCATCACCTGACTCTTCATCACCATACTTGCCGATGCCGAGGTGGCGCTCCATGAGGGAGTTGGATAGCACGTACGTGAGCTAGTACTACTCCTTCCATGCGTCCACCCGTGCCACCGCAGCTTCGTTTCCAGCAGCGGCCACCTCCTTCGCCTTGAACCACATGACCTCCGCCACCCGGAGATGCTTGAGCACGGGGGAGAAGAGGCGGTTGAGCCGATCGAAGTGGGTCTACGCCCGTGCTCCGACGCTACGGAAGCGGGCGCCACGCCTGTGCACCTGCTCCCTGTGCCACTCCTCCACTAGCGGGTGGAGGGAGGACCTCCCGGCCTCAGCGTCGTTGCGGTGCTTGCAAGGTGGCTCATCGCCGAACCTGCCGCGGCCGCCGAGCCCCCCTCGGCCACTCCTCCCGCCACCCGCACACGACATCACATCTCGCTTCTGGTGGATCTACTCGCCGCAAAATGCTAACGGAGCTCGCTCGATTTTTCATCGGAGAAGAAGAAAACCTACGGAGGAGGATAAGGTAAAAGGAGGACGGGAGCCCTGAAACGACCCGGCGCCAACATATATAGCGGATTCTGGGGCGGTTTACAAGCCTCCCGTAAAAAAATTTACGTGTCGGGTCGTTTTTACCATACCTGGTCGGGCCACTTTTTTGAAGTGTTCCGTAAATCCATCGGAAAAGTGGCCTGACGAGGTTTTACAGGATCTGCTAGAGTTTCCCTAAGCCCTCCCGCCAGTAAGGGTCGGGATCCACCGTGTCTTGATATGTCCATTTTGCATCATGCTTTTATATCGATATTTATTGCATCATGGGCTGTTATTACACATTATGGTACAATACTTATGCCTTTTCTCTCTTATTTTACAAGGTTTACATGAAGAGGGAGAATGCCGGCAGCTGGAATTCTGGACTAGAAAAGGAGCAAATCTGAGATACCTATTCTGCACAACTCCAAAAGTCCTGAAAATCTACGGAGAATTATTTTGGAATATATAAAAAATACTGGGAGGAAGAAATACCAGAGGGGACCCACCAGGCAGTCACAAGCCAGGGGGGCGCGCCCTACCCCCCTGGGCGCGCCCCTGTGGCTTGTGGCCCACCTGGCAGGCCTCCGGTGCCCATCTTCTGCTATATGGAGGGTTTTGACCTGGAAAAAAAAATCATAACAAAGCTTTCGGGGCAAAGCGCCGCCGTCTCGAGGCGGAACTTGGGCAGAACCAATCTAGGGTTCCGGCGGAGCTGTTCTGCCGGGGAAACTTCCCTCCCGGAGGGGGAAATCGAAGCCATCATCATCACCAACGATTCTTTCATCGAGAGGGGGTCAATCTCCATCAACATCTTCACCAGTACCATCTCCTCTCAAACCCTAGTTCATCTCTTGTATCCGATCTTTGTCTCAAAACCTCAGATTGGTACCTGTGGGTTGCTAGTAGTGTTGATTACTCCTTGTAGTTGATGCTAGTTGGTTTACTTGGTGGAAGATCATATGTTCAGATCCTTAATGATAATTAATACTCCTCTGATCATGAACATGAATATGCTTTGTGAGTAGTTACGTTTGTTCCTGAGGACATGGGATAAGTCTTGTTATAAGTAATCATGTGAATTTGGTATTCGCTCGATATTTTGATGAGATGTATGTTGTCTCTCCTCTAGTGGTGTTATGTGAACGTCGACTACATGACACTTCACCATTATTTGGGCCTAGAGGAAGGCATTGGGAAGTAATAAGTAGATGATGGGTTGCTAGAGTGACAGAAGCTTAAACCCTAGTTTATGCGTTGCTTTGTAAGGGGCTGATTTGGATCCACATGTTTCATGCTATGGTTAGATTTATATTAATTCTTCTTTCGTAGTTGCGGATGCTTGCGAGAGGGGTTAATCATAAGTGGGAGGCTTGTCCAAGTAAGGGCAGCACCCAAGCACTGGTCCACCCACATATCAAATTATCAAAGTAACGAACGCGAATCATATGAGCATGATGAAAACTAGCTTGAGAGAAATTCCCATGTGTCCTCGGGAGCGCTTTGCTTTATATAAGAGTTTGTCCAGGCTTGTCCTTTGCTATAAAAAGGATTGGGCCACCTTGCTGCACCTTTGTTACACTTGTTACTTGCTACCCGTTACAAATTATCTTATCACAAAACTATTTGTTACCGACAATTTCAGTGCTTGCAGAGAATACCTGACTGAAAACCGCTTGTCATTTCCTTCTGCTCCTCGTTGGGTTCGACACTCTTACTTATCGAAAGGACTACGATAGATCCCCTATACTTGTGGGTCATCATGTCTCCATGGCACTAAGGCCATATCAGACGAGACAGATCAACAACAGTGCCGGCGGCAGACAGGGAAACCTAAATATTGTTGGAAATATGCCCTAGAGGCAATAATAAAATAGTTATTATCATATTTCCTTGTTCATGACAATCGTTTATTATCCATGCTATAATTGTATTGATTGGAAACTCAGATACATGTGTGGATACATAGACAATAATGTGTCCCTAGTGAGCCTCTACTAGACTATCTCGTTGATCAAAAGATGGTTAAGGTTTCCTGACCATGGACATGAGTTGTCATTTGATAACGGGATCACATCATTAGAAGAATGATGTGATGGACAAAGACCCAACCGTAAGCATAGCATTTGATCGTTCTAGTTTATTGCTACTGCTTTATCCATGTCAAGAATCTGTTCCTACGACTATGAGATCATGCAACTCCCGGACACCGGAGGAATGCCTTGTGTGTATCAAACGTCGCAATGTAACTGGGTGCTATAAAGGTACTCTATAGGTATCTCCGAGGGTGTCTGTTGGGTTGGCGTGAATCGAGACGGGGATTTATCACTCCGTATGACGAAGAGATATCTCTGGGCCCACTGGGTAATACAACATCACAAGAAGCTTGCAAGCAATGTGACTAAGGAGTTAGTGACGGGATCTTGTATTACGGAATGAGTAAATATACTTGCCGGTAATGAGATTGAACTAGGTATGGAGATACTGACGATCGAATCTCGGGCAAGTAACATACCGACAGACAGAGGGAACTGCATACGGGATTGATTGAATCCTTTACATCGTGGTTCGACCGATAAAGATCTTCGTAGAATATGTGGGAACCAATATGGGCATCCAAGTCCCGCTATTGGTTATTGACTGTAGAGGTGTCTCGGTCATGTCTGCATAGTTCTCGAACCCGCAGGGTCTGCATACTTAACGTTCAGTGACTTTTTGGTATTGTTGAGATATATGTGTTGGTGACCGAAAGTTGTTTGAAGTCCCGGATGAGATTCCGGACATCATGAGGAGTTCCGGAATGGTCTGGAGGTAAATATTGATATATAGGAAGTTGGTATTTGAGTTTCAGAAAGGTTCCGGGACTTACCGGTTTTGTGACGGGGATGCCGGAAGGGTTCCGGGGGTCCACCGGGTGGGTCCACCTGCCCCGGAGGGCCCCATGGGCTGTGAGAGGGTGCGCACCAGCCCCTAGTGGGCTGGCCGCACCTCCCACCAAGTCCCATGTGGCCGAAGGGCTGGGGGGGGGGGGGGGGAACCCTAGGGGGGGGGGGGGGGCGGCCACCAAACTTGGGGGCCAAGCCACCCCCTTGGCCGCTACCCCCCACTAGGGGAAACCCTAGGCCAGCCCCTCCTCCACCCCTCCCCCTATATATACTTGAGGGGAGAGAGGTCAGACGCATCATAAGGCCATGGCGCAGCCCTCTCTCTCCCTCTAGATCAGTTTCTCGTCTAGATTTGTTCCGGTAGTGCTTGGCGAAGCCCTGCCGGGACAGCTCCACCACCACCGCCACCACACCGTCGTGCTACCGTAGAACTCATCTACCTCTCCACCCTCTCTTGATGGATAAAGGAGACAGAGACGTCATCGAGCTATACGTGTGCTGAACGCGGAGGTGCCGTCCGTTCGGCGCTAGATCGGAACGGAACAAGATTGGATCGCGGGACGGATCATGATTGGATCGTGAAGACGTTCGACTACACCAACCGCATTTCTTAACGCTTCCCTCTTAGAGATCTACAAGGGTATGTAGATGCACTCCCCCTCTCGTAGCTGTTGATATCCATAGATAGATCTTGGGTGTTCGTAGGAATTTTTTTGTTTCCCATGCAACGTTCCCCGACAGTGGCATCATGAGCTAGGTCTATGCGTAGATAACATGCACGAGTAGAACACAAAAGAGTTTGTGGGCGTTGATGTTCAGATTGCTTACTTCCTTAGTCTTATCTTGATTCGGTGGTACTGTGGGATGAAGCGGCTCGGACCAACCTTACTCGTCCACGTACGAGAGACCGGTTCCATCGACTGACATGCACTTGTTGCATAAAGATGGCTGGCGGGTGTCTGTCTCTCCCACTTTAGTTGAATCGGATTCGACAAAGGCGGTCATTGTAGAAGATTAAATAGCAACTTGAATATCACCGTTGTGGCTTTGCATAGGTAAGAACGGTTCTTACTATCATATTTATGCATCTTATTTTGCTTAGAACGGCGGTAGCATTATAAGATGATCTCTCACTAAAATTTCAAGATAAATTGTGTTCTCCCCGAGTATGCACCGTTGCGAAGGTTCGTCGTTTCGAAGCACCTCGTGATGATCGGGTGTGATAGACTCTACGTTCGCATACAACGGGTGTAAGCCAGATTTACACATGCGGAATACTTGGGTTAAACTTGATGAGCCTAGCCTGTACAGACATGACCTCGGAACACAGCAGACCGAAAGGTCGAACATGAGTCATATAGTAGATATGATCAACATGGAGATGTTCACCATTGAAACCACCTCATCTCACGTGATGACCGGACTTGGGTTGGTGGATCTGGATCGTGTTACACTTAGACAACCTGAGGGATGTTGATTTGAGTGGGATTTCTTTAGTAATATGATTAAATTGAACTCATTATCATGAACATAGTCTAAAGTTGTCTTTGCAAAATTATGTTGTAGATCAATGGCTCGCGCAGTAGCTCCCCTGAATTTTAATGCGTTCCTAGAGAAAGCTAAGTTGAAAGATGATAGAAGTAACTATGCGGACTGGGTCCGTAATCTGAGGATTATCCTCACGGCTTCGCAAAAGGCTTATGTCCTTGATTCGCCGCTTGATGTGCCACCCCTCCAGCGTCGTCTGTGGACGTTGTGAACACCTGGCAGGCACGTTCTGATGACTACTCTATAGTTCAGTGTGCCATGTTGTACGGCTTAGAATCAGGACTTCAAAAGCGTTTTGAACACCATGGAGCATATGAGATGTTCCAGTAGTTGAAGTTAATATTTCAAGGAAATGCCCGGATTGAGAGGTATGAGACCTCTGATAAGTTCTTCGCCTGCACGATGGAGGAGAATAGTTCTGTCAGTGAACATCTACTCAGAATGTCTGGGTACTACAACCGTTTGAATGATTTGGGAGTCCAGCTTCCGCCCGAAACGGTCACTCATAGAATTCTTCAGTCACTGTCACCTAGCTACAAAGGCTTCGTGATGAACTATAATATGCAAGGGATGGAAAAGTCTGTCTCCGACCTGTTCGCGATGCTGAAAGTCGCGGAGGTAGAAATCAAAAAGGAGCATCAAGTGTTGATGGTGAATAAAACCACTAGTGTCAAGAAAGGCAAGGGAAAGAAGGGAAACTTCAAGAAGGGTGGCAAGCAAGTTTCCGCTCCCGTGAAGAAACCCAAGGCTGGACCCAAGCCTAAGACTGAGTGCTTCTATTGCAAGGGGACTGGCCACTGGAAGCGGAATTGCCCCAAGTACCTGGCTGATAAGAAGGCTGTCAACGTCAACAAAGGTATATTTGATATACATGTTATTGATGTGTACCTCACTAGCTCTCGTAGTAGTGCCTGGGTATTTGATACCGGTTCGGTTGCTCATATTTGTAACTCAAAACAGGAACTATGGAATAAACGGAGGCTGGCGAAGGATGAAGTGACGATGCACGTCAGAAATGGTTCCAAGGTTGATGTGATCGCCGTCGGCACGCTCGCTCTTCAATTACCATCGGGATTAGTAGTAAACCTAAATAATTGTTATTTGATGCCTGCATTGAGCATGAACATTATATCTGGATCTTGTTTATTGCGAGACGGTTATTCATTTAAATCAGAGAATAATGGTTGTTCTATTTATATGAGTAACATCTTTTAAGGTCATGCACCCAATGTGAATGGTTTATTCTTGTTGAATCTCGATAGTAGTGATACACACATTCATAACATTGATGCCAAAAGATGCAAAGTTAATAATGATAGTACCACTTTCTTGTGGCACTGCCACTTAGGTCATATTGGTGTAAAATGCATGAAGAAGCTCCATGCTGATGGACTTTTGGAATCACTCGATTTTGAATCACTTGATACATGCGAACCATGCCTCATGGGCAAGATGACGAAAACCCCGTTCTCCGGTACAATGGAGCGGGCAAGTGACTTGGTGGAAATCATACATACTAATGTGTGCAGACCGATGAGTGTTGAGGCGCACGGTGGGTATCGTTATTTTCTTACCTTCACTGATGATTTAAGTAGATATGGGTATATTTACTTAATGAAACACAAGTCTGAAACATTTGAAAAGTTCAAGGAATTTTAGAGTGAAGTAGAAAATCATCGTAACAAGAAGATAAAGTTTCTATGATCTGATCATGGTGGAGAATATCTGAGTTATGAGTTTGGTATGCATTTGAGATAGTGTGGAATTGTTTCAAAACTAACGCCACCTGGAACACCACAACGTAATGGTGTGTCCGAGCGTAGTAATCGTACTCTATTGGATATGGTATGATCTATGATGTCTCTCACTGATCTGCCACTATCGTTTTGGGGTTATGCATTAGAGACAGTCGCATTCACTTTAAATAGGGCACCATCAAAATCCGTTGAGACGACACCGTATGAATTATGGTTTGACAAGAAACCTAAGCTGTCGTTTCTTAAAGTTTGGGGCTGCGATGCTTATGTGAAAAGGCTTCAACCTGATAAGCTCGAACCCAAAGCGGACAAATGCATCTTCATAGGTTACCCTAAGGAAACAGTTGGGTATATCCGAGGGCAAAGTGTTTGTTGCTAAGAACGGGTCCTTTCTCAAGAAAGAGTTTCTTTCGAAAGAATTGAGTGGGAGGAAGGTAGAACTTGATGAGGTTATTGAACCGTCACTTCAATTGGATAGTAGCGCGACGCGGAAAGATGTTTCTGCAGCGCCTACACCAAGTGAAGAGGAAGCTAATGATGATGATCATGAAACTCCAGATCAAGTTACTACTGAGCCTCATAGGTCGACAAGGAATCGTACCGCCCGTGAGTGGTACGGCAATCCTGTCTTGGAGGTCATGTTGTTAGGCAACAGTGAACCTACGAGCTATGAAGAAGCAATGGTGAGCCCGGATTCCAACAAATGGCTAGAGGCCATGAAATCCGAGATAGGATCCATGTATGAGAACAAAGTGTGGACTTTGGAGGACTTACCATATGATCGTAAGGCCATACAGAATAAATGGATCTTAAAGAAAAGACGGACGCGGACGGTAATGTAACCATCTATAAAGCTCGACTTGGTGCAAAAGGGTTTTCACAAGTTCAAGGAGTTGACTACGATGAGACTTTCTCTCCCGTAGCGATGCTTAAGTCCGTCAGGATCATGTTAGCAATAGCTGCATTTTTTGATTATGAGATCTAGCAGATGGATGTCAAAACAATGTTCCTTAATGGTTTCCTTAAGGAAGAGTTGTATATGATGCAACCAGAAGGTTTTGTCGATCCTAAAAATGTTGACAAAGTGTGCAAGCTCCAGCGATCCATTTATGGACTGGTGCAGGCATCTCGGAGTTGGAATCTTCACTTTGATGAGGTGATAAAAGCATTTGGGTTCATACAAGTTTATGGAGAAGCTTGTATTTACAAGAAAGTGAGTGGGAGCTCTATAGCATTTCTAATATTATATGTGGATGACATATTGCTGATTGGAAACAATATAGAACTTTTATAAAGCGTGAAGATATATTTGAACAAGAGTTTTTCAATGAAAGACCTTGGAGAAGCTGCTTACATATTAGGCATCAAGATCTATAGAGATAGATCGAGACGCTTAATAGGACTTTCACAAAGCACATATCTTGATACAGTTTTGAAGAAGTTCAAAATGGGTCAGTCCAAGAAAGGGTTCTTGCCTGTCTTACAAGGTGTGAATTGAGTAAGACTCAATGCCCGACGACTACAGAGGATAGAGAAAAGATGAGTGTCATCCCCTATGCTTCAACCATAGGTTCTATAATGTATGCGATGTTGTGCACAAGACCAGATGTCAGCCTCACCATAAGTATGGCAGGGAGGTTTCAAAGTGATCCAGGAATGGAACACTGGACAACGGCCAAGAATATCCTTAAGTACCTGAAAAGGACTAAGGAAATGTTTCTCGTTTATGGAGGTGATCAAGAGCTCGTCGTAAAGGGTTACGTCGATGCTAGCTTTGACACAAATCTGGATGACTCTAAGTCTCAAACCGGATACGTATATATTCTGAATGGTGGAGCGGTAAGCGGGTGCAGTTCCAAGAAAAGCGTGGTAGCTGATTCTACATGTGAAGCGGAGTACATCGCTGCTTCGGAAGCGGCGAAGGAAGGAGTCTGGATGAAGCAATTCATGACAGATCTCGGAGTTGTGCCCAGTGCACTGGATCCGATGACTCTCTTATGTGATAACACTGGCGCCATTGCTCTAGCCAAAGAGCCTAGGTTTCACAAGAGGACCAGACACATAAAGCGCCGCTTCAATTCCATCCGCGATTACATCAATGAGGAGGACATAAATATTAGCAAAGTACATACGGATCTGAATGTTGCAGACTCGTTGACTAAGCCTCTTCCACGGGCAAAACATGATCATCAACAAAACTCTATGGGTGTTAGATTCATTACAATGTAAATCACATAGTGATGTGAACTAGATTATTGACTCTAGTGCAAGTGGGAGACTGTTGGAAATATGCCCTAGAGGCAATAATAAAATAGTTATTATCATATTTCCTTGCTCATGATAATCGTTTATTATCCATGCTATAATTGTATTGATTGGAAACTCAGATACATGTGTGGATACATAGGCAACACTGTGTCCCTAGTGAGCCTCTACTAGACTAGCTCATTGATCAAAAGATGGTTAAGGTTTCCTGACCATGGACAAAAGTTGTCATTTGATAACGGGATCACATCATTAGAAGAATGATGTGATGGACAAAGACCCAACCGTAAGCATAGCATTTGACCGTTCTAGTTTATTGCTACTGCTTTATCCATGTCAAGTATCTGTTCCTACAACCATGAGATCATGCAACTCCCGGACACTGGAGGAATGCCTTGTGTGTATCAAACGTCACAACGTAACTGGGTGACTATAAAGGTACACTACAGGTATCTCCGAGGGTGTGATACGTCTCCATCGTATCTACTTTTCCAAACTCTTTTTCCCTTGTTTTGGACTCTAATTTGCATGATTTGAATGGAACTAACCCGGACTGACGTTGTTTTCAGCAGAATTGCCTTGGTGTTATTTTTGTCCAGAAATAAAAGTTCTCGGATTGACCTGAAAATTTACGGAGAATATTTTTGGAATTAATAGAAAATAGTGGCGAAAGAATCAAGCCAGGGGGGTCCACCTGTTGGCCACAAGCCAGGAGGGCGCCCCCTAGGGCGCGCCCTGGTGGCTTGTGGCCCCCCCAGTGGCTCCTCCGACCTCAATTCCAACTCTATATATTCCTATTCGGGGAGAAAAAAATCAGAGAGAAGAGTTCATCACGTTTCACGATACGGAGCCGCCGCCACCTCCTGTTCTTCCTCGGGGGGGGGGGGGGGGGCAGACCTGGAGTCTGTTTTGGGCTCCGGAGAGGGGAAATCGACGCCGTCGTCATCACCAACCATCCTTCATCACCAATTTCATGATGCTCTCCGCCGTTCGTGAGTAATTCCATCATAGGCTTGCTGGACGGTGATGAGTTGGATGAGATTTACCATGTAATCGAGTTAGCTTTGTTAGGGTTTGATCCCTAGTATCCACTATGTTCTGAGATTGATGTTGCTATGACTTTGCTATGCTTAATGCTTGTCACTAGGGCCCGAGTGCCATGATTTCAGATCTGAACCTATTATTTTTTCATGAATATATATGTGTTCTTGATCCTATCTTGCAAGTTGTAGACACCTATTACGAGTTATGATCCGCATCCCCCAGGGTGACAATAACTGGGATTCTTTCCGGTGATTACCGTAGTTTGAGGAGTTCATGTATTCACTAAGTGCTAATGCTTTGGTCCGGTTCTCTATTAAAAGGAGGCCTTAATATCCCTTAGTTTTCATTAGGACCCCGTTGCCATGGGAGGGTAGGACAAAAGATGTCATGCAAGTTCTTTTCCATAAGCACGTATGACTATATATGGAATACATGCCTACATTACATTGATGAATTGGAGCTAGTTCTATGTCACCCTATGTTATAACCGTTGCATGATGAATGCTATCCGACATAATTATCCATCACTCATCCATTGCCTACGAGCTTTTCACATATTGATCTTTGCTAAGTTACTTTCCCGTTGCTATTGTTACAATCACTACAATACTGCTACTGTTACCTTTGCCACCGTTACCGTTACTTCCATACTACTTTGCTACTAAATACTTTGCTGCAGATATTAAGTCTTTCAGGTGTGGTTGAATTGACAACTCAGGTGCTAATACCCAAGAATATTCTTTGGCTCCCCTTGTGTCGAATCAATAAATTTGGGTTGAATACTCTACCCTCGAAAACTGTTGCGATCCCCTATACTTGTGGGTTATCAAGACCTTTTTCTGGCGCCGTTGGCGGGGAACATAGCTCTATTCTCTGAGTCACTTGGGATTTATATCTGTTGATCACTATGAAGAATCTGAAAGACCCAAAAACCAAGATCTATCCCTCTACTACGAGGGGAGGTAAGGAACTGCCATCTAGCTCTGCACTTGATTTACCTTCTGTTATGAGTAAACTTGCAACACCACCACCTGCTATTGAATCTGATATGTCGCAAGTAATTGATGATGTTACTTCTACTATGCATGATGCTTATGATGATACTTTGCTTGATAATACTGTGCCACTGGGTGAATTCCTTGATGAACAAATTGCTAGAGTCAATGCTGAAACTAATGATATTTCTAAATTTGATGAAATTATTGAAACTGAACACTATGATACACCTGCTAGACCTAGCTCTCCTAGATATGAATTGCCTGATATACCTGAGGGTTATGTTATGGAAGGAGAGGTAGCTAGGGACTTTCTTGCTTGTAAGGATAGGGATGATCTTAAGAAATTGCTATGCAAGTGGAAAGAAAAATCTTTGAATGCTAGAATGCAATACGATCCTAAGTTTGCTACTTCACCTATCTTTGTTACTAATAAGGATTATGAATTCTCTGTCGATCCTGAGTTAATTACTTTGGTTGAATCTGATCCTTTCCATGGTTATGAATTTGAAACTGTTGTGGCACATCTTACTAAATTGAATGATATAGCCACCCTATTTACTCATGAGGAAAAAATTCGTTATTACTATATTCTTAAGTTGTTTCCTTTCTCATTAAAGGGTGATGCTAAGATATGGTTTAATTCTCTTGCTCCTGGTTGTGTGCGTAGTCCCCAGGATATGATATATTACTTCTCTGAAAAATATTTTCCTGCCCATAAGAAACAAGCTGCCTTGCAGGAAATATTTAACTTTGTGCAAATTGAAGAAGAGAGTCTCCCACAAGCTTGGGGGAGGCTTCTCCAATTACTTAATGCTTTGCCTGATCATCCTCTCAAGAAAAATGAAATACTTCATATCTTTTACAATGGACTAACCGATGCTTCTAGGGACCACCTAGATAGTTGTGCTGGTTGTGTTTTCAGGGAACGAACTGTTGAACAAGCTGAACTACTATTGAATAATATATTGAGTAATGATAATGATTGGACTATTCCCGAACCACCTCCAAAGCCAACTCTGAAGAAAAGAGGTATTCTATTTCTCAGTCCTGAAGATATGCAAGAGACAAAGAAATCTATGAAAGAAAAAGGTATTAAAGCTGAAGACGTTAAGAATCTACCACCTATTGAAGAAATACATGGTCTTGATAACCCGACACATGTAGTAGAGGTAATTCTCTCCGTAGATTTGATGAAGGTGATATTCCTTATTATAAGTCTGCTAGCCAATGCTTGGATGAGTTTGATAACTTTATTGTTAAGCAAGAAAATTACAATGCTTATGTTAGTAGACAATTGAAACACAATGCTTACATGCTTGATCACTTAGGTGATTATATGAATAGAACTGTTAATGATCTTAAGCTTATAAGTAAACATGCTTCCATGGTAACTACTCAAGTAGAACAAGTACTTAAGGCACAAAATGATTTGCTTAATGAGATGATTGGTAAGAACAATGATCATTCTGTTAGAGTTGTGACTAGAGGTGGTAAAATGACTCAGGAACCTTTGTACCCTGAGGGCCACCCTAAGAGAATTGAGCAAGAATTTCAGAGAGTAAATACTGATGCACCTCGTCGTCCCAGTAATAGTAGGAAAAAGAATGACGATAGGACTTTGCCTGCTGCTAGTGAACCTGTTATAGATACACATGAAAACCCAAATGATATTTCTATTTCTGATGCTGAGACACAATCTGGTAATGAACATGAGCCTAGTGATAATATTAATGAGGATGTTCATATTGATGCTCAACCTAGTAATGATAATGATGTGGAGATTGAACCTGTTGTTGATCTTGATAACCCACAACCTAAGAATAAAAGATATGATAAGAGAGACTTTGTTGCTAGGAAGCATGGCAAAGAAAGGGAACCATGGGTTCAGAAACCCATGCCCTTTCCTCCTAAACCATCCAAGAAAAAGGATGATGAGGATTTTGAGCGCTTTGTTGAAATGCTTAGACCTATTTTTTTGCGTATGCGCTTGACTGATATTCTGAAAATGTCTCCTTATGCTAAGTATATGAAAGATATTGTGACAAATAAAAGAAAGATACCGGAAGCTGAGATTTCCACCATGCTTGCTAATTATACCTTTAAGGGTGGAATACCAAAGAAACTAGGAGATCTCGGAGTACCTACTATACCATGCTCTATTAAAGGAAATTATGTTAAAACTGCTTTATGTGATCTTGGAGCTGGTGTTAGTGTTATGCCTTTCTCTTTATATCGTAGACTTGATTTGAATAAGTTGACACCTACTAAAATCTCTTTGCAAATGGCTGATAAATCAACTGCTTTACCCATCGGTATTTGTGAGGATGTGCCTGTTGTAGTTGCAAATGTTACTATCTTAACGGACTTTGTTATTCTTGATATTCCCGAGGACGACAGTATGTCGATCATCCTTGGTAGACCCTTTTTGAATACTGCAGGGGCTGTTATTGATTGCAACAAAGGCAATGTCACTTTTCATGTTAATGGTAATGAGCATACGGTACACTTCCCAAAGAAACAACCTCAAGTTCATAGTATCAACTCCATTGAAAAAGTTTCAACGATTATTATTGGAGGTTTTGAATTCCCTATCCCTACTGCCAAAAAGAAATATGATATACTTATTGTTGGGGACATGCATATCCCCATTGAGGTAACCTAGTGTTATTCGAAAATTCTCCGGTTCCGTGCCAGTCGAAAAAAGTTGGTCAATAAGACTTGATAAACCTTATTGATGGATTCTTTTTGACGGGCATGAGATGGATGAATTTAGAAAGCACAACCTTCTGCACCCAACTTTTATTTTCTGTTATTTAGATTAATTAAAGTAGAATTGCTATTATTTTTTGTTTTTCTGTTTTATCCGTGCAATAAAAAAGTGACCTGAAAATAAAAGTCCTCAGAATGCCCTGAAAATTTAGTATGATTTTTTCTGGAATATTTAAGAATTTTTGGCAC
The DNA here is from genome assembly GCA_039707655.1 of Elymus sibiricus. Classification (NCBI taxonomy): domain Eukaryota; kingdom Viridiplantae; phylum Streptophyta; class Magnoliopsida; order Poales; family Poaceae; genus Elymus; species Elymus sibiricus. The sequence continues at coordinate 156,744,947 of CM077669.1, forward strand.
TGAGAACACATCAGGGGGCTGCACCAGTGGGCCACAAGCCTGCAGGGCGCGCCCACCCCCCTGGGCGCGCCCTGGTGGCTTGTGGGTCCCACGTAGGTCCCCCTCACTTATTCCAGCACCCATCCACTTCGTCTTCCTCCAGAAAAAATCCCACCATTGCTCAAACCCGTGTTCTAGCTCATCTTGCTGCCATTTTCGATCTCCTTGCTCAAAGCTCCATTTGCAAAACTGTTTTGGGGGATTGTTCTTCGGTATGTGACTCCTCCAATGGTCCAATTAGTTTTTGTCCTAGTACTTTATATATTGCAAATTTTTGCTGCTGTGGTGACCTTGTTCTTGAGCTTGCATGTCAAATTTGTATGGTCCCAAGTAGTTTTGATGCATGATATAGCCTCTAGGCACTTGTGGGAGTAGTTGCTATAAGTTTTGTTGAGTTTTGTTCACCTTTATTTTTGAATCACTAAAAATTTCAGAAATTTTTCAGAGAAAAGAAATGATGAGGAGATTGTTAAGGGGCTCTTCAAGCCGGGGCTCTAAAGAGGATGAAAATGAGGTGAAGAAGAAACCAAAATACAATCTTCCTCGCGTCGCGGAGGTTCGGCCATGTGAATGGCCAAGTGATGCATTCTTGAGGGCAGCCGGAATTTATGATGATTTTTTATTATTTGGCAAAGAATGCAGGCATCACAGACTTCCTCAACGATAAGTGTGACCAGTACCTCCTACTCACTAATATCTTCGTGCAAAATTTTCACTTTTATCCTAGGAAGAATCCTCCCATGGTAGAATTTTACTTATATGATGTGCCTAAGGAAATGAAACTTTACGATTTTTGCAAAGTTTGCAAAATACCTTATGAGGGCAGCATCAGTGAACCACGTCCTAGAGACATGGAGGACTTTATTGCTACAATCACTGTGGGGGAAGAGAGAGGGGTGTCAAAGGCAAGAGCAGCTAGTTTACATTTTCCTGCTCTACGCTATTATTCATTATTCGCGGGGAGATGTTTAGTTGGTTGTGGGGAGAGTGGAAGCCTTAGTGCTCCCGACCTCGCCATTTTGCGCCATGCTTTACTTGCTGATAGAACTTTTAGTCTGGGCGCTATGGTGGCCCAACGATTGAACTTAAACCGTTCGAAGGGCCCTATATTCGGAGGTATTTATGCAACTCGTCTAGCCAAACATTTTAAGATACCCATTAGGCTTGGTGAGGAAGAGGAAATGTTACTTCCTACAAGATATTTAGACTATGATAGTATGGTAGCACATGATTTTATTAGTAAGGATAATGATAGGAGGCTGCTTTACAACTTAGTATTTAGTCAGGGTACTTGTGAGATTATTGCTCTGCCTGCTTCTTCTTTGTTCTATATCCATTCAGGCAGGTACACTATTATGCCCGAGGACATCTACAGATATTGGGGTCTGTCGCAACCCCCAGCACCTGAGCCGGCACCAGCCCTTGATCCGTATCAGGATCCAGTTTTTCAGTGGGAGCCACAGGAGCTCCCCAACCAGTGGAGCCCTCAGGACCCTCCGGAGTATCCAGGAGATGGTTATTTTCAGCCATGGCACTAGACCAACTTAGGCCAAAAGCCTAAGCTTGGGGGAGTACGTATTTCTCACAGACATTACATTCATGTTCACACACTCATTTCAGTTGTCGGTGTCCATACTTTTTCATTGTACCATCCATGATATTTATTTCTTCTTTTCGCTTTCTTCTTTTGTGTTTAATTAATATTAAGAAAAAATCCAAAAAAAAATTTAGTTCTAGCTTTACCTTTTAGTTTGTTTAGTTGTACCATTAAAAGAAAACCCAAAAAGATTTCTCGTTCTTCTTTTGCTTGTTGGGAGCTTTCTTGTGTAAATAGTTTTTCCCGTTCTTGTTTCGAAATTTCTTTTCTTTGGGTCGTAAGGAGAAGACCACGATGAAAATGTCGAGTGGCTCTCATATGCCTCATTGTTTATCTTACATAGAGCCCATATTACCTTGCCTTCTCCTTTGAGTTATTATTTGCAGATTCCAACTTAGTCCGATGCACGTGCACTCTTATTATTATTCACACCGTTCGGTCGTGCAAGTGAAAGGCAATAATGACGATATATGATGAATTGATTGAGATGGAGAAAATCTGGTATGAACTCGACCTATTTTGTTTTTGTAAATATGATTAGCTCATCGTTCTGGATTTAGCTCATTATGGATGAAACATGTTTGCAATGACAATTAGATATTATAGTTATTCATGCCATGCTTAATTAGCTAAGAGTGTATAATGGTTTGTCTTGAGTGCCAACATGCATTTTAAAATGGTTGTGATGTAGTATGATAGGATGGTATCCTTCTCTGAATGATTCAAGTGGCTTGACTTGGCACATGTTCACGCATGTAGTTGAAACAAAATCAACATAGCCTCCACGATATTTATGTTCATGGTGATTTATATCCTACTCATGCTTGCATTTAATGTTGGTTAATCTCAAAGCATGTTTATGACTGTTGTCGCTCTCTAGTAGATCGCTTCCCAGTCTCTTGCTAGCCTTCACTTGTACTAAGCGGGAATACTACTTGTGCATCCATTTCCATAAACCCAAAGTGGTTCCATATGAGTCCACCATACCTACCTATATGCGGTATTTACCTGCCGTTCCAAGTAAATTTGCATGTGCCAAACTCTAAACCTTGAAATAATATTCTGTTTTGTATGCCCGAATCGCTCATGTAGTAACTAGGGGCTGTCAGTATCTTCCATGCTAGGTGGGTTATTCTCACGATATGTGCTGATTCACTATCATTCACGAGAAAGTGGCTGGTATTCAGAATGCCCAGTTCCATGCTCAAAATCAAATCAAAATATAATGAAACAAAAATCCCCCAGGATTGTTGTTTGTATGGATGGTACCCGTGGATTCGGCTCGCCGTGGATTGTGATTGATTGGTGGAGGGGGAGTAAAAACTTTACTATTCTGTTTGGGAACCGCCTATAATGTATCTAGCATGGAAGATACCGAGATCTCTTGGTTGTTATGTTGACAATGAAAGCATACCTCTCAAAATTATTATTCATCCCTGTTTTAAAAGCTTGAGCTCTGGCACCTCTGTAAATCAATGCTTCCCTCTGCGAAGGGCCTATCTATTTTACTTTACTGTTGAGTCATCATCCTCTTATAAAAGGCACCAGTTAGAGAGCACCACCGTCATTTGTATGCTTTGTTATTAATTGATATTGAGTATGATTGTGACTGGATCTCTTTTACCATGAATTACAATGTCTAGTCAGTCCTTGTTCTTTAGAGGTGCTCTGCATTTATGTTTTGCAGTCTCAGAAAGGGCTAGCGAGATACCATTATATCATATTGTATCATGATTGTTTTGATAAAAGTGTTGTCATCCGAGATTTATTATTATTGCTTGCTAGTTGATTATGCCATTGATATGAGTAAATGTGAGACCTAAATGTTATTGTGAATGTGGTTAGTCCATAATCCTTGCTGAAAATCTGAATATCAGTTAGACATATTTACAACAACAAGATCAAACTGAGTTTGTAAAAGTTTTTCTTTGTCACTTTCAGTTTGTCAACTGAATTGCTTGAGGACAAGCAATGGGTTAAGCTTAGGGGAGTTGATACGTCTCCATCGTATCTACTTTTCCAAACTCTTTTGCCCTTGTTTTGGACTCTAATTTGCATGATTTGAATGGAACTAACCCGGACTGACGTTGTTTTCAGCAAAATTGCCTTGGTGTTATTTTTGTGCAGAAATAAAAGTTCTCGGATTGACCTGAAAATTTACGGAGCATATTTTTGGAACTAATAAAAAATAGTGGCGAAAGAATCAAGCCAGGGGGGTCCACCGGTTGGCCACAAGCCAGGAGGGCGCGCCCTGGTGGCTTGTGGGCCCCCCGTGGCTCCTCCGACCTCAATTCCAACTCTATATATTCCTATTCAGGGAGAAAAAAATCAGAGAGAAGAGTTCATCGCGTTTCACGATACGGAGCCGCCGCCACCTCCTGTTCTTCCTCGGGAGGGCAGATCTGGAGTCTGTTTTGGGCTCCGGAGAGGGGAAATCGACGCCGTCGTCATCACCAACCATCCTTCATCACCAATTTCATGATGCTCTCCGCCGTTCGTGAGTAATTCCATCGTAGGCTTGCTGGACGGTGATGGGTTGGATGAGATTTACCATGTAATCGAGTTAGCTTTGTTAGGGTTTGATCCCTAGTATCCACTATGTTCTGAGATTGATGTTGCTATGACTTTGCTATGCTTAATGCTTGTCACTAGGGCCCGAGTGCCATGATTTCAGATCTGAACCTATTATGTTTTCATGAATATATATGTGTTCTTGATCCTATCTTGCAAGTTGTAGACACCTATTACGAGTTATGATCCGCATCCCCCAGGGTGACAATAACTGGGATTCTTTCCGGTGATTACCGTAGTTTGAGGAGTTCATGTATTCACTAAGTGCTAATGCTTTGGTCCGGTTCTCTATTAAAAGGAGGCCTTAATATCCCTTAGTTTCCATTAGGACCCCGCTGCCACGGGAGGGTAGGACCAAAGATGTCATGCAAGTTCTTTTCCATAAGCACGTATGACTATATATGGAATACATGCCTACATTACATTGATGAATTGGAGCTAGTTCTGTGTCACCCTATGTTATAACCGTTGCATGATGAATGCTATCCGACATAATTATCCATCACTGATCCATTTCCTACGAGCTTTTCACATATTGATCTTTGCTAAGTTACTTTCCCATTGCTATTGTTACAATCACTACAATACTGCTACTGTTACCTTTGCCACCGTTACCGTTACTTCCATACTACTTTGCTACTAAATACTTTGCTGCAGATATTAAGTCTTTCAGGTGTGGTTGAATTGACAACTCAGCTGCTAATACTCGAGAATATTCTTTGGCTCCCCTTGTGTCGAATCAATAAATTTGGGTTGAATACTCTACCCTCGAAAACTGTTGTGATCCCCTATACTTGTGGGTTATCAGGGTGTCTATTGGGTTGGCGTGAATCGAGACGGGGATTTTTCACTCCGTATGACGGAGAGGTATCTCTGGGCCTACTCGGTAATACAACATCACAAGAAGCTTGCAAGCAATGTGACTAAGGAGTTAGTCACGAGATCTTGTATTATCGAATGAGTAAAGAGACATGCCGGTAATGAGATTGAACTAGGTATGGAGGTACCGACGATCGAATCTCGGGCAAGTAACATACCAACAGACAAAGGGAACTGCATACATGATTGATTGAATCCTTGACATCTTGGTTCGACCGATAAAGATCTTCGTAGAATATGTGGGAACCAATATGGGCATCTAGGTCATGCTATTGGTTATTGACTGTAGAGGTGTCTCGGTCATGTCTGCATAGTTCTCAAACCTGCAGGGTCTACACACTTAACGTTCGGTGACTATTTGGTATTGTTGAGATATAGGTGTTGGTGACTAAAAGTTCTTTGGAGTCCCGAATGAGATCTCGGACTTCACGAGGAGTTCTAAAATGGTTCGGAGGTAAAGATTGATATATAGCAAGTTGGTATTTGAGTTTCAAAAAGGTTCCGGGACTTACCGGTTTTGTGACGGGGATGTCGGAAGGGTTCCGGGGGTCCACTGGGTGGGTCCACCTGCCCCGGAGGGGCCCATGGGATGTGAGAGGGTGTGCACCAGCACCTGGAGGGCTGGCCTCACCTCCCACCAAGGCCCATGCGGCCGAAGGGCTGGGGGAGGGGAACCCTAGGGGGGTCGGCCACCAAACTTGGGGGCCAAGCCACCCGCTTGGCCGCTGCCCCCCACTAGGGGAAACCCTAGGCCAGCCCCTCTTCCACCCCTCCCCCTATATATACTTGAGGGGAGAGAGGGCATCCGCACCCTAAGGCCACGGCGCAACCCTCTCTCTCTCCCTCTAGATCGGTTTCTCCACTAGATTGGTTCCGGTAGTGCTTGGCGAAGCCCTGCCGGGACTGCTCCACCCTCGCTTGCTGGATCAAGGAGAATGAGACATCATCGAGTTGTACGTGTGCTGAACGAGGAGCTGCCGTCCGTTCAGCGCTAGATCGGAATGGAACAAGATTGGATCGTGGGACGAATCGTGATTGGATCGCGAAGACGTTCGACTACACCAACCGTGTTTCTTAACGCTTCCCGCTTAGCGATCTACAAGGGTATGTAGATGCACTCCCCTTTCATAGCTGTTGATCTCCATAGATAGATCTTGGGTGTTCTTAGGAATTTTTTTGTTTCCCATGCAACGTTCCCCAACAAATATGTGGGAGCTTTTCTTTCGTTCTGGGCAAGAAAGAAATAGAGGAGGTCTGCTTTGAGAGCACTTCAACTAAATACGAGTGTACAGTTCTCCTAGTTGCCTTAGGCTGTCCATAATCGTAGTGTCATAGGTAGTATCATGCATGCCAACTAGGTAATTTTGATGAGGTGACATATAATTAAATGAAGTAAGAGAGGGTTGAGTATCATATTAAATGATGTGTTACTATGTGTCATGCATGGCAACAAATGAAGTCATCTATGATACCAACATATAATACTATGGACTACAGATATAGTATCATGTACTAGTATCATATGCATGATACTAATCTATGATACTCCCCACTATAAGCGGCTTTATGAGAGGGGATGGACGGCTGCTATTTTGATTTGACGACGCTTATTAGGATTTTATGGCTTTTATATACTAGATAGAAAAAATCAACTATCTTTCCCTTGTCATTAACAGTGTAATTTAATTATCCAGCGAAGAAAAACAATGTAAATTTTTTATTTTTTATGGAATAATTGTGTAATTATCTCTACTGCTAAAGGAGGAGTTGGTAGTTTCGCCTCATTTTCACCAACACCTTGTTAAACCCTATATTATGCCCACGAGCTCTTATAGATGACCTTTCGCTCAAGCGCAATCAATTTGAGCCAGCCCGTTTGACACGTGCATTAACTCAATCAAATCAGCACTTTCCAAAAAACAACATCATGCATTAACTCATTCAATCAAATCTTAAGAAATCACAACTAAATCCCATATTTCCTTGTCTTTCACTACTCATATCCAAATCAAATCAAATCAAATATTGCCAAAACATCAATTATAATCAAAGTTGATGTTTCTTTTTCTTTTATTTTTTCTATGTTTCGTTTTTTGGTTTTCTTTTTCTCTACTCCTAAAGGGAGAGTTGGTAGTCTTGCCTCACTTCGACCAACCCCTTGGTAAATCCTATATTATGCTCACGAGCGTCTTACAGAACACCTTTCTCTTAAGCGCAACCAATTTGGGTTGGCCCATTTGACGTGTGTATTAATTCAATCAAATTGGTCCTTTTCAAAAAACAACATTATGCATTAACTCATTCAAATCAAATCTTAAGAAATCACAACTAAATCCAGTCTTTCCTTGTCTTCCACTACTCATATCCAAATCAAATCAAATCAAATCTTGCCAAAACATCAACTATAATCAAAGTTGGTCGGCCTATTTGACACATGCACGCGTTTTTCTTTTTATTTTAGTTTCTATGTTTCATTTTTTGGTTTTCTTTTTTACAATTTTATTTTTTCTATAACCAATAGGTTAGTTTTGCTCAAAATACTATCGCAATCGGCACAAACCTGTACGCCATGGTGAGTTTGTACACCATATTTTAACTGGTTTTAGCCCACTGATCTATTTAATCTGGTTTTTATCTGCCAAATTTAGTAATGTCATTCTGGAAAGGGATCAATCACGGTGATCTCTAATCAATCTTTATAGACCAAATCTATGCAAAGGAATCAATGTTTGATAACACAAGGTAACATTTATAGAAAGGAATCAATGTCAATGCATCATGGATATATTTTTAAATTATTTGATTAAAGAGTTTTTAGCTCTAGATATCTCTACTCCTAAAGGCTAAGTTGGTAGGTTTGCATTCATGGTTATTTTTCGTCTGGTTTATTTTCGTTTGGTTTTTTTCCGCCTCACCTTTCACCAACGCCTCCCACTTTTCACCTCACCTTCCACACAGTGAAAGAAATCTGAACATATCAGAACTTTTCATGCGGGTGCAAGTTATTTAATAATGTCTTTATGTGAAAGAATCAATCATGGTCAATCTCTAAAGAGCAAATCTAAAGTAATTAATCTTACCATAAATCGCTAAATCACATTAATTAATCTTTCCATACATCACAAAAATTACATTAATTGATATTACCATAACTTACTCAATCACATTAATATCGCATGCCAAATCCTACCAAATCTCTACTCTCCTAAAAGGGAGTTCTTATCTCTATTCCTAAAGGGGACTTGATAGTTTCCTCTCCACAGGTTTTTTTCCCGGTGCCTCGATAGTCAGCCAATCCACAAATGTCCATCATATCAAAAGTTTCCTTTACCATTGTAAAAAAAGGTTCATTTACCTAAGCATTCCCTTCCCTTCGCCTTCTCCTACCATATCTCCTTCCAATTCTTTTTGGTCTGTGCGTGCCGCCATCGCTGCCATGACGGCCGACGCACTGGTTGACCGCTTCTCCCCTGCCGCCAGCCACCTCTCCCTCATACAATCCTAGATGCGCCACCGCTTGTTCTGCTCCCGTTGCACTGCCTCTATATATCCGTCACCGCTGGTGGCACGGACGACCTCTCGGGCAGCACGATGCCAACTTAAACATCGTCTACCGCAATCATGTCCGCAACAATACCACCATCGTCCCATCCTTGCATGCGACCTCTAACAAGATGGACGTCCATGGCTCGACGCACGAGTTGCTTCATAAATGCATTGTTTGTCCATATCCTACATGTCGAGAGGTGTGGTCTTCCATCTCTTGGTTCGTCTATATTTCTTTGTCTGTTGGGTGTTTTAGTACCCTTCCTTGTGAAGGAATTCAGTTAGCGGCGCCTGGAGCCACGGAGAACTTACACGTGTGCTATCCTTTCTGGAGGTCCGGCTAGCGGCGCCGGCAACCATGAAGAACTCCCAAGGGTCCGGCCAAAATCCGAGATCCCGTTCAGGCAGGTCGACCGGGTCCTCCAGGGAGCGATGGTGCCGCAGGCCCTCCCCGCGCCGACAGATGCCGACGGTGTTGGATGCCACGCGATGATGGGAATGGTGCTCACTGTGTCCCTGTCTGCGCCAGCTACTACCGATCCCCGCCCTAATGTAATTGGTCGAACCCTCGAAAATTGAAATCTCGGTTCAGACTAATCATTCTTGTTGTGGTTGTGATCCAGACTAAGTAGGGTTCGTGCTTGTGAAGGAACCTGCTTTTCCCGAGGCCTGGCGGGAGGTTGACTGTGACGAGAAGTTGTGACACCCCAATTTTGGCTCTTTCTTTTTGTTTTGGATTTCTTTGAATTTTTATTTGGAGTTCCTTTTCTATGGCTCTGTGGTCTTGAAACTTGGGAAGATCATCTCCCGTTCCTCTCCCAAGTGGCTTGTCACTCTAAATCCTTCCAAGATCATGTCATTTCCATCTTATCCCAACCCTAATATTTATTTCTTGGGAATATTCCTTTTTCTATGAAAGGAATAACCCTGTTTGCCCTAGGTTGTGAAGCAACCTATATTTATGTCTTGCCATAAATTCCCACAACAGTCTCAAAATTCATTTGACCCATATTGACCTTGGATATGTAAAAATACCAGTTTTGCAAAAGCACATCTATATGTGCTATAAGTATTGCACATCTAAGTCCTATGTCGTTGATCTTACACGGAGATTCGTGTGGCTATTTTCTTTTTTTTTTCCTTTGCCTTTTTATACTTGATTGAGCCACTTAGATGTGCAATAACTAGGGCACATCTAGATGTGTCCTAGACAAACCCTAAAAATATTGAAGATTCGATGCTCATGGTGAGCACACCATCCAATCTTTGTTTCTGGTCATTATTTCAGTTTGTGAAGCAACTATATTTTATATTGATCCAGAATTTCTGAAATTTTACCAGGACATTCTCCTACCAATATAACCCCCCTCTACAAACTTTGGGCTCATTTCATCAAGCCAATATTTCCCTATAATTTTCCCAAGTTTTTGTCCAGAGGAAAGCATTGTGAAGGAAGTACCATTTTTATTTATCTAAATGGTATGAAATTTTTACAGTGCCTTCATATGTCCAAATCACCATACTACACAAAATTTCAGCTCAATCCAACACTTCATTTAAGCACAACTTCAATTTCCATTTTCTGTCCAGTGGGGCAGTTTTGTGAAGGAAGTGCTATCTAGACCCCTCCATTTCAGATGAATCCTTGCCACAGTGGTCACCTTAGTGAGTGATCCACCCCAGCTAAATCTCAGCACCCCTCCCCAAGTGAGCCTTCCCCAATACACCTCAAACACTTTGTTGTCAGGGGCTACAGTTGATGTTACACATCAGCACAAAGTCCCTTTGATCAAACCAAGCTCTTGATGGGTCTCTAGCAAGAAGGGTCCACGCGGTGGACAACCTTTTCTAGGTCAGAGCGCATCGCTTGCACCTGTTCATGCAGTGGCCATGCGACTGGCATGTCGTTCGACGCGCTCTGGACATCGGGTCCCTCGGCCGCCGTCCAAACACCGTGCTCGCGCCACCGCAGCATGTCTGCATCGTCTCCCTCCCTCCCCTCTATTAACGCGCACCCTATGGACCCCGCTCTCCCTCCTCCTTCCTCCCCGGCGCGCCACGCGCACTGTGTGCCCGCGGCCGTCGTCGTCTTCCTCTTGTCCTCTTCTTCCTCGAGTTCTCCCGAAGCCACAGCTGCCTCCTCTCTTCCCCGTGGACCCTCCTGATGTCGCGCCCCTCCCTCCGCTTGGTCTCCTCGCTCCAGAGCGTCGACACACGTGTCGCTGCGGCCACGCTCACCACTCGAGCTCGCCCGGCTATAAATAGCTATTCCCAAACCTCTCTCAGCTCACCAGCCTCATCTTCACCCTCCTAGGAACCTCCCAGACCTCTCAGATCATCTCCAGAACCCCTCCTTGCCTCCCACGGTTGCCATGGCCGCCGCCCTCCTTTGCTAAAATTTGAGCAAGCCACAACTCCTCCCTCCCTCATTCCTCCACTAGAGAACTCCCCTAAGCAAGGCGGAGCTCCATCGCCCTTCTCCTCGTCCGCCGGCACACCGTAGCGCCGTGCCCACCTTCGGCCGAAGCCGCCGTCCACCACGGTGGAAGTCCCACTCGACTCCAGCATCCCCAGCGAACCTAGCGGCCACCTGCGGGAGCCGCGACGGCCGAGCCCTCTCCTGCCCTCTGTCGCGAGCAAGAAGACGACTAGGAGGAGGAGAGAGAGAAGGCATCACGGGCCCCACCTGTAAGCCTCTTGGCGCTGACCAGCGGACTCGTTGACCGTGTTAAGTGGAAGCGTATTTTCGTGAATGCGCTTTCGACCGGAGAAAGCGCACTCTGGTGCGGCTTCGGTTGAAAATACGTTGTCACTACTACGAAGACGTATTTTTGAAAATACGCTTTCTGTTTTTCAGCCGCCATCCAAAACCTTTATATTACGGACATTCACCCGTTAAGAGCGGAAACGAACATAGTTTTATTTGATTTGTACCTAACGAATGAATGGCCGTATCTCCGCAACCGTAAGTTCGATTCAGGTGATTCAAAAGCCCACGTTCTTTATTCGTCAATCCCATTCCGTTGGTGTAATTTTTACTATGTTGTCATATTCTAAAAATGACCATTTTGCCCTTGCCCTCTAATCAGCTCTGCCGGGAGAGAAAGGTTTTCGGCAAATCTTTCCGCGAGTTCATCGCACTTCTTCCCAATGGTTCCATCAACCGCAGGCAAGCCACAATAGCCACATGCATGATGGCCTTGCAATAATCATGGTCTTCACTTGAATATTTACTAATTGTTTCTGCATTTTAATGATGTCGTTAATACTTTGGTTATGCTTGTGGGTCCATGCTCATCATCATGCCATGTTCATTTGATTCTAGTGAGTTAAATGGTAACTTGTTAGGATTATTATTCTCATGTTTCATTCTTGTAATTGTTTCATACTAGTGATAGTGATATGCTCATATGCATTATTACCGTCTATTATGCAAATACTTGTAATATGCATGATCATCACTATGCCATGCTCATTTGCATCTAGTAGATTAAATGAACTCTTGATTATATTAAGATTCACGTGTTAGATTGTTATGTTGCCCATTCATGTTAATGTTGATATCATGTTCATATGCATTGTTATTTCATCATGTTATCTGCTATGGCTCAGCTCATCACTATTCTAGTTAAATCTGACAATAATCGAACTTAGAACAAATCTGTTAGTTGAGTCATGGTGCCACCGAATCGAGATCACCAATGCAACAACACATGCCTAGATGGGAGGCTCTAATGCGGTCTATTGTCATGCCTCTCGCCGACACCTCCAACTAGGGAAGGTTATGTGGCACGTTACCCTGATCAGGTAGGTGACCATACCCTTGTGTGCCCGAGTTGTGTTGTACCCATGACATAGCCCAAAGGGGAGTTTGTCGGAGTGGCTGGGAGAGTGTCATACAATAGATAGGTTCTGTCGGAATGTCGTTGGTCCACCCGAATGGGAGCACGAGGCCATGAGTTCCGTGGTGTGGGTACAGTGTACTAACCTCTGCAGAGTGTATAATCTATCAATAGCCGCGTCCTCGGTCATGGACACATTTCGTAGCAGATCACACTATGGGCCAACAATAATAATAATCTGAATAATAAACAACCCCGGTTTGATGAGGAAAGAAGTTGGTCGATCTTTATGTGGTCATGAGATGATCACGATGGTATTATTATGAGGTGATCTTGTGGTGATCACGATGGTATTATTGATGATGGTTGATCATGATGTGACCATGTGATATTCACGACGGTAAGCTTGATACATATGGTGGTTACAAGATAACCTCCGAGAAGAGTAAGTTGGTCAGGGGACCTTAAACATCGACCCTCCCTCTCATGCTAGTGCTAGTATCATCATGTTCACACCATGAGTAACATGTACATGCCATGCTCACTCTCATGTTGTTCTAGTAGTATCATACTCATCATTAATTAACCTGTAAATGTCATGTTGTTGTTTGTCTTGATTGCTTTGGTTGTTGTGAGCTTGCGAGTACATTCAAAGTATTCAGCTGGTGCCAGATTGCAGGTGATGTCGTGATTGATTGCTTGTCGAGGATCCCGAGTTTGCGCTCTATGACGTGTCCTAGCCAGAGTCCCTGCGGAGTGGAGTCCATCACCATCGTCATTGTCCCGCTGCTATGATTTGTTCTACTGCTAGCATAGAGCTACCTTAGCAGGCGTAGTGTCACCGTGCCGATGTAATTCTTGGTAATACCCAAACCCTTGTACCTTGATTATTTATAATAAAGAGCTGATTTGTTCTATGCCAAGCAGTGTCGTATTCCAGAAGACTTGATCTTTGGGCTGGAATACGGGGTGTTCCGGTTCCTCTGAGCCAGGGTGCCACAGAAGTCCTTCAATGGGAAGAGTTGGTTCAGGTACATCAAGCGCCCCCTCCGTGATGAGCCGATGAACATGCGGGAGGTGACATGTATGGTTCCAGTTGCACAAAGTCTGCATGTACTGTTAAACATAATATTGCCTAGCAATAATATAATTTATCAGCCGCCTCAATGGATCACACTTTTTTAAGTCATCACCAGCAACTTCATATTTTAGAATATAAAACTGAATTTTACAATTGGATCAAATGCAGTTATATGTCATGTACTTGCTTTGGTTAAATCTGAAATTTTGTTAGAAACTTAATGAACCACTTAAAATATAAATAATCGATATGTGAAAAACTGAGAGATGTTGTGTTTTTATAGCTCTTATGATGTTTGGTTGAATATTCTTATCCCACATTTGATTTCAGATGACGAAGTAAAGAAAATGCTCTCAACCTTGGATGACTCATTCACTCGATTCTTGAAAATCATTGTCACAGGTAAATAACATGGACTTGTGTGTCACCACCATTCCTAGAATTATTTGGCGTTGTCTCATCGGTGCAAATTGTTTTAGGTGTCACTTTCAGTTGTATGCGGCGCCTTAGGCGTCCTTGATGCATCAATTGGAGATTTTTCTTTTGAGTTGTATGGATATAGTATGGTTCTAACATCGACCTTCTTCCATGATTTTATATAACACAACACACATACTAAAATTGGCTATTGTTCTAACTAACATAATGTGTATGCAGATGATGTACTTGGTTCTGGTAGAGAAATCAGGCGCAGATGACAGTGTTTCCTCAATGGAGTTGATGTTTTACAACAACATGTTGTCTATTCCATTTCTGTTTTCAACATTACCGTATACCCCTAAGTAGCAACACCGTGGTCAGTGCTCGATATATCTTTTGTAGTTACATGACATTTTGAAGGTGACAATAACTACACAACGGTTAAATATAATTATTTTTCCTAAACTACATTCCTCAGCAGCAGTATTTGGCACACAGGAAGGTATAAAGTTGTTGTCTTCTACACTCGCTTCCGCCAAGAGGCGCGTCCAGGAGAAGCTCGGTCGGCGTCGGCGGTGGTGAGGCACTTTCATCCTCTTGCGCAGCGGGGTAGGTGCGGGCCATCGCCCTCGGGCCAGGGGTGTGGTACTGATGCCAGATATCATGGCGACGACGCACATGTGTGGCGGGGCATGCTTCTGTCTCAACCGCGCGACAGGCAGCATGATGAAGGGGTGCTCCATCAGTGACGGCCCCTTCTTCAGGCGGATCGTGCAAGATGGCGAGGGCTGAGGCCAGCAAAGGCCACGGACGGCCGGTGCTGCCGTGGATCGGTGGCCAGTGCGGGTGGTGTTGTTGAGGTGGTGGTGGCACGTGCGCGTCCGAGAGTCCGGTCGTGCCTTCCTTCCCGGCTTTTGGATGATGGCGTGTGGCGTTGGCGGGCTTTCCCTTGGGACCATCCTTGGCGGTGTTGGTGGTGGATATATCCCCCCTTTCCGGCTGAGGGCGGCTGTTGATGGCCTCTAGCCGTTCCACGCCAGTAGCCGTGGTGGGGCGAAGGAGGGGTGAGAGCCGGTAGGAGGGACGGGGGACTCCGACATGGTTGAGCCGGCCATCTCTGATAAAAGGGGGTGCCGTTCATGACCGTTTGCAGCTCCTCCCCCTTCTCCTTTTCTTTGGCTTGGTGGTTTATGGTTGCTTTACGGCAATGCTTGAGGCAGGACGATTGCTGCCGGTTCCAGCAGTGGTTGGGGTTGGCGGAGCTGTTCGTAGCCATCCCCTTTGATGTTCTCGCGGCGGTCTGATTGTAGGGTGGCAGCACTGGCAGTGGGAGGCACGTTTATCTTGGGATGATTGTGCGGCTCGGGTTCGGGCGGGAAGACATGGCTGCTCATGCAACATGTATGTGGGTGGTCGGTGGAGGAGGGGTGCGACGGAGGGGTCAGAGCACCAGGGTACATCACTTGCCCAGTCTTCGTACTGGCTGACGGTGGTGCCATCCTCAGACGTTGTTTCCTCCTTGCAGGCTTTTTTCCGGTGCTCCCACTCCCTCCGTGTTGCTTCGGGTAAAAAATTGATCTGTGAGATCAAACGGTGGCGGCTATCCATGGTTGTGCTCTTCTTGGAGGCACCGTTTTGGAGTCCCCGCTCCGACGTTTGTCTCTCATGTGGTGGTCTCCATCTGCTCAAAGCGGTTCTTATTTGCTCATCTATAGTGTTCTTGGTAGTCGTTGGGGTGGTGTGTTGGTGTCCGACATCTTTCTATCTTGTCTTGGGTGGGCGTGTTGAGTGCGGTGGTGGCGTCTATTTGTATCGGTCCTCTCGGAAGTACTCCGGTGATGTTTGCATTATAATATAAAGCGAGAGGAAACCCTTTGTCGTCAATAGCCATATTTGTGTATTGGTACGGTCGTAGGCCGAGGGGGGGTGTTAAAATTGGTGAATCATGTAATTGTACTGATGAATCCCCTATTAGTTCAAAAATGGCAAGATTATCAGTGGGGTTTACCAAAAGAATTGCCTTTTCCTTAGATTGATGCATAATCTGGATTGATTGTTTTTAATTCCTATAGGAACACATGCTTGATCCATGTAGTAATATGATAAAGATGTATCATCACAATATTGATTCCAATAGTTCGTCTGCATCAAACTGCTTTTCACATATATTCTACAAGAACTATCCCATCTCATAGGACTAACTGTTTCGTGCCAACACGCAATGACGGTGCATCAGAAGCATACAAACATACTCTCTTTTAGGGCCACAAACTCCCCCTTCAGATAATCTCCCTGTATAGTTGGGCCACTAATCCCCCCTTGAGAACCATGCTATCTTTATACATCAAGCAATACTTATTGTGATTTTTGCATGACATCATGGTTCTAACTTGGATTGTGGGGTTTGCGTCAGTGGCCGCAAATCAAGCTTGCCTTCGCTGCCACTAACAAGGATTCTCTTGATCAAGCGGGGCACTACATTTTCTTCCAAATTTCAGTGAGAAGGTGATCATAGTATTTTGATTAATCGTGTTACGAGAAATACAAAGAATCTCATCAGCACATTTATTAACTATTTTAGGTGCGTATAAAAGAAACAAGCATGTACTGCTACTGAACCACGACAAAGTTTATACATCTGAAATTGATGGGGTTGCAAATGGTTGAGATAGCAAATCTACACATCTGAAATTGATTTGGTTTTCTATGAAATAATTTTGCATTGTAGGGATCTCCTACTTCGGGAAAGTTGTGATGTCAATGGGAAGGGCAAGGAGCACGAGCATGTCAGATAAACATGGGAGTGTAGAGAGCAGGGACTCGCTCCATCATGAAGTTGTGTCATAGTTTGATTCAAATAAAGGTTGTGTCATATTAGCTAGCTAGAGGGACGACAATGCATGCAATCATTTGCATAACAGAATACATATATGTTGCGTGAGTCATAAGTTCAAGTGAGAAAAACTTGTTTCATGTGATTTGTAGTGGACCAAAGTTGAAACAAATTATTTCATCATAACTAATTCGACAACACAAGTGTTGCACCTTCGATCATTATGTGCATATGATACAATCCTAGTTATTGTCCATTGTATGGGTAATTTTAATCCTGAGGTAGGAGGGTTCGTACGAGTGGAACTATCAGTTCTCATGCAATACTTAAAAAGGAAAATGAGAGAAATTTGGAATTTTTTATATACAACACTGAAAAATTGTAAGGGGAAGTTTAGTTTGTCAGAACTTTTATGAGGGAGTGGATGATGAATGTTGGAAGACATTCAAAGTTAGGGATGATGGAAATGCCTATGGCAATTTGACGAACTTGGAGATAACATATGTGAATTTGGAGCTGGGTGGCAATGTTGAGTTGAAGCCAAGCGTCTCGTATTCATAAGTTAGTCCTTGGGTTAGGGATGATGGGACTCAACAATTTGATAGACTTGGGAGGAAATGCCATTCGGATTGGGAGTGGGGTGACAACATGGCAACGAATAACACAATCATCGAAGAGCTGAAGTTGAGGGGCTCGGTATAGAACGATATGTGTGCCCGTGGCAACGCACGGGCGTTCTACTAGTTTTATTATGTTTGTCGATATATCCATTCACATAGCACTCTGATAAACATTTTTCTTTGGGAGAAAAAACAAAACAAATAAAAGGAGAGTGATTTACCGGTAAAAAAGAAGTCGCCAAGGTAGCCTGGTGTGCAAGAAGATTTGAAATATATCTACTCCTAATTGGGGACTTGGTAGCCGGCGTTCCACGGTTTATTTTCACCTCACTTCTCATCTTCGTCCGGTTTTTTGTCTCTCCTCCCACCACCCCTTCATGTTGGTTTTCTTATCCATTTGTTTATTTTTCTCTTGATTTTTCCTTGCAAATCAGCACTTTCCTAACGTATAAATGATCATGGATCTAACTTTCCTAACTTACCCAAATCAATCGATTGTTTCCATCAATGCAATTTACTTTAGGAAACAAATAATCTACTCTAAAGGGGAGTTGGTAGCGTGGTACCCCGGTTTATTTTTGTCATAATTTTTCTCTACCCCTCGGTATTTTCCTGTTGGTCGACGCCCCTCTCTCATGGTCTCAACTCTTCCCCCACACGATCGAGCGACCCCTAGATGGTCGCCATGCCACGATGCCACCCTCTTGCCTCCAGCAGTCCAGCCCCTCCGCCTCTCCTCCACCTCCCACGTCCATGGTCTCCCACCTCCGCTTCCACCTCTACACTATCCCGCCCCTCCACTACGACCAGCACCTCCACCTCCTTCGCCTTCGCTCTCGCCCGAATTGCCTCTCCTTAACCCCATGTAGTCCCGTCCTCCGCGTTGTCTATGCATCCCCGCATCCTCTCCTCCGCCCCGACACGAGCTATGGTTGGTGGTGCCGAAGCGAACCCGTATGGTGAGGATGAGGGGGACGAGGATGCTGGTGGAGTAGGAGGCACCATCGGGGAGGAATCGGTCGTGTTCCGGCTGGTCGACCGACGGCTGGCCTCGTGAGCCTACTTCGCCGCGATAGTGTATGTGGTGCTCTACAGACTCAACATGCTTTGGATCGATCCGACGATCGGAGTGGGGACCGGGTTCCTTGACATCATCGTCGCGGTCTCTAACAGCTCCAAGGTGCGTCCCCATGAACAATCCTCCGCTACTCTCTGCCTTCCATATGTTCTTGCCTCACATACTAGGATTTGTGTGGGCTTGCACTTTGGTGTCCAAGTTACTAGAACAACCAACATAAGTACACCTGTTATTTTTATTACGAAGTTGGAATCTCTCTTTATTAAGTATCAGATCAGATGAAAGGAGAGGAACCAACTCCCTAGGAGGTTCTTCCATCTACTCACAACTACCATACATTAAGTTCATGAGCAACTGAATGTGCCTCCCTAAGGCAGCATGGGGTACACATGTGTGCGATCTTTGTTTCAAGGATATGGGAAAAAATCTATCTTTGTGGCTTTACATTTTGTAATCTTAATATGAGCAAGTCCTAAATTTCATGCACAGTGAATGGAAGAAAATGGTCGCCGACAAGTAGGCATATCTACAACTTGAGGGATGGAATTTCATGGTACAATGTTCAGGTATGGATATTGTACTTTCTTCTGAAATCGCTCGACAATCAAGAAAATAAATACTAGGGGAACCAAAACATGTTTTGTATAGAGGTAACTAGAACAAATCTATTCTCCGGCTCAAATTTAATGTATCTATGTTGATAAATTCTTGCATGTATAGAGGGACCAAGATGAGCATACCATCAACATCCTATTAACGCATGGCTTTGTTTTCTTTGAGTGTTTTCTATCCTCCCAGTCTAGATTTGAAGTTATTGTCGGGGAAACAAAAATATTTATCAACACATATATGCATAGGGGATGACAATTGATTGTTAGGGAAAGCATCTTTCATAAAATATGTTGGCTCCTGCATAGAAACATGTTTCCATGTTAAACAGATCAGATTTATACTTGCCATTTTTAATACATTTGTGGTGGATCAGATATATGTACTTTCTCTTTCATTGCTAGTAGTTTTGTAGCAATGAGAAAAAAATACTTCAAAGTGGTAGCAGAAATATAGGTTCAGGGGATGCGGTAGCAGTTGCTAATGTTAGTTCTTAAGTCTTTATCTTCGCTCTAGATTTTTCGTTGGTTAAATGTGAGTACCTTGCTAAAAAGACTAAAATCCGATTAAGCAAACACAAGAGAATCCTGTTTTGGGAGAAGGTAAGAAACATGGTCAACAACTTAGTCATCCATGTAGAATTTTTGCTTTTATTGTTCATCTCTACAAATTGTCTAAGAATTTATCAGGCGAACATCCTTCCGAATTGAAGGCAAATGCATGGTTTATCTGAAACTTTAGTCTCAAGTTTGTACACTGGAATATTGTCATTTTGGTGAACTACTAGATGGAAGCTTCTTAACTAATATTAACACAATGCTTTCAAGAGGATACACTAATAACAGAGGAAACCTGATTTTTCATATTTATGGAGGATTTTTCTTGTATGCAACTTGATATGATGTTGGTACATGACACATTTACTAATTCTTCTGTATGATATAGATTTAATTTTGTTTTATATAATTCCATTTTTTATTTCATATTTCTGTTTGGATCTATATCTTTGGGGATACAAATATATTGTAGAATCATTGCGGGGTAACGGTGTATGTTTGAGGACTAGGTCACGTATACTTGTTACACGTCGTGTAATTATTTGCAACTTTGATCATACTCTGGTAGAATAGTGTGAGAAATGAAAGGACGAGGCATTTAGAAAAGTATCGGGTTAGTGTGCCCTATGATGTTTAAAATAACATACAAGGCTTGCACTTAATAATTTTAGTTTTTCAAATTATATGGTTGTTCCGAGGGACACAGGGAGAGAATGCTTGATTGCTGCCTTATGCGCCCAGACTCACCCACAGCGGTGCCATCAGAGGAGGAGAAGTATACGTGGCAAGGCTAATGTACTAGAGCCTCCTTCCATACCCAATATCAAGTGTTTGTGCGGCCACAGTTCTTGATACGTCCATTTTGCATCATGATTTCCTACTGTTATTTACTTTTTTTTTTGAATAATAATGCTTTGGGGAGTGATTCTAATGCCTTTTCTCTCATAATATGCAAGGTTTACACAAGGAGGGAGAATACCGGCAGCTGGAATTCTGGACCCAAGAAAAGCACGTCAGAGATACCTATTCTGCACAACTCCAATGAAGCTAAAATTTTACGAAGATTATTTTTACATTTAATAAAAAATACTGGAGCTAGAAACTACCAGAGGAGCCCCCCCAGGTGGGCACAACCCACCAAGGCGCGCCAGGCCCCCCTGGGTGCGCCCTGATGGGTTGTGCTCAGCCTGGCCCACCTCCGGTGCCCATCTTCTGGTATAAGGTCTCTCTTGACCTAGAAAAAATCAAAGGAGGACTTTCAGGACGAAGCGTCGCCGCCTCAAGGCGGAACTTCGGCAGGAACGCTTTTGCCCTCCGGCGGAGCGATTCCGCCGGGGGAACTTCCCTCCCGGAGGGGGAAATCGAAGCTATCATCATCACCAACACCCCTCTCATCTTTGGGAGGCCAATCTCCATCAACATCTTCAACAACACCATCTCCTCTCAAACCCTAGTCCATCTCTTGTGTTCAATCTTTGTACCGGAACCTCAGATTGGTACCTGTGGGTGACTAGTAGTGTTGATTACCTTGCGTAGTTGATTACTATATGGTTTATTTGGTGGAAGATTATATGTTCAGATCCATTATGCTATTCAATACTCCTCTAATCTTGAGCATGATTATTATTTGTGAGTAGTTACCTTTGTTCTTGAGGTCACGGGAGAAGTCATGTTGCGAGTAATCATGTGAATTTGATATGTGTTCGATATTTTGATGATATGTATGTTGTGATTCCCTTAGTGGTGTCATGTGAACGTTGACTACATGACACTTCACCATTCCTGGGCCTAAGGGAATGCATTGTGGAGTAGTTATTAAATGATGGGTTGCTAGAGTGACAGAAGCTTAAACCCTAGTTTATGCGCTACTTCGTAAGGGGCTGATTTGGATCCACATGTTTAATGCTATGGTTAGACTTTGTCTTAATACTTTTCCCGTAGTTGCGGATGCTTGCGAGGGGGTTAATCATAAGTAGGTTGTTAGTTCAAGTAAGAACATCACCTTAGCATCGGTCCACCCACATATCAAATTATCAAAGTAGCGAACACGAATTAAACCAACATGATAAAAGCGACTAGACGAAATTCCCGTGTACACTCAAGAACACTTTGCCTATTACTAGTGATTGTTATGGCCTGTCCTTTGCCTCAAAAGTATTGGGCTACCTTTCTGCACCTTGTTTACCGTTACCGTTACTTGCTCGTTACAAATTATCTTGCTATAAAACTATCTGTTACCTACAATTTCACTGCTTGCATAAATTACCTTGCTGAAAACCGCTTGTCATTTCCTTCTGCTCCTCGTTGGGTTCGACACTCTTACTTATCAAAAGGACTACGATTGATCCCCTATACTTGTGGGTCATCAAGACTCTTTTCTGGCACCGTTGCCGGGGAGTGAAGCGCTCTTGGTAAGTGGAAATCGGTAAGGAAAAACTTATACTACGTGCTGAAATTTATTGCTACTTGCTACTACGGAGAACAATCCTTTGAGGAGTTTGTTCGGGGTATCTTCACCTCGACCGGAACCATAATTAGTTGCCCCTCAATGTACATCACCTACTAAAAATGTTACTTATGAAATTCCTTCGGGTATGCTAGAACAACTGCTTGCTAAACCTTATGCAGGAGACATAACTGAACATCCTGATATGCACCTTTTATATGTGAACGAGATTTGTGGATTGTTTAAGCTTGCAGGTTTGCCCGGAGATGAAGTTAAGAAGAAGGTTTTCCCTTTATCTTTGGAGGGAAAAGCATTGACATGGTATAGGCTATGTGATGATCTTGGATCGTGGAACTGGAATCGTTTGCAATTGGACTTTCATCAAAAGTTTTGTCCCATGCATCTAGTTCATCGTGATCGGAATTATATATATAATTTTTGGCCTCGTGAAGGAGAAAGTATCACTCTAGCTTGGGGGAGGCTTAAGTCAATGTTATATTTATTCCCCAATCATGACATTCCAAGGGAAGTTATCATTCAGAATTTTTATGCTCGGCTTTCTCATAATGATCAATCCATGCTCGATACTTCTTGTGCTGGTTCTTATATGATGAAGACTATTGAATAAAAGTGAGATCTCTTAGAAAGAATTAAACGCAACTCTGAAGACTGGGAACTCGACGAAGGTAATGAGTCAGGTATAAATCTTGAATTTGATTGTGTTAAATCATTTTTTAATACCGATACTTTCACAAGTTTAGCACTAAATATGGACTTAACTCTGAGATAGTAGCCTCTTTCTGTGAAGCATTTGCTACTCACGTTGATCTCCCTAAGGAGAAGTGGTTTAAATATCATCCCCCTATTAAGGAAGAAATTAAAGAACCGGTCATAGCTAAAGAAGAAACTATCTTTTACAATGTTGATCCAGTTGTGCCTACCGCTTATATTGAAAAACCACCTTTCCCTGTTAGGATAAAGGAACATTCTAAGGTATCAACTGTGGTTCGTAAGAGTAATATAAGAGCACCTAAACCCCCTTAGCAAATTAAAGGAGAACCTAGTGTTGCTATGGTTAAAGATCTCTTGGTAGAAAATATTAATGGGCATGTTATCTACTTCTGTGATGAAGCTGCTAGAATTGCTAAACCTGATGAAAAGGATAAACATAGGCCCATAGAAGGCTTGCCTGTTGTCTCAGTCAAAATAGGAGATCATTGCTATCATGGTTTATGTGATATAGGTGCTAGTGTAAGTGCTATCCCTTTTACCTTATACTAAGAAATAATGGATGAAATAGCACCTGCTGAAATGGAAGACATTGATGTCACTATTAAACTTGCTAATAGAGACACTATCACACCACTTGGGATTGTTAGAGATGTTGAAGTCTTGTGTGGGAAAGTAAAATATCCTACTGATTTTCTAGTCCTTGGTTCCCCACAAGATGACTTTTGTCCCATTATCTTTGGTAGACCGTTCTTGAGCACTGTCAATGCTAAGATAGATTGTGAAAAACAAACTGTCGGTGTCAGTTTCGGTAATGTGTCTCATGAGTTTAATTTTTCCAAGTTTAGTAGACAACCTCATGATAAAGCGTTACTTAATAAGGATGAAATAATTGGTCTTGCTTCTATTGCCGTGCCTCCTACTGATCCATTAGAACAATATTTGCTCGACCATGAAAATGATATGCATTTGCGTGAAAGAAATGAAATAGATCAAATTTTCTACGAACAACAACCTCTCTTGAAACACAATTTCCCTATTGAAACTCTTGGAGGTCCTCCTCCACCTAAAGGTGATCCTGTGTTTGAATTAAAACAATTGCCTGACACTTTGAAGTATGCTTATCTTGATGAGAAAAGGATATATCCTGTTATTATTAGTGCTAACCTTTCAGAACATGAGGAAGAAAGATTATTAAAAGTTCTAAGGAAGCACCGGGCTGCTATTGGATATACTCTTGATGATCTTAAGGGCATTAGTCCCACTCTATGTCAGCACAAGATCAATATGGAACCTGATGCTAAACCCGTTGTTGATCACCAACGGCGACTGAATCCTAAGATGAAAGAAGTGGTAAGAAC
This sequence comes from Elymus sibiricus, assembly GCA_039707655.1. Classification (NCBI taxonomy): domain Eukaryota; kingdom Viridiplantae; phylum Streptophyta; class Magnoliopsida; order Poales; family Poaceae; genus Elymus; species Elymus sibiricus. The sequence goes on from CM077669.1 coordinate 156,769,155, forward strand.
TGAAATATTAAAGCTTCTGGAAGCAGGTATAATCTATCCTATTGCTGATAGTAGATGGGTAAGTCTTGTTCATTGTGCCCCTAAAAAAGGAGGTATTACCATTGTTCCTAATGATAAGAATGAACTCATTCCACAAAGAATTGTTACTGGCTATAGGATGGTAATTGATTTTAGAAAATTAAATAAAGCTACTAGAAAAGATCATTACCCTCTACCGTTCATTGATCAAATGCTATAGAGACTATCTAAGCACACACACTTTTGTTTCTTAGATGGATATTCTGGTTTCTCTCAAATACCTGTGTCACAATCTGATCAAGAGAAAACTACCTTTACTTGCCCTTTTGGAACCTATGCTTATAGACGTATGCCTTTTGGTTTATGCAATGCACCTGCTACCTTTCAAAGATGTATGACTGCTATATTCTTTGATTTTTGTGAAAAGATTGTGGAGGTTTTCAAGGATGATTTTTCCGTTTACGGAACTTCTTTTGATGATTGCTTAAGCAACCTTGATCGACTTTTGCAGAGATGTGAACAAACTAATCTTGTCTTGAATTGGGAGAAGTGCCACTTTATGGTTAATGAAGGCATTGTCTTGGGGCATAAAATATCTGAACGAGACATTGAGGTGGACAAAGCTAAAGTTGATGCAATTGAGAAAATGCCATGTCCTAAAGACATTAAAGGTATTCGAAGTTTCCTTGGTCATGCTGGTTTTTATAGGAGGTTCATTAAAGACTTCTCTAAAATTTCTAGGCCTCTTACTAATCTTTTGCAAAAGGATATTCCTTTTGTTTTTGATGATGATTGTGTGGAAGCCTTTGAGACACTCAAGAAAGCCTTAACCTCTGCACCTATCGTTCAACCACCTGATTGGAAATGCCTTTTGAAATTATGTGTGATGCTAGTGATTATGCTGTTGGTGCTGTCCTAGGACAAAGAGATGATAAGAAATTTAATGTTATCCATTATGCTAGTAAAACTCTAGATAGTGCCCAACGAAACTATGCTATTACTGAAAAAGAATTTTTAGCAGTTGTGTTTGCTTGTGATAAATTTAGATCCTATACTGTTGACTCCAGAGTTATTGTTCACACCGATCATGCTACTATAAAATACCTTATGGAAAAGAAAGATGCTAAACCTAGACTCATTAGGTGGGTTCTCTTGCTCCAAGAATTTGACTTACACATCATTGATGGGAAAGGAGCTGAGAACCCCGTAGCTGATAACTTGTCTAGGTTAGAAAATATTCTTGATGACCCACTACCTATTGATGATAGTTTTTCTGATGAACAGCTAGCCGCAATAAGTGTTTCTCAAAACACTCCTTGGTATGCTGATTATGCTAACTACATTGTCGCTAAATATATACCACCTAGCTTCACATACCAACAAAAGAGAAAAAAATTCTATGACTTGAGACATTACTTTTGGGATGACCCACATCTTTATAAAGAAGGAGTAGATGGTATTATTAGACATTGTGTACCTGAGCATGAACAGGAACAAGTCCTACGGAAATGTCATTCCGAAGCTTATGGAGGACAACATGCGGGAGATAGAACTGCTCATAAGGTATTGCAATCTGGATTTTATTGGCCTACTCTCTTCAAGGATGCTCGTGAGTTTGTCTTGTCTTGTGATGAATCTCAAAGAATTGGTAATATCGGTAAGCGTCAAGAAATGCCTATGAATTATTCACTTGTTGTTGAACCATTTGGCATTTTGATTATATGGGGCCTTTTCCTTCCTCCAATGGGTACACTCATATTCTGGTTGCGGTTGATTATGACACTAAGTGGGTAGAAGCTATTCCAACTAGTAGTGCCGATCACCACACCTCCATTAAAATGCTTAAAGAGGTTATCTTCCCGAGGTTTGGAGTCCCTAGATATTTAATGACCGATGGTGGTTCACATTTTATTCATGGTACCTTCCGTAGGATGCTTGCTAAATATGATGTTAACCATAGAATTGCATCACCCTATCACCCTCAATCTAGTGGTCAAGTTGAACTTAGCAATAGAGAAATAAAATTAATATTACAAAAAATTGTCAATAGATCTCGTAAGAATTGGCCTAAGAAATTAGATGATGCACTTTGGGCCTATAGAACAGCTTATAAAAAATCCTATGGGTATGTCTCCATATAAAATGGTATATGGGAAAGCTTGTCATTTGCCTTTAGAACTAGAACACAAAGCATTTTGGGCAATTAAAGAACTTAACTATGATTTCAAACTTGCCGGTGAGAAGAGGCTATTTGATATTAGCTCACTAGATGAATGGAGAACCCAAGCCTATGAAAATGCCAAGCTATTCAAAGAAAAAGTAAAAAGATGGCATGAAAAAAGAAACCAAAAGAGGGAATTCAAAATAGGAGATTATGTTCTTTTGTTCAACTCTCGTTTAAGATTTTTTGCAGGAAAGCTTCTCTCAAAATGGGAAGGACCATATATTATCGAAGAGGTTTATCGTTCTGGAGCTATCAAGATTAATAATGCCGAAGGTACTAACCCGAAAGTGGTCAATGGACAAAGAATTAAGCATTATATCTCAAGTACGCCTATTAACGTTGAAAGCAATGTTATCCAAACCATGACACCGGAGGAACACATAAAAGAAACCTTCCGGAACACTCCAGAATATTTAAAAATAGGAGGTACGTGATACGGTAAGTAGACGGACTCCAAAAAATCCACAAAAATATTTTTTGTCAGTTTTGGAATATTTTAGAATTTTGGAAATAAAAAATAAACCGGAAGGTGATCGAGGTGAGAACGATACAACAGGGCGCGCCATGCACCCCTGGGCGCGCCCTGGTGGGTTGTGCCCACCTCGGATGCCTTCCCGACTCCGTTTTCCTTCCATATACTTGTTTCCCAAGAATAAAAATTCTCTATATATACCCCGACTCTTTTGACAATCGCATCACAGAAAAATCCTCTGTTCTAGTTTCTTGTTGTTTCACTGACAGATCTGAAAATATGTCGTCTCAAGATTCGGAAGGAGAGAGCCATGTTGATCCTTATGTTCCAGACCCAAAGATCTTTAGGTAAATTTACCCCTACCTATGGACCTCGGAGGAGGAAGAAGATGCTACCATGCAGGAAACAAAAGATGACAGCTCTGAGGAAGAGGATGATCCATTGCCTCAACCTGGAGATATGCATGTGGAATTCAAGAAATCAAGCCTCCCTAGAAGATACAAACCTAAGGTCCAATTTATCCCGTCTCGTTTTCTGCAGGAAAGCAAGAATGCCCTATGCCAAAGGATATTAAAGCTTGAGTTAGAGAATGATGATCTAAGAGAGGAAAACTTTATGCTTAAATATAAGTTGAAGAAGAAGGCTTCCTCTACACCTCCACCTTCTTCATCACCACCACCAAAGGAGACTTAAGCTCACGGGTATGGGCACTCCCCTTGGCTTGAGCCAAGCTTGGGGGAGGTGCCCCGGTATCGTATCACCATCACTTTTATTCACCTTTACCTATTTTAGTTCGATCTTTAGGTTCCCTTTGCTTTAGTTGGATAAATTTTTTAGTATGATCTATTTTTGTGTGTTAGTTCCGTGGCCTATCTATCTATGTAATCGAGTGAAAGTTATATAATAAAGTTTATTTTGAGTTTTTGCCTCTCTATTTTCATGTTGCAATCAAATAAAGGAAAAGAAACAAATGAAAAAAATCATATGCTAATCTTATGGTAAGTAATGACGTCACATAAGGAAAAGTATAAGTAGTAAAATTTATTGGAGATTGACAAACATAGCATTGGTTAATGATGCAATTCATGAAAGAATTAATAAGGAAAGAGAAGATTCGCATGCAAATACACTATCTTGGACATCTTTTATGATTGTGATCCCCCATCAAATATTATATGTCAAAATTGTTGACGTTGGACGAGGAAGACAACGTAATGATTTATGTTTGTTCACATCCACATAGAAGTTATATTGTCATAGATCCTTTAACATGTGGTGCTTTCCCAATATCTTTGCTAGCCAAAAATTCCGCACAAAGAAGAGATACTACTTGTGCATCCAAAAACCCAAACCAAACTCTTTCTCTGAGTGTCCACCATACCTACCTATGGATCGAGAAAGATCCTTCAAGCAAGTTGTCATCGGTGCAACAAGGCAATAAAAATTGTTTCTAAAATTGTTTTGATCAATTAGTGTAATAGAAAATTGAGCGTTATACGAACTTATGATGGTAAAGTAATAAAAGCGACGGACTGCATAATAAAGGTTGCTATCATAGGGGGCAATATAGCTTGACATTCTTTTACATTAGGGGATTGGGCATATGATACGTCCATTTTGTATCATGCTTTAATATTGATATTTATTGCATTATGGGCTGTTATTACACATTATGGTACAATACTTATGCCTTTTCTCTCTTATTTTACAAGGTTTACATGAAGGGGGAGAATGCCGGCAGCTGGAATTCTGGGCTGGAAAAGGAGCAAATATGAGAGACCTATTCTGCACAACTCCAAAAGTCCTGAAAATCTATGGAGAATTGTTTTGGAATATATAAAAAATATTGGGCGAAGAAGATACCAGAGGGGACCCACCAGGCAGCCACAAGCCTGGGGGGCGCGCCCTACCCCCTAGGCACGCCCCTGTGGCTTGTGGGCCACCTGGCAGGCCTCCGGTCCCCATCTTCTGCTATATGATGTGTTTTGACCTGGAAAAAAATCAAGAGAGAGCTTTCAGGATGAAGCGCCGCCGTCTCAAGGCGGAACCTAGGCAGAAGCAATCTAGGGCTCCGGCAGAGCCGTTCTGCCGGGGAAACTTCCCTCCCGAAGGGGGAAATCGAAGTCATCGTCATCACCAACGATCCTTTCATCGAGAGGGGGTCAATCTCCATCAACATATTCACCAGCACCATCTCCTCTTCAAACCCTAGTTCATCTCTTTTATCCGATCTTTGTCTCGAAACCTCAGATTGGTACCTGTGGGTTGCTAGTAGTGTTGATTACTCCTTGTAGTTGATGCTAGTTGGTTTATTCAGTGGAAGATCATATGTTCAGATCCTTAATGATAATTAATACTCCTCTGATTATGAACATGAATATTCTTTGTGATTAGTTACGTTTGTTCCTGAGGACATGGGAGAAGTCTTGTTATAAGTAATCATGTGAGTTTGGTATTCGTTCGATATTTTGATGAGATGTATGTTGTCTTTCCTCTAGTGGTGTTATGTGAACGTTGACTACATGAAACTTCACCATTGTTTGGGCCTAGGGGAAGGCATTGGGAAGTAATAAGTAGATGATGGGTTGCTAGAGTGACAGAAGCTTAAACCCTAGTTTATGAGTTGCTTCGTAAGGGGCTGATTTGGATCCATATGTTTCATGCTATGGTTAGATTTATCTTAATTCTTCTTTCGTAGTTGCGGATGCTTGCGAGAGGGGTTAATCATAAGTGGGAGGCTTGTCCAAGTAAGGACAGCACCCAAGCACCGGTCCACCCACATATCAAACTATCAAAGTAACGAACGCGAATCATATGAGCATGATGAAAACTAGCTTGACAGTAATTCCCATGTGTCCTCGGGAGCGCTTTGCTTTATATAAGAGTTTGTCAAGGCTTGTCCTTTGATACAAAAAGGATTGGTCCACCTTGCTGCACCTTTGTTATACTCGTTACTTTTTACCCGTTACGAATTATCTTATCACACAACTATCTGTTACCGATAATTTCAGTGCTTGCAGAGAATACCTTGCTGAAAACTGCTTGTCATTTCCTTCTGCTCCTCATTGGGTTCGACACTCTTACTTATCGAAAGGACTATGATAGATCCCCTATACTTGTGGGTCATCAAGACTCTTTTTTGGCGCCGTTGCCGGATATGCACCTAATCTATGTGGATGTAGTTTGTGGATTATTTAAGCTTGCAGATTTGCCCGAGGATGAAGTCAATAAGAAGGTCTTCCCTTTATCTTTGACGGAGAAGGCATTGACATGGTATAGGCTATGTGATGATACTGGATCATGGAATTACAACCAATTGAAAATGGAATTTCATCAGAAGTTTTATCCTATGCATCTGGTTCATCGTGATCGGAATTATATTTATAATTTTTGGCCTCGTGAAGGAGAAAGTATCGCTCAAGCTTGGGGAGGCTTAAGTCAATATTATATTCATGCCTCAATCATGAACTCTCGAGAGAAATTATTACTCAGAATTTTTATGCTCGGCTTTCTCGTAATAATCAATCCATGCTCGATACTTCTTGTACTGGTTCTTTTATGAAGAAGACTATTGAATTCAAATGGGACTTATTGGAAAGAATTAAACGCAACTCTGAAGATTGGGAGCTCGACGAAGGTAAGGAGTCAGGTATAAACCTTAAGTTTGATTGTGTTAAATCTTTTATGGATACCGATGCTTTTCGTGAATTTAGCACTAAATATGGACTTGATTATGAGATAGTAGCTTCCTTTTGTGAATCTTTTGCTACTCATGTTGATCTCCCCAAGGAGAAGTCACTACTGGAATCAGGTACTTTGCCGTCTGCCATAGCGGACGGCAAAGGGTAGCATCACCGACGGCAAAGCCTTTGCCGTCCGACTGCAGACGGCAAAATTTCCGTCACTGGGAACTCCGGTAAAGTAGTGCTTTGCCGTCTGCCTTTGCTCAGCGGACGGCAACGTTTTTTTTCCGTCAGGCAGCAGACGACAAAGCTGCTGGACGGCGTAAACTTGAGTTAGCCCCGTTAGTGGCTAACAGAGCCTTTGCCGTCTGCTGCCGCTTCATTTGCCGCCCGCAAGCTTTGCCAACGGCCACCGTCGGCATAGCTCATAGCTCCTTTGCCGTCCGCCACCCCTTCTCATTTGCCGTCCGCAAACATTGCCGACGGCCACCGTCGGCATATCTCCTTTGCCGCCTGCCACCCTAAAGCCCCTCCTTTGCCGTCCGCCCCCGCACGGCAAACGTACCAAATGTCATCAGTCCCAGGGTGCACAGGTGAGTGCCACGTGTCACCTGTGCCAGAAGGCAAAGAATCTATGCCGACGGTGGCCGTCGGCAAAGAAGCTATGCCGATGGTGGCCGTCGGCAAAGAAGCAATATTGCCCCAGTTTTTTCTGTTTTTTCTTATATCCAACAATTTTCACAGGCAAAATATGCTATATATGTATATATTTCACAATAACCCTACTGATGATCATCCAACAACAAGCACAAGTATCCAACAAACATACCAAAACAAATGTCACATTGTTCACCATATTACAATAGTAACAAGTTTCACATATGTAGCAAGTTTAACATTGTTCATCGATACAAAATCACAAGCACTCCATCAATGCAAGCTTCCGTGAAGTGACTCTAATCTGCAAAATGGGAAATACGAAAGTTAGATGAAGAAGACTAGAATAAGAAGAAGAAGATGAAGAAGCGGTTTTCTTCTCTCTATCTTTCTCCTCTTGTTTTCTTCTTCTTATTGCTTATTTGTGTCATTCGGGCAAAATGGGTAGAAGGATAGTTCTTTCGAGGTTTGCCTCATGGTGTGTATGGTGCGCACTCACTCACACTTATATGGTGGTGTATGTTGGTGGACAGTACCTAACACTAATATTTCGACAGTTGGTGATGGTCGTTTCCCCTAACACTAATATTTCGGAAGGAGCTAAGTTTGTCTAAGTGCTAAGTTTGTCTTTCTTTGAGAAAACGAGCTAAGTTTGGGGCTTACCGTCCTCCTCATCACGGAGGAGAGGCACCGCGGTTGCTCGGACCGGTTTCACCTGGAGAAGGCTGCCCTGGAGAAGGGTCGTGCGATGCGACTCCGGAGTTAAGCTGCACCAAAGATGATTTGCAATGTCTCGTTAGCATGATGACACTGAAAAGATCATTGCATTGAAATGAAACTCACCGTTGCAGCCGTGGTAATGACTGGCATCGACGGAGCGGCCTGGTCGGTCTTCTCGCACATAGTCTGCACATTTGGTTTTCACAAGTCAACGATATTCATTATTAATGAAACGAACATTAAATGCAAGATTTGACAAATATGAAGAAGAATCTTACCACGAAGAGCTCGTAGATGGCCCGGTAAGACGCATCGGACCGTGCCCTCTCCTCCTCCAACAACCTTGCCGTCCTCTCCTCCATCTCCTTCTCCTTCGCCGCCATAAGCGCCTGTGTTGCCTCTCTCTCTTTCTGAATAGCAGCCTGCAACACAACTCCTCGTTAGTATTGTAATCATCTTTGTTCACAGACACAACGTAATGAGGAAAGATATCTGAGTCCGTATAACTAACCTCGATGGCGAGCTCGACTGGCCGTGGACGAGGCCTTATCTCAGGACAGGAGCTCGTTTGGCGCGCCTTGATCTCCCGGAGGTTGCTAGGACAACGTATAAGGCCATCTCCAATGGCAATCGAGCCATGGGGCCTCCCGCCGCCAGCTATCATCACCAGCTCTGGATCAATAGGCTCCTGGCTCGGGTTAAAGTCCTCCCCTTTCCTCGCCTTCCCCTCATCTCTGTACCTCACGAGCTTGTTGTGGGAGGAGATGTTGCTGAACTTCAAGGGATCATCGAGGTCAGACTCAGAGAATGCCTTGACCTTCTTGTACGAGGCAGTATGGGCCATCTCATAGAGGTCGTACATCTGTGGCACCTCCGTTTTATTGTGATGCGCCTAAAAGAGAGAGAGAGGAACAAAGTATTAGTAAAGGGCTCAAGCTAGAATCAAGAATGAATTGCATGAATCATGAAGCTAACCACATACCCAGTTCAGACCAAACTGATTTAAGTTGGCGCTCCCTTGATGGTATGGCACACCAACCATTTTGTAACGCCGGTCCTTGGCATTGTTGTGGACGGATAGCCATTGTTCTGAGCACCACTCATCCACCATCGCCTCCCAACAATCCATCTTATCCGCACACCATCTCGGGGGCACCTAAGTTAATAAAGAGATATTTGAGCGCTACGCGTAGGAATCAAATGAAGGAAACTAAGTACAAGGCCTTAAGAATACGTAATTACCTTCATGTAATGCTCCTTCTCCATCTTCTTTCCGCGGCACGTCAACTTCTCCTTCCTAATACGCCACGAGGCGTAGTACTCTCGAACAGCCTGCACCCGAGCCTCATGCCGAAAGTTTTGCAGTAGGCGCTTGCATTGCTGATCGATAACCTTTGCCGCGGCCTCCTCATATCCCTCCTGACACCTGTAGAAGGTCTACAATCAAACGACACAGCACTTATTAGTACAATAACTAGCTATTGTTGATTTTTAATTGTGTAAAGGATAAATTGCCCAAAAATGCCTGATCACCATCTCCGCCCTCGTGTGGCACAAAACACCGTCGATCCTCTCCTCAGGCGGGGCCGGTGCAGCCAAGTAGTGCTCCTAGGTCAGTCCTAACTCTGGAACCTGACCCTCACCGGGCAATGTGACAAACCCCGGGAAATTTTGCCTGACAAGGACACCAAGGATGCTGTTGGGCCTGCGGGCATCCTTGGGTTGATGCCAACCCCTGCAATATGAAAAAGCCAACACATTAGATATTTGAAAAAACGTGAAGGCAAAAGGTTAAAAAAGAGTACATGCACTTACCTCTCCCCATCAGGCCTAATCAACCACCTCAGCTCGCGGGTCGCCGGCACGTGCGGGAGCCCTGTCATACCACGCTGGTAGACGGTGGCGCCCTCAGGCAGCTCCTCGTCACTATCAGAAAAACAATCCCCGCCACCATCAACATGGCCACTAGGCTCTTCCGGCCAGGTATCCCATGGGGTCTGCCGGGACGTGCCCTCATCCCTACTCTGCTCCGGAGTCTCGTGGGACGAAGCCTCTGGGACAAGAGTCGTGTAGGTCGAAGGCTCGTCGACCCGAGGCTCGTGGACCGGAGTCCGCGTAGCCTCGTCCTCAGACGGGTCCACCCTAGCAGTCCTGTGCTCGGGTGAATCAGCTGGGGGTGGCAGCGAGGAAGGCGTAGCAGCCACCCTACCTTTGCCACGGCCTCCTCTTCCTCCTCTCCCACCTCTACTACCTCTCTTCTTCCCCCGACCTCCTCTCACGGGGGTCGACGAAGGAGCGGTCACTGGGGTCGACGAAGGAGCGGCCACCTTATAGTCAAAACCATTAGCGACTTGTCTCAGCTCGGCGTCCATAGACTCTGAATTAGCCTACAAGTTTAATACGAAAGGATTGTTGCATTAGCCACAAATAAGACGAACAAATGAAATGGTCCATTAATGGTAATTAATTACCGTTTGTTTGAACCAAGAGATGAAACCGGGATAGCCGCCTCCATGCTTCGCCAGGAGCTCATACTCTTCGACGGAATCCTTTTGGATGACCACTCCATCCGAGAATTTGGCGATGTATCGACTATATCAAATATCCAGGAATAAGAGCAGTTCTAAGGAATTACAAGTTGCGAAACAATAATGTACCGACAACTTACTCGATGTACGGCCGCACTTCTGTTAGGTTGTTGAAGATATACAACGAAATGGTCCGCCATTCATCGACATCCAACGCTTTTGCTTTAGAAGCACCGGCTGGTGCGAGCTTCCCTTTGAATAGGCTGAGGTTGGATCGACTTTTTTTTGGGTCGCCATCATTGTACCGAGGCTTCGGATTATGCAAATGACGATTTTTGGCTTCGTAGTGTGTTGTCACGAAGTTTGCCACCTCCTCAGTAATGAATGCCTCGGCCATCGATGCTTCAATTCTACGTTTATTTTTACATTTTGCTCAAAGCGTCTTCTGCATCCTCTCAGTTGCGAAGCACCAACGGTTTTGCACGCCCCCCCCCCAATCTTGCCTCGGTCGCGAGATGCAAAATCAAATGCTGCATTGGATTAAAGAAGCCCGGTGGAAAGATCTTCTCTAACTTGCATATCAACTCCGACGCCAACTCTTCCATTTCATCTAGCACGCCAGGCGATAGTTCTTTCGCACAAAGAGAACGGAAGAAATAGCTCAGCTCTGCCAGTACTAGCCATTCATCCTCAGGGATAAAGCCACGCAGCATCACCGACATTACCCGCTCAAGCCATATGTGCCAATCATGACTCTTGAGACCAAATATCTTCAGTTTGTCAAGACTCGATCCCCTCTTTAGATTCACTGCATAACCATCGGGGAACATCAACTGCATTTTCACCCACAAGATCATTTCCCTCATAGCCGGCCTTCCAAGATTGAACCATGCCTTTGGCTTAGTCTAGTTCTGCTTTCCTTTCCCTTGTCGCATGTTTTGTAACGGTCTGTCGCATAGAGCCTCCTGATCGATTCTAGCCTTAGGATTATCCTTTGACTTCCCCTCTATGCCGAACAATGTACCAAAAATGGCCTCGGCGATATTCTTTTTAGTGTGCATCACGTCGATGTTGTGTGGGCAAAGGAGGTCTTTGAAGTAAGGAAGATCCCATAAGCATGACTTGTGAGTCCATGCGTGTTCCGTATTATACCCTTTGAAATACCCAGAACGTTTTGGATCCGGCTCGAGAGCGTTTAACTGATCCAGGAGCTGTTGGCCTGTCAACGTGGGTGGTGCAGAGTTTTTGACAACTCTACCTTTGATGAAATTCTTCTTGTCTTTTCTGAACTTATGGCGAGGATCCAGGAACTGTCTATGCATGCCGAAGCAAGAATACTTGCGACCCGCCTGCAGCCAGCGGAACTGAAGAGCTGCCTTGCATGTGGGGCACGGGAAACTTCCATGCACACACCAGCCAACGAATAGGGCATACGCCGGCAAGTCATGCGTCGAGTACATGTACCACACATGCATTTTGAAGGTTTTTTTGGTAGCGGCGTCGTATGTCTTGATCCCATTATCCCAAGCTTCTTGCAATTCATCCTTAAGCGGCTGCATGTACACATTCATATTCTTCCCCGGATAGTTGGGCCCTGGAATTATCAACGTCAGGAAAATGTTCTTTCTTTTCATAATCTCTCCGGGGGGGGGGGGGGAGATTGAGTGGAATGACAAATACAGGACAACAACTGTATTGGGTTGCCGTCATACCAAACACATTGAACCCATCCGTGCTGATGGCGACTCGAGGATGCCTTGGATCTGCCGCTTTATTGTTATGTAATGCATCGAAGTGCTTCCACGCAAAAGCGTCTGAAGTGTGTACCAACATCTGATTCCCATCTGCATCTAGTTTGGTTCTTTTGCCCAATTTATGCCATGTCATCTGTCTGGCCGTCTCTTCGACCATGAAAAGACGTTGAAGTCTTGGTACGATTGGCATATAGCGAAGAATGTTAACAGGAATTTTTGTCTGCATCTTCTCACCCATACCGTTGTCTATTACAACATACCTGGAAGACTTGCAAATGGGACAATAGTTCAAGTCCGCATACTCAAGCCTAAATAAGGCACATCCACTCTCACAGGCATCTATCTTCTCATAGGGCATCTTAAGTACACGGAGAATTTTGTCCGACTGGTACAGGTTTGGAGGTAGTACATGGCCTGGGTAGAAAGCGTCCAAATATTGTCATCATCGCGTCGTAGCATTCTCTGCCCAGGTTGAATTGAGCCTTCAGAGCCATTACTTGCGCGATGGCATCCAGCTGACAAAGCTCAGGGTGCTCGTGGAGAGGACGTTTTGAAGACTCCAACATTTCATAGAATGCCTTTGCAGATTCCTCCATCTCATCGTCCGAATCCTGAGCATCATCAAAGTCTTGCACCATGTCTTCGATCCCGGTACCATGCTCGTCGGTGCGATGACGAACCACCTCAGCTCTGGCACGTTGGGCAGACTCACCATGAAAAGTCCACACCGTATAATTAGGCCTAAAACCCCACTTCTGCAGGTGTTTAACCATTTCACCCACTGTCTGCCTTTTAAAGTTGTCGCACCGGGGACAGGGACACCATGTTTTTTCCTGGCCATTTGCAAATGCGGCTCTCACAAACCCCTTGGTCTTTGTAAACCATTCTTTGGTCATGTCGTTCTAACTGGTGTGACCGGTGTACATCCACGCACGATCAGTCATCTTGCCTAGCTACTGGACACACAAGAAATATATATATAATTCAGCATATATATTCATCAGTTAATCAAGTTTGTCAGTTTTATTACGTCCATGCAACCTACACGCTAATAGGTAAAGATAGGTCCTAATCCCACCCTAGTATGTGTAGATTGGGTTCGTTTTCCCATGCTCTGCTCCGGATCCGACGCAGAATTTCGGCAGCACCTCCCCGCTGTTCTCATGATACACGTCTCAGCAATAAGCAGAGAGGATGTGTACCCGGAGAACAATAGGGAGGCACTGACGAAATTCCGCATCGGATCCGGAGCAGAGCATATGGGAAAACGAACCCAATCTACACATACTTGGGCTGTCCATGGATAACGTTGGACAATTCGAAAGGACGGCGGTTATAAATATGCAAAGACATGCATATTTATAGATGTCGTCCTTTCGAACGGGAGACGCCTAGGTTACGAAACTTGACATGAAAATAAAATTAGGTGACAACGGCATGACAACAAGAACAGAGCAAATAGGGGAGGGTCGGGGAGGAGATGACAGTAGTGCTCACCACTAGACCGTGTAGGGGATGTAGTCGCACGGGGAGGCCATCGAACACCAGACCCTTCAAGCGACGAAAAACTACACATTTAGATCCACACGATCAAAACGAATATTCAATCCCGATAGAAAAATCTCTCTATGTATGACTACTTTGGCACTTCTATTTTCATATTTTTCTCCTCTATTTCTTCTTCTTCTCCTCTTCTTCTTCCTTTTCTTCTCTTCTTCTTCTTCTTCTTCTTCTTCTTCTTCTTCTCTTTTTCTTCTTCTTCTTTTCTTCTCCTCTTCTTCTTCTTCTTCTTCTCTTTTTCTTCTACTTTCTCCTCTTCTTCTGTTTTTCCTTTTCATCTCCTTCTCCTCCTCTTCTACTTCTTCTTCTTCTTCTTCTTCTTCTTCTTCTTCTTCTTCTTCTTCTTCTTCTTCTTCTTCTTCTTCTTCTTCTTCTTCTTCTTCTTCTTCTTCTTCTTTTCATTTGTCCTTTTTCCTTCTTCTTTTCTTCTTCCAACAGTAGCTAGCTAGCTAATTTCTAATCTAAAAAATGAAAAAAACAGAAAAAATGCGGAAGAGGGGGGAAGGGAGGAGGCACAGAGAGCTCACCGGAGGGGGCGTCCGGGCGGCGGGGCCGTCTGGGGTGCCGGGGCGGCGGGGCGGTGGTGCGCAGGGGCACGGGGGCGGCGGGGCGTCCGGTGGGTGGTGACGGCGGGTGGGTGGGGGCGGCGGGGCGGCGGGTGGGTGGGCGTGGTGGGGCGGGGGGTGGCCGGTGGGGGTGGCGGGGCGGGGGGGCGGCCGGTGGGTGTGGCGGCGAGGCGGCCGGTGGGTGTGGCGGTGGGGCGGCGGGGCAGCCGGTGGGCGTCGGGGCAGCGGGTGGGGTGGGGGTGGCGGGGCGAGGGGCGGCCGGTGGGTGGGGGCGGCGGGGCAGCCGGTGGGTGGGGGCGGCGGGGCAGCCGGTGGGTGGGGGCGGCGGGGCAGCCGGTGGGTGGGGGCGGCGGGGCGGCGGGGAGAGGGAGGGGAGGGATGAGGGAGTGAGGGAGAGAGGGAGAGGACAGAGGGGTGGGGGACGGCCATTATTAGGGCGTCTCCTTTGCAGTCTGCCAGCCTGCCTTTGCCGTCTGCTGGCAGACGGCAAAGAACTGACCTAAGCGGCGCCAGCTTGCCTTTGCCCTTTGTCGTCCGCCAGCTGCCCTTTGCCGTCTGCCCTGCTGGCCCTTTGCCGTCAGCTGGCTGACGGCAAAGAACCAGCCTACGGCAAATTCATTCTTTGTCGTCAGCTCACCCTTTGCCATCAGCTTTCCGCCAGCAAACGGCAATGACTTTCTTTGCCGTCCGCCTGCTGACGGCAAAGAGTCGGCTGACGGCAAAATCCCTGATTCCAGTAGTGAGTGGTTTAAATATCATCCTCCCATTGAAGTGAAAGTAGTAGAACCTATAAAAGTTGAAGAAGAAACCATTACTTATAATGTTGATCCTGTTGTTCCTACTGCTTATATTGAAAAACCACCTTTCCCTGTTAGAATAAAGGATCATGCCAAAGCTTCAACTGTGGTTCATAAGAGTTATACTAGAACACCTACAACCCCTGAACAAATTAAAGTTGAACCTAGTTGAAAGGATCAATATGGTTGACTAGAGGGGGGGGGGGTGAATAGGCAACTAACAATTTTTAACTTTTCTTTAACAATTTAGGCTTAGCAACAAATAGGTTGACTAGATATGCAACTAGGTGAGCAACCTATATAATGCTAATCACAACAAGCACGCAAGCAAGCAAGGGATACAACACAATAATAGCTTGCAAGAAGTAAAGGTAAGAGATAACCAAAAGTGGAGCCGGTGGAGACGAGGATGTGTTACCGGAGTTCCTAACGTTGTGAGGAAGTACGTCTCTGTTGGAGCGGTGTGGAGGCACAATGCTCCCCAAGAAGCCACTAGTGCCACCGTATTCTCCTCACGCCCTCACACAATGCGAGATGCCGTGATTCCACTATTGGTGCCCTTGAAGGCGGCGACCGAACCTTTACAAACAAGGTTGGGGCTATCTCCACAACTTAATTGGAGGCTCCCAACGACACCACAAAGCTTCACCACAATGGAATGTGGCTCCGAGGTGACCTCAACCGTCTAGGGTGCTCAAACACCCAAGAGTAACAAGATCCGCAAGGGATTAGTGGGGGATGCAAATTTCTCTTGGTGGAAGTGTAGATCGGGGCCTTCTCAACCAATCCCGAGAGAATCAACAAGTTTGATTGGCTAGGGAGAGAGATCGGGCGAAAATGGAGCTTTGAGCAACAATGGAGCTTGGGGAGGGAAGAGGTGGTCTTCTTGGGGAAGAAGACCCCCTTTATATAGTGGGGGGGGGGGGAGGATCCAACCATTATCCCCACTCTCAGCCCGCGCATTGCGGTACTACCGTATAAGAGCCACGGTACTACCGCAAGAGGTTGCGGTACTACAGCTGCAGGATGCGGTACTATCGCTCGCACGGTAGTGACCAGACGCAGGCCGATTGCACAAGGCAACGAGCGGTAGAACCGCCGGAGCGGTACTACCGTGCGCCCATACGGTACTACCGCATGGTCGGTAACAACTGACACAGGAGATGCACGGAAGTAAAAAATTACTTCCATGCCTACCTTCGCTGAGGGCGGAGCTGCGCAAAAGTCCGACACGGTAGTAGCGGACAAATATCACGGTACTACCGCTCGAGGGCGGATGTAAAAAATTACATCCGCGCCTACTACCGCAGGCGCACGCACCAGGGCTGGGGACACCTGCGGTAGTACCGCTCCAAGGAGCGGAACTACCGCTAGCCACTGAAAACTAGCACCTTGCTGCCTTCACTTTGCACAGACAAGGAAAACGGACTGGAGCTCCATTGATGCGAAGGAAAGGAGGTGCAATGGAACAGATGTGTATGTGTTGATTCCACCCTAACCTTTCCGAAGAGGACCCCCTCTTAATAGTACAGCTTTCCTACGACTCAAATCCACCGAAAAGAAACATAGAAAGCAACCGTCTATGATAGACTCCGAGGGGCACTGAATCATCTTGTGCCACGACATGAGATATCTGAAATGCTCAATGCACACGATTAGTCCGCAAATGAATTGTCATCAATCACCAAAACCACTTAGGGAGAAATATGCCCTTACAATCTCCCCCTTTTTGGTGGATTGATGACAATACAGGATTTGCACATAAAGATATATGATGAACATATGCAAACCCAAAATCTATAAAATATAGATAGGCTCCCCCTAGATGTGTGCAATCTATAGATATGCTTTGGACTGCAAAGCACACACACTAGGATCAACACTCCCCCTATATTTTATAGACAAGGCAATCCTTGCAACATAATGAATAATCACTAAGCATGGAAACAAGGCATAGCATGTGAGCATGAAGATAAGGGCACATAACAGATAAACTCACAAGCTACTAATCATACTAGACAATAAAAAGATAAGAGAGATAGCATATGTCTCACACCATATGATAGAAGAAGTCTCCTGGTCTCACACACAAATAACATAAACCATAGCAACGACGAAGGTTCAACGAAAGCAAGGAGACGACGAAAACGAACGAAAATACTCGCAAATCCTACACTCTCTCCCCCTTTGGCATCGATACGCAAAAAAGGCAGAGAGGGTACCTAAGACACAGGTGGTAGCCCCTACTGCAGAAAGATCATCCAACAAGCTCCTCATCTGATGCAACTGGAATGGGCTCCTCATCTGAATCAACCCACTGATAGCTCTTCTTCTTCATCCAAGCAGCCTCAGGAGTGATGTTCTTCTCAGACCCACTCGAGATGGTCTCGCCAAGCTTCCTCAGAATCCGCTTGTCGCGCTGACGACTCTCCTTCTGAGCAACGTGAGTCTGGTACTGTCCCTTGGCCTGCATGCAAAACAAAGTCTTCATCTTGTTCTTGAGCTTCTTGGCCCAAGATGGCTCAGTAGACGGTGGCTCATACATCTCTGAACTGTCCTCCTCCTCCTCTTCAATCTCATCCTCATCAACATCCACATGTGCAGTAGCAGGCCTAGTGGTAGTGTTAGCCCACTTGTCCTTCAGACGCAGCCGAATAGGCTCATGACGGATCCAGTCGGGAGCATGAAAGTCCTGACACGGAAAGGACTTCTCCCAAGTCTTCTGAATCAAGTAGAACAGGTAGGGTCCATAGATGGGGACCTTACGGTTGAACACAGCAGACTGAAGCTCACTCCACATGATGTGAGAAACATCAAGTGGTTCAGAAATATGAATCCGCCCTTGCTCACAAAGGAGCAGCATATCCACTAGATAGGAATGCACCTTGTCCTTGTCTCCCATGCGAGGAAAGAGAGTGTTGCGAAAGATCCGGTGCATGACATCAAGAAATGGGTTAAGCACATAAGTTTTCTCACCAGAGGGTAATGTCTTCCCAACAAGGTATGGTTGAAGCTTCTCCTTTTTAGCAGAATGTGGGTTGGAGTGCGGGCGCAAACCAACGGGCACATCAAGCCCCTCATCACGAACGTGCAGCAGATCCATGAACTCCTTCCAGTCAGCAGCCATCCTCTTTCCATTGGTCATCCAAGTCATGCTCCGCTTCTCATCCGTGTGGAAGTGGACGGAAGCAAAGAACTGAGCCACAATCTCGGGATCAAAGTCACAATGGAACGAGATGATATCCTCGATAGCAAACTGCTCCACCAAATCCAGAGGCTCACCAAAAGATGCCATGTTCTTCCTCAGATGTGCCATGTCAATCCACTGGGCAGGAACATAGAAATTCTTCTTTCCCTTGATCACATCTATATAGATGAGATTTTGTTGCTTGGTCCAAAACCCGTCATTGCCATTGAACTATTCCCTAGGGTTGATATAGGGGTTGATCTTCCGGCGAACCTGAAACTCTGCAAGAGGCATATCTTCCCAGCTGACAACTGGCTCCTTGGTCTTGGTTGCGGTTCTCTTGAAGTGGCGAGGTGAGGTATTGGACCCCTCGGGTGCATCTTGATTACGTAGACGCTTTGAGCCCATATCACGAGAGGGATTCGAGCGTCTTGAACCGGAACCGGAGCCACCACCTATGACACACAACGTAAACACAAGAGAAGAGCGAAAGAAGTGATTGCAAAGAGCAAGGCAAACAAAAGAACCACTTATAAGTGAGAGTTGGTAGGACAAAACAGGGAAATTTTGGATCGAGCGGTAGTACCGTAGATCTTGCGGTAGTAAAATTTTACTACCGCGCCGACCGCGGTAGTACCGCTCCAGGTAGGGGCGGTAGTACCGGGCTGAGCGCGGAAGTAAAATTTTACTTCCGCGCGACGGGCGGTAGTATCGTACCAGGAGGTGTGGTAGTACCGCACGGGGCGGAGTCCTCAAGAATAGCGGATCTGAGCCAAAAAATCACACCGGTACTACCGTAGATCAAAAACTACCATATTGTATCCTACCAAATAGCATTTCTACCGCACAAGCACTCTCCAACCATCACCTCATGCAAAGATTTAGCCAAAAATCACAAGACTAACTCATATATCCCCCTAAACCTAGATCCAAAAATAGAGAGGCAAAGAGAGGAGCACAAGGGGAAATACCAGGGTCCATGGCAAGAGGACAAGGTGGGGAACGATCCCACCGGTTGGAATGGGAGGAGAGCGGCCGGAGATGGAGATCCGGCAAGGTCCTCCGGCGCCGTTCGAGGGGAGGAGAGAGAGAAACGTGAGGGGAAGAGATGAATGGGTATGGGGAGTTTGAAACCCCCCTGCCCGCTCTTAATCCCCACGCGGTTCTCACGGCGCGGTAGTACCGCTTGGCCCGCGGTAGAAAAAAATACTACCGCTCAACGGGCAGTAGTACCGCTCCTCCAGCGGCAGTAAAAAATTACTGCCGCGCTGGATGCGGTAGTACTGTGTCGGGGCTGCTGCTGCACGAGCGCAGTTGTAACCCCTCTCCAGTGGTAGTACCGTGGAAAGCCACGGTAGTACCGCGCTGCCAACAAAAAGCAGGTTTTGGGACTTTGCACCAGAAATAATTTTGAAAAACCTATAAGGCACGAAGATAAAACAATAAGCTTCAAGCAAAAAAGGACACATACGAAAAAGCACAAAAGAAGCAACTCAAGCACGAACACGGTCCAAAAGATTAGAGAGGAGAAACAAGGACCAAACATCGAACCACTACCTCTCATGAAGAGAGGGCGGTGGCCAGAGCCACCTATGTTTGAGTCAATTGGTATGGCACCGCGAAGAATTATCCTTGGGCCCATGACCAAAACTCGTCTTTGAAGCACAAAAACCATCAAAAATGGCGGATGTGAAAGACTTTGATTAGTTTATGCATATAGGAGGAGGGATAGTTCATTGAGAGAACTAGACTCCCCCTAAATCCATGCCTACATCTAAACAAGACATAATGATGAGTGTGGTGGGGTGTGCACTAAGTCAAGCCACATTGCTCGAATCGATGATATTTAGCTCATGCCTTAACTCGCGAAATCTTGCTTCATCTAATGGCTTCGTGAAAATATCTGCAAGCTGTTCCTTGGTATAAAGATGAATAAGATCAATTTCTCCACGCTTGATGTGGTCCCGGATGAAGTGATGACGAATCTCAATATGCTTCGTCTTGTAGTGTTGAACCGGGTTGTTGGAGATCTTGATCGTGCTCTCATTGTCACAGTAAATAGGCACTTTGTCACAGTTGACACCATAATCCTTTAAAGTTTGCCTCATCCAAAGAATCTAAGCACAACAGCTTGCGGCGGCTACATACTCGGCCTCGGTGGACGAGAGAGAAACATAGTTTTGTTTCTTTGAAGACCAACTTACCAGAGAGCGACCAAGAAATTGGCAACCTCCGGAAGTGGACTTCCTTTCCACACGGTCTCCCGCCCAATCCGAGTCAGTATATCCAATGAGATCAAATGAAGCACCTTTGGGGTACCATAAGCCAAAGTTTGGGGTATGAGCCAAATATCGAAAGATTCGCTTGAAAGCCACATAGTGACTCTCCTTAGGTGCGGATTGAAATCGTGCACAAATTCCCACACCCAAGATGATATCCGGTCTAGATGCACAAAGGTAAAGCAGAGATCCAATCATGGAGCGATATACCTTCTGATCCACAGCTTTACCATTGGGATCACTGTCAAGTTGGCATTTGAGTTGCATCGGAGTGTTGGCCTTCGGAGGATTCAGCTCATCCATCTTGAACCTCTTGAGCATGTCTTGAGTGTATTTAGCTTGGTTGATGAAGGTTCCTTGGCTTCATTGCTTGACTTCGAATCCAAGGAAGAACTTCAACTCTCCCATCATAGACATCTCAAACTCTTTGGTCATTAGTGCGGCGAACTCATCATTAAAAGCTTTGTTAGAAGAACCAAAGATAATATCATCAACATATAGTTGGCACACGAACAAGTTCCCGTTAACCCTCTTAGTAAAAAGAGTGGGGTCGATTTTCCCAATTTCAAACCCACGATCTTGCAACATCTCGGTAAGGTGCTCATACCACGTACGTGGGGCTTGTTTAAGGCCATAGAGTGCCTTATCGAGAACGTATACATGATTGGGGAACTTGGGGTCCTCAAACCCCGGGGGTTGCTTGACATATACCAACTCCTTAAGTGGACCATTAAGAAAAACACTCTTCACATCCATTTGATATAATATGAAATCATGATGAGAAGCATAAGCAAGCAACATGCGAATAGATTCAAGGCGAGCAACAGGGGCAAAGGTTTTACCGTAGTCGATACCCTCGACTTGAGAGTAGCCTTGAGCCACCACTCTTGCCTTGTTGCGAATAATGATACCATGTGCATCTTGCTTGTTCTTAAAGATCCATTTGGTTCCGATGACATTGTGATTCTCTTTTGGTCTTGGCACCAATCGCCACACTTTGTTGCGCTCGAAGTTGTTGATTTCATCATGGATGGCTTCAAGCCAATCCTCGTCTTCGAGTGCATCTTGTACCTTGAGGGCTTCAAAGCAAGCAACAAACGCATGATGTGCACAAAAGTTTGTTAATTGACGACGAGTAGTTACCCCTCTTTTCAAGCTTCCGTAGACGTTCTCAAGGAGGTGTTGCTTTTTCTGAAGCTTGGCAGCAGTCTTGGCAGCTCGTCTTTCAAGAATTTCCTCCATGGAAAGTTGAGACTTGGTAACTTGACGAGCTTCGGTACTAGTACCGGCTTGCTCATGATCTTGAGCATGATCTTGATCTTTAGCTTGACCTTGATCTTGAAGTTGATCTTGGTCCTGAGCTTCATCTTTATCTTGAGCTTGCACGGGGGTGTGAACAAGATCTTGAGCATCATGTGAAGTAGAAACATCACTATCGAGTTGATCTTGCCCTTGATCTTGATCACGGGGTTGAGGGCCTTCACTGCGTTCTTCGGAAGCGTGTGGGTCATGCGTCGGTGATGGTTCCACTTGAGTGGAACATTGT
Source organism: Elymus sibiricus (assembly GCA_039707655.1). Lineage (NCBI taxonomy): Eukaryota > Viridiplantae > Streptophyta > Magnoliopsida > Poales > Poaceae > Elymus > Elymus sibiricus. The sequence continues at coordinate 156,791,146 of CM077669.1, forward strand.
CCTTCTCCTTCGGCCACAAGGGGTTCCTCAATGGGTAGGAAGTATCCCACACCCATTCTTCTTATGGCTTGCGGAGGAATTTCATCACCTACATCACAAAGACCACTTTGCTCCACTTGGGAGCGATTATTTTCATCAAACTCTACGTTACTCGTCTCCTCAATGAGTCCCGTGGACTGGTTGAGGACACGGTAAGCATGAGAGTTTGCAGCATAACCAACAAATATGCCCTCATGGGCTCTAGACTCAAATTTAGACAAACGAACACCTTTCTTGAGAATGAAACACTTACAACCGAACACCCGGAAGTATTTGAGGTTGGGCTTGTTCCCGGTAAGAATCTCATAAGGAGTCTTGTTCAAGCCTTTGCGGAGATAGAGCCGATTTGATGCATGACACGCTGTGTTGATGGCTTCGGCCCAAAAGTTGTACGGAGATTTAAACTCCGCCATCATGGTTCTTGCCGCATCCATCAACATCCAGTTCTTCCTCTCCGCAACACCGTTTTGTTGAGGGGTGTAAGGTGTGGAATATTGGTGCTTTATCACCTCATCACTGAGAAACTCATTTAGGGTGTAGTTCTTGAACTCAGTGCCATTGTCGCTTCTGATCATCAAAATCTTTGCTTCATGTTGACGTTGGACTTCATTTGCAAAGTCGATGACGGTCTGTTGGGTCTCACTCTTCCTCTTGAAGAAATATACCCATGTGTATCACGAGTAATCATCCACAATCACCAAGAAATATCTTCTTCCTCCAAGACTGTCAAAAGATGGAGGCCCGAAGAGATCCATGTGAAGGAGCTCTAAGGTCCTCTTTGAGTAGATTGTAGTAGTTGGACGATGAGCTTTTTCATGTAGCTTTCCTTCGATACAGGCACTGCAAGCACGATCTTTGGCAAAACTCACATTTGTTAGTCCAAGAATGTGATCCCCTTTGAGGAGAATTTGCAAAGATCTCATATTGACATGGGCTAGTCGGCGATGCCAAAGCCATCCCACATCAACTTCAGCCATTAGACATGTCGCGGTCTTAGTGGGTCGCTCCGAGAAGTTAATCACATAGAGACCGTTTTCGACATGTCCAACAAAGGCTACTTTAAGAGTCTTGCTCCACAAAAGGGTCACGGTATTAATGCCAAAGAAAGTACTAAAACCCATGAGTGCAAGTTGACGAACGGAAAGTAAATTGTATGCAAGGGTCTCAACAAGCATGACTCTCTCAATAGTTAAGGTCGGAGAGATAACCACCTTGCCAAGACCCAATACCTTTGAGATTGCATCATCTCCAAATGAGACTTGGGTGGCCACGGATGCATCGGGTCGAATGTCCACCACCAAGTCCTTGCTTCCGGTCATATGATTTGTTGCTCCGCTATCGAGCAACCATGAGACTCCCCCGGAAGCAAAGTCCTACAATAGATCAATGCTTGGATTTAGGTACCCATTCTTGAATGGGTCCTTTCATGTTAGTGACAAGGGTCTTAGGAACCCAAATAGACCACTCAATATACTCATACGAAGAACCAACAAATTTGGCATAAACATGCCCATCACTAGCACGGCACAAAACATAGGAGGGGTTAAAATCGCCGGCCTTGTTGGAGGGAGTGATCTTGCCCTTCTTGGCACTATCACTCACAACCTTGTCTTTCTTCTTCTCATGAGTAATGCTCCCCGCTTTGACAAATGTTTCCTTGAGCGGAGGAGCCTGCGTGGTCTTCTTCTTCTTCTTCTTTTTGGATTTGGGTGCAAACCCAACTCCTTCCTTTGCAATCACTTCCTTTTGATTGCTCAAAAGGTCATTGATATTCTTCTCACCTTGTATACATGTCGCAAGGCCTTTCTCAAGCTGCTCTTTTAGCTTAGCATTTTCCTCCACAAGATGTGCATGCTCACAACACGGGTTAGTAGCAGAAGCATTATCAATTAAGACAAAGGGAGGACACATGGCAATTTCCTTAGTGAGTTTTACTTGGAGTTGATCATGCGACTCTTTAAGGGAAGCATGAACGCTCTTCAATGCCTTATGAGCATTGTCAAGAGAGACAAACTCACCCTTGAGTCGAGCATGGTCAACCCCAAGTGCAACCTTTTCAGATTTAAGAACATGGTTAAGAACAATAGCATGATCATAATCTTTACGTAATTTAGCAAAGTCTTCATTTTGTGACTCCTTAAAAGTCAAATGAAGACCTCGCTCTTCCTCTAGAGCAATAGAAAGATCTGCTATCTCGTCGGCATAATCATGACTATGGCCTCTCATCTCCTGACGAGATTCTTCTTGAGAATCAATCGTGTCATTGGCCTCACCAAGTTGTTCCAAGAGAGCAACGAAGTGCTTCTTGGACTCTCCCTTGAGTTTACACAAGAACTTGTCAAACTCATTCTCACCCTCTATCGCCTCCTCAAGTTCATCCACACAATCTAACAAAGACGGAGTGGAAGAAACAGAAGTCTTAATGTTTGAGGTTTTTGCGTTGGAGGTTACCTTGGTGATACCTTTTGCCATGAGGCACCTAGCGATGTGGTTCTCATTGGGGGCGTCGAAGAGTGACACCTTTGTTGAGGTGGAGGATGCAATTGCCACAGATGCCATTGCCATTTCTTCACCACTTGTGTCTCCGTCATCACAATCATCATCCGATGCATACTCTTCTTGAGCCACCAACACTTTGTGTGGAGTCTTCTTGGTGAAGTTGGTCTTGTTGGGGAACGACTTGGCCTTATCTTTGCGGATGAGCTTGCCACCATTGTCTTCCCTCTTCTCGTATGGACAATCCACCACAAAGTGACTCACATTACCACAATTGTAGCAGGTCCTCACACGTTGCTTGCCCTTTGACCCGTTTGAGTTGTTCTTGGAGAAGTTGGGCCTTGTGTTTCTCTTATTGCCCCAAAATTGCCTGGACGCAAGAGCCATGTGCTCATGATAGGCATATTTGGTTTCCTCGGGGCAACCCTCTTCCTCTTCTTCATCTTCTTCCTCTGGACAGACCTTGGCCTTCAAAGCAAGGTTGGGTGATGATTTCTTTGACCGTTGCATGCGAGCGAGAGCATTGTCAGTTGTTGTGTTCAAGATGTTCATTGCAATAAATTCATCCAACACATCACCAGAAGACAAGGTGTGAAAGTCCGGTCTTTGACGGATGACAGCGGACATGGCCTTGTTGTAGGGCATGATGGCCTTTAGAAACTTACGCTTGACCCACGTATCATCTACATCCTTGCTGCCATGATCTTTGAGGGCAACGGCGAGGGCAGTCACCCTTCTATAGAGCTCACGCGGTTCCTCATCCTCTACCATTACAAACTCATCTGACTGATCAAGGACAACTTCATAGTTTGACCGTTGAATGCTTGAGCTGCCCTTGTACATGGAGATAATGTGTTCCCAACACTCTATAGAAACAGTGAAAGGACGCAGGTGAGGTAGGTCTTCAGTAGGAACAGCAGCTTGGAGTATGAACAAGGCGGAGGACTTTAGCAGTTTATCTGCTTCTTCCCTTGGAGTGAGGTTGCGTGGATCACGAGGGTAGTATCCTTCTTCAATGACTCGCATGAGTTGAATTGAGTTGTGATCCAAATAAGACTTGATACAGAAAAACCAATTAGCTAAATCATTTTTAACAAGCTTAGGAGGAGGACCGTGGTTAACTATATGAGGTGGGTGCACCGGTCCTCCATAGACCAAGGGAGGGGGAACTGAGGCAAAAGTCCCCGACCCATTAATTCCTTGAGAACGATTATCTTTATCAGCACTATCCCCCTCCTTACCGGAGTTGACATCTGATGCCAAGTTAGTGGGATTAACCACTTGAACCGCATCGGTGGAAAGTTTAAGAGTGTCAAGGAATTCTTTAAACATGGATTTGACCTCGGTCGTCATGGAGGATTTAAGCAGGACATGGCCTCATTTAAATCCTCACGAGAGACCGTGTTCACTCCCACGTGTTGGAAATATGCCCTAGAGGCAATAATAAATTGGTTATTATTATATTTCCTTGTTCATGATAATCGTTTATTATCCATGCTATAATTGTATTGATTGGAAACTCAAATACATGTGAGGGTACATAGACAACACTGTGTCCCTAGTATGCCTCTAGTTAACTAGCTCGTTGATCAACAGATGGTGAAGGTTTCCTAGCCATGGACATAAGATGTCATTTGATAAACGGGATCACATCATTAGGAGAATGATGTGATGGACAAGACCCAAACTATAAACGTAGCATGTGATCGTGTCAGTTTATTGCTATTGTTTTTCTGCATGTCAAGTATCTGTTCCTTTGACCATGAGATCATGCAACTCCCTGACATCGGAGGAGTACCTTGTGTGTATCAAACGTCGCAACGTAACTGGGTGACTATAAAGGTGCTCTACAGGTATCTCCGAGGATGTCTGTTGGGTTGGCATGGATCAAGACTGGGATTTGTTACTCCGTGTGACGGGGAGGTATCTCAGGGCCCACTCGGTAATACAACATCACAATGAGCCTTGCAAGCAATGTGACTAAAGTGTTAGCCACGAGATCTTGTATTACGGAACGAGTAAAGAGACTTGCCAGTAACGAGATTGAACTAGGTATAGAGATACCGACGATCGAATCTCGGGCAAGTAACATACCGAAGAACAAAGGGAACAGCATACGGGATTAACTGAATCCTTGACATAGAGGTTCGACCGATAAAGATCTTTGTAGAATATGTAGGAGCCAATATGGGCATCTAGGTCCCACTATTGGTTATTGATCGTAGAGGTGTCTCGGTCATGTCTACATAGTTCTCGAACCCGCAGGGTCTACACACTTACCGTTTGGTGACGATTAGTATAGTTGAGTTATTTTGTTGGTGACCGAAGGTTGTTCGGAATCCCGGATAAGATCCAGGACATGACGAGGATCTCTGGAATAGTCCGGAGGTAAAAATTGATATATGTGATAATAGTGTTTTGATCCCCGGAAGGGTTCCGGAATTCACCGGAAGAGGTTCCGGATGTTTACCGAAGTGTTTGAGTGCAGCAACACTTTATATGAGCCAAAGGAATAAAGCCCACGAGGTATTGGAAAGTGCAAAAGGAAGTTTTGCTGCTGCCTTAAGCGGTACTACCGCTGTAAGGCAATACTACCGCGTAAGCGGTACTACCGCTTTGTGTGAAGCGGTACTACCGCTCAAGCTGTACTACCGCTTGTGCGCGATACTGCTGGAATCCGAGTTGGACTCTTTCCCTGCGGGCCAAACCGACCTTGTGCGGGCAAAACCGACCTGGAGGAGGTTTTTACTCCAAGTTTAGACCCCAAGGCTCAACATATAAATAGAGGGGAAGGGCTAGCACACGGGATACATTAAGATTTCCCAAGCCGTGTGCCGGCAACCCTAACCCTCTAGTTCCTCCCGTCATAATCTCCGTAGTGCTTGGCGAAGCCCTGCAGAGATTGTTCCTCACCACCATCACCACGCCGTCGTGCTGCCGAAACTCATCCACTACTTCACCATCGCTCGCTGGATCGAGGAGGTGAAGGCGTCATCAAGCCGTACATGTGTTGAACACGGAGGTGCCGTCTGTTTGGCTCTAGTTCGTGATCGGATCGAGGGACGACTTGCGATTTGGATCGCGGAGACGTTCGACTACATCAACCGCGTTTCTTAACGCTTCCGCTTAGCGATCTACAAGGGTATGTAGATTCACTCTCCCTCTCGTAGATGCTCATCACCATGGATAGATCTTGCGTGTGCATAGGAAAAAATTTGTTTCCCATGCAACGTTCCCCAACAGTGGTATCAGAGCCAGGTTTATGCGTAGATGAGATGTCGAGTAGAACACAAACGAGTTGTGGGCGTGGGTGTATACATATTGCTTGCTGTTACTAGTTGATACTTGATTCGGCGGTATTGTGAGATGAAGCGGCCCGGACCGACATTACGCGTACGCTTACGCGAGACAGGTTCCTTCAACTGACATGTAACTTTGTTGCATAAAGATGGCTAGCGGGTGTCTGTCTCTCTCATTTTAGTTGAATCGATTTCAATGAAGAGGGTTCTTTTAGAAGATCAAAAAGCAATCACTACACCACGTTGTGGTTTTGCGTAGGTAAGAACGGTTCTTGCAAACCCGTAGCAGCCACGTAAAACTTGCAACAACAATTAGAGGACGTCTAACTTGTTTTTGCAGGGTATGTTGTGATGTGATATGGCCAATTACATGATGAGATATATGTGATGTATGAGATGATCATGTGTTGTATAGAATATCACGACTTGCATGTCGATGAGTACGGCAACTGGCAGGAGCCATAGAGTTGTCTTTCATTATTTTCACCGTTTTGCTTTACTTTATCGCTATGAGTTAGCAATAGTCGTGGAAGCAACAGTCGGCGCGACAACCTCATGGCGACACGTTGATGGAGATCAAGATGATGGAGATCATGGTTTCATGCCGGTGACGATGGAGATCATGCCGGTGCTTTGGAGATGGAGATCAAAAGCACAAGTTCATGGCCATATCATGTCACTTATGATTTGCATGTGATGTTAATCCTTTTATGCATCTTATTTTGCTTAGGACGACGGTAGCATTATAAGGTGATCCCTCACTTAAATTTCAAGATAAAATTGTGTTCTCCCCGAGTGTGCACCGTTGCGAAAGTTCGTCGTTTCGAGACACCACGTGATGATCGGGTGTGATAGACTCTACGTTCACATACAACGGGTGCAAGCCAGTGTTGCACATGCGGAACACTCGGGTTAAACTTGACGAGCCTAGCATGTACAGACATTGCCTCGGAACACAAGAGACCGAAAGGTCGAACATGAGTCATATAGTAGATATGATCAACATGAAGATGTTCACCATTGAAACCACCTCAACTCACGTGATGATCGGACTTGAGTTGGTGGATTTGGATCATGTTACACTCGAATGACCGGAGGGATGTCAATTTGAGTGGGAGTTTTTAAAGTAATATGATTAACTAAACTCATTATCTTGAACAATAGTCTAAGTTGTCTTTGCAATATTTATGTTGTAGATCATGGCTCGCGCAGTAGCACCCCTGAATTTTAATGCGTTCCTAGAGAAAGCTAAATTGAAAGATGATGGAAGTAACTTTGTGGACTGGGCCCGTAATCTAAGGATTATCCTTACGGCTTCCCAGAAGGCTTATGTCCTTGATGCACCGCTTGGTGATCCACCCGCTCCAGTTGAGTCTCTAGACGTTGTGAACGCCTGGCAGGCTCGTTCTGAAGATTACTCAATAGTTCAATGTGCAATATTGTATGGCTTAGAACCGGGACTTCAAAGACGTTTTGAACGTCATGGAGCATATGAGATGTTCCAGGAGTTGAAGTTTATCTTTCAGAAGAATGCCCGGATCGAGAGATATGAGATCTCCGATAAGTTCTATGCTTGCAAGATGGAGGAGAACGGGTCTATCAGTGATCACGTACTCAGAATGTCTGGGTACTCCACCCGTCTGGCTGAATTGGGGATGCCCCTTCCGCCAGAGGCTATCACTGACAGAGTTCTTCAATCATTGCCACCTAGCTACAAGAGCTTCGTGTTGAACTATAACATGCACGGGATGAACAAGTCAGTCGCCGAGCTGTTTGCGATGCTGAAAGCCGCTGAGTCTGAAATTCAGAAGGAGCATCAAGTGTTGATGGTCAATAAAACCACTAGTTTCAAGAAAAATGGCAAGGGTAAGAAGGGTAACTCCAAGAAGAGTGGCAAAGCAGTTGCTCCTCTCATGAAGAAACCCAAGGCTGGACCCAAACCAGAAACTGTGTGCTTTCATTGCAAGGGAACTGGACACTGGAAGCGGAACTGCCCCAAGTATTTGGCTGACAAGAAGGCGGCCAACAACAAACAAGGTATATATGATATACATGTTATTGATGTGTACCTTACCAACTCTCGTTGTAGTGCCTGGGCATTTGATACCGGGGCGGTTGCTCATATTTGCAACTCAAAACAGGAACTGCGGAATAGACGGAGGCTGGCAAAGGACGAAGTGACGATGCGCGTGGGAAATGGTTCCAAGGTTGATGTGATCACCGTCGGCATGCTCGCTCTTCGATTACCATCGGGATTAGTGATGAACCTGAATAATTGTTATTTAGTGCCTGCGTTAAGCATGAACATTATATCTAGATCTTGTTTATTGCGAGACGGTTACTCATTTAAATCAGAGAATGATGGTTGTTCTATTTATATGAGTAATATCTTTTATGGTCATGCACCCAATGCGAGGGGTTTATTCTTATTGAATCTCGATAGTAATGATACACATGTTCATAACATTGATGCCAAAAGATGTAGAATTAATAATGATAATACCACTTTCTTGTGGCATTGCCGTTTAGGTCATATTGGCGTAAAACGCATGAGGAAGCTCCATGCTGATGGACTTTTGGAGTCACTTGATTTTGAATCACTTGACACATGTGAGCCATGCCTCATGGGCAAGATGACTAAAACGCCGTTCTCTGGAACAATGGAACGGGCAAGTGACTTATTGGAAATCATACATACTGATGTGTGTGGTCCGATGAGTATTGAGGCGCGCGGTGGTTATCGTTACTTTCTCACCTTCACTAATGACTTAAGTAGATATGGGTATATTTACTTAATGAAACACAAGTCTGAAACATTTGAAAAGTTCAAACAATTTCAGAGTGAAGTTGAGAATCATCGTAACAAGAAGATTAAATTCCTACGATCTGATCGAGGAGGAGAATATCTGAGTTATGAGTTTGGCAGTCACTTAAGACAATGTGGAATTGTTTCACAACTGACACCGCCTGGAACACCACAGCGTAATGGTGTGTCCGAACGTCGTAATCGAACCTTATTGGATATGGTGCGATCTATGATGTCTCTTGCCGATTTACCACTATCGTTTTGGGGTTATGCATTAGAGACAGCTGCATTCACTTTAAATAGGGCACCATCGAAATCCGTTGAGACGACGCCATATGAACTTTGGTTTGGCAAGAAGCCAAAGCTATCGTTTCTTAAAGTTTGGGGATGTGATGCTTATGTCAAAAAGCTTCAGCCTGAAAAGCTGGAACCCAAAGCGGAGAAATGCGTCTTCATAGGATACCCAAAAGAGACAGTTGGGTATACCTTCTACCTCAGATCCGAAGGCAAAGTGTTTGTCGCTAAAAACGGAACGTTTCTTGAGAAAGAGTTTCTCTCGAAAGAATTGAGTGGGAGGAAGATAGAACTTGATGAGGTTGTTGAACCTTTACTTCAACCTGAGAGTAGCGCAGCACAGAAAGATGTTTCTGTAGAGCCTACATCAGCTGAAGAGGAAGTTAATGATGATGATCATGAAGCTTTGGATCAAGTTGCTATCGAACCTCGTAGGTCGACAAGGACGCGTACTGCTCCTGAGTGGTACGGCAACCCTGTCTTAGAAGTCATGTTGTTGGACAACGATGAACCTACGAGCTATGGAGAAGCGATGATGGGCCCGGATTCCGAGAAGTGGTTAGAGGCCATGAAATCCGAGATGGGATCCATGTATGAAAACAAAGTATGGACTTTGGAAGTATTACCTGAAGGGCGTAAGGCCATTCAGAACAAATGGATCTTTAAGAGGAAGACAGACGCAGACGGTAATGTCACCGTCTATAAAGCTCGACTTGTGGCAAAAGGTTTTTCACAAGTTCAAGGAGTTGACTACGATGAGACCTTCTCACCCGTAGCGATGCTTAAGTCCGTCAGAATCATGTTAGCAATAGCTGCCTTTTTCGATTATGAAATTTGGCAGATGGATGTCAAAACAGCGTTCCTTAACGGTTTCCTTAAGGAAGAGTTGTATATGATGCAACCAGAAGGTTTTGTCGATCCAGAGAATGCTGACAAAGTTTGCAAACTCCAGCGATCCATTTATGGACTGGTGCAAGCATCTCGGAGTTGGAATCTTCGCTTTGATGAGGTGATCAAAGCGTTCGAGTTTATACAAGTTTACGGAGAAGCTTGTATTTACAAGAAAGTGAGTGGGAGCTCTATAGCGTTTCTAATATTATATGTGGATGACATATTACTGATTGGAAACAATATAGAAATGTTGGAAAGCGTGAAGGGATATTTGAACAAGAGTTTTTCAATGAAGGACCTAGGAGAAGCTGCTTTCATATTAGGCATCAAGATCTATAGAGATAGATCAAGACGTTTAATAGGACTTTCACAAAACACATACCTTGATAAGATTTTGAAGAAGTTCAAAATGGATCAGTCCAAGAAGGGGTTCTTGCCTGTTTTGCAAGGTGTGAAGTTGAGTAAGACTCAATGCCCAGTGACTGCAGAAGATAGAGAAAAGATGAGTGTCGTCCCCTATGCCTCAGCCATAGGCTCTATCATGTATGCAATGCTGTGCACAAGACCCGATGTCAGCCTTGCCATAAGTATGGCTGGAAGGTTTCAAAGTGATCCAGGAGTGGAACACTGGACGGCGGTCAAGAATATCCTGAAGTACCTGAAAAGGACTAAGGACATGTTTCTCGTTTATGGAGGTGATCAAGAGCTCGTCGTAAAGGGTTACGTCGATGCAAGCTTTGACACTGATCCGGATGACTCTAAGTCACAAACCGGATACGTATTTGTTCTTAATGGGGGTGCGGTTAGCTGGTGCAGTTCCAAGCAAAGCGTGGTAGCTGATTCTACATGCAAAGCGGAGTACATCGCTGCCTCGGAGGCGGCGAAGGAAGGTGTCTGGATGAAGGAGTTCATGACAGATCTTGGAGTAGTGCCTAGTGCGCTTAACCCAATGACTCTGTTTTGTGATAATACTGGTGCCATTGCTCTAGCCAAGGAACCAAGATTTCACAAGAGGACCAGACACATAAAGCGACGTTTCAATTCCATCCGCGATTACATCAAGCAGGACGACATAAATATTTGCAAAGTACACACGGATTTGAATGTTGCAGATCCGATGACTAAACCTCTTCCAAGGGCTAAACATGAACAACACCAGAACTGCATGGGTGTTCGATTCATTACAATGTAAATCACATAGTGATGTGAACTAGATTATTGACTCTAGTGCAAGTGGGAGACTGTTGGAAATATGCCCTAGAGGCAATAATAAATTGGTTATTATTATATTTCCTTGTTCATGATAATCGTTTATTATCCATGCTATAATTGTATTGATTGGAAACTCAAATACATGTGTGGGTACATAGACAACACTGTGTCCCTAGTAAGCCTCTAGTTAACTAGCTCGTTGATCAAAAGATGGTGAAGGTTTCCTAGCCATGGACATAAGATGTCATTTGATAAACGGGATCACATCATTAGGAGAATGATGTGATGGACAAGACCCAAACTATAAACGTAGCATGTGATCGTGTCAGTTTATTGCTATTGTTTTTCTGCATGTCAAGTATCTGTTCCTTTGACCATGAGATCATGCAACTCCCTGACATCGGAGGATTACCTTGTGTGTATCAAACGTCGCAACGTAACTGGGTGACTATAAAGGTGCTCTACAGGTATCTCCGAGGATGTCTGTTGGGTTGGCATGGATCAAGACTGGGATTTGTTACTCCGTGTGACGGAGAGGTATCTCAGGGCCCACTCGGTAATACAACATCACAATGAGCCTTGCAAGCAATGTGACTAAAGTGTTAGCCATGAGATCTTGTATTACGGAACGAGTAAAGAGACTTGCCAGTAACGATATTGAACTAGGTATAGAGATACCGACGATCGAATCTCGGGCAAGTAACATACCGAAGAACAAAGGGAACAGCATACGGGATTAACTGAATCCTTGACATAGAGGTTCGACCGATAAAGATCTTTGTAGAATATGTCGGAGCCAATATGGGCATCCAGGTCCCGCTATTGGTTATTGATCGTAGAGGTGTCTCGGTCATGTCTACATAGTTCTCGAACCCGCAGGGTCTACACACTTAACGTTTGGTGACGATTAGTATAGTTGAGTTATTTTGTTGGTGACCGAAGGTTGTTCGGAATCCCAGATAAGATCCAGGACATGACGAGGATCTCCGGAATAGTCCGGAGGTAAAAATTGATATATGTGATAATAGTGTTTTGATCCCCGGAAGGGTTCCGGAATTCACCGGAAGAGGTTCCGGATGTTTACCGAAGTGTTCGGGTGCAGCAACACTTTATATGAGCCAAAGGAATAAAGCCCACGAGGTATTGGAAAGTGCAAAAGGAAGTTTTGCTGCTGCCTTAAGCGGTACTACCGCTGTAAGGCAGTACTACCGCGTAAGCGGTACTACCGCTTTGTGTGAAGCGGTACTACCGCTCAAGCGGTACTACCGCTCGTGAGCGGTACTACCACTTGTGCGCGATACTGCTGGAATCCAAGTTGGACTCTTTCCCTGCGGGCCAGACCGACCTTGTGCGGGCAAAACCGACCTGGAGGAGGTTTTTACTCCAAGTTTAGACCCCAAGGCTCAACATATAAATAGAGGGGAAGGGCTAGCACACGGGATACATTAAGATTTCCCAAGCCGTGTGCCGGCAACCCTAACCCTCTAGTTCCTCCCGTCATAATCTCCGTAGTGCTTGGCGAAGCGCTGCAGAGATTGTTCCTCACCACCATCACCACGCCGTCGTGCTGCCGGAACTCATCCACTACTTCACCATCGCTCGCTGGATCGAGGAGGTGAAGGCGTCATCAAGCCGTACGTGTGTTGAACGTGGAGGTGCCGTCCGTTTGGCTCTAGTTCGTGATCGGATCGAGGGACGACTTGCGATTTGGATCGCGGAGACGTTCGACTACATCAACCGCGTTTCTTAACGCTTCCGCTTAGCAATCTACAAGGGTATGTAGATTCACTCTCCCTCTCGTAGATGCTCATCACCATGGATAGATCTTGCGTGTGCGTAGGAAAATTTTTGTTTCCCATGCAACGTTCCCCAACACCACGGCCTCGAGAAGTTATCCCAACCGCTCCTCTTCGCCCTCCATACTCTTCGGGTGGTGAAACCCTTAATAAAGAGACGAGGATCTGATACCAATTGAAAGGATCGATATGGTTGACTAGAGGGGGGGGGGGTGAATAGGCAACTAACAATTTTTAACTTTTCTTTAACAATTTAGGCTTAGCAACAAATAGGTTGACTAGATATGCAACTAGGTGAGCAACCTATATGATGCTAATCACAACAAGCACGCAAGCAAGCAAGGGATACAACACAATAATAGCTTGCAAGAAGTAAAGGTAAGAGATAACCAAAAGTGGAGCCGGTGGAGACGAGGATGTGTTACCGAAGTTCCTTCCCTTGTGAGGAAGTACGTCTCCGTTGGAGCGGTGTGGAGGCACAATGCTCCCCAAGAAGCTACTAGGGCCACCGTATTCTCCTCACACCCTCACACAATGCGAGATGCCGTGATTCCACTATTGGTGCCCTTGAAGGCGGCGACCGATCCTTTACAAACAAGGTTGGGGCTATCTCCACAACTTAATTGGAGGCTCCCAACGACACCACAAAGCTTCACCACAATGGAATGTGGCTCCGAGGTGACCTCAACCGTCTAGGGTGCTCAAACACCCAAGAGTAACAAGATCCGCAAGGGATTAGTGGGGGGAATCAAATTTCTCTTGGTGGAAGTGTAGATCGGGGCCTTCTCAACCAATCCCAAGAGAATCAACAAGTTTGATTGGCTAGGGAGAGAGATCGGGCGAAAATGGAGCTTTGAGCAACAATGGAGCTTGAGGAGGGAAGAGGTGGTCTTCTTGGGGAAGAAAACCCCCTTTATATAGTGGGGGGGGGGGGGAAGGATCCAACCGTTATCCCCACTCTCAGCCCGCGCATTGCGGTACTACCGCATAAGAGCCACGGTACTACCGCAAGAGGTTGCGGTACTACCGCTCGCACGGTAGTGACCAGACACAGGCCGATTGCACAAGGCAACGAGCGGTAGAACCGCCGGAGCAGTACTACCGCGTGCCCATACGGTACTACCGCATGGTCGGTAACAACTGGCACAGGAGATGCACGAAAGTAAAATATTACTTCCGTGCCTACCTCCGCTGAGGGCGGAGCTGCGCAAAAGTCCGGCACGGTAGTACCGGACAAATATCACGGTACTACCGCTCGAGGGCGGATGTAAAAAATTACATCCGCGCCTACTACCGCAGGCGCACGCACCAGGGCTGGGGACAGCGGTACTACCGCTCCTTGGAGCGGTACTACCGCAGGCACCTGCGGTACTACCGCTCCCTTGAGCGGTACTACCGCTAGCCACTGAAAACTAGCACCTTGCTGCCTTCACTTTGCACAGACAAGGAAAACGGACTGGAGCTCCATTGATGCGAAGGAAAGGTGGTGCAATGGAACAGATGTATACATGTTGATTCCACCCTAACCTTTCCGAAGCGGACCCCCTCTTAATAGTACGGCTTTCCTACGACTCAAATCCACCGAAAAGAAACGTAGAAAGCAACCGTCTTCGATAGACTCCGAGGGGCACCGAATCGTCTTGTGCCACGACATGAGATATCTGAAATGCTCAATGCACACGATTAGTCCGCAAATGAATTGTCATCAATCACAAAAACCACTTAGGGAGAAATATGCCCTTACACTAGTATTGCTATGGTTTAAGATCTCTTGGTCGATGATATTGATGGGCATGTTATTTATTTCTGTGATGAAGCTGCTATAATTGCTAGACCTGATACTAAAGATAAACATAGACCTATTGTTGGCATGCCTGTTGTTTTTGTTAAAATAGGAGATCATTGTTATCATGGCTTATGTGATGTGGGTGCTAGTGTGAGTGCAATTCCCTTTACGTTATACCAAGAAATTATGAATGATATTGCACCTGCTGAAATAGAAGATATTGATGTTACTATCAAGCTTGCTAATAGAGATACTATATCACCAATTGGGATTGTTAGAGATGTTGAAGTCTTGTGTGGGAAAGTAAAATACCCTACTGATTTTCTTGTTCTTGGTTCCCCACAGGATGATTTTTGTCCCATTATATTTGGTAGACCTTTCTTGAACACCGTTAATGCTAAGATAGATTGCGAGAAAGAAACTGTTACTGTAAGTTCTGGGGATGTGTCTCATGAGTTCAATTTCTCTAAATTTCGTAGACAACCCCATGACAAAGAATTGCCTAGTAAAGATGAAATTGTTGGTCTTGCTTCTATTGCTGTGCCTCCCACTGATCCCTTAGAACAATATTTGCTAGACCATGAAAACGATATGCATATGAATGAAAGGAATGAAATAGATAAGATTTTCTTTGATCAGCATCCTATTTTGAAACACAACTTGTCTGTTGAGATTCTTGGGGATCCTCCTCTACCCAAGGGTGACCCCGTGTTTGAGCTTAAACAATTACCTGATACTCTAAAATATGTCTATCTTGATGAAAAGAAGATATATCCTGTTATTATTAGTGCTAACCTTTCAGAGCATGAAGAAAAGAGATTATTGAAAACTCTGAGGAAGCACCGTGCTGCTATTGGATATACTCTTGATGATATTAAGGGCATTAGTCCCACTTTATGTGAGCATAAAATTAATATGGAGCCTGATGCTAAATCAGTTGTTGATCACCAACGACGGTTAAATCCTAAAATGAAAGAAGTGGTAAGCAATGAAATATTAAAGCTTCTGGAGGCAGGTATAATTTATCCTATTGCTGATAGTAGATGGGTAAGTCCTGTTCATTGTGTCCCTAAGAAGGGAGGTATTACCGTTGTTCCTAATGATAAAAATGAATTGATCCCACAAAGAATTGTTACAGGTTATAGAATGGTAATTGATTTTAGAAAATTAAATAAAGCTACTAGGAAACACCATTACCCTTTACCTTTTATTGATCAAATGCTAGAAAGACTATCCAAACATACACACTTCCGCTTTCTAGAGGTTACTCTGGTTTCTCTCAAATACCTGTGTCAAAAGAGGATCAAGAAAAAACTACTTTTACTTGCCCTTTCGGTACCTTTGCTTATAGACATATGCCTTTTGGTTTATGCAATGCACCTGCTACCTTTTAAAGATGTATGACTGCTATATTCTCTGACTTTTGTGAAAAGATTGTTGAGGTTTTCATGGATGATTTCTCCGTTTACGGAACTTCTTTTGATGATTGCTTAAGCAACCTTGATCGAGTTTTCCAGAGATGTGAAGAAACTAATCTTGTCTTGAATTGGGAAAAGTGCCACTTTATGGTTAATGAAGGTATTGTCTTGGGGCACAAAATCTCTGAAAGAGGTATTGAGGTGGATAAAGCTAAAGTTGATGCTATTGAAAAAATGCCGTGTCCCACGGATATCAAAGGTATACTAAGTTTCCTTGGTCATGCTGGTTTCTATAGGAGATTTATTAAAGACTTCTCTAAAATTTCCAGGCCTCTCACTAATCTCTTGCAAAAAGATGTTCCTTTTGTTTTTGATGATGATTGTGTAGAAGCATTTGAAATCCTTAAGAAAGCCTTGATTTCAGCACCTGTTGTTCAACCACCTGATTGGAACCTACCCTTTGAAATTATGTGTGATGCTAGTGATTATGCCATTGGTGCTGTTCTAGGACAAAGAGTTGATAAGAAATTAAATGTTATCAATTATGCTAGTAAAACTCTAGACAGTGCTCAAAGAAACTATGCTACCACTGAAAAGGAATTTTTAGCAGTTGTGTTTGCTTGTGATAAGTTCAGATCTTATATTGTTGATTCCAAAGTAACTGTTCACACTGATCATGCTATTATTAAATATCTTATGGAAAAGAAAGATGCTAAACCTAGACTTATTAGATGGGTTCTCTTGCTACAAGAATTTGATTTGCATATTATTGATAGAAAGGGAGCTGAGAACCCCGTAGTAGACAACTTGTCTAGGTTAGAAAATGTTCTTGATGACCCACTACCTATTGATGATAGCTTTCCTGATGAACAATTAGCTGTCATAAATGCTTCTCGTAATACTCCATGGTATGCTGATTATGCTAATTACATTGTTGCTAAATTTATACCACCTAGTTTCACATACCAGCAAAAGAAAAAGTGTTTCTATGATTTAAGACATTACTTTTGGGATGACCCACACCTCTATAAAGAAGGAGTAGATGGTGTCATTAGACGTTGTGTACCTGAGCATGAACAGGAATAAATCCTACATAAGTGTCACTCCGAGGCCTACGAAGGACACCATGCTGGAGATAGAACTGCACACAAGGTACTACAGTCTGGTTTTTATTGGCCTACTCTCTTCAAGGATGCTCATAAGTATGTCTTGTCTTGTGATGATCGTCAAAGAATTGGTAATATTAGTAGACGCCAGGAAATGCCTATGAACTATTCACTTGTTATTGAACCATTTGATGTTTGGGGCTTTGATTATATAGGACATTTTCCTTCCTCCAATGGGTATACACATATTTTGGTTGCTGTTGATTATGTTACTAAGTGGGTAGAAGCCATTCTAACTAGTAGTGCTGATCATAACACTTCCATTAAAATGCTTAAAGAAGTTATTTTCCTGAGGTTTGGAGTCCCTAGATACTTAATGACTGATGGTGGCTCACACTTTATTCATGGTGCTTTCCGTAAATTGCTTGCTAAGTATGATGTCAACCATAGAATTGCATCTCCGTATCATCCTCAGTCTAGTGGTCAAGTAGAATTGAGCAATAGAGAAATTAAATTGATCTTGCAAAAGACTGTTAATAGATCTAGAAAGAATTGGTCTAAGAAACTTGATGATGCATTATGGGCTTATAGAACTACATATAAAAACCCTATCGGTATGTCTCCGTATAAAATGGTTTATGGGAAAGCATGTCACTTACCTCTTGAACTAGAACATAAAGCTTATTGGGAAATTAAAGAGCTCAACTATGATTTCAAACTAGCTGGTGAGAAGAGGTTATTTGACATTAGCTCACTTGATGAATGGAGAACCCAGGCCTATGAGAATGCCAAGTTGTTTAAAGAAAAAGTTAAGATATGGCATGATAAAAGGATACAAAAGCGTGAATTCAATGTAGGTGACCATGTCTTGCTATACAATTTTCGTTTAAGATTTTTTGCAGGAAAGCTTCTCTCTAAATGGGAAGGGCCTTACATTATTGAGGAAGTATATCGTTCCGGTGCCATCAAGATCGACAACGCCGAAGGCACAAATCCGAAGGTGGTAAACAGGCAGAGAATCAAACATTATATCTCAGGTACTCCCGTAAATGTAGAAACCAATATTATTAATATCATAACCCCGGAGGAGTACATAAGGGATGTCTACGAGAACGTTTCAGACTCCGAAAAGGAGTAGGTATGTGGTACGGTAAGTAAACCGACTCCAAAACTTTTCCAATAGCAATTTTTCTCCATTTTGGAATATTTAAAAAAATAGGAAAATTTAAAGTAGTACGAATAGTACACGAGGAGGCGACAAGCCGTGAGGGCGCGTCCTACCCCCCTAGGCGTGTCCCTGTGGCTTGTGGCCACCTCGTGTGCCCTCCGGACTCCGTATTCTTGTAGAATACTCCTGTTGGTCGGTAAAAATTCATTATATAATCTCCCGAAGGTTTTGACCACCGTACCATGGAAAAATCCTCTGTTCTTGTTTGTTGTTGTTTTTTCGGACAGATCTGAAAATATGTCGTCCCAAGAGTCCGATGGGGAGAGCTATGTATCGCATTATCTTACCAATCCCAAGCTCTATGGGGACTTAGATCCTTATGGATTGTTCTCGGAGGAGGAACAAGAAGGCAAGTATGAGGAAGAAAGCTCGGATGAAGAAGAGATCCCTCTGCCTCAACCAGGAGATATGCACGTGGAGTACAGGAAATCGAGCCTCCCAAACACAAGGAGAAAACCCAAGGTTCTATTTATCCCTTCTCGTTTTCTGCAGGAGAGCAAGCAAGAATTATGTCAAAGGATATTGAAGCTCGAGCGGGAAGTTGACGATCTGAGGGAACAAAATTTTATGCTTAAGAGGAAACTGAACAAGCTTAAAGATCCTTCTCCACCATCACCACATCCGAAGAAAGACAACTAAACACATGGGTATGGGCACTCCCCTTGGCTTGTGCCAAGCTTGGGGGAGGTGACCCGGTATCGTATCATCATCACACCTTTATCTTTATCGTTTTGCTTAGTTCGATACTTTTGGTTACATCTTTATCTAGTAGAATAAAAGTTTTGAGTATGATCTAGCCTTGAGTTTTGCCTTATGTTCCCTCTATGTAATCGAGTCCGAGAGTTATATAATAAAAATTAGTTTGAATTGAGGGCTTTGCTTTTTTGCTATGGTCTGGAGAAAAAGAAATAAAGAGTTAAAGAAGTAAAAAGATTATATAATGATCTTATGGGAAGTCATGACTTCACATAGAAGAAGTATGTCGCATGAAACTTGTTGTTAGTTGACAAACATAGTTTTGGTCATTGTTGCAATTAATAGGAAGTAATAAAGAGAGAGAGGTCTCACATATAAATATACTATCTTGGACATCTTTTGTGATTGTGAGCACTCATCAAAATATTATATGCTAAAAATTTGATGTTGGACAAGGAAGACAACATAATGAGTTATGTTTGCTTATTTCCGAATAGAAGTTATATTGTCATGGATCCTCTAACATGTGACGCTTGCTTCCACCTCATACTAGCCAAAACTTCCGCACCAAGTAGAGATACTACTTGTGCATCCAAACACCCTTAAACCAGTTTTGCCATGAGAGTCCACCATACCTACCTATGGATTGAGTAAGATCCTTCAAGTAAGTTGTCATCGGTGCAAGCAATAAAAATTGCTCTCTAAATATGTATGATCTATTAGTGTGAGGAAAACAAACTTTATACGAACTTGTGATATGGAAGAAATAAAAGCGACGGACTGCATAATAAAGTTCTTTATCACAAGCGGCAGTATAAAGTGATGTTCTTTTGCATTAAGATATTATGCATCCAACCATAAAAGCGCATGACAACCTCTGCTTCCCTTTGCGAAGGGCCTATCTTTTACTTTTACTTTCTAGTACTTACCTTTATGCAAGAGTCTTGGTGATCTTCACCACTTCTTTTTTATCGCCTTTTTCTCTTGGCAAGCGTCATGTGTTGGGGAATGATCTAGACATATATATCCACTCGGATGTAGGTTATCATAAACAATTATTGTTGACATTACCCTTGAGGTAAACAGTTAGGAGGCGAAACTATAAGCCCCTATCTTTCTCTGTGTCCGATTGAAACTTTGATCTCATAAGTATCGCGTGAATGTTTGCAATTGTAAAAGACTAAATGATAGTTGAGTATGTGAACTTGCTGAAAAGCTCTTATATTGACTCTTTCCGATGTTATGATAAATTGCAATTGCTTCAATGACTGAGATAATAGTTTGTTAGTTTTCACTAAAGTTTCTGATTCATACTTTACCTTGTGAATGAATTGTCACTTTAGCATAAGAAATTATATGTCAATATATGTTGCTGTTCTAAAGATGATCATGATGCCTTCATGTCCGTATTTTATTTTATCGACACCTCTATCTCTAAACATGTGGACATGATTATCGATGTCGGCTTTTGCTTGAGGACAAGCGAGGTCTAAGCTTAGGGGAGTTGATACGTCCATTTTGCATCAAGCTTTAATATTGATATTTATTGCATTATGGGCTGTTATTACACATTATGGTACAATACTTATGCCTTTTCTCTCTTATTTTACAAGGTTTACATGAAGGGGGAGAATACCGGCAGCTAGAATTCTGGGCTGGAAAAGGAGCAAATATGAGAGACCTATTCTGCACAACTCCAAAAGTCCTGAAAATCTATGCAGAATTGTTTTGGAATATATAAAAAATATTGGGCGAAGAAGATACCAGAGGGGACCCACCAGGCAGCCACAAGCCTGGGGGGCGCGCCCTACCCCCTAGGCGCGCCCCTGTGGCTTGTGGGCCACCTGGCAGGCCTCCGGTCCCCATCTTCTGCTATATGATGTGTTTTGACCTGGAAAAAAATCAAGAGAGAGCTTTCGGGGCGAAGCGCCACCGTCTCGAGGCGGAACCTGGGCAGAAGCAATCTAGGGCTCCGGCAGAGCCGTTCTGCCAGGGAAACTTCCCTCCCGGAGGGGGAAATCGAAGCCATCGTCATCACCAACGATCCTTTCATTGAGAGGGGGTCAATCTCCATCAACATCTTCACCAGCACCATCTCCTCTCCAAACCCTAGTTCATCTCTTGTATCCGATCTTTGTCTCAAAACCTCAGATTGGTACCTGTGGGTTGCTAGTAGTGTTGATTACTCCTTGTAGTTGATGCTAGTTGGTTTATTCGGTGGAAGATCATATGTTCAGATCCTTAATGATAATTAATACTCCTCTGATTATGAACATGAATATGCTTTGTGAGTAGTTACGTTTGTTCCTGAGGACATGGGAGAAGTCTTTTTATAAGTAATCATGTGAGTTTGGTATTCGTTCGATATTTTGATGAGATGTATGTTGTCTTTCCTCTAGTGGTGTTATGTGAACGTCGACTACATGACACTTCACCATTGTTTGGGCCTAGGGGAAGGCATTGGGAAGTAATAAGTAGATGATGAGTTGCTAGAGTGACAGAAGCTTAAACCCTAGTTTATGAGTTGCTTCGTAAGGGGCTGATTTGGATCCATATGTTTCATGCTATGGTTAGATTTATCTTAATTCTTCTTTCGTAGTTGCGGATGCTTGCGAGAGGGGTTTATCATAAGTGGGAGGCTTGTCCAAGTAAGGACAGCACCCAAGCACCGGTCCATCCACATATCAAACTATCAAAGTAACGAACGTGAATCATATGAGCATGATGAAAACTAGCTTGACAGTAATTCCCATGTGTCCTCGGGAGCGCTTTGCTTTATATAAGAGTTTTTCCAGGCTTGTCCTTTGCTACAAAAAGGATTGGGCCACCTTGCGGCACCTTTGTTACACTCGTTACTTGTTACCCGTTACGAATTATCTTATCACACAACTATCTGTTACTGATAATTTCAGTGCTTGCAGAGAATACCTTGCTGAAAACCACTTGTCATTTCCTTCTGCTCCTCGTTGGGTTCTACACTCTTACTTATCGAAAGGACTACAATATATCCCCTATACTTGTGGGTCATCAGCATACAAATCAATAAGCGCATGACAACCTCTGCTTCCCTCTACGAAGGGCCTATCTTTTACTTTTATGCACTTACTTTTATGCAAAGAGTCAAAGTATTCTCCCCTTTTCCTTTTTACTTTTTCCCTTTGCAAGCATCATGTGGTGAGGAAAGATCTAGGCACATATATCCAGTTGGATATGGGTGGGCAGGAGTTATTATTGTTGACATCACCCTTGAGGTGAGTAAGTTCTGAGGCAAAACTATAAGCCCCTATCTTCCTACGAGTCCGGTTGAAACTTTTTGTTCATGGGTATGCCGTGAGCGTTAGCAATCATAGAAGACTAAATGATGGTTGAGTATGTGGACTAGCCAAAAGGCTCCTACATGAGACCCTTCCTGAAAATATGATGAATTGTAGTTGCAAAGTTGACTGAAAACATAGTTTGTTGGTTCCCAATAAGGTTTATGCTTCATACTTCTATGTTGTGATGAATTGTTACTTGTTCATGAGAAGCTATATGATAAAAATGTATTGAAATAAGTTCCTACATTACAGTTTATTGCTGTTATGTTAATAAGCATGATGCTTCTATGTCCGTATTTTGTTTTTATCGACACCTCTCTCTCAAACCATGTGGACATGCTTTTCCATATCAGCTTTCGCTTGAGGACAAGCGAGGTCTAAGCTTGGGGGAGTTGATAAGTCCATTTTGCATCATGATTTCCTACTGTTATTTACTTTGTTTTGTTGAATAATAATGCTTTGGGGAGTGATTCTAATGCCTTTTCTCTCATAATATGCAAGGTTTACACAAGGAGGGAGAATACCGGCAGCTGGAATTCTGGACCCAAGAAAAGCACGTCAGAGATACCTATTCCGCACAACTCCAATGAAGCTGAAATTTTACGGAGATTATTTTTACATTTAATAAAAAATACCGGAGCTGGAAACTACCGGAGGAGGCCCCCCAGGTGGGCACAACCCACCAGGGCGCTCCAGGCCCCCCTGGGCGCGCCCTGATGGGTTGTGCTCAGCCTGGCCCACCTCTGGTGCCCATCTTCTGGTATAAGGTCTCCCTTGACCTAGAAAAAAACATAGGTGGACTTTCGGGATGAAGCGCCGCCGCCTCGAGGCGGAACTTGGGCAGGAGCACTTTTGCCCTCCGGCGGAGCGATTCCGCCGGGGGAACTTCCCTCCCGGAGGGGGAAATCGAAGCTATCGTCATCACCAACACCCCTCTCATCTTTGGGAGGCCAATCTCCATCAACATCTTCAACAACACCATCTCCTCTCAAACCCTAGTTCATCTCTTGTGTTCAATCTTTGTACCGGAACCTTAGATTGGTACCTGTGGGTGACTAGTAGTGTTGATTACCTTGCGTAGTTGATTACTATATGGTTTATTTGGTGGAAGATTATATGTTAAGGTCCATTATGCTATTCAATACTCCTCTGATCTTGAGCATGATTATTATTTGTGAGTAGTTACCTTTGTTCATGAGGTCACGGGAGAAGTCATGTTGCGAGTAATCATGTGAATTTGATATGTGTTTGATATTTTGATGATATGTATGTTGTGATTCCCTTTGTGGTGTCATGTGAACGTCGACTACATGACACTTCACCATTCATGGGCCTAAGGGAATGCATTGTGGAGTATTTATTAGATGATAGGTTGCTAGAGTGACAGAAGCTTAAACCCTAGTTTATGCGCTACTTCGTAAGGGGCTGATTTGGATCCACATGTTTAATGCTATGGTTAGACTTTGTCTTAATACTTTTCTCGTAGTTGAGGATGCTTGCGAGGGGGTTAATCATAAGTAGGTTGTTAGTTCAAGTAAGAACAGCACCTTAGCACCGGTCCACCCACATATCAAATTATCAAAGTAGCGAACACGAATTAAACCAACGTGATAAAAGTGACTAGACAAAATTCCCGTGTACCCTCAAGAACACTTTGCCTATTACTAGTGATTGTTCTGGCCTGTCCTTTGCCTCAAAAGGATTGGGCTACCTTAATGCACCTTGTTTACCATTACCGTTACTTGCTCGTTACAAATTATCTTGCTATGAAACTATCTGTTACCTACAATTTCAGTGCTTGCGGAAATTACCTTGCTGAAAACCGCTTGTCATTTCCTTCTGCTCCTCGTTGGGTTTGACACTCTTACTTATCGAAAGGACTACGATTGATCCCCTATACTTGTGGGTCATCAGTTCCCATGCCTCCTACTCCTTGTTTGCGTAGCTCCTGTACGTCAGTGACCGCTTCTTCCATGGGGATCGACCTTGCCTCCCTCCCTCCCTTAAGTTTTATTATTTAGCCCACAACTCATTTCCAGTAACAACCAGAGTCTAACTTATGTTCTCTTACTGCAGATTAGTTAAACAATGGATTACTCAGTTGTACTTTTTTTACTACTCTTACACGTCATACATTACGGTTGCTGCAGTTCCCAGCAACACTTGAGAAGGTTCTAGAGAAAATGATGTGAGTAAAGAGTG
Source organism: Elymus sibiricus (assembly GCA_039707655.1). NCBI lineage: Eukaryota > Viridiplantae > Streptophyta > Magnoliopsida > Poales > Poaceae > Elymus > Elymus sibiricus. Next base: position 156,815,732 of record CM077669.1, read on the forward strand.
GATTCAGTGATCTGTTGAATCAGGTATTCTTTAATCCAAACAAATTTCAACCTATTGGGAAACTATGATTGTTGTCCCGTGTATGTCCATTGCCGTGTTGCTTTTCTGCTGATTTTAATTCTAAGCACTTGCATATTATGTATTTGTTCATTCCAGCAGGATAGTAACTATATAAATTACAAAAAGAGGGAGCAAGGGAAGCATGTTGTCAGTTCATTAGAGCATGAACTATCAAGATCTTGAGAAATGAATGGCATCCTAAATAAAATATGGTTTCTTAATTGTTTGATATGTTGAGTCTTACAAAGAAATAAATATTGTGATACATGGAATCATTCCACTGTTTGTGTTGAAGTTTAATAGCAATATGATTTGGATATATACTTTCATTATAATAGAAGATTCCATTGGGATAAATTGGCTAGTTCTATTCAAGAGTGTGTTACTGACACAAATAAAACACGCCAATCTTGCAACTTGTGAGCTGCATTGGGATTTTTTCCGAAGAGGAGAGGAGATGCAGCACAGTAGATATAAGTATTTCCCTCAGTGAAAACCAATGTTATCGAACCAATAGGAGAACCAAGCAAATTCCTTTCAACATAACCTACACACACAAAACTAAACATCTTGCACCCAACGCGGGCAAGAGGGTTGTCAAGCCCCTTGAACTCGTTACTTGCAAGGATTAAATCTTGATAGAACTAGATATTTTAAAAGCAAAACAAAGTAAAAGTAAATAAAATGCAGCAAGGTATTTTGGACTTCTTGTATTTATGTTTAAGTAGACCCGGGAGCCATAGTGTTCGCTAGTGGCTTCTCTCTTGAAAATAGCATATGGCGGGTAGACAAATTACTGTTGGGCAATTGACAGAATTGCACATAGTTATGACATGTTATTCACGGTAATAATCATGTATATAGGCATCATGTACATAAACAAGTAGACCAAAATGATTCTGCATCTACTACTATTACTCCACTTCAAGAGCACTTCTATGCTTGCCTCTCTAGGTATTAAGTTCATAACAAACAGAGCAATGCTTGGAGCAAGGTGACATGATGTAGACAAAATAAGACAAGCAATATGTTCATATCCCATCATTTTATTGTTAATGGAAACAATACAAATATGTGTCTTGTCCCCTTCTGTCATGAGGATATAGAGCACCGCAAGATTGTACCCATTACAACGCACCACTCCCGCTAAAGATAAACCAATCTAGTTGGCCAAAGCAAACCGATAGATCAGAGAGAAATACAAAGCTATAATAATCATGCATAATAGAATTCAGAAAAGACTCAATTAATTTCAGTGAATAATCTGATCATAAACCCACAATCCATCGAATCCCAGAAACACACTGCAAAAGAAGATTACATCGGATAGACCACCGCGGGAATCGCGATGAAATTTGTATTGAAGATCAAAGAGAGAGAAGAAGACATCTAGGTACTAACTATGGACCCGTAGGTCTATGGTGGACTACTCACGCATCACCATGGAGGCAGTAAGGTCGATATAGATGGCCTCCGTGGTCGATTCCCCCTTCGGCAGAGTACCGGAAAAGGTCTCCAGATGGCCTCCCGTTGGAACAGAGGCTTGCGGCAGCGGAAAAAGTGTTTCGGGTGGCTCTCTGTAGGTTTCCTGATTTTTGAGAATTTATGGAGGTGGAATTAGGTCCGACGGAGCCACGAGGGGCCCACAAGGCATCAGGGCGCTCCTACACCCCTAGGCGCGCCATGATTCCTTGTCGTCTCCTCGTCTTGCTTCCTGACTCCTCCTGAAGCTTCCCGTGTCTCTTTTGTCCAGAAAAAAATTGTCAAAAAAATTCATGGCGTTTGGACTTCGTTTGGTACAGATTTCCTAGAAAACCAAAAACAGGCAAAATCAGTAACTCGCACTTGGCACTGGGTTAATAGGTTATTTTCCGAAAATGATATAAAATAGCATATAAAGTATCCTAGATTGATAATATAATAGCATGGAACAATAAAAAAATATAGATACATTGGACACATATCATCATCCCTAAGCTTAATTCCTGCTCGTCCTCGAGTAGGTAAATGATAAAAACAGAATTTTTGATGCGACATGCGACCCAACATGTAATCTCTTTTAGGTATAATCATTGAGAAATGATGAACTAATTATTATCAACATAATAATATCCATAAACATAAATAACATAATCATTAATTTTCAAAATATATGATCCTTAAAGAATGTTATTACCTACTCATTTTATCATATTAAGCATGGCATGACTCCGTCTTCATCGCATAAGTATAAATCATGAGCACCCCGGTGTCAAACTAGGCAATTGGATCATACTTCTAATGTGATTCAACATTTTCAACTTCACGCAATACATGAGTGTGAACCATGGACATAACTGTGACGCCCCCAATTTCGACCGTACGCTAATCATACACGCAAATGCGTACGACCAAGATTAGGGACTCACTGATCGATATCACAACACAACACTAGACACAAATTAAAGTCATACAGCTTCATATTACAAGCCAGGGGCCTCGAGGGCTCGAATACAAAGCTCGACAAAGCACAAGTCAGCGGAAGGAAAATAATATCTGAGTACAGACATAAGTTAGACAAGTTTTGCCTTAAGAAGGCTAGCACAAACATAAGCAGCGGATCGAAAGAGGCGAGGCCTCCTACCTGGGAGCCAACCTAACTACTCCTGAGCGTCAGCACTCTCCACGTAGTAGTAGGCTCCAGCGGTGGTGTAGTAGTCGTTTCCGGCGTACTCCATCTCCTGGGCTCCATCGTCTGAACGCAGCATCGTATCGAGTGGGGAAAGAGAATGCAAAGCAGCGGTGAGTACTCATCCAAAGTACTCGCAAGACTGACATCAGAACTATGCTAAGTATGCATCAGTATCAAGGAATGGGGTTATATCTGGACTGACTGCAGAAAGCAAGAGTAGGGGGAAGGCCTAGTCCTATCGAAGACTAGCATCTTCAGCATCTTGCAGCATTAGAAGAGAGTAGACTGGTATCTCATATATAGCAATATTATTGTAGCAAATTTTTATTAAGTAACCACGCCCAGAGATTCTTCCTCGACTCCCTGCGAGGAAGCAATCTCGGAGCCAACATTCATCTCAAATTTAAATCACAGTTATAGTTATATAAGGTCTAGGTACAACTCCAAGTCGTCCTGTTACCGTGGACACGGCTATTCGAATAGATGAATTCATCCCTGCAGGGGTGCACCGCATTTCCAACATGCTTGATCACCTCCGACCGGACACACTTTTCTGGGTAATGCCCGGCCTCGGGATCTCAACACGTCGTCGCCCCACCTAGGCTCAACAGGGAGGCCAGCCCGCCGGTCTAAATCCTAAGCACACAGGGGTCATGGGCCCACTTGCCCTACGCGCTCCTGCACGATGCGAACGCGGCCGAGGTTAGCCCTAGTACACTCTATTCCAAGAGTTGCACCGTCCAGGCCACTCGGGCGCGCGCCGCTCCATTGCTGACGTCCGAAGAGCTTCGGCTGATACAACGACGCTGAGTACCCATAACTTCTCCCACGTGATGGTTTGGTGCGCAATAAGGTCAACGACCAACTCAGATCAAATACCCATCCCATTAGCATTTTATTAATGCGGGGAAAGCGCGACCCATGAAGTGCGGTCCCGTCGCCCCGTCTCGAGGATGTGTGGCAAGGGCCTCTCCTGCCCGTCCACGCCTCATCATCACCAAACCGTGGGTACCCCTCAGGGCCGATCCATCACCAACATGTTGTTGTAACCCGGTCATAGTAACTGTTTGTATAAAACATCAAGACGGAACCTGAGGAATCACCCTCAAGGGGTCCCGCTCGATGAAACCGTCAAGGTGGACATAGAGGAATCACCCTCGAGGGTCCCACACTTGAGGGGTTGCACGACAGAGTCATCGTCGGGAGTGGTGAAGGAGGAATCACCCTCGATAACCATGACCGACTAGCTGCACTACAGAGTTAGCATCATGAGTACTTCACGAGGTGTCACCCTCGGTACTCGATAGTAGCGCTACAGAGTCGTACAACTAAGGGGTGTGTGGTGATGTGAGGGGCCTGGCTCGTCGGTCGGTTGACCGAGTCTTCGAGTCGTCGAGTCGTCGGGGAAGAAGCAGGGGCAACTGGGACTAAGGGGTCACTGGGGATTCACTGATCAACCTATACTAAGCAGTTGATATGATTGCAGGTATAGTAGCAGTTTATCAAAAACAGGCTATGCATCAGAATAGGAACTATCTAATACAGTAGCAAAAATCTAATGCAAGATTGAGTGGGAAAGAAATGGGCGATATCGGAATGCTCAAGGGGGGGTTGCTTGCCTTGCTGCTCTGCGGCAAAGGCCTGATCGTCAACGGCGTAGTCGTACCCGGCGGCACCGTTAGTCTCGGGGTCTACCGGAGAGAAGAGGGGGAACAAACAATAAATATAAAGCAGACAAATGCATCACGATGCATGGCATGGCAATATGCAGAGCTAGGCATGCACTAACGCGGTATTACACATCGCAGACGGGTCAGAAGAATATCTGACGATATTTTCCCAGGTCTCGGGCTACTACCGGACAGACGAAATCGATGGAAAAGTTCCATGTTTGCTATGCTAGGAGCACGTGACAGACTAACGGAATGCATATTCGAAACCGTAGGATTATTCTGAGCAACTTTCATGTTCAAAACTTTTTCATCTGAGCTACGGTTTATTTTATATGATTTAATAAAAATTTAGAAATATTCTGAAATTAATTTAATTATTAAATTCGAATTATCCGAAACAGTGTAGGCTGACGTCAGCCTGACATCAGCGGTCAACAGGACCAGTGGGTCCCTCCTGTCATAGACTGTTTAGTTACTTAACAGATTAATTAAACTAATTAATCTAATTAGGTTAATTAACTGACTAATTAACTATTTAACTAATTGATTAACTAATTAATTAATTATTAATATTATTTATATAAAATTCTTTTCTTTTTAATTTTTTTTAATTTTTTTTCTAATTACGTTTTAGGGGCGTGGGCCCCGCTTGTCAGCGGGCCAACCCACACATACACACATAGTACACGCACGCACACGCACGCATACACGCGCGCACGCGCGGGGGCAGCGGGCGCGGCACGGCGGCCGCCGGCGGGCGGCCGGGGGGGAGCTCACAGGGGGGGCCGAGGCGACGCCGGCGGCGGCGGCGCGGCGAGGTGGCGTGGCGGCGGGGCGACGCGGGCCGGGGCGGCGGCGGCGAGCGTCGGCGGGAGGCGGCGGGGCGACGAGCGCCGGCGCGAGGCGACGGCGACGACGGCGAACGCGGGTCGGGGCCGGCCGCGTCGTCGCGGGGGCAACGGGCGAGGCGGCGGGGCAGACGGCCGTCGGGGGGGGGGGGAACGGGGCCGGCCGGGTCGGCCGCTCCTGGAGGCCGCCGGCGAGGGGGGAACCGGGTCGGGCCGGCCTGGGCGCCGACGGTGTCGGGGTGGGGCGAATGGGAGGGAGCCGGCCCGGGGCGAGCCTGGCGGCGGCGGGGGGGTGGGGGGAAATGGGATCGGGGGCAGGGCGCGGGCGATGGGGCGCTAGGGTTCGGTCCGTGGCTCCCTTATAGGAGCCAGCCGGGCCGGACCGTTTAGGCCCAGCAGCCCTTTTTGTTTTTTTCTATTTCCTTTTTTTAATTTAATTTTAGTTTTCTTTTTCTTCTAATTGTTTCTGTTTTATTAATGTTTCTTTACAAAATACTTTTATAAAACTTAGAGGACATGCCCAATATTACTATTGTAATATTTGGCATAGTCACATTAATTTTGGAGGCCCTTTGATAACATTTGAAAAATATTATAATCCCAAAGGGCATTTAATAATTGTTGTGGCATCTGTTAAAATATTTTTGAGACACAAAACCATACGATAAAATGTTGGTTCCAATTTTAGAATAGCTTAGGGAATAATTGCAACCTTAACATGATTTTTAATTTGAGGTTTTGCAAAACTTTTAATTTCAATTTTGAATTGCATAGGGATTCGAGCGAGAGTTTGATTCCAACAGTGATCACACATGGATTAGAATAATCCTCAGATCACTGTAGCTTGATTACAGAGTTAACTGTAGCACTTAATCCAGGGCGTCACAATTCTCCCCTACTAAAAAGAATTCTCGTCCCGAGAATTAAGAAGTACAAGGAAAGAGCCTGGGGTGTTCTGCACGAAGATGATCTTCGCGTTCCCAAGTGGCGTCATCTTCAGAATGATTTGCCCACTGCACTTTAGAGAACTTGGTAACCTTCTGACGAGTCCGACGTTCAGTTTCATCGAGAATGCAGACTGGTTGCTCTTTGTAAGAAAGGTCTTGTTGCAGCTCAAGCATATCATGATCCACTGCTCGGATAGGATCCATTGAAGCAGCGATGAAGTTGTGACACATGGAACACATCGTGAACCTGAGAAAGGTTTGGCGGTAGTTCCAGTTGATATGCCACCTTACCACGCCTTTCGAGAACAGTGAAAGGACCAATATATCAAGGAGCCAGCTTGCCCTTGATTCCAAAACGGTGTGTACCTCTCATTGGCGTGACTCGAAGATAAGCCTTTTCGCCAGGTTGATAGACCATATCTTTGTGATGACGGTCATACTGACTCTTCTGACGAGATTGAGCAGCCTTCAGATTTGCATGAATAATGCGGACTTGATCTTCGGCATGTTGGATAATATCTGGACCGATAAGTGTACATTCCCCAGTTCCTGACCAATTCAGAGGAGTCCGACACTTACGTCCATATAATACTTCAAAGGGAGCCATCTTCAGACTAGCTTGATAGCTATTGTTGTAGGAGAACTCAGCATACGGGAGAGATTCCTCCCATTTCTTGCCGAAAGAAATGACACAAGCTCGAAGCATGTCTTCAAGAATCTGATTGACTCTTTCAACTTGTCCCTGGGATTGAGGGTGAAAAGCGGTGCTGAAGGACAAATGAGTTCCCATAGCTTTCTGGAAAATTGCCCAGAATCTTGAAGTGAATAAACTGCCACGGTCTGAACTAATCACCAATGGAATACCGTGGAGTGAAACAACTCTGGACATATATAGATCTGCCAGCTGACTAGCAGTAATAGTTTCCTTGACAGCCAGAAAATGTGCAACTTTGGACAACTGGTCAATGACGACAAGAATAGCATCATTACCTTTCTGCGATCTGGGAAAACCAGTGACGAAGTCCATTTCAACATGGTCCCATTTCCATTCAGGAACCGTAATAGGTTGCAGAGTTCCGGCAGGCCTTTGATGTTCTGCTTTGATACGACGGCAAACATCACATTCAGCAACATAGCGAGCAATGTCTTGCTTCATGTTAGACCACCAGAATCTTTGACGAATGTCTTGGTACATCTTGGTACTACCAAGATGAATAGACAGCGGAGTGTCATGTGCTTCCTTCATGACCTCCTGAGTCAAATCATTGTTTTCCTCCTTACTCGGTACCACTAGGCGGCCATTGAAGTACAAAGCGCCATCCTCAGCAATAGTGAAGGATGAGGGCTTTCCTTCTGCGAGATCGAATTTAATCCTCTCGACTTCATTGTCACACTTCTGGATCCACTTGATGACGTCCACTAGATCTGGTTTAGAAACCAGGGTATTAAGAGAACCCTGGGAAACAACGTGGAGGTTCATTTTGTAGGACCCTTCAGGAGGGGGAGCGAGATAACCCCGAGGAACAATATGGAGGTTCAGCTTGCGGAATTCTTCTTGAAGAAGGGGGTGAACCTTGTGAACCTGAAGGTGGTTGCAGTATGACTTGCGGCTCAAAGTATCAGCCATTACATTTGCCTTGCCTGGTGTATAAGAAATACCCATGTTGTAATCTGCTATGCGCTCCATCCATCTCTGTTGACGGAGGTTCAGATCTGGCTGAGTAAACAGGTACTTCAGACTTTGGTGATCGGTGTAGATCTCGCAACGATTACCAATAAGGTACTGCCGCCACTCTTTCAGTGCATGAATTACCGCAGCAAGTTCAAGGTCATGAACTGGGTAGTTCTCTTCATGAGGACGCAATTGACGAGAGGCATAAGCAACCACTCTATGTTCTTGCATTAGGACACAGCCCATTCCCTGACGTGAGGCGTCACAATAAATGATGAAGTCCTTACGAGTATCCGGAGGAGCAAGCACTGGAGCAGACGTCAGTTTGTACTTAAGTGCCTGAAAGCTCTCCTGACATTTTTCGGTCCACTCATATATAACACCTTCGTGAAGTAGATTGGTTAAGGGCTTTGCAATCTTGGAGAAGTTCTCGACGAATCGACGGCAATAGATGGCGAGTCCGAGGAAACTTCTGACTTGCTTAACATTCTTCGGGGGAGTCCAGTCAAGAATGGCCTGAACTCGTTCAGGTTTGACCGCAATACCATCCTTGGAGATCACATGACTAAGGTAGGTTACTTCGTCCATCCAGAACTCACACTTGATCTGATGGTAACCCAACCTCAAGTCGAGTTTCGAAAACACTGATGAACCATCAAGTTGATCATACAGATCGTTGATCCGAGGCAGCGGATATTTGTTCTGAATTGTAGCTTGGTTCATGGGATGGTAATATTGGACCAACCGATTCGTACCATCCTTTTTCTTGACAAAGAGAGAAGGTGCTCCCCAAGCAGAGGAACTTGGACGAATGAAACCCAGACGAAGCGAATTGTCAATTTCTTGCTTAAGTTCAAGGATTTCATGTGGTGGCATATTACGCAGACGCTTGGCTATAGGAGTGGTACTAGGTACCAAGTCGATGACAAACTTAACAGCTCTAGCAGGGGGGATCCCTGGAAGTTCTTCTGGAAAGACATCTTGAAAATCTCGGACAACTGGAATGTTTTCAATCCCTTCAAGAGGTGGCACATTTAATGCATTCAAGGCATATAGCCGGGCTTCATCATTTAACAGCTTGGAATGACATGATCGAGTTCAACTCATAATCAAAGAAGATTACTAAGAGTTGTTGAATCGCAATGCGTACTCGATTCAGATATCAGTGTCCTTGATTGTCCAACAACTCAGAACACGAGGAAAATGGAGTCAGTGAAATATCATAGTTGATGAGGAGCTCATAAGAAGTTATAAAGCTCCGTGATATTTATCAAGATACCAGGGATAATACCCGGAGGTAGATCAGAATAGAGGTTAGACTAGTGTATTGATCGGCGGACGAACAAACACTTTAACTTGTCTGAGAATGAAACCAAAGTAGAACAACATGGTCGGAACCACGATTGAAAAGGGCAAGATCAAAGATACAAGATCAAATCATACAATGAATGATTATTGAGAGGAGAAGCTTCTATGATAAGATCAACATTGTTTCCATGGGCATGAACACAAGGTTCAAGGTTGACTCCCACTTTATCAATGCATCACCTTCCATTTACACCTCGCCTTTGGTGAATTTATAGTTTTGAAAGATTATCTGGCAAAACACCAGAAAAGTATGACTCGTGAAAACTGTCGGGTTCACACGAATTAAGGAAGGCATAGGTCCAACCCATCGGGGCATCTTAGGAACATGTACCACAAGCTTCAAGAGTATTTAACACATGCTTGACAACATAGCATGGCTGACAAAAGCATAGGATACAACTTATTAGAGGGAGAAAGCACAATTTACCAATGGCATCATGTATCAGGGGAAGAACATCACAATAATTTTGAATGTGAAGGATGTTATCAGATAATAACCCAACAATGGGTCTGGCGGTCCACAAAGGACCTGATGTGAGTATCGGTACTCAATCAGAGGGAGAAAGAATGCAAGGCATCAGATTATAGAACATCCAATAATTCGATGCTTAAATAACCAAAGGAATTACGATTTCCAAATTGGTGTATCAGAAACAGATGTTCCGATCAAATACAAGTAACATGAAAAGGACTTAGATGGGCAATCAATCAAGGTTGATTTGTCGGGAACCAACTCATGTTTAGAAAGACATCTGAGCCGGATGGATAATTTATGATAAACAACTGATGACTGCGTGCATCCACACACATGTTGAATCAATAAAATCAATGAAAATCACAGAGGATTTTAATGGATATTGCTTGACATATGGAATTAAACACCATGTAAGCAGGTGGGAAAAGTCAAGAGCAATAGGTTGGTCAGGATTTTGGAAGACTGGATAGCGTTTCGAAGAATTTTGTGAAAGACAAGAACAACTGGGGACGAACGAATCCTCGATAAGGATGAGGAGTTATCCGCAGGGGTTGGCGATGGAAGGAAATCGCAAAATCGACGAGCACAAGTTCTCGGGAGAACATCGAAGAGTATCTTCAAAGTCTTCTGATGAATCGAGCCATCGTCTGAAATGAGGGGCTCTCCGGGAGGAGTAGTTACGAGAACCTAGAGTTAGAGTTAATAAAATCTTTAACCCGAAAGAGAAGAGAGATCAGAACCCAGAGTATAGACGAGGAATAAAAGATCCTAATACCACCCGATTGAGATGTGGGACCATAAGCCACACAACTAAGTTAGTAAAAGTTTTTTCAATGACTAGACTCAACTTCGGCCAAGGAGTTGGAAAGGGGGCTACCTATAGGCAGTCGGCTCTGATACCAACTTGTGACGCCCCCAATTTCGACCGTACACTAATCATACACGCAAATGCGTACGACCAAGATTAGGGACTCACTGATCGATATCACAACACAACACTAGACACAAATTAAAGTCATACAACTTCATATTACAAGCCAGGGGCCTCGAGGGCTCGAATACAAAGCTCAACAAAGCACGAGTCAGCGGAAGCAAAATAATATCTGAGTACAGACATAAGTTAGACAAGTTTTGCCTTAAGAAGGCTAGCACAAACATAAGCAGCGGATCGAAAGAGGCGAGGACTCCTACCTGGGAGCCAACCTAACTACTCATGAGCGTCAGCACTCTCCACGTAGTAGTAGGCTCCAGCGGTGGTGTAGTAGTCGTTTCCGGCGTACTCCATCTCCTGGGCTCCATCGTCTGAACGCAGCATCGTATCGAGGGGGGAAAGAGAATGCAAAGCAGCGGTGAGTACTCATCCAAAGTACTCGCAAGACTGACATCAGAACTATGCTAAGTATGCATCAGTATCAAGGAATGGGGTTATATCTGGACTGACTGCAGAAAGCAAGAGTAGGGGGAAGGCCTAGTCCTATCGAAGACTAGCATCTTCAGCATCTTGCAGCATTAGAAGAGAGTAGACTGGTATCTCATATATAGCAATATTATTGTAGCAAATTTTTATTAAGTAACCACGCCTAGAGATTCTTCCTCGACTCCCTGCGAGGAAGCAATCTCGGAGCCAACATTCATCTCAAATTTAAATCACAGTTATAGTTATATAAGGTCTAGGTACAACTCCAAGTCGTCCTGTTACCGTGGACACGGCTATTCGAATAGATGAATTCATCCCTGTAGGGGTGCACCGCATTTCCAACATGCTTGATCACCTCCGACCGGACACACTTTTCTGGGTAATGCCCGGCCTCGGGATCTCAACACGTCGTCGCCCCACCTAGGCTCAACAGGGAGGCCAGCCCGCCGGTCTAAATCCTAAGCACACAGGGGTCATGGGCCCACTTGCCCTACGCGCTCCTGCACGATGCGAACGCGGCCGAGGTCAGCCCTAGTACACTCTATTCCAAGAGTTGCACCGTCCAGGCCACTCGGGCGCGCGCCGCTCCATTGCTGACGTCCGAAGAGCTTCGGCTGATACAACGACGCTGAGTACCCATAACTTCTCCCACGTGATGGTTTGGTGCGCAATAAGGTCAACGACCAACTCAGATCAAATACCCATTCCATTAACATTTTATTAATGCGGGGAAAGCGCGACCCATGAAGTGCGGTCCCGTTGCCCCGTCTCGAGGATGTGTGGCAAGGGCCTCTCCTGCCCGTCCACGCCTCATCATCACCAAACCGTGGGTACCCCTCAGGGCCGATCCATCACCAACATGTTGCTGTAACCCGGTCATAGTAACTGTTTGTATAAAACATCAAGACGGAACCTGAGGAATCACCCTCAAGGGGTCCCGCTCGATGAAACTGTCAAGGTGGACATAGAGGAATCACCCTCGAGGGTCCCACACTTGAGGGGTTGCACGACAGAGTCATCGCCGGGAGTGGTGAAGGAGGAATCACCCTCGATAACCATGACCGACTAGCTGCACTACAGAGTTAGCATCATGAGTACTTCACGAGGTGTCACCCTCGGTACTCGATAGTAGTGCTACAGAGTCGTACAACTAAGGGGTGTGTGGTGATGTGAGGGGCCTGGCTCATCGGTCGGTTGACCGAGTCTTCGAGTCGTCGAGTCGTCGGGGAAGAAGCAGGGGCAACTGGGACTAAGGGGTCACTGGGGATTCACTGATCAACCTATACTAAGCAGTTGATATGATTGCAGGTATAGTAGCAGTTTATCAAAAACAGGCTATGCATCAGAATAGGAGCTATCTAATACAGTAGCAAAAATCTAATGCAAGATTGAGAGGGAAAGAAATGGGCGATATCGGAATGCTCAAGGGGGGGTTGCTTGCCTTGCTGCTCTGCGGCAAAGGCCTCATCGTCAACGGCGTAGTCGTACCAGGCGGCACCGTTAGTCTCGGGGTCTACCGGAGAGAAGAGGGGGAAGAAACAATAAATATAAAGCAGACAAATGCATCACGATGGATGGCATGGCAATATGGAGAGCTAGGCATGCACTAACGCGGTATTACACATCGCAGGCGGGTTGGAAGAATATCTGACGATATTTTCCCGGGTCTCGGGCTACTACCGGACAGACGAAATCGATGGAAAAGTTCCATGTTTGCTATGCTAGGAGCACGTGCCAGACTAACGGACTGTGTATTCGAAACCGTAGGATTATTCTGAGCAACTTTTATGTTCAAAACTTTTTCATCTGAGCTACGGTTTATTTTATATGATTTAATAAAGATTAAGCAATATTCTGAAATTAATTTAATTATTAAATTCGAATTATCTGAAACAGTGTAGGCTGACGTCATGATGACGTCAGCATGACATCAGCGGTCAACAGGACTAGTGGGTCCCTCGTGTCATAGACTGTTTTGTTAATTAACAGATTAATTAAACTAATTAATCTAATTAGGTTAATTAACTGACTAATTAACTATTTAACTAATTAATTAATTATTAATATTATTTATATAAAATTCTTTTCTTTTGTATTTTTATTTTTATTTTATTTTCTAATTACGTTTTAGGGGCGTGGGCCCCGCCTGTCAGCGGGCCAACCCACACCACACACAGTACACCCACGCACACACACATATACACGCGCGCGCAGGGGGGGCAGCGGGCGCGGCGGCCGTCGGCGGGCGGCCGGGGGGGGCAGCTCACAGGGGGGGCGGCGAGGCGACGCCGGTTGCGGTGGCACGGCTAGGTGGCGTGGCGGCGGGGTGACGCGGGCCGGGGCGATGGCGGCGAGCGTCGGCGGGAGGCGGCGGGGCGACGACGGCGAATGCAGGTCGGGGCCGGCCGCATCGTCGCGGGGGCAACGGGCGAGGCGGCGGGGCGGACGGCCGTCGGGGGGGAACGGGGCCGGCCGGGTCGGCCGCTCCTGGAGACCGCCGGCGGGGGGGGAGGGGGAACCGGGTCGGGCCGGCCTGGGCGCCGACCGGCGTCGGGGGGGGGGGGGCGATTGGGAGGGAGCCGGTCGGGGGCGAGCTTGACGGCGGGGGGGTGGGATCGGGGGCAGGGCGCGGGCGATGGGACGCTAGGGTTCGGTCCCTGGCTCCCTTATAGGAGCCAGCCGGGCCGGACCGTTTAGGCCCAGCAGCCCTTTTTGTTTTGTTTTGTTTTTTGTTTTCTATTTCCTTTTTTTAATTTAATTTTAGTTTTATTTTTCTTTTAATTGATTCTGTTTTATTAATGTTTCTTTACAAAATACTTTTATAAAACTTAGAGGACATGCCCAATATTACTATTGTAATATTTGGCATAGTCACATTAATTTTGGAGGGCCTTTGATAACATTTGAAAAATATTATAATCCCAAAGGGCATTTAATAATTGTTGTGGCATCTGTTAAAATAGTTTTGAGACACAAAACCATACGATAAAATGTTGGTTCCAATTTTAGAATAGCTTAGGGAATAATTGCAACCTAAACATGATTTTTAATTTGAGGTTTTGCAAAACTTTTAATTTCAATTTTGAATTGCATAGGGATTCGAGCAAGAGTTTGATTCCAACAGTGATCACACATGGATTAGCAAAAATGGATTAGCATAATCCTCAGATTACTGTAGCTTGATTACAGAGTTTACTGTAGCACTTAATCCAGGGCGTCACAATAACATATGGGTGGAATAGAGTATGGTGGTAGATATCAAAGGAGTCAAAGTGAAAAAGAAAGTCTCGCATCAACTAGGTGGATCAGGCTATGGAGATGCCCATCAATCGATATCAATGCGAGGAGCAGGGATAGCCATGCAATGGAGGCACTAGAGTTATAAGTGTATGAAAGCTCAACGGAAGCTAAGTGGGCGTGCATCCAACTTGCTTGCTCATGAAGACCGGGCATATGAGGAAGCCCGTCATCAGAATATACAAGCCAAGTTATATAATGTAAAATTCCCACTAGCATATTAAATGACAACTCAGGAGACTCTCTATATGAAGAACATGGTGCCACTTTGAGGCACAAGGGTGGTAAATGGATAGTAACACCGCCCTTCTCTCTTTTCTCTCATTCTTTTCTTCATGGTGGGCTTTTCTCTTTTTTTGCCTCCCCCATTTATTTATTTATATTTATTTTATTTTTCGCACGGAGTCTAATCCCGACTTGTGGGGGAATCATCATCTCCATCATCCTTTCCTCGGTAGGACAGTGCTCTAATAATGTTGATCATCACACTTTTATTTACTTACAACTCAATATTACAACTAACATAAAACAATATGACTCTATATGAATGCCTCTGGCAGTGTACCAGGATGTGAAGTGATCTAGCGTAACATGTAGACAATGATGAATGGTGGCTTTGTCAAAAATACCATGTCAGCTATATGATCATGCAAAGCAATATGATGATGAACACACGAGTCATATAACGGAACGGTGGAAGTTGCATGGCAATATATATCAGAATGGCTATGGAAATGCCATAATAGGTAGGTATGGTGGATGTTTTGAGGAATATATAAGGAGGCTTATGTGTGATAGAGCGTGTCATATCACGGGGTTTGGATGCACCGACGAAGGTTACATCGACTCTCGGGGTGAGAATGAGCAATGCACGGTACCGAAGAGGCTAGCAATTATGGAAAGATGAGAGTGTGTATATCCATGGATTTATATTAGTCATAAAGAACTCACATACTTATTTTAAAGCCTTATTAGCTCTCTCGAAGGAAAGTACTACCGCATACACCTAGGGAGGAGGTTGGTAGGAGTTAACCATCGCGCGCCCCCTATTCGAACAACACAATAGGTTTTCATTTCAGACATAAAAATGCTCACACATCATCACCATACCATAGTTAATAATTAGATGAATAAAAATAACAAGCTTTAATTACCGATATTTCTACTAACCAATAATCATGTACTCATGCCCTATCATATTACTACATTAATATCAACTCATGTTTCTTCTTTAGTGAGCTACATGAAAGTTTTTATTATATCCCCCTTGAATGCCCATCCTTTTTGGAATAGTCTTATAACTCATGCCATTTACCATTCCTATTTCTTATTATACTCTCAAAAAGATTTAAGTGAAGCATGAGAGTTCAATTATTTCTACAAAATCTGAATATCGTCGTGCTCTAAAAGATATAAGTGAAGCACTAGAGCAACTGCCTAGCTCAAAATATATAAGTGAAGCATATAGAGTATTCTAATAAATTATGATAACCGCGTGTCTCTCCCAAATATGGGTGTCTAGCAAACAATGATTGTGGCAAACTAAAAGAAAAACAAAATAAAACACATGACGCTCCAAGCAAAACACATATCATGTGATGAATAAAAATATAGCTCCAAGTGACATACTGATAGATTGGAGACGAAAGAGGGGATGCCTTCCAGAGCATCGCCAAACTTAGATGCTTGGGTCTTCCTTGAATATTACCTTGGGGTGCCTTGGATATCCCCAAGCTTAGGGTCTTGCTGCTCCTTATTCTTTAATCCATCATTCTCTCACCCAGAACTTGAAAGCTTCAGCACACAAAACTCAGCAAAACCTCATGAGATAAGTTAGTATAATAGTGTTGGAAATATGCCCTAGAGGAAATAATAATTTAGTTATTATCATATTTCCTTGTTCATGATAATCGTTTATTATCCATGCTAGAATTGTATTGATTGGAAACTCAAATACATGTGTGGGTACATAGACAACACTGTGTCCCTAGTATGCCTCTAATAGACTAGCTCGTTGATCAAAGATGGTCAAGGTTTCCTAGCCATAGACATGAGATGTCATTTGATAATGGGATCACATCATTAGGAGAATGATGTGATGGACAAGACCCAAACTATAAACGTAGCATATGATCATGTCAGTTTATTGCTATAGTTTTCTGCATGTCAAGTATATGTTCCTATGACCATGAGATCATGCAACTCACTGACACCGGAGGAATACCTTGTGTGTATCAAATGTCGCAACATAACTGGGTGACTATAAATATGCTCTACAGGTATCTCCAAGGGTGTCTGTTGAGTGGGCATGGATCAAGACTGGGATTTGTTACTCCGTGTGACGGAGAGGTATCTTAGGGCCCACACGGTAATACAACATCACAATAAGCCTTGCAAGAAAAGTGACTAAAGTGTTAGCCACAGGATCTTGTATTACAGATAGAGTAAAGAGACTTGCCGGTAACGAGATTGAACTAGGTATGGAGATACCGACGATCGAATCTAGGGCAAGTAACATACCAAAGAACAAAGGGAACATCATACGGGATTAACTGAATCCTTGACATAGAGGTTCAACCGATAAAGATCTTCGTAGAATATGTAGGAACCAATACGGGCATCCAGGTCCCGCTATTGGTTATTGACCGTAGAGGTGTCTCGGTCATGTCTACATAGTTCTCGAACCCGCAGGGTCTGCACACTTAACGTTCGGCGACGTTTTGGTAGTATTGAGATATATGTGTTGGTGACCGAAGGTTGTTTGGAGTCCCTGATGAGATCCCGGACATCACGAGGAGCTCCGGAATGGTCTGGAGGTAAAGATTTATATATAGGAAAGTGGTATTTGGGTTCCAGAAAAGTTTCGGGTATTTCCGGTAGTGTACCGGGAGTGACGAATGGGTTCCGGGGGTCCACCGGGTGGGGCCCACCCACCCCGGGGAGCCACATGGGCCCAAGAGGTGGCGCACCAGCCCCTAATGGTCTGGGGAACCGACCCCATAAGGGCCCATATGCGCAAGAGGAAAAAAGGTGGAGATAGGAAGGAGTAGGACTCCTTCCTAATATGAATACACTTCCTAGTAGGAAGTGAATTGGACTCCTCCTTGCCCTGGTTCGGCCGACCCCTAGGGGAAACCCTAGGGAGGCTTGCTCCTCCCTCTCCCTCCTATATATACTAGAGGAATAGAGCCCCAAAACACACAGCCATGTGCTAGTTCTCTATTCTCTAGTTCCTCCACCAAATAGATTCCGATAGTGCTTAGGCGAAGCCCTGCCGGGATAACTCCACCACCACCACCACGCCATAGTGCTGCTGGAGATCTCATCCACCTCTCCGCCCCCTCTTGCTGGATCAAGAAGGCGGAGATCGTCATCGAACTGTATGTGTGCTGAACGTGGAGGTGTCGTCCGTTCGGCGCTAGATCGGGACGGATCGTGATTGGATCGCGGGACGGCTTGCGATTTGGATCGCGAAGACGTTCGACTACATCAACCGCGTTTCTTAATGCTTCCCCCTTAGCGATCTACAAGGGTACGTAGATCCACTCTCCCTCTCGTAGATGCTCATCACCATGGATAGATCTTGCGCGTGCATAGGAAATTTTTTGTTTCCCATGCAACGTTCCCCAACAGTGGCATCATGAGCTAGGTCTATGTGTAGATGAGATCACTAGTAGAACACAAAGGAGTTTGTGGGCGTTGATGCTCAGATAGCTTCCTCCCTTGGTCTTTTCTTGATTTAGCGGTATTGTGGGATGAAGCGGCCCGGACCAACCTTACTCGTATGCTTACGAGAGACCGGTTCCATCAACTGACATGTGAATTTGTTGCATAAAGATTGCTGGCGGGTGTTTGTCTCTCCCACTTTAGTTGGATCGGATTCGACAAAGGCGGTCCTTGAGAAGGTTGAATAGCAATTTGTGTATCACTGTTGTGGTTTTGCGTAGGTAAGAATCGTTCTTGCTAGATACCCATAGCAGCCACGTAAAACATGCAACAACAATTAGAGGACGTCTAACTTGTTTTTGCAGGGTATGTTGTGATATGATATGGAAAATGACATGATGAGATATATGTGATGTATGAGATGATCATGTTATGTATAGATAATCACGACTTGCATGTCGATGAGTACGGCAGCCGGCAGGAGCCATAGGATTGTCTTTAATTTATTTTCGCCAATTTTGCTTTACTTTATCGCTATGAGTTAGCAATAGTTGTAAAAGCAATAGTTGGCGCGACAACCTCATGGCGACTTGATGGAGATCAAGATGATGGAGATCATGGTGTCATGCCGGTGACGATGGAGATCATGCCGGTGCTTTGGAGATGGAGATCAAAAGCACAAGTTCATGGCCATATCATGTCACTTATGATTTGCATGTGATGTTAATCCTTTTATGCATCTTATTTTGCTTAGGACGACGGTAGCAATATAAGGTGATCCCTCACTAAAATTTCAAGATAAAATTGTGTTCTCCCCGAGTGTGCACCGTTGTGAAAGTTCGTCGTTTCGAGACACCACGTGATGATCAGGGTGTGATAGACTCTACGTTCGCATACAATGGGTGCAAGCCAGTGTTGCACATGCGGAACACTCGGGTTAAACTTGACGAGCCTAGCATGTACAGACATGGCCTCGGAACACAAGAGACCGAAAGGTCGAACATGAGTCATATAGTTGATATGATCAACATGGAGATGTTCACCATTGAAACCACCTCATCTCATGTGATGATCGGACTTGGGTTGGTGGATTTGGATCATGTCACACTTAGACAACCTGAGGGATGTTGATTTGAGTGGGAGTTCTTAAGTAATATGATTAATTCAACTCATTATCATGAACATAGTCAAAGTGACTTTGCAAATTATGTTGTAGATCAATAGCTCGCGCTGTAGTTCCCCTGTTTTTATACGTTCTTAGAGAAAATAGAATTGAAAGATGATGGTAGCAATAATGCGGACTGGGTCCGTGATCTGAGGATTGTCCTCATTGCTGCACAGAAGGCTTATGTCCTTAATGCACCGCTCGATGCGCCACGCTCTCAAGCGTCGTCTGTAGATGTTGTGAACATCTCACAGGCACGTTCTGATGACTACTTGATAGTTCAGTGCGTCATGCATTATGGCTTAGAATTGAGGCTCCAAAACGTTTTGAACGTCACGGAACATATGTGATGTTCTAAGAGCTGAAATTGGGATCTCAGGCTCGTGCCCGTGTTGAGAGGTATGAGACCTCCAACAAGATTCTTTGCCTGCAAGATGAAGTAGAATAGCTCAATCGGTGAGCATGTGCTCAGATTGTCTGGGTGCTACAATCGCTCGAATCGAGTGGGAGTTGATCTTCCAGATAAGATAGTGGTTGATATAGTTCTCCAAGTCACTGCCACAAAGCTACTAGAGCTTCGTGATGA
Source organism: Elymus sibiricus (assembly GCA_039707655.1). Taxonomy (NCBI): domain Eukaryota; kingdom Viridiplantae; phylum Streptophyta; class Magnoliopsida; order Poales; family Poaceae; genus Elymus; species Elymus sibiricus. Next base: position 156,835,577 of record CM077669.1, read on the forward strand.
ACTATGAAATGCCAGGGATGGAAATAATGATTCCCGAGCTATTCGCGATGTTTGACACCGCGAAGGTAGAAATCAAGAAGGAGCATCAAGTGTTGATGGTTAGTAAAACCACTAGTTTCGAGAAGGGCAAGGGCAAGGAGGGAAACTTCATGGATGGCAAGCCAGTTGCTGCTCTAGTAAAGAAATCCAAGGTTGAACCCAAACCCGAGACTGAGTGCTTCTATTATGAGGAGAACGGTCGCTGAAGCGGAACAACTCTAGATACTTGGTAGATAAGATGGCTGGCAACGTCAATGGAAGTATATTTGATATACGTTTTATTCATGTGTACCTTACTAATACTCCTAGTAGCACCTAGGTATTAGATATCGGTTCAGTTGCTAAATGTTAGTAACTCGAAATAAAAGCTATGGAATAAACGGAGACTAGCTAAGGGCGAGGTGATGATGTGTGTTGGAAGTGTTTCCAAGGTTGATGTGATCACCATCGCACGCTCTCTCTACCTTCGGGATTAGTGATGAACCTAAATAAATGTTATTTGGTGTTTGCGTTGAGCATGAACGTGATTAGATCGTGTTTATTGCAATACGGTTATTCATTTAAGTTAGAGAATAATGGTTATTCTATTTACATGAATAATACGTTCAATGGTCATGCACCCAATGTGAATGGTTCATTGAATCTCAATCGTAGTAATACACATGTTCATTGATGCCAAAAGATACAAAGTTAATAATGGTAGTACCACATACTAGTGGCAATGCCACCAAGGTCATATTGGTGTAAAGCGCATGAAGAAACTCCATGCTGATGGATCTTTTGACTCACTCGATTTCGAATCGGTTGAGACATGCGGACCATGCCTCTTGGGCAAGATGACTAAGACCCCATTTTCCGATATGATGGAGCGGGCAAGTGACTTATTGGAAATGATACATGTTGATGTAGTGATCCAATGAGTGTTGAAGCATGCGGTGGATATCGCTATTTTCTTACCTTCACTGATGATTTGAGTAGATATGGGGATATTTACTTAATGAAACACAAGTCTGAAACATTTGAAAAGTTCAAGTAAATTCAGAGTGAAGTTTGAGATCATCGTGACAAGAAGATAAAATGTCTACGATATGATCGTGGAGGTAAATATCTGAGTTATGAGTTTGGTATACAACTTAAGACAATGTGGAAGTTGTTTCACAAATCACGCCACCTGGAACACCATAGTGTGATGGTGTGTCCGAACGTCATAGTCGTGCTCTATTGGATATGGTGCGTACTATGATGTCTCTTATCGATTTGCCACTATCGTTTTGGGGTTATGCATTAGAGACAACTACATTCACTTTAAATAGGGAACCATCTAAGTCCGTTGAGATGACACCATATGAATTTTGGTTTGGCAGAAACCTAAGCTGTCATTTCTCAGAGTTTGGGAATACGACGCTTATGTCTGATAAGCTCGAACCCAAAGTGGAAAAGTGCATCTTCATAGGATACCCTAAGGAAACAGCTGGGTATACCTTCTATCTCAGATCCAAGGGCAAAGTGTTTGTTGCTAAAAATGGGTTCTTTCTCGAGAAAGAGTTTATCTCGAAAGAATTGAGTGGGAGGAAAAGTAGAACTTGATGAGGTTATTGAACCGTAACTTCAGTTGGATGGTAGCACGGCGCAGAAAGATGTTTCTGCGGCACCTACACCAAATTGAAGAGGAAGCTAATGATAATGATCATGAAACTTCGGATCAAGTTACTACCGGGCGTCGTAGGTCGACAAGGAATCGTACCGCCCCTGAGTGGTACGGGAATCCTGTCTTGGAGGTCATGTTGTTAGACAACAGTGAACCTACGAGCTATGAAGAAGCGATGGTGGGCCCGGATTCCAACAAATGGCTAGGAGCCATGAAATCCGAGATAGGATCCATGTATGAAAACCAAGTGTAGACTTTGGTAGACTTGCCCGATGAACGGCAGGCCGTTAAGTACAAATGGATCTTTAAGAAGAAGACATACGCTGATGGTAAATGTCACCATTTATAAAGCTCGACTTGTCGCAAAGAAGTTTCCAACAAAGTTCAAGGAGTTAACTACGCTGAGACTTTCTCACCCGTAGCGATGCTAAAGTCTGTTGGAATTATGTTAGCAGTTGCTGCATTTTTCGATTATGAAATCAGGCAGATGGATGTCAAAACATCGTTTCCTTGATGGTTTCCTTGAGGAAAGGTTGTATGTGATACAACCGGAAGGTTTTGTCAGTCCTAAGCATGCTAAAATGTATGCAAGCTCTAGCAATCCTTCTATCGACTGGAGCAAGCATCTCGGAGTTGGAACATACGCTTTGATGAGGTGATCAAATTTTTTTGGTCTATACAAAGTTTATGAGAAACTTGTATTTACAAGAAAGTGAGTGGGAGCACTATAGAATTTCTAATGAGTATATGTGGATGACATATTGTTGATCGGAAATGATGTAGAATTTCTGGAAAGCATAAAGGGTCGTTTGAAAGGAGTTTTTCAAAGGAAGACCTGGAATGAATCTACTTAAATATTGGGCATCAGGATCTATAAAGATAGATCAAGACGTCTGATGAGACTTTCAATGAGTACATACCTTGACAAGATTTTGAAATAGTTCAAAATGGATCAGTCAAAGAAAGAGTTCTTGCCTGATTTGTAAGGTGTGGAGTTGAGTGAGACTCAAATCTCGACCACGGAAGAAGAAAGAGAGAGGAGGAAGGTCGTCCCCTATGCCTTATCCATAGGCTCTATATAGTATGCCATGCTGTGTACCGCACCTGGTGTGTGCCTTGCCATGAGTCTGTCAAGGGGTACAAGAGTGGTCCAGGAGTGGATCACTAGACAGTGGTCAAGATTATCCTTAGTAACTAGAGGACTAAGGAAATGTTTCTCGATTATGGAGGTGATAAAGAGTTCGTCGTAAAGGGTTACGTCGATGCAAGCTTTGACATCTATCCGGACGACTCTGAGTAGCAGTCCGGATATTTATAGTGGAGCAGTCATTTGGAATAGCTCCAAGTGGAGCATGGTAGCATCTCCAGTATGACATATAGATTTGCAAAGAACACACGGATCTGAATGTTGCAGACCGTTGACTAGAACCTCTCTCACATGCAAGACATGATCGAACCCCAGAACTCATTGGGTGTTAGATTCATTACAGTGTTAATCACATGGTGATGTGAGCTTGATTATTGACTCTAGGGCAAGTGGGAGACTATTGGAAATATGCCCTAGAGGCAATAATAATTTAGTTATTAACATATTTCCTTGTTCATGATAATCGTTTATTATCCATGCTATAATTGTATTGATTGGAAACTCAAATACATGTGTGGGTACATAGACAACACTGTGTCCCTAGTATGCCTCTAATAGACTAGCTCGTTGATCAAAGATGGTAAAGGTTTCCTAGCCATAGGCATGAGATGTCATTTGATAACGGGATCACATCATTAGGAGAATGATGTGATGGACAAGACCCAAACTATAAACGTAGCATATGATCGTGTCAGTTTATTGCTATAGTTTTCTGCATGTCAAGTATCTATTCCTATGATCATGAGATCATGCAACTCACTGACACCGGAGGAATACCTTGTGTGTATCAAATGTCGCAACGTAACTGGGTGACTATAAAGATGCTCTACAGGTATCTCTGAGGGTGTCTGTTGAGTGGGCAGGGATCAAGACTGGGATTTGTTACTCCGTGTGACGGAGAGGTATCTCAGGGCCCACTCGGTAATACAACAGCACAATAAGCCTTGCAAGCAAAGTGACTAAAGTGTTAGCCACAGGATCTTGTATTACGGAACGAGTAAAGAGACTTGCCGGTAATGATATTGAACTAGGTATGGAGATACTGACGATCAAATCTCGGGCAAGTAACATACCGAAGAACAAAGGGAACAACATACGGGATTAACTGAATCCTTGACATAGAGGTTCAACTGATAAAGATCTTCGTAGAATATGTAGGAACCAATATGGGCATCCAGGTCCCGCTATTGGTTATTGACCATAGAGGTGTATCGGTCATGTCTACATAGTTCTCGAACCCGCAGGGTCTGCACACTTAACGTTCGGTGACGTTTCGGTAGTATTGAGATATATGTGTTGGTGACCGAAGGTTGTTCGGAGTCCCGGTGACCATAGCATCATCAAAACAAGCAAACTAGGCAAGCAAAAACAGAACAATCTGTAAAGATTTGTAGCAAAACCATACTTCTGTAACTCCGAAAATTCTAAAAAATTAGAACAAACTGGGCAATTTGTATACCAATACTGTGTAAAAAATTCAGATCAGAAATACGTTCTAGTCAAATTAGAGAAATTCTGCACTAGACGCGAAAGTTTCTGTTTTTTGCACCGTATCAATTCTACTATCTTCCAAATCATCCCAAAGGATTTACTGGGCACAAACACTGATTTAAACATAAAAACACAATCATTACAGTATCAATAATCATGTCAACACACCAAACACAAAGTACTGGGTTATCTCCCAACTAGCTCTGTCTTTATAGGCATTAAGATAGGCTTGAGATAATAAAGGTGCTCACCTAAAAGACAAGAATTGAAGCACAAAGAGAGCATCATATAGCATGTAATTAATACATTTAAGTCTAACATACTTCCTATGCATATGCATTTTATAAGGAAACAAATTATCAAGACAAGAAGTATCTAGCATATGCAAATAGGAAGAATGCAACATTAACAATTTGAACATCAAGATAGGTAATTGAACATACCAATGCCTATAACCACATTTGCCTCTCTCATAATAATTACATGTCGGAAGATAATCAAACTCAACAATACAACTGTCAAATAAAATATTCTCTCCATGATCGACATGCACAAAAAAATTAATCTTCCAAGATAGTGGGATTAACATTAACTATAGTCATGACTTCTCCAAACCCACTTTTATTAATAAAATCATAAGATTGAACACTCTCCGAATATGTGGGATTCCTTCTACCTAAAGTTGACACTCTTCCAAACCCACTTTCAATACTATGGCAATTTTCAATAGAAGATTCATTATGAGGCTTAAATAAATTTTCAAGATCAAAAGAAACATCATCACCCCAATGATGATCATTAGCACAATTGACATTCATAAAATTTATGCTGACAACATTGCAATCATGCTTTTAATTCAATGGATGTACCCCAATAGCATTGGCTATTGGTTTACAACAAGCAGCAAAAAAAGATTAGCAAGTGGATGATGATCCATTTATCGTTAAATTTTCCTTTTACTTTATGTTATTGTGTGATAAAATAAACATAGCATACTAGGAAACTAGAAAGTAGAACAAGTGAAAGATAATTTATGTGTAGGGACCTGACGAGAATTTGATTATGTCTCCCTGGCAACGGCGCTAGAAATTCTTCCTGCTACTTGTGAGCTGCGTTGAGATTTTCTCCGAAGAGGAGAGGATATGCCACACGGTAGAGATAAGTATTTCCCTCAGTGAGAACTAAGGTTATCTAACCAATAGGCGAACCAAGCAAATTCCTTTCAACAACACCTACACACACAAAACCAAACACTTGCACCCAACGTGGGCAAGAGGGTTGTCAAGCCCCTTGAACTCATTACTTGCAAGGATTAAATCTTGATAGAAATAGATATTGTAAAAGCAAAACAAAATAAAAGTAAATAAAATGCAGCAAGGTATTTTTAGATTTTTTGTATTTATGTTTAAGTAGACCCAGGAGCCATAGTGTTCGCTAGAGGCTTCTCTCTTGAAAATAGCATATGGTGGGTAGAAAAATTACTGTTGGGCAATTGACAGAATTACGCATAGTTATGACATGTTATTCACGGCAATGATCATGTATATAGGCATCATGTCCATAAACAAGTAGACCGAAATGATTCTGCATCTACTAATATTACTCCACTTCGAGAGCGCTTCTATGCTTGCCTCTCTAGGTATTAAGTTCATAAGAAACAGAGTAATGCTTGGAGCAAGGTGAAATGATGTAGACAAAATAAGACAAGCAATACGTTCAGATCCCTCTGTTTTATCCTTAATGGCAACAATACAAATATGTGTCTTGTCCCTTTCTATCACGAGAATATAGAGCACCGTAAGATTGAACCCACTACAACACACCACTCCCGCTGAAGATAAATCAATCTAGTTGGCCAAACCAAACTGATAGACCAGATAGAAATACAAAGCTATAATAATCATGCATAATAGAATTCAAAAAAACTCAATTACTTTCAATGAATAATCTGATCATAAACCCACAATTCATCGGATCCCAACAAACACACCGCAAAAGAATATTACATCGGATAGATCACCGCTGGAATCGCGATGAACTTTGTATTGAAGATCAAAGAGAGAGAAGAAGCCATCTCGGTACTAGCTAGGGACCCGTAGGTTTATGGTGGACTACTCACGCATCATCATGGAGGTAGCAAGGTTGATGTAGATAGCCTATGTGGTCGATTCCCCCTCCGGCGGAGTACCGGAAAAGGTCTCCAGATGGCCTCCCGTCGGAACAGAGGCTTGTGGCGGCGAAAAAAGTGTTTCGGGTGGTTCTCTGTTGGTTTCCCTATTTTTGAAAATCCATGGAGGTGGAATTAGGCCAGACGGAGCCATGAGGGGGGCAGAAGGCATCAGGGCGTGCCTACAAAGGGAGTCCGGGACCAAGGGGTCCTCGGGCCGCCGGTCTATATCTTTTGGGCCGGATAGGTGGGCCGCCGTGTGACTACTATTGGAAGGCCGAGCTATAGGGCCGCTCCATGTTCAGGAAGGAGTCCTCCGGTGCCTTGGTGCATCCTCCAAGTCATGATGGTAGATTCGGCATGTTTATTCCCTGATGGTAACCGACCATGTGTAACCCTAGGTACCCCTCGTGTCTATATAAACCAGAGGGTTTAGTGCGCAGGAGGGAGAACCTCCATCATACTCATCTAGGGTTTAGTTCATCTGATCTCGTGGTAGATCGACCCTGTAATCATCATACACACATCAATACAATCAAGCAGGACGTAGGCTTTTACCTCTTCGAGAGGGCCCAAACCTAGGTAAATACTGTCCCTCTGTTTCCTGTTCCCCATTGATCCAAGATCCGCTCGGGACCCCTTACCCGAGATCCGCCAGTTTTGACACCGACATTGGTGCTTTCATTGAGAGTTCCACTATGGGATCGCCGAAGGATCGATGGCTCACTTGATCATCAGCAATGATGTCTGCAATAGGGACGTTTTCGTCCCTGGACGGATCTTCGCATTCGGCAGCATCGTACTGCACGCTGATCCTACCGGCCACCTTGGCCAGATCGGAAGTTTCACCCTCGATCAAGAGATCAGGTTTGGGAACCTAGAGTTCGTTGCCCACTCCCGGGAAGATCTTGTTCTGACGAAGCTTTTAGCTCCCCTTGAGGAGCTCGCATGTCCCGATGCCTTAACCTCGTGAGCGGTGAACCCCGTCACTGGGGCGACCCCCACCCTAGGTCCGGCCTTAAAACACGATCCAGTCGGTACGCCCGGATTAGCTTCGGCCAAATACTGCCCAGACGCGACTTTAAACGCCCCTGGAGCAGCGATACTGTGGATCGACCCCATGTACTCCGGGAGCATGGACTCCACAGATATCTCATCGATAAATGAATTGCTCGGTCGAATACAAGCCATGGTGATAATCGAGGCCAACCCTCGGTTTATGATCAGATCGGGCTTAAACCCGACGACAGGGAAATTTACGTCCCTCCTATCACACCCTTGGTCGCTACCATCGAGGACTTGACCAAATGTCGCCCTCTTAATCATCAGAGCCAGGAACGGCTTATGTTCGGATGTCCTACCATCAAGATCGTTCCTCTAATTCGGAATCTGGACTCTGCCCCGGAAAAAGTTCGGGATCGAACCTTGCTTATACGCACGACCTTGAGTCCGCGCGACAGTGTCTGGTTGATAATCCAGACCCCGAACACGTTGCGCCAAATTCCACAATGGCACAGGGCGCCACCGCCAAAGCTTCAGACTCGCATCCTATTGGGATACAAAGTTTTTTCCCTCCCACCACCCACATCGACTACTCTCCAAGTAATTCGGGGAAGTTTGACATATGGGACTTATTGTACGTCAAACAGCAGCCAGGGGAAACGGTCCACCACTTCTGGGTTAGATTCCTCCTTGCCAAAAACTACATAGCGGACTACAGCGACCAGGAAATCATTGCAACCTTCCGGCATAACTGCCGCGATGAAGGAATCCTAAACGCCCTCGTCCGTCGCCACGTTCAAAACTTCATCCGAACTATTGGATCTGGTACGCAAATACTATGCCATGGTAGGCTCAACAAATGCGCACAGAGTCAATCCATACAGGGGAACCCAGAAGAGCTCGGGGGAAGCGCGTACCCCCTTGACGGTCGGCCGAACACGAGCCCGTCGAGAAAAAGAATAAACTCCTTTAGGATCCAAAACTGTCCTCGACGAACTATTGGACAAGCCATGCCCCATACACTCCGTCCAGCTGAACACAAACCCGACTCACAACCTTCGAGCTTGCTGGTTCATTAGGCAGGTCGCAAAGAGCGGAGAGGCTATCCTTGGGGTCTCACCCTCAAGCAGACGTTCAACAACACCACCGGATCACAATGCCGAGATCCTAACGATTTACGAGACATTTTCCTCAAAAGAAAACAGAGGAAGGGAGCTCTTTGAGAACTCGATCAAATATACCAGGTGGCAGCGACAAATTCTTGGACAAACATACCCATCACCTTCGGCGAGGCAGACCAGCCGATAACACTCCCCGTACGAACACCCGCCAGCCTGGTCCTCGATCCCATAGTAGACGGCTTCAGACTCCACAAAGGTGCTAATGGACGGTGGCAGCGGTTTAAACCTCATTTATGAGGATACCCTGGACAAAATGCAATTTGTCAGATCCCGCATCGAACAAAGCCACACCACTTTTCGAGGTATCATCCCCGGAAAAGAGGCACATTGCACCAGACGAGTTACTCTTGATACGTCTCCAATGTATCTATAATTTTTTATTGTTCCAAGCTGATATATTATCATTCTAGGATACTTTTTGGGTCTTTATTTACCAATTTATAATATTTTTTAGCACTAACCTATTGACCCAGTGCCTAGTGCCAGTTGTTATTTTCTGCGTGTTTTTCACTTTTCAGGTTTACAGTACCAAACGAAGTCCAATTGCCACGAAACATTTTGATGATTTTTTCTGGGTCAAAAGAAGACTTGGAAGCTTCGGAAGGAGGCCGGGGGGCGCACGAGGGACGCACAAGCCAACAGGGCGTGCCCCAGGGGGTGCCCTGATGGCTTGTGCCTCCCTCGGTGGCCTCCCGATGCCCCTCTTTGGCCTATAAATTCTCTTTCACCCTAAAAATAATAGAGACATTCCCGAAACCCTTTTTACACCGCCGCAAGTCTCTGTTCCACCGCGAGGCCATCTGGAGCTCCGTTCCGGCACCCTGTCGGAGGGGGGATCGATCACGGAGGGCCTCTACATCAACCTTGCTGCCCTCATGATGATGTGTGAGTAGTTCACCACAGACCTACGGGTCGATAACTAGTACCTAGATGGAAATATCTCTATCTCTTGATCTTCAATACAATGATCATCGCATCTTCGCTTTGATCTACCCGATGTAATCCTATTGTGCGGTGTGTTTGTTGGGATCCAATGAATTGTGGGTTTATGTTCAGATTATTCATGAAAAGTATTTGAGTCACCTCTGAATATGAAGATTCTTATTTGCATGATCATTATAGATTTGTAATGCTCTCCGATTTATTGATGTGCATTGGCCAAGTAGATTGATCTATCTTCACTGGGAGTGGTGTGTTGTGGTAGGTTCAACCTGGCGAGTTTCTATATCCCAGTGACAAAGTAGGGGACAAGATGCGTCTTTGTGTTGTTGCTACTAAGGAGAACACGACGGGGTTCATTCATATTGCTTGAGTTTACTTTGTCTACATCATGTCATCGTTCTCCATGCATTACTCTGTTTTACTTAATACTCTAGATGCATGCTCGATAGTGGTCGATGAGTGGAGTATTAGTAATAGGTGCAGGCAGGAGTCGGCCTATTTGTATATGGACGTGATGCCTATATGTACATGATCATTTCCGTGAAAATCGCATACCTATCTGCTTTTCTATCAATTGCCCAACAGTAATTTGTTACCCACCGTATGCTGCCTACATGAGAGATGCCACTAAGGAAAACTATGGCCCCCGGGTCTATTCACTTATATATTTACAAATGCTACTATTACCTTGCTGCCTTTATTTACTTTTTATTTTATTTTGCAACTTACAATTATCAACAATTATCTACACAACTCATTTGCTTGCAAATAACGAGATCACGGGGATTGACAACCCTCTTGCCCGCGGTGGGTGCAAGTTGTTTGTTCATTTGTGTGCAGCCGCTGAAGACGGTTGAGGATTGATATTCCTATTGGTTCGATAAACCTTGGTTTCATAACTAAGGGAAATACTTACCCACTTTGTGCTGTGATAACTCGTTCCTCTTCACGGAAAACCCAACGCAGATCACGAGTATCAACTCTCGATGTGGTATTCGGCACCCCTGAGAATTATAGGACCGAAGAACTTCTCTTCCATATTGTGCCCTTTCACAGCGGTTATCACGCCCTATTGGGGCGTGATGCTTTCACAAGATTTCAAGCCATACCACATTACGGGTATATGAAGCTCAAAATGCCAGGGCCCAATGGCATGATCACAATCACAAGTGACTCGGCTAGAGCTCTTCGGGACGAAAACAAAATAGCATTGCTCGCCCTCGAGGCACTGTCTGAGACTCTCGCGGCTGAGGAATTAACCACACTCCGCTCAATAGTGGATAGGGATGATGTAATCCTTAGTAAGAGGCCTAAATCCACACCCTTCAAGCCAGCACACGAAATCGTCAAATTTCAGGTGCATCCAACGGACCCCAACAAAATAGCGTCCATTGGAGCTCAGTTGGACCCCGCGATTGATGAAGCACTGCGCACTTTCTTGCGCGAAAACTGGGACATATTTGCCTGGCACCCCTCAGATATGCCAGGAGTCCCACGAAGACTAGCGGAGCATAGCTTGAACATAATCACAGGCTTCAAGCTAGTTAAACAGGCGCTACGCCGATTTTCCGAACCCAAGCGTCAAGCTATGGGCAAAGAACTAGCAAAACTACTTGAAGACGGATTCATCTGGGAACTCAAGCACCCCGAATGGTTGGCAAATTTGGTCATGGTGCCAAAGAAAGACAAATCCTGGCGGCTGTGCATCGATTTCAAAGACTTAAATAAAGCCTACCCTAAGGATCCCTTTCCCTTACCCCGTATAGACCCGATCATCGACGCCACCACCGGACACGACTCGTTGTGCTTCCTCGATGCATACTCCGGATACCATCAAATCAAAATGAAGGAGTCCGACCAAGCTACAACCGCCTTCATCACCCCCTACGGGCCATTCTGCTTCAACACAATACCCTTCGGGTTAAAAAACACCGGTGCCATATACCAGCGCATGATTCAGACGTGCCTAGAAAATAAAATCGGCAAGACAGTCGAGGCATACGTGGACGATGTGGTCATCAAGACCAAACACGTTAGCCAACTAGTGGATGACCTCTCGCAAACCTTTGCTAATCTATGGGCCTACGATATATGGCTCAATCCGGACAAATGTGTCTTCGGCATTCCCGCTGGTAAACTGCTCGGATTCATTGTCTCCCATAAAGGAATAGAGGCCAATCCGGCTAAAATCCGAGCCCTATCCCAACCAGCGATCCTTACAGAGCCGAAGCACGTTCAAAAACTGGCGGGCTGTGTTGCGGCTTTGAGCCGCTTTATCTCCCGCCTTGGTGAAAAGGCACTGCCGCTCTATAGACTGCTCAAGCGGACCAAAAACTTTGAGTGGACCGACGAAGCAACGACCGCATTGGAGGAAATTAAAACGTTATTGGCTAGCAATCCTATACTAACGGCGCCCGGCATAGGCAAACCAATGTTGTTGTACATTTCGGCCACAAATCAAGTGGTCAGTGCGGTTCTCGTTGTCGAACGAGAGGCAGAGGGCCACAAGTTCCGGGTGCAGAAGCCAGTCTATTACGTATCAGAAGTGCTCACCCCATGCAAATCTAGGTATCCGCATTACCAGAAGATAGCCTACATAGTTTTCAAGGCATCCCAAAAACTCCGACACTACTTTCAAGAGTGTTCGGTCACGGTGGCATCCGAAGTACCACTGAATGATATAATTAACAACAAGGACACCACTGGCCGCATAGCCAAATGGGCCATTGAGCTCCTCCCCTTCAAAATTGCGTATAAACCATGTCGAGCTATTAAATCTCAGGTGTTGGCTGATTTTCTTGCCGAATGGACAGAGGCGAGCTCCCTAGAGAATACAATACATACTCCCATTGGACGATGTACTTCAACGGATCCAAGACGCTCGCCGGACTGGGGGCTGGAGTTGTACTCATATCCCCCACTATTGACAACATCCGGTATGTATTGCAGATCATGTACACCAATTCCAATAATGCGGCCGAATACGAGGCTTTGTTGCATGGACTTCGAATGGCAACATCAATGGGTGTACAACGGCTCGAGGTACGGGGAGACTCTAACCTCGCCATCTCTCAAATCACCAGCAAATTCAATGCTTAAAACTCAAAGATGGCAGTATATAGAAATGTCGTCCTCAAAATATCCGCAAGGTTCGAAGGATTTAGAATTCCACCACGTCTCCAGAGACAGCAATCAAGCCGCAGACATCCTAGCCCGCATGGGCGCCAAGCATGACCCCGTCCCTAAGAACACCATTTTGGAACGGCTCTTCAAGCCTTCCGTGGTATGGAAGGATGAGGACAAGGATGTTGGGGCCAATAGCCCAGAACATATAATCCCTCCTGTCATTGAACCAGATGAACAAATCAGCGGCGGCTCAACACCTGAAGAAACGCCTTCGGCTCACGAAGTCATGGCAGTAATCGCGCAATGGACCGAGCCCTTCCTCGCCTACCTTCTCCGCCAAGAACTCCCCGATGACCAAACTGAGGCAAGGCGCATAATTCGGCGATCCAAGGCCTACAAGGCCCATGAGGGTGAACTATACAAGAAAAGCACCACCGGAGTCCTCCAACGGTGCATATCCGAAGAAGAGGGAAGGCAGCTCTTGGCCGAGATTCACGCAGGCATGGGTGGCCACCACGCAGTAGCTCGGGCCATGGTAAGCAAGGCCTTTCGAGCCGGATTCTTTTGGCCCACTACTCGCGCAGACGCCAACACACTTGTCAAACATTGTGTTGGTTGCTAGCTCTTTGCAAATCAAAGTCACATGCTCCCAACGGCGCTTTAGACGATATCGATCACCTGGCCTTTCGCGGTCTGGGGGCTGGACATGGTCGGGCCACCTAAAGGGGGGACCAAGAAAAAGAAACATCTACTGGTCATGGTCGACAAATTCACCAAGTGGATTGAAGCAAAACGAGTAACTTCAGCTAAGTCCGGACCGGTCATCGACTTTATATCCGGCGTGGTGCACCGTTATGGTGTCCCCCACAGTATAATAATAGACAATGGATCGAACTTCACGGCCTAGGAGGTAAAGGACCGGTGCGCCAACCTAGGCATCAAACTTGATTACACCTCGGTATATCACCCACAGACCAATGGACAAGTCGAACGGGCCAATGGTCTTATTATGACTGGTATCAAACCTTGACTGGTCCGTTCTCTGAAAGAATCCGACTGCCATTGGGTGGAGGAGCTCGACTCCGTATTATGGGGCTTGCGCACCACCCCGAATCGATCAACGGGGTACACACCATTTTTATGGTGTACGGGGCTGAAGCAGTCCTCCCCTGTGACCTCATCCATGACGCGCTTGGAGTGCGCATGTACAAAGAAAAGGAGGCCAAGCTCGATTGGCAGGACGACCTAGACGCACTGGAAGGAGAGCAAGATATAGCTCGGCACCGCTCTACCTTTTATCAATAGCAGGCCCGGCGCTACCTGAGTAGGGAAGTTCGAGTGAAGGCATACAATGTGGGCGAACTTGTTTTACGCCTCCTGGAGAAGAAGAAGAATAAACTCTCGCTTAAATGGGAAGGCCCTTTCATAATTGATGAAGTGCTCACAGGAGGAGCGTATCGCCTCCACAACCCATCAGACAATCGCCTCGAACCGAACCCATGGAACGCAACTCGTCTTCGGCGCTTCTACGGCTAGACCGCTGTTGCCACCCTCACTAGTCTTTTTCTTTCTTTTTACAGTTTCCCCTTCCTTTTTACTTTTTTCGAATTTATTAGCATTTCGCAGGTTGTGTTCGGCTAAACTGAGCTACGTTAAGTTTACCTCGGCATACATCTTCAAATGTACTACCTGGTTGCACCTGGGGGCTTCTTAACGAAGCCGATCAATATATTTTTGTGCATCTATTCGTCTCTGTCGTGTGTGTATCCTTCCAATATCTTTTTTAAGCCACTATATGCATCAATTTGACTTAAGATTTGGCTGAGCTGGGTTGCCTTACTCCTATGCTTACCCCCTACGTTCCCGATTGTTCGTCTAGGAGGTAAAGGGAGCACCTCTGTGATTGTTACGAACGGGTCACCCGGGTACATACCTCAGACGGGTGAAGCCGAAAGCTAGCGTACTTAAGAAAATAATTGGTCGGCCACGAAGGAAGTGAAAATAATTGGTGGTCATCACTAAAACCAGGGTTATTTTCCCGAAGTAACCATCACCCGCGTACCACGGGTATCCGGTTATAACGTTTACGGTTAACGTATCAACCTGAAGAAAGGAACCCATGGAGGAACTATTTTCTTTGGAAGATGTTTCTTACGTTAAATAGTAATATAACATAACTCCACATGCGCGTCTTGTCTGTTCGCACCAAATGGCCGGATTGCCTGGTTCTCCGAAGTGATTTTCTGTTACCTCAGGTCACATAATACGGAACACTCCCAGACCATTGGCAGGGGAGGTAGAAGCCGATGGCCGGTTAAGACAACGTTTACAGCATGAATGGAGCATGTTTGTTGTAAAGTACATAACTACATAGAATCAAACACTTGGTTGCTGGTCAAGATTACCTATTATGGTCTCAAGCATGCAGTCTTCTTGCGAGATACGAGCGGCTGGCATCACTTAGTCATACACCAAATGAAGTGGCACCTCTTGACCATCCAGCCCTACCGGCCCGACTCGAGCCAGATGCTCTGGGTTGAGTTTGGTAAAGAGGGTCTTCATCATTGCCCATGCCTCCTGTGCTCCTTATTGACAGGCCGTTATCTTCTATAGCTCAAAGCGTCGCCGGGCTCCTTTAAATCAATTAGCCAGCTCGGACATCCCTTCCTGAGGTGTCTCGGTCGGCAATAATGCCTTGACCATGCTCTTCATAGCTTTCCGAGCTCGCTCATGCACGATGGACAGTTCCTTTAGCAGGTCCCCTCCGAACGAGCTTGCCTCTTCCTCGGGGCGCCCTGTCAGGAGACCTAACAAGAGACGCGGCATGTCTCTTACATTGGAACAATACGCATATGTTAATAGAATTACAAGTTAAAATTTCAATCACGGAACATGCCGCCTTTCAATCACTGGTTCTCCTCACGATCTTGGGCCAGTTGAGTTATTAACCTCTCAATTTCTTTGGCCCGTTTCTGGTTTTCTGCCTTGAGCTCGTTCTTTTCCTCATAGCTCCGGGTCAGTACCCGGTGACCAGACTCATGCTGCGATTCGGCATACCTTTAGCTTCTCTGGCCACATCCAGATCATTCTGCATTTGACTTATGGACTCGGCTGCTATAAGGCAATCTTTCATTAGAAAAGGTGTCCCAAACAATTCTGCATGTTAAACATTTTTACTCACCGTGTGCTTCCCTGGTGAAACTTTTAACCTTCGCAGCCACCAGTTGTGTTCAGTTTAACTCCAGGTCCTCGGACATTTTTTTGTTTTGTTCCCTCGAGGCCTACACAATATCGAAGCAATATTAAGACCCTTAACTCGGCCTTCCCGACTAACTTAAGGCTCGGGGGCTACTGGGTTAGGATTCAGCTTCGGTATTCAAAATCAATCACTCACCTGCAGGCTAGTTGACATAAGGTTGACAGCTCCCTCAAGTCCTGCTCGGGCCGCTCCGAGATATGTGTCCATGGAACTAAGAGCATTAAGATCCTATGCGGAAAACACAGGGTGATGCAGTAGTTCCTTCCGCCGTTGGTGATTCATCGCACTTTCGACTTCAGGATTGGTAACGGAGACATCCTCAGAACCCTCAGGGAGCTGGTCTGCGGCAGGGGCCTCTGCATTGACCTCAGACTTTACTGATGACCTTGGTTCCGGATTACCACCAGGCGCCTCTCTGACGTCCTCGGACGAAGGTGGCTGTACACGCCTCCTATAGACCATTGCAAAGATTATAAGTGCGCGCAGCGGCAATAACCATGGCCGAACTATGAGCTCAATGTATCACCTCTTGGTCGGGGGTGTTGTCGAGGTAGCTCCCGTGGCCGCCGCGCGCTGGGGAACTCTACCGTCGTTTGGTGCTGACGCGGCCGGCGTCGCTCTCGCCGGTGTTCGGCGTGTGGTGCGACGGCCCTTGGGAGTGGAAGTCAGTGTATTCGGAACGACGGGAGGCGAGCGCCTTTTCGGGAAGAAGTCTTCTTGTTACTTACAGCGGCGGAAGGGAGTGTCCCGGGGTGATCGGCCAAAAGGGCCACCTTGGAGTGGTCAAGACTCTCCTGGTTAAAAAACGTCCTCAAAATCGATCGCCGTATCTGGATCGTCGTGGAATCCTAGGTCATCGTCACGGGAATAACTCTCCGGTTGAGGAGAAGGGCAGTTGACTGTCTCGATCCAGCTCCTCCAGCTTTGTTCGAAAAAGTTAAAAGATTCGATCAACAAAAGCGGACATAACATTCGGACTATGGAAACATAACTGAACTTACCCATTCAATGGGATTATGACTCGAGTACCCCTCCCTAGCCCTCAGGCGGGCAAACTCTTCCTCTTCTCCTTTAAAGAGATCGGCCAGTATGGCTGCCATTGCAGCCTGGTTGGCAGGCCCTTTTCGCTTGTAGCGGGTTGCGTCGTTTGTCCCATTGTAACGCCATAAGGGATGTGTCCTCTGTTGAAGAGGTTGGACGCATTGGGCCATGGCAGCGGCCATCACATCAATAATGGTTAGCTTATCATGAGCTAACAACCTCACCTGAGCGGCTAGACGCTTTACTTCGACACTCTCCTCTTGGGAAGGGCTTTTCGGTCGCCAGTTAAACCGCTTCTTTAAAGGAGCATCTAAGTATTCGGGCAGCCCCCTCCGAGCTAGATCGATAAGGGCACGTCTTGAATATAAAACCATTATGAGGTCCACTCCTCGGAATCCTTCTTTGGGGTCCCCATAGGATACCCCGTCCCGGCTATGCGCCATGCTTCGGCTCCACCAACTTCCAAGATTGTCCCTCCCCGGGTGCGGGGACGAGGCAGAAATAGTTTCTCCATAATTCGAAATGGGTCTCGCGGCCTAGGAACATCTCGCAAAGGGCAACGTAGCCCGAGATATGCAGAATGGATCCAGGGGTGAGATGGTGGAGCTGGATCCCATAAAACTCTAGCATACCCCTCAGGAAGGGGTGAATGGGAAGCCCAAGCCCCGTAAGAGGAAGGGCATGAAGCATAACCTCTCTTCCCTGCGTGGAATAGGGAAGTTCTCTGCAATGGCCTCGCTGTTCGTGGAAGTTAATCCGGGGCGGGTGGGCGCCAGATCTGAAGCAGGAAGGTACCCTTGTGTTTCAAGGCCACTCAATTGGAGACGGGAGACCGAGCAGCTTACCCAGTCGCCTGGGAGGGGGCCATGGGGGTGTGAGGAGGAGCCGGGGACACTCGCCATATCTCTGGGCTCCCTGATTTTTGGCTTCTCAAGAGTTGAGGAACAGGATGTGTTGCTCACAGCACGCCCAACCTATTTAATAGGCGTTCTTCCTTTGACCCGCGAATGGCATTTTCGTAAAAAGCTGCTGACTGCCTACCTCCCATCAACGCACGGGAATCGAGGAGTGTCATTAACCTAAAGCAGGAAATTTAACACCATGGGCCCCGCGACGCTTCGACAATCAGGAACCCGTGGGTGGCCGAACTATTACCGACCGAACATAGAAGGGGAGAAGAACTCACCGCACAAGCCAGAGACTTTGGGCGCATGAGGCTATTGGGGATCATGGACCCCAGTGTTGGAGGCTAGTTCGGGGGCTAATGAGGGAGTCCGGGACTAAGGGGTCCTCGGGCCTCCGGTCTATCTCTTATGGGCCGGATAGGTGGGCCGCTCTGTGACTACTATTGGAAGGCCGAGCTGTAAGGCGGCCCCTTGTTCAAGAAGGAGACCTCCGGTGCCTTGGTGCGTCCTCCAAGTCATGATGGTAGATTCGGCATGTTTATTCCCTGATGGTAATCGACCATGTGTAACCCTAGCTACCCCTAGTGTCTATATAAACGAGAGGGTTTAGTGCGCCGGAGGGAGAACCTCCATCATACTCATCTAGGGTTTAGTTCATCTGATCTCGTGGTAGATCGACTCTGTAATCGTCATACACACATCAATACAATCAAGCAGTACGTAGGGTTTTACCTCTTCGAGAGGTCCCAAACCTAGGTAAATACTGTCCCTCTGTTTCCTGTTCCCCATTGATCCACGATCCACAACACAGGACCCCCTACCCGAGATCCGCCGGTTTTGACACCGACACCTACCTCCTGGGCGCGCCCTATTGCCTTGCCGTCTCCTCGTCTCGCTTCCCTACTCCTCCTGAAGCTTCCTGTGTCTCTTTTGTCCAGAAAAAATCGTCAAAAAGTTTCGCAACGTTTGGACTTCGTTTGGTACAGATTTCCTGAAAAACCAGAAACAGGCAAAAAACATCAAGTCGCACTTGGCACTTGGTTAATAGGTTAGTTCCCAAAAATGATATAAATAGCATATAATTGCAAAAGTATCTAGATTGATAATATGATAGCATGGAACAATTAGAAATTATAGATATGTTGGAGACGTATCAAATTTCACATCACATTTTTCTTCTAACAAAGGGTACACATACAATCTAGATTTCGATTATGGTGCACTTGCCCTGTAACACTTCTCCATCAACAACCTTTGTGATCCCGACATCAAGGAAACTATGGTGTCCATTCCATGACGTTTGAGGTGGGAGTATTAGATTGGTTATCTCGCCTCTAGGAATTAGAAAAGGATCATTACCAGGGATAGATTGGAAATTCTTGAACATAACTAAACCTGCATGGTATTCTTTTTGGGTTAGCACCTGAAAATGTCATGTTATGTTGATCTCAGAATACACCAGAACTTGCTATAACATGTTGTTTCTGGACTAAAAGTTATGTACAAACTGTTTACAGGAGAGAGGTATTGCCTGATGGAATCATTTATGCCTCTCGTGAGTTTCATATTAAGTATTCAAAGCAGCAAGGATGTACATGATGGAATGTCAAGGTGTGCACCCATATTTCTGGAGAAATAGTAAGTGGACTAAATGAGATGAAACACAAAATTTTATCTCTAAAATATTAAATGGCTATAAAAATGCAGAAATTGTGCAGCATTACTTCAAGCTACCATCTTTACTTGAAGCTTGGTTCCATTGATTTGGTGGCCGAGACATCTAGGTGAAAATTTTATAACAAAATACTATGTGCAATTCTCTCATATTTAGATATTAAAATTTTGTAACTATATATTTAGTTTTGGAGGTGTGAAATTCAATTTATATTTTGCTTGCGTAGTTGGAAAGAAATGTTGGCTAGGAGATCTATCTCAATATGGGTTCAGAAGGCAATTGTGAAAGATGAAGTGGTACTCAACTGCATTGATAGAATATTTTCCCGAAGGATTTTTATTACCAAGAGGCACTCAAGTGGTTTTCTCTGTGGTATAACTAACGAGCATTTTTTTCTAACTTATGTCAAAAAATAGTAGTCTGTAATCGAATACATGTATCTTGAACTTCTCATTGCAGCAGATGTGTTGCATAAGCCATTTCTTAATGCATACTTGGATTCTCTTGGTGCAGTTAAGTTTGGGCATGTGTTACTTTTTCTCAAGCTGGCTATTCTATTACTCTAAGAACTGCAACATGTGTCAGCCTGACTTCTTTTTGTCTTCAGATTAAGAAATTTTAAGCAACTCTTTGTATACAAGAAAATTTTCATTGAGCTACTGTCTAAAGGCAGGTATGTCATATTACAGGTTGTCTTACCACCACAACTTTTGAATTTGAGGAATGCAAAGCGACTTTGGATCTTGTCGCCGCTTCCTACCTTGTTCTATGAAATAACGTGTGTATAAGGGCTTTGATCTCTTGGCTATACCATGTTTTCTTGAGAATATTATACCATGAAATGATGCTTCTATAGAATGCCACAAGGGAACTTTTCATTTAGAAAAGTATACAGTACTCCATCCGATCTATATTAATTGTTGCTAACTTACAACAACTTCAGTACAAAGTTGTAGTAAGTCATCGGCAATTAATATTGGTCGGAGGGAGTAGTATATTTGACAAATGAGTTATGGCAGCTCTTTTAACTCTCTCTTCACCATGGAAGAATGAACCATACAATTTGAACAATATTTTGGATTTGTATGCTTGACATATGATTATTTATACCAACCGAGAGTGGAAATGAGCTGTATTGTAGGCGCTTTTCATTGGATTTCAGAAGCCTTGATGGACGATGGAAGCAACCTCGCGGACCACACATCTACTTCCTTAATTGCATGCACAAATGGATGGGGACTGGGTTCTTCGGTTTCTGTCGCTGTACTTGGTAAAGGAGGGAAAACCGAGATGATCGGGAGGAGGGTAGATGCAACGAGGGGAGGAAAGGATGCTTCGGTTTCGAAGGGCTCACTTACAATGGTGAGGCTTTCCTGGCAACGGGACAAACATGGATCTCGAAGCGGAAAGGTGACAGGAGAGCGTGGTCTGGATAGTAGAGGGAGTGAGACGAGGCAACATGAGATGGAAAGCAGGGTCAAAAGCGACGGTGAAGGAGCAGTCATGTGTGTGTGTGTGTTGGGGGGGGGGGGGGGGGGGGGGTTCACCCCTGGAAGATGGAAAGACATGATGGGTGGTCTAGGGCTTCTTTCTTTCGTCGTGAGATGGTTTTGGTTGGATAGTAGAGATTAAGACGTCGAACAACATATCAACTGTGCTTTAATAGTAAAAAATTAAGATGTCGGTATTTTATCCATTTTTTACTCAGCTGAACCAAATACCCTTTGAGCATTGATCAGTTTTTAGATATTTGTCGTCTGGCAAAGAACGGACATTATACTGGTGTAAACTAGAGATTCGGTGAGTGGTGGGTTGGTGGCTGACACTTAGGCCCACTAAGTTGGCTCACCTACCGAGATAGCAACAGTATACAAAAGTGTAGCATTATCTGAGACAGCAAATTCACATCGTATAGCACAAGCCACTGTCACTAATCATGTTTCGTTACCAAAGTTTTCTCTTGTCAAACTACTCATGGACTAGTTCTGAAATCTCACAGGGAGCAGCACATTTCTCGTGCAGACGATTTGCTGAATCAAACTTGTAATAATTTTTACATGAACTAGTACTACTATTTAGGCTAATAATCTGAGCTGTCCGCAGTGTTGCTGCAAGAACTCTGCTCAATGCATGAATCTTTCAGCAATTCGATGGACCAGATAAGGGGAGTGGGAGAGTAGCCACACCTTTCCGTTTCTATTTTTATATCAATTAATTTAGATTTGTAAAAGAACAAAAATATGTAGAGAAACAGTCCATGAAGGAGTAGTCTTATATATCTAGTCTACAGTCTACACTAGCTAATTAGAACACGAATTTGTTTATTCTCTTGTCAAGCTGTCATATGGTGAACAATGTCTTGGCCTCCTTGTGCATGGACCTGACGATGGCCGTGACCTGCTCCACCTGCCGCTCGTCGGAGCAGGCGGCGACGAGCACCTTGGCGGTCCCGGCGTCCGGGTAGCACCCGGCGTCCACCATCTCCTCGAAGATCTCCAGGCACCGCCGGTACTCCTTCTTCCTGGCGTAGGCGCCCATGCGGGACGTCCACGTGACCACGTCGGCGGCGAGCCCCCGCCGCTCCAGCGACGCGAACGCCGCCTCCATCCTCTCCAGGTACCCGGCGCGGCCGTACGCGTTGACGGCGACGTTGTAGGTGCCCACGTCGCGCGTCCCCCGGCGCTCCATGGCGGCGAGCAGCCGCTCCATGTCGTCGAGGCGGCCGGCGCGGCCGTAGGCGTTGAGCATGGCGTTGAGCGCGAAGGTGTCCGGTGCGAGGCCCGACTTGTGCAGCTGCGCCATCACCTCCTCGCAGCGCGCCACGTTGCCGGACCTGGCGTGCGCCGCCAGCAGCAGCATGTGCGACTTCATCGTCGGCGCCATCCCCTGCCGCCTCAGCGACTCGAACACGGCCTCCGCCTCTGCATGCGTACATCAAAAACTCCATGGCGGTCAGGCTCGGAACAGCATCTCATTTCATCTGACACGGTGGCGTTCGAGGAATTCATGCATGGTCGACGTACGTACCTCGGTGGAGGCCGGCTCTCCCGTAGGCGTCCACCAGGATGTTGTAGGAAGCTCTGTCGGGCTCGCACCCCATGTGCTGCATCAGGGAGAAGATCTCCGAAGCGGCCTGCGGGAACCCTGCGCGGCTGCCATGCATAGAAAGTTTGCCAAAATTTTGCCAAAATTCAAATCCAAAGCAACATGAGCAAATTTCATCTGAACTAGGAGTAGTAGATGTGGATGGTTGATGGGCATGGGCCTACCTGTAAGCCTCCATGAGCGCGTTGTAGGCGTAGACGTCGGGCTCGTGGCCGGCCTGCTGCATCTCCTCGAACACCTCCTCGGCCTTCTCGCACAGCCCTTCCCTGGCGAACGCGTTCACCAGCGCCGTGTAGGTGCAGATGTTGGCCTTGCACCCGATCGACTGCATCTCCTTGAACACCTTCATCGCCGACATCGGCTGCTTCGACTGCCGTCCACACACTTTTTTCAGTCAGGTCAGGTGATGACTCTCCACAGCAAAAAAAAAAAGTTGGCGCCGGACGTGCCTTGCCGTAGACGTTGATCATGAGGGTGTAGGTCTCCGTGTTGGTCCGGCACCGCTCCCTCTTCATCCTCTGGTACACCTCCACCGCCTTCTCGGTGCACCTCGCCTTGAGCAGCCCGTCGAGGTACGCGTTGTACACCGTCGCGCCTGGAGAAAGCACCACCATGAATCTGTCAGTGTGAGTGACTGACTGCATGTCCTAACCTGAATGAAGCTTTCTTAGTTCTTACTCGGAGGGATGCCGTGCTCCCGCATCTCGGAGATGACGCCCTCGGCCCGGTGCAGCGACCCGGCGGAGCAGTAGGCGCGCAGGAGGAGGGCGTAGGTGTCCTCCGTCGGCACGCACCGGGCCTCGAGCAGCGCCGCGTACATGGCCTCCGCCTTGCCCAGCCGCCGCCGCCGGCCGTACGCGTCGATGAGCAGGTTGTAGCAGACCACGTCCGGGCGGAAGGAGCTCCGGTGCACGACCCACTCGCAGACCTAACGAGACACCCTCTGAGGAATCACATTCGCACGTCCATCATCAGAGCTTAAGTGCGGTGATCGACGGCGGCGGCGGCGCGCTGGGCCGGGGTTTTGGAGGGGCACGTACTGAGATGACTGGATCCCACTGCCGGTTCAGGCGGAGCTGGACGGCGACGTTGAGGACGTCGTCCCACAGAGCGTGCGTGGGAGGGACGCTGTCCAGTGCCTCCCAGACCTTGGCGGCGTCCGTCCCCTTCTGGACGAGCTCCAGGATGTCCTGCGCCATGGGGCTGAGCACCGGGAAGACGCCGTCCACGAACCCGGAGCCGTACTTCCAGCCGCGGCCTCTCATTGCACCCCCTGCATGAGACCTGAAGCTTTACAACCATCTCAACGATAGGAAATGGTGATGGTGACACTCGCAAAGCAGATGTCAGATGTCCCTCCCTTGCTGAACTTCAGTGCAGGTGCAAACCAAGCAAAATGAGGTGAACCGGTGAAGGTAAGATTACCTCTTTTCCGCGATATTTTCTTCCGGTCGAAGGTCCGCGCTTCGCCGTCTTTGTCAATGTAGGCGCCCTCGTGCTTCCGGTTCCCCTTCCTTTCGCCGTATCGATGCCCATTCACCTCGGCGTCGCGCAGGGAAGAAGCTCCTTGGTGAAAAATGTTTCCGCAGGCGCAGATGCGCCATTTTCTTGGTCCTGCGTTCATCGGATGACAATGCAACGGGGCCTGTATCCTCAACCTGAAATTCATACGGTGGAGGAGGAGATGTCAGTGCAACTGCAAACCAAGTTCACAGGGAGAAGTAGAACGAGCTAGTGTGTTGTCTGACAAGTTTTGCAGTCAAAAGGTGGGTTGAATTCATTCAGGAAGGTAGAGGAGTGGCTTACATGATGAGCGCAGGGTGAAGGTCTTCACAGGCAAACCTGCAGTTCTCTCTCTCCCTAGGGACAAATATCGTCAAGCTTGTGGTCGCTTCTGATTCTGATAGTGGTGGAATAGTGAGGGGGCAGGAGCTGCTGTTGCAAGAGGGGAAAACTGGAATATTTGCCAAGATATTTCCCTTTGGGCTGTTCTATCTAGTTCTAGTGTGCCATTTTGAGCCTCACAAGATCTATCATCCATGTTGCCTTATCCAGAAGGCTTTATAAAACCTGGCTGTTGTGCTGGGCTGCACCGGGCGGGCAGTGGCAGCGCTCTGTTAGTGGACTAACCAAAATATCTGCAACTTTTCTGCGGCGTTTCTGAATTCTGATACAAATGTGAATATGCCCAATGCAAAACAAAGAGGTTTATCGGAGGCAAATTCATGGTTATCCTGCGCGTTTGCTGGTCATCTGTAGCCACCAGCTTACAGGAGGAGGAAACCGGTCGGGCTGAAAGAAAAAAGAAAGGACGATGACATCACATTTCTCCCCCAGGATTATGATGGAGAAATGGTAAAAGCACAAAGTTCCACAGCACATCATTGTATTTGTCTTCTTGAGAAATCTTGCTATTATCCATGATTGACAAAATCGGCAGTTATATTTTTCCCAAGTACAACAGTCAGAAGCCATGCATACAACTCCTTCTGCAAACATTTCTTTCTGACAAATTCGATCAAAGCAAAAGGAATCCAGTGAGAAGCTCATTCGAGCTCTACCCCTCTTTCTTTAAAGTTCGGCTTTAATTTCCGGTCCGTTCAAGTCAAACGGCCTTGAAATGCATCGTCGGTCCAAGTACATGGTTCTTCGGCAAAAAAATCCTTATTTTTGCTTGACAGAGAACAAGTAGCTGAAGAGCTGCGTAATTCAAAAGTCGGTAGGGTACTTGTCAGGCTTAAACCACAAGGAGAAATCAATTCCCTTCTTCTTAAGATCTTCAGTAGCAGGCCGGATCCGCTCCAAAAGCTGCAATTGTGTAATACGATTCATCAACAACCCCCCATACAATTTCTCCAAGAAACAACACAGCAGAATTATCATTGCTCTAGGTAATCTATACAGCATATGTCAACAACACAACACCCTAAGCTTGGAGATCCCCTATTATGTTGAATCGTCTAATGTGGACTCTTTAAGTCTGTACAATTGACCCTTTGCCTTTGGGGATATGACCGTCAATGCTTGAAATATTAGTATGGTATATTGGTGTTGTAATACCATTAGAGGAGGTGATTTTCAGGAAATAAGAGAATAAGCTATTTTTAAAAAACTGACCTGATCGTGAACAGCACCATTGGAAACAAGAACAGAACGATCAAAGACTGTAAACTCTCCACCATCCATGCGTGTCACTACCCCACCAGCTTCTTCAACTATCTGTTGAAAAATGACTAAATTCATCAAATAAGCAGGTCAATATTTTCAGACTATTTTCTTTTTTATGCTCATTGAAGAAAGGAAATGGTTTCTTCACTGAGAAGCCATCCTACTCAGGATCAATGAGCAGAAAATTATCTAACTGAAATTAAGACTGCTAGATAAATATATTTCAGAATATACACATCACTCTGATGCCTTTTTCACTATGCGAAATCTAGATTTGATTACAGAAAATGAAATCAATTTCTTTTAAAGATTAGTTCAGAACTGCTCAATCATAACCTTAAGATAAGATTAACTCTGTCAAATTTTCAACCCGGATTATGAGAATATGGAAATATAAGAACCATCATAAACATGAGAAAAGATTATCTGAATGAAAAACGGTAAGGTTTGAAATAAGCAAATAAGCCAGTCCCACTTTCTACCAGACTGATGATTATTTTGCAAATCTGATTCGACAGTGTAAAAAGGAGTACCAGAACGCCAGCAGCCATGTCCCACGGCTTAAGCCGATATTCCCAGTAGGCTTCTGTAATGCCTAGACCAACATGGGACATATCAGCAGCAGCAGAGCCTAGCCTTCGTACTCCCTGAAAGCAAGTAGGTTTAAAAAAGAGATTAAAGAAAAAACATAAAGGAAGATTGATCCTTGTTACTGAACCCATGGTAATAGCATTTAATCAGGGGAATATTCACTTACCCTGCTAACATCAGTAAATTCCTTGAACAAATTTATATTGGTCAGCCATGCATCATCATGTTCATATCCAAACCCAGTTACCAGAAGAGATTGTTCCACCTAGAGAATAGGTTAAAGATGATAGATTATAAATATGCATCTTCTGCATGAACTACTTATATTACATGAATTATGATTGCATCCTGAAATACTAAAATGAACAGATACATTGAGTCTGATGACTGGAAGGTTTGCATGCCAGGAACACACAGGTGTGCACATATCCTTACTTGTACAGTTGAACAAGAGAAATAGGTTACCTTTTCTGTTGGACTGACATGAATCTTTTGCCCATTACAATAAGCACCTTTGCCTGTTCAAGGAGCATGCAGAGCCTTAAAATTAATGTCATAGTATATTCCAGAACCAGAATAAGAAGCATGCCAATGATTGATCAAAGATCCAACCAGAAGATGCAGAAATTGTACGAGTGCTCCAGCACATAGGCCCACCACAAAATTCCACCTAAATGAGATGGCAATAATATGTGAGTATAAAGAAAACTATTTCTAAGGCCTATAATGTGTGTCTCCAATATTCCATAATCGTATGGTTCAAGAATGATACATGCATACACATACCACAGTGGCAGCAGCAGGCTTGCCTCGGAATAGAACGCCAATGGATACAGAAAAGCTGGGGTAACCATGTGCAAAGTTTGTTGTTCCATCTAAATAAGAGAAAACTCATTATATTGGATCGTTTATGAAGAAGACCATGAAAACGAATTAAACCGAAACATAAAGATTGGTTTGCATATTCTCTAGTCAAAATGGCTCAAATAATGACTCAAAATTAGGTACCAGTCAAAATCTCTAAGTCAGTCTACTGCTTAGCAATCTACATAGAATTGTCACCTTCCAAATCAGTGAAACATACTAACCCATACTGAGTGCACAGCTTACGTCCAGAAAATAAAGTAATTCTCAGAATCAGAAACACTACATGAATTTATACATCCAATTCTATAAACGATGGCTGTTCATGATAGAAAAATCCCAGTCAAGCCCACTACCGGAATGGATTGTATTATAAGTAGAAATAAAGGAGCCAAACCTAAAGGATCAATGCACCAGAGATACTCTGACAAAGAATCTCCAATAAGGCCACCTTCCTCCCCAAGTATGAGGTGGTCTTTGAAGTTCTTCGTCACGACTTCAAGAATGACTGACTCACTCAGTTTATCGGTGCTGAACAGAAGGATAGAATAATAAATTCACCAGGTGAGAACACATACATAAATTTAAGGTGCGCGTTCATACAACAGTGAAATCAATAGCATATGCAGAAATAAGAGTATGCATGAGAAGCATTCTTACTCTGTCACCAAGTCTGCAACCCCCTTGTATTGGATATTACGCGGTTTGTTAACAGCTTCCATTACAACCTAAAATGGATGGAAGACAAGAAAGATGTGAGAATTTATTCATCAAAATTAGAACCAGGAGGATGCGAGGAACTTGCATGAGGGCCTGGAATGGAAGTACCACAGCCCCTCTTACGAAAATGAGGAACTGGGCACTTAAAAGGCCATAAATTATGCAACCCACAAAGCCTCGTGGCATACCCCACATGTTTATCCTCTTCTCTTGGTTAGCAGAAGAACTAATTGTCAAATTTATCCCCGGAAAACATATGAAACCAGTGGTTGGCATCACATTAACCAGCACGGCAGCAGCTGCCAATTCAACTACACGACTAGCGTTTCTGTCTTTGAAGCAAAGTTGCGTCGCAATCGTCGGTACAATCGAAGCAAGAAATTCAATCCACGAATCGTACCCCGGGCAGAACCTGCAATCGTCTAGCCGAAGCCGAACCAACCCCACCACACCAAGGGAGCGCCGAAGAGAAAAGGGAAACCTCAAACGCACCTCGGCGCCGGCCTTGGCGGCGGCCTGGATGACGCCGAGCAGCTCGTCGGCGGGAACCGGGCCGGTGGTGGGGGCGGCGACCTTGGGGTACTTGCTGGGCGCGGCGGGCTGGTCCGACGCCACCGCCATGATGGCGCGCGCGTGCTTGGACCTGGAGGCGAGCGCGCGGAGGGCGAGGATCGGCGCCGGCGAGGCCCTGGCATTCCTCGGGAGCGAGGAGGCGGTGGCGGTGGTGGAAGGGAGAAGATACCGTGCCATGGTGCTTAGAGAAAGGGTTTGATGCCTCCTGTTGTTTTCCTCCCGCTGCGCTTCGTCTGTGTGTGTGTATACGGTATACCACCTGCTTCTTCTTTTCCTTTTCTCCGGAGTATATACTTGTATTTTTTTGTGTGTGTGGAGAATATACTTGCTCCTTTTGTTTTAAAAAAAATCTTGTTTTGATAGAAACTTGAACAATACTCTTTTTAGTCTGCATAGGATTTGTCTGAAGTCAAATTTTGAAAAATTCAAACAACAACAACAACAAAGCCTTTAGTCTCAAACAAGTTGGGGTAGACTAGAGGTGAAACCCATAAGATCTCACGACTAACTCATGGTTCTGGCACATAGATAGCAAGCTTCCACGCACCCCTGTCCATGACTGGTTCTTTGACGATGCTCCAATCCTTCAGGACTCTCTTTACGGACTCCTCTCATGTCATGTTCGGTCTACCCGGCCTCTTTTGACATTACCAACACGCTTGAGCCGCCCGCTATGCACTGGTGCTTCCGGAGGCCTGCGTTGAATATGTCCAAACCATTTCAGACGATGTTGGACAAGCTTCTCTTCAATCGGCGATGTCCCAACTCTATCCCGTATATCATCCTTCTAGACTCGGTCCTTCCTTGTGTGGCCACACATCCATCTCATCTTGCGCATCTCCGCCATCCCTAACTATTGCACATATCGCCTTTTAGTCGGCCAACACTCAGCGCCATACAACATTGCGGGTCGAACCGCCGTCCTATAGAACTTGCCTTTTAGCTTCTGTGGCACTCTCTTGTCAAAGAGAATGCCAGAAGCTTGGCGTCACTTCATCCATCCGGCTTTAATTCGATGGTTCACATCTTCATCGATATCCCCATCCTTCTACAGCATTGACCCCAAATATCGAAAGGTGTCCTTCTAAGGCACCACCTGCCCATCAAGGCTAACCTCCTCCTCCTCATGCCTAGTAGTACTGAAACCGCACTTCATGTACTCGGTTTTAGTTTTATTAAGTCTAAAACATTTTGATTCCAATGTTTGCCTCCATAGCTCTAACCTCCCACTAGTGGAGAAATGGCTAGCCACAACTCTTGTTCGTGGCGCGCCATTTCTTGCCAACGCCAGCACTAATATTTTCAAATAGTGCTGGGTGGGCTAAAATTGTACGCCATAGCTATTTGCTTAGTGCTCGCGTTGCAAATTAGGCCCGGCGTTGCACATTCAGGCCCAAATAGGCCCATGCCAGCACTATTTGGTTTTAACAGCTTCGGGCGCAGTGAAACCTTATCCTTTGGTGCTCACTCCAAACTCCACGTCCTCTCCTCTCGATCCCCGCCGCCGCCCGTAGCTGCCTGTCTCCGCCCGACGCCGCCCCGCCCGACCCGGCCCGTCTTCGTCAGAGGAGCAGTGTGAGGTCGCCCCGCCCGACGCCGCCCTGCCCGACCCGGCCCGTCTTCGTCGGAGGAGCAGTGTGACGCTGCCCCGCCCGATGCCGGCCCGCCCCGCCCGACCCGGCCCGTCTTCGTCGGAGGAGCAGCGTGAGGCCGCCCCGCCCGACGCCGACCCGCCCCGCCCGACGCCCAAGACTCAAGCACAGATACATCTAGCATTCATCGTAAGGATTTTGATGTTTTGGTTCAATAAATTATAAACAATACCATGTCTTAAGATAAATTATAATTACAAACCTAGCAACTAGTAATATTCGGCATTATTCTTATATTTTTTATATCTTGTTGTACTAAGAATAGATACAATTGTTCTTATATTTTTAATCAGCAACAACACAATTGCTTGCTTGTGTACATAGTTTGCTTGGTTTCATTACAAGTTTGCTTGGTTTCATTACAAGTTATAATTTTCTTGTGTACATAGTTTGCATGGTTTCATTACAAGTTATACTTTTCTTGTGTACATAGTTTGCTTGGTTTCATTACAAGTTATAATTTGCTTGTGTACAAAGTTTGTTTGGTTTCATTACAAGAGTTTTAATTTGCTTGTGTACATAGTTTGCTTGCTTTCATTACAAGTTATAATTTGCTTGTGTACAAAGTTTGCTTGGTTTCATTACAAGTTTTAATTTGCTTGTGTACAAAGTTTGTTTGGTTTCATTACAAGTTTTAATTTGCTTGTGTACATAGTTTGCTTGCTTTCATTACAAGTTATAATTTGCTTGTGTACATAGTTTGCTTGGTTTCATTACAAGTTTTAATTTTCTTGTGTACATAGTTCAGCATGGACAATTCAGCGAACAACAACGAATCGATGGGCGACATGGAGAAGTGGAATCAGTGGAGATTAGAGGAGTCAGAGTGGAGCATCAAAAAACTGGAAGAACACAATGCCGAATTGAAGAAAGAAAGGGATGAGTTGCTCCTAAAGGGTGCTAATGCCCTCACTAAGGTCGACAAACTGAGGGAGCTGAGGGATAAGTTGACAGATGATAGGGATCAACTCGAGCTGAAGAAAAAATAACTCAGGACAGAGAGGGTTGAGCTACAGACAACCGTTGCTCATTTCAAACAAGATGGAGAGAGCAATCGGAAGAAGATGCGCCAGCTGAGGATAATCCTTGATGATGAAGAGTAGTTAGTTGATTACTAAGTTTTAAACTATGAAGTTTATGAGTATGTTTAAATGATCAGTACTAAGTTTTAAAGTATGTAGTTTATGAGTATGTTTAAATGATCAGTACTAAGTTTTAAAGTATGTAGTTTATGAGTATGTTTAAATGATCAATATCTTTTGTGAAGTTTAAGCTCTTAAGTTTGTGAAGTATTTTTTTATTATCAAAAAAAAAACAAATTGTTGGCGTTGATCAACAATGCACGCCATAAACATGTGAAATACTGCTGGCGTCGTCTCCAACGCCACCACTGTTTTTTAACGGTGGCGCCATATTGCTGGCGTCGGGTGTCTACGCTAGCAAGGCCCTTTTTGCCATGCCATAGCTAGGCTTTTCTGCACTGGTGTCCTGTTGACCCCCGTCCGACTATCATCGACTAGCACCACATCGTCCGCAAAGAGCATGCACCATGGGATATCCCCTTGTATATCCCTTGTGACCTCATCCATCACCAAGGCAAAAATATAAGGGCTCAAAGTTGATCCCTGGTGCAGTACTAGTTTAATCGGGAAGTCACCAGTGTTGCCCTCACTTGTTCGAACACTTGTCACAATATTATCATGCATGTCCTTGATGAGGGTAATGTACTTTCCTGGGACTTTGTGTTTCTCCAAGGCCCACCACATGACATTCCGCGGTATCTTATCATAGGCCTTCTCCAAGTCAATGAACACCATATGCAGGTCCTTCTTTTGCACATTGTATCTCTTCATAAGTTGTCGTACCAAGAAAATGGCTTCCATGGTCGACCTCCAGGCATGAAACCATACTGATTTTTGGTCACTCTTGTCATTCTTCTTAAGCGGTGCTCAGTGACTCTCTTCCATAGCTTCATTGTATGACTCATCAGCTTAATTCCACGGTAATTAGTACATCTCTGAACATCCTCCTTGTTCTTGAAGATTGGTACTAATATAATCCGTCTCCATTCTTCTGGCATCTTGTTTGCCCGAAAAATGAGGTTGAAAAGCTTGGTTAGCCATACTATCGCTATGTCCCCAAGGCCTCTCCACACCTCAATGGGGACACAATCAGGGCCCATCGCCTTGCCTCCTTTCATCCTTTTTAAAGCCTCCTTGACCTCCGACTCCTAGATTCACCAAACAAAATGCCTGCCAGTATCATCAGAGGAGTCGTCCAGTTCAATGGGAGAGCTCTCACTCTCCCCATTGAACAACTTGTCAAAGTACTCCCGCCATCTATGCTTAATCTCCTCGTTCTTCACGGACTATAGGCTCTCGCTCTCCCCATTAATCTGGTGGGAAAGTTCGACCAGATTTATAAAAAAATATCAACATTCACAATACAAAATCAATATCATTAGATGCAGGGCAGTGATAGGCGCCGGCCGGCCAGATCAAACTTTCGGTCGATCGGCCCAGAGTCGTTCGATCTGCACACACACACACATAGCCGTAAGATCTGTCCCCACCCCACCCGTCCTCCCCTCATCGTCAACCTCCCGTACGGGAAAAAAGAGAGGAAAGAGAGAGCTATTCCCGCCCACGCCGACCGTCTCGCCTCGCCTCCTCGTCTTTCCTTGTACTCCCTCTGTTTTCATTTAGTCCGTGTATTACCTTTGGTCAAAATCAAGCTTTGTAAACTTTGACAAAGTTTATAAATAAAAATATTAACATGTAGATGTGGTGTGGTAAATGTTTTTATTGTTTTCTATAAACTTGGTCAAACTTTACGAAGTTTGACTTCAGTCAAATCTAATATGCAAAGTAAATAAAGACGGAAGGAGTAGAACTATCACATGCGCCGCTGCGTTGCTGGCTTGTCGCCTCTTGCCATGCGGTCACCGATGTTGGAGAAAAAACCCGGCGATGGTTTGCAACCCCCTCTGTTGCAACATATGTCACCGACGGTGGTAGGCCCCTGTCGCAGCTTTAACCAAGCAGTTTCCAGCATGGTCGTTGTTGCAAAACCAGAAAGCGCTCGTAGCAAAAAAAAAATAGGCTACTTCCAGCAAATCAAAAGAAGGTGGTAGCAAAAAAATGTGTCTGGTTTCAGCAAAAACGACCCTGGTTCTAGCAAAAAAAGGAACAAAAACGCACTACATGCCCTACGGTCACCATGATCACCATTGAGGGAGAAAAGGCGGTTCGAGCAAATTACCGCGCTGGTTGCAACATTACATCAATCTTGCAACGGGTGCTTCGAATAAATGCGGTCTCCGGTTCCAGCAAATCGTGACATCGATTCTAGCAAATCATGGCGCCGGTTGCAACATTGTCGCGGCACCCCACTGTTGGGGAACGTTGCATGGGAAACAAAAATTTTCCTACGCACACGCAAGATCTATCCATGGTGATGAGGATCTACAAGAGGGAGAGTGGATCTACGTACCCTTGTAGATCGCTAAGTGGTAAGCGTTAAGAAACGCGGTTGATGTAGTCGAACGTCTTCGCGATCCAAATCGCAAGCTGTCCCACGATCCGATCACGATCCGTCCCGCGATCCAATCACGAACCGTCCCGCGATCTTGATCACGGTCCTTCCGATCTAGTACCGAACGGACGGCACCTCCGTGTTCAGCACACGTACAGCTCGATGACGATCTCCGCCTTCTTGATCCAGCAAGAGGGGGCGGAGAGGTAGATGAGTTCTCCGGCAACACGACGGCGTGGTGGCGGCGGTGGTGGTGCTATCCCGGCAGGGCTACGCCTAGCGCTACCGAAACCGCGAACGGAGGAGAAAACGATCTAGGGAGAGAGAGCGGCGCCAAGGGCTTCGTGTGTGCTCTTGGGGTGCCCCCTCCCCTCTATATATAGGTGGAGGGGTGTGGAGATCAGCCCCTTCAAGCCCTAGGGCGCAGCCAAGGGGGAGGAGTTGGACTCCTAGTCCAATTCCCTCCCTTTCCATAAACAGATGGACTTTCCACCTCTCCCAAGCCACATGGGCCTTGAGGGACTTGTGCGCCTGGCCCAATAAGGCTAGGGCGCCTCCCCTCAGCCCATGCAAACTCTTGGGACGTGGTGGAACCCTTGGTAGACTTTTGGACTCCTCCGGAAGTTTCCGGAACCTTCTAGAAGCTTCCCGGTACAATACCGAAAAAACCCGAAACTGTTCCGGTCGCCAAAATATGACTTCCCATATATAAATATTTACCTCCGGACCATTCCGGAGCTCCTCGTGATGTCCGGGATCTCATCCAGGACTCCAAACAACCTTCGGTCACCAACATACATAACTCAATACTACCGAAACGTCACCGAACGTTAAGTGTGCAGACCCTGCGGGTTCGAGAACTATGTAGACATGACCGAGACACCTCTACGGTCAATAACCAATAGCGGGACCTGGATGCCCATATTGATTCCTACATATTCTACGAAGATCTTTATCGGTCGAACCTCTATGTCAAGGATTCAGTTAATCCCGTATGATGTTCCCTTTGTTCTTCGATTTGTTACTTGCTCGAGATTCGATCGTCGGTATCTCTATACCTAGTTCAATCTTGTTACCGGCAAGTCTCTTTACTCGTTCCGTATACAAAATCCCGTGGCTAACTCTTTAGTCACTTTGCTTGCAAGGCTTATTGTGATGTTGTATTACCGAGTGGGCCCTGAGATACCTCTCCATCACATGGAGTAACAAATCCCAGTCTCGATCCATGCCAACTCAACAGACACCCTCGGAGATACCTATAGAGCATCTTTATAGTCACCTAGTTACGTTGCGATGTTTGATACACACAAGGTATTCCTCCGGTGTTAGTGAGTTGCATGATCTCATGGTCATAGGAACAGATACTTGACATGCAGAAAACTATAGCAATAAACTGACACGATCATATGCTATGTTCATAGTTTGGGTCTTGTCCATCACATCATTCTCCTAATGATGTGATCTCATTATCAAATGACATCTCATGTCTATAGCTAGGAAACCTTAACCATCTTTGATCAATGAGCTAGTCTAGTAGAGGCTTACTAGGGACACTTTCTTGTCTATGTATCCACACATGTATTTGAGTTTCCAATCAATAAAATTATAGCATGGATAATAAACGATTATCATGAACAAGGAAATATAATAATAACCATTTTTTATTGCCTCTAGGGCATATTTCCAACAGTCTCCCACTTGCACTAGAGTCAATAATCTAGCTCACATCGCTATGTGATTTACATTGTTATGAATCTAACACCCAATGAGTTCTGGGGTTCGATCATGTTTTGCATGTGAGAGAGGGTTTTAGTCAACGGTTTGCAACATTCAGATCCGTGTGTTCTTTGCAAATCTATATGTCATACTACAGATACTACCACGCTCCACTTGGAGCTATTCCAAATGGCTGCTCCACTATACGTATCCGGATTGCTACTCAGAGTCATTCGGATTGGTGTCAAAGCTTGCATCGATGTAACCCTTTACGACGAACTCTTTATCACCTCCATAATCGAGAAACATTTCCTTAGTCCTCTAGTTACTAAGGATAATTTTGACCGCTGTCCAGTGATCCACTCCTGGACCACTTTTGTACCCTTTGATAGACTCATGGCAAGGCACACACCAGGTACGCTACACAGAATGGCATACTATACAGAGCCTATGGATAAGGCATAGGGGACGACCTTTGTCCTTTCTCTTTCTTCTGCCGTGGTCGAGCTTTGAGTCTCACTCAACTCCACACCTTACAAATCAGGCAAGAACTCTTTCTTTGACTGATTCATTTTGAACTCTTTCAAAATCTTGTCAAGGTATGTACTCATTGAAAGTCTTATGAGATGTCTTGATCTATTTCTATAGATCCTGATGCCCAATATTTAAGTAGCTTCATTCCAGGTCTTCCTTTGAAAAACTCCTTTCAAACAACCCTTATGCTTTCCAGAAATTCCACATCATTTCCGATCAACAATATGTCATCCACATATACTTATCAAAAATTCTATAGTGCTCCCACTCACTTTATTGTAAATACAAGTTTCTCATAAACTTTGTATAGACCCAAAAACTTAGATCACCTCATCAAAGCGTATATTCCAACTCTGAGATGCTTGCTCCAGTCCATAGAAGGATCACTGGAGTTTGCACACTTTTTAGCATCCTTAGGATTGACAAAACCTTCCGGTTGTATCACATACAACCTTTCCTAAAGGAAACCGTTAAGGAAACGATGTTTTGACATCCATCTGTCAGATTTCATAATCGAAAAATGCAGCAACTGCTAACATAATTCCAACAGACTTTTAGCATCGCTACGGGTGAGAAAGTCTCATCGTAGTCAACTCCTTGAACTTGTCGGAAACTTCTTTGCGACAAGTCGAGCTTTATCAGCGTCTGTCTTCTTCTTAAAGGTCCATTTGTACTCAACGGTCTGCCGTTTAACGGGCAAGTCTACCAAAGTCCATACTTGGTTTTCATACATGGATCCTTTCTCGGATTTCATGGCTCCTAGCCATTTGTTGGAATCCGGGTCCACCATCGCTTCTTCATAGCTCGTAGGTTCATTGTTGTCTAACTACATGACCTCCAAGACAGGATTGACGTACCACTCCGAGGCGGTACGAGTTCTTGTCGGCCTACGAGGTTCGGTAGTAACTTGATCCGAAGTGTCATGATCATCATCATCAACTTCCTCTTCATTTGGTGTAGGTGTCACAGAAACATCTTTCTGCGTCGTGCTACCATCCAACTGAAGTGACGGTTCAATAACTTCATCAAGTTCTACCTTCCTCCCACTCAATTCTTTCGAGAGAAACTCTTTCTCGAGAAAGGACCCGTTTTAAGCAACAAACACTTTGCCCTTGGATCTAAGATAGAAGGTATACCCAACTGTTTCCTTAGGGTATCTTATGAAGATGCACTTTTCCGCTTTGGGTTCGAGCTTATCAGTCATAAGCGTCGCATTCCCAAACTCTGAGAAATGAGAGCTTAGGTTTCTGCCAAACCAAATTTCATACGGTGTCATCTCAACGGACTTTAGATGGTGCCCTTATTTTAAAGTGAATGTATTTGTCTCTAATGCATAACCCCAAAACGATAGTGGCAAAATGATAAGAGACATCATAGTACGCACTATATCCAATAGAGCACGACTACGACGTTCGGACACACCATCACACTATGGTGTTCCAGGTGACGTGAGTTGTGAAACAATTTCCACATTGTCTTAAGTTGCATACCAAACTCGTAACTCAGATATTTACCTCCACGATCATATCGTAGACATTTTATCTTCTTGTCACGATGATCTCAAACTTCACTCTGAATTTGCTTGAACTTTTCAAACGTTTCAGACTTGTGTTTCATTAAGTAAATATACCCATATCTACTCAAATCATCTGTGAAGGTAAGAAAATAACAATATCCACCTAACGCTTCAACACTCATTGGACCGAATACATCAACATGTATCATTTCCAATAAGTCACTTGCCCGCTCCATCATACCGGAAAACGGGGTCTTAGTCATCTTGCCCATGAGGCATGGTCCGCAAGTCTCAACCGATTCGAAATCGAATGAGTCCAAAGATCCATCAGCATGGAGTTTCTTCATGCGATTTACACCAATATGACATTTAGCGGCAATGCCACAAGTATGTGGTACTATCATTATTAACTTTGTATCTTTTGGCATCAATATTATGAGCATGTGTATCACTACGATCAAGATTCAATAAACCATTCTCATTGGATGCATGACCATTGAAGGTATTATTCATGTAAACAGAATAACCATTATTCTCTAACTTAAATGAATAACCGTATTGCAATAAACATGATCTAATCACGTTCATGCTTAACGCAAACACCAAATAACATTTATTTAGGTTCATCACTTATCCCGAAGGTAGAGAGAGCGTGCGATGGTGATCACATCAACCTTGGAAACACTTCCAACACTCATCGTCACCTCACCCTTAGCTAGCCTCCGTTTATTCCGTAGCTTTTATTTTGAGTTACTAACATTTAGCAACCGAACCGGTATCCAATACCCAAGTGCTACTAGGAGTACCAGTAAGGTACACATCAATAACACGTATATCAAATATACTTCTGTTGACGTTGCCAGCCTTCTTATCTACCAAGTATCTAGGGTTGTTCCGCTTCAGCGACCGTTCTCCTCATAATAGAAGCACTTAGTCTCGGGTTTGGGTTCAACCTTGGGTTTCTTCACTGGAGCAGCAACTGACTTGCCATCCATGAAGTTTCCCTCCTTGCCCTTGCCCTTCTCGAAACTAGTGGTTTCACTAACCATCAACACTTGACGCTCCTTCTTGATTTCTACCTTCCAGGTGTCAAACATAGCGAATAGCTCAGGGATCATTATTTCCATCCCTGGCATTTTATAATTCATCACGATGCTCTAGTAGCTTAGTGACAGTGACTTGGAGAACTATATCAATCACTATCTTATCTGGAAGATCAACTCCCACTCGATTCAAGTGATTGTAGCACCCAGACAATCTGAGCACATGCTCACCGATTGAGCTATTCTCCTTCATCTTGCAGGCAAAGAATCTTGTTGGAGGTCTCATACCTCTCAACACAGGCACGAGCCTGAGATCCCAATTTCAGCTCTTAGAACATCTCATATGTTCCGTGTCGTTCAAAACGTTTTGGAGCCTCAATTCTAAGCCGTAATGCATGACGCACTGAACTGTCAAGTATTCATCAGAACGTGCCTGTCAGATGTTCACAACATCTACAGACGACGCTTGAGGGGGTGGCGCACCGAGCGGTGCATTAATGACATAAGCCTTCTGTGCAGCAATGAGGACAATCCTCAGATCACGGACCCAGTCCGCATTATTGCTACCATCATCTTTCAACTCTATTTCTCTAGGAACATATAAAAAATTTAAGGGAGCTACAGCGCGAGCTAGTAATCTACAACATAATTTGCAAAGACATTTTGACTATGTTCATGATAATGAGTTTAGTTAATCGTATTACTTAAGAACTCCCACTCAAATTGACATCCCTCTGGTCATTCGAGTGTCACATGATCCAAATTCACCAACCCAAGTCCGATCATCACGTGAGATGAGGTGGTTTCAATGGTGAACATCTTCATGTTGATCATATCTACTATATGACTCATGTTCGACCTTTCGGTCTCTTGTGTTCCGAGGCCATGTATGTACATGCTAGGCTCGTCAAGTTTAACCCGAGTGTTCCGCACGTGCAACACTGGCTTGCACCCGTTGTATGTGAACGTAGAGTCTATCACACCGGATCATCACGTGGTGTCTCGAAACGACGAACTTTCGCAACGGTGCACACTCGGGGAGAACACAATTTTATCTTGAAATTTTAGTGAGGGATCACCTTATAATGCTACCGTCGTCCTAATACAAAATAAGATGCATAAAAGGATTAACATCACATGCAAATCATAAGTGACATGATATGGCCATGAACTTGTGCTTTTGATCTCCATCTCCAAAGCACCGGCATGATCTCCATCGTCACCGGCATGACACCATGATCTCCATCATCTTGATCTCCATCTGTTGTCGCGCCATGAGGTTGTCGCGCCAACTGTTGCTTCTACGACTATTGCTAACTCATAGCGATAAAGTAAAGCAAAAAACGACGAAAATAAGTTAAAGACAACCCTATGGCTCCTGCCGGTTGCCGTACTCATCGACATGCAAGTCGTGATATTCTATACAATACATGATCATCTCATATACCACATATATATCATCATGTAATTGGCCATATCACATCACAACATACCCTGCAAAAACAAGTTAGACGTCCTCTAATTGTTGTTGCATGTTTTACGTGGCTGCTACGGGTATCTAGCAAGAACGATTCTTACCTACGCAAAAACCACAACGGTGATACACAAATTGCTATTCAACCTTCTCAAGGACCGCCTTTGTCGAATCCGATCCAACTAAAGTGGGAGAGACAGACACCCGCCAGCCATCTTTATGCAACAAAGTCACATGTCAGTTGATGGAACCGGTCTCTCGTAAGCGTATGAGTAAGGTTGGTCCGGGCAGCTTCATCCCACAATACCGCTTAATCAAGAAAAGACCAAGGGAGGAAGCAATCTGAGCATTAACGCCCACAAACTCCTTTGTGTTCTACTCGTGATCTCATAACGTATAAACCTAGCTCATGATGCCACTGTTGGGGAACGTTGCATGGGAAACAAAAATTTTCCTACGCACACGCAAGATCTATCCATGGTGATGAGCATCTACGAGAGGGAGAGTGGATCTACGTACCCTTGTAGATCGCTAAGGGGGAAGCATTAAGAAACGCGGTTGATGTAGTCGAATGTCTTCACGATCCAAATTGCAAGCTGTTTCGCGATCCGATCACGATCCGTCCCGCGATCCAATCACGAACCGTCCCGTGATCTTGATCACGGTCCTTCCGATCTAGTACCGAATGGACGGCACCTCTGCGTTCAGCACACATACAGCTCGATGACGATCTCTGCCTTCTTGATCCAGCAAGAGGGGGCGGAGAGGTAGATGAGTTCTCCGGCAACACGACGGCGTGGTGGCAGCGGTGGTGGTGCTATCCCGGCAGGGCTACGCCTAGCGCTACCGAAACCGTGAACGGAGGAGAAAATGATCTAGGGAGAGAGAGGGGCGCCAAGGGCTTCGTGTGTGCTCTTGGGGCGCCCCCTCCCCTCTATATATAGGTGGAGGGGCATGGAGATCAGCCCCTCCAAGCCCTAGGGCGCAGCCAAGGGGGAGGAGTTGGACTCCTAGTCCAATTCCCTCCCTTTCCATAAACAGATGGACTTTCCACCTCTCCCAAGCCACATGGGCCTTGAGGGACTTGTGCGCCTAGCCCAATAAGGCTAGGGCGCCTCCCCTCAGCACATGCAAACCCTTGGGACGTGGTGGAACCCTTGTTGGACTTCCGTACTCCTCCGTAAGTTTCCGGAACCTTCTAGAAGCTTCCCGATACAATACCGAAAAAACCCAAAACTTTTCCGGTCGCCAAAATATGACTTCCCATATATAAATCTTTACCTCTGGAGCTCCTCGTGACGTCCGGGATCTCATCCGGGACTCCGAACAACCTTCAGTCACCAACATGCATAACTCAGTACTACCGAAACGTCATCGAACGTTAAGTGTGCAGACCCTGCGGGTTCGAGAACTATGTAGACATGACCGAGAGACCTCTATGGTTAATAACCAATAGCGGGACCTGGATGCCCATATTGGTTCCTACATATTCTATGAAGATCTTTATCGGTCGTACCTCTATGTCAAGGATTCAGTTAATCCCGTATGATGCTCCCTTTGTTCTTCGGTAAGTTACTTGCTCGAGATTCGATCGTCGGTATCTCTATACCTAGTTCAATCTCGTTACCCGCAAGTCTCTTTACTCGTTCCATAATACAAGATCACGTGGCTAACTCTTTAGTCACTTTGCTTGCAAGGCTTATTGTGATGTTGTATTACCGAGTGGGCCCTGAGATACCTCTCCGTCACACGGAGTAACAAATCCCAGTGTCGATCCATGCCAACTCAACAGACACCCTCGGAGATACCTGTAGAGCATCTTTATAGTCACCCAGTTACGTTGCGACGTTTGATACACACAAGGTATTCCTCCGGTGTCAGTGAGTTGCATGATCTCATGGTCATAGGAACAGATACTTGACATGCAGAAAACTGTAGCAATAAACTGACACGATTATATGCTATGTTCATAGTTTGGGTCTTGTCCATCACATCATTCTCCTAATGATGTGATCTCGTTATCAAATGACATCTCATGTCTATAGCTAGGAAACCTTAACCATCTTTGATCAACGAGCTAGTCTAGTAGAGGCTTACTAGGGACACTTTGTTGTCTATGTATCCACACATGTATTTGAGTTTCCAATCAATACAATTATAGCATGGATAATAAACGATTGTCATGAACAAGGAAATATAATAATAACTATTTTTTATTGCCTCTAGGGCATATTTCCAACACCCACAACGACTCGTCGTAGCTCTTCGGAATGTTGGTTCCAGCAATTCATGTGGTCTGTTGCAACATTACTCGGGCTCGTTGTCCATCGTTCGGCTCCATCGATGCGCCGCTAGTCACGCCACCATGACACGGTCGTGCACCGTTGCACCCCCCCTGCGAAGTCCATGCAGCTTAGTGGTTGCATGCCGCGTGCGTTAGCAGCTCATCGACTCGTACTCCTCCTGTGTGCGGTAGCAACTCACCGATGCGTAGTTCCAAAAGGTGGCCAGGGACAATGATGTCGGTGGGGTAGCAGCGGGGAAGCAAGAGGATGGAAGATGAAGTGGAGGAAAAGAGAGCGAAGGCGGGCGACCGACCCAAGACTCGATCGGTCCGTCGGGTACAAATGTTTCCCTTAGATGCATCAAGAAATTAATTTTCATAGTACGTTATAACTTTACTATTGTAGATGTTGATTTTTCAATATAAATTTTGTCAAAATTTATAACATTTGACTTCAGACAAAATTTATATACGAAGTAGAAAAACCGAGTAGCATGCATAATATTTCTTATGCTACCAAGTGACCAGGTTCCAATGTCATCAAGATCATGTGCATGCTTATTTTGCAGTATCCTTTAAATTATTGTATTTCATTGCTCATCCAAGTCCAACTACAATTTAAAATAGAATTTCGTCCCATTTTATATAAAAAGTAAAACGGTCAACTGATACAAAAGTGATGAGGAAATCCTCTACTAGGCAGGTAAAAAGAAAAGAAAAACATCTGAGCGGGCGGTACTAGTGCAACTAACCCAATACCAAACGTGAGAACAAGAGATGCGACGACTAACAAGAGACACCCAAGACTAATGAATGGGACCGGAACCATTTCGCCTTGAGAA
This sequence comes from Elymus sibiricus, assembly GCA_039707655.1. NCBI lineage: Eukaryota > Viridiplantae > Streptophyta > Magnoliopsida > Poales > Poaceae > Elymus > Elymus sibiricus. The sequence continues at coordinate 156,878,816 of CM077669.1, forward strand.
ACCACGGGGTACCATAGTACCAAACACACCGAGCCATCTTCAAAAGGGGCCGACTCGCCGTTTAGACTGCCCCTTCGCTCTGGGCCACAAAGATAGCAAGGACCAAGAACAAACACCACAGGGACACATGTATAAGATAGGAGATCGCCGAGACCACTGATACTTGTGATCTGCGTTGGGTTTTCCGTGAAGAGAAACGGGTATTTGCAGCACAAAGTGGGTAAGTATTTCCCTCAGTTATGAAACCAAGGTTTATCGAACCAATAGGAATATCAATCATCAACCGTCTTCAGCGGCTGCACACAAATGAAAAAACGACTTGCACCCAACGCGGGCAAGAGGGTTGTCAATCCCCTTGATCTTGTTATTTGCAAGCAAATGAGTTGTGTAGATAATTGTTGATAATTGCAAAATAAATAAAAATTAAATAAAGGCAGCGAGGTAATAATAGCGTTTGCAAATATATAAGTGAATAGACCCTATGGCCCTAGTTTTCCCTAGCGGCATCTCTCATGTAGGCAGCATACGGTGGGTAACAAATTACTGTTGGGCAATTGATAGAAAAGCGGATAGTTATGCGATTTTCACGGCAATGATCATGTGTATATAGGCATTACGTCCATAAACAAATAGGCCGACTCCTGCAGCACCTTTTACTATTACTCCACTCATCGACCGCTATCCAGCATGCATCTAGAGTATTAAGTAAAACAGAGTAATGCATGGAGAACGATGACATGATGTAGACAAAGTAAACTCAAGCAATATGAATGAACCCCATCGTGTTATCCTTAGTAGCAACAACACAAAGACGCATCTTGTCCCCTACTTTGTCACTGGGATATAGAAACTCGTTAGGTTGAACCTACCACAACGCACCACTCCCACCGATGAAATATCAATCTACTTGGCCAAAGCACATCAATAGATCGGAGAGCATTACGAAGCTATAATGATCATGCAATTGAGAGATAATATAATTTAGAGGCATCTCAAATATTTTTCATGAATAATCTGAACATAAACCCACAATTCATCGGATCCCAACAAACACACCGCACAATAGGATTACATCGGATAGATCAAAGCGAAGATATGATGACCATTGTATTGAAGATCAAGAGATAGAGAGATTGCCATCTAGGTACTAGGTATGGACCCGTAGGTCTGTGGTGAACTACTCACACATCATCATGAGGGCAGCAAGGTTGATGAAGAGGCCCTCCATGATGGATCCCCCCTCCGGCAGGGTGCCGGAACGGAGCTCCGGATGGCCTCACGACAGAACAGAGACTTACATAGCAGAAAAAGGGTTTCGGGACTGCTTCTGTTTTTTTTGCAATATTAGAGAATTTATAGGCCAGAGAGGGGCGTCGGGAGGCAGCCGAGGGGGCCACCACATATCAGGGCGCCCCCCTTTAGGGCGCGCCCTGATGTGTGGTGGGGCCCTCGTGTGCCTCCCGACCTCCCTCCAAAGCTACTAGGTCTTCTTATTGTCCATAAAAAATCATCAAAAAGTTTCGTGGCAATTGGACTTCGTTTGGTAATGTAAACCTAAAAACTAAAAAACATGCAGAAAACAGCAACTGGCACTGGGCACTGGGTCAATAGGTTAGTGCTCAAAAATATTATAAATTGGTAAATAATGACCCAAAAAGTATCCTAGAATGATAACATATCAGCATGGAACAATCAAAAATTATAGATACGTTGGAGACGTATCAAGCATCCCCAAGCTTAATTCCTACTCGTCCTCGAGTAGGTAAATGATAAAAACAATTTTTTTGATGTGACATGCTATCCATTATGTAATCTTATTCAGGTATGCTCATTAAGAAAAGATGAATCAACAAATATTAACACAACAATATTCAAAGTGTAAGAAACAAAATCATTAAACCTTAAAAGTATACGATCCTTAAGAAATGTTTACCCCCACATTCATCTTATTATATTAGCAAGGCATGGCTCCATCTTCACCACATTAATACAAATGTTCAGCACCACGGTGTCCAAGTCAGGCAATGGGATCGTACTTTTTCAATAGGCATCAACTTTTTATTCTTCACGCAATACATGAGCATGAGCCATTGGACATAGCATTTAGGCGGAATAGAGTATTGTGATAGATATCACAGGGGTAAAAAGTGGAGAAGATATTCTCACATCAACTAGGCGTACCAACGGGCTATGGATATGCCCATCGATAGATATCAATGCGAGGAGTAGGGATTGCCATGCAAATGATGCACTAGAGCTATAAGTGTATGAAAGCTCAAATGAAGCTAAGTGGGGTGTGCATGCAAGTTGCTTGCTCATGAAGACCTCGGGCATTTGAGGAAGCCCGTCATAGGAATATACAAGCCAAGTTTGTAATAATGAATAGGTAATTCCCACTAGCATATGGAAGTGAAATATCATGAGACTCTCTACATGAAGAGCATGGTGCCACTTTGAGGCACAAGTGTGGTAAAAGATAGTAGCAAAGTCCCTTCTCTCATTTTCTCTCATCATTTTTTTGGATGGTGGACTCATTTGGCCTCCCCCATCTTTATTTTTTGTTCGGAGTCTCATCTTGACTTGTGGGAGAATCATGGTCTCCATCATTCTTTCCTCGCTGGGACAATGCTCTAATAATGATGATCATCACACTTTTATTTTACTTACAACTCAATATGGAGAACTGATATGAAGATATGACTCTGTATGAATGCCTCTGGCAGTGTACCAAGATGTACAATGATCTAGCGTGACATGTATCAAAAATATGATGAACGGTGGCTTTGCCACAAATACTATGTCAGCTCTATATGATCATGCAAAGCAATATGACGATGAACAAACTAGTCATGTGAAGTGACGATGGAATTTGCATGGCAATATATCTCGGAATGGCTATGAAAATGCCATGATATGTAGGTATGGTGGCTGTTTTGAGGAAGATATAATAAGGCTTATGGGCAACAGAGCGTGTCATGTCATGGGGTTTGGATGCACCAGCGAAAGTTGCACCGATCCTCGAGGTGAGAACGGGCTATGCATGGTACCGAAGAGGCTAGCAAATTATGAAAAGGTGAGATTGCGTATGTCCATGGTTTCACATGTCATAAAGAATTCATATACTTATTGCAAAGTTTTATTAGTCTATCATAAATCAAAGTACTAATCGCATGCCCCGAGGGAAGAGGTTGGTAGGAGTTAACCATCGCGTGCTTCCGACCCAAAACAACACTAGGATTTCAACGAGGAATAGAAATGCTCACACATCATCACCATGCCTATTTAATTTTTAGATGAACAAAAAGGTCAACCCCTCTTAATATCGACACTTCTACAGTTTAACAATTATGAACTCACACCTATTTCATATTACTACATCAATATCATTAACCCACAATTTCTTTATATGTGCTACATGATGGTTTTGATTATCACTCTTTGAATACCTAATATTTTTGGACTAGTCTATATGACCCATGCAAATTACCTTCACTATTTATTAACTCTCAAACAAATATAAGTGAAGAACGAGAGTGAAATCACTTCTTTAAAATCTACACGGCACCGTGCTCAAAAAGATATAAGTGAAGTACTAGAGCAACTGCTATGCTCAAAAGATATAAGTGAAGCACATAGAGTATTCTAACAAATTATGATGAAGGTGTGTCTCTATTAAATGGGTGTGTCCAGAAAACAATGATTGTGGCAAACTGAAAGTAAAAGCGAACTAAAGCAAACGACGCTCCAAGCAAAACTCATATCATGTGACGAATAAAAATATAGTTTCAAGTGACATACCGATGGATTTGAGACGAAAGAGGGGATGCCTTCTGGGGCATCCCCAAGCTTATACGCTTTAGTATCCTTTAAAATATTACCTTGGGGTGCCTTTGGCATCCCCAAGCTTAGGCTCTTGGTACTCCTTATTCCGTGGTCCATCATAATAACACCCAAAACTTGAAAACTTCAATCACACAAAACTCAACAAAACTTCGTGAGATCCGTTAGTATAAGAAACATATTACATACTTTAGGCACTGTTGTAAATTGATTCTTATTTCATAATTGCATAATAGGTACTGTATTCTAACTTTTCCATGGCTTATACCCCCCGATACAATCCATAGCATAATCAAAATAAGTAACTATGCAAGCAAAAACAGAATCTGTCTAAAATAGAACAGTCTGTAACAATCTGTAGATAAAATATACTTATATAACTCTAAAAATTCTTAAAACTTAGGAACACCTCGAAACTTTGTATATAAACACTGTGTAAAAATTTCAGATCATTATCACGCACCAGTAAAAAATGAAAATTCCTGCACTGGAGTCAAAAGTTTCTGTTTTGTTTCAGCATCGATTCTACTTATCTTGTGAGTCATCCCAAAGGCTTTACTTGGCACAAACACTAATTTAAATACAAAAGCATAATGATTACATAGGCAATAATCATGTTTTCAAAAATAAACAGAAATTTCAAAGCAAAAATTTAAAGATAACTATTGGGTTGCCTCCCAACAAGCGCTATTGTTTTATGCCCCTAGCTAGGCATAATGCATAGTTTCAAGTATTGTCATCTTTGACACTCCACCAATAAGTAGCTCTCATGATTGTTTCATAAGGTGGTTTAATTTTCTTTCTAGGAAAGTGTTCCATCCCTTTCTTCAATGGGAATTGGAACCTTATGTTTCCTTCTTTCATATCAATAATTGCACCTATAGTTCGTAGGAAAGGTCTACCAAGTATTATGGGACAAGTAGGATTGAAATCAATATCAAGCACAATGAAATATACAGGCACATAATTTTTATTTGCAATAATAAGCACATCATTAATTCTACCTAAAGGTTTCTTAATGGTAGAATCCGCAAGATGTAGGTTAAGGGAACACTCTTCAATATTAGTGAGACCAAGCACATCACAAAGAGTTGTAGGAATAGTTGAAACGCTAGCACCAAGGTCACACAAAGCATTGCATTCATATTTATTTATATTAATATTGATAGTAGGTTCCCACTCATCATGCAATTTTCTAGGAATAGAAACTTCAAGCTCAAGTTTTTCATCATAAGCTTTTATCATGGCTTCTACTATATGTGCGGTAAAAGCTTTATTTTGTTCATAAGCATTGGGTGAGCTGATAATGGATTGCAACAAGGAAATACATTATACTAAAGAGAAATTATCATAATTAAAGTCCTTGTAATCCAAAATAGTGGGCACATCACTAGTTAAAGTTTCAACCTCTCCAAACCCATGTTTTTCTGTTTTAGCATCAAAATCATCACCTTCCAAGCAAACGGGATGCTTCTCAATTAAAGTTGACTCATCTCCAGTACATTTATAATTTATATTCAGAGAGGTAAATAAAGAATAGGAGAAATACCAATCATTTTAAGATCTTCATCATGATTCCGGTAAAAACCGGGTGGAAGAGCTTTTTCTAAGAATTCCCGCTTAGCTCTCAACTTAGTGGTCCTCTCCTTACTTTCATTAATAAATATTTGGATAGATTTAATATCATCATTAAAATCATGCTTGGGTGGCAAGGCTTTGCTTTTAAGAGTTTCCACACCAAGAGCAATTCTATCCATGTTTTTAGCCAAAGTGTCAACTACATGCAATTTTTCTTCTACCATAGTGTTGAAAATCTTTTGAGAATTAATAAATTCTTTAATTGTGTTCTAAAGATCAGAGGGTATCCTATTAGCATTTGTAGAAGAATTTCCATAAGAATTACCATAAGTATTTCCATAGTTGTTAGAGGAATTACCGGGATACGGTCTAGAATTGAAGTTTCCTCTATAAGCATTATTGTTGAAATTATTTCGCGAGACAAAGTTCACATCAATAGCATCATTATTTTGCTCAATCAAAGTATACAAGGGCATATCATTGGGATCAACATGAGCATTTTTACTAGCAACCATATTCATAAGAGCATCCATGTTTTCACTCAAAGTAGCGATTTCTTCAACATAATTTACCTTCTTACCGGTTGGAGCCCTTTCTGTATGCCATTGAGAATAATTTGTCATAATATTGTCCAGAAGTTTTGTGGCCTCTCCTAAGGTCACATCCATAAAGGTACCACCTACAGCAAAATCTAGAAGATTTCTAGACACAAAGTTTAGTCCAGCATAGAAGTTTTGGATAATCATCCACAAGTTTAAACCATGAGTTGGAAAATTTCTTATCATCAATTTCATTCTCTCCCAGGATTGTGCAACATGCTCTTTATCTTGATGTTTAAAATTAATTATTTGATTTCTAAGGGAGATGATCTTAGCAGGAGGAAAATACTTGGCAATAAAAGCATCTTTACACTTATCCCATGTTCCAATACTATTACGAGGTAAAGATGAAACCAAGCTTTAGCTTTATCTCTTAGTGAAAAAGGAAATAATTTTAATTTCACAACATCATTATCCATATCCTTTTTCTTTTGCATGTCACATAATTCAACAAAGGTATTAAGATGTGATGCGGGATCCTCATTAGGACTTCCCAAAAATTGATCTTTCATGACAAGGTTCAGCAATGCAGCATTAATATCAAAAGCTTCTGCACTAGTGGCGGGTGGTATAGGTGTACCAATAAAATCATTATTATTAGTACTCCCTCCATTCCATAATGTAGTGCATATAGATATTTTAAAAAGTCAAACTTCACAAACTTTGACCAAGTTTGTGGAAAAAAAACAATTACATCTAGAATGCCTAACATATATCATTGGATTCATCATAAGACATAGTTTCATATTATATATATATATATATATATTTGGTATTATAGGTATAAATAGTTTTGTCTATAAACTTGGTCAAAGTTGGCAAAGTTTGACTTTTCAAGAAATCTATATGCACTACATTATGGAACGGAGGGAATACTTTAGAAGTCACACAACTTAGTAGTATCTTGAGACATGGTGACCGAGCTAGCAAAGTAACAAGCAAGACAAGTAAACTAACAAGCGAAGAAGTAAACTAGTAACAAGCAAAGATAAATATTTTTGTATTTTTTATTTTTATGAGACAAGCTAAATATAGCAGCAAATAAAAAGAAGATCAAGTGAATGAAAATTTGTGTGAAGTTACTTGATAGTTCATGATGATATTCCCCGGCAACGGCGCCTGAAATCCTTCTTGATACTTGTGATCTGCGTTGGGTTTTCCGTGAAGAAGAACGGGTAATTGCAGCACAAAGTGGGTAAGTATTTCCCTTAGTTATGAAACCAAGGTTTATCGAACCAATAGGAATATCAATCCTCAACCGTCTTCAGCGGCTGCACACAAATGAAAAAACGACTTGCACCCAACGCGGGCAAGAGGGTTGTCAATCCCCTTGATCTCGTTAGTTGCAAGCAAATGAATTGTGTAGATAATTGAAAAATAAATAAAAAGTAAATAAAGGCAGCGAGGTAATAACATTGTTTGCAATATATAAGTGAATAGACCCGGGGGCCATAGTTTTCCCTAGCGGCATCTCTCATGTAGGCAACATACGATGGGTAACAAATTACTGTTGGGCAATTGATAGAAAAGCGGATAGTTATGCGATTTTCACGGCAATGATCATGTGTATATAGGCATCACGTCCATAAACAAATAGGCCAACTCCTGCGTGCACCTATTACTATTACTCCACTCATAGACCGCTATCCAACATGCATCTAGAGTATTAAGTAAAATAGAGTAATGCATGGACAACGATGACATGATGTAGACAAAGTAAACTCAAGCAATATGAATGAACCCCATCGTGTTATCCTTAGTAGCAACAGCACAAAGACGCATTGATACGTCTCCAACGTATCGATAATTTATGAAGTATTCATGCCATATTCATCTATGTTTACAATACTTTTATATGGTTTTGATGCACTTTATGTGGCTTATTTAGAACTAACCCGGACTGGCGATGTTTTCAGCAGAATTACCGTGGTGTTGTTTTTGTGCAGAAAATGAAAGTTCTCGGAATCACCCAAACTTTTTGGTGATTTTTTCTGGACCAAATAAGCAATATTGGAGCGAAGAACCATCGGAGAAGAGCCACGAGGTGGGCACAACCCACCAGGGCGCGCCAGAGGGCCCAGGCGCGCCCTGGTGTATCGTGCCCTCCTCATGGCCCATCTTGGCATGAAACCGATGCCCAAAAATCCTATAAATATAGAAACCATCATAAATAACCCTAGACTCTCCGCTCCGCCACCGCAACTCTCTGTATCGACGAAAAACCAATCTGGAGACGTTCCAATACCCTGTCAGAGAGGGGAATCCATCTCCGGTGGCCATCTTCATCATCCCGGCGGAGGCCATGATGAGGAGGGAGTAGTCCACCCTCGGGGCTGAGGGTATGTACCAGTAGCTATGTGTTCAATCTCTCTCTCTCATGTTCTTGAGATGTCATGATCTCGATGTATCACGGGCTTTGTTAATATAGTCGGATCATATGATGTGTTTCCCTCTCTATCTAGTTGTGATGAATTGAGTATTCCCTTTTTGATTTCATTACCGGATTGAATACTTTTATGGATTTGAGAACACTTGATATATGTCTTGCATGCGGATACCCATGGTGACAATGGGGTGTTCTATTGATTCACTTGATATATGTTTTGGTACTCAACTTGCGGATTCCCGCGGTGACATTGGGGTAATCTATGCATAGGGGTTGATACACGTTCTTGTCCTACTTTCTCCTATAGAAATCTTGGGGCACTCTTTGAGGTTCTTTGTGTGGATTGAGTATTATGAATCTGAAATTGTTTGATGCGTACCGTATAATTAACTCATGAATACTTGTGGTGACATTGGAGTATCTAGGTGACATTAGAGTTGGTTGATGCGTATCATATGGTGTTATTCTAGTACGAACTCTTAGATAGATCGAACGGAAATGATAACTTGATGTTATCTTAGTACAAACTCTTGAATAGATCGATCGGAAAGAATAACTTTAAGGTGGTTTCGTACCCTACAAACAATTTCTTCTTATGTTCTCCGCTAGATAAGAACTTTGGAGTGATTCTTCGTTTCACGTTGAGGGATGGTTATGTGATCCAATTATATTAGCATTGTTGAGAGATTGCACTAGCGAAAGTACGGACCCTAGGCCTTGTTTTCAAGCATTGCAATACCGTTTGTGCTCACTTTTGTCCCTTGCTACCTTGCTGTTTTTATATTTTCAGATTACAAAAACCTATATCTATCATCCATATTGCACTTGTATCACCATCTCTTCGCCGAACTAGTGCACCTATACAATTTGCCATTGTATTGGGTGTGTTTGGGACACAAGAGATTTCTTGTATTTGATTGCAGGGTTGTTTGAGAGAGACCATCTTCATCCTAAATGTCCCACGGATTGATAAACCTTAGGTCATCCACTTGAGGGAAAATTGCTACTGTCCTACAAAACTCTGTGCTTGGAGGCCCAACACGAGTCTACAAGAATAAAGTTGCGTAGTAGACATCAAGCTCTTTTCTGGCGCCGTTGCCAGGGAGGTGAGTGCTTGAAGGTATATCTTTAGATCTTGCAATTAAATCTTTTAGTTTCTTGTTTTTCACTAGTTTGGTTTTATAAAAGAAAACTAGAAAAAAATGGAGTTTAGGGTGCATCATTTGTTTCGTCTTTATAATGTCTTTCGTGAAAATAAGGATTCAAAAAATTGTGCTCAATTGGTAGAGGAAGAAATTATAAAAATAGTTGATGAGAATTCCTTGAATGATGAGCATGATTGCAATGTTGCTACTATGAATTCTCTAAATATCCATGATACTAATGATATGCAAAGCCACAAGCTTGGGGATGCTATGTTTGATCAAGATGATATTTTTAGTCCCCCAAGTTTTGATGAGCAAATGTATTATGATGATGGCATGCCTCCTATCTATGATGATTATGATGATGACATGTATGCTATAAAGAGTGATAGTAACCACGAAACTTGTCATCATGATTTTAATATTGAATGTGGTTATTTTGTTGAGTTTGCTCACACTACCATGGATGAAAAGGAATTTGCTTATGTGGAGAGTAATGAAAATTCTATGCATGTGCAACATGAAAAGAATGATTTATGTGATATTTATATTGTGAAATTCCTTCATGATGCTACTGAAAATTATTATGAGGGAGGAACATATGCTTGTAGGAATTGCAATAATACCAAGTTTCCTCTCTATGTGTTCAAAGTTTTGAAGTTATGCTTGTTTTGCTTTCCTATGCTAGTTGATTCTTGCTCCCATAAATTGTTTGCTCACAAAATCCCTATGCATAGGAAGTGGGTTAGACTTAAATTTTCTTGTCATTTGATTCATGATGTTCTCTTGCATGTTCCAATTACTACTTTTTACGTGAGCATCATTGAAATCATCATGCCTAGCTAAAAGGCTTTAAAGAAAATCGCTTGTTGGGAGACAACCCAACACTTATACTTTCTGTTTTGATGTGTTCACATGATTAAGATACTGTAGTAATAATGTTTTGTGCCTTTTATTTCAATAAATTGCCAAGTAAAGCCTTTGGGATGACTCACAAGTGTCGGAGAAACGACACCTATGGGATCAAGCGGATCCCTTTACGATTCGGCAAGGAGAAAGGATTGCACAGAGAGCAGATCCAACGACCAACACGAAGGATTTTTACCCAGGTTCGGGCCGCAAAGATGCGTAAAACCCTACTCCTGCTTTGGTTGTACTAGATGTGTTCGAAGCCAATCTCTGGGAGCGCTATGGACAGTACACAGCCGCTATGCATGCAGAATGGGCCAGAAACCGATCCCCCCTGTAGCTACGCCTTGGGCCTCCTTTTATACGTTCGAAGGGGTCACCAACAGTGGCATACAGTGCATACATGAGGTGTAAAGTAGCTACAGTGTTATCATACCTAATACTGACGGCTTAGGACAAAAACATTAAATGCTCCATTGAGGTGTCCCTTAGCGTCTTGGGGACGGAAAAAGGGGCCGTCCCATTAAGACCGCTTAAGCCCATCCGCCGCTAATGCCTGACACATTACCAGGAGGACAACAGCTAAAAGACAAGCTGGTCGCTGCACTGGAGCGGTGACAGGGTGGCGAGGTCTTGCCGGGTGCAAATCTTGCCGGGGCTCGGCAGGCCAGCCCTGCAAGATCTTGCCGGGCGCTCAGCCTCCTGTCTTCTGTCTTCTGATTGTTGACTTGAATGCCCTCCGGATGTTGTCGTACTTGTATTCAGCTGTCCCCCGGTAGGCCTTGCCGCTGGTATGGCTACAACTGCCCGTGCACAAGTATGGGGTACTAAAGGACCCAAACTTTAGTACACCGACAAGAGCCCCCGGGCCTAGGCCATACACGGGTGCGAGGCGTTGTTGGGCTAGGCCCAAACAGTGCACGGGCACGCGTGGCAGGAGTTAACTGCTATAATCATTCCATTTCACTGCGCCCCCCCACGACACGCATTTAATGCGGGACGTGGGAGACGTGCGCGGAGCGGCCGTAACTGCAGCGCGCTCGCAAGAGCGTTTTCATTTGACTAATAAAGAGGCAGCCCCGCGCCTTCCCCATAAAAAGGAATCCGCAGAGGCGTCGCTCATTTACCTCTTGTCTTTTCCAATTTGGGAACCGCCGTCGTCTTCTTCCTTGAGCCCGAAACAGAGCCCGTCCATTCATCCACCGCCTCCACGCCCTCTCCGTCCTCAGCCTCTGCCCCCATAGCCGCCATGCCGCCTAAGGCAAGCAAGGGCAAGGGAGCGAAAGCCGCCGTCTCGGAGAGCGATTTGGTGAAGATGCGGAGGGAGCACGCCGTCTTCGCCCCGGTGCTCGACGCGAGCGCACTGAAGGAGCGGTACCCGTGCATGTGGGCGAAGGAGACAACGGCGCATCCTGCAACTCTCGTGAGCCCAGGTTCTTCCAGGGGTGGCCCAAACAAGTATCATTTCTTCGCCGATTACTTTTACTGCGGGCTCTGTCCCCCATTCTCTGATTTCTTTGTCGACATCATGTACACATACGGCTTCCAACTCTTAGATTTTATGCCGAATGCCGTGACGTGTATGTCCACCTTCGCCCATCTTTGCGAAAACTTTGCCGGAGTAACCCCTAGCACAGCCCTCTTCCGCCACTACTTCCTTCCCCGCATCCAGAAGGGAGACGCCCTTTCTGGTTCTATCGCCTGGATTCCAAGGGCATGGAACAAGGAGATATACCCAGACGGGGTCTATCGTGAGAAGTGGGAAGAATGGTGGGGCAAGTGGTGCTGGATTCAAGAGACTGACCCCCAGCCCTTCTGTTCGCTCCGGCAAACAAAGATAGCGCGAGGTACCGATTGGAGCGCCTTCGATCTTCAAGATGAGAAGCTCTCAATCGCAGTTGCCAGGATTCACCGCCTCAAAGCTGCCGGGCTCTCCATAGAGATGGTTGGTGCGGATTTCCTTCGCCGGCGCATTGCCCCTATGCAGAACAAGGGGAGGCCAGCTTGGGAATTCCGGAACGCGGCAGACATCATGAGGCTGCGCCCTGGGTTGAACAACAAGTTGACGGTCATGCAGCACACGACTCTCTGCCAAAAGCTGTTCAGACCTGAAGCGAAGCTCAAGCTGCCGGCAGGCATCATTCCTCTGTGTAACAATTCCGCCTTGGCTTCGCTCATCGCTATGATGCCGGTGTGTAATGCTCACGGCCCTGATGGAACTTGGGAAGTGCCATCCGCAGAGCAGGCGCAAGAATTTCTTGACAACTTGTCGGAGAAGGCCATCCGGGCGAAAACGAACCTCATCCGCCAGACCACTGAGGAGGAAGTGGCGTACATCGCCAGCAGGGTGGAGGAGGCGAATCTTGCCGCGGAGGCCGGCAGCGCTGGCTTCGTGGAAGAAGAAGCCAGCGAAGCAGACGTGATGTCAGAGGAGAAACTTGCCGGGCAGGGCGCGGTTGCCGGGGAGCAGAGCGGCATGTCTGCCGGGGGCCCTTCTACTGAAGACACAGTCGAGGAACAGCTGCAAGAGGAGCCCCCTGCTCCCGAGAAGAAGACGAAACGCGTCCTTCGGAGTGCCACCTCTAGGGTCCCGGTCCGCCAAGCTTCCTCGGGTGGTGCAGCCCCCGGCAAGGGGGCGGCCGGCAAGGCCACAGCCAAACGACCTAGGACCACTCCTTCACCTCCTCGCACAAGCACCGTGGCGGAAGTCGACTTCGACCTCTCTGCCTTTAGCTCAGAAGGAGAAGAAGAATAGTAAGGGCCCTGTAACACCTTTATCTTCTGAATCTCTGGTTTTGCTTAATTGATTTGTTTCGCTTTGGCCCATCTCCGCAGGGATACGGAAACGCTGGCACAAAGGATGGCGAAGAGGGCGAAGACTTCAACGGGTGACGAGCCACCGGCAAGCACCTCAGGTGCGCCAGAACCGACCACCATCAGCCCGGAACCAAGCCCCCGACGCAGCCCCCGGCGTGAGTCCACTACTCACTTTCCGCTGGCGAGTGCCGGGGTGTGCATCTTTTCTACTGACATCTCCGGGCGTGTAGGATAAGAGCGACAACAAGGAGCACCGTCAGGAGCCACCCCCGATGTGCCGCCTCCATCAACCACATTGCCCAGAGAGGACTCGCCGTCAAGAGTTTCCTCTATCGAGCTCTATCGCGACGAAGAAGAGCCGGCAAGCGCGGGTTCTGGTGGTCCTACTTCGGCAACCGGTGTTGCCGGGAAAGGAAAAGCCACCTCCCAACAACTCGATGCAGGTAAACTACTTGCTTCAGAGTACTTGCCGCTTTGTCTTTCTTTTTTGTCTTCTTGAACTTTCATCTCAGCCTTTTCTTGTTTATTTTCTTGGCCTTCAGATCTTCCCTCGACAGAACATATGGATGTTGATGCTGTTATCGAGGAGACCGCCAGGGATGCCGCCGCCGAGGCCGACAGGGTTGCTGCTGAGGAGGCCGCTAAGAATGCTGCTGTGGAGGCCGCCAAGGATGCCAGCGCCGAGGCTGCCAAGGCGGCACAGGGAGAGGCAGCCAAGGAGTCTGCTGAGAGGGCCAACGAGGAGACCAGTGACCGTACTGACGGCATTCCTGCCGCAGGAGCACCAGGCGCTACGCCGGCCACGGAGCCCCCAGCTGCCGGTGAGGCGGCTGTTGAGGACCAGCCATCAACATCCGAAGCCCCCTCGTCAAGCAAGTACCTCAAGGTTGGCGAAAACTTGTTCGTCAGCATTCCTGGCACGGCAAGCATTGGGGCGCCAGCTGAAGGAGAAGTCTTTGACGAGGTCGTCATCATCGCTGCCGGGCCCGAGATTGTAGACAATCCGTGCACCAGCAGCAGCAAATCCGAGGAAGAAAAGCTCCTCCAGGCCATGAGCAGCAACTTCCAGAAGCTTCAAGCACTTCACCGCGCCCGGAAAGAGAAGCTGGACTCCAGGGCAGCAGTTGTCGAAGCAGCAGAGGCAGACTTCCAGAAGCGCGTTGAGGAGACCCAAACCTGGTATGCCGAAGCCTTTCAGGATCTGAGAACGAACCAAGAGCAGCTGAGCCAAAGCTGGAACGAGCTCCTCCTGAAGCAGTCCGATGTTGAGAAGGCACAGGAGGAGGCCAAAAAACAGGCCGCTGCAGAAGAAGCACGCTTGAGAGAGCTCCGTGTCGGGCTTGAGGCTCACGACGATGACCTCACCGCTCGCGAGAAGGCACTTGCTGACAAGCTTCGCAGCAAGGATGAAGAAATCGAAAAGCTTGTCGCGTTGCGGACCCAGGAGCTGGAGCAGAAGCACAAGGAAACGCTCGAAGCTCTGACCACAGATCACGCCGGCAAGCTGAAGGAAGCCGTCGATGCTGCCGAAGCTGCAGAGGCTGCCAAGAACTTGCTGGAAGAGAAGGTGAAGAAGCTGGAAGCGGGTCTTGAGGATCACGGCAAGAAGCTCTCAACGCTCAAAACCGAGAGAGAGAAAACTCTCCACAGCTTGATGGAGATGCAAGTTGCCATATCCGACAAGACCAAGCAGCTCACCTCAGCTAATGAGTCCATCGATGATCTGAAGCTGAAACTGACCACGCTGAAGGAGACTCTTGAGGCCGCGGAGGCTCGCGAGAAGGCCCTGATCAAGGATCTCAAGAATGAGAAAGAGCTGCTCGAGAGCGCTGCTGTCACCCATAACGATTATGTGGCAGGTGCAAAGATCTGGACTGATCGCCTTGTCGACATCGCGGAGAGGCTCACTGCACAACTATCCATCATGAACTTGTAGGGCTTCAACTATTCTTCTGACAAAAGGGTGTCCACGAGCGCCAAGCTGACCATGTTCTTCGATGGCCCGATCGATGCGCTCAAGCAGCTTCATTCTGATCGGGCATCCCATCTAGCCAACGAGTCCCGCAAGCTCTGTCGGGCCGTCCTTCTCAAGGTGCTCACCAAGGTGGTGTACAAGAACCCCGGCATTAGCTTCACCAACGTCCTCGACCGCCTGCCGAAGGACGCGGACCTCAAGGCGGCCGAAGAGCTTGTTGCGCCCATTGTTGACAAGGTGAACCAGGTCAAGAGGGTTGAAGGCCAGCACAGGGATTAGCCGCTTCACTTGTTGCCGCCACCATTCCATGCCAAAGACAATTTTTGTCTTATGTTAGAATCGCGGCAAGATTGATGTAATATAACTTGCTATACTCTGGATGAATGCATGCTATTCCCCTTGTTTAATTTCTTTCTGTATGTATTCGCCCTACGCTTTATTGGAAACTTGCCGGCGCGCACACCCTTGCCGCGAGCGCTAGGTGCGGGACTTTAGCAGCCTGCTGGCGGTGCCGCTACCGGCAAGAGACCTTGACGTTTTCATTGCAGCCACTTAAACTGTTGAGCGGACTCGAAACAGAGTAAGGGCGCAACCGATCATGACAAGGTTCCTTCGCGTGCAGGTTTTCCATACAAAAGTCGAAATCACTCAAGGAGAATAACCTTATTAAACAAAAATTTGTTTAAAGTTTCTGCAACTTAGCTTTTTACTGTTGTACTCCTTCTGGCAAGATATCAACCTTGAACGTCGCCTGTCGGTATCCATACCACCATTCCCCCCCCCCGGCAAACTTGCACGCAAGGTAACCTTCTGTCCTTTAAGAAAAAGAAAGAAGAGAAAATAGAGATGTGGAACCTTGGTGGTTCGTTAGCACTTGCCAGGAGTAAGCGTAATACAATATCTCAGACAAACATGCATATAAGTAACATGAAAATCAACAAGATTTGTAAAACACTTAGCTTTATTCAACTATGCACAGGGTCTGCGCCTGGCTTTGTACAAAGGATTACATGCCTTGGCGGCAAGACTCGTACAAAAGGGGGTTGCCGGGAGACTCGGCAACCACGCCTTATGGGTAGAACTTACGAAGATGTTCGATATTCCAGGAGTTACTCACTGGGACGCCATCCTCGGTCTCCAGGCGGACTGCGCCAGGCCTGGTGACTCGTACTACCCGATAAGGGCCTTCCCACTTCGGCGCCAACTTGTTGGAATTCTTGGCCGACTGAACGCGCCGAAGAACAAGGTCGCCTTCCTCAAGACTTCGGGCATGAACCTTGCGGCTATGATAGCGGCGCAAGGCTTGCTGGTAGCGTGCAGCTCGCACATCAGCCTGAAGACGATCTTCCTCAAGGAGCGTAGCGTCGTCTTGCCGCAACTGCTCTTGCTCAAGCTCATCATAAGCGAGCACTCGAGGTGATCCGTATGCGAGTTCTGTGGGGAGAAATGCTTCCGCCCCATAGACTAGGGAGAAGGGTGTCTGGCCGGTGGCTCGATTTGGAGTCGTCCTAATTGACCAAAGAACCACCGACAACTCATCAATCCAGCGTCTTCCGCACTTGCGCAGCTTGTCGAAAGTCCTTGTCTTGAGGCCTCGCAACACTTCAGCATTAGCCCTTTCTGCCTGGCCGTTGCTCCTTGGGTGGGCAAAAGAAGCAAAACAGATCTTGCTGCCAAGGTCTTGGACATACTGCATGAAGGTGCGGCTCGTGAACTGTGTGCCGTTGTCGGTGATGATCCTATTTGGTACACCAAAGCGGCAAACTATTCCCTTGAAGAACTTGACGGCCGATTGTGCTGTCACCTTCCTCGCTGCTTCCACTTCCGGCCACTTTGTGAACTTGTCGATTGCAACATACAAGTACTCAAAGCCCCCGGTAGCACGGGGAAAAGGGCCCAATATGTCGAGCCCCCAGAACGAAAATGGCCAGGAGAGAGGGATTGTTTGAAGAGCTTGAGCTGGTTGATGCAATTTCTTTGAATGAAACTGACACGCTTCACACTTGGTGACTAGTGCAGTTGCATCCTGGAGAGCAGTGGGCCAAAAGAAACCTTGCCGGAATGCCTTACCAGCAAGTGCTCTTGATCCTATGTGGGAGCCACATATGCCTCCATGTATCTCTGCCAACAGCTCCAGTCCATCCTCCCGCGGAATGCACTTCAATTTCACACCGTTCGGCCTTTTCTGTACAGGACATTGTCCACAAACTGGTACATGTTGGACCGACGGGCTACTTTTTCCGCTTCTTCCTGCTCTTCAGGGAGTTCTCCTGTCTGAAGGAAATGGACGATGTGCTGTGCCCATGCTGGAGCCTGAGGCTCGACAACAAGGACTAAAGGCATGTCTTCTGCCGTGGGAGCATTTGTCTCGACAGCAAAGGCTCGAGGCCCTGCCGGAGCCTATTGTTCCCCGACAAGCTTGGCGGGAGCATTTGTCTCTACGGCAAGAGCCTGAGGCTCTGCCGGAGCCTATCGCTCACCGGCAAGCTTGGCGTTGTCCCCGGCAACTTCTTTGCCGACAGCCTCTGGGAGCTCTGCCGGAAAATACTTGCCGGAACTCAACTTTCTTCTTTTCTCTTGTCCCATTGATGGTGTCACAGATGGTTGAGTCAATCGGAGCACAAAAGTTCCTGGTTCCACAGGTAACTTAAGGGCAGCGCACTTTGACATGCCATCAGCAATGCTGTTTTCTGCACGAGGAACGTGCTCCATTTGCAGACCATCAAAATGCTCTTCCAACTTCCTCACTTCACCTACGTAAGCTTCCATCAACGGGCTTTGATAGTCTTTATTCACTTCTTTGACGACAAGCTGAGAATCACCCCTGACGATGAGTTTCTTGATTCCAAGGTTTGCCGCGATCTTGAGACCGGCAAGCAGCCCTTCATACTCTGCAGTATTGTTCGTTGACCTCTCCCGGGGAAAGTGCATCTGAATCACGTATTTGAGGTGCTCTCCGGTGGGTGCGACAAGCAGCACGCCAGCACCGGCGCCTTGCAGCGAGAAAGCCCCATCAAAATACATAATCCACTCTTGATTTGTTTCCTTGCCGGGGAGAGTTGACTCTGGAATCTCTTCATCTGGCGTTGGGGTCCATTCCGCAATGAACTCCGCCAAGGCTCTGCTCTGGATGGTCGAAGTACTTTCAAACTTGAGACCAAAACTTGACAGCTCCAGAGCCCACTCCACAATCCTGCCGGTAGCGTCTGGATTCCGCAAAATCCGTTGCAATGGAAAGCGAGTGACAACGGTGATCTCGTGTGCTTGAAAGTAATGGCGCAGCTTCCTCGAGGCCATAAGGAGGCCGAAGAGCAACTTCTGCACACCAGAATATCTTGACCTAGCCCCCTGCAAAAGGGAGCTGACAAAATAAACTGGGCGCTGCACCATCTTCTTCTTCTGTATTGCTTCATTTGACTGCGCAGATCCTGCTTTGTCAGCGCCAGACTCTGCTGGGGAAGATCCTAGCTTGTCGCTTGGCGGTCCTGCCGCTGCGGCTGCTTCTTCATCAACTTCTCTCTCTGCCACTAACGCAGCACTCACCACTTGATTCGTTGCCGCTAGGTATAGCAACAACGGCTCTTGTGGTTTTGGCGCGACTAGTACTGGCGGAGAGGAGAGGTACTTCTTCAAATCCTGCAGCGCCGCCTCCACTTCCGGAGTCCATTTCATCGGACCTGCCTTCTTCAAGATTTTGAAAAAGGGCAGGGCGCGCTCAGCAGATTTTGAGATGAACCTACTCAAAGCAGCAACGCAGCCGGCAAGACGACGCACATCCTTGACACGTCTTGGCGCTTCAATTTGCTCAATCGCTTTGATCTTGTCGGGATTTGCTTCGATTCCACGTTGAGATACAAAGAACCCGAGAAGCTTGCCGGATGGGACACCAAACACACACTTCTCAGGGTTGAGCTTCAAGTTGATCTTGCGCAGATTTGCAAATGTTTCTTCTAAATCTGATATGAGCGTCGCCTTGTCCTTGGTTTTGACCACTATGTCATCCATATAAGCTTCCATATTTCTATGTAGCTGGGGCTCAAAACCAATCTGGACTGCTCTTGCAAATGTAGAACCAACACTTTTCAACCCGAAAGGCATACGCAAAAAGCAATACGTACCACATGGGGTGATAAATGTGGTCTTTTCTTCGTCTTCCTTGGCCATGAAAATCTGATGATACCCTGAATAGGCGTCAAGAAATGATAGCAAATCGCAGCCGGCGGTGGAGTCCACAATCTGGTCGATGCGCGGCAAAGGAAAAGGATCTTTTGGATAGGCTTTATTGATATCTGTATAGTCAATACACAGCCTCCATTTCCCTTCGCCTTGCGCACTACAACTGGATTAGCCAACCATGTTGGATGAAGTACTCCTCTTACCAAACCTGCCGCTTCCAACTTCTTGATTTCTTTGGCAATAAACTGTTGCCGCTCCAAAGCCTACTTGCTGACCTTCTATTTGACGGGCCGCGCGTGTGGACAGACAGCAAGGTGGTGCTCAATCACCTCCCTGGGAACACAGGGGATATCAGATGGTTGCCATGCAAACACATCGACATTCGCCCGCAGGAGGGCAACGAGCGCGCTTTCCTATTTGTTGTCGAGGGTGGAACTTATAGTGAAAGTTCCTCCCGTACCATCCTCCTTGGTGGGCACCTTCTTAGTCTCTGGTGGAGCTGCCTTGGACTTCTTGCTCTTGCCGGTAGAGCTCTCTGGCACATCCTCAAGAGGAGCGCAGCACTCCGTGGAGGTGCGCTTGCCGGAGTATGTGCGAGAGGTCTTGCCGGTCTTCTTCCCCCCGGGAGCTTCAGCGGCAGGAGCAAGTGCTTTAGCGGAAGATGCTGCAACTGCCTCCCGGTAGAGTTGATCGGTGCAGATAAGCGCATCTTTCTTGTCGGAGTTGACAGTGATGACGCTCATCGGCCCGGGCATCTTCATTACATTGCAAGCGTAGTGCGATGCCGCCATGAACTTGGCCAGCGCTGGGCGGCCAAGGATCCCATTATATGGCAATGGAATCTTGGCAACGTCGAAGACAATCTTCTCTGTCCTGAAGTTTAGATCGCTACCGAATGTTACCGGAAGCATGATCTTTCCCTTGGGCTGGCTCCTTCCTGGATTGACCCCCTGAAACGAACCCATTTCCTCGAGATCTCCATCAGGAATTTGCAACCTTTTGATCACCTCGGGTGAGATCAAGTTCAAACCGGCCCCACCGTCAACTAACATCTTTGTCACTTTGAGGTTGCGAATCGTTGGTGAGACCAACAATGGCAAACACCCGACCGCAGTTATACGATCAGGGTGATCCTCAACGTCGAAAATGATAGGCGTGTTGGACCATTTCAACGGCTTCCGGGCGTTGACAGATGGCTCAGTCGCATTAACCTCACACGCCCACTATTTGAGTTGGCGGTGGGAAGAATGCAACGAGGCACCTCTGTCAACGCACATGGTGTGTGTAGCTTTCTGAAATTCTTGCTCGCTGGACTCGTCTTCCTCCTCGATGTCATCATCACCCCCCTCTTGCTTGTCGCGGCCTCGAGCGGGCCTCTCCTTCTGTTGCTTGGCCTTGCCACGGCGACCTCCTCGGCCACCGCATTTCTTGCCGGACCCCTCCACACCATCCTGGCCCCTCTCCTTGTCTCGCCTTTCATATTCAGCCTTCTGCTTCTCGACAGGCTGTTCAACTTGCCGGCAGTCTTGGAGATCATGGCCTTTGGTGCGATGGATCTTGCAGTACTGCTTGCCGGAGCCCTCTGGCTTGTCGGCAGCCGCCAAGGCCTGACAGGAGGCACACCCGGCAACATCCTTGCCGGGGTCGTCAACCTTGGCCTTCTTGGCTGTGCCGGGGTTGCCGGACCCCTCGACAGCAAGCACGGCCTTGCCCTTGCGCTTCCTGTTACGCCGGCGGCCCTTCTTTGCCGAGGCGGCGGTGTCCTCATCTTCAGAGTCGACCCCCGTGCCAGCATCCTCGCTGGGGAGTCTCCTCCCTTCTTCAGCTCGAGCACACTTATCAGCCAAAGCATAGAGCTCGGCAACATCCCTGACCTTGTTCATCGCCAGCTGTTCGCGCATTCTGCGGTTGCGCACGTTCTGATGGAACGCGCTGACAACAGCGGCAGGATGAACGTCTGGAATGTTGTGATGTACTCGGCTGAACCTCTGGATGTACTTGCGCAAAGTTTTGCCTTCTTTCTGGGGGATGAGATGCAAATCGCTTTCCTGGCCAGGAGCTTGGTGGCCTCCAGTAAAGGCACCAACAAACTCATGGCACATATCTGCCCAGGAAGAAATGGAATTCTCAGGCAGATGCATCAACCACGACCTGACGTTGGGCTTAAGCACCAACAGGAAGTAGTTTGCGAGTATCTTGTCGTCACGAGCCCCGGCAGCCTGCACCGCAATGGTGTAGATGCTCAGGAACTCCGACGGGTGGGTCTTGCCGTCATATTTCTCCGGGACCTCCGGCTTGAACGTGCGGGAATTGGGCCACTAGACTCGCCGCAGCTCACGGGTAAACGCTGAACAACCCACCTCATAAGGTAGATCGATAGGATACCCCGGCGCTGGCTTGTCTACAGTAGGTCCTGCGCGCTTGTCAGACTGATAGCGCGCTTCCTGCCGCCGCTCGATGGTAGTCCGAGCGTCTTCTTTGCCTCGCTCCCGAAGAACTTGACGTTGATCGCGGCGAGTTCGCGGATCAAACGACGCCGTTGAATCATTGTCTCGGGCATCGGTCCGTCGAGTCGGCGACCGCTGCTGCCGTCATGGGGGAGAGTACACCGTAGTTGTACCGCCTCCAGTCTTCTCACCACCGACGCGTGCCGGCTCAATGGACTGCCGCCGCGAAGGCTCCACCTGCTGCGGTCTATCTTCGTTGGCGAGGCCGATGAGGCTCTGAATGGCCGCTCTCCATTCGTCGAGCTTGTCCGCCGCAGGAGGAAAGTTCAGGAGCAGCTGTGCTCGCGCCAACGCTTCTGCTGGTGTAGGCGGCGGCGACAGGTGCGAGGAACGTGAGGTGCTCTGACTCCCAACCGTGTTGGAAGGAGCTCCATCATGACCCCGCGACCGTACGCTGCTTCCACCAGCATGTGGACGTGCATGCTGGTCTGGCACATCCCGAGGATGATGCTCAGGAGACTTTCCATGGGGACGCCCGGAACCACCAACGTCACGGCGATGTTCATCGCGCGCGCCCTTAGAAGGTCGCGGCACGTGCGCCGGCGTGGGTGTCTTGGAAGGCGCCCTTCCATCTCTGAAGTTTGCTACGCCGCCCGCTGGCAGCACAGCTCCGTCTTTAGATCTAGCTGCGCGAACGATGCCGCTTGCCTGGCTATGATCACCAGAACGTCGTGGAAGCTCAGGATCTCCGCCTCCTCCGCCTACGTCCACACCGTCGCCCGTCCGTGTAGCCACAGGCGGACTGGACGCGGATGGACCGACCACCGTGAAACCCTTCTTCTTGGGAGCCATGGCCATGATGATGATGAAGAAACGAGCGCGCTGATCACCAGATCTGGTCCGCGCAACCTTCTCCCCTACCTGGCGCGCCAAAGATGTCGGAGAAACGACACCTATGGGATCAAGCGGATCCCTTTACGATTCGGCAAGGAGAAAGGATTGCACAGAGAGCAGATCCAACGACCAACACGAAGGATTTTTACCCAGGTTCGGGCCGCAAAGATGCGTAAAACCCTACTCCTGCTTTGGTTGTACTAGATGTGTTCGAAGCCAATCTCTGGGAGCGCTATGGACAGTACACAGCCGCTATGCATGCAGAATGGGCCAGAAACCGATCCCCCCTGTAGCTACGCCTTGGGCCTCCTTTTATATGTTCGAAGGGGTCACCAACAGTGGCGTACAGTGCATACATGAGGTGTAAAGTAGCTACAGTGTTATCATACCTAATACTGACGGCTTAGGACAAAAACATTAAATGCTCCGTTGAGGTGTCCCTTAGCATCTTGGGGACGGAAAAAGGGGCCGTCCCATCAGCACCGCTTAAGCCCATCCGCCGCTAACACCTGACACATTACCAGGAGGACAATAGCTAAAAGACAAGCTAGTCGCTGCACTGGAGCGGTGACAGGGTGGCGAGGTCTTGCCGGGTGCAGATCTTGCCGGGGCTCGGCAGGCCAGCCCGGCAAGATCTTGCCGGGCGCTCAGCCTCCGGTCTTCTGTCTTCTGATTGGACTTGAATGCCCTCCGGATGTTGTCGTACTTGTATTCATCTATCCCCCGGCAGGCCTTGCCGCTGGTATGGCTACAACTGCCTGTGCACAAGTATGGGGTACTAAAGGACCCAAACTTTAGTACACCCACAACAAGATGAGTAGAATTGATGCTGAACCAAAACAGAAACTTTCGACTCTAGTACAAGAATTGTCATTTTTTACTGGAGCGTGATAATGATCTGAAATTTTTACACAGTCTTCATACACACATTCTTCTGGTTGTACTAATTTTTCAGAATTTCTAGAGACAGGTAAGTATGGTTACAATACAGATCTTCACAGACTGTTCTGTTTTTGACAGATTCTGGTTTGCATGCATAGTTTGCTTGTTTCAGTGTTTCCATATCTTATATTTAGTGGTATAAATTATGGGAATGATAGAATACAGTAGGTATCATGTGGGAACAATTATGAATCTTGTCTTGATAGTACCTAAGTGAATGATTTATCTTTATTACACTAACCATTCTCACGAAGTTTCGTTAAGTTTTGTGTGATTGAAGTTTTCAAGTTTTGGGTGAGACACCGATATGAGGAGAATAAAGAGTGACAAGAACATAAGCTTGGGGATGACCAAGGCACACCCAAGGTAATATCCAAGGAAGACTCAAGCGCCTAAGCTTGGGGATGCCCCGGAAGGCATCCCCTCTTTCGTCTTCAACATTATTGGTATATCTTACTTAGAGCTGTATTTTTATTCGTCACATAATATGAGTTTTGCTTGGAACATCATTTTATTTTGTTTTTCTCTGTTAGGTGTTATTTATAATCTTGTTTTTCAATAAAAAGTTCCAAGAATTGCCTTAGGATGCTTGCATTGCATGTTTGATGTGTGCTGTGTAAAAACAGAAACTTTTTCTGTAGTGTTTGAATTTTCATATTTTACTGGAACCACGAAAGTTTCTGAAATTTTTACAAAGTGTTTTCATATAAATTATTTAGCATGTCCTAAATTTTCATAATTTTTTGAGTTACATAAGTACACTGGTTTAATAGATTGCTACAGACTGTTCTGTTTGGATAGATTGCTGTCATAGTTTTGTTATCTACTTATCCTATAGTTTCCATAGCCTATATTGGTAGATATAAGTTGTGGAAATGATAGTAAACAGTAGATTATGTTTGAAATTATTATGCAACTTGTCTTGGCAGTACATAAAGAGTTGATTTATTATTATGTGTACTAACCTATCTCACGAGTTCTTTTCGAGTTTTGTGTGGATGAAGTTTTTAAGAATAGGTGAAACCGGGATATGAGAGGATTGAACGAGATACAAAAGCTCAAGATTGTGGATGCCCAAGGCACCCCAAGTAAATATTTCAAGAATTCACAAGCATCTAAGATTGGGGATTCTACGCATCCCACCTCTCTTCATAAACAATTATCGGTTAGCCTATGTTGAGCCTAAATTTTTATTCGTTCACATGATACGTGCTATTCTTGGAGTGCTATTTTTATTTAGTTTGTTGTTTGAATAAAATACTCAGATCTGAAAATATTTATTGAGAGAGAGAGCCCTCACATAGCTACTTGATTGTTTACCTACTCATTGATCTTCACTTATATCTTTTGAGAGTAGTTTGATGTTTACTCTTGTGCTTCACTTATATCCTAAGAGTAAATTGTGAATGAATGAAATATCATAAATCTGAAATTATCAATGTGCTTTATGCTTAGTAGTAGCTTCACATCTGGTTTATAAAGTAAAATATATTGAAGTTTGACAATCACAATATTGGTCATACAAGCAGTTCGTGAATTATTGGTATAAGGAAGAGAACTTTCACATACAAATATATTATCTTGGACATCTTCTATGATTATGAATACCCATTAATTATTTTCAAACTTGAGAAAATTAGTTGAAGTTGGACAAGGAAGACAACGTAATGAGTTATGGTTGTGTATATTTGCATAGAAGTTATATTGTTATGGATCCTCCAACATGTGGTGCTTGTTTAGAACCTTTTGCTAGCCAACACTTCGTACTAAGTAGAGATACTACTTGTGCATCCAAATCCTTGAGCCAAGTTTCTTCCATAAGAGTCCACCATACCTACCTATATATGGTATTTCACTTCCATTCCAAGTAAATTTGCATGTGCCACCTCTAAACATTCAAATAAACATCTGTTTTGTGTGCCTGGACCGCTCATGGAGCGACGGGGGTCGGTCAGTATCTTCCATGTTAAGCGGGTTATTCTCATGATGAGTGTTTATTCACTCGTCCTTGCACGAGAGGGGCGGTAATAGGAATTCCCAGTCCCGAAATAAAAAAATGCAAATAATTAAACAAAACTCCCCCAGGAATGTTGATGGTATGGATGGTACCCGTGGATCCGGCTAGCCGTGGAGTGTGTTTGTTGGTGGAGGGGGAGTAAACCTTTACTTTTACCGCTTGGGAACCGCCGCTAATGTGTTTAACATGGAAGATATTGACAACTCTTGGTCGTAACGTTGACAGGAAGGGTGCACTTCCCAAAATTATATTTATCACTATTTTAAACAATGAGGTCTGGCAAATATGCAAATCCATGCTGCCCTCTGCGAAGGGACAATCTATTTACTTTCATGTTATTTACTTTTCATGTTGAGTCAACTTCTTATTCCAACCTACTTCTATTAGTTGGCAAGCATCATGTGGCGGGGAAATATCCAAACATAAATATCCAGTCAAATATATTTGATCATGACTTATTATTGTTGACAATTATCTATATGATAAATGAGTTGGGAGGTGAAACATTAAGCCCCTATCTTTCTATGTGTTCGATGGATGCCATTTGTTTTAAAAATATGCTTTGAGTACTAGCAATCATAGAAGACTAAATGATGATTGAGTATGTGGAGATCTTACTTAGACTTTGTTGAGAATATGTTGAATTGCAATTGTTTGGTGACTAAGTGTTGGAAATATGCGCTAGAGGCAATACTAATTTAGTTATTATCATATTTCCTTGTTCGTGATAATCATTTATTATCCATGCTATAATTGTATTGATTGGAATCTCAAATACATGTGTGGGTACATAGACAACACTGTGTCCCTAGTATGCCTCTAGTTAACTAGCTCGTTAATCAAAGATGCTCAAGGTTTCCTGGCCATAGACATGAGATGTCATTTGATAACGGGATCACATCATTAGGAGAATGATGTGATGGACAAGACCCAAACTATAAACATAGCATATGATCGTGTGAGTTTATTGCTATAGTTTTCTACATGTCAAGTATCTGTTCCTATGACCATGAGATCATGCAACTCACTGACACCGGAGGAATACCTTGTGTGTATCAAACGTCACAATGTAACTGGGTGACTATAAAGATGCTCTACAGGTATCTCCGAGGGTGTCTGTTGAGTGGGCATGGATCAAGACTGGGATTTGTTACTCCGTGTGACGGAGAGGTATCTCAGGGCCCACTCGGTAATACAACATCACAATAAGCCTTGCAAGCAATGTGACTAAGTGTTAGCCACGGGATCTTGTATTACAGAATGAGTAAAGAGACTTGCCGGTAACGAGATTGAACTAGGTATAGAGATACCAACGATCGAATCTCGGGTAAGTAACATACCGAAGAACAAAGGGAACAACATACGGGATTAACTGAATCCTTGACATAGAGGTTCAACCGATAAAGATCTTTGTAGAATATGTAGGAACCAATATGGGCATCCAGGTCCCGCTATTGGTTATTGACCGTAGAGGTGTCTTGGTCATGTCTACATAGTTCTCGAACTGGCAGGGTCTGCACACTTAAGGTTCGGTGACGTTTCGGTATAGTAGAGTTATGTATGGTGGTGACCGAAGGTTGTTCGGAGTCCCGGATGAGATCCTGGACGTCACAAGGAGCTCCGGAATGGTCCGGAGGTAAAGATTGATATATAGGAAGTCCTATTTTGGTCACCGAAAAAGTTTCGGGTATTTCGGTAGTGTACCGGGAGTGCCGGGAGGGGTACCGGGACCATCGGGAGGGGTGTCTCGACCCAAAGGACCTCATGGGCTGTGGGAGTAGTCAAACCAGCCCCTAGTGGGCTGGCCTAACCCCCCCACTAAGGCCCATGTGGCTTTGGGTGGAAAAAATCCAAAGGAGGAAAGGTGGAAAGGGTTTCCAAGTGGAGAGGAGGAATCCTACTCCTATTAGGATTGGAGTAGGACTCCTCCACCTCCAATTTCAGCCAAACCTTGAGGGTTTGAGGCTGCCTACTCCCCTCCCTCCCTCCTATATATACTAGAGGATTTAGAGGGAAGAGCTAACCCTAATTGCCACATGCTCCCTCTACTTCATCTAGATCGGTTTCTCCTCTAGTCTAGTTTCAGCGGTGCTTAGGCGAAGCCCTACCGGAATTGTTCCACCACCATCGCCGCCGCGCCGTCGCACCGCCGGAGAACTCTTCTACCTCTCCGCCCTCTCTTGCTGGATCAAGAAGGCGGAGATAGTCATCGAGCTGTATGTGTGCTGAACGCGGAGGTGCCGTCCGTTCGGCGCTAGATCGGAAGGACCGTGATCAGGATCGCGAGACGATTCGTGATTTGATCGTGGGACGGATCGTGATGGGATCACAGGACGGATCGTGATTGGATCGTGAGATGGATCGTGATGGGATCGCGGGACTCTCGGCGATTTGGATCGCAAAGACGTTCGACTACATCAACCGCGTTTCTTAACGCTTCCCGCTTAGCGATCTACAAGGGTATGTAGATCGACTCTCCCCCTCGTAGATGCTCATCACCATGGATAGATATTGCGTGTGCGTAGGAAATTTTTTTGTTTCCCATGCAACTTTCCCCAACAGTGGTATCAGAGCTAGGTCTATGTGTAGATGAGATCTCGAGTAGAACACAAAGGAGTTTGTGGGCGTTGATATTCGGATTGCTTCCTCCCTTAGTCTTTTCTTGTTTCGGCGGTATTGTGGGATGAAGCGGCCCGGACCAACATTACTGGAGACCGGTTCCATCAACTGACATGTAACTTCGTTGTATAAAGATGGCTGGCGGGTGTCTGTTTCTCCCACTTTAGTCGGATCAGATTTGACAAAGGCGGTCCTTGAGAAGGTTGAATAGCAATTTTTCATCACCGTTGTGGTTTTTTGCGTAGGTAAGATTTGTTCTTGCTAGATACCCGTAGCAGCCACGTAAAACTTGCAATAACAATTAGAGGACGTCTAACTTGTTTTTGCACGGTATGTTGTGATGTGATATGGCCAATTACATGATGAGATATATGTGATGTATGAGATGATCATGTATTGTATAGAATATCACGACTTGCATGTCGATGAGTACGGCAACCGGCAGGAGCCATAGGGTTGTCTTTGCAAATTATGTTGTAGATTACTAGCTCGCGCTGTAGCTCCCTTGAATTTTTATATGTTCCTAGAGAAATAGAGTTGAAATATGATGGTAGCAATAATGGGGACTGGGTCCGTGATCTGAGGATTGTCCTCATTGCTGCACAGAAGGCTTATGTCCTTAATGCACCGCTCGGTGCGCTACCCCCTCTGGCGTCGTCTGTAGATGTTGTGAACATCTGACAAGCACGTTTTGATGACTACTTGATAGTTCAGTGCGTCATGCATTACGGCTTAGAATTGAGGCTCCAAAACGTTTTGAACGTCACGGAACATATGAGATGTTCTAAGAGCTGAAATTGGGATCTTAGGCTCGTGCCCGTGTTGAGAGGTATGAGACCTCCAACAAGATTCTTTGCCTGCAAGATGAAGAAGAATAGCTCAATCGTTGAGCATGTGCTCAGATTGTCTGGGTGCTACAATCGCTTGAATCGAGTGGGAGTTGATCTTCCAGATAAGATAGTGATTGATATAGTTCTCCAAGTCACCGTTACTAAGCTACTAGAGCTTCGTGATGAACTATAAAATGCCAGGGATGGAAATAATGATCCCTGATCTATTCGCGATGTTTGACACCGCGAAGGTAGAAATCAAGAAGGAGCATCAAGTGTTGATGGTTAGTAAAACCACTAGTTTCGAGAAGGGCAAGGGCAAGGAGGGATACTTCATGGATGGCAAGCCAGTTGTTGCTCCAGTAAAGAAACCCAAGGTTGAACCCAAACCCGAGACTAAGTGCTTCTATTATGAGGAGAACGGTCGCTGAAGCGGAACACCCCTGGATACTTGGTAGATAAGAAGGCTGGCAACGTCGACAGAAGTATATTTGATATACGTGTTATTGATGTGTACCTTACTAGTGCTCCTAGTAGCACCTGGGTATTGGATACCGGTTCGGTTTCTAAATGTTAGTAACTCGAAATAAAAGCTACGGAATAAAAGGAGACTAGATAAGGGTGAGGTGACGATGAGTGTTGGAAGTGTTTCAAAGGTTGATGTGATCACCATCGCACGCTCTCTCTACCTTCGGGATTAGTGATGAACCTAAATAAATGTTATTTGGTGTTTGCGTTAAGCATGAACGTGATTAGACCATGTTTATTGCAATACAGTTATTCATTTAAGTTAGAGAATAATGGTTATTCTGTTTACATGAATAATACCTTCAATGGTCATGCACCCAATGAGAATGGTTTATTGAATCTTGATCGTAGAGATACACATGTTCATAATATTGATGCCAAACGATACAAAGTTAATAATGATAGTACCACATACTTGTGGCACTGCCGCTAAATGTCATATTGGTGTAAAGCGCATGAAGAAACTCCATGCTGATGGATCTTTGGACTCATTCGATTTCGAATCGGTTGAGACATGCGGACCATGCCTCATGGGCAAGATGACCAAGACCCCGTTTTCCAGTATGATGAAGCGGGGAAGTGACTTATTGGAAATGATACATGTTGATGTATTCGGACCAATGAGTGTTGTAGTGTGCGGTGGATATCGTTATTTTCCTACGTTCACTGATAATTTGAGTAGATATGGGGATATTTACTTAATGAAACACAAGTCTGAAATGTTTGAAAAGTTCAAACAAATTCAGAGTGAAGTTTGAGATCATCGTGACAAGAAGATAAAATGTCTACGATATGATCGTGGAGGTAAATATCTGAGTTACGAGTTTGGTATACAACTTAAGACAATGTGGAAGTTGTTTCACAACTCACGCCACCTGGAACACCATAGTGTGATGGTGTGTCCGAACGTCGTAGTCGTGCTCTATTGGATATGGTGCGAACTATGATGTCTCTTATCGATTTGCCACTATCGTTTTGGGGTTATCCATTAGAGACAACTACATTCACTTTAAAAGGGGGCACCATCTAAGTCCGTTGAGATGACACCGTATGAATTTTGGTTCGGCAGAAACCTAAGCTGTCATTTCTTAATGTTTGGGGCTGCGACGCTTATGTGGAAAAGGTTTTCAACCTAATGAGCTCGAACCCAAAGCGGACAAATGCATCTTCATAGAATACCCTAACGTAACAGTTGGGTATACCTTCTATCTCAGATCCAAGTGCAAAGTGTTTGTTGCTAAAATGGGTCCTTTCTCGAGAAAGAGTTTCTCTCGAAAGAATTGAGTGGGAGGAAGATAGAACTTGATGAGGTTGTTGAACCTTTGTTTCAACCAGAGAGTAGCGCAGCGCAGAAAGTTGTTTCTGTGGAGCCTACGTTAGTTGAAGAGGAAGTTAATGATGATGATCATGAAGCTTCGGATCAAGTTACTATCGAACCTCGTAGGTCGACAAGGACGCGTACTGCTCCTGAGTGGTACGGCAACCCTGTCTTAGAGGTCATGTTGTTGGACAACGATGAACCTACGAGCTATGGAGAAGCGATGATGGGCCCGGATTCCTAGAAATGGTTAGAGGCCATGAAATCCGAGATGGGATCCATGTAAGAAAACAAAGTATGGGCTTTGGAAGTATTACCTGAAGGGCGAAAGGCCATTCAGAACAAATGGATCTTTAAAAGGAAGACGGACGCGGACGGTAATGTCACCGTCTATAAAGCTCGACTTGTGGCAAAGGGTTTTTCACAAGTTCAAGGAGTCGACTACGATGAGACTTTCTCACCCGTAGCGATGCTAAAGTCTGTTGGAATTATGTTAGCAGTTGCTGCATTTTTCGATTATGAAATCTCGCAGATGGATGTCAAAACAGAGTTTCCTTAACGGTTTCCTTGAGGAAAGGATGTATGTGATACAACCAGAAGGTTTTGTCAGTCCTAAGGATGCTAAAATGTATGCAAGTTCCAGCAATCCTTCTATGGACTGGAGAAAGCATCTCGGAGTTGGAATATACGCTTTGATGAGGTGATCAAAGTTTTTGAGTCTATACAAAGTTTATGAGAAACTTGTATTTACAATAAAGTGAGTGGGAGCACTATAGAATTTCTGATAAGTATATGTGGATGACATATTGTTGATCGGAAATGATGTAGAATTTCTGGAAAGCATAAAGGGTTGTTTGAAAAGGAGTTTTTCAAAGGAAAACCTGGAATGAAGCTACTTAAATGTTGGGCATCATGATCTATAGAGATAGATCAAGACGTTTGGTAAAACTTTCAATGAGTACATACCTTGACAAGATTTTGAAAGAGTTCAAAATGGATCAGTCAAAGAAAGAGTTCTTGACTGATTTGTAAGGTGTGGAGTTGAGTGAGACTCAAAGCTCGACCACGGCAGAAGAAAGAGAAAGGACGAAGGTCGTCCCCTATGCCTTATCCATAGGCTCTGTATAGTATGCCATGCTGTGTACCGCACCTAGTGTGTGCCTTGCCATGAGTCTGTCAAGGGGTACAAGAGTGGTCCAGGAGTGGATCACTGGACAGTGGTCAAGATTATCCTTAGTAACTAGAGGACTAAGGAAATATTTCTCGATTATGGAGGTGATAAAGAGTTCGTCGTAAAGGGTTACGTCGATGCAAGCTTTGACACCTATCCGGACGACTCTGAGTAGCAGTCAGGATACGTATAGTGGAGCAACCATTTGGAATAGCTCCAAGTGGAGCGTGGTAGCATCTGCAGTATGACATATAGATTTGCAAAGAACACACGGATCTGAATGTTGCAGACCGTTGACTAAAGACCTCTCTCACATGCAAAGCATGATCGAACCCCAGAACTCATTGGGTGTTAGATTCATAACAATGTAAATCACATGGTGATGTGAACTAGATTATTGACTCTAGTGCAAGTGGGAGACTGTTGGAAATATGCCCTAGAGGCAATAATAATTTAGTTATTATCATATTTCCTTGTTCGTGATAATCGTTTATTATCCATGCTATAATTGTATTGACTGGAAACTCAAATACATGTGTGGGTACATAGACAACACTGTGTCCCTAGTATGCCTCTAGTTAACTAGCTCGTTGATCAAAGATGGTCAAGGTTTCCTGGCCATAGACATGAGATGTCATTTGATAACGGGATCACATCATTAGGAGAATGATGTGATGGACAAGACCCAAACTATAAACATAGCATATGATCGTGTCAGTTTATTGCTATAGTTTTCTACATGTCAAGTATCTGTTCCTATGACCATGAGATCATGCAACTCACTGATACCGGAGGAATACCTTGTGTGTATCAAACGTCACAACGTAACTGGGTGACTATAAAGATGCTCTACAGGTATCTCCGAGGGTGTCTGTTGAGTGGGCATGGATCAAGACTGGGATTTGTTACTCCGTGTGACGGAGAGGTATCTCAGGGCCCACTCGGTAATACAACATCACAATAAGCCTTGCAAGCAATGTGACTAAGTGTTAGCCACGGGATCTTGTATTACGGAACGAGTAAAGAGACTTGCCGGTAACGAGATTGAACTAGGTATAGAGATACCGACGATCGAATCTCGAGCAAGTAACATACCGAAGAACAAAGGGAACAACATACGGGATTAACTGAATCCTTGACATAGAGGTTCAACCGATAAAGATCTTTGTAGAATATGTAGGAACCAATATGGGCATCCAGGTCCCGCTATTGGTTATTGACCGTAGAGGTGTCTTGGTCATGTCTACATAGTTCTCGAACCCGCAGGGTCTGCACACTTAAGGTTCGGTGACGTTTCGGTATAGTAGAGTTATGTATGGTGGTGACAGAAGGTTGTTCGGAGTCCCGGATGAGATCCTGGACGTCACGAGGAGCTCCGGAATGGTCCGGAGGTAAAGATTGATATATAGGAAGTCCTGTTCTGGTCACCGGAAAAGTTTCGCGTATGTCGGTAGTGTACCGGGAGTGCCGGGAGGGGTACCGGGGACCATCGGGAGGGGTGTCTCGACCCAAAGGACCTCATGGGCTGTGGGAGGAGTCAAACCAGCCCCTAGTGGGCTGTCCTAACCCCCCCACTAAGGCCCATGTGTCTTTGGGTGGAAAAAATCCAAAGGAGGAAAGGTGGAAAGGGTTTGCAAGTGGAGAGGAGGAATCCTACTCCTAATAGGATTGGAGTAGGACTCCTCCACCTCCAATTTCAGCCAAACCTTGAGGGTTTGAGGCTGCCTCCTCCCCTCCATCCCTCCTATATATACTAGAGGATTTAGAGGGAAGAGCTAACCCTAATTGCCACGTGCTCCCTCTACTTCATCTAGATCGGTTTCTCCTCTAGTCTAGTTGCAGCGGTGCTTAGGCGAAGCCCTGCCGGAATTGTTCCACCACCATCGCCGCCGCGCCATCGCGCCGCCGAAGAAATCTTCTACCTCTCCGCCCCCTCTTGCTGGATCAAGAAGGCGGAGATCGTCATCGAGCTGTACGTGTGCTGAACGCGGAGGTGCCGTCCGTTCGGCGCTAGATCGGAAGGACCGTGATCAGGATCGCGAGACGATTCATGATTTGATCGCGGGACGGATCGTGATGGGATCGCGGGACGGATCGTGATTGGATTGGGAGATGGATCGTGATGGGATCGCGGGACGCTCGGCGATTTGGATCGCGAAGACGTTCGACTACATCAACCGCGTTTCTTAACGCTTCCCGCTTAGCGATCTACAAGGGTATGTAGATCGACTCTCCCCCTCGTAGATGCTCATCACCATGGATAGATCTTGCGTGTGCATAGGAAATTTTTTGTTTCCCATGCAACGTTCCCCAACACTAAGAACATAGGTTGTTAAGTTTCAAGAGAATTCATTGTTTGAACCGTAACATGTGAATTAGTTGCTACTTTATCATGATGAGTTTTATGAGAAACAGTTGTTGTTATGATGCTACGAAAAGTGGTTGAAATTATCATTGATCAAACTTATGCACTATGCTAGCATTCACACTTCATAAATTATTTCTTTTATCATTTACCTACTCGAGGACGAG
The DNA here is from genome assembly GCA_039707655.1 of Elymus sibiricus. Lineage (NCBI taxonomy): Eukaryota > Viridiplantae > Streptophyta > Magnoliopsida > Poales > Poaceae > Elymus > Elymus sibiricus. The sequence goes on from CM077669.1 coordinate 156,913,539, forward strand.
TAGGAATTAAGCTTGGGGATGCTGATACGTCTCCAACGTATCGATAATTTATGTAGTATGCATGCCATATTCATCTATGTTTACAATACTTTTATATTTTGATGCACTTTATGTGATTTATTTAGAACTAACCCGGAGTGACGGTGTTTTTAGCAGAATTACCGTGGTGTTGTTTTTGTGCAGAAAATGAAAGTTCTCGGAATTGCCCGAAACTTTTTGGTGATTTTTTCTGGACCAAATAAGCAATATTGGAGCGAAGAAACACCGGAGAAGAGCCACGAGATGGGCGCAACCAACCAGGGCGCGCCAGAGGGCCCAGGCGCGCCCTGGTGTATCGTGCCCTCCTCGTGGCCCATCTTGGCATGAAACCGACGCCCAAAAATCCTATAAATATAGAAACCATCAGAAATAACCCTAGACTCTCCGCTCCACCACCGCAACTCTCTGTATCGAGAAAAAACCAATCTGGAGACGTTTCAGTACCCTGCCGGAGAGGGGAATCCATCTTCGGTGGCCATCTTCATCATCCCGGCGGAGGCCATGATGAGGAGGGAGTAGTCCACCCTCGGGGTTGAGGGTATGTACCAGTAGCTATGTGTTCAATCTCTCTCTCTCTCGTGTTCTTGAGATGTCATGATCTTGATGTATCATGGGCTTTGTTAATATAGTCGGATCATATGATGTGTTTCCCTCTCTATCAAGTTGTGATGACTTGAGTTTTCCCTTTGAGATTTCGTTACCGGATTGAATACTTTTATGGATTTGAGAACACTTGATATATGTCTTGCATGCGGATACCCGTGGTGACAATGGGGTGTTCTATTGATTCATTTGATATATGTTTTGGTACTCAACTTGCGGATTCCCGCGGTGAAATTGGGGTAATCTATGCATAGGGGTTGATACACGTTCTTGTCCTACTTTCTCCGATATAAATCTTGGGGCACTCTTTGAGGTTCTTTGTGTGGATTGAGTATTATGATTCTGAAATTGTTTGATGCGTATCGTATAATTAACTCATGGATACTTGTGGTGACATTGGAGTATCTAGGTGACATTAGAGTTGGTTGATGCGTATCATATGGTGTTATTCTAGTACGAACTCTTAGATAGATCGAACGGAAAGGATAACTTGATGTTATCTTAGTATGAACTCTTGAATAGATCGATCGGAAAGAATAACTTTAAGGTGGTTTCGTACCCTACAAACAATTTCTTCTTATGTTCTCCGCTAGATAAGAACTTTGGAGTGATTCTTCGTTGCACGTTGAGGGATGGTTATGTGATCCAATTGTATTAGCATTGTTGAGAGATTGCACTAGTGAAAGTACGGACCGTAGGCCTTGTTTTCAAGCATTGCAATACCGTTTGCGCTCACTTTTGTTACTTTCTACCTTGCTGTTTTTATATTTTCAGATTACAAAAACCTATATCTACCATCCATATTGCACTTGTATCACCATCTCTTCGCCGAACTAGTGCACCTATACAATTTGCCATTGTATTGGGTGTGTTGGGGACACAAGAGATTTCTTGTATTTGATTGCAGGGTTGTTTGAGAGAGACCATCTTCATCTTACACCTCCCACGGATTGATAAACCTTAGGTCATCCACTTGAGGGAAAATTGCTACTGTCCTACAAACCTCTGCGCTTGGAGACCCAACACGAGTCTACGAGAATAAAGTTGCATAGTAGACATCACGCATCTTGTCCCCTACTTTGTCACTGGGAGATAGAAACTCGTCAGGTTGAACCTACCACAACGCACCACTCCCACCGATGAAATATCAATTTACTTGGCCAAAGCACATCAATAGATCGAAGACCATTACGAAGCTATAATGATCATGCAATTAAGAGATAATATAATTCAGAGGCATCTCAAATACTTTTCATAAATAATCTGAACATAAACCCATAATTCATCGGATCCCAACAAACACCGCACAATAGGATTACATCGGATAGATCAAAGCGAAGATGCGATGACCAATGTATTGAAGATCAAGAGATAGAGAGATTGCCATCTAGGTACTAGCTATGGACCAGTGGGTCTGTGGTGAACTACTCACACATCATCATGAGGGAAGCAAGGTTGATGAAGAGGCCCTCCGTGATGGATCCCCCCTCCGGTAGGGTGCCGGAACGGAGCCCCAGATGGCCTCGCGGTGGAACAGAGACTTGCGGCGGCGAAAAAGGGTCTTGGGACTGCTTCTGGGGCTTTGCGATATTAGAGAATTTATAGGCCAGAGAGGGGCGTCGGGAGGCAGCCGAGGGGGCCACCACATATCAGGGTGCCCCCCTAGGGCGCGCCCTGATGTGTGGTGGGGCCCTCATGTGCCTCCCGGCCTCCCTCCGAAGCTTCGAGGTCTTCTTATGGTCCAGAAAAAATCATCAAAAAGTTTCGTGGCAATTGGATTTAGTTTGGTAATGTAAACCTGAAAAGTAAAAAACATGCAGAAAAAGGCAACTGGCACTGGGCACTGGGTCAATAGGTTAGTGCTCAAAAATATTATAAATTGGCAAATAATGACCCAAAAAGTATCCTAGAATGATAATATATTAGCATGGAACAATAAAAAATTATAGATACGTTGGAGACGTATCAACCTCTCCATGCCAGAGTCAAGAGCGCTACATGTCAGGGATAAGGCATGCCCAAAGCCACTGGCCAGCTACAACCGAAAGGGACCGAGCTCCATGATGACGGCCTCGAGAGGATGACGACGGCAAGCACCACCATCATCGAGCCTAAGAAAACCTACTAGGGTTTTAAGCCTTGACACTGTGAGGGGACTCACAACAATGTCCCTGAGAGGGAAGCGACACTTGCAGGTGTCATCGTCGCCACCACTGGAGCATGGAGTTTTCTCTTGGACCCTCACAAACAAGTGCTACACGTGGAACCATAGTTGCGGACCCAACCCGTGAGGGGGCATTGCGGCCAACGCAAAGCCTCCAAATCCAGACCTGGGAGCCACCACCACCAAAGCCACGACAACACCATGATCACCCCCCTTGCTACACACATAACCAAGAGGAGACACCACCACGTTGAAGCGTTGCTTGCTGTTAGGGCATATTTCTCCATTAGTGGTTTTGGTCACCGATGACAATGCAATAGCGGACTAATCATATGCATTGAGCATTTCAGATAATCTATCATATGACACAAGACGTTTCGAGCCCCTCAGAGTTTTATAAGTGAAGATTGTTATTTCCTGCGTTTCTTTTTCGGTGGATTTGAGTCATAGGATGACTATACTATTAGGAGGGGCCCGCTTCAAAAAGGTTTGGGGGGGATCAACATGTATAGATTTTCATTTGCACCCTCGTTCCTTTCCCGCATCGATGGAGTTGCTCCACTGTTTTCTGTGAATAGGTCCTGAAGTCCCTAAGCGGTAGTACCGCTTTGTGCAGCGGTAGTACCGCTTATAAGTGGCAATACCGCTCTGCGGTACCGCTTATAGGCGGCATTACTACTGTCCAGTACCGTGGGTACTACCGCTGCATGTGGGGGCTCTAATTTTTGTGTCGGGCTGCGCGATAGTGGAACGGTAGTACAAGCGGTAGTACCACTTATAAGCGGTTGTACCGCCCGCTCACTACTGCTCCACTTCCGCTTCCTTCTGGGTCCTACGCTCTCTCAATGGAGGTAGGGCGGCAGTGGGTGCGCGGCACTACAGTTTGTAAGCCGTAGTACCGCTCTATTGAGTGGTAGTACCGCCTATGCAGTAATGCCCCACATCCCCTGTTCTACTCTGCCTCTGTGTGCTCTTGAGTTGCAACCCCAGTGGTAGTACTGCTAGGGCGAGCGGTAGTACCGCTCCGGCGGCACTTCTGCCTCGTGGCTTCGTTCCACTGCACTGCTCTGCGAGCACTGCCGCCCGAGTGATAGTACCGCTCTGGCAACACTATCGCCTCATGGCCTGGTGCCACTGCACTGCTCTGCGAGCACTGTCGCCCGAGCGGTATTACCGCTTGTGTGCGGGTTGAGAGGTGGACAACGGTTGGATTTCTTCCCACTATAAATAGGGGGTCTTCTTCCCCAAGAATACACACCTTTTCCTTCCCCAAACTCCATTGTTGCTCAAAGCTCCATTTTCGCCCGATCTCTCTCCCTGGCCAACAAAACTTGTTGATACTCTAGGGTTTGGTTGAGAGGGGCCTGGTCTACACTTCCACCAAGAGAAAATTGATTCCCCTCACTAATCCCTTGTAGATCTTGTTACTCTTGGGTGTTTGAGCACTCTAGACGGTTGAGGTCACCTCGGAGCCACAATCCATTGTGGTGAAGCTTCGTGGTGGTGTTGGAAGCCTCCAATTCGGTTGTGGAGATTGCCCCAATCTTGTTTGTAAAGGTTCGGTCGCCGCCTTCAAGGGCACCACTAGTGGAATCATGACATCTTGCATTGTGCGAGGGTGTGCGGAGAATACGGTGGCCCTAGTGGCTTCTTGGGGAGCAATGTGCCTCTAGACCGCTCGAACAGAGATGTATTTCCCCTCAAAGGGAAGGAACATCGGTAACACATCCTCGTCTTCACAGGCTCCACTTGTGGTTACTTCTTACCTTTACTTTGTGCAAGCTTTAGTTGTGTTGTATCCTTTGCTTACTTGTGTCGTTGTTGTTGCTAGCATCGTATAGGTTGCTCATGTAGTTGGCTAAGGGAGCAGGGCCAGTGTGACGCCCCCATTCTCGACCGTACGCTAGTCATGCACACAATGCGTACGACCAAGATTAGGGACTCACTGATTGATATCACAACACAACAAAAGACACAAATTAAAGTCATACAGCTTCATATTACAAGCCAGGGGCCTCAAGGGCTCGAATACAAAGCTCGACAAGCACGAGTCAGCAGAAGCAAATAATATCTGAGTACAGACATAAGTTAGACAAGTTTTGCCTTAAGAAGGCTAGCACAAACATAAGCAGTGGATCGAAAGAGGCGAGGCCTCCTGCCTGGGAACCTCCTAACTACTCCTGAGCATCGGCGTTCTCCACGTAGTAGTAGGCTCCAGCGGTGGTGTAGTAGTCGTCTCCGGCATACTCCATCTCCTGGGCTCCATCGTCTGAACGCGGAATCGTATCGAGGGGAAAAGAGAAAGCAAAGCAGCGGTGAGTACTCATCCAAAGTACTCGCAAGACTGACATCAGAACTATGCTAAGTATGCATCAGTATCAAGGGGATGGGTTGTATCTGGACTGACTGCAGAAAGCAAGGATAGGGAGAAGGCCTAGTCCTATCGAAGACTAGCATCTTCCGCATCTTGCAGCATTAGAAGAGAGTAGACTGGTATCTCATAAATAGTCATATTGTTGTAACAATTTTATTAAGTAACCACGCCCAGAGATCCTTCCTTGACTCCCTGCGAGGAAGCAATCCCGGAGCCACAATTCATTTCAAATTAAATCACAATTATAGTTGTATAAGGTCAAGGTACAACTCCAAGTCGTCCTGTTACCGTGGACACGGCTATTCGAATAGATTAATCATCCCTGCAGGGGTGCACCGCATCTCCAACATGCCTGATCACCTCCGGCCGGACACACCTTCCTGGGTCATGCCCGGCCTCGGGATAGCAGCACGTCGTCGCCCCACCTAGGCTCAACGAAGAGGCCAGCCCGCCGGTCTAAATCCTAAGCGCGCAGGTTCGTGGGCCCACTTGCCCTTGCACTCCTGCACGATGCGAACGCGGCCGGAAGCAGACCTAGTACACCCCAGTCCAAGAGCTGCACCGTCCAGTCCAATCCGTCGCGCGCCGCTCCATTGCTGACGTCCGAAGAGCTTCGTCTGATACAACGACGCTGAGTGCCCATAACTTTCCCACGTGATGGTTTGGCGCGCAATAAGGCCAACGACCAACTCAGATCAAATACCCAACCCATTAGCATTTTATTAATGCGGGGCAAGCGTGACCCTCAAAGTGCGGTCCCGTCACCCCGTCTCGAGGATGTGTGGCAAGGGCCTCTACTGCCCGTCCACGCCTCAACATAACCCGGATGCCTTACCGGCGCATCCCACCACATCTCACACACGGGTACCCTTGGGGCCGACCCGTCTCAAGACTGTCGGGAACTCAGGTCCACCTCAACCAGGGTGGTACCGCCTGTCCCTCCAGTCCTGTCTTTCCCATGTAAACAAAGTCAAGTAGAAGTAACTGTGTGTTTATACACCAAGTGGATATCCGAGGAATCACCCTAGATGGATCCCACTCGAGGTATGTGTATGACAAGAGTCGCTATCGATAAATGGGAAGGAGGAATCACCCTCGATACCCACGACCGATTAGCTACGCTACAGAGTTAACATCGGGAGTGCTAAGTGAGGTATCACCCTCGGCACTCGATAGTAGCTCTGCAGTGCCATACTTAAGGGGTGTGCGGTGATGTGAGGGGCCTGGCTCGTCGGTCGGTTGACCGATTCTTCGGGTCTTCGAGTCTTCGAGTCGTCGATGAAGAAGCAGGGGCAACTGGGACTAAGGGGTCACTGGGGATTCATTGATCAACCTATACTAAGCAGTTGATATGATTGCAGGTATAGTAACAGTTTATCAAAAACAGGCTATGCATCAGAATAGGAGCTAACTAATACAGTAGCAAAAATCTAATGCAAGAATAAGAGGGAAAGGAATAGGCGATATAGGAATGCTCAAGGGGGGTTGCTTGCCTTGCTGCTCTACGACAAAAGGCTGATTGTCGGCGGTGTAGTCGTACCCGGCAGCACCGTCAGTCTCGGAGTCTACCGGTAAGAAGAGGGGGGAGAAACAATGAATATAAAGCAGACAAATGCATCACGATGCATGACATGGTAATATTTAGAGTTAGGCATGCACTAACGCAGTACTACACGTTGCAGACGGAGCGGGAGAATATCTGACGATATTTCCCGGGTCTTTGGATTTATCGGACAGGCGATCCGGAGGGGAAAGTTCCATGATCATCATGCTAGGAGCATGTGACAGATGAATGGATGGCATATTTGGATTCGTGGGATTTTTCTGATCAACTTTCATGTATAAAGTTTTTCCATCTGAGCTACAGATTATTTTATATGATTTTTCAAAGATTTAATCAATTTCTGGAATTATTTCTATTTATTAAAATCAACATTATCCAGAACAGTGTAGGTGACGTCAGCATGACATCATCCTGTTGTCATCAGTCAACAGGACAGCTGGCCAGGTCAAACCTGACATGTGGGGGCCACATGTCATAGACTCAGCTTTTAAACCAGTGTTAATTTAATCTAAACAGGTTTAATTAGGGGAGGGCCCCACTGGTCAGTGTCACATTAGGCAAATTAATTAGTTTTAATTTAACCTATTTACTAATTAATCTACTCACAGATGTGGCCCACATGTCATAGGCATAGGGGGACTGGGCCCCACCTGTCAGTGACTGGGCTGTGCCCAGTCAGCCAGTTGACCAAGTCAACTGGTCAACTGGGTCGCCCTGGCCCATTGGCAGGGGCACTGGGGGGTGGCCCCGACCAGGCCACGTCGGCGGCGGCCGGCGCTCGCCGCCGGAGGAGCTCCGGCGAGCAACCGAAAACACGGCGGGGCTCAGAAATGGCGCACAGGGCACCAAATCGCGTGGTTATTCTTGCGTTCGAGAGCGGAGATCGTCACCGTTCCATTCCTGCCGTCAGGGTGAGCTGCGGTGGCCTGTGGCGTCGAGGTTGGTGGCGGTGAGCTTCGGGTGCCGATGGTAGTGAGCAAAACGGGGCGCAAACGGTCTAACTACGGGCACTACACGGGCCTACGCGATGCACTGAGTCGAACGACGGCGTCGGTTGGACCAAAAGGTCACCGGAGGCTCACCGGCGACGAGCTCAGGCGGAGATAGGTTTGGGCTCCGGCGAAATCGAGCGACAGAGCTAGTAATCGACGGGGCTAAGCGAGGGGAAAGATGTGCGGGCTCACAGGGATCCTGCAGATGTGCAAAGCGGGCTCGGGGGAGGCTCGAGGTGGCCGGAACCGACGACGGCGATCTTCGGGTCCCGAGGAGGAAGACGACGGCGTGAGGGAGATGCAGGGCTCCTGGGGCTCGGGCTCGTGGTCGAGGAGGACGGGGGCGTCGCGGCGGTCCTTCCTGGCCACCTGGCAGCGCGCGGGAGTGGCTGGGGCCGCGGCTAGCCGGCGGCCATGGCGACGGTGCGGTCGGGCGCGGCGGATCTGGAGGAGGAAGAGAGGGAGGAGAGCGAGCGAGGGAGGAGAGGGCGGCGAATGGAGGAGGCGTCCAGGGGAGAAGGCCCAGGGCGCCCTTATCCCCTCGCCCCACCTGCTCCGGTGTCGTGGCGGCCAACGGCCGGAGCCGCGCGCGTTTAGCCACGCCGGCGACGACAGCGAGGCGGGAGCAGGTGGACGAACCGGTAAGTGGGCTGGGCCGGCTTGGGCTGCGACAGGTAAGTGGGCTTCTGCCTTTTTTTTCTTTTTTTTCTTTTCTGTTTTCTTTTTAAATCTTTCTGTTTTGAAATAGTTTTAGGACTAAATGACTTTTGAAAAATATGTGATAGGGCCCAATAATTGCCATGCAATATTTAGTACTGCCACAAAAAGTTTGGGGCCCTTTTGAAAAGCTTGGAAATTTTTATAAATGAAAAGGCATTTAAAATGCTGGGATTGCACTGGACTAATTGCTACTGCTCATTTTAGCAACATAGTGATGTTGTTTTCCTTATCAACATATTGTTTTGGAATTTTTGCTGAATGATGAACATTTTTCCAGCAATATTTGAGCAACTTCAAATCTCACTTGCCAATTGAATTTGATTTCAAAGTGGAGTTTTAAATGATACTTGAATCAAAGGTGATCAAGCACTGTTTAGCAAAAGATTAGCTTAATCACTTGGCCATTACTGTAGCTTAATTACAATCATCACTGTAGCAAAACCCAGGGTGTCACAGCCAGCTCACCCATTCCCAAAGCAGCCCCCAAAGGTTTCCTGTTTGGTGAAAGAAGACCAAGGCTGGGGGCTCGCGAGGATGGCGGTCATCCCCAAGCCCACCAGCGCGTCACAGCAGGAGGCTTTTTGCAGGCGAAGACTACTTTTGTCAAGATAAGATGCAGTCATGTCCCCCTTCAAACTGGCTGTTGTGGTGACCCTTCCCACATTGTGTTTTGGGGGGAAGAGGACCGGGGCTATTATAAGATAGGGCAGGTTGCCGCCGTAGGAGGGGAGCGACCCCAGTTAGCCAGAACCCACCCTTGTACTCGCTCTCATCCTCAAACAATCCAGACAAGCAGGAGTAGGGTTTTACACCGTGAGGTGGCCCGAACCTGGGTAAACTACCGTGTCCACTATTCTTCTTCCTTAGCTCGAGCACGCCGGAGTGTTTCCGTGAGGTTGCGAGGTAGAGTAGGGCGAGAGAACCTACGCACCCTAGAGTTCGAACCTTTTTGGGTCACCGGATCCCCGATTCCTACACAAGAGTTCAATTATTTTTATAAAATCTATACACCACCGTGCTCTAAAAGATATAAGTGAAGCACTAGATCAGCTGCTTAGCTCAAAAGATATAAGTGAAGCACATAGTGATACGGGGCACGCCCGTGTGCGTCGATCTTTCACGAATTGGAGGGGATCTCACGAGGAACACGAAGAACACAAGAGAAACATGAGAGGAAAATCAAACACTCAAGGACAACCTTCGATCACACATCCACTAGAATCACACGAGTACACGAGTAGCACGATCCACAATCAACAAAAGGATACAAGTAACGATAGTCTCCTCGCTCCGAAGGAGGAGGTCTTGAATCCCGTGGGATCTTCCCTTAGAGGGGCCTTGGCATCGCTTGGATCTTCTCTCAATGGAGGGTAATCTCCTAGGGAGAAGTAAGTGATGGAGCTATGCTCAACAAGAGATCTTTGCCAAACAATAGCTAACCCTAGAAAGAGGGGAAGAGGAGTTTATATAGTGCTAGCCCACGAAGGGGGAAAAGAGAGAGGGAGATACTTGGGCCTCGGGCCCGTCCATGCGCACAGGCAGGGGCCGGATGTCCGGCCAGTCTCGGGGGTGCCGGATGTCCGGTGCACCGGTCAGATGTCCGGCCTGGAGCTGGTCAGAGAGCTGTGGATGCGGGTGCCTCGCGCCGGATGTCTGGGGCGGAGGCCGGATGTCCGGGGCTTCGGGAGTGGCCGGATATCCAGGCTTGGGCCGGATGTCCAGGCTGGAGGCGCCGGGTTTCGCTCGGTTCTGGTCCTGTGTCGCTGGATTTCCAGGGTGGCAACCGGATATCCGGGGCAGTGCGGGATGTTCGGGCTGGGGCCGGATGTCCGGCGCCTGTAGCTTCTGCTGCTGGCCCTTGGTGCTGGTGGAGTTTCCAGGGGCCGGATGTCCGGGGTCTCGGCCGGATGTCTGGGGCCTGGAGGGTGTTCTAGCCACCGTTTGTCGCCCTTGTCCGTTCTTCTTCGTGTCCGTTCCCATGGGGACTTGTCCTTCACCACGAGCTTCTTCTAGGCCTTCTTCATTCCCATTGTACCTGATCATGCAAAGGATCTCCGATTGAGGTAGCATCCAAGTTCCATGAACATCAAAGAGAGAATCATATAGGAGAGATGTCATCTCGTGTTCAATAGCACGTGCCCTAGCTCTAGGCATGGGTCCCTTTGTGGCTTGATGCGATGGTGTAGAGTCCATGGGGATGATGTTGGGATGCTCCGCATCATCTCCCCCCCTTGGGGAAGATCCGTCCTCGGATCAAGATCTTCATCACCATGGAAAGGGGATAGATCCGTGACGTTGAAGGTGTCACTCACGTTGTACTTGTCGCATGGTATGTCGATCTTGTAGGCATTGTTGTTGTAGCGTGCCAACACCTTGAAGGGACCGTCGGCTCGAGGAAGGAGCTTCGACTTGCGTTCGTTAGGGAAGCGGTCCTTGCGAAGGTGTAGCAACACAAGATCACCGGGCTTGAACACCAAGGGTTGCTTGTTGAGGTTGCGCTTGTTGGTGACGCGGTCCACTTGACATTCAATCGTGCACCTTGTATCTTCATGCATCCTCTTGATGTAGCTTGCCCTTGCACTTGTGTCCATGTTGATGCGCTCTTGGAGAGGGAGAGGTAGGATGTCCAATGGGGACAACAGATTGAAGCCATGGACCACTTCAAACGGAGACTTGCCGGTGGTGGAGTGACTTGCGCGGTTGTAGGCGTACTCGGCGATGGGGAGGCAATCTTCCCATTCCTTGATGTTCTTCTTGATCAACACGCGAAGTAGGGTAGAAAGCGCCCGGTTCGTCACCTCTGTTTGTCCATCGGTTTGTGGATGATATGCCGAAGAGAAAAGAAGCTTGATTCCAAGCTTGGCGCGTAGGGTCTTCAAAAAGTAACTCAAGAACTTGACGTCGCGATCCGAGACAATGGTCTTGGGGACGCCATGTAGTCACAAGATGTCCCTGCAAAACAGATCGGCAATATGTGAAGCATCGTCTATCTTGTGACATGGAATGAAATGAGCCATCTTGGAAAAACGGTCCACAACGACAAAAACGGAATCATGGCCATTTTTAGTTCATGGCAAGCCAAGCACAAAGTCCATACTAATGTCTTCCCAAGGTTGGAAAGGTATAGGAAGAGGCATATGAAGACCATGGGATTGAGCTTTGGACTTAGCTTTGCTGCATGACGAGCACCGGTTGGTGAAGCGTGCAACATCACGAAACATCTTGGGCCAAAAGTACTTGTTGGATAGTGTGGCATACGTCTTGTTGCACCCAAAGTGGCCCATAAGTCCTCCACCATGAGCCTCTTGCAAAAGCAACAAACGAAGAGAAGACTCGGGTATACATAGTTAGTCAGCACGCATAAGATAGCCATCTTTCATATAGTAGTTCTCCCAACAAGTCTTTACTTGACATTTAGCATATGGAGTAGCAAAAGAAACATCATGCTCATACAAGTCTTTTATGTGCTCAAAACCAACAACATTCAATTCAAGTTGAGTAACTAGCATGCATTTGCGGGAAAGGGCATCCGCCACAATGTTTTCCTTACCCTTAATATATTTGATGACATAAGGGAAGGACTCAATAAATTCACTCCATTTAGCATGCCGTTTGTTCAACTTGGTTTGACCTTTTAAGTACTTAAGCGTTTCATGGTCGATATGGATAACAAACTCATGAGGTCGCAAATAATGCTCCCACACATGTAAGACTCTCACCAAAGCATAAAATTCTTTGTCATAGATGGGGTAGTTAAGTTGAGCGCCGGATAGTTTCTCGCTAAAGTACGCGATAGGACACTTCTCTTGCATAAGCACACCACCTATCCCATTACCACTAGCATCACAATGCACTTCAAATGTTTTATCAAAGTTGGGTAAAGCAAGCAAAGGTGCATGAGTGAGCAAATTTCTAAGTTCATGGAAAGCGGTGTCTTGGGTAGGATCCCAAATGAATGGTGCATTCTTCTTGCTCAAAGCATGAAGAGGTGATGCAATAGTGCTAAAGTCTTTCACAAAACGGCGATAAAACCGGCCAGTCCTTGGAAGCTACGCACTTGTTGCAAATTCATTGGTGTGGGCCAAGTTTTAATAGCATCAATCTTAGTTTCATCTACATGAACGCCCTTAGAAGATACTACAAAACCTAGGAAGACTACCTTCTCAACACCGACTGTGCATTTCTCCATGTTTGCATAGAGTTGTTCTTTCCTAAGGATTTGCAAAACATCACGAACATGTGTAGCATGCTCCTCAAGAGACTTGCTAAAGACAAGAATATCATCAAAATATACCACAACACAATATCCTATGAGGGGTCGCAAAACATAGTGCATAACACGCATGAAAGTACCCGGTGCTTCGGATAAGCCCATGGGCATAACCAACCATTCATAGAGACCAAATTTTGTCTTAAAATCAGTTTTCCACTCGTCACCCTCTTGTATGCGAATTTGGTAGTAACCACTTTTTAAGTCAATTTTAGAAAATATAGCGGCACCACTAAGTTCATCTAGCATATCATATAAGCGAGGAATGGGATGACGGTATCGAATGGTGATAGCATTGATAGGACGACAATTGGAACACATGCGCATACTACCATCTTGCTTAGGCACTAGTATAACCGAAACCGCACAAGGACTCACACTCTCACGTACATGCCCTTTATCTAGGAGTTTTTGGACTTGCCTTCGTATTTCCTTTGTTTCTTCGGGGTTGACGCGGTAGGGAGCCTTGTTAGGAAGTGGTGCTCTGGGGATGAGGTCGATGCGGTGTTCGATCCCTCGTTTGGGTGGTAGTCCCGGAGGTAGCTCATCGGGAAAAACATCTTGGTATTCCTGCAACAAATTATATAACACAAGAGGAAGATGTTGTGATGGGTTAGTCCGAACGACTTCATCTTTGCACACAAATACATAGTGAAGAACGGTCGATAGGCTCTCACTCACATCCCTCAAATCTCTTTTGGTGGCTAAAAGAACTATATCTCTCATGTCCCTCATCGTGGAGTCGCTCATTTTTGGCTTGTGTCACTCTCTCTCTTTGAGGTGGATCACTCTCTCACTTTTATCTCCACAATGGGATGAAGCTTGTTTGTCAGCGATGACTTGACTTGGAGTCATTGGTTGGAGCACATATTGCTTGCCCTTCATCTTGAAGCTATATTGATTTGTCCGACCGTTGTGTGTGACGCCACGGTCGTATTGCCATGGTCTACCAAGTAGGAGGTGGCAAACGGACATTGGAACCACATCACACTCCAAGGTGTCTTCATAAGCGCCTATCTTGAAGGAAACTTCCACGGTGTTGTCAACTTGGAGGGTTTCGGAATCACTTAACCATTGGACCTTGTAGGGGCGAGGGTGCTTTTTGTTGACCAAGTGTAGCTTGGAACAAAGGTCTTCACTTGCCAAGTTGTGGCAACTCCCGCCGTCGATGATGACCTTGACGGATTTTCCTTGGATGCCCGCCTTGGTGTGGAAGATGTGGCAACGTTGGCCCTCGTCTTCTTGTTGTTGGAGCATCAAAACTTTGGAGACAACGAGAGCTGGGCTCGAATCGTTGTCGCAAAAGATTTGCGAATCTTCATCTTCATTCAATTGGCGGTGTATGGCCACTTGCTCCAAAGCTTGCATCTCGTCGTCACTCATAGAGTCATAGGTGCCATTGTCGAGGATGATCATGTTGCGTTTGGTTGGACATTCGAAGGTCTTGTGGCCTCGGCCTTGGCACGTGAAACACTTGATGGAGCTTGTCTTGGCGGCAGCATCCAGTGTTGGGGTAGAGGATGAAGCTCTTGGCTTATAGGTGCTTGAGGTTGGTCGGCTTGACGAAGTCGTCTTGTCCTTGTAACTTGACTTGTCGCCGGTCGGTGTTGTAGATTTCGTAGTTGAAGGAGTCGTTGTCGTAGTAGCTTGAGCACTAGAGACGTAGGTCTTGGAGGAGAACTTGGAGTACTTGTAGTCATCTTGCACTTGCCATTCCGCCTTGGTTGCTTGATGCACAAGTTCAAGAAGGTTGGAGTATGGTTGGAAGTCGGCTATTTTCTTGACTTGGTAGTTGAGGCCATTCAAGAAGCGTGCCATTGTTTGCTCGTCATCTTCCTTGACATTGGCTCGGATCATAGCGATTTCCATCTCTTGGTAGTACTCTTCTACCGACTTGGTCCCTTGCTTGAGTTGTTGGAGCTTCTTGAAGAGATCCCGGTTGTAGCGTGTAGGCACAAAACGGGCTCGCATGAGGTCCTTCATTTGGGCCCAAGTGGTGATAGGAGGTTCACCCCTCTCCCTTCTTCGCTCAATCACTTGTTCCCACCAAATAAGGACATAGTCTTGGAACTCAAGGGAAGCCATGGCTATCTTCTTCTCTTCATCATAGTTGTGGAGGCAAAAGATCTTGTCAACCTTGAGGGCCCATGACAAGTAGTCTTCGGGATCATTGCTTCCGGAGAACTTTGGCATTGTGAACTTGAGCTTGCCGAATCATTGTTCATCATTGTGGTGGTTATGCCAAAATCCTTGTCTTGGATGTGGATCCTCATTGTCAGTTCCTTGAGCGTGTTGACGTTGATCTTGTCCTTGCTCATCTTCATGGTCGGGTTCGTCACGATGATCTTGAGGACGGCGACGAGGTGGACGCACTCAGTTGCGCCTTTCTTGGTGCTCCACTTGGTGATTGGCTTCTTCTTGTCGTTGTCGACGAAGTTCTTCTTGTTGTGCTTGGCAAAGTGCTTCTTGCTCATGATGAGCTTGCCGGCTGCGCTCCTCCAAGGCGCGAGTAGCTTCTTGTAAAGCGCGATGTGCTTCGAGTGCTCGTTCATGACGGCGATGTTCTTCTTCTTCGCGGCATCATTGTTCTTGTTCTTGGCGTTGTTGTTCTTGCTCCAACGCATCTTGATCTTGTTGGCGGCGGCGTTCTCGAGCGCGGATGCTATCTTGCAATCTATTGCCATGAAATGGATTGTCTTGACGGTGACGACCTTGTGGAGAACTTGGCCTGGAGTGTTCGTCGCGATGGTGATGACGCGCTTGTGGACTTGCGTCGGAAGAGTACGTCGTTGAGTTGCGACTTGTGTGACGACTCCTTGTCGATGTAGATGTGGAAGGTGCGCGAGTGACCATCAAGGACCGGAGATCCTCCATTTGGCTTGAGAGCTTGGTGTCGAGGTATTCCCATGTGCGCATTTCGGATTCGCGCAAGTTGGAGGCGAGTTGGTCGATGCGGTCATGCAAGACATCTTGAGCTTGAGTAATCGCCTTCTGTGTGCCGAAGAAGTGCAACTTGGTGACGTGGTTGTTCACGTCGTCTTCATTCTCCTCGAAGTCCGGGTTCGACATGATGTTCCTATCCATAGCACTCAAGAAGATATAAGTGGAAGAGTGAGAATACAATACCAATTACCGTTCCAAAAGTTGAAAGTGGATCAAGATCACTCAATGTGCAAGTATGGAAATAGTAGAATTGGTACCGAAGATCGTCCTTCTCACACCTACACAAATAAGGCTTATGGAGTAGCTTGGTTAGGATAGTGGCACAAAGTTCAAGCAATTCGAAAGATAAGATTCAATAATGTTGAAAGAGACTCGTAGAAATCGCAAATGAGACAATGTAGATCAATAGCAATTGGTATACACGGAAACACACTCACAGAAGAAAATTGGGGTCATGCAACCAAGGATGAGCCAAAATGTGGAATCCACGGAAAATGCTCTCGTTGCACAACACTAGAGAGACGGTAGCACAATTGCTCCAATGGGCATGATACGCACTTGTGCACACCCTAAAATGAATCAAACGTGTCGTCTTCCTATTCCCGACTTGCTATGTGTGTATGTGGCACGTGTCACTCGCTCTAGTGATCCAAGATGATCAAGTATGTAATGCGAAGTTTGCGATGCTATTGCTCTTTTGCTCTTTTGCTCTTGCTTAAAAGTTTTGCTTCTCTTGTCTTTTGCAATGATGTTTTGTATGGTCACAATGCGGGACGTGCACAACAAGATAACAATTATGTATGCGGGTACTATGTTGTAACACAAAAGTTGATACTAAGATATATGCACGCAATCGAAGCTATACGGAATACGTATCACTAAAGTGCACAAGTAGCGTGACCTGACAATACTCAATGGCTAGTCTCGATAGGCAAGTAACGCAAAGAGGCTCGGGGTAACAATGCAATGGCAAGGGTATAGAGAAGAGTGTCGTCGCGGTTACCGTCCTTGCTTACGGTGAGGTGTCAATGAAGAGTTGGTTAGCGACAATCCAGAGCGATGATGAGTGGCGATGTCGATGAAGAACCACTCCTAATTAGCTGAAACACCTTAGGAAGTGGCGATGCTCTCGACTCAAAATCTCAATGCAAATGGGTTGCAGAAGAAATGGCGGAGGGTTGCGGAAGAAATGGTGGAAAAGAACAGAATCTGTCAAAATCGGCGGCAAAACAGCTTTGCTGTTCTCCAGGGGCCGAATGTCCGGGCTGCCTGGGCCAGATGTCCGGGGTACGGGCCGGATGTCCGGGCCTCCCGAATCCAGATTCAATCTCAGGATCCCTATGAACTAGAGGATGAGCACGAAAAAATTTCGGCAAAATTGGGGCGATTTGACGAGGGAAAATGATGGGGATGGTGGGGAAAAGCTAGATCTACCTGTCCACAACGAAATCCACAGATCAAAATCAACAAAATCTCCTCAAATCAAACGAATACAAGAAATTTGGTAGGGCTATTTTTGTGGGGATTTTCGAAATTAGGTCAAAACAAAACAAAATTGGCTAGAAAACGATGGGGGAGACTCCAAATTCATGAGAAACCTTGGCTCTTGATACCAATATGATACGGGGCACGCCCGTGTGCGTCGATCTTTCACGAATTGGAGGGGATCTCGCGAGGAACATGAAGAACACAAGAGAAACACGAGAGGAAAATCAAACACTCAAGGATAACCTTTGATCACACATCCACTAGAATCACACGAGTACACGAGTAGCACGATCCACAATCAACAAAAGGATACAAGTAATGATAGTCTCCTCGCTCTGAAGGAGGAGCTCTCTAATCCCGTGGGATCTTCCCTTAGAGGGGCCTTGGCATCGCTTGGATCTTCTCTCAACGGAGGGTAATCTCCTAGGGAGAAGTAAGTGATGGAGCTATGCTCAACAAGAGGTCTTTGCCCGTCCATGTGCGCAGGCAGGCGACGGATGTCCGGCCAGGGGCCGGATGTCCGGCCAGTCTCGGGGGTGCCGGATGTCCGGTGCACGGGCCGGATGTCTAGCCTGGAGCTGGTCAGAGAGCTGTGGACGCGGGTGCCTCGCGCCGGATGTCTGGGGCCGAGGCCGAATGTTCGGGCCTTCGGTAGTGGCCGGATATCCGGGCTTGGACCGGATGTCCGGGCTGGAGGCGCCGGGTTTCGCTCAGTTCTGGTCCTGTGTCGCCGGATTTCTGTGGGTGGCAGCCGGATATCCGGGGCGGTGCCAGATGTCCGGGCTGGGGCCGGATGTCCGGCGCCTGTAGCTTCTACTGCTGGCCCTTGGTGCTGGTGTAGTCTCCAGGGGCCAGATATCCGGGGTCTCGGCCGGATGTCCGGGGCCTGGAGGGTGTTCTAGCCATCGTTTGTCGCCCTTGTCCATTCTGCTTCGTGTCCGTTCCCATGGGGACTTGTCCTTCACCACGAGCATCTTCTAGGCCTTCTTCATTCCCATTGTACCTGATCATGCAAAGGATCTCCGATTGAGGTAGCATCCAAGTTCCATGAACATCAAAGAGAGAATCATATAGGAGAGATGTCACCTCGTGTTCAATAGCACGTGCCCTGGCTCTAGTCATGGGTCCCTTTGTGGCTTGATGCGATGGTGTAGAGTCCATGGGGGTATGTTGGGATGCTCCGCATCACATAGAGTATTCTAACAAATCATGGTGAACATGTGTCTCTCTCAAGTAGGTGTGTCCAGCAAACAATGATTGTGGAAAACTAAAAATAAAGCAAACTATAACACATGACGCTCCAAGCAAAACAGATATCATGTGCTGAATAAAAATATAGCTCCAAGTGACATACCGATGGACTGAGACGAAAGAGGGGATGCCTTCCAGGGCATCCCCAAGCTTAGATGCTTGAGTGTTCCTTGAATTTTACCTTGGGGTGCCTTGTGCATCTCCAAGCTTAGGCTCTTGCCGCTACTTATTCCTTCATCCATCGTGATCGCACCCAAAACTTGAAAACTTCAGCACACAAAAAACTCAACAGAAAACTCATGAGCTCCATTAATATGATAGGTAAATCAAATACTTTAGGTACTATAATAAATTGATTCATATTTTATTATTGCATCAGGTATTGTATTCTAACTTCTCCATGGCTTATACCCCCCAATACAATCCATAGCATCATCAAAACAAGCAAACTATGCAAGCAAGAACAGAATCTGTCTAAAAGAGAACAGTCTGTAATGATCTGCACAAACACCATACTTCTGTAACTCCACAAATTCTAATTAGGAAAACCTGGGAATTTTTATACCAATACTATGTAAAAAATGCATATCAAAAAGACATTTCAGTAAAATCAGAGAAATTTTGCACTGGACGCAAAAGTTTCTGTATTTTCACAGCATCAATTCTACTTATCATTCAAATCATCCCAAAGGCTTTACTTGGTACAAACACTAATTTAAACACGAAAATACAATCATTATAGTAGCACTAATCATGTTACCACACCAAGACAGAAAGTAAAAACAAAAATTTATAGATAACTATTTGGTTGCCTCCCAACAAGCGCTATCGTTTTATGCCCCTAGCTAGGCATAATGCATAGTATCAAGTGTTGTCATCTTTGACACTCAGTCCATAGGTGGCCCACATGATAGATTCATAAGGTGGTTTAATTCTATTTCTAGGAAGTGTTCCATCCGTTCCTTTAGTGGGAATTAGAATCTTATGTTTCCCTCCTTCATATCAATAATAACACCTATAGTTCGTAGGAAAGGCCTACCAGGTATTATTGGACAAGACGGATTGCATTCAATATCAAGCACAATGAAATCCACGGGCACATAATTTATATTAGCAAGGATGAGCACATCATTTATTCTACCCAAAGGTTTCTTAATAGTGGAATCCGCTAAGTGCAAGTTAAGGGAACATTCATTTATCTCGGTGAGACCTAGAACATCACATAAAGTCTTTGATATAGTAGACACACTAGCACCAAGATCACACAAAGCATTGCACTCATATTCATTAAGATTTATTTTAATAGTAGGTTTCCACTCATCATGCAACTTTCTAGGAATAGAAACTCTAACTCAAGTTTTTCTTCATGAGCCTTTAGCATAGCTTCTACGATATGCTTAGCAAAAGCCTTATTTTGTACGTAAGCATTGGGTGAGCTAATAAGGGATTGAAGCAAGGAAATACATTCTACTAAAGATCAATTATCATAATTAAAGTTCTTGTGATCCAAGATAGTGTGTACATCACTAGTTAAAGTTTTGACCTCTCCAAACCTACTTTTTTCATTTTTACCATTAAGATCATCGCCCTCCGAATAAATGGGATGCCTTCTACTTAAAGTTGACTCATCTCCAGTCCCTTTATCATCTATTTTCATATTAGTAAACAATTATTCAATGGGAGAAGTACCAATCATTTCCGTATCTTCATCATGATTACGGTAGAAACCGGGTGGTGGAGCATTTTCTAAGAATTCTCGCTTAGCTCTCAACCTAGCAGTCCTTTCCTTACTTTAATTAATAGGTATTTGGATGGATTTAATAGAATCGTTAATATCATGCTTGGGTGGCAAAGTTGTACTTTTAAGAGTTTCCACATCATGAGCAATCATATCCACGTTTCTAGCCATATCGTCAAATTTATGCAACTTTTCTTCTACCATAGTGTTGAAAATCTTTTGAGAACTAATAAATTATTTAATGGTGTTCTCAAGATCAGTAGGCATCCGATTATTATTAGATGAATTTCCATAGGAATTACCATAAGAATTGCCATAGTTATTAGAGGAATTATCGAGATATGGCCTAGCATTGAAATTACATCTATAAGCATTATTGTTGACATTATTTCGCGAGACAAAGTTCACATCAATAGAATCATTATTTTGTTCAATAAAAGTAGACAATGGCATATCATTAGGATCAACTTGAGCATTCTTGTTTGCAATCATATTCATAAGAGCATCCATTTTATCACTCAAAGTAGTTATTTCTTCGACGGAATTTACCTTCTGCAGTTGGAGCTCGCTCAGTGTGCCATTGAGAATAGTTTGTCATGATATTGTCTAGAAGTTTTGTAGCCTCTCCTAATGTCACCTCCATAAAGGCACCACCTGCAGCAGAATCTAGAAGATTTCTGGACACAAAGTTCAATCCAGCACAGAAATTTTGTATAATCATCCATAAGTTTAAGCCATGAGTAGGACAATTTCTAATCATCATTTTAATTCTCTCCCATGCTTGTGCAACATGTGCTTGCTCATGTTGTTTAAAATTCATAATTTGGTTTTGGAGAGATATAATTTTAACGGGACGAAAATACTTGGCAATGAAAGCGTCCTTACACTTATCCCATGTTCCAATACTATTGCGAGGCAAGGATGAAAACCAAGTTTTAGCTTTATCTCTTAGTGAAAAAGGAAATAATTTCAAGTTAACCACATCATTATCCATGTCCTTTTTCTTTTGCATATCACATAATTCAACAAAGGTGTTGACATGAGAAGCGGGATCCTCATTAGGACTTCCTGAAAATCGTTCTTTCATAAGAAGATTTAGCCAAGCGGCATTAATATCATAAAACTCCGCACTATTGGCGGGTGCTATAGGAGTACTAATACAATCATTATTATTAGTGATTTAGAAGTCACACAAGTTAGTGGTATCTTGAGACATGGTGACGAAACAAGCAAAGTAACAAGCGAAGCAAGTAAACTAGCAAGTATAGCAAGCAAACAAGTAAACTAGCAAGGATAAATATTTTTGTATTTTTGATTTTTATAGCAAGAAAAATATAACAGGAAATAAAAGTAGAACTAGTGAATGATAATTTGTGAGAAGGTACTTGATAGGAATTTGGTGATGCTTGAGGGAGTCCTGGACTAAGGGGTCCTCGGGCCACCGGCCTATCTCTCATAGGACGGCTTGGTGGGCCGCTCTCTGATTATCGCAGGAAGGACCAGGGTATGCGGCGACCCCGTATTCTAGAAGGAAACCTCCGAAGGCACGACGTGGACTCCAAGTCAAGATGAGGGGATCAGCGTCTTTACTTCCGGCTGGAGACTTATCATGTGTAAACCCTAGGTACCCCTGGTGTCTGTATAAACCGGGGGGTTTAGATCATAGAGGGCAGACAAGCTCATCTAAGGTTTTAACTACTTGATCTCGTGGTAGATCGACTCTGTAATCTTCATACACATCAATACAACCAAGCAGGACGTAGGGTTTTACCTCCATAGGAGGGCCCGAACCTGGGTAAACATCGTCTCCTTCGTCCCCTGTAACCCATCGATCCTAAACTCATAGCTCGGGACCCCCTACCCGAGATCCGCCGGTTTTGACACCGACATTGGTGCTTTCATTGAGAGTTCCGCTGTGGGATGGCAAGAGGAATTGATGGCTCACCTAATCATTAGCGATGAATTCCGTAACGGGGGATCCTTCGCCCCCGGACAGATTTTCGCTTTCGACAGCATTGTGCTGCACGCCGACCCGACCGGCCACCCTGGTCGGATCGGGAATCTCGCCCCCGATCAGGAGATCAGATTCGGGAACCTAGAGTTCTTCGTAGACTCCCGGGGTGATCTTTCATTCGCTGGGCTCGCGATCTCATCTGACGAGCCAGAAGTCTCCGAAGCCTTAACTTCGGATCTCCTTCTCGGCTCCGCCCTCGGGTCTATCCCTGCCGATGATCTGGTTCTTAGTCCGGATTCGGTTACAGTACCTGAGGGCCAGGGGTCGGCCCCTGCCGCACACGCTCTTTGTACGGACACGTTGGAGGTTAACTCCGAAAGTCCTAGGCAAATCGATCCGGTCGAGCTCTCGGCGATCAACGAGGCACTGGACCGGATCCTATCAATAAAAATCACAAACGACCCGACCTCGACCCATGCTCAGATCGGTCTGAAGGCGGGTCATGGGGAATTTTTTGACCCACCCACCACCCACTTGGTAGCCACTATCGAAGACTTAACCGATATGCTGGACTACGCCTCCGAGGAGGCAAAGTACATGGATGAAGAGGACGGCGCCCCCGCCTCTGTCAACACTGGGCGATGGACTGCCACCTCCACCTATGAGGTCTACATGGTAGACACCCCTGACCATAAGGGCGATCACACCCCTAAGAAGAATGGCGCTAAATCCGGTGAGGAGCCGTCAAGGCGCCGGAAACAGCGCAAAAGATCTAAGGCAAACAAGGGAAGTGAGGCCATTGCAGGCGCCGGGGAAAACGACACCCCGGAAGACCTCGGCGACCCCGAAGTCCCCGAACAGCCACTGGAGGACCAGGAAAGGCCCGAAGATCGGCGCGACACCGAGGATCTTAATGATTCTGAGGACGATAACTACCTTCCCCCTGTCGAGGAGGAGGACAGCCTGGAAGCCGAAGACTTCACCGTCCCCGAAAACCCTGCGGATCAGGATCGGTTTAGGCGGCAGCTTTTAGCCACCGCCCGAAGCCTGAAGGCAAAACAACAGCAGCTCAAAGCCGAGCAAGACACCCTCGATGATAGATGGATGAGGGTCTTGGCAGCCGAAGAAGGGTACGGTACTGATCTACCGGACCAACCCAAGAGCTACCCACGCCGGCGGCTGCTACCGCAGTTCGATGATGAGGTCCTTGAACCATCGTCTCCCAGGCATACTCCGTACGACCAGCCGGACCGCCCTCCCCGAGGATGGGATAGGGCGGCCGGCGAGGCCAAGTATAGACCTGCGGTATCCCGCAGGAGAGGAAAAGAGCCAGCAGGGCCCGAGGACAGGTATGACTTACGACAGGACATGGATTATAGAGCAGGCCACACAAGATCCATCTACGGATCAAGAGGGTACTCCCCCGCTAGACGGGACGGGTACCAGTCTTGGCTCGACCACAACAATAGAGGTCGGGAACAAAACCGGGCCCGATCTACCGCCGATCGTAGGCAGGAAATAGCTCGGGTCACAGGCGCTGCCCACCTACTGTGCTTTACAGACGAGGTAATGCAGCATCAGTTCCCTGAAGGGTTTAAACCAGTTAACATAGAGCAATAGGACGGGACAACAGATCCAGCCATGTGGATTGAGGACTTCCTCCTCCACATTCATATGGCACGAGGAGATGATCTCCACGCCATCAAGTATCCGCCCCTAAAACTTAAGGGGCCAGCTTGACACTGGTTAAACAGTCTCTCTAAGAATTCTATCGGGAGCTGGGAAGAGCTCGAGGATGCCTTCCGATCTAACTTCCAGGGCACTTATGTTCGGCCACCGGACTCCTCCGACCTGAGCAATGTTGTCCAGAAAGCAGGTGAATCGGCTCGGCAATTCTGGAATTGGTTCCTGACCAAGAAAAACCAGATCGTTGACTGCCCGGACGCTGAGGCAATAGCCTCCTCCAGACATAATATCCGGGACGAGTGGCTAGCTCGTCAGTTCGGCCAGGACAAGCCGAGGACAATGTCCACCCTTACCTCACTTATGACCCGCTTTTGCGCGGGTGAGGATAACTGGCTAGCTCGACGAGGCCATAACCCCGAAGACCCCGGCACGTCCGAAATCCGGGATGGAAATGGGAAACCATGACGTAACAAAAACAAACGCCGGCACAACAACGGCGATGCTGAGGACACGGCCGTTAACGCCGGTTTCCACAACCCAAAATCCGGACAGCGGAAGAAACCTTCTAAAGGAAATCGAGACGGACCTACCACGCTGGACAAAATCATGGATAGGCCCTGCCAGATCCACGACACCCAAGACAAGCCCGCTACCCACACCAATCGTAATTGTTGGGTATTCAAACAAGCTAGCAAACTCACAGCCGAGGAGCAAGGCAAGAGCCCACGCAGCGAGGACGATGACGAGCCTCGTGGTCCAAGCAATGGAGGACAAAAGCATTTCCTCCAGAGGTAAAAACTGTCAACATGATGTATGCAACTCACATACCAAAAAAGGAGAGGAAGCGCACCCTTCGGGAGGTCTATGCCGTAGAGCCCGTAGCCCCGAAGTATAACCCATGGTCGGCCTTCCCTAATCACCTTCGACCGACGAGACCATCCGACCAGTATCCGTCACGGAGGTTCGGCAACCCTCGTCCTAGACCCCATTATCGATGGGTATCACCTCACTAGAGTCCTAATGGACGGAGGAAGTAGCCTTAATCTGATCTACTCAGACACGGTGAAAAAGATGGGTATAGATCCGTCAAGGATCAAACCTAGCAACACTACCTTTAAAGGAGTGATCCCAGGCGTCGAAGCCCGCTGCTCGGGCACCGTGAATTTGGAAGTAGCGTTCGGCTCGCCCGACAACTTCCGCAGCGAAGACTTGATCTTCGACATTGTCCCTTTTTGCAGCGATTATCACGCCCTACTCGGCCGCACATCATTCGCTCGCTTTAACGCCGTCCCCCACTATGCGTACCTGAAGCTCAAGATGCCCGGGCCCAGGGGGATCATTACTGTCAACGGCAACACAGTGCGCTCTGTCCGAACTGAGGAACATACAGCGGCCCTGGCAGCCGAATTCCAGTACGGCGACGATAGGCCGACGCCCAAATCAGCCATAAAGGCACGTCATGATAGTAAACGAGCTCGGTCTCAACCCGAACTCCCGGAATCATCTTCCGCCCAACAAAAATAAGGATACGCCCCCCACAACACAGCCCTAGTTCCCGTAAAATATGTGCCAAGAAGGCACAACTTCGCGCTCAAAATACCATGGGCAGCTGTGGGGACCCACTATCAAAGGGATAGTGTTCGGCTGAACCGAACTGCTGCCAAACATGTCTTCGGACAAACCACAGGTACCATCTAGGACCTTTCAAGCGTAAAGTTCATCCACACTGCGGCGACTTTTCAAGATCTTCTTCCCAAGGTCCGTTCGTCAATAACAATCATCTTTAAAGGAATGCACCCCCTCGGGAGCAAAGGAGCAGACATGCGACGGGGCAAATTGAGGACGTCAAGCCACCCATCGAAGACCCCGGGTAAAACCTCTCCTTTGTAAACTTTATTTTTTTTCTTTTCAAAATATCTGTAACAGTTGCTTTGGCAGTTTGAGTTATAAGAATTCATCAGAAATAAAGACCATCATTTACGACCTCCTCGCTGTATTTCATGTCACATACTCTGTTCTCTACTCACCGACGCCGATAGCAAAGCTATTCGGTACATATTACGATGCGACCGGCTAATAGACCGGGGGCTTGACTATAAAAATCGCCCCAAGCATCACCCCGGCACTATTGTTTATGTGTTCGGCGTCTCGGATGTTACGTTATATGAATCGGTTCCGAATTATGTCTTGGGTCAACGGTTGGGTTGCCCGGCTCCTGTGTTTGCCCTCTTACGTTCCGCTCGTTCGGCTAAAAGGGTAAAGGGAGAACTACTGCGATTGTGCTTCCGGCTCGCCTGGTCAAGTACCTCAGTGGAGAAAGCCGAAAACTGACTGTCATAATAAGCGAGAACCGGTCTGCAATCCGAGCATAAGTGTCAAACTGAAAATCGATAGAGGTTATTCCGTGTTATACGAGGGGTTTGTACATTTACAAACCATGTGATGGTGGTTTCAACCTCGGTGTATCCGAATATCACAAAACACTGGGGGCTAGTCATCAGCCCCCGCAGTCAAGCTCCTACGGCTAAGTGAAAGCACTAAAGCATCATAGTCTGATTGCCTTGTTCCCCCTCGCACTACCGCCTTCGGGCACAGATGCATCGGCTAAGGGTCACAGTGTGGAGATAGAAACACCTCGTGTAGTATCTACATGGGGGCTGAAGCCGACGACTCGCAACTTTCAGATAAAACGGCTACATAGGAGTCAAAATAATACAAAGCTTAAAGACATGATAAACCATGCAACCGCATTATAAAGCGGAACAGTCATCAGATACATGACAAAACGCTCATTCATAAATTACATCCTTAGGGCATTGGGCTTCTATCGCCCGAGCACCATCCATCACGGTGGAAAAGTATTTCTCGGGGCGCCTATGCTCCTTCCCAGGGGGTGGAGGCGCGGTGGCCATCTCGGTCGGCTTTAGCCTCGGCAAGTGCACCATGGTCCTTGCAAAGGCCATCCGAGCTCCCTCGATGCACGTAGAACACTTTAGAGCGTCAATCGGAGGCGCAGCGTCGCACAGTTTCTGCACCAAGCCGAAGTAACTGCTCGGCAACGGCTCTACAGGCCATAGCCGGATGCAGAGGTCCTTCATGGCTGGCTCCGCCATCCTGTGCAGCTCCATCAATTGTTTCATCTGCTTTCTCAGGAGGGGAGGATGCTTGGGGGCTTGAAACAGCGCCCAGAGCAGCCGAGGCTCAACATCCCCATCCCGAGAGGCGAAGTATTTGTTCGCGTTCGCTGCACTCCTCGGGAGGTCCATAAAGGTGCCTGAGGAATGCCACACCCGGGTGAGCAATGCAAACCTATTACCACCAAAGGCACATTGCAGTAAGTATGGCTTACCATCCGCGATCGCCTTGACTTGGCGGAGTTCTTCTTCAAAGAACCACCTATCAACTCGCTTCGCTTTGAGCTCGGATTTCAGCGTGGATAGTTCGATGGCCTGGTCTTCGCTCTTTTTCTCAAGGGCCTCGCACTTCATGCTGGCATCCTTGAGCTCCAGCTGCACCTCTACCACCCGGGCCTCATGCTTTTCGCTCATGGCTTTTAACGCCGACAGTTCGGTTGCCGCTTGTTCGGCCGCCGCCTTCTCATCCGCGGCCTCCTGCCTCACCTTTGCCAACTCGGCCTTGAGGTTCTCGACCTCCGCGGCCACAGCTGTGGTAACAATGTGTAAAAAACACTTAGGGATAATAATCCAGATATCTCACTCAATGAGGATAGATAATAGCCCGAATGATACAATTCGGACTCACCTTGTGTCTCGTCGATTCTCTTGTTCAGGCGATCGAGCTCCTCATCGGAGCTCTTGAGCTTCCGGTTTAGCTCGGCAAGCTCCACTACGTTGGAGGCCGCCGCCGATGACGAGGCCTACAAAACAACTTATGTGCATTAAAACTCCCAAGCTGTCGGATTCAGACCCTCTGCTAAGTACTCTCCGGAGCTCTTAGAGCAATGAGGGACAAAGGGTGCCTTGAGCATCGTTACTAACTTTCGGACATTTGACCCCCGGGTCGGTTTTTCAAACTCACCCAGGGCTCGGGGGCTACTACACTCATAAGGATTGCAAAAACCAGGCAAATAAATTTTTCTGGAAAAAGAGTATTACGTGGCTCACCTTGAAGCCCGTCAAGAGACCGTTGAAGGCCTCTTTCAATCCGCTATCAACGGACTGAATGCCTTGCAAAACCATACCCATAAGGCCGCGGTGATCTTCGGCGATGGAGGAGCCGGATAAAGCTTCCTCCATCACGGCCGACCACCCAGTCATGGGCGGCACCATTGGTGACCTGCCAACCCTCCCTCCAGTGGGGGATTGGGCGGACAACTCCTGAGGTATAGAACGCTCCGGAGATGTCCTCGGAGGGGACTGGATCGGACCTCATCCCCCCTCTTCAGTTGCCAGGAGATGTTCCTCCTCCTAGTCTTCGGCGGCCGAGGTATTAACCTCAGCCATAACGTCGTCACCCCCGCCATCGGTGTTCGGCTCAGAATGAGCCTGGCGCGATAACAACTCTGCGGCCTCCTTCGAGACCTCAGGAGGCTGCTACTTCTCGAGCATGCGTTGGTTTCCGTGAAGAGGAACGGGTGATGCAGCAAAGTAGATAAGTATTTCCCTCAGTTGTTGAGAAACAAGGTATCAATCCAGTAGGAGATACAAGCAAGTCCCCAATAGATGTACCTACACAAAGAATCAAACACTTGCACCCAACGCTATAAAGGGGTTGCCAATCCCTTCACGGTTACTTGCAAGGATGAGATCTGATAGAGATAGATAGAATAGATTGCTTGAACGGAAAGTAAAAATAATGCAGCAAGGTATTTTTTGGTATTTTTGGTTTTAGATCTGAAAGTATAATATGGAAAATAGACCCGGGGGCCATAGGTTTCAATAGAGGCTTCTCTCATGATGGCAAGTATTACGGTGGGTGAACAAATTACTGTCGAGCAATTGATAGAAAAGCGAATAATTATGAAGATATCCAAGGCAATGATTATGCATATAGGCATCACGTCCGTGTCAAGTAGACCGAAACGATTCTGCATCTACTACTATTACTCCACACATCGACCGACTCCTGCCTGCATCTAGAGTATTAAGTTCATGAAGAACAGAGTAACGCATTAGGTAAGATGACATGATGTAGAGGGATAAACTCAAGCAATATGATGAAAACCCCATCTTTTTATCCTCGATGGCAACAATACAATACGTGCCTCGCTACCCCTACTATGTCACTGGGTGAGGACACCGCAAGATTGAACCCAAAACTAAGCACTTCTCCCATTGCAAGAATTACCAATCTAGTTGGCCAAACCAAACCAATAAATCGAAGAGACTTGCAAAGATATGAAATCATGCATATAAGAATTCAGAAAAGACTCAAATAATATTCATAGATAATCTGAACATAAACCCACAATTCATCGGATCTCGACAAACACACCGCAAAAGAGTATTACATCGGATAGATCTCCATGAAGATCATGAAGAACATGGTATTGAAGAGCAAAGAGAGAGAAGAAGCCATCTAGCTACTAGCTATGGACCCGAAGGTCTGTGGTGAACTACTCACGCATCATCGGAGGGGCAATGGAGTTGATGTAGATGCCCAAGCTTGGTAGATGTCTTCTGGTCCAAGAAAAATTATTCCGAAGATTTTATTCCGTTTGGACTCCGTTTAATATTCCTTATCTGCAATACTCAAAAACAAGGAAAAAACAGAAACTGGCACTAGGCTCTAGATTAATAGGTTAGTCCCAAAAATAATATAAAATAGCATATTAATGCATATAAAACATCCAAAACAAATAATATAATAGCATGGAACAATAAAATATTATAGATACGTTGGAGACGTATCAAGCATCCCCAAGCTTAATTCCTGCTCGTCCTCGAGTAGGTAAATGATAAAAACAGAATTTTTGATGTGGAATGCTACCTAACATATTTGTCCATGTAATATTCTTTATTGTGGCATGAATATTCAGATCCGTAAGATTCAAAACAATAGTCTAATATTGACATAAAAACAGTAATACTTCGAGCACACCAACAAGGCAATCGTGTCCTTTCGAAATAACATGGCCTTAGAAAGTTATCCCTACAAAATCATATGGTCTGGCAATGCTCCATCTTCCCCACACAAAGTATCTAAATCATGCACAACCCTGATGAACAAGCCAAGCAATTGTTTCACACTTTTGGTGTTCTCAAACCTTTTCAACTCTCACGCAATACATGAGCGCGAGCCATGGATATAGCACTATAGGTGGAATAGAATATGGTGGAGGTTGCAAGGAAAAAGGAGAAGATAGTCTCACATCAACTAGGCGTATCAACAGGCTATGGAGATGCCCATCAATAGATATCAATGTGAGTGAGTAGGGATTGCCATGCAACGGGTGCACTAGAGCTATAAGTGTATGAAAGCTCAAAAAGAAAACTAAGTGGTCGTGCAAGATGAAATTCCACTAGTTATATGAAAGTGACAAAATAGGAGACTCTCTATCATGAAGATCATGGTGCTACTTTGAAGCACAAGTGTGGAAAAATATAGTAGCAATTGTCCCTTCTCTCTTTCTCTCATTTTTTTTTCTTTTTTTTCTCTTTTTTTATTTTGGTGGGCATCTTTGGCCTCTTTTTTTTATTTGGGCTTCGCTGGCCTCTTTTATTTTTGTAAAGTCCGGATACTCATCCCAACTTGTGAGGGAGTCATGGCTTCCATCATCCTTTTCTCACACGGGACAATGCTCTAATAATGAAAATCATCACACTTTTATTTACTTACAACTCAAAAGAAAAATTACAACTCGATACCTATGACAAAATATGACTCTATATGCAATATGAAAGTGATGGTGCATGTCACGAAAAGCAGAACGGTGGAAGTTGCATGGCAATATTTCTCGGAATGGCTATTGAAATGCCATAATAGGTAGGTATGGTGTCTTTTTTGAGGAAGGTGGGTTTGATGCACCGGCGAAAGTTGCGCGGTACTAGAGAGGCTAGCAAAGGTGGAAGGGTGAGATTGCGTATAATCCATGGACTCAACATTAGTCATAAAGAACTCACATACTTATTGCAAAAGTCTATTAGTTATCAAACAAAGCATTAGACGCATGCTCCTAGGGGAGAGGTTGGTAGGAGTTAACCATCGCGCGCTCCCGACCCTCACACAAAGGTCGACAATCATTAAACAAATCATGCTCCGACTTCGTTACATAACGGTTCACCATACGTGCATGCTACGGGAATCACAAGCTTCAACACAAGTATCTCTTCCAATTCACAACTACTCACTAGCATGACTCTCATATTACCATCTCCATTATCTCAAAACTATATGCAAGGAATCAAACTTCTCATAGTATCCAATGCACTTAATATGATTTTTTTATTATATCCCTCTTGGATGCCTATTATATTAGGACTAAAATCATAACCTAAACAAATTACCATGCCGTTTTAAGAAACTCTCAAAATAATATAAGTGAGGTACGAGAGTTCAATAATTTCTATAAAATATAACACCACCGTGCTCTAAAAAGATATAAGTGAAGCACTAGAGCAACATTGCCTAGCTCAAAAGATATAAGTGAAGCACATAGAGTATTCTAATAAATTCACGATTCAGCGTGTGTCTCTCAAAAAGATGTGTGCAGCAAGGATGATTGTGGCAAACTAAAAAGCAAAGACTCATATCATACAAGACTCTCCAAGCAAAACACATATAATGTGGTGAATAAAAATATAGCCTCAAGTAAATTTACCGATGGATTGAAGACGAAAGAGGGGATGCCTTCCGGGGCATCCCCAAGCTTAGGCTTTTTGGTATCCTTGAATATGGATTGGGGTGCCTTGGGCATCCCCAAGCTTAGGCTTTTTGGTATCCTTGAATATGGCTTGGGGTGCCTTGGGCATCCCCAAGCTTAGGCTCTTGCCACTCCTTATTCCATAGTCCATCAAATCTTTACCCAAAACTTGAAAACTTCACAACACAAAACTCAACAGAAAACTCATGAGATCCGTTACTATAAGAAAAATAAATCACCACTTTAGGTACTGTTGTGAACTCATTCTTTATTTATATTTGTGTAATACCTACTGTATTCTAACTTCTCCATGGTTCATACCCCCCGATACAACCTATAGATTCATCAAAATAAGCAAACAACACAAAGAAAACAGAATCTGTCTAAAACAGAACAGTCTGTAGCAATTTATAGACTTCGAATACTTCTGTAACTCCAAAAATTCTGAAAAATTAGTACAATCAGGGAAATCTGTATATCAATCTTGTGTAAAAAATTCAGATCAAAAGCACGTTCCAGTGAATTTACAAAATTCCTGGACTGAGAGCAAAATTTTCTGTTTTTCAGCAAAATCAAATCAACAAACACCGTAGACCATCCCAAAGGTCTTACTTGGCTCAAACACTAATTTAAACAACAAAACACAATTATTACAGAAGTAATAATGTGCAAAACACACCAAAACAGAAGCAAAAACATAAAGGAAAAATAAAATTGGGTTGCCTCCCAACAAGCGCTATTGTTTAACGCCCCTAGCTAGGCAAAACGCAATAGATCTAGGTATTGTCATCTTTGGTATGCAATCCATAAGCAGCTCTCATAATAGATTCATAGGGTAATTTTATTTTCTTTCTAGGAAAGTGCTCCATGCCTTTCCTTAATGGAAATTGGAATCTAATATTTCCTTCCTTCATATCAATAATTGCACCAATAGTTCTAAGGAAAGGTCTACCAAGAAGAATAGGACATGTAGGATTGCAATCTATATCCAGAACAATCAAATCTACGGGCACATAATTCCTATTTGCAACAATAAGAACATCATTAATCCTTCCCATAGGTTTCTTTATAGTGGAATCCGCAAGATGCAAATTTAAGGAACAATCATCAAATTCACGGAAACCTAGCACATCACATAAAGTTTTTGGAATCGTGGAAACGCTAGCACCCAAATCACACAAAGCATGGCACTCATATTCTTTAATTTTAATCTTAATAGTAGGTTCCCACTCATCATAAAGCTTTCTAGGTATAGAAACTTCCAACTCAAGTTTTTCTTCAAAAGATTTCATCATAGCATCAACGATATGTTTAGTAAAAGCTTTATTTTGATTATAAGCATGAGGAGAATTCAACATGGATTGCAACAAGGAAACACAATCAATCAAAGAGCAACTATCATAATTAAAGTCCTTGAAATCCAAAAGAGTGGGTTCATTGCTATTTAAAGTTTTGACCTCTTCAATCCCACTTTTATCAATCTTAGCGTTAAGATCTATAAACTCCAAATCATTGGGACACCTTTTAACTAAAGTTGACTCATCTCCAGTCCCATATTTATCAATATTTACATTAGAAAACAAAGATTCAATAGGAGTCACATTAATCACTTTAAGATATTCATCAATATTATCACGAGAACACACTTTTTCAAGCCATTCACGCTTAGCACGTATTCTAGCAGTTCTTTCCTTACACTCATCAATAGAAATTCTCATAGCCTTTAAAGACTCATTAATATCATGCTTGGGTGCAATAGATCTAATTTTCAAAGAATCAATCTCAAGAGAAATTCTATCAACGTTCCTAGCCAAATCATCAATCTTGAGCAATTTTTCTTCAATCATAGCATTGAAACCCTTTTGCGAACTAATAAATTCTTTAATATTATTCTCAAGATCATAGGGCATCTTATTATGATTTCCATAAGAGTTGCTGTAGGAATTACCATAATTATTAGAGGAATTACTAGGAAACGGCCTAGCATTGAAATTACCTCTATACGCGTTATTACCAAAATTGTTCCTACCAACAAAATTCACATCCATAGATTCATTATTATTTCCAATCAAAGAAGACAAAGGCATATCATTAGGATCAATAGGAACACTCTTACTAGCAAACAATTTCATCAATTCATCCATCTTTTCACTCAAAGTATTAATCTCTTCAATAGCATGCACTTTTTTACTAGTAGGAGATCTTTCGGTATGCCATTGAGAGTAATTTTCCATAATATTATCTAGGAGTTTAGTAGCTTCTCCTAATGTGATTTCCATAAAAGTACCACCCGCGGCGGAATCTAAGAGATTCCTAGAAGCAAAATTCAATCCAGCATAGAAAATTTGTATAATCATCCATAAACTCAAACCATGCGCGGGGAAATTTCTAATCATTAGTTTCATCCTCTCCCAAGATTGTGCAACATGCTCATGATCAAGTTGCTTAAAATTCATTATATCGTTCCTAAGGGAGATGATCTTAGCGGGCGGAAAGTACTTGGAAATAAAAGCATCTTTACACTTATTCCATGAATCCATACTATTTTTAGGCAAAGATGAAAACCAAGTTTTAGCACGATCTCGTAGTGAGAACGGGAATAGCTTCAATTTAACAATATCATTATCCACATCTTTCTTATTTTGCATATCACACAACTCAACGAAAGTATTTAGATGGGATGCAGCATCTTCATTAGCAAGGCCGGAAAATTGTTCTTTCATAACAAGATTTAGCAAGGCAGCATTAATTTCATAAGATTCCGCACTAGAGCGAGAGCAATCGGAGTACTAATAAAATCATTATTATTAGTATTGGAAAAATCACACAACTTGGTATTCTCTTGAGTCATCGTGATGAAGCAAGCAAGCAAGCACACAAGCAAACAAAAAGCAAACGAAAAGACGAACAAAAGGGAGGCAAATAAAAAGGCAAATCTTTTTGGAAAATCTTTTTAGAAGTGGAGGAGAGGAAAATGAGAGGCAAATGGCAAATAATGTAAATGCCAGAGATGAGTTTGTGATGGGTACTTGGTAGGCTTGATGTAGATGTCCCCGGCAACGACGCCAGAAATCCTTCTTGCTACTTCTCGAGCATGCGTTGGTTTCCGTGAAGAGGAATGGGTGATGCAGCAAAGTAGATAAGTATTTCCCTCAGTTGTTGAGAACCAAGGTATCAATCCAGTAGGAGATACAAGCAAGTCCCCAATAGATGTACCTACACAAAGAATCAAACACTTGCACCCAACGCTATAAAGGGGTTGTCAATCCCTTCACGGTTACTTGCAAGGATGAGATCTGATAGAGATAGATAGAATAGATTGCTTGAACGGAAAGTAAAAATAATGCAGCAAGGTATTTTTTGGTATTTTTGGTTTTAGATCTGAAAGTATAATATGGAAAATAGACCCGGGGGCCATAGGTTTCAATAGAGGCTTCTCTCATGATGGCAAGTATTACGGTGGGTGAACAAATTACTGTCGAGCAATTGATAGAAAAGCGAATAATTATGAAGATATCCAAGGCAATGATTATGCATATAGGCATCACGTCCGTGTTAAGTAGACCGAAATGATTCTGCATCTACTACTATTACTCCACACATCGACCGACTCTTGCCTGCATCTAGAGTATTAAGTTCATGAAGAACAGAGTAACGCATTAGGTAAGATGACATGATGTAGAGGGATAAACTCAAGCAATATGATGAAAACCCCATCTTTTTATCCTCGATGGCAACAATACAATACGTGCCTCGCTACCCCTACTATGTCACCGGGCGAGGACACCGCAAGATTGAACCCAAAACTAATCACTTCTCCCATTGCAAGAATTACCAATCTAGTTGGCCAAACCAAACGAATAACTCGAAGAGACTTGCAAAGATATGAAATCATGCATATAAGAATTCAGAAAAGACTCAAATAATATTCATAGATAATCTGAACATAAACCCACAATTCATCGGATCTCGACAAACACACCGCAAAAGAGTATTACATCGGATAGATCTCCATGAAGATCATGAAGAACATGGTATTGAAGAGCAAAGAGAGAGAAGAAGCCATCTAGCTACTAGCTATGGACCCGAAGGTCTATGGTGAACTACTCACGCATCATCGGAGGGGTAATGGAGTTGATGTAGATGCCCTCCGTGATCGAATCCCCCGCCGGCTGATTACCGGAAAAGGCTCCAAGATTGGATCTCACGGGAACCGAGGCTCCTGGCGGCGGAAAAGTATTTTCGTGGCTCTCTCTGGTATCCAGGGAATATTTGTGAATTTATAGGCCGAAGAATAGGGTTGGGGGAGTTGCCGTGGGCCCACAAGCCAGGGGGCGCGCCCTCCTCCCTAGGGCGCGCCCCTGTGGCTTGTGGCCACACGACGGCTCCCTTGCCTTGGTCTCCAAGCTTGGTAGATGTCTTCTAGTCCAAGAAAAATTATTCCAAAGATTTTATTCCGTTTGGACTCCGTTTAATATTCCTTATCTGCAATACTCAAAAACAAGGAAAAAACAGAAACTGGCACTAGGCTCTAGATTAATAGGTTAGTCCCAAATATAATATAAAATAGCATATTAATGCATATAAAACATCCAAAACAGATAATATAATAGCATGGAACAATAAAAAATTATAGATACGTTGGAGACATATCAAGCATCCCCAAGCTTAATTCCTGCTCGTCCTCGAGTAGGTAAATGATAAAAACAGAATTTTTGATGTGGAATGCTACCTAACATATTTATCCATGTAAAATTCTTTATTGTGGCATGAATATTCAGATCCGTAAGATTCAAAACAATAGTCTAATATTGACATAAAAACAGTAATACTTCGAGCAAACCAACAAGGCAATCGTGTCCTTTCGAAATAACATGGCCTTAGAAAGTTATCCCTACAAAATCATATGGTCTGGCTATGCTCCATCTTCCCCACACAAAGTATCTAAATCATGCACAACCCCGATGAACAAGCCAAGCAATTGTTTCACACTTTTGGTGTTCTCAAACCTTTTCAAATCTCACGCAATACATGAGCGCGAGCCATGGATATAGCACTATAGGTGGAATAGAATATGGTGGAGGTTGCAAGGAAAAAGGAGAAGATAGTCTCACATCAACTAGGCGTATCAACGGGCTATGGAGATGCCCATCAATAGATATCAATGTGAGTGAGTAGAGATTGCCATGCAACGGGTGCACTAGAGCTATAAGTGTATGAAAGCTCAAAAAGAAAACTAAGTGGTCGTGCAAGATGAAATTCCACTAGTTATATGAAAGTGACAAAATAGGAGACTCTCTATCATGAAGATCATCGTGCTACTTTGAAGCACAAGTGTGGAAAAATATAGTAGCAATTGTCCCTTCTCTCTTTCTCTCATTTTTTTTTTCTTTTTTTCTCTTTTTTTTTATTTTGGTCGGCATCTTTGGCCTCTTTTTTTTTATTTGGGCTTCGCTGGCCTCTTTAATTTTTGTAAAGTCCGGATACTCATCCCAACTTGTGAGGGAGTCATGGCTTCCATCATCCTTTTCTCACACGGGACAATGCTCTAATAATGAAAATCATCACACTTTTATTTACTTACAACTCAAAAGAAAAATTACAACTCGATACCTATGACAAAATATGACTCTATATGCAATATGAAAGTGATGGTGCATGTCATGAAAAGCAGAACGGTGGAAGTTGCATGGCAATATTTCTCGGAATGGCTATGGAAATGCCATAATAGGTAGGTATGGTGTCTGTTTTGAGGAAGGTGGGTTTGATGCACCGGTGAAAGTTGCGCGGTACTAGAGAGGCTAGCAAAGGTGGAAGGGTGAGATTGCGTATAATCCATGGACTCAACATTAGTCATAAAGAACTCACATACTTATTGCAAAAGTCTATTAGTTATCAAACAAAGCATTAGACGCATGCTCCTAGGGGAGAGGTTGGTAGGAGTTAACCATCGCGCGCTCCCGACCCTCACACAAAGGTCGACAATCATTAAACAAATCATGCTCCGACTTCGTTACATAACGGTTCACCATACGTGCATGCTACGGGAATCACAAGCTTCAACACAAGTATCTCTTCCAATTCACAACTACTCACTAGCATGAATCTCATATTACCATCTCCATTATCTCAAAACTATATGCAAGGAATCAAACTTCTCATAGTATCCAATGCACTTAATATGATTTTTTTTATTATATCCCTCTTGGATGCCTATTATATTAGGACTAAAATCATAACCTAAACAAATTACCATGCTGTTTTAAGAAACTCTCAAAATAATATAAGTGAGGTACGAGAGTTCAATAATTTCTATAAAATATAACACCACCGTGCTCTAAAAAGATATAAGTGAAGCACTAGAGCAACATTGCCTAGCTCAAAAGATATAAGTGAAGCACATAGAGTATTCTAATAAATTCACGATTCAGCGTGTGTCTCTCAAAAAGATGTGTGCAGCAAGGATGATTGTGGCAAACTAAAAAGCAAAGACTCATATCATACAAGACTCTCCAAGCAAAACACATATCATGTGGTGAAGAAAAATATAGCCTCAAGTAAATTTACCGATGGATTGAAGACGAAAGAGGGGATGCCTTCCGGGGCATCCCCAAGCTTAGGCTTTTTGGTATCCTTGAATATGGATTGGGGTGCCTTGGGCATCCCCAAGCTTAGGCTTTTTGGTATCCTTGAATATGGCTTGGGGTGCCTTGGGCATCCCCAAGCTTAGGCTCTTGCCACTCCTTATTCCATAGTCCATCAAATCTTTACCCAAAACTTGAAAACTTCACAACACAAAACTCAACAGAAAACTCATGAGATCCGTTAGTATAAGAAAAATAAATCACCACTTTAGGTACTGTTGTGAACTCATTCTTTATTTATATTTGTGTAATACCTACTGTATTCTAACTTCTCCATGGTTCATACCCCCCGATACAACCTATAGATTCATCAAAATAAGCAAACAACACAAAGAAAAAAATATCTGTTTAAAACAGAACAGTCTGTAGCAATTTATAGACTTCAAATACTTCTGTAACTCCAAAACTTCTGAAAAATTAGTACAATCAGGGAAATCTGTATATCAATCTTGTGTAAAAAATTCAGATCAAAATCACGTTCCAGTGAATTTACAAAATTCCTGGACTGAGAGCAAAAGTTTCTGTTTTTCAGCAAAATCAAATCAACAAACACCGTAGACCATCCCAAAGGTCTTACTTGGCTCAAACACTATTTTAAACAACAAAACACAATTATTACAGAAGTAATAATGTGCAAAAGACACCAAAACAGAAGCAAAAACATAAAGGAAAAATAAAATTGGGTTGCCTCCCAACAAGCGCTATTGTTTAACGCCCCTAGCTAGGCAAAACGCAATAGATCTAGGTATTGTCATCTTTGGTATGCAATCCATAAGAAGCTCTCATAATAGATTCATAGGGTAATTTTATTTTCTTTCTAGGAAAGTGCTCCATGCCTTTCCTTAATGGAAATTGGAATCTAATATTTCCTTCCTTCATATCAATAATTGCACCAATAGTTCTAAGGAAAGGTCTACCAAGAAGAATAGGACATGTAGGATTGCAATCTATATCCAGAACAATCAAATCTACGGGCACATAATTCCTATTTGCAACAATAAGAACATCATTAATCCTTCCCATAGGTTTCTTTATAGTGGAATCCGCAAGATGCAAATTTAAGGAACAATCATCAAATTCACGGAAACCTAGCACATCACATAAAGTTTTTGGAATCGTGGAAACGCTAGCACCCAAATCACACAAAGCATGGCACTCATATTCTTTAATTTTAATCTTAATAGTAGGTTCCCACTCATCATAAAGCTTTCTAGGTATAGAAACTTCCAACTCAAGTTTTTCTTCAAAAGATTTCATCATAGCATCAACGATATGTTTAGTAAAAGCTTTATTTTGATTATAAGCATGAGGAGAATTCAACATGGATTGCAACAAGGAAACACAATCAATCAAAGAGCAACTATCATAATTAAAGTCCTTGAAATCCAAAAGAGTGGGTTCATTGCTATTTAAAGTTTTGACCTCTTCAATCCCACTTTTATCAATCTTAGCGTTAAGATCTATAAACTCCAAATCATTGGGACACCTTTTAACTAAAGTTGACTCATCTCCAGTCCCATATTTATCAATATTTACATTAGAAAACAAAGATTCAATAGGAGTCACATTAATCACTTTAAGATATTCATCAATATTATCACGAGAACACACTTTTTCAAGACATTCACGCTTAGCACGTATTCTAGCAGTTCTTTCCTTACACTCATCAATAGAAATTCTCATAGCCTTTAAAGACTCATTAATATCATGCTTGGGTGCAATAGATCTAATTTTCAAAGAATCAATCTCAAGAGAAATTCTATCAACGTTCCTAGCCAAATCATCAATCTTGAGCAATTTTTCTTCAATCATAGCATTGAAACCCTTTTGCGAACTAATAAATTCTTTAATATTATTCTCAAGATCATAGGGCATCTTATTATGATTTCCATAAGAGTTGCTGTAGGAATTACCATAATTATTAGAGGAATTACTAGGAAACGGCCTAGCATTGAAATTACCTCTATACGCGTTATTACCAAAATTGTTCCTACCAACAAAATTCACATCCATAGATTCATTATTATTTCCAATAAAATAAGACAAAGGCATATCATTAGGATCAATAGGAACACTCTTACTAGCAAACAATTTCATCAATTCATCCATCTTTTCACTCAAAGTATTAATCTCTTCAATAGCATGCACTTTTTTACTAGTAGGAGATCTTTCGGTATGCCATTGAGAGTAATTTTCCATAATATTATCTAGGAGTTTAGTAGCTTCTCCTAATGTGATTTCCATAAAAGTACCACCCGCGGCGGAATCTAAGAGATTCCTAGAAGCAAAATTCAATCCAGCATAGAAAATTTGTATAATCATCCATAAACTCAAACCATGCGCGGGGAAATTTCTAATCATTAGTTTCATCCTCTCCCAAGATTGTGCAACATGCTCATGATCAAGTTGCTTAAAATTCATTATATCGTTCCTAAGGGAGATGATCTTAGCGGGCGGAAAGTACTTGGAAATAAAAGCATCTTTACACTTATTCCATGAATCAATACTATTTTTAGGCAAAGATGAAAACCAAGTTTTAGCACGATCTCGTAGTGAGAACGGGAATAGCTTCAATTTAACAATATCATTATCCACATCTTTCTTATTTTGCATATCACACAACTCAACGAAAGTATTTAGATGGGATGCGGCATCTTCATTAGCAAGTTAGCAAGGCCGGAAAATTGTTCTTTCATAACAAGATTCAGCAAGGCAGCATTAATTTCATAAGATTCCGCACTAGTGGCGAGAGCAATCGGAGTACTAATAAAATCATTATTATTAGTATTGGAAAAATCACACAACTTGGTATTCTCTTGAGTCATCGTGATGAAGCAAGCAAGCAAGCACACAAGCAAACAAAAAGCAAACGAAAAGACGAACAAAAGGGAGGCGAATAAAAAGGCAAATCTTTTTGGAAAATATTTTTAGAAGTGGAGGAGAGGAAAATGAGAGGCAAATGGCAAATAATGTAAATGCCAGAGATGAGTTTGTGATGGGTACTTGGTAGGCTTGATGTAGATCTCCCCGGCAACGGCGCCAGAAATCCTTCTTGCTACTTCTCGAGCATGTGTTGGTTTCCGTGAAGAGGAACGGGTGATGCAGCAAAGTAGATAAGTATTTCCCTCAGTTGTTGAGAACCAAGGTATCAATCCAGTAGGAGATACAAGCAAGTCCCCAATAGATGTACCTACACAAAGAATCAAACACTTGCACCCAACGCTATAAAGGGGTTGTCAATCCCTTCACGGTTACTTGCAAGGATGAGATCTGATAGAGATAGATAGAATAGATTGCTTGAACGGAAAGTAAAAATAATGCAGCAAGGTATTTTTGGTATTTTTGGTTTTAGATCTGAAAGTATAATATGGAAAATAGACCCGGGGGCCATAGGTTTCAATAGAGGCTTCTCTCATGATGGCAAGTATTACGGTGGGTGAACAAATTACTGTCGAGCAATTGATAGAAAAGCGAATAATTATGAAGATATCCAAGGCAATGATTATGCATATAGGCATCACGTCCGTGTCAAGTAGACCGAAATGATTCTGCATCTACTACTATTACTCCACACATCGACCGACTCCTGCCTGCATCTAGAGTATTAAGTTCATGAAGAACAGAGTAACGCATTAGGTAAGATGACATGATGTAGAGGGATAAACTCAAGCAATATGATGAAAACCCCATCTTTTTATCCTCGATGGCAACAATACAATACGTGCCTCGCTACCCCTACTATGTCACCGGGCGAGGACACCGCAAGATTGAACCCAAAACTAAGCACTTCTCCCATTGCAAGAATTACCAATCTAGTTGGCCAAACCAAACCAATAACTCGAAGAGACT
This sequence comes from Elymus sibiricus, assembly GCA_039707655.1. NCBI lineage: Eukaryota > Viridiplantae > Streptophyta > Magnoliopsida > Poales > Poaceae > Elymus > Elymus sibiricus. Next base: position 156,955,640 of record CM077669.1, read on the forward strand.
TGAAAAGATATGAAATCATGCATATAAGAATTCAGAAAAGACTCAAATAATATTCATAGATAATCTGAACATAAACCCACAATTCATCGAATCTCGACAAACACACCGCAAAAGAGTATTACATCGGATAGATCTCCATGAAGATCATGAAGAACATGGTATTGAAGAGCAAAGAGAGAGAAGAAGCCATCTAGCTACTAGCTATGGACCCGAAGGTCTGTGGTGAACTACTCACGCATCATCGGAGGGGCAATGGAGTTGATGTAGATGCCCTCCGTGATCGAATCCCCCTCCGGCAGATTACCGGAAAAGGCTCCAAGATTGGATCTCACGGGAACCGAGGCTCCTGGCGGCGGAAAAGTATTTTCGTGGCTCTCTCTGGTATCCAGGGAATATTTGTGAATTTATAGGCCGAAGAATAGGGTTGGGGGAGTTGCCGTGGGCCCACAAGCCAGGAGGGCGCGCCCTCCCCCCTAGGGCGCGCCCCTGTGGCTTGTGGCCACACGACGGCTCCCTTGCCTTGGTCTCCAAGCTTGGTAGATGTCTTCTGGTCCAAGAAAAATTATTCCGAAGATTTTATTCCGTTTGGACTCCGTTTAATATTCCTTATCTGCAATACTCAAAAACAAGGAAAAAACAGAAACTGGCACTAGGCTCTAGATTAATAGGTTAGTCCCAAAAATAATATAAAATAGCATATTAATGCATATAAAACATCCAAAACAGATAATATAATAGCATGGAACAATCAAAAATTATAGATACGTTGGAGACGTATCAAGCATCCCCAAGCTTAATTCCTGCTCGTCCTCGAGTAGGTAAATGATAAAAACAGAATTTTTGATGTGGAATGCTACCTAACATATTTATCCATGTAATATTCTTTATTGTGGCATGAATATTCAGATCTGTAAGATTCAAAACAATAGTCTAATATTGACATAAAAACAGTAATACTTTGAGCAAACCAACAAGGCAATCGTGTCCTTTCGAAATAACATGGCCTTAGAAAGTTATCCCTACAAATCATATGGTCTGGCTATGTTCCATCTTCCCCACACAAAGTATCTAAATCATGCACAACCCCGATGAACAAGCCAAGCAATTGTTTCACACTTTTGGTGTTCTCAAACCTTTTCAACTCTCACGCAATACATGAGCGCGAGCCATGGATATAGCACTATAGGTGGAATAGAATCTGGTGGAGGTTGCAAGGAAAAAGGAGAAGATAGTCTCACATCAACTAGGCGTATCAACGGGCTATGGAGATGCCCATCAATAGATATCAATGTGAGTGAGTAGGGATTGCCATCCAACGGGTGCACTAGAGCTATAAGTGTATGAAAGCTCAAAAAGAAAACTAAGTGGTCGTGCAAGATGAAATTCCACTAGTTATATGAAAGTGACAAAATAGGAGACTCTCTATCATGAAGATCATGGTGCTACTTTGAAGCACAAGTGTGGAAAAATATAGTAGCAATTGTCCCTTCTCTCTTTCTCTCATTTTTTTTCTTTTTTTCTCTCTTTTTTATTTTGGTGGGCATCTTTGGCCTCTTTTTTTTATTTGGGCTTCGCTGGCCTCTTTTATTTTTGTAAAGTCCGGATACTCATCCCAACTTGTGAGGGAGTCATGGCTTCCATCATCCTTTTCTCACACGGGACAATGCTCTAATAATGAAAATCATCACACTTTTATTTACTTACAACTCAAAAGAAAAATTACAACTCGATACCTATGACAAAATATGACTCTATATGCAATATGAAAGTGATGGTGCATGTCATGAAAAGCGGAACGGTGGAAGTTGCATGGCAATATATCTCGGAATGGCTATGGAAATGCCATAATAGGTAGGTATGGTGGCTGTTTTGAGGAAGGTGGGTTTGATGCACCGGCGAAAGTTGCGCGGTACTAGAGAGGCTAGAAAAGGTGGAAGGGTGAGAGTGCGTATAATCCATGGAGTCAACATTAGTCATAAATAACTCACATACTTATTGCAAAAGTCTATTAGTTATCAAACAAAGCATTAGACGCATGCTCCTAGGGGAGAGGTTGGTAGGAGTTAACCATCGCGCGCTCCCGACCCTCACACAAAGGTCGACAATCATTAAACAAATCATGCTCCGACTTCGTTACATAACGGTTCACCGTACGTGCATGCTACGGGAATCACAAGCTTCAACACAAGTATCTCTTCCAATTCACAACTACTCACTAGCATGACTCTCATATTACCATCTCCATTATCTCAAAACTATATGCAAGGAATCAAACTTCTCATAGTATCCAATGCACTTAATATGATTTTTTTTATTATATCCCTCTTGGATGCCTATTATATTAGGACTAAAATCATAACCTAAACAAATTACCATGCTGTTTTAAGAAACTCTCAAAATAATATAAGTGAGGTACGAGAGTTCAATAATTTCTATAAAATATAACACCACCGTGCTCTAAAAAGATATAAGTGAAGCACTAGAGCAACATTGCCTAGCTCAAAAGATATAAGTGAAGCACATAGAGTATTCTAATAAATTCACGATTCAGCGTGTGTCTCTCAAAAAGATGTGTGCAGCAAGGATGATTGTGGCAAACTAAAAAGCAAAGACTCATATCATACAAGACGCTCCAAGAAAAACACATATCATGTGGTGAATAAAAATATAGCCTCAAGTAAATTTACCGATGGATTGAAGACGAAAGAGGGGAAGCCTTCCGGGGCATCCCCAAGCTTAGGCTTTTTGGTATCCTTGAATATGGATTGGGGTGCCTTGGGCATCCCCAAGCTTAGGCTTTTTGGTATCCTTGAATATGGCTTGGGGTGCCTTGGGCATCCCCAAGCTTAGGCTCTTGCCACTCCTTATTCCATAGTCCATCAAATCTTTACCCAAAACTTGAAAACTTCACAACACAAAACTCAACAGAAAACTCATGAGATCCGTTAGTATAAGAAAAATAAATCACCACTTTAGGTACTGTTTTGAACTCATTCTTTATTTATATTTGTGTAATACCTACTGTATTCTAACTTCTCCATGGTTCATACCCCCCGATACAACCTATAGATTCATCAAAATAAGCAAACAACACAAAGAAAACAGAATCTGTCTAAAAAGAACAGTCTGTAGCAATTTATAGACTTCGAATACTTCTGTAACTCCAAAAATTCTGAAAAATTAGTACAATCAGGGAAATCTGTATATCAATCTTGTGTAAAAATTTCAGAGCAAAAGCACGTTCCAGTGAATTTACAAAATTCCTGGACTGAGAGCAAAAGTTTCTGTTTTTCAGCAAAATCAAATCAACAAACACCGTAGACCATCCCAAAGGTCTTACTTGGCTCTAACACTAATTTAAACAACAAAACACAATTATTACAGAAGTAATAATGTGCAAAACACACCAAAACAGAAGCAAAAACATAAAGCAAAAATAAAATTGGGTTGCCTCCCAACAAGCACTATTGTTTAATGCCCCTAGCTAGGCAAAACGCAATAGATCTAGGTATTGTCATCTTTGGTATGCAATCCATAAGCAGCTCTCATAATAGATTCATAGGGTAATTTTATTTTCTTTCTAGGAAAGTGCTCCATGCCTTTCCTTAATGGAAATTGGAATCTAATATTTCCTTCCTTCATATCAATAATTGCACCAATAGTTCTAAGGAAAGGTCTACCAAGAATAATAGGACATGTAGGATTGCAATCTATATCAAGAACAATGAAATCTACGGGCACATAATTCCTATTTGCAACAATAAGAACATCATTAATCCTTCCCATAGGTTTCTTTATAGTGGAATCCGCAAGATGCAAATTTAAGGAACAATCATCAAATTCACGGAAACCTAGCACATCACATAAAGTTTTTGGAATCGTGGAAACGCTAGCACCCAAATCACACAAAGCATGGCACTCATATTCTTTAATTTTAATCTTAATAGTAGGTTCCCACTCATCATAAAGCTTTCTAGGTATAGAAACTTCCAACTCAAGTTTTTCTTCAAAAGATTTCATCATAGCATCAACGATATGTTTAGTAAAAGCTTTATTTTGATTATAAGCATGAGGAGAATTCAACATGGATTGCAACAAGGAAACACAATCAATCAAAGAGCAACTATCATAATTAAAGTCCTTGAAATCCAAAAGAGTGGGTTCATTGCTATTTAAAGTTTTGACCTCTTCAATCCCACTTTTATCAATCTTAGCGTTAAGATCTATAAACTCAAATTCATTGGGACGACTTTTAACTAAAGTTGACTCATCTCCAGTCCCATATTTATCAAGATTTACATTAGAAAACAAAGATTCAATAGGAGTCACATCAATCACTTTAAGATCTTCATCAATATTATCACGAGAACACACTTTTTCAAGCCATTCACGCTTAGCACGTATTCTAGCAGTTCTTTCCTTACACTCATCAAAAGAAACTCTCATAGCCTTTAAAGACTCATTAATATCATGCTTGGGTGGAATAGATCTAATTTTCAAAGAATCAATCTCAAGAGAAATTCTATCAACGTTCCTAGCCAAATCATCAATCTTGAGCAATTTTTCTTCAATCATAGCATTGAAACCCTTATGCGAACTAATAAATTCTTTAATATTATTCTCAAGATCAGAGGGCATCTTATTATGATTTCCATAAGAGTTGCTGTAGGAATTACCATAATTATTAGAGGAATTACTAGGAAATGGCCTAGCATTGAAATTACCTCTATACGCGTTATTACCAAAATTGTTCCTACCAACAAAATTCACATCCATAGATTCATTATTATTTCCAATAAAAGAAGACAAAGGCATAGCATTAGTATCAATAGGAACACTCTTACTAGCAAACAATTTCATCAATTCATCCATCTTTTCACTCAAAGTATTAATCTCTTCAATAGCATGCACTTTTTTACTAGTAGGAGATCTTTCGGTATGCCATTGAGAGTAATTTTCCATAATATTATCTAGGAGTTTAGTAGCTTCTCCTAATGTGATTTCCATAAAAGTACCACCCGCGGCGGAATCTAAGAGATTCCTAGAAGCAAAATTCAATCCAGCATAGAAAATTTGTATAATCATCCATAAACTCAAACCATGCGCGGGGAAATTTCTAATCATTAGTTTTATCCTCTCCCAAGATTGTGCAACATGCTCATGATCAAGTTGCTTAAAATTCATTATATCGTTCCTAAGGGAAATGATCTTAGCGGGCGGAAAGTACTTGGAAATAAAAGCATCTTTACACTTATTCCATGAATCAATACTATTTTTAGGCAAACATGAAAACCAAGTTTTAGCACGATCTCGTAGTGAGAACAGGAATAGCTTCAATTTAACAATATCATTATCTACATCTTTCTTCTTTTGCATATCACACAACTCAACGAAAGTATTTAGATGGGATGCGGCATCTTCATTAGCAAGGCCGGAAAATTGTTCTTTCATAACAAGATTTAGCAAGGCAACATTAATTTCATAAGATTCCACGCTAGTGGCTGGAGCAATCGGAGTACTAATAAAATCATTATTATTAGTATTGGAAAAATCACACAACTTGGTATTCTCTTGAGTCAACGTGACGAAGCTAGCAAGCAAGCACACAAGCAAACAAAAAGCAAACAAAAAGATGAACGGAAGGGAGGCGAATAAAAAGGCAAATCTTTTTGGAAAATCGTTTTAGAAGTGGGGGAGAGGAAAACGAGAGGCAAATGGCAAATAATGTAAATGCAAGAGATGAGTTTGTGATGGGTACTTGGTAGGCTTGATGTAGATCTCCCCGGCAACGGCACCAGAAATCCTTCTTGCTACTTCTCGAGCATGCGTTGGTTTCCGTGAAGAGAAACGGGTGATGCAGCAAAGTAGATAAGTATTTCCCTCAGTTGTTGAGAACCAAGGTATCAATCCAGTAGGAGATACAAGCAAGTCCCCAATAGATGTACCTACACAAAGAATCAAACACTTGCACCCAACGCTATAAAGGGGTTGTCAATCCCTTCACGGTTACTTGCAAGGATGAGATCTGATAGAGATAGATAGAATAGATTGCTTGAACGGAAAGTAAAACAAAAGTAAAAATAATGCAACAAGGTATTTTTGGTATTTTTGGTTTTAGATCTGAAAGTATAATATGGAAAATAGACCCGGGGGCCATAGGTTTCACTAGAGGCTTCTCTCATGATGGCAAGTATTACGATGGGTGAACAAATTACTGTCGAGCAATTGATAGAAAAGCGAATAATTATGAAGATATCCAAGGCAATGATTATGCATATAGGCATCACGTCCGTGTCAAGTAGACCGAAACGATTCTGCATCTACTACTATTACTCCACACATCGACCGACTCCTGCCTGCATCTAGAGTATTAAGTTCATGAAGAACAGAGTAACGCATTAGGTAAGATGACATGATGTAGAGGGATAAACTCAAGCAATATGATGAAAACCCCATCTTTTTATCCTTGATGGCAACAATACAATACGTGCCTCGCTACCCCTACTATGTCACTGGGTGAGGACACCGCAAGATTGAACCCAAAACTAAGCACTTCTCCCATTGCAAGAATTACCAATCTAGTTGGCCAAACCAAACCAATAACTCGAAGATTCTTGCAAAGATATGAAATCATGCATATAAGAATTCAGAAAAGACTCAAATAATATTCATAGATAATCTGAACATAAACCCATAATTCATCGGATCTCGACAAACACACCGCAAAAGAGTATTACATCGGATAGATCTCCATGAAGATCATGAAGAACATGGTATTGAAGAGCAAAGAGAGAGAAGAAGCCATCTAGCTACTAGCTATGGACCCGAAGGTCTGTGGTGAACTACTCACGCATCATCGGAGGGGCAATGGAGTTGATGTAGATGCCCTCCGTGATCGAATCCCCCTCCGGCAGATTACCGGAAAAGGCTCCAAGATTGGATCTCACGGGAACCGAGGCTCCTGGCGGCAGAAAAGTTTTTTCGTGGCTCTCTCTGGTATCCAGGGAATATTTGTGAATTTATAGGCCGAAGAATAGGGTTGGGGGAGTTGCCGTGGGCCCACAAGCCAGGGGGGAGCGCCCAGCCCCCTAGGGCGCGCCCCTGTGGCTTGTGGCCACACGGCGGCTCCCCTGCCTTTGTCTCCAAGCTTGGTAGATGTCTTCTGGTCCAAGAAAAATTATTCCAAAGATTTTATTCCGTTTGGACTCCGTTTAATATTCCTTATCTGCAATACTGAAAAACAAGGAAAAAACAGAAACTGGCACTAGGCTCTAGATTAATAGGTTAGTCCCAAAAATAATATAAAATAGCATATTAATGCATATAAAACATCCAAAATAGATAATATAATAGCATGGAACAATCAAAAATTATAGATATGTTGGAGACGTATCAGAGGTGTAGGATGTGATGCAGTCCCACTTTCCGCCAGGTCGGCCGGCAGAGACTCCTCGTCTCAGATTTGGTCGGTGGGGAGATCGCGTGGTGGGCTGCAAATTAAAATACGTTCGCCCATTTAACATTAAAAGCTCTATATAAGTGGCCTAGAGGGTCTTCGGACCTCTGGGCTGGGGGCTTAACCCTTGGGTTCCTTCGGGGAACCTTTTCAAAAGCCCCAGACTCCTTATCGGAGTCCGAGCTTTTGTCGGCCAGGACTGCCTTTGTCCGGCATGTCCTCTTCGGGGCAGGAGGAGGTAGGTCCTCCGCGGCGTCCGCTGGCGCCGCCATCTTCCTTGTGAGGGGAGAGTCGCACTCCCCTTCGTCCTCGTGCTCTTCCTCGTGAGTGGAAGAGGCATGGGTCTCCTCGGACTTAGCGTCCGGAAGGCCCCTTAGACGGAGACCCTCTCGGGCCTCCTTCTTCTCCACTTTCTTCTTCTTCTCCTTCTTCTCTGGCACCGAATACGGCGCCACGATGAGCATCTCCGTCAACAGATCCGACCGAGGGTCTTCGGGCTGCGGGGCCAGACAGTCAATTTGCACGGCCTTGCTCAGACAATTCTGTGAAGATGAGGGAGAAGTGGATTCAGCTCTTTATCCAAAAATAGAGCCGAAGGAGGGGTTTCATCATACCTTGGTAGGAGGGGTTTCGGCGTCAAGACCGGTGTCCTCCTCCTCGGCCGGCCAGCTCTTCTGGGTCTTGAATAGCACTTTCCACAATTTCTCGTGGGTGGTGCGGAAGAATTGACGCACGGTAGCCGGGTCCTCGAGCTGGTAAGCCCACATTGGGGAGGCCCGGTGCTGGCAGGGGAGGAGACGGCGGTGGAGCATGACCTGGATCACGTTGACTAGCTCGATTTTGGCCTCAATCATTGCGGAGATGCGCTTCTACAGCGATTTTACCTCTGTGGTTGACCCCCAGTCAAGGCCTTTCTTGAGCCACGAGGTTAGCCTCGCGGGGGGTCCAGATCTGAACTCGGTAGGAGCCACCCAGTCCGCGCTCCTTGGTTCGGTGATGTAGAACCATTCCTTTTGCCAGATCTTGACCGTGTCGATAAAGGTGCCGTCCGGCCACTCGACACGGGGGAGCTTGCTGATTACCGCCCCTCCACAATCCGCATGCGCCCCCGCAACTGTCTTCGGCTTGACGTTGAACACTTTGAGCCATAGGCCGAAGTGCGGCTGTACCCGCAGGAAGGCTTCACAGACGATGATGAACGCTGAGATGTGCATGAAGGGGTTCGGGTGGGGGGGAGGTCATGGAAATCTAACCCGTAAAAGAACATGAGGCCCCTGACGAAGGGGTGGAGCGGAAAGCCCAGCCCCCGGATGAAATGGGGGACGAACACCACCCTCTCATCCGGCTTCGGTGTGGGAACCACCTGATTTGCCTCTGGAGCGCGGTGGGCGATGTTGGCGGAGAGGTAGCCGGCACGCTTTAGCTCCCGAATGTCGTTGTCGGTGACGGAGGAGGCCTCCCACTTGCCCATGGAGCCTGAACCAGCCATGGCCGAACTCGGAGGGAAGATTGAGGAAGAATTGGATCTGGCCTCTCGGAGCTTGGGAAGGTTGTGGAGGCAAAGGGTGCGAATTTGGAGCGTGAATAGGCCTTGGGGGTTTTCTCCCTTTTATGGGGTGCCGTAATACCAAGAGCCTCCCTTTACTGCGCCGTTGGCCTCGCCACTTCCCGAAACAATCATGCTGTTAAGCGCGCGTGGGATAACCCAGGGCACTAATCATATCACGTAAGAAACGGGACACGATCTACACATTGGCAAGACGTGCCAATGGAGAAACGGCCTCGAACCGCAAATCGAGTTTTTGTAACTGGCTCAGCGGTCGTGATACGCCACGACCCTTCGTCAGAAAGGTTGTCAGGAAATACTATTCACGCTTTGATGTTCGGCCTTCGAGGTTAAGCGACTTATGGCGTCCGGATAACTACATGCTCGGATGACTACATGTCATTGGCGGCCGGACTAGAGCCAACCGATCATAGAGGGGGAAAAGAACTCACCCCGCAAGCCGAAGACTTAGATCCCGCGAAGCTGCTAGTGTCATGACCCCTGGCGTTGGTGGCTAGTTCGGGGGCTACTGAGGGAGTACTGGACTAAGGGGTCCTCGGGCTGCCGGCCTATCTCTCATAGGCCGGCTTGGTGGGCCACTCTCTGATTATCGCAGGAAGGACCGGGGTATGCGGCGACCCCGTATTCTAGAAGGAAACCTCCGAAGGCGCGACGTGGACTCCAAGTCAAGATGAGGGGATCAGCGTCTTTACTTCCGGCTGGAGACTTATCATGTGTAAAGCCTAGGTACCCCTGGTGTCTATATAAACCGGGGGGTTTAGATCGTAGAGGGCAGACAAGCTCATCTAGGGTTTTGGCTACTTGATCTCGTGGTAGATCGACTCTGTAATCTTCATACACATCAATACAACCAAGCAGGACGTAGGGTTTTACCTCCATAGGAGGGCCCGAACCTGGGTAAACATCGTCTCCTTCGTCCCCAGTAACCCATCGATCCTAAACTCACAGCTCGGGACCCCCTACCCGAGATCCGCCAGTTTTGACACCGACAATGCTCCCCAGCAACGGCATCAGAAATTCTTCTGCTACTTGTAAACTGCGTTGGGTTTTTCCCCGAAGAGGAGGGGAGATGCAGCACAATAGAGATAAGTATTTCGCTCTGTGAGAACCAAGGTTATCGAACCAACAGGAGAACCACGCAAATTCCCGTCTTCAACGCCTACACAGAAAAGAGCACACACTTGCACCCAATGCGGGCAAGAGGGTTGTCAATCCCCTTGAACTCGTTACTTGGAAGCGATAAGTAGTGATAGATAGATAAATTGATAAATATAAATTGCAAATAAAAAGAAAGTAAATAATGGCAGAAATATTTTAGGAGTTTTTGTAATAATATTTGTGAAGAGACCCCGGGGCCATAATTTTCGCTAGAGGTTTCTCTCTCGAAGAAAGCGGACGGTGGGTAGACAAATTACTGTTGGGCAATTGATAGAAAAGCACATAGTTATGTAATATTTATTCACAACAATGATCATGTATATAGGAATCACATCCATAAGAAAGTAGACCGACTCATTCCTGCATCTACTACTATTACTCCACCCATCGACCGCTATCCTGCATCCATCTAGAGTATTAAGTAAAATAGGGTAATGCTTGGAGGATGATGACATGATGTAGACAAAGCAAATCCAATTAATATGAATGAAACCCATTGTTTTACCCTTAATTGCAGTAATACAAAACGTGTGATGTCCCTTTCTATTAATGGGATTGAGCACCGCAAGATTGAACCCACTACAACGCACCACTCCAACTGAAGATAAATCAATCTAGTTGGCCAAACCAAACTGATAGATCGGAGAGCATTACGAAGCTATAACAATCATGCATATAAGAATTCAGAGAAGACTCAAATATTATTCATGAATAATCTGAACATAAACCCACAATTCATCGGATCCCAACAAACACCGCAAAGATGATTACATAGGATAGATCACCGCGGGAATCGCGGTGATCTTTGCATTGAAGAATATAGAGGGAGATATAGCCATCTAGGTACTAACTACGGACCCGTAGGTCTGTGGTGAACTACTCACACATCATCGTGTGAGCAGCAAGGTTGATGTAGAGGCCCTCCATGATCGACCCCCCCTCCGGTAGGGCACCGGAACAGGGCTCCAGATGGGCACACGATGGAACAGAGACCTGCAGCGGCGGAAAAAGTGTTTCGGGAGGCTCTCTAGGGTTTTCCCAATATATGTGAATTTATAGCGAAGAGATCAGGGCCAGAGGCCGTGGGAGGTGGACCCAAGCCATCAGGGCGCGGCCACCCCCTGGGCGCGCCCTGTTGGCTTGGCGCCACCTCGTGTGGCCTCTGGTCTCCCTCCGAAGCTTCCAGGTCTTATTTGTGTCCAGAAAAAATCATCACAAAGTTTGGTACAGTATTCCTGAAAGGCCAAAAACAAGCAGAAAACAACAACTGACACTGGGCACTGGGTTAATAGGTTAGTGCTCAAATATAATATAAATGAGCAAGTAAATCCTTAAAAAGTATCCTAGAATGATAATATAATAGCATGGAACAATAAAAAATTATAGATACATTGGAGACGTATCAGTAACCGGGTGGAAAGGAAGTCCACTTCCGGAGGGTGTCAATTTCTCGGTCGCTCTTTGGTGAGTTGGTCTTCCAAGAAACAAAATTGTGTTTCTCTCACGTACACTAAAGCCGAGTATGTAGCTGCCGCAAGTTGTTGTGCTCAATTTCTATGGATGAGGCATATTTAAAGGATTAAAGTGTCACTCATGACAAAAGTGCGACTTCTATGTGACAATGAAAGTGCCTTCAAGATCTCCTACAACCCGGTGCAACATAGCAAGACAAAGCATATTGAGATTCGTCATCATTTTATCTGGGATCACATCAAGCATGGAGAAATGGATCTTATCTATGTCAACACTCATGAGCAACTAGCGGATATTTTCGTGAAGCCATTGGATGAAGCAAGATTTCGCGAGTTAAGGCATGAGCTAAATACCATTGATTCGAGCAATACAACTTGAGGTAATGCACATCCCACCACACTCATCAGTCTATCTTGGTGTAGATGTAGGCATGGACATAGGGGGGTGTCGTTCTATCATTGAACTTTCCCTCCCCCCCCCATTATGCATAAATCGATCAAGTCTTTCGCATCAGCCATTTTTTATGGTACTCGTGCTTCAAAGACGAGTTTTGGTCATGGACCCAAGCTTAAAATCTTCGCGGTGCCATACTAATTTAATTAAACATAGGTGGCTTCGGCCACCGCCCAAGTGAAGTATTTGGTCGAGTTAGGGCTTTATTTGTGCTTTGAGTCACTCCAAGTTTGCTCTCTTTTGTTCATATTTTTGAACTTGGAGTGTCTCCTCCCATATGGTACTCTTTGTGTCTCCATCCCAAGCTCTTTCTCGTCTACAAACTCTCTAAATTTCATAAGCCACCATCCTTCTCTCTCTTGGCATGTTTCTGTCATCCAGGTGGTACTACTGCTGTGTCTAGGGCGGTACTACCGCCGCTCCCCATGGTACTACTGCTGGAGCCGTACTACATGGCCTCTTGTCACGTCGTAGTACCGGGGCGGTAGTACCCCCCCCCGAGCGGTACTACCGCTCTAAGGGGCATGGGCGGGGGTTATGAGCTGGGCAGACGACGAACTAGCCCCGGCGGCCGCTGCCGGACCGTCTTCCGCGATTCCGATCGGTGGAGTCAATCCCCACACTCTCCTCTTGTTGGTATTGCCCCCATTTTCCTCTCCTATTGTTATATATTTTGAATCTAGGCTTTAGGGAAATATGTGTTGCATTTGTCGATTTTTGGCTAGATCGAGGCATGAGTAGGATGTGGAAGACTGCTAGAGTAGGAGAATTGAAGTTCTATTGGATCAAATTTGAATTAGGCATCACCGGTAGTACCAAATTTGACCACGGCCATGGTTGCCCTGGCAACTTCCGCCTCGAGCGGTACTGCCGCTCCCCCTGGAGCGGTAGTACCGCTTATAGGCGGTACTACCGCTGCTGGGAAGCGGTACTACCGCTTTATGCTGCCAACTTCACATTTACTCCAATGTGAACTTCCATTCTTTTTTATTATTCCTTTTTGGCTTATGCAACTTCTTTACACCTGCTTTTCCCTTGCTCTGTGTTGTGGGTTCTAGGTGGTGGTGGCTCTGGGCACTAGGCCCGTCGCAAGAATCTGTATCGTCTAGGTGGCTCAAAGCGCTACCGTACAACAGAGGAGGCAAGTGATAGTGCTCACTCGGTGCAGTGGTTCAAGAAGCTTGCCAGCAAGCAGAAGGAGAAAGCCTAGTCTATGAGTGATCTGTTTGGAAAGGATTTCTATATGGTTCGCTGTCGCAACCCGTATCGCAATCCGTAAGATCCATCTCTGGTTCACCGTCCCTTCTGGACCAAGCAACAAGGTTATATATATCATGATGTGATCAAAACAAAGAAGAACTTGTTTGTACCCAATGTCAAGTCCATTGATCTGGATCATATGGAGAAGAATCCCAAGTAATTTGCTGAAGCTCTTGAACTTTGTGGTCAGCTGGATATCGTCAGGCTTATGACGTTCAACAAAGACTTTGATGCTAAGATCTTACCCTAGTTCTATGCCACGGTCCATCTTGGGTCTGATAATGAGAGGACCTTAACATGGATGACAAATGGAAGGGTGCCATCTACTAAGTGGAAGGAGTTCATGGCTATGTTGGGCAATGATGATCAGGGGCTCCATGATATGTCTCCAACGTATCTATAATTTTTGATTGTTCCATGCTTTTATATTATCAATCTAGGATACTTTATATGCAGTTATATGCTATTTTTCATCATTTTTGGGAACTAACCTACCAACCTAGTGCCAAGTGTCAGTTGTTGTTTTTTTGCCTGTTTTTGGTTTTTGAGGAAATCTGTACCAAACGAAGTCTAAACACTACGAAACTTTTCGAAGATTTTTTCTGGACAATAGAGACCCAGGAAGCTTCGGGAGGAGTGTCACACCCTGTGTTTTGTCTCACATCACTATGTTAATAAAGTTTTAAATTTTGGACCAATTAAAACTTTTTGTGTGCTTGTGAATGCTTGATTGCTTTGCCTTTGCTTGTTTGGTTGTGTGTGCTTTAATTCATAAAAATCCCCCTACTCTCAAAACTCATCTCCTTTATCCAAATCTTTGCCCAATGATCATGCCATGTGTATAGGACACAAAACTATTTTTATAAAATATTATTTTGGCCAAAAAGCATTTGTTTGATTTAGGTTTACAAAAACCCCTGAATTGAGGTTTGTACTACAAGTCCTAAAATTAGGGTAAGTGTTTTGCTCCAAAGATTTTATTTGAAGCCTATTACCTATGATACTTACAAAAACCACAAAAACATTATTTTAGAAGTTATTTTTGTATTTTATTTAAATGCCTTTTTCTGAGGCCAAAAATGGTCTTTTATACGAAAAATTATTTTTATGTTTCCAAAATGTTTGAAAGAATTTAGGGAAACTTAGTGGACATATATTTTCCATATATATGAGTTTCAACCCATGGTCATATTCAAAATATTGGACAAAACCCTCCAAAAGCCTTTCTGGATATTTCAAGTATTTGAAATATTTCTATGGGAAATATTGTCAAATAAATCCAGGAAAATTCTAGCAAGTCACATATGACTCATGTGATGATCTTGCCAAGTTTCATCTCAATCCAAATAGTTTTGGTTCACAAAAGTGCCCAAAACCCTCCTGATAACCCACAAGTATAGGGGATCATAATAGTCTTCGAGGGAAGTATTTTACCCAAATTTGTTGATTTGACACAAGGGGAGCCAAAGAATATTTATTGGTCTTAGCAGTTGAGTTGTAAATTCAACCACACCTGTAGTATTCTTCTGTAGCCAAAGATTAGTAGCAAAGCAGAATAGTAGTAGTAACAGCAACAGTAACAACAACAGTTTTGTAGTGATTGTAACAGTAGTAGTAGTAACTTAGCAAGATTCGGTATATGAAAAGCGTAGGCCATAGATCAGCGATGGATAGATATGGATGACATTCATCATGTAACAGTTACATGCTAGAGCGACACAGAACTAGCTCCAATTCATCAATGTAATGTAGGCATGTATTTCATATATAGTCGAACGTGCTTGCAATAAGAACTTGCATGACATGTTTTGTCCTACCCTCCTGTGGCAGCGGGTTCCATAAGGAAACTAAGGCATATTAAGGCCTCCTTTTAATAGAGAACTGGAACAAAGCATTAACACTTGGTGAATACATGAACTCCTCAAACTACGACAATCACCGAAAAGAATCCCAATTATTGTCACCTTGGGGTATGCAGATCATGACATGTAATAGGTGCATACAACTTGCAAGATAGGATCCTAAACACTCTCATATTCATGAAAACACAATAGGTTCAGATCTGAAATCATGACACTCGGGCCCTAGTGACAAGCATTAAGCATAGCAAAGTCATAGCAACATCAATCTTAGAACATAGTGGATACTAGGGATCAAGCCCTATCAAAATAACTCGATTACATAATCAATCTCATCCACACCCATCACTGTCCAGCAAGCCTACAAAGGAATTACTCACTCCCTGTAGTGAGCATCATGGAATTGTTGATGGAGAAGGGTTGGGGATGATGATGTCGATGATCTCCACTCTCTGGAGCCCCAAACGGACTCCTGATCACCCCTCCCGAGGAAGAATAGGAGGTGGCGGCAGCTCCGTCTCTGAATGCGATGAAATCTTCTCTCTGATTTTTTTATCGGTAATTGTGAATTTATAGGACTGGAATTAGGGTCGGAGGAGCCACGTGGGCCTCACAAGCTACAGGGTGCGCCCGGGGGGGGGGTGGGCCCGCCCTGTTGGCATGTGGACCATAGGTTGCCCCCTCCAGTAGGTCTTCCTCCATAATTCTTCATATTCCAGAAAAAATCCACAAAAGTTTCGTTCAATTCCGAGAACTTTTATTTCTGCACAAAAATAACACCATGGTAGTTCTGCTGAAAACAACGTCAGTCTGGGTTAGTTTCATTCAAATCATGCAAATTAGAGTCCAAAACAAGAGCAAAAGTGTTTGGAAAAGTGGTTGGTCCTCGTCCGGCAAGGTCCTGCCGGCCTGGAGGCTGCGGTCGCCTGTGCACAAGTCCGGGTACTAAGGACCCCGTTACTTAGTGTACCGACAAATTTGTCATACCAAATCTTCGAGTGGATCTTATACTTGATAGGGAATTAAGGAAGTATCTTTATCGAAACTTATACAATGAAGAATTGTATATCACTTATGAAAAGCCTAAGGAGGATCCTCCTCCTCCTCCGGAGATGGATCTCACGGATCCTTGCATTCTGAATGTCCCTTTAATCATTTTGCTTACCTATTAGAAAACTTATTGCTTAAATAAGGGAATATGATTTTAGCAATATGGATCATTCCTATGATTACTACAGTCCTTGATACTATGCATTATGCCTAGCTAGGGGCATAAAACAATAGCGCTTGTTGGGAGGCGACCCAAGAGTTATCTTTAAAATTTTGTTTTACTTTCTATTTTGGCATGTTGACATCATTATTGCTACTGTAATGATTGCGCTTTTATGTTTAAATTAGTGTTTGTGCCAAGTAAAGCCTTTGGCATGATTTGGAAGATAGTAGAATTGATACGGTGCAAAAACGGAAACTTTTGCATCCAGTACAGAATTTCTCTGACTTTACTGGAACGTCTTTTTGATCTGAATATTTTGCACAGTATTGGTATACAAATTTCGCAGGTTTTCGAAAAATTTCAGAATTTTTTAAGTTACAGAAGTATAGTTTTTCTACAGATCTTTACAAACCGTTCTGTTTTAGACAGTTTCTGTTTTTGCTTGCATAGTTTGCTTGTTTTGATGATGCTATGGATTGTATCGGGGGGTATAAACCATGAAGAAGTTATAATATAGTACCTATTATGTAACAATGAAATATGAATCAATTTATAACAGTACCTAAAGTCTTTGATATGTTTATTATACTAACGGATCTCACGAGGTTTCGTTGAGTTTTGTGTGCTGAAATTTTCTAAGTTTTGGGTGAGAGAACGATGGATGAAGGAATAAGGAGTGGAAAGACCCTAAGATTGGGGATGACCAAGGCACCCCAAGGTAATATTCGAGGAATACCCAAGTGTCTAAGCTTGGGGATGCCCCGGAAGGCATCCCCTATTTTGTCTCCAATCTATCGGCATGTCACTTGGAGCTATATTTTTATTCATCACATGATATGTGTTTTGCTTGGAGCGTCGTGTGTTTTATTTTATTTTTCCTTTAGTTTGCCACAAACATTTTTTTCTGGACACACATATTTGAGAGAGACATGCAATTATCATAATTTGTTAGAATACTCTATATGCTTCACTTATATCTTTTGAGCTAGGCAGTCGCTCTAGTGCTTCACTTATATCTTTTTAGAGCACGACGACGTCTAAATTTTGTAGAAATGATTGAACTCTCATGCTTCACTTAAATCTTTTTGAGAGTATAATAATAAATAGGAACGGTAAATGGCACGAGTTATAAGACTAGTCCAAAAAGGATAGGTATTCGAGGGGGATATAATAAAAACTTTCATGTAGCTCACTAAAGAAGAAACATGAGTTGATTATATTGATGTAGTAATATGAAAGGGCATAAGTACATAATTGTTGGTTAGTAGAAATATCGGAAACTAAAGCTTGTTATTTGTTATTCATCTAAGTATTAACATGGCATGGTGATGATGTGTGAGCATTTTTATGACTGAAATGAAATCCTATCCTGTTGTTTGAATCGGGGGCACGCAATGGTTAACTCCTCCCAACCTCCTCCCTAGGGGTATGCGGTAGTACTTTGCTTCGAGAGAGCTAATAAGGCTTTGCAGTAAGTATGTGAGTTCTTTATGACTAATGTGAATCCATGGATATACACACTCTCACCTTTCTGTATTGCTAGCCTCTTCGGTACCGTGCGTTACCCATTCTCACCTCGAGAGTCGATGCAAACTTCGCTGGTGCATCCAAACCTTGTAATATGATACGCTGATACGTCTCCAACATATGTATAATTTTTGATTGTTCCATGCTATTATATTATCATTCTAGGATACTTTTTAGGCATTTACTTATTGTTCTATATTATATTTGAGCACTAACCTATTAACCCAGTGCCAAGTGCGAGTTGTTGTTTTCTGCGTGTTTCTGGATTTTCAGGAATACTGTACCAAACGAATTCCAAATACCCCGAAACTTTTTGATGATTTTTTCTGGACCAAAATAAGACCTCGAAGCTTCGAAGGAATACTGAAGGGCACATGAAGTGCTCCCAAGCCATCAGGGCGCGCCCAGGGGTGTGTGATACGTCTCCAACGTATCGATAATTTATGAAGTATTCATGCCATATTCACCTATGTTTACAATAATTTTATATGGTTTTGATGCACTTTATATGATTTATTTAGAACTAACCTGGACTGATGCTGTTTTCAGCAGAATTACCGTGGTGTTGTTTTTGTGCAGAAAATGAAAGTTATCAGAATCGCCTGAAATTTTTTTGTGATTTTTTCTGGAGGAAATAAGCAACATTGGAGCGAAGACCTGCCAGAGGTGGTGTGTCAGTGGGCCACTACGCAACAGGCCGCCCCCTAGTGGCGCGGTGAGATATGTGGTGGGGTCCACGTGGCTCCGTTTTGCGTGATTCCAACGCTAAAAAATCCCATAAATACTAGAAACCCCATAAATAAAGAGAGACTCCTCGTTCCGCCGCTGTAACTCTCTGTATCAATGAAAAACCAATCTGGAGGCATTCCGGTACCCTGCTAGAGAGGGTAGATCATCTCCGGTGGCCATCTTCATCATCCCGGCGGAGGCCATGACGAGGAGGGAGTAGTCCACCCTCGGAGCCGACGGTTTGTACCAGTAGCTATGTGTTGAATCTCTCTCTCGTGTTCTTGAGATGGCACGATCTTGATGTATCACGGGCTTTGTTAATATAGTCGAATCATATGATGTTATTCCCTTGCTACCTTGTTGTGATGAATTGAATCTTTACCTTTGAGATATCGTTATGTTGGATTGAATATTATGGTTTGAGAACACTTGATGTACGTCTTGCATGGGATACCCATAGTGACATTGGGGTATTCTACTGATTCACTTGATATATGTTGAGGCATCAACTTGTGGATTCCGGTGACCTAGGGGATCTATGCATAGGGGATGATTGCACGTTTTCATACCACGTTCTCCAATAGAAATCTTGGGGGTGATCCTTGAAGTTCTTTGTGTTGGATTGAATATGAGAGATCTGAAATTGTTTGATGCATGTCGCATAATTTACCCACGAATACTTGAGGTGACACTGGAGTATATAGGTGACATTAGGGTTGATGTATATGTATCATTGGTGTTATTCTAGTAGGAACTCTAGGGCTGTTTGTGACACTTATAGGAATAGCCCAATAGATTGATCGGAAAGAATAACTTTGAGGTGGTTCTACTACCTACACCAATTTCAGCTTATTGTTCTCCACTAGATAGGAACTTTGGAGTGATTCTTTGTTGCACGTTGAGGGATGATTATATGATTCAACTATGTTAGCACTGTTGGGAGATTGCACTAGCGAAAGTATGAACCCTACGCCATATTTCCAAGAATTTATACACCGTTTTGCTCATTGTTTTACACTTGCTACCTTGCTGTTTTTATATTTTCAGATTACAAAAACCTATATCTATTATCCATATTGCACTTGTATCACCATCTCTTCGCCGAACTAGTGCACCTATACAATTTGCCATTGTATTGGGTGTATTGGGGACACAAGAGATTTCTTGTATTTGATTGCAGGGTTGTTTGAGAGAAACCATCTTCATCCTACACCTCCCACGGATTGATAAACCTTAGGTCATCCACTTGAGGGAAAATTGCTACTATCCTACAAATATCTGCGCTTGGAGGCCCAACACGAGTCTACAAGAAAAAAGTTATGAAGTAGACATCAAGCTCTTTTCTCGCGTCGTTGCCGGGGAGGTGAGTATTTGAAGGTATATCTTTAGATCTTGCAATTAAATCTTTAGTTTTTTTTTCACCAGTTTGGTTTTATAAAAATAAAACTACAAAATAAATATAAATGGATCCTCGCCCACTTGCTAATCTTTTCAAAAGACCCGATTATGTTGGAACAATTGCTAGTGAGAGTTCACTAGATTATCTTTATGAGGTCTTGCTTGAAAATCATGAATCTAAAAATTGTGAAATTTATAAAGTGATTCATGATAGTTCTTTGAATGAAAAGCATGATAGCAATATTGTTAGTATGAATTCTCTGAATATCCATGATGCTGATACGTCTCCAACGTATCGATAATTTATGAAGTATTCATGTCATATTTGCCTATGTTTTTACTATGGTTTTATGATTTATTGGGACTAACCTATTAATGGTTGCAAAAGTGCACAAGTTCTTGTTTCACACTTTGATGTGCAGGAATTAATTGGAAATTGTCAAAAAAACGCAAAAGGAGTCTTGTTGGAGGAGGACTCTGACTTTCCTGAAATCTGTCCACGAACAGTTTTTAGAGATCGTCAGTTTGACCCCCGAAGACGGCGCCAAATGGAAAAATCTAAAACTAGGAATGTGTGGGGAATTTTATGGCATTGATTCTTAACTCCAAATTCATCCAAATGGAGTTCGGATGTGATCTTTAGACCCGTTTTACTGGAGGAAAATATCTGATTACGGGATTACGAGAATTGATGACGTGATTGAATCCAACTCTTACCATATCTGATGTATTCGGCCAAGCCACGACTTTGAGAACTCATGAGGGCTGTGAGGAGTCCCTAGGAAGGTTCTAGAGGTGCCCAAGAGCCATTGGATCAAGGGTCCATCCATCGGAGGGCCATCGAGCACCACAGAGGCATATATAAGGAGAGAAAAACCCTAATTTCAGGAGAGCCACCAAAAGCCACGAATTTGCCTCTCCCTTAGCAGCCGCCAAGAAGGGGAGAGGCTCCTCCATTGCAGCACCAAGACCAAGGAAGAAGGGGGCAAGGGGCCGCCGCTCGTTGCCACCGCCGCCGCCCATCGCCGGCGCCGTGGCCGCCATCGCCTCCATCTCTTTGGGGCTGCACCTCTCCATCAACAACTATCTCTTTCTCACCATGATAATGTGTGAGTAATCCGCCTTGGGGCTGAGGGTTTGTACTGGTAGCTATGTGTTTAATCTCTCTCTCCTGTTCTTGAGATGGCACAATCTTGATGTATCACGGGCTTTGTTAATATAGTTGGATCATATGGTGTTTTCCCCTCTCTATCTTGTTCTGATAAATTGAGTTTTCCCTTTGAGATTTTGTTATTATTGGATTGAATACTTTTATGGATTTGAGAGCACTTGATGTATGTCTTGCATGCGGATACCCGTAGTGACATTGGGTTATTCAAGTGATTCACTTGATATATGTTATGGCGTCAACTAGCGTATTCCGGTGACCTTGGGGATCTACGCATAGGGGTTGATTGCACGTTTTCATGCCTTGTTCTCCGATAGAAATCTTGGGGCACACTTTGAGGTTCTTTTTGTTGGATTGAGTATTATGAATCTGAAATTGTTTGATGCGTATCGTATAATTAACTCATGGATACTTGTGGTGACATTGGAGTATCTAGGTGACATTAGAGTTGGTTGATGCGTATCATGCGGTGTTATTCTAGTACAAACTCTCAGATAGATCAATCGAAAGGATAACTTGGTGTTATTTTAGTACGAACTCTTGGATAGATCGATCGGAAAGGATAACTTTAAGGTGGTTTCATACCCTACAAATGATTTCTTCTTATGTTCTCCGCTAGATAAGAACTTTGGAGTGATTCTTCATTGCACATTGAGGGATGGTTATGTGATCCAATTATATTAGCATTGTTGAGAGATTGCACTAGCGAAAGTACGGGCTCTAGGCCTTGTTTTCAAGCATTGCAATACCATTTGTGCTCACTTTTGTTACTTGCTACCTTCCTGTTTTTATATTTTCGGATTACAAAAACCTATATCTACCATCCATATTGCACTTGTATCACCATCTCTTCGTCGAACTAGTGCACCTATACAATTTGCCATTGTATTGGGTGTGTTGGGGACACAAGAGATTTCTTGTATTTGATTGCAGGGTTGTTTGAGAGAGACCATCTTCATCCTACACCTCCCACGGATTGATAAACCTTAGGTCATCCACTTGAGGGAAAATTGCTACTGTCCTACAAAACTCTGCGCTTGGAGTCCCAACAAATTCTACAAGAATAAAGTTGCATAGTAGACATCAAGCTCTTTTCTGGCGCCGTTGCCGGGGAGGTGAGTGCTTGAAGGTATATCTTTAGATCATGCAATTAAATCTTGTAGTTTCTTGTTTTATCACTAGTTTGGTTTTATAAAAGAAAACTACAAAAAATGGAGTTTAGGTTGCATCATTTGTATCATCTTTATAATGTCTTTCGTGAAAATAAGTATTCGAAAAATTGTGCTCAATTGGTAGAGGAAGAAATTATGAAAATACTTAATGAGAATTCCTTGAATGATGAGCATGATTGTAATGTTGCCAGTATGAATTCTCTGAATATCCATGATGCTAATGATATGCAAAGCCACAACCTTGGGAATGTTATGTTTGATGAAGATGATATTTTATGTCCCCCAAGTTTTGATGAGCAAATTTATTATGATGATGACATGACTCCTATATATGATGATTATGATGATGACATGTATGCTATAAAGAGTGATAGTAACCATGAAACTTGTCATCGTGATTTTAATATTGAATGTGGTTATGTCAATCAAGTGTCTCATGATAGTTATTTTGTTGAGTTTGCTCCCACTATTATGGATGATAAGGACTATGCTTATGTGGAGAGTATTAAATTTTTTATGCTTGTAGATCATGAAAAGAATGCCTTATGTGATAGTTATATTGTGGAATTCCTTCATGATTCTACTAAAAATTATTATGAGGGAGGAACATATGCTTGTAGGAATTGCAATAATATCAAGTTTCCTCTCTATGTGTTCAAAGTTTTGAAGTTATGCTTGTTTTGCCTTCCTATGCTAGTTGATTCTTGTTCCCATAAATTTTTTGCTCAAAAAATACATATGCATAGGAAGTGGGTTAGACTTAAATGTGCTTGTCATGAGATTCATGATGCTCTCTTACATGTTTCAAATACTATTCCTATGTGAGCATCATTGAAATCATCGTGCCTAGCTAAAAGGCATTAGAGAAAAGCGCTTGTTGGGAGACAACCCAACACTTATACTTTCTGTTTTGATGTGTTCACATGATTAAGCTACTGTAGTAATAATGTTTGGTGCCTTTTATTTCAATAAAGTGCCAAGTAAAGCCTTTGGGATGACTCACAAGATGAGTAGAATTGATGCTGAACCAAAACATAAACTTTTGACTCAAGTACAGGAATTTTATTTTACTGGAGCGTGATAATGATCTGAAAGTTTTACACATTCTTCATATACAAATTCTTAAGGTTGTCCTAATGTTTCAGAATTTTTAGAGACATGGAAGTATGGCTATACTACATATCTTCATAGACCGTTCTGTTTCTGACAGATTCTGTTTTGCATGCATAGTTTGCTTTTTTGTGTTTCCATAGCTTATATTTAGTGGTATAAATTATGTGAATGATAGAATACAGTAGGTATCATGTGGGAACAATTATGAATCTTGTCCTGACAGTACCTAAGTGAATGATTTATCTATATTACACTAACCCTTCTCACGAAGTTTCGTTAAGTTTTGTGTGATTAAAGTTTTCAAGTTTTGGGTGAGACACCGATATGAGGAGAATAAGGAGTGACAAGAACATAAGCTTGGTGATGCCCAAGGCACCCCCAGGTAATATCCATGGAAGACTCAAGCGCCTAATCTTGGGGATGCCCCGGAAGGCATCCCCTCTTTCGTCTTCAACACTATCGGTATATCTTACTTAGAGCTATATTTCTATTCGTCACACCCCCTTGTAATGACTACAGTGATCCCCTGTTGAAAATGCCATGTCATCATGTTTAGTCAAGCATAATCATCATTTGCATCATGGTTCATTTCAAATTCAAACTCAAATTGCAATATTAAATCTTAAGTGGAAATAAAAGTTGTTCAAAGTCAGAAACTAAAATGTTCAAAACAATTTAAATAATTCTGTGGCAATTATAAAAATATGTGCAACATTAATTAAATTGGTTAAATAACTTTATTAATTGTAACAGTAGGTTAACAGCAATATTTAGCACTAATTAATTTAATAGAGTTTAAAGTGAAATCATAATTTTACAAAGTCAATTTCTGGTGGTTAAGAATAATGCCCTGCAAATTATGAAGCAACTCACACATTTTACAAGACTTGTTTGATAGTCAAATAATTAGCAAAACAGAGTGGAAGAAAAGAAATGAAAAAAGAAAAAGGAGAAACGCTTACCGTTTACTGGCGCGCTGGGCCTTAGTGAAACAATAGCTGGCCCAGCCCGCCGCGAGGTCGTCGTCCTCGTCGCGCTGTCGCCCCCTGCGCTCGACACCGCCGCCGTTCGTCGCCGTGTCGCCCATCCGTGGCCTCCCCGTCGTCGATAAGGCCACCACCGCGCCCCTCTCGGCCTCGCCCAAACCCTAGCGCCCACCAATTCCCCCCCTCGCTCTCCCTCTTCCTCCCGCGCAGCCACCCGCAACCGCCGCCATGGATGAGCTCGTGGCCGTCGCTGTCGTCGTCGCCGTCGCCTGAGACCCGGCCCGTTCGCTCCGCCTGCCTTCTCTCCTTCCTCTCCGGCTACTGGTTCGAGCCATGCGCCTCCACATTGCCGGATCGACTGCGGCCTCTTCTTCTCGGTCACCGGCGATCCCCGCCGTCTTCGAGCTCCTCTGCTGCTCCTAAGCCGTCAAGGGCTTTACGTAGCCGCTCGGTGAGCTCCTCCCCTCCTTTTCCCTCTCTCTCGCGCGCGGATTCGACCCCGTAGCCATAGTCGCCGTCACCGCCCGAATGCTCCGCCGCCGTAGTGCTCGTCGCCGTCGATATGGCCCCTGTCATGGCCGTGCGAGTGCGTGGACCTGCTCCACGCCTCCGCGCGGTTCTTTTGCGCTAGCTCCCGCCGTTCGCCGTGCCCCGTAGCGACTCGCCGTTGCTCGCCCGTAGAACCTCGCCGCCGGCGAGCTTCTGCCGCTCGTCTCCGGCCGAATTGGCTCGCGAAACCGCCCCAGATCGCTTCGCCTCGCTTTCCCCGTTCGAACGCCGCCTCCCGCGCGCAAAACGGTGGCCGGAGCGCGATTTCCGGCCGCTTCCCGTGCGCGCCGCCGCTGGAATGGTCGCCGGCGGTTCATCGCCGGCCGCCGCCGACGTGGCCCGGCTGGGGCCACCCCCAGTGAGGCTGCCAGTGGGCCAGGGGGGCCCCAGTTGACCGAGTTGACTCGGTCAACTCGGCTGACTGGGTCAACCCAGCCACTGACATGTGGGGTCCCTCCCCCAGTGTCTATGACATATGGGGCCCCCGTGTCAGAAACTTAATTAGTGTTTTAGATTAATTAAAATAATTAATTTTGCCTAATTACCCACTGACATATGGGCCCCACTGGATTAATTAGTCTGTTAATAAGTTAATTAGACCTGTGTCTATGACAGGTGGGACCCACTGGTCAGGGTTTGACCTGGTCAGCCCCCTGTTGACTGCTGACGTCAGCATTACATCATGCTGACGTCAGCCAACACTATTCTGGATAATTCGAATTAAATAATTAAAATTATTCCAGAAAATTAATAAAACTTTAGAAAATCATATCTTTTAAACCGTAAGTCAGATGAAAATAATTTATATATGCAAAATGATCAGAAAAATATGAAGATTCTAGATATGTAATCAAAACATCTGTCCAACACTTCTAGCTAGCTGAACATGGAACATTTTGACTGTTTTCGATAAATGAATAGTGCACAACTTTAATTAGATGAATCCAGATAAATTCCTAAATTAACTAAATCATTTAGTTAGGCAATAAACACATCTGCATATCATTTTAGGCTTGTCATGCATAATGATTGCATTTTGTCGTGAAATTTATTGTTTCTTCCCCCTCCTTCTCTCTCGATAGACGCCGAGACCGACGCCGTCCCAACAGAGTTCGACTACACCTCCGACGAGCAGCCGTCTGACGATCAGCCTCTCTCAGCAGAGCTTCCAGGCAAGCAAACCCCCTTGACGCATGCCTATATCATCCATTCCTTCTCCCTCCTGCTTGCATTAGAAATTGCTGCTATTTTGATTTATCCTAATCTGATGCATAGCATGTCCTTGTAACTGCTGTTGATACCTGCCTTATTATCCAAACTGCTTATTATAGGTTGGATGGAAAACCATCTGTGGCCCCTCTCCCTTGCTGTAGTTGCTCCGCTTTAGCATCTGCGCCGCGATCGAATGTTCGACGGGCTGAGAGCAGCACATCACCGCACACCCCCTAAATTGCTCGACACTGCAGAGCTGGCATCGAGTGCCGAGGGTGATACCTCTTAGCTCACTTTCGATGGTGCCTCTGTAGAATAGCTTCCCGGATGTGTGTTATCGAGGGTGATTCCTCTTACATCACCTCCGCTAAGCTACCGTCGCGCAACTCCTCGAGTGGGAATCCATCGAGGGTGATTCCTCGGATTCCTCCTCGTTACTTGGACACACGGTTACTTTGACCTTTGTTACAGGCGGGTCCACCTCGAGAGGTACCCGCGGGGAAATGTAAAGTCGGGCTGGCCCCAAGGGTGCCCGCGAACGAATATCATTAAAGACGGGTCGGCTCCAAGAGCACCCGCGCGATACTAAATACGCCTAACGGAACTGGGTATTTGATCTGAGTGGGTCGTCGTGCCCATTTCGCACTACCACCACGTGGGATAATGGTTTAATGGGGCCCTCTACACCGTAGTATCAGCCGAAAGCTCTTCAGACGTCACAGCTCAGAGAAGCGGGCTGGTTGGGGTGGGCTAGTTACGTCACTAGTGTATTCAGTGTCGCGCCTGGGCCCCGGCTACCCTCGCAACGTGCAGGAGTGCAAAGGGCGATGGCCCAAGACCCCTTTGTGCTTAGGATTTAGACCGGCGTGTTGACCTCTCTGCTGAGCTCTAGGTCGGGCTGCGATGTGTCGATCAGCCGAGGCTGGGCATTACCCAGCCAGTGTGTCTGGCCGGAGTTAATCGAGCGTGTTGGGTAACAGTAGTGCACCCCTGCAGGGAAGATATCTATTCGAATAGCCGTGTCCACGGTAACAGGACGCTCGGAGTTGTGCCCGGATCTATGACAACTAAAAATTGATGATGATTCATATTAAACTGTTAATAATGCTCTCGGGACCGCTTTCTCGTAGGGAGTCGAGAAAGTATCTCAGGGCATTGCTGTTGTATATCCACATGTATGCTACTATTATCTACTCTCTTCTGATGCTGCAAGACTACTTGAAGATGCTAGTCTTCGATAGGCTAGGCCTTTCTCTCTTCTGGCATTTCTGCTATATAGTCCACAGATACAGCCTTTTCATTTGATACCAATGCATATTTAGCATAGTTCTGATGTCAGTCTTGCGAGTACTTTGGATGAGTACTCACGGTTGCTCTGCTATTCATTTTCCCCCATACCTATATGATGATACATCAGACGACGGAGCCCAGGAGCCAGACGACACTGCCGGAGCTTACTACCAGGAGGGTCCCGACGGCACTTACTACTGGGTTGATCCAGCCGACCAGGAGTAGTTAGGAGGTTCCCAGGCAGGAGGCCTGCGCCTTTTCGATCTGTATCGTTGTTTGTGCTAGCCTTCTTAAGGCAAAACTTGACTAACTATGTCTGTACTCAGATATCATTTGTGTGTATGACTTATGTATTCGGGTCCTCGTGACCCCTGGCTTGTAATATGATGATTTATGCTTATTATTTGAGTTTAGAGTTGTGTTGTGATATCTTCCCGTGAGTCCCTGTGCTTGATCGTGCACGTTTGCGTGTATGATTTGTGCACGATTAAGTCGGGGGCGTCACAAGTTGGTATCAGAGCCGACAGCCTGTAGGAAGCCCCTATCCAACTCCATGGCCGTAGTTGAGTCTAGTGTTTCCGAAAACTATTTTACTAACATGGCTGTGTGGCTTACGGGCCCACGTCGCCAACTGGGTGGTATTAGGATCTTTTATTTCTCTTCTATACTCTGGGACTCTGAACTCTCTTCCTTTCGGGTTAAATGAATTTTACTAACACCGACACTAGGATCTCGTAATCTCGTCCACCCGGAGAGCTGGATTATCTGTGCTTGTTCCTTATCATTGATCTGATTAGCCTGATAATCATATTCTCCTTTACTTTGGTTCGCTAAACCTTTCTCTCCAAGTTGTTATACTTCTCATTGTCATTTGACAATCCTAAGTTTCCTCTGTTTCAGATGGATCGCCTGTTTCCACCGCGCCCTGCGACGCAGCTTGTGCTTCGCACTTGGGCTCGTGATGCCCCTGGTTTTCCAGCTGTCCTGATCGCCCTCCTGACTAGACTTGGCTACCGCTGGTACCCCGAGTATATGGTTTACGAGGATTACCGCGAGTTCAACCAGGAACAGTACCTTGCTGATGTTCGTATCTATGATCAGCGAGATGACTCAGACACCGAGTTGCACCTTTTTCACGGTATCGGTGTGACGATTGAGATGGCAGTCCATGATGCTGCCTATTCTGCTGTCGCACGACTCCGTGGAGAGCATCGTAGCTTGGATGCCTCTGAGTTCCGATACATTCCGTATGCGCCTACTGGAGATGCATACCCCACTGGTCGTTAAAACCCCCAGTGGCCGTTGTCAAACCTCCATGATAGCACGCAATATCCCTGTTGAAATCAAAGGATTGGAATTTCTTGTTTCACCCATTGTATTGAACTCTTCCACCATAGACCTCATTCTGGGAATGGATTGGTTGAAAGCTCACACTGCTTCGATCAATTGTGCCACCAAGATCATCCAACTCCTACACCCCTCAGATGAGATAGTGAACTACACCGCCCGCATTACTCAGAATGCCGAAGCTCAGATATATGCTCTGAATGCTTTGAACGCCTCACCTCTTGAGGGAATTGAGAACGTTCCGGTCATCCGTGACTTTCCGGACGTCTTTCCGGAAGAACTTCCAGGAATACCCCCGGTTAGAGCTGTCGAGTTCGTCATCGACTTGAAGCCTGGCACTACCCCTATTGCGAAGCGTCCTTATAAGATGCCTCCGCATGAACTTCTCAAGCTTAAGGAAGAAATCGACAAGTCACTGAAAAAGGGTTTCATCCGCCCCAGTTCCTCTGCTTGGGGAGCACCTTCTCTCTTTGTTAAGAAGAAGGATGGAACTAACCGATTGGTCCAGGACTATCGGCCCATTAACCAAGCCACAATCCAGAACAAATATCCACTACCCCGGATTAACGATCTTTATGATCAGCTTGCTGGATCCTCTGTGTTCTCGAAACTCGACTTGAGGTTGGGTTATCATCAGATCCGAGTTCGTAAGGAGGATATTCCGAAGACCGCATTCGTTACACGCTATGGATCATACGAGTACACTGTTATGTCCTTCGGATTAACTAATGCTCCGGCAACCTTCTCCCGATTGATGAATTATATCTTCATGGACTACCTCGACAAGTTCGTCGTGGTCTACTTGGATGATATTCTTATATTTTCCAAGAATGAAGAAGAACATGCCAAACATCTTCGGCTTGTATTGGAGAAGCTACGAGAACACCAGTTATATGCCAAGTACTCTAAGTGTGAATTTTGGTTATCCGAGGTGACTTATCTTGGTCACGTGATTTCCAAAGACGGTATTGCCGTTAACCCCGAGCGAGTTCAGGCTATTCTAGACTGGACTCCTCCGAAGAATGTCAAGCAAGTCAGGAGTTTTCTCGGACTCGCTAGTTATTGTCGACGATTCGTTGAGAACTTCTCGAGGATTGCAAAGCCATTAACTGACCTGCTCCACAAGGGTGTTAAATTTGAATGGACAGAAAAATGTCAAGAAAGCTTTCAGATGCTTAAAGATAAGTTGACATCTGCCCCAGTGTTAGCACCCCCGGATTCTCAAAAGGACTTCGAGATTTACTGCGATGCATCTCGTCAAGGATTAGGCTGTGTCCTAATGCAAGAGCGCAAAGTAAATGCTTATGGCTCTCGTCAATTGCGTCCTCACGAGGAAAATTATCCGGTACATGATCTCGAGCTTGCTGCAGTTATTTATGCTCTGAAGCTATGGCGACATTACCTCCTTGGTAATCGTTGCGAGATTTACACGGATCATAAGAGTTTGAAGTATCTGTATACCCAGCCAGACTTGAACCTTCGTCAACAAAGATGGCTTGAGACAGTAGCCGATTTTGATATGAATATCTCCTACACCCCTGGCAAGGCTAATGTGATGGCCGATGCTTTGAGTCGCAAGGCTTATTGCAACAACCTCATGGTTCAGGAAGCGCAACCTATGCTATATGAAGAGCTTCGCCAATTGAACCTTCACATTGTTCCTCAAGGTTATCTTAATACCTTGGTTGTCGAACCAGATCTCGAGCAAAGAATCAAGACGAGACAGAATTACTGCTCTGAAGTTGAGAAGATTAAGAAGTATCTCTCCAAGGGTAATCCTTCTTTCTACCATGTTGGTGAGGATGGTGTTTTGTTCTTCAAAGGCCGCCTAGTGGTCCCCAGAAAGCATAATCTGGACTCTCGTTCGGATGTCATGAAAGAAGCACATGACACACCCTTGTCTATTCACCCTGGTAGTACCAAAATGTACCAAGACATTCGTCAGCGGTACTGGTGGCCCGATATGAAACATAATATTGCTAAATATGTTGCTGAGTGTGACGTTTGCCGTCGCATCAAAGCAGAACATCAAAGGCCTGCTAGAACTCTGCAACCCCTTGAAATTCCGGAATGGAAATGGGACAAAGTCCAAATGGACTTCATTACTGGTTTTCCCAGATCGCAGAAGGGTCATGATGCTATCTTTGTCGTCATCGACCGATTCTCAAAGGTTGCTCACTTTCTGCCTGTCAAGGAGACAATCACTGCTGGTCAGTTAGCAGACTTGTATGTTTCCAGAATTGTGTCACTCCACGGTGTTCCGTTGGAGATCAGTTCAGATCGTGGCAGCCTCTTTACTTCCAGGTTTTGGAGTAGTTTCCAAGAAGCCATGGGAACTCATCTGTCTTTTAGCACTGCTTATCACCCTCAGTCTCAGGGTCAAGTCGAAAGAGTTAACCAAGTGCTTGAAGATATGCTTTGAGCTTGCGTCATCTCATTCGGTAAGAAATGGGAAGAATCTCTCCCATATGCCGAATTCTCTTACAACAATGGCTATCAAGCTAGTCTGAAGATGGCACCATTTGAAGTTCTCTATGGACGTAAGTGTCGAACCCCTCTGAATTGGTCAGAAACTGGGGAACGTTCACTCGTTGGACCGGACAATATTCAACAAGCTGAAGAACAAGTCCGCATTGTCCATGAACATCTGAAAACTGCTCAGTCTCGTCAGAAGAGCAACTATGACCGAAAGCACAAGGTAATGGTCTATTAGCCTGGTGAGCAAGCTTACCTTCGTGTCACTCCGATGAAGGGCACTCATCGGTTCGGAATCAAGGGCAAGTTAGCTCCTCGCTATATTGGCCCGTTCCGCATTCTCGCTCGTCGAGGAGAAGTGGCATATCAATTGGAATTGCCGCCAAACCTTTCTCAAGTGCATGATGTCTTTCATGTGTCGCAACTTCGTCGCTGTTTTAAGGATCCTATCCGAGCTGTGGATCATGAGGTACTTGAATTTCGAGAAGATCTGTCTTATCCAGAATATCCGATCCGCGTTCTAGATCAAACTGAACGTCGGACTCGTCAAAAGTCGATCAAGTTCCTCAAGGTTCAGTGGTCAAATCATTCTGAGGATGAGGCCACTTGGGAACGCGAGGACCGTCTTCGTGAAGAATACCCTACTTTCTTTCAGTCTTCCTCTTAATTCTCGGGACGAGAATTCTTGTTAGACGAGGAGAATTTTAACACCCCCTTGTAATGACTACAGTGATCCCCTGTTGAAAATGCCATGTCATCATGTTTAGTCAAGCATAATCATCATTTG
Organism: Elymus sibiricus; assembly: GCA_039707655.1. Classification (NCBI taxonomy): domain Eukaryota; kingdom Viridiplantae; phylum Streptophyta; class Magnoliopsida; order Poales; family Poaceae; genus Elymus; species Elymus sibiricus. The sequence continues at coordinate 156,987,832 of CM077669.1, forward strand.
CATCATGGTTCATTTCAAATTCAAACTCAAATTGCAATATTAAATCTTAAGTGGAAATAAAAGTTGTTCAAAGTCAGAAACTAAAATGTTCAAAACAATTTAAATAATTCTGTGGCAATTATAAAAATATGTGCAACATTTATTAAATTGGTTAAATAACTTTATTAATTGTAACAGTAGGTTAACAGCAATATTTAGCACTAATTAATTTAATAGAGTTTAAAGTGAAATCATAATTTTACAAAGTCAATTTCTGGTGGTTAAGAATAATGCCCTGCAAATTATGAAGCAACTCACACATTTTACAAGACTTGTTTGATAGTTAAATAATTAGCAAAACAGAGTGGAAGAAAAGAAATGAAAAAAGAAAAAGGAGAAATGCTTACCGTTTACTGGCGCGCTGGGCCTTAGTGAAACAGTAGCTGGCCCAGCCCGCCGCGAGGTCGTCGTCCTCGTCGCGCTGTCGCCCCCTGCGCGCGACACCGCCGCCGTTCGTCGCCGTGTCGCCCATCCGTGGCCTCCCCGTCGTCGATAAGGCCACCACCGCGCCCCTCTCGGCCTCGCCCAAACCCTAGCGCCCACCAATTCCCCCCCCCCCTCGCTCTCCCTCTTCCTCCCGCGCAGCCACCCGCAACCGCCGCCATGGATGAGCTTGTGGCCGTCGCTGTCGTCGTCGCCGTTGCCTGAGACCCGGCCCGTTCGCTCCGCCTGCCTTCTCTCCTTCCTCTCCGGCTACTGGTTCGAGCCCTGCGCCTCCACATTGCCGGATCGACTGCGGCCTCTTCTTCTCGGTCGCCGGCGATCCCCGCCGTCTTCGAGCTCCTCTGCTGCTCCTAAGCCGTCAAGGGCTTTACGTAGCCGCTCGGTGTGCTCCTCCCCTCCTTTTCCCTCTCTCTCACACGCGGATTCGACCCCGTAGCCATAGTCGCCGTCACCGCCCGAATGCTCCGTCGCCGTAGTGCTCGTCGCCGTCGATATGGCCCCTGTCATGGCCGTGCGAGTGCGTGGACCTGCTCCACGCCTCCGCGCGGTTCTTTTGCGCTAGCTCCCGCCGTTCGCCGTGCCCCGTAGCGACTCGCCGTTGCTCGCCCGTAGAACCTCGCCGCCGGCGAGCTTCTGCCGCTCGTCTCCGGCCAAATTGGCTCGCGAAACCGCCCCAGATCGCTTCGCCTCGCTTTCCCCGTTCGAACGCCGCCTCCCGCGCGCAAAACGGTGGCCGGAGCGCGATTTCCGGCCGGTTCCCGTGCGCGCCGCCGCTGGAATGGTCGCCGGCGGCTCATCGCCGGCCGCCGCCGACGTGGCCTGGCTGGGGCCACCCCCAGTGAGGCTGCCAGTGGGCCAGGGGGGCCCCAGTTGACCGAGTTGACTCGGTCAACTCGGCTGACTGGGTCAACCCAGCCACTGACATGTGGGGTCCCTCCCCCAGTGTCTATGACATATGGGGCCCCCGTGTCAGAAACTTAATTAGTGTTTTAGATTAATTAAAATAATTAATTTTGCCTAATTACCCACTGACATATGGGCCCCACTGGATTAATTAGTCTGTTAATAAGTTAATTAGACCTGTGTCTATGACAGGTGGGACCCACTGGTCAGGGTTTGACCTGGTCAGCCCCCTGTTGACTGCTGACGTCAGCATTACATCATGCTGACGTCAGCCAACACTATTCTGGATAATTCGAATTAAATAATTAAAATTATTCCAGAAAATTAATAAAACTTTAGAAAATCATATCTTTTAAACCGTAAGTCAGATGAAAATAATTTATATATGCAAAATGATCAGAAAAATATGAAGATTCTAGATATGTAATCAAAACATCTGTCCAACACTTCTAGCTAGCTGAACATGGAACATTTTGACTGTTTTCGATAAATGAATAGTGCACAACTTTAATTAGATGAATCCAGATAAATTCCTAAATTAACTAAATCATTTAGTTAGGCAATAAACACATCTGCATATCATTTTAGGCTTGTCATGCATAATGATTGCATTTTGTCGTGAAATTTATTGTTTCTTCCCCCTCCTTCTCTCTCGATAGACGCCGAGACCGACGCCGTCCCAACAGAGTTCGACTACACCCCCGACGAGCAGCCGTCTGACGATCAGCCTCTCTCAGCAGAGCTTCCAGGCAAGCAAACCCCCTTGACGCATGCCTATATCATCCATTCCTTCTCCCTCCTGCTTGCATTAGAAATTGCTGCTATTTTGATTTATCCTAATCTGATGCATAGCCTGTCCTTGTAACTGCTGTTGATACCTGCCTTATTATCCAAACTGCTTATTATAGGTTGGATGGAAAACCATCTGTGGCCCCTCTCCCTTGATGTAGTTGCTCCGCTTTAGCATCTGCGCCGCGATCGAATGTTCGACGGGCTGAGAGCAGCACATCACCGCACACCCCCTAAATTGCTCGACACTGCAGAGCTGGCATCAAGTGCCGAGGGTGATACCTCTTAGCTCACTTTCGATGGTGCCTCTGTAGAATAGCTTCCCGGATGTGTGTTATCGAGGGTGATTCCTCTTACATCACCTCCGCTAAGCTACCGTCGCGCAACTCCTCGAGTGGGAATCCATCGAGGGTGATTCCTCGGATTCCTCCTCGTTACTTGGACACACGGTTACTTTGACCTTTGTTACAGGCGGGTCCACCTCGAGAGGTACCCGCGGGGAAATGTAAAGTCGGGCTGGCCCCAAGGGTGCCCGCGAGCGAATATCATTAAAGACGGGTCGGCTCCAAGAGCACCCGCGCGATACTAAATACGCCTAACAGAACTGGGTATTTGATCTGAGTGGGTCGTCGTGCCCATTTCGCACTACCACCACGTGGGATAATGGTTTAATGGGGCCCTCTACACCGTAGTATCAGCTGAAAGCTCTTCAGACGTCACAGCTCAGAGAAGCGGGCTGGTTGGGGTGGGCTGGTTACGTCACTGGTGTATTCAGTGTCGCGCCTGGGCCCCGGCTACCCTCGCAACGTGCAGGAGTGCAAAGGGCGATGGCCCAAGACCCCTTTGTGCTTAGGATTTAGACCGGTGTGTTGACCTCTCTGCTGAGCTCTAGGTCGGGCTGCGATGTGTCGATCAGCCGAGGCCGGGCATTACCCAGCCAGTGTGTCCGGCCGGAGTTAATCGAGCGTGTTGGGTAACAGTAGTGCACCCCTGCAGGGAAGATATCTATTTGAATAGCCGTGTCCACGGTAACAGGACGCTCGGAGTTGTGCCCGGATCTATGACAACTACAAATTGATGATGATTCATATTAAACTGTTAATAATGCTCTCGGGACCGCTTTCTCGTAGGGAGTCGAGAAAGTATCTCAGGGCATTGCTGTTGTATATCCACATGTATGCTACTATTATCTACTCTCTTCTGATGCTGCAAGACTACTTGAAGATGCTAGTCTTCGATAGGCTAGGCCTTTCTCTCTTCTGGCATTTCTGCTATATAGTCCACAGATACAGCCTTTTCATTTGATACCAATGCATATTTAGCATAGTTCTGATGTCAGTCTTGCGAGTACTTTGGATGAGTACTCACGGTTGCTCTGCTATTCATTTTCCCCCATACCTATATGATGATACATCAGACGACGGAGCCCAGGAGCCAGACGACACTGCCGGAGCTTACTACCAGGAGGGTCCCGACGGCACTTACTACTGGGTTGATCCAGCCGACCAGGAGTAGTTAGGAGGTTCCCAGGCAGGAGGCCTGCGCCTTTTCGATCTGTATCGTTGTTTGTGCTAGCCTTCTTAAGGCAAAACTTGACTAACTATGTCTGTACTCAGATATCATTTGTGTGTATGACTTATGTATTCGGGTCCTCGTGACCCCTGGCTTGTAATATGATGATTTATGCTTATTATTTGAGTTTAGAGTTGTGTTGTGATATCTTCCCGTGAGTCCCTGTGCTTGATCGTGCACGTTTGCGTGTATGATTAGTGCACGATTAAGTCAGGGGCGTCACAATATGGTATTTCACTGCCATTCCAAGTAAATTTGCATGTGCCACCTCTAAACATTCAAACAAACATCTATTTTGTGTGCCTGGACCGCTCATGGAGCGACGGGGGGCGGTCAGTATCTTCCATGTTAAGCGGGTTATTCTCATGATGAGTGTTTATTCACTCGTCCTTGCATGAGAGGGGCGGTAATAGGGATTCCCAGTCCTGAAATAAAAAAATGCAAATAATTAAACAAAACTCCCCCAGGAATGTTGTTGGCATAGATGGTACCCGTGGATTTGGCTAGCCGTGGAGTGTGTTTGTTGGTGGAGGGGGAGTAAACATTTACTTTTACCGCTTGGGAACCGCCGCTAATGTGTTTAACATGGAAGATATTGATAACTCTTGGTCGTAACGTTAACAGGAAGGGTGCACCTCCCAAAATTATATTTATCTCTGATTTAATCTTTGAGCTCTGGCACCTTTGCAAATCCCTGCTTCCCTCTGCGAAGGGACAATCTATTTACTTTCATGTTATTTACTACTCATGTTGAGTAAACTTCTTATTCCAACCTCAGTCTATTAGTTGGCAAGCATCATGTGGTGGGGAAAGATCCAAACATATATATCAAGTCAAATATATTTGATCATGACTTATTATTGTTGACAATTATCTCTATGATAAATGAGTTGGGAGGCGAAACATTAAGCATCTATCTTTCTGTGTGTTCGATGTATGCCATTTGTTCTAAAAATATGCTTTGAGTACTAGCAATCATAAAAGACTATATGGTGATTGAGTATGTGGGGCTCTTACTTAGACTTTGTTGAGAAGAAGTTGAATTGCAATTGTTTGGTGACTAAGAACATAGGTTGTTAAGTTTTAAGAGAATTCATTGTTTGAACCATAACATGTGAATTGGTTGCTACTTTATCATGATGATTTTCATGAGAAAAAATTGTTGTTATGATGCTAGGAAAAGTGGTTGAAATTATCATTGATCAAACTTATGCACTATGCTAGCATTCAAACTTCATAAATTATTTCATCTATCATTTACCTACTTGAGGACGGGTAGGAATTAAGCTTGGGGATGCTGATACGTCTCTAACGTATCGATAATTTATGAAGTATTCATGTCATATTTGCCTATGTTTTTACTATGGTTTAATGATTTATGGGGACTAACCTATTAATGGTTGCAAAAGTGCACAAGCTCTTGTTTCACACTTTGATGTGCAGGAATTAATTGGAAATTGTCAAAAAATGCAAAAGGAGTCTTGTTGGAGGACTCTGACTTTCCTGAAATCTGTCCACGAATAGTTTTTCGAGATCGTCAGTTTGACCCCCGAAGACGGCGTCAAATGGAAAAAGCTAAAACTAGGAACGTGTGGGAATTTTATGGCATTGATTTTGGATGCGATCTATAGACCCGTTTCACTGGAGGAAAATATCTGATTACGGGATTATGAGAATTGATGACGTGATTGAGTCCACCTCTTACCATATCTGATATATTCGGCCAAGCCACGACTTTGAGAACTCAAGAGGGCTGTGAGGAGTCCCTAGGAAGGTTCTAGAGGTGCCCAAGAGCCATTGGATCAAGGGTCCATCCATCGGAGGGCCATAGAGCACCACAGAGGCATATATAAGGAGAGAAAAACCCTAATATCGAGAGAGCCACCAAAAGCCACGAATTTGCCTCTCCCTTGGCAGCCGCCAAGAAGGGGAGAGGCTCCTCCATTGTAGCACCAAGAAAAAGGAAGAAGGGGGCAAGGGACCGCCGCTCGTCGCCACCGCCGCCGCCCGTCGCCGGCGCCATGGCCGCCATCGCCTCCATCTCTTTGGGGCTGCACCTCTCCATCAACAACTCTCTCTTTCTCACCATAGTAATCCACCTTGGGGATGATGGTTTGTACTGGTAACTATGTGTTTAATCTCTCTCTCTCTCGTGTTCTTGAGATGGCACGATCTTAATGTATCACGGGCTTTGTTAATATAGTTGGATCATATGTTGTTTTCCCCTCTCTATCTTGTTGTGATGAATTGAGTTTTCCCTTTGAGATTTTGTTATTATTGGATTGAATACTTTTATGGATTTGAGAGCACTTGATGTATGTCTTGCATGCGGATACCCGTAGTGACATTGGGGTATTCAAGTGATTCACTTGATATATGTTATGGCGTCAACTTGCGGATTCCGGTGACCTTGGGGATCTACACATAGGGGTTGATTGCACGTTTTCATGCCTTGTTCTCCGATAGAAATCTTGGGGCACTCTTTGAAGTTCTTTGTGTTGGATTGAGTATTATGAATCTGAAATTGTTTGATGTGTATCGTATAATTAACTCATGGATACTTGTGGTGACATTGGAGTATCTAGGTGACATTAGAGTTGGTTGATGCGTATCATACGGTGTTATTCTAGTACGAACTCTCAGATAGATCGATCGGAAAGGATAACTTGGTGTTATTTTAGTACGAACTCTTGGATAGATCGATCGGAAAGGATAACTTTAAGGTGGTTTCGTACCCTACAAACGATTTCTTCTTATGTTCTCCGCTAGATAAGAACTTTGGAGTGATTCTTCATTGCACATTGAGGGATGGTTATGTGATCCAATTATATTAGCATTGTTGAGAGATTGCACTAGCGAAAGTACGGACCCTAGGCCTTGTTTTCAAGCATTGCAATACCGTTTGCGCTCACTTTTGTTACTTGCTACCTTGCTGTTTTTATATTTTCAGATTACAAAAACCTATATCTACCATCCATATTGCACTTGTATCACCATCTCTTCGCCGAACTAGTGCACCTATACAATTTGCCATTGTATTGGGTGTGTGGGGGACACAAGAGATTTCTTGTATTTGATTGCAGGGTTGTTTTGGAGAGACCATCTTCATCCTACACCTCCCACGGATTGATAAACCTTAGGTCATCCACTTGAGGGAAAATTGCTACTGTCCTACAAAACTCTGCGCGTGGAGGCCCAACAAAGTCTACAAGAATAAAGTTGCGTAGTAGACATCAGATGCTAATGATGATTGCACTAGTCATGATAAAAAGATTTCTTATAAGCATGTCAATTTTTGTGGAGTGAATAAAATTGTAAAGACATGCCATATAGGGATGATAGATTTTGTGAGAAGCATAAACAAGATCAAACTAATTGGTGGCTTAAAGTGATAGATGAACTTGCCACAACATTATGCTCTCTTCATCCCATTACTTGTGAACTTTGCAATAGGGTTGGTCATCTTAATTTCCAATGCATGCTTTTTCATGACCGAACCGTTTCCAAGTATTGTGATAATTTGATCTCCCGTGAACTCTATAAGGAACTTTGCTTATTTTTGGGGAATGAAGACTTATCACATAAAAATGATTGGTTTGATATATTCATTACCACAAATGATAATGAAACTAATCTACAAGAAATATATATGTTTTGCACAGTGAATTGCACTTAGAACGTTTATATTGCCAACTATAGAAATAATGAGAAACCAATAGAATATAAAATGAATACTAATGAAAGGATAAAGGTCTCCCAATACCCTCCTATTGTTTCTCGTGATAAATCAGGTTGCAAGGAAGAGCTTTCCATCAAACCAATCTCTTCAATAAGGAGCTCAGAAAAACTACTTAAACCCACACAAAATGTGGTAAAGGAGAAGAAGAAGAGAAGAAAAGGTAAAGATAAAAAGGTATCTCTCCCAAATAATGTTGCTCCTGTAATCGTTGAAAATGAATACGAAAGTAGTTGGGACGATGATACACTTGATGATTATTTTGTTATGCCTACTACTTGTTGTGATGAGGATGATTGGGAAGATAATGATATGCCTTATAATATTGAAAATCTTTTTGGCACCAACTTGGAAAACTATGATGATAATTGTTACACTATTGGTGCTATTCTTGCTATTGATGATTATGCTAATGATTAGCAAACCCACAAGCTTGGGGATGCTATGCTTGATGAGAATGACATATTTGAGAATATATTTGCAAGAATTGATGTGTGTCCCAAGCTTGGGGATGCTATGCATAATGGAGATGATCTTTTTAGTTCCCCCACTTCGAATGATCAAATTTGTTATGATGATTACATGCCTCCTATTTATGATGATTATTGTGATAATACTTATGTTATGAAAAGTAGTGATGATTATTATTATACAACTTGTCACAATTATGAATACCCTTTCTCTGAACATTACTCTTTTAATGTGGAAACAATTTATAATAAGTCTCCTATGATACTCCCACTATTATGTATGAGAAGTTTGCTTGGGGGGAGAATAATAAATTTTCTATGCTTGTGAATCATGAAAATAATGCTTTATGTGATAGTTATATTGTGTAATTCCTTCATGATGCTACTCAAAACTATTATGAGGGAAGAACTTATGCTTGTAGGAATTTCAATAATATCAAGTTTCCTCTCTATGTGTTCAAATTTTTGAAGATATGCTTGTTTTGCCTTCCTATGCTCGTTGATTCTCGCTCCCATAAGTTGTTTTCTCACAAAATCCCTATGCATAGGAAGCGGGTTAGACTTAAATGTGCGTGTCATATGCTTCATGATGCTCCCGTTGTGTTTCAATCCTTTACTTTTATGTGAGCATCATTGAAATCATCATGCCTAGCTAAAAGGCATTAAAAAAGCGCTTGTTGGGAGACAACCCAACACTTTTATCTTCTGTTTTTATATGTTCACATGATTAAGCTACTGTAGTAACCATGTTTTGTGTGTTTTATTTCAATAAAGTGCCAAGTAAAGCCTTTGGGATAGTGTGGAAACTTGTTAGTTTTTTGATTCTGTGCAAAAACAGAAACTTTTGCCTCCAGTAAAGAATTTCTATGATTTCACTGGAGCGTCAAAAAAATTCTGCAATTTTTACACAGTATTTATATGCAAATTCTATAAGTTTTCCTAATTTTTCAGAATTTTTAGAGTCCGGGAAGTATGGTGATCATTCGGATCTTCACAGACGGTTATGTTTTTGACAGATTTTGTTTTGCATGCATAGTTTGCTTGTTGTAATATTTCCATAGCTTATATTGAGTGATGTAAATTATGGGAATGTTATAATACATTAGGTATTATGTTGGAACAATTATGAATCTTGTCTTGACAATACCTAAGTGAATAATCTATCTTTATTATACTAACCATCTCACGAGGTTCAGCTAAGTTTTATGTGATTGAAGTTTTCAAGTTTTGGGTGAGATACCTATATGAGGTGAATAAGGAGTAGCAAGGACCTAAGCTTGGGGATGCCCAAGGCACCCCCAAGGTAATATCCAAGGAATACTCAAGCGTCTAAGCTTGGGGATGCCCCGGAAGGCATCCCCTCTTTCGTCTTCAACATTATCGGTATATCTTACTTAGAGCTATATTTTTATTCGTCACATAATATGTGCTTTGCTTGGATCGTCATTATATTTTGTTATTTTATGTTAGGTGTTATTTATAATCTTGTTTTTAAATAAAAAGTTCCAAGAATTGCCTTTAGGATGCTTGAATTGCATGTTTGATGTGTGCTTTGTAAAAACAGAAACTTTTGCTGTAGTGTTTGAATTTTCATATTTTACTGGAACCACGAAAGTTTCTGAAATTTTTACATGGTATTTTCATATAAATTCTTTATCCTGTCCTAAATTTTCATAAATTTTTGAGTTACATAAGTACACTGGTTTAATAGATTGCTACAGACTATTCTGTTTGGATAGATTGTTGTCATAGTTTTGTTATCTACTTATCCTATAGTTTTCATAGCCTATATTGGTAGATATAAATTGTAGAAACGATAGTAAACAGTAGATGGTGTTTGAAAATTATTGTGCAACTTGTCTTGGCAGTGCAAGAAGTGTGGATTTCTTCTTATGTGTACTAACCTATCTCACGAGTTCTTTTTGAGTTTTTGTGGATGAAGTTTTTGAGACTTAGGCGAAACCGGGATATGAGAGGATTGAACGAGATATAAAAGCTTAAGCTTGGGGATGCCCAAGGAAACCCAAGTAAATATTTCAAGAAGTCTCAAGCATCTAAGCTTTGGGATGCTACGCATCCCACCTCTCTTCGTCAACAATTATCGGTTAGCCTATGTTGATCCTAAATTTTTATTGTCCACATGATATGTGCTATTCTCGTAGTGCTATTTTTTTAGTTTGTTGTTTGAATAAAATACTCCGATCTGAAAATCTTTATTGAGAGAGAGTTCTCACATAGCTACTTAATTGTTTGACTACTCATTGATCTTCACTTATATCTTTTGAGAAGTAGTTTCATGTTTATTCTTGTGCTTCACTTATATCCTAAGAGTAAATTGTGAATGAATGAAATATCATAAATCTGAAATTATACATGTGCTTTATGCTTAGTAGTAGTTTCACATTTGGTTTAGAAAGTAATATCTATTGAAGTTTGACAATCATAGTATTGGTTATACAAGCAATTCATGAATGATTAGTATAAGAAAGAGAACTTGCACATACAAATACATTATCTTGGACATATTTTATGATTGTGAACACCCATCAATTATTTCCAACCTTGATCAAATAGTTGAAGTTGGACAAGGAAGACAACGTAATGGTTATGTTTGGGTATATTTGAATAGAAGTTATATTGTTATGGATCCTCCAACACGTGGTGCTTGTTTAGAACCTTTTGCTAGCCAAAACTCCGTACTAAGTAGAAATACTACTTGTGCATCCAAATCCTTGAGCCAAGTTTATTCCATGAGAGTCCACCATACCTACCTATATATGGTATTTCACTGCCATTCCAAGTAAATTTGCATGTGCCACCTCTAAACATTCAAATAAACATCCGTTTTGTGTGCTCGTACCGCTCATGGAGCAACGGGCGGTCATTATCTTCCATGCTAAGCGAGTTATTCTCAAGATGAGTGTTTATTCACTTTTCATTGCACGAGAGAGGCTGGTAAAAAGGATTCCCGGTCCTGCATAACACAAAAATAAATAAACAAATACTCCCCCTAGAAATTTGATTGTTTGGAGGGCAACCGTGGATTCGGCCAGCCATGGAATGTGTTTGAATGGTGGAGGGGGAGTAAAAATTAAATTCTGTTTGGGAACCGCCAATAATGTGATTAGCATGGAAGATATTGAATACCCTGTTGTGACGTTGACAGGAAAGGCACACCACTCAAAATTACATATTCATCTCTGTTTTAAACAATGAGCTCTGGCACATATGCAAATCCCTGCTTCCCTCTATGAAGGGACAATCTATTTACTTCCATGTTACTTACTTTCATGTTGAGTCAACTTCTTATTCCAACCTCAATATATTACTCCCTCCGTTCCTTTATGTAAGGTGTATTATTTTTGGCACGGTGACCAAGGCACATAATTATAGACATGTTAAGACTAAATTACCCTTGGCAAATTTATTGGTTAGTGGAAAGTGAATCAATTAGTCCAGAAAAGTATGAGATACATGCAATCGACAAAGAGATAGTTTCCTTCTTTTACTATAAGGAGAGATACAGACAATCAGAAAAGATATACTTTCCTTTTTTTAGGAGGGCTAACAAGGGAATTATGAGAAATCAGAAGAAATGCACCTTACATTCTGAAATTTTATCAAAAAACAAATACACCTTATATAGAGGAACGGAGGGAGTAGTTGGCAAGCACCATGTGGTGGGGAAAGACCCAAACATATATATCCACTCAAATATATTTGATCATGATTCATTATTGTTGACAATTATCTTTATGATACGTATGTTGGGAGGCGAAACATTAAGCCCCTATCTTTCTCTGTATTCGATGGGTGTTGTTTGTTCTAAAAATATGCCTTGAGTATTAGCAGTCATAAAATACTATATGATAATTGAGTATGTGGAGCTCTTACTTAGACTTGATGATGCATTGAAATTGTTTGGTGACCAAGAACATAGATTGTTAAGTTTCAATAGAATGCATTGTTTGAACCATGACATGTGAATTGATTGCTACTCTATCATGATGATTTTTATGAGAAAAAGTTGCTGGTTATGATGCTAAAAAAGTGAATGAAATTATCAATTATCAAAACTACTCACTAAGCTAGCATTCACACTTCATAAATTATTTCTTTTATCATTTACCTACTCGAGGACGAGCAATAATTAAGCTTGGGGATGTTGATACGTCTCCAACGTATCGATAATTTATGAAGTATTCATGCCATATTCACCTATGTTTATAATACTTTTATATGGTTTTGATGCACTTTATATGATTTATTTAGAACTAACCCGGACTGACGTTGTTTTCAGCAGAATTACCGTGGTGTTGTTTTTGTGCAGAAAATGAAAGTTCTCGGAATCGCCTGAAACTTTTTTTTGATTTTTTCTGGAGGAAATAAGCAACATTGGAGCGAAGACCTGCCGGAGGGGGTGTGCCAGTGGGCCACCACGCAACAGGTCGTGCCTCCCTAGTGGCGCGGTGAGATATGTGGTGGGGCCCGCGTGGCTCCGTTTGGCGTGATTCCAACGCTGAAAAATCCCATAAATACCAGAAACCCCAAAAATAAAGAGAGACTCCTCGTTCCGCCGCCACAACTCTCTATATCGACAAAAAACCAATCTGGAGGCGTTCCAGTACCCTGCTAGAGAGGGCAGATCATCTTCGGTGGCCATATTCATCATCCCGGCGGAGGCCATGACGAGGAGGGAGTAGTCCACCCTCGGGGCTGACGGTTTGTACCAGTAGCTATGTGTTCAATCTCTCTCTCTCTCTCTCGTGTTCTTGAGATGGCACGATCTTGATGTATCACAAGCTTTGTTAATATAGTCGGATCATATGATGTTATTCCCTTGCTACCTTGTTGTGATGAATTGAATCTTTACCTTTGAGATCTCGTTATGTTGGATTGAATATTATAGTTTGAGAACAGTTGATATACGTCTTGCGTGGGATACCTGTAGTGACATTGGGGTATTCTATTGATTCACATGATATATGTTGAGGCATCAACTTGTGGATTCCGATGACCTAGGGGATCTATGCATAGGGGTTGATTGCACGTTTTCATACCACGTTCTCCGATAGAAATCTTGGGGTGCTCCTTGAAGTTCTTTGTGTTGGATTGAATATAATAGATCGGAAATTGTTTGATGCATGTCGCATAATTTACCCACGGATACTTGAGGTGACATTGGAGTATCTAGGTGACATTAGGGTTGCTTGAGATGTATCATTGGTGTTATTCTAGTAGGAACTCTAGGGCTGTTTGTGACACTTATAGGAATAGTCCAATAGATTGATCAGAAATAATAACTTTGAGGTGGTTCTACTACCTACACCAATTTCATCTTATTGTTCTCCGCTGGATAGGAACTTTGGAGTGATTCTTTGTTGCACGTTGAGGGAGGATTATATAATTCAACTATGTTAGCATTGTTGGGAGATTGCACTAGCGAAAGTATGAACCCTACGCCTTATTTCCAAGAATTCATACACCGTTTTGCTCGCTATTTTACATTTGCTACCTTGCTGTTTTTATATTTTCAGATTACAAAAACCTATATCTATCATCCATATTGCACTTGTATCACCATCTCTTCGCCGAACTAGTGCACCTATACAATTTGCCATTGTATTGGGTGTGTTGGCGACACAAGAGATTTCTTGTATTTGATTGTAGGGTTGTTTTAGAGAGACCATCTTCATCCTACACCTCCCATGGATTGATAAACCTTAGGTTATCCACTTGATTGCTACTGTCCTAGAAAACTCTGCGCTTGGAGGCCCAACACGAGTCTACAAGAATAAAGTTGCGTAGTAGACATCAGGGTGCCTGCGCCCTGGTAGCTTGGGGCCACCTCCCTACTCTTCCAGCCTCGTTCTCTGGCCTATAACTTCACATATATTCCAAAAACCCTAGAGATCCGCCGCCGCAAGTCTCTGTTCCGCCGTGTGCCCATCTGGAGCCTTGTTCCAGTGCCCTGTCAGAGGTGGGATCAATCACGGAGGGCCTCTACATCAACCTTGCTGCTCCCATGGTGATGTGTGAGTGGTTCGCCACAGACCTACAGGTCTGTAGTTGTACTTAGATGGCTCTCTCTCTCTCTCTCTCTCTCTCTCTCTCTCTCTCTCTCTCTCTCTCTCTCTCTCTCTCTCTCTATGTTCTTCATTGCCAAGATCACCGCGATTCCCGCGGTGATTTATCTTATGTAATCAATCTTTGCAGTGTGTTTGTTGGGATCCGATGAATTGTGAGTTTATGTTCAGATTATTCATGAAAAGATATTGAATATTTGCTGGTATTTTATTGGCACGATTGTTATAGCTTCATAATGCTCTCCGATCTATCGGTTTGGTTTGGCCAACTAGATTGATTTATCTTCAAGTGGGAGCGGTGCGTTGTAGTGGGTTTAATCTTGTGGTGCTCAATCCCAGTGACAGAAAGAGACATAACATGTATTGTATTGCTGCCACTAAAGATAAAACGATGGGTATTATTCATATTGATTGGATTTACTTTGTCTACATCATGTCATCATCCTCCAAGCATTACTCTGTATGTACTTAATACTCTAGATGCATGCTAGATAGCGGTGGATGGGTGGAGTAATAGTAGTAGATGCAGGAAGGAGTCGGTCTACTTGTTTATGGATGTGATGCCTATATACATGATCATTGACGTGAATAAATATTGCATAACAATACACTTTTCTATCAATTGCCCAACAGTAATTTGTTTAACCACAGTATGCCTTCTTCGAGAGAGAAGCCTCTAGCGAACACTATGCCCCCCGGGTCTCCTCACAAATATATTCACAAAAACTCTAAATACCTTGCTGCCATTATTTACTTTCTTTTTATTTTCAATCTATATTTATCAAATTATCTATCTATCACTACTTATCACTTGCAAGTAACGAGTTCAAGGGGATTGAAGACCCTTTTGCCGGCGTTGGGTGCAAGTGTTTGCTCTTTTGTGAGTAGGCGCTGAAGACGGAAACTTGCATGGTTATCCTATTGGTTCGATAACCTAGGTTCTCACTGAGGGAAATACTTACCTTTACTTTGTTGCATCATCCCCTCCTCTTCGGGGAAAATCCCAACGCAGTTTACAAGTATCAGGAAGGATTTCTGGCGCCGTTGACGGGAAGCATCATCGAATTCCTATCAAGTACCTTTTCACAAATTATCATTCACTTGTTCTACTTTTTATTTTTTTGTTGTATTTTGCTTGCTATAAAAATCAAAAATACAAAAATATTTATATTTGCTCGCTTGCTTAGTTATCTAGTTTACTCGTTTGCTTGCTAGTTTACTTGCTTTGTCACCATGTCTCAAAATACTACTAAGTTGTGTGATTTCTCAAATACTAATAATAATGATTTTATTAGTACACCTATACCACCCACCATGATATTAATGATGCATTGCTAAATCTTGTGATGAAAGAACTATTTTTGGGAAGTCCTAATGAGGATCCTGATAGAGGCGAGGGTCCTGATCTTTCGATGAGATGATAACTATCGATTTGGTGGAGACGAATTTGACAATCCGACTACAACGTGCACGACGTTGCGCCTTAGTAATCGCTAAACCAATCTCCAAGAGGTTATTGACCTTGCCGGAACACGATCAACCTGACCACGAAGGTTTATTCCTGCAAGCAATCGAAGAACAAGCAAGAATATGATAAATCAATCTGAATATTGCGAATATAGATGAAGTATTGATAAAGGTGGAGATCCAAAAACGGTCTTGGTCTGGTCGTTGGACACAAACGAAGTACACGAAGTTGCAATGGCTAACTTTTAACTAAACAAATCCCAAAGAAAAAGCTACTAGATTGATCTACTTATATATGAGCAAGGGATAGCGGCCAAGGAGGTGGGAGGACGTCCCAAGGCAGCCTAAAACTAACCCTAGGTCGTACAAGGCTCATGGGCCCAAGTGGAGGTGATGCAACACCCTTGGCCTTGTAGTTTGACTCAGATTCTGCTGCAATGTCAGATTGTTTTCTCAATATCTTCACGCTCCCGACGAATTTTAAGGTCATTCCAATTGTTCTGGAACGCATATGAAATCTACTTTCCAACAAAAAAATAATCACCCAATTCGGAGTCCGGATGGAAAAGTTATTGGCGTTTTGAGACAGGTGTATCTGTGCAGTCCGAATCTGAGTCTAGAACGTGAGAGACTTGGACTCTATCTTCTCTTGGGCTAAAAGTGACGTGAGAGAACTTCTTGAACAACACCTAATTTTTTATTTTTTTGCGAAAAACTTCCAATCTATACATCTTCAATCATGGCAGTACAACGAACACCAGAAATAATAAAAATTACATCCAGATCCGTAGACCACCTAGCGACGACTACAAGCACTGAAGCGAGCTGAAGACGCGCCGCCATCATCGCCCCTCCACCGCCGGAGTCGGGCACAACTTGTTGTAGTAGACAGTTGGGAAGTCGTCGTGCTAAGGCCCCATAGGACCAGCGCACCAGAACAGCAACTGCCGCCGATGAAGAATAACGTAGATCGAAAGGATCCAACCCGAAAACACACGAACGTAGACGAACAACGACTAGATCCGAGCAAATCCACCAAAGATAGATCCGCCGGAGACACACCTCCACACGCCGACCAATGATGCTAGACGCACCACCGGAACGGGGGCTAGGCGGGGAGACCTTTATTCCATCTTCAGGGAGCCGCCGCCGTCTCACCTTCCTGAGCAGGACACAAACCCTAACAAAACTCAAAGGAACGACTAAAAACGGAGCCCTCTCACCGGCCCTTACCAGGATCCACCACGTCCCCATGGCCCTAGGGCCACCGGAGACGAGGCGGACCGGCGGCGGCGCCGGCGAGAGGCAAAAACCCTAGCTTTTTTTTGGAGGAGAGGAGAGGTTGTGACAACAACACCTAATTATTTCCTTTGATGTGAGAGGACCTCTTGAATTGCACCCAATCATTTCCTCTTCCTTTGTCATCACACGTGGTTCATACAAGTGTTCGGCCATTCTGCATTTAGGCATAAAATAAAAATAGGTGAGGTATTTTTGTTTCAGATAACATAAATAAATCATTGCATAATTCTTTTAATAAATCACCTCACAAATATGCTTTTGTGCAATATTTTTGGTTGTATCCAAGGTAGTCATGTCCTCATCATCCTCCCTTTCTTGAAAACAAAGCCGTCCTCGGCGTTGCTTAGTCTGAAATGCGGCTAATGAAAGAGACAAGGTGTACATGTTGTATATGTATATGTCATCTATTTTTATTGATCTCAGTTTTGGCTAATGTGACATATTTATACAAGAGCACACTTCAAATGTCATGAAATATAAAGCCAAAATATTATCACAAGAAGTAGAAGGCATGAAAATATTGCAACTCAGTTTGCACATATAAGTGAAGCCCTTATTCATATCAAAAGATTAACAATATTCATCACTAAACCATCCCAACATTGGTAAATAAACTTGAATTATTCCAAATTTAGATGCTACAACATGCTTAAATAAGCAAACATGCAACATGTCATTTGACACAGAATCATCACCAAAATTGGAGGTCATATCAAAATGATTAAACAGTGGCGGAATTATTTTCAAACATATTAGTGAAATCATGAACATAGTCCTCTAAAATAGGTGGTGTGATCAAAGTAATCGGTAGCTCATCACATGGTACATTGCAATTGACAAGGCATTAGTCATACTCCTCTAGAGGTGGAAGATCAGTACCTTTGTCATTACCTCTTATGATCAACTCAGATGATGTAGGCACTCTCGGTGGTGACATGTCACATGGTGAAGGTGATGTAACCCTCACAACAATTGATGTGGTTGTCATAGTATGCCTAGTAGTTGAAGGACCAACCATATCAACTCTTGGAATGTTGTCGTGGTATTCTCGCTGGGGGTGCGTGATTCACGGCAGATGCCATGAGATGGCTTATGAGGTGGGGCTACGATAGGACGCCGGTGGGTTCCGGAGGCGAGGTTGGCACGAGCGAGTGCGGGACACAAGACGTACCCAGGTTCGGGGCCCTCTGGAGAGGTAACACCCCTACTCCTGCCGTGTGAGCTGATAAGCACAGAGGTTACAGAGTCGCTCCTGGAGCTGCTTGGACGGAGGAGGGAGAAGGGGCTGAGCCACCGTTCTGCCTCTCCTGTGCGAGTGTTCGTGATCTGGAGAGAGCTAGCTAGGGTGAGAACTGACCTTACCGCACTAACTCGAACTCTCAGCCACTAAAACCCCGATCCCCCTGCACGGAGGCCTCCCTGGGGGTCTTATAGGCCGACCCCCAGGGTTACAACGGTAACGTACCAAAGGCGCGGGCCCCTGGTGTCATTGACCAGGATCCGGTGGCCGGGTCGCCGGGTCGCCAGATGCCGGGTCACCGGGTGTCGGGTCGCCAGGTGCGCGGCACCTGCCTGGCGCGGGCATCGTGACGCGTCTTGTCTCGTCAATCTGGGTTCGAGGCACTGTGGCGCGTCTTGTCCATCGTCAGAGGGAGGTCGGCGCCGCCGTTTCTACAGGACCGCGCCTCACTGACACCGCCCGCCTTGGGCGGGGGCGCAAGGAAAGCTGCAGCCTCACCTGCTCTGTCAGGGTAAAGGGAGGAGCGCTGTAGCACCGCTTGCTTTGTCGCTAAGGCTTCGCCGCCTCGCGGCCAGCCGGCCAGGCCGGGTTGCCACGCCGAGCCAGCTCGCGCTGGGGAGCCGTCGTGCCTGGCAAGCCGGCCAGAGGGACTTGTCTTGCTCTGATGATTTTCCGAAAGGGATTCGGGCTCCGTTGCCTACCCGAGAGTCATCCCCCCGACAGTAGTCCCCGAAGCTGTGAAGGTTCGCCGGCTTCAGGCAGGGGAGCCTTTGCAGCTTACCACCCTGAGGAGCCGGTTCTGTTGATGAAGCGCCGGAGTTCGGCCGGGCGGCATCGCCTGGCAGCTTGCCGGCTTCGCGGCAGCGGACGCCGGGAACACCCGCTGGGGGGCCGGCCTCCGGGGGCCGGGTCGCGGCACCCCGGCCTGAGCGGTAAACGGAAACGCCCGCCAGATGGGTCTTCCTTCGTACGCCGATTTGCGCCCGCCGCAGCTCGACGGGCTGCCACGTGCGGCCTTGCGGTGGGCGAGGCCTGCCAACCCACGCGCGCGACGGGACGTGACCGCGGCTCGGGCCCGCCACTACACGCCCTTGGCCAGCGCGGGGGATTTACTGCGGCAACCGTTGGCGATTGCGCTTCCCCGCGTAGTGACTGCACGTGGGGAACGTGCGCGCGCAGTGCGGGGGAGTGGGGATTGTGGGCGCAGCCGATCCCACTCCCCCATGATTTCGCGTGGTTATAAACGAGAAGGGGGGAGTGCGACGGAGACGCCCGCGCTCGCACCCCTGCCCCTTGCTCCTCCTCTGCTTCCTCTCCTTCTCCGCCGTGCCCGAGCGAAGTGCTGCCGCCGTCGTTGCCTCGCCCACGGCTGCTGCACGCCGCGACCCGAAGCCCGTAGCGCGCCGCCCTCCTCCTCTCTTCCTCCTCTCCATCGCCGAATCTCGCCGCCCGCGGAAAACCCTCCCCAATGGCGCTGCCGAAAGGCTCTTGGGAGGGCTCCATCATGACGGAGCAAAACATCCGGTACCTCCGCCGCACGAGGCGGCTGCCGCCGGCCGAGGCGCTGCTCGCGCGCGCGCCGGGCACGGAGAGGGTGCCGGCGCCGCAGGAGGGCGAGCATGTAGTCTTCTTCTCGCACTTCGAGCGTGGGCTCGGCCTCCCCGCGAGTCTCTTCTTCCGCGCCTGGCTCGATTTCTTCGGGCTGCAGCCGCATCATCTTGGCGCCAACGCCGTGTTGCAGGTAGCCGGCTTTGCCATGCTCTGCGAAGGCTATCTCGGGATGCTGCCGACTGTGGAGCTGTGGGCGATGATGTTCTTCCTCAAGCAGCAGGGAGCGTCAGCCGGCGCCATGTCCGACTGCGGCGCAGCGGTGGTCACCGGCCGGCCAAACGGGCCGTTTCCCAAGCTACCGCTTGAGGACTCGGCCAAGAAGTGGCAGTCGACATTTTTCTACGTCCGGAATGCCGACCCGGCTGTCGACGTCATCAACCTTCCGCCGTTCTTTGATGCGCCGCCGCTTGAGAAGCCGAATTGGGGGTACCGCCCCAAGGAACCGTCGAACGAGATGGAGAAGATCTGCGGCCGGGTCAGGGAGCTGACGAAGAACGAAGGGCTGAAGCCGGCTGATCTCATCGTGGCCTTCATCGCCCGCCGGGTTCTACCGCTGCAGCGCCGGGCACACCAGATTGGCGACATGAGCGGTCGGCACGACCCGACCCGGATGTCGACCAAGGAGCTGACGCCGGCTGGGATCGTCCAGCGGGTCAACTACATCTCCAAGGCCGCGCTGAAGGAGGGGGAGTGGAGCTTCGGGAAGGCGCCCTATCACCGGGAGAACCCGGCGCCTGCGGTGAGTCCCTGGTCTTTATATTTTGCCGCTTCGACGTTATTCTTGCATCCTAACGCCGCGGGATGGCCGCAGCTATTCGCCAGCCAGAGGAACCACGACGGGCCGAACGCCCAAATCCTGCTGGCCGACCTGCCCGACTCGGATGTGGAGGAGGCCGGCGCTGAGGCGGAGGAGGGGGCGGTCGAGGCGCGCCTGGCCGACGCCGCAGCCGGCGGGTCGCGGGTCGCAGGTAAGTCTTCGCCTCCAGATCTACTCCGGGACTGGCCGGATGACGACGAGGAGAGCCTGACCGATGCCCACGGTGCAGCGCCCTCGGCTGGGGAGGACGCCAGCGCCGACCCCCCAAGACGGCTGCGGAAGGCGGCTGGCGCCGGGCCGGCTCGCGCGGTGGCGACCGCCAGCCGACCGCACGGGAAGGAGGTGGTCGAGGCGTGACCGGCCGCGAAACGCCCGGCGGCAGAGCCGGCGCGCGCGAGGGCCATCGTGAAGAAGAAGCGCCGGCTCGCCCCGTCCATAGGGCCGAGGCGGGAGCCCCCGACGGTCATCGGGTAAGTGCTCCTTGCCTTCTTTGTGGGGCGCCAACTGTCGTCTTGTGGAATATATTTTTTCTTCCTTATGCCTTCGCCGTGACGAACCCGCAGTGCACAGGTCGGCTCTTGACTTGGCGGTGGCGGCGACGGAGGCCGCGGCGGGCGAGGTCACCTGGAGGAAGACCAGGAGCAGCGCCATCGACCCTCCGCCGAGTCGGTCCGGGGAGGAAGAACTCGAGGCCCGCCAGTCCGGCCAGGATCTTGAGGCGGCGACGCGTGCCGCCTGGCGGGACCGGGCTGAGGCCGAGAAGGCGATGCGGGAGGCCTCGGCCCAGGCGTGGGAGAGGGCCTCCACGACGCGGGCCAGGCCTACCGCGGATCCGGCCTGGCCGGAGATGGAGACGGGCTCGGCGCCGGCTGTGACGGTCATTGAGCCGCAGCCGGCGGGAGCGGGCGATCCGGAGACGAGGGCGGAGCCGGCCGGCGGCGGGTCGGACGTTGACGAGGAGATCGTCGTGGACACGCCGCCCCGAGCCAACCCTGCGAGCTCCAGCGAGGCCGTGGTGGGGCCGCGAACCCGGGAGGACGTTGCGGCGGATGCCTTGCGCTCGCAACTTCGCGGCCGGGACGAGCGCCTGCAGGCCTTCCTCCGGGAGGAGCTGGACCGGGCACGGCAGCTGGAGCAGGCGATCGCGGTGAGCTTTTTCTTCTATCTTGATTGTTGAATCAGTGGGGGCGTGCCAGCGCACCCACTAGGTGTAGCCCCCGAGGTTCGTCCGGGCTGCGGAGCAGCCGTGTCGAATCTTATGGCCGTCTTTTGCATTATCTTAATCTTCTGTCTGCGCGCAGCATCTGTACGACCTGCGGGCCAGCGCGTTCAACCGGCTCCGGGAACGGTACCGCGAGGCCAGGACCCGGCTCGCCGCCTCGGAGGAGGAGCTGCATCGGGTCCAAGGTATGCCTTCGTGCCTTCAGTGGGTGTAGCCCCCGAGATTCGAGCCGGACTGCGGAGCAGCTGGGTCGAATCTTAGAGCCTTGACTTTTTCTTCTAATCCTTGCTTCCGGCATCTGACCGGGAATCTTGTCGCGCAGCCGATGCGGCCGAGGTGCCAGGCCTTCGAGGCCGGCTTGCGGAAGCCGGCCAGCAGCGCGACCTCGCCGTCGGCGACCGCGACCGGCTCCAGGCCGAGGTGGACCGGATGGTGGCCGAGAAGGCCAGGGCGGAGGAGGCCCATCAGGCGGAGCTGGGCCGGTTGGCGGAGGAGCGCGGCAAGGCGGCCGAGGAGCTGGCGGACGCCGGCAGGAAGATCGCCCAGCTCGAGAAGGATCTCGAGGCTCAGGATCGTGCGTCGGAGATCCGGGAGAGCGGGATGCTGGGTGAGGCGCAGCACCTTGACGAGACCTTCGCCCGTAAGTATCATCTCTTTCTTCGGGCCGGCTGGCGAAGCCGGCAAGTTGCCTTCTTTGACTAACTTGTTTCTTTCCTTTGCCAGGAGTCTTCCCGGAGACACAGGAGACGGCTGATGCGGCCGTGTACGCCCACCGGGCCGAGCAGCGCGAGCTGGGGGCGGAGATCGACGCGTATGCCGCCTGGTCCTTCTCGGAGCTTGTTCTTGCCGGCGAGGCCCGTCTTCGGGCCGCGGAGGAGTAGATGTGCCGCCTGTTCGAGGCCGGCTTGGGCATGGCGAGCGGGCTCTGGCCGAGCGCGGTGGCGCCGAACAGCGTCACCCGGCTGGCGCGGTGGCTGGAGGCCGGCGTGGAGCGACTCGGTGCGTGGAGGGCCTCCGCGGCCCGGGCCGGCGCGGAGACGGCGCTGCGCTTCATCGTGTCGTAGTATCCAGGCGTGGACCTCGACCGTCTGGCGGCGCAGCGGGCCGGCGCGGAGGAGGACTTGGCGGCGCGGGCGCAGTGGATCGCCGGCCGGGCCAGCTACTTGGCAGCGTTCGCCCCGCACGACGAGTTCGTCGTCGAGCGGACGGAAGATGGCGAGGAGCTCCCTACCGACACGATCGGCCTTCTGCTCGACGACCCGGACGGCAGCTCGGCCGAGACGGGCGCCTACGCCGACGACGAGACTGACGCGGACGACGACGCCACGGCGGAGAGGACGGCGGAGAGCGCTGGACCCAACCCGGCGGCTGTGTCCGCCTTGGCTGGGCCGACGCCGGCCGGAGATGACGCGGGTGCCGCTTAGGGCCTTTGTTTTTTCTGTGCTCAAACATTTTTTTAGGTAGCAGGTCCACCCACTGGGGGTGTAGTTCAATGTAATGAACTCGTGGCCGAAGGCCCATGCTATATATAAATTTGGCATGCGATTTGGCGCCAACTGTCATGGTGATTTCACTTTCTGCTGTTCGGCCTTGGGCCTTTTCCTGTTTGTTGTTTCTCTGGGCTTCCTTCCCGCTAGCCGGACAGCCGGGTTGCGGACTGTGGCTAGGATGGGAACTCGGCTTTGAGAGCAAACGCGCAGTACTTAGGCTTTTTCGGACGTTGAGCGCGAGCGAAACACCCACTGGGCCGGCTGGCGGCAGGCGGCGAGGCCGCCTGGCGCACAGCCGGTCGTGCGGCGAACAGGCGAGATAAAACGGGTTAAGCCGGGTTGCAGTGCCGGGCTGTCTCCTTAGTCGTTCTTGCGTAACGATGCTTCCGGGCTTTGGCTCTTGCCGGCCGGACAGCCGGGAGCCGGCTGTGGCTGGCGAAGAGAGGGCTTTGGCGGATCGTACACTCCGAGACGGACTAAGGGAAAAAAGACGGGGCGTGGTCTAGCCGGCTAGCCCCCGAGCCCCCGAGCCGGCTATGCCGACTCGGTGGGGAAATTAGAAAAAGCATGGTTTTGTGTAGACACATAATAAAGCGGGAAAAAGTCAGCCCCCGAGCCCCCGAGCCGGCTGCGTCGACTCGGCAGGAAACATAAGAACGGGGGAGCTGCCTGCTTTGATTAAGTCCAAAAGATGGTGATGCATACATACATGGGTTTAACTGTAAAACGGATAGAGGAGCTCCGTGTTCCAGGGCCGGCTGGACTCCTCGCCGGCTGCATCTCGCTTGCGCTTGTTCGGCTTCTGCGCGTCGATGAGGTAGTATGCGCTCCGGTCGCCGAGAGCCTTGCTGACGATGAAGGGGCCTTCCCAGGGGGAGGCCAGCTTGTGCTGCCCGGCTGTTCGCTGGACGAGCCGGAGTACGAGGTCACCTTCGCGAAACGCGAGGGGCTTGATCTTCTTGCTATGGTAGTGGCGCAGGCCTTGTTAGTAGATGGCGGACCGGCTGAGGGTCAGGAGGCGCGCCTCCTCGAGCAGACCGACGCCGTCTTCGCGTGCTTCTTTTGCTTCGGCTTCGGTGTACATCGCCACCCGGGGTGAGTCGAACTCGACGTCGGTTGGAATGATGGCTTCAGCTTCGTAGACGAGGAAGAACGGGGTGAACTCGGTGGAGCGGTTCGGCGTCGTCCGGAGGCTCCAGAGGACGCCGGCAGCTCGTCGAGCCAGCTGCCGGGTGAGCGCACGAGCGGCTCGACGAGTCGCGGCTTGATGTCGGCTAGGATGAGGCCGTTTGCCCGCTCGACCTGGCCGTTCGACTGGGGATGGGCGACAGAGGCCAGGTCGAGCCGGATGCCGGATGCAGAGCAGTAGTGAGCCAGCGCGCCCTTGGCGAAGTTGGTGCCGTTGTCGGTGATGATGCTGTGCGGCATGCCGTAGCGAACCGCGATATCCTTGATGAATCGGACAGCCGTGGGCCTGTCGAGCTTCTTGATCGGCCTGGCCTCGATCCACTTGGTGAATTTGTCGATGGCGACGAGGAGATGCGTCATGCCGCCCCGGGCGGTTTTGAAGGGCCCCACCATGTCGAGTCCCCAGACGGCAAAGGGCCATGTGATCGGGATGGTTCGGAGGGCCGAAACCGGCTGGCGGCTGCGCTTGCTGAAGTGTTGGCAGCCCTCGCACTTGAGGACCAGTTCCTCGGCGTCTTGGAGGGCCGTGGGCCAGTAGAAACCGTGCCGGAATGCTTTGGCCACCGGGGATCTCGAGGCGGCGTGGTGCCCGCACTCGCCCTGGTGGATGTCGAGGAGGATCTCGATCCCTTTGCTCTGCTCGATGCAGCGCTGGAACACGCCCGTCGTGCTGCGCTTGACGAGCTCGTGGTTGATGATGCCGTAGGCGGACGCGCGCCGCTGCACTTGCCGGGCTTCAGTTTCGTCGATGGGAAGTTCGCCGTCTTCCAAGAAGGCAAGGATTGGCTGATCCCAGGATGGCGCCGTGACCACCGTGAGGACGGTCGCCGGGATGGGACCCGGGATGGCAGCCCCCAAGCCGAAGCCGGCAGTCTCCGGGCTGGAGCCGCAGCCCCCGAGCCGGGGACGGCCGCCCCCGAGCTGGAGACTGCAGTCCCCGGGCTGGTGCTGGCAGTCCTCAAGCTTGGGCCGGGAATCCCAGGGCCGGGTGGGGGCGCGCTGGGGTCGCCCGGGACGAAGATGGACTCCGACTCGGGAGACGGCTTGATGGACGGCTTCCGCAGGTGCTCGAGGGAGACGCCGGATGGGATGTCCTGCCGGGTGGAGCCTACTTTGGCCAAGGCGTCGGCTGCTTCGTTGTCGGCGCGTGGGATGTGGAGGAACTCGCAACCATTGAACCTGCCGGAGAGTTGCTGGACCAGGAAAGGGTAGTTGGCCATGTTGTCGTCTTTGGCGTCCCAATCGCCGGAAACTTGCTGCACCACCAGGTCCGAGTCGCCGTAGCAGAGGATGCGCCGGATGCCGATCTCCCTGGCCAGCCGAAGGCCGTGCACGAGAGCTTCGTACTCGGCGACATTGTTGGAGGCGGCGAAATGGATCTGGAGCACGTACCGCAGCCGGTCGTTCTTTGGGGAGGACAGCACGATGCCGGCTCCCAAGCCGTTGCGCATCTTGGAGCCGTCAAAGTGCATGCGCCAGTGAGTCGACTCCGGCGCTGGCGGCAGGTATTGCGTCTCGGTCCAGTCGACGAGGAAGTCGGCCAGTGCTTGGGACTTGATGGTGGTGCGTGTCTCGTAGAGGATTGTGTGGTCGGCTAGCTCGAGGGCCCACTTGGCCACCCGGCCAGAGGCATGCCGGCAGCCCACGATCTCGCCGATGGGGGCCGTGCTCACCACGGCAATGGCGTGCTCTTGGAAGTACTACCTCAGCTTCTTGGCGGCAAGGTACACGCCGTAGCACATCTTCTGGTAGTGGGGATAATTCTGCTTGGAGGCGGAGAGCACCTCGCTGAGGTAGTACACCGGACGCTGGACCGGCTGCACCTTGCCCTCCTCCGGGCGCTCGACGACTAGCCCCGTGCTGACCGCGCGAGAGGTGGCGGCGATGTATAGCAGGAGTGGCTCTTTCTCAGCCGGCGCGGCCAGGACGGGCGCGGTTGACAGCATGCGCTTGAGGTCGCGGAAGGCTTCGTCCGCCTGGTCGCTCCACTCGAACGCCGCCGTCTTCTTCATCAGCTGATATAGGGGCAGGGCCCTCTCTCCCAGTCAGCTGACGAACCGGCTGAGAGAGGCCAGGCAGCCGGTGAACTTCTGGACGTCGCGCAGCCGGGTCGGCTTGCGCATGCACTCGATTACCTTGATCTTCTCCGGGTTGGCTTCGATGCCGCGTGCCGAGACGAGGAAGCCGAGGAGCTGGCCAGCCGGCACGCCGAAGACGCATTTCTCCGGGTTGAGCTTGATCCGGAACCGGCGCAGATTGGCGAAGGTTTCCTTGAGGTCGGCCAGGAGCGTGAGGTGCTTCTTGGTCTTCACCACGATGTCGTCGACGTAGACGTGCACATTTCTGCCGAGCTGGGGCAGCAGGCATTTCTGCATGCAGCGCTGGAAGGTGGCGCCGGCGTTCTTCAGCCCGAACGACATGGTGATGTAGCAGTACGCCCCGAAGGGCGTGATGAAGGACGTCTTGAGGGCGTCGGCCGGGTCTAGCTTGATCTGGTGGTCGCCGGAGTAGGCGTCCAGGAAGGACAGGAGCTCGCAGCCGGCTGTGGAGTCGATGACTTGGTCAATCCGCGGCAGAGCGAATGGGTCCTTGGGGCATGCCTTGTTCAGGCTGGTGTAGTCGATACACATGCGCCAAGTACCGTTTTTCTTCAGGACGAGGACCGGGTTGGCCAGCCATTTGGGGTGGAATACTTCCATGATGAACCCGGCTTTGAGCAGCCGGGCGATCTCTTCGCCGATGGTTCTTCGCTTCTCCTCGGAGAAACGGCGCAGCGGCTGCCGGACGGGCTTGGCGTCCTTGCGGATGTGAAGTTTGTGCTCAGCGAATTCCCTCGGGACACCCGGCATGTCTTTGGGAGACCATGCGAAGATGTCCAGATTCCCACGGAGGAAATAGACGAGCTCGCCTTCCTATTTCCTGTCGAGGCCGGCACCCACGACGACGTACTTGCTGGAGCTGGGGTCGGCCGGGTCGAGCGGGACCCGCTTCGTGTCCTTGGTCGGATTGAAGGAGGCTTCGTCGGCCGGCTTGGGTGGAGCCGACACAGCCGACTGCGTGTTAACCAGCGCCACGATCCTGTCGAGCTGGCGCCTCTCCTCGGCGATGACCAGCGACTCGGCCAGCTGGGAGCCGGCTTTGGCGCACTCGAGGGACTTCTTGTAGTCGCCGATGATGGTGATGAGGCCCTTGGGACCCGGCATCTTCAACTTCAGGTAGGCATAGTGGGGGACCGCCATGAACTTGGCCATCGCGGGCCGGCCCAGCAGCGCGTGGTAGGGGCTGGCCAGGTCGACCACCTCGAACCAGATCGGCTCGCGGCGGAAATGGCTATTGGAGCCGAAAAGGACATCGA
This sequence comes from Elymus sibiricus, assembly GCA_039707655.1. NCBI lineage: Eukaryota > Viridiplantae > Streptophyta > Magnoliopsida > Poales > Poaceae > Elymus > Elymus sibiricus. Next base: position 157,015,563 of record CM077669.1, read on the forward strand.
GCCGGAGCCGGCCGATCGGGGAGCAGGAGTGTCCCGGCACGATGCCGTGGAACACTGTCCGGGTCGGCTCCAGCTGTCGCGCCTCGATGCCGAGCTTGGTCATCGTGTCGCGGTAGAGGATGTTGATGCTGCTGCCGCCGTCAATCAGCACCCGCGAAAAGCGGCAAGTGCGCTTCTCGGAGACGAAGGTGGGGTCGAGCACGAGGGCGTAGCCGCCCGGCGTGGGCATGACGGCCGGGTGATCCTCCCGGGTCCAGCTCACCGGCCGGTCGGACCAGTGCATGTACTGGGGAACTGGAGGGACGACGGCGTTCACCTTGGCTGCGTGCTTGCGCTTGGCGTGCTTGTCATCCCCCTCACTGGTGAAGACGACGTAGGATGCGTCCGAGCGCGGGAAAGGGTTGTCGGCGAGGGCGCCGGGTGGCGGTGGAGGCGGCGGTAGCGGCGGCTGCTGCGAGCCGGCTCCAGGCGGCGGGGGTGGAAGGTTGCCCTTCAAGAAGCGCTGTGTGAAGCTGCACTGCCGGAGCGTGTCCGTCGATGGCTTCGCGCCGCTGTGGTTTTTGCAGGGGGCGTCGAGCATCTGCTCGAAGGTCAGCTTGGGCTGCCAGACGGCCTTGCCGGTGCGCGGGCGCTGGCTGGGGCCTTGCTCGGCCGGCTGCTCCCTCTCCACGGCAGCGACTTGCCGGTGGTCGTAGCGAGGCGCCGGCTGGTCGCTCCGGCGCTTGCCATTGTTGTTGCCATCTTGCCGGCGCTGGCTGTTGTCATCAGCCGGCTTGGGGGGAGCCGGCTGGGCCGGGAGAAGCTTGCCGTCCGCGCCGATCGTGATCTTCACATCCATCGCGGAGTCGGCCGTAGCGTACTTGTCCGCCACGGCCATGAGCTCCGCCAGGGTCTCCGGCTCGTCGCACACCAGCCGGTGTTTGACCAGAGTGCCGTCTAGGCATCCGTCGATGAAGTATTGGACGGCCTGGACCTCGTGGACCCCTTCGCAGGAGTTGCGAAGCTCCGTCCACCGCGTGAGGAAGTTGCGCAGGGGCTCGCCCGGCTTCTGGACGCACATGGAGAGCTGGCGAGGCTTGCCGGGTCGCGTGTAGGTGCTGGTGAAGTTGTGGACGAACGCGTCTTCGAAATCCAGCCAGGAGTTCACGCTGACGGCACGGAGGCTGTTGAGCCACGTCTGGGCTGAACCGAGCAGCATGAGGGGGACGTAACGGACAGCCACACGCCGGTTGCCGCCGGCTATGCCGACAGCTGTGGTGTAGTCGGTTAGCCAGTCCTCCGTCTTGGTGGCGCCGGTGTATTTTGGCGAGTCACGGGGCAGCGAGAAGCCTTTGGGGAAGGGTTCTTCACGAATGCGGGGGCCGAAGCACGTCGGGCCAATAGAGCTTTCCTCCTCCAGGGCCGCGAAGCGCGCCAGCCGGTCGATGCGGTGACGGGCGTCGCTTTCGTCGTAGGGCTCGCGGGGGCTGAGCCGGCCAGCCACGGGAACGCGGAGGCCGATTCGGTCGGTCACGGGACCGCGGGGAGCAGGAGCCTCCTGGGCCGGCTCGGGCCACCGAGCCGGCCGCACGGGAGGCTCCGGCTGCTGAACCCGGCCGTCGCCGGCCGTTTCGCCAGCGTTGCCGTCTCCAGCGCTGGTGGCGCGGTTGTGCCGGCTCCGGCCGGACCGGTGCCGGCCAGTGCGGCTTGCGCTAGTGGTGTGCGAAGACGTCTGCCGCGCATCCCGGAGAGCCCTCTCCGGGTCCCCGGTTCTTCTTGAGGCGGAGCCGGATGGCTGGGCCGGGTCGAAATGCCGCTGCTGCTCGTTCGCCGCGGTGATGAGGTCGCGGATGCGCTGTTGCTGCTGCTGCAGCTCCTCGCCCTCCAGAAACTCGAGATCAGCAATCGCGCCCTGCGCCGCGCGCATGTTCTTGACGGGGGTGTCGTAGACGGGTCGGCTTGCGCCTAGCGCACGGCCGAGTGCGCCCCCACGGATCCGCACCTCCGTGACCCGGCTGGGCTCGACCCCCAGAGTGAGGCCATGCGCGCTGTCGAATTCTCGCTGGGCGGACTCCAACCGGCGCCGGGTTGCCGCAAGCTCCATGGCCTCGAGCAGCAGATGCTGGCGGCCCTCGTTGAGCTAGGCCGCTGCAGCAGCCGCGTCGGCGTCAGGCGTGATGGGGGTCTGCAGACTCCGGATCGTGTCATGGAGCGGGTCAGTTCGGCGAGGCGGAACCGCAGCCAAGGCGGCGGCCGCGTCAGCCTTCTCCTTGGCGCGCGGGGAGCCGGAACTGGTGCCGATGGTGAGCACCTCCGCGTGAACGCAGAGAGCAGCGACGTCGTTGGGGACGGCGCGGCTAACGGGGACAGGTGACTTGGCGCAGTTGCACACTTCGCTGGGAAACACGTCGGGGACGAGCGCGATGAAAACGCGCAGCGCGCCGAAGGGGACGATGAAGCAGCCTGCGGGGCCGGCGACGTCCGCGCCCAGCGCAGCGCTGCAGCCGGCCGGTTTGGCCATGCGGGGCGCACGGACCAATCCGTGCACGATGCGCTCGCCGGAGCTGGTGAAGGGCCTCGTCCGGAACTTGACTCCGGCTGATGCCGCGAGCAGCCCCACGGTGGGCGCCAACTGTCGTGGTATTCTCGCTGGGGGTGCGTGATTCACGGTAGATGCCATGAGATGGCTTATGAGGTGGGGCTACGATAGGACGCCGGTGGGTTCCGGAGGCGAGGTTGGCACGAGCGAGTGCGGGACACAAGACGTACCCAGGTTCGGGGCCCTCTGGAGAGGTAACACCCCTACTCCTGCCGTGTGAGCTGATAAGCACAGAGGTTACAGAGTCGCTCCTAGAGCTGCTTGGACGGAGGAGGGAGAAGGGGCTGAGCCACCGTTCTGCCTCTCCTGTGCGAGTGTTCGTGATCTGGAGAGAGCTAGCTAGGGTGAGAACTGACCTTATCGCACTAACTCGAACTCTCAGCCACTAAAACCCCGATCCCCCTGCATGGAGGCCTCCCTGGGGGTCTTATAGGCCGACCCCTAGGGTTACAACGGTAACGTACCAGAGGCGCGGGCCCCTGGTGTCATTGACCAGGATCCGGTGGCCGGGTCGCCGGGTCGCCGGGTCGCCAGATGCCGGGATGCCGGGTCGCCGGGTGTCGGGTCGCCAGGTGCGCGGCACCTGCCTGGCGCGGGCATCGTGACGCGTCTTGTTTCGTCAGTCTGGGTTCGAGGCACTGTGGCGCGTCTTGTCCATCGTCAGAGGGAGGTCGGCGCCGCCGTTTCTACAGGACCGCGCCTCACTGACACCGCCCGCCTCGGGCGGGGGCGCAAGGAAAGCTGCAGCCTCACCTGCTCTGTCAGGGTAAAGGGAGGAGCGCTGTAGCACCGCTTGCTTCGTCGCTAAGGCTTCGCCGCCTCGCGGCCAGCCGGCATGGGCCAGCCGGCCAGGCCGGGTTGCCACGCGAGCCGGCTCGCGCTGGGGAGCCGGCGTGCCTGGCAAGCTGGCCAGAGGGACTTGTCTTGCTCTGATGATTTTCCGAAAGGGATTCGGGCTCCGTTGCCAACCCGGGGGTCATCCCCCCGACAAATGTGCACCTTGCGCTCGTTCTCCTTATGGGCAACATGTTGTTTTATTTCCTGTTCAGCTTTGCAAGCAATACGAAACAAACAATCCATAGGATAACACTTTTCATGAATTAGTATCTCCTGAATATCACAGTTTAATCCTCCCCAAAATCTATCCATAAAATCTTCTCCACTTTCTTCTAATGAGGAATGCAACAAGGGCGTTTGTAAATCATCATAATATTTTGTTACGGTGTCATTACCTTGTTTTAAATGTTGTAACTTTTTAATCATGTCACGAGTATAATAAGCATGGACGAATGTGTGTCTCATAGAAAGTTTCAAATCAGCCCAAGTGGTAGGTATATAATCAGGGTGTAACCGACAATATTCGCTCCACCAAACTGAAGCATAACCAGTGAATGACCCAACTGCGAGCTTAACTTTCTTATGTTCAGAAAATTATGGGAAGCAAATATATCATTCATTTCAAACTCCCATTCAATATATAAAGCAGGTCTAAAACAGCCATTAAATGGTGGTACAGAAACATTAACCTGATCATGTGCATTTGGATCTATTTGCACCTCTCGTAACGGTTGTTGTGGTGGCATGTCTCCCACGATCGACGATGCCCACAAACTGACAACTCTGGATCCTATCATAGTAAGTAGAAACAAAAAACAAAATCCAAGAATATTGTTCCTATGTACTACTGGGATGTGGTGGTAAAACGCTCACAATAAAGGAAATATCAATGTCTTACAAATTCTTACCATGCAGCAGGTGGTGACCGGCAACCGACGGTGTCAATATCTCCGAAGATTGAGTAAAGCGATTACCAGATGAACGTATGTATACACGGTGTATAAATATGTGGAGCGTGGAAGGCTTAATATATGGTAGCAAAAGATTAGCAATAATCAATTCAGAGATGCAATGTTGAATAAATGCTCAACGATGGTATTGTGCTGGTCCTAGGCTAGACCGTACTAGAGACGCGAGCCTAGAACACTAATGGAGTCACGACGTAGCATAAATAGCAGCAACGGAAGATATGAAGTAGCTCTGGATAGCAAGATATAAGTCAAGATCACAATGGCAGTAAAGACGATGATGAGAAATAACCGCCAAGCAGGATATAACAAAATTTCTCTACAACTTTCGTATCGAAACTATTATGACAAATTTTTGATATGTTTTTCATGATTTGTACTGACTCAAACTTTCCAATGCAAAAAGAATCACTCAATTCCGAGTTCGTATGAGGAGCCAAAAAATTCGGGAACAGACCTGAAAAATATTGACAAACTGTGTTCGCGACCTTTGGAGGGCAAAATGTCCTATTTAGAAGTCGATTTGGAGGTGACAATAATGAACTAGCTTGATGAATTATTCAGATGCCTCTCGTTGATAGCTCGAATTTGAGTACTCGTGGAGCCAAAATGGACTTCGTATGAGGAAGATACGCCTGTTTTACTGAACACTACGCAAAACAGATTTCAATCCGAATTCAGATACGAGATTGAGTCTAGGTAGATCCGAAATTTGTTTTTTTTTTCTCCTCTCTCTATTTTTTTCTCACTTTGTACTTTTTTTCTTCTCTCTATTTTTCTCTCACTTTTTTTGTTCTTTTTTTTCACTTTCTTTTTTTCTCTCATTTTTTTCTCCAACAGATAAAATGCAGATTGGATCAAGCGTAGATGTGAAGGACCTCAAGTATGACTATGACAATGAACGATGGGGAGCACGTGATGGAAATTGATGGATGATGGTGGGCGACAACGGAAGGGATGATGATGCAGCGATGGCGTGACAACTTGTGAATAGAACTCGAAACTCTAAAAACTAGACGCTAAGACCAGCAACTCGACACGACGATGCAACCGCAAATTAAACAGAGCAAAACACCGAACAGAAAATTGCAAAACGGCTCAGATTGGTTCGGATATGGGATGAATGGGTCTAACTTTTGTGTGTGGCTTTTTCTTGGGTACTAGGTAAGAAAAATAAATCTAATCTAGGGATAACTCGAAATTCTCACTGAGCAACCTGGAAATTGATACCACTTGATAGAGGCGAGGGTCCCGATCTTTCGATGAGATGATAATTATCGATTTGGTGGAGACGACTTTGACAATTCGACTACAAATGTGCAAGACGTTGCACCTTAGCAATCGCTAAACCAATCTCCAAGAGGTTATTGACCTTGCCGGAGCACGATCAACCTGACCACGAAGGTCTATTCCTGCAAGCAATCGAAGAACAAGCAAGAATATGATAAAGAAATCTAAATATTGCAAATATAGATAAAGTATTGATAAAGGTGGGGATCCAAAAGCGGTCTTGGTCTGGTCGTTGGACACAAACGAAGTACACGAAGTTGCAATTGCTAACTTTTAACTAAACAAATCCCAAAGAAAAAGCTACTAGATTGATCTACTTATATAGGAGCAAGGGGTGGTGGCCAAGGAGATGGGAGGACGTTCCAAGGCAGCCTAAAACTAACCCTAGGTCGTACAAGGCCCATGGACCCAAGTGGAGGTGATGCAACACCTTTGGACTTGTAGTTTGACTCGGATTCTGTTGCAACATCAGATTGTTTCGTCAATATCTCCATGCTCCGGAAGAATTTTAAGTTGATTCCAATTGTGTGGGAACGCATATGAAGTCTACATTTCAATAAAAAAAGAATCACCCAATTCGGGGTCCGGATGAAAACGTTCTTGGCGTTTTGATACAGGTGTGTCTGTGCAGTCCGAATCTGAGTCCAGAACGTGAGAGACTTGGATTCTATCTTCTCTTGGGCTAAAAGTGACGTGAGAGAACTTTTTGAACAACACCTAATTATTTCCTTTGACGTGAGAGGACCTCTTGAATAGCATCCAACCATTTCCTCTTCCTTTGTCATCACACGTGGTTCATACAACTGTTCGGACATTCTGCATTTAGGCATAAAATAAAAATAGGTGAAGTATTTTTTTCCGGATAACATAAATAAATCATTGCATAATTCTTTTAAGAAATCACCTCACAAATATGCACGTATGCAATATTTTTGGTCGTATCCAAGGTAGTCATGTCCTCATCAGATCCCGCTTCTCATCTCAACACCTTTGTTGAATTATGTGATATGCACAATAAATGACATGAATAATGATGTGGTCAAATAAAAATTATTTCCTTTTTAACTAAGAGATAAAGCTAAAACTTGCTTTTCATCCTTGCCTCGCAATAGTATTGGAACATGGGATAAGTGTAAGGATGCTTTTATTGCCAAGTATTTTTCTCCCGCTAAAATTATATCTCTCTGAAACCAAATTATGAATTTTAAGCAACATGAGCAAGAACATGTTGCCCAAGCATGGGAGAGAATGAAAATGATGATTAGAAATTGTCCCACTCATGGCTTAAACTTATGGATGATTATACAAAATTTCTATGCTGGACTAAACTTTGTGCCCAAAAAACATTCTAGATTCTGTTGCAGGTGGTACCTTATGGAGGTGACATTAGGAGAGGCTACAAAACTTCTGGACCATATCATGACAGATTATTCTCAATGGAACACCGAGCGAGCTCCAACTGGTAAGAAGGTAAATTCCGTCGAAGAAATTACTACTTTGAGTTGATCCAAATGATATGCCATTGTCTACATTGATTGAGCAAAATAATGATGCTATTGATGTGAACTTTGTCTCGCGAAATAATTTCAACAATAATGCTTATAGAGGTAATTTCAATGATAGGTCGTATCCCGGTAATTCCTCTATTAACTATGGAAATTCTTATGGTAATTCCTATGTAAACTTATCTAATAATAATAATAGGATACCTACTGATCTTGAGAACACCATTAAATAATTTATTAGTTCTCAAAATATTTTCAACACTATGGTAGAAGAAAAGTTGCATAAAGTTGACGATATGGCTAGAAACGTGGATAGGATTGCTCATGATGTGAAAATTCTTAAAAGTAAAGCTTTGCCACCCAAGCATGATATTAATGAGTCTATTAAATCCACCCAAATATCTATTAATGAAAAAAGGAGAGGACCTCTAGGTTGAGAGCTAAGCGAGAGTTCTTAGAAAAGGCTCTTCCACCCGGGTTTTACCGTAATCATGATGAAGATCTTAAAATGATTGGTACTTCTCCCATTGAATATTTTTTGACTAATCTGAAAATAGATTATAAAGGGACTGGAGATGAGTAACCTTTAGCTATAAGGCATCCCGTTTGTTCGGAGGGAGATGATCTCAATGATAAAAATGAAAAAAGTGGGTTTGGAGAGGTCAAAACTTTAACTAGTGATGTACCCACTATCTTGGATCACAAGGACTTTAATTATGATAATTGCTCTTCAGTAGAATGTATTTCCTTGCTGCAATCCATTATTATCTCACCCAATGCTTATGAACAAAATAAGGCTTTTACTAAACATATCGTAGAAGCTATGCTAAAAGCTCATGAAGAAAAACATGAGTTAATTAGACGTTTCTATTCCTAGAAAGTTGCATGATGAGTGGGAACCTACTATTAGAATTAAATTTAAGGAGTATAAATGCAATGATTTGTGTGACCTTGGTGCCAATGTTTAAACTACACCAAAATCTTTATGTGATGTGCTAGGTCTCACCGATAGAAATGAATGTTCCCTTAACTTGCATCTTGCGGATTCCACTATTAAGAAACCATTGGGTAGAATAAATGATGTGCTTATTCTTGATAATAGAAATTATGTACCCATGGATTTCATTGTGCTTTATATTGAATGCAATTTGTCTTGTCCAATAAAATTTGGTAGGCCTTTCCTACGAACTATAGGTGATATTATTGATATGAAGGAGGGAAACATAAGATTCCAATTCCCACTAAAGAAAGAGATGAAACACTTCCCTAGAAAGAGAATTAAACCACCTTATGAATCTATCATGAGAGCCACCTATGGATTGAATGCCAAAGAGAAGAAAAGCCCACCATGAAAAAATTATATGTGAGAGAAAAGAGAGAAGGGGTAGTGTTACTATCCATTTACCACACTTGTGCCTCAAAGTGGCACCGTGTTCTTCATATAGAGAGTCTCCTGAGTTGTCATTTTCATATGCTAGTGGGAATTTTACATTATAGAAATTGGCTTGTATATTCCGATGATGGGCTTCCTCAAATGCGAGGTCTTCATGAGCAAGCAAGTTGGATGCACGCCCACTTAGCTTTCGTTGAGATTTCATATACTTATAGCTCCAGTGCATTCATTGCATGGCAATCCCTACTCGACGCATTGATATCGATTGATCAGCATCTCCATAGCCCGTTGATCCACCTAGTTGATTGATGTCTACTACGCAACTTTATTCTTGTAGACTTTGTTGGGCCTCCAAGCGCAGAGTTTTGTAGGACAGTGGCAATTTTCCCTCAAGTGGATGACCTAAGGTTTATCAATCCGTGGGAGGTGTAGGATGAAGATGGTCTCTCTCAAACAACCCTGCAACCAAATAATAAAAAGTCTCTTCTGTCCCCAACACACCAAATACAATGGTAAATTGTATAGGTGCACTAGTTCGGTGAAGAGATGGTGATACAAGTGCAATATGGATGATAGATATAGGTTTTTGTAATCTGAAAATATAAAAACAGCAAGGTAGCAAGTAACAAAAATGAGCACAAACGGTATTGCAATGCTTGAAAACAAGGCCTAGGGTCTGTACTTTCGCTAGTGCAATCTCTCAACAATGCTAATATAATTGGATCACATAACCATCCCTCAACGTGCAACGAAGAATCACTCCAAAGTTCTTATCTAGCGGAGAACATAAGAAGAAATTGTTTGTAGGGTACGAAACCACCTTAAAGTTATCCTTTCCGATCGATCTATCCAATAGTTTGTACTAAAATAACACGAAGTTATCCTTTCCGATCAATCTATCTAGAGTTCATACTAAAATAACACCATATGATACGCATCGACCAACTCTAATGTCACCTAGATACTCCAATGTCACCACGAATATCCATGAGTTAATTATACGATATGCATAAAACAATTTCAGATTCATAATACTCAATCCACACAAAGAACCTCAAAGAGTGCCCCAAGATTTCTATCGGAGAACATGGTATGAAAACGTGCAATCAACCCCTATGCATAGATACCCTAGGTCACCGGAATCCGCAAGTTGATGCCTCAACATATATCAAGTGAATCAGTAGAATACCCCAATGTCACTATGGGTATCCCACGCAAGACGTACATCAAGTGTTCTCAAACCATAATATTCAATCCAACATAACGACAACTCAAAGGGAAAGATTCAATTCATCACAACATGACAGCAAGGGAATAACATCATGTGATCCGACTATATTAACAAAGCACGTGATACATCAAGATCGTGACATCTCAAGAACACGAGAGAGATATTGAACAGATAGCTACTGGTAGATACCCTTAGCCCTGAGGGTGGACTACTCCCTCCTCGTCATGGCCTCCGCCGGGATGATGAAGATAGCCACCGGAGATGATCTACCCTCTCCGGGAGGGTACTGGAATGCATCCAGATTGGTTTTTCGTCGATACAGAGAGTTGCGGCGATGGAACTTCTCGTCTAGGGTTATTTCTGGGGTTTCTGAATATATAGGATTTTTGGGCGTCGGTTTCACGCGAAGATGGGCCACGAGTGGACCACAAGACACCAGGGCGCGCCAGAGGGGCCTGGCGTACCCTCGTGGGTTGTTCCCACCTCGTGGCTCTCCTAGCCCTCCAACGAAGGTTCTAGTGCCTCTTTTGTTCCAAAAAAACCCGTTAACAAGTTTTTTTTTGCATTTGGAGAACTTTGATTTCTGCACAAAAAACAACACCATGGTAGTTCTGCTGAAAACATCGTCAGTCCGGGTTAGTTCTAAATAAATCATGTAAAGTGCATCAAAACCACATAAAAGTATTGTAAACATAGGCAATCATGGCATGAATACTTCATAAATTATCAAAACGTTATAGACGTATCAGTATCCCCAAGCTTAATTCCTGCTCGTCCTCGAGTAGGTAAATGATAAAAGAACTAATTTATGAAGTGTGAATGCTAGCATAATATATAAGTTTGATCATTGATAATTTCAGTCAATATTCTAGCATCATAACCAACAACTTTTTCTCAAAAAAATCATAATGATAGAGCAATCAATTCACATGTCATGGTTCAAATAATGAATTCTCTTGAAACTTAACAACCTATGTTCTTAGTCACCAAACAATTGCAATTCAACTTATTCTCAACAAAGTCTAAGTAAGATCTCCACATACTCAATCATCATATAGTCTTCTATGATTGCTACTACAACTGGTATCCATCGAACACAGAGAAAGATAGGGGCTTAATGTTTCGCCTCCCAACTCATTTATCATAGAGATAATTGTCAACAATAATAAGTCATGATCAAATATATTTGACTGGCCATATGTGCCTAGATCTTTCCCCACCACATGATGCTTGCCAACTAGAGAATAATTGAGGTTGAAATGAGAATGCATACGATTGACTCTTGCATAAAAGTAAATACTGAAAGGTAAAAGATAGGCCCTTCGCAGAGGGACGCAGGGATTTGCAGAGGTGCTAGAGCTCAAAGCTTAAATCAGAGATAAATATAATTTTGGGAGGTGCACCCTTCCTGTCAATGTTACGACCAAGAATTATCAATATCTTCGATGTTAAACACATTAGCGGCAGTTCCCAAGCGGTAAAAGTAAAGGTTTACTCCCCCTCCACCAACCATAACTCATTACATTGTTTTCCTTGTCCAACTTCAACTAATTTGCTCAAGTTTGAAAATAAATAATGGGTATTCACAATCATAGAAGATGTCCAAGATAATATATTTGTTTGTGAAAGTTCTCTTCCTTACACTAATCATTCACGAATTGCTTGTATGACCAATATTGTGATTGTCAAGCTTCAAAAGATTTCACTTTCTAAACCCAATGTGAAGCTACTACTAGGCATGATATGAACATATAATTTCAACTTCATGGTATTCAATTCGTTTAACAATTTACTCATAGGATATAAGTGAAGCACAAGAGTAAATGACAAGCTACTCTCAAAAGATATAAGTGAAGATCAATGAGTAGTCAAACAATTAAGCAGCTATGTGAGGACTCTCTCTCAATAAAGATTTTCAGATCTAAGTATTTTATTCAAAGAGCAAACCAAATAAAAATAGCACTCCAAGAATAGCACATGTCATGTGAACGAATAAAAATTTAGGCTCAACATAGGCTAACCGATAATTGTTGACGAAGAGAGGTGGGATGCGTAGCATCCCGAAGCTTAGATGCTTGAGACTTCTTGAAATATTTACTTGGGGTGCCTTGGTCATCCCCAAACTTGAGCTTTTGTATCTCGTTCAATCCTCTCATATCCCGGTTTCACCTAAGTCTCAAAAACTTCATCCACATAAAACTCAAAAAGAACTCGTGAGATAGGTTAGTACACATAAGAACAAACCAACACTTCATGTACTGCCAAGACAAGTTGCACAATAATTTTCAAACATCATCTACTGTTTACTATCATTTCCACAATTTATATCTACCAATATAGGCTATGGAAACTATAGGATAAGTAGATAACAAAACTATGACAGCAATCTGTCCAAACAGAATAGTGTGTAGAAATTTATGAAAACAGTGTACTTCTGTAACTCAAAAAATTATGAAAATTTATGACTTGATAAAGAATTTATATGAAAATACTGAGTAAAAGTTTTAGAAACTTTCCATGTTCCAGTAAAAAATGAAAATTCCTGTACTGGAGTCAAAAGTTTGTGGTTTGGTTCAGCATCAATTCCACTCATCTTGTGAGTCCTCCCAAAGGATTTACTTGGCACTTTATTGAAATAAAAGACACAAAACATGATTAATACAGTAGCTTAATCATGTGAGCACTCAAAAACAGAAAGTAAAAGTGTTGGGTTGTCTCCCAACAAGCGCTTTTCTTTAATGCCTTTTAGCTAGGCATGATGATTTCAATGATGCTCATATAAGAATAGTATTTGAAACATGCAAGGGAGCATCATGAAACACATGACAAGCACATTTAAGTCTAACCTACTTCCTATGCATAGGGATTTTGTGAGCAAACAATTTATGGGAGCAAGAATCAACTAGCATAGGAAGGCAAAACAAGCATAACTTCAAGATTTTGAACACATATAGAGGAAACTTGATATTATTGCAATTCCTACAAGCATATGTTCCTCCCTCATTATAAATTTCAGTAGCATCATGAAGGAATTCAACAATATAACTATCACATAAATCTTTATTTTCATGATGCACAATCATAGAATTTTCATTACTCTCCACATAAGCAAATTTCTTATCATTCATAGTAGTGGGAGCAAAATCAACAAAATAACTATCATGAGATACTTGATTGACATAACCACATTGAATATTAAAATCATGATAACAAGTTTCATGATTGTCATTACTCTTTATAGCATACTGCTACTTCTCGAGCATGCGTTGGTTTTCCCTTGAAGAGGAAAGGGTGATGCAGCAAAGTAGATAAGTATTTCCCTCAGTTGTTGAGAACCAAGGTATCAATCCAGTAGGAGATACAAGCAAGTCCCCAATGAATGTACCTACACAAATAATCAAACACTTGCACCCAACGCTATAAAGGGGTTGTCAATCCCTTCACGGTTACTTGCAAGGATGAGATCTGATAGAGATAGATAGATAGGATTGCTAAAACGAAAAGTAAAACAAAAGTAAAAAGATTGCAGCAAGATATTTTTGGTATTTTTGCTTTATAGATCTGAAAATATAATATGGAAAATAGACCCGGGGGCCATAGGTTTCACTAGAGGCTTCTCTCATGAAGGAAAATAATACGGTGGGTGAACAAATTATTGTCGAGCAATTGATAGAAAAGTGAATAATTATGTAGATATCCAAGGCAATGATTATGCATATAGGCATCACGTCCGTGTCAAGTAGACCGAAACGATTCTGCATCTACTACTATTACTCCACACATCGACCGACTCCTGCCTGCATCTAGAGTATTAAGTTCATGAAGAACAGAGTAACGCATTAGGTAAGATGACATGATGTAGAGGGATAAAATCAAGCAATATGATGAAAACCCCATCTTTTTATCCTCGATGGCAATAATACAATACGTGCCTCGCTACCCCTACTTTGTCACTGGGTGAGGACACCGCAAGATTGAACCCAAAACTAAGCACTTCTCCCATTGCAAGAATTACCAATCTAGTTGGCCAAACCAAATCAATAACTCGAAGAGACTTGCAAAGATATGAAATCATGCATATAAGAATTCAGAGAAGATTCAAATAATATTCATAGATAATCTGAACATAAACCCACAATTCATCGGATCTCGACAAACACACCGCAAAAGAGTATTACATCGGATAGATCTCCATGAAGATCATGAAGAACATGGTATTGAAGAACAAAGAGAGAGAAGAAGCCATCTAGCTACTAGCTATGGACCCGAAGGTCTGTGGTAAACTACTCACGCATCATCGGAGGGGCAATGGAGTTGATGTTGATGCCCTCCGTGATCGATTCCCCCTCCGGCAGATTACCGGAAAAGGCTCCAAGATTGGATCTCACGGGAACAGAGGCTTCCGGCGGCGGAAAAGTATTTTCGTGGCTCTTTTTAGTATCCAGGGAATATTTGGGAATTTATAGGCCGAACAATAGGGTTAGCAGGGCTGCCGTGGGGCCACAAGCCAGGGGGGCACCCCCCCCTAGGGCGCGCCCCTGTGGCTTGTCGCCACACGGCAGGTCTCCTGCCTTCTTCTCCAAGATTGCTGGGCTTCTTCTTGTCCAAAAAAAATCATTCCGAAGATTTTATTCCGTTTGGACTCCGTTTAATATTCCTTATCTGCAATACTCAAAAACATGGAAAAAACAGAAACTGGCACTAGGTTCTAGATTAATAGGTTAGTCCCAAAAATAATATAAAATAGCATATTAATGCATATAAAACATCCAAAACTGATAATATAATAGCATGGAACAATAAAAAATTGTAGATACGTTGGAGACGTATCACATACATGTCAGCACAATGATCATCATAGATAGGAGGCATGCCATCATCATAATAAATTTGCTCATCAAAACTCGGGGGACAAAAATTATCATCTTCATCAAACATAGCATCCCCAAGCTTGTGGCTTTGCATATCATTAGCATCATGGATATTCAGAGAATTCATGCTGGCAACATTCCAATCATGCTCATCATTCAAGGAATTCTCATTAAGTATTTTCATAAACTCTTCCTCTACCAATTGAGCACAATTTCCCGAACCATCATTTTCACGAAAGACATTAAAAAGTGGAAGCAATTGAGGCAACCTAAACTCCTTTTTTTTGTAGTTTTCTTTTATAAAACCAAACTAGTGATAAACAAGAAACTAAAAGATTCAATTGCAAGATCTAGAGATATACCTTCAAGCACTCACCTCCCCGGCAAATGCGCCAGAAAAGAGCTTGATGTCTACTACGCAACTTTATTCTTGTAGACTTTGTTGGGCCTCCAAGCGCAGAGTTTTGTAGGACAGTAGCAATTTTCCCTCAAGTGGATGACCTATGGTTTATCAATTCGTGGGAGGTGTAGGATGAAAATGGCCTCAACTTTATTCTCTCAAACAACCCTGCAACCAAATAATAAAAAGTCTCTTGTGCCCCCAACACACCAAATACAATGGTAAATTGTATAGGTGCACTAGTTCGGTGAAGAGATGGTGATACAAGTGCAATATGGATGATAGATATAGGTTTTTGTAATCTGAAAATATAAAAACAGCAATGTAGCAAGTAACAAAAGTGAGCACAAATGGTATTGCAATGCTTGAAAACAAGGCCTAGGGTATGTACTTTCGCGAGTGCAATCTCTCAACAATGCTAATATAATTGGATCACATAACCATCCCTCAACGTGCAACGAAGAATCACTCCAAAGTTCTTATCTTGCGGAGAACATAAGAAGAAATTATTTGTAGGGTATGAAACCACCTTAAAGTTATCCTTTCCGATCGATATATCCAAGAGTTCGTACTAAAATAACACGAAGTTATCCTTCCCGATCAATATATCTAGAGTTCGTACTAAAATAACACCATATGATACGCATCAACCGACTCTAATGTCACCTAGATACTCCAATGTCACCACAAGTATCCATGAGTTAATTATACCAGACGCATCAAACAATTTCAGATTCATAATACTCGATCCAACACAAAGAACCTCAAAGAGTGCCCCAAGATTTCTATCGGAGAACATGGTATGAAAACGTGCAAGCAACCCCTATGCATAGATACCCTAGGTCACCGGAATCCGCAAGTTGATGACTCAACATATATCAAGTGAATCAATAGAATACCCCAATATCACTACGGGTATCCCACGCAAGACGTACATCAAGTGTTCTCAACCAAAATATTCAATCCAACATAATGACATGTCAAAGGGAAAGATTCAATTCATCACAACATGATAGCAAGGGAATAACATCATGTGATCCGACTATATTAACAAAGCCTGTGATACATCAAGATCGTGACATCTCAAGAACACGAGAGAGAGAGAGATTGAACACATAGCTACTGGTACATACCCTCGGCCCCGAGGGTGGACTACTCCCTCCTCATCATGGCCTCTGCCGGGATGATGAAGATGGCCACCAGAGATGATCTACCCTCTTCGGGAGGGTACTGGAACGCCTCCAGATTGGTTTTTCATCGATACAGAGAGTTCCGGCGACGGAACTTCTCCTCTAGGGTTATTTCTGGGGGTTTCTGAATATAATGGATTTTTGGGCATCGGTTTCACGCGAAGATGGGCCACGAGTGGACCATAAGACACCAGGGCGCGCCAGAGGGGCCTGGCGCGCCCTGGTAGGTTGTGACCACCTCATGGCTCTCTTGGCCCTCCAACGAAGCTTCTAGTGCCTCTTTTGTTCCAAAAAAAATCTTCAAAAAGTTTCGTTGCATTTGGAGAACTTTGATTTCTGCACAAAAAACAACACCACGGTAGTTCTACTGAAAACAACGTCAGTCCGGGTTAGTTCTAAATAAATCATGTAAAGTGCATCAAAACCACATAAAAGTATTGTAAACATAGGCAATCATGGCATGAATACTTCATAAATTATCGATACGTTGGAGACGTATCATTGATGCAAGACTTTCTTTTCCATTTTGACTCCTTTGATATATGGCACCATACTCTATTCCACCCGTATGCTATATCCATGGTTCACGCTCATGTATTGCGCGAAGATGAAAATGTTGAAGCGCATTAGAAGTACGATCCAGTTGTCTGGTTTGACACCAGGGTGCTCATGATTTATACTTATGCGGTGAAGACCGAGTCATGCCATACTTGATATGATAAAATGAGTAGGGAATAACATTCTTTAAGGATCGTATATTTTGAAAAGTAATGATTATGTTATTTATGTTTATGGATATTATTATGTTTATATCAATTAGTTCATTATTTCTCAATGATCATACTTAAAAAGAGATTACATGTTGGGTAGCATGTCGCATCAAAAATTCTCCTTTTATCATTTACCTACTCGAGGACGAGCAGGAATTAAGATTGAGGATGCTGATACGTCTCCAACGTATCTATAATTTTTTATTGTTCCATGCTATTATATTACCAATCTAGGATACTTTATATGCAATTATATGCTACTTTATATCATTTGTGGGAACTAACCTATTAACCCAGTGTCAAGTGCCAGTTGCTATTTTTTTGCATGTTTTTGGTTTTCCAGGAAATATGTACCAAACGAAGTCCAAACGCCACGAAACTTTTTGACGATTTTTTGGACAAAAGAGACCCAGGAAGCTTCAGGAGGAGTCAGGAAGCGAGACGAGGAGACGGCAAGGCAACAGGGCGCGCCCAGGGGGTATGCGCGCCCTAATGCCTTATGGGCCCCTCGCGGCTCCGTCTGACCTAATTGCACCTTCATAAATTCTCTAAAATTGAGAAACCAACAGAGAGCCACCCGAAACACTATTTTCGCCGCCGCAAGCATCTGTTCCAACGATAGGCCATCTGGAGACCTTTTTCGATACTCTGCCGGAGGGGGAATCGACCACGGAGGCCATCTACATCAACCTTGATGCCTCCATGATGATGCGTGAGTAGTCCACCATAGACCTACGGGTCCATAGCTAGTACCTAGATGGCTTTATCTATCTCTTTGATCTTCAATACAAAGTTCACCATGATTTCCTCGGTGATCTATTTGATGTAATCTTCTTTTGCGGTGTATTTGTTGGGATCCGATGAATTGTGGGTTTATGATCATATTATTAATTGAAAGTAATTGAGTCTTCTCTGAATTCTTGTTATGCATGATTATTATAGCTTCGTATTTCTCTCCGATCTATCGGTTTGGTTTGGCTAACTAGATTGATTTATCTTCAACGGGAGTGGTGTGTTGTAGTGGTTCAAACTTGCGGTGTTCTATATCCTCATGACAGAAGGGGACACAAAACATGTTTGTATTGTTGCCATTAAGGATAAAACAATGGGATCTAAACATATTCCTTGTCTTATTTTGTCTAAATCATGTCACCTTGCTCCAAGCATGTCTCTGTCTGTTACGAACTTAATACCTAGAGAGGCAAGCATAGAAGCGCTCTCGAAGTGGAGTAACAGTAGTAGATGCAGAATCGCTTCGATCTACTTGTTTATGGATGTGATGCCTATATACGTGATCATTGTCGTGAATAACATGTCATGACTATGCGCAATTTTGTCAATTTCCCAATTGTAATTTGTTTACCCACCGTATGCCACTTTCAAGAGAGAAGCCTCTATCGAACACTATGCCCCCGGGTCTACTTAAACATAAATACAAAAACTCCATAAATACTTTCCTGCATTTTATTTACTTTACTTTTATTTTGCTTTTACAATATCTATTTCTATCAAGATTTAATCCTTGCAGGTAACGAGTTCAAGGGGCTTGACAACCCTCTTGCCCGCGTTCGGTGCAAGCATTTGGTTTTGTGTGTGTAGGTGTTGTTGAAAGGAATTTGCTTGGTTTTCATATTAGTTTGATAACCTTGGTTCTCACTGAGAGAAAATACTTATCTCTACTGTGTTGCATCTCCTCTCCTCTTCGGGGAAAATCCCAACGCAGCTCACAAGTAGCACTCCATACCCCAATTGAACTGCGCCCTCACAAGGAGAGCGCTGCCATGCACAAGTCCGTGCGCTGGCCCTTTTCTATGGAGAAGATCTCTCCCCCCACCGGCAACAAGACCTATGTGTTATGCTCATTCCTGGACATCATGCACCACATATTCAGTCACACGCTCTTCCCTAGGGTTGGGAATTTGGATATGTTACACTCTTACCTTGTTGACATGCTGCTCATTTGCCAGAAGGAGAAGAACACGGGGCAAGCTTTGGATGTGTCCCATGTCATGTGATCGGAGCTGCACTCAGCTGTGATGGAGCGTAAGTGTACCATCTATGGTCCCTACTTGATGCTTCTCATTGAGAAAACTTGGGAATCTACCTTTCCATAGGAGATGTTTGTGTCTAGTGATCTGACTACTCATGAGGTAGTCCAACTGAGGTTGAAGGACTATTGGGGTACTCCTGCTGCTCCTGAGATGGAGGCTCTTGAGGATGATGGCGTTGATGAGCTCGATTATGAGCCGCCCAGCGAGGAGCCATCTTGGTCTAATAAGCTCAAGCAGAAGATGAAGAAGCTATTCTGTATGACAACACATGGTCAGTACAAGGCACACGAGGCAGAGAAGAAGGCTCGGAGTCGCAACAATGTTATGATGAGGCATCTTGGCCTAGAGGTTGCCAGTGGATCTAAGGACATGATTACAGATGAGGAGGAGTGGACTGCTCAGCATTGCAAGTGGTCTGACTCAGAGAAGGATTGACATGCAGCTTCAGCGGATCTTCCTGCAGCTTCAGAGGATGAGCCCGACGAACACGGGACCGGTGATGGTGTTCTGGAGCATTGCTACCACCTTGGATTGTCTTAGGGTTTTCTACCTTTTTGGTGTCTCGATGCCAAGGGGGGGGGGCTTTAGGGATTTGCTGAGTCACGAGTGCTTCTTATTATTTGCTTGCTTTCTTCGCTCGTGAATTCTTTTATCATTTGCTTTGGTTTGTGTTTGTGAGACCTTAAGACCGAGTCATATGGTGTGAGACATATGCTACCCTTTATTATCTATGTATGTCGTTGTACCTTGCTAGTATGTGAGTTTTATGCTTATCTTGTGCCCTATCTTTATGCTCACATGTTATATCTTGAATCCATGCTTATCTCTCATATTGTGTTGATGCAACTGTTGCCTTGTCTATAAAATATAGGAGGAGTGTTGATCCTAGTGTGTGTGTGCTTTGCATTCCAAAAGCATACCTAAATAGCGCACACATCTACGGGGAGCCCGTCTATATTTTGTAGATGTTTGGTTTGCTTATTATCTTAGTATATCCTTTGTTCAAATCCTGTGTTGTCATCAATCCACCAAAAAGGCGGAGATTGTTAGGGCATATTTCTCCCTTTGTGGTTTTGGTGATTGATGACAATGCAATTGCGGACTAATCATGTGCATTGAGCATTTCAGATAATCTATCATATGGCACAAGACGATTCGAGCCCCTCAGAGTTTTATAAGTGAAGACGGTTATTTCCCGCGTTTCTTTTTCGGTGGATTTGAGTCATAGGAGAACCGTACTATTAAGAGGGGGTCCGCTTCGGAAAGGTTTGGGTGGAATCAACACGTACACATTTTCATTTGCACCCTCGTTCCTTCCCCGCATCGATAGAGTTGCTCCATTGTTTCCTGTGCATAGGTCCTGAAGGTCCTAAGCGGTAGTACCGCTTATAAGCGGCAGTACCGCTATGCCGTACCGCTTATAGGTGGCAGTACTACTGTCCAGTACCGCTGGCACTATCGCTGCATCTAGGGGGCTCGACTTTTCATGTTGGGTTGCGCGGTAATGGGACGGTAGTACCTCTTGTAAGCGGTCGTACCGCCCGCTCACTACCGCTTCCTTATGGGTCCTACGCGCTCTTCGCGGAGGTAGGGCTACAGTGGGTGCGCGGCACTATGGCTTGTAAGCCGTAGTACCACGCTATATATTGAGCGGTAGTACCGCGTATGCGGTACTGCCCCACATCCCCTGTTCTGCTCTGTCTCTATGGGCCCCTGAGCTGCAACCCGAACGGTAGTCCTTCGCTGGGGCAGAACTAGAGGTTGAGTTGATGGATGGGTTGCCGGTGTGTTCCAAGGTGTCCATCTCGTCGTCCTTTTCCTTCGCACCGCTATCATCATCAGCCTCATCATCCTTACGTCTCCAAATGAACGGAACAAAGTCTGGATCCAGAGTGTATCCTGCTGGCTCCCTTCTGAACATGAATGAGTAGCCTTTGAGCTTGACTACCACATCTGTCGCAACAAAAGGCCCAGCATCATCATTGTCCTTTGCCAAAATCTGAGTGTTGGTCATAGCCACTAGAATACGGATAACTCCATGACGTCGCATGCTAATGAGATCCACATCCAAGGTCTTACCCATAAGAGTACCAACGGCCCATAAGCCCAAAAAATGGCGCACCGTATGAGGGACACCCTCGACATAAAGCCAAATCTGCTAAAGTTCGATCTTATGCGGAACCTCCTGTGATCTCCATGCGGTAACAGTCATCTGGGCATTAACTGACGGCACGTTCATCTGGATTCCATCCACACTGTCCAAATCCTCGAAAGACGGAAAGCTAACAAGGTAAGCATCTGACCCATGTTGAATAGCCTCCCACTTTCAATGATTATGAACCGGACATCTCCTAGCAATCTGGCTCTCAACGACACTAGCCGGTACCATCAGGCCAGAAACCTGAACACGTGCGATCAGTGTCTGTGTTGTCGCCAAGTGCTCTTATACCACGCAATCTGGCAACTGTGCAAAGTAACTCTCCTCAGCACCAACTCCCGAGACAAAAGCATTGGGCTTAGAGATTTTAAGAACCGGGCACCGCAATGTCGGATGAGCTATTTTGTCACAAATATAACAGTAATGTTGCACGGTGCAATCTTTCGCTGCATGTGTATCAACTACACACTTCCAGCATCTAACCCCCTTCTTAGCCTTGGTCTTGGACACTGAAACTACATGCGCATCAGACCCTGGAGCCACTAAAGGTGAGGCATCGACAATAGTAGGCACCTGTGGCTGAGGTTGCACAAACTGCTGATAATGTCCTTGCTGATATGTCTGAGCGAGCTGCTGTGGTATGGGTTGTTGCGTAAAGTGTTGCTGGACCGACATGTGCTATTGAGTAGGGTGAGCACCATGCTGCAAAGCTCCACTTGCGAACTGCTGCTGTTGCGGCTTCTTTTTCTTTTTGCGTTTGTGAACCGGTTGTGACACAGCCTCCCCTGGATGGAATTGTGGAGGCATGGACACCCCGGTCGACGGAACCCCGTACATGGGAGGTTGCCCACCGGCGGCCGTACCACACGACGAGATGTACTGCCCTCCCTGTCCATAACTAGAGGGTTGTTGTTGTGGTGGACCGTAGTTGTATACAGGCGCGGGTCCCCGTTGCTGATGTGCTGGACCGGAATATCCCGACGCCTGTGCTGGAGGACGGGAAGGGGCAGGAGTCGCCCCCACGACCGGAGGGACATGAGGGTTTGGTCCTCTTGTCGCTGTGGCGGCACGCGCCATCGGAGGAACGCCTGCCATGGGGCTCTGTAACGTCGCCGCGACCGCCGCGTATGAGCGGGAAACCCCGGTGCAAGGAGCAGGCGCTGGTGTTGGAGACGGCGTCCGCGAGATGTTCAGGGGTCCGGCGGCGATCAGGGGCTCTGTTGCAGTATACGAGGACGACGACACATCAATCGATGGAGTCACAGCGATCCCGGTCTATTGTTTAGGAAAACCTGCCCAGATTGCGCGCATGCGCGTCTTCAGAAAGGCCCAGGAGAACACGGCCTGGCCCAACTCAATCGTTGCATGCATGGGCCCGAAGCCCGAGGCCACTGGATTTTGAATTGGCCGTGATCTCGCCACCAAATCCGGCGCTCGAGCGTTGTCAGATCCCGACGAAGCATCCGTCGCCGGCGAGCACCGACGACCATCGGAGGAGGTGCACCGCCTCGCCGCGTCAATGAATTGACCCATCACCGGCGGGGGCGTCACCCGGCGCGGTGGGAGGGGTCCACGCCACGCCCCCATACGCGGCGGCCGGGCGACCCTCAATCTGGACGGGGACGACAATGGTTTGTAGCCTGAAGGTTCCGGGGCCACCGATCCCAACGGCGACTCCCGACCAGCGAGCTCAGAGACCTCCGCGTCGAGGATCTCCTCCTGCTCCCTGCCAGACGGCACACCTGATCCATCGAGATTCATAGGCTCTCCCGGCGATACTGACGATCCGTGTTCCCAGAAACGAGACGCCGCCGTCGGGAAGCCCACATAATTCCAGAACTCCTAGACGATTTCCGCCACCGTTTTCTTCTTCCGTCGAGCCACCGTGTTTCATTCCACTAGTAGAAAACATGCCATTAGTCCCGGTTGGGAAGGGCCTTTAGTCCCGATTCCCCAACCGGGACTAAAGTATAGAGACTAAAGGGTCAAAGCCTTTAGTCCCGGTTGGCTACGAACCGGGACTAAACCCTGGCCACATGGTCGGCAGCGTGTGCCAGGGCATGGGGACCTTTGGTCCCGATTGGTAACACCAACCGGGACTAAAGGTTTAGGGGTTTAGGGGTTTAGGGGTTTAGGGGTTTAGTGTTTATTGTTTATTTTTCTTTTTCATTTTGTATTTTCCATTTAATTCTTTTTCATTTCAAATATATTTTACGCTACTACATACTGTACACGTTATGCATATATAATAGAATTTCTCGTAGAATCGATCATATATCATAAAATTTCTCGTAGAAGCAATCATATATCATAGAATTTCTCGTACGACCACATGCATACATATATATATACAATTTCTTGTACAATTTGCAGATCATTTGCGGATCGGGTAATGGTATTCTCCGTCGGGAGATATGACCTGCTGAAGCAAAAATCCTGCAATTTCCTCTTGAATTGCTCGTATGCGGTCCGTTGGTAGGAGCTTATCCCGCATCTCGTGCATCTTTCAAGAAGGAGATCAATATGAACATGTTAGTTGTGCGTATATGTATTAGATCATGATAAAAAAAAATATGAATGGTGTTTACGTATCCAAAGATCTCTTATACTCTTGCTGCTTTCAGTCATAAAGCGAATGTTCTCGCCAACGTAATATGCACATAGTTCAGTCCCCTGTGCCTTCCTCATGCACTTTACGAGATTAGAATTCAATCAGATAATAATGAAGCATGACAATGGTATTGAAACTAGAATTAAAGAGATGCGCGGACGTAGCTAGTACTACTTAATTACCCTGGGCTTTCGCCATCTCAACTCTGGTTTCCATTCACCGGTGACCTCTTTGATGAAACGTTTCCAAACCCTGCCCGGCAAACAAAATGAATAAAGGAGTTATTAATTACTTGATATCAGGAAATGAACTAATAAAGAAGCCGACATAGTGCGTCAATGATTGAAATTACCTTTCGAGCAACGAATGCAAGCTTATGTAATCTTCAGGGACTTTACTTAGCGAGTCCAGTACTTCAACAGTACTTCAACAGTTCCATCGTCAACTCTAATGATTAGAAGGATCCAGTGGTAGCTGCGCACACGATTTGTATAAGCGGGCATGCATAACTCATCAACTACACTTAACATCGAGTATATATATAAGCAAAAATAGAATTTGTAGTACAAGCCAGTAACACTCACTGAAAGTTCCAAGGTAAAATTATTTCTGGTTTGTACTTTAGGGCCTTCAAAAACCTTAGAAGCATTTTCTCCGTGTCTTTAGGGTTCCTTCTCAACACTTCTTCATTAACGGTATTTGGGTCAATGAACCCAATGACATAGACTCCAGCTCTTTCCAATTCAAAAATCTTCATTCTGCATAATACCACACAAAACAATATAGTGAGTATAATAACAGGCAATGAACGAGCTGAGCTAGAGACCTAAATTACAGAAAGAAATCGCTTACAGACAATAGCAACTGACGATAGATTTGTCGAGTGCTTTTTGATTGAATAACTGAAAAAATTCTTCATTTTCAATCCACAAATCTTTTTCATGGATGTAATGCTCTTTCTCGATTTTCACCATGAGGCTCTCTCGCTCGTCCTTTACTTCTCTCATGTACCAGTCATGCAATTTGTACATTTGCGTTGTTAGAAGCTTCTCGTCGTCAGGACTGACCAGAGGTTTCCCGGGGACATATTGCCATCCTATTTCCTTCGGATCCAACGGTGGAAATTCCTCGATCTCTAGGAGTTGCTCAACGGTGATACCGAGCAATCTAGCATTCTCTCTATCAGCGTCGGTTATTACCACGTTATTGGCACTCACCTTGAGCGGGCTGATCGATTGGACTGCCTGTTCTTCGAGCTGGGGAACAGTTTTCCCGCATTTACTGCTACCGCTCGACTTCTGTCTTTTCTGGGATTCACAGGACTTGGTAATACAACGTTCATAGTCTCATACCGGCCTTTTCTCCGCCGGTTTAGCTGCATCAATAAACTGTTATACGACCTCGTCGGGTACTTTCTCCTTTGGCGGCGGGGCCGCTTTCGGTCCCAAATGGGTCCGCAAAGTGAGATTCATCGAGTTCCTCGTCAGTCTTCTCGTAAGATAACTTCTTTTTGGCAGGAGGCTCTGGTTTCTTCTTTTGTGTTCTCTTCCGCTTTGGAGACGGCAGATATCGATACACTACTGGAATTCAGTTATTTGCCGTCTGCCAGGTCTTTGCCGTCTGCTGCCATAAAGCAGACGGCAAAGAGCTGGCTGACGGCAATGGTCATGTTTACCATCTGCTAGTCCTTTGCCGTCTGCCAGCAGACGGCAAAGACCCTAAAGGCAGACGTCAAAGACCTTGGTCCCACTGGCAAAGAGGTATGCCGTCCTCCTGGTCTTTGCCGTCTGCCATGCTCGGCTTTGCCGTCTGCAAGCGGACGGCAAAGGGGATGCCCCTCTAACGGCCGTTTTCCCCCCGGCCCAATTATCCCTGCGCGCACTCTCTCCTCCCGCCCCCGGCCCCCCTCTCTCTCTCCACCCACACACAAACCGCGCGCGGCCAGCTCCCCGCGGTGAGCCCCCTCCCCCCATCGCCGCCCCACTCCCCCGCGCCGCCCCCACCACCGCAGCTCCCTGCTGCGATTCCCCTCCCCCCTCGCCGCCCCCTCCCCCGCGCCGCCCCCACCACCGCAGCTCCCTGCTGTGAGCCCCCTCCCCCCTCGCTGTCCCCTCCCCCGCGCCGCCCACACCACCGCAGCTCCCCGCGGCGAGCCCCCTCACCCCCTCGCCGCCCCCTCCCCTGCGCCGCCCCCACCGCCGCGGCGAGCCCCCACCATCCGCGCCGAGCCCCGTCCCCCCCCTCTCCGCCCCACTCCCCCGCGCCAACCCTCCTCCACCCGCGCCTCCCCGCGACGCCCCACCGCCGGAGCAGGACGCGGCGCCGCCCCCCTCTCCGCGGCCTTCCTCCCCCGCACCGGCCCTCCTCCACCGGCCCTGCGAGGTGAGATATTTTCTTTTTTTTTCTTCTGTTTTTTACTGTTTAGTTTAGGTTACTAGTGCTAGTTTAGTTTAGTTTACTGTTTTTTTTCTGTTTTTAATTGTTTAGTTTAGGTTAGTGCTAGTGCTTGTTTAGTTTAGGTTAGTGCTAGTGTTTGAAAAGAAGAAAAAGTAGAAGAAGAGGAAAAAGGAAAAGAAGAAGAAGAAGAAGAAGAAGAAGAGAGGAGGAGGAGGAGAAGAAGAAGAATAAGAAGAAGAAGAAGAAGAAGAAGAAAACTGACCCCCGACGCCACTGACCCCCGACCTCACCGACCCCCGACCCCACTGACCCCCGACCCCTGACGCCACTGACCCTCGACGCCACTGATCCCTGACGCCATCGACCCCCGATGCCACTGACCCTCGACGGCACTGACTCCCGCCCCCCGACACCTCTTATGCCTCCTGTTGACCGGGAAGGTGCTTTTCTGCCTTTCCAGAGGCCGACGGGGTCATAGTTTTGTAAAATATGAGTTAGGTCACATATTTTCCGATTTTGTTATAAAAAACATCATAGTTGTGTTGATCGGGTGGATTTCAATGTGCAGTTGTTCGACGACCTCCCCGTGCGTTGGACGAGCTCCGCCCCTGCGTTCGTGGGTGAGCACAAATGACTTCTCCTCCTCCGCTCTTAATTTGCTCTGGTCCGGTCTTCGTGCCGATGAAACGTGCTAGCTATAGGTGTCTTCAATCATCAGTATGCGTGACCAGTATGCGTTTCCCGTTCAAAAGTACGACATCTATAAATATGCATGTCTTTGCATATTTATAACCGCCGTCCTTTCGAATTGTCCAACGTTATCCATGGACAGCCCGAGTATGTGTAGATTGGGTTCATTTTCCCGTATGCTCTGCTCCGGATCCTATGCTGAATTTCGTTAGTGCCTCCCTGTTGTTCTCTGGGTACACATCCTCTCTGCTTATTGCCGAGACGTGTATCAGGAGAACAGCGGGGAGGTGCTGTCGAAATTCTGTGTCGGATCCGGAGCAGTGCATGGGAAAACGAACCCAATCTACACATACTCGGGTGGGATTAGGACCTATCTTAACCTATTAGCGTGTAGGTTGCATGGATGTAATAAAACTGACAAACTTTATTAACTCATGAATATATATGCTGAATTATATATATATATATATTTCTTGTGTGTCCAGTAGCTAGGCAAGATGACTGATCGTGCGTGGATGTACACCGGTCACACCAGTCAGAACGACATGACCAAAGAATGGTTTACAAATACCAAGGGGTTTGTGAGAGCCGCATTTGCAAATGGCCAGGAAAAAACAAGGTGTCCCTGTCCCCGGTGCGACAACTTTAAAAGGCAGACAGAGGGTGAAATGGTTAAACACCTGCAGAAGTGGGGTTTTAGGCCTAATTATACGGTGTGGACTTTTCATGGTGAGTCTGCCCAACGTGCCAGAGCTGAGGTGGTTCGTCATCGCACCGACGAGCATGGTACCGGGATCGAAGACATGGTGCAAGACTTTGATGATGCTCGGGATTCGGACGATGAGATGGAGGAATCTGCAAAGGCATTCTATGAAATGTTGGAGTCTTCAAAACGTCCTCTCCACGAGCACACTGAGCTTTGTCAGCTGGATGCCATCGTGCAAGTAATGGCTCTGAAGGTTCAATTCAACCTGGGCAGAGAATGCTACGACACGATGATGACAATATTTTGACGCTTTCTACCCAAAGGCCATGTACTGCCTCCAAACTTGTACCAGTCGGACAAAATTCTCCATGTACTTAAGATGCCCTATGAGAAGATAGATGCCTGTGAGAGTGGATGTGCCTTATTTAGGCTTGAGTATGCGGACTTGAACTATTGTCCCATTTGCAAGTCTTCCAGGTATGTTGTCGTAGACAACGGTATGGGTGAGAAGATGCAGACAAAAATTCATGTTAACGTTCTTCGCTATATGCCAATCATACCAAGACTTCAACGTCTTTTCATGGTCGAAGAGACGGCCAGATAGATGACATGGCATAAATTGGGCAAAAGAACCGAACTAGATGCAGATGGGAAACAGATGTTGGTACACACTTCAGACGCTTTTGCGTGGAAGCACTTCGATGCATTACATAACGATAAAGCGGCAGATCCAAGGCATCCTCGAGTCGCCATCAGCATGGATGGATTCAATGTGTTTGGTATGACGGCAACCCAATACAGTTGTTGGCCTGTATTTGTCATTCCACTCAATCTCCCCCCCGAAGAGATTATGAAAAGAAAGAACATTTTCCTGACGTTGATAATTCCAGGGCCCAACTATCCGGGGAAGAATATGAATGTGTACATGCAGCCGCTTAAGGATGAATTGCAACAAGCTTGGGATAATGGGATCAAGACATACGACGCCGCTACCAAAAAAACCTTCAAAATGCATCTGTGGTACATGTACTCGACGCATGACTTGCCGGCGTATGCCCTATTCGTTGGCTGGTGTGTGCATGGAAGGTTCCCGTGCCCCACATGCAAGGCAGCTCTTGAGTTCCGTTGGCTGCAGGCGGGTCACAAGTATTCTTGCTTCGACATGCATAGACAGTTCCTTGATCCTCGCCATAAGTTCAGAAAAGACAAGAAGAATTTCATCAAAGGTAGAGTTGTCAAAAACTCTACACCACCCGCGTTGACAGGCCAACAGATGTTGGATCAGTTAAACGCTCTCGAGCCGGATCCAAATCGTCCTGGGTATTTCAAAGGGTATAATACGGAACACTCATGGACTCACAAGTCATGCTTATGGGATCTGCCTTACTTCAAAGACCTCCTTTGCCCACACAACATCGACGTGATGCACACTGAAAAGAATATCGCCGAGGCCATTTTTGGTACATTGTTCGGCATAGAGGGGAAGTAAAAGGATAATCCTAAGGCTAGAATCGATCAGGAGGCTCTATGTGACAGACCGTTACAAAACATGCGACAAGCGAAAGGAAAGCAGAACTGGACAAAGCCAAAGGCTTGGTTCAATCTTGGAAGGCCGGCTATGAGAGAAATGATCTTGTGGGTGAAAATGCAGTTGATGTTCCCCGATGGTTATGCAGCGAATCTAAAGAGGGTAGCGAGTCTTGACAAACTGAAGATATTTGGTCTCAAGAGTCATGATTGGCACATATGGCTTGAGCGGGTAATGCCGGTGATGCTGCGTGGCTTTATCCCTGAGGATGAATGGCTAGTATTGGCAGAGCTGAGCTATTTCTTCCGTTCTCTTTATGCGAAAGAACTATCGCCTGGCGTGCTAGATGAAATGGAAGAGTTGGCATCGGAGTTGATATGCAAGTTAGAGAAGATCTTTCCATCGGGCTTCTTTAATCCAATGCAGCATTTGATTTTGCATCTCGCGACCGAGGCAAGATTGGGGGGGCCCGTGCAAAACCGTTGGTGCTTCGCAACTGAGAGGATGCAGAGGACGCTTCGAGCAAAATGTAAAAATAAACGTATAATTGAAGCATCGATGGCCGAGGCTTTCATTACTGAGGAGGTGGAAAACTTCGTGACAGCACACTACGAAGCCAAAAATCGTCATTTGCATAATCCGAAGCCTCGGTACAATGATGGCGACCCAAAAAAAAGTCGATCCAACCTCAGCCTATTCAAAGGGAAGCTCGCACCAGCCGGTGCTTCTAAAGCAAAAGCGTTGGATGTCGATGAATGGCGGACCATTTCGTTGTATATCTTCAACAACCTAACAGAAGTGCGGCCGTACATCGAGTAAGTTGTCGGTACATTATTGTTTCGCAACTTGTAATTCCTTAGAACTGCTCTTATTCCTGGATATTTGATATAGTCGATACGTCGCCAAATTCTCGGATGGAGTGGTCATCCTAAAGGATTCCGTCGAAGAGTATGAGCTCCTGTTGAAGCATGGAGGCGGCTATCCCGGTTTCATCTCTTGGTTCAAACAAACGGTAATTAATTACCATTAATGGACCATTTCATATCTTCGTCTTATTTGCGGCTAATGCAACAATCCTTTGGTATTAAACTTGTAGGCTAATTCAGAGTCTATGGACGCCGAGCTGAGACAAGTCGCTAATGGTTTTGACTATAAGGTCCGTTCATTTGACAGATACGACATCAACGGGTATCGCTTTCGTACCTTTGGCAAAGAGCTATCTATGCCCGACATGAAGACTACAAATTGTTGTGTCTCTGCTATCGGCGAAGGAGGTACAGAGTACTATGGAAGAGTTGAAGCAATTTATGAACTTCTATTCTATGGTGAAAACCCACCGAACGTCGTAGTCTTCAAATGTCATTGGTTCCAGCCGAAGGAGACTAGAAGGACTCATGAACATATAGGGCTAGTCGAAATCAAACAAAGCACCCATTTAGATGTGCCCGATGTCTATATTACGGCTCAACAGGCGACCCAAGTTTTCTATCTACCGTGGGCCTGCCAAACTGATCCAAATCTGAAAGGTTGGGATGTCGTTTATGAAGTGCCGCCACATTTTAGACCACCTCCCCTCAATGAAGAGGATTATGAACCTCACATTAACCAAGACACATATGAAGGAGAATTCTTCCAAGAAACACGTATTTCCAACAAACGTTTCAAGAACCGCTCTACTTCACCCCGGAAC
This sequence comes from Elymus sibiricus, assembly GCA_039707655.1. Lineage (NCBI taxonomy): Eukaryota > Viridiplantae > Streptophyta > Magnoliopsida > Poales > Poaceae > Elymus > Elymus sibiricus. The sequence continues at coordinate 157,046,427 of CM077669.1, forward strand.
ATTGAAGTAGACAGCGACAATGAATCCGACTTAATCCCTGAGCCGGAACAAGAAGAGGTTATTGATGCGGATGACCTGTCAATGCTTAACCGATAACATGAAGGAGGCCTTCCACACGTTGTTCCTGATAGTGATGATGATCATGCATTTATTGATGATAGTGATGATGATGATGCATTTATTGATCCCGGAGAATATATAGACGATCAAGATTATTATTAATTCATGTCAGGTAATCAACTTTTAGTTCATGTTACGTATGTGATGATACACTTAAATTATATACATTTTATTATTCATGTCGGTATTCAATTTTATGTTGTAATAATTTTGTTTACTATTTGTCATGGCAGTTGTTGAAAGATGGTGGGAAAGGGTCGAGAGCACTCCGCGGCTCCTTCGTCGGAGGGTGGTGGGATGGGTACTTCCATTCCTGCCGACTCTCTCCAGAGAGCGTTGCTCTCTAGTCTGCAAACACCGGTGGCCGCTCCTTCGTCGACCCCCGTGAGAGGAGGTCGGGGGAAGAAGAGAGGTAGTAGAGGTGGGAGAGGAGGGAGAGGAGGCCGCGGCAAAGGTAGGGTGGCTGCTACGCCTTCCTCGCCGCCACCCCCAGCTGATTCACCCGAGCACAGGACTGCTAGGGTGGACCCGTCTGAGGACGAGGCTACGCGGACTCCGGTCCACGAGCCTCGGGTCGACGAGCCTTCGACCTACACGACTCCTGTCCCAGAGACTTCGTCCCACGAGACTCTGCAGCAGAGTAGGGATGAGGGCACGTCCCGGCAGACCCCATGGGATACCTAGCCGGAGGAGCCTAGTGGCCATGCTGATGGTGGCGGGGATCGTTTTTCTGATAGCGACGACGAGGAGATGCCTGAGGGCGCCACCGTCTACCAGCGTGGTATGACACGGCTCCCGCCCATGCCGGCAACCCGCGAGCTGAGGTGGTTGATTAGGCCTGATGGGGAGAGGTAAGTGCATGTAGTATTTTTTAACCTTTTGCCTTCACGTTTTTTCAAATATATAATGTGTTGGCTTTGTCATACTGCAGGGGTTGGCATCAACCCAAGGATGCCCGCAGGCCCAACAGCATCCTTGGTGTCCTTGTCAGGCAAAACTTCCCGGGGTTTGTCACGTTGCCCGGTGAGGGTCAGGTTCGAGAGTTAGGACTGACATGGGAGCACTACTTGGCTGCACCGGCCCCGCCTGAGGAGAGGATCGATGGTGTTTTGTGCCACACGAGGGCGGAGATGGTGATCAGGCATTTTTGGGTAATTTCTCCTTTACACAATTAAAATCAACAATAGCTAGTTATTGTACTAATAAGTGTTGTGTCGTTTGATTGCAGACCTTCTATAGGTGTGAGGAGGGATACGAGGAGGCCGCGGCAAAGGTTATCGATCAGCAATGCAAGCGCCTATTGCAAAACTTTCGGCACGAGGCACGGGTGCAGGCTATTCGAGACTACTACGCCTCGCGGCGTATTAGGAAGGAGAAGTCGACGTGCCGCGGAAAGAAGATGGAGAAGGAGCATTACATGAAGGTAATTACGTATTCTTGAGGCCTTGTACTTAGTTTCCATCATTTGATTCCTACGCGTAGCGCTCAAATATCTCTTTATTAACTTAGGTGCCCCCGAGATGGTGTGCGGATAAGATGGATTGTTGGGAGCCGTTGGTGGATGAGTGGTGCTCATAACAATGGCTATCCGTCCACAACAATGCCAAGGACCGGCGTAACAAAATGGTTGGTGTGCCACACCATCAAGGGAGCGCCAACTTAAATCAGTTTGGTCTGAACTGGGTATGTGGTTAGCTTCATGATTCATGCAATTCATTCTTGATTCTAGCTTGAGCCCTTTACTAATACTTTGTTCCCCTCTCTCTCTTTTAGGCGCATCACAATAAAACGGAGGTGCCACAGATGTACGACCTCTATGCGATGGCCCATACTGCCTCGTACAAGAAGGTCAAGGCATTCTCTGAGTCTGACCTCGATGATCCCTTGAAGTTCAGCAACATCTCCTCCCACAACAAGCTCGTGAGGTACAGAGATGAGGGGAAGGCGAGGAAAGGGGAGGATTTGAACCCGAGCCAGGAGCCTATTGATCCAGAGCTGGTGATGATAGCTGGCGGCGGGAGGCCCCATGGCTCGATTGCCATTGGAGATGGCCTTATACGTTGTCCTAGCAACCGCCGGGAGATCAAGGCGCGCCAAACGAGCTCCTGTCCTGAGATAAGGCCTCGTCCACGGCCAGTCGAGCTCGCCATCGAGGTTAGTTATACGGACTCAGATATCTTTCCTCATTACATTGTGTGTGTGAACAAAGATGATTACAATGCTAACGAGGAGTTGTGTTGCAGGCTGCTATTCAGAAAGAGAGAGAGGCAACACAGGCGCTTATGGTAGCGAAGGAGAAGGAGATGGAGGAGAGGATGGCAAGGTTGTTGGAGGAGGAGAGGGCACGGTCTGATGCATCTTACCGGGCCATCTACGAGCTCTTCGTGGTAAGATTCTTCTTCATATTTGTCAAATCTTGCATTTAATGTTCATTTCATTAATAATGAATATCGTTAACTTGTGAAAACCAAATGTGCAGACTATGTGCGAGAAGACCGGCCAGGCCGCTCCGGCGATGCCTGTCATTACCACGGCTGCAATGGTGAGTTTCATTTCAATGCAATGATCTTTTCAGTGTCATCATGCTAACGAGACATTGCAAATCATCTTTGGTGCAGCTTAACTCCGGAGTCGCATCGCACGACCCTTCTCCAGGGCAGCCTTCTCCAGGTGAAACCGGTCCGAGCAACCGCGGTGCCTCTCCTCCGTGATGACGAGGACAGTAAGCCCCAAACTTAGCTCGTTTTCTCAAGAAAGACAAACTTAGCACTTAGACAAACTTAGCTCCTTCCGAAATATTAGTGTTAGGTACTGTCCACCAACATACACCACCATATAAGTGTGAGTGAGTGCGCACCATACACACCATGAGGCAAACCTCGAAAGACCTATCCTTCTTCCAATTTTGCCCGAATGACACAAATAAGCAATAAGAAGAAGAAAACAAGAGAACAAAACCGCTTCTTCATCTTCTTCTTATTCTAGTCTTCTTCATCTAACTTGCGTATTTCCCATTTTGCAGATTAGAGTCACTTCACGGAAGCTTGCATTCATGGAGTGCTTGTGATTTTGTATCGATGAACAATGTTAAACTTGTTGGAAATATGCCCTAGAGGCAATAATAATTTAGTTATTATCATATTTCCTTTTTCGTGATAATCGTTTATTATCCATGCTATAATTGTATTGATTGGAAACTCAAATACATGTGTGGGTACATAGACAACACTGTGCCCCTAGTATGCCTCTAATAGACTAGCTCGTTGATCAAAGATGGTCAAGGTTTCCTAGCCATAGACATGAGATGTCATTTGATAACGGGATCACATCATTAGGAGAATGATGTGATGGACAAGACCCAAACTATGAACAAAGCATATGATCGTGTCAGTTTATTGCTATTGTTTTCTGCATGTCAAGTATCTGTTCCTATGACCATGATATCATGCAACTCACTGACACCGGAGGAATACCTTGTGTGTATCAAACGTCACAACGTAACTGGGTGACTATAAAGATGCTCTACAGGTATCTCCGAGTGTGTCTGTTGAGTGGGCATGGATCAAGACTGGGATTTGTTACTCCGTGTGACGGAGAGGTATCTTAGGGCCCACTCGGTAATACAGCATCACAATAAGCCTTGCAAGCAATGTGACTAAGTGTTAGCCACAGGATCTTGTATTACAGAACGAGTAAAGAGACTTGCCGGTAACGAGATTGAGCTAGGTATAGAGATACCGACGATCGAATCTCGGGCAAGTAACATACCGAAGAACAAAGGGAACAGCAGACGAGATTAACTGAATCCTTGACATAGAGGTTCAACCGATAAAGATCTTCGTAGAATATGTAGGAACCAATATGGGCATCCAGGTCCCGCTATTGGTTATTGACCGTAGAGGTGTCTTGGTCATGTCTACATAGTTCTCGAACCCGCAGGGTCTGCACACTTAAGGTTCGGTGACGTTTCAGTATAGTAGAGTTATGTCTGGTGGTGAACGAAGGTTGTTCGGGGTCCCGGATGAGATCCCAGACGTCACGAGGAGCTCCGGAATGGTCCGGAGGTAAAGATTGATATATAGGAAGTCCCGTTTTGGTCACCGGAAAAGTTTCGAGTACTTCGGTAGTGTACCGGGAGTGCCGGGAGGGGTACCGGGGACCATCGGGAGGGGTATTTCGACCCAAGGGGGCTCATGGGCTGTGGGAGGAGTCAAGCCAGCCCTTAGTGGGCTAGATAAGCCCCCCACTAAGGCCCATGCGGCTGGAGGTGGAAAAAACCCAAAGGTGGAAAGGTGGAAAGGGTTTCCAAGTGGAGAGGAGGAATCCTACTCCTAGTAGGATTGGAGTAGGACTCCTCCACCTCCAATTTCGGCCAGCCCTTGAGGGTTTGAGGCTGCCTCCTCCCCTCCCTCCCTCCTATATATACTAGAGGATTTAGACGGGAGAGCTAACCCTAATTGCCACGTACTCCCTCTACTTCCTCTAGATCGTTTTCTCCTCTAGTCTAGTTTCGACGGTGCTTAGGCGAAGCCCTGTCGGAATAGTTCCACCACCATCGCCGCCACGCCGTCGTGCTGCCGGAGAACTCATCTACCTCTCTGCTCCCTCTTGCTGGATCAAGAAGGCAGAGATCGTCATCGAGCTGTACGTGTGCTGAACGCGGAGGTGCCGTCCGTTCGGCGCTAGATCGGAAGGACCGTGATCAGGATCGCGAGACGGTTCGTGATTTGATCGCGGGACGGATCATGATGGGATCGCGGGACGGATCGTGATGGGATCACGAGACGGATCGTGATTGGATCGCGGGACGCTCGGCGATTTGGATCGCGAAGACGTTCGACTACATCAACTGCGTTTCTTAACGCTTCCCGCTTAGCGATCTACAAGGGTATGTAGATCCACTCTCCCTCTCGTAGATGCTCATCACCATGGATAGATCTTGCGTGTGCGTAGGAAATTTTTTGTTTCCCATGCAATGTTCCCCAACAAAACTTGCTACATATGTGAAACTAGTTACTATTGTAATATGGTGAACAATGTGACATTTGTTTTGGTATGTTTGTTGGATACTTGTGCTTGTTGTTGGATGATCATCAGTAGGGTTATTGTGAAATATATACATATATAGCATATTTTGGCTGTGAAAATTGGATATAAGAAAAAACAGAAAAAACTGGGGCAATATTGCCGCTTTGCCGACGGCCACCGTCGGCATAGCTGCTTTGCCGTCTGGCACCGACGGCAACGGCGACACGTGGCACTCACCTGTGCACTCTGGGAGTGTGCCTGACGCCATTTGGTACATTTGCCGTCCGCCCCCGGACGGCAAAGAAGCTATGCCGACGGTGGCCATCGGCAAAGGACTGGCCGTCGGCAAAGGAGGGGTGGCGGGGGGCGGACGGCAAAGGAGCTATGCCGACGGTGGCCGTCGGCATAGCTGTGGCCGTCGGCAAAGGATGGGTGGCAGACGGCAAAGGGTGCAGACGGCAAAGGAGGAGTGGCAGACGGCAAAGGCTCCATTAGCCATAACGGAGCTAACTCGTGTTTATGCCATCTAGTTGCTTTGCCGTCTGCTGCCTGACGGCAAAAATCCTTTGCCATCCGCTATATAAAGGCAGACGGCAAAGCACTCCTTTACCGGAGTTTCCAGTGCCAGAAATTTTGCCGTCTGCTGCCGGACGGCAAAGGCTTTGCCGTCGGTGGTCCTGCCCTTTGCCGTCCGCGATGGCAGACGGCAAAGTACCTTATTCCAGTAGTGTATCGCGGATGTCTCACGCTAGGCTCCGTCTCGGGGTGGGATGGACTCTGTTGACATGGCGGAGCTTGATATCGCGGACTCGCCATGCGCTCCGTCTCGGGGTGGGATGGATTCCGATGGCGCGGCGGAGATGGATATGGCGGACTCACCCTGCGCTTCGTCTCGGGGAGGGTTGGAGTCTGCTGACGCGGTGGACTTGGAGGAGGAGTCGGTGGCCTTGGCACCGAGTTTGGAAACACGATGCATTCCTTTTTCCATAAAATGACACAATGCCTGGCTTCTCCTAGTGTCCGCTCCCCTTCACCTCCAAGGTAGTCAAGATCTAGTGATTCATATGCCGACACAACTTGATCCACCCCGACACGAGCATAGCCAGGTGGAATCGGATTGCCGTGGAAAGTTGCTTCAGGTCCACTCGATAAAGCAAAGCCGTCCGCCGCCTTCATGGATATGTTCTTGAGTTTCATGTGTAGCTCACAAGGTGTCGACTCTAGGATATCATCCACGGGATAGCGAGCCAGCAGTGCATCATCAGCCGGGACCCCCGTGGAACCCACGCTGCTTTTCGGCATAGATGATGGAATGGTACCATCCAATGCTGGATCTGGTTGCTGCTACTGCTGAAACGCGCCTTGCTGGCTAAGTTTGTTGATTTGCTCCTACTGCATGTTATATTTGCGTTCCAGTCCTGAATCCGATCTACTTCATGCTTCTTCTTTCTGTCACGACTTCTGTAGCTGTCGTTCCAATCCGCAAACCCCAGAAACCACGGAACCATGCCTTTGCCTCGTGTTCGTCCCGGGTGTTTAGGATTCTTGAGGGCGCGCGAAAGCTTGTCATTCTCTCTCTCGGGCTCGTACACACCCGCTCGAGCTTCTGCTATTTCTTTAAGTAACTCGTTCGTGGCTTCTTTAAGACTTGCCTGTTCAAGAACCTCCCATGTCTTTGGGTCCAACTTTCCCCCATGTGCATAAAACCAAGTCCTGCACCTCTCGGGCCAAGTCTCTATTACTGGAGTGACCCCTGCAGCCTTCATGTTTCTCTCAGATTCATCCCACTTAGGCAACCCATACTTGTAGCCGCCTGGCCCCAGACGATGATGCCACGTTTTTTTGTCGGCATTTATCTTGTTTATTCTCGACCGTTCCTTAGCTACTTGTGATTCCTTGAACTTCACAAATTCGTCCCAGTCATCTGCTAACTTCACATATTCTCCTTTGAATTCTGGAGTCTTCCTTCCGTTTTCCACGTAACTTTTCCATAATCTTTTCTTCCAAGACTGGAATTGTGTGGCCATCTTCTTAAGAGCACACTTCTTGACTTTCTCCCGTTGGAGATCTATGAGACCCTCTGGTAGGGTGAAATGTTTCATGAGCTCCTCCCAAAGCAGATATTTTGCTCTTTGGCTGACAAAAGAAACTGCTTGGGTATCTTTTGGCTGAGTCCATTCTTGAACGGTGATCAGGATTTGGTCCCTAACGATAACTCCGCATTCACGTATAAATTTGTCTGCATTCTCTTTAGGAGCAATCGGTTCGCCATCTGCTCTGATTTGATCGATGTTAAACTTTACGCCTTGTTTCAACTTTTTTGTCGGGCCACGTTTAACCCTTGTAGAAGATTTGCTCGATCCGGAGGGCTAAAAGGAAGAAAGATTCGTTAATATATACAAATCAATCAATACATCTGATGATCACCAGAGGGCAAATTAATACCTCGCCGGACTCTGTTAAATGGACAAAAATTTCTTCGCCATCGTCATTGTCAGCTGGTTTGCCTTCGTCTCTTGGTTGTTCTTCCTCAATTCCCTCACCGGATGGGTTAAGGTATTGTGAGCCATCATCTACATCATTCTCTTTGTTTCCGGAGCGTATCAGGTCGTACATGGCATTCTCTTGATCATGGTCTCTGTCTCTACCGTCCATAGCTTAACTAATCCAGAACAAATATAAAACAATTAGAATGCATTCAATAAGCAGAACCGGAGATATGCAAATCAATACAAGGCAATGCAACAATACGATCATATAATATCACTAATACATCATCGAATAGTATCACTAATACATCATCGAATATAATATCACTAATACAGATCTAGTTGACGTCTTGCGGCGCAGGCGGTGGATACCCAAAGATAAGGAACTATGACAGGATCATAGCTCGGGTGTGATCCCTGAAGAACCTGCCAGGTATTGGAGAACCTGGCGTCCAACGCAGCCATGTAGCGTCGGACGTGCTCGTCCTCCTCCCTGACACGACGACGTACCACCACCGCGGGGGCCGACTCCCTCTGCACCGACAGTGGTCCACGCGACCGCCACCAAATAACCTTCGGGTCGACGATGGGACCCTCATTCGTCACCAAGCTCCACGCCCCGGAAGGCAGCACCTCCCAGTGCCAGCCCGGCGGAGCCCAGTCCCGAACATGCTCGCGCCTCTCAAGCAGGTGGTCGATGGCGCCGAGTCGACGACGAGGATGCGGGCCAGGCATCGTCGACGTCGAGAACAAATTCTACAACTATTTAAATTCATACTATTTAATAAACTTTAATAAGGATGATTGCATTTAACAACTATAACAATAATAACGAGAACAACGAGTCCCGAGTCGACGAACCCCGAGTCCCCGATGATCGCTGGTGAGGAGTCCCTGACGATCCCCGGTGAACTCCTCACCGGCGATCGTCGGGGACTCCTCACCGGCGATCGTCGGGGACTCGGGGTTCCTCGACTCGGGACTCGTGGTTCGATGACTCGGGACTCGAGACTGAAAAAACAACTAAACTAAAAAAAATAAAACAACTAAACTAAACTAAACTAAAACAACTAAACTAAAAAAACTAAAACAACTAAACGAAACTAAACTAAACTAAAACAACTAAACTAAAAAACCTAAAGCAACTAAACTAAAACAACAAATTAATAAAAAAATTAACTAAATCAACTAAAACCGGCTGCGGCCACGTGCGCCGGTGTCGGCACCGGCGCACGTGGCCACGGTTGCCGTAGAGGAGGGGGATCAAAGCAGGCGGTAGGAGCTCACCGGCGCGATGGGGCTCGAGGGAGGAGGTCGGGCGGCGACGACGGGGCTCAGGGAGGCGGCGCGGGCGGCGTCTGGCGTCAGGGGCGACGACGACGTCGACGAGGACGAGGAGGCACGGCCGGCGTCCGGCGTCGAGGGCGGCGACGACGTCGACGAGGACGAGGAGGCACGGGCGGTGTCCGGCGTCGGGGGCGGCGACGACGTCGACGAGGACGAGAAGGCACAGGCGGCGTCCGACGTCGGGGGTGGCGACGACGAGGACGAGGAGGCGCGCGGGGAGCTCCGGCAGCCTGGCGGCGTCAGGGCAGGGTCGGTGTCGGCGTCGGGGGGCAGAATGGGAGAGGTTGGGGAAGAAACGGCAAAGTCCTGTATATATAGAGGGACTATTTAGTCCCAGGTCGTGGCTCCCTCCGGGACTAAAGGTCCTCCCTTTAGTCCCGGTTGGTGATACCAACCGGGCCTAAAGAGGCCTTTTCAGCGGCCCAAATTCGCGCGGGAAGGGACCTTTAGTCCCAGTTGGTGATACCAACCGGTACTAAAGGTCTATTTTATCTTTTTTGTCCCAAATTCGCATGGCCGGCTGTGGTGGGAGTTTAGTCCCACCTCACTAGTTGAGGAGCACGACGACCAGCTTATAAGGCCCGCTGTGAGAGAGGCAGCACGAGCCTCTCTCAAACCGAACATGTGCCTACTATGTCGCTATTACTAAAGTGAAAATAGATGCTCTTATAGAGAAAATTCAACCTAAATTCAAAGTGCTAGTATAAGCGCATCTATTTTCATTTTTGCTATTTTTTAAATCTTATTTTTTTGCATATTAAAAGTTCTTAACAGAAAATACTTTATGAATATTGTTTTTGCTATTAAAGTTTTTAACAAAAATAACTTTGATAATTTTAGTTGCATAAATTTTATATAATATTAAGTTAAATAACTTTGATCGGACGAAAACATGTCTATTACAAAAGGATTTCAATTTTTTAAACATATTTTAACTCAAGACTTTTTCTGCATTCAATATGCACCATTCAAAGCCACATCATCACTTTTCAACCCTTTTCTGACTTCATTTGCTATTTTTCATGCATTTCATGATTTATTTTGAGCTAAAATGACACTGAATTGAAAAGCACTGCAAGTGAACTCTGAAATGGTTGAAAGTTGGCATTGTTGGGGAACGTTGCATGGGAAACAAAAATTTTCCTACGCAAACACAAGATCTATCCATGGTGATGAGCATCTACGAGAGGGAGAGTGAATCTACATACCCTTGTAGATCGCTAAGCGGAAGCGTTTAAGAAACGCGGTTGATGTAGTCGAACGTCTCCGCGATCCAAATCGCAAGTCGTCCCTCGATCCGATCACGAACTAGCGCCGAACGGACGGCACCTCCGCGTTCAACACACGTACGGCTTGATGACGCCTTCACCTCCTCGATCCAGCGAGCGATGATGAAGTAGTGGTTGAGTTCCAGCAGCACGACGGCGTGGTGATGGTGGTGAGGAACAATCTCTGCAGGGCTTCGCCAAGCGCTACTGAGATTATGACGGAGGAACTAGAGGGTTAGGGTTGCCGCACACGGCTTGGGGAAATCTTGATGTGTCCCGTGTGCTAGCCCTGCCCCTCTATTTATATGTTGAGCCTTGGGGTCTAAACTTGGAGTAAAAGCCTCTTCCAGGTCGGTTTTGCCCGCACAAGGTCGGTTTGGCCCGCAGGGAAAGAGTCCAACTCGGATCCCTGCCGAACCGTGCACAGCCGCACACAAGCGGTAGTACCGCTTCACACAAGCGGTAGTACCGCTTGGGCGGTAGTACCGCTTCACACAAGCGGTAGTACCGCTCGGGCGGTAGTACCGCTTCACACAAGCGGTAGTACCGTTTACGCGGCAGCAAAACTACTTTTGCACTTTCCAATACCTCGTGGGCTTTATCCCTTTGGCCCATATAAAGTGTTGCTGCACCCGAACACTTCGGTAAACATCCGGAACCCATTCCGGTGAACTCCGGAACTCTTTCGGAGATCAAAACACTATTATCACATATATCAATCTTTACCTCCGGACTATTCCGGAGATCCTCGTCATGTCCGGGATCTTATCCGGGACTCCGAACAACCTTCGGTCACCAACATAATAACTCAACTATACTAATCGTCACCAAACGTTAAGTGTGTAGACCCTGCGGGTTCGAGAACTATGTAGACATGACCGAGACACCTCTACGGCCAATAACCAATAGAGGGACCTGGATGCCCATATTGGCTCCTACATATTCTACGAAGATCTTTATCGGTCGAACCTCTATGTCAAGGATTCAGTTAATCCCGTATGCTGTTCCCTTTGTTCTTCGGTATGTTACTTGCCCGAGATTCGATCGTCGGTATCTCTATACCTAGTTCAATCTCGTTACCGGCAAGTCTCTTTACTCGTTCCGTAATACAAGATCCTGTGGCTAACTCTTTAGTCACTTTGCTTGCAAGGCTCAATGTGATGTTGTATTACCGAGTGGGCCCTGAGATACCTCTCCGTCACACGGAGTAACAAATCCCAGTCTTGATCCATGCCAACCCAACAGACACCCTCGGAGATACCTGTAGAGCACCTTTATAGTCACCCAGTTACGTTGCGACGTTTGATACACACAAGGTATTCCTCCGGTGTCAGTGAGTTGCATGATCTCATGGTCAAAGGAACAGATACTTGACATGCAGAAAACAATAGCAATAAACTGACACGATCAAATGCTACGTTTACAGTTTGGGTCTTGTCCATCACATCATTTTCCTAATGATGTGATCCCGTTATCAAATGACATCTCATGTCAATGGCTAGGAAACCTTAACCATCTTTGATCAACGAGCTAGTCAACTAGAGGCTTACTAGGGACACAGTGTTGTCTATGTACCCACACATGTATTTGAGTTTCCAATCAATACAATTATAGCATGGATAATAAACGATTATCATGAACAAGGAAATATAATAATAACCAATTTATTATTGCCTCTAGGGCATATTTCCAACAGTCTCCCACTTGCACTAGAGTCAATAATCTAGTTCACATCACTATGTGATTTACATTGTAATGAATCGAACACCCATGCAGTTCTGGTGTTGTTCATGTTTTGCCCTTGGAAGAGGTTTAGTCATCGGATCTGCAACATTTAGATCCGTGTGTACTTTGCAAATATTTATGTCGTCCTCCTTGATGTAATCGCGGATGGAATTGAAACGTCGTTTTATGTGTCTGGTCCTCTTGTGAAATCTTGGTTCCTTGGCTAGAGCAATGGCACCAGTGTTATCACAAAACAGAGTCATTGGGTTAAGCGCACTAGGCACTACTCCAAGATCTGTCATGAACTCCTTCATCCAGACACCTTCCTTCGCCGCCTCCGAGGCAGCGATGTACTCCGCTTCGCATGTAGAATCTGCTACCACGCTTTGCTTGGAACTGCACCAGCTAACCGCACCCCATTAAGAATAAATACATATCCGGTTTGCGACTTAGAGTCATCCGGATCAGTGTCAAAGCTTGCATCGACGTAACCCTTTACGACGAGCTCTTGATCACCTCCATAAACGAGAAACATGTCCTTAGTCCTTTTCAGGTACTTCAGGATATTCTTGACCGCCGTCCAGTGTTCCATTCCTGGATCACTTTGAAACCTTCCGGCCATACTTATGGCAAGGCTGACATCGGGTCTTGTGCACAGCATTGCATACATGATAGAGCCTATGGCTGAAGCATAGGGGATGACACTCATCTTTTCTCTATCTTCTGCAGTCACTGGGCATTGAGTCTTACTCAACTTCACACCTTGCAAAACAGGCAAGAACCCCTTCTTGGACTGATCCATTTTGAACTTCTTCAAAATCTTATCAAGGTATGTGCTTTGTGAAAGTCCTATTAAACGTCTTGATCTATCTCTATAGATCTTGATGCCTAATATGAAAGCAGCTTCTCCTAGGTCCTTCATTGAAAAACTCTTGTTCAAATATTCCTTTACGCTTTCCAGCATTTCTATATTGTTTCCAATCAGCAATATGTCATCCACATATAATATTAGAAACGCTATAGAGCTCCCACTCACTTTCTTGTAAATACAAGCTTCTCCGTAAACTTGTATAAACTCGAACGCTTTGATCACCTCATCAAAACGAAGATTCCAACTCCGAGATGCTTGCACCAGTCCATAAATGGATCGCTGGAGTTTGCAAACTTTGTCAGCATTCTCTGGATCGACAAAAACCTTCTGGTTGTATCATATACAATTCTTCCTTAAGGTAACCGTTAAGGAACGCTGTTTTGACATCCATCTGCCAAATTTCATAATCGAAAAAGGCAGCTATTGCTAACATGATTCTGACGGACTTAAGCATCGCTACGGGTGAGAAGGTCTCATCGTAGTCAACTCCTTGAACTTGTGAAAAACCCTTTGCCACAAGTCGAGCTTTATAGACGGTGACATTACCGTCTGCGTCCGTCTTCCTCTTAAAGATCCATTTGTTCTGAATGGCCTTACGCCCTTCAGGTAATACTTCCAAAGTCCATACTTTGTTTTCATACATGGATCCCATCTCGGATTTCATGGCCTCTAACCACTTCTCGGAATCCGGGCCCATCATCGCTTCTCCATAGCTCGTAGGTTCATCGTTGTTTAACAACATGACCTCTAAGACAGGGTTGCCGTACCACTCAGGAGCAGTACGCGTCCTTGTCGACCTACGAGGTTCGATAGCAACTTGATCCAAAGCTTCATGATCATCATCATTAACTTCCTCTTCAGCTAATGTAGGCTCCACAGAAACAACTTTCTGCGCTGCGCTACTCTCAGGTTGAAGTAAAGGTTCAACAACCTCATCAAGTTCTATCTTCCTCCCACTCAATTCTTTCGAGAGAAACTCTTTCTCAAGAAATGTTCCGTTTTTAGCGACAAACACTTTGCCCTCGGATCTGAGGTAGAAGGTATACCCAATTGTCTCTTTTGGGTATCCTATGAAGACGCATTTCTCCGCTTTGGGTTCCAGCTTTTCAGGCTGAAGCTTTTTGACATAAGCATCACATCCCCAAACTTTAAGAAACGACAGCTTTGGCTTCTTGTCAAACCAAAGTTCATATGGCGTTGTCTCAACGGATTTCGATGGTGCCCTATTTAAAGTGAATGCAGCTGTCTCTAATGCATAACCCCAAAATGATAGTGGCAAATCGGCAAGAGACATCATAGATCGCACCATATCCAATAAGGTTCGATTACGACGTTCGGACACACCATTACGCTGTGGTGTTCCAGGCGGTGTCAATTGTGAAACAATTCCACACTGTCTTAAGTGACTGCCAAACTCATAACTCAGATATTCTCCCCCTCGATCAGATCGTAGGAATTTAATCTTCTTGTTACGATGATTCTCAACTTCACTCTGAAATTGTTTGAACTTTTCAAATGTTTCAGACTTGTGTTTCATTAAGTAAATATACCCATATCTACTTAAGTCATCAGTGAAGGTGAGAAAGTAACGATAACCACCGCGCGCCTCAATACTCATCGGACCGCACACATCAGTATGTATGATTTCCAGTAAGTCACTTGCCCATTCCATTGTTCCAGAGAACGGCGTTTTAGTCATCTTGCCCATGAGGCATGGCTCACATGTGTCAAGTGATTCAAAATCAAGTGACTCCAAAAGTCCATCAGCATGGAGCTTCTTCATGCGTTTTACGCCAATATGACCTAAACGGCAGTGCCACAAGAAAGTGGTATTATCATTATCAATTCTATATCTTTTGGCATCAATGTTATGAACATGTGTATCATTACTATCGAGATTCAACAAGAATAAACCCCTCACATTGGGTGCATGACCATAAAAGATATTACTCATATAAATAGAACAACCATTATTCTCTGATTTAAATGAGTAACCGTCTCGCAATAAACAAGATCCAGATATAATGTTCATGCTTAACGCAGGCACCAAATAACACTTATTTAGGTTCATCACTAATCCCGACGGTAATCGAAGAGCGAGCGTGCCGACGGCGATCACATCAACCTTGGAACCATTTCCCACGCGCATCGTCACTTCGTCCTTTGCCAGCCTCCGTCTATTCCGCAGTTCCTGTTTTGAGTTGCAAATATGAGCAACCGCACCGGTATCAAATACCCAGGCACTACAACGAGAGTTGGTAAGGTACACATCAATAACATGTATATCATATATACCTTGTTTGTTGTTGGCCGCCTTCTTGTCAGCCAAATACTTGGGGCAATTCCGCTTCCAGTGTCCAGTTCCCTTGCAATGAAAACACACAGTTTCTGGTTTGGGTCCAGCCTTGGGTTTCTTCACGAGAGGAGCAACTGCTTTGCCACTCTGCTTGGAGTTACCCTTCTTACCCTTGCCATTTTTCTTGAAACTAGTGGTTTTATTGACCATCAACACTTGATGCTCCTTCTGAATTTCAGACTCAGCGGCTTTCAGCATCGCAAACAGCTCGGCGACTGACTTGTTCATCCCGTGCATGTTATAGTTCAACACGAAGCTCTTGTAGCTAGGTGGCAATGATTGAAGAACTCTGTCAGTGATAGCCTCTGGCGGAAGGGGCATCCCTAACTCAGCCAGACGGGTGGAGTACCCAGACATTCTGAGCACGTGATCACTGATAGACCCGTTCTCCTCCATCTTGCAAGCATAGAACTTATCGGAGATCTCATATCTCTCGATCCGGGCATTCTTCTGAAAGATAAACTTCAACTCCTGGAACATCTCATATGCTCCATGACGTTCAAAACGTCTTTGAAGTCCCGGTTCTAAGCCATACAACATTGCACATTGAACTATTGAGTAATCATCAGAACGAGCCTGCCAGGCGTTCACAACTTCTAGAGACTCAACTGGAGCGGGTGGATCACCAAGCGGTGCATCAAGGACATAAGCCTTCTAGGAAGCCGTAAGGATAATCCTTAGATTACGGGCCCAGTCCACAAAGTTACTTCCATCATCTTTCAACTTAGCTTTCTCTAGGAACGCATTAAAATTCAGGGGTGCTACTGCGCGAGCCATGATCTACAACATAAATATAGCAAAGACAACTTAGACTATTGTTCTTAGATAATGAGTTTAGTTAATCATATTTAAAAAACTCCCACTCAAATTGACATCCCTCCGATCATTCGAGTGTAACATGATCCAAATCCACCAACTCAAGTCCGATCATCACGTGAGTTGAGGTGGTTTCAATGGTGAACATCTTCATGTTGATCATATCTGCTATATGACTCATGTTCGACCTTTCGGTCTCTTGTGTTCCGAGGCCATGTCTGTACATGCTAGGCTCGTCAAGTTTAACCCGAGTGTTTCCGCACGTGCAACATGGCTTGCACCCGTTGTATGCGAACGTAGAGTCTATCACACCCGATCATCACGGCGTGTCTCGAAACGACGAACTTTCGCAACGGTGCACACTTGGGGAGAACACAATTTATCTTGAAATTTAAGTGAGGGATCACCTTATAATGCTACCGTCGTCCTAAGCAAAATAAGATGCATAAAAGGATTAACATCACATGCAAATCATAAGTGACATGATATGGCCATGAACTTGTGCTTTTGATCTCCATCTCCAAAGCACCGGCATGATCTCCATCGTCACCGGCATGACACCATGATCTCCATCATCTTGATCTCCATCAACGTGTCGCCATAAGGTTGTCGCGCCGACTGTTGCTTCCACGACTATTGCTAACGTTTAGCGATAAAGTAAAGCATTACATAGCGCTTAATGATTGACACGCAGGTCATACAATAATTAAAGACAACTCTATGGCTCCTGCCAGTTGCCGTACTCATCGACATGCAAGTCGTGATATTCTATACAACACATGATCATCTCATACATCACATATATCTCATCATGTAATTGGCCATATCACATCACAACATACCCTGCAAAAACAAGTTAGACGTCCTCTAATTGTTATTGCAAATTTTACGTGGCTGCTACGGGTTTGCAAGAACCGTTCTTACCTACGCAAAACCACAACGTGGTGTAGTGATTGCTTTTTGATCTTCTAAAAGAGCCCTCTTCATTGAAATCGATTCAACTAAAGTGAGAGAGACAGACACCCGCTAGCCATCTTTATGCAACAAAATTACATGTCAGTTGAAGGAACCTGTCTCGCGTAAGTGTACGCGTAATGTCGGTCCGGGCCGCTTCATCTCACAATACCGCCGAATCAAATATCAACTAGTAACGGCAAGCAATATGTATACACCCACGCCCACAACTCGTTTGTGTTCTACTCGAGATCTCATCTACGCATAGACCTGGCTCATGATGCCACTGTTGGGGAACGTTGCATGGGAAACAAAAAATTTCCTACGCACACACAAGATCTATCCATGGTGATGAGCATCTACGAGAGGGAGAGTGAATCTACATACCCTTGTAGATCGCTAAGCGGAAGCGTTTAAGAAACGCGGTTGATGTAGTCGAACGTCTCCGCGATCCAAATCGCAAGTCGTCCCTCGATCCGATCACGAACTAGCGCCGAACGGACGGCACCTCCGCGTTCAACACACGTACGGCTTGATGACGCCTTCACCTCCTCGATCCAGCGAGCGATGATGAAGTAGTGGTTGAGTTCCAGCAGCACGACGGCGTGGTGATGGTGGTGAGGAACAATCTCTGCAGGGCTTCGCCAAGCGCTACGGAGATTATGACGGAGGAACTAGAGGGTTAGGGTTGCCGCACACGGCTTGGGGAAATCTTGATGTGTCCCGTGTGCTAGCCCTGCCCCTCTATTTATATGTTGAGCCTTGGGGTCTAAACTTGGAGTAAAAGCCTCTTCCAGGTCGGTTTTGCCCGCACAAGGTCGGTTTGGCCCGCAGGGAAAGAGTCCAACTCGGATCCCTGCCGAACCGTGCACAGCCGCACACAAGCGGTAGTACCGCTTCACACAAGCGGTAGTACCGCTTGGGCGGTAGTACCGCTTCACACAAGCGGTAGTACCGCTCGGGCGGTAGTACCGCTTCACACAAGCGGTAGTACCGTTTACGCGGCAGCAAAACTACTTTTGCACTTTCCAATACCTCGTGGGCTTTATCCCTTTGGCCCATATAAAGTGTTGCTGCACCCGAACACTTCGGTAAACATCCGGAACCCATTCCGGTGAACTCCGGAACTCTTTCGGAGATCAAAACACTATTATCACATATATCAATCTTTACCTCCGGACTATTCCGGAGATCCTCGTCATGTCCGGGATCTTATCCGGGACTCCGAACAACCTTCGGTCACCAACATAATAACTCAACTATACTAATCGTCACCAAACGTTAAGTGTGTAGACCCTGCGGGTTCGAGAACTATGTAGACATGACCGAGACACCTCTACGGACAATAACCAATAGAGGGACCTGGATGCCCATATTGGCTCCTACATATTCTACGAAGATCTTTATCGGTCGAACCTCTATGTCAAGGATTCAGTTAATCCCGTATGCTGTTCCCTTTGTTCTTCGGTATGTTACTTGCCCGAGATTCGATCGTCGGTATCTCTATACCTAGTTCAATCTCGTTACCGGCAAGTCTCTTTACTCGTTCCGTAATACAAGATCCTGTGGCTAACTCTTTAGTCACTTTGCTTGCAAGGCTCAATGTGATGTTGTATTACCGAGTGGGCCCTGAGATACCTCTCCGTCACACGGAGTAACAAATCCCAGTCTTGATCCATGCCAACCCAACAGACACCCTCGGAGATACCTGTAGAGCACCTTTATAGTCACCCAGTTACGTTGCGACGTTTGATACACACAAGGTATTCCTCCGGTGTCAGTGAGTTGCATGATCTCATGGTCAAAGGAACAGATACTTGACATGCAGAAAACAATAGCAATAAACTGACACGATCAAATGCTACGTTTACAGTTTGGGTCTTGTCCATCACATCATTTTCCTAATGATGTGATCCCGTTATCAAATGACATCTCATGTCAATGGCTAGGAAACCTTAACCATCTTTGATCAACGAGCTAGTCAACTAGAGGCTTACTAGGGACACAGTGTTGTCTATGTACCCACACATGTATTTGAGTTTCCAATCAATACAATTATAGCATGGATAATAAACGATTATCATGAACAAGGAAATATAATAATAACCAATTTATTATTGCCTCTAGGGCATATTTCCAACAGGCATGGTATCATAATTTCACCCACATAGCATGTGCTAAAAAGTTGAGAGGGTTACAGGAAAAACTGGATGCACTTCGTGTACAAACTGGACAATCTCTTTCGAAGTATCAGGGTTTTGGAAGAAAACTCATCTATTACAAAGGGATTTCAATTTTTTAAACATATTTTAACTCCAGACTTTTTCTGCATTCAATATGCACTATTCAAAGCCACATCATCACTTTTCAACCCTTTTCTGACTTCATTTGCTATTTTTCATACATTTCATGATTTATTTTGAGCTAAAATGACTCTGAATTGAAAAGTACTGCAAATGAACTCTGAAATGGTTGAAAGTTGGCATGGTGTCATAATTTCACCAACATAGCATGTGCTAAAAAGTTGAGAGGGTTACAGAAAAAACTGGATGCACTTCGTGTACAAACTGGACCATCTCCTTCGAAGTATGAGGGTTTCGGACGAAAACTTATCTATTACAAAGGCATTTCGTTTTTTTAACTTATTTCAACTCCAGACTTTTTATGCATTCAATATGAACCATTCTAAGCCACATCCTCAAATTTCAACCCTTTCTAACTTCATTTGCTATTTTTCATCCATTTAATGAATTGTTTTGAGCTAAATGACCCTGAAATTAAAAAGCACCACAAATGAACTCTAAAAAGGTTGAAACTTGGCATGGTATCATCATTTCACCCACATAGCATGTGCAAAAAAGTTGAGAGGGTTACAACAAAAACTAGATGCACTTCGTGTACAAAACTGGACCATCCCGGCTACTTACTAGAGACGAAAAGTGATGACGGTGCAGCCAATCACATCCCAGAGTGGGATCTTGAGGTATAAAACTTTTTCTTCGCGTGTGTCCCTTGATTATTGCACCGTAACCATGGACAATCTTCATCATTTAACAGGATGCTTGCGTCAGTCTTCACTGTGAAGGGAGGAATTTCATCAAACTTCTCATAATCTTTTGACATGTCTGTCTTGTCCTCCACTCCCACGATGTTTCTTTTCCCAGAAAGAACTATGTGGCGCTTTGGCTAATCGTATGATGTATCCGCTTTCTTATCTTTCCTTTTTCTCGGTTTGGTAGACATGTCCTTCACATAGAAAACTTGTGCCACATCATTGGCTAGAACGAATGGTTCGTCTGTGTGCCCAAGATTGTTGAGATCCACTGTTGTCATTCCGTACTGCGGGTCTACCATTATCCCTCCTCCAGTCAGATTGGCCCATTTGCACCGGAACAAAGGGACCTTCAAATCACCTCCATAGTCAAGTTCCCATATCTCCTCTATGTAACCATAATATGTGTCCTTTTCCTTGGTGTTTGCCGCATCGTCAAAGCGGACACCACTGTTTTGGTTGGTGCTCTTTTTATCTTGGGCGATCGTGTAAAATGTATTCCCATTTATCTCGTACCCTTGGAAAGTCAATATAGTCAAAGATGGTCTCTTGGCCAACAAGTACAACTCATCTTCAACATTGTTGTCATTCATGAGATGCGTTCGCAACCAACCGCCGAAAGCCTCAATGTGTGTACGTTGAATCCAGGGGTGAGACTTCTCCGGGTTCTTTGAGCGTATAATATCCATGTGTTTCTCGATATACGGGGTGACCAAGGTAGAATTCTGTAGAACTATGTAGTGTGCTTGCGCCCAAGAATGCCCGTCCCTACATATTATTGATTTTGGTCCAAGCGTGCCTTTTACACGCAGTCTCCCCTCATGCCGCGATTGAGGAACACCAATCGGCTTAATGTCAGGAATAAAGTCAACACAAAACTCAATAACCTCCTCTGTTTCATGGCCCTTGGAGATGCTTCCTTCTGGCCTAGCACGGTTACGAACATATTTCTTTAAGATTCCCATGAACCTATCAAAGGGGAACATATTGTGTAGAAATACAAGACCCAGAATGGCAATATCTTTGACTAGGTGAACTAGGACGTGCGTCATAATATTGAAGAAGGATGGTGGGAACACCAACTTGAAACTGACAAGACATTGGACCAAATCATTCTGTAAGCTTGGTAGGATTTCCGGATCGATTACCTTTTGAGAAATTGCATTGAGGAATGAACATAGCTTCATAATGGCTAATCGAACATTTTCTGGTAGAAGCCCCCTCAACGCAACCGGAAGAAATTGCGTCATGATCACGTGGCAGTCATGAGACTTTAGGTTCTGGAATTTTTTTTCTGCCATATTTATTATTCCCTTTATATTCGGCGAGAAGCCAGATGGGACCTTCATACTGAGCAGGCATTCAAAGAGGATTTCCTTCTCTGCTTTGGTAAGAGCGTAGCTGGCAGGACCTTGATACTGCTTTGGATGCATGCCGTCGTTTTCGTGCACACATTGCTGGTCCTCTCGTGCCTCCGGTGTATCTTTTGTCTTCCCATACACGCCCAGGAAGCCTAGCAGGTTCACTAAAACATTCTTCGTCACGTGCATCACGTCGATTGCAGAGCGGACCTCTAGGACTTTCCAATATTCTAGCTCCCAAAATATAGATTTCTTCTTCCACATGGGTGTGCGTCCCTTAGCGTCAGTCAGAACAGATTGTCCGCCAGGACCCTTTCCAAATATTACTTGTAAATCCTTGACCATATCAAGTATGTCATCACCAGTACGGAGGACGGGCTTCTTCCGGTGATCAGCCTCACCTTTGAAATGCTTGCCTTTCTTTCTTAAGGCATGCTTGGTCGGAAGAAATCGACGATGTCCCAGGTACACATTCTTCTTGCATTTGTCCAAATATATACTTTGGGTATCATCTAAACAGTGCGTGCATGCATGGTATCCCTTGTTTGTCTGTCCTGAAAGGTTACTAAGAGCAGGTCAATCATTGATGGTTACAAATAGCAACGCTCGCAGGTCAAATTCCTATTGTTTGTGCTCATCCCACACACGTACACCTTTTTTATTCCACAGCTGTAAAAGTTCATCAACTAATGGCCTTAGGTAAACATCAATGTCGTTGCCGGGTTGCTTAGGGCCTTGGATGAGCACTGGCATCATAACGAACTTCCGCTTCATGCACAACCAAGGAGGAAGGTTATAGATACATAGAGTCACAGGCCATGTGCTATGTTTGCTGCTCTGCTCCCCAAATGGATTAATGCCATCTGCACTTAAACCAAACCATAAGTTCCTTGGGTCAGGCGCAAAGTCCGGCCACTCTCTCTCAATTTTTCTCCACTACGACCCATCAGCGGGTACTCTCAACTTCCCGTCTTTCTTACGGTCTTCTTTGTGCCATCGCAACGACTTGGCATGCTCTTTGTTTTGGAATAAACGTTTCAACCGTGGTATTATAGGAGCATACCACATCACCTTGGCAGGAATCCTCTTCCTGGGGCGCTCGCCCTGAACATCATCACCAGGGTCATCGTGACCGATCTTATATCGCAATGCATTACATACCGGGCATGCATTCAAATTCTCGTACTCACCGCGGTAGAGGATGCAGTCATTAGTGCATGCATGTATCTTCTACACCTCCAATCCTAGAGGGTAGACAACCTTCTTTGCTTCGTATGTACTGTCGGGCAATTCGTTGTCCTTTGGAAGCTTATTCTTCATTATTTTCAGCAACTTTTCAAATGCCTTGTCAGATACACCATTCTCTGCCTTCCATTGTAGCAATTCCAGTGTGGTACCGAGCTTTGTGTTGTCATCTTCGCAATTTGGGTACAACCCTTTTTTGTGATCCTCTAACATGCGCTGCAACTTCAACTTCTCCTATTCACTTTCGCAGTTTCTCTTTGCATCAGCAATGGCCCGACCAAGATCATCAGCGGGATCATCTGATGCCTCAGCTTCTTATTCTTCATTCTCTTCCCCCATTGTAGTACCATCATATTCAGGACACCCAGGATAGTTGTCGTCATCCTCTTCTTCTTCATTCTCTTCCATTAGAACCCCTCTTTCTCCGTGCTTGGTCCAACAATTATAGCCAGACATGAAACCGGACGTAAACAGGTGGACGTGAATCTGTTTTGAGCTAGAGTAAGTCTTATCATTCTTACACACATCACATGGACAACACATAAAACCATCCCGCTTGTTTGCCTCAGCCGCACGCAAAAAACTCTGCACGCCATTAATGAACTGGGGAGAGCGTCGGTCATCGTACATCCATTGCCGGTTCATCTTCATTACACAACACCGAAAAGACCAAATTAATACAAGTTCATACATAAAGTTCATACACACTTATTTTCTCATAAAACAACATACAACTATCTAGATAAAACATTTAAATTCAACAACAAATGCGATCAAAATCGCAACTAAGGTAGCAATTGATCCAACAGCATAATGATACCAAGCCTCTTTATTAATGGCATATTTTCTAATCTTTCTAATCTTCAAGCGCATTGCATCCATCTTGATCTTGTGATCATCGACGACATCGGCAACGTACAACTCCAATTTCATCTTCTCTTCTTCAACTCTTTTCAATTTTCCTTTCAAATCCTCGTTTTCTTTTTCAACTAAATTTAACTTCTCGACAATAGGGTTGGTTGGCATTTCCGGTTCAACTACCTCCTAGATAAAAATATCTATGTCAACTTGATGGGCATAATAGTCATTAACACGAAATGCAACAAATAGTTATAAAATAGAATATACCACATCCGAATCGTAAACCGGACGAGGGACGACAGGCACGGATATCATGACCATGGCACTATATATAACAACAATCATACAAGTAAGAAAATTATGCAAGTAACTATCTAAATCATACAAATACGATTTTTTTTAATAAAAATGATAAGAACACAAGAAGAGGCTCACCAAGGTGGTGCCGGCGACGGGATGGTGCGGGCGATCGACGGTGGTTAGGACGGGGACGAGAAGGCACACTAAGTAAACCACACCTACACATATGCAAACTAAGGAGTTAATTTGAGCTCAAATTACATATAAATCAAAAAAACTACCACATAATTACACCCAAACTAAAACCCACAAATCACTATACTTATAAAGCATTGCACGAGCTGATCTAGCAATAAGAGATGAAAGGACAAAGTTCCTAACCTTTGTGGAGACTTGGATGGATTGGGGTGCCTCAAATCTTGACAAATCTTGGCAAAAATGGAGGGAGGATCTCGAGCTAGGGGAAGAACAGAGAGGGGAATTCGAATGGAGAAAACAGAGAAATGAAGTCGGGCTGGACGAAGGGTTTATATAGGAAAAGCTTTAGTCCCGGTTCGTTATACAAACCGGGACTAAAGGTCCACCTATAGTCCCGGTTTGTATCACAAACCGGGACTAAAAGGGCTCGTGGGGGCCCCAGACTGACACCAGCCTGCCACCACCCCTTTAGTCCCGGTTTGTGATACAAACCGGGACTATAGGTCTAGAATGAACCGGGACTAATGGGGCCCGTAAACCCCGACCGCTCCTAGCCGTTGGAACCGGGACTAATGGACACATTAGTCCTGGTCCAAAGCCAAACCGGGACTAAAGGTTGAAACGGAAGGCCTGTTTTCTACTAGTGTTCCCCACCTGCGGCATCATCCTGAAGCACCTCTAGTGCAAGCTGTACGCCGACAGCCGATGCATCCTCCCCGTCGGAGGACCCAGATTCCGTTCCCAGGCAAGCGAACCTCGATCCAGACGAGTCCACCGTCGCCGACGACGTCGCCGGCCCAGCAGAGGCCGGTGGGGGCGCCAGGGTCAGCCGCCTGCCCCGATACATCCTCTCCTCTGTTTGATGCTCCTTAATTAATGAAAGTTATCATTTGCAAAAGAAAAAAGGTGTAGGTCCATGTAATCCAGTTTTTTAAATATCTTTGTGAGAAACATCACAATTGACCTGTATACTGCAAGCTAGTTTGATGAGACTACGCCCTCCGATCCACATTACTTGTCTTAGATTTGTCTAGATACGGATGTATCTAAGACAAGTAATATGCATTGGGAGGAATAGTATTTTTTAGCGGCACAGTTTGTGTAATTACTGGTTTTCAATACATAGTTTCACCACATGCTGTTTATGAAACAATTTCATTGATTGCTTACATGGATAACCTTGGTTAGTTGGTTTTGCTAATGAACATGCTAAGGTCATGAGATTAAGGTGCGAGTCCTTTCTCGTTTTTCCCTGGCGTGCATGCTTAGGCAAAAAAAGGTCTTGATTGTACCTAAACTTAATTATTCTTAAAAGAAATAGGAACAGATCCTGCCATTTCCGTTACAGATAAAGCATGCACATACACTCACTGCGATGCTTCATTGTGCTTGGCACGTATGCAGCTTTTGGTTAATTCAGAAAGTAATTTGCATGTACTGGTGGTACCTCCGTTTCATAAATTTTCTGTTAAGTCAAGCTTTACAAACTTTGATCAAATCTTTTATGCAGGGTTAATATATAAACTATTTATATCTATGATACGAGATGTATATAATATGAAAACACATCCTATGATGTATCTAATAATATTTATTTGGTATTCTAGATGTATATATTTTTTCTACAAACTTGATCAAAGTTTGTAAAGTTTAATTTCTTAAAAAATCTATACGCACTACACACTACAGAAAATACAAAATCTATACGCACTACACACTACAGAAAATACACATGTCGCCTTGCACCATACCGTACGCCGAGTGCTAAAACACATGCTGACGGCTTATGGCCACCTAAGCAATGTATGCTCTGAAGGACACACAACGAACAGAAAGTACGGCTTCCATCTACATAAGCCGTGACAACAGCGCTCCGACACTCAGCTTAAATAAAAGGTACGGCGTACACAAATGTAAGCCGAAGGTGCAACAGAGACACACTCGGCTTAGAGCACAACTCAACACGAAACGTATCTGCCATGTGGCCCGCGCGCCGGCCACTAACGGCTCCGTAACGGTATTGTATGTAAGCCGAGTGACCGATATAATACACTCGGCTTACGGCGCACAAAATATACGTAGTGCAAGAAATGATTAGATTGGCGAGTTGGACTTTTTTTCCGGAATACGATCGGCAGCGTATCATTGCATTGATAGGGAAAGAGTGTTACAGAGAGTTACATGGGCTGTAACCGACTACGTACACCAGAAGGCATAGAGGGGTGCAGATCGGGCAGAAGAGAGGGGAGTTGCCCAGCCCCAAGAACACAAGATCAGGTTACAGGAAGGATCGCCTGCAGTCCCTTCGCGCCGGCAGCAGCCCTCGCGCGCTTCATCTTGGATAGTGGTCAGAAGATGAGTGGTGGATGGTTGTAGGCCATCAAAGATACCGGCGTTACGATGCTTCCAAATAGACCAAGCGGTGAGTATTGCCAACGAAGTGAACCCCTTGCGTGGCCGTGGGGGATGAGTAGACTTGGGCCGTCAGCCACTCGAAGAAGCCCAAGGAGCCGTCGGGGGGTGGGGGGGGGGGGGAGGGGGGGTGGGCAGTGAGACGGCACCAAGATAGCACCTCATACCAAGTCGTCCGTGCGAAGACACAACCAACCAGAAGATGGTCAAGGGTTTCCGGCTCCTGACAACATAGGAGATTGGCCAGTTGGACTTATAACTATTACTTGTTGCATTTCTTTTCCTTCCTTCTATTTTTCACACATTCTGTCTAGGCTAGTGCCGTCGCACTTTCGATCTCATTTCATCACTGTTAGAAAAATCTGAGAATCGTACTCGATCTACTGAGGACTAAATGTACTCACACAAAAACGGTGCATAGATTTGTTAATGAGATTCACCAATTTGGATACATCCCCGGAGCTTAACCATGAGGGCTCCTCCACATGACACCGTCCAACCGAGCGCCGGCACACACCACCGGCTACCCCTGCGTGCCTCTGTTGTTATATATGCTGGCATAGGTTAATTACATCGTGTATCTATCCCCACTTATATCCAAGAGGACTGTATATAAAATAAAGTGTCAGAAACCGCACGGTCCCATGGATAGTCACGGCGTCCCAGTGACGGCTCAAAGACCGCACAGTCCTGCGTGGGGACGGGGTATATAACCTAAAAGGCGGACTGATGTTTAAATACCCAGTGTAGCAGTGATGTGGCACCTCCCTCACAAACGGGACAGGCACGTAGGAAGGTTCAGGACGTCGGGTGGCAGTCCCCCCACATCAAGCAGACGAGAGGGAGTCTTGTGATCGCATACGCTCCAACCTGGTATGGCATGCCGGCATGACTTGTCATGACATAAGACAAGAGGAATATCGCCCAATCATGGGCCTCTGGCGTACGGTCAACGTCGTAGACCGTGCGTGCCCACGGGAAAACCGCCCCACGAAGGGCCCGGTGACCGCACCGTCCTGCGTGGGGACGGGATATATCAATTAAAGGGTGGACTGATGTTTAAAAACTCAGTGCACAACAGTGATGTGGCACCTCCCTCACAAATGGGACAGTCACGCCGGAAGGTTTAGGACGTCAGGTGAGCAGGCGGGAGGGAGTCATGTGATCGCATGCGCTCCAACCTGGTCTGGCATGTTAGCATGACCTACCATGGCATAAGACAAGAGGAATATTCCCGGCCATGGGCCTCTGGCTTCCGGTCAACGTCGTAGACCACGCGGGCGCAGAGATGGTTGTTGTGTCGAAAACCGTCCCACGGAGGGCCCGGTGACCGCACCGTCATGCATGGGACGGGATATATCAACTAAAGGGTGGACTGATGTTTAAATACCCCGTGCACAGCAGCGATGTGCCACCTCCCTCACAAACGGGACAGTCACATAGGAAGGTTCAGGACGTCGGGTGGCAGTCCCCCCACATCGAGAAGACGAAAGGGAGTCATGTGATCGCATGCACTCCAACCTAGTCTGGCATGTCAGTATGACCTACCGCGACATAAGAAAAGGGGAATATCTCTGGGTCATGGGCCTATGGCGTCCGGTCAACGTCGTAGACCACGTGGCCCCATGGATGGTTGCCGCGTCAAAAACCACCCCACGGAGGGCCCGGTGACCACACCGTCCTGCGTGGGGAAGGGATATATAAACCAAAGGGCGAACTCATGTTTAAAACCCAATGCACAACAGTGATGTGGCACCTACCTCACAAACCGGACAGTCACGCGGGAAGGTTCAAGACGTCGTGTGGCAGTCCCCCCCCCCCACAACGAGCAGACGGGAGGGAGTCATGAGATCACGTGCGCTCCAACCTCGTCTGGCATGTTGGCATGACCTGTCGTGACATAAGACAAGAGGAATATCCCCCGGTCATGGTCCTCTGGCGTCCGGTCAACGCTGTAGACCATGAGGGCCCACGGATGGCCGCCGCGTCGAAAACCGCCCCATGGAGGGCAGACTTATGTTTAAATACCCAGTGCGCAGCAATGATGTGGCACCTCCCTCACAAACCGGACAGTCACGCGGGAAGGTTCAGGATGTCGGGTGGCAGTCCCCCCACATCGAGCAGACGGGAGGGAGTCATGTGATCGTATGCGCACCAACCTGAGCTGGCATGTCGGCATGACCTGCCGTGACATAAGACAAGAGGAATATCCCCCGGTGATGGGCCTCTGGCGCCCGGTCAAGGTCGTAAACCGTGCGGGCCAATGGATGGTCGCCACGTCAAAAACAGCCCCACAAAGGACCTAGTGACCGCACCGTCCTACGTGGGGGCGAGATATATCAACTAAAGGGTGGACAGATGTTTAAATACCCATTGCACAGTAGTGATGTGGCACCTCCCTCAGAAACCGAACAGTCACGCCGGAAGGTTCAAGACGTCGGGTGGCAGTCCCCCCGCAACTAGCAGACGAGAGGGAATCATGTGATCACATGCGCTCCAACTTGGTCTGGCATGTCGGCATGACCCCCCATGACATAAGACAAGAGGGATATCCCCCGATTATGGGCCTCTGGCGTCCGGTCAACGCCGTAGACCGTGTGGGCCCATAGATGGCCATCGTGTTGAAAACCGCCACACGGAGGACCCGGTGACTGCACCGTCCTGCGTGGGGACGGGATATATCAAGTAAAGGGCGGACTGATGTTTAAATACCCAATGCGCAATAGTGATGTGGCACCTCCCTCACAAACCACACAATCACGCGGGAAGGTTTAGGACGTCGGGTGGCAGTCCCCCCACAACTAGCGGACGGGAGGGAGTCATGTGATCGTATGCACTCCAACCTGGTCTGGCATGTGGGCATGACCTTTCGTGACATAAGACAAGAGGAATATCTCCCATACATGGGCCTCTGGCGTCCGGTCAACGTTACAGACCGCGCGGGCCCATGGATGGCCGCTGCGTCAAAAACCGCACCACGGAGGGCCCGGTGACTGCACCGTGTTTCATGAGGACGGGATATATCAACTAAAGGGTAGACTGATGTTTAAATACCCAGTGCACAGCAGTGATGTGGCACCTCCCTCACAAACCGGACAATCACGTGGGAAGGTTCAGGAGATTGGGTGGAAGTCCCCCCACATCGAGCACACGGGAGGGAGTCATGTGATTGCATGCGCTCCAACCTGGTCTGGCATGTCGGCATGACCCGTCATGACATAAGACAAGAGGATTATCCACTGGTCATGGGCCTCTGGCGTCCGGTCAGCGTTGTAGACCGCACGAGCCCACGAATCGCCACCGGATCAAAAATCGCCCCAGATAGGGCCCGGAAACCGCAACATCCTGCGTGAGGCCCGGATATATCAACAGTGGGCCAGGATGGCAAGCATTCAAATTGAGGAGAAAGTGTTCTCGAGCATCTCCGTCTCGAATGATATACCGAATGGACCAAATCCTATCGATTTTTTTTTCCTTGCGACAGTTTCATGCGAGGTAATGGTGTGGAGGGAACTTATTTTATATATATTAGCCTAAATAAATTCGAAGGGAAAACTTATACATTCAACATTAAGAAAGAAAATGAAATTACAAAAATGATGGTAAGCTGTGTGGTCGTGAAAGTACACTCGGCGTACACTAAATACACTGCCTATAGTTGGCAGGAGGTGTTTGCTGAAATTTTCCTCTCCGCGTTGTTTATTTGCACGAACCACCGCGCGCCAAAAAAAATCCCCCCTCCCCCCAAAAAATTCCCCATTCCCCACCGCGCACCACAACGAGCCATCTCCCACCGCGCACCCAAATCCGCCCCCATCCCCAGATCTCATCGCCGCCGCCCACCGACCGGACCTCTCCGTGGCAGGAGCGCGCCCATTGCGCCACCATGGTCGCCACGGCGGGCTAGGGTTTTGGTCTGTCGTACGGCCATGCTGCTCATGGGTGACCTCCGACCGCATCGACCTCCACCGCCCGGGCTTCACCTCCATCGCCAGTTGCACCGACCTCCACCACCCGGGCTGCACCGACGTCATCGTCTACATCGACCTCCATCGCCCGGGCTTCACCTTCGTCGCTGTCTGCATCGACCTCCACTGCCTGGGCGTCACCTCTGTCGTCGTCTGCATCGACCTTCCCCGCCTGGGCTTCACCTCAGTCGCCATTGGCCTCCACCGCCAAGGTAAACCACCCCTCCACCACAAATCTTGAGGACGACAAACACGAGGAGCAGATGGTTGCAGGTCGCCATGGCTGGTCTCCGCTGGCTGGTCCTCGTCATCGAAATGGTGACGGAGGTGGTGGTCTAGGACATCACACATATATTTTGTAGTAATGGTATATTAAGATTGCGCATATATATAGCATGCACTAATCGATCGTTGATAGTATGGTATATTTAGTTATCTTGATGATTGTGGTTATGTGCCTTTAGTGCTTATTATGGTGTTGAATTTTCTTAATTTAGGTCACTACTTGGTGACATAAAATGTCTTATATTTGTTTACAGACGCAATAGTTATTCCCAGCAAAACCTACCATTGATGTTGTTGATGCTTGAGCTGTTGTTGTTGTCCCAACTGTTGATGTAGCTATTGTTGGTGCCGGTTGTCTGAGTGCTGCTCGTTGGTGTTCTCCTCTGCTGCTGGATCTGTTGTGCTCTGTGTTGGCTGGTGAGCTCCTCCTACTCTGCTGCTGTTGGTGCTTGAGGCTACTGCTTGGTGTTATTGCATATATAGTGTTGTTGCTTTGTTGTTGTTGCTAGTTCAGTGAATAGTTGGTGGTAGTGCTTGACTATCGTTGCATGTTTGCTGCTGGTGCTAGTACTGCTGCTTGTTGCTGGTGCTATAGCTAGTGCTTACTTTAGTTGCTTGTTGTTGTTGCTATTGTGGTGTTGCTGTTTGTTGATGCTGCTGATTTGTTTTTGCTGCACGCTATGGTAAAATGCTGTAGGTGGTCGTTCCTCCTCATATCTTGTTGTGAGACCTTGGTAACACAGCAAGGGATGGGAGTAACGACCATCACCGACGGTCGAACTATACAGGCAAGGAGTGCCCCAACATAAATATATACCACCACTTGAGAGGTGAGAGTTGTTGAAGGGAGCATCGATGGAATGAAAGTCAATCCACATGAAGAGTTGTTGTGTATTCTTCATTTAGTTTTGAACTTTGCAAAATTAAATTTTATATCGAGACCGTTGTCGCATGACACTCGTGCGGGAGGATGGCACCGCGCCGCCCTCCCACGATCAGTTTTTTTGGTGTTTGATGCCATGACTTGGGTCGCTATGCCGCTGAGATCACTTGTGATGGTGATCGGCTATGGCTTGGCACGTCCGACACCTCTGAGCTCGTCGTGCGGGCATATGACGCGATGGCTTCCATGTATGGTCAGAAACTGGCAGAGCTGAACTTCCCCGGGGATGCCAAGCATGCTTGGTTCGTTGCCCCTCCTTACCGGATGTATTCCCACAAGGAGGAGAAGGTGCGCCGCCTGGCCAAGATGGATGAGGAGTACATGGCTAGGTATGCTGAGGCCAATCCGCACCCCGTGGCCGAGGAGCGTGATTTTTGGACCAATAAGGAGAAGGAGCAGAGGAAGAAGAAGGATGCCGTGAGATGGATGCCAGAATACCAGCGGAGGTCGACCAGCTTTTCAATGAGCTCGATGAGGAGGGCCACTTTATGGACGATGATGGGGAGGTGGTGCAGCCAGCTACCCGCACTAACAGTGAGGCAGGCCTCTCCGATGGACGTCCAGAGGTGGTTGACCTTGTCTCCGAGGACGAGGATGAGGACTAGCTTTACGGAGACCCAGATGGTGTTGATCTATTAGAGTAGTATATATGTCTTAGTAGTGGTTGTCTATCCTAGTGTTGTGGATATATGTAATGTTGTCCCGATTGTTGTCTATCCTAGCACTGCATAACTATTTCTTAGTATTCAATGTAGTAGTTTAATTTTGCTGTAGTACTGATGATATATGTATGGAAAGGGTTATGGTTTATGTTGAAATGGTCCTGGGTCGTTAAAGGCGTGCCTTCTATACTAAAGGTTGACTTTTAGTCTGATGGGGCTCCCTGTTTGATAGATCGATGTCCTCGAGGGAAGGATACCGACTGTTGTCGTGGGGGTCACATCCTCTTCTTATCCTTGTGCTAGACCTTGGTAATGCACTCGGAGAAGAAGGGGATGCTACGATCATCGGCGGTCGAAATATCAGTGTGAGAGATCCCACCATATACACCACCACTTGAGAGATGAGAGTTGCAGAGACTCGGAGAACTGAAAGTCAACCAACACATCGGAATAGTGATTTGTGTGTTGACATCCTAGAATTCAACACACATCTTGTAGTTTGCGATGACATCCTAGAATTCCATATATACTTATGTTATTTTTTCATTGTGTGCTAGAAGGTGCTAGCATCGTTCTCGAGGTTATGGCTTCCACCGATGACGCAGCTTCCTCTAGGGTCAACTCCATGGTCAAGGAGTCACGCGCCAGTGAGGATCGCTTGGCGGCGCTCCTTAAGGCGAACCCATAGCTCATCCTTATTACGTTTTTTGAGGATCTGTCCAAGAGGGAGGCACCACCTAAGGAGAGTGCCAACCCTTTGCCACTAATTCCGCCGACTGCCATTCCCGATAATGCTTGCTCCTCCACTGAGGGGAGAGATCCCCACCTCCAACTCCACACTTACCGGCTTCACAAACTACCAGTGAAAGGATCGAAACGGTCGATTAGAGGGGGGTGAATAGGAGACTACAAATTTTAATCTTGTTTGTCAATTTTAGGGATAAGAGGATAAATAAGGTTCACTAGATATGCAACTAGGTGAACACAACCTATATGACAAACACAAGTAGTACTAAATATGCTAGGCAACAATAAAGCTAACAAGCCAACAAGCATACAAAGCAAGGTAAAGTGAGGGAAAGGATTAACCACAAGTGAGACGAGGACGCAGATTTTATCCCCAAGTTCACTCTTCCTTGGGGAAGAGCTGCTCTCCTTTTAGAGCGGTGCCGGAGCCAAAGCTTGCGGAAAGCCACGGAAGGATCACCGTATCTCTTTCGAGTCATCCCCAACCGATGAGCCTCAAATCACTCGGGGTTGGTCTTGAAGGCGACCACCACACCTTTACAAACTTCTCCGGAGCACACCACAAGCAAGGAAGCTTCCGGAGGAACCTCTAACCGCCTAGGAGCCCAAGCTCCAAGAGTAACAAATCAATGGTGAACAAATGTTGTGGGGAACACGAATTTGGTTTGGTCAAAGTGTAGATCGGGTCTTGCTCTCCCAATCCCCAAAGTCTCAACAAGTTTGGGTGGAGGGATTGAGAGTATTGAGAAAAATGAGATGTAGCAATGGTGGAGCTCAATAAGACATTAGGGTTAGGTTGGGAGGAGGAAGAAGGGTTTTTTTATAGTGTTCTTGGCTGGGGAGGAGAATCTGCCCGTTGGACCTAGTGCGCACGGGTTTAGTCAGCCCCGTGCGCATGGGGTACTCAGAGAGGTTCGGGGTACCCCGTGCGCACGGGGGTCAAAAGATCCCGTGCGCACGGGCTACTCAAAGAACTACGCAGTACCCCGTGCGCACGGGGGTCAAAAGACCCCGTGCACACGGGGTGACCAGGAAGTCTTTGTAAAACAGATCTGAGAACCCGGGCACGACACTAACAGACCCCGTGGATACTTGAAGTGGTAGGTAGGCTGAAATAAAGGACATGGAGGCATTCCCACACAACATACATCCACGATGACCCCTCTTAATAGTGCGGTAATTCCTACGACTCAAATCGAACCAAAACAAAAACCTTTGAGTCACCGGAAAATCATGCCTTTGATCTTTTTGAATGGGGGGGGGGTCACACACCTTCATCTAGAGCTGTAAGGAATCAATCACCTGAGATAAACTATAGCATCTCACGTTAGATCTTCTAACCATATTGCCATCACACCAAAACATAATTAAGTGATAGATGCACTTTCAATCTCCCCCTTTTTAGTGCATTGATGACAACATGATTAGGACATGGCAAAAGATATAACAATATTAAAGCCATAACACAAGACAACACTTGATCATCAGAGCTCCCCCTATATGTGTGCATGGATAAAACTTGCTTGATTATGCATCAAGCACACACATAAGAGGCTCCCCCTAGATCAATGGTGTCAAGAGCATGTGATCAAAATAAAATACCATATATGGTGCCTAAAACACATGCAAAGAGTGTGGTGAGCAGGAGTGGTGAGACGAGACATGATATATAAGATCATATAACAAAAGATAAAGATTAGCAGCATATATGATCCATGCAACATAGTCTCACACATAGAAAGATAAAGGTAGCTCACACACACATGATAAAAGGAACAAATAAGAGTATCTCAAGACAAATAAACACCACAGAGAACACGAGGCTTTGAGATCTCAGCAACTCAGACTACTCCTAAACCACTTCTCCCCCTTTGTCATCAAGACAACAAAAAAGGGAAAAGGCAATGCAAATAAAACCACTCAGACAAGGGGAGGCGCGCTCGAGGCATCATCATCATCAAAATGCCATCCTGCAATCAAGAAGGTGTAAGCTGTCGCCTCACTGTCGACGTCCTAAGATCCAGAGCCAACATATCTCACCAGCAGCAGCACGCTCAGCCTTCTTCTGACGACGCTCAAGTTTTCCCCTATTGGTCTCCTCGACCTGACGGCGCTGAGTGGACTGACACATCTTAAACATGCTGCGTAGAGTCTTGAACAAGGACTTCTTCTCATCGTGGGTAAAACAGGCCTCAGAACTTTTCTTACAAGGTCCACGAGGAATGCGGGCAGTGGAGGAGCACCCTGGAGTGTAGGTAGCCCGCTCATCAGCCTGAGGGTTGCGTTCTTGCTTAGGAGGCCTGTATGGGGCAGGAGCTTGAGAGGACCATTGAATACTGCGCTTGGGAATGGAGGTCTTGTACTGAGAGATGTACCGTGCAGGGCAAACAGATTCGATGAGGGCCTGAATGAAAGGTGCATATATTAATGACTTGACCTCCTGCACACACTGATGAAGCTCATAGAACATGAAGTCCAGAACATCCACTTTCTTCCTAGCATGCAGAT
Source organism: Elymus sibiricus (assembly GCA_039707655.1). Lineage (NCBI taxonomy): Eukaryota > Viridiplantae > Streptophyta > Magnoliopsida > Poales > Poaceae > Elymus > Elymus sibiricus. The sequence continues at coordinate 157,081,943 of CM077669.1, forward strand.
ACACAAAGACACCTTATGTTATGAGAGTCACCGGCCTTGGGAGTGAGGGTGTACCTAAGAATGTGCCTCATTGTATCATACACCGGGAGCAAACCCTTGATCGAGCCAGTGACAAAGGACCGGTCCTTCTTGTAAGCAAATGCAATTTCATCCTTGGAGCGCTGCCCACCATCACGAACCCGGCCGAAATCCTCATGTTCTTCCTCATAGAACGGATATGGAATGATTTCAGAAAACTTGGCCATTGAAGCAGACAACTGACGAAGCCCAGACATCCAGGTGAGAGTACGAGCAGAGTCATTATGGAAGAAAACGGTGGCAAAGAACTGTGTGACAAGCTCTTCATTATAGGCATGGTTGAAGCTGACAAAAGGAAGGAGGCCCAAACTGTCAAGAGCAGCATAAATTCCTGGATAGAGATGAATGTTGTTGCGAAGGTCTGTCACATTAATTTGCTTGTGAGGTGCAAACTTCTTGGTCTTGGTCATGAGAAGCTCAGGGTACACCTTGTGTTGAAACTCCTCCTTGAATCTAGGATCCACGTCAAGACCGGTGGCCGCAGCATAGGGATGAGCCTGCCTGCGAGCCCAAATCTCTGGCTTGTGCCAGTCGCAGAGGAATATTCCGAAGATCACACCCGCCAGTAATAGGCTGATCCTCTTCATCACCATCAACATCCTCAGTACCTGTTCCTGCTTCTTCCTCTTCCCTTGCTTCTTTCTCTTCTTCATAGTATTCATCCTCCATAGAATCATATTCTTCCTCAGAGGCATCAGAGGTTTCAACCACAGGCTTCTTGGATGCAGCACGATGAGCACGACGATGGGATCCTTGACTAGATTCCTCTGACGACAGACGACGAGCAATAGGGAACTGAGAATTAGCAGCCCCTGTCTTCGATCATTTGCTACGAGCGGAAACCACCCCGTCTGCGGAGTCTGAGAAACCAAAAACATTCAAAACAGCATGTGCAAGAAGAATGAGTGCAGGTGCCATAAAAAGAAAGCAACCAAAACAACAACAACAACAAGAAGAAAAAACTAGCAGAAGAAACCAGATAATACTGCCAACCCCGTGTGCACGGGGCCTGGGGCCCATGGACACGGGGTCCCGTGCGCACGGTACAAGCCCGTGGGCACGGGGGCTCCCAGCGGCGGCCAAAACCTAAATCTAGCATGGGCAATGGAGGAGGCAGAGGGGGAAAGGCTAGGATCTAATGAGAAACCTAGACTAAAAGCAAGAAAAACTAGGAAAAAAGAGAGCCTAGAAGAGGAACCCTAAATCCCTAACAATAACCACAAAAGAAAGAAGGAGAAAAAAGGGGGGCAGGGCATTACCAGAGGAGGAGCCCATCCCCCTCCCTTCCAACAGAGGAAGAGGAGATGGAGGGAGGCGACGACGGCGGCTCCAGGAGCACAGGAGGCGGCAGGGGTGGTGGGGAGGGCGAAGGGGAAGAATGAACCCTAGCCCCCCCCCCCCCCCCCGCGCGCCCTGCCTAAAAACCGCCTGGACCAGCCTGCCCCATGCGCACGGGGCCAAATTAGCCCGTGCGCACGGTACAAGCCCGTGGGCACGGTACATGGCCGTGCACACGGTGTATCCAGCAGAGAGACAACCAGGGACTTGGATGGGGCTGGATCCATATCCTTACCACCACACGTAGTCCAGTGCTGACTTTGTATGGGATACGTCGCACGAGAGGGAAACAACACAAGGAGAAAGAACAAAAAACGAGGCACTTGCGCTAAAATAACCAACATGCACATGACAAAACCAAATTAGAACACAAGGTCTAGAAAAATTCGAATCAAGTCAAATGACCAACCGTGGAACAAGGGCGGTGGCCATAGCCACCATGTTTGAGTTTATTTGGTATGGCACCGCGAAAATATGAACCTTGGGCCCAAGACCAATACTCATCTTTGAAGCACAAGTACCATTAATAAATGGCGAATATGAAAATTTTGGTTTAATTTACGCAGTAGTAGGATAAAATAGCCCATGAGTTGAGCTAGCTCCCCCTACATAGGTGCCTACATCTAAACAAGATACTAGTTGAGTATGTGTGTGCATGCAAGGGTCTCAAACCAAGTTACTAAGATCCACGATATTTAGCTCATGCCTTAACTCGCGGAATCATGCTTCATCAAGTGGCTTGGTAAAAATATCTGCAAGTTGCACCTCAGTGTTAACAGGAAATAACTCAATGTCCTTTCTTGCCACATGATCCCGAATGAAATGATGACGAATATCAATATGCTTGGTACGGTTGTGTTGTACGGGGTTCTCTACGATTTTGATTGCACTTTCATTGTCACGCAAAGGAGGCACTTTGTCACATTTGACACCATAATCCATCAAAGTTTGCCTCATCCATAATAATTGTGCACAACAACTTCCAGCGGCAATATACTCAGCTTCGGCGGTTGAAAGAGACACGCAATTTTGCTTCTTTGAGGACCAACTAACCAAGGATCTTCCAAGGAACTAACAAGAACCGGATGTGGATTTGCGATCAATCTTGTCTCCGACCCAATATGAATCGGAATAACCTATCAACTTGAATGATGATCCTTTGGGATACCAAAGGCCCAAGTTTGGGGTATGAACCAAATATCAAAGGATTCTTTTTACTGTCATATAATGGCGCTCCTTAAGAGCGCATTGAAATCTTGCACACATGCACACACTCAACATAATATCGGGTCTAGATGCACAAAGGTAAAGCAAAGAATCGACCATGGAGCGGTATACCTTTTGATCCACTGCTTTACTATTGGGATCAAGATTAAGTTGACCATTTGTTGGCATGGGTGTCTTCATGGGATGGACATCAGTCATCTTGAATTTCTTGAGAATGTCTTGGATGTACAAGGATTGGTTGATGAAAGTTCCTCCTCTCAACTACTTTACTTGCAATCCTAGGAAGAACTTTAACTCTCCCATCATGCTCATTGCGAATTCCTTTGTCATAAGATTCTCAAACTCAACGTTAATAGCATGGTTAGTGGAACCAAAAATAATGTCATCAACATAAATTCGGCACACAAACAACTCCCCTTTTACCCTCTTTGTGAAGAGAGTGGAATCTACTAACCCGATCTGAAACCCCTTCTCGACTAGGAAAGCCGTAAGGTGATCATACCAAACACGAGGTGCTTGTTTAAGTCCATAGAGAGACTTATGGAGTTCATAGACGTGAGAGGGGTGATCGGATCTTCGAAACCGGGAGGTTGTTTGATGTACATTAACTCTTTAAGAGGACCATCACTACTGGAATCAGGAGATTTGGCGTCTGCCATGGCAGACGGCAAAGGGCAAAAGGCGGACGGCAAAGGCCTTTGCCGTCCGCTAGCGGACGGCACAATTTCGGGCCCAACGAGCTCCGGCAAAGGGGTTCTTTGCCGTCTGCTTTGGCCCAGCGGACGGCAAAGATTCTTTGCCGTCAGCTTGCAGACGGCAAAGGACCTGGACGGCGTAGTACTGACGGCGCCACCGTCAGGCGGCTAACGGACCCCCACCCTTTGCCGTCTGCCTCCCGCCCCCCATTGCCGTCTGCCTCCCGCCCCCCGTTGCCGTCTGCCTCGCGGCCCCTTTTGCCGTCTACCACGTGGCAGCTTTGCCGACGGCGGCCGTCGGCATAGCACCTCTCTTTGCCGTCTGCCTCCCGCCCCCCTTTGCCGTCTGCCTCCCGCCCCCCCTTTGCCGTCTGCCTCCTCCCCCTTTGCCGTCTGCCACGGACGACAAAGAGGCAAAATGGGCCAGCCTTGTTTTCCCAGGTTTCACAGGCGGCCGCCACGTGGCAGCTTTGCCGACGGCGGCCGTCGGCATAGCTGCCTTTGTCGTCCGGGGCAGACGGCAAAGAGGCTGTATTGCCTCTTTTTTTTGTTACATTCAACAATTTTCAAACAAACAATATATGATATATACATAAATAATTCACAGAAACAATGTGCAACAGCCATATATGATCAACCAACAATTATACCAAATTAAAAGTATCAAATGCCACATTGTTCGCCATATTACAATAGGTTCATCCATACATACATATAGTCTCATCGATACAAATGACTCAATACATGAAAACAGAAAGTAAACCTAGCACTACATGAAAGCAAGCTGCCGTGAACTTGTCTCAAATCTGCAAAATTGGAAATAAGAAAGTTAGAAAAATAATACAAGAATTAAGAAGTAGAAGAAGATCTAGAATTAGAAGAAGATGAAGGGGCTGTTTGGTTTCAAGACACAACTAGCCACACTTTCCCAGAACTCAACTTAGGCAAGTTTGACCATGTTAGGTGTGTGTTTGGTTCTTGCCACAACTAAGGCAAGAAGTTTTTTTATTAGAAGTAAGACCCACATGTCATAGATAGAAAAAGTGTGGCAAGATTCCCTTAGGCAAGCCAAAGTGTGGTAACTATTTGAGCACCTCAAGTAAGGCAAGTGTGGTAAAATTGTGGCAAGCCAAAGTGTGGTAAAATTGCGGCAAGCCAAATTGTGGCTAACTATTTGAGCACCTAAAGCCAAAGTGTGGCAAGATTCTTTCTCTGTCTCCTCTTGTTTTTCTTCTTCTTATTGCTTATTTGTGTCATTTTAGAGCTAACCTAGGTAATTATCACATTATTTACCTAACTAAGCTTATTGTGTCATTTTGCAAGAAAATAAGCTAAGTCTATGGCATCTATGAGGTTACCAAGTCTATTATGTCATTTTTGAGTTAACTAAGCTTATTATGTCAGTGTGGAGGAAACAATGCTAAGTATAGGTCATTTTAGAGCTCACTTAGGTACAATATGTCATTTTGGAGGTAAGTAAGCTTACTATGTCATTTTATAGGAAACAAAGCTAACTTAGGTAAAATATGACATTTGTCTAAGTGCTAAGTTTGTCTAAGTGCTATGTTTGTATTTGTTTGAGAAAATGAGCCAAGTAAGTGGCATATTAGGGCTTACCGTCCTCGTCATCACGGAGGTGAAGCACTGGGGTTGCTCGGGTCGTGCGATGCGGCTCGGGAGTTATGTTTTACCAAAGATCATTTGCGTTAGCATGATGACGCTGAAATGTTAAGACTAGTAACTAATGAACATTGAAATGGAACTCACCATTCCAGCCGTGGTAATGACTGGCATCGGCGAAGGGGTCTGGCCGTTCTTCTCGCACAAAGTCTGCACATTTGGTTTTGCCAAGTCAATCATATTGGTTATTAATGAAAAGAACATGTAGTGCATGATTTGGCTAATATGAAGAAGAAACTTACCACGATGAGCTCGTACATGGCCCGGTTAGACGCATCGTTCCGTGCCCTCTCCTCCTCCAACAACCTAGTCGTCCTCTCCTCCAGATCCCTCTTCTCCTCCGCCGCCTGCCGGGCCTATTCCGCCAGAAGCGCCTGGGTTGTCTCTCTCTCTTTCTGCAGAGCAGCCTGCAACACAACTCCTCGTTAGCATTGTAATCATCTTTGTTCGCACACACAATGTAATGGAGGAAACCTATCTGAGTCCGTATGACTAACCTCGATGGCGAGCTGGACTAGCCATGGACGAGGCGGCATCTCAGGACAGGAGCTCGTTTGGCGCGCCTTGATCTGGCGGAGAGTGCTCGAAGACCGTATATGTTCATCTCCAATGGCTATCAAGCCATGGGGCCTCCCGTGGCCAGCTATCATCATCAGGTCTGGATCAAGTGGATGCTGGCTCGGGTTGAAGTCCTCCCCATTCACCGCCTTCCCCACATTTCTGTACCTCACGAGCTTGTGGTGGGAGGAGATATTGCTGAAGTTGTCGGGATCAGCGAGGTCAGACTCAGAGAATGCCTTGACCTTCTTGTATGAGGCAGTATGGGCCATGGCATAGAGGTCGTACACCGCTGGCACCTCCGTCTTATTGTGATGAGCCTACAAGAGAGGAACAAAGTATTAATAATGGATAAACCTAGCACTACAAGAATGAATTGCAGGAATCATGAAGCAAACCACATACCCAGTTCCGCCCGAACTGATAAATGTTGGCGCTGCCTTGATGGTGTGGCACACCTTCCATTTGGGCACGCCATGCCTTGGCATCATCGTGGACGACTCGCCATTTGTCAGAGCACCATTCATTCACCAACGCCTCCCAACAACCCATCTTATCCGCACACCATCTAGGGGGCACCTAAGTTAATAAAGAGAAATTTGAGAGCTACGCCTATGAATCAAAGCAAAGGAAACTAAGTACAAGGCCTTAAGAATAGGTAATTACCTTCATGTACTGCTCCTTGTCCAGAAACTTTCGGCGGGACGACGACTTGGCCTTCTTAATACGCTGCGAGGCGTAGTAGTCTCGAACAGCCTGTACCCGAGCCTCGTGTCGTAAGTTCTGTAGTAGGCGCCTGCACTCGTAATCGATAAGCTTTGCCATGGCCTCCTCGTATCCCTCCTCACACCTGTAGAAGGTCTGCAATCAAAAGAGACAACACTGATTAGTACAATAACTAGCTATTATTGATTTTTAATTGTGTAAAGGAGAAATTACCCAGAACTTCCTGATGACCATGTCGGCCCTCGTGTGGCACAACACACCGTCGATCATCTCCTCCGACGGTACAGGGGCAGCCAAGTAGTGCTCCCATTTCAATCCCACCTCTTCTTGCTGACCCTCGCCGGGCAACGTGACAAACCCCGGGAAGTTATGCCATAAAATCACACCAAGGATGGAGTTGGGCCTGCGGACATCCTTGGCGTGAATCCAACCCCTGCAGTATGACAAAGCCAACACATTAGATATGTGAAGAAACATGAAGGCAAAAGGTTTAAAAAGAGTAAATGCACTTACTTCAGCGACTCGGGCTTAATCAGCCACCTCTGCTCACGGGTCGCCGGCACGGGCGGGAGCCGTGTACACCCACGCTAGTAGACGGTGCCCTCAACCACCTCGTCCCCGCTATCAGAAAGCCGATCCCCGCCACCATCAGCATGGCCACTCGGCTCCGGCTGATGCAGATCCGGCCAGGTATCCCATCCGGTGGAAGCCTGTGGAGTCTCGTGGGACGAAGCGTCTGGCACAGGAGTCTCGCGGGACGAAGCGTCTGGCACAGGAGTCTCGCGGGTGGCCGCGTCTGAGACAGAAGGATCGTCGACCCGAGGCTCGTGGACAGGAGTCCTTGTAGCCTCCACCTCAGACGGGTCCACCGTAGCAGTCCTGTGCTCGGGTGAATCAGCTGGGGGTGGCGGCGAGGAAGGTGTAGCAGCCTTCCTACCTCTCCCGCGGCCACCACGTGTAACTTTAGGAGCCTTCCTACCTCTCCCCCGACCTCCTCTCCCGGTCGGCAACTTCGCCGACAAAGAAGCGCCCTCGGGTGTCCCAATACTGTCGTACAACGCTCTCCGGAGAGTTTGGGGTGGAATGGAAGTACCCCTCCCACCACGCGCCGACGAAGGATCCTCGGATCACTCTCGACCCGCGCCCACCATATTTCAACACCTGCCATGACAAAGAGTAAACGAAATTAGTACAACATAAAAAACAAATGAATACCGACATGAATAATAATATGTATATATATATAATTTGAGTGTATCATCATCATGTATACCTGACATGAACTAATAATAATCTTCATCGTCTATATATGCTCCGGGATCAATAAATGCATCAGCATCATCACTATCATTAATAAATGCATCATCATCACTATCGGGAGCAACATGTGGAAGGCCTCCTTTATGTAATCGGTCAAGCATTGAGGGGTCATCAACAGTAGTAACCTCTTCTTCTTCCGTCTCTTCTTGTTCCGGCTCAGGGGTGAAGTCGGATTCACTGTCGCTGTCTACCTCAATGTTCTGGGGTGAAGTAGAGCGGTTCTTGAAACGTTTTTTGGAAAGACGTGTTTCTTGGAAGAATTCTCCTTCATATGTGTCTGGGTTAATGTGAGGTTCATAATCATCTTCATTGAGGGGAGGTGGTCTAAAATGTGGCGGCACATCATAAACGACATCCCAACCATTCAGATTTGGATCAGTTTGGCAGGCCCACGGTAGATAGAAAACTTGGGTCGCCTGTTGAGCCGTAATATAGACATCGGGAACATCTAAATGGGTGCTTTGTTTGATTTCGACTAGCCCTATATGTTCATGAGTCCTTCTAGTCTCCTTCTACTGGAACCAATAACATTTGAAGACTACGACGTTTGGTGGGTTTTCACCAAAGAATCTAAGTTCATAAATTGCTTCAACTCTTCCATAATACTCGACACCTCCTTCGCCGACAGCGGAGACACAACAATTTGTAGACTTTCAGTCGGCCATAGATAGCTCTTTGCCAAAAGTACAAAAGCGATACCCGTTGATGTCGTATTTGTCAAATGAACAGACCTTATAGTCAAAACCATTAGCGACTTGTCTCAATTCGGAGTCCATAGACTCTGCATTAGCCTACAAGTTTAATACGAAAGGATTGTTGCATTAGCCGCAAACTAGACGAAGAAATGAAATGGTCTAATGGAAATTACCGTTTGTTTGAACCAAGAGATGAAACCGGGATAGCCGCCTCCATGCTTTGCCAGAAGCTCATACTCTTCGATGGAATCCTTTTGGATCACCGCTCCATCCGAGAATTTGGCGACGTATCGACTGTATCACATATCCGGGAATAAGAGCATTTCAAAGGAATTAGAAGTTGCGAAACAATGTACCGAGAACTTACTCGATGTACGGCCGCACTTCTGTTAGGTTGTTGAAGATATACAACGAAATGGTCCGCCATTCTTCGACATCCAACGCTATTGCTTTCGAAGCACCGGCTGGTGCGAGCTTCCCTTTGAATAGGCTGAGGTTGGATCGACCTTTTTCACAGTCGCCATCATTGTACCGAGGCTTCGGATTATGCAAATGACGATTCTTGGCTTTGTAGTGTGCTGTCACGAAGTTTGCCGCCTCCTCAGTAATGAATGCCTCGGCCATCGATGCTTCAATTCTACGTTTATTTTTACATTTTGCTCGAAGCGTCTTCTGCATCCTCTCAGTTGCGAAGCACCAACAATTTTGCACGGGCCCCTCCAATCTTGCCTCGGTCGGGAGATGCAAAATCAAATGCTGCATTGGATTAAAGAATCCCGGTGGAAAGATCTTTTCTAACTTGCAGATCAACTCCGGCGCCAACTCTTCCAGTTCGTCTAGCACGTTAGGCGATAGTTCTTTCGCACAAAGAGCACGGAAGAAATAGCTCAGCTCTGCCAGTACTAGCCATGCATCCTCAGGGATAAAGCCACGCAACATCACCGGCATTACCCGCTCAAGCCATATGTGCCAATCATGACTCTTGAGACCAAATATTTTCAATTTGTCAAGACTCGCTCCCCTCTTTAGATTCGCTGCAAACCCATCGGGGAACATCAACTGCATTTTCTCCCACAAGATCATTTCCCTCATAGCTGGCCTTACAAGATTGAACCATGCCTTTGGCTTCCTCCAGTTCTTCTTTCCTTTCGGTTGTCGCATGTTTTGTAACGGTCTATCACATAGAGCCTCCTGATCGACTCTAGCCTTTGGATTATCCTTCGACTTCCCCTCTATGCCGAACAATGTACCAAAAAGGGCCTCGGCGATATTCTTTTCAGTGTGCATCACGTCGATGTTGTGTGGGCAAAGGAGGTCTTTAAAGTAAGGCAGATCCCATAAGCATATCTTGTGAGTCCAGGCGTGTTTCGAATTATACCCTTTGAAATACCCTGGACGATTTGGATCCGGCTCGAGAGCATTTATCTGATCCAGGGTCTGTTGGCATGTCAATGCAGGTGGTGCAGAGTTTTTGACAACTCTACCTTTCATGAAATTCTTCTTGTCTTTTCTGAACTTATGGCGAGGATCCAGGAACTGTCTATGCAAGTCGAAGCAAGAATACTTGCGACCCGCCTGCAGCCAACGGAACTCAAGAGCTGCCTTGCATGTGGGGCACGGGAACCTTCCATGCACACACCAACCAATGAATAGCGCATACGCCGGCAAGTTATGCGATGAGTACATGTACCACACATGCATTTTGAAGTTTTTTTTGTAGCGGCGTCATATGTCTTGATCCCATTATCCCAAGCTTCTTGCAATTCATCCTTAAGTGGCTGCATGTACACATTCATATTCTTCCCCGGATAGTTGGGCCCTGGAATTATCAACGTCAAGAAAATGTTCTTTCTTTTCATAAACTCTCCGGGGGGAAGATTGAGTGGAATGACAAATACAGGCCAGCAACTGTATTGGGTTGCCGTCATACCAAACACATTGAACCCATCCATGCTGATGGCGACTTGAGGATGCCTTGGATCTGCCGCTTTATCCTTATGTAATGCATCGAAGTGCTTCCACGCAAAAGCGTCTGAAGTGTGTCCCAACATCGGATTCCCATCTGCATCTAGTTCGGTTCTTTTGCCCAATTTATGCAACGTCATCTGTCTGGCCGTCTCTTCGACCATGAAAAGACGTTGAAGTCTTGGTATGATTGGCATATACCGAAGAACATTAACTGGGATTTTGGTCTGACTCTTCTCACCCATACCGTTGTCTACCACAACATACCTGGAAGACTTGCAAATGGGACAATAGTTGAAGCTCGCATACTCAAGCCTAAATAAGGCACATCCATTCTCACAGGCATCTATCTTCTCATAGGGCATCTTAAGCGCACGTAGGATTTTGTCCGACTGGTACAGGTTTGCTGGCAATACATGGCCTTTGGGTAGAAAGCGTCCAAATATCATCATCATCGCGTCATAGCATTCTCTGCCCAGGTTGAACTGAGCCTTCAGAGCCATTACTTGCGCGATGGCATCCAGCTGACAAAGCTCAGTGTGCTCGTGGAGAGGACGTTTTGAAGACTCCAACATTTCATAGAAGGCCTTTGCAGATTCCTCCATCTCATCGTCTGAATCCCGAGCATCATCAAAGTCTTGCACCATGTCTTCGATCCCGGTACCATGCTCGTCGGTGCGACGACGAACCACCTCAGCTCTGGCACGTTGGGCAGACTCACCATGAAATCTCCACACCGTATAATCAGTCGTAAAACCCCACTTCTGCAAGTGTTTACCCATTTCATCCCGTGTCCACTTTTTATGGTTGTCGCACAGGACACAGGGGCACCAGGTTATTTCCTGGCCATTTGCAAATGCGGCGCTCAGAAACCCCTTGGTTTTTTTAACCATTCAATGGTCATTTCTTTCTGACTAGGGTGACCGGTGTACACCCAAGCACGATCACTCATCTTGCCTACCTACTAAACACACAAGAAATATATATAATTCATCATCTATATTCATCCGTTAATCAAGTTTGTCAGTTTTATTACGTCCATGCAACCTACACGCTAATAGGTAGAGATAGGTCCTAATCCCACCCGAGTATGTGTAGATTGGGTCCGTTTTCCCATGCTCTGCTCCGGATCCGACGCAGAATTTCGGCAGCACCTCCCCGCTATTCTCCTGATACACGTCTCAGCAATAAGCAGAGAGGATGTGTACCCGGAGAACAACAGGGAGGCACTGACGAAATTCCGCATCGGATCCGGAGCAGAGCATACGGGAAAATGAACCCAATCTACACATACCCGGGCTGTCCATGGATAACGTTGGACAATTCGAAAGGATGGCGGTTATAAATATGCAAAGACATGCATATTTATAGATGCCGCCCTTTCGAACGGGAGACGCATACTGGCCACGCATACTTTTTTTCTTCTAGTTTTTTTTCTTTTCTTCTATTCTTCTAAGTTTTTTCTTTTCTATCTAAGTTTTTCCTACCTAATAAACTAACTATCTAAATAAACTAAACTAACAGAAAATAAACTATCTAATTAAACTAAACTAACAGAAAATAAACTATATATCTAAATAAACTAAACTAACAGAAAATAAACTATATATCTAAATAAACTAAACTAACTCACCGGGGAGGGCCGGGGCGGTGGGGGCGGCCGGGGCGGCGGTGGGAGGGGGGAAGCCGCGGGGACGGGGTGCCGCGGGGAGGGGGGCGGCGCCGGGAGCCGGCGACGGGAGGGGGCGGCTCGGGAGGGGTTGCGGTGGTGGGGGCGGCGCAGGGAGGGCGGCGCAGGGGAGGGGTTGCGGTGGTGGGGGGCGGCGCGGGGAGGGCGGCGCGGGGAGGGGTTGCGGTGGTGGGGGCGGCGCAGGGAGGGCGGCAGCGCGGTGGTGGGGGCGGCTCGGGGAGGGGCGGCTTGGGGAGGGGGCGACGCGGGGAGCCGCCGAGGGCACGGGGGCGGCGTGGGGAGGGGTTGCGGTGGTGGGGGTGGCGCAGGGAGGGCGGCGGCGCGGTGGTGGGGGCGGTGCAGGGAGGGGGCCGGTGCTGGGGGCGACGCGCGGGGGGAGAGGGGCGGCGGGCAAGAGAGACAGTGAGTGAGAGAGAGAGTGGGAGGGTTGGGGTGGTTGACGGACGTTATTATGGCATCCTCTTTACCGTCTGCTGGCGGACGACAAAGAGCCGGAAAGGAGATGGCAAAGAGCCGGCGGACGGCCCAGTTGACCTAACCAAACCCCATGGGCCAGTGGGGCCTAGGTGGGCTCTTTGCCATCTGCTTTGGCAATCTTTGCCATCTGCTGGCAGACGGCAAAGAGCTGACTGATGGCAAAGATCCTCTATGCCATCTGCCAGTCCTTTGCCGTCTGCTTTCACCCAGCTGACGGCAAAGACCTTGTTTGCCATCTGCCAGCAGACGGCAAAGACATGGCAGACGGCAAATCTCCTGATTCCAGTAGTGCATTAAGAAATGCACTCCTCACATCCATTTGATACAACTTGAAATTATGATGAGAGGCATATGCAAGAAAGATACGAATGGACTCAAGACGGGCAACGGGGGCAAAGGTTTCACCAAAGTGCAAACCTTCAACTTGAGTGAAACCTTGTGCCACTAACCTTGCCTTATTCCTTGTGACTTGTCCATGTTCATCTTGTTTGTTCTTAAAGATCCACTTGGTTCCAATGACATTATGGTGTTCTTATGGCCTCTTTACTAGAGTCCATACTTTGTTGCGGGTGAAATTGTTGAGTTCTTCATGCATAGCATTTACCCAATCCGGGTCGTCAAGTGCATCTTCCACCTTAAGATGTTCAATACAAGAGACCAACGAGTGATGTTCACAAAGTTTGCAACACGTCTACGAGTAGTTACCCCTTTTTGGATGCTTCCATAAATGTTCTCGGTGAGATTTTGAATATGCTCTATCTTGGCAACCACTTTTTGCTCTTTTAAAGAATGCTCTTCATCATTTGGTGTTGCACTTGATAAAGATACTTTGCATTGAGCTTGTTTGAGTTTTTTGGACACCCTTCTCTTCACAACCTCAACTTCTTGAACACGTGGGTGTGGTATGGTAGAAGACACTTGTGGTTGGGCGCTTTTAAGTCTTGCGGACACCCTTCTCTTCACAACTTCAACTTCTTGAACTTGAGGTTGGGCTTGATCTTGATCTTGATCATCGTCATGGGCAACATCTTGGACCTCAACGTTTGGTACATCACCACTTGGTTGAGGTTATCCTTGATCTTGCCCATTGTCTTGAGAAACTTCTTGGACCTCAATATTTGGTTCCTCACCACTTGGTTGAGCTTGTCCTTGATCTTGCTCAGGAACGTGAGGGACTTGATCTTGTTCTTGGATATGTTCATGATCTCCCAAAACATATTGCACTTGTGGTGGCGGTGATGACTTCCCTTGTGGGGATTCCACAAGAGGGGCTCTTACTCCTTCTTCTTCTACTTGGACTTGGGGTATTTCTTGTGGAAGAATGTGGCCTATCCCCATGGTCCTTATAGCTTGTGAAGGAGCCTTATCACCTACAACACTAGGACAATTTGATCCATACGAGAGCCGTTATCTTCATCAAACTCCACATTTACCGTCTCCTCAATACACCTAGTGGATTTGTTGAGAACACGGTAAGCATGAGAATTTGAAGCATATCCAACAAATATGCCCTCATAAATTTTAGACTCAAATTTAGCTAAACGGGATTTCTTGTTTAGAATGAAACACTTACAACCGAACACCCGAAAGTATTTGACGTTGGGTTTCTCCCAATGAGAAGTTCATATGGGGTCTTGTTCTTCAGCTTGTGGAGATAGAGCCGGTTTGATGCATGACACGCGGTGTTGATGGCTTCGGCCCAAAGCTTGTATGGAGACTTGTACTCGTCAAGCATGGTCCTAGCCATTTTAACAAGAGTTCGATTCTTCCTTTCCACAACACCATTTTGTTGAGGAGTATAAACCGCAGCATACTGATGCTTGATCCCCTCATCACTCAAGAACTCATCCATAGTATAATTTTTGAACTCGGTCCCATTGTCACTTTGAATTGCCTTGATTTCACAATCATGTTGACGTTGAGCTTCTTTGGTAAAGTTGATGAATGTTTCTTGGGTCTCATCTTTTGTCTTGAGGAAGAATACCCATGTATATCTTGTAAAATTATCAACAATGACAAGACAATACCTTCTTCCTCCCAAACTATCATAAGAGGGGGACCAAAGAGATCCATGTGGAGGAGCTCTAAGGGCCTTGAGGTGGAAATGATAGTCTTCACTTTATGGGCTTTCTCATGAAGCTTTTCGGCAATGCAAGCACTACAAGGACGATCTTTAGCAAAAGACACATTGGTTAGTCCAAGGATGTGCTCCCCCTTTAAGGACGATCTTTAGCAAATTTCTCATACCCACGTGAGATAGCCGTCGGTGCCATAGCCACCCCACGTCGGCCTTGGCCATTAGGCATGTTGCAAGATGTGTTTTTCCTTTAAAGAAATCAACCAGATACAGGTTGTCTTCAACATGCCCAACAAAGGCCACTTTGAGATTGCTCCTCTTAAAGACGGTCACATGGAATTCACCGAAATGAGAATCATAACCGGCACGTGCCAATTGAATCATTGAGAGTAAATTGTAGTGAAGGTATTGAACAAGCATGACATTTGATAGAGATGAATCATTAGAGATTACCACTTTACCCAATCCCAATATCTTGCCCTTGTTATTGTCACCAAACGAAATGGTTGAGGAGGCCTTGAGGGAATCAACGAACTCCACAAGCATTTCTCTATCTCCGGTCATATGATTGGTGCATCCACTATCGATCACCCATTGCGTTCCACCGGAGGTATAGTCCTACATGAATCAAGCTTTGAGTTTAGGTACCCATTTCGCAATGGGTCCTAGAGAGTTAGCAACAAGGGTCTTAGGAACTCAAATAGTCCATGCATAATCATCATAATTAGTGCCAACGAATTTAGCAAAGGTGTAACCATCCGTTCCTCTCATGAGGACATAGGATGGGTTGTTCTTGCCGGCAAACTCCTTAGGAATGGCCTTGTCCTTAATGACCTTGCCATTCCCATCTTCCACTTTTTCCTTCTACTTCTCCTTGCGACCTTCGTGCACGAAAACTACCTTTTGTTGAGGAGGAGTGGAACCGATCGTCTTCTTGTTCTTCTTCTTGGCTTTCTTTGTCTTGAGAGAGGGATCAAAACCAATTCCCTCTTTTGCAACACACTCCTTTTGGTTGTTCAAGAGGTCATTGAGATTTTTCTCTCCTTGAATGCATGACACACGTCCTTTCTCTATTTGGGCTTTTAACTTATTGTTCTCCTCTTGAAGAGAGGTGCAATCATGAACAAAGTTAGCCGTACAAGATTCATCATTTAAATCAATGAGAGAGACGGTAGTAAGAGCCTTCATGGTAGAAGCTTTGAGTTGAGCATATGACTCGGTGAGTGCAATGAGGTCAACTTTGACAACCTTGGAACTTTTCACAAGGAGCTCATGTTCCTTACTAAGCCGAGAGTGATCAACTAAAAGCTTCTCATATTTTAAAGTCATGGCATCTTTGTTCTCAAGAGAAATTTGTAAGGCATCATTGGTTTTAACAAAGTCAATGTCATGAGAAGACATGGCTTCCTCGGGGGAGGCTCACATGTCACTCTCTTCATGTAGTTCATGCTCGAGGAGTTCGACTCTCTCTTTTTTATCTATGAGGAGGTTTTCAACGTTCTCAATAAAATCATCGCGTTCGGCGAGTGACTTAAGGAGATCTCTAAAACGAGCACGTGCTTCACCATGAAGAGTTTTCATGAAAGTCATAAAGAATTCCTCATCATTGTCCACACTAGCCTCACACTCATCCTCCACTGTCGAACAAGAGATGTTGGGAGTGTGGTTAGCGTGGATAGAAGATTTAGACTCAGTTTTTATCTCTTTAGCCATAAGGCATCGATGAGTGAAGGGGGTGTCCTCATTTGGAGAGTCAAAGAGGCTGGTGGATGAGGATGAGTTAGTGGCATGCAAGGCAATGGCAGCCGTGCCCACTTGGTCATCATCACCGTCATCCTCATCTCCTCACATGTATTCCTCATGAACAAGTGCCTTGTCATGTTTTCTCTTGGCGAACTTGAAGAATTTCTTATTTTTAAGCACAAGCTTCTAGGAATTATCTTCACGTCTCTCATACGGGCAATCATGCACAAAGTGTCTTGGGCTATCACAATTGTAGCACTTTCTTCTCCCAAAACTTCTTCCTTGAAGATTTTTTCCTTTGTTGGCCATGGTGCCTGATGACCCATAAGTATAGGGGATCTATCGTAGTCCTTTCGATAAGTAAGAGTGTCGAACCCAACGAGGAGCAGAAGGAAATGACAAGCGGTTTTCAGTAAGGTATTCTCTGCAAGCACTGAAATTATCGGTAACAGATGGTTTTGTGATAGGATAATTCGTAACGGGTGAGGTAGTCCTGGTTTAAGGGGTCCTCGGGAGGTCGGCCTATTGCTTATGGGCCGGACTATATGGGCCACTTGCCAAATATTGGAAGGATTGAAGACCTCGTCTCCAAGGAGGAAGCTTCGGGAATCGTGGCTTGTCCTCCACGTTTGGAGTAGTGTATAGGCATGTTTATCCCTTCGACGTGTAACCGACCATGTGTAAACCCTAGGGACCCCTGGTGTCTATATAAGCCGGAGGGTTTTAGGTTGTAGAACAAGAGAACTCATCTAGGGTTTAGTTACTTGATCTCGAGGTAGATCAACTCTGTAATCCCCATACAATCAATATAATCAAGCAGGACGTAGGGTATTACCTCCATAGGAGGGCCCGAACCTGGGTAAAACCTTGCCCCCTTTGTCTCCTGTTACCATCGATCCAAGTCTCACAGTTCAGGACCCCCTACCCGAGATCCGCCAGTTTTGACACCGACATTGGTGCTTTCATTGAGAGTTCCGCTGTGATCGCCAGAAGGAATCGATGGCTCGCCTAGTCGTCAACGAAGAGGTCCGCAATACGGGCGCTTTTGTCCCTGGACAGATCTTCACTTTCGGCAGCATAGTGCTACACGCCGACCCAACCGGCCATCTAGGCCATGTCGGAAGTTTCGCCCCTGATCAAGAGGTCAGATTCGGGAACTTAGAGTTCTCCGTAGACTCTCGAGGCGATCTATCACTGTCCGGGCTCGCAGTCTCGCCTGCCATGCCCGAAGGCTTTGAGGCTTTAACCCCAGACCCGCTATTCGGCCACGCCCATGGGGTCTACCCCGGCGAGGGCCCGACGTTCAGTCCGGATCAGGTCATAAAGCCCGACGTCCGGACACCAGTTCTTGCCGAACACTCTCCCTGCACAGACACATTGGAGGTTCACTCCGGGAGCTCTGGGCAGACCGGTCCGATCGAGCTCTCAATACTCGACGAGGCTCTAGATCGGATCTCGTCGATGAAGATCAACGATGACCCAACCCTGATCTATTCTCAGATCGGGCCTCAGACGGGTCAGGATGGATTTTTCATCCCACCCACCACCCACTTGATAGCCACTGTCGAGGATTTAACCGACATGCTAGACTACGCTTCCGAGGAAGCAGAGTACATGGATGAGGAAGATCACTCCCCCACCCCCGCTAAGACCGGGCAGTGGACTGCCACCTCTACATACGACGTCTACATGGTGGACACTCCGAAGAACAATGGCGATAAATCGGACGAAGCGTCGTCAAGACGCCGAAAGCCACATAAGCGGTCAAAAGGAAAAAAGGGGCGAAAGTCTATCGATGGCACCGGGGATGGAGATACCCCGGAAGACATCAGCGGCCCTGAAATCCCCGAACACCCATTAGAGGGTCAGGAGAGACCCGAAGACCGTCGCAACCCCGATGATCCAGATGATCCTGAGGACAACGACTACCTCCGCTCTATCGAGGGGGAGGATAATGCGGCTGCCGATGACTTCGCCATTCCCGACAATCCTGAAGATCAGGAATTGTTCAAGCAACAGCTCATATCCACAGCTCGCAGCCTGAAAGCAAAAGAGCGGCAGCTCAGAGCCGAACAAGACGACCTCAACGACTGATGGACGAGAGTCCTCTCAGCTGAGGAAGAATACGGCACCAGTCCATCGGACCAACCTAAGAGCTACCCACGCAGAAGGCTGCTGCCGCAATTCGATGACGAGCTCACTGATACGCCGTCTCCCAAGCATACGCCATATGACAAGCCTGACCGCCCCCCTTGAGGACGCAACAGGACGGCTGATGATACCGGCTATAGGCCGACGATACCCCGTAGACGGGGAAAGTAGACCCTAGAGCCCAATGACAGGTTCGACCTGCGACACGACCTGGACTATAGAGCAGGCCGTACGCTATCCATCTACGGATCCAGAGGATACTCACCCGATAAACGGGAAGGGTACCGGCCTTGGTTCGACCGCAATGAAGATCGGGAACGGGCCCGAGCTAGGACAGACACCGATCACCTGCGCGTCATAGCTCGGGGCAGAGGCGCCGCCCACCCACTGTGCTTCACAGACGAGGTAATGCGGCATCAGTTCCCGGAGGGGTTTAAGCCCGTAAACATAGAGCAATACGATGGGACAATTGACCCAACCGTATGGATTGATGATTTCCTCCTCCACATCCACATGGCACGAGGAGATGATCTCCACGCCATCAAATACTTACCCCTGAAGCTCAAGGGGCCAGCTCGGCACTGGTTAAATAGCCTCCCCAAAAACTCTATTGGGTGCTGGGAAGACCTAGAAGAGGTATTCCGATCTAACTTCCAGGGCACTTATGTTCGGCCGCCGGACTCCTCCGATCTAAGCAACGTCATTCAGAAGCCAGGAGAGTCCGTGCGGCTATTCTGGAATCGTTTCCTGACCAAGAAGAATCAGATCGTAGACTGCCCGGACACCAAAGCTATAGCCTCCTTCAGGCATAATATTCGGGATGAATGGCTAGCTCGACAGCTCGGCCAGGACAAACCAAGGACAATGTCCGCCCTCACATCACTCATGACCCGCTTTTGCGCGGGTGAGGATAATTGGCTAGCTAGACGTAGCCATAACCCCGAAGACCCCGGAACCTCTGAAGTTCGGGATGGAAACGGGAAACCGAAGCGCAACAAGAACAAGCGCTGGCACAATAATAGTGATGCCGATGACACGGCTGTCAATGCCGGCTTCCGCAATTCCCGTCCTGGGCAGCGGAAGAAGCCTCCTAAAGGCAAACACGACGGACCCACCCCGCTGGACAAGATCCTAGAGAGGCCTTGCCAGATCCACGGCACTCAAGAGAAGCCCGCCAATCACACCAACCGTAACTGTTGGGTCTTCAAATAGGCCGGCAAGCTCACATCCGAGGACCAAGGCAAGAGCCCACGCAGCGAGGACGAGGATGAGCCTCGTGGTCCGATCGGTGGTGGTCAAAAGAAATTCCCTCCAGAGGTAAAAACAGTAAACATGATCTACGCCACTCATATACCCAAAAAGGAGAGGAAGCGCGCCCTTCGAGATGTCTACGCCATAGAGCCTGTAGCCCCGAAGTATAACCCATGGTCGGCATATCCGATCACTTTCGATCGACGCGACCACCCGACCAGTATCCGTCACGGGGGTTCGGCCGCACTCGTTCTAGACCCGATAATAGATGGGTACCACCTCACTAAAGTCCTAATGGACGGTGGAAGTAGCCTCAATCTGATTTACTCAGATACGGTGAAAACGATGGGCATAGATCCGTCAAGGATCAAGCCTAGCAACACTACCTTCAAAGGAGTGATCCCAGGCGTTAAAGCCCGGTGCACAGGCTCCGTAAGCCTGGAGGTTGTGTTCGGCTCGCCCGATAACTTTCGAAGCGAGGACTTGATCTTTGACATCGTACCTTTTCGCAGCGGCTATCACGCCCTACTCGGCCGTACAGCGTTCGCTCGCTTTAACGCCGTCCCTCACTACGCATACCTCAAGCTCAAGATGCCCGGCCCTAGGGGGGTCATTACAGTTAACGGCAATACAGAGCACTCCCTCCGAACTGAGGAACATGCGTTGGCCCTGGCGGCCGAATTCCATTACACCGATGATTGGCAATCGCCGACATCTGCCGTCAAGGCACCCAAGGCTGGGAAGAGAGCTCGGTCTCAATCCGAAGTACCAGAACCTTCCACTCCCCATAAATAGGGACTCGCCCCCCATCGCACGGCCCTAGAACCGGCGAGGTACGTGCCACGGAGGCACAACTTCGCGCTCAAAATTCCTTGGGCAGCGGTGGGGAAAATTATTAAAGGGTAGGTGTTCGGCTGGACCGAACTATTACCATCAACACGTCTTCGGACATACTACAGGTTCCATAAAGTGCCTGCCAAAGGCGTCAAGCTCATCCATACTTCGGCGACTTCTCAAGACCCTTTCTTCAAGGTCCGTTCACCGAACAAGCAAAGCCCATAAAGGCATACACCTCCTTAGGAGATGCAGGAGCAGATAAGCGACAGGGCACATCAAGGACGTCAGGTCACCTATTGAAGGCCCTTGGTACAACCTCTCCTGTAAAATTTATATTTCATTTATCAAATACCTGTAAACAGTTGCATCGGCAATTTGAATAATAAGAGTTGTTGAGTCAAATACAGATATATCAGTTTCTCTTTGCTGTCCCTTTTCGGAACACTTTCTGTTTTCTCCCTCTTCTTGCGAACCTGTTTGGTATACTGTATGATGCAACCGGCTAATAGACCGGGGGCTCGACCTTAAAAATCTCCCTAAACACAACTAACTTAGTGTTCGGCGTCTTGGACTTCCGCTCTATATGCATTGGTTCCGAACTATGTCTTGGGTCAATAGTTGGGTTGCCCGGCTCCTGTGCTTGCCCCTTTATGTTCCGCTCGTTCGGCTAAAAGGGAAAAGGGAGCACCGCTGCGATTGTGCTTCCGGCTAGTCTGGTCAAGCGCCTCAGCGGAGAAAGCCGAAAACTGACTGTCATGGTATGCGAGAACCGGTCTGCGAATCCGAGCTTAGCTAAATCTCGTCAGAGGTTACTCCGTGTCATACGACGGGTTTGGTGTTAGTACAAACCATGTGATATAGGCTTTGGCCGTGGTTTATCCGAACATCACAAACACCTGGGGGCTAGTCACTAGCCCCCGCACTCCTTTCTCGCGCCCCTACGGCTAAGTGAAAGCAACAAAGCATTATGGTCCGATTGCTTTGTCCGCTCCACACTACCGCCTTCGGGTACCGATAGTTCGGCTAAGGATTATAGTGCGGTTGGAAGAGACACCTTGTGTAGTATCTACACGGGGGCTGAAGCCGACGACTCGCAGCTTTCAGGGTTAACGGCCACAAAGGAGTTATAAAGGATGCAAAATATACAAGACATGATGAAACCATGCATTTTAAATATATACACGCTGACAAGTCTTCGGACATAGTACAGCAATCTATTCATACTCGTTCTCTCTCGAACACTGTGATTCTATGGCCCGAGCACCCTCCATAACTCCGGAGAAGTACAGCTCGGGGCGCCTATGACCCTTTCCAGGAGGCGGAGGAGCTGTGGCCACCTTCATCGGATCCATCCCCGGCCAGTGTACCTTGGCCTTCGCGAAGGTCATCCTAGCTCCCTCGATGCAGGAAGACCGCCTCAATGCGTCGATCCGAGGAGTGGCGTCGCTCAGCTTCTGCACCAGGCCGAAGTAGCTACCCGGCAGTGGCTCGTTGGGCCATAGCCGGATACAGAGATCCTTCATGGCCGGTTCTGCCATCCGGTGTAGCTCCATCAGCTGCTTCAGCTGCTCCACAAGGAGAGGAGAACGCTCGGGGGCTTCGAATTGCGCCCAGAATAGCCGAGCTTCATCTCCTTCTCCCCGCAAAGCATAGAACTGCTTCGCATCCGCTAAGCTCTTGTGGAGGTCCGAGCAGGCGCCTGAGGAATGCCATACTTGGGTAAGCAACTCGAACTTGCTGTCCCTGAAGATACACTGCAATGAATACGGCTTACCATCCATGATAGCTTTGGCTTGGCTGAGCTCCACTTCAAATGACCGCCTATCCACCCGCTCCTTTTGGAGATTGGTTTTCAGGGTGGATAGTTCGGCGGCCTGCTCCTTGCCCTTCTGCTCCAGGTCCTCGCACTTCCGCCCAGCATCTTGGAGCTCCTGCTGGATTTCCTCCACCCGAGCCTCATGCTTGTCGCTGGTGGCTCTTAGGGCGGATAGCGCGGTAGCTGCTTCTTTGGCAGCCGCCTTCTCCACCGCAGCCTCCTGCTTGGCCTTCTCAAGCTCCGCCTTGAGCTTCTCAATCTCCCTCGCCGAGGCTGCGCAAGCATTAAGCAAATCAAAAAACACTACTTTGACAGTATGGTATCGAAGATTTTTTTTACTCTAATTCGACTTACCCTGCGCCTCGTCGAATCTCTTGTTTAGAGCGTCAAGCTCGTCTTCGGAGCTCTTGAGCTTCCGATTTAGCTCTTCTAGCTCGGCAGCATTATTGGCCGCTGCCGTTGACGAAGCCTGTAACAAAGAACATCATACAACGTTACAGGAGTTTACAAACTCCGAACTGTCACTAAATAATCCTATGTACGATCCTCTTCAGGGCTAACAAAATGATCCGAACATATATTGTCCTACACATAGTTCGGATAAGGATCTATGATTTGACCCCCAGGTAAGTTTTTTCAAACTCACCTGGGGCTCGGGGGCTGCCATGTGTATAATCATAACCTACAGAAAATAATACTTCATAAAATAGAGCATTACTTGGCTCACTTGAAAGCCCGTCAGGAGACTGTTGAAGGCCTCCTTCAGTCCGCTGTCCACGGACTGAATGCTCTGCAATACTGCACCCATGAGGGTGCGGTACTCCTCGGAGAGGGAGGCGCTGGTTAGAGCCTCCCCCATGGCCGGCCACCCATTGGTCAGTGGTGCCGGTGGGGATCGGTTAACCTGATCCCCAACCGGGGATTGAACCTGTGCCTCCGGAGGCATAGTGCGCTCCGGAGACAGCTTTGGAGGCGACTGGACAACTGCTTGTCCGGTCTCCTCAGTATCCGGGAGGAGCCTCTCCCCCTGGTCTTCGACGGCCGAGGTGTTAGCCTCGACCATTACGTCGTCGCCCCTGCCTCCAGAGTCTGGCTCCAAAGGAGCCTGTTGGGAGGACGCCTCCACGGCATCCTTTGCGGCGCCCGGAGGAGAGGGGTGCGACGTGGTCCCGCTCTCCGCTAGCTCGGCGGGCGGGGTCTCCTCGTCCGAAACTTGATCGGTAGGGAGGACTTGTGGTGGGCTACAAGTCAGTAAGCGCTCACATGTTAAGCAACATTCGAAGCTTAGCATTAATAGCTCAGAAGGGTCTTCGGATCTGTACCTTCGAGGTGGGGGCTTGACCCTGAGGTTCCTCCGTGGAACCCTCTCGAAGTCCTCAGACTCGGTATTCGACTAGAACTATCGTCAGATGGGACT
Source organism: Elymus sibiricus (assembly GCA_039707655.1). Lineage (NCBI taxonomy): Eukaryota > Viridiplantae > Streptophyta > Magnoliopsida > Poales > Poaceae > Elymus > Elymus sibiricus. The sequence goes on from CM077669.1 coordinate 157,105,684, forward strand.
GCCTGTGTCCGGCGCGGTTTCTTCTGGGCCGGAGGAGCTACCTCCTCCGAGGCATCCGATGACGCTGCCCTCTTTCCTATGAGGGGGGAATCGCCTCCCCCTCAGCCTCGTGCTCCTCCTCTTGATTCGAGGAGGCGTGGGTCTCTTCGAACATAGCCCCTGGCTGGTCCCTGTTGCGCAGGCTTGTTCGGCCTGGCTTCTTCTTCTCCTTCTTCTCTGGCGCCTTGTAAGGCGCCACGACGAGCATCTCCAGCAGCAGCGGAGACTTGGGGTCTTCGGGCTGAGGAGCCGGACACTTGATTCCCATGGCTTTGCTCAACCATTCCTGTAAAAGGCGATTCTTACGCTATCTTTGGGAAGGCAGAGCCGATGAAATGAAACTATACTATACCTCGGGTGGGGGCTTGATGGCGCTTAGGCCCTTGTCCTCCTTCTTGCCCGGCCAGTTCTCATGCGCCTTGAACAGCGCCTTCCATAGCTTCTCCCGCGTGGTACGGAAGAGTTGACGAACTGTAGGATCGTCGTCAGTCCGATAATTCCACATAGGAGAGCTCCGGCGCTGGCAGGGAAGGATGCGCCGCCGAAGCATAACCTGGACCACGTTGGTCAGGCCGACTCCCTCCCTGATCAAGGAGGCGATACCCCTCTGCAGGTCCTCCACCTCTGTGTCCGACCCCCAGTCGAGGCCCTTTCGGACCCATGAGGTCAATCTGGTCGGGGGGCCGGATCTGAATTCGGCAGGAACAGTTCCGCCCTCCTCCTTTGGCTCGGTGATGTAAAACCACTCTTTTTGCCAAGTCTTGATAGTGTCGATGAAGGTGCCGGATGGCCACATTGCACGCGGAAGCTTGCCGATGACTGCCCCGCCGCAATCCGCGTGTGCGCCGGCGACACACTTCGGCTTGATGTTGAAGATCTTGAGCCACAGTCCGAAGTGTGGCTCGACTCGCAGGAAAGCTTCACAGACTATGATGAAAGCCGATATATGCATGAAAGAGTTCGGTGGGAGGTCGTGGAAGTCAAGGCCGTAGAAGAACATGAGGCCCCTCACGAAGGGGTGGAGCGGGAAGCTCAGTCCCCGGATGAAGTGAGGGACAAAGACCACCCTCTCGCCTGGTTTGGGGGTGGGGATCACCTGGCCCTCCTCTGCGGCGCGGTGGAAGACATTGGCGGGGAGGTAGCCGGCGTCCTTGAGATCCCGGATGTCCTGGTCTGTGACCGTGGACGCCTCCCACTTGCCGTTGGAGCCGGATCTGGCCATGGCTAAGCTCGGAGGGGGAAGAATGGAAGACCTGGATCTGGGCTCAGTAAGCTCGGAAGATTGGGGAAGCAAGGATGCGAATGGGGGGTGCGGATAAGCCTTGGGGTTTTCTTCCCCTTTTATTGAAGCTTGCTACCGGTTAGCCTCCCTTCACGGCGCCGTGAATCTCTGTGCTTCCCAAGGCGTGCGTACCGTTATATGCGCATGATTAAACATATCCCGTGTAAAACGGGGCACGATCTGTGCATTGATGGATCGTGCTGGTGGAAACAGCCTCGAACCGCGAATCGAGTCTTTACGACTGGTTCGGTGGACGTAGTGGGCCGTGACCTTTCGTCCGAAAAGTTGTCAGAAGTCACTATTTACTCCCTGATGTTTGGCCTTCAGGGCCGGTTACTCGTGGTGTTCGGACGGTCTATGATCGGAGAAGTTACACGTCGACGGAGGCCAAACTAATTCGGCCGATCATTGTTCGGAGAAAGGAACTCGTCTCGCAAGCCGAAGACTCTAATCATTTGAAGTAGCTGGAGCTTGGACCCTTGGCGTTGGAGGCTAGTTCGGGGGCTACTGAGGGAGTCCTGGTTTAAGGGGTCCTCGGGAGGTCAGCCTATTGCTTATGGGCCGGACTATATGGGCCACTTGCCGAATATTGGAAGGATTGAAGACCTCGTCTCCAAGGAGGAAGCTTCGGGAATCGTGGCTTGTCCTCCACGTTTGGAGTAGTGTATAGGCATGTTTATCCCTTCGACGTGTAACCGACCATGTGTAAACCCTAGGGACCCCTGGTGTCTATATAAGCCGGAGGGTTTTAGGTTGTAGAACAAGAGAACTCATCTAGGGTTTAGTTACTTAATCTCGAGGTAGGTCAACTCTGTAATCCCCATACAATCAATATAATCAAGCAGGACGTAGGGTATTACCTCCATAGGAGGGCCCGAACCTCGGTAAAACCTTGCCCCCTTTGTCTCCTGTTACCATCGATCCAAGTCTCACAGTTCGGGACCCCCTACCCGAGATCCACCGGTTTTGACACCGACAATGGGTAGCAAGTAACAAGTGTAACAAAGGTGCAGCAAGGTGGCCCAATCCTTTTTATAGCAAAGGAAAAGCCTGGACAAACTCTTATATAAAGCAAAGCGCTCCCGAGGACACATGGGAATTATTGTCAAGCTAGTTTTCATCATGCTCATATGATTCGCGTTCGTTACTTTGATAATTTGATATGTGGGTGGACCGGTGCTTGGGTGCTGCCCTTACTTGGACAAGCCTCCCACTTATGATTAACCCCTCTCGCAAGCATCCGCAACTATGAAAGAACAATTAAGATAAATCTAACCATAGCATGAAACATGTGGATCCAAATCAGCCCCTTACGAAGCAACGCATAAACTAGGGTTAAAGCTTCTGTCACTCTAGCAACCCATCATCTACTTATTACTTCCCAATGCCTTCCTCTAGGCCCAAATAATGGTGAAGTGTCATGTAGTCTACGTTCACATAATACCACTAGAGGAGAGACAACATACATCTCATCAAAATATCGAACGAATACCAAATTCACATGATTACTTATAACAAGACTTATCCCATGTCCTTAGGAACAAACGTAACTACTCACAAAGCATATTAATGTTCATGATCAGAGGAGTATTAATTATCATTAAGGATCTGAACATATAATCTTCCACCAAGTAAACCAACTAGCATCAACTACAAGGAGTAATCAACACTACTAGCAACCCACAGGTACCAATCTGAGGTTTTGAGACTAAGATCGGATACAAGAGATGAACTAGGGTTTGGAGAGGAGATGATGCTGATGAAGATGTTGATGGAGATTGACCCCCTCTCGATGAGAGGATCGTTGGTGATGACGATGGCTTCGATTTCCCCCTCCGGGAGGGATGTTTCCCCGGCAGAACAGCTCCGCCGGAGCCCTAGATTGGTTCTGCCCAAGTTCCGCCTCGAGACGGAGGCGCTTCGCCCCGAAAGCTCTGTTATGATTTTTTCCAGGTCAAAACCCTCCATATAGCAGAAGATGGGCACCGGAGATCTGCCAGGGGGCCCACAAGCCTGCAGGGCGCGCCCAGGGGGGTAGGGCGCGCCCCCCTGGCTTGTGGCCTCCTGGTGGGTCCCCTGATGTATTTCTTTCGCCCAATATTTTTTATATATTCCAAAATAATTCTCTGTAGATTTTCAGGACTTTTGGAGTTGTGCAGAATAGGTATCTCAGATTTGCTCCTTTTCCAGTCCAGAATTCCAGCTGCCGGCATTCTCCCTCTTCATGTAAACCTTGTAAAATAAGAGAGAAAAGGCATAAGTATTGTACCAAAATGTGTAATAACAGCCCATAATGCAATAAATATCAATATAAAAGCGTGATGCAAAATGGACGTATCAACTCCCCCAAGCTTAGACCTCGCTTGTCCTCAAGCGAAAGCCGAAATCGATAAATATGCCCACATGTTTAGAGATAGAGGTGTCGATAAAATAAAATACGGACATGAGGGCATCATGATCATCTTTAGAACAGCAACATATATTGACATATAATTTCTTATGCTGAAGTAACAATTCATTCACAAGGTAAAGTTTGAATCAAGAACTCTATTGAGAACCAACAAACTATGATCTCAGTCATTGAAGCAATTCCAATTTATCATAACGTAGGAAAGAGTCAATATAAGAGCTTGTAAAGCAAATCCACATACTCAATCATCTTTTAGTCTTTCACAATTGCTAACACTCACGAGGTACCTATGAGGTCAAAGCTTCAATCAGACACAGAGAAAGATAGGGGATTATAGTATTGCCTCCCAACTATTTACCTCAAGGGTAATGTCAACAGAAATAACTCATGCTCACCCACTTCCGAGTGGATATATGTGTCTAGATCATTCCCCAACACATGACGCTTGCCAAAAGATAGAGGCAAAATAAAGGAAGTGATGAAGATCACCACGACTCTTGCATAAAGGTAAGTACTAGAGAATAAAAGTAACAGATAGGCCCTTCGCAGTGGGAAGCAGAGGTTGTCATGCGCTTTTATAGTTGGATGCACAATCCCTTAATGCAAAAGAACGTCACTTTATATTGCCCCTTGTGATAGGGAACTTTTTTATGCAGTCCGTCGCTTTTATTTCTTCCACATCACAAGTTCGTATAAAGTTTATTTTCCTCACACTAATAGATCACACATATTTAGAGAGCAATTTTTATTGCTTGCACCGATGACAACTTACTTGAAGGATCTGACTCAATCCATAGGTAGGTATGGTGGACTCTCATGGCAAAACTGGGTTAAGGGTGTTTGGATGCACAAGTAGTATCTCTACTTGGTGCGGAAGTTCTGGCTGATATGAGGTGGAAGCAAGCGACACATGTTGAAGGATCTATAACCATATAACTTCTATTCGGAAGTAAGCAAACATAACCCATTATGTTGTCTTCCTTGTCCAACATCAACTTCTTAACATATAATATTTTAATGAGTGCTCACAATCATAAAAGATGTCCAAGATAATATATTTATATGTGCACCTCTCTTTCTTTATTACTTCCTTTTAATTGCCACAATGACCAATAGCTATGTTTGTCAACCCACAACAAGTTTCAATCGACATACTTCTTATATGTGAAGTCATCACTCCCCATAAGATCATCATATATACTCTTTGCTTTTTTTCTATACTTCTTTCTATTTCCTTTTCTCAAGATCATAGCAAACAAGCAAAGCCCTCAACTTAAAAGTACTCTTTATTACATAGGGGGAACATAAAGCAAAACTCAAAACAAGATCACACTAAAAAATTATTCTACTAGATCAAGATAAAACCAAAAGGATCGAACTAAGAAAAACGATAAAAGTAAAAGGTGTGATGGTGATACGATACCGGAGCACCTCCCCCAAGCTTGCCACAAGCCAAGGGGAGTGCCCATACCCATGTGTTTAGTTGTCTTGCTTCTGAGGTGGTGATGTTATATTCTTGGCGATGATGCCCCTCAGAATGCGATTCTCCTCCTCAAGCTTATTATTTTGCTGTCTGGGATCCATTACTTCCTTGCGAAGCTTTCCAGTGATGGTTAGAGCTCCCATAACCCATGGATGTCTCATTGCTGCGGGGGAAGAAGCAACACTCTTTTTCATATTTTCCTAAGTAAGAAATTTAGCATTGGGAGGGATAACCGAGTTCGGAATTGCTGAGCTCTAAAGTTCTTCCAACATGGCCCCAGGTTGTAGATGAGAGGTAGCTTCTTGGTCTTCCTCCATGGCATCTATCCTCTTCAAGTCGGCCTCCATCTCTTCCTCCGTGGCCTTCCCGAAGCGGTTGGCTCCACTGAATGCTCCGGGCCCTGGTGTCAGGTGAGAGACACGGCTCTCCCCGACCGACTCTTGCGAAGACATCTTGCTCTAAATCTGCTGCAGAAACAGCTCAAAACGAAAACAGGAGGTATTGTCGTGATACGAGAGTCAAAACCTTAGGGAGATTATATAATGAATTTTTACCGACCCGAAGGAGTATGTCACAACAAAACGGAGTCCGGAGGGTACACGAGGTGGCCACAAGCCACTAGGGCGCGCCCAGGGGGGTAGGGCGCGCCCCCCCTGGCTTGTCGCCTCCTCGTGCGCTCTTCGGACTACTTTTAATTTTCCTAATTTTTTATATATTCCAAAACGGAGAAAAATTGCTTTTGAAAAAGTTTTGGAGTCGGTTTACTTACCGTACCACATACCTATTCCTTTTCGGAGTCTGAAACGTTCTGGTAAGTCTCCCTGATGTACTCCTCCGGAGTTATGGTATTAATAATATTGGTTTCAACATTTATGGGAGTACCTGAGATATAATGTTTGATTCTTTGCCCGTTTACCACCTTCGGGTTGGTGCCTTCGGCGTTGTTGATCTTGATGGCACCGGAACGGTATACTTCCTCGATAACGCAAGGACCTTCCCATTTAGAGAGAAGTTTTCCTGCAAAAAATCTTAAACGAGAATTGTATAGCAAGACATGATCACCTACATTGAATTCACGCTTTTGTATCCTTCTATCATGCCATCTCTTAACCTTTTCTTTGAACAACTTGGCATTCTCATAGGCCTGGGTTCTCCATTCATCAAGTGAACTAATGTCAAATAACCTCTTCTCACCAGCAAGTTTGAAATCATAGTTGAGTTCTTTAATTGCCCAATAAGCTTTATGCTCTAGCTCTAGAGGTAAGTGACACGCTTTACCATAAACCATTTTATACGGAGACATACCCATAGGGTTTTTGTAAGCAGTTCTATAAGCCCATAATGCATCATCAAGTTTCTTAGACCAATTCTTTCTAGATCTATTGACAGTCTTCTGCAAGATCAATTTAATTTCTCTATTGCTCAATTCTACTTGACCACTAGACTGAGGGTGATAGGGAGATGCAATTCTATGATTAACATCATACTTAGCAAGCAATTTACGGAAAGCACCATGAATAAAGTGTGAACCACCATCAGTCATTAAATATCTAGGGACTCCAAATCTAGGGAAAATAACTTCTTTAAGCATTTTAATAGAAGTGTTATGATCAGCGCTACTAGTTGGAATAGCTTCTACCCACTTAGTAACATAATCAACAGCAACTAGAATATGAGTATACCCGTTAGATTGTGGAAAAGGTCCCATATAATCAAAACCCCAAATATCAAATGGTTCAATAACAAGAGAGTAATTCATAGGCATTTCCTGACGTCTACTAATATTACCAATTCTTTGACATTCATCACAAGACAAGACAAACTTACGAGCATCCTTGAAGAGAGTAGGCCAATAAAAACCAGATTGTAGTACCTTATGTGCAGTTCTATCTCCAGTGTGGTGTCCTCCGTAGGCCTCGGAGTGACACTTACGTAGGATCTGTTCCTGTTCATGCTCAGGTACACAACGTCGAATAATACCATCTACTCCTTCTTTATAAAGGTGTGGATCATCCCAAAAGTAATGCCTTAAATCATAGAAGAACTTTTTCTTTTGTTGGTATGTGAAACTAGGCGGTATAAACTTAGCAACAATGTAATTAGCATAATCAGCATACCATGGAGCATTACGCGAAGCATTTATGACAGCTAATTGTTCATCAGGAAAGCTATCATCAATAGGTAGTGGGTCATCAAGAACATTTTCTAACCTAGACAAGTTGTCTGCTACAGGGTTGTCATCACCCTTTCTATCAATAATATGCAAATCAAATTCTTGTAGCAGAAGAACCCATCTAATAAGTCTAGGTTACCAACTTTCTTTTCCATCAGGTACTTAATAGCAACATGATCGGTGTGAACAGTTACTTTGGAATCAACAATATAAGGTCTGAACTTATCACAAGCAAACACAACCGCTAAAAATTCATTTTCAGTAGTAGCATAATTTCTTTGAGCACTGTCTAGAGTTTTACTAGCATAATGAATAACATTTAGTTTCTTATCAACTCTTTGTCCTAAAACAGCACCAACAACATAATCACTAGCATCACACATAATTTCAAAGGGTAGGTTCCAATCAGGTGGTTGAACAACAGGTGCGGAAATCAAGGCATTCTTGAGAATTTCAAATGCTGCTACACAATCATCATCAAAAACGAAGGGAACATCTTTTTGTAAAAGATTAGTGAGAGGCCTAGAAATCTTAGAGAAATCTTTAATAAACCTCCTATAGAAACTAGCATGACCAAGGAAACTTCTTATACCTCTGATATCCGTGGGACACGGCATTTTCTCAATAGCATCAACCTTCGCTTTATCCACCTCAATACCTCTTTCGGAGATTTTGTGTCCCAAGACAATGCCCTCATTAACCATAAAGTGGCACTTTTCCCAATTCAAGACAAGATTAGTTTCTTCGCATCTCTGCAAAACTCGATCAAGGTTGCTCAAGCAATCATCAAAAGAAGTTCCGTAAACGGAAAAATCATCCATGAAAACCTCAAGAATCTTTTCACAAAAGTCAGAGAATATAGCCATCATACATCTTTGAAAGGTAAGAGGTGCATTGCATAAACCAAAAGGCATACGTCTATAAGCAAAGGTACCGAAAGGGCAAGTAAAAGTGGTTTTTTCTTGATCCTCTTTTGACACAGGTATTTGAGAGAAACCAGAGTAACCATATAGAAAGCAAAAATGGATAGTCTTTCTAGCATTTGATCAATAAAAGGTAGAGGGTAATGATCTTTCCTAGTAGCTTTATTTAATTTCCTAAAATCAATTACCATTCTATATCCTGTAACAATTCTTTGCGGGATCAATTCATTTTTATCATTAGGAACAACGGTAATACCTCCCTTCTTAGGGACACAATGAACGGGACTAACCCATGTACTATCAGCAACAGGATAAATTATACCTGCCTCCAGAAGCTTTAGTATTTCATTTCTTTCCACTTCTTTCATCTTAGGATTCAGTCGTCGTTGGTGATCAACAACTGGTTTAGCATCAGGCTCCATATTAATTTTATGCTGACATAGAGTGGGACTAATGCCCTTAAGATCATCCAGAGTATATCCAATAGCAGCATGGTGCTTCCTCAGATTTTTCAATAATCTCTTTTCTTCATGGTCTGAAAGGTTAGCACTAATAATAACAGGATATATCTCCTTTTCATCAAGATAAGCATATTTCAAAATATCGGGTAATTGTTTAAGCTCAAACACGGGATCACCCTTGGGTGGAGGAGGATCCCCAAGTATTTCAACAGGTAAGTTGTGTTTCAAAATAGGCTGTTGATCAAAGAAAATCTTATCTATTTCATTCCTCTCATTCATATGCATATCATTTTCATGGTCTAGCAAATATTGTTCTAAGGGATCAGTAGGAGGCACAGCAATAGAAGCAAGACCAATAATTTCATATTTACTAGGCAATTCTTTGTCATGGGGTTGTCTACGAAATTTAGAGAAATTTAACTCATGAGACACATCCCCAAAACTCACAGTAACTGTTTCTTTCTCACAATCAATCCTAGCATTAACAGTATTCAAGAAGGGTCTACCAAATATAATGGGGCAAAAATCATCTTGTGGGGAACCAAGAACAAGAAAATCAGTAGGATACTTTATTTTCCCACACAAGACTTCAACATCTCTAACAATCCCAATTGGTGCAATAGTATCTCTATTAGCAAGCTTAATAGTAACATCAATTTCCTCTAACTCAGCTGGTGCAATATCATTCATAATTTCTTGGTATAAGGTAAAGGGAATTGCACTCACGCTAGCACCCACATCACACAAGCCATGATAACAATGATCTCATATTTTAACAGAAACAACAGGCACGCCAACAATAGGTCTATGTTTACCTTTAGTATCCGGTCTAGCAATTCTAGCAGCTTCATCATAGAAATGAATAACATGCCCATCAATATTATCAACCAAGAGATCTTTAACCATAGCAATACTAGGTTCAACTTTAATTTGTTCAGGGGGTGTAGGTGTTCTAGTACAACTCTTACGAACCACAGTTGAAGCTTTAGCATGTTCCTTTATCCTAACAGGGAAGGGTGGTTTCTCAATGTAAGCAGTAGGGATAATAGGATCAACATTATAAGTAATAGTTTCCTCTTCAAATTTAATAGGTTCAACTACTTTCACTTCAATGGGAGGATGATATTTAAACCACTTCTCCTTAGGGAGATCAACATGAGTAGCAAAAGATTCACAGAAAAAAGCTACTATCTCAGACTTAAGGTTTATACCTGACTCCTTACCTTCGTCGAGTTCCCAATCTTCAGAGTTGCGTTTAATTCTTTCCAATAAGTCCCATTTGAATTCAATATCTTTCTTCATAAAAGAACCAGAGCAAGAAGTATCGAGCATGGACCAATCATTATTAGAAAGCCGAGCATAAAAGTTCTGAATAATAATTCCTCTCGAAAGCTCATGATTGGGGCATGAATATAACATTGACTTAAGCCTCCCCCAAGCTTGAGCGATACTTTCTCCTTCACGAGGCCAAAAATTATAAATATAATTCCGATCATGATGAACCAGATGCATAGGATAAAACTTCTGATGAAATTCCAATTTCAATCGGTTGTAGTTCCATGATCCAATATCATCACATAGCCTATACCATGTCAATGCCTTCTCCTTCAAAGATAAAGGAAAGACCTTCTTCTTGACATCATCCTCGGGCAAACCTGCAAGCTTAAATAATCCACAAACTTCATCCACATAGATTAGATGCAAATCAGGATGTAGTGTTCCATCTCCTGCATAAGGATTAGCTAGCAGTTTCTCTATCATACCCGAGGGAATTTCATAATAAATATTTTCAGTAGGTGTAGTAGGTTGAGGAGCATCTCTTTGTGCTTCCGGTCGAGGTGAAGATACCCCGAACAAGCCCCTCAAAGGATTACTTTCCATAGTAACAAGTGACAATAAATTTCAGCACAGTATATAAAATTTTCCTTACCAAGTTCCACTCACCAAAGGCGCTTCACTCCCCGGCAACGGCGCCAGAAAAGAGTCTTGATGACCCACAAGTATAGGGGATCTATCGTAGTCCTTTCGATAAGTAAGAGTGTCGAACCCAACGAGGAGCAGAAGGAAATGACAAGCGGTTTTCAGTAAGGTATTCTCTGCAAGCACTGAAATTATCGGTAACAGATGGTTTTGTGATAGGATAATTCGTAACGGGTAGCAAGTAACAAGTGTAACAAAGGTGCAGCAAGGTGGCCCAATCCTTTTTATAGCAAAGGAAAAGCCTGGACAAACTCTTATATAAAGCAAAGCGCTCCCGAGGACACATGGGAATTACTGTCAAGCTAGTTTTCATCATGCTCATATGATTCGCGTTCGTTACTTTGATAATTTGATATGTGGGTGGACCGGTGCTTGGGTGCTGCCCTTACTTGGACAAGCCTCCCACTTATGATTAACCCCTCTCGCAAGCATCCGCAACTATGAAAGAACAATTAAGATAAATCTAACCATAGCATGAAACATGTGGATCCAAATCAGCCCCTTACGAAGCAACGCATAAACTAGGGTTTAAGCTTCTGTCACTCTAGCAACCCATCATCTACTTATTACTTCCCAATGCCTTCCTCTAGGCCCAAATAATGGTGAAGTGTCATGTAGTCGACGTTCACATAATACCACTAGAGGAGAGACAACATACATCTCATCAAAATATCGAACGAATACCAAATTCACATGATTACTTATAACAAGACTTATCCCATGTCCTCAGGAACAAACGTAACTACTCACAAAGCATATTAATGTTCATGATCAGAGGAGTATTAATTATCATTAAGGATCTGAACATATAATCTTCCACCAAGTAAACCAACTAGCATCAACTACAAGGAGTAATCAACACTACTAGCAACCCACAGGTACCAATCTGAGGTTTTGAGACTAAGATCGGATACAAGAGATGAACTAGGGTTTGGAGAGGAGATGGTGCTGATGAAGATGTTGATGGAGATTGACCCCCTCTCGATGAGAGGATCGTTGGTGATGACGATGGCTTCGATTTCCCCCTCCGGGAGGGAAGTTTCCCCGGCAGAACAGCTCCGCCGGAGCCCTAGATTGGTTCTGCCCAAGTTCTGCCTCGAGACGGCGGCGCTTCGCCCCGAAAGCTCTGTTATGATTTTTTCCAGGTCAAAACCCTCCATATAGCAGAAGATGGGCACCGAAGACCTGCCAGGGGGCCCACAAGCCTGCAGGGCGCGCCCAGGGGGTAGGGCGCGCCCCCCTGGCTTGTGGCCTCCTGGTGGGTCCCCTGATGTATTTCTTTCGCCCAATATTTTTTATATATTCCAAAATAATTCTCCGTAGATTTTCAAGACTTTTGGAGTTGTGCAGAATAGGTATCTCAGATTTGCTCCTTTTCCAGTCCAGAATTCCAGCTGCCGGCATTCTCCCTCTTCATGTAAACCTTGTAAAATAAGAGAGAAAAGGCATAAGTATTGTACCAAAATGTGTAATAACATCCCATAATGCAATAAATATCAATATAAAAGCATGATGCAAAATGGACGTATCAGTGCCCAAGTACTTCTTGACTAAGAGAGCCAAATCTTCCGCAAAGTCATTTGCCGGACAAGTAGTGTCACCATCATCTTCACCGCACTCTTCAAGCACATCTTCTTCTCTAGCTTGAACAATTACCTTCTTCGCCTTTAAGGCAAGATTTGAGTTCTTGGTGCCTTGAGCAATTGCAAAGGTCTTCTTTGACTTGGTCTCCAAAAGCACATGGGTGGAGAAGGTAGACACAACTTGAGCTGCTGTTAACTTGTGGTAGTCCGGGCATTGATGGATCATCATCACCATGGTGTGTTCCGTTAGAACCATTGCATCAATGAACTTGTCCTTGATGAAGTCATCGTTAGCCCATTCACATCCAAAGGTTCTCAGGTTTAGCACAAGAGACTTCAACCTTCGAAAAACCTCATCCGCGGTTTCACCATCATTCCTTACAAACAAATTTACCTCTTGCTTGAGCAAGGCTAATCGAGATCTTCAAATTGCAGCATCACCCTCTAGAGTCTCCTCAAGGCAATCCCAGATTTCCTTTGCGGTCTTGAGAAGAGCAATGGAGTCACTATAGTCTTCGGTCACGACACTACGCAAGATGTTGTGGGCGGTTGCATTGAGTTGATCATCAACCGCTTCCCTTGGAGTGAGATTTGTTGGGTCCTTCAGGTTGAAACCGTTGACCACAATCCACCATAATTACGTAGATGCACTTCGTCCACTTAGCAAACACATTAGCTTTCAAAGGGGGAGGAGGCCCAACAGGATTAATGAGAGGTTGTTATAAGGGTTGTGGTGAGTAAAAAGGTTCCGAGGCATTGTACCTAGGAACTTGAGTGCGACCCGGTGATGTAAGGATTTCCCTTGAGTCATCCGCATCAAGGGCCTCATTTGGATTAAATGAGTTTGATGTGGATGATGATGGCTTTAAGCGCGCATCAATTTCCTCCTTAACCGAGGAACGAACTTCTCTCAACATTGCGGTTTTAAGATCCGCAAACATTGAAAGGACATCCGCCGCAGTTAAGGGGGCAACCGGGTTGGGAGCCGCAGGAGCAGCGGCTTGAGGTATGACCACCTCGGTCGCGAGAGGATCTTGGTTTTCACCAAGTCCAAGCGCCGCGAGGTGACCCCCCACAGTTTCATCGCCGGCCATATCCTCTAAGGTTGTAAAACCTTATATTAGAGCATGAGGCTTTGAAACCAATTTAAAGGATCGAAATGGACGACTAGAGGGGGGTGAATAGGAGACTACAAATTCTAATCTTGTTTGTCAATTTTAGGGATAAGCCGATAAATAAGGTTCACTAGATATGCAACTAGGTGAACACAACCTATATGACAAACACAAGTAGTACTAAATATGATAGGCAACAATAAAGCTAACAAGCCAACAAGCATACAAAGGAAGGTAAAGTGCGGGAAAGGATTAACCACAAGTGAGACGAGGACGCAGATTTTATCCCGAAGTTCACTCTTCCTTGGGGAAGAGCTACTCTCCGTTTAGAGCGGTGCCGGAGCCAAAGCTTGCGGAACGCCACGAAAGGCTCACCGTATCTCTTTCGAGTCACCCCCAACGGATGAGCCTCGAATCACTCGGGGTTGATCTTGAAGGCGACCACCACACCTTTACAAACTTCTACGGAGCACACCACAAGCAAGGAAGCTTCCGGAGAAACCTCTAACCGCCTAGGAGCCCAAGCTCCAAGAGTAACAAATCAATGGTGAACAAATGTTGTGGGGAACACGAATTTGGTTTGGTCAAAGTGTAGATCGGGTCTTGCTTTCCCAATCCCCAAAGCCTCAACAAGTTTAGGTGGAGGGATTGAGAGTATTGAGCAAAATGAGGTGTAGCAATGGTGGAGCTCAACAAGACATTAGGGTTAGGTTGGGAGGAGGAAGAAGGGTTTTTTTATAGTGTTCTTGGCTGGGGAGGAGAATCTGCCCGTTGGACACCGTGCGCACGGGCTTAGTCAGCCCCGTGCGCACGGGGTACTCAGAGAGGTTCGGGGTACCCCGTGCGCACGGGCTACTCAGAGAACTACGCAGTACCCCCAGTACCCCGTGCGCACGGGGGTCAAAAGACCCCGTGCACACGGGGTGACCAGGAAGTCTCTGTAAACCAGATTTGAGAACCCGGGCATGACACTAACAGACCCCGTGGATACTTGAAGTGGTAGGTAGGCTGAAATAAAGGACATGGAGGCATTCCCGCACAACATACATCCACGATGACCCCTCTTAATAGTGCGGTAATTCCTACGACTCAAATCGAACCAAAACGAAAACCTTTGAGTCACCGGACCACGCCTTTGATCTTTTTGAATTGGGGGGGGGGGGTCACACACCTTCATGTAGAGCTACAAGGAATCAATCACCTGAGATAAACTATAGCAGCTCACGTTAGATCTTCTAACCATATTGCCATCACACCAAAACATAATTAAGTGATAGATGCACTTTCAACCAGTTTGATTAGAGCTCCATTTTAAGAGTAGCCTTGTTAGATAGTTTGGTGCCGATGTACTGGATGTAGCTGCTGACGTCGACTCGGAGTATAACTTGAGTAGAACTTGTGATGGTGCTTTTGGGTATATGAATCATTAATGCTTATGTTGGCTATGTTACTTGTGCTCTTCTAAACTTCTGGTGCTTCTCCTGTTTTGCTTGTTCAAATCAATGTTGAGGATATCGCTTATCGTTAGCATCTCGGTCGGTCGAGGATTAGAGATTAATTGGAAATCGGACGATTAATCGATTTTATCGGTTGACTATTAATCGGTCCTTTTTACAAATCCCAAGTTTTCAGCACTAAAAATTGTTGTATACAACAAAAAAACAGTAATGGACAGAAGTGTTACCGTGATTTCTTGCCTTTGATTTTTTGTACAATGACAAATGGAACAAGATAGCTCTATATATTACATAACAAGGTCTGCAAAACACAAATAAACATATTTCTTACACACATAATACTAGAAATAGGCCCGATTTATCGGTATATTCGTGATAAATCGCCTGTAAGAGCGATAAATCGGTCCAAACGATAAATGGTGAAGATATGGCATAATCTTATCGGTCACCCACTGATAAGCGATAAATCGAACGATAAATCGCTGAATCGGCCGATTTTTTGAACAATGGTTCAAATCATATTCTTCTCTTGGTAGATGAGGTGGTATGCGGTGTGTAGAGGGAGGTCTCTTGGAGTGTACGATTCGTGGGAGTAATGTCGTGAATAGGTGAACGGTTATAGCAATAACTTCTATAAAAGGTTTCTAACTAGGCAGCATGCAGAGGATCATTACTCCCAGTTCCTGCTCAGAGCGAGGTCTCCTGGAGTGTACGATTCATGGGAGGATCATTGCTCCAAGTTCCTGCTCAAAGCGAAACGCGATGATGGAGTAGGGAAGGGTGTAGGTCAGATCTGGTTTGGTGGCCAAAAGAACCTGATAATCTTCGTCTAGTTCGTTGTCATTTTGGTGTCGATGATATTTTGTCCACGATTAGTACACATTGGGGCAAATTTTACTTCTTTCCTATTGATGTCCCACTTTGTTATTCTTTTTTTCTATAATTGATGAAATAACTTTCGCGATTATTTTGCGGATGCTTTAACAAAATGTGAACGGTAGAGCTCATGGGTACGAACTTGATGGACTGACATGCTATGTTCATGGCGGTGGAGCTCATGGAGCTTATGTTACCTATTACCTATTATGCAACTATGTTACCTATTATGCACTCGTGAACTTGCTTCTGGTTCCGAATTTGTTGGATATGTATGCACTTGATGGAGATATCTATGCATGTGTTGGATATGTATGCACTCATGGAGCTTATAGCCACGCCACGTGGCACCGCCCTTAGGTGCTGCCGGTACATATGCCGGGTGCCATCATATTAGCCACGCTCCGATGTTTAACACACGGCTTACATACCCTAAGCCTAAGCATTCTAAGCCGTGAAGTTTAAACCGAGTGTAACACTCGGCGGATGCTTCGCCGTGGTTAAAATGGCCTTTGCCGTGTATGAAGCGTACACGGCCGAGAATGTTTTCTCTGTAGTGACGTTGTGAAACAGAGGGAGTACTATTTATCATCTTAAGCAATTTTGATAATGTTGTCATAAAAGCAAATTTGGCCAAGATGAGTTTGCTTACTGTGATGAAGCTTGCACCTGTCCAAGGTCGGTAATTCTTGCCCGCTTGTTTAGTTTGTGTTCATTACAGAGTTGATGCAGTTGTTTCAACTACTTGTTGCCTTGTGCAGCTGCAGGAGCTACAGTTGCTATCCGGGTGCGTCTATATTCTCTTGTATAAACATCAGTACCTGAAGAATTGCTTGTTACTTGAGCTCATCGATCGCCTCCTGCTTCTGTTGATGAATTTGTACTGTGGCCTAGCTCTTCATTTCTACCGTAGGCCTCCCAAACAAAGACCACAATCCAGAATGGAAAACTGCAAGCACAGAACAGAAGCTGGCCAAATTTCAAGGATGCCCCCAACTAGCAAGTCACGACAGCAGCTAAATGTGGTGATCATATTGGACAACGCAAAATTTAAGTCACGACAGCAGCTAAATGTAGTAATAACGAATACCTGGGCATTAGGAATCAAAATTTAAGTATGTTATTTAACAAGCACAGCTGATATAGGTGACATTCTATATATAGTTCACAACAAGCGAGCGTGCACACAAACACACAAATAGAAGTAAGTTCAAACAAGTAATGCAAAAATTTCTCTGAATATGGAAACGCAAATCACTCAAGAGTCTTGCAGTAAGTGCCGTCCTATTTAAAAGCCACAGCCAGGATGAATCAATAGGCAATGATATCACACTTTACAAGCAAAAGCAGAAGAACAGTAGTAGAGTGGTAGTAAACGCAGGCAGTAGCAGCAGCAGAAGTGAAGAGCACCATATGTGTCGAAAATGGTATAGTACCACATCTTGAAGAAGCAGAGGAAGCCTGGATGGTATGTAGTGGATCAGCAGCAGCACTGGACATGCAATCTTGAATTTAATCCTTTTTTTGCCTTCATCTGCATAGGGTCCAAATAATGAAGCATCCTCCTTCCAGGGGTGACCTGCATAACCAACATCATATCACATCCAACATGTCCCGGCCGGTTAGTAAGATTAGAATCCTGGGAGAAGGCAAGTAGTTGTGCTAGTTGGCAGGTTAGTGGCTATTGCTTAGTACCTTCATACACATTTCCCGGTCGGTGTGGCAGGTCAGTGTCGGAGAGTATGCTGCCATTGTCTCCCTCGAATCGCAGAACATTGGCGCAGCTGTGTCAAGAAGTCACTGGTGATTCCGTGGAAGCCAAGATGTTGGAGGGGCATGAGGAACTCAATGCCAGGTGGGACCTCCATCATGTTGTAAAGGCTGACTAAGAATAATCTTTCCAGACTCGCCATGCACCTTGTTGTATCTCTAGCCGGATCAGATTAGGTAAGTCTCTTAGATAGAGAGTCTTCAGCTTGGGAAACCAGCCCGTGAGAAATGTCAGTTTCTCTCCAATGTATGCTCTGGTGAATCTCAGATAGGTCAAATTTGATAACTGAGAAAGAGAGGGCAGGGGGTCTACTCTCAGCTGCGACCAAAATAAACCTAGTAAATACAGGTTCTGCACCCTAAGAGCTTGGAAGGGGTCCAACACTCCTTCCGCCAGCCGTCCTCTCAAGTATAGCTTTTGCAGGCTTGGTAGGCAAACATCCAAGAAGAGAACCTCGTCCTCGTCACATGCATTTACATCTAGGTTGGACAAATACCGCATCTGAACTAGAGACTCACTGATGTGTCCACAGTATATTCCCTTCACATTCAATAACCTCAAGCTTCTCAATTGCCTCAGCTCCCCTAAATGTCTAACAGACTCATCCTGTGCTTTCAATGATTGTAGAGTCTGCAAGTTTGTTAGATTTCCAAGACCATAAGTGATACACATACCACTGCCACATTGGAACTCTCTCCAATCTGGATTAATTATTTTCTCGGAAAATAAGTGCCTAAGCTTCTTCAGTTTCACAATCCCTCTAGGCAACTCATGGATGTCAGATCGAAAAAGGTCTAGGGTTAACAAATTTAAAAGCTTCTCAACAGACTTCGGGAGCATCTTCACTTTTGAATCACGCAAACCCAAATAGCGGAGATTAAAAAGATCTCCAATAGCATCTGGAATCTTCTTGATAGGTAGACCACTCAATTCTATCACTGTCATATATCTTGACTCCTTACATAGCTGAGGTAATAGGGTGAATGATGGCATGCTATAGTCCAGTGTAATGACAGTTCGAAGTTGGTGCGTGCTAGAAAATGGTTGTTGAATATTCATCTTTAGTTTGTGCAGTACCAGTCGACGTCCATCCGTCTTAAGAGAAACCCCACACTTATTCTGATATGACACACCAAAACAGTTCTTCTTGCACAAATCAATTGCCAGTTCACGTAAGATATCGTGCATTCTGAATTCCTTCATCCTTCCAGATACATTCCTTCTAACAAGTTGCAACATGTTTCTGTCAATCAGCTCCTTCAGATACCCTTCTGCCACTTCTTCTAATGTGCTTTCACCCCTCTCCTCGATGAAGCCCTCAGCTGTCCATAGCCGTACAAGCTGCTTCCTTTTGAAAAGATAGTCTTCTGGAAATAAGCTGCAGTACAGGAAACAACATTTCAAGTGTGTTGGAAGGTAGATGAAGCTCAGATGCAAAACATTCCTTATGTCATCGAGCCTTGAATTGTTATTTAGCTCCCAACTCAACTGGTCATTTATTCTTTTCCACTCTTCCACAGTTTTCTCGCGCACATACAAGAGGCTACCAACTAATACTATAACAAGAGGCAATCCTTTACACCTCTTAACTATTTGCTTGGACAAAGGCTTCAACTCTGCAGGACATTCATGATTTGCATATTTTGGAAATGCTTTTTTACAAAAGAGAACCCATGCCTCGTCTTCTGGTAAAGCTTCTAGTGTTAAGATATGTCCTTGGGAGGCAAGTGCAGCAACATCACCTTCCCTTGTTATGATTATCAGTCTACTGCCCTTATCATTACGAATAAGTGCCCTAGACAAATCATCAAATGCTTCTGGAGTCCAAACATCATCCAGTATTATCAAATACTTATGTTGCTTCAGAAAATTCTTTAGTGTCTCTTCAAGGTATGTGATGTCCATATCCTCTGTTTTGGATAGAACACTGACATTATCTTTGAAAAGTTCCTTGCTTATATTCCTCAAGACATCTTCTCTAGAATAAGTTTGAGAGATGGAGACCCAGGCATGGCACTGAAATTTATTTCTCTCATTCTTGTAGACATTTGCAGCTAAAGTTGTTTTACCGAGTCCTCCCATTCCAAGCAGCACTATCACAGAGCATTCCAAATCATCACCTGCCAACCATTTCTCAAGTCTTTCTCTGTTTCTATCCACCCCTATTAGATCATCTTCATCAAGGGAGCGTGAAATATTTGCTCGATCTTGGGCCCTCTTGACAATGTAATTCGAGCTGCTAGTATCCCCGGTTTCTATCATGGGAACCCAACGTTTTTTTGTCTCTGACAGATGCATAAGATCTTTCTCTATTTCCTCCAACTTGAAAGCTATCTGGTTCATAGAAAGAACAGAATTTGGTTTTCTGAACCCCTTTTTCAGGTTAAAGCACACTATAGGATGTTCCCGACCAACTCGATACAAGTACTCGTCCACGATGTCCTCCATCACATGTGCTACTTTCCGTACCTCCTCCAACCAGACATCATATACTTGATTGTTGCGGTTTTGAATGACCATTTGACAGAGAAAATCATGCATTACACGAAGCTCCCTGGCAACACGACCCATACTGCCCTGTAGCTCTAGTAGTTGTGTTCTGTATTTCGCAAACTGCACACTGACCTGGTTTACCGCTCCATTTGCCAAGGCATATCCAATCTTTTTAATGGCTAGTAGAATCATAATCTCCGCCATTACTTTCTGAAATTTGCTAATGTCTCACTGTTGGGTGCGGGCCTAGTTGTATATTTTCCTCAGTATTATCAGAATCACAATTACAAAATGAATAAGTATTAATTAAAATGAATACTGCATTTGGCTAGTAGCAAGCACTTGTCAAGACAATTTAAAACTCTCCAACCACAACAGAATAGTGAAATAAGCAAAACCTTTCAAAGTAATCCTCATAAACTCTAATTTCATACAGTTAACTTGTCTAACTCTAGCCCACATAAACAAAACAGTACTTACGGCATGCAGGTCATAAAAGTTCAGAACATCTGTGGCCAATTTAGTGTCATTATTACTGATAAGAACAAGTGACACTGGACCAAATAACAGACCCTACATGCTCTGCAGCCGTAGAGGGGCATCTCAGGTTCAGAAAACACCCCAAATGTTGAAATTTGATCCAAGTCAAACAGAGGGAACCTATTTGACATGTCAGCCAGATCGCCGATATCAAGTATTCTATATTTGGAGAGTTTTTTTTTTAGAGGTATATTCGGAGAGTTGGTTAAGGTGACAGTTTCAGGTAACTTATTTCCATATTTTCTATGGAGAAATAGATTAATACTAATGTCATGAATGTGTGAGAAATGTCATAAGCTCCGAGCCCTAAGCCCCAACAACAATCATGCAATTGTCTTATTATTTACTCCGTAACTGCTAAGGCACAACCAGAGTATACATGATGTACCACACTTCACATCTCGCCATTTTGTCGGTGGAGGCAACATCAGATCAAATCAAAAAAATTCAAAGCCAACGGCACAACATAGCCTAACAGGTCGAGTTAATGTATACTGAGAATCAATCTACTTGGCTGGATGGCTGGATGGCTTACCTCGTCGCCGCCGCCAGGAGTCTACTTTACGGTGGACACGGTGAGCGAGGGGACTTCTGGGGAGGGAGGTACTGTCGGCGCACCGGCGGGTGGCGGGTGGGAGGGGGTTGAGCTTGTCCGGAGACGAGGCATCGCCTACCTATCCTAACCCTCGCCGGCGGTGAAGTCGTCTCCCTCCATCTCCGCTCCCCAGTTTTTTTCTCAAGACTAGTGGTGAACGCCAGCTTTGACACTGTTGTGGAGACTTATTGATAGTTGACCCATGCTCAGGCCATCCAAATCTATCTTTCATTTTACGGAAAAGCTAATTTTCGAGCATTCTGAAAACTGCAACAGATCCCGACTACCCCGATTCCGTTGATTTTGAATCGAACGATTGCCGCTAGCCCGCTCTAGAAAAAAAATCAATTGCTGAGAGCTGGAGTCAAACTATAGACTTGAAAATTGCGACGAAGGGCACAAACCACTTGGACTATGTGGGCTTGTTGTGATAACTTGTAATTGAGTGTTGTACTTGTATCAATTCCTAAACGAGAAAACTAATTGGTGAACCACGTCAAAAAATTCTTCTTTGAACGCAACGTTGCAACCATCCAACAAACTACTTCCTTCCAAATTTTTCTTTGTTCATCTATCACGTGCACTCGTACTGTTTGCATGCACTATGGTATCGCTGTCGGCAGGGACAAAGCTAGAAAAAAAGTTTAATGGGGTCATGTCTATAACAGTGGGGTTATCTTCTATAAATGAGTAGTTCTTGGTACTTAATTAATGAATGATTAGCTAATTTCATTGGGGTAAATTGACCCCAATGCTTACAAGGCAGCTTCGTCCCTGATTGTTGCTAACTTTTATGTAAAATAGCATGGTAATATACGTACCGTGAACCAGATAACTTAGGTACAAACAGTATGATAACTTTTTATCATGGGAAAAAGGTTGTTGTATGCACAACCTTAACAACTTATGTATAAATGGTGACAAACACACAGAAGACGTGATAACTTAGGTACAACCACCGCAGTAACTTTGACCGGGAGGGGCTGAAGTTGTTGAAAAGCATACCCGCCGGTAAATTTTGTGTAAAATAGCATGGTAATATATGTAACTTTTTACCTAGGAAAAAAAGTTGTTAAATACACACCCCTGATCGCACTAAAGACCTTATAACTTAGATACAAACACCGCGTTAATTTTGACCGGGGGGAAAATGTTGTTGAAGACATAACCTGGGTAACTTCTTTTCTAAATATCATGATAATATATGCGTCGTGAACCTAATAACTTAGGTAAACCACAGTAACTTTAACCCAGAGAAAAAATTTGTTGAAAATATAACCCGACATCCTATGTGTAAATAACATGGTAACATAACCAGTATAGACCTGATAACATACGTACAAACACGTCAATAACTTTTTGACGAGGGGAGGGGAGATTGTTGAAAAACACACCACTATTAACTTTTGTGTAAATAACATGATAAAATACACAATGTAGACTTGATAACCCATATACGAACACCGTGGGTAAGTTTTAGACGTGGGGCAGGGATATTCAAAAATATAACCCCGGCGACTTCTATACAAACAATGTGGTAATATACACTAGGATGTGTAGCACCTACCTATACCGTGGTTAAGTTTTCAAAATAAGAAAATCTTGGATGGCATCGACTTTTTGGTCATCTAGTGCATGTGGAGAGAAGGCTGAAGAAACAATTTTACGTCCCGGTAATTTTTTTGTAAACGTACCATCGATAACTTCCATGTAAATAGCATAGTACTATACACACCATATACGTGATAACACACGCACAACCACCGCTGTAACTTTGACCCCGGGGTGGGGTGGGGGGAGGTAGTTGTTTGAAAACATACCCCTCCTCCCCCTCCCAATAACTTCCGTGTAAATAGCACAATAATATACGCACCGTAGACTTGATAACTCATGTATAAACACCATGGTAACTTTGACCCCAGGGGAGGAAGTTGTTTGAAACATATACCCTCAAAACCTTATGTGTAGTGTGGTAATATACGGAGCGCAGGCGTTGTAACTCACGCACAAACACCCGATAACTTTGTCCCAGAAAAAAGTTGTTGAAAACGTGCCATGATAATATACACACATCAAAGACGATAACTTACTTAGCACATGCCTGGTAACTATTTGCGCGGGAAAAATTCATCAAAGCATATTATGATGGGATCTAGTTTCATATGCCTCTTCGCGATGGATTTTTATGTGAAAAACGATTTTTTGATCAGATCGACGATTTGAGCTACATTTTTTTTTGAAGTTTTGAAATAAGATAATTTAGTATGACATCAATTTTTATGTCCTTTGCATTCATGTGCATGTGAAGAGAAAGGCTAGAGGAATCATTTTTATGCCCAGGCAATTTCTGTGTAAACAGCATGGTGACTTATGTATCACACATACGATAACTTACGTAGCCTAAGCGTTGTAACTTTTGATCCCAAAAAAGGTCGTCGAGACATATCAACCTGGGATCTAATTTCGAAGATCTCGTCGTGACAAATTTTTTATGTGAAAATGTTTTTTTAATCGGACCAATGGTTTGTGCTATAAAAATTTTGAAGTTTGATTTTTATTAGAATCTTTACTGACATCAGCATTTTTGTCCCCATATGCATGCGTGCACTTAAGATTAATTTAGGGTAATTAGCAGATCCATTTTTTACAAACGAGTGGAGTGCATCACGGAGCTGGACAGAGAAACTTTTGATCGTTTGGATTTGTTCCTACAGACCGACCGGTCGAAAGTTAGTCGTGTCCTCCATTTAATATTCTACTAATATAAAAGCACACCATAAAAAATAGAGATATTGCATTGATAAAAAATGTTAACACTGAGCAAAATTAAATTTTAAGTCGTGGGAGAGGGAGAGGAGAAAGAGTGAGTGTGTGTGAGATAGAGGCCTAGAAAGAAAGAGATAGAGAGGGTGAGAGAGAAAGATGGAGGGTGATAGACAGAATGGGGGAGTGAAAGACATATATGCATTGTATTGATAGGTGTAATTGGAAAAACAAATTAAAAAGCCTGTCACAACGCCTCGTCATTCGACTAATTTTGCATAATAAATAAAAGGTACCGCACCTCCATTCAAGTCGAGGATTGCAAGGACCCATAAAAGAAATTCACATTTGCAATGTGAGTAACTGCATAAATATCCGGATCTCATGTACGTTGGCAAGTCACGTGTCACGGGCGAGGCACACCCATTCCAACCAATGAACTGGATATCACTAGCAGACACATATATCATTGCATCATTCGTAGGGAGGTACGTGCATTTACAACCGTGCCTCCTATATCAGTACCAAACATATAGGCCGGTTGTCCAGTCACCGCGGACTAGAAAATAATACCCAATCGGGCTCCTATAAGCAGCCCAAACGTCTGGGTTGTTTGGTAATCCCCATATCCAATTCATATGTGGAGGATATGGGGAGGCCTGGACATCCCCACCACATTGGACCGCCCCGCTGTGGCCCATGCCGCCCCTACCACTGTCCCCACAAACACCCTAGCCAGTCCGATGAACCCTAGTCAAACTCCACTCCTCTCAGCCCTCTCTGCTCCCCTCCATCCTACTCCCCTTCCTCTCCCCAATATATCCCATCCCCTCCGTCGTGGTCAGAAGCGGCTTTGACGAGATCGACCGGGTGGGGTTGGTTGCGACTCATCGAGCTCATCCGATCCGGACAAGAGGAGGAGCTCGCGCTACGCATTGCTCACCGCTGCTCGTGGATGAATCGGGGCAGGAACTCCTCCTCCATGGTGTCAACGTTGTCCTTGGTACGCATTTCCTCTTCTGTGTCGGCCCGATGCTGCCCTACGCGCTCCCATCCATCCCCGACGAGGCGGCAGGGAGAGCAGCAGTACCCGACACCTCAAGTAGTTGCACCCCCTGCTTGGAGCCATTGGGTGCTGGTGCCCACACCACCTAGCCTACGATCGCGGTAGAGGAATCCAAAGACGGGGGGGCATGGCTATTGTCAGGCGATGAAGAAGGTGGTGCAGGGCGCCTCGAGGTATGGTTGTGGGTCATCCAGGTTTGTGCCGAAGTCGTTGTTGCCAGGCTCCGATGACGATGAGGTGCTCCGTGCCACAATTCGATGCTCATACACCTCAACAGAGATGGATGTCCGCTGTTGGCGTCGCGCTCTTTCGGGCACTTGAGGAGTATGAAGAAAAAGGGGATACTTCGATTGTCGATCCTTCATCCCTCTATCGCCAAAGTGGATACCCTAATTGTTGATCCGCCTTTCCAGTGAGTAGCCTCGAAGGGAAATGGACATCGAATGCAATGCTAGTCTCTCATTATGTTTTCCTTAATTTTGATAGAAAGAAATTAGGTTCACAAAAACATAGATTTAATAAAATAATTTCTACCACTACAGGAAAAAAATAAGCCGCGTACCCAACACACTCGGCTTATTTCGATTTGAACTGGCTTTATATATAAACCGAGTAAAAGTCTCGGCTTACAATACATGTGAAAGTGCACCTAATTCCCGGGTGGTTTTAGTAATTCATAACAACATATACATCATTGACCTAGTCCATACTCAAATAATATTTTAGGAAAGTTCAATATAGGTATGGCAATGGGATGTGAATGTGGACCCCTCAAAATGCAAAGGACATATGTGTTGGCAAAGCTTGAAAACTCTACATTTTTGTTAGGGGATCCAAGATCACATTGAGTCCATAGGAAAGCCTATACTATTAAAAGGGGACGAGGTTTTAATGATGGCCTAAGTGCTCAAGTGCTTAGATATGTTGCTCCAAAACTCTCATCCACATTCTAAGATCCATCTATGTCCAAAACCATCAAGTCCATCTTGGTCCCGCCGAAACACATACAACAGGACCCACCGAGATACACTTGATATAGTCACTTCCTGAACTCTAGCATCTCGATCCCACCATGTTGGCCCTTCGGTCCAACTGAAAAGCACTTTCCAACCTTCTGTTGTCCACTGAAATTCAATCAGAATTTACGAATGGTTTCGGTGACACTGAAGTGTGGAAAGTTCTTAGGTCAGCTTTCGTCGATCTCACCAAGATGTTTCATCTGGTCTCACCAAAAAAGCCTAAAGTTCAAACCATCTGTACAGGTCTGTCTCACCGAGTGCTTTCACCCAATCCCACCAAAGTGTGCATAAGGATGTGTAACAGTTGGATTTTTGGTGATGGCTATATATACTACCCACACATCCACCAACTCTCAGAGAGCAACCAGTTCGAAGATTAAACTTTCCATATCCATTTTCTAAGAGAGAAACACCTAGTCTTGTGTAGAGATCAAAGGCTTTCCACTCGAACCACAAAACTTTGATCTCTAGCCTCCCCAACTTGCTTTGCACCCTCTCCTACCACATAGCCAAAATATGTGAGAGAGTGTTCGAGTGTTGAGGAGACTATCTTTTGAAGCACAAGCGCAATCAGATCATCATCAATGACAACATCTATTACGTTTTCGAGGGTGGTGTCTCTAATACATTCTTTTTTAGTGATCCAGTAACAGAACAGAAAGTACCCCACACATATTTCCCTAGAGAGGTGGCCTTGAGTTACCGAACCCACGAGAGGAAGGTTCCCTTGAAGCGATGGTATCTAGCAAGCAATTGTTACAGGAATAAGTCCAGCTTTTGAACGGATCAATCAAGCTAATAGTGATGTAACACTTATAATAAAAAGAGGTACCGGTATGAGGTCTTAATGCTTACAACCATGTATTTGTGCTGGGACCAGATATGAACTTAATCTGTGTGCTGGAAGTCAGCCATCGAGATGTCCTTGTTACGAACCAAAGTGGGGGATGTGTCCAAATAACATCTTGACCGGCATGAGTCCTGCATCAAGAATCAGTTGTCCTATCGCACATCCTATCCGTCGCACGGGGTTGCCTTGATAACAAGATTATAATAATTAGACAAGAGCTTTGGGTTTTTAATGACTACACCTCATGAATCCCCAAGGAATGGATATGTGTTACCGTACTAAACCTTTCTGTCATTGGTGTTCAAAATAACACTTCAAATTCTACCTGCCCTTATCATCACCGTGACTTGCTCTCCATGATCCTAGGTACCTGCAGGGGTCAAGAACATGGACAAAGCAAGAGACATCTACGAAACAATTTTATTTCACACATACGGGACATTAATTAAAAGCTCTTCCATTGATTCCAATAACCACTACTGTAGGATGGTCCTAAGACGACACATCAATCAGAGACCCTTTAACTAAAATGTGTACAATCTATTAATCGCAAACGGTATAGTTCAAGCTCCGTCGCCAATAACACGAACTGTGTGCGATGACGGATCCATCAAATACAATTTAGAAAATAGTTGCGTGTGCGATCTATGGCAAATAGTTGACCCAGATAAACTATTTGCGATGGGCCAATAATGCGAATGATTAACAAAATACAAGTGTGTGCGATGTATGACATATAATTCACCTTAATAAATGGTTTGCGCTGATCCAATAGAACACAAGCGATTGTCCAGATGATTATGTGTGCGATAGACGGCATACAGGTCAGCCGGATGAACTGTTTGCGATGACATAAAATAACACAAATGATTACCCAGATCAAGATGTATGAGATAGACAACAAACACATTGCCCGGATGAACTGTTTGTGATGAGACAAAATAACATAAACGGTTGCTCACATCAAGATGTGTATGATGTACATCATACAGGTCACTCGGATGTGTTGTGGGCAAACGGTTCCTGGTAAAGAACTGTCAGCAATTGATAAAATCATCACCGATGGATTCTGTAGTTTAATCCGCATGCGATGTGATTTGCTCAGTCTGCGCACAAACATCTATACTATGTGTAGAAGAACATGATTGCATAACCAAATTGAACATCCAAATACACAAGTGACTACACAAATAACATTGGCACACCTCAATAAATAATTACACACATAACAACATGATTGCATAACCTAATTAAGCATCCAAATAGATAAGTGACTACACACATAACATTGGCGCACACCTTAATAAACTGTTACATGCATAATAAACTTAGCCTACTAAAACTACAAATATTTCGGCAATAAGGGAGTGTGAGAAACGATCATCAAATCATCTACTTCCTATGATCATGGGCCGACAGCGAGAGCAGAGCGCCCGGAGGAATGCGAGGTCGAACCCGACCACTTTGTATTTTTTCGCGTCAAGCAACATGTCCATAACGTTGAGGGAGTTCTCCACCCATATCGGATGGTTGTTATACACCACCGAGAGCTCCGTGAACCTTCTGTGCGTGTCCACTACAGCATGCATGGTGAACTGGTGCTCTTCGTCGACAGCCGCTGGGAGCGCCATTGGAGCCATGCAGGATACCCTCGGTCGTGGTTGTGCTTCTTAAGGTCCGGATATTAATCACAAATTGCATATTAAGGTCCAAATATTAATCGTCCATTGCATATTGAGGAAACAATAGTACTACAAAAATACGAGTTTCATACGATGACATTTGAATGATTGTATCACAAATGACAAAAATATTACAAAGGTTCAAATTCCAGCATTACAAGGCTCAAATTCAAAGATTGCAAGGTTCGAACTGACGTTAGAAATGAAATTCAGCTTATGCATAAACTTGTCATGCAGCTCTAGATGTCCGCGCTGATCAGCTGAACATGAACATATGAGAGGTTCATACTGATATTACAACTAGGTTCGTAACTTCAATATTTCTGCAAAGGGATCCGCCACTGACATGTCATGTATGGGCTTGACATAAGGACTTTCGAATACTATGTCAACTGAAATTACAAAATGAAATTGAGCTTCTATAGAGCCTTTTCCTTTCTGTGCTTGTCGCCAACGCTGATCAGCAAACCATTCTTTTTTGCGCAATAAATGTAGGGAAAATCTCATTATCTTTAGCACACTTGCTCTCATAACAAAGAACCTGACGAATATAATCTCTAGTAAGGTATGATACGTCTCCAACGTATCTATAAATTTTGATTGTTCCATGCTGATATATTATCATTCTAGGATACTTTCTGGGTATTTATTTACCAATTTATAATATTTTTTAGCACTAACCTATTGACCAAGTGTCCAGTGCCAATTGTTGTTTTCTGCATGTTTTTGCCTTTTCAGGTTTACAGTACCAAATGAAGTCCAATTGCCACGAAACTTTTTGATGATTTTTTCTGGACCAAAAGAAGACCTAGAAGCTTCGGAAGGAGGTCAGGAGGCGCACGACGGCCCCACCACACATCAGGGCGTGCCCTAGGGGGCTGCGCCTTGATATGTGGTGGGCCCCTCGTGGCTATCCTGACGTCCCTCTTCGGCTTATAAATTCTCTAATATTGCAAAAACCTTGAAGACAGTTCCGAAACCGTGTTTCCACCACCGCAAGTCTTTGTTCCGTCACGAGGCCATCTGGAGCTCTTTTCTGGCACCCTGTCGGAGGGGGGATCGATCATGGAGGGCCCCTTCATCAACCTTGCTGCCCTCATGATGATGTGTGAGTAGTTCACCACAGACCTATGGGTCCATAGCTAGTACCTAGATGGCAATATCTCTCTCTTATGATCTTCAATACAATGATCATCGCATCTTCGCTTTGATCTATCCGATGTAATCCTATTATGCGGTGTGTTTGTTGGGATCCGATGAATTGTGGGTTTATGTTCAGATTATTCATGAAAAGTATTTGAGATACCTCTGATATATATATTGTATCTTAATTGCATGATCATTATAGCTTCATAATGCTCTCTGATCTATTGATGTGCTTTGGCCAAGTAGATTGATATTTCATCGGTGGGAGTGGTGTGTTGTGGTAGCTTCAACCTGGCGAGTTTCTATATCCCAGTGACAAAGTAGGGGACAAGATGCGTCTTTGTGTTGTTGCTACTAAGGATAAAACGATGTGGTTAATTCATATTGATTGAGTTTACTTTGTCTACATCATGCCATCGTTCTCCAAGCATTACTCTGTTTTACTTAATATTCTAGATGCATGCTGGATAGCGGTCGATGAGTGGAGTAATAGTAATAGGTGCAGGCAGGAGTCGGCCTATTTGTTTATGCACGTGATGCCTATATACACATAATCATTGCCGTGAAAATCGCATAACTATCCGCTTTTCTATCAATTTCCCAACAATAATTTGTTACCCACCGAATGCTGCCTACATGAGAGATGCCGCTAAGGAAAACTATGGCCCCCGGGTCTATTCACTTATATATTTACAAACACTACAATTACCTTGTTGCCTTTATTTATCTTTTATTTTATTTTGCAATTTATATTTATCAACAATTATCTACACAATTCATTTGCTTGCAAATAACGAGATCAAGGGGATTGACGACCCTCTTGCCCGCGTTGGGTGCAAGTTGTTTGTTCATTTGTGTGGAGCCGCTGAAGACGGTTGAGGATTGATATTCCTATTGGTTCGATAAACCTTGGTTTCATAACTGAGGGAAATACTTACCCACTTTGTGCTGCAATTACCCGTTCCTCTTCACGGAAAACCCAACGCAGATCACAAGTATGAGGAAGGATTTCTAGCGTCGTTGCCGGGGAATATCATCATCAACTATCAAGTAACTTCACACAAATTTTCATTCACTTGTTCTTCTTTTTATTTGCTGTTATATTTAGCTTGTCTCATAAAAATCAAAAACACAAAAATATTTACCTTTGCTTGTTACTAGTTTACTTCTTCGCTTGCTAGTTTACTTGTCTTGCTTGTTACTTTGCTTGTTCGGTCACCGTGGCTCAAGATACTTCAAAGTTGTGTGACTTCTCAAATACTAATAATAATGATTTTATTAGTAAACCTATACCACCCACCACTAGTGCGGAGGCTTTTGATATTAATGATGCATTGCTAAATTTTGTCATGAAAGATCAATTTTCGGGAAGTCCTAATGAGGATCCCTTGTCACATCTTAATACCTTTGTTGAATTATGTGACATGCAAAAGAAAAAGGATATGGATAATGATATTGTTAAATTGAAATTATTTCCTTTCTCACTAAGAGATAAAGCTAAAGCTTGGTTTTCATCTTTACCGCGTAATAGTATTGGAACTTGGGACAATTGTAAAGATGCTTTTATTGCCAAGTATTTTCCTCCTGCTAAGATCATCTCCCTTAGAAAGCAAATAATGAATTTTATACAGCAAGATCAAGAGCATGTTGCACAAGCTTGGGAGAGAATGAAATTAATGATAAGAAATTGTCCAACTCATGGCTTAAATATGTGGATGATTATCCAAAACTTATATGCTGGACTAAACTTTGTGTCTAGACATCTTCTAGATTCTGCTGCAGGTGGTACCTTTATGTATGTGACCTTAGGAGAGGCCACAAAACTTCTGGACAACATTATGACAAATTATTCTCAATGGCATACCAAAAGGGCTCCAACCGGTAAGAAGGTAAATTCCGTTGAAGAAATCACTACTTTGAGTGAAAAAGTGGATGCTCTTATGAATATGGCTGCTAGTAAAAATTCTCATGTTGATCCCAATGATATTCCCTAGTCTACTTTTATTGATCAAAATAATTATGCTATTGATGTGAACTTTGTCTCGCGAAATAATTTCAATAACCATGCTTATAGAGGAAACTTCAATTCTAGACCGTATCCCGGTAATTCCTCTAACAACTATGGAAATTCTTATGGAAATTCTTCTACAAATTATAATAGGATTCCCTCTGATCTTTATAAGACAATTAAATAATTTATTAATTCTTAAAAGGTTTTCAACACTATGGTAGAAGAAAAATTGCATGTAGTTGACACTTTGGCTAAAAAACATGGATATAATTGCTCTTGATGTGGAAACTCTCAAAAATAAAGCTTTGCCACCCAAGCATGATTTTAATGATGATATTAAATCTATCCAAATATCTATTAATGAAATTAAGGAGAGGACCGCTAAGTTGAGAGCCAAGCGGGAATTCTTAGAAAAAGCTCTTCCACTCGGTTTTTATCGGAATCATGATGAAGATCTTAAAATGATTGGTATTTATCCTATTTAATCTTTATTTACCTCTCTGAATATAAATGATAAAGGGACTGGAGATAAGTCAACTCTAGTAGAGAAGCGTCCCGTTTGCTTGGAGGGTGATGATTTTGATGCTAAAACTGGAAAAGTGGGTTTGGAGAGGTCAAAACTTTAGCTAGTGACGTGCCCACTATTTTGGATTACAAGGACTTTAATTATGATAATTTCTATTTAGTAGAATGTATTTCCTTCTTGCAATCCATTATTAGCTCAACCCATGCTTATGAACAAAACAAAGCTTTTACTGAACATATAGTAGAAGCTATGAGAAAAGCTTATGATGAGAAACTTGAGCTTGAAGTTTCTATTCCTAGAAAATTGCATGATGAGTGGGAACCTACTATCAAAATAAAGATCAATAAATATGAATGAAATGCTTTGTGTGACCTTGGTGCTAGTGTTTCAACTATTCCTAAAACTCTTTGTGATGTGCTTGGTCTCACTAATATTGAAGATTGTTCCCTCAACTTGCATCTTGCGGATTCTACCATTAAGAAACCTTTAGGTAGAATTAATGATGTTCTCATTATTGCAAATAAAAATTATGTGCCTGAAGATTTCATTGTGCTTGATATTGATTGCGATCCTTCTTGTCCCATAATACTTGGAAGACCTTTCTTACGAACTATAGGTGCAATCATTGACATGAAAGAGGGAAACATAAGGTTCCAATTCCCACTAAAGAAAGGGATCGAACACTTCCCTAGAAAGAGAATTAAACCACCTTATGAATCAATCATAAGAGCTACTTATGGGTGGAGTGTCAAGGATGACAATACTTGAAACTATGCATTATGCCTAGCTGGGGGCATAAAACAATAGCGCTTGTTGGGAGGCAACCCAATAGTTATCTTTAAATTTTTGTTTTAAAATTTCTGTTTATTTTTAACAGAATGATTATTGACTCTGTAATGATTATTTTTGTGTGTTTAAATTAGCGTTTGTGCCAAGTAAAGCCTTTGGGATGACTCACAAGATGAGTAGAATCGATGCTGAAACAAAACAGAAACTTTTGACTCCAGTACAGGAATTTTCACTTTTTAATGGAGCGTGATAATGCTCTGAAATTATTACACAGTGTTGATATACAAATTTTTGAGGCTGTACTAATTGTTCAGAATTTTCTGAGTTACATAAGTATAGGTTTTCTACATATTGCTACAGACTGTTCTGTTTTAGACAGATTCTGTTTTTGCTTGCATAGTTGCTTGTTTTGATTATGCTACGGATTGTATCGGGGGTATAAGCCA
Source organism: Elymus sibiricus (assembly GCA_039707655.1). Taxonomy (NCBI): domain Eukaryota; kingdom Viridiplantae; phylum Streptophyta; class Magnoliopsida; order Poales; family Poaceae; genus Elymus; species Elymus sibiricus. The sequence continues at coordinate 157,139,163 of CM077669.1, forward strand.
TGGAGAAGTTAGAATACAGTACCTATTATGAATTTATGAAATTGTAATCAATTTATAAAAGTACTTAAAGTATGAAATATGTTTCTTATACTAACGGATCTCACGAAGTTTTGTTGAGTTTTTTGTGATTGAAGTTTTCAAGTTTTGGGTGTTATCATGATGGACAAATGAATAAGGAGTAGCAAGAGCCTAATCTTGGGGATGCCCAAGTCACCCCAAGGTAATATTTTAAAGGAGACTCAAGCGTCTAAGCTTGGGGATGCCCCGGAAAGCATCCCCTCTTTCGTCTCAAATCCATCGGTATGTCACTTGAAGCTATATTTTTATTCGTCACATGATATGAGTTTTGCTTGGAGCGTTGTTTGCTTTAGTTTTCTTTTACTTTCAGTTTGCCACAATCATAGTTTGCTGGACACACCTATTTAAGAGAGACACATCTTCATCATAATTTGTTAGAATACTCTATGTGCTTCACTTATATCTTTTGAGCTTAGCAGTTGCTCTAGTACTTCACTTATATCTTTTTGAGCACGGTGGCGTGTTGATTTTTTAGAAATAATTTCACTCTCGTTTTTAACTTAAATTTGTTTGAGAGTTAATAAACAGTGACGGTAATTTGCATGGGTCATAAAGACTAGTCCAAAAATATTAGGTATTCAATGAGTGATAATCAAAACCATCATGTAGCACATATAGAGAAATTGTGGGTCAATGATATTGATGTGGTAATATGAAAAAGGTGTGATTTCATAATTGTTAAACCGTAGAAGTGTTGATGTTAAGAAAGGCTGACCCTTTTGTCATCTAAAAATTAAAGAGGCATGGTGATGACGTGTGAGCATTTCTATTCCTCGTTGAAATCCTAGTGTTGTTTCGGGTCGTAAGCGTGCGATTGTTAACTCCTACCAACCTCTTCCCTCGGGGCATGCGAGTAGTACTTTGATTTATGATAAACTAATAAAACTTTGCAATAAGTATATGAGTTCTCTATGACTAATGTGAAACCATGGACATACGCAATCTCACCTTCTCATATTTGCTAGCCTCCTTGGTACCATGCATAGCCCGTTCTCACCTCAAGGATCGGTGCAATTTTTGCCGGTGCATCCAAACCCCGTGACATGACACGCTTTGTTGCACATAAGCCTTATTATATATTCTTCAAAACAGCCACCATACCTACCTATCATGGCATTTCCATAGCCATTCCGAGATATATTGTCATGCAAATTCCATCGTCACATCACATGACTAGTTCGTTCATCGTCATATTGCTTTGCATGATCATATAGAGCTGACATAGTATTTGTGGCAAAGCCACCGTTCATCATATTTTTGATACATGCCATGCTAGATCATTGCACATTCTGGTACACTGCCAAAGGCATTCATACAGAGTCATATCTTCATATCAGTTCTCCATATCGAGTTGTAAGTAAATAAAAGTGTGATGATCATCGTTATTAGAGCATTGTCCCAGTGAGGAAATAATGATGGAGACGATGATTCTCCCAAAAGTCGAGATGAGACTCCGGACGAAAAAATAAAGATGGGGGAGGCCAAATGAGCCCACCATCCATTCAAAAAAATGAGAGAAAATGAGAGAAGGGACTTTGCTACTATCTTTTACCACAATTATGCCTCAAAGTGGCACCATGCTCCTCGTGTAGAGAGTCTCATGATATGCTAGTGGGAATTACCTATTCATTATTACAAACTTGGCTTGTATATTCCTACGACGGGGTTCCTTAAATGCCCGAGGTGTTCATGAGCAAGCAAGTTGGATGCACACCCCACTTAGCTTCGTTTGAGCTTTCATACACTTATAGCTCTAGTGCATCATTTGCATGGCAATCCCTACTCCTTGCATTGACATCTATCGATGGGCACCTCCATAGCCCGTTGGTACGCCTAGTTGATGTGAGACTATCATCTCCACTTTTTACCCCTTTGATATCTACCACCATACTCTATTCCACCTAAATGCTATGTCCAATGGCTCACGCTCATGTATTGCGTGAAGAATAAAAAGTTGATGCATATTGAAAAAGTACGATCCAATTGCCTGATTTGGACACCGTGGTGCTTAACATTTGTATTAATGTGGTGAAGATGGAGCCATTCCTTGCTAATATAATAAGATGGATGGGGGGGGGGGGGTAAACACTTCTTAAGGATTGTATACTTTTAAGGATTGATAATTATGTTTCTTACATTTTAATTATTGCTATGTGAAAGCACATTTGATCCCTTGGTGGTTTTGGTAATTAATAACAACATATATGTCATTGGACTCATGGTGAACAATTTGCTCCACGTGCACAAGTGCTAGTCACCAAAAACACTCACAAGCTCTCCCACAAAGATTCTGTCTAAAAACCATTCCACTCAAAATCGGTGCTACCAACTTGCATATCGGCTACACAGAGTTTAAATCCTAGACAGAAACCCTAGCCACAAACCCTTCTCGATACCACCAAGTTTTGCATCGGTGCCACCGAATTTCAGTGACCAACTTTCTGTTTTCTGTTTCACAAGAATTGGAATTTCCGAGAATTGTGAATCGGTCTCACCGAGTTTGGAAACTGCCCTCGGCCACTCATATCGGTACCACCGAGAATCATATATCGGTCTCACCGAGATTCCTAAAGTTGCCACATTTTGAACACTTTGGTGCCACCGAGTTTTTACTTCGGTTTCACCGAGTTGCTCAATAATGGTGTAACGGTTGGATTTTTGGAGATGCCTATATATAACCCTCCACCACCATTCACTCGCAAGAGAAGCACTCAGAACTATTCCACACTTGCCCCATCCAGTTTTCTGAGAGAGAACCACCTACCCTTGTGTTGAGATCAAGATCATCCACTCCAACCATATGGATCTTGATTTCTAGCCTCCCCAAGTTGCTTTCCACCCAATCAATCCCTTCCACCAAGCCAAATCTGTGAGAGAGTGATTGAGTGTTGAGGAGTCTATCATCTTGAAGCACAACAACAAGGAGTTCATCATCATTATCAAGCCTATTACCTTTTGGAGGGTGGTGCCTCCTAGATTGGTTAGGTGTTGCTTGGGAGCCTCCTACTTCGTGTTGTGGAGTTGAATCAAGAAGTTTGTACGGGCAAGGAGATTGCCTACTTCGTGAAGATCTACCCATAGTGAGGCTAGTCCTTCATGGACGGAAGCCATTATGGAATAGTCAAGGTTGCTACTTCGTGGACCCTTATGGTTGGAGCCCTCCATGGACTCTCGCGACCGTTACCCTCCGTGGGTTGAAGACTCCATAAACGTGGATGTACGATAGCGCCACCTATCGTAACCACGGGAAAAATCTTCGTGTCTACAATTGCGTTTGATCTTCTAACCCTTACCTCTATTACATGCGCTTGTCATTACTTTCCGCTACTATACTCTTAGGCATGCATGTGTAGGGTGTACTTGACTTGCTATCATTGCTAAAATCTGCCCACAACTAAAATTGGGAAAAGGTAGAACTTTTAATTGGTCAAGTAGTCTAATCACCCCCCTCTAGACATACTTGCGATCCTACATGTGGTATCAGAGCCTTGGTCTCCATTGCATTGGTTTCACAACCTAGGAGAGTATGGTGTCTAGTGAGGGAAGTTATCACCGTAGAGGTCCATATTTTGATGGTACAAACTTTGCTAGTTGGAAACATAAAATCAAAATGCATATTCTTGGTCATAACCCCGCCGTATGGGCTGTTGTTCGTGTTGGCTTGCAAGGTGAATTCTTTGGTGATGGAACGGAACCGAATCGTGAAGCGACCGCAGATGAATTGAAGATGTTGCAATACAATGCTCAAGCATGTGACATTCTTTTCAACTGCCTATGCCCCGAAGAATTCAACAAAATCAGCCGTCTTGAGAATGCAAAGGAAATTTGGGATACTTTGGTTGATATGCACGAAGGTACCGATTCCGTCAGAGAATCTAAGTTGGACGTGCTTCAAAGTCAACTTGACAAGTTCAAGATGAATGATGGTGAAGGAGTTGCGGAGATGTACTCTAGGATTGCTCTCATCACAAATGAGATTGCCGGCTTAGGAAGCGAAGAAATGACCGACAAATTCATCATCAAGAAGATACTTATAGCTTTGGATGGAAAGTATGACACCGTGTGCACATTGATCCAAATGATGCCAAACTACTAAAATCTCAAGCCTATGGAAGTCATTGGTAGAATTGTTGCTCATGAGATGTCACTCAAAGACAAGGAAGAACTTCACAACAAGTCTAGCGGTGCTTACAAAGCCACAAGTGATGCTCCCTCTACTTCAAGCGACAACCTTGTAACCAATGAAGAGATAAGCCTCGTGGTTAAGAAATTCAACTAGTTATACAAGAGTATAGGAAAAGAGAGAAACTCCAACTCAAGATATGAAGAAAAGCGTTCATCTAGTCGTGACCGAAATTGTTACAATTGTGGAAGGCCCAGACACTACTCCAATGAGTGCACGGCCCCCCACAAAAGAAGGGAAGAGTCACCTAGATGGAAGAGCTAAAGAGATGAGTCACCTCGAAGAGAGAGAAGGAGTAGAGATGATCATTATGAATGAAGACCCTCAAGGAGAAGTAGGGATTCGGAGAAGAAGGACAAGTACACCAAGAGCTACTCAAGAAGAAGACATCAAGCTCATGTTGGTGAATGGGTTTCCTGCTCCGATTCCGACGACCACTCCGAGAGAAGCTATCACTCCGACTCCGACTATAGTCAAGATGAAGGTGTTGCCGGACTAGCACTCGTTTCCTCCAACTCCTACGACATATTTGATTCACCAAATGAAGGGAGTGGAAGTTGCTTCATGGCTAAAGGATCCAAGGTATCACAACCCGAATATCTTGATTTCGATATTGATGAGGATGACCTACTTGGAGATGATGACTTGCTATTTGATAAAACAAGTGATGTTAGTCAAAATGAGTTAGACAATGATCATGCTAGTCAAGATAAGTCGTGTGATGATAAGAAGGAAATAGAACGACTAACTAAAGAATTAAACACTCTTAAGTTAGCCCATGAATCTACTTTAGAAGAGCATAGAGTGCTTGTAAGAACTCATGAGAAGCTACGCTTTGAGAAGCTCAATTTGGAGCAGGAACATGAGTTAGCAATCAATGACGATCTCCGAAAGAAGACTTCTTCTTATCTAGCCAAACGACTACTCTTGTCTACATTTATTCCACAAGTTAAGACTAAGCAATCTAGTAACAAAGGCAAGAAAAGTTCTTCAACTAGTAGCAATAAAAATGACAAATCCAATGATATTGCTTCTAGTAGTTCTATTGATTCCACTAACGATTCTCTTAGCCAAGTTACACTTGAGAAAGAAAATGATCTATTGAAAGGGATTATAGAGAAAGGTATCTACAAAAGTCTTGCCGGATGTAAGAAATTTGAGGAAATTGTTCACAAGCACGGAGGATACCGGAAGAACCATGGCATTGGCTACTTCAACGCAAATGGAGTTGAATGGGAAGAAGGTTAATACCCCAAGCCCAAGTTTGTTCCTCAAAGGGAGAAGTATGAACATACTCTTCCCAAGGGAACAAAAGCTCAAGATGACCTTCCACCACAAGATCACAAGCTCAAGGGCAAGGACAAGCTTCAAGAGGAGATTGACTCATATGAAGATGAATCCCAAGCTTTGGTCAAGTGGGTTCCCAAAGGTTCTACAAGCTCAACTTCTACAAGTGCCACTTCAACACCAAGGATTCCCATCAAGTTGATGTGGGTCCCCAAGAAGAAGAACTAGAGAAGTTCTTGAGGGGTGACTCCGCCAATGAAATTCACTCATATTCATTATTGGCAAGAACTAATTGCAATCAACATCAACATTATGCAATAGTTCAACGAGTCACACATTCCCTCAAAGGTAAGCAAGGGACAAGGTAATTAATGAATCAATGGACATTATCATGTATGCTTTGCACTCCATGTCCATAGATATCCTTGTATTTGTCTCTTGTGCTTGGGACTAACCCATGTAGGTGGTAAGAGTAAGGAAACAACGAGGATGCTCCCAACTCAACATGATCTTCATCAACCTTGAGCATCCACTACTACATCACCCACATGAAGTCTTCTACGACAAACCCAAGGTTAGTTTATCCCTCTTATGGGGGGATGTCACATCAAGGGGGAGATTTACTCTAAGACTTGAGTTAAAGCATCTCTTAAGAATGTGACAACATTAAATGCTTTATGTAAAAGTGGTAACCCCACTTGTGCTTAAACGATGAGTATGACCTATGATCAAGTACTCTTACTTGGCTCCTAAGTCAATATACTCATATATAGATGACTCCGTCATTGCCAAAGTGCTTGGTAGATACTAGAGTGGTTTTGCATGTTTGCCATGATTTCATTGGATATCTTATTGTGTGAGCATGCAGGTTTGCATATCTTTTATCATTCGAGGACATCCAATTGTTGCTATTTGGACTTTGTTTTCTCTTTTGCCAATTGGATGGACAAGAATGCCTAGGACCCCTCTCTAGCTATCTATGCTTTCTCGTCTCATATTCTATTCTTGCTGCATCACAAAACTTAAACAAGTACTTCTCGATCTCTCTATGTGAGGAGCACTCGGAGTTCCGTATCGACAAGTACTGACCACCAAAAACCTCCCAAGTGCATCTCGGTGGAACCAACACAAAAATCTCGGTCTCACCGATGCCTAGGGTTGATCTGGTTTTCCAATCTCGGTAACACTGATTCAATCTTCTCAGCTTCACCGAGTTTCCCTGTCAGCTGACAGTTGAGGAACTCGGTGGCACCGATAATTTTGAATCGGTGTCACCGACAGCGATGGGTACTTAATATGGCGGACCCGACTTTTGAAACCACTTCTTCAAACATCCGGTTCCTCCAAACCCTAGCTGCCATTCGTGGACCCCTGGTCATTGCCGTTTGTCTTCCCAAGCGCCTCCGCCGTTAGAATCAGCCGCCGTCGACGAAATCATCACCGCCGTCGTCGCCGTAGCGGACTCGTCACCAAGTTAGGGTACGAATCCGACAACTTGTGCGCTCCTTTTTCCAACTCATGCGCATTGGGATTTTTCCATCGATAAGCCACAGTTTGAGATCATTCTATCCCCAAAATTTTTCCATTAGAATAGGGAACAACGAATTTTTAGGTTTTGCCGTCCGCAATCCGAATCTCGGTGACACCGAAGCGCAAAAATCGGTTGTACCGATTTAGTTTTTAGGTCTACCGAGGACAGTCTCGGTGAAACAGAGCACCCATTTTCGGTGAAACCGAAGTAGTTGCCAAGTTTCTGTAAAGAAGACTATGAGTCTCGGTGGATCCGAAAAATGTGACTCGGTGGTACCGAAATTCCCTTTGCAGAAAGCAAACCTTAAGAATTCTAAGTTCAGATTTGAGAAAACCTCTGCATTTTGTGATGACTCAATCTATCTACTCTTCTATGCTCTATTCACAGGGTCAGTATGTCAGCTTCAGGTGATAGTCAGAATGACTCCAGAAAGCTCAGCATTGATGCAGATCCAGGCACTAGTCCTGAGGCCATCTCATCTTCTTCAGAAGATCCAGGCACACCTAGCTCCCATGGTTTGCCCAAGGCTCCAACTAGAGCAAGGAGAAAGTTAAATTCAGATGAAGAGGACTCTGATTTGGTGCCAGAGGAGGTCCTTGCCAAGCAAAGGCAAGACAAAGCAGACAAAGCTGCCAAGAAAGCTGCATCTGAGGCAACTTCATCCAGAAGTCCTGTCAGGAAGGAGTATGCTAGCATAGAGGCTATGAAAGCACCAGAGAGTGCTAGGGCTTCCATGTCTATAGAGCCAGCCGGAAGCTCTATGCCCAAGAAGCCTGCTAACAAGAAGAGAAGCAGGAAGAGGATAGTACATGTTGTTGGAAGACCAACTTCCATTTATGAAGATCCAGCAGATGCTGAGGGAGAGGAAGAGCCAGCTGCCCAGGCTCCTCCTAAGAAGAAGAAGAAGAAGCTTGCTGATGCCATGACTTCTCAGGCCCCATCCAAAAGCAAGGCAGCTCCTCCTCCCAATAAGACCATAGCTCCTAAGTCCAAGAGGACTACTAAGGATGTTCCAGCTGCAGCCAAGAACAAGGGATCCTCCTCCAGAGCTGCTGCTGAAGATGAAGAAATGACAGTTTTGAGGAAGCGTAGACCTCACCTCCCACAACACAATGACAACCATCCACTTGCTGAGGACATGAAGAAGAGGAAGGATTCTGGGCTGAGAGCATGGATAGCCATAGATCCGTATTCTTAGAGGAGAAAGACTGCTCTTGACTACAGATTCCACACCAAGGAGCAACATGATTTCTATGAGACTATTCTGCTTGATAAGAGCCCAGCTGTCAGTGATATGAGATATGTAGACTGGGACTACATTAAGAAAAATGAAGATTATTTTCCCCATGTGCGAGAGAACTTCAAGGCCATTGACATTGATGCGTTTGTTCGTAGAGAGTTTACCTCTTGGAATGATGAGATGATCATGCAATTCTACTCCACAACTCATTTTTATGGAGATGGTAGGATTGTCTGGATGACTGAAGGTGTCAGGTATGAATCTACAGTGGAAGAGTGGGCTACCATCTTAGGAGCCCCACAGGTAGAAGATGGTGATTTGGATGTCTATGCTGAGTCCAAGATGAACCCAAATACCATGGCTAATATGTACAAGGAGATCCCTGAGGACTATGTGCATTCACATAAGTTTGGCTCAGTGTACTATCTGCAAGTAGGACTGACCACCACCAACACCATCATGAGGTACACATTGATGCCAAAGTCAGGAGATGACAAGATGATCCGAGGATATTCCATCAACATGTTGCATCACATTGACCTTCACACCAGATTCAGAGTCATGGACTTGATTGTTGAGACCGAGGACAGCTGCTAATCAGAAGAGATCATGTGGATATGCACCGCACATTCAAATGCTTATCAACTCTAAACTGGAGAAGAATGTGTATGCACTTGATCGTCTACATTTGCCCCTTCAGCCTGAATTTGAGGACAATGTTGTGGTGATGGATCCAGATCATCCCACTTCATCTACTGCATAGGCAGCAGCTGAGGCAGCCAGAGCCACTAGTTCTCTAGTGCCAAGGACAAGGAATGAGCAGATGGATCTCATTCTTAGCTCTATCCAAGGCATGCAAAATGACATCACGGAGATTCTCAAGAACCAAAAGAGCCTGGAAAGGATTGTTGAAGACAAGTTTCATTCTTTGAACAATAAGGTGGATGGGCTGACAAAGACAGTTGATGAGCTCAAGAAGGAGGTGGACTCAGTACCCCTTCCCCACACCTTAGAGGATGATGATGATGATGATGATGATGACCGTCAACCTCTCAGGCCCATCACTCAATTCAAGACACAAGCGAGATCTATGTCAACGCTAGCTTCTGAGATGACACCATCTACATCAGCTCCTGCTGCAGCTTCTTCAGTCCCATCAGCTCCATCAGCACCTCCAGTGTCTACACCAACTGAAAGGATCGATATGGTTGACTAGAGGGGGGTGAATAGGCAACTACCACTTTTTAACTTTTCTTTAACAAGTTAGGCTTAGCAACAAATAGGTTGGCTAGATATGCAACTAGGTGAGCAACCTATATGATGCTAACAACAATAACCCTACAAGCAAGGAGATAAACAATACAAGTAGCTTGCACAAAGTAAGGGTAAGAAGTAACCACAAGTGGAACCAATGGAGACGAGGATGTGTTACCGAAGTTCCTTCCCGGTAAAGGGAAGTACGTCTCCGTTGGAGCGGTGTGGAGGCACAATGCTCCCCAAGAAGCCACTAGGGCCACCGTATTCTCCTCACGCCCTCACACAATGCGAGATGCCGTGATTCCACTAGTGGTGCCCTTGAAGGCGGCAACTGGACCTTTACAAACAAGGTTGGGGCAATCTCCACAACTTATTTGGAGGATCCCAACACCACCACAAAGCTTCACCACAATGGAGTATGGCTTTGCGGTGACCTCTTCCGTCTAGGGTGCTCAAACATCCAAGAGTAACAAGATCCGCAAGGGATTAGTGGGGGGAATCAAATTTCTCTTGGTGGAAGTGTAGATCAAGGCCTTCTCCTCCAAACCCTAGAGCATCAACAAGAATTGATGGCTAGGGAGAGAGATCGGGCAAGAGTAAGCTTTTGGAGCAACAATGGAGCTTTTGGGAAAAGAGGTAAAGCTTCTTGGGGAAGAAGACCCCTTTATATAGGGAGGTGGGAATCTGACCATTTTTTGCCCACTGGTCGTGCATAAGCGGTAGTACCGCTCTGGGGAGCGGTACTTCTGCTTGCACGGAAGTACCGGGCAACACACACAGCTGACGGTAGTCAGAGAGCCGGTAGTTCCGCCGGAGCGGTACTACCGCTCCCGCAAGCGGTACTTCCGCTTAGCGCTGTGGGATGCCCAGACTTAGTGAAATAGGAAGGAGGCAGTAAGTCAGTACCGCTCAGAGCGATACTTCCGCTTACAACTGCCGCTCACAATTCACACAAGGGACAGAAAGTCAGAGAGCCAAATATAAGCGGAAGAGACCCGGAAGGGGAGGGCGGCAGTACCGCATAAGCGGTACTACCGCGCGCAACCAAGCGGTACTTCCGCTTAAAATGGACAAGCCCACCCGAGGAAGCCAGAGAGCAATATATAAGCGGTAGTACCCCGGTAGTGCAGGGCGGTACTACCGCCGGAGCGGTACTACCGCGCACTAGAGCGGTACTTCCGCTTAACCTATTACTCAGGGCCCTGAAGATAGGGGCAGCTCCATTGTGCCGGGAAAAGGGAGGAAAGCGGATGTGTACGTGTTTGATTCTCCCAACCTTTCCACGTGCGGGCCCCCTCTTGATAGTACGGATTTTCCTATGACTCAAGTCCACCAACACTAAATCAATAGGAAAACGCCGTCTTCTCTTTTTACAACTGAGGGTCTCACACACCATCTCGTGCTACCTGATAATCTCTGAAACTCAATGCACACGATTAGTCCACAAGGGTATTGTCATCAACCACCAAAACTACTTAGGGAGAAATATGCACTTACAATCTCCCCCTTTTTGGTGGGTTGATGACAACACGGGGTTTGCCAAAAACAATAAGCAGTGATGATATAGACAAACCCGACAACTACCAAATATAGAGGGGCTCCCCCTAGATGTGTGCACTATTTTAATATGCCTTTGGAATGCAAAGTGCACACGGCTAGGATCAACACTCCTCCTATATTTTATAGACACAACCAATTAACTTGCTAATCAGATAGAGAGATATAAGCAGGTAGTTTCATAAAGTAACTAATGTAAGCATAACAAGATAGGATGGATAGCATGTCTTACACCATACATTAGTACTCATAGGTCTGGACCACATAAACCAAAGCAAGCAAAGAAAATAGTTCACGAGAGATAAAATGCGCATATAGAATAAACACTCGTGACTCAGCAAAGCCAACAAATCCACTCTCTCCCCCTTTGGCATCGAGACACCAAAAGGGGCATAGAGGACTAAAGCAAGTCAAGGTGATGGAAGCCTAAAAGGGATCAGTCCTCCTCATCATCATCCTCCTCATTAGAGGCAGCAGGGACATCCTCGTCTGACTCAGCCCACGGACAGTGCTTCTGGACCCAGACCTCCTCCTCAGTAATCCGGTCCTCAGACCCGCTGTCAACTGAGAGGCCAAGCTTCCTCCTAATGATCTTGTCACAGTTGCGGGCCTTCTTAGCGTCAACATGTGCCTTATACTGTCCCTTGATCTGGAAGTAGAGGAGGTTCTTCATCTTCGTCTTCATCTTAGCAGCCCATGATGGCATAAGTGTCATCAGCATAGTCTGGCTAAGGCTCATCATCAGAATCAGTGGGAGCAATCTCAGGAACAATAGGAGCAACACCCCAGTTCTCCTTCACACGGAGTCTAAGTATACCATGAGTCACCATGTGATCAGTGACCAGATCCTCACCAGGGAACGAAGCAGCCCAGGTATCCTGAATGAGCTTAAACAGATAAGGACCATAGATAGGCACCTTCCGGTCAAGGACAGCAGACCGAAGCTCCTTCCACATGATGTGGGAAATATCCAGAGAAGAGTCACGACCACGCTCCTTAATGCACAATAGCAGAAGATTCACAAGGTAGGAGTGAACCTGATCCTTGTTCCCAACACGAGGAAACAGAGTGTTGCGGAAGATACGATGCATAATGTGAAGAAATGGAATGAGCTCAGTGCGAGTACCCTTGCCTGTCTGAACCACCCTGGAATAGCGAACAAGCTTGGACTTGTGAATAGCAGTTTCTTCAGTGTGAGGCCTCAGTCCAATAGGCACATCCAGACCCTGATCAGCAATGCCGAGAGATTTAATGAAGGTCTTCCAGTTGGAGCGCAAAACTCTGCTGCCAGTCATCCAAGTCAAGTTGCGCTCCTCATTAGTGTGAAAGTGAAGGGTGGCATAGAATTGAGCCACAATCTCATAATCGAAGTCCTTATTGAAGCTGATGATAGGATCCAGACCCCATTGAGCGCATAGAGCACGAGCCATAGCAAAATAGTCAGAGTGGGGGTTGTTGTTCATGTGCCCTGTATCAATGGACTTGGCATCAGGTACATATAGATTGGTCTTGGTCTTCAGGACCCCCACGTAAATGAGAGATTGCTCCTTGGTCCAGAAAGGACGTCCAACCAGTGCCTCGTCCTGAGGACGGCGATATGGGTTATGCTGGCAAAACTCCACAAACTCCTTGTTTGTCATTTCCTTAGGAGATTTGGCCACCTTCTTCTTGCTGACAGTCCGCTTCACCGGTTGAGCACTAGAACTAGCCCCTGCAGCCTCTGACGTGTGAAACCTCTTAGAGCCACCTGCCCGTCCAGAATTCATGCGATGAGTAGGAGCAGAACTGTCATCACCTGGAACCACAAAAAAGAATGGAAAGAGACACACCAACTGTAAATAACCAGAGAAAGCCAAGCAAAACATACTAGAGAGGATACAGTCACAGGGAGTGAGGAATACAGTGACTAGCGGTAGTACCGCTTGGGCAGGAGCCGTACTTCCGCCCGAGAGGTAGTACCGCCCTGGCGACGGGATGATCCCGCGGAAGGGGAGTGGCCATGGATTCAACACAAAATGAGTGATTAACAAGTGTATGTATCTCTAGTACTCATCTCACGTCCTACTCATGCCAAGATATAGCGAGAAACACTAGAAATCGCACGCATTGCCCTAGATGCAAGATTCAAGAAAACTAGGTCAAAAAGAGGAAGATCGAGGGCAATACCGGGGTCCATGGCATGAGGAAGAGATGGGGAGCAATCCCACCGGACGAAAATGCGAAGACCGGCACGGAATGGGAGATCCGGAGCCGGCCTCCGGGAGAGATTTGGTCGCCAAGGCCGGAGAAGAAACAGTGAATGGGTATGGGGGGGAGTTAGAACTCCCCCTGCCCATCACTTGAATCGACCGTGAGCCCCTCGAAGCAGTAGTACCGCTGGTACGGGCGGTACTTCCGCTGGAGCAGTAGTACCGTCCACCCGAGCGGTAGTACCGCTTATGACCAAAAATTGCTCCCAGCATAAAAACAGATACGATGAAGAGCATCAAGACTTTCTACTAAAAAACATACAAGAAGTTACTCCAAGTCTTTATGAGAAACCAAACACGAAAAGACAAATACTTGAATCAACACATTCGAACTAATATGCTCTAGTAATGCAAATGCCTCACTAGGAGGTGGGGGCGGTGGCCGAAGCCACCTCTGTTTGAGTCAATTGGTATGGCACCGCGAAGATTTTAACCTTGGGCCCATGACCAAAACTCGTCTTTGAAGCACAAGTGTCATCAAAAATGACTAATGTGAAAGACTTGATCAATTTATGCATAATAGGAGGAGGGATAGTTCATTGAGAGAACTAGACCCCCCTATGTCCATGCCTACACCTAAGCAAGACATGATGATGAGTGTGGTGGGGTGTGCACAAGTTCAAGCCACATTGCTCGAATCAATGATATTTAGCTCATGCCTTAACTCACGAAATCTTGCTTCATCCAACGGCTTCGTGAATATATCTGCAAGTTGTTCCTTAGTATAGAGATGAATAAGATCAATGTCTCCATGCTTGATGTGATCCCGGATGAAGTGATGACGAATCTCAATATGCTTTGTCTTGCAGTGTTGAACCGGGTTGTTGGAGATCTTGATCGTGCTTTCATTGTCGCAGTAAAGAGGCACTTTGTCACAGTTGACCCCATAATCCTTTAAGGTTTGCCTCATCCAAAGAATCTGAGCACAACAGCTTGCGGCGGCTACATACTCGGCCTCGGTGGACGAGAGAGAAACACAATTTTGTTTCTTGGAAGACCAACTTACCAGAGAGCGGCCGAGAAATTGGCAACCTCCGGAAGTGGACTTCCTCTCCACACGGTCTCCCGCCCAATCCGAGTCAGTATATCCAATGAGATCAAATGAAGCACCTTTGGGGTACCATAAGCCAAAGTTTGGGGTATGAGCCAAATATCAAAAGATTCGCTTGACAGCCATATAGTGACTCTCCTTAGGTGCGGATTGAAATCGTGCACAAATTCCCACACTCAACATGATATCCGGCCTAGATGCACAAAGGTAAAGCAGAGATCCAATCATGGAGCGATATACCTTCTGACCCACAACTTTACCATTGGGATCACTGTCAAGTTGGCATTTGAGTGGCATTGGAGTGTTGGCCTTGGGAGGATTGAGCTCATCCATCTTGAACCTCTTGATCATGTCTTGAGTGTATTTGGCTTGATTGATGAAGGTTCCTTGGCTTCGTTGCTTGACTTCGAATCCAAGGAAGAACTTCAACTCTCCCATCATAGACATCTCAAACTCTTTGGTCATTAGTGCGGCGAACTCATCATTAAAAGCTTTGTTAGAAGAACCAAAGATAATATCATCTACATATAGTTGGCATACGAACAAGTTCCCGTTAACCCTCTTAGTAAAAAGAGTGGTGTCGATTTTCCCAATTTCAAACCCACGATCTTGCAACATCTCGGTAAGGTGCTCATACCACGCACGTGGGGCTTGTTTAAGGCCATAGATTGCCTTATCGAGAACGTATACATGATTAGGGAACTTGGAATCCTCAAACCCCGGGGGTTGCTTGACATACACCAACTCCTTAAGAGGACTATTAAGAAAAGCACTCTTTACATCCATTTGATATAATATGAAGTCATGATGAGAGGCATAAGCAAGCAGCATGCGAATAGATTCAAGGTGAGCAACAGGGGCAAACGTTTCACCGTAGTCGATACCCTCGACTTGGGAGTAGCCTTGAGCCACTAGTCTTGCCTTGTTGCGAATAATAATGCCATGTGCATCCTGCTTGTTCTTAAAGATCCATTTGGTTCCAATGACATTGTGATTCTCCTTTGGTCTTGGCACCAATCGCCACACTTTGTTGCGCTCGAAGTTGTTGATTTCATCATGCATGGCTTCAAGCCAATCCTCGTCTTCGAGCGCATCTTATACCTTGAGGGGTTCAAAGCAAGAAACAAACGCATGATGTGCACAAAAGTTTGTTAATTGACGATGAGTAGTTACCCCTCTTTTCAACCTTCCGTAGACGTTCTCTAGGAGGTGTTGCTTGGTCTTAAGCTTGGAAGCAATCTTGGCAACTCATCTTTCAAGAATTTCCTCCATGCATGGAAAGTTGAGGCTTGGAAACTTGACGAGCTTCGGTACTAGCACCGGCTTGCTCATGATCTTGAGAATGATCTTGATCTTTAGCTTGACCTTGATCTTGAAGTTGATCTTGGTCCTGAGCTTCATCTTGATCTTGAGCTTGCACGGGGGTGTGAACAAGATCTTGAGCATCATGTGAAGTAGAAACATCACTAGCAAGTTGATCTTGCCCTTGATCTTGATCACGGGGTTGAGGGCCTTCACATTGTTCTTCGGAAGCGTGTGGGTCGTGCGTCGGTGATGGTTCCACTTGAGTGGAACATTGTCCTTCTCCTTCAGCCACAAGGGGTTCCTCAACGGGTAGGAAGTATCCCACACCCATTCTTCTTATGGCTTGGGGAGGAATTTCATCACCTACATCACAAAGACCACTTTGCTCCACTTGGGAGCCATTATTTTCATCAAACTCTACATTACTCGTCTCCTCAATGAGTCCGGTGGACTTGTTGAGGACACGGTAAGCATGAGAGTTTGCAGCATAACCAACAAATATGCCCTCATGGGCTCTAGATTCAAATTTAGACAAACGAACACCTTTCTTGAGAATGAAACACTTACAACCGAACACCCGGAAGTATTTGAGGTTGGGCTTGTTCCCGGTAAGAATCTCATAAGGAGTCTTGTTCAAGCCTTTACGGAGATAGAGCCGATTTGATGCATGACACGAGGTGTTGATGGCTTCGGCCCAAAAGTTGTACGGAGATTTAAACTCTGCCATCATGGTTCTTGCCGCATCCATCAACGTCTGGTTCTTCCTCTTCGCAACACCATTTTGTTGAGGGGTGTAAGGTGTGGAATATTGGTGCTTTATGATACGTCTCCAACGTATCTATAATTTTTAATTGTTCCATGCTATTATATTATCTGTTTTGGATGTTTTATATGCATTAATATGCTATTTTATATTATTTTTGGGACTAACCTATTAATCTAGAGCCTAGTGCCAGTTTCTATTTTTTCCTTGTTTTTGAGTATTGCAGATAAGGAATATTAAACGGAGTCCAAACGGAATAAAATCTTCCAAATAATTTTTCTTGGACCAGAAGACATCTACCAAGCTTGGAGACCAAGGCAGGGGAGCCGCCGTGTGGCCACAAGCCACAGGGGCGCGCCCAGGGGGGTAGGGCGCGCCCCCCTGGCTTGTGGGCCCACGACAACTCCCCCAACCCTATTCTTCGGCCTATAAATTCAAAAATATTCCCTGGATACCAAAGAGAGCCACGAAAACACTTTTCCGCCGCCAGGAGCCTCGGTTCCCGTGAGATCCAATCTTGGAGCCTTTTCCGGTAATCTGCCGGAGGGGGATTCGATCACGGAGGGCATCTACATCAACTCCATTGCCCCTCCGATGATGCGTGAGTTGTTCACCACAGACCTTCGGGTCCATAGCTAGTAGCTAAATGGCTTCTTCTCTCTCTTTGCTCTTCAATACCATGTTCTTCATGATCTTCATGGAGATCTATCCGATGTAATACTCTTTTGCGGTGTGTTTGTCGAGATCCGATGAATTGTGGGTTTATGTTCAGATTATCTATGACTATTATTTGAGTCTTTTTCTGAATTCTTATATGCATGATTTCATATCTTTGCAAGTCTCTTCGAGTTATTGGTTTGGTTTGGCCAACTAGATTGGTAATTCTTGCAATGGGAGAAGTGCTTAGTTTTGGGTTCAATCTTGCGGTGTCCTCACCCAGTGACATAGTAGGGGTAGCGAGGCACGTATTGTATTGTTGCCATCGAGGATAAAAAGATGGGGTTTTCATCATATTGCTTGAGTTTATCCCTCTACATCATGTCATCTTACCTAATGCGTTACTCTGTTCTTCATGAACTTAATACTCTAGATGCAGGCAGGAGTCGGTCGATGTGTGGAGTAATAGTAGTAGATGCAGAATCGTTTCGGTCTACTTGACACGGACGTGACGCCTATATGCATACTCATTGCCTTGGATATCTTCATAATTATTCGCTTTTCTATCAATTGCTCGACAGTAATTTGTTCACCCACCGTAATACTTGCCATCATGAGAGAAGCCTCTAGTGAAACCTATGGCCCCCGGGTCTATTTTCCATATTATACTTTCAGATCTAAAACCAAAAATACCAAAAATACCTTGCTGCATTATTTTTACTTTTGTTTTACTTTCCGTTCAAGCAATCTATTCTATCTATCTCTATCAGATCTCATCCTTGCAAGTAACCGTGAAGGGATTGACAACCCCTTTATAGCGTTGGGTGCAAGAGTTTGATTCTTTGTGTAGGTACATCTATTGGGGACTTGCTTGTATATCCTACTGGATTGATACCTTGGTTCTCAACAACTGAGGGAAATACTTATCTACTTTGCTGCATCATCCGTTCCTCTTCACGGAAACCAACGCATGCTCGAGAAGTAGCAAGAAGGATTTCTGGCGCCGTTGCCGGGGAGATCTACATCAAGCCTACCAAGTACCCATCACAAACTCATCTCTTGCATTTACATTATTTGCCATTTGCCTCTCGTTTTCCTCTCCCCCACTTCTAAAACGGTTTTCCAAAAAGATTTGCCTTTTTATCCGCCCTTCTTCCGTTCGTCTTTTCGTTTGCTTTTTGCTTGCTTGTGTGATAGATCGTTTAAAACTCATGGCTAGCCTTTCTACTATCGTTAGTACTCCCGAGTATGAAGTTCTTAATTTTAAGAAAAGGGAGGGAGAAAACTTAAAGGATGCTTGGTATAGAATTTGCAATGCTCAAAATAGATCTACTCGTAAGCAATCTACTACCGTTCTCCTTTGCAATTTTTATGTGGGTGTTTCTCCTTGGAATAGATATGTTTTGGATACCATTACAGGAGGGGATTTCTTAGGAAACAATACCTTTGATTCTTATAATGCTATGACGAATTTGGTAGGTTCACCCCCTCTCATGGTTAATGAAACAATCTTGACTTTGGAACATGTGATGCGAAGGCTTGATATCATTGAAAATAAAGTTGCTACCATAGATCTCATTGAAAACTTGGATAAAAAGATCCATAATCATATCACTCAATATGGATCTAAGGTAGGAGTTACTCTAAAAAACTTAAGGGAAAAAGAACCCATAGTTAATGAAAAATTGGATCAAGATTCCTCTAGAATTGGAAAGCTAGAGGACATTATCACCAACTTGGGTTCCACTTTTGCTTCTGTCCAAACCACCCCAAAATCTCCTCCTCCTAAGATTGCCAAGTTTATTTATGTTCCCAAGAATAAGGGTGAATCCTCTAGTAAAGGGGATGAAGATCTTAAGATGATAAGTGTTAACCCTAACTTTATTAATATCGTTCGGGAACCGATTGCTACAAGTGACTTTCTTGATTTCTTTTCTAGGAGTATGATAATTGATAAAACCAAAGAATCTCCTAGGGTTTATAAGTGTGCAATTGAGGAGTTGCATACCAAAGATGACAATACCTAGATCTATTGCGTTTTGCCTCGCTAGGGGCGTTAAACAATAGCGCTTGTTGGGAGGCAACCCAATTTTATTTTTTTGCTTTCTGTTTTTTGCTTCTGTTTTGGTGTGTTTGGCACATTATTAATTCTGTAATAATTGTGTTTTCTTTTTTAAATTAGTGTTTGAGCCAAGTAAGACCTTTGGGATGGTCTACGGTGTTTGTTGAATTGATTTTGCTGAAAAACAGAAACTTTTGCTCTCAGTCCAGGAATTTTGTAAATTCACTGGAACGTGCTTTTGATCTGAAATTTTTAAAAAAGATTTATATACAAATTTCCCTGATTTTCCTAATTGTTCAGAATTTTTGGAGTTACAGAAGTATTCGAAGTCTATAGATTGCTACAGACTGTTCTGTTTTAGACAGATTCTGTTTTCTTTGTGTTGTTTGCTTATTTTGATGAATCTATGGGTTGTATCGGGGGGTATGAACCATGGAGAAGTTAGAATACAGTAGGTATTACACAAATATAAATAAAGAATGAGTTCACAACAGTACCTAAAGTGGTGATTTATTTTTCTTATACTAACGGATCTCATGAGTTTTCTGTTGAGTTTTGTGTTGTGAAGTTTTCAAGTTTTGGGTAAAGATTTGATGGACTATGGAATAAGGAGTGGCAAGAGCCTAAGCTTGGGGATGCCCAAGGAACCCCAAGCCATATTCAAGGATACCAAAAAGCCTAAGCTTGGGGATGCCCCGGAAGGCATCCCCTCTTTCGTCTTCAATCCATCGGTAAATTTACTTGAGGCTATATTTTTATTCACCACATGATATGTGTTTTGCTTGGAGCGTCTTGTATGATATGAGTCTTTGCTTTTTAGTTTTCCACAATCATCCTTGCTGCACACATCTTTTTGAGAGAGACACGCTGAATCATGAATTTAGTAGAATACTCTATGTGCTTCACTTATATCTTTTGAGCTAGGCAATGTTGCTCTAGTGCTTCACTTATATCTTTTTAGAGCACGGTGGTGTTATATTTTATAGAAATTATTGAACTCTCATACCTCACTTATATTATTTTGAGAGTTTCTTAAAACATCATGGTAATTTGTTTAGGTTATGATTTTAGTCCTAATATAATAGGCATCCAAGAGGGATATAATAAAAACTTTCATATTAAGTGCATTGGATACTATGAGAAGTTTGATTCCTTGCATATAGTTTTGAGATAATGGAGATGGTAATATGAGAGTCATGCTAGTGAGTAGTTGTGAATTGGAAGAGATAATTGTGTTGAATCTTGTGATTCCCGTAGCATGCACGTATGGTGAACCGTTATGTAACGAAGTCGGAGCATGATTTGTTTAATGATTGTCGACCTTTGTGTGAGGGTCGGGAGCGCGCGATGGTTAACTCCTACCAACCTCTCCCCTAGGAGCATGCGTCTAATGCTTTGTTTGATAACTAATAGACTTTTGCAATAAGTATGTGAGTTCTTTATGACTAATGTTGAGTCCATGGATTATACGCACTCTCACCCTTCCACCTTTGCTAGCCTCTCTAGTACCGCGCAACTTTCGCCGGTGCATCAAACCCACCTTCCTCAAACAGACACCATATATTTTCCTCAAAACAGCCACCATACCTACCTATTATGGCATTTCCATAGCCATTCCGAGATATATTGCCATGCAACTTCCACCGTTCCGCTTTTCATGACATGCACCATCACTTTCATATTGCATATAGAGTCATATTTTGTCATAGGTATCGAGTTGTAATTTTTCTTTTGAGTTGTAAGTAAATAAAAGTGTGATGATTTTCATTATTAGAGCATTGTCCCGTGTGAGAAAAGGATGATGGAAGCCGTGACTCCCTCACAAGTTGGGATGAGTATCCAGACTTTACAAAAATAAAAGAGGCCAGCGAAGCCCAAATAAAAAAAAGAGGCCAAAGATGCCCACCAAAAAAAAAAAGAGAAAAAAAGAAAAAAAAATGAGAGAAAGAGAGAAGGGACAATTGCTACTATATTTTTCCACACTTGTGCTTCAAAGTAGCACCATGATCTTCATGATAGAGAGTCTCCTATTTTGTCACTTTCATATAACTAGTGGAATTTCATCTTGCACGACCACTTAGTTTTCTTTTTGAGCTTTCATACACTTATAGCTCTAGTGCACCCGTTGCATGGCAATCCCTACTCACTCACATTGATATATATTGATGGGCATCTCCATAGCCCGTTGATACGCCTAGTTGATGTGAGACTATCTTCTTCCTTTCCCTTGCAACCTCCACCATATTCTATTCCACCTATAGTGCTATATCCATGGCTCGCGCTCATGTATTGCGTGAGAGTTGAAAAGGTTTGAGAACATTAAAAGTGTGAAACAATTGCTTGACTTGTTCATCGGGGTTGTGCATGATTTAGATACTTTGTGTGGGGAAGATGGAGCATAGCCAGACCATATGATTTTGTAGGGATAACTTTCTAAGGCCATGTTATTTCGAAAGGACACGATTGCCTTGTTGGTGTGCTCGAAGTATTACTGTTTTTATGTCAATATTAGACTATTGTTTTGAATCTTACGGATCTGAATATTCATGCCACAATAAAGAATATTACATGGATAAATATGTTAGGTAGCATTCCAAATCAAAAATTCTGTTTTTATCATTTACCTACTCGAGGACGAGCAGGAATTAAGCTTGGGGATGCTTGATACGTCTCCAACGTATCTATAATTTTTGATTGTTCCATGCTATTATATTATCTGTTTTGGATGTCTTATATGCATTAATATGCTATTTTATATTATTTTTTGGGACTAACCTATTAATCTAGAGCCTAGTGCCAGTTTCTGTTTTTTCCTTGTTTTTGAGTATTGCAGATAAGGAATATTAAACGGAGTCCAAACGGAATAAAATCTTCGGAATAATTTTTCTTGGACCAGAAGACATCTACCAAGCTTGGAGACCAAGCCAGGGGAGCCGCCGTGTGGCCACAAGCCACATGGGCGCGCCCAGGGGGGTAGGGCGCGCCCCCCTGGCTTGTGGGCCCACGGCAACTCCCCCAACCCTATTCTTCGGCCTATAAATTCACAAATATTCCCTGGATACCAAAGAGAGCCACTAAAACACTTTTCCGCCGCCAGGAGCCTCGGTTCCCGTGAGATCCAATCTTGGAGCCTTTTCCGGTAATCTGCCGGAGGGGGATTCGATCACGGAGGGCATCTACATCAACTCCATTGCCCCTCCAATGATGCGTGAGTAGTTCACCACAGACCTTCGGGTCCATAGCTAGTAGCTAGATGGCTTCTTCTCTCTCTTTGCTCTTCAATACCATGTTCTTCATGATCTTCATGGAGATCTATCCGATGTAATACTCTTTTGCGGTGTGTTTGTCGAGATCCGATGAATTGTGGGTTTATGTTCAGATTATCTATGAATATTATTTGAGTCTTTTTTTGAATTCTTATATGCATGATTTAATATTTTTGCAAGTCTCTTCGAGTTAATGGTTTGGTTTGGCCAACTAGATTGGTAATTCTTGCAATGGGAGAAGTGCTTAGTTTTGGGTTCAATCTTGCGGTGTCCTCACCCAGTGACATAGTAGGGGTAGCGAGGCACGTATTGTATTGTTGCCATCGAGGATAAAAAGATGGGGTTTTCATCATATTGCTTGAGTTTATCCCTCTACATCATGTCATCTTACCTAATGCGTTACTCTGTTCTTCATGAACTTAATACTCTAGATGCAGGCAGGAGTCGATCGATGTGTGAAGTAATAGTAGTAGATGCAGAATCGTTTTGGTCTACTTGACACGGACGTGATGCCTATATGCATAATCATTGCCTTGGATATCTTCATAATTATTCGCTTTTCTATCAATTGCTCGACAGTAATTTGTTCACCCACCGTAATACTTGCCATCATGAGAGAAGCCTCTAGTGAAACCTATGGCCCCTGGGTCTATTTTCCATATTATACTTTCAGATCTAAAACCAAAAATACCAAAAATACCTTGCTGCATTATGTTTACTTTTGTTTTACTCTCCGTTCAAGCAATCTATTCTATCTATCTCTATCTGATCTCATCCTTGCAAGTAACCATGAAGGGATTGACAACCCCTTTATAGCGTTGGGTGCAAGTGTTTGATTCTTTGTGTAGGTACATCTATTGGGGACTTGCTTGTATCTCCTACTGGATTGATACCTTGGTTCTCAACAACTGAGGGAAATACTTATCTACTTTGCTGCATCACCCGTTCCTCTTCACGGAAACCAACGCATGCTCGAGAAGTAGCACTTTATCCCCTCATCACTTAGAAACTCATCTAGGGTGTAGTTCTTGAACTCAGTGCCGTTGTCACTTCTAATCATCAAAATCTTTGCTTCATGTTGACGTTAGACTTCATTTGCAAAGTTGATGACAGTCTGTTGGGTCTCACTCTTCCTCTTGAAGAAATATACCCATGTGTATCTTGAGTAATCATCAACAATCACCAAGCAGTACCTTCTTCCTCCAAGGCTGTCAAAAGATGGAGGCCCGAAGAGATCCATGTGAAGGAGCTCTAAGGTCCTCTTCGAGTAGATTGTAGTAGTT
This sequence comes from Elymus sibiricus, assembly GCA_039707655.1. Classification (NCBI taxonomy): domain Eukaryota; kingdom Viridiplantae; phylum Streptophyta; class Magnoliopsida; order Poales; family Poaceae; genus Elymus; species Elymus sibiricus. Next base: position 157,162,932 of record CM077669.1, read on the forward strand.
GGACGATGAGACTTTTCATGTAGCTTTCCTTCGATACAAGCACTGCAAGCACGATCTTTGGCAAAACTCACATTTGTTAGTCCAAGAATGTGATCCCCTTTGAGGAGACTTTGAAAAGATCTCATATTGACATGGGCTAGTCGGCGATGCCAAAGCCATCCCACATCAACTTTAGCCATTAGACATGTCGCGGTCTTAGTGGGTCGCTCCGAGAAGTTAATCACATAGAGACCGTTTTCTACATGCCCAACGAAGGCTACTTTAAGAGTCTTGCTCCACAAAAGGGTCACGGTATCAATGCCAAAGAAGGTACTAAAGCCCATACGTGCAAGTTGACGAACGAAAAGTAAATTGTATGCAAGGGTCTCAACAAGCATGACTTTCTCAATGGTTAAGGTTGGAGAGATAACCACCTTGCCAAGACCCAATACCTTTGAGATTGCGTCATCGCCAAAGGAGACTTGGGTGGCCACGGATGCATCGGGTCGAACATCCACCACCAAGTCCTTGCTTCCGGTCATATGATTTGTTGCTCTGCTATTGAGCAACCATGAGACTCCCCCGGAAGCAAAGCCCTACAATAGATCAATGCTTGGATTTAGGTACCCATTCTTGAATGGGTCCTTTCATGTTAGTGACAAGGGTCGTAGGAACCCAAATAGACCACTCAAAGTACTCATAGGAAGAACCAACATATTTGGCAAAAACATGCCCATCACTAGCACGTCACAAAACATAGGAGGTGTTAAAATCGCCGGCCTTGTTGGAGGGAGTGATCTTGCCCTTCTTGGCACTATCACTCACAACCTTGTCCTTCTTCTTCTCATGAGTAATGTTCCCCGCTTTAAAAAATGTTTCCTTGAGCGGAGGAACCTGTGTGGTCTTCATTTTCTTCTTCTTTTTGGACTTGGGTGCAAACCCAACTCCTTCCTTTGCAACCACTTCCTTTTGATTGCTCAAAAGGTCATTGAGATTCTTCTCACCTTGATACATGTCACAAGGCCCTTCTCAAGTTGCTCTTTCAGCTTAGCATTTTCCTCCACAAGATGTGCATGCTCACAACACGGGTTAGTAGCAGATGCATTATCAATTAAAACAAAAGGAGGACACATGGCAATTTCCTTAGTGAGTTTTACTTGGAGTTGATCATGCGACTCTTTAAGAGAAGCATGAACGCTCTTCAATGCCTTGTGAGCATTGTCAAGTGAGTCAAACTCACCTTTGAGTTGAGCATGGTCAACCCCAAGTGCAACCTTTTCATATTTAAGAACACGGATAAGAACGATAGTATGATCATAATCTTTATGTAATTTAGCGAGGTCGTCATTTTGTGACTCCTTAAGAGTCAAATGAAGACCTCACTCTTCCTCTAGAGCAATAGAAAGATCTGCTATCTCGTCGGCATAATCATGACTATTCCCTCTCATCTCCTCAAGATATTCTTCTTGAGACTCAATCGTGTCATTGGCCTCACCAAGTTGTTCCAAGAGAGCAACGAAGTGCTTCTTAGATTCTCCCTTGAGTTTGCACAGGAACTTGTCAAACTCATTCTCGCCCTCTTTCGCCTCCTCATTTTCATCCACACAATCTAACAAAGATGGAGTGGAAGAAATAGGAGTCTTAATGTTTGAGGTTTTGGCGTTGGAGGTTACCTTGGTGATACCTTTGGCCATGAGACACCTAGCAATGTGGTTCTCGTTGGGAGCATCGAAGAGTGACACCTTTGTTGGGGCTAATCGATGCAATAGCCACAGATGCCATTGCCATTCCTTCACCACTTGTGTCTTCGTCATCCACATCGTCATCGGAGGCATACTCTTCTTGAGCCACCAATACTTTGTGAGGAGCCTTCTTGGTGAAGTTGGACTTGTTGGGAAAAGACTTGGCCTTATCTTTGTGGATGAGCTTGCCACCATTGTCTTCCCTCTTCTCATAAGGACAATCCACCATGAAGTGACTCACATTGCCACAGTTGTAGTAGGTTCTCACACGTTGCTTGCCCTTTGACCTGCTTGAGTTGTTCTTGGAGAAATTTGGCCTTGCGTTTCTCTTAAATCCCCAGAATTGCCTAGACGCTAGAGCCATATGCTCATGGTAAGCATATTTGGTGTCCTCGGGGCAACCCTCTTCTTCTTCTTCTTCTTCTTCCTCTTGACTGACCTTGGCCTTCAAAGCAAGGTTGGGAGATGATATCTTTAACCGTTGCACACGAGCAAGAGCATTGTCTGTGGTCGTGTTCAAGATGTTCATTGCAATAAATTCATCCAACACATCGCTAGAGGACAAGTTGTGAAAGTCCGGTCTTTGGCGGATGACGACAGACATGGCCTTGTTGAAGGGCATGATGGCCTTCAGAAACTTGCGCTTGATCCAGGTGTCATCCGCATCCTTGCTGTCGTGATCTCGGAGGGCAACGACAAGTGTAGTTACCCTCCTATAGAGCTCATGTGGTTCCTCATCTTCTATCATTACAAACTCATCTGACTGATCAAGCACGACCTCATAGTTCGACCGTTGAATGCTTGAGCTGCCCTTGTACATGGAGATAATGTGTTCCCAACACTCTTTGGCAATAGTGAAGGGTCGCAGGTGAGGTAGGTCTTCGGTAGGAACTGCAGCTTGGAGTATGAACAAGGCAGAGGAATTTAGCTGTTTGTCAGCCTCTTCTCTTGGAGTGAGGTTGCATGGATCATGAGGATAGTATCCTTCTTCAATGACTCTTATGAGTTGAATTGAGCTGTGATCCAAATGAGACTTGATACGAAAAACCCAATTAGCAAAATCATTCTTAACAAGTTTAGGAGGAGGACCGAGATTAACAATATGAGGTGGGTGCACCGGTCCTCCATAGACCAAGGGAGGGGGAACTGAGGCAAAGGTCCCCAACCCATTAATTCCTTGAGAATGAGTGTCCTTATCAGCACTAGCCCCCTCCTTACCGGAGTTGACATCCGATGTCGAGTTAGTGGGATTAACCACTTGCACCGCATCGGTGGAAAGCTTAAGAGTATCAAGGAATTCTTTAAACATGGATTTGACCTCGGTCGTCATGGAGGATTTAAGCGAGGACATGGCCTCGTTTAAATCCTCACGGGAGACCGTGTTCACACCCATAGCCTCGGGGAGTTCAACCGGCCCGTCCCCGTCGTTAACCATACTCTTCGGGTGGTGAAACCCTTAATAAAGAGACGTCGCTCTGATACCAATTGAAAGGATCGATATGGTTGACTAGAGGGGGGGGGGGTGAATAGGCAACTACCACTTTTTAACTTTTCTTTAACAAGTTAGGCTTAGCAACAAATAGGTTAGCTAGATATGCAACTAGGTGAGCAACCTATATGATGCTAACAACAATAACCCTACAAGCAAGGAGATAAACAATACAAGTAGCTTGCACAAAGTAAGGGTAAGAATTAACCACAAGTGGAACCAATGGAGACGAGGATGTTCTACTGAAGTTCCTTCCCGGTAAAGGGAAGTACGTCTCCGTTGGAGCGGTGTGGAGGCACAATGCTCCCCAAGAAGCTACTAGGGCCACCGTATTCTCCTCACGCCCTCACACAATGCGAGATGCCGTGATTCCACTAGTGGTGCCCTTGAAGGCGGCAACCGAACCTTTACAAACAAGGTTGGGGCAATCTCCACAACTTAATTGGAGGCTCCCAACACCACCACGAAGCTTCACCACAATGGAGTATGGCTTCGCGGTGACCTCTTCCGTCTAGGGTGCTCAAACACCCAAGAGTAACAAGATCCGGAAGGGATTAGTGGGGGGAATCAAATTTCTCTTGGTGGAAGTGTAGATCAAGGACTTCTCCTCCAAACCCTAGAGCATCAACAAGAATCGATGGCCAGGGAGAGAGATCGGGCAAGAGTAAGCTTTTGGAGCAACAATGGAGCTTTTGGGAAAAGAGGTAAAGCTTCTTGGGGAACAAGACCCCTTTATATAGGGAGGTGGGAATCTAACCATTTCTGCCCACTGGTCATGCATAAGCGGTAGCACCGCTCTGGGGAGCGGTACTTCCGCTTGCATGGAAGTACCAGGCAACACACACAGCTGACGGTAGTCAGAGAGCCGGTAGTTCCGCCGGAGCGGTACTACCGCTCCCGCAAGCGGTACTTCCGCTGAGCGCTGTGGGATGCCCAGACTTAGTGAAATAGGAAGGAGGAAGTAAGTCAGTACCGCTCAGAGCGGTACTTCCGCTTACAACTGCCGCTCACAATTCACACAAGGGATAGAAAGTCAGAGAGCCAAATATAAGCGGAAGAGACCCGGAAGGGGAGGATGGCAGTACCGCATAAGCGGTACTACCGCGCGCACCCAAGCGGTACTTCCGCTTAAAATGGACAAGCCCACCCGAGGAAGCCAGAGAGCAATATATAAGCGGTAGTACCCCGGTAGTGCAGGGCGGTACTACCGCCAGAGCTGTACTACCGCGCACTATAGCGGTACTTCCGCTTAACCTATTACTCAGGGCCCTGAAGATAGGGGCAGCTCCATTGTGCCGGGAAAAGGGAGGAAAGCGGATGTGTACGTGTTTGATTCTCCCAACCTTTCCACGTGCAGGCCCCCTCTTGATAGTACTATGACTCAAGTCCACCAACACTAAATCAATAGGAAAACGCCGTCTTCTCTTTTTACAACTGAGGGGCTCACAGACCATCTCGTGCTACCTGATAATCTCTGAAACTCAATGCACACGATTAGTCCACAAGGGTATTGTCATCAACCACCAAAACTACTTAGGGAGAAATATGCACTTACACCAACCCCTTCCATGACATCAGCAGAAGTCTTCCCAGAAGCGGTTCTCTCGAGTCCTACATCAACAACCGGAGGAGATCAGCCCAGAGAGACGATTATTCCTATACCTTTGAACTTTTTGGTAACTTGTTGCCAAAGGGGGATAAGCTGTATAGATCAATAGGGCTTCGAGAGAGAGAGTGTTGCTTTTTATCGCTCTCCAAATTTTCAAAATCTTTTGGTTGATTTGTTTGTGTTAAACTTGTTGGTGTTTTGATCATGCACTTCTTATGTGTTGCTACTACGTCTTATCTTTTGAGATGCTTATGAGATGATCATTCACTTCTTGCTTGATGTGTTGCGCTATGTTATGCATTCATATTATTCTTGCACACCACCAAGCTGTATGTGACATGGAAGAGTGCCCCATGAACCTAATCGATTGTGCATTTGCATTCAAACGCAAATTCAAAATAGTGCACAAATTTAGGGGGAGCTCTTGCTTATCACATACTTCTCAAAGCGATGACTCTATTCATTGATTATATCATATGTCGAAGCTTTGATCTATATGTTGTCATCAATTACCAAAAAGGGGGAGATTCAAAGCACATTTGCTCCCTTGGGGGTTTTGGTAATTAATAACAACATATATGTCATTGGACTCATGGTTCCACTAAGTATATTTCAGGAAAAGTGCAATGATGAGATGGCTATAAGTTGTGAGGAGATACCCCAAGATGCAAGGAATGGATTGGAAAAGCTTCAATCTAGAAGACTCTACATTTTACTTTCTGAGAAATCACTTTGAGTCCATAGGAAAGCCAATACTATTAAAAGGGGGTAAGGTATTGTTCGTGAACAACTAGCTCCACGTGCACAAGTGCTAGTCACCAAAAACACCCACAAGCTCTCCCACAAAGATTCTGTCTAAAAACCCTTCCACTCAAAATCGGTGCTACCAACTTGCATATCGGCTACACCGAGTTTAAACCCTAGACAGAAACCTAGCCACAAACCCTTCTCGGTACTACCAAGTTTTGCATCGGTGCCACCGAGTTTCAGTGACCAACTTTCTGTTTGCTGTTTCACAAGAATCAGAATTTCCGAGAATTGTGAATCGGTCTCACCGAGTTTGGTAACTGCCCTCGGCCACTCATATCGGTACCACCGAGAATCATATATCGGTCTCACCGAGATTCCTAAAGTTGCCACATTTTGAACATTTCGGTGCCACCAAGTTTTTCTTCGGTTTCATTGAGTTGCTCAATAATGGTTTAACGGTTGGATTTTTGGAGATGACTATATATACCCTTCCACCACCATTCACTCGCAAGAGAAGCACTCAGAACTATTCCACACTTGCCCCATCCAGTTTTCTGAGAGAGAACCACCTACCCTTGTGTTGAGATCTAGATCATCCACTCCAACCATATGGATCTTGATTTCTAGCCTCCCCAAGTTGCTTTCCACCCAATCAATCCCTTACACCAAGCCAAATCTGTGAGAGAGTGATTGAGTGTTGAGGAGTCTATCATCTTGAAGCACAAGAGCAAGGAGTTCATCATCATTATCAAGCCTATTACCTTTTGGAGGGTGGTGCCTCCTAGATTGGTTAGGTGTTGCTTGGGAGCCTCCTACTTCGTGTTGTGGAGTTGAACCAAGAAGTGTGTACGGGCAAGGAGATCGCCTACTTTGTGAAGATCTACCCATAGTGAGGCTAGTCCTTCGTGGACGGAAGCCGTTATGGAATAGTCAAGGTTGCTACTTCGTGGACCCTTATGGGTGGAGCCCTCCGTGGAATCTCGTGACCGTTACCCTCTGTGGGTTGAAGACTCCATAAACGTGGATGTACGATAGCGCCACCTATCGGAACCACGGGAAAAACTTTGTGTCTACAATTGCGTTTGATCTTCTAACCCTTACCTCTATTACATGTGCTTGTCGTTACTTTCCGCTGCTATACTCTTAGACATGCATGTGTAGGGTGTACTTGACTTGCTATCATTGCTAAAATCTGCCCACAACTAAAATTGGGAAAAGGTAGAACTTTTAATTGGTCAAGTAGTCTAATCACCCCCCTCTAGACATACTTGCGATCCGACATTATGATAATACTTTTTGATTCATTTTTTCTCAATAAGCATACATGCATAAGATTACATAGTGGAGAGCATGTCACATCAAAAATTCTGTTTTTATCATTTACCTACTCGAGGACGAGCAAGAATTAAGCTTGGGGATGCTTGGTACGTCTCCAACGTATCTATAATATTTGATTGTTCCATGCCGTTATATTATCATTCTAGGATACTTTTTGGGTCTTTATTTACCAATTTATAATATTTTTGAGCACTAACCTATTGACCCAGTGCCTAGTGCCAGTTGCTGTTTTCTGCATGTTTTTGCCTTTTCAGGTTTACAGTACCAAACGAAGTCCAAATGCCACGATTTTTTTTGATGATTTTTTCTTGACTAAAAGAAGACCTAGAAGCTTCGGAAGGAGGTCAGGAGGCTCACGAGGGCCCCACCACACATCAGGGCGCGCCCTGGGGGGCGCTCTGATATGGGATGGCCCCCTCGTGGCTCTCCCGACGTCCCTCTTCGGCCTATAAATTCTCTAATATTGCAAAAACCTTGAAGGCAGTCCCGCAAGTCTCTGTTCCGTCGCGAGGCCATCTGGAGGGGGGATCGATCATGGAGGGCCTCTTCATCAACCTTGCTGCCCTCATGATGATGCGTGAGTAGTTCACCATAGACCTATGGGTCCATAGCTAGTACCTAGATGGCAATCTCTCTTTCTTATGATCTTCAATACAATGATCATCGCATCTTCGCTTTGATCTATCCGATGTAATCCTATTGTGCGGTGTGTTTGTTGGGATCCGATGAATTGTGGGTTTATGTTCAGATTATTCATGAAAAGTATTTGAGATACCTCTGATATATATTGTCTCTTAATTGAATGATCATTATAGCTTCGTAATGCTCTCCTATCTATTGATGTGCTTTGGCCAAGTAGATTGATATTTCATCAGTGGGAGTGGTGCATTGTGGTAGGTTCAACCTGGCGAGTTTCTATATCCCAGCGACAAAGTAGGGGACAAGATGCGTCTTTGTGTTGTTGCTACTAAGGATAAAACGATGGGGTTCATTCATATTGATTGAGTTTACTTTGTCTACATCATTTCATCGTTCTCCAAGAACTACTTTGTTTTACTTAATACTCTAGATGCATGCTGGATAGCGATTGATGAGTGGAGTAATAGTAATAGGTGCAGGCAGGAGTCGGCCTATTTGTTTATGGACGTGATGCCTATATACACATGATCATTGCCGTGAAAATCGCGTAACTATCCGCTTTTATATCAATTGCCCAACAGTAATTTGTTACCCACCGTATGCTGCCTACATGAGAGATGCCGTTAGGGAAAACTATGGCCCCCGGGTCTATTCGCTTATATATTTACAAATGCTACAATTACCTTGCTGCCTTTATTTATCTTTAATTTTATTTTGCAATTTATATTTATCAACAATTATCTACACAATTCATTTGCTTGCAAATAACGAGATCAAGGGGATTGACAACCCTCTTGCCCGCTTTGGGTGCAAGTTGTTTGTTCATTTGTGTGCAGCCGCTGAAGACGGTTGAGGATTGATATTCCTATTAGTTTGATAAACCTTAGTTTCATAACTGAGGGAAATACTTACCCACTTTGTGCTGCAATTACCCGTTTCTCTTCATGGAAAACCCAATGCAGATCACAAGTATCAAGGTCCCTCGGTTGGTGATACAAACCGGGACTATAGGCTGGTGTCGGCTTCTTTATTAGTTCATTTCCAGATATCAAGTAATTAATAACTCCTTTATTCATTTTGTTTGCCGGGCAGGGTTTGGGAAAAGTTCACCAAAGATGTTTGAGGTGAATGGAAAGAGGAGCTGAGATGGCGAAAGCCCAGGGTAATTAAGTAGTACTAGCTACGTCCACGCATCTCTTTAATTCTAGTTTCAATACCATTGTCATGCTTCATTATTATCTGATTGAATTCTATTCTCGTAAAGTGCATGAGGCAGGCACAGGGGACTGAAATATGTGCATATTACGTTTGCGAGAACATTCGCTTTATGACCGAAAGCAACAAGAGTGCAAGAGATCTTTGGGTACGTAAACACCATACATATTTTTTTTCATGATCTAATACATATACGCACAACTAACATGTTCATATTGATCTCCTTCTTTAAAGATGCACGAGATGCGGGATAAGCTCCTACCAACGGACCGCATACGAGCAATTCAAGAGGAAATTGCGGGATTTTTGCTTCAGCAGGTCATATCTCCCGACGGAGAATACCATTACCGGATCCGCAAATGATCTGCAAATTGTACGATAAATTGTATATACCAAATTTTATATATATATGTGTATGCATGTGGTCGTACGAGAAATTCTATGATATATATATATGATTGCTTGTACGAGAAATTTTATGATATATGATCTGTTCTACGAGAAATTCTATTATATATGCATAACGTGTACAGTATGTAGTAACGTAAAATATGTTTGCAATGAAAAAGAATTAAATGGAAAACACAAAATGAAAAGGAAAAATAAACAATAAACACTAATTAAACCCCTAAACCCCTAAACCTTTAGTCCCGGTTGGTGTTACCAACCGGGACCAAAGGTCCCCATGCCCTGGCGCGCGCTGCCGACCACGTGGCCAGGGTTTAGTCCCGGTTCGTAGCCAACCGGGACTAAAGGCTTGGACCCTTTAGTCTCTATACTTTAGTCCCGGTTGGGGAACCGGGACTAAAGGCCCTTCCCAACCGGGACTAATGGCCTGTTTTGTACTAGTGTAGCGGGCCCGCCGTTAATCTGAGGGAAATGGTAGTTCATGAACCTGGCAATGCACAGCGTTGGTGCAAGGCGCAGCGCAGAGGGTGACAGCGAGTGCATATGTCCATCATTAAAAGTGAGCTGCTCGAGCTGATCTAGGGCGGTCGATAAGAACCACTCATCAAGCTTGGCTCGGTCCTTGCTATTGGAATGGAACTTGCCCATAGAATGGCCTCTGATTGGGCCAGAGTGTGTGCCGAGGATCTAGGACAATGCATCCAAGCATTTGCCATAGCTATTACGGGGCAAGTGCTCGTTGATGAGGCTGATAGGGGCGCAACGCCATCGGGGCACCACCGCCGGGAGAGGCGGTTGTCTACACGTCATCTTTGATTCGGAGGAGGGATATGATGACTGTCAACATATCATCGGGGAGGCTGCTGATGAAGTCTAGGCCTGCCAAAGGCACTTGCAATTCTGGCTCGACCCGCCTCCGCTTGTTGGCAACCTCGTCCTCCACCTCCGGAGTATCGGAGGCCGCGACACTTTCTGACATGAGTAGAGCAGTGTGAGGATAGTGATTATGTACTTAGATTAGGGCAGAAGAGTAGTGCATTGGTAATTAGAAGTTACTAGGTAGGAACAAATTTAACAGATATAGAAAATGAAATCCCAATTGGTTGCTGAAATACTACACAATTACTTTGATATTGCTACGAAAGTCAACTTGCAGATACTAGAAAGAACACTTACTTCCAACAAAGTCTGGATGGATGATGTTGTCGGGGAAGTTAGCATTTATCATATGACCAGGCTCTTTTAGGTGCAGTGTAATTTTAGTACCAACTTTCAGTACATAAAACTTAGAAATTTCTACCCAAAGGTCCGCTTCACAATAGGAGTGACAATCTTCATCAAGTTTTACAGAAACAAAGATTGTAAATCCATGGTTTGTGCTCAATATGACATCCCTGGAGTCTTTAGTTATGTAAAGGCCAAGATTTATCACTACAATTGTTGTTGCAAAGCAAGGGGTGTACTGCAGGAATTGATAAAATTGTTAAAGAACAATGTAACATGCTAATATGGGAGTAGCTAAAAGAACAACACATCAGTTGATATGAAAGGGAAAATATATAAATAAACAGATAATGTAACCATGATGTCATGCAAATATATATGAGAGTAAACAAAAGAACAATACAACATTAATTTGCCTAATATAGAAGAAGAAAAAATCACCTTTGATGTATATGATACATGTGGCACCTTTTATCCCAATGTACAAATATATATAATAGGTTCAGAAAAATTATAGGCCATGCCAACCCAGGTAGTGGGAGATTGAACATACCATGTGCTTCATGAAGTCCTATGGTACGATGAGATGGAACTCCTCAGCTGTCTGGCCGAGGCCGCATAGCACTGATGTGTCCTTGCACTATACACTCTATGAATGAAAACCCTCAAAACATGTAGAAGGAACGTTTTTTTCCGAAAAGGAGGATAACCCCCGGAGCTAGAAGGAACATGAATCCACGGCAATTTCAGCCAGGTGATTAAAAGAGGCAGACGGACTAGGATATGAAATGAGCGAAAATATTTAAGTAGATTAGTTTCCTGGTTCTCCATGGGGGGAACCAGTACCGAAGATTCCCCAATCGGGCGAGCTGGGTCAATGGTGAGCACCGTCGAGAAAGCACTACTACAGAATGGTCCAAAGATGACACATCAATCAGAGACCCTTCGTGGAAACTGTGTGCGATCCATCAATCGCAAACGGTATAGTTCAAGCTCCGTCGCTAATGACACGAACTGTGTGCGATGGCGGATCCATCAAATACGATTCAGAAAATAGTTGCGTGTGTGATGCCGGGCATACAGTTGGTGCTTATGAACTGTTTGCGATTAGACAAGATAACACAAACGGTTCTCAAAATATGTATGTGTGTGAAGTATGGCATACAGTTCATTCAGACAAACTGTTTGCATTGATCGAGCTAGAACACAAACGAGTTACCATAACAAGGTGTGTGTGATACCAGGCAAACAGTTCATTCATCAGAATTGTGTGGGAAGACCAATAATAACCCAAACGATTCATACTGACAAGCTATGTGGGTTGTTGGCAGACGGTTACTGCCAAACAATTGTCAGCGATGGATGAAATCATTACCGACGCTTCGTTGGGAAGTACCGTTTGCCTGTATTAATATCGTAGACGTTTATAATTATGACCCGTGTGCCTGCGCATCACCCCGTCCTCCTCTATCGCGTCTTGTCACCGCATTGCCGCCCAAGGATTCCAGTGCACGCTTCGGCACCACTTTTGGCCACGCGTCCGCTCGATGAGCCCGTTCTCGCGCACATCCGCGCAGGTACCCGCGCACAAAACCGTCCTACGGCTCTTGCTTCCCGTCCGGCTCGGTGAAATCCCCAATGCTTGCCGGCCTGCTATATAAACCCTCACGGCCGGCGACTACACATTGCCTATATCCCCTCCCTCCCCGTAGCTTGTCAAGTTTGATTCTCCCCCAATCGCTTATGGCACTGGCCGTTCGTCGTCGCCCAGCCACTCCGCTAGAGGACAGCTCCAGCTGGGAGGCTTCACCGCGTTGGCGCGGCAGTCCTCTGAAGCATGTGGTGCACGTGGCGTCCCTGGTGGGTGTGCACATGATACGTCTCCAACGTATCTATAATTTATGAAGTATTCATGCCATGTTTACAATAATTTTATATGATTTTGGTATGATTTTATTAGAACTAACCCGGACTGACGCTGTTTTCAGCAGAACTACCATGGTGTCGTTTTTTGTGCAGAAATAAAAGTTCTCGGAATGGGCTGAAAATTTACGGAGAATATTTTTGGAAAATATAAAAAATACTGGAGCAAAAGGATACCGGAGAGGAGTCCCGAGGCAGCCACAAGCCTAGGGGGCGCCCCTCCCTAGGGTGCGCCCCCTGGCTTGTGGGCCCCTCGGAAGTCCCCTTGACGTGAAACCGACGCCAAAAATTCCTATAAATACCAAAACCCTCAGAAAGAAACCTAGATTGGGAGTTCCGCCACCGCAAGACTCTGTAGCCACGAAAAACCAATCGGGAGCCCGTTCCGGCACCCTGCCGGAGGGGGAAACCATCACCGGAGACCATCTTCATCATCCCGGCGGTCTCCATGATGAGGAAGGAGTAGTTCACCATTGGGACTGAGGGTATGTACAAGTAGCTATGTGTTTGATCTCTCTCTCTCGTGTTCTTGAGATGACACAATCTTGATGTACCGCGAGCTTTATTAATATAGATGAATCATATGGAGTTTTCGCCTCTCTATCTTCTTGTGATGAATTGAGTTTTCCCTTTGATCCACTTGATGTATGTTTTGGTGATCAACTTGCGGGTTCCGTGACCTTGGGAATCTATGCATAGGGGTTGGCACACGTTTTCGTCTTGACTCTCCGGTAGAAACTTTGGGGCACTCTTTGAAGTTCTTTGTGTTGGATTGAACATGATGAATCTGAAATTGTGTGATGCATATCATATAATCAAGCCCATGAGTACTCATGGTGACATTGGAGTATCTAGGTGACATTAGGGTTTTGGTTGATGTGTATCTTAAGGTGTTATTTTAGTACGAACTCTAGGGCTGTTCGTGACACTTATAGGGATAGCTCATACGATTGATCGGAAAAGATAACTTTGAGGTGGTTTCATACCCTACAATAATTTCTTCATTTGTTATCCGCTATTTGTGACTTTGGAGTGAACTCTTTGTCGCACATGACGGATTTACATATGATTCAACCATGTTAGTATTGTTGAGAGAACTTGCACTAGTGAAAGTATGAACCCTAGGCCTTGTTTCTAAGCATTGCAATACCGTTTTTGCTCACTTTTGTTACTTGCTACCTTGCTGTTTTTATATTTTCAGATTACAAAAACCTATATCTACCATCCATATTACACTTGTATCACCATCTCTTCGCCGAACTAGTGCACCTATACAATTTACCATTGTATTGGGTGTGTTGGGGACACAAGAGACTCTTTGTTATTTGGTTGCAGGGTTGTTTGAGAGAGACCATCTTCATCCTACGCCTCCCACGGATTGATAAACCTTAGGTCATCCACTTGAGGGAAATTTGCTATTGTCCTACAAAACTCTGCGCTTGGAGGCCCAACACGAGTCTACAAGAAGAAGGTCGCGTAGTAGACATCAAGCTCTTTTCTGGCGCCGTTGCCGGGGAGGTGAGTGCTTGAAGGTATATCTTTAGATCTTGCAATTGAATCTTTTAGTTTCTTGTTTTATCACTAGTTTAGTCTATAAAAGAAAACTACAAAAAAAATGGAATTGAGGTTGCCTCATATGCTTCATCTTTTTTAATGTCTTTCGTGAAAATGATGGAAAGGAAAATTGTGCTCAAGTGTTAGAAGAAGAAGTTATTATAATGTTTGGCACTAAATCTTTGTATGATGAGCATGATTGCAATATTGTTAGTATGAATTCTCTGAATATTCATGATGCTAATGACATGCAAAGCCACAAGCTTGGGGATGCTATGTTTGGTGAATATGATATTTTTAGTCCCCCAAGTTTTGATGAGCAAAACTATTATGATGATGGCATGCCTCCTATCTATGATGATTATTGTGATGACATGTATGCTATAAAGAGTGATAGTAACCATGAAACTTGTCATCATGATTTTAATATTCAAGGTGGTTATGTCAATCAAGTATCTCATGATAGTTATTTTGTTGAGTTTGCTCCCACTATTATGAATGAGAAGAAAATTGCTTATGTGGAGAGTGACAAATTTTCTGTGCTTGTGGATCATGAAGATAATGCTTTATGTGATAGTTATATTGTTGAATTCATTCATGATGCTACTAAAAATTATTATGAGAGAGGATCTTATGCTTCTACATATTGCAATAATATCAAGTTTCCTCTCTATGTGTTCAAAGTTTTGAAGTTATGCTTGTTTTGCCTTCCTATGCTAGTTGATTCTTGCTCCCATAAATTGTTTGCTCACAAAATCCCTATGCATAGGAAGTGGGTTAGACTTAAAAGTGCTTGTCATGAGATTCATGATGCTCTTTTGCATGTTATAATTCTTACTTTTTACGTGAGCATCATTGAAATCATCATGCCTAGCTAAAAGGCTTTAAAGAAAAGTGCTTGTTGGGAGACAACCCAACACTTTTACCTTCTATTTTTGTGTGTTAACATGAGTAAGCTACTGTAGTAATCATGTTTTATAGATTTTGTTTCAATAAAGTGCCAAGTAAAGCCTTTGGGATGACTCACAAGATGAGTAGAATTGATGCTGAACCAAAACAGAAACTTTTGACTCCAGTACAGGAATTTTCATTTTTTACTGGAGTGTGATAATGATCTGAAATTTTTACACAGTCTTGATATACAAATTCTTCAGGTTTTCCTAATTTGTCAGAATTTGCAGAGACAGGGAAGTATGGTTACACTACAGATCTTCACAGACTGTTCTGTTTTTGACAAATTCTGTTTTGCATGCATAGTTTACTTGTTTTAGTGTTTCTATAGCTTATATTGAGTGATATAACTTATGGGAATGATAGAATACAGTAGGTATGATGTGGGAACAATTATGAATCTTGTCTTGACAGTACCAAACTGAATGATCTTTATTTATTATACTAACCCATCTCACGTAGTTCCGTTAAGTTTTGTGTGATTGAAGTTTTCAAGTTTTGGGTGAGACACCGATATGAGGAGAATAAGGAGTGACAAGAACATAAACTTGGGGATGCCCAAGGCACGCCCAAGGTAATATCCCCTTTTTCGTCTTCAACACTATCGGTATATCTTACTTGGAGCTATATTTTTATTCGTCACATAATATGAGTTTTGCTTGGAGCGTCATTTTATTTTATTTTTCTCTGTTAGGTGTCATTTATAATCTTGTTTTTCAATAAAAAGTTCCAAGAATTGTCTTAGGATGCTTGCATTGCATGTTTTGATGTGTGCTGTGTAAAAAACAGAAACTTTTGCTGTAGTGTTTGAATTTTCATATTTTACGGGAACATGGAACGTTTCTGAAATTTTTACACAGTGTTGTCATATAAATTATTTAGCATGTACTAAAGTTTCATAATTTTTTGAGTTATATAAGTACACTGTTTTCATAAATTGCTACAGACTGTTCTGTTTGGACAGATTGCTGTCATAGTTTTGTTATCTACTTATCCTATAGTTTCCATAGCCTATATTGGTAGATATAAATTGTGGAAATGATAGTAAACAGTAGATGATGTTTGAAAATTATTATGCAACTTGTATTGGCAGTACATAAAGAGATGATTTATTATTATGTGTACTAACCTATCTCACGAGTTCTTTTCGAGTTTTGTGTGGATGAAGTTCTTGAGAATAGGTGAAACCATGATATGAGAGGATTGAACGAGATACAAAAGTTCAAGCTTGGGGATTCACAAGGCACCCCAAGTAAATATTTCAAGAAGTCTCAAGCATCTAAGCTTGGGGATGCTATGCATCCCACCTCTCTTCATCAACAATTATCGGTTAGCCTATGTTGAGCCTAAATTTTTATTCGTTCACATGATGCGTACTATTCTTGGAGTGCTATTTTTCTTTTGCTTGCTGTTTAATAAAATGCTTAAGATCTGAAATTCTTAGATGAGAGAGTCCTCACATAGTTATTTAATTGTTGGCTACTCATTGATCTTCACTTATATCTTTTTGGAGAAGTTTGTCATTCACTCTCGTGCTTCACTTTTATCCTATGAGTAAATGGTTGAACGAATTGAATATCATAAATCTGAAATTAAATATGCTTCATATACTTATCCCATGGGGAGTAATGACTTCACACATAATAAGTATAGGTGGTAAATTTATTGAAAGTTAGCAAACACCGCATTGGTCACTTGAACAATTCATGAAAGAATATTGAAGGAAGAGAGATTCCACATATAAATATACTATCTTGGACATCTTCTATGATTGTGAGCTCATTAATTATTTTCAAACTTGAGAAAATTAGTTGAAATTGGACAAGGAAGACAACGTAATGAGTTATGTTTGGGTATATTTGTATAGAAGTTATATTGTTATGGATCCTCCAACATGTGGTGCTTGCTTCCACCTCATACTAGCCAAAACTTCCGCACCAAGTAGAAATACTACTTGCGCATCTAAACACCCTTAAACCCAAAGTTTTTCCATATGAGTCCACCATACCTACCTATATGCGGTATTTACCCGCCGTTCCAAGTAAATTTGCATGTGCCAAACTCTAAACCTTCAAATAATATTCTGTTTTGTATGCCCGAATCGCTCATATAGTGACTAGGGGCTGTCAGTATTTTCCATGCTAGGTGGGTTATTCTCACGATATGTGTTGATTCACTATCATTCACGAGAAAGTGGCTGGTATTCGGGATGCCCAGTTCCATGCTCAAAAATCAAGTCAAAATATAATGAAACAAAACTCCCCCAGGATTGTTGTTTGTATGGACGGTACCCATGGATTCGGCTCGCCGTGGAGTGTGATTGATTGGTGGAGGGGGAGTAAAAACTTTACCATTCTGTTTGGGAACCGCCTATAATGTATCTAGCATGGAAGATACCGAGATCTCTCGGTTGTTATGTTGACAATGAAAGCATACCGCTCAAAATTATTATTCATCCCTGTTTTAAAAGCTCGAGCTCTGGCACCTCTGTAAATCAATGCTTCCCTCTGCGAAGGGCCTATCTTTTACTTTCTAGTACTTACCTTTATGCAAGAGTCATGGTGATCTTCACCACTTCCTATATTTCGCCTTTTTCTCTTGGCAAGCGTCATGTGTTGGGGAATGATCTAGACATATATATCCACACAAATATATTTGATCATGAATTATTATTGTTGATAATTATCTATATGATAAATAAGTTGGGAGGCGAAACATTAAGCCCCTATCTTTCTCTGTGTTCGATGGATGCTATTTGTTCTAAAAATATGCTTTGAGTGTCAATAATCATGGAAGACTATATGATAGTTGAGTATGTGGAATTTGCTAAATCAAAGCTCTTACATAGACCCTTCCTGAAAATAAGATGAATTGCAATTGTTCGATGACTAGGAATATGGTTTGCTAGTTTTCAAGAAACTTTCTGATCTATACTTTAACATGTGAATAGCTTGTTACTTGATCATGAGAAGTTTTATGACATGAGCTACTGTTTATGGTTTATATTGATGCTAGAAAAAGTGATTGGAATTATCATTGATCAAACTTGTGCACTTGCTAGCATTCACACTTCATAAATTATTTCTTTTATCATTTACCTACTCGAGGACGAGAAGGAATTAAGCTTGGGGATGCTGATACGTCTCCAATGTATCTATAATTTATGAAGTATTCATGCCATGTTTACAATAATTTTATATGATTTTGGTATGATTTTATTAGAACTAACCCGGACTGACGCTGTTTTCAGCAGAACTACCATGGTGTCATTTTTTGTGTAGAAATAAAAGTTCTCGGAATGGGCTGAAAATTTACGGAGAATATTTTTGGAAAATATAAAAAATACTGGAGCAAAAAGATACCGGAGAGGAGTCCCGAGGCAGCCATAAGCCTATGGGGCGCCCCCCCCCTAGGGCGCGCCCCCTGGCTTGTGGGCCCCTCGGGAGTCCCCTTGATGTGAAACCGATGCCAAAAATTCCTATAAATACCAAAACTGCCAGAAAGAAACCTAGATCGAGAGTTCCGGCGCCACAAGCCTCTGTAGCCACAAAAAACCAATCGGGAGCCCGTTCCGGTACCCTGCCGGAGGGGGAAACCATCACCGGAGGCCATCTTCATCATCCCGGCGGTCTCCATGACGAGGAGGGAGTCGTTCACCCTCGGGGCTGAGGGTATGTACCAGTAGCTATGTGTTTGATCTCTCTCTCTCTCGTGTTCTTGAGATGACACGATCTTGATGTACCGCGAGCTTTATTAATATAGATGAATCATATGTAGTTTTCCCCTCTCTATCTTCTTGTGATGAATTGAGTTTTCCCTTTGAAGTTTTCTTATCGGATTGAGTCTTTAAAGGATTTGAGAACACTTGATGTATGACTTGCGACGGGATATCCGTGGTGACAATGGGATGTTCTATTGATCCACTTGATGTATGTTTTGGTGATCAACTTGCGGGTTCCATGACCTTGGGAATCTATGCATAGGGGTTGGCACACGTTTTCGTCTTGACTCTCCGGTAGAAACTTTGGGGCACTCTTTGAAGTTTTTTGTGTTGGATTGAACATGATGAATCTGAAATTGTGTGATGCATATCGTATAATCAAGCCCATGGGTACTCGTGGTGACATTGGAGTATCTAGGTGACATTAGGGTTTTGGTAGATGTGTATCTTAAGGTGTTATTTTAGTACGAACTCTAGGGCTGTTCGTGACACTTATAGGGATAGCTCATATGATTGATCGGAAAAGATAACTTTGAGGTGGTTTCGTACCCTACAATAATTTCTTCGTTTGTTCTCCGCTATTTGTGACTTTGGAGTGAACTCTTTGTCGCACGTGAGGGATTTACATATGATTCAACTATGTTAGTATTGTTGAGAGAACTTGCACTAGTGAAAGTATGAACCCTAGGCCTTGTTTCTAAGCATTGCAATACCGTTTTTGCTCACTTTTGTTACTTGCTACCTTGCTGTTTTTATATTTTCAGATTACAAAAACCTATATCTACCATCCATATTACACTTGTATCACTATCTCTTCGCCGAACTAGTGCACCTATACAATTTACCATTGTATTGGGTGTGTTGGGGACACAAGAGACTCTTTGTTATTTGGTTGCAGGGTTGTTTGAGAGAGACCATCTTCATCCTACGCCTCCCACGGATTGATAAACCTTAGGTCATCCACTTGAGGGAAATTTGCTACTGTCCTACAAAACTCTGCGCTTGGAGGCCCAACACGAGTCTACAAGAAGAAGGTTGCGTAGTAGACATCAAGCTCTTTTCTGGCGCCGTTGCCGGGGAGGTGAGTGCTTGAAGGTATATCTTTAGATCTTGCAATTGAATCTTTTAGTTTCTTGTTTTATCACTAGTTTAGTCTCTAAAAGAAAACTACAAAAAAAATGGAATTGAGGTTGCCTCATATGCTTCATCTTTTTAATGTCTTTCGTGAAAATGATGGAAAGGAAAATTGTGCTCTAGTGTTAGAAGAAGAAGTTATTAAAATGTTTGGCACTAAATCTTTGTATGATGAGCATGATTGCAATATTGTTAGTATGAATTCTCTAAATATTCATGATGCTAATGACATGCAAAGCCACAAGCTTGAGCATGATTGCAATATTGTTACCCAATATGATAGATGCAAATCTTCCTGGATTGTCTGTACTAGGCACACGGGTCATATTAGAGAAATGTTTGCGTTGATGCATTGCACCAATCCTGCGCTCCAATATTTTCACTTGGCTTACGGGCAAAGGAAAGATAGCTGTTGATCTGTGTACGAGTATTCAACCTGAACCGTTTGTGATGAGTGTTTTCAGAGAAAACGATGATGGTTTTTTGTTTGCTATGTGAATTCAGAGATAAATACTTAGTTCACCAAACCATAGATTTCATTCAGTCAAGCTTTGATTTACATTCATACAATTGAGATACAATATAAAGAAAACTCGTTGCGGCGGCGGCGGCATCCTGCGGCGGCGTTCTTGTTCTCCAGGGTGAAGGTGTACAATTCTTCAAACGAGACCAGAATGTTATGGCCTTCACAATCAAAGAGCCGGTCGTCGTGCGATCGACGGGCGCGGGGCCGGGGGGGGGGGGGGGGGGCAGCGACTAGCAACGCTGCAAGGAAGCTGTCGACGGCGGCGTCCCAATCCGCTTAGGGGCCCGTGACGGGTGCAGGCGCGTGCACTGGGTCGGGCGTTGTGGGTGCGGGCACACACACTGGTACCGGTGTGGCGTGTGCAGGAGCGTGCACGAGCACGAGCGAGGGAGGAGGCGCTGGCGCTTGCACGTACACGAGCTCTCGTGGGTCCGCGGGGTCCTCCCTGACGCCCGCGGTTTCCAGCGCTGCGATGATGCTCGACGACCAGCCCGTCAATACCACGGGGATGGTTGCTGGCGCGGGCGCGGGGATGGTTGCTGGTGAGTGCGCTGGGGCAGCATCCGCTACGGCATGCAGCTCTTCCAGGGCCATGTCCATGGCGTCCCATTTGTCTTTATGTTCTATCTCTTCCGGCTCGGTGTCAACTTCACCAAACCGGAAGACTAGTGGCATATGATCCTTGTGCACCATGGCATAGGTCGCCGTGGAGGTCTGAATGATGGAGGGGAATGGGAGGCGAAGATGTAGAGAGGATTGTGAGTGAGTGGGCAGTAAAGCCGCCTATTAAACAATGGCTCAAGCGCCATTGATGGACAGGTTGGAAGCAAGGAGGGCGGATACGGTGGTCGAAGGGCTCGCTTCCCGGTGAGCCTGCGGCATACAACCCACACGCCTCCCGGTGAGCCTGCGCAACGAAGGCCAGCTCGCACGCCTCCTGTCAACTCTAGCAGCTACTTGCACGGCACCTCCTAAGCCCTAGCCAATAGAAGAGTGCGACGCTTGGCAGCACGTAAGGGCAGTAGAACGCCCATGGTTTGAAAATAATGCAACTGTTTCCGTGGAAACGTGACAGTTCTTTGTTCCAAAAAGATTTTGTTAGCTATTAATGTGTCCATCTTTTTCCAAAATGGACACGAAAAATACCACAGCATATTTGTGCTATATCATGTCGTGCCCAATTTCTTGAATTTTGTGTCAGTTCTAGATTTACTATGATTTAACGTAATATTCTCAATGTTGGCTCTAAAAGAAAAATATATATTAAAAAACGAGTCTCAAATAGGAAAACAAAATGATATGATGCCTTTATGTGCCATGTTAATGATAGCAAGCCAAGTTTCATGAATCTTCTGACGATTTTTTTGATTTGCATGATTTAAAACCCGAGTTTCTCAATGTTTTTCTCGCCTAGCCAAAACCCCGAGATGATTGAAATTCATTCCCATATCTTGCATGAGACCTAAAGATGCATGCACACTAATATGGTTTTCTAACGATTTTGATGCACTGGACCTTGTGTTAGTAGTTCAAATTTGAATTATGCATATTAAATAATGCATATACAAGTCAATTAATGTATAAAAAGTCTAAACGAACCATGTATAATTTCATATTTTGGCACGACACTCATTTTGGTATATGTTGCCTCTGGAAATATATAGTTCGAGATGAGAAGGTGCAGTGGATGTCAATTCGCCCACAAAAGGTGACGTGTTCCATATCGAAATCACAAAAGCATCCCGTGAGAAGCTTAGGTTTGTTAGAGGCTTGTGCCAAAACTTGTCCCAAATTGGATATTATTTTACTAGGGCACATATGAGCCATGCATGTCATGACACCATGCCAAGTTTCATGACTTTTCTCATGAGTTTATGATTTATACATGATTTAAAACCCGAGTTTCTCAATGTATGTGTGCCCGAGCCAAGACCGTGTGAGATGTTTGAAATTCATTCCCATATCTTGCATGGGATCCTAAAGATGCATGTACACTTATATTATTTTCAACCCATTTTGATGCACCAGACCTTGTGATTGTAGTTCAAATTTGAATTATGCACGCTAAATAATGCATATAAAAGTGAATTAATGTATAAAAGGCCAAACGAACCATGTATATTTTCATATTTTTGGAACGACACTCATTTTGGTATATGTTGCGTCTAGAAATATATAGTTCAAGACGAGAAGATGCAACGGATGTCGATTCGCCCACATAATGTGACGCGTTCCATATCAAAACCATGAAAGCTTCCCGTGAGAAGCTGAGGTTTGTAAGGGGCTTGTTGCAAAACTTGTCCCAAATCGTACATTTTTTCACCAGGGCGTGTATGAGCCATGTCATGACACCATGCCAAGTTTCAAGAAAGTATGACGAGTTTTGGATTTATACATGAATGTAAAACCAAGCTTCTCAATGTATGTGGCTGAGCCAAGACCCCGAGATGTTTGAAATCCATTCACATATCTTGCATGGGGCCCAAACCAGCCATGGACACTTATATGTTTTTTCAACCCATTTTGATGCACCAAACCTTGTGATTTTGTTCAAATTTTAATTATCCACATTAAATGCCTAGAGAGCTCAATTAACGTATGAAAATGAAAAAAGAACCCTTAATAATTCCATATTTTAGCAAGACACTCTTACTGGTGTATGTTGCCTCTAACAAAAGTTCAAGGCGAGAAGATGAGCGGATGTCATTTTGCCCATGTAATTAAGGTGACGTGTTCCTTATCGGAACCACAAAGCATGTAGTGAGAAGCTTCGGTTTGTAAGGGAATTGTGCCTATAATTGTCCCAAGTTGGTCTTTTTTTTTCAATGGCACATATGTGCCATGTCATGACAACATGCCAAGTTTTTAGAATTTCTGACGCGTTTTGGATTTACAGTAATTTAAAAACCAAGTTGCTCAACGTTTGAGGCCAAGCCAAGACCCCGATATGTTTGAAATTCATTCTCATTTCTTGCCTGTGACCTAAAGATGAAGCCATGGACACTAATATGGTTTTCATCCCATTTTGACGCACCGGACATTGGGACGATAGTTCAAATTTGAATTACACACATTAAATGCCTAGAAAACTTAATTAATGCATAAAAATGCCAAACGGACCCTGAATAATTCCATATTTTAGCACGACCCAGCTATTGGTAAGTGTTCTCTGCAGATAAATCTTATTGCAATCCAAACACCGTCCTTTGTCGAAGTAACCTCATTTTTTGTTTTAAAACATTTTGAAAATCAAGTCTTTCACAAACAGTTCAAGTTCATGAATCGTGTGTGATGCAGTACAAAACATCTTGGGACAATCCTCATAAAGTCATAATGCATGGCTTAGGACGGAAGCTTCGTCAGCTATAGCACACCGCTGACCAGTTTACTGCACTGACTCCCTAGAGCATTTTACTTTTCAATCGTTGCCGGTGAAAGATGGGGACGTGGATCCCCGTCGTGAGGGCAACTTCGGCAACCCACTCCGGCCCGAGCACGGCCGCATCAGCCATGAGCGCGCTCTCAATATGCTTGAACGCGGCCGCTACCTCCGATAGGGCGGCTGCAGCAACCGAAAGGGCAGCTGCTGCAGCTAAGAGGGCGGCAGCAATAACCGCGATGGGGATAGCAAATGGTGAGAACAACACATCAGCTGTCAGTTTCTCGGCGGTCGCTGTAGCCCTGATGGCGGACACCCAGTCCCATCTCGAGGCCGCCCACACCCATCTCGTGTCGTTCACTGCACAAATCACATCTGCCTTCTCTGACACCGGTCGACAACCCACGTCCGATGAGCTGGTAATCGCTGAGTGTGCTCGAGCAGGCGTCCGTTCGTCGACGGCTTCCCTAGCCAAGATTGTGGCCGTCGATGCCCGGAGCAAGGCCGCCCATGCCCGGCTCATGGCGGCCTTATCCAAAGAGATGGTGGAGGAAGACTGCGAGGTGCTGGAGTATGTGGCGACGGATCCCATGGATCTCCTTACCCCGGAGGTCGTCGAGCGGGAGCCGGTAATCGAGGAGGCAGCGAAGATTGACGAATGCCAGGCGGAATATTAGTCTTTGTCTAGCGCAATGGTCTTTTGTTAGAGTAATGTTTTGGTCAACTAACTAATGTTTATTAGTTGCTCGATTAAGTAAGTGTGGGCAGTGCTGTAGGCTCTTTTGTGTAGTACTCAAATTTGCAAGTGTTGTTAAATTAAGCAATGACGTCGATGACCAATGTAATGAGGGAAATTCGGACCAAAATTTGCCGTCGTATCCCCATTTTCTCTTCCAAATGAAAATGAAGTGCAAGTACCATGTGCAATGTAGTATCCGATATCTTACGCCAGAAGCTTGGAGACCAAAATTTCCACGTTCAGTCTCATCACACACGGGATCAACTATAGGATTCGTTTGTGTTGTTGAATATCTCACACAGTTATGGTAAAGGGACTGTGTCCGATGTGACTGTGCGCGCTACTTTTTCGCCGCACCGAACGGAATTTTGGGCTGCCACGCAAATATCTACCTCCCCCGCCCCTCGTACCAACCAAAAGCCAACCGCCTGCTCCCCCTTCCTTTCCTAAGTTCAAACCTGCACAGCTTGCTTGCAGCGCTGCCTCCTCGCTGAGGACGCTCCTTCCTGCTGCTCGCCCTCCTCCATCTAGTCAGGTAATCCACACATTCCCCACACCCCTCCCCCTCCACCCCCTCCTTCATTCCAGATGCCCCGACTGCTGGCGCGACACATTCCACCAAAATCACTGGCCCACCCCCCACATAATCGCCGCCGAAAGACATGGTGCACGCAATATAGTCAGGATCTCAAGGAGCACCTGGCAGCGGAGAAGCAAATCGCGACCGCACGCGCGGATGAGGCCGCGATGGCTGCCATGCATGCCGACCCCCAGATCTTGGAGTAGCACATCACCATTGAGGCCACTGTCGATGCCTCGTGCACGGACGTCGCCACGCGGTTGTCTGCTTTGAAGAACAAGTTGGTGTGTTATCTCGAGAGATCCGCTTTTGCCTTCGACGACGATTACGAGTTGTTTTCTCAGCGTGCCCTTGCTTTCCTCAACTCCAGAGCCGACAGGTTGGTTCCTGGACAGGTTGTGGCCACTCACCACTATAGATGTGGAGGCCTCGCCCTCTTCCAAGCCCATCGTTATCGATATCTCCGACAATGAGGAATAACTTGTTTTTAGCTTAATTACTAATGACCTGTGTTCAGGTAGCTACGCCTGTTAAGCATGTTTGCATTACCTGTTGCATGTGCTGCTCCTGCCTTTCCTTAAGAAATCCTAGTGAAATATGTAAGTAATGCTACTATGCAATCTGACCTTCTGGTATGTTCTATTGTCCAACGTGATGCTCAGTTAACTGTTTGGTTCATTTGTTTTTGTGATCATCTGCAATGTGATGTTCGATTATTGTTGGTACAATTTTGTATTGTTATGCATGTGAAACATACAATTGCTACATTTCATAGTTCTTAGCACGCTTGGCTTTTCCATGTGGCTTGAATTAATATGTTGGATCTGCAATGCGTTTATTTTTCATTAACATATTTTACTGATAGCACGCCAAATCTCACTTAAAACCTGATCAATATCTATCTTAAATGCGTTACAGGGGGAACAATGGGAGACACTGAAGTTTACCATCGAGGTTTGCACTTTCATGATCCTTTGGCTAATAGTACATTATTGTTCAATTGCAGGAGCCATTCTAATATTTAGGTTTCTAATAATAATTTGGTCTTGCACATGTAGGTCCCGCTGTAAGAGGTTTAGACCCACTGTTCGACCCATTTTGCATGTGGGGAAATGATGTGTTCATGAATATCAGTCAAATCAAGAAACTCAGAAAGATTGTTAAGGTAAAGAAACTTGCAATGAAAAACAACAAGCTGTTTGTCTGCACAATGAAGAAGACATCAGTGATCTATAGGATGGTACTATCACTTTTACCTTGTCTTTTTTCCCTTTGTGACAATGCAATTTTTCGAAATGAAATTTATGCATATCTTTGTTTGCAGTCCTTTCCAAAGCAGTTCATCGATGAGTACGTCTCAAACCACTTGTATGGTCAAGAGGCGAGGAAGGTATTCATACAGCACCCACGGTATAATCTTGAAGTCTTCCTCAAGAGAATGAAGGATGGCCGGGCAACCATCCACAGGCACTGGCATAAATTTGCAAGGACCTTCGACATCAGCGAAGGCTCAATATTTGCCTTCCGCTTCAATAGTTTTCTAGACGAGATTCATCTGTCTATTTACCGTATATGATGTTATTTTCCAAAGGTTTTAGATGTTGCATGTGAAACTCGGTCCTGTCGTGTAATTGGGTAGCTAGGTAGTATATGCCTATATGATGTTGTACTCTAATGTATTCCAATTATGAAATCCTGGTTGCCATAATATGAAATGAAATATATTGTGTCCTTGATATGAAGTGTCAATTTGTTTACTAGCTGGATTATAAATAATAGTGCAATTAGCCTGATTATTGTGGTTTCATATTGCAGACGGTTTGTCATAGAACACCGTGGGCGATTACCTCACCAAACTCACACGGTTCCTGGAAATTTGGCGTGTTGGATCAGTGAAAAATCACACACGACTTCTGGCCATAAACTGTGTGCGTTAGAAGACAGATTCACAAACGTTTTCACGTAAAACGTGTGTGTGATGGACAACCCTATGCCAAACAGTTTCTTCTAGGAACCGTGCGTGATGGCCACCCCTAACACAGACGATGTTATGCAGAAAATTGTGTGTGATGTAGAATGCGAATGGAAACGTACGTTCGGGATTCACTGTGTGGGATGCTAAGCACAACTCACACGACTTCCCAAAAATATCTGTTTGTGATGGCCCCTCCAATCGCACACGACATATTTTTTCTCATCGTGTGTGACCGGGCGCAGCCATCGCCGACGGGTTTTTCGTGTCGTGTGGGATAGCCCACCTATATCTCACACCTGCAAGGCGACGGTTTGAGACTACGTCACGGAAAGGGGTTAAAAACAGTTTGTATAGCAGGCGCCTGCACTAGTGGAGTCTGTGCCGATAGGACGCGGCAAGCAGCAGTGGTGAAATGCGGTGGCGTTAGGCGGCAGCCGGCGGCGGCGATAGGCGTCGAGCTAAGTGGTTGCCGCAGGGATAGGCAGTGACATGCAGAGTCGCGGAGGAGTGTAGGCACTATTGGGGACGGGGAGGGGGGGAGGGAGGGGTGTGGGTGAGGGTTTTGTGACGTGTGGGTACTGATGGTTTTCTATCCTAGAATAATGTGTTTCAGTGGCAACGGTTCGTAGACCTAATCGTGTGTGATAAAGCGTAAATATCACCCCAGAATAATGTGCTTTGGAGGCAATGGTTTACTAGACCCAACAGTGTGTGATAAATCAAATATATCACTCTAAAAAATCTAGCACTCTGGTGCGATAGAGATACGGACAACCGTTCGATCTGTAACATCCTGCGGTTCAGACGTGCAATCCGTGGGGATGCGTTCTGGCCAATCAGAACACAAGTGACACGACACAATGGAAGTCATCGTACACAGTTCCAATTTGGGAATTTTTTACCAACGCTAAACATTCACCCTAATATGCATCGTACGGGTTCAAATTATTTGCCAACTTCAACTCAAAATTGGGCGTATTGTGGGCAAATGGTTTGTATTATAAAATTGTGTGTAAAGACTAAAAGTAACACAGACGATTCACGCTAATAAGCTGTGTGTGCTGTGGGCAATCATAGGTTAATCTAAGAGAGGCATAAAATAAAATAAACCAAACTGATTGCAACTCAAGACGTCAATTACATTGCACTATCAGTTGATCACACATAGTCTCACCAACATGTAGTTCAACCGATAAACATATATACTCAAGCATAGATATAATACACACAAACTAGATATATTCAATCTAACATCTCATCTTCATTCTTGATCGTTAAGATTCTCCAGGAACTAGGCGTGCGCCATCCTGCAAGAATACTTCTGCCTGAAGGAGCCAACGGCTCGTCCTCTTGCATGCGCCAGAACACTAGAATACGCGTTGTTAATCCTATGGTTGCAAAACGGGCATCCAGAGCCGCCATTCTTCTAGACACATCTGTTATGCTTTCCAGCCTTAAGCTCCCTAAGCGTTTGCCTCTTGAACCCCTCCTAGACGTTTCATCCTCGTTGTCGACATCGTCAGATAGCACGTATACGTATAGTAAAAAATGTGACGTCAGTATATTTTATAATGTGAATTCAACAAGGCAGAGTTTATGAAACATAATCTATCATGTGACAACGTGAACCCTAAATCCTCAAGTGATATTGATGAAAGAAATACATAAATTGAGAGCACACAACTTAGTGCGTCATATTTAATTCATGCATGCCTTAAATGCATGAACTGATAATTGTCAAAAAATATAAGAACATTCAAGTAAATACTAGTACATGTCAAAAAATGGCATTCATCTATGTAGGACATTCAAATGGATTGTAAGATCTAGCTACGAATTATTAGCACAATCACTTACGTACCCTAGTCGATCGGATTATTAGCAAAATCATTTGTATAGACAATCTGTAACCAGATAAAACCTAGCTATGATGTATTTACCAAAAATGGGTATAGATGACCAACCGGTTCTCCGTCGGAATCGTTGTCGTCGCCGGAGTGGTCTTCGGAGTCGCCATGGACCATCGACTCCGGCTGGGGAAGCACGACGGCAGCGACGACGTCAAGGCTGTGCTGTTGTCCGTGCGACACATCATCTGCGGCGACAACAATCTCTGTGCCCAGCTTCATGTTGTGCTCGGGTGCTTCGCCGGCCCCGATGTGGTCACTCCCTCCCATGGTGCACTTAGGGGAGGCTGCTGATGACGACTGAGAATGGTAGTGAGGATGCAGGGGGGAGAGAGGATTGTGTGTGTGTGTAGCGAGAATGGGGAGTGCGGCCGCCTGGTAAAACCAATGGCTCGGGCGCCATTAATAGAGCAGTTGAGAGGGAGGCATACAACGGTTTAAAGGGACAGCTTGATTCCCGGTGAGCCTGCACAACGGACTGCTGGCATGCGTACCGTCAATTCACACTCCTGACGACACTTCTCCTTATGAGACTGCACAGCAAACACTCCTTCCATCAATTCACACACCTGCTCGCACGCCTCCTGGTCAGCCTGCGCGGCGGCCTGCTAGCATGCATCCCATCAAAATAGATCTGCTCGCAAGGATCACGGGGCGTGTATTGTTTTTCTTTTTTAAGGATTAATTCTACCGCTTTATTATTACTTAACCGAAGCTACGGCACATACAATGTTGTTGTAATGCCAACGGGTTGGATTAATAAACATTGTGCGATACCGTGACAGTTTTGTGTTGCATCTATTAAAAAGCCCCCGTTTGCAAGAAGGTTAGATGAAAACTTATCTCAAATTGGACAATTTCTTTACCACGACCTATGTGTTCAATATCATGAAATCGTGTCAATGTTTCATGAATTCTAGCTTAGCTGGTGATTTACTAGAGTTTGAAAACCAAGACTCTCAATGTTTGCGGCCGAGTCACGATGCCGAGAAGTTTGAAATTTATTGCCTTTCCTTGCACGGGGACTAAACATGCACCCAAGACACAAAAAATGTTTTTCTAATCCATTTTGGCGCACAACCGCGTATGCCTATAGTTCAAATTTGAAATTTACAAATTTAATCCCTAAGGAATCAATTTAATGTGTAAAAAATATATTTATGTTCTCTAAAAAAATCAAATTTACCACGGCACTCCTATTGTCACATGTTCACTACAGAAAAAGTTTGACATGCATGCCTCGAAGTGGTGGTGGTGTGGTGGGAAAGGTGGGGGTTGGGGGTTCGGCACACTACGCGTCGTGAGCCACCGTGTGGGGTTGCCCGGTTTATGAGGCACACACCACATCAAAAGTCATGCATTGGGTATTTAAAGCGTCTCATGCCCTTTTTCATGCATATGTTTGTGTCACATGCATGCGGTGGTGGTCCTCGTACACTCCCTCATGCGGTTACCAGCGACACACCCATTTGTTGCCCCTATGTAGTCTATCACTTTGAATGGCGTGGCAGGGGTTTTGATCAAAGGTAGATTCATCTTGGTTTGTGTTTCGGTGTAGATCTTGGTGAGAGTCCATAGGAAAGTTTGAGCGCATGTGTACACGTGCTCCCACCGGCTACAAGTAAGTGTACATGTCGTGAACCTCTGCGGGGGGATTTTCTGGTTTGCGAAGGTGCCGGATCAAAGTTGTGCATTGGGTATTCCAAACATCACACACCACCTCCATACATATGTTAGGGCACCTTGGAGGCAGTGGTTGTCCTCGAACATTAAGGACCCACCAGTATAGGGGATCAATCGTAGTCCTTTCAATAAGTAAGAGTGTTGAACCCGACGATGAACAATAGGAAATGATAAGCAGTTTTCAACAAGATATTCTCTGCAAGTGCTGTGAGTAACAGTGATAGATAGTTTTGTAGCAAGATATTTCATAAGAAGTGGCAAGTAACAATAGTAGCAAGTGTGCAGCAAGATAGCCCAATCCTTTTTATACCAAAGGACAAGCCTGAAGGAACTGTTATATGAAGCAAAGCGCTCGTGAGGACACGTGGGAATTTCCGTCTGGTTATGTTCATCTTGTTTAGTTGATCCGCGTTCGTTACTTTGATAATTTGATATGTGGGTGGACTGGTGCTAAGGTGTTTTTCTTACTTGAACAAGCAACCCACTTATGGTTACCCCCTCTCGCAAGCATCCGCAACTATGAAAGATAAATTAAGATAAATCCAACCATAGCATGAAACATATGGATCCAAATCAACCCCTTACGAAGTAACACATAAACTAGGGTTTAAGCTCCTGTCACTCTAGCAACCCATCATCTACTTCTTAATCCACAACGCCTTCCCTTAGGACCATTAGATGGTGAAGTGTCATGTAGTCGACGTTCACACGACACCACTAAAGGAAGCAACAACATACATATCATCAAAATATCGAACGAATACCAACTTCACATGATTACTTATAACAAGACTTCTCCCATGTCCTCGGGAACAGAAGTAACTACTCAGAAATCATCACCATGTTCAAGATTAGAGGTGTAATAATAATGAATAAGGATCTAAACATATCATCTTACACCAAGTAAACCAACAACCATCAACTACAAGATGTAATCAACACTACTAGTAACCCACACATACCAATCTGAGATTTTGAGTCAAAGATTGAGTACAAGAGATGAACTAGGGTTTGAGATGAGATGGTGCTGGTGAAGATGTTCAGGAAGCTTGCCCCTCCCATGAAGGAGGGAGCATTGGTGATGACGATGGCTTTGATCTCCCCCTCCCGGAGGGAGATTTCCCCAGCAGAATCACCCTGCCGGAGTGCAAAAGGGCCTCTCTTCAGGTTTCAGCCTCAAGACGGCGGTGGTTCATCCCGAAAGCTCCTCCCTATTTATTCTAGGTCAAAACACATCTTATAGCATAAGAGGGAGGCCGGCGCCCCTACGACGGGCCCACAAGCTATCAGGTGGCCAGCATGTGGCCCTCCTCTGGTATATTTTTGCTCCATAATTTCAGATATATTCCACAAAAATTTGCCATGAAGTTTCAAGTCATTTGGAGTCCAGTGAATTTTCACCCTTTTTCTTGGTTTTCAGGTCCAGAATTCCAGTTCCCGGCAATTTCCCTCTTTGTGATGTACCTTGTAAATTCAGAGAGAAAAGGCATAAGAATGGTATAATAAAGTGGAATAATGGACAAGAATACTATAAATATTGATAGGAAATCATGATGCAAAATGGACGTATCAACTCACCCGAGCTTAGACCACGCTTGTCCTCAAGCGAAAGCCAAACTCGAGAATAATGACCACATAATTTGAGAGAATATTAACATAGCAACAAGTTTATCATCATATGACTTCTCATAGTCAAGTAACAATCTGTCCACAATACTGAAGTATGAAACATGAACCGTATTGACAATGTAACATCCCAAATTTTGGAGTGTTATATTAATTAATTGAATGATTGATTGTTTAAATGTTTTTTTTGAAATTGAGTGAAATTTGAAACTTTTTGAAACTTTGAATGAGAGGGAATAAAATGACTTTCCCCTTTTGTTTTTCTTTTCAAATCTCATCCAAGGCAAAACAATGAGAGAAGATGACATGACTTCTTCAAATGATGGATTTGAAATTTTTGATTTGCAAAGACTACTGAAATTTCCTATTTGGAATTCATTGCATATTTGGTTTTATTTCAAAATTGGAATGAATTCAGATTCACTTGCCCAAATTCAAACATTTTGAGAGGAGGAACATGACCCTCCAACCCAGAGGTATCTTCGTGAAATATTTGAACCCTAAAACCCAGTGAGTTATTTGAAAAATATTTGCAAAAAGAAAATAAAACCAATTTAGGCATTTTCTGAAGAAAAAATAATAATATTTTAAAAGTATTTATTTTGGCTGTGGGAAAATGTTCATCTTATAGATTTTATTTTTCTAACAATTTTAGTACATAAAACTTCTATATTTGGCGCTTTATTCATTTTTCCTTTTAATGTTTACTTTCCTGTTTTTAAATAAAAGGAAAACTTGTATTTTTGGAAAGGAATCGCGCGGCCCACCGAGGGAAATCGGGCCCAAATCCACCCTAGCCGGATCCGAATCATATCGGATCGGCCGCCCGATCCTCTTTCCCTCCCCTCTCTCTCACTTACCGGTGGAGCCCACCGACCGATCGCCGTTTGCCCGCGCTCGCCTTCCTCCTCTCGCTCCCTCCTTCCTTCCCAAGGAGATCTCATCGAAGTCCGATCCCCTCGACGATATGTTGCCGTCCGAGCAACCCCGAGTCGCCCCCTATAAAGCCCGAGGCCTCCCACACCCGTTCCGCCCCTAAGCTCCAACACCCAAGCCCTCCCCTCATCGGAATCCATCGCCGGAGTCCGAAGCCGCCGCCACACCATTGCCACCCCCTGCTCACCCCGACCCCCTCATCGCCTCCTGAGCCCACCATCTGCTCCACCTCGCTCGCCCGCATCTCCCCGTGCACTCGCCCGAGCCCCGCACCCACCGGAGCTCCCTCCCTCTCGACCACCCTTACACCACCGCCGCCTCGAAGCTCGCCGCCGTCGATCCCGTCGCCCCCGAGCCACACCGAAGTGATCATCGTCATCGCCGTCCTTGCCCGCATCGAACGGAGTCATCCCCGACGTCGGAGGACCACTGGAACGCTCGCCCGCATCACGCCCGAGCCGTCGCCGTCGCCGGAGTCCACCATCGCCGGCCACCTCCACCGCTGTGAGCTCTCCTTCCTCCTCCTCCATCCGATCTAGATAGACGACCAAGATTAGAAGCCCCGTACCCCTATGGTTTATTTTTAGTGAACCGGCCAATTTTCCGTTTAGTTATTTTAGCTGAACCATTTTATGTTATAAACCGAACGTCCACCCGTTTAGCACCGCAGAGCTTGCCACGTAGCCTGTTCACTATTTAGGTTTTTCTTTATTTTGTGTTTTCTTTTTTAAAAACAGAATAGTTCTGTTTTTGTTTTTGTTTTATCTTTTAGCATTTTTAGAGTTTTAATTTGATTCTTCTTGCATTGTGTCACAATTTTTGTCTAGTTTCTGTAGATATAAAATTTGACCATGTTTGAATTTTTAAAATTTGAATTCAAACAGATTTGATTCAAACACTAAATTGCTTATATCTTGAGTTTAAAAATAGATTTTGAGTTGATTCTTTTTTCTACTTGTCACTAGTGATTTTAGTTATCAGTAGGTATGATTCGGGAATTTTTAGAGTATTTTAAATTAGGGTTTCAAGAAAAACGGAATCTGTTTTAGTTCTTTTTAGGTTTATTTCTATTTCTTTTGTTTTAAATGTTTTTAAATTAATTTATTTTGTATTAGTTGACAAGTTTTACTTTGTATTCCATTAGTTAGCAGTAGTATTTCAACCAAGTTTACTTTTTATGTTATTTATTTGTTGATTGCATGAAATCAATGCTAGTTCAATTATAACTTGCAATTGATTTCCATTGCTAGTTGGAGTTCCTATTTGAAAATATTTTTATAAATTGTTTTATAGGTTTTACTTTCTATTAGCTTAGTTGTTTTATATTTTGTTTTGTCTTATTTTAGTATTTTATAGTTTTTCTTGTTGATAAGTTTATTAGCTAGAAAACTTATATTGTTTAGGGTGTTGTTTTCATAAATCTTAGTTGTTCTTCAAAAGTAATTCTTTTTGCTAGTAAAATAATTGCTAAAATACTTTTGTAGATTTTACTTTGCTGTTGTCTTGTTGCTATTGAAAATAGGATTATTTGTAGAGAAAACTACTTTGGTTGTTTTGATGAAGTTTTGTTGTTTTAACTTTTGTCTTAAGTATTTCCTTCATCACAACCCTATTGTGTTTTTTTGTGTTGCTTCTTGTTTGATAGTATTGATTGCTAGAAGAGTTTGCTTATGAGTGCAATGTTTGATAATATAGATTTCATCGGAGAGTGATGAATAGTTCTATCAAGTTATTTCTGAGAGCGATTTTCATCTTCATCAACCTTACCAGGCAAGTTCACATTGATCATATTATTACCTATGTTTTCAATTTGCATTAGTTCAACCTTCCACCCATTGCATGCAAAGTAGGTACTTGGAAACTTGGTTACTTGAGTAGTATCATGTGGTAGGCACCCCAAGTCCCTTGTTACTTTGGACCGTGACGTCATTTTTTTGCTATGCTTTTAGTATACGGGGTTTGGATGAGTGGTTACAATGAAAGTTGTGAGAGTTAATTGATGATCAAGACCTCAAGACTTCAAGAATTTTTTTCAAGACCTCATAATGCAATATACCTCTAGGTGGATGATGGTTGGACGGCACCCTGGAGAAACCAGTGGTTAGCCTAGGTGATGCTGGAGAAGCGCCAGTATTCACGCGGAAAGGTCCACCCAGGCACAAAGAGATGGATGGATACTTCAAGACCCGAGGCTTACCAGCATAGCCACAAGCCATTATGGGCTCTGGCTTGGTTGGACATCGTGGCGACTCTGGACGGACGGTGCTACGAGATGTAGAAGAACAGTAGGATTGGATGGGCACCGACAGTGGCTTAGAGGAACCCTATGGAAGACCATGTTTTGATCATCCGGTTCTCAAACACCCTGAAATGCGAGGACGTCAACGGAGGCAATCAAATCTTGTGGGGAACATGTGCAAAACTCTGCAGAGTACCAGACCTAATCGATTAGCCGTGTCCATGGTCATGAACAACTTGAGCCAAAGGAACTGAAACTATCAGGAAGTCTCAACACAAATAATTATAATGATGAGGGTATTATTGTTAACTTGGGTATGAGAATTGGTAGGTGGAACCATCTCATTAAACAACCAACATTGTAGTAATAATTTTTGCTTTGCCCCCTCTCTTGTTGTAGGAATAAAATTGGCTTTACGCAAACTGAAACTTACAGCCCCACCTGCCATATATGCATATATAATAGATGATTATTTCCACCCCTTCTCTTTTGTGACTTGCCGACATATTCAATATGCTGACCTACACTGCAGCAACGCCTCATGTTGCAGATATTTTTCTACGACGAGTAAGAGTACGATTCAGGGTTACGGTCTACACTCAACCTGCCGTTGGTGTTTTATTGGGACTCCACTCCCGTTGACTGTTTCCGCTGAGATTTTGAGGTATATATCAGATTTATGTTATTACATGTGATTGCACTTTGATATATACATTGATGTACTGTGTGTGCCAACATACTGATCCATGGATGGCACGGAACACACAGAGGCTTGACTCGTTTTGAGTCGGGACGCTACAGAAATGGTATCAGAGCACATGTTGACTGTAGGACGTGACCCTAGGAAATGGCTTAGAAATATGAAGACCTTGATAGGAACAACTTTTGTTTTCACTACTCTCATAACTTCTAAATTCTTTTACTGAACCTTCCTTATTTCAAACTATGGATGGAGAGCTACATCCTGAACAAAAGAGAGGACTACGAGGATGTTCTTGGAGGTCCATTCCTCATGGAGCTGGTACAGATGATGAAGCTGCCAGTACCTGAGATCAAGGTGAATAAGAGGAAGTCTGAATTTTGGGGCGTCAGAACTAAAGTTTTTGGACGTAAAGAAGATCCCAAGACCGAAGACATCAACTATGGCACATTGAACCATGAATGTGAGATGGGTATGAACACTGCCGTCCATGACTGTAACATCCCAAATTTTGGAATATTATATTAATTAATAGAATGATTGATTGTTTGAATGATTCTTTGAAATTGAGTGAAATTTGAAAACTTAAAAAAAAACTTTTGAATGAGAGGGAATAAAATGACTTTCCCCTTTGTTTTTGATTTCAAATACATCCAATTCAAACCAGTGAGAGAAGATAACATGACTTCTTCTAAATAAAGGATTGGAAGGGTGGATTTGAAAACTACTAAAATTTTGTTGTTTGAATCCATTTCGTTTTTGGCTCTATTTCAAAGTTTGAATGAATTCAAATCCCCTGCCTAAATTCAAAATTTTGAGAGGTGGAACATGACCCACCTTACCAGGGGTATTTTTGTGATATTTTAGAACCATAAAACCCAGGGGGTTATTTGAAAAATATTTGCAAAAGAAATAAAACCAATTTAGGAATTTTCTGAAAAATATTTTTTTAAATTGTTATGCTGGCCATGGAAAAATGTTCATCTTATTGAATTTATTTTACTGATCATTTTGATATATAATACTTCTATTTTTGGTTTAGTATTTATTTTCCTTTTCTACTTTTACTTTCCTGATATTTTTATTTGGAAAAATGCTTTAAATAGGAAAGCTGCGCGCGTGCGTTAGGAAAGGATCCGGCCCATTTGGAAAGGATCCGGCCCGATCCAATCCGGACCAGATCCGAATCTCTCCGGATCGGCCGCCCGATCCCGTGCGATCTCCCTCTCTCTCTCTCTCACCCCTACCCCACCGCCCGACACCGAATCCCGGTCGCCCTTCTCCTTCCTTTCTCTCCTCCTTCCATCCCTCGCCGGAGCCGGCTCAGATCCGTGCGGATCTCCCTCTCCCTTACTTCCCCGAGCACCCCGAGGCCTCTATATAAACCCCCACCCTCCCCTCTGCTCGTTTTGCCCGAAAAACCCCAAGCTCCCTCGCCAGAACGCCGCACCAGCACCCTCGCCGGAGCTCTGCTCCACCCGAAGCTCCGGGAGCTCGAGGAGCTCGTCCCCGTCGCCCTCTCGCCTCGCCGTCGCCGCCAAACGTCGCCGGAGGACGCCCGCCGCCCCCTGGACCCCTCAGCAGCCGACGAAGACCACCGGAGCGCCGCCCCGCATTGCCTCGCCGCCTCGGCCTCGCCGGAGATCTCACCGGACCTCCTTCCCTCTCTGTAAGTCATCGGCGATGCCCTCCCACCGTTGGATCTCGATCGTTCGGTCCATGTTAGAAGTTTTATAACGCGAACCGTTTTCTTTTATGCACCGGCCGTCTGCTCCTAGCACTCGCACGCACACCCCCCGCGTAGCCAACCAGAGGTTGCCACGTAGACTAGTAACCGTTAGGTTTTAGTTTTTTTTTCTATTTTTGTTTTATTTGACAGAATAGATTTTGAATTTGTTTTTGCTCTAACTTTTATGTTTTAAATGATTTTTGGGTGATTCTTTTTGCATAAGGTCAAAAATTTATTATAGTTTCTGTAGATATCAAGTTTGACCATATTTGAATATTGTAAATTTTGATTCAAACAGATTTGAATTCAAACTTGTTTTGCTTATAACTTTAGTTTAAAAAATTATTTTTGAGTGAATCTTTTTGCTACTGGTTAATACTAGTTAGCTTTATCATTGGGTTCAAATTGGGAATTTTTAGGATAATTTTTATTAAGGTTTTAAACAAAACAGATTATGTTTATTTCTTTTTAGGTTTATTTCTATTTCTTTTGTTTTTATAGTTTTAAATTTATTTTCTTTTATATTAGTTGACAAGTTTTACTTTGTTTTCTATTAGTTAGGAGTAGTATTTCAACCAAGTTTATTTTTATGTCATTTATTATTTTTGATAGCATGAAATCAATTCTAGTTTCATAATAACTTGCAAATTGGTTTCATTGCTAGTTTGATTTCCTATTTGAAAATATTTTTATAAATTGTTTTATAAGTTTTACTTTCTGTTAGCTTAGTAGTTTTATATTTTGTTTTCTCTTATTTTAATATTTTATTTGTTTTTCTTGTTGTTAAGTTTATTAGGCAAAAACCTATGTTGTTTGGTGTATTGTTTTCATAGTTCTTCAGTTGTTCTTCAAAAGTAATTCTTTTGCTAGTAAAATATTTACCAAAATACTTTGTTAGATTTTGCCTTGTTTTTGTTTTGTTGCTATTCAAAATAGTTTATTTGTAGGGAAAACTACATTTGGTTGTTGTGATGAAGTTTTGTTGTTTTAACTTTTGTCTTAAGTATTTTCCTTCATCACAACACTTTTGTGTTTGGTTTTTGTGTTGCCTTTTGATTGTTAGTATTGATTGCTAGTATGATTGCTTATATGAGTGCAATGTTTGATTATATAGATTTTCATCGGAGAGTGACGAATAGTTCTATCAAGTTATTTCTGAGAGAGATATTTATCTTCATCAACAGTACAGGCAAGTTCACTTTGATCATCTTACATTACCTATGTTTTATTTGCATTAGAATAAATCTCTCCATCATACATCCAGTAGGATATTGAGCTTGAACTTGTTGTAGTATCATGAGGTAGGAGAAACCCAACACCCTGTTACCATTGCCCGGGAAGGGACGTTACTTCACAATTGCTACGCTTTAGTAGACGGGGTTTGGTTGTGAGATTCAGGAGTGTTGTGAGGTTAATTAATTATTTCAAGACCTACATGATGATCAAGACTTCAAGACTTCAAGGACTCAATATACCTCTGGGTGGATTGGACATGCATTTTTGGCAGCCTGATATCTATCATGGTTATGACGGGAATCCTGGTATCTACCTGTGATCATCCCAACGGAATGCCACCCAGGCTCAAAGAGATGGATGGATACTTCAAGGCCGGAAAGCTTACGTGTGCAACCGCAAGTCAATATGGGCTCTGGCTTGGTTGACCTTAGTGGTGACTCTGGTAGGTCAGATTGCTACGAGACGTAGAAGAACGGTAGGATTGGATGGGCACTGACTTTCTATCAGAGGATCACTTTGGAAGACCATGTTTCGATCGTCTCGTTCTCAAACATCATGCAGTGCGAGGACACAATGAGAGGGATCGAATCTTGCGGGTAAAGTGTACACACCTCTGCAGAGTGTTAAACTAATCGATTAGCCGTGTCCCCGGTTATGGACAACATGAGCACCGGAGATGATACTATCAGCCAGTCTCAACACAATTAATAAATTTTCATGATGAGTGGGTCTATTAATAATTTTGGGACATGAGAATTGGTTGGTGGAACCATCTCATTAACAACCAACTTTTGTAGTGATATTTCCGTTTGACTCCTTTGTTGTAGGGAAAATAAAACCAGCTTTTCTGCAAAAACTCAGACACAGAGCCATAAAGCCTTTTGCATATAGAATAGTTTTTATCATTTCATTCTATGGTGATCTTGCCGGTACATTCAATGTACTGACCTACACGGCTGCAACGTCTTATGTTGCAGATACTTTTCTATGACGAGTAAGAGTACGATTCAGGGTTACGGTCTACACTCAACCTGCCGTTGGTGTTTATTGGGACTCCACTCCCGTTGACTGTTTCCGCTGAGATTTAAGAGGTATATATCAATTTTACGTTATTTACATGTGATTGCACTTTGATATATACATTGATGTATTGTGTGTGCCAGCATACTGATCCAGGGATGGCACTGACACACAGAGGCTTGACTCGTTTTGAGTCGGGACGCTACAGAAATGGTATCAGAGCACATGTTGACTGTAGGACGTGACCCTAGAAACTGGAAAGCCCATAGGACAGGATATCTCTCAAAATTATTTTCAAAAGGATCTTTTACTTCTTATCCTTCTGAGTTTCATCAAATATTCCCCTTACCCCAAATAGTTAGACGATACCCTTGTCCCTTTGACCACTATGGAAAGAGCTACAAAAAAATTGAAGACTATAAGGACCTGAAGAAATGGAAGACCATGACGAATTTCCAAGATTTTATGCCCCTTAGAAGACAAAATCCCTGTTGCATACTCACGTTAGATACGATGATTTGTGAGTTGTCATTTGTGTGCATTTTTCCGACAGCCACAAATAAAACATATTTTCAAAACTATTGTTTGTATTGTGTGTATCCCCCTCCTTTCTCTCTCCAGTATCTCATCCCCAAAACCTTGGACCCAATAGATGGTGAATGAAGTTGGACTTGTATTCTCTAGACCAATGACCCAGCTGGAGGCAGAAGTATGGATTCAAAACATGGAGGATAGCTTCGGGAGAAACTCGATTGCACAGAAGTATGAGGTTCAATACGCTCTTCAGTACTTTACCCAAAGTGCTGCAACTTGGTGGAAAATGCATCAAGCCATACAAGGATGTAATGGAGCAAAAACCTGGGAGGAATTCAAGAAGACTCTGTTAAGATCCCGTCTCATCCGGAAGCACTGTGATAGCCCTATAAAGAAGCTTTGTGCTTGCAAGATCTGTGGAGAAATAGGACACACACAGGAAGAACACAAGGATGGATGCCCTCATTGTGAAGCAAATCATCCAGCCGAGGAATGCCCAACTAGTCAGGTGACTTGTTTCTTGTGTGAAGGGACCACCCACTACCCAGCTCAGTGCCACATTTACCCCAAGGTGCAACAAGTTATCAAGAATCAGAAAGAAGCAATGAAAGAAACGTTCAAGGGGATTTTTTAAGAACGTATGATGAAGGAAGATTTGGAAGACCCTGATGGACAAGACTTAACCAGATTCTTCTCCAATGCCTAATACTCATGTGGAGAAAAAGGACATTTTTCCCAGGACTGCACGAAGGAAAGCCAAGAGTATCTAGGAGACTTCCCGACAGAAAAAGTGGAGCTTGATCCACGTGAAATAGACGGATTGGTCAGAACAAGCAAGTCCAGGAAGAGAAACCGAAGACATCCCGAGAACAACCCTATTTCTGCAAAGAAGGACCAGAGTCATATCATGTGTTTCAGGTGCAAGGAATTAGGTCACTATGCTGACCAATGCCCGGAAAAGAAGCAGAGACCCCAAGGAGCAAACATCATCATCAAGAAGCCCCGAGACTTATCGGAAGTCATTTGCTTTCACTGCAGGGAAGCAGGACATTATGCTAACAAATGTCCAGGCAAAAAGAAAGCTGGAACTGAGTAGTTGAGATTTTGATGATCATAATAAGTGTAGTAGGAAGGAATTTTATAAGTACGATGGGTTGAGTTATGTAATGGAAGACTTGGAGGTTGTAATAGTTCATGAAAGTTGATATGACCTATGTTGAAAGGCTCTATGAGGTTTTATGTTATTTTGAACCACTTATGTGGGTAAACAGGGATGAAAATGAGTTGTTGATGCATAAACTGGGATTTTGCTAAAGTACAAGGATACAATAAGATATGGTCAATGGATAACCCGTTACATTTTATTTTAAGGATGACAATACCCGGTAAAATGTTGGGAAGTGAATTTGAAGCTTTGTTTGGATAATATGGATGCTTATCCAAGAAGATACGGACATTACTCTGAGTACCCTTTTCTGACATCTGCAGATGACAACCCTTTACGAGTTTTTCCTCAAGGGCCCGGAGACGATCATGACCCTGACAAGTGATCAGGATTACCCAAGGATCCTGAAGGATATGATGAAGCACATCCATCTTGAAGGAGATGCAGTCTACAAAGGCTACCCATTCATGGAAAATGGAGTGGAACTCTGGTATGTGGAGGTACACCTCCACCGTGTGAAAGGAGTTTGCCCAAAGACTATGGGGCAATACTTTTTCATCTCTCGTGTACCACGAGCAACTTTCTTTGATGCTATTCGTGAAGCTGCCATGGAAGCCATACATCAGATTGGAGAAATACTTGAAGCGAGACTCCGTCATACTCAGGAATACCTGAGAGAGGTGCATACAGAGATGATGGAGATGAAGCTCATGTCCACCCTGATAAAGCAAAAGATGGATGATTTCAAGGAGCACATCGCAAAGTTCCAGTGGTACTAAAATATATCCAAGGGGACCAAATGAATAAAGTTGGAAGTGATGCTTGA
This sequence comes from Elymus sibiricus, assembly GCA_039707655.1. Taxonomy (NCBI): domain Eukaryota; kingdom Viridiplantae; phylum Streptophyta; class Magnoliopsida; order Poales; family Poaceae; genus Elymus; species Elymus sibiricus. The sequence goes on from CM077669.1 coordinate 157,205,408, forward strand.
CCATACCAAACTATGTGGATGGCAGCATTTGTAATAAAGTATTTTTAAATGTGGAGTTTTGAGAAGTGATTTAGGATGTAATAAAGGATTGAATATGAGAAGAATATGACTTTTGATGAACCAACACCTGTATTGGTAAAATAGACCAATGGAAAGGAAAATGAGTTCCACAAAGCGGAGTCTGTATCAAGAATAAGTCTATGATTTATTTTTGATTATCCAAGGGTATGATGGAATGAAGTAATGTTGGAATATGAAACGCTAGTAACCCCAAGGATGAGTTAAAGCCGTACAAGTATTGAAGTGAGCCACGACCTCAAGATAGTTAAGGAGCAAGCCCTACCTTTATGAAGGAAGGAACTTGGAAGCTATGACATATCAGCAAACGTTTTCTTAGGAGAATACGTAAACCTGAGAGTTGTGAAGAAACGATAGATCATTTGTTCAGCTTGCAGAATCAATGGATTTATCCAAACTTCGTTCATGGACAAGAGAAAATCTGCAATGCTTGTGAGGAAGCCCAAGTGTTAGAATACGAGATTCGCTAAACCTTATACAAAGTAATGATTTGGGTGCGGAATGGATTGATCACCATGACGACTTACTCTTATCATTTCTCTTGCTATTTGGAATGGTAAATTTGAGTGAGTTACCCATAGTAAAGAGACGACGTTCTTTGAAGCTTTTGTTTTAAGCCTTAGAATGGTATGATGAAGACCCCTTGTACATGGCAGTTGTTGTCACACGTAGGAATTTTACGGTGAGGATGAAGCCAAGACCCATTTCACTGCAAGATAACCACAAATGGTAGACCACCATGAGATCATCGATAAGTTATTTAGAATGATCGCGAGAACTGTCAGTTAAGAAGACCCAGTATCGGAAGAAATTTACTTTGATATGAGAACCCAAGACTTTGAGTGAAACGTTATGAATATAACGGTGGAGCATCACCAAAGGAGTTACAGTGGTGAATGTGAAGAGACAGATGTCAAGACCCCAGAGGACTGTCAATATTTTGAGAGACCAGTAACTCTCATTTTAAGTGTGGTAGCACCCACACTTATCAGACCAGTGGATTTGCTAGAAGACCCCCAAACCCTAACCTTTTCTTTCTAGCCCTTCGAATCTCGAGGACGAGATTCATTTTAAGTGTGGTAGGTTTGTAACATCCCAAATTTTGGAATATTATATTAATTAATAGAATGATTGATTGTTTGAATGATTCTTTGAAATTGAGTGAAATTTGAAAACTTAAAAAAAAACTTTTGAATGAGAGGGAATAAAATGACTTTCCCCTTTGTTTTTGATTTCAAATACATCCAATTCAAACCAGTGAGAGAAGATAACATGACTTCTTCTAAATAAAGGATTGGAAGGGTGGATTTGAAAACTACTAAAATTTTGTTGTTTGAATCCATTTCGTTTTTGGCTCTATTTCAAAGTTTGAATGAATTCAAATCCCCTGCCTAAATTCAAAATTTTGAGAGGTGGAACATGACCCACCTTACCAGGGGTATTTTTGTGATATTTTAGAACCATAAAACCCAGGGGGTTATTTGAAAAATATTTGCAAAAGAAATAAAACCAATTTAGGAATTTTCTGAAAAATATTTTTTTCAAATTGTTATGCTGGCCATGGAAAAATGTTCATCTTATTGAATTTATTTTACTGATCATTTTGATATATAATACTTCTATTTTTGGTTTAGTATTTATTTTCCTTTTCTACTTTTACTTTCCTGTTATTTTTATTTGGAAAAATGCTTTAAATAGGAAAGCTGCGTGCGTGCGTTAGGAAAGGATCCGGCCCATTTGGAAAGGATCCGGCCCGATCCAATCCGGACCAGATCCGAATCTCTTCGGATCGGCCGCCCGATCCCGTGCGATCTCCCTCTGTCTCTCTGACACCCTACCCCACCGCCTGACACCGAATCCCGGTCGCCCTTCTCCTTTCTCTCCTCCTTCCATCCCTCGCCGGAGCCGGCTCAGATCCGTGCGGATCTCCCTCTCCCTTCCTTCCCCGAGCACCCCGAGGCCTCTATATAAACCCCCACCCTCCCCTCTGCTCGTTTTGACCGAAAAACCCCAAGCTCCCTCGCCAGAACGCCGCACGAGCACCCTCGCCAGAGCTCTGCTCCACCCGAAGCTCCGGGAGCTCGAGGAGCTCGTCCCCGTCGCCCTCTCGCCTCGCCGTCGCCGCCAAATGTCGCCGGAGGACGCCCGCCGCCCCCTGGACCCCTCAGCCGCCGACGAAGACCACCGGAGCGCCGCCCCGCATCGCCTCGCCACCTTGGCCTCAGCGGAGATCTCACCGGACCTCCTTCCCTCTCTGTAAGTCATCGGCGACGCCCTCCACGTTAGAAGTTTTATAACGCGAACCGTTTTCTTTTATGCACCGGCCGTCTGCTCCTAGCACTCGCACGCACACCCCCCACGTAGCCAACCAGAGGTTGCCACGTAGACTAGTAACCGTTAGGTTTTAGTTTTTTTTTCTGTGTTTGTTTTATTTGACAGAATAGATTCTGAATTTGTTTTTGCTCTAACTTTTATGTTTTTAATGATTTTTGGGTGATTCTTTTTGCATAAGGTCAAAAATTTATTATAGTTTCTGTCGATATCAAGTTTGACCATATTTGAATATTTTAAATTTTGATTCAAACAGATTTGAATTCAAACTTGTTTTGCTTATAACTTTAGTTTAAAAAATTATTTTTGAGTGAATCTTTTTGCTACTGGTTAATACTAGTTAGCTTTATCATTGGGTTCAAATTGGGAATTTTTAGGATAATTTTTATTAAGGTTTTAAACAAAACAGATTATGTTTTAGTTCTTTTTAGGTTTATTTCTATTTCTTTTGTTTTTATAGTTTTAAATTTATTTTCTTTTATATTAGTTGACAAGTTTTACTTTGTTTTCTATTAGTTAGGAGTAGTATTTCAACCAAGTTTATTTTTATGTCATTTATTATTTTTGATATCATGGAATCAATTCTAGTTTCATAATAACTTGCAAATTGGTTTCATTGCTAGTTTGATTTCCTATTTGAAAATATTTTTATAAATTGTTTTATAAGTTTTACTTTCTGTTAGCTTAGTTGTTTTATATTTTGTTTTCTCTTATTTTAATATTTTATTTGTTTTTCTTGTTGTTAAGTTTATTAGGCAAAAACCTATGTTGTTTGGTGTATTGTTTTCATAGTTCTTTAGTTGTTCTTCAAAAGTAATTCTTTTGCTAGTAAAATATTTACCAAAATACTTTGTTAGATTTTGCCTTGTTTTTGTTTTGTTGCTATTCAAAATAGTTTATTTGTAGGGAAAACTACATTTGGTTGTTGTGATGAAGTTTTGTTGTTTTAACTTTTGTCTTAAGTATTTTCCTTCATCACAACACTTTTGTGTTTGGTTTTTGTGTTGCCTTTTGATTGTTAGTGATTGCTAGTATGATTGCTTATATGAGTGCAATGTTTGATTATATAGATTTTCATCGGAGAGTGACGAATAGTTCTATCAAGTTATTTCTGAGAGAGATATTTATCTTCATCAACAGTACAGGCAAGTTCACTTTGATCATCTTACATTACCTATGTTTTATTTGCATTAGAATAAATCTCTCCATCATACATCCAGTAGGATATTGAGCTTGAACTTGTTGTAGTATCATGAGGTAGGAGAAACCCAACACCCTGTTACCATTGCCCGGGAAGGGACGTTACTTCACAATTGCTACGCTTTAGTAGACGGGGTTTGGTTGTGAGATTCAGGAGTGTTGTGAGGTTAATTAATTATTTCAAGACCTACATGATGATCAAGACTTCAAGACTTCAAGGACTCAATATACCTCTGGGTGGATTGGACATGCATTTTTGGCAGCCTGATATCTATCATGGTTATGCCGGGAATCCTGGTATCTACCTGTGATCATCCCAACGGAATGCCACCCAGGCTCAAAGAGATGGATGGATACTTCAAGGCCGGAAAGCTTACGTGTGCAACCGCAAGTCAATATGGGTTCTGGCTTGGTTGACCTTAGTGGTGACTCTGGTAGGTCAGATTGCTACGAGACGTAGAAGAACGGTAGGATTGGATGGGCACTGACTTTCTATCAGAGGATCACTTTGGAAGACCATGTTTCGATCGTCTCGTTCTCAAACATCATGCAGTGCGAGGACACAATGAGAGGGATCGAATCTTGCGGGTAAAGTGTACACACCTCTGCAGAGTGTTAAACTAATCGATTAGCCGTGTCCCCGGTTATGGACAACATGAGCACCGGAGATGATACTATCAGCCAGTCTCAACACAATTAATAAATTTTCATGATGAGTGGGTCTATTAATAATTTTGGGACATGAGAATTGGTTGGTGGAACCATCTCATTAACAACCAACTCTTGTAGTGATATTTCCGTTTGACTCCTTTGTTGTAGGGAAAATAAAACCAGCTTTTCTGCAAAAACTCAGACACAGAGCCATAAAGCCTTTTGCATATAGAATAGTTTTTATCATTTCATTCTATGGTGATCTTGCCGGTACATTCAATGTACTGACCTACACGGCTGCAACGTCTTATGTTGCAGATACTTTTCTATGACGAGTAAGAGTACGATTCAGGGTTACGGTCTACACTCAACCTGCCGTTGGTGTTTATTGGGACTCCGCTCCCGTTGACTGTTTCCGCTGAGATTTAAGAGGTATATATCAATTTTACGTTATTTACATGTGATTGCACTTTGATATATACATTGATGTACTGTGTGTGCCAGCATACTGATCCAGGGATGGCACTAACACACAGAGGCTTGACTCGTTTTGAGTCGGGACGCTACAATGACGCTATCGCACGCTTGAGCTATCATCATCGTGTTGAGTTAGGTACCCACTACTTTGGAAGGCTTGGATGGCAAAAGCCTGATGGAGCACACATCATCCTGACAGACGAACATAAGAGGAAGTGTTCACCTATACTGGCGTATAATCTAGACCTGGAGCATTATATCAAGAACCTTCAAATGGACCTTCTCTCAGAATTATTTGAGAATGAAGCACTTCGTGAGAACCTCAGGGCCGAGAAGCCGAAGGTAGCCAATCTAAAGAAACACGATCCCGAAATTCAGAAGCTTCGTCAAGACTTGAAGAACAGTCAGGCCATGGCACATGCTGGTGATGTTGAAATTCAGAAGCTCAAGAACCAACTCCTGGAACTACAGGGACGGCATCGGAAACTGCGCGTCAACAGGGATAATATGGCAGAAGAACTTGAGAAGATCAAGAATGACCAGAAGAAGCCCACTGGCGATGAAGACATGATATAAGCTAGCTTAGTAGTAGCCCCACCATGAGAGAATAAAAGATGAACGTTTTTGCGATTTGTGTGATTGACCATACCAACCTTATGTGGATGGCGATACTATAGTATTGATTGAACTTTATGAATGTGTGGACTTGAGTTTGATGTTTTCTGTCTTTGAGTTTTTGTATCCCTTCTCTTTCTCTCTCTCTCTCTCTCTCTTACCCATCTCATCCCAAAACCTTGGACTCAATAGATGGCATATGAAGCTGGACTTGTTTTCTCCGGACCAATGACCCAGCTGGAGGCTGAAATATGGTTTCAGAACATGGAGAACCACTTCGGGACCAATTTGATTACAAGGGAATATGAGGTTCCACATGCTCTTCAGTACTTTACCCAAAGTGCTGCCATTTGGTGGAAAATGCATCACGCCATACAAGGGTTTAATGGAGCAAAAACTTGGGAAGAATTCAAGAAGACTCTGTTAAGATCCTGTCTCATTCAGAAGCATGATACGTCTCCAATGTATCTATAATTTATGAAGTATTCATGCCATGTTTACAACAATTCTATATGATTTTGGTATGATTTTATTAGAACTAACCCGGACTGACGCTGTTTTCAGCAGAACTACCATGGTGTTGTTTTTGTGCAGAAATAAAAGTTCTCGGAATGAGCTGAAAATTTACGGAGAATATTTTTGGAAAATATAAAAAATACTGGAGCAAAAAGCTGGGCCAGGAAGTGACCAAGGAGGCCACAAGCCTGGGGGGCGCCCCCCCAAGGGCGCGCCCCCTAGCTTGTGGCCCCCTCGAGCACTCCCCTGACGTGATTCCAATGCCAAGACCTCCTATAAATCGAGAAACCTCCAGAAATAAACCTAGATCGGAAGTTCCGCCGCCGCAAGTCTCCAGAGCCACGATAGATCAATCTTGGCCCTCTCCAGCACCCTGCCGGAGGGGGTCATCATCACCGTAGACCATGGAGGAGGAAGACGGAGGGGCCATCATCGCCATGGAGGCCAAGGACCAGAGGGAGAACCTCTCCCCACTCAGGGGGGAGGCCATGGAGGAGGAAGCACAAGGGGGAGACCCTCTCCCCCTCTCTCTCGGTGGTGCCGGAGTGCCATCGGGGGAACCATCGCCGCGGTGATCGTCTTCATCAACATCACCTTCTTCATCACCATCCTCATCTCCTTTCAGCGGTCCACTCTCCCGCACCTCGCTGTAATCCCCTACTTGAACATGGTGCTTTATGCCACATATTATGATCCAATGATGTGTTGCCATCTTATGATGTTTTGAGTAGATTTCTTTTGTCCTTTGGGTTGATTGATGATATAGATTGGTTTGAGTTGTATGTTTATTTTGGTGCTGTCCTATTGTGCCTTCCGAGCCGCGCACACGTGAAGGATTCCCGCTGTAGGGTGTTGCAATACGTTCATGATTCGCTTATAGTGGGTTGCTTGAGTGACAGAAGCATAAACCGAGTAGGTGGGTTGTTGCGTATGGGATAAAGGGGATTTGATGCTTTAATGCTATGGTTGGGTTTTACCTTAATGATCTTTAGTAGTTGCGGATGCTTGCTAGAGTTCCAATCATAAGTGCATATGATCCAAGTAGAGAAAGTATGTTAGCTTATGCCTCTCCCTCATATAAAATTGCAATAATGATTACCGATCTTGTTAACAATTGCCTAGGACAATTCCGTACACCGACCCATCATTATTCCACCCTCGCTGTTTGTAATACATTGTAATATATTCTAGCTTTATGATAACATCACCTATTTTTATATTTTAGTTCTCCGATACCATGCAAAGCTATCCTCTCCATACCCACAACATAGTTTTATTTCTCGTTTCTAGTTGGAAGCAAATGTTTGGTGTACGTAGAGTTGTATCAGTGGCAGATAGGACTTGAGAGAATATTAATCTTACCTTTAGCTCCTTGTGGGTTCGACACTTCATACTTATCACTTCCACCTTTGGAAATTGCTACGATGATTCCTTGCACTTGGGGATTATCAAAGCACTGTGATAACCCGATGAAGAAGCCTTGTGCATGCAAGATCTGTGGAGAGATAGGACACACCCAGGAAGAACACAAGGAAGGATGCCCTCATTGTGAAGGAAATCACCCTGCTAAGGAATGCCCAACTGGGCAGGTGACATGTTTCTTGAGTGAAGGAACCACTCATTTTCTGGCACAATGTCAACTCTACCCCAAGGTACAAGAAGTCATGAAGCAGCAGAAGGAAGCAATGAAAGAAGCCCTCGGGAAAAAGTTAGAAGAACCCAGGATGATAGGAGATATACCAGATCCAATCGTAAATACCAAGTCATGTTATTCATGTGGAGTAGAAGTAAATATCTCTCAAGATTGTCCGAACAAGTATCTAGGAGATTTCCCGACAGAAGAAGTGCAATACGATCCTAAGGAGATAGAAGGAATGATCAAGAAGAAAGGCCAAGTAAGTGGTGGCATCAGATGTTTGCAGTGTAGGTTGGAGAGGCCCCACTATTTTTGCAAGAGGTATGAGCCAAGCATCAGGAAAGGAACCCAACCTAATAAGAAGAAAAGGACTCCATGGTTTTCTACACGGAAGGATCTTAGCCACATCACTTGTCATCGGTGCCACAAGACCGGACACTACTCCTATACTTCCCCGGAGAAGAAGGCTAAACATGAGTAGTTGAGTTGTGGATTTTGGAAGTAATAAATGTAATAGGAAGCACTCTTATTTTTCTTGAAGTTATGGAGTTGGATTATGTAATGGAAGTCTCAGAGGTTGTAATAACTTAATGAATAAATAGAATTTATTGTGTGGAATTGTATGAGTTGTTACTCAATGAACAAAGATCTCTGACCATTTTTTGAGGATATGAGAAAATATGGTCTATGCAGGCATATGTACATTTCATTTAAGTGTTGTAGTAACCGGTAAAACCACAGGATCCAAGGAAAAAGAAAGTACCGTTCATGCCAAGGAGTCTGACACAATGAAATCATGTGAAGGTAATGCTGGACCATATCAAACTATGTGGATGACAGCATTTCTAATAAAGTACTTTTAGAAGTTGGAGTTTTGTGAATAGAACAAGGACGGAATGAAGGAATAATTATGATGAACCAATACCTAAGGGTAAACAGACTAATGGAAAGGAAAATGAAATTCCACGGAGTGGAGTCTGTAACCAGAATAAGTTTGTGGTTTATTACCCCTGAGGTATGATGGAATGAATTGAAGTAATGTTGGAATATGAAATGATAGTAACCCCAAGGGTGAATTAAAGCTATACAAGTATTCAAGTTTTCCCACAACTCACAGACCTCAGGATTGATAAGGATCAAGCACTACCCTTATGAAGGAAGGAACTTGGAAGAAGCTTTGACTGGTCAGCAGACGTTTTTCCTAGGAGGATACAAAAACCTGAGAGTGGTGAAGAAACGATAGATGTTTTTGTTCAGCTTGCAGAATCAATGGATTTATCCGAACTTCGTTCGTTGACAAGAGAAATTTCGGCAACGCTTGTGAGGAAGCCCAAGTGTTAGAATATGAGATTCGCTAAACCTTATACAAAGTAATGATTTGGGTGCGGAATGGATTGATCACCATGACGACTTACTCTTATCATTTCTCTTGCTATTCGGAATGGTAAATCTAAGTGACTTACCCATAGTAAAGAGACGACGTTCTTTGAAGCTTTTGATTAAGCCTTAGAATGGTATGATGATGAACCCTTGTACATGGCAGCTGTTGCCAAACGTAGGAATGTTTAACGGTGAGGATGAAGCCAAGACCCTTTTTCACTGCAGGATAACCACTAATGGTAGACCACCATGAGATCATCGATAAGCTATTTAGAATGATCACGATACTTGGCAGTTAAGAAGACCCGATAACAAAAGAACTTTGTTTGACCAAGAAAACACTAGAATTTGAAGGTAACGTTATGACGAACATCAACAAAGGAGTTACTGTGGAGAATGTGAGGAGGCAAATATTGCAAAGGACCCCAGAGGTTGGTCATGATATTGAGGGACCAGAAACTCTCATTTTAAGTGTGGTAGTCCCACACTTGCAGGTCAATGGATTTGCTAGAAGACCCCCAAACCCTAACCTTTTCTTTCTAGCCTCTTCAAATCTCGAGGATGAGATTCATTTTAAGTGTGGTAGGTTTGTAACATCCCAAATTTTGGAGTGTTATATTAATTAATTGAATGATTGATTGTTTAAATGATTTTTTGAAATTGAGTGAAATTTGAGACTTTTTGAAACTTTGAATTAGAGGGAATAAAATGACTTTCCCCTTTTGTTTTTCTTTTCAAATCTCATCCAAGGCAAAACAATGAGAGAAGATGACATGACTTCTTCAAATGATGGATTTGAAATTTTTGATTTGCAAAGACTACTGAAATTTCCTATTTGGATTTCATTGCATATTTGGTTTTATTTCAAAATTTGAATGAATTCAGATTCACTTGCCCAAATTCAAACATTTTGAGAGGAGGAACAGGACCCTCCAAACTAGAGGTATCTTTGTGAAATATTTGAACCCTAAAACCCAGGGCGTTATTTGAAAAATATTTGCAAAAAGAAAATAAAACCAATTTAGGCATTTTCTGACGAAAAAAAATATATTTAAAAAAAAAATTTGGCCCTGGGAAAATGTTCATCTTATTGATTTTATTTTTCTGATAACTTTAGTACATAAAACTTCTATATTTGGAGCTTTATTCATTTTTCCTTTTAATGTTTACTTTCCTGTTTTTAAATAAAAGGAAAACTTGTATTTTTGGAAAGGAGTCGCGCGGCCCACCCAGGGCAATCGGGCCCAAATCCACCCCAGCCGAATCCGAATCATATCGGATCGGCCACCCGATCCTCTTTCCCTCCCCTCTCTCTCACTTACCGGTGGAGCCCACCGACCGATCGCCGTTTGCCCGCGCTCGCCTTCCTCCTCTCGCTCCCTCCTTCCTTCCCAAGGAGATCTCACCGGAGCCCGATCCCCTCGATGATATGTTGCCGTCCGAGCAACCCCGAGCCGCCCCCTATAAAGCCCGAGGCCTCCCACACCCGTTCCGCCCCTAAGGTCCAACACCCGAGCCCTCCCCTCACCGGAATCCATCGCCGGAGTCCGAAGCCGCCTCCACACCATTACCGCCTCCCTGCTCACCCCGACCCCCTTGTCGCCTCCTGAGCCCACCATCTGCTCCACCTCGCTCGCCCGCACCTCCTCGTGCACTCGCCCGAGCCCCGCACCCACCGGAGCTCCCTCCCCCTCGACCACCCATACACCACCGCCGCCTCGAAGCTCGCCGCCGTCAATCCCGTCGCCCCCGAGCCACACCGAAGTGATCATCGTCATCGCCGTCCTTGCCCGCATCGAACGGAGTCATCCCCGATGTCGGAGGACCACTGGAACGCTCGCCCGCATCATGCCCGAGCCGTCGCCGTCGCCGGAGTGCACCATCCCCGGCCACCTCCACCGCTGTGAGATCTCCTTCCTCCTCCTCCGTCCGATCTAGATAGACGGCCAAGATTAGAAGCCCCGTACCCCTTCGGTTTATTTTTAGTGAACCGGCTGATTTTCTGTTTAGTTATTTTAGCCGAACCGTTTTATGTTATAAACCTAACGTCCACTCGTTTAGCACCGCAGTACACCCCCCTCAGCCACTCAGATCTTGCCATGTAGCCTGTTCACTATTTAGGTTTTTATTTATTTTCTGTTTTCTGTTTAAAAAACCGAATAGTTCTGTTTTTGTTTTTGCTTTATCTTTTAGCATTTTTAGAGTTTTAATTTGATTCTTCTTGAATTGTGTCACAATTTTTGTCTAGTTTCTGTAGATATAAAATTTGACCATGTTTGAATTTTTAAAATTTGAATTCATACTGATTAGATTCAAACACTAAATTGCTTATATCTTGAGTTTAAAAATAGATTTTGAGTTGATTCTTTTTTCTACTTGTCACTAGTAATTTTATTTATCAGCAGGTATGATTTGGGAATTTTTAGAATATTTTAAATTAGGGTTTCAAGCAAAACAGAATCTGTTTTAGTTCTTTTTAGGTTTATTTCTATTTATTTTGTTTTAAATGTTTTTAAATTAATTTCTTTTGTATTAGTTGACAAGTAGCAGTAGTATTTCAACCAAGTTTACTTTTTATGTTATTTATTTGTTGATTGCATGAAATCAATGCTAGTTCATTTATAACTTGCAATTGATTTCCATTGCTAGTTGGAGTTCCTATTTGAAAATATTTTTATAAATTGTTTTATAGGTTTTACTTTCTATTAGATTAGTTGTTTTATATTTTCTTTTCTCTTATTTTAGTATTTTATAGTTTTTCTTGTTGACAAGTTTATTAGCTAGAAAACTTATATTGTTTAGGGTGTTGTTTTCATAAATCTTAGTTGTTCTTCAAAAGTAATTCTTTTTGCTAGTAAAATAATTGCTAAAATACTTTTGTTAGATTTTACTTTGTTGTTGTCTTGTTGCTATTGAAAATAGGATTATTTGTAGAGAAAACTACTTTGGTTGTTTTGATGAAGTTTTGTTGTTTTAACTTTTGTCTTAAGTATTTCCTTCATCACAACCCTATTCTGTTTTTTTTGTGTCGCTTCTTGTTTGATAGTATTGATTGCTAGAAGAGTTTGCTTATGAGTGCAATGCTTGATAATATAGATTTCATCGGAGAGTGACGAATAGTTCTATCAAGTAATTTCTGAGAGCGATTTTCATCTTCATCAACCTCACCAGGCAAGTTCACATTGATCATATTATTACCTATGTTTTCAATTTGCATTAGTTCAACCTTCCACCCATTGCATGCAAAGTAGGTACTTGGAAACTTGGTTACTTGAGTAGTATCATGTGGTAGGCACCCCAATTCCCTTGTTACTTTGGACCGCGACGTCATTTATTTATTTATTTTGCTATGCTTTTAATATACGGGGTTTGGATGAGTGGTTACAATGAAAGTTGTGAGAGTTAATTGATGATCAAGACCTCAAGACTTCAAGAATTATTTTCAAGACCTCATAATGCAATATACCTCTGGGTGGATGATGGTTGAACGACGCCTTGGAGAAACCAGTGGTTAGCCTAGGTGATGATGGAGAAGCGCCAGTATTCACGCGGAAAGGTCCACCCAGGCACAAAGAGATGGATGGATACTTCAAGACCCGAGGCTTACCTGCACAGCCACAAGCCATTATGGGCTCTGGCTTGGTTGGACATCATAGCGACTCTGGACGGATAGTGCTACAAGATGTAGAAGAACGATAGGATTGGATGGTCACCGACAGTGGCTCAGAGGAACCCTATGGAAGACCATGTTTGATCATCCGGTTCGCAAACACCCCGAAGTGCGAGGACGTCAACGGAGGCGATCAAATCTTGTGGGGAACGTGTGTAAAACTCTGCAGAGTACCAGACCTAATCGATTAGCCGTGTCCACGGTCATGGACAACTTGAGGCAAAGGAACTGAAACTATCAGGAAGTCTCAACACAAATAATTATAATGATGAGGGTATTATTGTTAACTTGGGTATGAGAATTGGTTGGTGGAACCATCTCATTAAACAACCAACATTGTAGTAATAATTTTTGCTTTGCCCCCTCTCTTGTTGTAGGAATAAAATTGGCTTTATGCAAACTTAAACTTACAGCCCCACCTGCCATATATGCATATAGTATAGATGATTATTTCCACCCCTTCTCTTTTGTGACTTGCTGATGACCCACAAGTATGGGGGATCTATCGTAGTCCTTTCGATAAGTAAGAGTGTCAAACCCAACGAGGAGCAGAAGGAAATGACAAGCGGTTTTAAGTAAGGTATTCTCTACAAGCACTGAAATTGTCGGTAACTGATAGTTTTGTGATAAGATAATTCGTAACGGGTAGCAAGTAACAAGTGTAAAAAAGGTGCAGCAAGGTGGCCCAATCCTTTTTATAGCAGAGGACAAGCCTGGACAAACTCTTATATAAAGCAAAGCGCTCCCGAGGACACATGGGAATTTCTGTCAAGCTAGTTTTCATCATGCTCATATGATTCGCGTTCGTTACTTTGATAATTTGATATGTGGGTGGACCGGTGCTTGGGTGCTGCCCTTACTTGGACAAGCCTCCCACTTATGATTAACCCCTCTCGCAAGCATCCGCAACTACGAAAGAAGAATTAAGATAAATCTAACCATAGCTTGAAACGTGTGGATCCAAATCAGCCCCTTACGAAGCAACGCATAAACTAGGGTTTAAGCTTCTGTCACTCTAGCAACCCATCATCTACTTATTACTTCCCAATGCCTTCCTCTAGGCCCAAATAATGGTGAAGTGTCATGTAGTCGACGTTCACATAACACCACTAGAGGAGAGACAACATACAACTCATCAAAATATCGAACGAATACCAAATTCACATGATTACTTATAACAAGACTTATCCCATGTCCTCAGGAACAAACGTAACTACTCACAAAGCATATTCATGTTCATAATCAGAGCAGTATTAATTATCATTAAGGATCTGAACATATGATCTTCCACCAAGTAAACCAACTAGCATCAACTACAAGGAGTAATCAACACTACTAGCAACCCACAGGTACCAATCTGAGGTTTTGAGACAAAGATCGGATACCAGTGATGAACTAGGGTTTGAGAGGAGATGGTGTTGGTGAAGATGTTGATGGAGATTGACCCCCTCTCAATGAGAGGATCGTTGGTGATGACGATGGCTTCGATTTTCCCCTCCGGGAGGGAAGTTTCCCCGGCAGAACAGCTCCGCCGGAGCCCTAGATTGGTTCTGCCCAAGTTCCGCCTCGAGACGGCGGCGCTTCGCCCCGAAAGCTCTGTTATGATTTTTTCCAGGTCAAAACCCTCCATATAGCAGAAGATGGGCACCGGAGGCCTGCCATGTGGCCCACAAGCCTGCGGGGCGCGCCCAGGGGGGTAGGGCGCGCCCCCTGGCTTGTGGCCACATGGTGGGTCCCCTGATGTATTTCTTTCGCCCAATATTTTTTATATATTCCAAAATAATTCTCCGTAGATTTTCAGGACTTTTGGAGTTTTGCAGAATAGGTATCTCAGATTTGCTCCTTTGCCAGTCCAGAATTCCAGCTGCCGGCATTCTCCCTCTTCATGTAAACCTTGTAAAATAAGAGAGAAAAGGCATAAGTATTGTACCATAATGTGTAATAACAGCCCATAATGCAGTAAATATCAATATAAAAGCATGATGCAAAATGGACGTATCAACTCCCCCAAGCTTAGACCTCGCTTGTCCTCAAGCGAAAGCCGAAATCGATAAATATGCCCACATGTTTAGAGATAGAGGTGTCGATAAAATAAAATACGGACATGAAGGCATCATGATCATCTTTAGAACAGCAACATATATTGACATATAATTTCTTATGCTGAAGTAACAATTCATTCACAAGGTAAAGTATTAATCAAGAACTCTATTGAGAACCAACAAACTATGATCTCAGTCATTGAAGCAATTCCAATTTATCATAACGTAGGAAAGAGTCAATATAAGAGCTTGTAAAGCAAATCCACATACTCAATCATCTTTTAGTCTTTCACAATTGCTAACACTCACGAGGTACCTATGAGGTCAAAGCTTCAATCGGACACGGAGAAAGATAGGGGCTTATAGTATTGCCTCCCAACTATTTACCTCAAGGGTAATATCAACAGAAATAACTCATGCTCACCCACTTCCGAGTGGATATATGTGTCTAGATCATTCCCCAACACATGACGCTTGCCAAAAGATAAAGGCGAAATAAAGGAAGTGATGAAGATCACCACGACTCTTGCATAAAGGTAAGTACTAGAAAATAAAAGTAACAGATAGGCCCTTCGCAGAGGGAAGCAGAGGTTGTCATGCGCTTTTATAGTTGGATGCACAATCTCTTAATTCAAAAGAACGTCACTTTATATTGCCCCTTGTGATAGGGAACTTTATTATGCAGTCTGTCGCTTTTATTTCTTCCATATCACAAGTTCGTATAAAGTTTATTTTCTTCACACTAATAGATCACACATATTTAGAGAGCAATTCTTTATTTCTTGCACCGATGACAACTTACTTGAAGGATCTTACTCAATCCATAGGTAGGTATGGTGGACTCTCATGGCAAAACTAGGTTAAGGGTGTTTGGATGCACAAGTAGTATCTCTACTTGGTGCGGAAGTTTTGGCTGATATGAGGTGGAAGCAAGCGACACATGTTGAAGGATCTATAACCATATAACTTCTATTCGGAAGTAAGCAAACATAACCCATTATGTTGTCTTCCTTGTCCAACATCAACTTCTTAACATATAATATTTTAATGAGTGCTCACAATCATAAAAGATGTCCAAGATAATATATTTATATGTGAACCTCTCTTTCTTTATTACTTCCTTTTAATTGCAACAATGACCCATAGCTATGTTTGTCAACTCACAACAAATTTCAATCGACATACTTCTTGTATGTGAAGTCATCACTCCCCATAAGATCATCATATATACTCTTTGCTTTTATTCTATACTTCTTTCTATTTCTTTTTCTCAAGATCATAGCAAACAAGCAAGCCCTCAACTTAAAACTACTCTTTATTATATAACTCTCGGACTTGCTTACATAGGGGGAACATAAAGCAAAACTCAAAACAAGATCACACTAAAAATTTACTCTACTAGATCAAGATAAAACCAAAAGGATCGAACTAAGAAAAACGATAAAAGTAAAAGGTGTGATGGTGATACGATACCGGGGCACCTCCCCCAAGCTTGGCACAAGCCAAGGGGAGTGCCCATACCCATGTGTTTAGTTGTCTTGCTTCGGAGGTGGTGATGTTGGAGTTGTTGATGAGGTTAGAAGCTTCTCTAGTTTCCTCTTAAGCATAAAATTTTGTTCCCTCAGATCGTCTACCTCCTGCTCGAGCTTCAATACCCTTTGACATAATTCTTCCTTGCTCTCCTGCAGAAAACGAGAAGGGACAAATAGAACCTTGGGTTTTCTCCTTGTGTTTGGGAGGCTCGATTTCCTGAACTCCACGTGCATATCCCCTGGTTGAGGCAGGGGGGTCTCTTCTTCATCTGAGCTTTCTTCCTCATACTTGCCTTCTTGTTCCTCCTCCGAGAACAATCCATAGGGATCTAAGTCTCCATAGATCTTGGGATTGGCAAGATAATGAGATATATAGCTCTCCCCATCGGAATCTTGGGATGACATCTTGCTCTAAATCTGCTGCAGAAACAACTCAAAACGAAAACAGGAGGTATTGTCGTGATACGAGAGTCAAAACCTTCGGGAGATTATATAATGAATTTTTGCCGACCCGAAGGAGTATACCACAGGAAAACGGAGTCCGGAGGGTACACGAGGTAGCCACAAGCCACAGGGGCGCGCCCAGGGGGTAGGGCGCGCCCCCCTGGCTTGTCGCCTCCTCGTGCACTCTTCGGACTACTTTAAATTTTCCTAATTTTTTAAATATTCCAAAATGGATAAAAATTGCCAATAAAAAAGTTTTGGAGTCGGTTTACTTACCGTACCACATACCTATTCCTTTTCGGAGTCTGAAACGTTCTGGTAGGTCTTCCTAATGTACTCCTCCGGAGTTATAGTATTAAGAATATTGGTTTCAACATTTATGGGAGTTCCTGAGATATAATGTTTGATTCTTTGACCGTTCACCACATTCGGGTTTGTGCCTTCGGCGTTGTTGATCTTGATGGCACCGGAACGGTATACTTCCTCGATAATGTAAGGACCTTCCCATTTAGAGAGAAGTTTTCCTGCAAAAAATCTTAACCGAGAATTGTATAGCAAGACATGATCACCTACATTGAATTCACGCTTTTGTATCCTTCTATCATGCCATCTCTTAACCTTTTCTTTAAACAACTTGGCATTCTCATAGGCTTGGGTTCTCCATTCATCAAGTGAGCTAATGTCAAATAACCTCTTCTCACTAGCAAGTTTGAAATCATAGTTGAGTTCTTTAATTGCCCAATAAGCTTTATGTTCTAGTTCAAGAGGTAAGTGACATGCTTTACCATAAACCATTTTATACGGAGACATACCCATAGGGTTTTTATAAGCAGTTCTATAAGCCCATAATGCATCATCAAGTTTCTTAGACCAATTCTTCCTAGATCTATTAACCGTCTTCTGCAAAATCAATTTAATTTCTCTATTGCTCAATTCTACTTGACCACTAGACTGAGGATGATAAGCAGATGCAATTCTATGATTAACATCATACTTAGCAAGTAATTTACGGAAAGCGCCATGAATAAAGTGTGAACCACCATCAGTCATTAAATATCTAGGGACTCCAAATATAGGGAAAATAACTTCTTTAAGCATTTTAATAGAAGTGTTATGATCAGCGCTACTAGTCGGAATAGCTTCTACCCACTTAGTAATATAATCAACAGCAACTAGAATATGAGTATACCCGTTAGATTGTGGAAAAGGTCCCATATAATCAAAACCCCAAACATCAAATGGTTCAATAACAAGAGAGTAATTCATAGGCATTTCCTGACGTCTACTAATATTACCAATTCTTTGACATTCATCACAAGACAAGACAAACTTACGAGCATCCTTGAAGAGAGTAGGCCAATAAAAACCAGATTGTAGTACCTTATGTTCAGTCCTATCTCCAGCATGGTGTCCTCCATAAGCCTCGGAGTGACACTTGCGTAAGATCTGTTCCAGTTCATGCTCAAGTACACAATGTCTAATAATACCATCTACTCCTTCTTTATAAAGGTGTGTATCATCCCAAAAGTAATGCCTTAAATCATAGAAGAACTTTTTCTTTTGTTGGTATGTGAAACTAGGCGGTATAAATTTAGCAACAATGTAATTAGCATAATCAGCATACCATGGAGCATTACGCGAAGCATTTATGAAAGCTAATTGTTCATCAGGAAAGCTATCATCAATAGGTAGTGGGTCATCAAGGACATTCTCTAACCTAGACAAGTTGTCTGCTACAGGGTTGTCAGCACCCTTTCTATCAATAATATGCAAGTCAAATTCTTGTAGAAGAAGAACCCATCGAATAAGTCTAGGTTTAGCATCTTTCTTTTCCATCAGGTATTTAATAGCAGCATGAACGGTGTGAGCAGTTACTTTGGAATCAACAATATAAGGTCTGAACTTATCACAAGCAAACACAACCGCTAAAAATTCCTTTTCAGTAGTAGCATAATTTCTTTGAGCACTGTCTAGAGTTTTACTAGCATAATGAATAAAATTTAGTTTCTTATCAACTCTTTGTCCTAGAACAGCACCAACAGCATAATCACTAGCATCACACATAATTTCAAAGGGTAGGTTCCAATCAGGTGGTTGAACAACAGGTGCGGTAATCAAGGCATTCTTAAGAATTTCAAATGCTTCTACACAATCATCATCAAAAATGAATGGAACATCTTTTTGCAAAAGATTGGTAAGTGGCCTAGAAATCTTAGAGAAGTCTTTAATAAACCTCCTATAGAAACCAGCATGACCAAGGAAACTTCTTATACCTCTTATGTCCGTGGGACACGGCATTTTTTCAATAGCATCAACTTTAACTTTATCAACTTCAATACCTCTTTCGGAGATTTTGTGCCCCAAGACAATGCCTTCATTTACCATAAAGTGGCACTTCTCCCAAGTCAAGACAAGATTAGTTTCTTCGCATCTCCGCAAAACTCGATCAAGGTTGCTCAAGCAATCATCAAAAGAAGTTCCGTAAACGGAAAAATCATCCATGAAAACCTCAAGAATCTTTTCACAAAAGTCAGAGAATATAGCCATCATACATCTTTGAAAGGTAGCAGGTGCATTGCATAAACCAAAAGGCATACGTCTATAAGCAAAGGTACCGAAAGGGCAAGTAAAAGTGGTTTTTTCTTGATCCTCTTTTGACACAGGTATTTCAGAGAAACCAGAGTAACCATCTAGAAAGCAAAAATGAGTATGTTTGGATAGTCTTTCTAGCATTTGATCAATAAAAGGTAGAGGGTAATGATCTTTCCTAGTAGCTTTATTTAATTTCCTAAAATCAATTACCATTCTATATCCTGTAACAATTCTTTGCGGGATCAATTCATTTTTATCATTAGGAACAACAGTAATACCTCCCTTCTTAGGGTCACAATGAACGGGACTAACCCATCTACTATCAGCAACATGATAAATTATACCTGCCTCCAGAAGCTTTAGTATTTCATTTCTTACCACTTCTTTCATCTTAGGATTCAACCGTCGTTGGTGATCAACAACTGGTTTAGCATCAGGCTCCATATTAATTTTATGCCGACATAGAGTGGGACTAATGCCCTTAAGATCATCCAGAGTATATCCAATAGCAGCACGGTGCTTCCTTAGAGTTTTCAAAAATCTCTTTTCTTCATGCTCTGAAAGGTTAGCACTAATAATAACAGGATATATCTCCTTTTCATCAAGATAAGCATATTTCAAAGTATCGGGTAATTGTTTAAGCTCAAACACGGGATCATCCTTGGGTGGAGGAGGATCCCCAAGTATTTCAACAGGTAAGTTGTGTTTCAAAATAGGCTGCTGATCAAAGAAAATCTTATCTATTTCATTCCTCTCATTCATATGCATATCATTTTCATGGTCTAGCAAATATTGTTCTAAGGGATCAGTAGGAGGCACAACAATAGAAGCAAGACCAATAATTTCATCTTTACTAGGCAATTCTTTGTCATGGGGTTGTCTATGAAATTTAGAGAAATTGAACTCATGAGACACATCCCCAAAGCTCACAGTAACTGTTTCTTTCTCACAATCAATCCTAGCATTAATAGTATTCAAGAAGGGTCTACCAAATATTATGGGACAGAAATCATCTTGTGGGGAACCAAGAACAAGAAAATCAGTAGGATATTTTATTTCCCACACAAGACTTCAACATCTCTAACAATCCAAATTGGTGCAATAGTATCTCTGTTAGCAAGCTTAATAGTAACATCAATTTCCTCTAGTTCAACTGGTGCAATATCATGCATAATTTCTTTATATAAGGAAAAGGGAATTGCACTCATGCTAGCACCCATATCACACAAGCCATGATAACAATGATCTCCTATTTTAACAGAAACAACAGGCACGCCAACAATAGGTCTATGTTTACCTTTAGTGTCCGGTCTAGCAATTCTAGCAGCTTCATCACAGAAATGAATAACATGCCCATCAATATTATCAACTAAGAGATCTTTAACCATAGCAATACTAGGTTCAACTTTAATTTGTTCAGGGGGTGTAGGTGTTCTAGTACAACTCTTACGAACCACAGTTGTAGCTTTAGCATGTTCCTTTATCCTAATAGGGAAGGGTGGTTTCTCAATGTAAGCAGTAGGAATAACAGGATCAACATTATAAGTAATAGTTTCCTCTTCAACTTTAATAGGTTCAACTACTTTCACTTCAATGGGAGGATGATATTTAAACCAGTTCTCCTTAGGGAGATCAACATGAGTAGCAAAAGATTCACAGAAAGAAGCTACTATCTCAGAGTCAAGCCCATATTTAGTGCTAAATTCACGAAAAGCATCGGTGTCTATAAAGGATTTAACACAATCAAACTTAAGGTTTATACCTGACTCCTTACCTTCGTCGAGTTCCCAATCTTCAGAGTTGCGTTTAATTCTTTCCAATAAGTCCCATTTGAATTCAATATTTTTTTTCATAAAAGAACCAGAGCAAGAAGTATCGAGCATGGATCGATCCTTATGAGAAAGCCGAGCATAACAATTCTGAATAATAATTTCTCTTGAGAGCTCATGGTTGGGGCATGAATATAACATTGACTTAAGCCTCCCCCAAGATTGAGTGATACTTTCTCCTTCACGAGGCCAAAAATTATAAATATAATTCCGATCACGATGAACCAGATGCATAGGATAAAACTTCTGATGAAATTCCAATTTCAATCGGTTGTAGTTCCATGATCCAATATCATCACATAGCCTATACCATGTCAATGCCTTCTCCTTCAAAGATAAAGGAAAGACCTTCTTCTTGACATCATCCTCGGGCAAACCTGCAAGCTTAAATAATCCACAAACTTCATCCACATAGATTAGATGCAAATCAGGATGTAGTGTTCCATCTTCTGCATAAGGATTAGCTAGCAGTTTCTCTATCATACCCGAAGGAATTTCATAATAAATATTTTCAGTAGGTTCAGTAGGTTGAGGGGCAACTCTTTGTGCTTCCGGTCGAGGTGAAGATACCCCGAACAAGCCCCTCAAAGGATTACTTTCCATAGTAACAAGTGACAGTAAATTTCAGCACAGTATATAAATTTTTCCTTACCAAGTTCCACCCACCAGAGGCGCTTCACTCCCCGGCAACGGCGCCAGAAAAGAGTCTTGATGACATACAAGTATAGGGGATCTATCATAGTCCTTTCGATAAGTAAGAGTGTCGAACCCAACGAGGAGCAGAAGGAAATGACAAGCGGTTTTAAGTAAGGTATTCTCTGCAAGCACTGAAATTGTCGGTAACAGATAGTTTTGTGATAAGATAATTCCTAACGGGTAGCAAGTAACAAGTGTAACAAAGGTGCAGCAAGGTAGCCCAATCCTTTTTATAGCAAAGGACAAGCCTGGAAAAACTCTTATATAAAGCAAAGCGCTCCCGAGGACACATGGGAATTTCTGTCAAGCTAGTTTTCATCATGCTCATATGATTCACGTTCGTTACTTTGATAATTTGATATGTGGGTGGACCGGTGCTTGGGTGCTGCCCTTACTTGGACAAGCCTCCCACTTATGATTAACCACTCTCGCAAGCATCCGCAACTACGAAAGAAGAATTAAGATAAATCTAACCATAGCATGAAACGTGTGGATCCAAATCAGCCCCTTACGAAGCAACGCATAAACTAGGGTTTAAGCTTCTGTCACTCTAGCAACCCATCATCTACTTATTACTTCCCAATGCCTTCATCTAGGCACAAATAATGGTGAAGTGTCATGTAGTCGACGTTCACATAATACCACTAGAGGAGAGACAACATACATCTCATCAAAATATCGAACGAATACCAAATTCACATGATTAATTATAACAAGACTTATCCCATGTCCTCAGGAACAAACGTAACTACTCACAAAGCATATTCATGTTCATAATCAGAGGAGTATTAATTATCATTAAGGATCTGAACATATGATCTTCCACCAAGTAAACCAACTAGCATCAACTACAAGGAGTAATCAACACTACTAGCAACCCACAGGTACCAATCTGAGGTTTTGAGACAAAGATCGGATACAAGAGATGAACTAGGGTTTGAGAGGAGATGGTGCTGGTGAAGATGTTGATGGAGATTGACCCCCTCTCGATGAGAGGATCGTTGGTGATGACGATGGCTTTGATTTCCCCCTCCGGGAGGGAAGTTTCCTCGGCAGAACAGCTCCGTCGGAGCCCTAGATTGGTTCTGCCCAAGTTCCGCCTCGAGACGGCGGCGCTTCGCCCCGAAAGCTCTGTTATGATTTTTTCCAGGTCAAAACCCTCCATATAGCAGAAGATGGGCACCGGAGGCCTGCCAGGTGGCCCACAAGCCTGCAGGGCGCGCCCTGGGGGGTAGGGCGCGCCCCCTGGCTTGTGGCCACCTGGTGGGTCCCCTGATGTATTTCTTTTGCCCAATATTTTTTATATATTCCAAAATAATTCTTCGTAGATTTTCAGGACTTTTGGAGTTGTGCAGAATAGGTATCTCAGATTTGCTCCTTTGCCAGTCCAGAATTCCAGCTGCCGGCATTCTCCCTCTTCATGTAAACCTTGTAAAATAAGAGAGAAAAGGCGTAAGTATTGTACCATAATGTGTAATAACAGCCCATAATGCAGTAAATATCAATATAAAAGCATGATGCAAAATGGACGTATCACTTGCCGGCATATTTAATATGCTGACCTACACGTCTGCAACGTCTCATGTTGCAGATAGTTTTCTACGACGAGTAAGAGTACGATTTAGGGTTACGGTCTACACTCAACCTGCCGTTGGTGTTTTATTGGGACTCCACTCCCGTTGGCTGTTTCCGCTGAGATTTTGAGGTATATATCAGATTTACGTTATTACATGTGATTGCACTTTGATATATACATTGATGTACTGTGTGTGCCAGCATACTGATCCAGGGATGGCACGGAACACACAGAGGCTTGACTCGTTTTGAGTCGGGACGCTACAGACAATCAACGAACTATGTTCTTAGTCATTGCGACAATCACAATTCATCATATTTCACAGAATAGTCTATGTAAGAGCTTTCAATTTAGCAAGTTCACATACTCAACTATCATTTAGTCTTCTATGATTGCTGACACTCATTGCATATTTTTGGAGCTAATGTTTCCATTGGACACATAGGAAGATAGAGGCTTTATTGTTTTTGCCACCCAACTTATTTACCTCATGGGTAATGTCAACAATAATAACTCATGATCATCTACATCCAACGGGATATATATATATCTGGATCTTCCCCAACACATGATGCTTGCTACTAAAGAGTTAATAGACTTGAGTAGAGATAAACTTGATTCTTGCATGAAAGTAAGTACTTGAAAGGTAAATTCATAAAAGTAAAAGATATGCCATTCGCAAAGGGAAGCAGAGGTTGTCATGCACTTTTTATTTTTGGATGTGCAAAATCTTAATGTAAAGTAACGTCACTTTATATTGCCCCTTGTAACAAACTTTATTATGAAGTCTGGCTTTTATTTCTTTGTCGTCACAAGATCGTACAAAGCTTATTTTCCCTTACAATAAAAGATCATACATATTTAAGAGCAATTTTTATTGCTTTGTGCGTCCATGAAAACTTACTTGAAGGATCTTATTCAATCCATAGGTAGGGATGGTGGATTTTCATGGCAAGAAACTGGGTTTAAGGTTTATGGATGCACAAGTAGTATCTCTACTTAGCGCGGAAAAGTTTTGGCTAGCAAAAGATCTAAAGAAACCACCACATGTTAAAGGATCGATGACAATATAAATTCTATGTGAATGTAAACAAACATAACTCATCACACTGTCTTCCTTGTCCGACATCAACAATTTGATCATTATATAATATTTGATGGGGGCTCACAATCATAGAAGATGTCCAAGATAGTGTATTTGCATGTGAATCTCCTCTCCTCTATCATATTTTTCATGGATTGTATCAATGACTATCACGATGTTTGTCAACTCCCAACAATTTTTATCAATCATACTTTTTCTATGTGAAGTCATTACTCCCCATGTGATTACTAAATGATTTTTATTTTTATTTTTCTTTCTTTTATTTCATTGCTATGATGATGGATGTGTGAGAGTAAAGAAAACAAACTCAACTAATCTTTATTATATTACTCTCACACTCGATTACAAAGATAGATAGATCGCAAAGCAAACACTAAAAGCAAGGAAACACTAAATTTTAGTTCTCTAAATCACGAAACACTAGGGATCAAACTAAGATAGATGATATTGGTAAAAGTGATGGTGATACAATACCGGGGCATCTCCCCCAAGCTTGGAACAAGCTGAGGGTGGTGCCCATACCCATGTACTCAAGCGCCCTCTTGGGTGATTCTGGTGATGATGTAGTAGGTTGGTCCTCCGTCTTCCAAGGCATAGGCTACCCGTCATAGAAAGAGGACCTTGTCTCCGGAATCCTGAAATCAGCAGCGATGCTCATCCTTTTAAACCTGGATTCATACTCACAGTTTTGCTTTTGCAAGTCAAAGATTTGAGCTTGGAGATGATTGATCCGCTCTTGAAGCTTGAAGAGAGCCTCTCCCATGTTCCTAGTGTCCAGCTTTTTCTCCCGGATGAATTCCGTGATCATAGAGTGATTAGCACTCAAACCACATTCAACCATCCCTTGGCACTTGAAGATTTCCTGCTCCACCGCTGCAAGCCTGGCCTCCTCGCTCCCCTCCTTCTTTGGGCCTTGGACATCCTGGATGTGGAGCACCCCCTCACGCATCTCAATGGCTTGAGGGTTCTTCATCACCTCCGATAGGTAGGGGTTGATGACCTTCTCGAAGAATTTGTCCTTGGAGGAGCTTGACAGCGTCATGGCGATTTGGATCTGTTAGAAAAAACAGCCCGAAACAAGAATAGAGGATAAACTTGCGATGCGGTGGTCAAAACACATGGGAGTATATATAACAATTTTTCTAGGTCAGAATACGTGTCCAGGAAGAAAACCGAGTCTGGCAGGCGCACGAGATGCCCACAAGCTATCAGGGCGCGCCCAGGGGGTGGGCGCGCCCTGTTGGCTTTTGGCTCCCACATGGGTCCCCCTGACTCGTTTTTATTTTTGTAATTTTTCTAAATTACTAAAACCAACAAAACATAATTTTACGGAAATTTTTGGAGTCGGTTTACTTACTGTATCACATACCTATTCCTTTTATAGGTTTTGGAGTGTTTTGGAAGGTCTCTGTTATGTGTTCCTCCGGTGTCATCACTTGAATAATATTAGTTTCAACATTAATGGGCGTACCTGAGATATAATTCTTAATTCTTTACCCATTAACCACTCTCGGATGTGTGCTTTCGTCATTATTGATTTTTATAGCAGTGGAGCGATAAACCTCTTCGACGATATAAGGTCCTTCCCATTTGGAGAGAAGCTTACCTGCAATAAATATGAAATGAGAATTGTACAAAAGAACTAGGTCTCCTACATTGGATTCCCGTTTTTGAATTCTCTTGTCATGCCATCTTTTAAGTTTTTCTTTAAATAACTTGGCATTTTCATAGGCTTGTGTCCTCCATTCATCTAATGAGCTAATATCGAATAAACCTCTTTTCACCGGGAAGCTTAAAATCATAGTTGAGTTCTTTAATTGCCCAATACGCTTTATGTTGTAATTCAAGAGGTAAGTGAGAAGCTTTTCCATAAACCATTTTATATGGGGACATTCCCATTGGATTTTTATAAGCAGTGCTATAAGCCCACAAAGCATCATCAAGTTTCTTAGACCAATTCTTTCTAGATCTGTTAACGGTCTTCTGCAAGATTAATTTTATTTCTCAGTTGCTCAATTCAACTTGACCGCTAGACTGAGGGTGATAAGATGATGCATTTCTATGGTTAACATCATATTTAGCTGGAAGTTTACGGAAAGCACCATGAATACAATGTGAACTAGCATTAGTCATCAAGTATCTAGGGACTCCAAACCTCGGGAAAATAATATCTTTAAGCATTTTCATAGAAGGTTTATTGTCGGAATCGGGGCTCTGGTGACCCAAAGTGGTTCAAACTATAGGGTGCGCTAGTTCACCGGCCCTACTCTACCTCGCAACCTCACAGTGACAATCCGCCGTGCTTGAGCTAAGGAAGAAGAACACTGGACACCGCAGTTTACCCACGTTCGGGCCACCTTGCGGTGTAAAACCCTACTCCTGCTTGTTTGGACTGCTTGAGGATGAGATGGAGTACAAAGGTGGGTTCTCGCTAACCGAGGTCCCTCCCCCTCTACAGTAGCAGCCTATCCCCTCTTATACTCGCCTTGGTCCTCTTCCCCTGAAAACACAAGGCGGGAAGGGTTGCCACAACAACCCATTTGAAGGGGGACAGGACTACCGCTTATCCTGGAAAAAGTAGTCTTCGCCTGCAAAAGCCCCCTGCCGTGACGCGCTGGTGGGCTCAGGGATGACCTCCGTGCTGGCGAGCCCCCAGTCTTGGTCTTCTTACACCAAACGGGAAACCTTTAGAGATTGCTTTGGGAACCGGCAAGCTAGCCCTGCTCCCTTAGCACAAAAGAGGAAATCCACCCCATCTGTGCCAACTGGCGTGGCTCCTGGCGCCACTCGGCGTGGCGCGCGTCAACCACGTGAAGATGCAGGACCGCGCAACCCTGTCAGGCCACCTTTGATTCGTCGCCCCACGAAGGCCTCGGTGGTACCCTCGGGAGGCGGCCTCGCGAGGGGGGCTCCATGAGGCTCCTGACAAAAATTGCTGACGTGCGCCTTGCGAGGCGGGGGGCCTCGCGAGGGTCTTGTTCATGAGGTCCAACGGAGGACCGTGCCGGGCCCATGGCATGTGCCGGGCCTTGGGCCGCAGGCAGACAGGCCTGTGTACCCCCAGTCCCATGGGCCCAACAGTTATGATCAACACTACTAGTTGGAATAGCTTCTACCCACTTAGTACCGTAATCAACAGTAACTAAAATATGAGTATACCCATTAGAGGAGGGAAAAGGTCCCATATAATCAAAACCCCAAACATTAAATGGTTAAATAGAAAGTGAACAATCCATAGGCATTTCCCGACGTCTACCAATGTTACCAATTCTTTGACATTCATCACAAGAAAGGAGATACTTACGAGCATCTTTGAAAGGAGTAGGCCAATAAAATCCAGACAGTAATACCTTGTGTGTAGTTCTGTCACCAGTGTGATGCCCTGCGTAGGCCTCGGAGTGACACTTTCATAGGATCTATTCCTGTTCATGCTCATGTACACAACGTCTAATAACACCATCTACTCCTTCTTAAGAACTTTTCATTTTGTTGATAGGTGAAACTAGGTGGTATATATTTCGCAACAATGTAATTAGCATAATCTGCATGCCAAGGAGTGCTACAGGAAGCATTTATAACAGCTAATTGCTCATCAGAAAAATAATCATCAATAGGCAGTGGGTCATCAAGAACATTTTGCATTCTAGACAAATTATGTGCTACAAGATATTCAACTCCCTTTCTATCAACAATATGCAAATCAAACTCTTGAAGTAAAAGCACACACCTAATCAGTCTAGGCTAAGCATCTTTCTTTTCCAGAAGGTATTTAATAGCAGCATGATCAGTGTGAATAGTAACTTTGGAACCAACAATATAAGGCCTAAACTTATCACAAGCAAACACAACTGCTAAAAATTACTTCTTACTAGTAGCATAATTTCTTTGAGCATTGTCTAGAGTTTTACTAGCATAATGAATAACATTCAATTTCTTGTCCACTCTTTGCCCTAGAACAAAACCAACACCATAATCACTAGCATAACACATAATTTGAAATGGTAAATCCAATCAGGTGGTTGGAAAATAGGTGCAGAAATCATAAAGCACTCCCGAGGACACATGGGAATTTCTGTCTAGTCATGTTCATCATGTTTAGTTGATTCACGTTCGTTACTTTCATAATTTGATATGTGGTTGGACAGGTGCTAAGGCGCTGTTCTTACTTGAGCAAGCAACCCACTTATGATTACCCCCCTCTCAAGCATCCGCAACTACGAAAGAAGAATTACGATAAATCTAACCATATCATGAAACATATGGATCCAAATCAGCCCCTTACGAAGTAACACATAAACTAGGGTTTAAACTTCTATCACTCTAGTGACCTATCATCTACTTATTACTCCACAATGCCTCCCCTTAGGCCCATTAGATGGTGAAGTGTCAAGTAGTCGACGTTCACACGACACCACTAAAGGAAGCAAAAACATACATATCATCAAAATATCGAACGAATACCAACTTCACATGATTACATATGACAAGACTTTGCCCATGTCCTTGGGAAGAGAAGTAACTACTCATAAATCATCACCATGTTCAAGATCAGAGGTGTAATAATAATGAATAAGGATCTGAACATATTATCTTCGACCAAGTAAACCAACAAGCATCAACTACAAGATGTAATCAACACTACTAGTAACCCACATATGTACCAATCTGAGGTTTTGAGACAAGGATTGAGTACAAGAGATGAACTAGGATTTGAGATGAGATGGTGCTGGTGAAGATGTTGATGAAGATTGGCCCTCCCACGAAGGAGGGAGTGTTGTAGATGACGATGGCTTTGATATCCCCCTCCTGGAGAGAGATTTCCCCGGTAGAATCACCCTGCCGGAGTGCGAAAGGGCGTCTGTTTAGGTTTCCGCCTCAACAGGTGGCCCCCTCTGAAGTCTTCTCCCTATATTTTTCTAGGTCAAAACACATCTTATAACCGAAGTGGGAGGCCGGGGCCCGTGCGAGGGGCCCACAATCTATTAGGGCGCGCCTAGGGGGTGGCCGCGCCCTGTTGGATTATGGCCAATAGGTGGCCCCCTCCGGTATATTTTTGCTCCATAATTTTAGATATATTCCACAAAAATTCTTCGTGAAGTTTCAGGTCATTTGGAGTCGAGTGAATTTTCACCCTTTTTCTTGGTTTTGAGGTCTAGAATTCCAGTTCTCGGCAATTTCCCTCTTTGTGATGTACCTTGTAAATTCAGAGAGAAAAGGCATAAGAATTTTATCATAAAGTGGAATAATGGACAAGAATACTATACATATTGATAGGAAATCATGATGCAAAATGGACGTATCAGACATCAGCCCCCTCGCGCAGTTATCGGCGTCGCTCCCACCCGTGGCCTCGTGTGGTCTATCACTTTTGACTGCAATGAGAGAGGTTAATTATTGTGGATTATTTTTTGGTTTTGGCTTGCGGTTGGTCATGGTGTGATATTACATGGTATAAGTTGAGCGCATGTGTACGCATGAATGCCTCCCACTGGCTCGAATTGGGGGGGGTGGGCATATATATACTACACGTCGTGAACCTCACTCCGCTTGGGGAGTTTACGATTAACGAGGAAGGTGCCACCTCAAAGTTTGCATGTTTGGTATTTAAACATCACACAACACTTCCATACATATGTTTTATCCACACTTAGACGATGGTTGTCTTCAACTCCTTCGTGTGGTTGTCGGTGGGAAGCCTATTCATGGGTCCGTGTGGATGTCCATCACATTGACTAACAACGAGAGAGAGGTTACGATTGTGGATTCTTCTTGGTTGTTGTTATGGTATATATTATAGGTCAATGAATTTCCTTACCAAAGTCTGAGCGCACGCCTACGTACGCGTGAATCATTCCCATCGGTGCTCGGCATACTAGCTATACACATCATGAACCATCGCTCTTGGGGGGGGGGGGGATCTTCGGCTCCAAAGAATGTGCCATATAAAAGTTGCACATCAGGTATATTAATTAATTCAAATGCAACACAAAACTTCCGTACATATGTTTGTGCCACATGCAGGTGATGGTTGTCTTCGAACACTCCACCACATAGTTATCGACATCACGCCCATTCATGGGCCTCGGTGGACGTCCATCACTTCAATCGATAGCAAGACAGGTTTGACCAAGATTGATTCTTTGGTCCGTGTTAGAGAATGTCTTGGTGAGATGCCCGCCAACCGACTCGAAGTGTGTGTGTGTGTGTGGGGGGGGGGGGTGATGACCCACAAGTATAGGGGATCAATTGTCATCCTTTCGATAAGTAAGAGTGTCGAACCCAACGAGGAGCAGAAGGAAATGATAAGCAGTTTTCAGCAAGGTATTCTCTGCAAGTTCTGTAAGTAACGATAGTAGATAGTTTTGTAGCAAGATAAATTGTAACAAGTAACAAGTAACAATAGTAGCAAAGGTGCAGCAAAGTAGCCCAATCCTTTTTGTAGCAAAGGACAGGCCTAAAAGTACTCTTATATTAAGCAAGCGCTCCCGAGGACACATGGGAATTATGTCTAGTCATGTTCATCATGTTGGGTTGATTCGCGTTCGCTACTTTGATAATTTGATATGTGGGTGGACCGGTGCTAAAGTGCTATTCTTACTTGAACTAACAACCTACTTATGATTACCCCCTCTCGCAAGCATCCACAACTACGAAAGAAGAATTAAGATAAATCTAACCGTAGCATGAAACATGTGGATCCAAATCAGCCCCTTATGAAGCAACGCATAAACTGGGGTTTAAGCTTCTGTCACTCTAGCAACCCATCATCTACTTGTTACTCGACAATGACTTCCCTTAGGCCCATAGCATGGTGAAGTGTTATGTAGTCGACGTTCACATGACACCACAAAGAGAAGTAACAACATACATATCATCAAAACATCGAATGAATACCAACTTCACATGATAACTTATAACCAGACTTCTCCCATGTCCCCAGGAACAATAGTAACTACTCACACCTCATCAACATGTTCAAGATCAGAGGTGCAATAATAACAATTAAGGGTCTGAACATAATTTCTTCCACCAAGTAATCCAACAAGCATCAACTACAAGATGTAATCAACACAACTAGTAACCCACAGGTACCAATATGAGGTTTTGGGACAAAGATTGAATACAATAGATGAACTAGGGTTGGAGATCAGATGGTGCTGGTGAAGATGTTGATGAAGATTGGTCCTCCCACGAAGGAGGAAGCGTTGGTGATGACGATGGCTTCTATCTCCCCCTCCCAGAGAGGGATATCCCTGGCAGCATCTGACTGTCGAGTGCAAAAGGGCCTCTGCCCAGGTTTCCTCCTCGAGACGGGGGCGCTTTGTCCCGAAAGGTTGCTTATGATTTTTTCTAGGGTAAAACACACCATATAGGAGAAGAGGCGCCTCGGGAGGCCAGCCAGGGGCCCACAAGCTATCAGGGCGCGACCCAGGGGTGCTCTGTTGGCTTGTGGCTGGCTGGTGGCCCCCCTCTGGCATATTTTTGGCCCGTAAATTCACATATATTCAATAAAAATTCCTCTTGAAGTTTCAGGTCATTTGGAGTCTGGTGATTTTTCTGCCTTTTTCTCGGTCTTCCGGTCCAGAATTCCAGTTTCCAGATAATTCCCTCTTTGTGATGTACCTTGCATATTCAGAGAGAAATGGCATAAGAATTGTATGATAATAGGGAATAATGGACAAGAATAACGTAAATATGAATAGGAAATCAATGCAAAATGGACGTGTCAACTCCCCCAAGCTTAGACCTCGCTTGTCCTCAAGCGAAAGCCGAACTTGAGAATAATGACCACATGATTTGAGAGAGAGGTGTCAATAAAAACAGAATACGGACATGATAGCATCATGCATATCATTATAGCACCAAGTATTTCATCATATAACTTCTCATAATCAAGTAACGATCTATTCACAATTATCGAAGTATGAAGCATAAACCCTATTGACAATGAACAAACAATGCTTTTAGTCATGGTGATAATCCTCACTCATCATGTTCAAGATAGGAGTCTATATAAGAGCTTTCATTGTAGTAAACCCACATACTCAACTATCCTTTAGTCATCTATGATTGTTGACACTCATTGCATATTTTTGGAGCTAATGTTTTTGCCGGACACATAGGAAGATAGGGGCTTCATTTGCCACCCAACTCATTTACCTCAAGGATTATGTCAACAATAATGAATCATGGTTTCTTACATTCAACTGGATATATATACTTGGATCTTACCACAACATGTGATGCTTACCACTAAAAGAGCTTATATCTTAGAAGAAGAATGGATATTGATGACTCTTGTATAAAGGTAAGAACTTAATGAGAATGAAAGATAGGACCATCGCAGAGGGAAGTAGAGGTTGTCATGCGCTTTTATTTGGTTAGATGTGCAATCTCTTAATGCAAAGGAACTTCACGTTATATTTCCCCTTGTGATAGCGAACTTTATTATGCACTCTGTCGCTTTGATTTCTTCACCATCACAAGATCGTACAAAGCTTATTTTTCCTTTTCAATAAAAGATCATACATGATTAAAGGCAATTTTTATTGCTTATGCATCAATGAAGACTTACTTGAAGGATCTTATTCAATCCATAGGTAGGTAAGGTGGACTCTGACAAAAAGAAACCGGGTTCAAGGGGTTATGGATGCACAAGTAGTATCTCTACATGGTGCGGGAATTTTTGCTAGCAAAAGTTCTAAAGGAAGCATCACATGTTAAAGGATCCATGCCTATATAACTTCTATGCAAATGTAAGCAATCATGACCATTAGGCTGTCTTCCATGTCGAACTTCAACACTTGATCATTATTTAATATTTGGTGAGGGTTCGTAATCATAGATGATGTCCAAGATAGTATATTTGTATGTGAATCTTCACCTCTCTATCATGATCTTGCATAGATTATAACAATGACTAAGGCAATGCTTGTTCTATTCCCAACAATTTTCATAGTTCATACTTTCTTTTTATGTGAAGTCATTACTTCCCATGGGATAAGCATATGATCTTTACTATTCTTTTTATTGTCTTGCTATGATCATTGGTGCAAGAGACTAAAGCACACGAACTCAACTAATCTTTATTATATAACTCTCACATTCGATTACAAGGATATGTAGAACTCAAAGCAAAATTCTAAGCGAAGCAAATCTGAAACTTTATTTCTCTAAACCACAAAATAGCTAAAGATCGAACTAAAATAAAAGATGATGGTGAAAGGTGATGGTGATACGATACCGGGGCACCTCCCCCAAGCTTGGAACAAGCTAGGGGCCGTGCCCATACCCATGTACTCAAGTGTTCTTCGGTGATGGTGGTGGTGTTGGATTAGTGGTGCCCTTCTTCTCTAGCTTGCGCCTGAGGATGAAGTTTTCCTCCTTCAAATCATCGTTTTCTTGTTCGAGCTTCAAAACTCTTTTGCATAAATTTGCTTTACTTTCCTGCAGAAAATGAGATGGGATAAATTGGATCTTATAATTATCTACTCCATTGGGGAGGCCTGACTTCTTGAACTCCACATGCATATCT